>CM055276.1:37550656-40232457 GCA_029237695.1 Conchocele bisecta
AATTCGTCAAGCGAGGCTGCAATTTTGTCAGGTATGGAATTCGTCATGTCCGTGTCAAAAAAAGGTTCGCTTGTCGGGAGGTAATTAACAATATATATACATGTATTTGTATGCCATGCATTCAATGGCATAGGCTATATGAGACCATTCTGAACTTTGACTTTGTAGTGAGAGCAGCAGAACGGGTGTAAAATATACCTCCACAAACGATGTTACGATGTATCTTGTTCAATACCCACGTACCTACGTGTCCCCCCATACCACCCCACCCCCACCCCGTCTTCATGACCACCTCAATCATACTGCAAATGTGCAGGCTGGTATGTATCTACGCTGGTAACAAATTCAATAATCATGATTTTGTCATGCAATTGGTGCCACAACTGTTTTATTTCTATGACGACAGGTTTTGGAAGAGAGTGGTGGGGACATGCTGGGTCCAGGTATGGTCGGCTCGGGCTCGACAACAGATGTGACCTTCAAGCCACACCAGGCCGACATCTTGGAATTCATAAAGCAGGGACAGCAATGTGGGGTTACACAGGTAGATCTATAACTAATAATTTCCAGTAACCTTTAACCCTTACACTGCTATCTTTTTTTGTCGTCTGCTGTTTATTTTCTATTTTACATTTTTATCATCAAAACCATGCTTTGACAGCACTTTAAAATAATTTACAACATGCTTTAACAGCACTTTAGAATCATTTCCATTGGAAATGATTCTAAAGTGCTGTCAAACCATGTTTTATTGAGAAATAAGGCAATATATAAAAGCAACAGCAGACGACAATTGTTGTGAGTAGCGGTCTAAGGGTTAATACATATTATTGCTCACCCACGATGGTGGAATGTTGAATGTTGAATACCTCCTGTTCCATTTATCGGATCCGTACGAAACTTCATAAATGGCTCTGACATACTGATAGCTATCCGACCCGTGGCATTTGGGTGACTGTGACCATGGTGACCTTGACCTTGGTGTCAACAATTTTGGACGTACATGTACGTCCAAATGTTGAATATCTCTATAGTCGGATCATGACCAAGCTTCATCAATAGCTTCCTCACATTCGTACATTCGTACCTTTTATTTTTCAATAACTTATAAACACTTTACCGATTTTGATAATATTTGGCCACAATGTGTCTAGGGATGGTGCTTTGTTTTACATACATGCCCGACCACCCAACGTTAAGGTCCTTCAGGGGTTGTGTTGTTTTCTATTATTATCAAGGCCGCCAGCGAGAGGATTAGCCTCGTAATAACGATGCCCTTGTTATATATGTAGACTCAACAGCTGGAAGAGGCGCTGTGTATCCAGTATGGGGTCAAGGACTGCCGTCAACTCGGACATGGAAGTTTTGGCAATCTACTGAAGCTGGCTGTCAAGTCTGGACAGTCCACGTGCTGCACAGTGGTTTATGAAACTGCGATGGTGGCCAGATCAGGGTATGTGTCCTCAGATGTGATTTTAGCGTTTCTTGAATGTCACGTGTTGTTTGTGTAGGCGAATCTGTACTAAAGGCCACCTCCGAATAGTAATTACCTGTCTACAGTAAACACACTTTTGTTTTCCTAATTATTCAAATACTACATAAATGAACTTGCGAATAAGACCACCTGTGAACAAGACCAGCTGTGAACAAAGGCCAGATTTTCCTCTTTCCATGGTTGGCCTTTATTCACAGGTTTGACTGTACATGAAGCAGGTTTATAAACAATGTACAAAACAACTCGTATATATATGCCTGGGTGCATTTATACAACAATAATTCTGATACAGGGAATGAAAAAGTGGATCGCAAGGCAGTACAGGGGGTCGTCCAACCGCAACGACCCCACCCCCTGGTTAATTACCGGTGATTGTTAATTGCTACATCAGGTAGTACATGTATCTAGGCATATACAGTGAAACATGGTTAATCCGATATGCTCTGGGACCAGGCCGATATGTCAAATTAACCAGTGTGTCGGATTGACCAGTTTTCGTGTTTTAATGTAAAGAAATAACAAATTGACGTGCAAACGTGATCTGCGTTTATGTACATGCATTGTACACAAATAGTACAGTATATGGAAACACAAATAGGAATGTGTATGGTGCATGTGCATGTACTACACAAGTGTTTATTTTTATTTAGGAGTTGAAAACATATCCATTTTTTTTAAAATATCGCAATCACTACATTTATTGACAAACAAACCATGAAATAGTTTTACTTACCTGCCACAACTTACTTTTATATTCTACTCATTATCGGGTTATACATTCATTGTTCGCAATTATGGATTAACGACCAAACATAGGTTCCCGCTGTGAGTGTGAACGGCTTTTCACAAATGGATACCAAGCGCGGTGATGACGCATGTCGGAATACACACGTGTATTTATATAGTAAAGGTGTTGGCGGGATTAGGAAACCATGTCCGATTACACAATGATCAGGTGTCCGAATAAATTAACACAGGGCCGAATGGGCATTTGCCGGGACTATTTAATTGTGTCTGATTCCCCAGTGTGTCGGAATACTCAGGTGTCGGATAAAGCAATTTTCACTGCAACTCTTGGAATGCGGGGAAACGAAAATTGTCGTCTGCTGTTGGTTTACATTTTGTCTTTTTTTCTCATTAAAACATAGTTTGATAGCACTTTAGAATCATTTCCATTGAAAATGATTATAAAATGCGGTCAAATCATGCTTTTGAAGAGACAAAATGGAAATGATAAAATAAACAGCAGACGGCAATATTTAATTCAGCACTGTAAGGGTGTTAGAAACATGGTTTGGCAGCGCTTTAAAATAGAAATGATTTCTACTCTAAAGTCAAGGCTTTCAAATATATACATGTATGATGTTGTATAAGGCGTGTTCGATAAGGTTATGCACATGCAGAGCTCCAGATAAGGTGAT
Source organism: Conchocele bisecta (assembly GCA_029237695.1). Taxonomy (NCBI): domain Eukaryota; kingdom Metazoa; phylum Mollusca; class Bivalvia; order Lucinida; family Thyasiridae; genus Conchocele; species Conchocele bisecta. The sequence continues at coordinate 37,553,573 of CM055276.1, forward strand.
TACTGGTGTATTGGTGTTAGCAGAATACGCATTGATGATCAAAAGTGGGGGTACAAAATACTCACAGCAATGTGAAGATACGCATGCCATTTATTTTCCAATTGAGTAGTTAAAATACTGTAAGAAAGTTGAAAATTTACTTAGTTGAGATGCAAAAAGCAGCTCAAATAAGTGAATTTTAAATTTGATTTATTTGTTATCATTTGTTCCCTATTTAATCAGGATAAAAATAAATACTACATTTGAGAAAGTAAAATACGCATTGAATTTGAAATATGGGGGTATATTATTTTTTTAGACGTACAACTTATCTGGAGCTCTGCACATGTGTGTTCCAGTGTAACGTCGGTGAAGGCAAATCAAGTGGGCGTACTAGGAGACCAGTCGAGGTACAGCGCGAAGGCATGCCTGCACAATTGCCCCCTGCTGGCAGACCTGGCCGAGTGGAGCCAGTGGGGTACCGTGTTCGAGCCTCAACACGGCAGGTTGCGGGACTTTGTCCAGAAATATGGAGGGGTCACCACTCAGTTCGAAGGTGAATTAAATGTAGCATACATGCATCATGTGCATAGTGTTCAGGAAATATCAAAAGCCATTTGTGTGTACATTTTCCATGTCGACAAACGAAGCTAGCCGTGAACAAATGGACATACAAGTGGTTCTGCATTGATATCTTCTAACGCTTGCCATTGTTTAATTTGTATATCTTCTCTAACCACTTCACATTCGTTTATCTTTGATATCCCTCTAAACACATATGATTTGCATTTGTTTTATTTATGCCATATATATCATTTTACCATGTACATCATATATTTTGTAATTTACGGCGAAGATAAAAATATCATACTCTAGCTTATGGACATACATGTACTATCGTTAATGTTGCACTACTTTCACCACAAACATAATCTAATACGCAACTAAATTGTATTCCACGTGCAAGATTATAAATTAAGTAACTGGCATGGATTTTGATATGTTAATTTTGCAACCAATCCAGTTGACACAAAATGATTTTCAGACTAGTTCATTTATGAACAGGGTGCGTTTTTGTTCTCAAAAGTATGAAAATTACTTGCAAAAAGTGCAGATCCAATTTTTCCTGCAGGAAACCTGGATTGCCCGAGTGATTTACTATTTAAATGAAACTTTTAGTAGCAAAATCATGCAGGATATTTCAATATGTATGACTTTATTGCCCTTTGAAACAACTATTAACATTCCGTTTTACTTTTGATGCAGATGGTAAAATTGTCACGTTCGACATTGTTGCCATGGAAACGAAGCCAGGACATTTAATTAAGATAACTGGCAATACGTCGCCGGCAGAATTTACTTTGGCACTGGTAGCGGGTGATGTGACCGGAGTATGTGGGCACCTCGTGTCACAGACAGTGTCAAATAAAGGTGTTGAGAATCTGCCGGCCGCGTTACTCGCTGGTCATATGACGACAGCACTACATCAGATGCACGCGACCGATTTGACAGACACGCCAGGTAAGCTCACAGGGATTCAGTGGGTGGCAGGGGGGAGCATGTGATGGGTAATTTAACGATCGGGATTCATCCTTACCGGAATCCCGACCGAAGACCTGGTTTGGCCCTTATATGTACGTCTTTGGCTTTCTTGTATGTGAGAGTTGAAATTGGTTATACCCCTTATATGAGTACAGTGAAAACTGCTTGATCCGACACCTGAGTAATCCGACACACTGGGAATCGGACACAATTAAATAGTCCTGGCAAATGCCCATTCGGCCCTGTGTTAATTTGTTAATGTATTCGGACACCTGGTCATTGTGTAATCGGACATGATTTCCTGATCCTTTTTTTTTTTTTTTTTTTTTTTATCTTATATTTAAGGGTAATAATTGGCGCGAGGACCTTCCAAACCCGGGCATTTAAGCCCCAAAAAGGCAGGCCAATGACCGTTGGCCCGTTTGTTTCCGAATTTACTAATATCTTCCATACAGTCGAAATATGTGCATCAAATGAAGGAGGCAATGAGGCGGCCAACCCAACCCAGCCAGTCCACTCCCCCATCGCACGAAGCCGGCATTAAGACCGTGAAAAAGGCTGAGTGTGAGTGCATGGGATATATGGAGACTCAGCCGTATCAGTGTTATCCTATATGATGATGATATTTGACGGTTGGTCATATCGGACAGGGCATGATCGATACCGGGTTACGCAAAGTATGATGCAATATGTTTTCGGGCCCAGCTACAGTCGTTTCGCGGCTTATCATTATATACGAGTTGCTATTATTCGAGTTCAGGTGTAGCGTTTATATGTTGTTATTTGGTTCGATGACAATGTGTTTCACATATTCTGAGGACGACAGAAAAAGAGAAGATAATACACGACGGTATAGTAATTGACCATATATAGTAGGGGGGCAAGCACCCATAAAAATGAATTCTGTTCAACCCGAGAGAGCAAAAGCAACGACTACTTTAAATCAAAGCATTATATCATCCTGAACACGAATCCGATGTCGGTCAATCAAGTCAGGTGGGACAAGTTCATTGTTGGAGTCATTAAGTGCACATGGTCAAATGAGTGCAAAGCTCACTCTATTTTGATAGTACGACATGTACTTGCATAACATTACAGAACAATCCGATAAAGTATGTTTTATTGGTGATTATTGATTTATGGGGCATATACAAAGCAATTCGGTTTTCTCGGTCGCCTCTATCGTTGAGAGTATCAACATATTCAAGATGGCCGCCAAGCATCAATATTTAGCCTGAAATATGTACTTATTTGATGAATGAAAACAAATAGGCACTTGGATCTTGATCGGACGGACTCAGAAAACGCTTTGGCTACCATGTATTAATTTTAAACCTAGATGGAGGCTATCAAATCCATATTAATCCAAGATGGACGCCAAATATTCATCAAAATCAGGCAGCATTATATACACTGTGGTGGACCATATATTGGTACTAAGCTAGATATGAACATATTAGTTTGATTTTAATCTGAGATACGATATTAAAAATATAGATCAATATTTATGCTCTTCTTAAAGAGCGTGTTTAATTCAAAATGGCCGCCATATTTTCAAAAAACTCGAAAGTTATTGAATATAATGTTTACTTTTACTTTACTTATGTATACTACTGCATTCTGTTAGGTGGTTAACTGAGTAAGTTGGACACACTTGATTTTTAAGTCATTTTTAATTGTGTTTATTCAAAAAGGTCGCCTCATTTAGGCTATTTTAATATAGTGTGGTACTGGCAATTGCGCGTTTCTTTTCATTTACTTTTAAATTTCTTTATAGGACAGATTCACAGGTGTTCAGCCTAGTAGATCGCTATATATATACTAGTAGATTGTATATGCCCCATACTACACTTGGTGATGCTTGAATTAGGTTACACTCGTTGTAGAGTCAGAATATAAAAATATATGTACTGTTTGTTTTATTAAAGATTGTATTTTATTGAGTCTTACGTAATCATATACGTTGTACATTGCACTGTAATGCCATATATGTATACACTACGTATTGCGATAGTTCGGCCATGTTCGCATTACAGTCAGATATCGAACTGTTATATGCTGGTGTGCGGCTACGTACCATGACATTTCAATCACTTTAGACTTAATTATAACCAAGATAAAATAATTCATGGAAAATACAACACTAATCAAATAGTATGTATTACAGTTTCTATTTCCATGAATATCCATACAAGTGGATATACCCATATGCATACACTTAAATTACACTGAAATATCTAATAATTGTCCCATATAACCATACGTCTGTAATGCAGATCAGCATATTCTATTTCAGCAAAACTTTCCGCATGACTGCTTGTATAATCATCGCTGATAAATGGAAATGTATTTTCAATTAACATATATTCTCATCAACAAAAGTCCCGTCTCCTGCACTGAAATCAATATTGACAGCGTCTATATAAAACATAATATGCTGTAACGAATGCTCATTTAGAGGCCTCATATCAGCTATGTGTCAATGTTTAGCTTTACACGTTTCGCTTCCAGGTTAGCTCAAACCCGGTTAGTTGAACATCCAGTCACGAGAATTGCGGTGTTGTACTGAAAAGTGGTTGTTTAGTTGATTTGTGTACACTATTTATCCATGAATCGCAATTGCAACTACCAAAATACGTGTCTCTGTTTGATCTCTTACGATCTTAAGGATATGTCGTATGTTGCAATTGGTGTGTATAGACACGGACGGTGGGAACTTTTTGATATAATTCTGGATGAGCATAGAATAATCAATCATGTTCATTTTAATGCATTTAAAGTGATATATTATATTACACATATGGTTGTGATATTACAATACACAGTTATGGCACTTACACATACCATGTAAGGACATTATATGACTACAACATATATGCTAACAGTGTATGGTATTCCCTAGAAACAATTCCCTTCAAAATTGTGATACATATACATACATATGCATTCAATTTACATGCAGATTGTCTTATGACCGCATAATACATTTTATAACTTTTATTCTTTCTATGTACCAAACAATCTCATGAATGACCTCAACATACGTTCCATCGTGAATTCACAACATATTGATCTCGATCGCATTATAGTTTAATATCCATACTTATGTGACTCACAAATACTGAATCATTGCATCCTTCCTATGTACATAGTACATGCCTACCTGTATATGACTACTTGATATTATAGGTCATCCACACACGATTTTATTGTTAATACACACAGCATATGCCGTTTATGAACTGAGATGTAATGGTCTGGATGGCACCTTGCATTGAATTCGTTGAATAGAGAGCAATGTGAATATGGCTCACAAATACTGGTTATTTATTCATGCTTGTACTTACATGGCCTAGCACATGGCTACCGGCATAATACTACTTAAATGACTACTTACTACTTTATTTTGGGCAATAACAACATCATATGTCGTATATAAACAAAGATTCGATGACCATGATCACGCGGCGTGCAAGTCCATAGAGACAGTGCGGCCGTTAAACGTAAGCAAAAGAAAAGAAAGACCATGATCACACCATTGACTCTACATATATACGATATGTATGTGTTATATAATTCCCCAATGTCAAGTAATTGATTATGTCTCTTGCTACACCGACACGCACACTCGCAGTGCCCATGTGCAGTGTTTCAAATTTATTGGTATTCCATGTTCATGTTACTGTCGTCAATATTACGACTTTGTTAAAATAAGAAATGTGTCGATACATACTTTTCAGGTATAAATGGTGGGAATATAACGTATGCAAATGCAATTCAGTGTCTTCTATAGCGCACTAATGTGGACATTAGCATAAGACTTATATAGCTCAAGATGCGATGGCGTGGTTTGCGTTTTTATATCCAAAAAGCTAAGCATACTTCTTCGCTATGAAAGAACGCTGCTTTCATTATGTGGGAAGTGAATAATGGTAGTTGTTATGTAACCAGTCAAGTTCAGAATACATTAACTTCCCTTTGATATGTCAATCGCTGTGCCTACCGTGTCGTGTACCGCATTAATAAATTGATTATCGTTTTTCATCGATATATAGTAGGCTTCGTTATAATGGAAAATGACACAATAGCCGCATCCTCAAGGAATGTACCGGTATCTCATGATTTCGATGTATGCAACAGACACCAGACATGTATGAAGCAATGAGTCTTTTCGATGGCTTGAATGGCCCGATGCAGCTATGGGGTTACGGGGCCATGCTCTCCCAGACAATTGTGAACTCCAGATGGTCAGCAAAAACTGAGTACATACATGTAATACGACTCTCCTGCTTGCATCAATATTATAAAATGACTACGTATTGACAATAATTCTTATTTTAGTGCATGGAAGAGTGGATATCAAGGCACGACGAGGGAGGTTGGGGAGGGTGTCGTCCGACCGCACTTAATATAGATGTGTCAGAATTGTATCCATGTTGGCGGTCATCTTTGATTTACGTTTGTTTGCGGCGACAGATAATTCGGTACAGTTTGGAACACAAGCCTCGCACTTTTAAAATATTACAAATATGATTTCCAATTATGTTTCATTTCTTTACTACTGTGTCGATCAACAGCGCCTAAGAGCTTAAGCGATACTTAGCAGCCATCTTGAATATTCCAACATGGTCAAATAATAAGTATATTAGATGGACTCATTCATTTTTGCAAAGAACACATTAAATAATATCCAAAAAGGCAAAGAACTGAAATATAAATGTGCATGAAAATATATATATTTTTTTTTTGTTATTCCACACACATTTATTGCACGTCTGTGTAAATATTTGGCGGCCATCTTATATGTATATGAATTTGTCAGTGGTGAATTGTTTGTATAGGTTATCAAAACGTATTTCTATGTATGTAAACGCATAATGTAAGTACCAAACGCCATATACTAATCAAGTCAGAATATATTTAAGACAAAATATTGATACCTGGCGGCCATCTTGAAAATCGCAAAATACACACCAGTTTAAACCACCATAAAAACGAAGCGTCTCATATATGTCCTAAGGAAGAATATTCAACACTTTAAACAACATTATCTGATGTTCGAAGCATGATATGCACGTACATGTCCATCTACTGATATAAAATATATTGTTGAACTCATTTGACCTCTTCGCACTTAATGACCTCAAAAGTGACATTGTCCCACCTAATTAGATTGACCGACACCGGATTCCTGTTCAGGAATATATGATGTATCAATCTAGCATTTTTGAGCCACTTCTCTTCAAGGTGCCCCTCCACTAATATTAGTGAGTGGCGTGTGTGTGCAAGTATCAGACAAACAGTCGTTCTGCCAGTTTATAGTTTCGTGGAATTGATAAGGAAATGGTCACGTACCATACCGCCGGTCATGGTCCAAAATTTTAAAGTTTGATTTCAGACGATGCAGATTACAGTCAATACAGTTTAATCAGAGTAATGCGGGCGGCCAATTCCGGTCTAAACTTCATTACTCCGTGAGATGAATGGTGGGGAAACCGGAGTACCCGGGGAAAACCACCTCCTCCGGCAAGTAATGACAACTTCACATACGTCGGTGTAGAGTTTCCTAATCCCGACAACACCTTTACTATATAAATACACCTGTGTATTCCGACAAGCGTAATCACCGCGCTTGATTGCCATTTGTGAAAAGCCGATAACGCTCACTGCGGGAACCTATGTTTGGTCGTTAATCCATAATTGCGAACAATGAATGTATAACCCGATAACAACATTCCTTCAGGTGAGTAGAAAATAAAAGTAAGTTGTAGCAGGTAAGTAAAACTTATCATTGTTTTGTTTTTCAATAAATGTAGCGAGTGAGATATTCAACAAAAATGGATACGTTTTTAACTCCTAAATAAAAGAATATCAGATTTTATCATCTGAGACAGGCACGCCATCGCCAAAACGGGCAATGAATGAGCTGAATTTGGAAGAGAAGCTGCAATTTATTAAAGATTCAGATACTTGCCCTAGTCCAACACAAAAGGACTTGTCCGATAAACATGGAAGTGGCCGTTCTTCTGTTTCAAACATATTGAAGAAAAATGGAAGTTATAGGGAGCATTATGAGAAAAATTTAGATTCCAAGATAATGCGATTCTCAGTATGGCGAACTGCTGCACAGATGGTTTACTATGGCACAGTCGAAACATATTCCAATTAGCTGCCCCATATTACGTTTGCATGTCAATTTATTTATTTTCATTAAAACACGAAAACTTGTCAATCCGACACACTGGTTAATCCGATATATCGGCCTGGTCCCAGAGCATGTCGGATTAACCAGGTTTCACTGTAATATGATTATTCGTAATCCTATTACTATTAGGGGAATGGGCCAAGTGACTTTGGTGTGGTAAGGACCTGGCACCAGATCAATGCTATTCTAATTTCAGCAGCCCCCCCCCCCCCCCCCCCCCCCCCCCCCCCCCCCCCCCCCCCCCCCCCCCCCCCCCCCCCCCCCCCCCCCCCCCCACCCCCCCCCCAATGTAGCAGGTTGAATACGGGATCGTACCCGTTGGCCTGGCCTTAAATGACCTTCGTTGTTGAAGGTAGGCTTTAGTTTTCTTTCGAATTAATTGCTACATTAATAGCACTTTAGGATATCACATATTCAATGTCGGAGTGATATCACCAATTCGAATGGGTGTTATCACATAGAGTCTACACTTGTTTACTCAAAGTCCCAATGAAAGTATATTTTGTGACCACTCATTTGAACTGTCTTGACGAGACCTTTTTAATGTTGGTCACAACATATATTTCTGAGCTCATAAAGAAAATATTTTGGATTTTCCACAAACAAAATGGCGTGTCCTTAGCATGAAATGTGTTAATGAGAGTTAAAATCTCCTCGCCAATGGGCAAGAGGGGATATAGCGTTAGTCCATGTACGTACGTACGTACGTGCATGCATGCGTACATACGTTAGTAACACCTTTCATTTTTCAATAACTCATGAACCGCTTCACCGATTTGGATAATATTTGGCCACAATGTGTGTCTATGGATGGTGATTTATGTTGCATATGACGCACGCCCGACAGCCCAATGTCAATGTCACTGAGGACTTATGTATACCTTGTTTGTGAGGTAAAAACGTAAAAAATGTGCATGAGGTTTCGTTCCACTCTACATCTTCAAAATCGATTTGATTTTCAAATGATTTGCCATAGATATTTGCCATGATGAGACGCTGTGTCGCGTTCAATACACACGTGCGTACGTCCATGGTCAAGGTCATACTTTTAGAGGTAAAAGGTCAAAACTGTGCATGTGATTTTATTAAGCTCTATATCTTCTAAACCGATGAATGGATTTTCAAAATTGGCATGAACTGTTGATTCTGCAGTTTCTGATACTAATTCTGTTCATGTATCAAAGCTATGTTTGTGGGGGGTATTATTATCATGATGATGACTCTAGTTGTCCATTACAGGTGCCCCACAGCCACTGTGCAGCAGCACTGACAACCAGGCGGCACGGTTTGTGCTTCAGTGTCTTGTCATGATGATGGCTCTAGTTGTCCATTACAGGTGCCCCACAGCCACTGTGCAGCAGCACTGACAACCAGGCGGCACGGTTTGTGCTTCAGTGTCTTGTCATGATGCCCACTAGAATCTGTCTCGCACTCGCAAATCAGGTAATCAGTCAGTGAGAGTGGCGTAGTGGCATTTCAGTTATTTTTCATAGTTCTTCTAGCAGGGGTGGGAATTACAGGATATATCCTGAAATCAGGATTTGAGGTTCCTGATGAATGCAGAAAAATACTAATGTTTCAACATGGGAAGCATACTATTACGCCGATTATTAGTCAACCGAATTATGTGGCCTGGATATTCTGTTTCCTAGAACACATGGGGCCCGTTTCACTAAACTTCGTACGACTAAAATGTTTGTAAGTGCAAATTAAGGATCGTCTGGAAATTTCAATTGATGAATTTACATTTATTGATGTAAATCAATACATGTAAATCCATTAATTGTTTACAAGAAAACAATGTTAATGTGAAATTTACAGACTATCATAATGTTGGACTTACGAACATTTTAGTCGTACAAAGTTTAGTGAAACAGCCCCCTGGTGGTGTGTATGTTTTATGAATTTCTTCATGTTTGTAAATCCTGTAAATCAATGAGTGCCTCGTGGAAGATTAGTTTCGTATTTCAGGATTTGGCATTTGGAACTGTTCCCACCCCTAGACTAGATTCCAACATCAATACTCGTACAGCCATATTATTCAAGTTTCTGCAAATACGGTGTCCGAATATTTAGGGTTATTAGACCGAGTCCTCAAACTAATAATTGGGATACAATTTGTGTTTGGAAATTCCTACTTTATAGGCGTTTCCAAAAACAATTAAAGTGTGTACAAATATTTCGGGTTATTACTTGGAAAAGTGATGGGATCATCATGATCTCATTGCGACTATGAAATGCTCCAGTTGTTTTGAGAAAACAGGGGCGTCAGAACAGGTCCGGCAGATCCGGTGTAACGTGAGCCCCTTAAGTCCGACACGGAGCTCGAAAATACGCATTCATAACATCCCCGGACGGGAAAATACCTAAATTTTACATTTAGGACCATTGTTATGCTTAGACGTACGTTAATCTCATTAAATCTTGAAATATAATCGATGACTTAAACTTTACACAGCCTTGGCCCCGATTGTTATTGTTCCGTCTGCGCATGCGCGGACTGAAACCTTTACTGGGCTGAAGAATTTTCTGTTATACCGGCCACTGCCTGACGAATACTTGTGACAAAACTATGTTTTTATTTAGATATTCGGAATTCATATATACCAAATAATAATGTCAGGAATGTTAATATTTTTTCTGCAATGTTTATCATTTCTGATAAAAGTGTATGTTGTTACCACTCAGTTGAACCGTCTCGGCGAGACGGTTCTACTGAGTGGTAACCACATACACTTTAGGTGGGTAGCGAGGGCACCCTGAGTGAGTAGTTTCGCCAGACCAATTTTATGATGCTTCCGGCGCCGCTGGAAAAGCATATATTATAGGGATTTCCTGAAACAAAGTCTGTCCGAATATTTAGGGTTATTACTTAGAAAAGTGATGGGATCATCATTATCTCATTGCGACTTGCTCCAGTTGTTTTGAGAAACGCATATTTTATTGGGATTTCACGAAACAAAGTCTCACTGACTGTCCGAATATTTAGGGTTATTAACTCATACCTCGCTGAATGTTTTTAGATGTGTTTAGAACCCCTTGGAAAAGTGATCGGCTTGACGCAATATAAATGCAATCTCATAGCAGCCTACTCAAGTTGCTTTGAGTAATGAATATTTTATAAGGGTTTGTCAAAACAAAGTCGGTCCGAATATTTAGGGAAAAGCGATGGGATCAACACGATCTCAGCGAGATCTCCTCGTAACCTGCTCAAGTTGTTTTGAGAAATGCATACCGACGGTACGGGAGTATATTTCAAGAGTTATACTGTTTGCAACAAAGCTCACTGGATATTTTAGATATTTTTGGAGCCGCTTGGAAAAGTCATGGGTTCAACACGATCTAAGCGAGATCTCATTGCGACCTGCTCAAGTTGTTTTGAGAAATGCAAACGGACGGTACGGGAGTAGATTACAAGAGTTACTATTCACTACAAAACCTCACTGGATATTTTAGATGTTTCTGGAGCCCCTTGGAAAAGTGATGGGTTCAACACGATCTAAGCGAGATCTCCTAGCGGCCTGCTGCAGAGAAACAGAGAGGACCTGCCTGCTGGAGCTGGGAAGTGCCCTGGGCGTCAATGAGTGGTCAGATACCCTATCGCGGCGATGCCAAGTGCCTGATACAGCGGTGGAGTCCATACCTCAGGAACAGATAGAGGAATTCTTCACAATGACGGATGAGGTAAGTAGAATGTCTGATACAACATTTTGTTAAATCAGTCGGTACGTATTCGGCAAATTCAAAGATTGTTACCTGATACAGCAGTGGCAGTGGAGCCCATACCTCAGGAGGTAAAGGAATTCTTCACAATGATGGATGAGGTGTCTAGAGGAGCAGATCTTCACAATGATGTATGAGGTGTCTAGAGGAGCAGGCATGATGCCTCATGCATATACAATGTCAGTCAAGTGTCTTTCTAATGCACTCTATAAATATCACGAAATCTGATTGGCTGATGGTCATACATTACAGGTATATCATTGTTGATGAACGGTCGCAAATTATTTCAATATGTATTCCTACGCCAGTAGTAAAGGAGTGCATTAGAAATAGGTTAACTGCAAATCAATTTTGAAATTTGCGGCGTATATCAGAAACTGATAGGTCGGGAACATGTTTAATGGCTCCGCTAGCGCGACGCCATTAAACACATTTTCCGACCTATCATTTTCTGATATACGCCGCAAATTTCAAAATTACAATACAGTTAACCCTATATTCATATCACGTTTATCTGACAGGACTTGGAAACATTAGAAAAGTCGAGACTCGTCGAGGATTTCCTACCGTTTCCTAACCGAGTCTCATGAGCTTGAAATCACTTTAAATCTAAAAGCATTTACATGTAAATACTTTTTCATCTATAACAAAAAAGTCACCGTAGCTCCCAAGTTTGTTTTATTTTACCAAATACTTGAATTATTTACGTGTACACATTTTGCTCGGTAGACTTATGGAGTAAGTGCTGTGAACTCGTTAGTTAACCGAATTATGCGGCCTGAATATTCTGTATCCTATAAAACCTGGGGCCCGTTTCACTAAACTTTGTACGACTAAAATGTTCAAATTTAGGATCGTCTGGAAATTTCAATTTATGAATTTACATTTATTGTAAATCCATTAATTGTTTACAAGAAAACATCGTTAATGTGAAATTTACAGTATATCATAATTTTGGACTTACACATATTTTTGTAAATCCTGTAAATCATAGAGTACGTGCCTCGTGGAAGATTAGTTTCATATTAAAGTGTAACCTTCGCACTCGCATTCACATCACATTTTTAATATTACTTGAAATAATTTTGGTTTAAATGAATTATGATAATTCCTGTAATTTTTTATTATCAAATTATTAATTATGTAATAAATTTTTTTTGGGGGCAACATGCCGCCACCAAATTTGGGTATGGTACCACCAAAATCGAGCATGGCGCTGCACCATGCTACAATATATTGGGGTGAACACTAGTCCTTCTCTATATTGTAGGAAGAAGAGGAGAGCGTTAGTGTTGTATATGAGTCACAGGATGAGTTGGAATTGAGTTTCTCAGACGTGGAGATTGAACTGGGAGAAACGGAATCCATAACAACTGTTGAAGATACTCCGGCCGACAAACGCGTTGAAGAAGGTACATGTATGTAGCAGTTTTTATTCGCCCATTTGATTACACCCATCTGATAAAATGGACTGTATTACAGTAATAACCCTATATATTCGCACACTATTCTGAGAAATGTACATACATGTATGGTTTACCTCAATAAAGAGTATCCCAATGTTTGCGGTTAGTATGGTCAATGTGCATGATCACGTGGTTACAACAACAACAAAAATGGCTCAAAGTGTTGAAAGCACTCCAGATATTTTCCTTAATAGGCAACGGATTTTGATGAAATATGGCGCAGAAAATGCGTCTTCATGAGCTGCATTTGGTGGTCCCGGGAGTTTAGCACATACTTATGTAGTTTTATCTATTGTTGTATCTATTTCCGTGTCTACTATCAATTATTCGCAAAAACGACAGAAGTTTGGGCCAAAGTACCGCGACCACCAAATGCAGCTTAACAAGACTTGTTTGATCATTGCGCCATATTTCATCAAAATCCGTTACATAATAAGGACAAAATAAAAGAATACATCCATTGAAACCTGGTTAATCCGACATGCTCTGGGACCAGGCCGATATGTCGGATTAACCAGTGTGTCGGATTGACCAGTTTTCGTGTTGTAATATAAAAAAATAACAAATTGACGTGCAAACGTGATATGGGGCCGCTAATCGGAATGTTTTTAGACCGTGCCATAGTAAACCATCTGTGCATCAGCTCGTTCAGTTCGCCATACTGAGAACCAGACACGAATCGCATTATCTTGGAATCTAAATTTTTCTCATAATGCTCCCTATATATTTCCTTTTTCTTCAATATCTTTGAAACAGAAGAACGGCCAATTCCATATTTATCGGACAAGTCCTTTTGTGTTGGACGAGGGCAAGTTTCTGAATCTTCAATCAATTGCAGCCTCTCTTCCAAATTCAGCTCATTTCTTGCCCGTTTTGGCGATGGCGTGCCTGTCTCAGATGATAAAATACGTTTTTTTTATTTAGGAGTTGAAAACGTATCCATTTTTTTTAATATCGTACTCGCTACATTTATTGACAAACAAACAGTTTTACTTACCTGCCACAACTTACTTTTATTTTCTGCTCACCTTAAGGAATGTCATTATCGGGTTTTACATTCATTGTTCGCAATTATGGATTAACAACCAAACATAGGTTCCCATTTTCACAAATGGCAATCAAGCGCGGTGATGACGCGTGTCGGAATACACAGGTGTGCTTATATACAATACAATATATTTTATTCTGGTATATATTACATGTTTTTACCATAAGAAGATGTAGTACAATGAGACATGATAAATTTAATTAATTATCGTGTTTGAGGAGCTTAGAATGTGAAACCTGAATGATACGTTGAATGATATTATATATAAATTTCTAAATAAATTACATGTACAAGTGTATATAGTAAAGGTGAATGTTGGAGGAATCAGGAAACCATTAACAAATTAACACAGGGCCGAATGGGCATTTGCTGTGGCTATTTAATTGTGTCCGATTCCCCAGTGTGTCGGAATACTCAGATGTCGGATAAAGCAGTTTTAACTACTTTGAATCTGAGGGCTTCTGGAAGTTTCAGTACTTGTTGTTGTTGTTGTAACTACGTGATCATACACCTGGATAGTTGTAGTGTTTTATCACAATAACAGTGTATTTGCATACAATTGGTTTGGCACCAAATGGTGTCAAAATATTTAGGGTTGTATTCACATTTAACACAGTTGTTCCTAATCAAGTTCTACTTGTCATATCTTCTTGACCTTGATAACTCGAGTTCTCCTTGTTGATTCTTAACCAAATTTGGTATATAGAGGATTTTAAGCTTATATACTTAATTAAATAATTTAGTGTTAATGAAAACAATGACTGATAATCTAATATATACAGTACAGGAATGATAAATAACTTTAATCATCAAAATATAAACAGCTAGATATTAGTTTTATATGTACATTTCAGTACAAATATATCCCCAAAAGTGCACTTTATCCCGTCAACACAGTGCGTATGTGCCGTGAAACACGGTGCCGTGAAACATTTTTGATATCCAGTCAATACTATTTTTGCATTTTAACGCCATTTGTAGGTGTTGACGGGATAAATAGAATAGTAGGTTAGTGCTGTGAATGGGAAAACATATCTGGCGCGGCACGGCAGAGCCTCGCCCATCCCGTTTCCTGAGCCTTGCCAGATATTTTTTCCCATTCACGGCACTAACCTACTATTCTCTATTACTCAACCACTTGTGTTAATCTTGCCCAGATCAGTAGCCTATTTCAGCAACATTGCAAAGTATACTTTGAGGGAGAATTTTCAATTTTAGGATAAATTTATTAATTTTTATTATACTGAATTTATTACATTAACACATATTTAATTCCTATAAAGAACAGTTTGTGCCTACCCAGTGGGCAGTACTCAGTGGCTTCACTTTTGCCATTTGGCTCGCTAGCTTGGAAAGAAAGAAATATATACATGGCTAACAGTAAGCTTGTGGCAAGCTTGCGGTTTGGTGCATTTCAACTGCGTGCTCTGCGGCAAGCTAGCCGTGAGCTTCTAATGCTAGCAAGTGTGTAGACAGAGCTCCAGATTATAGGTGCGTATTGGCCTATTTTACACAATTAATTTAGCTGAATACGCATTCATGATTATCAAAAGTGGGAGTACAAAATATGCACCGCAATGTGAAAATACGCATTGATTTTCAAATTGAGTAGTGAAAATACTGTCATGAAATTTTACTTAGCGGAGCTGCAGAATGCTTTTTGCAGCTCAAATAAGTGAATGTTTAAATTTGTTACCTTATTTTTTTTTTTATCATTTGTTCCCTATTTAGTAATTAAATACATCAATAATCCATTTGTAAAAGTAAAATACGCAATGATTTTGAAATCAGGGGGTATAGTACGCTTTAGACACAAAGCTTATCTGGAGCGCTGTGTAGAATAAGCTTGCAACTTGTTTGTGTTAGGGCTCTACACTGAATGGTGTTGGTGATCTGCTACAGGTCCTAGTGAAGATACTGAAGATAAGCCCAACAGTGACGACAGTCAGAACCTGGCTCCTGGGGCCACGAATACTGACACAATTGCCGTCGAAGAAGTCCCCACATGCCAGAACATTATCAACCAGATTCGACGGGACGAGTTTGGTATTGGGGTGGACCTGAATGAAGATGGAAAGAGACTTATGAATGTGAGTCGTAGAGACTAATTAAGTGTTTTTAGGGTACCTTTCGAAGAAAGGAGTGCTTATGGCATACCCTCCAGTGGTATTCAGCGTCTGTCAGTCCGTCTGTCCGCACAAACGAGATCTTTATTATGAGGTTAACCTCACAGTGATTGACGTGTTAAGAGATGCGTCCGTCCGTCCATCTTCAAAAATTCAAAAAACTTAACGTTCGGCAAATTTGTTATATTTCTGTTTATTCCAACGATTCGCTGCCAAACCAGGTTTTTTATCGAAATATTGAAAATAAAATATTTCCAGCCGACGACAAAAAATTAATTCAGCGTAGTAAGGGTTAAACATCAATTGATAAACAACCTCCATATTATAGATTAAAGCAATATCATCAGAATCTATTTCTGTTGTCCTATGCAGCTGACCTTAATGCATGGACAAAATTCACTTGGCCAACTCTGACAGTTATTCTGCAGTAACTTGTGAGGCTGACCTTCAGTTAGAGCACAGTTTTAGGCTCCGCCTCATGAGTAAATTAATGCAGAATAACTGATTTAAACAAGTGAAAAGAACAAAGGGCCCATGTTACAAGAATGATATAAAACTCAACAGATGACAATATTTGTTCTACACCTTTTACACACTATATTTTAGTGTCCATAGTGTGATGTAGCTTCATTAGATGTTTTGGGGGATAATTCATTTCAACACTTACTACGCTGAGTTAAATTTTGTCGTTTGCTGGAAATGTTTTATTATCAATATTTATTGACAAAAATATGTTTGGACAGCACTTGAGAATCTCATGTGCTATCAAAACAGGGTTTTTTTTGTTAAGAATTAACACAAAAATGAAAAACAGCAGACGACAATTTCCCTCTATCGTATTTAGTACTAAACCCATTGACCCGGCCTTAAATGACCTTAGCTGGTGATAGGCCGTTAAACCCCAACAAACAAACAAGCCGTCTACAGCGTAGTGAGGGTTAAGTAGTCAACCTTTTCATCTATGACTCCAGTACATGTATTCATTTAGGTTCAGCAAGAGCGACTCGGAAGAAGCCTACAGCGGTTATCCAAAGACTTGTACAGCAAAGACACCCACTTTGTACTAGAGCTTGTGCAAAATGCCGATGATAACAGCTACGATAAAGCGCTACTGGACAGCCAATCAGGCGAGTGCCCGGCTGTGACATTCTATATCGAGGAAACGGGAATTACGGTGATGAATAACGAACTTGGCTTCCAGGAAAAACACATCCGGGCACTGTGTGACGTGGGTCGAAGTACCAAGGGAAAACACGAGTTCGGTTACATAGGTAGGTATACTATTTGTTCTATATATTAACCCATTTGACCCCTAAGTAACTGGAATGTATTTTTATATATTAATTTCCGGACCAATCCAATGGTCACAAAATGATTTTCAGACTAGTCCATTTATGAAAAGGGGGTGTTTTTTTGTTTTCAAAATATGAAAATTACTTGCAAATAGTGCAGATCCTGATGAGACAGCTCGTCAAAAATATGAAAATTACTTGCAAAAAGTGCAGATCCTGATGAGACGGCTCGTCAAAAATATGAAAATTACTTGCAAAAAGTGCAGATCCTGATGAGACGGCTCGTCACGAGAATACGCGAAATTTAAATGTATTTGTTATTGTTTACGTGTGGTTTTTAGCATTCATTTCATTTGATCAAAGTGTATCATTTATTTATTTATTTATTTATTATTTATTTCTCAGAATATGTTACATTCATACAAGTATACAATTACAATATTACATGAGAAAACAATTGTGTTTTTTTAGTATAGATAGAAAGAAGTTGAAAATAATAGAATGGGAGGAAGGTGTTAAGCTGAGTTCCAGCTAGGAAGCGAAAGACATTAAGAGAATAGTTTATCCAGCCTGCAACATTCATGTTCTATGTAAGCACGTGCATGCACGTGTAAAAACAAAAGTAAAACACTTGCAATTTCATAATACAACTTATGTTTTCGTTTGTATACCATATATAAGACGATACCTATGCATACAACAAGTACCCCTTGCGGTACAAAACAGTCATTTTCAGCAACATAACACAGCATGTAGTGAAGTGTAACTAGTTTTAGATTTAGTCCATATTGAATGATGCTCGGTCTGATCGTGTAATATTATAAATCAAAATCCCTCCATTTCTTTTGGTGTATCTCCATTTTTCCTTTCCTTTGCGCTATAATTTCTTCTACCGTAATAC
The DNA here is from genome assembly GCA_029237695.1 of Conchocele bisecta. NCBI lineage: Eukaryota > Metazoa > Mollusca > Bivalvia > Lucinida > Thyasiridae > Conchocele > Conchocele bisecta. Next base: position 37,571,855 of record CM055276.1, read on the forward strand.
TATGTTTTAAGTACGATAAAAAATTGTCGAAACGTAGATTAGACTTATTATATTTACATTTGAATATATAATATTTTGCTAGGATTAAGATATATTGTAATTGCTTTTCATGCTCTACCGTTTCGATTATTCCAAATGAAGTAGTATAAAAATTGATGTTCACTGTAATGCCCTTTTGTATTAAAAAGTTAGTCATTTGTGACCAAAAATGTTGTATTACTGTACATTCCCAAAACAAATGATTGAATGTTTCTATGTTCATGTTACAAAAATCACATATACTAGACTCTACTATATTACACCTGGCCATCAGTTTGTTGGTACCTATGATTCTCATCAAATATTTGTATTGAAAGTGTATCATTTATTGTCGTAACTGATTTAGCAGAATTTGCGACTGTAGTCGCCACTTTTCCGTCGTCGTCAACAAATGTCAAAAAGTTTGTACATGTTTCTCAGTCATGTCGCCATTACCATCCCTTGACATCTTTTACATTCATACAGTTGTGGAAACACTTAACCATTTTTTCACGTCAAAAATGTTGTCGGGTCCATGTTGTCGTCGTCTGTTTCTTCATCATGATATAACTTTAATATTACTTGACGGATTGCTATATTTGGCCACTTGATACATGTGAGCATTTGGAACACACTCGTGCCGCCATTAACATACTGTCACATTGAACTTTTTCCTGACGGTTTTTGCGATGTTTAATTTAGCACATGCCCATGATCATGTTACGGTCAAATGCCTCAACAGGTGTGCCACTGCTTCCATGGTGGAATTATTGTATTGTTATATGACTGCCGTTGTTCGACACCGCTCACAGCCGTGTTAAAACGTACAGCGCGTGCTGTTTGTCAATGGCTGTAGAAAATCCTCATTTCGGGCCCAAGCCAACACCTACGGAATGCATGTGTCTCATGACGTTTCTGGAACGTGCCAGATCAGTTCTCAACAGTCGCACTGAAACTTTGAAATTGATGCGGTGGCATCACGCGACGTGTACTGCGGCCCCGGAATATGTATATGTGTAAAACAGTTGTTTGAATGGAACAGATTATCAAAGTACCGAAAGTACTGCATATATGCTCAAAATACACAATATTTCCAACGGAAACGTGTTAAAATAACGTTCGGTCATGTCCAGCCGTGGGTTTGCTGTGGCACTCGGGAACTTTGGGAAATTTGTAGAAATGTCAAGGTTCACCAAGGAATTCCTATGCTCTGGTATGGTGAGGTAGTAAATAGTAATGTAACCATCCTACTACGAGTTATTCACCCATGCTATTTCCGTATTCTGCAGGACAGAAAGGTATCGGGTTCAAGTCTGTGTTCCGGGTGACTGACTGCCCGGAGGTGCACTCGGCCGGGTTTCACATCATGTTTGACGTACACAGTGGGCCCTCGGGCTATATCCTGCCACACTGGGTGAACACGGACGCCAGCTCCGACAACAGGTACGCCATTAACCCTTTCATCTCTAAATAACTGGAATGGATTTTTATATGCTAATTTCCGGGCCAACCCAATCGTCACAAAATGATTTTCAGACTAGTCCATTTGTGAAAAGTCGGTGTTTTTGTTCTCAAAATATGAAAATTACTTGCAAAAAGTGCAGATTCTGATGAGACGGCTCGACACGAGCCAGCTCATCTGGATCTACACTATTTGCCAATACCACCCAAAGTGAGAGCTTTCACCAGCAGATACTGAAACATTTAGGAGGTACATGTGACGTACATTCACGACCATAGACACCACCACGACAGCCCGGCACTATTTTGGCCCTAGAACGCCGAAAACACCATTTTGAGGGTATAGTTTGATTTTTTCCCCACTCAATACACCGCCGTGGCATTATTTTATTAACCATTACGGGTCTGACATTGACCGCCCTGTTCCAGTTGGATGACGAGGATTGTACTGCCGGTGAAGCCCGATGTGTGCATACAGACCCTGTCGGCTCGGTTCCACGATATGCACCCATCCATGCTGCTCTTCCTGCACCGGATTAGACAGATCACCGTCGAGAACAAGGTATAGTCGTCATGACAAGTTTTGCTTTCAGTTAAATCCAGGGACGTCGCTAGGTCTGGCTGATGTGGAAGCCCAGTTGTGTCTGGGATCCAATTAAGCGAGCGAGTCGGCTAGGGGGGTATGTGAGCTATACATAGCAAAACAAATTGTATCCAGATACATTGTTATTTTGATTAACCCTTAGACCGCTACACACAACAATTGTCGTCTGCTGTTGCTTTATATCTAGCCTTATTTCTCAATAAAAACATGGTTTAACAGCACTTTAGAATCATTTCCAATGGAAATGATTCTAAACTCTAAAGTGCTGTTAAAGCATGTCGGAAATGATTCTAAAGTGCTGTCAAAGCATGTTTTTTAGTGATAAAAATGGAATATATAAAATAAACAGCGGACGATAAAAAATAATATAGCAGTGTAAGGGTTAACCAGTACAACCATACTAACCCTAAATATTGGGACACTTTTTATTGTGGGAAACAATATACATTTATGTACATTTCTCAGAATAAATGGTGCTGAATATATAGATCTTACATGAGTGATGATTTAGTAACATATTTAATATACAGGTTTACTGATTTCATGCCGAGTTTCTTATGAATTTAGTCAACAAGTTTAATAAATCTCATATTAAATCAATGCAAATATTCGATTCTATTTAGTGCACAAGAACAGCACAATACATTGAAGCTATAATGACCACCTAGCATGTTTTCTGTAGCGGCCTGGCACCCATTTCACTGAGCTTTGTACGACTAAGAAGTTTGTAAGTGCAACACTTGACTGTAAAGAACAAAGTTCTCATTAGCGGCAGATTTTGGGAAATCTCTGTTGGATTTGTTCAGATTTAAAGGTCACATTACAAACTATCACTTATTTTCATCAAAATGCTCTAAAAACAACAAAGGCCACCCTAATAACCGATTTCCGGTTCGTTTGTATTTTTCGTGATATTGAGATTTCTCATGTCACACCGTATCTGACACCTATACAGAGCCAGGCAATGAATTGGTCATCGCTTATCTCTCCTGATATTGCAACCTACTGGCGCGAGGTGGCGCTGTAATAATAACCGCTATGACGTAGCAGTACATAGTACAACTTACCTGATTCGTGGATAAAGGTTTCTTATATAATATCGTTTGGATTTACGGGCATCATTTATTTTCCGTTGTTGTCGTTTAATACATACGTTAATCGTCATTTTTAAATCAGTGACACGCGTGTGTAGCTACGCTCAAACTGATGCCGCCGGAGGTCATTAATAGTTTGGCATAGCAAACAACTGATCTGATGATTTGACCGCAGGCAAATAGGGAAGTGGATTTTGGGACAGGTGTATCCTGAATTCAACGAAGCAACACCTATTCTATGCTGATTGGTTGATTCCATTTTGTTTATCTGTCCTAGTCAGTGACAGACGTGTGAAGCTACGTTCAAACAGTTGCCCGCCGTATGTCAGCCCTAAATAACTGGCATGGATTATATATAATATGTTAATTTTCGGTCAATTCCATTCAACACAAAATACTTTTCAAATAATCGATTTATAATTTTTAAAAACACCTATATAAACGGCTGTAGTGTTGAAAGGGTTAATACACGATTTAAACATGTAGATGCACAGTATGATTGAACTTTCAGTTGGATCATGGGTAATATGAATGATAACATATAATCAATTACATGTATTACATATGCTAAATCAAACTTTGGCTCTTGCAGCGCTGGAGAGTGACATTGTCATCTGCCGGTTTATTATAAGTATTACTGTCTTTTTTTAATAACACGTGCAAGTTTTTTATTGAAAATTCAGGTCTCTCATTAATGACGATTCTAATGTACCACTCAACCATGAAGTCTTAATAGAAGTGATTTCAACCCAGTACTGCAAGAGCAAAGGAGGGTGAATATCTGTAATTGTATATTTTGTATTTGTATCTGACTATTACATGTATATTATGTACGGTTTGTGGGGGATGGCACCGACCCACCACAAACCTATTACGGGGAAAATAAATATTTTCAAACCTGAAAAAAATAAAAAAAATAATGATAATGTGGCATGTGTATATTTAATTCGCGAGGCCACACCTATGCCAAACTGATTGGTTGAGTCAAGTGTGACAGACATGGAAGAATAGATACACTGTGCACGTCAGGATGCTTTCTACAGTACCGAAAATCCAATCTTGATGTGTTTGTTTATACACATGGATGATTGTTATATTGCAGGACTAAAATTGTGTAACTTGAATGTCCCCTTGCTTATTTTCCCGTAAATACTGTTTTTGAATACTAAATATAACTAAATCACATATTTTGCTCTTTGACAGATAAAAATAATTAAAATTATATATTCAATTTTCACATGGATTGTACAATTCTTTACTATTTCTGATCTATTTGCGACTTGTTTCAAATAAATAGAAAATGTTTGGACTTGATGTTAAAAACTAAAGATGTTTGGAGAAATGGGGTTTGTGTGATTTGTGACCAGTGTAGGTCCTAATCAAATATAACACTCCTGTAGTCTAAATTTGATCTAGCTTGCTTGTCGCAGTGCCCGGTGACAAGGACCATTGGCGGGGCAATTAATCGCTCTGATAAGTACAGCGGATATTGACACAATCTTCAAACAACATATGACCTCGGGATGCCCTGTAGTGCACGCCCGCCCCCCCCCCCCCCCCCCCACCCAACCCCACACCCGTGGTAATTAGAGCGACTAATTTTCCCACTATTGTCATCCCAGGCATTTGGCTTTCCTTAAGTGACCCTATGTCCAGCATTGTTTCATTGTAAGTGGACAATGGCCTACAAGAATGACGTTATGAGTTTGACCAGCATAGCACCAGATCCATCTATGCACCTGACAACTCTGATAAGTGTCAACTCTGTTGCCGTCTGATTTAGCATTATATATAAGTACTATCGGGGAAACATAGATTGTAACCTGACGATGTAAATATAAATACATGTATATACAGACTGGTATCCTATAGCTGTTGAAAATTGCACAGTATGTCCATGTTGTCGCCCACTGTCGCATTTCAGTATGTAGTTTGTGACTAGGTCATTCTTATATTTATACAGTACAGCTAAAGTCCCATATATTTATATCAGCGCTCTAATAAACTAAGTAGTCTGTTGAACTATTAAGTGTAATCATCGTATTATGCATACATTTCGGAAGTACTACTGAAACGTCATATACTCACGTGACCGCAAAAGGAAATAAATGTGGTAAATACAATAAGGGGAAGTTAGTCATGCAGTGACGGCTGGAAAAACTGGCTGTCCGGAATATGAAATCTGTAAAAGAACAGCACATACTGGTCGGATTACCGTAAAATTAGTTTTATTTGATATATCAATGATGAATACAGAAGCGTACCGCAAAAAACAGAACCTGGTTATATCTCCTTTAATGACCACTACATGTAGGTGGGAAATGGTAGCATTAATGGGTTAATTTATAGAATTCTTTGTACGAACATTTTTATCATACACAGTTTATTGAAACGGACCTCAGATTTGCATATTTATTACACTAGTGTATTATAATTTTTATTCACCAAGTTATTACACTCTGAAAGCCCATTTTATGCAATAAATACAGTAGAACCTCTCTAAACCGGACACCCTGGGGACATCCCGGCCACCCTGGGGATATCTCGGCCACCCTGGGGACAGCCCGGACACCCTGTGGACATCCCTGCCACCCTGGGGATATCCCGGACACCCTGAGGACATCCCGGACAATCTGGGGACATCCCGGACACCCTGAGGTGGGGACATCCCGGACACCCTGGGGACATTCCGGACACCCTGAGGACATCCCGGCCACCCTGGGGACATCCCGGACCCAAAAACCCACCCCCACACCCTCCACCCCCACGAGGGGCACCCCACCCCCCACCCCCCCCCCACACCCCTCCGGACACACTGGGGACATCCCGGACCCACCATCCCGACCCACTGGAGGACATCCCGGCCACCCTGGGGACATCACGGACACCCTGGGGACATCCCGGACACCCTGGGGACATCCCGGCCACCCTGGGCATAGGCTCCACTGTGAAACATGCATATAACTACTTCAAGATATGTGTGGGTGTTTTGTGATCATGAACAGACAATATCATCGGAGATAAATGGAAACAAAATATATCACAATTAAGCACAACTAACTTGTCTTTGCGTTCGGTTTAGAGAGGTTCGACTGTAGGTTTATTATGGTAATCTATTGGGCCTTTTACATTTGCAGATAGAGAAGAGCATTGAAACGATGCGAAGATATGATGTAGGGGACAGTGTGGTGGAGATTAAACACAGCGGTGGCCGCGACAGGTGGCTCGTTATCAAGAAATCGCTCGATGCCTCCAAAATATCCCTTCAGGTATTTTATAACTGATGTACATTTATCATTAAAGGCCAATATTTTGTTTATGCCCTCAGTCTTGAAAGAGTTGGGGACATATGTGGCTGTGACTGGAGAAATGGGGCTTATGGGTTTTGTGACCAGTGTAGATCCAGATCAGCATGTACGCGCAGTCTGATCAGGACCTGCACCAATCGCCATTCCATCAATGAAACTCCAGTCATTTAAAAAAAAATTATCATTATATTTTGTTCCCTGTTTAATAAGGAAGAAAATCTATAATACATTTGTAAAAATAATTGAATTTGAAATCTGTGGGTATAATACTCTTCAGACACAAAACTTATCTGGAGCTCTGCCATCTGTTCTAGTAAACAAAATGGATTCTTATCAAAATACAACAGACTGTAGCAGATCAAAAGGTAGGTTTCTTTCAAAGGTCTTAATCTCATGTCTCCAGTAAACGCTGCATTATCATACGCCCATTTGAAAAGCAGGACATATTATTGTATAGCTCTGTCCGTCTGTCCTTCCGTCCGTCCGATTTGCATTAAAGTTTTCTGGTACGTATTATCTCTGCAGCCCTGAAAATTCATATACTTGTTTATCATCATTCCATAGGCCATCCATGTGGCCCAAATGCTCAAGGTCAAGGCCAAATTACATAGCAATTTGTGTTAGTTTTGACAAAATTTGCGTTACAGTTTTTGTTTACCTATTATATCTTTGCAACCATGATTGGTTTGAAGCTTTATATACTTATTTATCATCATCCATATTTTCATTCTGTAGCCAACCCCTGCGGCCCCTGCATTCAAGGTCAAGGTCAAATGCGTTAATATTTTTAGCCAGGTTTTTTGAAAAAAATCCAGGCTATTGGATTGGCGAAAGCCGGGCGGGCGGGCGGGCGGGCGGGCTGGCGGCGTCCACAATCAATGTTAAGTTTTCGTGTTTGAGTCCATTTCTTTGTTACTGTACCACCTAGGACCACCAAACTTTCACAGCTTCATAATCAAGGGGTGCCCACCACATATCACTATCCAACATGTTATTTTTTTTTAATTTGACCCATTTTTTCCGCGCCGTCGACTTAGCCATTTTCAATGTTAAGTTTTCGCTTTTACAATGTTAAGTTTTCGTGTTTAAGTCCATTTCTTTGGTACTGTACCACCTAGGACCACCAAACTTTCACAGCTTCATAATCAAGGGGTGCCCACCACATATCACTATCCAACATGTTACTTTTTTTTTACCTTGACCCATTTTTTTCCGCGCAGTCCACTTAGCCATTTTCAATGTTAAGTTTTCGCGTTTACAATGTTAAGTTTTCGTGTTTAAGTCCATTTCTTTGGTACTGTACCACCTAGGACCACCAAACATCCATTCAGCTTCATAACCAAGGGCTGCCTACCACATACAACTATCCAACATGTGACCATTTTTTTTACCTTCACCTATTATTTCTACGTAATTGACTTAGCCATTTTCAACGTTAACTTTTTAACGTACGTCTGGTTAAAGTTTTTTTGGTTAAAAGTTTTTTGTTATACTATATCTCTGCAACTGCTTCGCCCATTACCTTACCTTGAAACTTCACATGGGTGTTTATCATCATCCATATTTTCATTCTAACCCCCAACCGTGCGGCCCCTGTGCCCAATGTCAAGGTCAAATTACTTTGAATTTGTTTGTTAAAGTTTTTTCGTGTACTATATCTCTGCAACTGCTTCACCCATTACCTTGATACTTCACATGGGTGTTTATCATCATTGTCGCACCCGCTTGCGGAAAGCGCGATATCGTCGGCATTTTGGCATATGTCCGTCCGGGCACACATACAGGGTCTTAGGTGGTTAGAGGCGTGGCCTAAGACAAAAGAATACAATAGATTTATTCCGTTGACCACTTAAGCCTATTGTTCCTTAGGTGGTCATTCCTTTGATCTTTTATATAGTAAAAACCACCTAAGGGATGTCACGTAAGGACGTCCGTCCGTACATCCGTGCGTCCGGTTAAAGTTTTTTTTTCGTTAAAGTTTTTCCAACTACTATTTCTATTTTTTTAATGTCGATGCCTCGCCCCAAGGCGCGACATGCAGGCCACGGCCATCTAGTCTACAAAAAGTGGGTATAATTATGTTATGCTTGGAAAAAACCTGGCCTTCGTGGCTTTGCCTCGTTTCTTGTTGTAATTTGTGTTAAAGTTTTTGGAGGGGACATCCATCAGTTGTACAGGGGCCGTTTCACTAAATGTGTACGACTAAAATGTTCGTAAGTGCAAAATTATTCATCTATACATTTTCCATTAACAGTATTTGGTTGTAGTAGGAGGGGAATGTGTGAGAACGTGAGAAATATCTTGTTGGCAGCTGGGTTCGAACACAGGCCGCCTGCGTGTGAGGCAACCACTCTACCACGTCACTATAAAAGACAGCTTGTACCACAAGGCAGTACAAATGTTTGATTATCCTACTATGGCCGTACTTCTACATTCCTCCTTCCTACCAATATACATTTGTTTCTCAAATGTATCCAGGTTCTTTCATAGACTCCTTGGTTCATTCTGTATGGAAGACATCATACATAATCTGACTTCGCCAATTGGTTTGAAGGGTAATCTATCCTGGTTCATTGGCACCACTGTAGTAGGAGGGGAATGTGTTATGATGTGCAAAATATCATGTCGGCAGCTGGGTTTGAACCCATGCCATCTGTGTGTGAGGCGAACACTTTACCACGTCGCTGTAAAAGTCGGCTTGTACTATGGGCGTACTACTACACCATGTATTATGATTCAGGCAAAGGCTGGTGTAGATGTATCGTCAACCGAAATCGCACTGGCATTCCCGCTCAGATCGCATGGACAAACATCTATATCACAGGTAGGTATGGTTAGTGAAGGGGATAGGTAGGGACAGGGCACAGGGAATTTATATAGGGGGGTACGTTACTGACGTTGCGAAGGGCCGGAGTAGCTAACAATAATTTTTTTAAACATACACGGACGGCCCTCAGCGGATTACGGGGGTACATACGCACCCGTCGCACCCCCTGCGGGAGATGTTAATCCTTTCAACACCACATACCTGTATAGGGGTATGGGCAAACAGTGTAGATCGACGAGCCGTCTCTTCAGGATCTGCACTAATTTGCAAGTAATGTTCATAATTTTGAGAACAAAAACATCCCACAGGGTTCAAACGGGGGCCAAACGTGGGCCAAACGTGGGCCAAACGCGCATTTCTTCTATTCCTATTAGCCCATCAGATCTGTAGTTTCCCGTTTTCAAATGTTTTCCTAGTTATTACCGAGTTTTCATAGGTTCAACCGTTTTCTGGCTTTCTTAGCCAATGAAAATCACGTTTCCGTTTAAATGTTTTCGATGAAAACGCTGCACATGCGCATTGAAGAGAAAACGGGGAACGTACAGAAACCACAACAACTTGTTTTCTAGCAAACTTAGTGCAAACGTAGAGCAAACGTGAGCCGAACGTGGGTCAAACCAAACTGTCACGTATACAGTATGAACAAACGTACAGACACTACTGTAGCTTGTTGTGTGAATGTTTATCCCCCCCACAATGATCATGATAATTTTGAAGTTCCGCACGAGCTGGGCGCATATGTGGCTGTAACTGGAGAAATGGGGCTTATGGATTTTGCGACCAGTGTAGATCCAGATCAGCCTGTGCATACGCACAGTCTGATCAGGATCTGCACCGATCGCCATTCCATCAATGAAACGTCCGTCACTTTTTAAAATCATTAAATTTAATAAGGAAGAAAATCTATAATACATTCATACATTTGTAAAAATAACATACACATTGAATTTGAAATCTGGGGGTATAATGCACAAACGCACAGACACTAGTGTAGCTTGTTGTTTGAATGTTTATCCCCCCTATGAAGTTCCGCACGACTGTCCGTGGTCATTTACATCAACATATTTGTATTAGCTAGTTCCTCCATCATGCTATAACTTCAATTTTACTGCATGGATTACTTCAACATTTTCACACTTTATGTGCATACAGATCTCCAGATTAGGTGCGTATTGGTGTATTTTACGCACTTATTTTAGCACAATACACATTGATTAAGCAAAACTTATCTGGAGCTCTTGGTCATATGTGACCCACTCACATGACCAATAACATGGTTGTTTACCTTTACAAGGTCGCTGAACCACTTAGCCATTTTCTATATCAATGTTTGATACATGTATTGACATTTTCAACCTTTACAAGGTCTCTGACATTAAACTTTGAGCATATACACAGGCAATGGGGTTGCGGTCTGTTTAAGGTTTAATGTAAATGTGAAAATAATACAAACTGTATGAACTTCGTGCTTTTACTGTCGCTGGGCTCCACCATTTTGAGACCCGTGCACCTTTTTGACTCACATAGGGTAGTCATGTACCAACCTTACGTTCAGCCCCCTTGGTACACCCTACCTCACAACCCCACCACACTCCCTCACACCCTCACCACACTCCCCCACACCCCACCACCCTTCTCCACACCCCGCAACCCCAGGCATAGATTCCATAATAACAGAATTTCATTATTGCATGTTACCTAATATGTGTACCGTAATATGAGAAAAGCCATGTGATGTTGTACCTAAGAAGATGTGCGATATCATGAAAAATATTTACAAAATCTTTTGTCATACCGCAGATAAGTTTTGATTGGCTAGCTTGCCTGGTCATATATATTATATGACCTGCCAAGACCGTCGGACATACAGGAATTGCGATTCCCCTCCGGCGCCTCGCGTCCAATGAAGACACATTTTGCAAGCGTCTACCGATTGCGAATTGTATTCCTCACTAAACACAATAAAACCCCGAATTGATCAATAAAAGTAACAAATTGTACACTCAAAACCAGTCTGTATTGTTTAGTTTTCCATAAATATTCTTCGCTCATCAAAATATGAGCGAAAAATGCCACAAACTGTCCCGTTTAGTGTTTTCAAATCTCAACACAATTGGCTTCGTGACACGGCTATATTTAGGTCATAAACTATGGGTTCCACGCACGAAACGCGGCGTAGCAATGACAGCGAATATTTGGGAACCAGTCGCATTCTTCTAGAGGCGCCAAAGGGAGAGCAGATCGATAGAGCAGTGGAATATAAATTAATTTACACGATATAAAAAAACTTTCATAATGTCGTTTTCGATGGATTTCTTACTCCATATTTAGTTTGTTTTCGTTTAATAAAAAAAACAAAATGTTCATTTACGCCTTTATATTAAGACTGACGGTGGAAAATCGAATCTCGGATTATATTTCTTCCTGAAAAAACGCAAAGATCAAAAGAAGAGATATGTTTATACGGCCAAATAACGGATCTGCGGTATCGCTATCGCCTCGGGTGAACATACCTCCAGACGGGCAATATTACACCATATAGCCTGTGTAGAATCACAATAACTTATAATATTATGCTCTTTTCCGTAAATGACATTGACAAAATGTCCAGAGCAAATACGGAATTGAATTCCGCATTTGCTATGCAAATTTTGTCAACTTTCGACGTCATTTACAGGAACACATCACAGTTTCTGTACATATTGTCATAAAAAATCACACAATCTCTGTACAAAATCAATGGCTTGTTTCATATAATGTTATCTTCAATTTTCAGGCGTTGCCACCGAAACAACCGGTGTTCGCCTTTCTGCCACTGAGGAGCTACGGCTTCCGATTTATTGTGCAGGGTTAGTACAGTCGAACATCCCCGAATGGCCACCTCTCTACAACAACACCCTCTCTGTAACAGCCGCTATTTTATATCCCAAATGGATGATTTCCTCTATATCTAACCCTTAGACTGCTGAGCATGAACATTGTCCTCTGATGTTGCTTTTGCATTCTTTCTCAATAAAAACATGTTTTGACAGCACTTTAGAATCATTTCCATTGGAAATGATTCTAAAATGATGTCAAAGCATGTATTTGATGAAAATTATCGAAGAAAATAAATAAACATCAGACGATAAAATTTAATTCAGCATTAACCTCTCTACAACAGCCACCTCTCTACAACAGCCAGTTGTACGTCTTCCCATTGGTGGCTGTTGTAGAGAGGTTGCACTGTAGCTCAACTCAAATACGGTACTCTATATTACAACCGTTACATAGAGAATACCTGCGGGCCGTTTCACTAAACTTTGTACAACTAAAATGTTCGTAAGTGCAAAATTATGATAGTCTGTAAATTTCACATTGACAAAGTTTTTGTATAAACTTCTAAATTTGCACTTACGGACATTTTAGTGGCATGAAGTTTAGTGAAACGGCCCCCATGCTAGTGTCTTTTGATATCAAGTTTATCAGGCAAGGCTAGGAAACACGTAGGAATTCCGAGGCTTGCCGTGGAATTCCTACCGTTGGTATTCCATTTATCAGGTAATGTTTTATGCTCGAAAATATCTACAGATGACGTCGTTATCTATGAACAGAACGCAGACTTGTTTACGTTACGTCATTACACTGACGTCGTTCGGTGACATCACGTGACGTCATCCGACCAATGGAAGGTCAGTTTTCACTTCGTTGTAACCCGGATGTTTGTATCAGGTCAATGCCTGATACAACAATATGTTATCAGTCAGTACATATTCGATCGATACTGGGCAGGTTATAAGGAATTATAAGGAATGAATGGCCTTTTCCAAGTTTATACCCCGATAAATTCCACAAAAAGGCCATTAATTCCTATGATAACCAATAGGATAAAAAAGTAAACAATTGGCGATAAAAATTTACAATTTTCGAAAAAAAAAAAAAAAAAGATTTTTTTCCTAAAATTATAATTTTTTATCGCCAATTGTTTATTTTTTATCGCCAATTGCGAAAGTGGCTTTTCCAAGTTTATACCCCGATAAATTCCACAAAAAGGCCATTCATTCCTATAGTAAATATTCGATCAATACTGGGCAGGTTACCTGATAAAGTATTCACCACCGCCTGCGCTAATCTTTATTTCAAAATATTTGAATATGTGCTTGTAATCAAGTAGCATAGGTAATCTCAGCTCTATAGATGCCTTTTACTATTTCATCTGTCTTTTATATTTTCTGTATCTGCCCAGAAAATATAAAAGACATGAAATAGTAAAAGACATATGTATGGCGTAGAGCTGAGATTATCGAAGCTAGAAATCGAGCAGTTTGATTGACTGAGCCTGAGCTGTCCTTTAAACATCCACTATGTGAACAACAACATACTAATAATTTGCCAGGTTTATAATACAGTCAATTATTGATTTTTGTTCCATGTCCCATCCAACAGGTAGTCATTAAATCTGGTAATATGTAACTTACTGGAGTTAAACCTTGCAATAATTATGTGAAATAAGTGGAGCGCGATATTGGCCAGCGATTGGCTTAGAATGTAGGGCGATTTATAAAGCTATGCATTTCATGTGTAGGTATTTAATAAATATATGTACTTTTGTTGTAGGTGACTTTGATGTTCCGTCCAGTCGGGAAGATGTTGTGAGAGACAGTTCTTGGAACCAATGGTTGAAAAACGAGATACACACACTTTTCCTCGATTCTCTCGATGTCTTCAAGGTAACCATGGCAACAATTGCCTCCATTTAAAGTGACTGTGTCGCTGATATACAATACAGTCTACACTCAAACTTTATTAACCCTATCACCCCCAAGTAAATGGAATGGATTTTGATACGTTAATTTTGCAACAATCCAATTGCCACTAAATGATTTTCAGACTACCGGTAGTCCATTTATAAAAAGAGTTTTTTTTTGTTCTCTAAAATATGAAAATTACTGCCAAAAAGTGCAGATCCTGATGAGACGGCTCGTGACGAGCCGTCTCATCTGGATCTACACTGTTTACCAATACTACTATACAGGTCTGTAGTGTTGAAAGGGTTAACTGAAACTACTGTTAGCTCAGTCAAATTCATGGCCCAACTACATCCTATATATTTAGTTTGTCACAGCATGGAATGTCGAAATATATAGAGAATAGTAGGTTAATATCTGACGAGGCTTCGGAAACGACAGAGCCTCGCCCATCCCGTTTCAGTGCCGCGCCAGATATGTTTTCCCATTCACGGCACTAACCTACTATATATTCTATCTATCCCGTCAAAACTACAAATAGCTTTAAAATGCAAAAAATAACCCCAGCCACATCCTCAAAATCTGAGAATCGACTAGTATGGCAACCGCACATATTCTTACGCAGTGATTAGGTCGTATTGACAGGATATCAAAAATGTTTCACGGCTCCGTGTTTCACACTGTGTTGACGGGATAAATCCAGTTAGTATGGTTGTACTTGTTTATCACAATAACTATATGTTCGGATACAGTTTGTATTGGGAAATCCCTGTTTTATATGGGTTTCGCAAAAGAAATTATGTACGAATACTTAGTTTTGCTACGGTAAAAGAGTGTAGATTGTACATGGTTTTTCACTTCATGCACTTTAAGAGACAAATATACATCAATCGCACCATTTTATTAGATGGAATTTCCAAAAACATACGTTATATTCAAGTACATACTATCAGAAACTGAAAAACAGGGGAGATAATTTGGTTTGGCACAATTTCGCATTTACGCTATACATCCACCAGTAGCTAATAATTTTAAAATTGCTTATTTTTTTCTTGTGAAAGTATCTTGCTATACCGTATAAAAAAATCAATTTTCATTGTAGATCGATGCTAGTGAAATTAATTTATGTAAAATAAATTAGTAACCATCCATTGAAAAATAACTAGCGTTGCAAACAGGAAATGGTCGTAAATAGATTGGTGGCCGGATTAGCTCAGTAGGTAAAGCGCGTCGGACTGCAGATCGGGAAACCCCGTGTTCCCACCTCGACCCACTGCGAATGGCCGATTCGATGTGTCCTTGGACAAGACAACTTCGAGCTAGCCTGGATCTATCAGATGGGGACTTAAATAGTTGGTCCCGACATGCAAGGTCATCGAGCCAGTGCCGTCGTTAAATCAAAGCATTTACATTTACAAAGTAGGTATTAGTTTCCTAGCCTTGCCTGGCAAACCTTATACTAAAACACACTAACATGGTATTCTCTATGTCCCGTCTACAGAGCCATCCAGCATTCAGCGACATGGAAGCCATCGTAGCCTTCCTACAATTCGTCCCGATGCAAGATGAGGTGCTGGATTTCTTCAAGCCGGTAGCCGATAAGATTCTGACAAAACTCAAGGCTAGGCCCTGTGTACCAACTCAGCCAAACAGTCAAGGTTTGTAAATATGTCCAGATCAGGTATTCTGTTTATTGTCCCATCCGCTTGCGGACAGCGCGATATAGTCGGCACATTGGCGTATGTACGTGCATCCGCGTTAAAGTTGTTGCTTAAAGCTTTTGGTTAAAGTTTTTCGGTATACTATCAAAGCCTCGGCGGTTGCGACATGCGGGCTGCGGCCATCTAGTTACACCGTTCTCATTTTCCAAATAATGCAGTTTTATTAATAGTCTCAACCAATGATTTTGAGTACAAATTTGGAGAACAAGCCCAGAAAGTACCAACTCACCCAAACATTCAGGTTTGCAAATTGGTTTAACCCTTAAAAGTCGAGAATCGTATATATATGTCAGTATATATATGTCTGCTTTTTTTGTTTTTAACCTATTCTATTAAACAAACACATGGACATGAGAATTGTCTCCATAGGAAACTCCTATTAAACACATAAAATCTAAAAAATATTTAAATGTCAGTACTTTTTTATCAATAACAAAAAAGTCACCCTCCCCATTTGTTTTTATTTGATGAAATTCAATCAATTATTGATTTTATTGCGAAAAAACGATTTTCCTATGGGAATTTAACATGGGGAAATGAAGCTGAAGCAGCTGCAAGAAGAGTCGAAAAAACAAAAAAATGTGGAACTTGCTAGATAGCTTGGAAATGATGTAACTAAGAAAACAAATGTTAGATTTTGAAAATCGGTCCTCAAATTCCCAAATTAGTTAAAAAAAATCTATTTTTAGCCCCCATGTTAAATTCCCAAAGGAAAATTATTTTTTTTGTAATAAAAATCAATATTTGGTGGAATTTCATCAAATAATTTTTTTTTTGGGGAAGGTCATTGATGAAAAAGTACTTACATTTAAATATTTTTTAGATTTTATGTGTTTAATGCCCAAATGTTGGTCGACAGAAAAACGTGGAACAGACAGTAGTCTAGTATTCTCTACATGTTTTCTAATTTACTACATGCAGGTGTGGTTTCCTGGAAAATACCATCGCAGACCGTGCAAGTGCGAGACCCACTGGTAAGGGAGATAATCACCGGTGACCTTCTCCAGAAACACCTTGACCTCTTCTATCTCCATAGCGACGTGGCGGCCATGCTGAGTGTGACCTTGACATCGTGTCTGGGAATTGTAACATTGACAGCCGAGCACATGTTTAAGCTTGGGAAGGCCATAATCGTGTCCATGGGATCACACTGTGGTGAGGATTTTATATTAAAATAACCCTAAATATTCGGACACCATTTGTTTTGGGAAACCCCTATAAAATAGGGGTTTCGCATTTCCCAAAACAAATTGTATCCAAATACATTCTTTGCTGTGAGAAATAATATATTAACGTTTGCTTTCCAGGGGCCGTTTCACTAAACTTTGTACGACTAAAATGTTCGTAAGTGAAAATTTAGGATCGTCTGGAAATTTCAATTGATGGATTTGCATTTATTGAGCATAGGCTGCAATAATTGTTTTATACAAGAAAACATTGCTAATGTGAATTTTACAAACTATCATAATTTTGCGCTTACGAACATTTTAGTCGTATGAAGTTTAGTGAAACGGCCGCCAGAATATTTGGTGTCCGAATATTTAGTATAGCAATATAAATAGACAGACAATGTCCATATTATGCAGAACTTGCCATGAACATGTGATAGTACAAGATGTACAGGGTGTACCATAGCTTTATTCCATGTGCTATTTGTAACATGCGTAGCTGCGACTAGGGAAATGGGGCTCATGGGTTTTGCAACCAATGTAGATCCAAATCAGCCTGTGCATTCGCAGTCTGATCAGGATCTGCAAGGTTCTGCAGTCTGATCTGGATCTGCACTATTTGTCGTGGGTGGCAGCGGAATTTCGACTGGAGACCAGGTTTGGCCCTCACATACGTCTTTGGCATTTTGTATGTGACAGTTGAATCGGGTTGAATATATTTTTTCTCGATGTAAATATTCCGTTCTTATTTCTCCAGTCACGGCCACATATTTGGTATACATGAAAATATGTTGTTTGTGTGTATATCAAGGTCAGTGGGCAGCTAGTTAGTCGATCAATTTCATTTGTTTCAGACGAAAGTGACGTGACCACCATAGCGCGGTGGCTTGCCTGTATGTATCGTAGCCTCGATGATTTCCAACAGAATGACGAGATCTTGAAAACGATCAAAGCAGCACGGTTATTGCCATTATCGACTGGGGAACTTGTGGCCTTGAGCGAGAAAACGGTCTTCTTCCCCATTGTAGATGACACACCGAGAACTGGAAGAGGTAAGCAGAGCTCCAGATAAAGTGCGTATTGGCATATTTCACACACTTATCTTAGCAGAATACGCATTGATTATCAAAAGCGGGAGTAAAAAATACTCACAGCAATGTGAAAATACTCATTGATTTTCAAATTGAGTAGTGGAAATATTGTAATAAATTTGAAAATTTACTTAGTTGAACAGCAAAAAGTGTTTGCTTTTTGCAGCTCAAATAAGAGAATTTTTAAATTTGTTTTTATTTGTTATCATTTGTTTCCTATTTAATAAGGAAGAACATCAATACCATTTGTAAAAGTAAAATACACATTGAATTTGATATCTGGGAGTATAATACTCTTCAGATACAAAACTTACCTGGAACTCTGGGTGAGTATGAGACACACGTTTTGTACCTGTGCCCGGTACGGGGCTGTGTCAGCATTTGTAGTATGCTCAATCAGGGCCACCAGCTCCGGGCTGCCCAGAGGGATTTTACCTGCAAACACAAACTGCCATGTGACATGGATCACTAAAATGGACCAGTTACCCCATTTGAGACACGCTATGTGAATTTGTGCCTATGGACAAGTGCGATGTTCATGAAATATATTTACAGAAACTGTGATATTTTCTGTTAATGGTGTTAGAAGATGACACTATTTTCATATCAAATGTTGAATAGCCATGCCCTCAATGAAGCAATCATCATGCTTTTAACATGCAATATAGATCGTTATCAGGCTACAGGAGTGTGCTATTTGATCAGAAGTTACAATCCTATAAGCCCCATTTATCCATTCCTAGCCACATGATGTGACCTTCCCGTAGCCTGATAACGATCTACATTGCTTGTTACAATCATGACGGGTGTTTCATTGATGGAATGGCGAACAGTGTAGATCCTAATCGGGCTGTGCGGATGCACAGGCTGATCTGGATCGACACTGGTCGCAAAAAACCATAAGCTCCATTGCTCCAGTCACAGCCACATATGGACAATAGCTATTACAAATTTCAGACCCACTATACCACCTACAACAGGACATACACAGTCTGCATCCAACGTTGGTGACCACAGAAGATGACGAAGTCAACTCGCAGGTCCAGAAACTCCTGCAGAGACTTGACATTAAACAGTTGTCTCCCTTGGAAGTGATCAATCACCATATCTTACCTGTGCTGGAGTCAGATGATTGGCAGGTAATAAAGCGAGGGGTGGGGCAGAGCTGTTGAAGTGGGCATGGATTTATTTGGTTCTGAAATGTTGGTTCCAGAAGATATTGCTGGGGATAACTTTATACTTGTCCTTTCTTCATAACACACCATTTCTTGCTATTAAATGGAAGTATAACCATAATCAGTCGGGTAAATGGCTTATAATGTATGTTTCCTTACTCGGATATGCTTCATATTTCACACAAGCATTGCTCCAATGGTCCTCTACCACAATGTGACAAATCCACGTTTGTGCTGCGCCCACTAACCGCAGGGACAAGGTCACATACTTGGTGCATTCCAAACCTTGACATGCGTGTAAATGGCTTATACTATCTGTTTCCTTTCTCGTATCTGCGATGTTGAATGGATGTAAAACTCAAATCAGTCTATCAATCAAATTTGAAATTGTAGCAAAAGTCCAGAGATACCCTCGTGGCATACATCATCTATATCAAAGAACAGACGGACAAACGGCCGTCTCTGTGCGATCTTTCCAAACTCAAGGATGTTGCCCAGCTCGTGACGAACCATGGACTTCGGAACCCAAACCAGGAGCCAGTACATTTTACACCGCTGTATGGCAACCAAGTGGACTTGGCAAAGAAGTTTAAAGGTAGATTGACGTGTAGAGAATACCAGGGGCCCGTTTCACTAAACTTTGTACGGCTAAAATGTTTGTAAGTGCAAATTTAGGATTGTCTGGAAATTTCAATTGATGGATTGACATGTATTGAGCATATGCTCAATAAATGTAAATCCAATAATTGTTTTATACAAGAAAACAATGTTAATGTAAAATTTACAGACTATCATAATTTGCATTTACAAACATTTTGGTCGTACAAAGTTTAGTGAAATGGCCCCCAGGCTAGTTTCTTTTCATATTAAGTTCATCAGGCAATACTTGATACAGTTGAACCTCTCTAAACCGGACACAAAGTTATTTCTACTTAATTGTAATCTGGTTCATTGCCATTTATCTCCGCTGAGTATGTCTGTTCCTGATTGCAAAGCGCCGAAGTGTGTCTTGGAGTAGTTGTCCGTCTGTTTTACAGCGGAACCTCTCTAAACCGGACACCTTGGGAACCTCCCAGGGTGTCCGGTTTAGAGAGGTTCCACTGTACAAAAAGACATTAGCCTGATATTCTCTTTATCCGCGTGGGCCGGAGTTTAGAAATTCTGTTATAACTTCTATATTGAAGGAGTACTTAACTATTTCAACACAGTATACCTGTGGACAAGTTCCACACATACATGCTGCCCTTAATATGACCTTGGCCGTTTGATCTTGACAACTTTGAACTTTATTCCACATTAAGAAGTTCGCCGGAGTTTCTCAATTCTGTCCTAACTTCTATATTCCTTGAAGGATTACTTAATTATTTTATGACTAACGGTGAATTACCGGGATTTTTTAGTGGAATATCACTCGATATTACACTGTTTCAAACTGTGGGAATACGGCTTTTAAACTGTGAAAATACGGTTTTCGAAGTATGAAAAATATCATTACAAGCCAAACTATGAAAATGTCATGCCCTCATGGCGACAAGGAAGACAATTCCAGATTTAAAATATTTACCTGTTCTGGTGCTGTCAAGTCCATTACTAATAAATATTCTGTTCTTGGTCTGCAACATGACTGTTCTAGCGTCCATTGAAAATGACGTACCAGGTGAATACTGCTTAATCTTGCGGCAACTGTCTACCATTGTTGTACCAACAGCCGATAGCAAGATCAAACATTGGCAACCTGTTTAATTCAGCCCTCGTGACAGTGTGAATCTGGTCAGCTTCTTGAATTGCCTTACGAATGATCAAATTTGGTGCAGTACATTGATAGTGAGTAGATTCCTGTTGATAAACATGATAAATCATGTTACTCCCGTCATTTTAAGTTATTTTAAATCCAGATCGACACGGAATGAATCACTAAGGCGGCCATTGTTTTCAGTTCACTGTTGAAAAGGTTGATCCTATCGGACAACCGTTTCTTGCAGGTTTGAATTTAACGAAGTATTATCGGGCTTAAAATGTCAAAATAAAATTTGTATTATTGTTAATCGTATTATTGTCTTGTTTATTTATTTGTGAACACCAAACGTTATATTTTCACTCCCGTGAAAATACTACGGTTGGTGTTCACTCGATGAAAAATAATTCGATCTTACACCGAAAACAACAAATATCCTCTATATATTTCAACACGGCATACTTGTGGAAAAATGCCACACATGCATGCTGCCCTTAATATGACCTTAACCTTTTGACCTTGACAACTTTGAACTTTTTCACACATTAATAAGTTCGCCGCAGCTTCTCATTTCTGTCATAACTTCTATATCCCTTGATGGATTACTTTAATATTTGATAATACATCATACTTGTGGACAAATGTCACACGTACATTACATGGGGACTAAAAATAGATTTTTAAAGTAATTTTGGAATTTGTGGTCTGATTTTCAAATTCATTTTCTACGTATCTACCGGTACACATAGAGTATACGCCAACAATTACAACAGTTTGCAAGTTGACAAACTAGAAGCATGTTTGGCATTGCATAATGAATGTATAGATGGGTGAGCTTGATTTTTTTGGTAATACATGAAAGTGAAAAGCGACAAAGACAAACCGGCAAGTTCATGTACCAGCAAGTATAAACGTGTACGCCTGTACGGCGGATTCGGTATGCGGATTTCTTCTTTTTGACGTCCTGTTTACTGAGCGTTTTAATAATTTATAATTGTAGACAACAACAGGAGTATATGAAACAGACAGTAATATTTACTGTCCAGGTATCATTTCTGTATTGATTAACTGGTTGGTTCATTGTGTTATACGACAGTTCAGCAAATACAGATGGAATACACCTGTAAATGGGGAGGACAATACGTTCAACATTAAGGTAGTTTTGTATATTCTGTAGATATGACATTTTCAGGCAAAATAAACATTCAGTTCACCATAAAACCCCACGTACTGATTGGCATTACTATGCAATTTATATCAGACGTAAATTTCCACACTGATATCAGGGGGGATAATAGTGTTTTCTTAAAATTTTAACAGATAATAGCGTTTTCTTAAAATGTTAACAGATAATAGCGTTTTCTTAAAATGTTAACAGATAATAGCGTTTTCTTAAAATGTTAACGGACATTTCTATTTATTCTCTGTATTTATTTGTTGATGTGTAATGATCATACTTTATAATCTGTCGAGATATTATTTTTTCAGGTGACGCATTTAATTAGTATAAATAATTAAAAAGTATCATGCCTCATTTGCATATGAAAATAGCCTAATCATTACCACCACGAGTCACTACGAGTAAAATAAATATTACTAAATGATTATATCTATATAGCGGGTACTCCTAATGTTTTAGAACTAGTGGAATGGTGACACAATTATACACTTATTTAATTCCTATAAAGAATAGTTTGTGCCTACTGAGTGGGCATGTACCTTTACATTACATTACAACTAGTACACAGTCGATGGCGCGCCAGAGAATGTAATTGAATGTAATCTTGTAAGACGAATCGATGATCTGACATCAGGCTTATTCAAATTAAAAGAAAATATCGGTTGGGTTTGTCGGCCGAATACAGCCGACTAGGTATTGGTCATGTCGCATGTACTTGGCCACCTGGATGTTTGCTGTCTATGTCACGCTAACCTTCATTTGAACGTGACAAGCCTTAACTTACAATATCGGTATTCCAATATGTAGACACACTCAGATAAATCTGCATTCATGTATACAACAATGCGTTACGTACATGTACATATTGCATCATACTTATGCAAGTCTTGGTTTACAGATGTTGTTCTATGGAAAACTATTTAATTCGTATTGACAATACGCTCTGCACTGTTTGTCTCAAATTTAAAACTCACGGGGAAATGAAGTTTCGGCACTTGCGCAATATAAGATATCAACTTAGGTTTAGACGTGTTTACTGATGGGGTGGGGAGGTGGAGGGTGTTAATGCCAACGGCCGGTCAGACCCGACCCCGCTCTAACATTTTTGCAGACATGTGTTACCACAATATCAGCTTGTTACACCACCTTGTGTTTATTTTGGTAGGTAGCCATTTTGTCTTTTGGAGAGTCACGCCTTGCAGTGAGCGAGTATCGTAACCTATTGTTCTGAAACAAGCAACTGAACTTCGAAGTCAGAGTGCAAATCTCAGCGGAAATTACATGCTGAAATTTGCAATCACAGTCTGATCAGGGTATACACTGTTTTCCATCTTGTACATAATCACTGTATACCGTATACAAGCAAGCCGCGTGTCGCCTGCCAGGACGTGTAGCCATCTTATAAAAAATCACTTGTTGAGGCTATACCTTCTAGAGGAAATTTGCAATCACAGTCTGATCAGGGTCTACCCGGTTCCCCATTCTGTGCATAACCACTTGTTGAAGCTATACCTGTAGGGGAAATATGCATTCACAATCTAATTAGGATCTACACAGTTTCCCATATTGTACATAATCGACTATATATAACGAGCTACCCCACTAAAATACACTGTGTTCTGGTCAATACAATATACTATTGGGCTTTGTCTACATAGACATGATAGAGGTGTGAAAAACATTCAAGCTATTTGACAAGATATACATTATACAAACAATACACAAATTGAAAAATAATTATATTGCATGCAAATTGAAAAATAATTATATTGCATGCATATTAAGGTTCATTTTCATCAATGTTCTTAATGCAAGATCGTTTATTATTGTTATTGTAGGTGAATATTAAGAATATTTATATATTTATATAGCCTTCCTGTGTGAGTTTTGAAATGTATATCCGTAAATTAAATTGCAATAACTAAACTATATATGTCCAGAAGTCATTTGTGCTAATAAAAACATTCATTCAATGCATTATACTTTGTCTTTAACTATTTCAAAAAGATGTTGGCATATAATTACTCGACGAAATAAATATTGCAATACTATGGAGGTGACGTGTTAGACAGTTGGACTAGTATATGTGCCATATGAAATCATGATCGATGGCAACTTAAAGTTAAACAACTGAGACATAACTAATGAGTCTCGATCACGGTAGTCTCCCTTTATAATAATGTTATATATATATTAATCGCTTTCCCGCGGAAATATGTGCTTTTGTCTTCCCTTTTTTCGGTCAAAATGTGCTTATAGTATGATATACTAATGATATATTGTTGAAAACGTATATAATATAATCATAAATGCTATTTTTAATGAAGATTTTGGTAGATTTGGTTAAGATTTTGGTAGATTTGGGTAAATCGTGCTGCCTCATTTTTGGCTCATGTTAAATTCCCATAGGAAAATTGATGGAATTTCATGAAATAAAAAAACAGTGGGAGGGTCATTTTTTTGTTATTGATGAAACTGTACATCATTTAAACATTTTTTAGATTTAGTGGTTCGTTGGCAAAAAAACGTGGAACAGACAGTAACATGGTATTTCAATTTGTCAGGGTATGACTGGGTGCTGATCGACGCTTGCTACCTCCCGCCTAAAAGTACACAGGTATCAGTCCACAGCTGGCACGACTTCTTCGCCAAACTTGGCGTTGAGGACTTCATCTCCGTGAGGCAGAAAACTGTACACCTGAACCAGGACAATATTGTAATTATACCACAGTGGATCCCTTGGAAGTCCCCAGGGTGTCGGTCACCAGGGTGTCCTCAGGGTTTCCCCAAAGTGACCTCAGTGTGACCCCAGGGTCTAGGGTGTCCGGTTTAGAGATACTCTCTGAATGTTCCAAGATAATTCTGCATGCAATGCAATGCAATGAATACTCTCAGGGTGTCTGGTTTAGAGAGATTCTACTGTACAGTCGATATTCGTTTATTCAAAGCCCAGGGGACTGAGGAAAATACTTTGAGTTAACGGAAATTTGAGCTATAATTGAGAGTTATTATCAGATTATATAGGAAAACATGTAGTGGGGACCATGAATTTCACTTTCAGTTATCAGTAGTTTCTCTTAAGAGAGTTTGAGGTAACGAGTGTAGACGGTAATTTTGGTATTATAAGGATACATGTATATTATTTTAAGACATGTGCAGTTATACTGGATAGAAACCTATGAACTGGGTACCCTGGGAGGTTCCCAGTGTGTCCGGTTTCTATTGGATGTTCCAAGATAATTCTGCAATTGTACACCCTGGAACACAACGCACACAAATGTCGCTATGAGTACGTGGTCATATACCTGAATTACAGTCGAACCACGCTAAAGCGGACACCCTGGGACGTCCCCAGGGTGTCCAGTTTAGAGAGATTCCACTACAATTCGAGTATATAATTGCTCCAAGACAATTTTGCAGTTACAGCGAATATTTGATCTTAAACAAAACCAATGAAAATGAATGGAAAATAATAGCGAATATAATTCCACATTTGATATGAACATTTCGTCATCTTTCAACGTCATTTACAGAAAACATCATAGTTTCTGTAAATATTGTTCATGAAAAATTGCACATGGTCTTATGTATAAAATCACATAGCGTGTCTAAAATGGGGTAACTGATAATCGTACTGGTCCATTTGGGGGATCCATGTCACATGAGTGGGTGGTAGGTGGTAGGTGGGAGCATGCGATGGGTAATTTAACGATTGGCGAGCGGAAACCTGGTTTGGCACTCACATCCGTCGTTGGCATTCTTGTATGTGACCGTTGAATCTGGTTATACCCCATATGTGAGTATTACGATTATTCGCATCCTATTGTAGGGGAAGGGGCCAAGTGACTTTGGTGTTGTATGGACCTGGCACAAGGGCAGCTGGTTATTCTAATTTCAGAGCTGAATATTTTTTTCGATGTAAATATTCCGTTCTGATTTTGGGATTCCCCCCCCCCCCCCCGAATGCAGCAGGTTATATACGGGATCAAACCTGTTGGCCTGGCCTTAAATGACCTTCGGTGTTGATAGGCCGTTAAACACCAATAAATCAATCAATCAACTATGTCACATGCGGGTTTGTGTTTGTGCAGGTACAATCGCCCTGGGCAGCACAGCAGAAGTTGTGGCCCACCGTGCCGGAGTTCGTTATTAAAGACTGGCACAGCCCCGAGCTGGTGGCCCTGATTGAGCATAGTAAAAAGGCTGAAACGGCCTTGTACCGGGCACAGATGCAAGAATTGTGTACACTGCTGGATAGACACTGGGACACCAGGTGGGTTCTATGTGTAAGTGTGTACACTGCTGGATAGACGCTGTGCCACCAGGTGGGTTATATGTGTAATTGTGTACACTGCTTGATAAATACTAGGACAACACTGGGACATCAGGTGGGTTCTATGTGTAATTGTATCCACTGCTGGATATACACTGGGACACCAGGTGGGTTCTATGTGTAATTGTATCCACTGCTGGATAGACACTGGGACACCAGGTGGGTTCTATGTGTAATTGTGTACACTGCTGGATAGACACTGGGACACCAGGTGGGTTCTATGTGTAATTGTGTACACTGCTGGATAGACACTGGGACACCAGGTGGGTTCTATGTGTAATTGTGTACACTGCTGGATAGACATTGGGACACCAGGTGGGTTCTATGTGTAATTGTGTACATTTCTGGATAGACACTGGGACACCAGGTGGGTTCTATGTGTAATTGTTTACACTGCTGGATAGACACTGGGACACCAGGTGGGTTCTATGTGTAATTATGTACACTGTTGGACAGACAATATGAGACACGCCATGTGATTTGGTACCTTCAGACATTGGCGTAATTGTATTAACTACGTTTACAAGATTTACAATATTTTTCATAAGTTAAAAGTTTATGTTTTGCATTAGGTATTCTTGTCCTCATACCTCCAGTTCTACTTAACAGATCTTAACCAAATTTGGGAAACCATAAAGATTATAATAGAATCACCACTTAGAACTCCGAAGTCCTGGGTGGGCATTAAATAGAGGCATTAAAGGGAAGATTATAAAATATATTATTTTCTACTATATGAACAAAACAAAAACATAACGAAGGAACGTTACTCTCAAACATCAGCCAGACTTGATTGTACTTTCTGTCCGTTCATGGACAGTTTGAACCAAGACATTATGGCCCACTTTTGGTCATTGTGGTACAGTCGGTAAACATGTTAAAATACTTGTAATGTATATATCAAGACAGTATCATAATTAATGGTGATCAGATTTACGCCTACGGACATTTCGGACTGTCACTGTTTCGGACCGTGGAAATTTCGGCCCGTGGACATTTCGACCCGTATCAGCGCGATTATTTTCGACCCACTGCCACGTCTAGAACAAGCCATATTTAGTTTTGTTCATCTCCAAGGAAATATCGGCCAACAATCCAACACGATGTCAATTTGACCCATATTATATGAGATGAGTATGATATGCTTTGAAAATGTCGTCTCCATACCTGTGTAAATTCTGATCGCCCTGTGTCCGTGCAAATAGCTGTAATATCAAGCCTCTTGGGGGTCTGACATTATTAAAAAAATCCCTTAAACTACCGGATTACACCTCTATATTTAGTTATCATGCACTTCATTAGAGTTCGTTCTGTTCTCGTCACTATCAGAATCCGAAGTGTCATTCGTCCTGTTCTATGTGTTCACCGTTCGTACAATAGTCCTCGGCCGTTTCCGTAGGCTGTATTTGTCAGTACCCGTAAGCGCCTCGGGTCAGAAACCACCAATGTTTCAGGTATCAGCGCACTAATTTCTGGTGAACATTACACTCCATCCTGTTTTATTTTGAAGCTGTCACTCCGCGGGGTCGGATGGTTCACTCCAGAAATTATCATACCATAGAAATCGCTTATTGGCTCAGCCTTATTAAGCACGTTCGGGACTTGGTCCGAACTTTCAGATCGCCAACCGAGGTACTATGTGTACTTTTCCTGCGGTAATACCTTTAAAACCGACTTTGTCCTTAAAACATATTTGGCAATACATGTATTTCTTATTTGGCACATTCCTTTGATGCACTTGGTACATCATCTCAATCCAAATAAGACTTATTTAAAACTTTATTATCACAGTTTGTCTTTGGCACAATAAATCCAATTAAGAATTTACACACAATACATCCAGTTAAGAATACATTAAAACACTTTATTTAAAAAATCCAGTTCACAGATTCTTTGTCTTTACTACTGTAAAATCCATTTAAAATTTCCCAGTTCGCGAATTCTCTCTATTCTGACCATAGTAAAATCCATTTAAAACGTCCTAACCTAGAGACTCTGTCTCTAACACAGTCCGACCACCACAGAACTCCACACTTAGAGACTTGGTCTCTCCGTTTCTGCCGTAAAACACTCCACATATTATTGTACTCTACTACAACTGGGCCCTGCAGAGTTATTGGTCATTCTCCGCAGTCAGCCTCAGTACCTCATGAAATGTGGTGCCTCTGATCAAGGCATTGCCACAACCCGCTCCGCTTGGCCGTCTTCCTTAATGACGTATATTTGGACGTGATATGTGACTACGTAACTCAATCTCGCCAAACCTCGGGCATTTCTACCAAATGTCGCATTTTGCCAGAAGTTCTGCCCTTGATGCGGTGCTTGCACCTTGGGATGCAAGTCAATAGCCACCACTATCCACTTTCCAACCATCTCCCTTACCATATCCGGAGTGGGATATGTCTCTGGCTGAATAGCTGAATCGGATATCCGAACCACGAGAAAAATGATCAACCGCTGAATTGGTAGTTACTACTGCGGTATGTGACGGCAGCGGAACACATTCAACCGACTTGGTGAATTGATCTACCCTCATCAGGATGTGTTCATGTCCCCAGGGGAGTAGTAGGCAAGGGACTCATGAAATCAGTCTGCACTCGCTCAATTGGTGCACTGTCTGTGGAGGCTTTGAGCCTGCCGTGACCTATTGCCATTCCATCCCAAAATCACTTTTCTTTCATGCTTGCCATATTTCTCACCACACCCTGATGTCCGGAAGATGGAATGTCATGGTTCCACTCTAATGCCATAGGTCTTAGACTCTCTGGCACTACCAAGTCTTTCTCGTCACATTCATGTCTGATTCGGTATAGTACCCCCTCAATGAGTACAAACTGCTCTTGGTCGCAGGGCTCGCTATAAATAAAACGGCTTTCTCAGGCTGAACAGACGTTTTCAGCCAATCCAGGATCAACTCTAGATCCTTGTCCTTTCATTGAGCTTCTCTAAGCTCTTCTACAGATAATCCATAACTAGACGGTGTCTCTGGCACACCGACTGTCGTCACTTTGGGGACACGCCAGTCTAAAACGTAAAACCGTCACCTTGGGTGACGAAGTCAACACAGAACTCCCTCGCCAAGGTCATTACACCCTCCTGGATCCCACGGCCAGATCACATCGAGACCAGGCTCGTCCAGTTCCATCATTGCCCGTACCTCTGGTGGCTTGGTCTTCCCTGTCTTGCCGGATTCAGCACCGGGACTCTCACTGGCAACACCGACGTCTTTGCCCTCATCCGTCTCATCTGCGAAATCCAGGTGAGCAAACACGGTAAGTTTGCCCCTCTGATGACACCCCGGAAAATGTTTGCTCCTCCTTGCATGCTATTGTACGATCCAACCCGCAAGCAACCGGAAACACGTGTTCGCTACGCACGTGATCCTTGTCCCTACCTTGGAACACATGTTCATGACGCACATGTTCCTCCTTGACAAAACCGGGACAAATGTGTTCGCTACGCACATTCTCCCCGCTTGCATTTGGATACATACCTACCTTGCATGCTACAGGACACAAGTTTTCCTTCCTTGTGGAATCTTGGATTTCCACTTCAACCGGAACCCTGTTCCTATCACCATCGCCAACCTGAGATCCTGAGTCACTTAGTGACTCATCAATCTTCGGGCAAATCGGACCGACATCCATTTCCTCAGTGAAGTTTCCACAGTTAGTATTGGCTCGTGTACAACAACTACTGCTAAGTTGACACACAGTTGTTGCAATAGTTGCAGCTTCATGTGTCCTACTTCCACTAGGCGATTGACTCATCGACTGTTCCCGCACACCCATCTTAGATGGATACAATGTGGCCCCACTACTACTCAGTGTGGCATCAATGATGCTTTCAATCATCTCCACATCTTTGCTGGGGGCTAGTGCCACCTTTCCGCACTTAGTGCAAACAGAAGAGTCCGAGTACTTGGTACCCAAACTCGGTATCAGACTTGCTCTAGACGTATCCATCGTTGGATCAACTAACCATTCGGCACACGCAGCTTTTCCACCAGATTTTGACTTTCCATCCGGAGAATGGTATATTTTCTTACCATTGCTCTTTGGACAATTCCTTTTAACGTGGCCTTCCTTCAAACAAGCAAAATATTTGTTTTTCAATGGACACTCCATGTATGTATGAGTTGGTTTCCTGCATATGGAGCACCTCTGATGGAATCCCCTTTTGCGGGCCAGCACAAACAATCAAATGTTCCAAACATTTCTGCAGTTTCACAAACGCATCTTCCAATGATGTGATGCGGCCTTCTGAAGTTGTTGGTTCAGGTCTGGCTGGAGTAGGCACCATCTCCCTCTGCTGCGGAGCTTTCACTTAAAAAGCCTGGGGTCCCTCATTGTCAAGATTTGGCGGTCGCTTGGTCTCTCTCCTGTTAGATTTACCACACATCGCACAGTGCACATGCTGGTACCAGAGTACATCGTTGATGGTTTGTTGTACGATTGCCGGTCTACGCAGGTATACATGATGGCCTGCCTATTTGTCCAATAAACCTTGACAAAGTCTATTTACCGCCTGCTGGTTACAGTAATGTTCGGGCAAATCTTGGAATGCCCGAACTGCCAGCAACTGTATCCTATCAGCCCAGTCACTGAGCTTCTCTCCAGGATTCTGCACTGCCGTTTGAAACTTCACCTGCACGGTCTCGATGAACTCTTGACCAAATCGACCCTCTAATTTGTTCGATAACTGATCAAAGGTCATGTCAGTTGTCGCAATCATGGCCTGAAAGTCAGCGGCTTTCCCACGCAAACACCAGCGCAAACTATTAACACGAACATCTTGTGTCCACTGACATGCGTCCGCATACTGGAGAAAGCGCTGTCTAAATGTCGGCCAGATACCAGTACCATCGTATTGCAGACCCTTGCAGGTAAACTTTTAACGATGTCTACAAAATTACTGGTACGCGACCTTGACGGACGCCGGTCACTGGAGTACTTGGTACTCGAGTGATATTGCATGGTTCTCTGTGACCTTGACCTACTTTGGCTAGACACCGACCTTGACCTGTGTCGCCTTTGATGACTGACCTTGGGTCTCGTCTTCAAGCACTTGGTACTTGAACGATACTTTGTTTTGGGTGACCTTGACCTACTTCTACTAGATGACCCATATGAATGCGACCTATGTCTGTGTCTAGTCCGCCGGTCATGTCGAGTGTATGCATGTCTGTCCTTTGTCGTCTGGTATGACCTTGACCTGCTCCTATTTTCGTAAGTGCCACTGGAAATTGATCGGCTTCTTTTTGTATTGTGCCGTGCACCTACGTCAATGTCATGGGAATATTTGTCCCGTTTCGCCTTTTGTGACATTGACCTACTTTGTGAATCTGGGGAGCGATACACAGACCGTGACCGTCTGTTACGATGTACCACATCCCTCCTGTATTTATTACGCGAGTACCGTTCGTCCCTAGGTGGCCCAAATGACATTGACCTCTCCCGTTCGACATCATACTCTGTCGACCTAGAGGTACGTCTATTTGTCCCACGACCTTCGGCATTGTCGTACTTGGTACGAGAATGACGACCACTCACATCTCTATACCAGAACTTGGTTCTGGAAATATCACCCTTTAACCTTGGGTGCTTCGACTCTGGCTCACTGTCCGATTCCACACGTTGTTTATGTAACCCATTGTTGTTCAACAGCACGTCACCCACTTGCTGCAGTTGTGTCTCCATGTGTTGTCTCTCCCGAGTATCACCCTGAATTTTAACTTTGGGTCCGACACTACCATACTCGGCATCTGTGAGACCACCCTTGTACCTAGGCTCAGTTCTTAATAAGTGAGAGAAAATTTGCAGTGTTTGCTCGACTTCCGCCTTAATATTGTCGTAACTGCCCATAGATGCACATTCCTCCTCCTCCCATTCTATAAACCGCCTCTCCACTGGCAATGTGTCATCAAATTCCTCAGTCATATCCATTGCCTGGCCATGTTTACAACTTGGTTGTAGAGTTTGGGATGAGGTTGTTTGGGTGTCAAATGTACGGTGCTGTGACTATTTTGTACAAAAGGAACTTATAAATTTAAATTATATTTTTTTTTTATAAACAAAAATTACCCGTCAAAATTTACAACTTTTTCCAGTAGATTTACCGCGAAATTAAACTTGCACAACAACTACAACTTAGTATACACAATTTTAAATGATTCTTGGAATCAACAATGGAAACTTGAAGCAAATTTTCAGAATGGACCCCCCTTCCTTTCACTTGAACCGTCTTTCAAAAAAACAAAAATTATTTCCTTTTTAGCTCACCTGAGCGAAGCTCATGTGAGCTATTGTTACCGCAATGTGTCCGTCGTCCGTCGTCCGTCGTCGTCCGTGAACATTTTCAAACGTCTTCTCCTCAGTAACCATTGGGACTATAGTCACCAAACTTCATGATCATGGTCCTTAGGTAGGGGGATTACAAAATTGTTAAAATGACGTCATTGCGTAATCTAAGATGGCCGCCGTCTAAAAATAGCACAAATTCTTCAAAAATCTTCTTCTCAAGAACCGCCAACCGGATTTCGACAAAACTTGGTAGGAATGATCGATGTACAATGCTCTTTCAAAGTTGTTAAAATGGTGACCCTGGGGTCAAAACTGGGCGTGGCCCGTGGGGTCAAATTGGGGTAAAATTTTATTTTTGACCGAATATGGTCATGTCATATATCGAATTGAAGGTATCAAAGAGGCGATCACTCTAGTGCATTTTTTTCTCGAAATCTGATGGTTATGTCATCCAAGATGCCGAAAGGTCAAAAGGTCGTTCTTTTATTAAAGATTTCAAAATTCTTCTTCACATGAATCGCTTGGCCCATGGTAGCCAAACTTAAAAGTTATGGTCCATGGGTGAAACCTTTTCAGATTTATTAAAATGGAGGTCATCGCTAATCCAAGATGGCCGCCGTCTAAAAATAGCATAAATTCTTAAAAAATCTTCTTCTCATGAACCACCAGCTGGATTTCGACGAAGCTTGGTAGGAATGATCAAGTTACAATGCTCTTTCAAATTTGTTAAAATGGTGACCCCGGGGTCAAAAATGTGCGTGGCCCGTGGGGTCAAATTTTATTTGTGGCCGAATATGGTCATGTTATATATCAAATCGAAGGTATCAATGAGGCGATCACTCTGGTGAATTATTTGTCGAAATCTGATGGTTATGTCATCCAAGATGGCCGCCGAAAGGTCAAAAGGTCGTTCTTTTATTAGAGATTTAAAAATTCTACTTCACATGAACCGCTTGGCCCATGGTAGCCAAACTTCACAGTTATGGTCCATGGGTGAAGCCTTTTCAGATTTGTTATAATGGAGGTCATCGCTAATCCAAGATGGCCGCCGTCTAAAAATAGCACAAATTCTTAAAAAATCTTTTTCTCATGAACCACTGGCCGGATATCGACGAAACTTGGTAGGAATGATCGATGTACAATGCTCTTTTAAAGTTGTGAAAATGGTGACCCCGGGGTCAAAAATGGGCGTGGCCCGTGGGGTCAAATTTTATTTTTGACCGAATATGGTCATGTCATATATCAAATTGAAGGTATCGATGAGGCGATTGCTCTGGCACAATATTTGTCGGAATTGGATGATTATGTCATCCATGATGGCCGCCAAAAGGTCCATTTATTTGAGATTTTGAACGTCTTTTTCTCAGGAACCACATGGCCGATGCTGGTCAAACTTCATAGGAAGTTCCGATCTTTGGGTGAAGCATTTTCAGATTTGGTAAAATGAGAGTCATCGCTTAATCCAAGATGACCGCCGTCTAAAAATAGCACAATTTTTTTAAAACACATGAACTCAATGTCACATTCTCCTCTGGTGTTCATGGAGTCAGGTGAGCGAATTAGGGCCATCATGGCCCTCTTGTTTATTTTACCTAAAAACAAACAAATTACTTTGGGGAAATTATTTATTAATTGCAATTGATGATTATATTATAATAACCTTGTAAAATTAGATGGAAACCCGAATTTTCTTCTTGGTGTTTGTTTTCCCGCGAAAATTGAGCCGCTTATATCGCGAAAGAAAATAAAAAAACAAAACAAAACACGAACTAAATCACAATTTATTGAAAATACAATCCAATTCAAGCAAATATGGGGGACTATATCTGAATACAACGCTGTGTTTACTCTCTTGGAGAGATAAACGTGGATTCCAATGTGGAAATGGACAATTTCGCACGCCGGCTGATCGGGTCTGGATTTCAACTCCAGATAAGCAAATTGCAAAATTGTTTTGCAAGTTCTCCCACGCCATGAAAACTATTCTGATATCCTCCTCGCCATTGTAATATCAAGCCTCTTGGATGTCTGACATTGTTAAAACAATCCCTTAGACTACCGGATTACACCTCTATATCTAGTTATCTTGCACTGCATTAGAGTTCGTTCTGTTCTCGTCACTATCTGAATCCGAAGTGTCATTCGTCCTTTTCTATGTGTTCACCGGTCGTACAATAGTCCGCGACCCTTTCCGTAGGCTGCATTCGTCATGCAGTACCCGTAAGCGCCTCGGGTCAGAAACCACCAATGTTCCAGGTATCAACGCACTAATTTCTGGTGAACATTACATAGCTATGCTGCCGATGAGGAATTTATTGTGACACCAGATAGTCGTATTCCACATTTGAAAGTGAAAGTAGAAATTATGCGTTACCCCCCCACCCCCATTTCCAAGGAAGTTGCCATCGAAATACTGGAAATCTACAGGAAAATAAGCTCCGATTTTGTTTCAAGTTAGCACTGGGAGTTTATTGGAGGCACTAATTTCGTGAAAAAAGCCCAGAAATTTGTAATTTTCAACGTCAAAAATGCGGGATGGGCATCTAAAGAACATGGGTGCCTATTAGAATATTTACGGTACATACCTATTGTGTACCATAATATAGGAATGAATGGCCTTTTTGTGGAATTTATCGGGGTATAAACTTGGAAAAGTCGCGGGAATACTGGACAAGGTGATAAAAAATTACAATTTTCGAAAAAAAATAAAAAAAAAAAATTCTTTTTTTTTTGGATTTTTTATCGAAAATTGTAATTTTTTAAGGCCTCGTCCAGTATTCCCGCGACTTTTCCAAGTTTTTATCCCCGATAAATTCCACAAAAAGGCCATTCATTCCTTATAATTCCAGCATTTGAAATAAATTCATGAAGAAAATGTGTTTATTTTCCATTTTCGTAAGAATTATTTGAACTGCGGCCGACGGTTACGGAAAGTAGTTCGGCATGGAGTTTACTGGGATATAACTTCTGGACAGAGACTTGCTACGGACCAATCAAATGTTAGGGAATTGAGTAAATATTTTTGTGCTGGAATTATTAGCCCATAAATATTCCGAAACTCTTTGTTTTGGGAAACCCCTATAACATCGGATTTTCCCAAAACAAATTGTGTCAAATTGTGTCCAAATACATAGTTATTGTGATAAACAAGTACAACCATACTAACTGTGTATGGAAATTCCATGCTGTGAGAAACCAAATATTAACATGTGTTTCCTAGAATAAATTGAGTGTGAATGAATATTTAGGGTTCGCAAATTGAATATTTGTTCACATTATTTTATGACGTCATAATTACGGTCAATAAAATAATGTGAACAAATATAGAAATTGCGGTGTTCCTTTGATATTTTCTACACACTGTATGTATACAGGTTTAGCCGGTATACGGCAACACACATGATGGACAAGGACTTAAAGTGTCTGGGAGAAATAGAAACGTCATTCAGTATCCTGCTACGTACTGCCAGCTGGCTGCCAGCAGTTCACACGCAACTCGTTGCCACTGACAACGGAACCGTCGATAGGAAATGCGAAATTATATTTAAACAGCCGTCACATCTGTACATTCGTTCAGACGTGGTTCAAACATATCTGGCTGAGACAGTATTGTACCTGGATGGTCAAGTGACCAATGATGCTTTTGGAAAATTTCTCGAATTAAAGCGTTCAGTTACCATGGAAACAGTGAAGGGGCACCTGCTACAATGGAGCGAACGAGAGGAGCCTGACGAGCCGGCCACATTCTGTACAAATTTGGAGCATATGAAAAACGTTTATTTCTATTTAAGTAGAAACCTCACAAAACAGGATCTCCAAGACCTGTTGCGAAGTAAGCCAATATATTTTGTTCCGAGCAGAATTTATACGGGAAATATCCCACCCGAAAAGTATGTGTCTGGACAAATGTTAAGTCGGGAGGAGATTTGGATAGCAGACAACACGGGATTGTTTGAAAAACACATACAATTGCTGCAAGATTTGCACTGTGAATTACACCAAAAGAGAACTGTGGTGCGGTATTATCCAGACAATGAACTACTGGATATGTTTAAGTACGAAGCAAAGGTAGACGTACAGCCCAAGCTGGAAGAATATCTGGAACTACTTAATCTTCTCTGCACGGCAAATACACCAAAAGATCCAGCAACATTCGCCGACGTGCTGTATATCTTCACTACGATTGGTCGGGTATTGTCGACGCCACCTGCTGGTATGCCGGATGAGGAAACGGCAGAAATGGCTCTCGCTGGCACGAGGAACGCTATGAAGAGAGAGATGGAAAAACAAAAGGTACACTTTCCTCCTACAGTCGAACATCCCCGAACGGCCACCTCTCGACAATAACACCCTCTCTGTAACAGCCACTATTTTATATACCAAATGGATGATTTCCTCTATATCTAACCCTTAGACTGTTGAGCACGAACATTGTCGTCTGCTGTTGCTTTGTCCTTCTTTCTCAATAAAAACATGTTTTGAAAGTACTTTAGAATCATTTCCATTTGAAAAGATTCTAAAATGCTGTCAAAGCATGTATTTGATTAGAATTATCGAAGAAAATAAATAAACAACAGACGACAAAATTTAATTCAGTGTTAACCTCCCTACAACAGCCACCTCTCTACGACAGCCAGTTTTGCGTCTTCCCATGGGTGGCTGTTGTAGAGAGGTTGCACTGTACATATTTGGGGTCGATCTTCGGTGGCTTCACAATCAGAAATATGATGGTATTTTTCACAATTGATGCCAAACAAATGTGCATAAAACATGATGCTAATTTTTTGTCGCGCCTGCTTGCGGATATAGTCGACACATTGGCATTTGTACGTACGTCAATACATACGTGTGTTCGCCTTAAAAAAAAAATGTTTTCAAATGCCTCAGCGGGTGCAACATGCGGACCGCGGCCATCTAGTTTTAACATGATTATACCTTGCATTAAATTGTTTAATCACACTTGAAAGTTGATATAATTCCTTGCAATTTAGTGACTCTTTTTAGTATTACCATGTTAATTATTTGATTTTCTATGTATTACATACTTTCACAATTTTTAGTGAAAATCTTTTCACAAAATCAAAAGGCCCAGGCCCCTTCAGAATTTCTAAAAAAAATGCACTGCATTTCAGATGCGGGTTCTGCCCACGAAGAAAAAAGTCTGGGTTTCCCTGGATGAGTGCCCGCTGATCGCGGACAATCGTGAATGGGAGAAAATGTTCTCTATGAAGGAAGATGTTCATTTCCTGGATGTATTGGAACAGAAGAAATCGCGAATTTCTGCGAAATTCACTCGGGACATAGGTATATGTGGCTGTTACTGGACAAATGCGGCTTATGGGCTTTGCGATCAGTGTAGATCAGGATCTTCATTGTTCGACATTCGATCAATGAAACACCGTCATGCTTCTAACAACTTACTAGCACTATAGATCGTTATCAGTCTACACGAGTGTGCTATTTGGCCAGGAGCTACACTGGTCACAAATGCCATAAGCCCCATTTCTCCCGTCACAGCCACATATACTATATAGAGACACCTCTAGCTTGTCTATTTGTATATATAGTGGGTAGGGCCATGTAATCTGTGTCTGCTGAAGACCGAAATTAACCCTTCACCCCCTAAGTAACTAGAATGGATTTTGATATGTTTATTTTGCAGCCAATCCAATTGTCACAAAATGATTTGCAGACTAGTCCATTTATGAAAATGGAGTATTTTTGTTCTAAAAAATATGAAAATTACTTTCAAAAAGTCCAGTTCCTGATGAGACGGCTCGTTATGACAAATGTGTCAACTTTGGACATCATTTACAGGAAATATCACAGTTTCTGTAAATATATTTCATGAAAAATAGCACATGTTCTTCAGCACAAAATCACATGGTGTCTCATATTTTCATTTTACAGTTCATATACAGCCCGACATGGTGGACGTATTCATCAACGTTTGTGGTTTGCGGAGACTCAGCGAGTGTGTGATGATCGAGCCGACACCTGAGATGATTGAGCAGTGCCCCCTGGGTCAGCTCTATGTCCACCAGGTGGCGCCACTCATCCAGCTCTTCCTCATGGAGAAGCATCCTGACGTGTACCAGCAGCTCCACCAACACGAGGCAAAGACCATGCTGGAAAGTGCCAAGTTTTATCAGGTACGGTTCGGATGAATAGTGATACCATGTGCAATTAAGAGAATGCCTACACGTTTCCTGGCTTAAATTTGCCTAATAAACTTGATATCAGAAGACAATAGCCGGGTATTCTCTATATTCCATATGGCTTGACTTAGAAATTGCTACCATCGTCTAGCCGTCCCAGATAATCTGTGTATCAAAAGACACTAGCTTGCTATTATCTATAACCATCAGACTCGCTCAGAAACAGAAGAAATTCCTTGGTGAGCCTCAGAATTACTATACGTTTCCTAGCCGTGCAATAAAGCCATTTTATATATCAACATGCTTGGCTCAGAAACAGAAGGAATTCCTCAGAATTCTTACACGTTTCCTAGCCGTGCAATAAAGACATTTTATATATCAACATACTTGGCTCAGAAACAGAAGGAATTCCTCAGAATTCCTACACGTTTCCTAGCCGTGCAATAGACATTTTATATATCAACATGCTTGGCTCAGAAATAGAAGGAATTCCTCAGAATTCTTACACTTTTCCTAGCCGTGCAGTAAAGACATTTTATATATCAACTTGCTTGGCTCAGAAACAGAAGGAATTCCTCAGAATTCCTACACGTTTCCTGGCCGTGCAATAACGACATTTTATATATCAACATGCTTGGCTCAGAAACAGAAGGAATTCCTCAGAATTCTTACTTTTCCTAGCCGTGCAATAACGGTATTTTATATATCCAACATGCTTGGCTCAGAAACAGAAGGAATTCCTCATAATTCTTACACTTTTCCTAGCCGTGCAATAAAGACATTTTATATATCAACATGCTTGGCTCAGAAACAGAAGGAATTCATCAGAATTCCTACACGTTTCCTAGCCGTGCAATAAAGACATTTTATATATCAACATGCTTGGCTCAGAAACAGAAGGAATTCCTCAGAATTCCTACACTTTTCCTAGCCGTGCAATAAAGACATTTTATATATCAACATGCTTGGCTCAGAAACAGAAGGAATTCCTCTGTGAGCCTCAGAATTCCTACATGTTTCCTAGCCTTGCTATCAAAAGACACTTTGCCTGCCATGTCCATTGCTGTGTAGGCCCAGAAACTGGAAGTGATCTACCGATTGCTGCATCTGAAGAAAGGTGTCGAGCCATTCGAAGTGTGCCAGGAGAAGTGTGTCATTTCGCCACCCATGTTCTACTTCCATCGCGACCATGTCGATGCAACTCTAGACATCAACCGGGAATTAGCACGACATTTCAGCTGTGGCCGTAACGAGTGTAACACGGCCCTGAGGTTTGTTCTACTTTTTTTGTACATTTTTTAACAAAAATTGTCTTCTGCTGTTTCATATATTGTCTTTTTCTTCAATGGTTTGTCAGCCTTTTTAGAATCATTTCCATTGTGATTCTAAAGTGCTTCTAAATGATGTGTATGTTGAATTTTTCACCCTTACAACTCGGGAAATAAAAATTGTCGTCTGTTGTTTTATATTTTGTCTTTTTCTTCAATAAAAACATGGTTTGCCGGCACTTTATAATCATTCCCATTGGAGGTTATTCTAAATTGTGCCAAGTTATGTTCATGTTGATAAAAATGGAAATTAAAGAATACACAGCAGACAAAAGATTTAATTGAGCTTTGTAAGTGTTATGCCTTATGATTAATTAACCCTTTCACCCCCACATGTTAAATCCCCATAGACATCTTCACGGAGTGAAGATGTCTATGGGGATTTAACATGGGGAAATTAACTAACTGGCACAGGCGACTTCACGTCAATTTTCGGACTAGTTCATTAATCATATTTATCCCGTCAACACAGTGCGTATGTGCCGTGAAACACAGTGCCGTGAAACATTTTTGATATCCAGTCAATACTATTTTTACATTTTACAGCCATTTGTAGGTGTTGACGGGATAAATAGAATAGTAGATAGTGCAGACACTAATGTTCGGCAGAGCCTCGCCCATCCCGTTTCCTGAGCCTTGCCAGATATTTTTTCCCATTCACGGCACTAACCTACTATTCTCTATATGAGTGATATTTTTTTATAAAATTTGAAAAATGCTCACAAACACTCGATCTTGATGAGACCGCCCAAGGTCAAGTTCACTGAGGACTTATATGTTCTGACACCAATTTTGTAAGGAAAATTAGATTTTTGGTTTCTCAATAACTGCTTAACCTCTTCACTGATTTTAATAATATTTGGCCACAATGTGTGTCTAGAGGTGGTGCTTTATTTCAGATCAGGCTCTGAACACCAGCTAGGGGTTTAGCTTAGTGAAAACGATTACCTTGTTTTATTATGAACCCTGGAAATAATGTTGGGTACATATCGTTGCCACCCTGTCCATCTGTCACCCTGTCCATTTGTTTGTCTAGCTGTCTGTCTCTCCGAGAATTGCATTAAATTGCATTTGCGTTTATTTCAGCTACCTACTGTCTCTGTTACCGAGGGGGTTTCCCAAAACTAATTGTGTCCAAATATTTAGGGTTACTGTGGTACACACATCGTACAAGTTTCTTGGGGGATGTGCCAGTATAACTATGAGTTTATGGCTTATCATAATAACAATAGATAGGGGGTTGCCCAAAACTATTTGTGTCCAAATATTTAAGGCTATTATGGTACACATTGCAGGAGTTTCTCGAGACAGTAACTATGAGCTTATGGCTTATCACAATAACAATGTATTTGGATACAATTTGTTTCCCAACACAAATTGTGTTCACGTAATAGGGTTACTCAGCGCTCCAGATAAGGTGCGTATTTTACGCACTTATTTCAGCAGAATACGCATTGATTATAAAATGTGGGAGTACAAAATACTCACAGCAATGTGAAAATATGCATTGGTTTTCAGATTGAGTACTGAAAATACTGTAATAAATTTGAAAATTTACTTCGTTGCGCTGCAAAAAGCAAACAGTGTTTGCTTTTTGCAGCTCAAATGAGTGAATTTTTTAATTTGTTTTTATTTTTTATCATTTGTTCCCTGTCTAATAAAGAAGCAAATCAATAATACATTTGTAAAAGTAAATTACGCATTGAATTTGAAATCTGGGGGTAAAATACTCTTTAGATACAAAACTTATCTGGAGCTCTGGGGCCCGTTTCACTAACCTTCGTACGACTAAAATGTTCGTAAGTGCAAAATTATGATAGTCTGTAAATTGCACATTAACAATGTTTTCTTGTAAACAACTATTGGATTTACATTTATTGAGCATAGGCTGCATATGCAGCCTATGCTCAATAAGTGTAAATCCATCAATTGAAATTTCCAGAAGATCCTAAATTTGCACTTACGAACATTTTAGTCGTACGAAGTTTAGTGAAACAAGTTTAGTGAAACAAGTTTAGTGAAACAAGTTTAGTGAAACGGCCCCCAGGTTACTACGGTATGCACATTGTAGGAGTTTCTTGGGAGAGGTGGCAGTAGTTATGAGCAACACGACAGATTCGAGTGTGGGAGTTGACCGCCTACTCCAAGATTACTATATCAACGTCGACATTCAGGACGACGAGTGTTGGCAGGTGGAAGCTCCGTATATTCCCGAACCAGAACCGGAACCGGAGCCATTACCGGG
Source organism: Conchocele bisecta (assembly GCA_029237695.1). Classification (NCBI taxonomy): domain Eukaryota; kingdom Metazoa; phylum Mollusca; class Bivalvia; order Lucinida; family Thyasiridae; genus Conchocele; species Conchocele bisecta. The sequence goes on from CM055276.1 coordinate 37,614,331, forward strand.
TATAACGGAACCCAGTTTTATGCCCCCACAAATTTATGGGGGGGGGGATTATGTTTTACTCCTGTCCACGCGTGTGTGCGTCACTCACCAATTTCATTAATAGTTGCCCACAATGTCTAGAGATTAGTTTTGTAATAACGATTCCCTTTTACTATCAAGGCTGCAGGTGGGGGCATCCGTGTTTCACGAAACCTTCCCAAATTTTATGGATATATCCACAATGCAAAAACAACATTTTTGTTTCGATGATTTTAAATTTTATAAAAATTTACGAATGAATCTTCTTTTTATGTCGTGAAATTAGGTCCGATATTGATAGAATTGTGAAAAAACAATTTTACCATGTTAAATCCCATTCACAGAGATGAAGATGTCTACGAGGATGAAAATTGAAAATTTTGCTAATTTCAAAAGTAGTGGACTGATTTTAAAAATTTAACTTTTGTTGCTTCAGTTAGATCATTTCCAAGCAATGTTATCGGAACCGACAGTTTGTGCTACGTTTCCTGCCGACCTATTTTTGGCCATTAAACTCGTTAACTCCCCAAAAATATCCAAACTTAGATACTTTTATGTAAATATAAAAAAGTCACCCTCTCCAATTTTTTCAGTGGAATATTAACATGGAGGACAGCAGTCTAAGGGATATATTTTTTATATTTCATACTTAACCCTTAAAAGGCCGGAACCGAAAACTGTCGTCTGCTGTTATTTCATATTTTGTCTTCTGTCTCCATTAACATGATTAACATATTGTTTGACAGCATTTTAGAATCATTTCCATTCGAAATGATTCTAAAAGTGCTGCCAAACCATGTTTTTGTTGCAATATATGGAAAATATAATATATTCATCAGACGAAAAATTTAATTCAGTTTTGTAAGGGTTAATCACCCATGATATCTGACATTGATTGCTATACACATATACGAGACACGCCATGTGAGTTTGTACCTTCGTTGCGCATGAAATACGTTTACAAAATTTACAATATTTTCCGTAAATGACTTCAAAATTTGAAGAAAAAATTCAGAGTACATTACATCCGCATGTAATTTGAAATTTTGTCAACTTTTGAGTGTTTTTATGAAAAATATTGTATTTAATGAAATTACGCAGAAGTCCGAAGGTACAAAATTACATGGCGTGTCTCGTATAACAAAATAAATGGTTGTGTAATTTGAGCCCAGTTTTATGATTACCTCCCTTGCCGTATGTATTTCGCAGATATCGTTCTCGAAAATACGTCACATTTTCCATAAATCACATTTTTGATAATTGAATTCCGTACGAGTATTATTTAGTCACCGTTTTCAATAAATCACATTTTGGAAAATGGAATTACATATGACCATTTTTTCGAAATTATACGGCGATAAGGGAGGTAATACGATCGTTATCGTCTCACCAGAACCAGTTACACCAGAAGTGGACACACCCCCTGAGGTCACGCCGACAGCGAAGGACCAATCAGGCGAGTTCCAGCTACGATCGTGGCCTCCGGTAGCCAATCAGAGTGGAGGTGGTGGGCAGAGAACAGGTTTGCATATTTAGAGTATTAGCACAGCTCACTACGAATTGTTTTGTAATTGTCGGCGTCATTTGTGACTGAAGAAATGTGGCTCAGAGTTCCAGTTAAGCCGTGTATTGGTGTATTTTACGCACTTATTTGAGCTAAATACGCATTGATTTTCAAAAGTGGGAGTACAATGGGAGTGAAATGCTCTAATAAAGTTGAACATTCACTTAGTTGAGCTGCAAAAAGCAAAAGTTGCAGTTCAAATAAGTGAATGTTTAACTTTGTTTCATGTTTTGATCATTTATTCCCTATTTGACAAAATCAGGAAACGGTCTGTAAAAATAAAATACGCATTCAATTTGAAATCAGGGTGTATACCGTAGTACTCTTTACACACATATATTATCTGGAGCTCTGGGGCTTATGGGATTTGTGACCAGAGTAACTCGTGATCAAGTAGCACACGTACTCCTGTAGCCTGATCTCTCCTTATTTTCAGCAAGATGCAGGTTTTCATGACATAATACCATAAACGGCTAAATCTACGAGGACGGGGGAAATCGGGAGATGTTGCTATTCAAGTTGCCGGGGTATCTGCATTTTATCGGGTCAAACTCGCTTCAGTAGTGGCTGAGATATTAAATAAAATATAGTCTGAAGTGTAAGTTTTTTCTTCGTTGATTCAGGGCACCCCATTCAAATAGCAGGTGACTGTTACATTTTTTTTATTTTTTTTCTGCTCATATTTAAGTGTGGGAATTGGCTCGAACACCTTCCATACCCGGATCTGTTACATACTATACCCACCGTGGTATGGAAGCATGGAGGGGGACATGTTTTTGTCGCACCCGCTTGCGGACAGCGTGATAATTATAGTCTGCACATAGGTGTATGTACGTACGTCTGTATATGCGTGCATCCGGGTTAATGTTTTTGGTTAAAGTTTTTCGATATACTATCAAAGCCGAATATGCGGGCGCGACATGCAGGTCACGGCCATCTAGTTTTTATTTATGTCAATAAAAACGAAAAACACACCTAAATTATATCTTGTTGTAACAAGATAATTTAGGTGTGTTTTTCTTTTTTATTGATCTACATATGAATAAAAGGAACACACATGAATTATGTCGTGACCGCTAGATAACTTAGGTGTCTGGTTTTTCTTATTTATTTATAAATAAAAAAAACACACACATGTCTCCGCCATGCTTCCTAACACCGATTTTCACCAAATTTGAACCCAAAAGTGTGATCATCCACACGAAATATGGATGTCTACTGACTATATGTATTTCTTACATTTTAGCCAGTAGTTTACAGAAATATAACGGTGAATTACACCACTCAGCAACAATAGTTTACACCACTCTCGTGCTTACCATATATGGAGAAATGACATCAGTAACGTCGCAATGACATGTTTTCTTCGGCCAATCAAGTGATGTTCTCAGAGACCACCCTCTCAATCGTGAGATAGTCGCCGTCACTACGGCCCGCCTCCAGAAATTAATTTATTTAACCAAGTGAGTTCGTTATCTTGAAATAATGCCCTCGTGATTGGATCTTACCGCTAATAAACTCTGTTCGCTACGCTCACTTGTTTATTTAACGTAAGGACCCAATCACTCGTGTATTATTTCACGATAATCAGTTCACCTGGTTAAATAAACGGTATGTTTTTCAGAGGGTAATAAGCCATCAAAATCCAACATATGGCCGCCGCCAGATGGCAAGGACTACATGAAGAGTGTCACAGAGTTGCCGTCGACGATCAAAGTCCTTCCCGTCAAAACTGAACCAGCTGAAGAGCTCACCAAGGGAGATAAAAAACTTGTCTCTGACACACCCAGAGTAGCGGGACCTGATTCTTCAAGAGGATTATCACAAGGTATTAATACACCAGGTGAGGCCGTAAAGTGCCCAGGCATATGCAATAAAGTAGTCAGGTAAAATTAATCCAAATGATCTAAAGCCATATATATTGATAGGTTGTGGCGTAGGGGTTAGAACGTATGCCTGACGTCCAATCCGGAGGTTGTGGGTTCAAACCTCGCCCCATGCATTGAAAAATGCTTTCATAGCATTTCCATCCCACTGGTCTGTCAGATGAGACTTTAAACTGTGCTCCTGTCTCTATATGACCTTAGTTGTTGCTGGGACGTTAAATATCAGAAAATAAATGCAGAGAATAAATGGTAATGTCCGTTAACATTTTAAGAAAACACGGTTATCACCCCTGATATCAATGTGGAAATTACTTTGATATAAAATGTATAATAATGCCAATCAATACGTGGGGTAATGGTGAATTAATGTTTATTTTGCAAGAAAATGTCTCGGATGATGTCTCTGATATAAAGAACATTTTGTGCCTATTGAGGGCATGTACCTTTAATATTTTGTCTTTCCTCTCAAATAAAACATTTTGGAAATAAAAGTGCTGCCAAACAGTGTATTCTTATTTAGAAATGTGGAAGTTAAAAAATAAACAGCAAACGACAGCATTTAAGGGTTAAACTGCATGAGAACAGTAACTAGCCTCCATATAATTAACGATCGGGGTCCATCCTTACCAGAATCCCGACCGGAGACATGGTTTGGCCCTCGCGTATATCTTTGGCATTTTTGTATGTGACAGTTGAATCTGGTTATACCCCTTATGTGAGTATTATGATTAATCATACTCCTATTACTTTTAGGGAAAGGGGCCATGTCATGCTATTATTCTAATTTCAGGGCTGAATATATTTATTTATTTTGGATCTAAATATTCTGTTCTGATTTTGGAATCCCCCCCCCCCCCCCTCCCAATGTAGCAGGTTAAATACAGGATCAAACGTTGGCCCGGCCTTAATTGACCCTAGCTGATAGGCCCGTTAAACACTAATAAATCAAATCAAATACATATAATCCCAGGTACAGCACCAACTCCCAAACCACAGCCGCCACTGCCAATGTCTACGGCTACAGCAGACCAGGGCACTGTAACCACTGTAACCACAGAAACAGAGGTCAAACCAAGGTCACGGTCGGAGGCATCTAGGACGGCCGGTGAATCTCGCAAGTCTCGAGAACTCACAGACTCTGCTTCTGCAGACAAAGGTTTGTGTAATGAGCACAAATGTCATATTTGTTGCAAAAATATGAATATTATATTTATTATATACCCCACCAAGAAAACTAATGTCTGTTTCACGAAATCTGCCCAAATTTTACGGCTATATAATCAATGCAAAAACAGTATTTTTTTCTATATTATTAAATTAAAGCAAAATTTAAGAAATCCTTCTTTTTATTTCATAAAATTTGGTAAAATATTGATTTTATTACGAAAAACTGATTTGTCTATGGGAATTTAACATGGGGGAGGAAGGAGGTGGAGGAGCTGTGGGAGGAGTCGGAAACAAATTTTGTTTTTAAATTGACTCCGAAACCTGGCTAGATAAGCTTGGAAATGATCTATTGAATTAAGAAAACAAAAGTTAAATTTTGAAAATCGGTCCAGTATTTCTGAAATATTTAAAATTTCCCCATGTTAAATTGTTTTTTCGCAATAAAATCAATATTTGACCAAATTTCACAAAATAAAAAGATGTCTCATTCTTAAAGTTTCCTTTAATTTAATATTTTCCAAAAAAATATTGTTTTTGAATTGTTTATATAGCCGTAAAATTTGGGCAGCTTCTGTGAAACAGACAGTAGGCTAGTATCATTTGATATCAAGCTTTATAGGCTCTGAGACGCGTAGGAATTCCATCTCAAATGATACTAGCCTGGCTATTAAGCTTATAAGGTGGGTGGTAGGTGGGATCATATGATGGGTAATTTAACGATCAGGATTCATCCTTACCGGAATCCCGACCAGAGACCCGGTTTGGCCCTCATGTACGTCTTTGGCTGAATCTGGTTATACCCCTTATATGAGTAATATGATTATTCATAATCCTATTACTTTGAGGTGAAGGGGCCAAGTGACTTCGGTGTGGTATGGACCTGGCACAAGGTCAGGTTATTATAATTTCAGGGCTGAATTATTTTTTTTCCGATGTGAATATTGTAATTTTGGGAATTTTCTCGCCAATTCCTCAGGTTGATATGGGATCGAACCCGTTGATCTGTTGAAAGGCCGTTAAACACCAACAAACAAACAAGCTTGCAAGGCTCTGAAACGCTTAGGAATTTCAGGGCTCAGCAAGGATTTCCTTTCTAATGTAAACGGAGAATACTGGGCTAGTTTCTTTTGATATCATGTTTATCAGGCAATGCTAGGAAAGGCGTAGAAATTCCGAGGCTTGACGAGGAATTCATACTGTTTCCCAGCCGAACCTGGCAAACTTGATATCAAAAGACACTAGCCTGGTGTTCTATTTATCAAGTAACCTTTTATACTCGAAAATGACTACAGATGACGTCGTTATCTATGGACAGAACGCGGACTTGTTTACATTGCGTCATTACACTGACGTCATTCGATAACATCATGTGACGTCATCCGACCAATGGAACGTCAGTTTTCACTTCGTTGTAACCTGTTTGTATCAGGTCAATGCATGATACAACAATATGTTATCAGTCAATACAGGGCAGGTTACCTGATAAAAGAGACTGCTTGGCTCGTGTATTTTGACATTAACCCTTAGACCGCTACTCACAACAATTGTCGTCTGCTGTTGCTTTTATATCTTAATTGCCTTATTTCTCAATAAAAACATGTTTTGACAGCACTTCAAAATCATTTCCAATTTCCTTAGTCCGCTACTCACAACAATAATCGTCTGGTGTTACTTTTATATCTTGCCTTATTTCTCAATAAAAACATGTTTTGACAGCACTTCAGAATCATTTCCAATGGAAATGATTCTGAAGTGCTGTAAAAGTATGTTGAAAATTATTCTACAGTGCTGTCAAAGATTGTTTTTGATGATACTAATGGAAAATAGAAAATAAACAGCAGACAACAACAACATTAAGATAGCGGTGTAAGGGTTAAGTTTTTCAGTTGAGGCTCGGGCTTGAGGCTTGTCAAGGAATTCTTACCATTTCCGAGCCAAATCTGATGGATATAGTTAATATCGGGCTAGTGCGTTTGGATACTAAATTTATCAGGCAAGGCTAGGAAATGTGTAGGAATATCAGGCTTGCCGATGAATTCTTTAACTGTTGCTTTATTCACGTATAGGTGTGAAGGAAACGAACGTCGAAGATGCTCCGAAGTTGGCGGCCGCAGACTCCCATACACCACGAGACCGGTCGTCTGTAAAGAGGGACCATTCGGCCAGTGGGCGTCCAGGGAAACGTCTGCATCTACCTGATGCTGGTAAGGAATTATACCATGGGCTTGTATTTACTGTGGGGTAGCAAAACAGGTTTTCGAGGAGTAAGGCTGTTTTTGGTCTGCTTAAAGTTTGCTAGGAGTTCCATGGGCTGTACAGCCTGGTCTGGATCTACAGTGATCTATATTGCTTGTTAGAATCATGACGACTGTCTCATTGATGGAATGGCGAACAGTGCAGATCCTGATCAGACTGTGCAGATGCACATGCTGATCTGGATCTACACTGGTCGTAAAACCCATAGACCCCATTTCTCCAGTCACAGCCACGTATTAACCATTACACTGCTATCTTAATTTTTTGTCGTCTGCTGTTTATTTTCCATTTTTATCATCAAAAGCATGCTTTGACAGCACTTTAGAATAATTTACAACATGCTTTGACAGCGGTCAAAGCATGGCAAGATATAAAAGCAACAGCAGACGACAATTGTTGTGCGTAGCGGTCTAAGGGTTAATTTTATTGGGCAAGTCTAGGAAACGAGTATGAATTTCGAGGCTCGCCAATGTCGAGAATATCGGGCTCATGTCTGTTGATATCAAGTTTTTCTTATGTCTATTCAAAAGTATATGATGTTACCACTCATTTGAACCGTCTCGTCGTGACGGTTCAAATAAGTGGTGACAACATGCACTTTCGAGAAGAAATGAGGAAAATAGGGATTTTATTTTTAGAAACTTTCATACAGTTTAATAGTATCCCATCTGCAATGGGTTAAATACCCCCGAGCTTCTGCAATACGAACAATGCACAGGCTGATCTGGATCTACACTGGTCGCCAAACTCATGAGCCCCATTTCTCCAGTCACGGCCACAAATGAGTGAGAGAAGAGAACCAAATGCAAGTTTGTTAGCGGTAGGACCCAATCACGACGGTATTATTTAAACAGTTCACGTTGTTGAATAAACATTTTCTTACATTTCACACATAATACATTATAATTTTCTAAGCACATCAAGCATAAAATGTGTTCAAGAGTTGTGTGCATTAATTTCCTGAGGGGGGCCGTAGACTGTCTAGCAATTCAGAGGGCATTTCTGAGAACATGATTTGATCAGTCGAAGGAAACACGTTATTGCAATGTGACAGACGCCATTTCTTCAAACAAACACGGGAGTGGCGTAAACTACTGCTGCTCAACAGAACCGTGTATATAATATTTCTGTAAATTACTTGCTGAAATGTCAGAAATACTGTTTATTGCACCGGATCAGATATTTGTCGTAAAGTAATGTGCTTGTGATTTGGTCCTTTCGGTCTGTCATTTGTTTAGCGTTAGGACCCAATCACTCACATAAGACAGTCACATGATATTAAAACACAGATAATCAATTTTGACCATTTCAACACTACAGGTCTGTATGGTGGTATTGTCAAACAGTGTAGATCCAGATGAGCCGGCTCGTGACGAGCCGGATCTGCACTTGTTGCAAATAATTTTCATATTTTTGGGAACAAAAACACCCGTTTTTCATAAATGGACTAGTCTGAAAATGATTTTGTGACCATTGGATTAGTAGTATAGTGGGGATGGAAATGATACCACTTACGTTGGAGGGTCTTATCGGTGCTGATTATAGTCCCACCTACCACAGGAAAGTCCTTTTTATAATATAGGGTCCATAATTTATTTATAGGAATGTAAAAACTCCTATAAATTGGTGGTTAGAGATTAAAAATCGATTTCGTAGCCTTTTACCCGCGTTCTATGTTTAATGATATCGGATTTAATTTCTGCAGGAACCCCTTGGCATGCCATGAGTTTATTTATCTTTACGGTTCGCGCGTTACCCACTGATTTTCCACACCATTCGCACAAGACGTTGGTGGGTCTACACGAAGCATTTCGCCTGTGTACCCCCAATCCGCGCGATATCGCGGATTCTCTACCACAATGGAGACACATATATGGCTTCATATCAAACTTTGGTTTACCTATAGGTTTTGCTTGTTTAACATGAAATAGTAGCCGAAACCAACACACTTTGGGGACTGATGTATGTCCCGTATGGCGGGGCAGAAATCAGTTATAAAGATATAACCGATATTTTCTCAATGTTAAACACACCGTTCCCATTCGACCACCGTTGTCATACCGGTTGTTTACCTTAGCAATGGCGTTCCTATCCGACCGCTGCATGCCTATAAAGTTTAACAGATACAGCGCTCAGTGAAGAAACACGCCCGATATTTTATTTAACAACCACCAATACAGTCGCCGGTGTATTTCTCCAATAGTGATTGGCGTGTATTGGTTTAACCATAGGCGACAATCTATCGAGAGACGCTATATATAAGAGACGTGACTGTAACACGATTACTTCCTGGTATGGACAGTTTGCGGTTATAGAAATGTATGGTGGTCAGTGGGTGTTGTAACTTCCCCCCCCCCACTTTATCTCCCAGTTTTAACCTAAATTTATCCCAATCAGTATTCTCAATCTTGGGAAGGGTGGCGCGCGCCTTAGTTCTAATAGTATTTTTAGCTCACCTGAGCAAAGCTCATGTGAGCTATTGTTATGGCAAAGTGTCCGTCGTCCGTCGTCCGTCGTCCGTCGTCCGTCCGTGAACATTTTCAATCATCTTCTTCTCCCGAACTGCTGAGCCGATATTAGTTAAACTTCACAGGGATGATATATGGGTGATGCCATTTCAGATTTGTTAAAATGGAAGTCATCGACAATCCAAGATGGCCGTCATGGAAAAGTAGGTCAAATTCTTAAAAAATCTTCTTCTCATGAACCGCCAGGCCGATTTCGATGATACTTGGTATGAATGATCGATAGTTAGCGCTGTTTCAGATTTGTTCATATGGTGGCCCGTGGGTCAAAAATGGGCGTCGCCCGAGGGGTCAAATAGGGGTCAAATTTTATTTTTAACCGAATATAGTCATGTAATATATCAAATCGAAGGTATTGACGAGACAATCACTCTGGAACATTTTTTGTCTAAATCATAGACAAGATGGCCACCGATAGTTCAAATGGTCATTCTTTTACTAAAGATTTCAAACGTCTTTTTCTTGTAAACTGCTTGGCCGATATCGGCCAAACTTAACTGTAATGGTCTGTGGGTGAAGCCTGTTCATTTTTGTTAAAATGGAGGTCATCACTGAATCCAAGATGGCCGCCGTTGAGAAGTAGGTCAAATTGTCAAAAAATCTACTTCTCACAAACCTCCAGGCCGATATCGACGAAACTTGGTAAGAATGATTGATAGTTACCGCTGTTTCAGATTTGTTCATATGGTGGCCCCTGGGTCAAAAATGGGCGTGGCCCGATGGGTCAAATAGGGGTCAAATTTTATCACATGCACATTCGCAATATATGTTAGATCAGAAGGTACCAACAAATTCTGTGGAACATTTGAAGTTGTAAATGAAGAGTCTTTGTGAAATCAAGATGACCACCATGGAGGCTTTTAGGTGAGCGATACAGACCCATTTGGGCCTCTTGTTTAAATCCTCATATCGAGACATCTCCTCCACCATCAACTCAAATTCAGCGTCTGATATATTGTTATCTGCCAACGCTTTGGACACGATAACGTCGATGCTATTTTTCTTAGACCTTGCGTGAACCGATATTCTGTCGTGCTTTCTACTTTTATTTTCGAATTTTTTCCCCACTACTCTAAATGTCATACATAACAACCCCGCCCCAGCGGCTACCCCGCTCAAACCCCCTGCAATGGGAATTGCCACGACTGTGGACAATAATGCGGCTGTTCCGGCCCCACCCATTATAGAAATTGCTGCCAGCATGGCGCTCGCCCCCTCCACTGTGTTTGCCGCGCGACTATATTGTTTAGCATTCATTTTCAGAGTTTCCCCCTCTTGTTTTAGAATATCCTGCATCTCTACGATATTTTCCAACCTAAAATCTGAACTTCTTTCGCCAAAACCAATATTATCCAATGTCAACAGTGTTGATGGATTGGGGTTGAAAATTGGAAGCGTGCTCGGAAGCGGTGATTCGTTCATATATCGAGTTACAATCAACAAGGTCACAATAGTGGAAGAACTCGCTGGGTCAGCGATTTTCGTAACAAAGTTAATAACACTACCTTCGAAAAGTCTAATTGGATCGTCACCGGCGAACAAAACCACAGCTGAACTCTGTCCAGCGAGTTTTGTGACTCCAACCGGCCGTTCTTCCCCATCCAGTACGAGATTTACGATGACCGCGCCGACAGGTTTACCCTTAGCATTAACCGAACAGACCTGGAGATGTCATGACGTATCCCCCATATATATTGATCGCTTTGGCACCAAACGAATATTCATAGATCCCCTCGTTCAATGTGCCCCGCTTATCAGCCCAAACTGTGATGATGGGTTTTATGCGGTGTATTAACTTAAACTGCTCTACAGATGTGTCCAACAATGCGGCAAGCTTCTCGATAGCAGTATGGGCCTCAACACGAACCTTTTCAGAGGTATCCTCAAGTGCTTTGTTCGCGCCCTTACGAACTCGGTTTAGTTTATCGGAAACTTCCATAAACTCTGTATGGGCCTCTTCCCGAAATTCGGTTATTTTTCCGCCTAGTTCAGTAAGTGCTGTCTGGTCCTCAGAGCGCAACATCCCATAGGCTTCCGTAAGGTCCGTCTGTGTATCTGATCGGACTTTCTCAATACCCGTCCGGACTTCCTCAATCCCCGTCCGGGCCTCTTGGTGAACTTGTGCTATAGATGTTAGGACGTCCGTTCTCAGTTGTGTTATACTTCTACGAATGTATTTTGTAGCTGAAGCCACAGTGTCATCAACCAGTGCTACTTTTTTCCCGGTAGTTAAAAAATCACTCTCTGTGGGGGTGAATCCACCACCTGAATCATATTTGTATTTCGGTTGGGACAACCAATCGCGATTGGGATTGGAAGAACTATCTGGCCCGTATATACTCATAATGTTGGTTGTTATAAATTCTATTACGAACATGAGTTTAATTCTTTGAATTAATTTGAAATTTCTAGAACGACCGAAATCGGATAATAGTTATTCAAGATGGGAAGTCTAATGTCACAGTCTCCCCAAAATAACAATCACTGGCGGGCGCTGTTTTAAGTAGTGTGCTGGGGTGCCCATTTAACAGGTTGTACGACGTGTTCAACTGGTTCAAATGTATTTTGAGGGTTTTGGTAAAGGCTAGATCCACAGGCACATCTCCAACACATTTTTGGACCCGAGGGGAAACAATCTTTTTAAGTGGGTGGCTGAAACGGAGGCGAATGCCTAATGGGTCTGACAGCGCCTTCTGGGGCAGTTAATATTGCGAGCCCGGTAGCCTTCGATACTGTGAGGTTGGCTTCGTCGCCAAGCTCTGTGGAAACAAAGTATATGAGTTGTCTTGCTCCCCACTGTCCGGGAGGCAGCTTTACACTTACTTGTTGTCCATCCTTCACATAGTAAAAGCCTTCGCGCTCCCCCAAGTTTCGCCACCCAACCGTGAAGGTGATTGACCTGAGGCCTACCCGGCGTTTTCCGCAGCAGTTGTCGATTGACTTCTGAAGTTCACAACTCTCTTTTTGAACATTAGTGATAGTAGCAAACATAATAATATCTTTCAATGGAAACCAAGGCATTTAACTTTAATTCTAATGCAGACTACAAAGTTGGTGGTAAATACACGCAAAAAGACGTTGTTAACCCCCTTGTACACCCAACTATAACAGTTTGACCGGGCAGTGGCTTTGTCACCAATTTCCCTAATATGTTTGAGAAATATGTAGTTCCAAAGACTACTAACCAAGATGTAGTACTAAGCTGCGATTTTTCCCATAAAAACGTCTGGCAGAACCAGCTAAATTTCGCTGTATGGTGCGCAACAGCCGGATGTGGAGCTTCACATCAAGACTATCTGACATCCAAGAATGTCATGCTCCGAAGTGTCTACAACTTTCATGTGTATTACACCATTAGGAGGATTCTCAAAGAACTAGGTATTCCACTACCTCAAGACGCCGGCTGGGATCCCAGTTCCACCACATACGACCGTAAGACGGTTCTCAAAGAACTAGGTCTTCCACTACCTCAAGACGACGGGGGGGGGGGGTCCCATTTCCAGCACATACGACCTTAAGGCGTTCGAAATATTGTGTAACGAATTTGGGGTACCAAAAGACGCGGACTGGAGACAGAAAGTATATACCCCAACCAACAGTTTAGGGTTAGTTCACCTTAAAGGCTTAGTTAGTGGTGGGCATCTGGATAAAATCCTTGTATATTTCACAGGGTTGTGGAATGATCGCGTGACTCGAACACCACCACCAGTTAGAACAATGGCAACATGGACTGAATATAATTATAAGTTGAATACGATGACGTTCGGTGATGAAGTGCTTGGAGAGATTGCGTGTAAAGACGGTTATTGTGATTAGCTACCTACAGTAGCCCACGTGGAATACCTAGACCAGGGTGATACTCCACAGATGCGAAATGCGTGGACCACATTTATGTTAGATAAAAGCACTGGATTTACGCAGGGCGGGGTTATTCGCCTCAACGACTCCATTCGCATATACGTCTGGGCCATCCTCGGCTCACAGAAGCAAACACGCAGTGCTATACTGGGCATGGGAAAGGCGTTTGACGCACAAAAACAGTTCTTGGCAAATGTCGAGGACGCCATCTCAGCTAAGGTGGACCTCCAGGCGACAATCCAGAATTATCAAGACGTTTTGCAGACTGCCCGCACCCCAGTAGACTATTCATTTGGAATAGGTCTTTATATGGCGCCGAGCAATATGATACTACCAGACGACCCGGTTGACGTTACAATAATCAGATCGTAGTCGCCACCGCCAATCAAAAAATCGGCCGCAACGGGAACGTGAACATGGGTATCATCCAAACCCCCCCCCCCCCCCCCTCCCCCCAAGAGGCCCGGGTTCATCCAATCTCGATTGGGAGTTGAGGTTGGAAATTCAAATAAATTTGAAAAATATTTCATAAAACCGCAAGCACCCACCCCAGTACATCAGGTTCCACCAGTTCCCCAATTCACGAATTGGAACAGCAGCGGGAACTAGTGGCACAACCCACGAGGAGGAGAAATTAGGGCTCATCGTCGCCCTCGTGGCGATCGGACTATTTGTGCTTTGGTTTTAGGAACTCTCGGGCGGAGAATAGTAGAAGACCGGCGATCGCCACGATTAAAGCCCAAGCATTATCGGCGAGCCATCCGGCCGTTTTTGATAATATAGATAACAAGTAGGAGACGACACTCCCGATCAGCCCAGGCAGCGTGGCAGCCGCCTTTCCAGCTAATTTAGATTAGCGAGGGCTTTTAGATGCTTTTTTGCCCACTCTTTGGCTCCACCGGATGGTGTGGGTGCTGGTGCGAGTGCAGCAGCGGCACCGCCAGTGAAAGCTAGAACTGTGGTTGATATAGTCATGCCGACAACTGCGAGGATGCTTACTATCGCTCACCGAGTGTCCTCTCATCGTGCAGAACCCTCGAGATTATTTCGCGGATCCGACTTATTTGAGTGCGGAGATCCTCACGACAAGCCGATGCAGCCTCCAAGCGAGCTTCTCGTTCATCTCGCAACGACCGCAGTCGTTCGGTGATCCGCTCGGTAGATTTTCTATCGCCACGGGCTTCCCCAAGTTTTCTTTCTTCTAGCGTGATATGTTCATCCAGCGCCGTGAGTTTGTAGAGGTTACGGACCAGTTCACCCCGGACCTTTTGTAGAGCCTTATCGAGTCCCCGGAGCTCGCGAAGAGGTCACGATGGGTCATCGTTCGACCCTTGGTCGAGGTTGAGTATTTCGTTTTCGCTGAACATGGTCTCCATCGTGCGAATAGCGTCGGTGGCTACTCGAGGGACCTCGCTGATATCGACAGTTTCTATCGCGGCGGCCGTCTTCGCCATCGTTTCGTCGGTAGACTGTAGGGCCTCTACAGCACGGGCCGGCATAATTATTTTTACCAGGCTTCCAATCTGGGAATCCTAATTCATTCTTTACGATTTGGCTACCGCCCCGGTTTCCGGCAATGATGCTCAGCGCTAGGGGTTTTCTAGTCCTCATGTTGATGATTGGGACAGTTGGTGCTGATCGATCGTAGTCACAACCTGCCGGCCCGATCCACTTCGAACTTGGAGTAGTCACGTCTGACAGACGGGACCAGACCCTTTTCTGCCAAACTGATGTAGTAGTCGTTTACAGCTGACTCGAGTAAATCCCTACTTTGACCAACGGTAGCGCAACATATTTCCCCCAATTCACGAATTGGAACTGGAGTCTCTATGAAGGGTGCGTTGAGGGAATCCTCGAAGTCATCATCATCGATGTCATCATCGAGGGCATCGTCTCGGTCGCGGCCGAATTCTTCTGTGCCAAAATCGTCCATCTTTAACGATGTATTAAAGACAAAAAATACGGGTTTAATAGAGTATTTAGTTTCATCGAAACTATGTCTTCGAGTCAATACGGCCGCAAACTCAATCCATGCCGCAGACTGCGGGAGCCCCTCGGGGCGAAAGGCGTGAGACAGAGCGTCGTTATTACGAACAACCCATCGACGATCGACCAGAACCAGCACCTCTTAGCCCGCTTTCCCAACCTCGGAGCTAGCGACGTCAGTGTGCCGGGGACTGTTCGCCTCGCTTTCACTATTTCGCTGACGTCGACAGACGCGGACCGAACCGTCGTTCAGAACCTAGGTCGCGTCCTCGTCAAGAAGACCATGATAAAGATTTCTGGTAATTAGGTGATGTCCATCGACGACAGCGACGTCTACCATTGCTATCAGGACCTGTGGAAGACGGCACAAGAGCGCGAAAATGCGGTCTATCAGGGTATTGACACCAGCAAAAATAAGAACGTAACCAAATTTAGAATCGGGGCTGGTAACAAGGCAGATAACAACGCGAGCGACAACGCGGTCGCGGACGCTTACGGCAACCGCTTCTACATCCCGCTCGACTTTGAGTTGCTTGAGAGTCACATGCCCTACTATCAGAGCGCTTTGGCTGACCGCCTCGAATACGAACTAACGTTCAACGACTACGGCCGAGTTCTTATAGCCACCGACATGGCATCGACGTATACGATCGACAATGTTTCGTTGGAGTACGACATGGTCACGATGCCCGAACTCGCGCGATTGATCAGAACCCAGTACGCCGGGCGCGTTGCCATACTTTACGACCGAGTTCTTCGCCACCGCAAGACAAAAGCGACACATTGTGGAATATTAACATCAATGTACCCGCCCGCTGCATGAAAGGTATACTGATGCTGTTCGAGGAGGCTCGGTTCGCGCTCAGGGTTAGAAAAACCGACAAATTCTATAACCCCAAAATCACGAAGGTTGAGGTGACGATCGAGGGAGTCCCCAATCAACTATACAGCCAGGGCCTTCGCGCGCACCAGCAGTGGGACGAAGCCAGAAAGCAGTTTGCTGCCGGCTCTAAGCGCTCCCCGGAGGTTGCGCGGTTGATAAAGACCTGCAGCTCTCGGATGTCTCCCTCGCGGAGTTCCTGACTACCAAATACGCGTTATGGCTAGACATGTGAGTCAGCGACGACGACCAAATGCACGGTAGTGGACGCCAAGTTGAGAACGCTAGCGAGGATGTGACGATCCAGATAGCCAAAGAGGCGGACGGAGCTGGCGCATTGAACGCGTACTTATATATAATTACAGACGCACAACTCAACATCGAAGATGGTCGATACGTATCAGCACTCTACTAAATCTAAAAATAAAGTTTGTGATGCCCACTCTGCCATAATATGTGGGCATACAGGATGCGGAAAAACGGTTTTCATCCTCTACTTGCTCGAGGGGTCCTACCGCGATGTCTTTCGACACATTGTGATCCTGTGTCCCACTGTGCGGCACACCGATACTTATCAGCGACGCCCGTGGATATGGACCGACCGTCAGGTATACGTCATTGACCCCGGCTACATGCTTCACGATTGGCTGCGTGGCTTTTACGAAGTATTTCAGGGCCAGCCCACCCTATACGTGATTGACGACTGCTCGGCCAAGGCGGCGATGACCAAAAAGAAAGACATGCTCTCCGAGCTCGCATTTTCTGGCCGCCATGTGGGGCAAATGATGGATCTCCACTCAAAAGTACAACGCCGTCCTCAAGGATCTGCGCGAGCAAACGAAATGGGTCGCCCTCTTTCACTGCCGAGGACCGAGACTCATTTCATGACTATCTTCGAGAGAACGACGTTATCCCAACGCGCGAGGAGCGCCTGGAGGTTCGACAGATACTTTCGCAAACTAAGCACGCCAAGCTTCTGCTAAAGACTGATCAACCAACTGCTTACGAAGTTATCAATTAATTACTGAGCAATTGCTTAACGCTCGTTAGTAACTGCTGAGCAAATGCTTAACAATGCTGAGCAATTGCTGAACAATGCTTTACAGATACTTAACAATGCTGAGCAAATGCTGAACGATGGTTAACAATGTTAAGAATTTGGTGCTCCGCTGCGACCTTTGTTGCGAGCATAACGGTGAGCATAAGTATCGGATGGTGCGCTTTTATTACTTTGTAATAAATCAATATGTTAGACTTATGAGGCTGGTCAGAATAGTACTAATTATTAAAAATCTATCAGCTAATGGAAGAGACAGTCGTGTCGACTGCCGACACGACTGGACCTGTAGGAGCCGACACGACTGGACGTGTAGGAGCCGACACGACTGCCGATACAGTATCTTTCCTGAAAGAAAATGAAAACACGACGCGACGCGAAAGGCTAGCTGCGCTGGTTGCTGGGGGACAATCGGAGTGGTATTTCGGTAGGCGTCTCTCAGTTTGTCAGGTGGACAAGATGTCAGATGCGGAGGTTGATAAAATGTATACCCGATACGAAGATTGGCGATCTAGAGACTGACCATTTTGTAGGACACACTCTTAGAACAGCCTGCTGCTCAATTTATCACAAGTTTGGAATGTACTTAGCTCCGCTGACAACCGCGTTGAACACGGCTAAACACTGTCAATTTGGACATATATGCCCACGAACTATAAGTTCAGAAAATGATGACACAAGACACACCTGCGAGAGTGACGGAACATACCTCAACTCCCAATCGAGATTGGATGAACCCGATTGCACCCCCAACTGCACAGATGCGGTTGGATGAACCTCAACAGCACATGTGCGGTTGAACCCGATTGCCCGACACAAAAACCCAAAAAGACAGGCAGCTGGGCGGGCAACGGCTGCCACCCGAAAAGCTAAACAAGATAAAATACTCGCCGAGCTTCGAGAGGCCAAACAGTCGTTGCAATCGGGGATTGCTGTTCCAGCCGCCCCTGAGCTGGAGCCCCAATCGCAATTGGAGTTGGGGGTAGAAACAGCAAAACACCCGAAGGCAGCTGTTTCTCCGCAGAAACTGTCTGTGCAATCCCCGATTGCTGTAGCTCCTACCTGGATCATCCCGTGGGTTGTTGATGGGGGTCTGACAGTTGTGGGCACCCTGTATGTGTGTGTGTGGAACTACCTTTCGAAACAACCCCCAACACTGTTGGAGGCGGTTACGAAGAAAGTTACGAAACCGATTGCGCCACATTTAAACATTGATCGCGATCCCTTTTATATGCAATAAATATAATGGCTGAAAACGATAGTAAAATGATAGTGAACGCGCTTTATCACGCCGTGGTGATATCGGGTCTCAGTATCGGGTTTGCTCGACTATCAAAGATGGCCTTAGGAGGACCCGCTCCCAAATTGGACATGACCGTGAGAGACGTAGGACTCGTGACCTTGAATGTAGCGGCCGCAGTTGGGACTCTAGATTATCTAATTAAAGCTGGAATTCTACCTGCTAATATATGGAAATAAATGGCTTCCATCAGAGTAATCGTAGGTGGTGCGGTGGTGAGCGCATTGGCGTTCAGCGGTAGCAACTTTATGTTCTCGTTAATTCCTAAAAACGCGGACGCGGATGATGAGCGCAAGCGTCACGATTTAGCTGAAGAACAACTCAAGAGCACAGACGCAGCATGGTCGAAAAAACGAACCGTTCATCTGGACTGGGTCAACGAAGAGCTTCGTCGCGAAAATCACGCCGCGAAAACTTTCCGGAACGTTGAAGAAGCCAACCGCGAGTACGTGCTGGCATATCCGCAGAAAATTCTCGTGCCGCTGGATCCCGAGCCACAACTTTCAGATTTATATGTACCGTTAAAGGCCCAAAAAGACCGCGAGATCGCGTTCATCGTCGTGGGGATGGTTGCGACGGGTCTCGTCAGCTACTATATTGGAAAAGCAAGAAGCAAAAGCAATAAGAAATAATTATTTAAAAAAAAAAATTTAAATAATATATATAGAACGATGTTAGCTTTATTTTGCTCTAATCGATGTAGGCTACACGGCCCTTAAACACCGTTTAGCTGGCGCAAAGGGTCTGATCCGTCTGGCCCAAGATTCTCTAGAGACGTGGCGCGAGGACGAAAAAGCGGCCACCATTTTCGTAAAACGGATGTTAGATTCCTCCGAGTTCCCGATCCTGTTCCAATCCAATCGCGATTGGAAGAATTGGGGGCCGACAGCTGCAGCGAGACTACCAAAAAAAAAATTTGTATTGACGACGCAGTTACCGGACGATCTGGAGAGGGCATGTTGGAGACTGTTCGATCTACTAGAATACCTCGCATACGATGGACATGCGCAAGCTTGACAGCAAACTATCAGTTCGCCTAACGTGCAAGCTAGCGAAAACATACTACTGCCCCCGCGGCTACTGGAAAGGACTTGCGGCCATCAAGAACCTCGCGGCGGCGACCAATGTTTCCGAAAACGCAGCCAAGGAATGGCTCAAGAAGCAGGCCATTTGGCAGATCTGTTTGCCCGCGCCTCACAATATTCCGCGGCCGAAATTCGACGTGCCGGTGCCGAACGAAGTCCACCAATCTGACCTCCTGTTTCTCCCTCACGATCGCGTCGGTCGCAAGACGTATAAGTACGCACTGACAATCGTTGACGTAGCGAGTCGGTATAAGGGGGCTGAGCCGCTGGCCACTAAATAGTCTAAGGAGGTGGACGAGGCTCTTTCGCGAATATATAAGAGGAGTCCTCTCAAATGGCCGAATCTTCTCCAGGTCGATCCCGGCCGCGAGTTCATGGGCGCGGTCTCTCATCTATTGACTAAACACAATGTTTCTGTTAGACGCGGCCGCGTCAACATCCACCGGGACCAGGGGATCGTGGAGCGGTTCAATCGAACCCTGGCTAAGAGGCTGTTCGGACACCAATACGCCAAAGAGCTGGTAGACCCTCATTCGCGATCGACCGAGTGGGTGACCCGGCTGTCCGCCGTGGTCTCTGCACTGAACGGGGAGGTGACCAGATTGATCAGTAAGAAGCCTGTACATGCCATCAAGGCAAAAACGGTGTCGCACAAACCATCCGCCGTCTCGCTCGGGCGCCCCGTTGGTTTAGCGGAGAAACGGCTTCCATCGGATGTTGCCGTCCGGTACCTCTATCAACCGGCAGAGCTCGAAGGTGGCCGCCGCCGCGCGGCTGATCCCGTGTGGTCTCTCAATGTATATCATCTAGATCGATCTATTACCAAACATGATGAGCCCGTGCTCTGCTATTTGGATGATGGTCCATCTCGCAGGTTTGTTCGCGAAGCACTTCTCGCTGTGCCTTCTGACACCCAGCTACCCCCGGTCCGTCCGTCGTCATAGTCGGTCAGGCTCTCGTCAGGCCTTTTCGCCAGTCAGACTCTCGTCAGAGTCTTTTGCTTAGTATTCTCACCTTTTTTCTTCGCTCCATTTATCCCACGCCAACTCCTCGGCCTTCTCCTTGTGGAAATCCGTTCCAAAATGGAATTTCAACTACCTTTTGCAATGCATTGCTTCTCCTATATCAACGGCTCTGTATGAATGTTATCAGACAGCACGTGCCGCTTGTCATAATAGGCGGATAGCTGGGAATATGTCTTCATAACTCCTTTATTCATGCGGAATCCTCTGTTTTCCGCTGTATCATAAGATCCCTCGAGTGCGGTTTTGTACCGGTCCCAATCTACACTATTCGTTCGTTTACTCATTCCTTTGGAGGAATGTTTGATCGTGCTCCAACTCCGGTTGGCAAACCCACCTTATCTACAAAGTAGCACTTGCTCGATAGCGCGATTGCTTGGTCCCCTTGAAATTTCATCTTGAAAAGTCCTGGTTCGCGTCCGCTCCACTTATCCCAGGCCAACCAATTGTTTTTCGATTTCATAAACTCATCCATCAACTCTGGGCGAATGCAGGATTTCAGATCCCTCCCACTAGTGGCTATGTACATACTATCTGTGTCCATTTGTATCAATTCGAAATCGCTCCGATCCACATACTTATCTAGAAAATCATAGTAAAACTCCAACATTCTCAACTTCGCCAATTGGTACACGGCAATCCCACAGTGAAACGGTCGCTTTACGGATGATTTCGATTTTCTGCTCGATATTTCGTACGCATCTCCTATTTCTGTCAGATCATTGTAGAAGGCTGATCGCAAAGCTTTATCAACACATTCCTCGTCTTTCGTGTAAGTCGTATTCAAATGTCTTTCCGCCGCTTCTATCATTTTCCCACAACACGAATTACCGAGTAGTTTCATTATGTCTGCAACTACAGCTTTGTTGCTATCTACGTCGCCAGTTCGTCTAGCTGCTGTGACATCCTCCTTTAACCACTTGAAGGGTTTTCCCGAATAGTAGTTTAATAAGCGGTACACTCCAGTTACTTCCAACCCTTGTTTGAGATACCAACGTAATAGTGGTTCGTACAGCAACACTTTCTGAGCCGATAGCGCCCCAACTAACTTTTTCCCAGCACCGCGAGTCCGGCCTGTGGCGCTCAGATATTTCATCATGTGCTGGGGAACTTCCACCTCGCGAACAACCCTGTTTATAAATAGGGGCGACATCTCCTCGAATGTATTCTTCATGTTCTCTTGCACTTCGATGTCCACCTCGGCGAATACGAACCACTTACCGTCCATTACTCTCTTACAGAATTGTTTGATGATAATTGGATTGTTGGGACCTTTGACCGTCGTGATCGTCTCTTTTCCGCACGGCATCTCTTTACTCAGTGTGGATAAATACAGAGCGTTTGCATCGTATCCCAGCACCGCGTTGCACTGTTTGCCGTGCCCTTCCGGAGTGGATCGGATCTTAGACACTCCAGCTTCCGCATACCTAGAGAATACAATGGAAGGACTTCCAACAAGAGCCCTCTGCAGCATCTCGTAGGTTTCCTCCTGTGGCGCGTAAAGTGGAAGCTTGTCATTGAAAGGGTTATCAGACACCGTTCCCCGCAGCAAATACTGTATCGCCACACCTGGCAAAGTTACGGCATCCTTGAAAATATCAACACCTTTGTCTTTATAAAATCGTCACATTTTCCCCAATACTTCCAGGAAAGGTGAGACATCCAAATCGTTATAATACTTCAGCCACTCCCGGAACGTGGTCATCTTTTTCGCTTTGAAAATCGCGCGGCACTCTGCGAGCTGGGTGGCATCGATTAAGTGTTTAACAGCAAGTCTCGAATACCAGTGTTCCAGATCCGGCAGTCTGGGATAATCTAGTTTGTCTGGGGAATTAAACCATTCGTAGGAGAAGAAGGACTTTTGCGCTTCACAGCCATACCATTGAATCCACCGGTCATAACTGACTCCCGGCCCTAGGTACAGTGCAACATCGAGAAACCTGAACTCGGGTGTGAATAGAAATATCGAAGCTTTTCCCTTTTGCCAACCATTACCTTTTTGGTTGTTTCAGACAGCTCGCCAACTAAGTACTTCTTGATAAGATTTATGTCGTACCTGCTGCAATTGAATCCGATTACCGGTACCTGACATATCCATTGCTCGATCTCCCCAGCCTGCCGCTCCCACAGGGTGTCCATATCTGGGGGCCGGAATGTTCTACCTACCTCTTCCCTGATGGCATTCCCGCGCTTTTGCAAATCCTCCATAAACCTAGCCACCAACCGCGCGGGGTCTGTGTCGCATATGTGAGTTATTTCTGAAGACATACTATCACCAATACTGACGCTAATCGGGACATGCTCGGTTTCAAACTCGAGGGAATCCGTTTTCCTCTCGTGGCCGTCTTCGCTCAAATACGCTTCAAAGTCGTACACAATCTGGTGCGGGTAGAGTGTGGTTGGACATCCCGTTTTTATAGCTTTGCCAGATTTCTTAAAGTTGTGCTCCCACATCACCTCTAACTCATACCCGGCATTTGTAATCATTTTCTCACGCCTGGTGGTGTTGTCAAACTCGTCACGCCTGTTTATGGAGTGTGCCGGGCATCCGTGCCAATAGCAACCGTGATACTGGTACACTGTGTTATTTTCCTGACAGTAACCGTCTACTGGAGCTCCGGCAATCCAGCGCTCGCCACCATGCCCGCACTGTTCGGTATGGATGTGGATGCCTTCTTCCTTCTCAACGCGCCCCATCCATTCCAATGCGCCGTAGCTCTTCGTGCTTTTCGGGAATAATGCCCTTTCGTATGCGGATCTAGGACGCTCCAAAATCTTACCTTCGCAGATTACTTGGGTCTCCCCTCGCATATAGGTGCGTGCGTGCCTTGTCAGGTGGCAGGCTTGTGTGAATCGTTGGGAGCACTCTTTGCAACAGTACGTGTGGGTGATTCCTTTAAGCTTGGTTATAAGGAATGCGTGGTCTTGGAATAATCCGATGGTCATATGTTTGATGTCGACTGCGGCGTAATGTGCTGATCTTTTCTCAAATACCAGACTCCGTCCTCTGTGGGTTCATACACTTCAATACCAACCTTAAACTTCTCTTCGAAGTTATCAAATGGAACTGGGTTTGGTTTCCTCTCACCAAAATACTCCTGACTGAGCTCCTGCGCTTTAGCACAGCACCTATCTGCTCGAGACCCCCCGTGAATCGCTAAACATCGAAATAAACACAATCCGTCATCGTACCGGTCTAGAGAATACATACCTTTCTTATTTCGCAACCACTCTGGTAGCAGCCCTCCCCCCGCGAACTTTGACTTAAGACCCAAATCCTTCCCGCGCTTTCCCTGCACGAGCTTGACACACATTTCCAACCATCTTACGAACGTCCACTTCGTGTTTGGGCGAGAGATTTTGTCGATGTCCTTCCGCCTGGTCTTCTGAACAACCAGCCAGCGCTTTATGTCGGAGAGGGATGACATCCAATGACTCCCTATGATGTTCTGGTAGAATGTAATAGTGTAGGATGGCCTTTGGAATCAACATCATCGATGTGCTTCAGGTTGTAGGAATACGCGTACCTAAGATGAAAATTTGTAGTGATATAGGGCATCAGTTTATCTACTATCCTATCGGAAATAATACCACCAATCTCTCTATGAAAGGTGAGCTCGACAGTTCTCCTTCCAGCCTTGACCGTTTCACTCTGCTCATCGACCTCCGCCATTATTTCTGGTCCTTTCACTATAATCGCGCGGACCAGCGCGGTTTTGATTACACACTTGCGCTCAGACCTCTTCGTAAACACGCTGTTCTTTGTTGCGTTTATCAGTTTGGTCAACCCCGCCACTCTCAGACGATTATTATATGTGATCCCGAGTGATTTAGCTTCACCTCGCACTTGCAATAACTCGGAAGTTGGTGTTGGGGTGTTGTGGTGTCATATTTGTCATAATACTTTTTCGTATACATGTAGGTTTTACTTCTTCAACAAGCAAATTTCTGTCTGAGGATTTCTGACGATTTGTCATATTTGTCATACTACCTATAGGTTTCGCTTGTTTAACATGAACATTTCAGTCATGGGTTTTCTCATAATTTGTCATAAGTTTTATTTGTTCAGCATGAAAGGACTCCTTTTTTGTGGTAGATGGGACTGTATTCAGCCCCGATAAGACCCTCCAACCTAGGTGGTATCATTTCCATCACCACTATACTACTGGATTGGTTGCAAAATTAACATATCAAATTCCATTCCAGTTACTTAGGGGTGAAAGGGTTAAACTACAGTCAAGGGATGTATGTGCAAATTAATTTCCAGAGACGGGACGTAGTGAAGGAGACTGTCTCGCGATTCAGAGGGTGTGTCCGAAAAATTAATTTGATTGGTTTAAGGAAACTCTTCAGTGTGACGTTATTGACACTATTTCTTTATATATGGACCACAATTGTGATCTCTGCAACTTCAATGAATGCTTCTATGTTTGTGCAATAAATATACATGAAATCTAATATTTGTGTTGATTTAATATGATATTATTTAAACTCGTGGACTGAGTTCATCAGAAATGAGGAATAGCCGTGTTCATTATGAGCTCGGTAAACTTGTTTAACAAAATACCACATTAAATAATCACTATAAATCCTATAATTAAACTACTGGTTGAGATGTAAGAAATAGAGGATCTTCCATGAGTGATGATTTAATATGATATTTATTAAACCAGTTTACTTATTTCATAAGAAACGAGGCTATGCCGAGTTTCTTGGCGGGAGAGTGCACGCGTGTGATTATGGGTGTTTTCTTCACGGTGAAATGAATTCTGGGGCCCATTTCACTAAACTTATGCTTCTGCAGCCTATGCTCACTTATGAAAGTTTAGTGAAACGGCCCCCTGTTTCCAGCAAAGGCGGACGGTTATTCTCTATATAATCATTGTGCCTGGAGAAATGGGACTTATGGGTTTTGCGACCAGTGTAGATACAAATCAGCCTACATCTGCACAGTCTCTTCAGGATCTGCACTGTTCGCCATTCCATCAATGAAACACCAGTCAAGCTTCTAACAAGCAATGAAAAGCATTATCAGGCTACAGAAGCATGCTATTTGATCAGGAGCTACGCTAATACGTAAATAACGTGAAAGTTGACAACATTTACAAAGTAAATGCGTCCACATTTGCTATGAAAATTCGTCAACTTTCGACATCATTTAGAGAAAATATGTCTTAGATACAACATCACACAGCATGTCACATATGTGGATGTGACTGGAGACATGGAGCTGATGGGATTTGTGGCCAGTGTAGCTCCTGATGAAATAGCACACTCTGCTAGCCTAGTATCAACCTATATTGCTTGTTAGAAGCATGATGGGTGTTCCTTTGACTGAATAGCGAACCGTGTAGATCCTGATCAGACTGTGCGGATGCACAGGCTGATCTGGATCTACAATGGTCGCAAAACACATAAGCCTCATTTGTCCAGTCACGGCCAAATATAATCATCATAATCATCTGCAGGTCACCCAGTGTGGGCCTCGATGACGAGTGACTACACATACGAGGAGCTGGGTCGGGGTGTCGAGTTACCCATACCGTCCGACCTGACCTTGACCTTGGACGATGATGCTGGCGATCCGGAGGTGGGACGGTGGGGCGAGGGGTTCGTGTACGAATACCTACAACGGGAGAAGGAGAGGGGTAATATACAGAAGGTGATGTGGATGAATAGCGACGTCGAAGCCTACCGACCGTACGACGTCGTGATTCTAACAAACAAGGGCCATACCGTATACATAGAAGTCAAAGCTACGTCATCGGACTCGAAGTCCGTATTTAACGTCTCGATTCAACAGCTCATGTTTGCTGAAGAGAAGCGCAGGGATTTTCATATTTACCGTGTGTATAACGCGGGTAATGCCGGAAACGTGATGTTGTGTCGAATCCGCGATGTCATGACGAAACTTGTTGACAAGAAGGTTAGGTTATGCATGTTGATATAATTCCAATGACACACATCTCCAGACAAGTGGCTTATCTGCTTAAATGTGGCCGTGACCGGCGATATGGTGCTTATGGGATTTGTGACCAGTGTAGCTCCCGATCAAATAGCACTCTCCATAGCCTGATATCAATCCACATTGCTTGTAAGAGCATGATGGATGTTTCATTTATTGAATGGCGAACAGTGCAGATCCTGATCTGGATCTACACTGGTCGCAAAACCCATAAGCCCCATTTCTCCTGTCACAGAGAAAGTGTCATTACATCCTCTTTGAAATGCTGGCTATAAACTTACGATACTTTTTGAACAGCTTGTGTGTGTATGTACATGTATCGTTTAATGATTGACATGTATAGTTTATTTAATGATTGACATGATAGTTTATTTAATGATTGACATGTGTTTATTTAATGATTGCCATGTATAGTTTATTTAATGATTGACATGTATAGTTTAATGATTGACATGCAGTGTTATGCCTAGAGCGAACCCGGGGGACATTTTCCCACCTAAAATTACCTATGTCCCATAAAATTTCAAAATCTCCCTATTATTTTAATTCAAAAAGGGCCCAAAATCCCTATTATTTTAATTCAAAAAGGGCCCAAAATCTTAAATTGTCCCTCTGAAAGTGAGACCTAGGCACAACCCTGGACATGTAGTTTAATTATTTTTTTACTGATAACCATACTCTTTTTATAAGATTTATTTTTATTTTCTTCATTGATAATTGAAGGGATCAGTAGAAGAAAGGGTAAAAGTCCATAAATGATTAGCCCCCTTCTTCCATCGGCCCCCTTCACTTGTACAGTTTGTATGAATGTGATTGATATTTTCATAGTCTTATTATTACCGCAAGTGCTGATTGTTTCTTAGATTTTACAGTGGAACCTCTTTAAACCGGACACCCTGGGAGGTCCCCAGGGTGTCCGATTTAGAGAAATTTCACTGTAAATCAAGCATTTGATCATTCTGAGCCTTAGCTGTGTGCAATGCGAACAATAAGAGACATTATCACCTGAGATAAATGACCAAGAAACTCATCAAAAATAAGATCACATGTGTTGTCTTTGTGTCCGGTTTAGAGAGGTTCCACTTTATTGTATGCTATGTATTGTTACATGACTGCCGTTGTTTGACACCGCTCACAGCCGTTTTCAAACGTACAGCGCATGCTGTTTGACTATTTGACTATGGCTGTAGACAATGCTCATTCCGGGGCCAAGCCAATACCTACGTAATGCATGTGCCTCGTGAAGTTACTAGAACGTGCCATTACGTCACCAGACCAGGCAGTTCACAATGGTCACACTGTTTCACATATGCTCAAATTACACATTTCAGACGGAAATGTAACAATAACATTCGACCATGTCCAGCCGTGGCAAAACGTTTGCTGTGGCACTCGGGAACTGTTTGAACCCAATGCATAAGGCCTTGGGTTCAAACAGTTCCCTCATTCATCGTCATTACCCACTGCTAGACATTATCGAACATATATTTTTCTTTTTTATAGTGATACCATGATTGTAAAATGTGTATGAATGTACTGATAATTGCTATTTTCAGTATTTTGATATCCATACAATGTGTAGGAATGTATACCGTACACTGTGTATGAATGTGTACCAGCAATTAGGGCCTTATAGGATGCGCCCTGTCTGTGTCCGTCCGTTCGTCCGTCCGTCCATCCGTCCGTCCGTCCATCCATTTATTTATTGAAAGTTGTTGTACCAGTTTCTCAAATCACCTATAATTTATGTTTGCCTTCAGCTAATATCTTCATATTTCACACTTGCATTACTTAGTAACTATACATCCTTCCACATTAATACAATTACCCTCGCTACTGAGTGTATGTCAATTCGTCTGTCTGTTTATTTTTTTAAAAGTTTTGGTACCATTCCTATTATATATTTTTTTTTTACTTTTTGTGATAGTTACTCAAATCACCTAATAGAGGCCCTACATGCGTCAACATTTTCTAGTTGCTATTTGGTCGGGCGAACGCGACAGCGTAAATTAACGGTAGGCGTTCCTCCTAATAGGAATCCCGATATGCCTGGTTTGGCCCTCGGGTACGTTTTTATCTTTGGCTCTTTTGTTACCTGGGGGTTGAATTGGGTTATTGCCCATTATAAAAGTAGTAAGATTATTACTGATCCTACTGCTTTTTGGAGGGGGGCAAGTGATTCTGGTGTAGATGGGGACCTGGCATCAGATCAGAATTATTCTGATTTCAGGGCTGAATATATTGTGTTTTTTTTATTGTAAATGTTCAGTTCTGATTTTGGGTTATTCCCCCCATTTGTACAGGTAATATATGGGATTTAATACTAAACCCATTGACCCGGCCTTAAATGACCTTAGCTGTTGCTAGGCTGTTAAACCCCAACAAACAAACAAACCAACTAGTTGCTATTTAATATCCATACAAAGTGTATGAACGTGTATAGTACAATGTGTATGAATGTATACCACGCAATGTGTATGAATGTATACCGGTAATTACTATTTTGATATCCATTCAATGTGTATGAATGTATACGGGTAATTGCTATTTTGATATTCATACAATGTGTATTCATAAAATGTGTATGAATGTATATCAGTTTTTGATATTTTGATACCCATGCAATGTGTATGTGTATGAATGTATATCGGTTTTTGATATTTTGATCATGTTGATATCCATACAATGTGTATGAATGTATGTCGGTTTTTGATATTTTTATATTCTTATTATTAGAATTCCATGTGGTGATTGTTTATTAGACATGTTAGACTGTATGTTATATGATGTAGTTATATTTTTGTTCACAAGTGGAAATGTAGCTGAGAGTTATGACCTCTGGCAGTCACTCCAGTGGCCCGGGTTTGATGCACTGGAGTGTGTGAAATACAAGATACAAGATATTCATCATTTTTCAACGAATATGACATGCACGTATGTTCATCGAGTTGTGTGAAATGTGCATATTTCATGAGTGCCCTTAGTTTGTAACCTATATATCTTTTGACATACGGTTTGAATCTTTTTTAATTTAGGCATACATATAGTGTAATGTCTGTGCTATTTGAAGAATACATAGTCCTTACTGCTCATGCATGCATTTTGACGTCATTATGATTATGACGTCACTAGGTCATACTCCGGAATTTCCATTGCTGAGATCGTTGTGAAACCTGTACCATATCCATTATTTTCATTGAAAGAGTGAAATAAATGATATATACTGAACATGTTAAATGCATAAATAATGTTACTTACTTGCACAATGCCATTAAAAGCAATTAGTACAGAGATAAGTTGATAAATATCACCAGCAAACATATCCTACACACGCAAGACTGGGAAACTGAATGCTCAGAGTGACACGGAAAATTGAAGAAAACTTGCAATATATAATGTCGAATGTAAACGGTAAATGTATGTCTTTACATATATTGTACGTACAAATGTTTCTTTCGATTTCGACCCAGTGACGTGCAAATCACCATGGCAATGGTAAGCGTGTGGTTTCGATAAAGTAAATATAAAATTCAGAAGCCAAATGTAATATTAACCAATATGTACATCAACATTTGTGAAAATTTGTGAAGAGTGTAAGATTATATATGGAGATATAAGAGTTATAATAAGTGTGCAAGTTTTTTTTGGGGCCACCCTGTTGTATATATCATATTTGTTGCAAAAATATGAATATTATATTTATTATATACCCCACCAAGAAAACTACATGTAGTTAGTTTGAAGACTGTATAAGATAAGACGTGTGTATTTGCCAACGTAAGCTTGGCAGGTGTGCTTATAAATATATATACCACCGTGACATTGCCATATAATTGCTTGATTTTGGGGTTTTCAAGGCCTGAACGCCAATTGGGACTCTTCACTGTGGCTGTGATAATGTAATAAATTCAGTATAATAAAAATTAATAAATTTATCCTTAAATTGAAAATTTCTCCCTCAATGTATACTTTGCTAGATAAGTATACTTTGCAATGTTGGTGAAATAGGCTACAGCACATTTATCACAGACTCGCGCCACAATTAACGTTACCTTGACCTTTGTCACCTTCGAAATGTCGCTGAAACACTTAGTCATTATGAGTTGTGGCTTTGCCTCGTTTCTTTCTTCCGGCCCAGTATGGGGCATACCATTTTTTACAAACATGATCACTAGTTACCATGACATTTGTGTACTTGTGCACCTGTGGTTTTATTTTTTGACTTGTAAGGCAGAGTTATAGCCCTGGACTTAAGTCGATTTGCATATTTCCAAACATATTTTACCAAGTATCTTCAAACTTGATGGGTAATTTAATGATCGGGATTCATCCTTACCGGAATCCCGACCGGAGACCTGGTTTGGCCCTCATGTACGTCATTGGCATTCTTGTATGTGACAGTTGAATCTGGTTATACCCCTTATGTGAGTATTACAATTAGTCGTACATGTAATCATATTTTAGGGGAAGGGGCCAAGTGACTTCAGTGTGGTTATTCTAATTTTAGGGCTGAATATATTGTTTTCTATGTAAATATTCCACTCTGATTTTGTGATCCCCCCCCCCCCCCCCAATGCAGCAGGTTATATACAGGATTGAACCTGTTGGCCCGGCCTTAAATAACCGTAGCTGTTGATAAGCCGTTAAACACCAATAAATCAAATAAAACTTAATTAGTATGTAAAGTTGTGCTTGTGATGTAGCGTGCAAGTGAGGGCATCCATGTCCTATGGACACAATTGTAGTTGTATAATTTTTATTCATTGTACAATGTAAATCTAGACGTTTGATTTTAGTTAATGCTGAGCTATGCTCAGCCTCAATTAATCAAACTTTGTAACATATATAACAAGTCTGTGTTGTTGTCAATGAAAACCACCTTTTGCCTTAGACCACTTTAATTATATATTTCTGTTAAGTTTTTTGTAAAGTGAAACCTCTCTAAACCAGAAACCCTGGGAGGTCCCCAGGGTGTCCGGCTTAGAGAGGTTTCATTGTAAATCAGGCATTTGATCATTCTGAGCCATAGTTTTGTGCTATGCGATCACGAACAAACATCACCTAAGATAAATGACCAAGAAACTCATCAAAAATAAAATCACATGTTTGGGTGGTTGGTCGGGCGAACGTCACGGCGTAAATTAGTTGTAGGGGTTCCTCCTTTTAGGAATCATGACTTGCCTGGTTTGGCCCTCAGGTACGTTTTTATCTTTGGCTCTTTTGTTACCTGGGAGTTGAATTGGGTTATTTCCCATTACAAATGTAGTGTAAGATTATTAGTGATCATACTGCTTTTGCGATGAGGCCAAGTGATTCTGGTATGGGGAGGACCTGGCATCAGATCAGGATTATTCTGATTTCAGGGCTGAATACATCGTTTATTTTTATTGTAAACATTCAGTTCTGATTTTGGGACCCCCCCCCCCCCCCCGCATTTGTACATGCACTTGAACATGTACTTGTACTTGTATAGGTAATATATATGGGATTTAGTATTAAGCCCATTGAACTGGCTTTGAATTACCTTAACTGTTGATAGGCCTTTAAACCCCAAGAAACAAACATGTTTTTTCTTGGTGTCCAGTTTAGAGAGGTTCCACTGAGTCTTGAGTATTTTTATATCAAGTTTATCGGTTCGACTTCGTTAGGAATTCCTTGTCAAGCCTCGGTGTTCCTACACCTTTCCTAGCCTTGCCTGATAAGCTTGGTATCGAAAGACACCGGCCTGGTATTCTCTATTTATGACTTTTAGTTACATGTGCCATATACCTGGAGCCCGTTTCTACTAAACTGTGTACGACTAAAATGTTCGTAATTGCGAAGTTAGGATCGATTGGAATTTCAATTGTTTGATTTACATTTATTGAGCATAGGCTGCATATGCAGCCTATGCTCAATAAATGTAAATCCAATAATTGTTTACAAGAAAACATTGTGAATGTGAAATTTACAGACTCATAATTCTGCGCTTACGGACATTTTAGTCGTACAATGTTTAGTGGAAACGGCCCCTTGGTATTCTCCATTTATGACTTTTAGTTTCATGTGCCATATGCCTGTACTGTACAGGCTGTACATATACTTCATATTTCTCATGTATTATGTTAATGTTAAGGGGAACAATACACTTAGATACAAAACTAACTACACATACTGTCTCATTTTAATAAAGGAATACAAATATGGGATGTTGTGTTTACTGTGGTTCGTAAAACATTTGGTTTGTTTAAAGTTTGTGAGGATTCCTTCTGACTCCATGCTCTTTAAGCAGACCCTATTCGTAATGAAAATGGAAAAGTCGCCCGTCCAAAGTCGCCCGTCTGTCCGTCACGTTTTCCAGTCTGATATACTAGTAATTGGTTGGGAGAATATGAAGGGTAAATTTAATGAGGGGTTTCATCCTTACCGAAATCCCGATATCCCTGGTTTGGCCCTCATGTACAGTTTTGGCTTCCTTGTTACTTGAGAGTTGAAGCTGGTTAAATCCATTATAAAAGTAGTAAGATTAGTACTAATATTATTACTTTGAGTGAGTGGGTCTAAGTGACGCTGCTGTTGTGAGGACATGCCACCATGCGAAGTTATTCTAATTTCAGGGCTGAATATATATTGTTTCTGTAAATATTCAGTTCTGATGTTGCAAAAGTCGTCCTTCTGTCTATAATTGCTTTACCATATGAGCGATACGCTTGAAACTTCATATGCATTTTTGTCATCATCCATCTTATCATTCCCACCCACCATTCAAATGTGTGATATCACCTATTTGAATGCGTGATATCACCCTTTCATTTTGAATCAATGATATCGCCCATTAAAATGAGTGATATCAGTTATTCGAATAAGTGATATCACTGATTGAAGACGAAAGGGTGATATCACGCATTCAAATACTTAGGTGATATCACCCATTTGTTTTTAATGGATCACAATGGAATAGGTGATATCACCCATTCGAATATCCCCTTATCTGAGTATTACGTTTATTCTTAATCCTATTACTCTTAGGGGAAGGGGCCAAGTGACTTTGGTGTGGTATAGACCTGGCACCAGGTCCGGTTATTCTGATTTCAGGGCTGAATTTATATTTTTTCGATGTACATATTCCGTTCTGATTTTGGGATTTACCCCCAATGCAGCAGATTGAATACGGGATCGAACCCGTTGGCCCGGCTTTAAATTACCTTACCTGTTGATAGGCCGTAGACCAACAAACAAACACCCATTTGAATAGGTGATGTCACAAAATGATATTTAAGTGAATATCCCCTTATGTGAGAAAAGTATGCAAAGTTTCAAGTAAATCCGACTTATGGTTGCAGAGATAAGGGGTACCAGGAAAATTTAACGCAAATATTTGAAAAATAACGTTAACGCAAATCTCTAAGTGATTTGACCTTGACCTTGGGCATCAGGGTCGCATGGGTGTGGTATAAATATGGATGATGATTAATAGATATATGAAGTTTCAAGTCAATCCGACTAACGGTAGCACAGATAAGGGGTACCCGAAAACTTTAATGCAAACCCGCACACACGGACGTACGGACGAACGTATGCCGATTATGTCGCGCTATCCGCAAGCGGGCTCGACAAAAACTGTGTGCCATACAAATCACTATACAGTACACAATCATATATACACATTAAGAATTATATAACTATGTGTACACACAAACGTATACATCCCTGTCTGTACGCAACCCAGACTGAGCACTACTCAGCTGACTGGCACGTGTAACAGCGTAGCTTGAAAAATGCAGACGCAGGTCAATGTCATAACAAGACAAATATATAGAAAACAGAGATGAGTGTTCTAGAAATACGAATATGTTACATGGTAGTCAGCGTTGAGTACGGTTATGAGTGGAGTAATAAAACAGATTCATAACGTCGGATACTGGAATATTTACATTTACTATAGGAATGAATGGCCTTTTTGTGGAATTTATCGGGGTATAAACTTGGAAAAGTCGCGGGAATACTGGACGAAGGCCGGAAGGCCTCGTCCAGTATTCCTGCGACTTTTCCAAGTTTATATCCCCGATAAATTCCACAAAAAGGCCATTCATTCCTTATAATTCCAGCATTTGAAATAAATTCATGAAGAAAATGTGTTTATTTTCCGTTTTCTTAAGAATTATTTGAACTGCACCTGACGGTTACGGAAAGTAGTTCGACATGGGAATTTACTGGGATATAAATTTTGGACAGAGACTTGCTACGGACCAATCAAATGTTAGGGAATGGTGTAAATATTTTTGTGCTGGAATTATATGTATATGAACAAACATTGACAGTAAAAATGCCATTTATTTTAAGTCAACACAACATTACATATATGTGTCCAAACTCGAAAAAATGGGGCTTATTGATTTTCAAAAAGTGTAGCCAGCCCCAAACAAGCATGTGCATCCACGCAGTATGATCGGGACCCACATTATCCGCCAATAATTTGACAACCATCTCTTGATATCAGACGCGTTTAAACGAGCGTGTTAGCAGACCAAGAAATACATTGCCGGGAAAAAAACTCCCCATTATCTCGTGGCGGTACACGTATTAAATGTATGCTTGCTACAGACAGGTTTGCATAGATTTTTTAAAACGCATATTCAAAATGTTGTATCATACATAATGACAACATATGCGACCAGCATCATAATTATCAAACTAGCATGTGCATTTTCTGATCAGGGCAATAATATACTATACAATCGCTCAAGTCGTTCAATTGTCATATCAAATGCGAACCATACCAGTATGAAATATGTTTTTATTACATAGCATGGGCACTGGTCGTGTATAACAATGGTGTATTATTCATCTTAATACAGTAGTGTAATAACTATGTAACTGAGGTAATTATATATGTATTCCAAACGGTAGAACATGATAGAACATTTGATGAAATGAGAAAACTAATAATAGTCGACCATTAATGGTTTGTTTATAAAGTTATATTAGTGCAGTTATGGTGATATTGGGTACATAATGACCAGCATAATGACCAGCATTGCAGACGTATATCTTATGTCATAAACAGGTACACTGATTATAGTCGTCACATCGTGATGGATATTCTTTTTGCTTAGGCAAGTACTATGGTTACTATATGATTTAGCTAACCATATAATAGTATATATACTGAATAAACAAAACGCGGAAGGAGGCTTTACTGGTGGAAACTATCGTAACTCCTGTTTTGCTACAAATCCGTTGTATCTACTTGGCATGTATAATCATCAGGTATAGTTCGTCAAGGTGCGAATTACCGCGGCCACTGTCAACAGAGTGTGACAAATGTGTGAATGGGTCGCCAATTAACCTACATTTACATGACATGTCCAATATTTGAATATGACAATAAGGATTTAGAAATTATTATATGACAAACGAGGGTATATTGCATTTTCGACCAGTCGCGTTTCTAGTCGTCATATCGACATGCACATTCTTTTTGTTTAGATATGCAAATGTTTATGTGAGTATTTTGAAAATGGCCTATTACATTTTCAAGGGACACGGACATTTGCCATCTAGGACATCCGCCCCCAGTCCAAAAATGCACAGGTGGACATTTACACCCCCCCCCCCACCCCCCGTGAAAAATTACAACTAGGTTGTTTTGTCCGGATACCGAGTACTTGTACGATGGCACTATGAATATAATGACCAATGCTGTAGACTTATCCCATACCATAAACGCGTAGGGGAGTACTTTGAAAATGGCAATGTATACCCATTTTCAAACCACTCCCCCTCAGTATCTCATACATGAGTACATGCACGGCGGAAGTATGCACAACATCGACCAACACTGTAGACGCTTATATTATACCATAAACGCGTAGGCTGGTTTTATACGTCACATCGTCATGCTCGTTCTTTTTGTTTAGGGGAGTACTTTGAAAATGGCAGTGTTTACCCATTTTCAAACCGTACATGCACGGCGGAAGTATGCACAACATCGACCAACACTGTAGACGCTTATCTTATACCACAAGCCCGTAGGCTGATTCTATGCGTTACATCGTCATGCTCGTTCATTTCGTTCACTTTGAAAATGGCAGTGTTTACCCATTTTCAAACCACTCCCCCTCAATATCTCATACGTGAGTACATGCACGACGGAAGTATGCACAGCAATGACCAACGCTGTAGACGCTTATCTTATACCATAAACGCGTAGGCTGATTCTATGCGTCACATCAAATTGCTCGTTCTTTTTGTTTAGGGGAGTTCTTTGAAAATGGCCGTGTATACCCATTTCCAAACCACTACCCCCTCAGAATATATCAGGACATATATATGATGAAAGTTGCACTTAATGCCCAACAATGTAGACACAGATCCTATATACTGAACGCGTATACAAACTGCGTAGATTGATCGAAACTTTAGGAGAGTACTTTGAAAATGGGCCGACTAGCCATTTTGAAAGTACTCCCGTCAGTGTATCGAGGGGAGTACTTTGAAAATGGGCCGACTAGCCATTTTGAAAGTACTCCCGTCAGTGTATCGAGTGGAGTACTTTGAAAATGGACCGACTAGCCATTTTCAAAGTACTCCCGTCTGTGTATCGAGGGGAGTACTTTTATCAGGGGGAGTACTTTGAAAATGCGATACCGGCCTTAAATGACCTTAGCTGTTGATATGCTGTGAAACACCAATAAATAAAATTAAATAAATCTATTTCTCCAGGCACATCCCAATTGTAAGGGTCTACTGTCTGTTTCACGAAACCTGCCCAATTGTACTCAGTTATATATGCACGATGTAAAAATAATTATTTTTGTTACATATGTACATGTAATAGTAAATTTTAGTAAATTTTAAAAATGAGCCTTTTTATTTCGTGAAATTTGCTGCAGTATTGATTTTATTGTGAAAAAAAAAACTCTTGGGATTTAACATGGGGAAATTGTTTTTTCGCAATAAAATCAATATTGGACAGACTTTCAAGAAGTAAAAAGAGTGAATATGTCTATGAGGATTTATCATAGGGAGATTTTACTAATTTCAGAAATAGTGGGCCAATTTTCAAAATCTATCTTTTTTTTCTTAATTGGATCATTTCCAAGCTATCTAGCCTGGTTGCATGGTCAATTTCCAGAATATTTTGTTGTTCGACTCCTGCACCTGCACCAGCTCCACAAGTTTAAATTCCCATTGGCAAATACATTTTTCGCAATAAAATCAATATTTGACAAAATTTCACGAAATAAAAACAAGGCTCATACACGTAGCCACAAAAGAGCCGATACCTATTTTGAAAGCATAAACTATCAAAACCGGCAAACGTACGCATTTTGGTCAGAGTATACCTTGGTGTGCAAGTCGTGTCGCAAGGGAATGTCCGAATTTGAACGTGTCCACACAACCGTTCTTCAGTTACGTCAATTTTAATGATTTTCACGAGCTCCCCGATATCCACACTCTGAGGTACATGTACAGGTAAAACGACCGGTCTGCATACAGAGCTTGACTCCCAAACGAAAGAAAAACATCAAACGTTGAGGAAAAGTTGTGAAAGGGTATGCCGACATTATAAATGAAAATCAGCGACTTCGAGCGATTGGAATGTTGCAATCTGGTCGGCGTCACGCCTGGTCGCTCAATTTGAAGTGTAACGCATTCCAATAACGAAACTGGCAGGACGATACAAAACAAGTGGATCAGTTGATGATCGCCCCCGTTCATACAAGCTACGCGTAACTACAAGTGCTCAGAACCGTCACATTAGGACATCCCAGTTACGTAACCGTTTTCTATCCGCTCCAACAACTGCTGCTATTACGCCTGGTCGAACCAACAACCGGATTAGTGCGCAAACTGTCCGGCGAAGACCCGCTGATCACGGTATTAAACCCGGACGTCCGTACAATGGATCGAAACTTACGTCACGTCATCGACGTGATAGGGCTCAATGGGCACGTCAACACATGCGATGGACTCAGAAACAATGGAATAAGTAGAGAATAGTAGGTTAGTGCCGTGAATGGGAAAAAATATCTGGCAAGGCTCAGGAAACGGGATGGGCGAGGCTATGCCGAGCACATCTCGTTTCCGTGCCGCCCAGATATTTTTCCCATTCACGGCACTAACCTACTATTCTATTTATCCCGTCAACACCTACAAATGGCTGTAAAATGCAAAAATAGTATTGACTGGATATCAAAAATGTTTCACGGCACCGTGTTTCACGGCACATACGCACTGTGTTGACGGGATAAGGTGTTATTCAGTGACGAATCAAGGTTGCTATTGGAACGAACAGACGGACGTGACTGGGTTTACAGGAGACGCGGAGAACGCTTCGCTGACGCATGCGTACGTCAAGTGGACCGGTATGGAGGCGGCAGCGTCATGGTACGGGGTGCCATTTCCTTCCACCATCAATCCAGGCTAGTACCGCTCGTGTCTGCACCGCTTACCTCCAGCAGCAGCAGGTGGACGTTCTTCCTTGGTCGGCAAAGTCTCCAGATCTGTCGCCAATAGAGCACCTCTGGGATGTTTTGGATCGTCGAGTTAGACGTCGGCAACTGGCGACGTTGGCTCAGTTAGAACTCTTTCTTGAACAAGAGTGGAACGCGATACCACATAATGAAATCCAGACACTTATCAGGTCCATGCGTCGTCGCCGCTGAATTGCTGTTATGGATGCAAATGATGGCCATACGCGCTACTGAGTTCTATGTGACTTCGTATGGTGACCTCTACGTGATTCGCAACGGTCTGACGTCAGCATCTCGTGGTTAACTGGACATTTTGTTAATGAAATTAGCGTAATACATTTGAATTTCATGTTATATAAGAGAATAAAGTAAAATATAATGCTTACAATACGCTTATTCACAATCACATGTATGTATCGTTTCTTTTGTGACTACGTATATTATCGATAACAATATTGTTTTATCATCGTGTATTTAGCCGTTAAATTTGGGCAGGTTTCGTGAAACAGACAGTAGTGGACAATTTGGGTCAGGCTCTGGAATGACGCCCCTCGCATACACAGGGTGAAGTAACGGACCGAGGTCTATAAATACATTAAATATGCCTAAAAGCATAAATAAATGAAGAAAAAAAATAAAATTATATCTAACCATTATAGGAAAGGGGTCTAACTTTTTAATAGGCCGAACCCGCACGGGCTCGAGACAACGGACTTTCACGAAACGTCAACCGAGTTATATCATTGTCGCCTATTGCTGAAGTTGGGAGAATCTTAGTATTCCGCAACGATATATTCCCCGATGCGCTATGTCAACGCGTTTTCGAGCTATCGATCGTTTTGTTGTAAAAAAATTATCATCATTGCTAGGTCGGGAAAGAACGGACACATTTCCGAGGCCGATATTGCTATATGAAGGAGTAAACATCGGGTTCAAAATACACTTTTACGTCGTCCCGGCCCGTAAAGAAACATTTTGCATAGAGAAAACATTGTTTCCAATCGAACATTTGATCAAACCTACATTTATACCCGTCCTGTGCGTCACGACAGACAATTTAATCGCACAGACATTTCTATCATTTCTCGGGAAGCCATTTTGTATAAACATCGTGGGACAGGTTTATTTGCCGGAACTCGTGCACTTACTATGTGGTAAAAAAACGGAACTTTTATAAACGGTTATAATTCATATTTTATAATACCTATGTTGATGGTAAAAGTATCAAGTTAAAGGTATGTCTCTCTACTCCGATTTCAAGTTTTGTCAAAATATATTTTTTTCTAATAAACATGTTTTGGCAGCATATGAGAATTGTCCGTGGGGTCAAATTTTATTTTTGACCGAATATGGTCATGTTTATATATCAAATCGAAGGTATCAACGAGGCGATCACTCTGGTGCATTTTTTTGTCGAAATCGGATGGCTATGTCATCCAAGATGGCCGCCGAAATGTCAAAAGGTCGTTCTTTTATT
This sequence comes from Conchocele bisecta, assembly GCA_029237695.1. Classification (NCBI taxonomy): domain Eukaryota; kingdom Metazoa; phylum Mollusca; class Bivalvia; order Lucinida; family Thyasiridae; genus Conchocele; species Conchocele bisecta. The sequence continues at coordinate 37,654,835 of CM055276.1, forward strand.
AGAGATTTCAAAAATTCTTCTTCACATGAACCGCGTGGGCCCATGGTGGCCAAACTTCAAAGTGATGGTCCATGGGTGAAGCCTTTTCAGATTTGTTAAAACGGAGGTTATCGCTAATCCAAGATGGCCGCCGTCTAAAAATAGCATAAATTCTTAAAAAATCTTCTTCTCATGAACCGCTAGCCGGATTTCGACGAAACTTGGTAAGAATGATCGATGTACAATGCTCTTTCAAAGTTGTTAAAATGGTGACTCCGGGGTCAAAAATGGGCGTTGCCCGTGGGGTAAAATTGGGGTAAAATTTTATTTCTGACCGAATATGGTCATGTCTATATCAAATCGAAGGTATCAAAGAGGCAATCGCTCCGATACATTTTTTTGTCGAAATTGGATGGTCATGTCATCCACGATGGCCGCCGAAAGGTCAAACGGTCGTTTCTTTTATTAGAGATTTCAAAATTCTTCTTCACACGCACCGCGTGGCCCAAGGTGGCCAAACTTCACAGTTATGGTCCATGGGTGAAGCTTTTCAGATTTGTCAAAACGGAGGTCGTCGCTAATCAAAAATCTTCTTTATCATGAACCGCCAGCTACGCCCATTTTTTACCCTGGGTCACCATTTTAACAACTTTGAAAGAGCATTGTACATCGATCATTCCTACCAAGTTTCGCCGAAATCCGGCTGGCGGTTCATGAGAAGAATTAAGAATTTATGCTATTTTTAGACGGCGGCCATCTCGCCTTCCGCTTTTGCTGTAATCTGAATTATAAAACGCAGGTAACGCACGGCGACTTTCCCCGTGTTACAGACAGAAAATTCGGGTTAGTTTTGCTCATGCGTGTTGATGAGATCATGAAGCAAAAATGCGCGATCTTCCATCTCTGGGGGAGAATGATCGATGTAAAAATTGTTAAAATGGTGACCCGGGGCCAAACATTTTACAATCTCGCGTTCTCGCGATATCGAGCATATATTGATCGCGAAAATGTGAAGTATGATCACGAGATTGCGAGACGAAAATACGAGATTCTATCCTATCCAATCTTGCTTTTTCGCAACCCGAAAATGCGCGATCTACCATCTCTGGGGGAGAGGTTGCGAAAAAGCAAGATTGGATAGGATAGATTTTTGAAAGACATCAGTATTTTCTTCAAATAACGTCAAAAGTTAACATAAACAACTGAGCTGATGCGGAATAAAATCGGCTCCTACATGTATGCCTATGAATAGCATAATAATGTAATCTTAGGACACAGTATATGTAAAATTTCCACGTTTTTTTTGGCCAAATGAATATCGGCGAAAAACGTTGATGCGATAAGGATGGTAATACTAGAGCCGGGCCGAAATATAACAAAACCAATTAGTGATTGCTTTGAACTCTATTCATCCCAGTTGACATTCATAATTGATTTAACCCATTTCATGCTAGGCCATTTTGTTTTTGGAAAATCCTAAATATTTTCTTTATATAAGCTCAGAAGTATATGTCGTGACCACCATTTGAACCGTCTCGTCGAGACGGTTCAAATGAGTGGTCACAACATATACTTTCATTGAGAAATAACAAAATTAAAATATGTAAAAAACAAATCATAGCCGTGAAGGCGTATTCCGCATGTAATGGGTTAATCATAAATAAATAGAAATACCATTTTGTTTACAAATAATTGCCTTCTAAATAATGCATTTTAATGGGGCACATTCTGAGTTCTGAGATAACTACACTGTGTACTTATTGTTTGAAATATTGGATTGTGTAGACCAACGCCAGCCCATGAGCCTGCGCTTACACACAGTCTGATCAGGGTGGATCTACACTGTTCACTGTCGAGCCAACGAACCATCCATACAATGTTGGACGAAATATCATGAAGCTGCATACACTGGCTAATACCCTGTGGAAGTCAACTTAAACACTACGAAGAAAAAAAATGCTATTAAGTGTTGCGGATGTCACAATATGCAATATGTTATGAGTTTGGGATTCTCCCGCCAATGCAGCAGGTTACATGCGGGATTGAACCCGTTGGCCCGGCCTTACATGACCTTAGCTGTTGATACAAACATGCATACATGTATACTATTTGAAATAAATATTGCTTAAACAAACAAACACAATATGCACAAATACAGCACTGTCCGGACTGAATATTGTTTTTTCGATGTAAATAATTGCACTGATACAAAGCATCTGATGTACCCTCACCACACCAACATTGTTGACCCCATTTAGTAGTAATTAACTAAAGTGGAACCTCTCTTAACCGAAAACAAGACAACATCTGTGATCATTTATCTCTGGAGATAATGTCTGCACATGGTCGCATAGCACATTGCTATAGTTGAGAATGATCAAATGCATGCTTTACAGTGACACCTCTCTAAACCGGATACCCTGGGGACCTCCCAGGGTGTCCAGTTTAGAGACGTTTTACTGTAATATAAACCGCGTTCTACTTCGCGCGGACTTTGCACACTCCACCCCACCCCGTCCCCCGTCCCCCGTCCCCCGTCCCTGCCCTCGCGTTGAACGCATCTCGAGCTTACCTGTTTACTGGCTATGTCGCCCTCCATTATATTATTACAGAGAAACCTCGCTAAACCGGTTCCACTGTAATTAAGCACTCAATAATTCCAGCACAAAAATATTTACACAATTCCCTAACATTTGATTGGTCCGTTGCAAGTCTCCGTCCAAAATTTATATCCCAGTAAACTCCATGCCGAACTATTTTCCGTAACCGTCAGGCGCAGTTAAAATAATTCTTAAGAAAACGGAAAATAAACACATTTTCTTGATGAATTTATTTCAAATGCTGGAATTATAAGGAATGAATGGCCTTTTTGTGGAATTTATCGGGGATATAACCTTTTCCAAGTTTATACCCCGATATATTCCACAAAAAGGCCATTCATTCCTATAATGAACATTTTTTTTTGTCATTTTCAATCACGGACAATCACAGGATCATGAATTACAATGAAACCCATCTAAATTAAATGCAATGGAATCCCTCTCTATGTCCGGTTTAGAGAGGTTCTATTGTGCACATGGTGGCTAGTCACGGACATATCGCTTATTCGTCTCTTCGTTCCTTCGCCACGTAGAAACGAAGTATACGAATTGAATTGAAATTTCGCGCTTTCGTTTCCACGCCTTGAAGGGACGACAATGAACAACCGGAAGGTTCGTTACTTTGTTGTGGGTGGCAGGTGGGAGCATGGGTTTGTTTGTTTGTTTGTTTATTGGTGTTTAACGGCCTATCAAAAGCTAAGGTCATATAAGGTCGGGCAACGGGTTCGATCCCGTTTTAACCTGTTGCATTGAGGGGGTGGGAAATCCCACGGCGCCCGGCGGATTTGTTTTCCAATAACTTACGTCAAGTGTAAATTTAGGATCGTCTGGAAATTTAGATTGATGGATTTACATATATTGAGCATAGGCTCAAAGATTTACAAAAATCATTGTTAATGTGAAATTTACAGACTATCATAATTTTGCACTTACGAATATTTTAGTCGTACGAAGTTTAATGAAATGAAAGTGACATTGGTGTGGTGCGGACCTGACATCAGGTCCGGTTATTCTAATTTCAAGGTTGAATATATATTTATTTCGATGTAAATATTCCGTCCTGATTTTGGGATTTTCTCCCCAATTTAGCAAGTTACATGCGAGATCGAACCAGTTGTCCCGGCTTTAAATGACCTTAGCTGTTGATAGGCCGTTCAACACCAATAACTCAACTAATCAATCGTTACTGTGTTGCTACACAGAGACATTCCAAGCAAAGCCGCCCATACGACACGTAAGAAATTGCTGTCGTTTCTACGCCGCATAGTTAGGAGCCCTTAGAATGCGGGAACCGAAAATAGTCGTCTACTGATAATTCATATTTTGTCTTTTATCTCAGTAAAAACATGGTTTGGCAGCATTTTAGAATCATTTCCATTGGAAATGATTCTAAAGTGCTGGCAAACCAAGTTTTTTATGAGAAAAATGGAAAATTAAAAAATATTCAGCAGACGACACAAATTAATTCAGCCTTAGAATGCTGGAAACGAAAATTGTCACCTGCTTCGTAGAAACAAATGTTAAGGTTCTTTATGTTTGTCCCTGATAAGCAAACATAAACGATAATGGCGTCGGGTAATTCCAGGACGCGTATTGATTTTCATTTGTCACTGTCACCCTCATATCTTGTTACCCTCATTAATAGTGTTTTCCACTTTCTGGCTGTGACTGGAGAAATGGGGCTTACATGTACGGGACGTGTGGTGTGTAGATTCTGATCAAATAGCAAATCCATGTAGCCTGATAACGATCTGTATTGCTTGTTAGAAGCATGGCGGCTGTTTCGTCGATGTAATGGTGAACAGTGTAGATCCTGATCAGACTGTGCGGATGCACAGGCTGATCTGGATCTACACTGATCGCAAAACCCATAAGCCCAATTTCTCCGGTTAGAGCCACATATCATGTTCACTAATTAATAGTATTTTCCACGGTCTAGTTGTGGCTGTGACTGGCGAAATGGGGCTGATGGGATTGTGGCCAGTCTAACTCCTGATCTTCTTGCACACGCACAGGGCACCAGGGCAAATAACAAATGTTCTCATGATGAGTCACGCATTTATGATTATGCTCGATTAAGTGAATGATATTCATGTTTCAGCCTCGTTAAAAGCGGCAAATCAGGATTTTATTATTTTTTTAAAATGTACTATAACAAATAAAAACGTGTTTTCATCATAGTCATGTCTAAAGTGGTTTAATTGAAGATATATGACGATACTAGGACCGCTGGGTTGCTTCTATTTTTCACCGATATAAAAGGTACATACATATAGGATTTCCAATATCGGTGAAAATTGAAACAACCCAGCAGTCCTAGTGTCGTCATATATTTTCAATTAAACCACTTTACACAGGGCCATGATGAAACCACATTTTTATTTTTTATATTATTTTTTTCCAAAAAAAAATCAGCGGTGCTAGTATCGTTATATATCTTCAATTAAATTTTTTTTTTTCTTCAAATAATCCTGAAAAAGATTCAGCGGTCCTGGTATCGTTATTTTTCTTCAATTAAACCACTTGACAAAGGGCCGTGATGAAAACACGTTTTTATAGTATTTTGTTTCGAAAAATCCTGATATGGCCCTTTAATACATATAAATCAATCACACCTTTTTATTTGATCACATTTCCCTAAGCATGCGTTATATTCAAGTACATGCTATTAGAGCAAGAAAAGAAAATTGTGAACTTTCTTTTTTGTTGTGACATGATAAAACTATACCACATCAGGGGCGCCGGAAGCATCATAACATTGGTCCGGCGAATCGACTGGGTGCCCCCGTTGCCCACCCAAAGTGTATGTTGTTACCACTCAGTTGAACCGTCTCGCCAACTGAGTGGTAACAACATACACTTTTGATGAGAAATGAGAAAAATTGCAGAAAAAGATTTACATTCCGTTTCTTTTTATACATGAATTACAAATATGTTAAAATTATTGATCCGGCAGTGGCCGGACCTGCCGGACCTGTTCCGACGCCCCTGCACATTTAGGAAGAAGTTTCCACATCCGCGCAGTCTGACCAGTAGCCTGTTTCACCAACATTGCAAAGTATACTTTTCTAGCAAAGTATACTTTGAGGGAGTAAGAATTTATTTTACCTGAAATGCATTATTTCATATAGAACTAACGACTGCATATATTTGATGATTAAAAGTATGCAGAATTATTATACTGAATTTATTACATTATCACAGCTAAAATGGCTGTGATAATGTAATAAATTCAGTATAATAACAAATAATAAATTTATCCTAAAATTGAAAATTTCTCCCTCAAAGTATACTTTGCTAGATAAGTATACTTTGCAATGCTGATGAAATAGGCTACAGAGCCTACGCTGGTTGCCATTTAGTCAAGGGAGTAGCATTTATGTCCTCAGTAAATCGATTATATCTTATTCCAGTGGCGTGAAAATTGGTCATGATTTACAAATGGTGAAAATGTACCTCATATGAGACGAGCAATGTGATTTTGTACCTAAGATTACTCGTGAAGAAAACACTGATACTTTCTGAAAATGACGTCAAAAGTTGACAAGATGTCAACTTTCAGGAGATATCACAAAACATTTTACGTACAAAATCAGACGACTTATCGCATATGAGACACGCCATGTGATTTTGTACCTAAAAACGTGGGCGATTTTTCATAAAAAATACTTTTACGATATTTTCCGACATCACGTCGACAGATGACGAAATGTTCATAGCAAATGCGGAATAGTATATAATTCCGCATTTGCTATGAAAATTTCATCATCTTTCGACGTCATTTACAGAAAATATTACAGTTTCTGTAAACTATATTTCATGAAAAATCGCACATGTTCTAAGGTACACAATCACATGGCGTGTCTCAATTATAAGGTACAGTTTCTCACCCTGCGATGACGTGCACACAAAATAAACAATGACATGCAAACAATGTGTGAGGCTACACTATTCCTAATAATTAATATTAAAACCTTGGAAATTTGAACTCGAACTCAAACAGTAGGAATATTGACCGATGTTGGGATTATACCACAGGCATTCGGCGTATTTCGGCTTTCATTGGTATAATTATATAAGAAACACGCCGAATGCCTGTGGGCATTCGTCGTGTTTCGGCTTTCATCGGTATAACAGGCATATATAGTTATACCGATGAAAGCCGGAACACGCCGAATGCCTGTGGATTATACAAGATTCAACCAATTAATTTAGTTTTAATTAAAGATACTGTGTCTCTGATGATAATCTTTCAGATATTCAATATGTTTTTTTATCTGATCTTGTACAGCAAATGACCAATATCAATAAATTGTTCCATGTATGTGATCAAATTCCAAAAGAAATGTGTTATATCTAGGACCAAATTATCTCACCTGTTTACCAACCTTTCTAAATGTATACATTTGAATATAAAGCAAACATTTTGGAATTCAATCCAATGAAATGGTGCGATTACAAGGGTGTCACCAGAGGCGGTTCGATCCCCCTTTTGAGATAGCAGTGCTTTTTTTGTTATTTAAAGGTACATGCCCACGCAGTAGGCACAAACTGTTCTTTCTATAGGAATTAAATATGTGTATAATTGTGTCACCATTGCACCAGTTCGAAAAGTTACGAGTGCCCGCTATACATATATAATAATTTAGTAATAGTTATTTTGCTGATAGTGACGCGCGGTGGTATCATGCTATTTTCTTATGCAAATGAGGCATGCTATTTTTTAATTATTTATACTAATGAAATGCGTCACCTGATTTTTTTTTATTTTCGACAGATTATAAAGTATGACCATTGCATATCAAAAAATAAATACAGAGAATACATAGTAACGTCAGTTAACATTTTAAGGAAACACGGTTATCGCCCCTGATATCAGTGTGTACATTTACGTCTGATATAAAAGGTACAATAATGTCAATCAATACGTGGGGTAATGGTGAATGAGTGTTTAATTTGCCAGAAAATGTCTCAGATGATTTCTCTGATATAAATAAAATGTTGTGCATACTGGGTGGGCATTACCTTCAAATGAGGTCCGCGATAGCCATTTTCAGTGCATGAATGAGCAGACATTGTAATATTCAAATGATCTACTAACAAAACACAGTCAAGCGACGCCAAACGTATTGCAATATCCCAATTTTCAGAAATACTCTTCTGAAATTGACCCAAAACTCTTTGCTCAGGAGCTAGTTCCTGTCCAAACATACCCGAATGCAGAGTTTTGCTTCTAATAATCAAACTCTTTCCAGATCTGTAAAGAAACCAAAATATGTAAGGGGTCAGGGGCAGCTGTTTCGCAGCTGAAAGTCGAACCACGTTTTCAAAAATGCTGGTGACGTCCATGGATTAGTTGAAAATGTAATTCGCAGTGCAAGATGCGTACAACCAAACAGTGCATATCTGAGGCGTTATAACATAAGACACGGTCACAACATATACTTTCATTGAGAAATAACAAAAATAACTAGATGGTCGGTAAATCCGACAAATGCTCCCCGATGACGTCTGGATTGAAAGTCCTTGACCCTGGGTATTGGTGTAGTATGCTTATTAATCACAATATATGTTGATAAATGTGTATATGAAGTTTCACATCATAATCTCAAATGGTAAGAGAGATAAATTCTAGAAATGTTTAACGCAATCTTTTGTTTATTAGTCACAATAAATATTTGGATGCTAATTTGAATTGAATTGAATTTGAAAAACTTTAACTTAAAACTTTAACAAAAATGTAATGTCATTTGACCTTGACCTTGTGTTCCTGGGCAGCATGGTTAGGGTATACAATGTAGATATGGATGGTAATCAATGTGTATATGAAGTTTCGAGTTGATATCCCAAGCAGTCACAGAGATATAACAATTTGAAAATACTTTAACATAAGCTTTAACACAAAATTCTATGTCATTTGACCTTCACCTTGGGCTCCTGGACAGTACGGTTATGGTATACAATGAAAAGATGGATGGTGATCAATGTGTATATGAAGTTTCAAGTTGATATCGCAAGCGGTCGCAGAGATATAGCTTTTTGAAAAACTTTAACAAAAAATTTAAAGTCATTTGACCTTGACCTTAGGCTCCTGGGCAGCATGGGTAGGCTATACAATGACAATATTGATGGTGATCAATGTGTATGTGAAGTTTCAAGTTGATATCCCAAGCAGTCGCAGAGATATAGCAATTTGACAAACTTAACGTAAAACTCGGACGGCGGACGGCGGTAACTATTTGCTCCCCTGAAACATTTTTTTCGTGGAGCATAAAAATAAAATATTTAATAAATTTAATACCCGTTGTTAAGGTGTATTCGGAAAGGAATGGGTTAAACTAGGATATTTACACCTGCCATAAATCATGGGCGTCACCAGCATTTTTGAAAATGGGGTTCAAGTTTCAGCTGTGAAGCAATCGAAATCTGTCAGGGGTCCTCCCTGGACCCCTTACGGATTTCGGTTGCTTCACAGTCCCATAGAGATTTTGATTTCTAGAAGCCAGATGCTGCATTCGGGTATGTTTTTACAACAAATAGCTCCTGTTTTTGTTGTTGTTTTTTTGTCCATTTAAGATGCGTATGTCTGAAAATTAGCATATTGCAATTTACGTTCGGCGCTACTTAACTGTATTTTGTTCGTAGGGCATTTGAATACTATACTGTCTGCTCATTCATGCACTGGACATGATTATCGCGGAACTAATTTATATAAACAAACTCCTGCTGGCTCCAAAAAGGGGGGGGGTGGCGGGGGTGGCGTACACCGCTCCTGACGACGCCCTTGTAAATTCATAATAAAAACGACCATTCAACGTATTGAGCTGTATGCCAGCATTACCCTACGTGACGCCCAGCGACGTTGTGATTGGTGAAAGTTTGTTTGACGTAATTAATCTCCACGAATGTTCCATGAATTGCGACAAAACGACGTAAACAAATATTCTTAATATTACCGCAATATTGGTTATGTACATAGTTTGAAACATAGCCTAATACATGTACATGTATATACACGAAGTGCCGTTTTGTGCCGTTATTTTTTTTAACTTTGACACCTAATCGCGGCCTCTGATTGGTCAGATGAGATTTGACCTCTATTTTAACAAATTTGAAAATGTTATCCAGGGACCATAACTGTGAAAGTTGGCCAGCATCTGCCAAGTGGTTCGTGAGAAGAAGACGTATGAAATCTCGAATAGAAATGTGACATTTTGACCTTTCGGCGGCCATCCTGGATGACACAATCGTCGACCCTTCGATTTGATGTTTGACATGAAAATAGTCGGTTAAAAATGAAATTGAACCCCTATTTCAGCTCCCCCACCCCCCATCCCCACCCCATCCATTTTTGTTCTCGGGGTCACCATTTTAACAAGTCTGAAAGAGCATCGACTATCGAGATCATTCCTGCAAAGTTTCGTCGAAATCGGTCTGGCAGTTCGTGAGGAGAATAGTTTCTAAGAAGATAAGCTATGTTTAGACGACAGCCATCTTGGTTAAGCGACGACCTCCATTTTAACAAATCTGAATATGCTTCACCCAAGGACCATAACTGTGTAGATTGGCCAAAATCTAAAAATTTCGACAACAAATGCACCAGTGTGATCGTCTCGTCCATAGCTTCGATTTAATATATGTCAAGCGCACATTCGTTTAAAAATGAAATTTGACCGCTATTTGACCCCCACCTGGCCCCACCCATTTTTGATGCAGGTTTCAGCATTTTGACAAATGTTAACACATCTAAAAGAGTGTACGTGGTCTGTCGATAATTCCTGCAAGTTTCGTCGAAATCTGTTCGTGTGAAGAAGATTTTCTAAACATTTCAGCTATTTTTAGACTGCTGCTATCTTGGGTTAAGCGACGACCTCCATTTTAACAAATACTCTGAAAATTCCTTACCAAGGATTATCACTGTGAAGTTTGCTAACATCGACCAAGTGGTTCCTGAAGATTTTTTTTAATTTTAAGAATTTTGCCTATTTTCCACGGCGGCCATCTTGTGATGACCTCAATTTTAACAAATCCGAAGACCTCACCCACAGACCATCTGTGAAGTTTGACCAACATCAGCTCAGCGGTTCAGGAGAATAAAATATTTAAAAATGTGTACGACGTCGGACGACGACTGACGATGCCGAAAAGCGGTAACAGTACATGTATCTCATTTGGCATATGTGAGGTAAAATATTCCCGTCCACCTGTGGGGTCTCAGTTTTTGAGGAACAGCCTTTATTTTATATACTTTGTTAGAGAGTCACAAGAACATCATTCGTACCAAATTATTTCGAAATCTGACCACGGGTTTCCATTAAAGGGGAATATCAGGATTTAAAAAAAAAACATACAGTAAAAATTAAAACGTGTTTTCATCATGGCCCTGTATAAAATGGTTTGATTGAAGATACATGTATATGACGATACTAGGAACGCTGAATATTATTTTTTTAAAAAATAAAAAAATGGCCCTGTGTTTTAAGATATATGACGATACTAGGACTGCTGGGTTGTTTCAATTTTCACCGGTATCTGATATGTATGTACCTATATGGGTGAAAACAGAAACAACCCAGCGATCCTAGTATCGTCATATATCTTCAATTAAACCACTTTTCACAGGGACATGATAAAAACATGTTTTTTTGTGTTTTTTTAATAGTATTTTTTAAAAACAAATCCTGATATGCCCCTTTAAAGAGTTGCCTTATGTTATTACGATGGCGTAGATGAAAGGGCTAATACCGGTTTGTTAAAGGGTTAGTGTGTGCTTGCTCGGGACTTAGGGTTAAATGATATTGATTAACGCACCCGGTGTAAATAATTATTTACGATTTCTGACACATTCAATAGCCTGTTTAAAGTGTAATTGGATTTAGCGTGTCGGTATAGTTATCAAATGGCAGGAGTTGATAGAATCGTCCCAGACGCGTGCTATACAAATTATATGGGACAAGCCTCCAGGCTTCATTGGCTGATTTCCAATCGTTTGATTTGTGGCTGCGACTGGAGAAACGAGGCTTATGGGTTTTGTGACCAGTGTAGATCCAGATCAGAATGTGCATCCGCACATTCTGATCAGGATCTACACTGTTCGCCATTACATTAATAACACGTCCGTCTTGCTCCTAACAAGTAATATATATCGTTATCAGGTTACACGAGTTTGCTATTCAGTGATCAGGAGTTACACTGGTCACACATCCCATAAGCCCCACTTCTCCAGTCACAGCCACATTTATCAACGCTGGTGAAGGCAAGCAGGAATCTATAAGGCGTCAGGTATGTTCTAATATATACTAATGGACGGTGGTAATACATGTACATATGGAATAGCGCATTGATTTGTTTAAATATGGAGTTGCAGTGTGAATTTTGTTTTCTGAATGTATCAGGATATCATATGAATAGTCATTACCTATGACAAAAAGTATTGTCAGTGTATGTTTGAAACTGTTTTATTTATATCCTAATAAATTAATCGTACATTAGGAGCTTACATGAATGACGATTTAATATGATGTTTTATATTAATCGAGTTAACTGATCACACACAGATGGTAGAAATAAATTTATTTCATATGTTTAAGTTGTACCGATCAACTAACGTGTTTTCAATGGCGGTCTTACATGGGTGTTTATCATGATCCATGATTCATTCTATGCCCCATCCGTGCGGCCTCTGTTCCCAATGTCAAGGTCAAATTACTTTGAAATTTACCTTAAAGTAAAAGTAAAGTAAAAGAAATCACTCTAAATTTCACATGGGTGTTTATCATTGTACATATTTTCATTATATGCCCTACACGTGCGGCCCCTGTGTCCAATGTCAAGGTCAAATTACTTTAAATTTACCTTAATTTTTTTTTTTGGATTTAGGTTAAAGTTTTTAAAAACACTGTATCTCTCAAACCGCCTCGCCGATTCACTCGAAACTTCACATGGGTGTTTATTCATCATCCATATTTTCATTCTATGCCCAACCCATGCGGCCCCTTTGCCCATTGTCAAGGTTAAATTACTTTGAAATTTACCTTAACTTTCTTTTTAATTTAGGTTAAAGTTTTTAGTATACTATATCTCTGCAACCGCTTCACCGATTAACTTCGAACTTCACATGGGTAGTATGTGTACGGGTTAAAACATTTTTGCATGAAAATTTTTTTTTGGCACTAACAAATGCCCCGGTGGGCGCGACATGCAAGCCGCGGCAATCTATTTTATTAACTAGCAGTTTGTATAATGTATGTATAAGTACATGCAGCCGTAAATCTATTAAAATCTTCCCGCCCTGAGAACGACAGAATAGCCTTTCATTTGATGTATTGGTGTTTAACGGCATATCAACAGCATAAGTCATGTAAGGCCGGGCAAACGGGTTCGATCCCGTTTTAACCTGCTGCATTGGGGGGTGGGGGGGGATCCCAAAATGAGAACGGAATATTTATATAAAGAAAACATATATTCAGCCCTGAAATTAGAATAACCGGACCAGGGGTCCGTTTCACTAAACTTCGTACGACTAAAATGTTCGTTAGTGCAAATTATGATAGTCTGTAAATTTCCCATTAACAATGTTTTCTTGTAAACAATTATTGGATTTACATTTATTGAGCATAGGCTGCATTTGCAGCCTATGCTCAATAAATGTAAATTCATCAATTGAAAATTACAGACGATCCTAAATTTGCACTTACGAACATTTTAGTCGTAAGGAGTTAGTAAAGCGGGCTCATGGTGCCAGGTCCATACCACACCAAAGTCACTTGGACCCTTCCCCTAAAATAGGATTACGAAGGATTAACCTTTGAAATTAGATACATAAAACGTGTAATCCGGAATTAAAGTATATGGCAGTTAAAACATCAAGATGTGTCTTAATCCGTTTTATAATTAAACTATCTGGAAAAAAAAACTAATGCACACGATCTATTTTTAAAATTCCTCTCGCATTGGAAATACAGTGAGACTTCTCTAAACCGGACAGCCTGGGAGGTCTCAGGGTGTCCGGTTTAGAGATGTTCCACTACAAATCAGGTATATAAGCACTTAGAGATATGTTTAATATGCTTTGCGATCATGAACATGAAGTTGTTCTGGTGTCTCGTTTTGGGGTTCATAGAAGCTTAACGATTTTCTTAATTGAATGGTCAGTGAAATAAGGGGGATAACTCCCTCATATAGTTAACCCCCGTCTTCCATTGACGCCGTCAATTCCTCTCGCAATGGATGGATTTGGTATAAACATATTTTATTAAATTTAATTTATAATCATCTTCTGGTATACACTCACTATTGGAGTAATACACAAGTATTCGGATAATCCGAATGGTCTGCCTGTTACAGACAGAAAATTCTGGTTAGAATTCGGATTTGCTTCCGCTTTCTTTAAACTTTACACTGGTTCCAGCTCAGGTCGGACTCGACCTCGTGTCGCAACAAATTCATCACATTGGAGGAAAGTCAACATGGCATTTGAGAATATCGCTATCTCGCTGAAGCACATATGTGACTGTGACTGGAGAAATGGGGCTTATGGGTTTTGCGACCAGTGTAGATCCAGATCAGCCTGTGCATCCGCAATGAAACACCCGTCATACGTCTAGCAAGTAATATAGACCATTCACATGATACAGGGGCCCGTTTCACTAAACTTCCTACGATTAAAATGTTCGTAAGTGCAAATTTAAGATCGTCTGTAAATTTCAATTACTGGATTTACATTTATTGAGCATAGGCTTCATATGCAGCCTATGCTCAATAAATGTAAATCCAATAATTATTTACAAGAAAACAATGTTAATGTGAAATTTACAGACTATCATAATTTTGCACTGACGAACATTTTAGTCGTAAGAAGTTTAGTGAAACGGCCCCCAGGAGTGTGCTATTTGATCAGAAGCTACACTGAACACAAAACTCATAAGCCCCATTTCTTCAGTCACAGCCACATAGAACATAGGCAATCATGATTGAGTGAGACATATTTTATGTATAATACGAGGTCGTGTCCGACGTGAGCTGTAACCCTTGAGTAGTGTATATAGAAATTCGAAGCAATCCGAATCCCTGTGATCCCATACACAGGTGAAAAACGAGTAGCAGGGATGGTACAGTTTCTGCATTTACACAGCACATGGGCAATGTACAATAATTCCAGCACAAAAATATTTACACAATTCCCTAACATTTGATTGGCCCGTAGCAAGTCTCTGTCCAAAATGTATATCCCAGTAAACTCCCACGCCGTACTACTTTCCGTAACCGTGAGGCGCAGTTAAAATAATTCTTAAGAAAACGGAAAATAAACACATTTTCTTGACGAATTTATTTCAAATGCTGGAATTATAAGGAATGAATGGCCTTTTTGTGGAATTTATCGGGGATATAAACTTGGAAAAGTCGCGGGAATACTGGACGAGGCCTTCCGGCCTTCGTCCAGTATTCCCGCGACTTTTCCAAGTTTATATCCCCGATAAATTCCATAATGAAATCAGCCAATGAAGCTTGGACATGAGGATGTGGTAACATACTTAGATCACGTTCGTCCACGTGTACGATCGCTTCGCACATGCGTACGAAACGTGATCTAACTATGACCTAATTATGGTTAGAAACAATCAGAGGAATAATAATATGCAATGAAACTCTAAAGACATATTATTAGAGGAATACTAACATGCCGTTAGAGGCCATTTTTTGTTTTCATAGCAATATTTGCTTTTCTGACTTTCTGTTAGTTTCTAAACAGAGTAATTAGGATTTTTAACCATTTTAACATCCCTGCCACGAGTTATTCACCAACGATCGTATAGAGCTGGGGGTCGTTTCACTAACTTCGTAACACTAAATTGTTCGTTTAAGTGCAAACTTATGATAGTGTGTAAATTTTACATTACCAATGTTTTCTTGTAAACGATTATTGGATTTACATTTATTGAGCATAGGCTGCAACCTGTGCTCTATTAATGTAATTTCATCAATTGCAATTTCCAGACGATCCTAAATGTGCACTTACGAACATTTTAGTCGTACTAAGTTTAGTGAAACTGTATTTCATATTTCCATAACATATAAACATATTTCCTCCCCTAGACGGATTTGATTTCGTGACCCTACAACGGTGACAGAAGTGGTACGCTCGATTTGTCGACATAATTAACAATGGCCGCTATTGATGAATCGAGTCCGAAGGCAAAGATAACGGGTTGGAAGAATATTCTGCATTTAACATTCTCCCATGGTGGACTACTCGTGATGGTCGTGCTCTACTCGATGCTCGGGGGCCTGTTGTTTGAGCTGCTGGAGAAACAAAACGAGATCGAGTCTTGCAAAGAAAGTCGAAAGGAATACACGAACATGGAGAACGAGACGCTCTTCAGGTATTTATTTATTTATTTGACGTAAACCCCCTATTTTATGCAGTTAACATCCCTACTATGTATGGAAACGTCCTGGTGTCAATGCTAAACTATTTTATCTCTTAATTAGGAGATACTAACTCCTAATTAGGAGATACTGAATCCTAATTAGGAGATAGTAAATCCTATTTATGAGATATTATCTCCTAATTAGGAGTTAGTATCTCCTAATTAGGACTTAATATCTACTAATTACGACTTATTCTAATGCACCCAAAATAGAAAGCACGCATCTGATTGGTCAATAATAATTACACCCTAGTATATGTCTTAGAAAAAGTCCCGATAATCTCCATTTGAAATAGGAATATTCTTCGGCGGAGTTACATTTCTTCAAATTCATTTGGTGTGAGGCGGTTATCGATGATGACAACAACCTGCTGACGTATTGAAAACTATCGCTGTTCGTGATATGATACGACGTCGCAGAAAGTAGGGAGCATATACTAGGTCCATTATAATGGGGATAACCATGCTTTGTTTTTTGAGTTGGAGCGGTATGTGTGAGGTTTTACGGGTCTGAGAATCAGTTTTACGACTCCGCTAACGCGTCACCGTACAACTGATTCACAAACCATAAAACCTCCCACATACCGCTCCAAATCGAAAAACAAAGCATGATTATCCCCTAAGTATCTCCTAATTAGGAATTAGTATCTCCTAATTAGGAGTTAGTATCTCCTAATTAGGACTTACTATCTGTGTCAATGCTAAACATGTTTTATATCCTAATTAGGAGATACTAAATCCTAATTAGGAGATAGTAAGGCCCAATTAGGAGATTATAACTCCTAATTAGGAGATCATATCTCCTAATTAGGAGTTACTATCCCCTAATTAGGAGTCAGTATATCTTAATAAGCAGATACTAAGTCCTAAGTAGGACTTATTATCTCCTAATTAGGAGACTCCTAATTAGGAGATACATATATTTTAACATTGGCACCAGGATGCTTCCATAACGATGTGTTCATTCGGCATAATGTCAGTATGTAGCATAATACGAATACACATACGACTTCTTTGGAATATTATGTGTTTCGCATTTCCAGTTTCGAATCGATAAACAATTTCACTTGTTCTGTCATGGTGGAACTTTTGACATGGCTACTCGTGGACAATAACAAGTTCAGAATCGTATAAATCATTTTAGACACGCCATGTGATATTGCACCTAAGAACATGTGCGATATCTCATGAAACATATTTACAGAATTTACGATATTTTCCGTAAATTACTTCGAAAATTACATAGCAAATGCCGCATTTGCTATGAAAATTTCATTAACTTTCTACGTCATTTACAGAAAATATCACAGTTTCTGTAAATAGTTGTCATGAAAAATCGCACATGTTCTTAGGTACAAAATCACATGGCTTGTCTCGTTTGAAGTTGGATACGTATTCCACTGTAAGCAGCAGGTATACAATATCATGACGTCAATTGCCTGATTTTTTCCATTATTTGTGGCTGTGACTGGACAAATGTGACTATGTGATTTGTAATCAATGTCGATCCTGATCGAACATCGCACTCGTGTAGCCTGATAACGATCTATAGTGCTTGATAGATTAGAAGAAAAGCGGGTGTATCATTAATGGAATGGCGAACAGTGCAGATCCTGATCAGCCTGTGCGGTTGCACAGGCTGATCTGGATCTACACTGGTCGCAAAACCATTAAGCCCCATTTCTCCAGTCACAGCCACATTTAAGCGTGATATGTTGTATACTTATTTTTACCTCGGGTATCTCAAAGTTGCGTACAACACACATTTTGTATACATGATTCATCTGTAAGTGAGGTACAGATGCATTTTAATATAAATCTGCATTTTATATATTCAATAATTTATAAATAACAAGCAAGAAACGATGGAATGTACGGAGCCCCGCAGGGGACGTAGCATTTTTTTTTTATTAATTCGTTCCCACGAAATAACAATTCGTTCCCTCAATTTAACAATTCATTTCCACGAAATAACAATTTGTTCCCTCAATAGGGAACAAATTGTTAGTTCGTGGGAACGAATTGTTAATTCGAGGGAACGAATTGTTAAATTGAGGGAACGAATAGTTATTTCGTGGGAACGAATTAATAATAAAAAGTCCATGCCCCCTGCGGGGCTCCGTAGGAATGCATCAATTGGCAGTTATACAAATTAAACGCAACGTTTTTTTCTCGCTGAGTATAGATGTACAAGTTCAATTACAGTGCAAAAACTGTGAAATTGATATACATAATTCAGTACAGGCCATGTAGAACAGCCGGGTCCCTTCTAGTGCGTGCCACTAAATAACCGTTCAGTTAATTGTCTAAATCCGCTGGGAATTCACGGCAGAAATATTGTTCAACAACAATTGGCTCCAACGTCACCGTAACTATGTACAAATGTAGCATATTTATATCAATGGAAACATTCGAAATAGAATACCAGGTTAGTGTATGAGCGTCACCAGCATCTTTGACAAGGGGGTTCGACTTTCAGCTGTGAAGCAACCGGACTCTGTAATGGTACAGGGACCCTTACAGATTTCGGTTGCTTCACTGCCCCGGAAACGTTTTATTTCCAGAAGCCAACTGTATATTTGGACAACAACTATCTCCTGTAGCCTATTTCACCAACATTGCAAAGTATACTTTTCTATCAAAGCTTGATATCGTTTGTGTGTTGAACGCGTCGCGTGTTGTTTATCCGGTGGAGAGTATTCGGAGGGGAGTTAACTCTGCCGAAAACTATAGCCTGTTACTAAATTTAGCGATGACCGCACGATTTGTGACGAAAATGGGGGCAAATCACGCGCAACAAAATAATCCGATGTATTTTTGTACGTAGAACATCCTTTGTTGATATTGTTCAGTGCAAGTAGTTTTTCATAATATTATTTGTTTTCAATTAGCGGTTGCGTATGACAGTTAAACGTTGAGTAGCACAATGCATTTTGTTGTTATGGTTACTCCAATATATCACTACGGACTGGCCCATCGAGGGGGGTCTAGGGCGTGGCTAACTGTCCGAGGCGATTCCAATACATAGGCTACCCTATGTGAAAAGAAATCCGCTGGCTGCAGAAAGGGCGGTTCGGGAGGGGGGATGGTGGTTGTCCGTACGAACCCATCGAACCCTCGACAACGCCCTTGTAGTGTATTTTCAATTTTTGATAGTAGCAAGTGTATCAGGGAAGGCTAGGAAACGCGTAGGAAATCCGAGGCTCGCCGAGGAATTCATACCGTTTCCGAGCCGAGCCATACACTGCATCAGACGGTATCGCAGTGACAGCTGATCTGACGCTATATTAACACATTTCATGCTAAGGATACGCCATATGATTATGTTTGCGGAAAATCTTAAATATTTCCTTTCTGTGCTCTCAGAGAAGTATATGTCGCGACCACCATTTGAACAGACGGAACATATATTTTAATTGAGAAATAACAAAAATAAAAATAAAATATATAATAAATTTCATACCCGTAAAAGTGTATCCCGAAAGAAATGGGTTAATTAATAAAAAAGGAAACGCCCCCGTTGTATCATGGCTGGTGGCGTATTGACGGCGCAGTCTGGCTACGGAGCCATTGTTCCGGGTGCCGTTCCGCTAAAACGTTTAAGGTGAAATAGCACTATAAAACAATATTGGCATATCGATATCAAAACCAATTTTAAGCTCATATTAACAGAAAATAATACATTTTAAAATATATGTGTTTGTAAATTGGTAGATAATGACAATACAAACGACATGCGGAAAACCCCATAAAAAATTATATCCGATCAAAACTTATGCAGGTTTTCATAATTGTAGATTTTAGGCAAATTTATGTAAATGTTTTCCAACAAAATTTAAAAAAATTCCAATAAAAAAGTTTTAATTATATTGTTCATTTTATTTTATCATAAATTATCAAGTCTACAGCCACATTTGTATTATAAATTCAACAACTTTTGTCGTATGGCGAATTAATCTTGATCCGTTCGTAAGTGGTCTTGCGTCAAGACGACTCACTAACTGGTCAAGTCCAGATAAATAAATTACTAGTGAGCATTATCACGTTTTTGACGATATTTCGTGTTGGGTATCTCGCCTTGATCAGCTAGTAAGTCGTTCTGACGCAACAGTTACGTAGTTAAACGACTTGTAATGTATGCTAAGACGACTTGTCTATCATGTTATGACGGTACGTAGATGACAAAAGTATATGCCACCATAGACTAAGATGTAACTTGACCTGTAGCTGATTTCATCAAAATTGCAAAGTATACTTATCTAGCAAAGTATACATTGAGGGAGTAATCATTATTTTTCCCGAAATGCATTATTTCATATAGAACTAACGACTGCATATATTTGATGATTAAAAGAATGCAGAATTATTATACTGAATTTATTACATTATCACAGCCAAAATGGCTGTGATAATGTAATAAATTCAGTATAATACAAATTAATACATTTATCTTAAAATTGAAAGCCATTTTGGCTGTGATAATGAAATAAATTCAGCATAATAAAAATTAATAAATTTATCCTTAAATTCAAAATTTCTCCTTCAAAGTGTACTTTGCTAGATAAGTATACTTTGCAATGTTGGTGAAATAGGCTACAGACCTTTGAATTATCTCCCTGTTGACGCGCCGTATTTCGACCATATTGGAAGTATTTTCAGTAAATGACGTCAAACAAAACCTGACTAGAAAATCAATTCCACATCAGATCTAAATTTTGTGTCAACTTTCGACGTTATTTATAGAAAATGTCCCCTTTTTGCAATGTCACTATCGCCAAACTACGGAGCCTTGTAAGGGACATAAGAACGCATTCCAATTTGTTCTAACGCATTCCAATTTGTTCTAACGCATTCCAATTCGTTCTAACGATTTTATTATTTCGTCTAACGAATTCCAATTTGTTCTAACGATCTCAATTATTTCTTTCTAACGCATTCCAATTCGTTCTAACGCGTTAAATTATTGCGTTCCAGCGCATTCCAATTCGTTCTAACGATTTCAATTATTTCGTTCTAACGAATTCGAATTCGTTCTAACGCATTCCAATTCGTTCTAACGAATTCCAATTCGTTATAACGCATTCGAACTCGTTCTAACGAATTTCAATTATTTCGTTCTAACGAATTCGAATTGAATTCGTTCTAACGCATTCCAACGAATTTCAATGCGTTAGAACGAAATAATTGAAATCGTTAGAACGAATTGGAATGCGTTCTAACGAATTCGTTAGAACGAAATAATAAAATTTGTCAGAACATTGTTTTCTCTTCGCATGTCCCTTCGCTTGTCCCGTACCAAACCGATGCTAACACGAAGGTAATACACGTATACCAGTAGCCTATTTCACCAACATTGCAAAGTATACTTATCTAGCAAAGTATGCTTTGAGTGAGTAATAATTGATTTTTCCCGAAATGCATTATTTCATATAGAACTAACGAATGCATATATTTGATGATTAAAAGCATGCAGAATTATTATACTGAATTTATTACATTATCACAGCCAAATTGGCTGTGATAATGTAATAAATTCAGTATAATAAAAAATAATCAATTTATCCTTAAATTGAAAATTTCACCCTCAAAGTATACTTTGCCATGTTCATGAAATCGGCTACTGAGCTAACATGTATACAGTGTTTACTGATTCAGCCGCGCTTTTGTTTCAAATATTGATATAGAGAGAACGTACAATACAAACGAGTTTCCCACCTTTTAATAACACAATTGAATTGAAATAAAACACTTAACTATTATACAATTACAATTGCATTATATATTTAAATGTTTTGTATTATGCTTATGTTACCATATACATTGTAGTTAACCCTTTCAATCCGAAAGCCCGCTATATCGGTTTATGCAAACAGTGCAGATCCAGATGAGCCGGCTCGTAACGAGCCGTCTCATCAGGATCTGCACTGTTTGAAAGTAATTTTTATATTTTTGAGAACAACAAATACCCCCTTTTTATAAATGGAATAGTCTGAAAATCATTTTGTGACCATTGGATTGGTCGGAACATTAGTATATCACAGTCCATTCCAGTTCATTAGGGTTGAAAGGGTTAATTCGTGTCCGTAGTCTGCCGGTAACACGGCTAATGCACGTATCAATGTTTCCCTGCATTTATACGCGGCACCCAAAAACCCGAGAATTAGACACATACCCTGGTCTTTTAAACGCGAACACAAATATCATGTATGTTCTTCCTCTTCCCTCACCCTTTGTATATCTTCATTACTTTACTCTCCGCAATACATCAAGTAATCACATGTAATCCATTTTATTTCATTTAACCCATTTCAGCCTAAGTATACAGTATATTTTGTAAAATAAATCTCATTGTTTTGTTTATTTGTCCATGAAGGTATATGTTGTTACCACTCATTTGAACCGTCTCGTCGAGACGGTTCAAACGAGTGGTAACATCATATACATGTACTTTCGAGATGAAATAAAGAAAATAGGATTTTTTTCTGATAAATGTTTCATACTACATGTACTATAATCGTATCCCATCTTTTAGGGGTTAAACATGTCCTATTTAAACATGTAATTGCACGATGTACATGCTACATGTATATTGATTAGTGAAAATATCAATTAATGACAATTGTTTTATACACATTCTGATGAAAATTCTAATTCCCACATACATCTCTTAATTAAATGTGTGTCTAATTATCGAGGTCGGTGGGGGGGGGGGGCAACGTGTTTGTTTTCCGGTATAGTGGTTCTATGTGCTACAGTTACAGAGAAATGGACAAAACACGAAAACTTAACATTGAAAATGGCTAAGTCGATTACGCGAAAAAGTAGGTCAAGCTCAAAAAAAGGTCACATGTTGGCTAGTGGTATGTGGTGGGCACCTGTTAGTTATGATGTTGTGCACGTATGGTGGTTCTATGTGGTAACAGAGAAATGGACAAAACACGAAACTTAACATTGGACCTGGACGCCGCCGCCCACCGCCCGTCCGCCCGGCTTTTACCAATCCAATAGCCGGGATTTAAAAAAACAACACAAACAGAACGGCTAAAAATCAACAAATCGCACCATTTCATTTTATTACATTCCAAAATGTGTTGGGGGGGGGTGGAGACTTGAATAATACTGACAAACACTGCAGATCCTGATGAGGCGGCTCGTTACGAGCCGCCTCATCTGGATCTACATTGTTTCCACATGCCTCCTTTATGGTCTGTATGGATGAATGGGTTAGTGCCAGTGTGGTTCGGACGATATTTGAGAATATTCATGCGCGGTGTAAAAAGGTAACGAAAATAATTCAGATATATTATGCCATAGACACCGTCTGTTTGCAGAGTCAATTGATGTACTAATCTACTTCACAAACATGTTTATCTTACTTAACATGTTTCCGTAGTCTAAGGGTGCGACGATTAACCACCATACTCGATTATTCACGATTCGTAACTCCATGGCTCGGTGCACGAATACAATCTTCAGAATAGGTCTCAGCAAAGAAATGTGTTTGGGTTTTCCAAAAATCTATTTTAACTCGTTGTAGTTGTTGTTGCTGCTGCTGTGAAATTCCACAAACACATACTGCGAACAATTTCCGGACGTTCAGTCCTTTGATTATTATTTTATTGTTAATTGATCATGTTATACCACATTTTAACTTCGACATTAGTTTTAAGAAAGATGCATATTTTTTTCAGGCAACTAATAAGTACAAGTAGGCTCAGAAATACGATACAAATTTATATGATTAAAATAATAACATCAACATCCAAGATGGCCGCCAGCTAAACCTGCTTCCCAAGTCCGTAGTATGCATATACTGAGTATATTGATTATGGCCAATAAAATTGAATATTAAAACTATTCAACTTCGAGTAATATATTCAGAATAATAGTACATGTCCCTAAATTTGTTTTAGTTGACGACATCCTGTCATCTATTGATTTTATTATCGAAAAGCAAATAACTTTTCTTCTGCGAGTTTAACATGGGTCTGAGACGACGGATTACCGCGTAATAAAATCGAAACATAACTGGAAAAAGTAAAAAAAAAAAAAAGTTAAATGGTTTAATGTTCCACCAACAGCTGAGATCATATAGAAACGGGACTACAGATTAAAGTCTCATCCGACAGACCAGTGGGTTGGAAATACTATGAAAGTACTTTTTGATGTCCTATGCCGAATTGGTAGTAAGTAGCCTATTTCACCAACATTGCAAAGTATACTTAGCTAGCAAAGTATACTTTGAGGGAGAAATCATTTATTTTTCCTGAAATGCATTTCATATAGAAATAACGACTGTATATATTTGATGATTAAAAGTATGCAGAATTATTATACTGAATTTATTACATTATCACAGCCAAAATGGCTGTGATAATGTAATAAATTCAGTATAATAACAATTAATAATTGTATCATTAAATTGAAAATTTCTCCCTCAAAGTATACTTTGCTAGATAAGTATACTTTGCAATTTTGATGAAATAGGCTACAGGTGTTCTAACCCCTCGGTCACATACAATTCTGAAACATGGCTGGAAATTGACACCGTAACTGGGACCCGTTTCACTAAACTTTATACGATTAAATTGTTCGTAAGTGCAAATTTAGGAACATATGGAAATTTCAATGGATAGATTTACATTTATATAAGGACAACGTATGTTTATAGATCTGGCGAATTTGTCCACTATTCACAGCTATATCATATTCCCTGATATAGTATGAAGTTTGGGGCCAAGGTATCCAGTAGTTTTCGTTATGACCCTTCATCTCCAGCCAGTGACTTGTCGCACTTCGCGCCAACTCGAACAGATAGACAACTTTGAAGGTTTCAAGAGATAAGAAAAATGGCTTTATTGCTCATAAAAGACCACAGAGCAGTAGCCGATTTCATCAACATTGCAAAGTATACTTTACTAGCAAAGTATACTTTGAGGGAGCAATCATTTATTTTTCCTGAAATACATTATTTCATATAGAACTAACAACTGCATATATAAATTCAGTATAATAAAAATTAATAAATTTTTCCTTAAATTGAAAATTTCTCCCTCAAAGTATACTTTGCAAGGTAAGTATACTTTGTAATGTTGGTGAAATAGGCTGCTGGTCTATGCCACTGCTAGTGTATGAATATATATATTATAGGAATGAATGGCCTTTTTGTGGAATTTATCGGGGTATAAACTTGGAAAAGTCGCGGGAATCGTCCAGTATTCCCGCGACTTTTCCAAGTTTATATCCCCGATAAATTCCACAAAAAGGCCATTTATTCCTTATAATTCCAGCATTTGAAATAAATTCATCAAGAAAATGTGTTTATTTTCCGTTTTCTTAAGAATTATTTTAACTGCGCCTCACGGTTACTGAAAGTAGTTCGGCATGGAGTTTACTGGGATATAAATTCTGGACAGAGACTTGCTACGGACCAATCAAATGTTAGGGAATTGTGTAAATATGTTTGTGCTGGAATTATATGATCAATACTCATACACTAGCAGTGACATAAACCAGCTTTGTTCATCTACACCGCGCATGAATATCTGATGATTGAGTGTGGTTAAACCTCGCTCTATGCTCGATAAATGTAAATCCAATACTAGTTTACAATAAAATATTTACAGACTATCATAAGTTTGCACTTACGAACATTTTCGTACGAAGTGAAACGGGCCCCATGACTACATAGCACGGATATTCTATTATTAGGAAAACCAAAGTTAACTGATTAACTTTTACAATACTGAATTAAATGTTGTCGTCTCTTGTTTGTTTATTAATTTCTATTTTCCTCAACAAAAGCATGGCTTGGTAGCACGCTAGAATCATTACAATGGAAATGATTCTAAAGTGTTGTCAATCCATGTTTGTTTCTTGAGAGAAAAAGATGAAACATGAAACAACAGCAGACGACAATGTTCGTAACAATTATGTTCGCCCCACCCCCTACCCCAATAAAATCAATAGTAGACGAACAACAACAGCACAGCAACAACAACAACGACAACATTACCAATCGTGTTGTTTCAGTCTGTTGGACGTGATTCGAAGCAGTCCACCGAAATCCTCGGCTAGCGTGAGCCAGATTAAGGGCGTGCTGCACACCTTTCGCAACAACTCACTCCAGATCGGATACGATGGTAGCTGGTGTGAGGGGTACGGGCTGGACACGGGGCCAAGGCACGAGTGGACCTTCGCTGGGGGTCTGTTCTTCGCCTCGACCGTCATTACCACAATTGGTGAGGCCTAAACCACAGACACTTTGTGGTATGAACGAGAAATGCCTCTTTAAAGCATACCCATTTTTACTCCGATATATATGTATCTGGAAGGTAGGATACTCGTCATATTTTCGACCAACGGTAGTGGATTATTTACCTTGGGCCCGGCTCGCTAATTCACTAATTGTAACGCGCGCGAAGGCCGGGACCAGCAGGGTCCCGGCCTTCTCGCAAATTACGATTACTGAAGTGGCGAGCCGGGCCCAATGTACACTAGCTGACTGTGGTCAACCATTTCCTTGATAAACAGTGTGAAATTTGAAATGGATGTCACATAGCTGACTGTAGTAAATGAATTCCATCATGAAGGCATTGGGCCGAAACGTTGGATAAGTGGGTGTGTGGTTTATTACGCATCATTCAAAATATACTATTAATGCGGAAAGCGTATTAAACAAAATAATTTCGAAACATGATTGATAGCCACAAATGGAGTTGACGATTCTCATGTGTTGTCGAAACCTGTGTTGTGTTAAGGAATAAGTTAACAATGAAGAACAGCAGAATACAATCAATCCTGTATTTTAAGGGATACGATTTTTATATTTACCAAATTCGGTGAATATATAGTGTTAGTTCTTCAACAAAATAGTTTCTATTGATCCTTTAACGGATATTTGTTTTCTCAAAACTATCATTATGTATTTCAATAAAAGCAATCCAGGTTTTACATGTCTAATAATAATAATAACTGTGTTTTTCGAATTTTCGAAATCAGAATTCAGTTATGATTTATGATAGTAACGTAACAGTTTACACCAACAAATAGTGAACGGATCAGAATCCTTTTCAAACATGACTTTTCTGTGACTGTGGCTGTAGAAATTGGGCATATGTGTTTTGCCACCAGTGTAGATACCAGTCTGATCAGCATCTGCACTGCTCGCCATTCCATCAATGAAACAGCCGTCAAGCAATTTAGATCGTTATCAGGCAACAGGCGCTTGCGATTTGAGCAAGAGCTACACTGGCCACACATACAAAAAAAACATTTCTCCAGTCATTATGTCGAGATGAACTCATTTAATTATGATGCTTGGTGTAAATAGAAACTTACATCATTGAACCGAAACAAAGTACCGTGATGGGCACGAACGTGATTATCGGATGGGTATACTGGGATTACCACAGGACATCAATATATGTGGCAGTGACTGGAGAAAATGGGCTTATGGGATGTGTGACCAGCGTTGCTCCTGATCAAATAACACATTCGTGTAGCCTGACAACGATATATAGTTCTTGTGTCTTAGACGCATTACGGGTGTTTCATTGATGAAATGACGACCAGGTGCAGATCCTGATCAGCCTGTGCGGATATCCGCACAGGCTGATCTGGATCTACACTGGTCGAATAACCCATAAGCCCCAAATATCCAGCCATAGCTACACACCAATTCATATGCATTTTACAGGTTATGGCCATATTGCGCCGAAGACCGTCTGGGGCCGGATTTTGTGCATATCCTACGCCATGGTGGGTATTCCCCTCATGCTGATGTTCCTAGCCAACATTGGCGAGGTATTGGCAAACGTGTTCCGCTACATGTATTCCAAGGTCATCTGCTGCGGCTGCCTCAAGAACAAGAAGCGACACCGTCAAATAGAGAACCAGTCAAGCGAAAGTCCAGGGAACGTAGTGCGCATGGGTAATAACACGCATGTGCATACGCTGCATACCACGGCCTCGCCGCAGTCGTCCAATGATTCGCTGCCGTTCTTTGATTCCAAGACCGTACTTTCAAGCTCGGCGCCTGTGGCAACGAATATGAACAGAAATGTGATGGGACCAAGAATGCTATCATCAGGTTCTATGACTTCCTCTAGCAGCGAAGGTACGGAAATAAAACAACGGTCCGTGAACAAACCAATTCACCCGCAAATAGTACCCCTGGGCAGGTCGACTCTTCAGAAACGCGAGCAACATTTGCGACAAGCGTCCCAGTCGAATGAACCGTTGGTCCTGGATGCAATGGAAGATGACGACGACGATGATGACGACTGGGATGAGCTCAGCAAAGTCTCCGTGCCGTTGACAGTCACAATGGGCATCATAGGGCTGTATATATTAGGCGGCGCCGTGCTCTTCAAGTACTGGGAAGGCTGGGACATGACGCAGGCCTCGTATTTCTGCTTTATCACGCTCAGCACGATCGGGTTCGGGGACGTGACGCCGGGCCGAGATTTCCGGAGCCCACAGGCGAATGCCCAGCTTATCATCGGCACGATCTACTCCGTGTTCGGGATGGCGATACTGGCCATGTGCTTCACGCTCATGCAGGAGGAGATCATGGAGAAGGTCACGTGGCTCGGACTCAAACTCGGCATTATAGAGCCCGAGAAAGAAAATTAATCCACCGTATAGTGTCCACGACGCGTCGTGTCCATGGTAACCATAACTAACCCGTGTTTATAAAACTGTTCTGTCTCGGTCAATCGAACTATGGGACATCGAAACAATAATTATCGTCTGTTTCACGAAACCTGCCTGAAATTTGGGCAGGTTTCGTGAAACAGACAGTAGAATGTTATTCTGTTGATATTTATGTCGGTAAAAAACATACTCTAAGGATAATTGTTCTAACGTGAACGAAAATCATTAAAGGTGCAGTTGGCACAAAATGGTCTTTCCAGGTATTAAATAAGTGTATAATTGTGTCACTATTCCACCAGTTCTAAATATTACGGGTGCCCGCTATACAGCTATAATCATATAGAAATATTTATTTTACTGATAGTGACGCGCGGTGGTATCAAGTTATTTTCATATGAAAAATGATAACAAAAATGTTTTCGACAGAATATAAAGTATGATCATTGCAAATAAAAAATAAATACAGAGTATAAATAGTAATGTCCGTTAACATTTTAAGGAAACACGGTTATCGCCCCTGATATCAGTGTGGAAAGTTACGTCTGATATGAAATGTATAATGATGCCAATAAATACGTGGGGTAATGGTGAATGAATGTTTATTTTGCCAGAACATGTCTCAAATGATGTCTCTGATATAAAGAACAGTTTGTGCCTACTGAGTGGGCATGTACCTTTAAATAGTTATATAAAAACAACAACGACTATGTTACTGTTGAATCGTATATAATGAACCATACCGAAGAGATCGAGACCAGGTCGCAGGATGGAATGTCCACATGAAAAGCTAAAGTATCATCATCATGACAATTGTGTGTTGAGAAGTCCAGCATATTTAAACCTATCATTTTAGCCAACGACTTAAACTGATCACGCCATGTGTTTTTGTACATTCGGACCCCTGCGTAATTTCATGAAATACAATTATAAAATTTACAATATTTTCCGTAAATGGTGTCAAAAGTACTCTGAATATTTTTGTCAACTTTTTACTTTATTTATGAAAACTATTGTAAATTTTGTAAAATAATTTAATGAAATTACGCAGAAATCCGAAAGTAAAAAAATCACATGGCGTGTCTCAACTTAGACTGAAATTCTGTGTAAGTAATGACATGCTTGCCATAATACTGGTTGTCACACAGACTCACACCTGAAACTTAGACTGAAATTCCGGATAAATAATGTTATGCTTGTAAGAAGACTTTACTGACAATTACTGCACACATTTCCTGTACATTTTTATATGTTATGAAATCAGAGTTCTGCATGGAAGTATTGACTTCCCAAATACACCACACTGTGACATCAATCCTGAATGCATGCGTCTGTAGTTAACCCGCTATCATGAGCTGACCAATAGCATAAATAGAGAATAGTAGGTTAGTGCCGTGAATGGGAAAAAATATCCGGCAAGGCCCAATAATTTCTTTATTTCTCATCAG
Source organism: Conchocele bisecta (assembly GCA_029237695.1). Classification (NCBI taxonomy): domain Eukaryota; kingdom Metazoa; phylum Mollusca; class Bivalvia; order Lucinida; family Thyasiridae; genus Conchocele; species Conchocele bisecta. The sequence continues at coordinate 37,684,946 of CM055276.1, forward strand.
AAGTATATGTTGTGACCATTCATTTGAACCGTCTCGCCGGTCACAACATATACTTTGGTTCAGAAATAAGGAAAACAGATAGAGAATAGTAGGTTAGTGCCGTGAATGGGAAAAAATATCTGGCAAGGCTCAGGAAACGGGATGGGCGAGGCTCTGCCGAGCACATCCCGTTTCCGTGCCGCGCCATTCACGGCATTAACCTACTATTCTATTTATCCCGTCAACACCTAAAAACGGATTTAAAATGAAAAAATAGTATTGACTGGATATCAAAAATGTTTCACGGCACTGTGTTTCACGGCACATACGCACTGTGTTGACAGGATAATTATGTGATTGTGTCCCCAAGAAGATGTGCGATATTGATTGATTGATTGATTGGTGTTTAATGGCCCATCAGCAGCTAAGGTCATTTAAGGCCGGGCCAACGGATTCGATCCCCTTCCCCTAAAAGTAATAAGAGTATGAACAATCGTAATACTCATCACATAAGGAGTATAACCAGATTCAACTGTCACATACAAGAATGCCAACGACGTATGTGAGGGCCAAACCAGTAGCCTATTTCATCAACATTGCAAAGTATACTTTACTAGCAAAGTATACTTTGAGGGAGTAATCATTTATTTTTCCTGAAATGCATTATTTCATATAGAACTAACAAATGCATATATTTCAAGATTAAAAGTATGCAGAATTATTATACTGAATTTATTACATTATCACAGCCAAATTGGCTGTGATAATGTAATAAATTCAGTATAATAAAAATTAATAAATTTATCATAAAATTGAAAATTTCTCCCTCAAAGTATACTTTGCTACTAAAGTATACTTTGCAATGTTGATGAAATGGGCTACAGGTTACCGGCCGGGATTCCGATCGTTAAAGTACATTTAGTATGCTCTCACCTGCAACCCATAAGATGTGAGATATATTTTGTTTATGAAAATATTTGCCAACTTTATGATAGCTACCGTAAACCATGTCGCAATTTGACGATACATTCAGAGGAAATTCGTAACTGAAGTCCGCAGTTGCTCGGAAAGTTTCGTCAACGTTCGACTTCATTTACGGAAAATATACGTTTCTGTAAATAAGTTTGGTGAACATCCATCCTCTCACGTGACATGTCTCACATAACCATCATGGAAATGCTACTGTAAAGTATGCAGTAGCCTATTTCATCAACATTTCTAGCAACATATACTTTGAGGGAGTAATCATTTATTTTTCCCGAAATGCATTATATCATATAGAACTAACCACTGCATATAGTTGATGATTAAAAGTATGCAGAATTGTTATACTGAATTTATTACATTATCACAGCCAAAATGGCTGTGATAATGTAATAAATTGAGTATAATAAAAATTAATAAATTTATCCTTAAATTGAAAATTTCTCCCTCAAAGTATACTTCGCTAGAAAAGTATACATGTACTTTGCAATGTTGGTGAAATAGGCTACAGAAGAGCATATCACTGAGCATTTTACTTAACCCTTTTACCTCTAGTACGTACCTGGAATGAACTGTGATATGCTAATTTTCCAAACAATACAGTTCTCACACAATGATATTCAGAATAGTTCATTTATGACAAGGGCAGAGCTCCAGATAAGGTGTGTATTTGCGTAAATACCCAAAAACCCAATTGAAATCAGAAGTAGTGAGTATCAAAAAGCAATGAAAAATTTGTGGTATCTTTATCATGCTATAGAAAAAAATAAACAGACCACAAATATAGCATATTTTCTTATTTTTCCATGAAAAAACATCTTGGTATTTCATTAGAATTGTCTCCAAGAAGACAATTCTAATGAAATACCAAGATGTGTTTTCATTTAGAAGCGAACTATTCAATAAGTGCGGTATGCTGATGTGTAAACAGTAGTGTGATTCTATTTTACACAATTAAAATTTTGAAATACCCAAACTAATTCCTTATCTGGAGCCCTGCAAGGTGGTGTTTTTGTTCTAAAACATATGTTTGTTTGTTTATTGGTGTTTAACGGCCTATCAACAGCTAAGGTCATGTAAGGCCGGGCAAACGGGTTCGATCCCGTTTCAACCTGCTGCATTGGGGGGGGGGGGGGGGCATCCCAAAATCAGAACGGAATATTTACATCGAGAAAACATATATGCAGCCCTGAAATTAGAATAACCTGACTGGTGCCAGGTCCATACCACACCAAGTCACTTGGCCCCCTCCCCTAGAATAAGATTACGAATAATCGCAATACTCACATAAGGGGTATAACCAAATTCAACTGTCACATACAAAATGCCAAAGACGTATGTGAGGGCCAAACCAAGTCTCCAGTCGGAATTCTAGTAAGGATGGATGAACCCCGACCGTTAAATTACCCATGCATGCTCCCACCTACCACCCACTCGTTACGAGCCGTCTCATCTGGATCTGCACTGTTTGCATAAACCGTTATATCGGGCTTTCGGGTTAATTCACATTCTCGGAAACGTTAACAACCTCTGCAAGAACACCACGTCCAGCATAACACAGGGACTGACACAATTGAATTTGTCTCACAATTACTGTAATTCAGTTTTCGGTTTCTGGGGCTCGTTTCACTGAACTTCGTACGACTAAAATGTTCGTAAGTGCAAATTTAGGATCATCTGGAAATTTCAATTGATGGATTTACATTGATTGCATGATGCAGCCTATGCTCAATAAATGTACATCCAATAATTGTTTACAAGAAAACATTGTTAATGTGAAATTTACAGATTATCATAATGTTTCACTTACGAACAGTTTAGTCGTACGAAGTTTAGTGAAACGGCCCCCTGGATGATTTCTGCAACCACGATGTCGTACGGTTCATATGAGGGATCGTAGCTAGTTATCTCCCGTTGAATTTATTTATAGAAATCCGGTCCAAATTTTGTAGTTTAGGGCCTTATTGCTTGGAGAAATGGCGAATGTATATTGAGTTGTTATGAGAAGGAGCAATTCTAGTTATTTCGTCTAGTTATATCCCTGGATACGGACGATGATGCACACATTTCCAGTCAATGCTACTTACAGATTAGCTGCACGTTTTCCGCTTTATAGGCAACAGGTTCCACTATCATCGCTACACCACGTTCAACGGTAACAATTTGGGTATTAGAATTTACATTTCGTGCACTAAAATATGGAAAAAACCTGCGGGCGTTGACGTTCAATCTTCGCTCTATCGTTATTTATAGACAATTATACAATATGATACAACTAGAAACTGTGCTCATAGAACACGGATGGCCCACATATCGCTTTGATAGTAAACGAGGCAAATTCCAATTCCAAAAGGGGAAGATAATCCATGGCTCAGTGTCAAAGCAAACATAGAAATTCATTTTGTGCATCTACGCACCATTAAGAAGCTACATGTCAAGCATGAAGCCTCCAGCTATTACGGTTTAGAAGTTACAAGGCAAAATGTAGAAATTATCAGTCGAAAAGGGGGAGATAATCCATGACCCGTGAGGTCGAATAAAAAATTGAAATAAACATTACGCATCTACTCGTCATAAGGAAGCTATAGAGATACCACGTTTCAGGTATGTATAGCTATTACGGTTTAGAAGTTGTACAAGTTACAAGGCAAACTGTAGAAATTATAAGTCGAAAAGGGTGAGATAATCAATGACACGGGGGTCGAATAAAAACTCTAAATAAACCTTGTGCATCTACTCATCATAAGGAAGCTACATAATAAGTTTCAAGTCTGTAGTTAGTACGGTTTCAAAGTTACAAGTTACAAGGCAAATTTACTCATCATAAGGAAGCTACATACCAAGTTTTAGGTGTACAGCTATTAGGGTTAAAAAGCTTTACAAGTTACAAGCCAAAATCTAGGTCGAAAAGGGGGAGATAATTCATGACCCGGGGGTCGAATCAAAAATTAAAATAAACTGTGCGCATGTACTCATCATAAGAAAGCTACATACCAAGTTCAAGGTATGTAGCTAGTACGTTTTAAACACGTGACGGACGGCGGACGGAAGGACGGACGGACAAGGGCGGCAACACTAAATGCCCCCTCCAATAAACAATATTACCATAAACTTACCTAATAAGGGTATTAGCAACATTCTTAGGTCACTCTCCACGAAGCAGAAAGTAAACAAAGAACGCTCCAAGCGCACATTTGGAAAGACTAACGATTATGTATTGCAGTGTAATTAAATGCACTCGTAATTAGAGTTATGTACTCAGAACTACTTACATATATGATAGGTACCAGAAAACGTTGACGCAAATGTTCTGACGGACGGAATGTCTGACGGATGGAGTGTGGCGAAAGTATCTTTGAAGAGACCTACCCATTGGTAGTCGCGAGTTCATGAATGTCGTGATGGCATAAATGGTGTAAGGTACTGTTTACAAATGGCGAACTTCCATTCAAGGGGGCACAACCCCAGAAACCGTCAAAGCAAATGGGAAAATACCGCGTCAAGGGAAGCAACCGTAATATATCGTTTCCGCAACAGCTGTATTGAGAATCTTTAAAGAATTATGATTTAATATGATATTTATAAGAATAAGAATAAGAAACGAGTCTATACTGCGTGTATTTTCTCATCATACAAATGTTCAACTGATTCTGACAGTACCAATTAGACATGCAGTATATGCAGGGGCAGATCCAGGATGTATGTATAGAGGGGGCGTGGTTTCTCAATTGCAAACATTGAAACACATATGATCAACTTTCATAAAATTCAGGTAATTATTTTCTGCATTTTTGTTGTTATTTCTCATTAAAAGTATATGTTGTTACCACTCAGTTGAAACGTCTCGACGAGACTGTTCAACTGAGTGGTAACAACATGCAGTTTGTGTGTGAAATAAGGAAAGAATCGGACTATCCACGTAATAAGTTGGTTAAAATCTAAAGTCGACACATTTTAGAGGGGGCGTGCGCCGGAAACGACCCCGCCTGGATCCGCACCGGTACTGTAACTGTGCTATTAACGCCAACTGTCATTTGCACAATTTTATTGACTTTTCTATCATCGTTCATGAATAATAGTCAGTAAAGCAGCCCTCACATATCGGTCGCGGCACCCGCGTGACTCCTAAAACAGGCCAATTTCTACGGGCTCCGCTGCGATTTATAGGGGTCACCCGAACCCCGTGGGCGTGAAAACCTGACTCCCAAATCTACGATTTTCCAAGCGCGATTTTAGGTCGTGGCAATCCCGTAGACACGTCGCTAGGGCCCCGCCCAGCGGCCTGCCGACCGGTGATCAATCGCCAGTCGCCCGGCCGGCGTCCTGGCGGAGCCCGGCCGGCGTCCTGGCGGCGCCCGGCCGCGCTCCGCCAGAAAGCCTACCGATCTGTTCTTGGATCAGCCGGCGCCCGCCAGATTATCTAGCGGCTTCCGACCGACGCCCTGGCGGGCGCACTGTCTCCACTGCGATCCAATGTTCAAAGGGCACCACCCGGGCCCCGTCTAATATGTGAGTGTACACGTCGCAGACATTAAATTCGCCCGATTCATCCACGGGCTCTAAATCCCCCCGGCGACTCCTGCCAATAGAAAAATCGCGCGGACGCCGGCTGATATGTGAGGGCCATTAAAGTGGTATATACCCATGTGTATACACTACACAGTGAAACCACTCTAAACCGGACATCATCTAAATCGCTGTATTTGTACTTATGTGGGTTGCTGTGTTATTTATCTCCGATGGTAATGTATGTTCGTGATCGCAAAACACGATATATGCCTGATTTGCAGTCGAACCTCTCTAAACACCGTTTATTTAGTCATCACATTCTGTGCATATTGCCTGTATCTGTCATGCTCAAACTGGTGAACTACATCAAATCACAGGTGGAAGACTCGGACCTGTGCCACTTGGTCTGATACAGTACTATATTCTATTATAATAGAATATAGTACTGTATGGGACCAAGTGGGTGGGGTAATGGATTGTTTGTAATGGGAATTTCTTTTGTCACGAGCCTTCCGCCTGTGATTGAGTGTTGTGTATGTCTGATTTCACCGACACGTAACCCTGCATCGAACTATACACTCGCATAGAACGAGTTATCCACCATAGACAAGGTAACTGCAACCAATGCTGTTATTCTAAACCCACATACAGGCGTCATATAGCAATAATTTGTCAAAACAATGCCTAGTGTTACGTTTTGAATGTATGGGTATGAATAAACACAACACGACTATTCTTGATTATAGTTTTATATACTAAGCATCTAAAGCACGGATATGTAATTCAGTGTAAGGCCGGAATAGGTGTCCCTGTAGCTGCTATTGTAGAGGTTTAAATACAGTGTATTCCAGCAGCCTAGAAGTGTATACTGGCTTATAGGTAGACAGTGTATGTATGTTAGTAAATACATAACATCCCCCTTTCTTTATTAAAGTTTTTATAGCGAACACTTTTAACAGTGTCAGCTTGATGCAAGGATCAGCGTTCTGGATTTCTGTCTCTTAAAATTAGCGGTGTGCAGCCTTCACTGACCATGGCTATATCATGAAAGTGGGTAACACATGTAATTTGATACTGCAGCCTATTAGAGTCAGCTGTGGAGGTAACTGTCCTGTTATCAAACAGTATCAGTCTGTATTGTTTCATCTGCAGGGTGTGTTGACGTCTAACAGTTAATTGGCTGACCTGAGCCATGAGATTAGAACAATAAACATGTGCCATGTCTAATTATTGTTTGTCAGCTGAAACTAAAACAAGCGAACTACGCATAACATGACCTATATACAACATTAATCCACCTGTATGGAATGTGGCTGGCTTGTTGGCTTGGAAAGTAGGAGAAATGAATTGCGCTCCAGATAATCACATTAATTCCAATTTTGAGAATTTTCACTTTTACTCTGCTTTAAGCACTATTAAAATATATCCACTAGACAGAATAAACACTTGTGATATTTGGAACTTATGCACACTAAATAGCTTAAAATCTTATCACCGATAGCATTACACTGTTTTCATAAATAACAGAACACTGCTGTAATCACTGACTCTGATATCTGAGTGGAGTTTTTATTGCCCTTCCATATCTGGTTTTATAAGGTGAATTTGGAGATGGAACTGCACGAGTTGATGGTGCTGGTATCTCCAGATCAGACTGCGTAGAGTCTTCATTATTCCGGTTGTGTCCGGCGTTGTTCGGTACCTGTCCGGATGGATCCTGATCATCGGATTCGGACAGTGCAGCTGGAAATGCAGCTCTGGTGGCTCTCAGGTGTTTGCGATTTCGGCGGTATTTCTGTCCCGCTTGTGTTTCCACAACATACGAGCGAGGCGAGTTGTGATTGCTGATCACCTTTGCTGGTTTCCACTGGCTTTTACCATTGTTTCTCATGACAACGTTATCTCCAGTTTGTAGTGGTTGTAACTCTGAACCACTGTGCTTGTCAAACTGTAGCTTTTGCGTTTGTTGTCGACATTGCATGCGGCTTTTAACGTCTGTCAAATCAAAATAACGTGTCTGATTGCGAGGAACTTTTGGCTATTAACACATGGGCGGATTCAGGGGGCGGACCCGGCGCCCCCCCCCCCCCCCCCCTAAAAAGTCGCCGAGTAAATATTTTTTACAAGTTACAAGGCACGTTTCATGCCAAGTGCAATGTATTCCATGCATTTTTCGGTCGTTTTCTTATTGTTTCAAAATTTAAACGTTTTCAATCAAAAATCATGTCTAAACATACTGTGACAGTATCAATATTTTTGCTCCAAAATGCGTCAGAACGCAGGAAATGCGATGTCGATTTGCAAAATGTTCCGGGTGGGAATGCCCCCGGACTCCCCTAGCGCTATCTCGACTATTTTGCAATACTTGACTATATTATAGAACGAGCTTAGCTCGTTCGATAATATAGTCAAGTATTGCAAAATAGTTACGCGCCCCCCCCCCCCCCCCAGCCCGAAATCCTGGATCCGCGCCTGATTAAACGCCTGATATTCCATCAAATATTGATTTTATTGCGAACAAACGATTTTCCTGTGGGAATTTAACATGGGGAGTCAATTTCCTTCAGGATCAAAAAAAACTAAAAAATTTGACTCCGAAACGTGGCGAGATAGCTTGAAAATGATGTAACTATGAAAATAAAAGTAAGATTTTGAAAATCGGTCCACAAATAAAAAATATTCCCATAGGAAAATTGTTTTTCCGCAATAAAATCAATATTTGATGGAATTTCATCAAATAATTATTTTTGGGGAGGGAGACTTTATTGTTATTGATAAAATAGTACTTACTTTTAAATATTTTTTAGATTGAATGTGTTTAATAGCCAAAAGTTCGTCGGCAGCAAAACGTGGAACAGACAGTACTTAGCTATTCACGCGTACATTTGCATGTGCGATATTGATGAAATAGGAATGGCATGGGAGTGGCTATTGTTTGCAGTTTGTGCGCCATATTAACGATCATATAACCAGAGCTCCAGTTAAGGTGCGTAATTTGGAGGTAAATTTCTTATTTCTCCATCAAAAATGGCAAATTGGGAGTGCTTTAGAATCGTCTCAATGAGACGATTCTAAAGCACTCCCAACTTGTCATTTTTGATGAAGAAATAACAAAATGTCACCCCAAGTTGGTCAAATTACGCACCTTAACTGGAGCTCTGAATTATTAACGTTAGTCGAGATAACCATATTTTAGTGCGTATTTCATTGATATCAGTTCGAGTTGGGACCTGTTTCAAATCGTCTATCAACAACGATTCTAAAGAACTTCCAACTCGCATATGTATGCAGATAAACTATTTTCAAGTGTGACGGTATTATATCTACATGTGTACAACAATTATTATTCACATAGGCACTATCAATGCTAATTTAATAATACAACGATAGTACAGTGGTACCTCTCTAAACTGGACACCCTGAGGGCCGTTTCACTAAACTTCGTACGACTAAAATGTTCGTAAGTGCAAAATTATGATAATCTGTAAATTTAACATTAACATGGTTTTCTTGTAAACAATTATTGGATTTACATTTATTGAGCATAGGCTGCATATGCAGCCTATGCTGAATAAATGTAAATCCATCAATTGATATTTCCAGACGATCCTAAATATGCACTTACGAACATTTTAGTCGTAAGAAGTTTAGTGAAACGGGCCCCAAGTGTCTAAAGCTACCGTTCAATATTTAGAGCTAGCTCCAAATCATTGGAACAGCTCTCTAAATCATTTGGAGCCAGCTCTAAATATTTAATGCTAGCTCTAATTATTTAGAGCTAGCAATAATTATTTGAGTGTATGTAGATTCGGCGTTCCAGGAACCAAGGGGACAGTTTCAAAGTTTGATCCACTTTACCTTTATAACTGAATATTAAAGCAATTCATACATAAAAACGTGCTCTCTCTAGTCAGAACCCTGGGGCCCGTTTCACTAAACTTCGTACAACTAAAATATTCGTAAGTGCAAAATTATTATAGTCTGTTAATTTCACATTAACGATGTCTTCTTGTAAACAATTGTTGGATTTACATTTATTAAGCATAGGCTGCATAAATGTGAATCCAACAATTTCAATTTCCAGACGATCCTAAATTTGCACTTACGAACATTTTAGTCGTACGAAGTTTAGTGAAACGGGCCCCAGGTATAGTGTAGTTAGCTGTGGATTGCTTGCGCATCTGGGGTGCGTTTCACTAAACTTTGTACGACTAAAATGTTCGTAAGTGTAAATTTAGGATCGTCTGTAAATTGCAATTGATGGATTTACATTTATTGAGCATAGGCTGCATATGCAGCCTATGCTCAATAAATGTAAATCCAATAATTGTTTACAAGAAAACAGTGTTAATGTGAAATTTACAGACTATCATAATTTTGCACTTACGAAAATGTTAGTCGTACGAAGTGTAGTGAAACGGGCCCCAGGTATAGTGTAGTTAGCTGCGGATTGCTTGCGCATCTGGGGCCCGTTTCACTAAACTTTATACGACTGGGGATGATTGCACAGGGTCAGCATAGCATCATAGTGCAGATACTGCAGTTTAACAGATACTGCAGTTTGACTTGGGATGATTGCACAGGGTCAGCATAGCATCATAGTGCAGCTACTGCAGTTTAACAGATACTGCAGTTTGACTTGGGATGATTGCACAGGGTCAGCATAGCATCATAGTGCAGATACTGCAGTTTAACAGATACTGCAGTTTGACTTGGGATGATTGCACAGGGTCAGCATAGCATATTAGTGCAGATACTGCAGTTTAACAGATACTGCAGTTTGACTTGGGATGATTGCACAGGATCTCATAGCATCATAGTGCAGATACTGCAGTTTAACAGATACTGCAGTTTGACTTGGGATGATTGCACAGGGTCAGCATAGCATATTAGTGCAGATACTGCAGTTTAACAGATACTGCAGTTTGACTTGGGATGATTGCACAGGGTCAGCATAGCATCATAGTGCAGATACTGCAGTTTAACAGATACTGCAGTTTGACTTGGGATGATTGCACAGGGTCAGCATAGCATCATAGTGCAGATACTGCAGTTTAACAGATACTGCAGCTTGACTTGGGAGGGTAGTATTTAAGTCCCCATCCGATAGGACTAGGCTAGCACGAAGTTGCCTTGTCCAAGGACACGCCGGAGCAGGTCGAGATGAGAATCGAAACGATCCGCAGTCCGACGCTCTACCTACTGAGCTAATCCGGCCACCCTCATGTTTACGAGATTTGTGGCTAGATTATCTCCTGATCTGTGACTGCATGAATCGTGTTTACGAAATATGTGGCAAAGAAACGGTATCGAACCTCGGAATGGCTACATGTACGCGTTTCAGAACCTTTCGTCATTTCTTTAGATATGGCGTTTTTCCGGCAACATAAACATTCATTTACCAATAGAAAACGTATTAATTGACATTATTATACATTTTATATCAAACGTGAATTGTCACTCTTGATATCAGGGGCATTAACCGTATTTCCTTAAATGTTTAACGGAAACAACTGTTTATTCTCTATATTTATTTTTGACTTAATCGCACTGCGTTAAAGACTGAAAAATCGTGTTAGTATTTTATATACGCTGTAGGCATTTTACTTTCAGGGAGTAATAATTTATTTTCCCCGGAATATAGAACTAACGACTGCATATATTTGATGATTAAAAGTATGCAGAATTATTATACTGAATGCATTTATTACATTAAATGAACATTAATAAATGATTCTTAAATTTAAAATTTCTCCCTCAAAGTGTACTTAGCAAGATATGTATACTTTGCAATGTTGGTGAAATCGGCCACAGGTGATATCACGAACTTGATGCAGTCGTGACGCTTTCGTCGGTATTGCTATATGCATGATGCATGTATGTGGCTGTGACTGGAGAACTGGGGCTTATGGGTTTTGCGACCAGTGTAGATCCAGACCAGCCTGTGCATCCGCACAGTCTGATCAGAATCTACACTGCACGCCATTCAATCAATGAACCACCCTAACAAGCAATGTAGATCGTTATGAGAAAACAGGAGTGCGTTATTTGATCAGGAACTACACTTGCCACAGATCCCATAAGCCCCATTTCTCCAGTCATAGCCACAAATGAACTATAAATAATAAAGCAAGTGTCTGTTACCTAAGTCTCAGGGGAAGTACGTCCGGCGAGTCATGTGACAATATCGAGCCGAACACTGTTAGACCTTGAGCCACCAATAACCCCCCCTCCCCCCCCTGTGGGATTTTTGGTGACTATGATTTTCAGATTCAGTAGCCTATTGTCTATTAATCCTGAATGTCTGCGCTCAAAAAGCCGCTGGATGAACAAATGGCGGCCATTTTCCAAGATGGCCGCCATGCCATTTTGAGCCGTTTATATTATGACTGTTAATTGATATTTAGGCAAGTACAAACCCTGTAAATAGCTACGATGTTTTGCCAAATTGGTTACTGAATGGTATACAATGGACATTATACATCATTACATCATACTATACCAATAATTTCCAAAATTGCCGCCAAAATTGGCATTTTTCAACATTATTTTCAATATAACTATTATTGAGAACTATTACAAAACTGTAATGATGTTAAAATGCACTTATTTTTCATTGCATTACTTATATATACCTGTGAAAGGAACATGTAATCCCTTTAAATATCATAACTCTCAAAATATTTCAAAATGGCCGCCATAAACTACATATTACTACTGTCTGGAATTTCGAAGATGCTATAAAACACGCAATGGTCATATATTATAATACAAATTGACCTAAATATAGTTTGCTTAGCATTCACAGTCATGTTCCATGATACAATAATGTTGTTATGCATTCAAAATAAAATGGCCGCCTAATATGTTTATTTTCATAAATCACAATAAAAAATCATGTTTTTCTCAGCCATTCAAATTGTATAAAAATGCACAAAAACATGTTTAAAACATTTGCTGACTGGTTGTGATGATTGAAAGAATCTATTATATTGGTTGATTGATTGACACAATCAGTGACAATCACAATAGTCACCATTAGGTAGTATTAATAACATTTAAATACAGTATACATGTGAATCACGTATATGATCATCAGGCATGTGTAGTGACAATTGCAAATCAAATTAGGTTCGCATAGTAGTAGGAATTTTCACTGTCTGCACCAGTTGTCTAATTAATACTTACAGAACCATTTTTAATCTTATTAATACTCTGAAATATATGGTAATAGTACGACCCTGTTACTTGTAAGTGAACAGATTGATGATTCATGGTTGCAAATGAAATCAAGGTATTACGTAATCCGGGACATCTGTCTATTATCAGTTAATTATGTTGATTATTAGCATTTGTATCATTCAACATTGATTAGTTAACAAAACCACAGCTATGTGTATAAATAGTAACACCATTGTTATATTAAAATTAAATGTACAGTATATGAAGTGAGGAGGCATATATTGTACTTCATTTAATTTGATGTTACACTCGTGCTACATTATTTGGATGTATGCAATAAAATAATTCACACTGGCCAAATAAATGATGCAGCTACTACTATTTGAAGAGAGGGCTATATTGATATCATGATGGTTAAGTTAAGATAGATGTATCTCCATAGAGTATCGACGTGTAGCAGTACAAACATGTGATAAAATGTTAGGGTCTCTTGCGTCATGTTTGATCTAACTAAATTAAGACTTGCATGGAGCATCACACTTTTATATCAATCAGATATAAAGATGTTCTGCCACAATGTAACGTTCCACCACAGTGTAGTGATGTTCCACCACATTATAAGACAGTTCCGGTACAATATAAGGATGTTCCATACACTATACGGATGTTTACATCACACTAACAAGCCTTTTCCATCACAACATAAGCTTGTTCCATCACGATATGAGGGTGTTCCACCACAATATACGGATGCTCCATCACAACATAATACTGTTTAATCACACTATAGTGCAGTTCTACCACGATATAAATATGTTTATTCAAACTATAAGGCAGTGCCACCACAATATAAAGCAGTTTCATCACAATATAAGGCAGATAAAACACATTATAAGGCAGTTTCACCACATTATAAAGATGTTCCATCACAATATCAGGAACATTACTTGCACTGTAACGACAGTTCACCACAATATGAAGGTTACATGTACCACCACACTATAATGCAGTTCCAACACATTATAATACAGTTCCATCGCAATATAAGGATGTTCCGTCACACTATAAGGATGTTCCGTCACAATATAAGGCTGTTCCATCACAATATAAGGATGCTCCACCACAGAATTATTATGTTTCCTCACACTATAAGACAGTTTCACCACACTATAATACATTTTCGTCACAATATACGGCAGTGCCACCACATTATAAGGCGGTTTCACCACAAGATAATGATGTTCCACCACACTATAAGGATGTTTCACCACATTATAATGGTGTTTCATAACAATATAAGGCACTTCCACCACACTATAAGGCAAATTAATTACAATATAAGACAGTTCCACCACTATATAATGATGTTGCATCACGATATAAGGATACATCACCACCATATAAAAGGTATTTTGTCACAATATAAGGCAGTTCCACCACAATATAAGACAGTGTCGTCACACTATATGGCAGTGCCACCACATTATAAGGCGGCTTCACCACCATATAATGATGTTCCACCACACTATAAGGACGTTCCACCACAGTATAATGATGTTTAGTGACAATATAAGGCAAATTAATTACAATATAAGACCGTTCTACCACATTATAAGGCAGTTTCACCATAATATAGGGTGTTCAGCCACACTATAAGGCAGTTATCACGCAGTATACGGCAGTTCCATTACAATATAAGAATGTTCCACCACTCTCAAAGGATGTTCCACCACGATATAATGATGCTCCATCACATTATACATATGTTTCCTCACAAAATAAGGCAGTTCCACCACAATATAAGGCAGTTTCATCACACTATAATGCATTTTCATCACATTATACGGCAGTTTCACCACAACATAATGTGGTTCCACCACACTATAATGATGTTCCATCACAATATAAGGCAGTTGTATCACACTACATGTATAAGGATGTATCAGCACGACATAAGGATGTTCCATCAGATTATAAGGCTGCTCCGCCACCTCAATATAATAATAAGGAAGTTACAAATGATATAGACCATTATGTCCATCTCCACAATCATATCGAGCGATATATTGCTGTATACATATATATAAATTATCAATGTGGCGGCCATTTTGAAATTGCATAATTAACAAATTGATCCAACTTCATCCATTATATGTATGGTTTTTCATCTTATGTCGGATAGCGAAGTGAAAACAAAACATGGTTTTATTATTTTATCTTAAAAAATTGTTTTTAGCTTTCAGGATTTTCTTCCTCCGTCAGGCATATTTGATGCACGATATTAACACCATTACTGAATATTGTAAAAAAAGGAGAAGAAATCTATGTACAAATGGATAACTATTATCGTATATTAACTCCTGTTGACGATAATGATCACATGCCTCGAACTATATTAATATGTGTACATTATTCCCAATCGATGCAGTCAATTAATATTTAAGAAGCTAAGAAGCGTGCGTACAGACGGACGAACATTCGACAAATAGTATCTGCAGTCTGCATAGACAATACTAATAAATATGTAACTAGTTGTCTGTCCATAGCAACCTGTTTTAAGGATCTGACGTTGCATAATATTGAATACCGGTGAAATAACCATTGTAAAATTAGTGGGTGGGGAATGGTAAAAATGTGTTGTTTTTCACTTTGTATATTTTGCAGTAGACACAAAAAAATTGGGCGTATTTGCATTGGATATGTTTAATAGACACTCCTAGCTTACATTAACATTGATAATATGAAAAAATACCACGTTTGCATAAAGTTATTAACATGTATATTTTACCATTGAAATTGGGTGGGTGGGGTAATCAAACACGTAAAATTTGACTTCTGGATTATCAGATTTGTTTAAGTGTACCTTATTAGATTCCATATTGTCCAACATCTCTGAAAAAGTGCAAAAATACTACTTTATGTAATTAAAATGATATAATTTGGTCAATTTTTAGTTAAAAATGTGATTTATGAAGATGGGAAAAAGTCCGAGGGTGACCTACTTCAAAATGGCGCCATATGTTCATCCAGCGGGTTACAGAGCGCAGACATACGGCATAACACTCGCAATTGAATGTAGTTTTAGGAAAAATATGTCTGCAAAAATCCCACAGGGGGGGGAGGGTTTCGGTATCTGGCTCACGGGCTATGTGGTCTTGTCGTCAAACAGTAAGGAGTAGATAGACGGGGAAAGAACGGCGAGTTATTATACCGTCTTATACGGTCACAACTAACAAGCATTTATAATTTGTGATGTTATGTTTGGTGAAAGTTCGCTAAAAATCGGATTAATTCATGTGTAGTGAAATCATTCAGGAAAAAAGTTTGGCTTACAAGCATTTAACCCGAATTATCTGTTTGTAACGCAGGGTGACTTACATGTAATGCAAGTCGCTCTGCGTTACAGACAGAGAATTCGGGTTAACATGCATTGCGACCAAATAAAACAACACAACACTCTTTCCTCGTATTCTATTTATCAGGTATCCATCTGATAGTTCGTTATACTCAATATGTTCAACATCACCACATTAACCCTTTGAACACGAAATCCCGCTGTAGGGTTTATGCAAAAAGTGCAGATCCAGATGAGCCGGCTCGTAACGAGCACAACAATATTTACACAATTCCCTAACATTTGATTGGCCCGAAGCAAGTCTCAGTCCAAAATTTATATCCCAGTAAACTCCCACGCCGAACTACTTTCCGTAACCGTGATACGCAGTTAAAATAATTCTTAAGAAAACGGAAAATAAACACATTTTCTTGATGAATTTATTTCAAATGCTGAAATTACAAGGAATCAATGGCCTTTTTGTGGAATTTATCGGGGATGTATTCCCGCGACTTTTCCAAGTTTATACCCCGATAAATTCCACAAAAAGGCCATTCATTCCTATAATGAAAATTTATTTTGCCAGACAAAGTCTCAGATGACGTCTCTGATATAAAGAATATTTGTACCTACTGAGTGGGCATGTACCTTTAATGCTTAAACCTTACATTTTCGCTTGTTGGGACAACATCCGACGTCAAGTCGTAGCTCGTGAACAATGACGACGCCGTCGGACCTCGGCGAACCTGAGAAGTCGCCGGTGTGGAAGCAAGCTGTCCATTTGGCCTTCTCCCACGGTGGACTATTCCTCATTGTCGTGCTCTACTCGATGCTCGGGGGCGCGCTGTTTGAGCTGCTGGAGAAACAGAACGAGATCGAGGCTTGCATGGAGCGTAGGATGGAATACATTATAATGGAGAACCAAACGTTATTCAGGTACAGGGCAACCTCTCTAAACGGGAATTCAAATAATTAATTGAGACACGCCATGTGATTGTGTACTTTCGGACATATGCGTAATTTCATGAAATACGTTTAAAAAATTAACAATATTTTCCGTAAATGGTGTCAAAAGTTGACAAATTGTTCAAAGGGCCGTCACACTTTTTTCACAAATTAATACCGCCACGTCATTTCGGTCCAGTCACAGGTTATTCTGGAAAAAAATTGTATTTGTAACGCACTTAATTTTCATTCCACAGCATTTTTTTAAAATCAACATTTCTCGACAAGGGCCGCCCTTTAAAATCTAAAAAGAAAACAACACTTTTTTGTTTGCGTCACACTTTTTTTCACAAATTAATAACGCCACATGATTTGGGTCCAGTCACAGGTCAATATGGAAAAAAATTGTCATTGTAACCCATTTACTTTTCATCCGACAGCATGTTTTGAAAATCAACATTTCTCGACAGGGCCGGCCCTTAAAATCTCAAAAAAAATACAAAAAAATTGCGTCGCAATTTTGTTACAAATTAATAATTTATGAAAAATATTGTTTAATGATTACGCAGATGTCCGAAGGTACAAAATCACATGGCGTAATGTACAGAATGCCAGGCTAGTGTCTTTTGATATCAAGTTTATCAGACAAGGCTAGGAAACGCGCAGGAATTCCGAGGCTTGCCGAGATATCAACAGACAGTAGCCTGGTATTCTATTTATCAGTCAACGTTTTATGCTCGAAAATGACCACAGATGACGTCGTTATGTATGGACAGAACGCGGACTTGTTTACGTTACGTCATTACACTGATATTCAGGAACGTCACATCCGACCAATGGAACGTCAATTTTCACTTCGTTGTAACCCGGATATTGGTATGCCTGATACATAGAGAATACCAGGCTAGTGTCTTTTGATATCAAGTTTATCAGGCAAGGCTAGGAAACGCGTAGGAATTCCGAGGCTTGCCCAGGAATTCCTACCGTTTCCGAGCCGAACCTGATAAACTTGATATCAAAATACACTAGCCTGGTATTCTATTTATCAGGTAACGTTTTATGCTCGAAAATGACATTATATGACGTCGCATTCTATGGACAGAACGCGGACTTGTTTACGTTGCGTCATTACACTGACGTCATTCGGTAACGTCACGTGACGTCATCCGACCAATGGAACGTCAGTTTTCACTTCGTTGTAACCCGGATGTTTGTATCAGGTCAATGCCTGATACAACACTATGTTATCAGTCAGTACGTATTCGGTCAATACAGGGCAGGTTACCTGATAAAGCAATTTATCCCGTCAACACAGTGCGTATGTGCCGTGAAACACGGTGCCGTGAAACATTTTTGATATCCTGTCAATACGACCTAATCACTGCGTATGAATATGTGCGGTGACTGGCGTTATTGTTTTTGCATTTTAAATCCATTTGTAGGTGTTGACGGGATACATAGGATCGTAGGTTAGTGCCGCGAATGGGAAAAAATATCTGGTGCGGCACGGAAACGGGATGTGCTCGCACATCCCGTTTCCTATGCCTTGCCAGATATTTTTCCCATTCACGGCACTAACCTACTACATTGTATTCTCTATATATTATCAGTCAGTTCGTATTCGGTCAATACTGGGCAAGTAACCTGATAAAATAGCATGCATTTTCATGCATTGACTGGATAAGGTCATCCGTAGAACATGGGCAGGGCTCCAGATAAGGAATTAGTAATTGAGTATTGTCACTCCATAATTTCTGAAGCAATTGGGTATTTAAAAATTGTACTTGGGTAAAATGAAATCACAGTACTGTTTACACATCCACAGACAGCAATTATTGAATAGTTTTCTTCGAAATTATGCTATATTTGTGGTCTGATTATTGTTTTCTGCAGCATGATAAATGTACCATAAATTTGTTATTGCTTTTTGATACTCGCTACTTCTGATTTCAATTGGGTTTTTGGCAAGTTTAATTGGGTATTTAAGCAAATACGCAGCTTACCTGGAGCTCTGCAAGGGTTTAAAAAGGAACGCTTAATTCATTGGTCACATGGCGTTGCCAAATAACGTCTGGGTAATAACGCAAAGGAAACAAGCCGGAGGAATATAGTGTTTGGAATGTGTGTCCGTGAGGTCGTCCGTGTGTCCCGCACATTAATAAGATAATTATAGGAATGAATGGCCTTTTTGTGGAATTTATCGGGGTATAAACTTGGAAAAGTCGCGGAAATACTGGACGAAGGCCGGAAGGCCTCGTCCAGTATTCCTGCGACTTTTCCAAGTTTATATCCCCGATAAATTCCACAAAAAGGCCATTCATTCCTTATAATTCCAGCATTTGAAATAAATTCATCAAGAAAATGTGTTTATTTTCCGTTTTCTTAAGAATTATTTCAACTGCGCCTCACGGTTACGAAAAGTAGTTCGGCGTGGGAGTTTACTGGGATATACATTTTGGACAGAGACTTGCTACGGGCCAATCAAATGTTAGGGAATTGTGTAAATATGTTTGTGCTGGAATTATACATGTATAATCCTAGCTACAATAATTGGCCTCCGATATGTTATCCTCGCGAGAGGTATGGAGCGGGGTAGCAATTTTGTTTCTAGTGTAAACGTTGCCTGCTATTTTCTTTAATATAATACCATACTAATGTATTTTGATATGTGGTTGTGATTGTAAAAATGGGGCTTATGTGCTTTGTGACAATGTAGACGCAGATCAAGTAGCGCACTCCTGTAACCTGCTACTGGTCTATTGAAAATGCTGAAAACTACGGAGCCCCGCAGGGGACGTAGAATTATTTTTTTTATTAATTCGTTCCCACGAAATAACAATTCGTTCCCTCAATTTAACAATTCCTTCCCACGATTTAACAATTCGTTCCCTCAATTTAACAATTCGTTCACACGAATTAACAATTGAGGGAACGAATGCAAAGTATACTTTGAGGGAGAAATGTTCAATTTAAGGATAAATTTATTAATTTTTATTATACTGAATTTATTACATTATCACAGCCATTTTGGCTGTGATAATGTAATAAATTCAGCAGAATAATTCTGCATACTTTTGATCATCAACTATATGCAGTCGTTGGTTCTATATGAAATAATGGATTTCTGGAAAATAAATGATAACTCCCTCAAAGTATACTTTGCTAGATAAGTATACTTTGCAATTTTAATGAAATCGGCTACTGATATCAGCCTCGGTTTCCGAAACCTTGCCTGTCAAAGTTAATATCAAAATACCTGCTAAACTTCAGATTGAAATGCACTATTCTGGTATTCACCATGAACCAAGCTTGCTCGGAAACTGTAGAATTCCTACGTGTTTCATAGCCTTGCCTGATAAACTTGATATCATCAGTTGCCTGGTATTCTATATATATCAGACTTGGCTCGGAAACCGTAGAATTCCTACGTGTTTCCTAGCCTTGCCTGATAAACTTGATATCATCACTTGCCTGGTTTTCTCTACATACCAGACTTGGCTCGGAAACTGTAGAATTAGAATGCCTGATTAACTTGATATCACTAATCTGGAATTTGCAATAGGACATGCTACCCAGTTATTTACCGTGTTTCTGGAGCGATTTATTTCCTTGAAGGTACTATTTCATCCTAGACGTTCGCGAGACGTAAATCGACGTCACGACGTCATTTCCAACGAAGAAACAAGTCATATGCTAAAGTCAAAATTGTCAAGTTTAGCAACGTTTTAAGCTGATCAACATGTAAGAGCAAATTTCACATTTTCGAAGAGCATGTAATATACAAATTATTTATTCCACTACCATTTTGAAATACCGGATTTAATACCATTGACAGTGTAAATCCGATAAAGAAACTCGTGCTCCGCACTGGTTTCTTTATCGGATTTCCAGATGTCTGGGGAAATAAATCAGGTAATTCAAAATGGTAGTTGAATAAACTATATATTATAATTATTACAGCTTGCTGGACGTGATACTGACATCTCCGATCAATAGCTGGGCCTCAACGCGCCGGATCAGTGGTGTGCTGCACGCGTTCCGCAACAATTCCTTACTGATCGGCTACGACGGTAGCTGGTGTGAGGGCTATGGGCTCGAGTCGGGGCCACAACATGAGTGGACCTTCGCTGGCGGATTGTTCTTTGCTGTTACAGTCATCACCACTATAGGTGCGGGTTAGCTCGTGATCAACAGTTCATTCATTCATTCGGCTTATATTTAAGGGTTGGATTTGGCTCGAACACCGTCCATACCTGATGATCAACGGTGGCGGAAATTTTAAAATAAGCTCACCGGAGTAAGACAAACTCCGCCAATTATAATATCATATTGCCCCGGAAGTTGTTCCAATTGAAGTCACACGTGATTATCAAAATCCAGTCTATATTACAGGTTGGGCAGTAAAACAATTAGTGCATGGCCATTCGGGGAACAGTAAACACTACAATTCGGTGACCTATTTATAAAACCAGTCTATATTACAGGTTGGGCAGTAAAACAATTAGTTCATGGCCATTCGGGGAACAGTAAACACTAAAATTCGGTGACCTATTTATAAAACCAGTATCTATTACAGGTTGGGCAGTAAAACAATAAGTTAATGGCCATTCGGGGAACAGTCAACACTACAATTCGGTGACCTATTTATAAAACCAGTATATATTAAAGGTTGGGCAGTAAAACAATTAGTTCATGGCCATTCGGGGAACAGTCAACACTACAATTCGGTGACCTATTTATAAAACCAGTATATATTACAGGTTGGGCAGTAAAATAATTAGTGCATGGCCATTCGGGGAACAGTAAACACTAAAATTCGGTGACCTATTTATAAAACCAGTCTATATTACAGGTTGGGCAGTAAAACAATTAGTTCATGGCCATTCGGGGAACAGTCAACACTAAAGTTCGGTGACCTATTTATAAAACCAGTCTATATTACAGGTTGGGCAGTAAAACAATTAGTTCATGGCCATTCGAGGAACAGTCAACACTACAATTCGGTGACCTATTTATAAAACCAGTCTATATTACAGGTTGGGCAGTAAAACAATTAGTTCATGGCCATTCGGGGAACAGTCAACACTACAATTCGGTGACCTATTTATAAAACCAGTATATATTACAGGTTGGGCAGTAAAACAATTAGTTCATGGCCATTCGGGGACAGTCAACACTAAAATTCGGTGATCCATTTATAGTCCCAGTCTATATTACAGGTTGGGCAGTAAAACAATTAGTGCATGGCCATTCGGGGAACAGTCAACACTAACATTCTGTGACCTATTTATAAAACCAGTCTATATTACAGGTTGGGCAGTAAAACAATTAGTTCATGTCCATTCGGGGAACAGTCAACACTAAAATTCGGTGACCTATTTATAAAACCAGTCTATATTACAGGTTGGGCAGTAAAACAATTAGTGCATGGCCATTCGGGGAACAGTCAACACTAAAGTTCGATGACCCACTTATAGTCCCAGTCGGGACAGGTATTATAGGGACAGATATTACAGGTTGGGCAGTAAAACAATAAGTTCATGGCCATTCGGGGAACAGTCAACACTAAAATTCGGTGACCTATTTATAAAACCAGTCTATATTACAGGTTGGGCAGTAAAACAATTAGTTCATGTCCATTCGGGGAACTGTCAAAACAAAAGTTCGGTGACCTATTCATAGTCGTCCCAGTCTATATTACAGGTTGGGCAGTAAAACAATTAGTGCATGGCCATTCGGGGAACATTCAAAACTAAAGTTCGATGACCTATTTATAAAACCAGTCTATATTACAGGTTGGGCAGTAAAACAATTAGTGCATGTCCATTCGGGGAACAGTCAAAACTAAAGTGCAGTGACCTATTTATAAAACCAGTCTTTATTACAGGTTGGGCAGTAAAACAATTAGTTCATGGCCATTCGGGGAACAGTCAACACTACAATTCGGTGACCTATTTATAAAACCAGTATATATTACAGGTTGGGCAGTAAAATAATTAGTGCATGGCCATTCGGGGAACAGTAAACACTAAAATTCGGTGACCTATTTATAAAACCAGTCTATATTACAGGTTGGGCAGTAAAACAATTAGTGCATGGCCATTCGGGGAACAGTCAACACTAAAGTTCGGTGACCTATTTATAGTCGTCCCAGTCTATATTACAGGTTGGGCAGTAAAACAATTAGTGCATGGCCATTCGGGGAACAGTAAACACTAAAATTCGGTGACCTATTTATAAAACCAGTCTTTATTACAGGTTGGGCAGTAAAACAATTAGTTAATGGCCATTCGGGGACAGTCAACACTAAAATTCGGTGATCCATTTATAGTCCCAGTCTATATTACAGGTTGGGCAGTAAAACAATTAGTGCATGGCCATTCGGGGAACAGTCAACACTAACATTCGGTGACCTATTTATAAAACCAGTCTATATTACAGGTTGGGCAGTAAAACAATTAGTTCATGTCCATTCGGGGAACAGTCAACACTAAAATTCGGTGACCTATTTATAAAACCAGTCTATATTACAGGTTGAGCAGTAAAACAATTAGTGCATGGCCATTCGGGGAACAGTCAACACTAAAGTTCGGTGACCTATTTATAGCACCAGTCAATTAGATGGGTATTACAGTTGGGGGGCAAGTAAAAACAATTAGTGCATGGCCATTCGGTGAACAGTCAACACTAAAATTCGGTGACCTATTTATAAAACCAGTCTATATTACAGGTTGGGCAGTAAAACATTTAGTGCATGGCCATTCGGGGAACAGTCAACACTAAAATTCGATGACCCACTTATAGTCCCAGTCGGGACAGGTATTATAGGGATAGATATTACAGGTTGGGCAGTAAAACAATAAGTTCATGGCCATTCGGGGAACAGTCAACACTAAAATCTGGTGACCTATTTATAACACCAGTCTATATTACAGGTTGGGCAGTAAAACAATAAGTTCATGGCCATTCGGGGAACAGTCAACACTAAAATTCGGTGACCTATTTATAAAACCAGTCTATATTACAGGTTGTGCAGTAAAACAATTAGTGCATGTCCATTCGGGGAACAGTCAACACTAACATTCGGTGACCTATTTATAAAACCAGTCTATATTACAGGTTGGGCAGTAAAACAATTAGTGCATGGCCATTCGGGGAACAGTCAACACTAAAATTCGATGACCCACTTATAGTCCCAGTCGGGACAGGTATTATAGGGATAGATATTACAGGTTGGGCAGTAAAACAATAAGTTCATGGCCATTCGGGGAACAGTCAACACTAAAATCTGGTGACCTATTTATAACACCAGTCTATATTACAGGTTGGGCAGTAAAACAATACGTTCATGGCCATTCGGGGAACAGTCAACACTAAAATTCGGTGACCTATTTATAAAACCAGTCTATATTACAGGTTGTGCAGTAAAACAATTAGTTCATGTCCATTCGGGGAACTGTCAAAACAAAAGTTCGGTGACCTATTCATAGTCGTCCCAGTCTATATTACAGGTTGGGCAGTAAAACAATTAGTGCATGGCCATTCGGGGAACATTCAAAACTAAAGTTCGATGACCTATTTATAAAACCAGTCTATATTACAGGTTGGGCAGTAAAACAATTAGTGCATGTCCATTCGGGGAACAGTCAAAACTAAAGTGCAGTGACCTATTTATAAAACCAGTCTTTATTACAGGTTGGGCAGTAAAACAATTAGTGCATGTCCATTCGGGGAACAGTCAAAATTAAAGTTCGGTGACCTATTTATATTCCCAGTCTATATTGCAGGTTGGGCAGTAAAACAATTAGTTCATGGCCATCCGGGGAACAGTCAACACTAAAGTTCGGTGACCTATTTATAGACCCAGTCTATATTACAAGTTGGGCAATAAGAGCGTGGCCATTCGGGAACAGTCACCGCTATTGACCCTCGGTGTTGTGAACGAACACTGATGTACAATTGCTCTCGGTCTACAGCCTCGTGCAATAGTTCGAGTCTTCTACAATCCCTCAGGCCAATTTACTGTCCCCCGAATGACCATACAATAACTGCTGTATATTATTTTGATTTGAAAATTTGGAGTCGTTTTTCATCTGTCCGATATAATGTGCCGTGATGATTAACATCAAGCCTAGACTCACAACAGTTTGGCTTTTGTGTCTCAGATGTTTAAAATCTTGTCCTGTTAGTCAACATATGTATAGACTACAGTCTGAAATATGTATGATCTTTTAGTGTGCCCGTCTTTCTAAGCCAATCACCGGGCAGCATTGTGCTCCACTTATTTCACATAGTGAAACGTTTAACCCCAATAAGTTACATATTACCAGATTTAAGCATTAACTGTTCGACATGAAATG
Source organism: Conchocele bisecta (assembly GCA_029237695.1). Lineage (NCBI taxonomy): Eukaryota > Metazoa > Mollusca > Bivalvia > Lucinida > Thyasiridae > Conchocele > Conchocele bisecta. The sequence goes on from CM055276.1 coordinate 37,710,239, forward strand.
AAAAATCAATACTCGGATGGGACATTTCATTGTACACTTGACTGAACTATAAGTACGTTATTGTTCACATACTGGATTTTTCAGTTAAATGCTGCGGTCGCTAGCGCTCCCTCGCATTTAATTCCTTAACAATCCAACATGTGAACAACTTCTACATGTAACCAAACTGTTACCTTCTACATGTATCAAATTTGTTTTGTAGGGTATGGCCACATTTCCCCGAAGACAGCGTGGGGCCGGGTGTTGTGTGTAACGTACGCCATGATTGGCATTCCGCTCATGTTGATGTTCCTCACCGACATCGGTGATGTTTTAGCCAACGTGTTCCGCTACATGTATTCTAATGTCATCTGCTGCGGTTGCTTCAAAAGGAGGAAAGGAAGTCACCTCTTGGCGGATGAGCAGTGCAGGCAAAGTATTCTCCCACAAGACAGTGGCAAGAGCAAATATATCGGGCATACATCGTCGACTGGTGTGCCTAATAAGGTTAGTTCAGATTCGGAAACCACATTTACTTCGGATAAACCACGAGTGGGAAGCGGCTACGGTGGAACTGTACAGAGACTTGTCAGAAACTCGGTCGCTCCAATCGGTATCCCTGGAACAGAAGGGACTGCGTTGAAACAGAGGTCTACGAACACCCCGCCGATAGCACCCATTCCGTTGCACAGGACGGGGACACTAATGGCAGTGCGGCCTCCATCGAGGGACAGTCTGGAAGAGGAGGAAGACTACTGGGATGAGCTCCGCAAGGTATCCGTGCCGCTGACGGTCGCCATGTTCATCATAGGACTGTATATATTAGGCGGCGCCGTGCTCTTCAAGTACTGGGAGGGCTGGGACATGACGCAGGCCTCGTATTTCTGCTTCATCACTCTCAGCACGATCGGGTTCGGGGACGTGACGCCGGCTCGAGATTTCCGGAGCCCGCAGGCGAACGCCCAGCTCATCATCGGCACGATCTACTCCGTGTTCGGGATGGCGATACTGGCCATGTGCTTCACGCTCATGCAGGAGGAGATTATGGAGAAGGTCACGTGGCTCGGACTCAAACTCGGCATTATGGAGCCCGAGAATGAGGCTGCCTAATGGGAAACAGACATGTAACTTACTACTGTCACGAAACCTGCACAGATTTTACGGTCATATGCGACAAATGCAAATACAATATTTGTTCTCATATTACATGTTCGCAAAATTTAAGAATGAACGTTCTTTTTTTTTAAATGAAATTGTGGTCCAATATTGATTATATTGTGAAATAAACAATTTCCCCATGTTAGAGTGAAGACGTTTTAATTTTTTTCTTTCGTTTTTTTTGCCTCCTCCCCCAGCCCTCTAACTCATTTTCTGGAGCCTATTTAAACATGGCGCCTTGCCATGCCCTCCCCCCCCCCCCCCCCCACACACACACACACACATACACTTTACTTTGTTTTGCTGTTACATTTTTAACATTGCTAAGAAACCATTACATGCATTGCCATCATTCAAATGGTTTAAACTCGAAATACTTTTAGGAGCAATACATTTGTTTATGATGATGTAATTTTCAACTAATATTAAACATGTTGTTCCATGCACTAAATGTACCCCATTTTCAGTTGTATTGTCTAAATGTGCCCTTTTCTGGTTTCATGATGCCCCCCTTTATTCCTGGGGAAAACTACTTACTTATAGCATTATTTGTTTTAACACCGTCGTATTTACATTTTAACACAAATGCTACCCTTTAGTATCATTATATACGCAGATTCATTTCTCATTGAAAGACAGTTAGTTCATATTCGTTAGATGAGGTACTATTTTTCACGATACCATCTGGAACAAATGAGACACGCCGTGTGATGTTGTACCTTCGGTCATATGAAATACGTTTACAAAATGTATATATATATTCCGTAAATGGCGTCAAAAGTTGACAAAATTTGCAGAGTACATGCGGAATTATATTCCGCATGTACTCTAAAAATATTGTCAACTTTTGGCTTTATTTATTAAAAATATTATAAATTTTGTAAACGTATTTAATGAATTTACGCAAATGTCCGAAGGAACAAAACCACATGGCTTGTCTCAAATGGCTAATCATCATTTATTATGTAGTCTATACATAAACTTAGTCTCATTGGCTCAATTTTACGGAAGCCCATTAGAACCAATGTCGATTCCTTATTTAAATTTATTCTGGATAGTTGCATGAGCTTTTCTTGAATTTTCAAGAGCTTTTCTTTGTGTTGTAAGATGTTTTATGGAATTTTCATGATCTTTCAGAGCTTTTCTTAATTTTTGAAGATGTTTTATTGAATGTTTATGACATTTTCTTGAATTTTCAACAACTTTTCTTGAATTTTCAACAACTTTTCTTGAAATGTTCGTGAATTTTCAAGCCTTGATCTTGAGAATAAAAATAAATGTTGAAACTAAATGAAAGGGTGTTTTTGCAAATTCGAAAAGATGTTGAAAATTCAAGAAAGAACTCTTGGAAATTCAAAAAAATATCGTGAAAATTAATGATACTATCATGAATATATGGAAATAAAAAAATAACAATGGTCCTAATGGGCTTCCGTGCAATTGTATGTGCGAGTAACATATCACGCGTTTTTATCTCATACAGCGCCATCGGTATGCGATATGAGACACACTATGTGATTTAGTTAGTACCTTCGGACACCTGCGCAATTTCATGAAATACGTTTACAAAATTTACAATATTTTCCGTAAATGGCATCAAAAGTTGACAAAATGTTCAGAGTATGCCGCATGAAAAATTTGTCAACTTTTGACTTTATTTATGAAAAATGGCGTGTCTCATATAGTATATAACCTCCCAGGTTGACTTTATGTGCGCCGCTTTATTATAAATGCATTGCTGTAACGCATGTAAGTCTTCTGTCTGCGTAACACTGGACTCCATTCCGAACTATGGGGCGTGAAATTAAAACATAAATATTTAAATACGTCAGCTTTGCATTCAAAGCACTTATTGCGTTCCATGTATTTCTGTCTGATCCAAGAGACGACGCGCTTCATCACGTGTCCGATAGTTGCGTAATTTTGAGCAATCACATATTAAATAACTGGGAACTTAAACCCTTGAACCCGAAAGCCCGCTATAGCGAGGTGTGCAAACAGTGCAGATCCAGATGAGTCGGCTGGTAACGAGCCGTCTCATCAGGATCAACAGTTTGTGCAAGTACTTTTAATAATTTTTAAAACAAAAACACCCCTTTCATAAATAGCCTAATCTGAAAATCATTCTGTGACGATTGGATTGGTAGGAAAATTAGCATGTCACAGTCCATTCCGGTTGCTTAGGGTTGAATACGGGAATAGACGGACACATTATAGCCCAGGAGTATTAGGTGTAAAAAACACCAAACCCCAAAAAAAGTGTTAACAAGCTGAATTTTTCAGGAAAGTTGTATAAATGTATGTAGAATAACATACTAAAAGTCCCCGCAAATCCAGCTGGTGCTAACTTGGGAATTCAAGATGGCGTCCAAGGAACCATATTAGATTTAGATTTATCATATTTAGCATGTCACAACTAATCCGTTTCTAGTATACATTGCAAAATCATACTCAACATCTGGAAAGCCATTTAGGCGTGTCAAAAAATAATTTTGACCGTCAACATTTTAATGCTAAGACACTTTGGTGCCATTTGGGGATATATTTTGGCGGCCATTTTGAATATTGATTATGAATATTATCTATATATACTGCGTTTTTGGTATATGTATATGATTATGTATATATTGATGGTTTTTATGTATATTTATCATAGCTGAATACGACGATATAAGCAAAAACAAAAAATGGCGGCCATCTTGGACGCCATCTTGAATTGCCAAGTTGGCACAAGGTTGATTTACGGGGACTTTTCTTCTGATAATGTAGACATGATTCTGAACATATCCTGAAATTTTCAGCTTGTTATCAATTGTTTTTACCTTAAACCCTATTGCTCCTGGGCTATTAAAAAAACAACAAATTACGCATACGCACATGTATAAATAAAACATTGTATTTATTGCATTATAAATATCACTGGTATGCTCGATACAATTGAACACAATTACAATAACATGCATAAATAAATCGTTGGAGACAGCGTACGTGGGACCCATTGCCTGAGAAAATGTACTTTACGACGTCAACGACTGGCATACGCGCAGTCTGATCAGGATCTAAACTGTTCGCCATTCGGCTATTGAAGAAGCAGTGTAATCGTCAGTAAAGCTATTGGGCCACAATCATACAAATAATGAGACACACCAAGTGATTGTATACCTAAGAACACGTATGATTTTTCATAAAAAATATTAACAGAAACTGTGATATTTTCCGTAAAGACGTCGAATGTTGAAGACATTTTCAAAGCAAATGCTATGAAAATTTCGTCAACTTTCGACGTCATTTACGGAAAATATCGTATAGTTTGTTAACATTTTTCAAGAGATATCGCTCACCTTCTTAGGTACACAATCACATGGCTTGTCTACTATATATGCGACGATGCAAGATGTCCCGGATCTAGATTCATTGAAATTGTAATAAGGTACATTTTCTCAGGTCACCGGCCTGTACATGTACACTATACATGTACACTATACATGTACACTAGTTTGGCGTCCAACTCAATGTCATAAATGTATGGAAGCGTCCAGTAGCCTATTTCATCAACATTGCAAAGTATACTTTACTAGCAAAGTATACTTTGAGGGAGTAATCATTGATTTTTCAGAAATGCATTATTTCATGCAGAACTAACGATTGCATATATTTGATGATTAAAACTATGCAGAATTATTATACTGAATTTATTATATTATCACAGCCAAAATTGGCTGTGATAATGTAATAAATTCAGTATAATAAAAATTAATAAATTTTTCAAAAAATTGAAAATTTCTCCCTCAAAGTATACTTTGCTACTAAAGTATACTTTGCAATGTTGATGAAATAGGCTCCTGGTGCCAATGCTAGAAAATATTTATCTCCTGATTAGGAGACACTAACTCCTAATTAGGAGATATTGTCTCCTAATTATGATTGAGTATCTCATAATTAGGAGGATTTAGTAACTCCTAATTAGGAGATAGTATCTCTTAATTAGGATTTAGTATCTCCTAATTAGAACTTAGTATCTCCTGTTAGGACTTACTATCTCCTAATTAGGAGTTAGTATCTCATAATTAGGAGATAAATATATTCTAGCAGACGCTTCCATACAAATGTACTGGCTTGACTACTGATTGCGCTGGCAACCTTTGGCACATGGAAACAATTATTTTGTTTATCATATTCCCTGTGGAGAATCAAACTATCAAAACAATGGAGGCGATTTCAAAATACATTGTATTTCTCCAACTCTGCCAGTTCGATCTCGCTCTTACCTACTGTCAGTTGCACGTTTTGTTGCCGACCAACTGTTGGATATTAAACACATTAAATCTAAGAAAATATTGAAATATACGTACTTTTTCAATAACAAAACAGTTACCCTCTCAAAAAAATGTTTTTATGAAAGTCCATTACATGTACACATACAATAATTTTTGGGTTTTGTCCATTGTGCAAGTCAGATCTCGTTTAATATTGATCAGCGCGATTCATTCCTAAATATTTTTTGGGCATTTTTTTCATTTCTCATTAACAGTTATGTTGTGACCACTCAGTAGAACCGTCTCGACGGGACGGTTAAGGTAACAACATACACATTGGGTGAGAAATAAGAAAAGAATCAGATATTTCTACTTAAAAAATGGGTTAAATTCTAAACTCAGAAAGTGTTAGAGGGACACGTCTGAATCCGCCAAAAAAATACAGAGGCACAGTATATACGGTATTGCAGGCATGCATAATAGCCTGCCCAGCAGGTATTTGTATAAAGTTTATAAATGAATTGCATGTATATGAAATATTTACTTAATGAATTATGACATGAACACATAGTTTATTCTGTCGCAGAAATTAAATCGTACCAGCGATCCTTCCAGCGACATCGTCTAGGTATGTCATCGACGTTACCATTACGCAACTGCGATGACGACCATCACCCCACCCCACCCACAGATGAGTACTTGCCACCTTCGAAAGATCAAAATGTAACCCTTTCAAGACTACAGACCTCAATAGCAGGGTTTGCAAACAGTGTAGATCCAAATGAGCCGGCTCGCAAAGAGCCGTCTCATCAGGATCTGCACTTTTTGTAAACAGTTTTCATATTGTTTAGGCAGAAAAAACACGCGCTTTTTATAAATGGACTTGTCTTAAAATCATTTTGCAACAAATGGATTGGTCGGAAATTAACATTTCACAGTCCATTCTCGTTATTTAGGGTTGACAGGGTTAGACAGGTACGATGTAGTCGATGTCATAATTTAAGAAATCAATCTCGTAAAAATAACATAGTCTGTTTAGTAACTCTGATTCAACGGAATGCAAATCTTTATACGAGTTCACTTGGATGAAATTGCGATCTCGCGAATGTTGCGAGAACCGCCTAATCATGTGACTGTTGCCAATGGCAACAACAAATAGTTCCGTCTCTTTCCCGAGAGCGATTGCTTCCTCCAGACTCTCGTGATCTAGACTGTCCATGTCAGAATCTATAAATATAACACTTAATTTACTAGAATCGGAACGTGCACCATTTTCCGAATTGAATCCAGTTCGCCGAAGTTTCTTCAGCATATGAGAAAACGACGAGACTTGGATTTGCGAGAAGTCAGCTGCCGAGAGTCGGTTGCTAAGATCGAAGTTCCCGCCGGACGGGCAGTTGTCGGTTGCCCTGCCAACTCGGAGATACGTCGTCGTCAGATCGAGGTTGTAAATGACGTCACCGATGAACTGCGAGATTCTGCGAGACTTTGTAGCTCCCAGAGAGCCTGAATCGTATATAAACATCATGTCTGTGTTCTTCTTGGCAGAACAAACTGGAATATAATGAGACAACAGAATATAAGTGAATGTGTAAAAGAGCTGTAGGTTGCATCTTTCCGAAAATGGCCACAAAACTCACTATATATGTGGTTGTGATTGGGAAAATGTGGCTATTTGATCAGAAGCTACACCGCTCACCAGTGTAGCTCCTGATGAAATATCACTCTCGGGTAGCCTGATAACGTATATTGCTTGTTAAAAGCATGACGGGTGTTTCATTGATGGAATGGCGAACGATGTAGTTCCTTCCTGATAAGACTGTGCGGATGCACAGGCTAATCTAGATCTCCAGTGGTCGCAAAGCCCATAAACCCCATCTATCCAGTCACAGCCACGTATACGTTGAATATGCGCAGTATGCAATTGAGATAATTGGAATAAGGGGGCTAAACCCTTGTGGAGTTAGTTTTATTCTTCCAATGACCCCTTCAATTTATATGAACATGAAATAATCCACGTATCTGGAACATTTAATACCAACGCATATGGCAAAACAAAAAAAAATGTATGCAGCTTTACACCAGTCTGATTTGGTTTGAGGACGTTATAAGACTTGTCGCCCCAGATTGATATCGGACTCTCTGACGTTTTCCCCAGAACAACTTCGATGATCTGGGGAAACGTTAGTGCGTCCGCTTTCGTTCTGGTGCAATAGGTCTCATGTCGTCCAAAACAACGCATAGGGCTAAAACAACGTCATATGAAAGAGAAACAACTGCACATACCAGGCTGGTCTTTCGGCAGATCTATTACTGCGGCAGGTTTCACTTCGCATGTCTTGATGGCCAGTGCATCTTTAATGGAGTCAAGCGCGCCGAAATTCTCCACTTGAAAGACATAGTTGGCATCCGAATTGCTGGCAATGTTCCTCAGCTCAATCAAGTCGACCCCGGACCCGATACCGATGACAAAGACACTGATCCCCGCGGCGTGCGTCATTTCCGATTGTTGCGCAGTCTGGTCTTCATCCACCGACAGACCGTCTGTCAGAACAATAGCGATCTTCGCGACTCCTTCACGCGCAACACCGGAAGCGAAGCCATCTTGTCGTAGAAGTCGGAGCGCTTCGGCAGTGTTCGTTCCCCCGCCAATATGCTTGATATGATCTATTTTGTCAAGGAGCTTTGATTGGGTGAGGGAGTTATCTAATCCGATCAGCATCGAGGACTCGTGACTGAAGCTGATGATCCCAATCCGAGTTTTGTCATCGGCGACGTCAAACATGTTCACGATGCTTTTGACGAACAGGACTTCTTTGTTGAAGTCTTTCCTGGTGATGCTGCCAGACGAGTCCACGAGGAAGAATATATCAGCCGGTTTACCGCCGCAATCTGCAATGAGGGAAGGGAAGGTAAATTAATGAGGGATCGTAGCTAGTTATTCGCATCTGAAAATTTACGTATTTATAGAGATCCGGTCCTATGCTGTATTTCAGCGTTTATTTCTTACTGAATTGCACAAACAAATGAGTTTTGCAAACAGAGTAGATCCAGATCAGACTGCACATGTGCAGTCTGATCCGAGTCTACACTGATTGCAATTTAATTGTTCACCAATGTAGATCCTGCTTCGCCTGCGCATAGGCTGAAACAGCATATTTTGTTTTACAATTCCCATGCTGTTTATATAAATGGCTGTACAAACTATATGTATATGCTATGTGAAGTCCGTTAAATGTACATGTTTACAATTCGCATGTTGTTTACATGAATGGCTGTATATATATATATCTATGCTATGTATAGTCAGCTAAATGGTCATTTTAACAATTCGTATATTTTTGAATGGCGATACGAACTCTATCTCTACCCTACTTACTGGGCAATGACTCGTCGGCCGGCCGCGGGAGAGTCACAGGCGTAGATGGTGCTGCTGGCATCGTCGTCGACGTCCACGTCGTCATCGTCGACGTAGTCGTTGGGATTATTCTCGTGGTTGTCGCCACTATAATCGAGTAAAAATAATACATTTAAAAATATGTTCCAAGTCTGGTTTGTGATAGAGAGAAAATAGCATTAATTCCAACTCATAATGACAATGGTTACGGAGTCCATGCTCCTCGACAACCATCTGATTTGTCCCACAGCAGTTGTATTCCAAATATAATATATAGATTGAAGCATTTGGAGGGATGAAAAGTTGAAAATGAATTTGAGGATATAAGGGACGTAATTATGTAAGTTGTGCTGCTCAGAACATAACCCACATGCACACGGCTAGTCAGACATTTGAATTGAACGGGACTCAAAAACCGTCACATATCCACACGCTTGCGGACATGTGGAACTTATTCTAAACTATGTGCAGGGCAGGGTGCACAATAAAAAGCACAAACATACCTGCACAGGTGCTGTTCGTCAGTTCGTCAGTGATGCTGGTGAGAGCCCCGAAGTCATCGACAAGAAACAAGTACTTCTCATCAGGATCACTAGCTATGCTACTGAGCTCTTCAAAATCGAGTTTCGTGCCGACGCCTACGGCGAACACCTCAATGCCCGAGTCGTGTGCCTTTTGCGCCGCCAGTTTCGTCTCCTTAGACTTCTGTGACCTGCCGTCGGTAATGACAACCATTATGGGCGTGACTCCGTCCCGATGTCCCGCCTCCTTTGTAAACATCCTTGTCACGACGTACTTGATTGCATCCCCGGTTTTGGTGGTTCGCCCTCGACCGTGCTTGATTCCCGCAAGCGCTTCGTGCACCGATGCGAAATCGAGCTTCCCGTTGAGATTGAATTGGCGCCAAACTTCGTGACCGAATGTAATGGCGCCAACTCGGGTCTGCGAGTCCCCGGGTCCGATGTCGAAGCGCTTAGCGACTTCTTGCACGAAGGCAATCTGGCGTTTGAAGTCTGGCAGCCAGATGCTGTTGGACGTATCGAGAACGAACACAACGTCCGCGGGTTTGTCGTTACATTCGGACATCGGTCGTCCGCTGATGGTTCCGATAACCTGAAGTTTAGACAAAACAAATTTGTAGCTGAGAAATAGAACTTATGGGATTTGTGATCAAATAATATTTGTGGTAAGTAGTTTCCTGTATCTCGGTAGACATAATTTGTCCGACCTGCGAAATTAGCCAACATGTTTGGTGTTTCAATCTTGATAACTTAAGAACAACTTGTATTTGAATATTGCAGTAATGTTTTTCTTGGAGCTTTGTCATATGCAGACATCATAAAAAGGCCTATCTGGCTTACACATGTGTTGTGGGCGATATTTTGGATAGGCAAACAACACCACGACAACAGTCATGTTACTGACCGTTCCTCTAATAATACTAGTGTGCCTTTAGATGTACAGTGGCACCTCTCTAAACCGAACACCAAGACAATACCTCTGATCTTTTGTTTGGTGATTTTCTTTGGTCATTTATCTCGGGTGATAATTCCAGTTCGTAATCGCATAACACACACATATGGCCCAGAATTATCAAATGCCTGATTTATAGTGAAATCTCTCTAAGCTGGACACCCTGGGGACCTCCCAGGGTGTCCAGTTTAGAGAGGTGTCACTGTCCTCCCAGGGTGTCCGGCTTATAGAGGTTTCACTGTCATGTGTTTTTCTCAAGACATTTTTTATTTCTCCTACATTCTGCTGGTTTCTAGGCATACTTAGAAAATGTTTTAACCATTTTATCATCCCTTTCACGTGCTATTCATCTGTGGAGGTCAGGGTGTACGTTCTCCTTATGTCATCATACACAACAACCGCCTGCGTTACTATTGTCCAGATGTCAACGTTTCTGAACACATATTGGCAATCTCAACTCGTAATCAAAGCAGCTTGATTGGCTGAGTCTGAGCTGTAGCACAACTCAGGCTCAGCCTATCAAGCTGCTTGCTTTCAATCACAATATTCAGGTACTTTTTTTAAAATAAAAAAATCAACTATTGGCAAGATTAGCGTAGGCGGTGGTGTACATACTTTCTACCCGGGGTAACGGATAAAGAAACCCCACCAGGCGGCTAGTCCTCGCGTTCAATATCGTTCATGCGAGCGGTGTCTCTCAGTACACGTTATACATAAGTTACCATAGAAACTCCTAACAGGGTGTGTGGAAAATAATTCGGTTAATTTTATATAATATATGTATTTCTAATCAAGTTAACCGGAATTATTATATATTCAAAATCGTATATTGTCAATTCGTGGCAGTATTTTTTTCCCGAAACTACACAATAGTATTTTGGAACCAACATGGTAATTAATATGACATATTTACAAACTATCAGTTAACATCCAAGTCAGCTATATGCATGATTATAGATTCTTACTAACGTATCAGCAAAATATCCCATTTTACAGCTCGGAATAAATAAAATAATAATAATAATCATCATAATAATAGAATAAACCATGTACGGTTATGTCACATTAATCTCGAGATTCATAGTTTTACAATTACATGTACATGTAAATGCAGACAATTGGTGAAAAAAAATTATTATTGAAACATAAATTGGTACATACCGTCAGTAATAACAAAAGTAGCCGTAACATCGAGGTATTCATCTTCGGGTTCATCTTTGTCTCGATACAAGATTAAATCGTCCTCTCCTCGCTAAGATACACTATCACTGTGTGTTACTTGTTCAATTAACAAAGAAAATTGAATTGCCAGAAGCTAGGTGGCCCATCTATATATAATACAACCATAAGTGGTTGGCATACCTTTGGGAAGTGCCGCCCACAGGAATGTTTCGTCATTCATAGTTAAATTTACAACTTTCTTAAGTGTTCGCCACAAAAACATATATACACTCTATACTACGTTCGAAAAAGCGATACGTCAATAAAACTTCGTGCAATTGATTTTTCGCCGGGATCTTATCGGCTACAACCGAGATGATGCTTCTAGTAGTAGTTCGCCTACATTAAGATATACCCCACTGGCCATCAACTTTCGTTTTCCAACCAAGATAGCCATTATGGCTACGTTGGTTGGAAAACTAAAATTGATGGTTTTCGCGTAAACTTGGACGAAGGATGGCGCACGCTGGAATAAATAAAAATCGGAAATCGCCAAAGTGTCCCCACACGAGTATGAATACAAATACTTTACATAATCCGGTTAGGAATGCGTGTTCAGGACGTGACACGGTGTAACGTAAACTACAAAAATACCGTATATGGTGATAAATGATCGTAGCAATTAAAATAGATGTAAACCTTATTTTTTATGCTACTAAGTGTAATCTGAAATGAATATGCCAGTAGCCGATTTCATCACAATTGCTAAGTACACTTATCAGATCTTTGATACATTTCCTGGTGTTGTTTCTGTATTAACGCAGTTCGTATGCAATGTATGTATATGAGGGTGTGATAAATAAGTTAGATCACGTTTGTCTGCATGTACCAGCGATAATCCGCTCGCTAAAGCTCACGATTATCTCCTCGTACATGCGGACGAACCTAGTGATCTAACTTATACTTATCTACCAAAATACACTTTATTACGGGAGTACGGTGATTAGTTATGTTTATGTCCTCGGTCTTGGTAGAGCCGGAGGAATATAGTGTTTGGAATGTGTGTCCGTGAGGTCGTCCGTGTGTCCCGCACATTAATAAGTTAATTATAGGAATGAATGGCCCTTTTGTGGAATTTATCGGGGTATAAACTTAGAAAAGTCGCGGGAATACTGGACGAAGGCCTTCGTCCAGTATTCCCGCGACTTTTCCAAGTTTATACCCCGATAAATTCAACAAAAATGCCATTTATTCCTTATAATTCCAGCATTTTAAATAAATTCATCAAGAAAATATGTTTATTTTCCGTTTTCTTAAGAATTATTTTAACTGCGCCTGACGGTTACGGAAAGTAGTTCGGCGTGGGAGTTTACTGGGATATACATTTTGGACAGAGACTTGCTTTATTACGGGAGTACGGTGATTAGTTATGTTTATGCCCTCGGTCTTGGTAGAGCCGGAGGAATATAGTGTTTGGCTACGGGCCAATCAAATGTTAGGGAATTGTGTAAATATTTTTGTGTTGGAATTATAACTTATTTTTCCCTTGAAGGATTACTTAACTATTTCAATACAGCATACTTGTCGATAAATGCCACACATCCATGCTGCCCTTAATATGGCATTGACCTTTTAACCTTCATAACTTTTAACCTTTTCACACATTAAGAAGTTCACCGGATGTTCTCATTTCTGTCATAACTTCAATATCCCTTGAAAGATTACTTAAATATTTCAACACAACATACTTCCATGCTGTCCTTAATATATGACCTTGATCATAACTTGGAACTTTTGCACACATTAAATGATTTTACCAGACGTGTGCACAAATGTCACACATCCATGCTGACCTTAATGTGACCGACAGGCCACATTTTCTTGTTTATAATTTATTTGTATTTCATATAGAACTCACACGAGTGTGGGATTAAACTTACGCATAGGTATCATACTGTGTTTATTAAATTTGCACAGCCATGTTTTTGGTTAGAAAATATTTTATTTCATTAAAAAAATGCAAACATTGAAAATTGCTCCCTCAAAGTACACTTAGCAAGTGATCACAACCTGTAGCCGATTTCATCAAAATTACAAATTATACTTATCTAGCAAAGTATACTTTGAGGGAGTAATCAGTTATTTTTCCCGAAATGCATTACATATAGAACTAACGACTGCATATATTTGATGATTAAAATAACTATTATACTGAATTTATTACATTATCACAGTCAAAATGGCTGTGATAATGTAATAAATACAGTATAATAAAAATTAATAAATGTATCCATAAATTGAAAATTTCTCCCTCAAAGTATACTTTGCTCGATAAGTATACATTGCAATGTTGGTGAAATAGCTACATGTGCCTGGAACCTCTCTTAGAAGAACAATGTACGTACTTTCGTTTCCGTTGAAACACAGTGGAACGCAAACTGTCACTAGGTTATTTATTTCCATATTCATTATTGACATCTCGTGAGTTCATATTGGTTATAGATGACGGACTTCACATCAGCTCAACATGTCGGTGCTAAGGCACCAAATTATAATGGTGTGTTTGTATCATACATCATACAAACACTGTAGCATGTTTTACAAATGTCGCATTTCAATAGCCAAGGGGCACAACCCCCAGAAACATCACAGCAAATGGAGAAATGGTTTACCAAGGGGAGCAACCGCAGTGTACCATGTCACTACACAATACAATGGTACCGTGACATTGTCATTAATAAACAATATTTTATTCACATTTTGACACAGATACATGTAATAACGTATATACAAATATATCAATCACGACAATGCGGTACAATTTGTGAAAAGGATTTCATAAATGTAATTTAAAGCTTGAATGTATTAATTTCAAGTGAGATATGCATACACATGTTATGCAATGCTTTACACACAGGCTTGACACGTTAAATAGTTTACTATTGCTACTACTACTACTAGATATGCTGTGTTTATATACCTCGCTGTTAAGTACATATGAGATAGAAACGATACTAGTATTTGCAAGCCATATGTGATGTTGTACTTAACCCTTTCAACCCTAAGGAACTGGAATGGACTGTGATATGCTAATGTTCCGACCAATCCAATGGTCACAAAATGATTTTCAGATTCGTACATTTATGAAAAGGGGGTGTTTTTGTTCTAAGAAATATGAAAATTACTTGCAAAACGTGCAGATCCTGATGAGACGGCTCGTTACGAGCCGGCTCATCTGGATGCACGGTTTGCATAAACCGCTACAGCGGGCTTTTGGGTTCAAAAGGTTAAGAAGAAGTGCGATTTTTCATCAACAATATACATCCATACAGAACGTTTCAAACTGTGATATTTTCCGTCAATTACTTCAAAAGTTAACGAAATTATCAGAGCAAATGTATTTACTGAAAATGCCGTCAACTTTAAACACCACTTACAGAAAATATCATAGTTTCTGTAAATATCTTTCATGAAAAATCGCAAGTCTTTTCGGGTACAAACTCACATGGCTTGTATCAAATGGCTTGGATATCAACTATGTAATTCGCCTTAAAATCTATTTATTACAGGAATAAATGAATAAATAAATAGATAAAACTTTGTGTGCATCCACCAACAGCACGGTATCACACAATACAGGGCTTATATATTCTGATCATGAATGTAGACCAGGAACGTTTATTCTCCCGTTTACACGCGGCGTGTCTTCGTCCCACGGCGAGGACGCATTGATGTTGCCGGATAGCTCGCGGAATTACAATGATGTATAGGCAACATGGGGCTCGTTTCACTAACCTTCGACGACTAAAGTGTCCGTAAGTGCAAAATTATGATAATCTGTAAATATCACATAAACAATGTTTTCTTATAAATAATCATTGGATTTACATTTATTAAGCATAGGCTGCATATATGCAGCCTATGCTCAATAAATGCAAATCCATCGATTGAAAGTTCCAGACGATCCTAAATTTGCACTTACGAACATTTTAGTCGTACGAAAGTTAGTGAAACGACCTAGATATCTGCTGTGGGTATAACGTGATGAAACATACCAGTAAAAGTAAAAGTTAATTGTAGGTTTGAATTGTATTTCTTAACCAAATAGTACCAAATAGTCGCATAACGAATTAATTAACTAGTATTTCGAACGATAATGTTTGTACAGCCGGCGATTACAGATTTAATTTATTTAAATTAATGTGTCTAGTCTGTAGAATAGAAATCTATTATGCAGGTGGAATAGTATTATCATTTCACAGCTTAACAAGTATTTTGTTTCCTGGAATAGTAATAGCGGACAAGCAATACTTTATAGTACATAGTATAATATGGCACAACGTTGGCATTTGATCAAATAAATTATAATGTATGTGTTGATGTTGGTTATTTTTCGTCCATATGAAGCGAAACCCCTTACACTGAATATATGGGACATTGTTTGAGACGCATTGCCCAACTGTCGCTATTGAAGGTCTTGGATCAGAGACATAGAGGACGTGTTTCGTTGAAACTCCCGGGTTAAACTCAAGTAACCCGAGTAGCACAGGAAAAAAAGCAGAGTCGCTGTTTGAGTCCAACTCGAGTTGGCACTCGAGTAACCCACCTCACTGCTGGGTTCGAATCGAGTTGCTCGAGTAAAAGTGCTTCTGCTTGTTCCATTGGTACTCGTGTTACTCGAGTTGCTACCCGCGAGTTACAATGAAAAACGTCCAAGAGACTTAAATCCTTGCTTGAATATAGAACCAGCTGGTAGTGCTGTGAATCATTGGACTGCCACTATCCATCCAGGCATTTACACCGATTTACTACAGATATACGCGTGGAAAAACTAATATGTGATAGTGACTGGGGGAAATGCGACTTATGGGTTTTGAGACCAGTGTAGATCCAGATCAGCATGGGGCAGGGAGGGCACGGGGAAGGGGCACTGGGGAGGGCAGGGCATGGCGGGCAGGGCAGGGCAGGGCAGGGCAGGGCAGGGCAGGGCAGGGCAGGGCAGGGCAGGGCAGGGCAGGGCAGGGCAGGGCAGGGCAGGGCAGGGCAGGGCAGGGCAGGCAGGGCAGGGCAGGGCAGGGGCAGGGCAGGGCAGGGCTAGGGCAATGGGCAGGCAGCAGTGCAGGCAGTGCAGGGGCATGGCAGGGGCAGGGGCAGGGCAGGGGCAGAGGGCAGTGGCAGGGGAAGGGCAGCAGGGCAGGGCAGCAGGGCAGGGCCGGGCAGGGCAGGGCAGGGTAGGGCAGGGCAGGGCAGGGCAGGCTGGCAATCATGGCAGGGCAGGGCAGGGCAGGGCAGTGCAGGGCAGTGCAGGGCAGGGCAGGGCAGGGCTCATCTGGATCTACAGTGATTTGTAAATGTTGTCGATAACTGGGCATAACGAATACTGGTAACAAAATGACCTACATCATAAATAGCAATACACGGGTAACTAGCACAGGTGTGGCTATCTATCTATATGTAAGCATATATGGATTTAAGTTATAACTTAAGACTGCTAGCTACCTGTCTTAGTTTTCCATCGTAAATTTCGATTGTCGTTCTTGCTAAGATGTTTTGTGAAACGGACTAAGTACGTACTCCGGACTTAAGTTATAACTTATGACAAAAGTACTTGCTTAGTTCGTTGGCCCCAGATCTTAACTGGTCACCAAAATAAAAATCATCAGCCCCATTTCTCCAATCACCGCCACATTTATTCACCTTCTCGAGGTGTACTGTCTACTGCATCAAACATATAGATATTGCTATGGGATGAAAGAAAAGATATTCATGCGAACCCGACGAAAGCCATCTGGCGATGCACCCATGTACTATACGTTGAAGGGTATTTAATTTCAGACCAGGAACGTTTATTCATGGGCCTGGCACACGCAGTGCGCAGTCCTCTCATGCTAAGAACCCGGGAGGTAGGTGAGACCCGCTAGAATTACAAATTGATTCCAGTCAAAATACGTCAATAGATATGCATAGCACGAGCTTCATTCATTGCAATTGTTTAAACTGCGAGACGAGCATGTTATTTGCTGCATGTGGAATATGCGCTATGTTTCATAGTATAGTACAGTGGAACCTCTCTAAATCGGACACACACAAAATACTTGTGATCTTATTTTTGATGATTGTCCTGATCATTTATCTCAGGTGATAATGTCTGTTCGTTATCGCATAGCACACAACTATGGCTCAGAATGATCAAATGCCTGACTTACAGTGAAACCTCTCTTAAGCTGGACACCCTGAGGACCTCCCAGGTTGTCCAGTTTGGAAAGATTTCACTGAACTCAGCATTGATAGAAAGTGTTTGCAAAATGAAATTAGATATAGAGCAACTGAAACTGGCTAGCATTCGCCTATATGATTATGCAGGCCAAATTAAATGCATGTAGGTGGGCCGGAAACCCCCATACAAATGTATGACGAAACGTTCATTTTACTTGGTCGAAACAGAAACATGGAAAAATACGCTCAACGACAGAAATGATTAAATTAATGACAAAGACTGTCCGAAATATTGCGCTCCTACACAGGCGTGGTTCCAAATGTCCTGCTACGAAACCGCCATGGTCCGAACGTCCTGCTCCGACACACAGGTGACATTGTCGGGATAAGATTTCCATCAAGATCAGTTCCAAAAAAAAATAAAAAATCCCATTTATCTATATCTTTAAAAGGTTGATTAGAGTGACATTTTTCCTGGACATCACTGAGGTGACATTTGTTTTTATTAAAAATCACCGATTCTGACGAATTCTGACGAATAAATTACTGAATACCCCAATAATAAAGTTTATATCAACTTAATTGAATACTATACACAATATGTGACATGAAAAACTATAATTCACGTTACATTTCCAACCTTTATTCCGAGTTTAACATTGTTTTTCCTTTCCATCCACTAAAATTTAGCTCTAACGGCCATGTTGCTTTAGATGCATTCGGGAAATACCCCGATTATCTAACGACGGTTTTCATTGGCTGGAACATTTCGGGTGTTTCGGCCAGCCAATAAAAACCATTGCCACAAACCGGAGTTCTCTGGAGCTCTCCGTCCGTCTTCGTAAACAACATGGCGATCTCCATGCAGAAAATGAACAAAATAACTAACTTTCAGCGTGAAGCATTTACATGCAGCTTAGATAGCATGTTTTATTGATGTTAAGAGTCAATATATATTCTTGGTCATTGATTTTAGGCTGTCTGGATGTTCAGACATCGACAGAATGTAATATTTGTTCAGAAACCTCAGTGATGTCCACGTGATGTCGTTTTACATTTTATGAAATTTCTCGTTAATGAACGGGTCGAATTTAAATATATTTCTCAGATTAGTAGTTTAATATGTATCCTTTATGACCGTCATAATTTAATTAAGATGTTGCACTGTTTTTTTACTGATTAGGCCTACATACTTGTCGATAGTTGAGGTAATCAACCTTGTAAAGATATAGATAAATGGGATATTTGTTGTATTTTTTTGGAACTGATCTTGATGGAAATCTTATCCCGATAATGTCACCTGTGCTCCGACAAGGTCTGAAACATCCTGCTCCGAACTTGACAACATGGTCTTAAATATCGTGCTCCGAAACCGACACGGTCCGAAACAGCCTGCCCCGAAACAGACATGGTCCGAAACTCCCTGCTGCATTATCCTAACCGTCATGGTCCAAAACCGTCCGAAACTGCTCTGAATCTCTCCCCCCCACCCCCCCCCCCCCCCGCCCCACCCCCGCCCCCTCACTCTCTCTCTCTCTCTCTCTCTCTCTCTCTCTCTCTCTCTCTCTCTCTCTCTCTCTCTCTCTCTCTCTCTGTTGCACCGCACTCTCTCCTACACAACATTATGAGCCATGTGATTTTATCGTACCATCGCTCTAACCGAGGTATCCGGGCTCGAATACACACCTTCTCACCATAGTGAGTTACGTACCGCGATATGTAAATGATGACGAGAGTTGATGAAATGTTCACCTGGTGACAGGTCCATACGACACCAATGTCACTTATATATATAATAATATATATGTAAAAATCAAATATCTCATGTGTACAATGTCAGAAGGATTGCACTATTGAATGTATATGAACATTTGTTAACAGGTGTTGTGTGAAACTATTCAAAATATGCACGGTAATTTATCGTGAATGTTTGCCCAAACACTACGTGTGTTGCTATTGTATAATTTTAATCGAACATTCCAGAACGATATGCAAATGAAAGGTCATACCTGTATAGTGGTATTGGCAAAACGTGTAGATCTAGACGTGACGAGCCGGCATCAGGATCTGCACTTTTTGCAAGTTTGTTTTCTTCATATTTTTGAGAACAAAAACACCCCCTTTTCATAAATGGACTAGTCTGAAAATCATTTTATGACGATTGGATTGGTTGCAAAATTAAAATATCAAAATCCATTCCAGTTACTTAGGGGTGAAAGGATTAAACGACAATGGTATGCTATGTTTACATTCGTCGCCACTGCCTTCCTACGCATATATTGACGATGGGGTCACGACAGTACAAGTCAAGTGACACTTGTCAGTTTATAATAATCCGCATACTAGTCTAGTATTCAATACATGTAATACTCCGCATCGACAAAATAGTCCATCGATCATGCGACCAGCGTAGTCATAGATCAGCCTGCGCTTAAGCGCAGCCTGATCTGTGACTACACTGTTGAGCTTGAGAAATATTCCGCGGATGCATCAAATTATTTACTAAGCCATTTAAGCTGTGCTTGCTATAACAAGCTATACCCGTCGCAAACTCAAAACGTCTATTTTGACTTAGCGGGTCGCATATAACATATTAAGTATTTACTATGCGTGAGGTATTTCCACGCGAAGACGGGTATACTAAATGTTTCTTACTTCTATATTTGGTATAAGAGATATTGTACGCCTATTTCGTGACACGAATATATTATACGATTCATTCAGTCCTCATGGGCGGATTCAGCGTGGGGGGCGGACCCGGCGCCGCACCCCCCCCCCCCCTAAAATTCGCCGAGTATAGATGTTTTACAAATTACAAGGCACGTTTCATGCCAAGTGCCATGTATTCCATGCATTTTTCGGTCGTTGTCTTATTGTTTCAAAATGTAAAAGTTTTCAATCAAAAATCAGGTCTAAACATACTGTGACAGTGTCAATATTGTTGCTCCAAAATGAGCCAGAACGCAGGAAATGCGATGTAGATTACAACAAAAATCCGAGGGAGAATGCCCCCGGACCCCCCTAGCGCTATCCCGAGCTCTCCTCGGTAAACTATTTTGCAATACTTGACTATATTATCGAACGAGCATAGCTCGTTCGATAATATAGTCAAGTATTGCAAAATAGTTACCGCCCCCCCCCCCCAACCCGAAATCCTGGATCCGCGCCTGGTCCTGACCCGATACAAACACACTACCAAAGTAAATACTAGTATATATAAATATACATACTAATGTGAAATAGTTTACCTAACACACTGTGGCACTTGTGTCACAGCGAAATCGAGACACCAAATAGTGAAGAACTTTCGTCAACTTTCTACGTCATATCAGAAACATAGAATAATTCCATGTTTCTGGTCATATTTGATGATATAAAAACTTGCATTAGGCTACAAAAATGTTTAGATTCTCATCCCCGCCCGCCCCTAATAAAACGGCCCGCCCAAGGGTTTTTTATTTAAAAAAAAAAAGAAAAAAAAAGAAAAAACCTTTTCTTTTTTTTTTTTTTTAAATTAAAAAACATTTAGTAAAATTTACGAGAATGATGCGGCCCGCGTATTATACCGCTCCTACAGCTTTTTATCTGAGTGCTTTACGTAGCGCAATACAGCAACCCCGGAACCCGCCCCCTCGAGATTAGTAATACTTCAATATGAACATGTTATTACAAAACACTATTGCACGCAACTGCGCCTTGCCGTTCAACACCTCGTTTTAGTTTTGCCTGAAAATAAAAAATAAAAAATAAAAGTGTCCCACCCGCCCCATTTTTCCCCAAAATTTGGATGAGAATCTAAGCATTAATTTTGTGTAGCCTTATCGATATACCATTTAATAATCGTCTATTGCGTAAGCCATGCTGGCTCTTGAGCACAATAGTAGTTAACAAACATACAATCAGACTAATATCAGACTAGTCCAGCCGATCGGGAACTACACTGGCCAGCATCCGGGTTCATTTCATGTTCAACCGCTAACTATCATAATTGCAAATGTCTATTTCCTGTTTAGCCTACTTTTTCAAGCGAGGCGCCAGTTTAATTGATTGAAGTGTCCCAACGACGCAATGTCTAATTGAGACACGCCATGCGTTTATATGTTTACAAAATTTATATACAAAATTTATATGTTTACAAAATTTACAGTCATGATTTTCCGTAAATGGCGTCAAAAGTTGACAACATTTTCAGAGTACATGCATGCACTCTGACAATTTTTTCAACTTTTGACTTTATTTATGAAAAATATTGTAAATTTTGTAAACGTATTTAATGAAATTACGCAGATGTCCGAAGGTACAAAATCGCATGGCGTGTCTCAATTGCGAGTACTGACGAACACACTTACAGCTAAGGACGTGAGTAATATACCACGGCACCCACTACTGAACACATGTGCTCCAGTAATCAATTGCACTTTAGTATCGCTTGTTCCCGCTATATCGACGAAATTCGTCACACTTAACCCTTTCACGCCTAAGTAACTGGAAAGGTTTTGATGTGCTAATTTTTCAGCCAATCCAATCGTAACTAGATGGCCGCGGCCTGCATGTCGCGCCTTGTGGCGAGGCATGAACACTAAAACAAAAGATATAGTATAACGAAAAACTTTAACCAAAAAACTTAACCAAAAACTGTAACCGGACACATGTACATACGTACGTACGCCAAAGTGCCGACTATATTGCGCTTTCCGCAAGAGGGCGCGAAAAAAACTTTAACAAAAAACTTCAAAGTAATTTGACCTTGACATTGGGCACAGAGGCCGCACGGGAGGGGGTAGAATGAAAATATAGATGATTATAAACACCCACGTGAAGTTTCAAGGTAATGGGCAAAGCAGTTGCAGAGATATAGTATAACGAAAAACTTTAATCAAAAACTTTAACCAAAAAACTTAACCAAAAAACTTAACCAAAAACTTTAACCAAAGAACTTAACCAAAAACTTTAACCAAAAAACTTAACCAAACAACTTAACCAAAAACTTTAACCAAAGAACTTAACCAAAAACTTTAACCAAAAAACTTAACCAAACAACTTAACCAAAAACATTAACCGGACACACGTACGTACGTACGTACGTACGTACGCCAAAGTGCCAACTATATCGCGCTTTCCGCAAGCGGGCGCAACAACAAAATGATTTTCAGACCAGTCCGTTTTTGAAAAGGTGGTGTTTTTGTTCTCAAATATATGAAAATTAATTGCAAAAAGTGCAGATCCTGATGAGACGGCTCGTTACGAGCCGGCTCATCTGGATCTGCACTGTTTGCATAAACCGCTATAGCGGGCTTTCTAGTTCAAAGGGTTAATGAATAAAACCATGGGCCGTTGTGTTTCTGCGGTTCGAAAAATAGTTGCATCCTCGCAAACTTTAAACAGTTCAAATAATTACGTATCATAGTGAACGCAACAGTCCATCGCTTTATTGCTTATATTTGCATTGCTTTCCTGATATATTCAAACACTGCAGTCATTACAAATTAGAGTGCATACACGGTATTCAATTCACATTGTTGAATTATTTTAATAAAACTGTATAACATATATATATATCAAATGTATTCCTGACGTAAGTTTAAAAACAATTATTTACAGTTCTTTATTTTCGTCTCTTAGAGCGGCGTCGTCTCTCGCGGCGATTGAACAATGAAACCAAACGAGCCACCATATGTTTTGTTTCCAGGATTGACCTTCCGCCGCACACAACAAACAGCATAACAACGCGGCTCCAGTCACGTAATGCAGATCATCATACCAACGACACTGCACGTAAGTTGTAAATCGGTCACCAACAAACGTACGGGACCTTAAAGGTACATGCCCACTCAGTAGGCACAAAATGTTCTTTATCGGAATTAAATAAGTGTATAACTGTAATTTTTAGAACTGGTGGAATAGTGACTATTCCACCAGTTCTAAAGATTACGAGTGGCCGCTATACAGGTATAATCATTTAGTAATAGTTATTTTACTGACAGTGACGCGCGTTTGTATCAGGCTATTTTCATATGCAAATGATGCTTGATATTTTTATTTTTTTTTATACTAATTAAATGGGTAACCGGAAAAAAAAAGTTATTTTCGACAGATTATAATGTATGATAATTGCACATCAAAATATAAATACAGAGTATACATAGTAATGTCAGTTAACATTTTAAGGAAACACGGTTATCGCCCCTGATATCAGTGTGGAAATTTAGGTCTGATATAAAATGTATAATAATGCCAATAAATACGTGGGGGTAATGGTGAATGTATGTTTATTTTGCTAGAAAATGTGTCAGATGCTGTCTCTGATATAAAGAACATGTTGTGCCTACTGAGTGGGCAAGTACCTTTAATGCAGTTGCAGTACAGCGTATCGTGACTCGATCAAGGACATTTCGCCTCTTGGTATATTTGCCGAGTAAAAACAGAGAATACAAGCCTTCGATTTAGTTCCCTTGTTTCTACGCCGCGTAGAGACGTACGTTACGTATAAGTTATTGTTCACCTATTGGATTTCTCAGTTCCTGCAAAATCCAATATATAGAGAATAGTAGGTTAGTGCCGTGAATGGGAAAAAAAATCCGGCAAGGCCCAAGAATTTCTTTATTTCTCATCAGAAGTATATGTTGTGACCACTCATTTGAACCGTCTCGCCGAGACGGTTCAAATGAGTGGTCACAACATATACTTTGGTTCAGAAATAAGGCAGTAGATAGAGAATAGTAGGTTAGTGCCGTGAATGGGAAAAATATCTGGCAAGGCTCAGGAAACGGGATGGGCGAGGCTCTGCCGAGCACATCCCGTTTCCGTGCCGCGCCAGATATTTGTTCCCATTCACGGCACTAACCTACTATTCTATTTATCCCGTCAACACCTAGACATGGCTGTAAAATGCAAAAATAGTATTGACTGGATATCAAAAATGTTTCACGGCACCGTGTTTCACGGCACATACGCACTGTGTTGACGGGATAAGTGAGGAATAACAAACTTATAGTTCAGCTGGTCACGGATGTAATAAGCCAATTTTTGTTCGCCAAAGTGTCAACAGTACTACTCGTGGCGTTACAATAATTGTTTACGTTTCAAATCATAACAAGTCTTAGAAAACCCTTTACATTTGGATGTGAAACAAAACAATATGGTTCTATCGTAATGTCAAAACATTCATCAAATGCCACTTCAACATAACAACCAACCACTTTGTGAAAGCAACCAGACAAGTGATAGATGGCTCAGTCTTTGCAAACGTGCTCATGATGTCTCGACTAATAACTGTATCTCTGTGTTTCATTATTGTCCAATGCAGTTTTCTATATGGTAAGTATGTTGGAGCTTTACTTATCTATAACCAGTTTGGATACTTGGATTTAAATATAGAGGCAACTAGCACTATTCATGTATTAATTAAAGGGCCCATCGGTTGCAGTTGTGGTTCAGTCATATGCACATTATAGTCCTTCACAGGGTAACAAAACTGGTTAAAACCGCGTGCAAATATTCCATCTCTGTCACGTAGGTTTTAATTTTAAATTAACTTGGATTATGCAGGGCTTGCTGTGAAGTCATAGATGACCCATAAATGCTTAGTTTTATTTGTATTCGTTTTATTTTTAACATTCTGTTTTAATCAATTTCATATATTGATCCTGTCTACAGAAATACACATTTCAAAGCCTGAGAAAAAGACATTTTATTCACAATAATGTTGGTTTTAATGAAAAATAGATGTCGTAATTTCCATTATCTAATGAACTTGCTATGATGTCACAGCTCATTTGTATAAACGATGCAGAAATTAAAAGCTCTATCAATTGTGGCAGACATGGAATATTTGTATGTCGTTTTTACGAGTCTTGTTAGATTGCCAATGACTATATTGTGCATATGAAACACAATTGCATCCGAGGGGCCTTTTAAATATATGCATGTCTACGGTATCTCAATTTTAAATACACATCATATAGATAGTTTCATTAAATTGTAAAATAAAATATTATAGGAATGAATGGCTTTTTTGTGGAAGGCCTCGTCCAGTATTCCAGCGACTTTTCCAAATTTATATCCCCGATAAATTCCACAAAAAGGCCATTCATTCCTTATAATTCCAGCATTTTAAATAAATTAATCAAGAAAATGTGTTTATTTTGACAGACGGCAGCCATTTGTTTACATTGACAGCACTGACAGCGCACCTGTACTGTAGAAAGTAGTTCGGCGTGGGAGTTAACTGGGATATAAATTTTGGACAGAGACTTGCTACGTGCCAATCAAATGTTAGGGAATTGTGTAAATATTTTTGTGCTGGAATTATAAGGCATATGTTCATTTCAATGGAGAGATCTCTGTTTTGAATCCCGATATCTGTATTTAAGTGTAAAACACAAACGGTTTGCCATATGCCAATGCGTATTTTCTGCCATATCAGTAGCTGGATGCGAGTCGTATCTACGATTGGTGACGTACAATGCCGGACTGACGTCATCGGTGGGCCAATATGAGGCAAGAAGGCGGGAAACTGGGCCCGCAGTGGCCGAGCTGAATGCAGACGTGGTGTGCCTACAAGAGGTAACCAACTTGTTTTTTTTTCATATTTTATGGAACGCCATAACTGTCTTACGTTGGAAATAAATTGTCGCCATCTTTTCGCATTCAGGGGGGGGGGGGGGGGTGGTATCCCAAAATCAGAACCGAAATTTACATCGAGAAAAAATATATTCAGCCCTGAAATTAGAATAACCCGACCTGGTGCTTACCACACCAAAGTCACTTGGCCCCTTCCCCTAAAATAGGATTACGAATAATAATAATCGTAATACTCATATAAGGGGTATAACCAGATTCAACTGTCACATACAAAAAGCCAAAGACGTATGTGAGGGCCAAACCAGAGGCCCGTTTCATTAAACTTCGTACGACTAAAATGTTCATTAGTGCAAATTTAGGATCGTCTGGAAATTTTATTGATGGATCTACATTTATTGAGCATAGGCTGCATGTGCAGCATATGCTCAATAAATGTAAATCCAGTAATTGTTTACAGGAAAACAGTGTTAATGTGAAATTTACAGACTATCATAATTTTGCACTTACGAACATTTTAGACGTACGAAGTTTAGTAAAACTACCACCAGGTCTCCAGTCTGAATTCTGGTAAGGATGAATACCGATCGTTGAATTACCCGTCGCATGCTCCCAACCAACCACGCATGGAGTGTTGAATTTGTGCACAAGAATGATGTAATGAAATATTAAAATAATCCTATATGAGTTACATGTATAACAGCATTGAGAAACTCTGGCACACTTATTAACAGCTAGAACTACTAGAAAGTGTGTTCATAGAACACGGATGCCCTACATATTGCGTTGATACTAAACGAGGCAAGTGTGAAATTCTAAGTCTAAAAAGGGGAGATAATCCATGACCCGGGGGTGAAATAAAAAATCGAAATAATTTTTGCACATCTACTCATCATAAAGAAGCTGCATACATGTACGGAATGGTGCGAGGGTTTCCGAGTGATACTATGGTGCATTATTGTATCAGCGTGTCGTTATATCAACATACCATTATGTAATGATGTATGACCGTGTCGTTGTGTCAACTGACCATTATGTATCGCTGTGTCGTTATGTCCATATGTCATGATGTAATGTTGTATCGCCGTATCTTTATGTTGCATCGTCGTGTCGTTGGGTTGTTTCGCCGTGTCGTTATGTCCACATACCATTGTGTAATGTATCGCCGTAACGTTATGTTGTTTTGCCGTGTCGTTATGTCCACATACAATTCTGTAATGTATCGCCGTAACGTTATGTTGTTTCGCCGTGTCGTTATGTCCACATACCATTATGTAATGTATCGCCGTAACGTTATGTTGTTTCGCCGTGTCGTTATGTCCACATACCATTTTGTAATGTACCGCCGTAACGTTATGTTGTTTCACCGTGTCGTTATGTCCACTGGTCATTATGCGATGTTGTGATGTTGTATTAAATACTGGTGTAGACTAATACACATGGAATCCCACAGGTATCCCAGAAATGCATACATAATGCTGAGGCAGCACGATGATATGGGACGGACAAACTGGGCCAGCCATGTTAGACTGCTGCTACATCGTTATGGCTTTGGTTATGTATGGGTAGCGCAGGATATTGGCGATACCGACTCATTTATTTCAAAATTTTAGCAACGAATGGCTGACTGCCTTAACCCTTTGAACCCGAAATACCGCTATATCGGTTTATGCAAAAAGGGCAGATCCAGATGAGCCGGCTCGTAACGAGCCGTCTCATCAGGATCTGCATTTTTTGAAAGCAATTTTAATATTTTTGAGAACAAAAACACCCCCTTTTCATAAATGGACGAATCTGAAAATCATGTTGTGACCATTGGATTGGTCGGAACATTAGCATATCGCAGTCCATTCCAGTTCCTTAGGGTTGAAAGGGTTAAGCAAGATTGGAGTCGCGATATTGATTCATCCGGAAGGTGTTATCTGTATCAAAACTGTAAAACCTTGCTTAATGTTGAACGCTATATCTCATGCGACTTGCCATATTACCTTAGGAAAGCAATGTCGAACATTAGATGTTCCAACCATAACATTTGTATTGAAGTCGGAAGACATTTGGGTATTGAACGACATTTACGATTTTGTCAATATTGTCTTTTACACGAGGGTTTGGAAGTAGTGGAAGATGAAGTGCATGCCTTTTTTATTGTAAGCTATATGCTGACTTGCGTATTAAATATTTAGACCCAACCATATACCCAAGCAAGTCTGCGACAGAATACTATCGACTAATCGCAATACAGAATCCTACAGCTATTTAAAATTGCTACATTTGTCTACCATCTATTGAAACTAAGAAAATCGTTTACTTAAACATTGTCTATGTGACCCGTTGCCTGACGTAGAATGACATATACTATACATTTATGGGAACTTAATCACAACTCGTCGGGCAATGGCTCACATCATATACATGCAGTGGCACTGTTATATCATTTACATATACATGTTGTGTGTAATGGGCCGGTGGCCTACATCACTAAATAAACAATTGTAATTATAATTGTTGTAATGCCGTGTCGTTAAGTCGACATACCATCATGTGATGTTGTGTCACCGTATCGTTATATCCATAGCTAATGAAACCGAAAACATTTAACTTATGGGGTGTCTTAAACCGCAGCCGAGTGTTTATTTGTATTAGATGTACGTTATAATGCAATCAAGTCCACGGTTTTGCAGTGATATTCTGTTGTACAATACAATGTATTAAAACAAATTTCGGGAAGAGAAAATACTGATTTACTCAGCCGTTTATGACAAATCATTATTGCAAAAACATCAATGATGCGATGACGTAAATTATCGAAAAATATATTGCTTTGCATTGTTTATATAGCCGTAAAATTTGTGGGCAGGTTTCGTGAAACAGACAGTAGTCTGACATTCTCTATATACACCCACCGTCTCTGTCCGTGTTCTTCAGATCTGGTACTCCAGCGACATGGAGCAAATCCTCGGCGCCATTGGTCCCTCCGCGCACACGTACAGTGCACTCCACGACGTCACAGATCACATGACGCCCGTGTCCCCACTGGCCTCCCCGTGCATGTCCTCCTCGTTCCTGATCTCATTTATGCCGTGTTTAACCTGGCGCTGCGACGTCCACTCCAGCGACAGAGCAACTCTACTCGACTGCGCGGAGCGGCAATGTGGTCTCATGGAGCTTGACCAACAGTGTATCACATGCCTGATCATCTCCGAACGAGCGTCGCTGTTCAACAGGTGATCCTAATTCATAAATATCATTTTCGTATTCATACCTAATGAATCACAAACGTACTATGCCAACGGTTGGTTCTAAGTCCATACTTTACCAACATTTGGTTCTCAGTCCATACAAAGTACTTAGGCTCAAACATGTGCGACTGTGACTGGAGAAATGGCTCTTATAGGTATTTCGATCAGTGTAGATCCAGATCAGCCTGTGCATCCGCACAGTCTGATCAAGATCTGCACTGTTCGCCATTCCATCAATGAAACACTCGTCGTGCTTCTAACAAGCAAAGCAGATCGTTACCAGACTACAGAAGTGTGATATTTAATAAGGAGCTATACTGGTCACAAATTCCATAAGCCCAATTTCTTCATCACAGCCACATTTTATCTCGTTCCAGCTGCTTTAGCAATATGGGTAACCAGGTGAACATTCCAGGACTTCTGTTGGTCAGCAAGCGCCCTCTGGTCAACGCCCGCCTCACGTACTACAGGAATGAGACCCTGCTCCTGCCCAGGGCAAGAATAACGGCCGAGGTTAGTTCCGAATAGGGGAGTGAACGTAAGATTGGTACATGGGTACCTTATGTGAATTGCAAAGGTGCACGTGTCTCAAAATGGCAGCGCACAGTTGCAGCAGCACCATGAGGTTGGTACATTTTGTATTTATTTTCAAGCACACAGTATACTTTGCGCAGCGACATATAGACGAGGGGGTGACGGTATGTGTCACCGATAAACGGCTACTAACGTTTTCAATAAGGCATCATATTGTATAACAAGGGCGGACCCGGCAAGATTGTTTACAAGTTACAAGACACGTTTCTACGTTCGCGTTGTGAAGTTATTGTTTATTTGGGGGTGTTTTTTTTGCTCCAAAATGCGCCAGAACGCAGGAAATGCGATGTAGATTTCAAAAAATTTCCGGGGGCGAATGCCCGGACCCCCCTAGCGCGTTCGATAATATATTCAAGTATTGCAAAATAGTTACGCCCCCCTAACCCGAAATCCTGGATCCGCGCCTGGATACTATATATACCTCTAATTTTCGTTACACTACATTGCATTACATAATAGTTGATGACGTATTCTTTCCAAAATTGCATTTGGAGACTTATTAGATGAGTTTTTGATAACATAGTTTTGTCTCATGATGTTGCCTTTCCTCTCAAGAAGAAGACAACGTAGTATGAAGTTGCGCGAAGATGGAACATTATGCGGAAAATATATATAGAGCAACTCATTGTCTACAAAACGGAAATCATGCAGCAATGCCGCGGTTAGTAGTTTCATTTACAGTGGAACATCTCTAAGCCGGACACCCTATAAGGTTCCCAGTGTGTCTGGTTTAGAGAGGTACGCCTGTATTACAGGTATGTGAACATTCAAATACGTATTGGCGTGATTTGCAGTCATTACCGAAGACGTTATCGTTGGGTATATAGAGAATAGTAGGTTAGTGCCGTGAATGGGAAAAAATATCTGGCAAGGCTCAGGAAACGGGATGGGCGAGGCTATGCCGAGCACATCCCGTTTCCGTGCCGCGCCAGATATTTTTTCCCATTCACGGCACTGACCTACTATTATATGTATCCCATAATCACCTACAAATGGCTGTAAAATGCAAAAATAGTATTGACTGGATATCAAAAATGTTTCACGGCACCGTGTTTCACGGCACATACGCACTGTGTTGACGGGATAAAACCTTATACACTCAGTAGTACCTCTAAAAACCGGACACACTCGGACCCTATTGCGTTTAATTTAGACGGGTTTCACTGTAATTTACACCATTGCCGTGTCTGTTCATGATTGAAAATTATAAAACTTGTGGTGGAGGGCTTACAGTGAAATCTCCTCTCTTCTTCGGACACCCTGGGACCTCACATGGTGTCCGGTTTAGATAGGTTCCACTGTAGCAAGATGTCAGTATTATATACGATGTGTTGAACGATACTTAATTAACCATGCATACACTCTTCAAACGTTTCATATTCTTCGATGTCTAATAACATTATATTGACTGTTCCTTGCTATTTTGAGAAATTCCTATACAAGTTGTATATATCCTACATTGTATTTATCCCCTCAGGTGGACGGCGTCGGGACCGTCGTTTGTACACATCTGACGACGGACGTCGGACCAACCTACTTCGAAAGTACGTAAATTTGTAACATTATAACCAGTAGCCGATTTCATCAACATTGCAAAGCATACTTTAGTAGCAAAGTATACTTTGAGGGAGAAATTTTCAATTTTATGATAAATTTATTATTTTTTATTATACTGAATTTATTACATTATCACAGCCAATTTGGCTGTGATAATGTAATAAATTCAGTATAATAATTCTGCATACTTTTAATCATGAAATATATGCATTTGTTAGTTCTATATGAAATAATGCATTGCAGGAAAAATAAATGATTTCTCCCTCAAAGTATACTTTGCTAGTAAAGTATACTTTGCAATGTTGATGAAATGGGCTACTGCTCTATCGGACGTCTCCCTCGCGGATTTCCTGACTACCAAATACGCGTTATGGCTAGACATGCGAGCCAGCGACGACGACCAAATGCACGGTAGCGGACGCCAAGTTGAGAACGCTAGCGAGGGTGTGACGATCCAGATAACCAAAGAGGCGGATGGAGCTGGCACATTGAAATCGGCTACTGCTCTATCGGGTGTACCGAGTAAATACTTATCACATCTTTGATACATGTTCCAGTTGTGTTTCTACATTTACACAGCACATGGGCAATGTATGGGCATGAGGATGTGATAACACAGTTAGCTCACGTTCGTCCGCATGTACGATAGATAATCCACTCGCTAAAGCTCGCGGATTATATCCTCGTACATGTAAT
Source organism: Conchocele bisecta (assembly GCA_029237695.1). Taxonomy (NCBI): domain Eukaryota; kingdom Metazoa; phylum Mollusca; class Bivalvia; order Lucinida; family Thyasiridae; genus Conchocele; species Conchocele bisecta. Next base: position 37,742,545 of record CM055276.1, read on the forward strand.
GCGGACGAACCATGATATAACTGTTCTACTTCCGTTCTTTTTTCAAACGCCACAATCAGTGAAATTTGCTGATGGCTTAAACATACTAAGATGGCCGAGTTGGCCACTCCATGAGCCGAATACGATACAGTAACAAAGCAATGTTTACATGTAAAATCGAACAAACAAACATGTACATGTAGCTGCAAAAGGACCGGTGAAAAATAAATTACGTGTAGTTATAATTCGCATAAATAATTTCGCTCAAATATTAATTTATTAAAAACTCAATATAATTTGTGTATGAACAATACAGTAACTGTCACATCCACAATGTGCAGATAATCCGATTATCGTGTATTATAAGGCCAGTGTTGTTTTTTCAGAACTTCCATACGACAGCTGGGAGTCGCAGAACCTGGCGGAATCTCGCGTGTTAGTGTCCTCCCTGGAGCATGTGCAGCACGCGGTTGTCATGGGAGACACGAACAGCGGACCACGTGTCCCACATAGCGACGTTCATTCTTCATTTACAGGTATGTTATACGTGTCAGTTGTCGCACCGGTAAATACGGTGTTCCATTTAGGACATCGTACTATCGTCATCGTAGTATCGTACTATCATTATCGTAGCATCGTGATATCGTAGCATCGTGATATCGTACTATCGTTATCCTAGCGTCGTGATAGCGTACTGTTGTCATCGTACTATCGTCAAATTGTAGCATCGTACTATCGTCACCCACCACCCAACTCGAAATCATGGATTCGCGCCTGCAGGGTGTAACGGAATGGCCTGTTCCACAGATTTCCAATCAAGTATTACCTAGTGCATAATAATATTTAGACAGCCGACATCAGCGAGGGCCAGTTTAGTCCAGCTTGTGCTGGTAATTACAATGAATTCAGTACGTAATGCCGTCTGTTTGGAGCTGTCTATGCAGTGTACCAATTGCTCGCTTAGCGACATACACTCAGGTTGGGCTGGTTGTAGTATGATAAGTATAATTGTAGTTCCAGACAAGGTGCAACTCAGATGGTGATCACAAGAACGTTACAAAGGGCTCAGGCTTAGAGAGCTTCCACTGTAGCATAAATGATTGATTACAGCTGGGTACAACCACATCACGGGCCACGGGTTCGATACACAGTACGTGGAGTGGGTCGCGGTGTGCACCTACTGCAGCTACAACGCCCTGTCGGACGGCAGTGCCAGCGCCATATTGGATCACGTGTTCACGCGGGGCCTCACCGTGAGAGGAACCAGGGTAAGTAAGGGAACCACTCTACACTGTGGTGACAGCGCCATATTGGACCACGTGTTCACGCGGGGCCTCACCGTGCGGGGAACTAGGGTAAGTCAGGGAACCACTCGACACTGTGGTGCCAGCGCCATATTGGACCACGTGTTCACGCGGGGCATCGCCGTGCGGGGAACCAGGGTAAGTCAGGGAACCACTCTACACTGGGGGTGACAGCGCCATATTGGATCACGTGTTCACGAGGGGCCTCACCGTGAGGAGAACCAGGGTAAGTAACGGAACCACTCTACACGCCAGCGTCATGTTGGACCACGTGTTCACGCGGGGCCTCATCGTGCGGGGTAAGGTACCAGGGTAAGTCCACAGGCGGTCGGCTTCGTGACTGGATGGTATAGTACATGTATACCGTTTTTGACATTTAGAAAACAAACAGAAAATGTAGTCATATATGTGTATGTAGAAAAAACAACATGTCGTCATATTTTATATGTAGACAACAAATAATAATAAACTAAAATAGGACTACACTGTTTTTTTGTTCGTTTCTACATGTCTAAAACAATAGAGTATACCATCGTATCACCAAGCCGGCCACCTGTGGGCAAGCCATGGTCTGTTCTATACTGTGAATCATGGGGCGCGGTTTGGACTTGAATGGCACTTTGTATATCACCCATTTGAATAGCTAACATGAGTGCCCGTAAGTCACAAAATACGCCCGTCGAAGATGGGCCAGGCAGCGAAGATGCAGAAATGTTAAGCTGTCACCAAGGTAAGAAACATTGATAATTTGAAAATATATAGCATTGTTTCTTCCTCTTGTTGTGATAAACAGGTATACTAATTCAGATAGAGATGTGTAAAGTAGAAATTATATAGAATTGGATACAAAAATGTAGAAAAAATGGCTAAGTTAAAAAGGTGATATTTGTGTTAACAAATATTTTTTCGGCATAAAAACAGCAAGGTGCACATCTTCAATATGTGTAGAAGACGTGTGTATAGTTTCAGATCGATTGACTGAACGGTTTCAGCGGAGTTGCGTACACAAACTATGTACCCTATATATAATTGTATACAAAAATGTAGAAAAAATGGCGAAGTTAAAAAGGTGATATTTTTGTTAAAAATATTGTTTCGGCATAAAAGCACCAAGGTGCACATCTTCAATATGTGTAGAAGACGTGTGTATAGTTTCAGATCGATTGACTGAACGGTTTCAGAGGAGTTGTGTACACAAACGCTATACCCTATATAGAATTGTAATACAAACATGTAGAAAAAATGGCGAAGTTAAAAAGGTGATATTTTTGTTAAAAAATAATTGTTCGGCATAAAAACACCAAGGTGCACATCTTTAATATGTGTAGAAGACATGTGTATAGTTTCAGTTCGATTGACTGGACGGTTTCAGAGGAGTTGTGTACACAAACTATTCAGTTTTTCTGTCCGCCGTCCGCCCCGTGGTAAAACATAATACGTACCGTTTTTTTTAAAACGGTCGTATAAAAATAACGGTCGTAGCATCAATCTTACTACTCTTAAAATGAATATAACCGGATTCAACTCTCACGTACAAGAAAGCCAATTATCCCCAATGTAACACAGGTGGAAGACTCGGACCTAATTATTGGGCCCTAGGTCCGAGTCTTCCACCTGTGCAATGTAATAGTAAACAGTTTACGTTGGATACAAACCCAACAAGTCCCTGTTTATGGCGAGTCCCGTTTGTTTCAGAGAGTGTTTGACGGTGCAACTATGCCCGGTGGTTACGCCATGTCTGACCACTACGGTATAGAGGTCATTATTGAGGCGACAACCGAGTGACCGCCGCACTACACACCGGCTGCAGTTACATAAGTGGAGGGTCAGTGAAAGAAGGTGGCTAACTTAGCACCCTTCTTCCACTGAGGCCCTCAATTACTGTCCGTTCCACGTTTATCTGGCGTTCCACGTTTATCTGGCGAACTACTTTTGTCTATTGAAATGTTGAACACATTAAATAAACAATATATTTAGCATGTATGCGTTGCTTCATTAACAATACAAGGGCATAGTTATCACGAAGCTAATTCCCTCACTGGCAGCTTTGATAACAAAAACAAAAAACTTTAACGCATGTGCCTTACAAATAAGGTGAACTTCAGTTCTCAGTGACCTTGACACTGGGCAGTCGGATGTGGGCGGTATTCAAAATAAATCACATCCCTAGACATACATTGTGCTCAAAATCGGTGAAGCAGTTATTGAAAAATGCCAGGTGTTACTAACGTACTCGCGCACATGGACTAATGATATATGCCCTCTTGCCTATCTGTGTGTGGATATAGAGAATAGTAGGTTAGTGCCGTGAATGGGAAAAAATATCCGGCAAGGCTCAGGAATATTTTTATTTCTCATCAGAAGTATATGTTGTGACCACTCATTTGAACCGTCTCGCCGAGACGGTTCAAATGAGTGGTCACAACATATACTTTGGTTCAGAAATAAGGAAAATAGATAGAGAATAGTAGGTTAGTGCTGTGAATGGGAAAAAATATCTGGCAAGGCTCAGGAAACGGGATGGGCGAGGCTCTGCCGAGCACATCCTGTTTCCGTGCTGCGCCAGATATTTTTTCCCATTCACGGCACTAACCTACTATTCTATTTATCCCGTCAACACCTTCAAATGGCTGTAAAATGCAAAAAATTGTATTGACTGGATATAAAAAATGTTTCACGGCACCGTGTTTCACGGCACATACGCACTGTGTTGACGGGATAAAAAAAAGTCACCCTCTCCAGAAAGAAATATTTGAAAAATTCCATTAAACGACACATGGGACTCCTGATCATATGATTAAAATATAATTGCTTCCTAAATGTGATGGGATATATGTATAGCATATATGTGAACATTGCCTTGTTACCATATCCTATGCGGCTCATGGAGTGACCAACTCGGGGGGATCTTTGTCTCAGCCATTTTCACAGCTTGTGATGTTTGACGAAGAACGGAAGCAGGACATATCATATAATGTAGCTAACCATACATAGACCAGATGGCCGCGGCCCGAATGTCGAGCCCGTCGAGGCATTTGATGATGGAAATACTATGAAAGTATTTTTGATGACCAAGGCAAGGTTTGAACCCACAACCTCCGGATTGGAAGTCAGGTGTTCTAACCCCTAGGCCACAACCCATCCCAGCAATGAGAAAAAAATTCAGAGTGAAAGGGTTAATCCCAGTGTGTGCGGTTCAGTAGCCAATTTCACCAACATTGCAAAGTATACTTATCTAGCAAACTATACTTTGAGGGAGACATTTTCAATTTAAGGATAAATTTATTAATTTTTATTATACTGAATTTATTACATTATCACAGCCATTTTGGCTGTGATAATGTAATAAATTCAGTATAATAATTCTGCATACTTTTAATCATCAAATATATGCAGTGGTTAGTTCTATATGAAATAATGCATTTTTGGAAAAATAAATGATTACTCCCTCAAAGTATACTTTGCTAGATAAGCATACTTTGCAATGTTGATGAAATCGGCTACAGGGACGTTCCACTATTACGCTAACAAGTGAAGTACGCACATGGACCATCACCACATACATGTGTACCGCCGGCTGGCAACGGGGATCATACAACGTAAATTGTTTGAAACAATCGTATGGTATCTACTCTCTGTTTCATTTAACCCGTTCAGTAACTTGAATGATCTGTTCTATGTTGAATTTTGGATTTATTCCATCAGTTGGAGAAGGTGTAATTGTAAAAACTTGGAAACACTCTACAAATGATGCAGATCCTGATGAGCCGGCTCGCTTCGAGCCGGCTCATCTGGGTCTACATCATTTGCAAACATTAGTGTAGAGGTCTGTAGGATTGACAGGGTCAATTTTTATGCCTATACATGTATAAACATTGCAAATAAGAATGAGCATATTTTTTATTTCATGAAAGTTGGTTTTATTTCTTAGTTGGATCATTTGCAAACTATCTAGCTAGGTTCCGGAAAAATGCCCTATTTTTTTTTCAATGTGGAAATAGTTTTTTTGCAATGAAGTCATTATTTTGACGGAATTTCACGAAATAAAAAGAAATCTTGTACTGAAATAAGTTATTAAAGTGTTACGCATCTGCAATTACCGTAATGTTTTGCATTTCACACAAACACACATTATGCAATTTTTAATTTATACACATATGACTTTGTCCAATAAATAACTACACACATGTACCATCATCCAGTTTCACCAAACAACACGTAGTATGACCCCGGCCTTGGTATTACCTTCCTTATTGCATCCTTTGTTTTTTGCCAATTTCGATTCCGGAAAAAAAAAGTGCACTATTTTCCGTCCGTAAATGACGTTCAAAGACAACAGTAAATTTAGAGATGATTTTTTTGGTAAATTTTTGCGACTGTCGACATTTACAGGAAATATAATTTATTTTCAAAGTGAAAGTGAATGGGTTTAATGTCTCAGCAACAGCTAAGGTCATATAGAGATGGGACCAAAGTTTAATGTCTCATACGACAGAACAGTGAGATGGATATACTGTGTAAGTATTTTTTACGCCTAGGGTGAGGATTGAACTCACAACCTCCGGTATTGAAGTCCAGTGCCATATCCCCTAGGCCACAGCCTATTCCTAATTTATTTTTTTAAAAACCAATATCGGCGAAACACAGCAATATGATAAGGGAGGTAATTTCAGACCCTGAGCGAGATAAAAACAAAAACACAATTCCAAAACAAGATATTCTTAATAATACATCATTCTACATGTATGTACATATAAATATATATATGGTTGACTGGAGAAATGGGGCTTATGGGTTTTGCGACCAGTGTAGATCCAGATTAGCCTGTGTACAATTTGATCAGGATCTGCACTGTTCACCATTCCATCAATGAAACACCTGTCATGCTTCAAACAAGCATTATAGATTGTTATCGGGCTACAGGAGTGTGCTATTTGGTCAATAGCTACACTGGTCACAAATCACATAGACTCCATTTCTTCAGTCACAGCCACATAAATATGGGTGACAAAATCTGCAGCATGGGTGAGTGAAATGAGCTTTAAATAATGTACCACAGCAGAATCTCACACACACATAAAATCTTGCATTGTCAATAATTCCACCACAAAAATATTTACACAATTCCCTAACATTTGATTGGCCCGTAGCAAGTCTCTGTCCAAAATTTATATCCCAGTAAACTCCCACGCCGAACTACTTTCCGTAACCGTGAGGCGCAGTTAAAATAATTCTTAAGAAAACGGAAAATAAACACATTTTCTTGATGAATTTATTTCAAATGCTGGAATTATAAGGAATGAATGGCCTTTTTGTGGAATTTATCGGGGATATAAACTTGGAAAAGTCGCGGGAATACTGGACAAGGACTTCCGGTCTTCGTCCAGTATTCCCGCGACTTTTCCAAGTTTATACCCCGATAAATTCCACAAAAAGGCCATTCATTCCTATAATGGATTGCTCCACACTTGAATTATATGGGAACCTCTCTACACCGGACACCCTGGGAACTACCGGGGTATCCGGTTTAGGGAGATTCCACTGAACTAGCTCGACTTGGAAACGGTAGGAATTCCTTGGCGGGTGTTAGAATTCCTACACGTTTCCTAGGCTTGGTGGATAAACATGATTTCACCATGGTATTATCTGTCGAGACGATTATAAACAAGTATATGAAGTTTCAAATGCGAAGTTTGAACTTATGGTTGAGATAGGAGTAATTTAAAAACTTAACGCAGATTTCGGACGGACACACAGATGAAAACATGGATGACGTCAATGTGATATCTACGTCTCGTTTTCTGCGAGCGGGCTCGACAAAACAGTTTTCGGAAACTAAAGAGTACCCAAATGCGTCGGTCAAGATTACACTAGAAAATATGCGACCTATTACCGTCCATATCAATCAATCAGCTTAAGGTTTTTATGGTTTTAATGTATGTTTTACAAAGTTATATATAGTAAATAAATGGTTAGTGCCGTCGAATATAAAATATATTCGGTTGAGCCGTAGACAGCTTTATTGGGGCGAGCTTTAGCGAGCCCATATACATTTGTCGGGGCGAAACCGAATATATTTTATATTCGACGGCACTAATCATGCATACTAAACTTAATTGTTTGAACGTGCGTGACGTCATTCACGTCATGTTTTGACGTCATTCCCTCGCCATACGTCACAAATCTAGCGACGTCATTCAAAGCAAAATGGCGGCGTCCACACTAGGTAGATTCGGTATTCTATCTAATTAAATCTCCAATTTATTTACGATGAGCTTCAATATTGGCTAGTTTTAGACTACACAGTTGTCATAATAAGCATTGCAATCATAATGGACATATCCATGTTGTTGGTTACGTCGCATATACTGTAAAAATGGACAAAATTCAACTAAAAAAGACAGCGATTTCGATTTAAAATTTGCCGCAATCTTGAATTTGCTGTCGAGACTGACCAATTAGAGGCCGCGATTAGAGGTCAAAGGTGAAAAAATAAAGGCAAAAACGGCACTTCATGTATATTTTATAGGCTACTTCAGGTATATTACGTTACTTCAGATATATACAACATTTATATAACCCCTTTTATTATGCTACATGGAGCAATGGTTGCGGTATAAATGACTTTCACAGGAGAAATGAGGCTTCTGATATTGACAGGGTGCACAGTGTTCACCATTCAGTCAGTAAGACACAGGTTGTGCTCCTGACAAGAGAATAGATCCTTTTTCAGGCTCCTGCAATGTGATGGAAAATCAAGAACTAGACCAGCCACAAATGTTGCAAGTCCCATTTTCCCCCATCATAGAGATAGCCTGGCCCCATTTCTTCAGTTACAGATGAGACATCACCTCCACCGACAGTAAAACATATAGAGGATATTCATATTTTTGCAACTATTACGACATATATGTTCATCTCGTGGTGTGAAATGTCCATATTTCACTCGACCGACAGTAAAACATATAGAGGATATTCATATTTTTGCAACTATTACGACATATATGTTCATCTCGTGGTGTGAAATGTCCATACTTCACTCGACCGACAGTAAAACATATAGAGGATATTCATATTTTTGCAACTATTACGACATATAGTTCATCTCGTGGTGTGAAATGTCCATATTTCACTCGACCGACAGTAAAACATATAGAGGATATTCATATTTTTGCAACTATTACGACATATATGTTCATCTCGTGGTGTGAAATGTCCATATTTCACTCGACCGACAGTAAAACATATAGAGGATATTCATATTTTTGCAACTATTATGACATATTATGTTCACCGAGTGGTGTGAAATTTCACACCACTCGATGAACATATATGTCATATTCGTTGCAAAAATATGAATATTCGATTTATTATATACCGCTCCATGGAAATTAGCATTTTTTTAGACAGTATACGGTAATGAATGTGTATTTGCAGCCTATTTGCGCTGTTTTGTGCATATGCGCGTTATGAATATAGATAGCGGAAGTAGTCGTATTTTCACCGGAAGTTGTTTATTTCATCGATGAGAACATATGACTTTTATTTACATCGTATAACTATGTATTTCATGGGTAGGTATATAATAAATGTCTGTTTTCATATTTGGGCCACCTTGAGTCACGTTCACTATATATGGCCCGCATCGGAAAATTAATTTGCACAACTCTTGACCATATATTACAATTGAATCGCCTTGTTATCAAATATCATGTGTGAAATGGAAATGTTTATTTAACCATGTGAGCTGTTTCTCAAGATATAATGTGCTCGTGAATTTGTCCTACCTTGCTGAGCTTAATAGCGAACAATGTACACCCCTGATCAGATGTGCAGGGTGATATGGGTCTACACTAGTAGTAGTAGTTTCACCTTATCATTAATGATTTTAGAATTATCTCCCTTAGGACATTGCCACTTTCAAAAAGAGTTTCTGATATATCAACATCAGTGAAAACTAGACATTAATTAGTATGTAAAACATGCATATGCCCCCTCGACACACATAACTGAAAAAAATGGCCAAGTGTTTCAGCGACGTTGTGAGGGTAAAAAATGTGAAGGCCATGTTAATGCTCACACGAGTGCATCACATATCATGTCCATATGGATGAAGTGTGCGTGATTATTAAAGCAATCCATTCAGTATTATTAAAGTTGATGGAGAAACTATTACACTTACACATTCGATGCAGATGACCATGGATGGACGGACGTACTAACAGATGGAACCTCAACAGCAAAGCAATATGGCCAACCTTGCTATCGCAGAGCGGGCATAACAACGATGTACCAGGGTGGCAATTACAGAATCAGGCCCATATATTTTTATATATATATACAGGTGCGGAAACGTAACACTATTGATACCCCTGCACCATCTGTAGCAGTCTGCAGGAGTATAAACCAGTGGTACGTTTCCGCCACCAGCCCGTTTAACATAATTATCGTAACCTAATCCCATTCTTTATTAACTCTTCTTTTGCTTGGGGATGTCGTATCTGGACTTGCTGCTGTACCAGAGAAGGAAGGGGATACCCAGGGACGGCAGGGTCATCACCGCGAACACCAGCCAGTCGAGCTGTGAACGAAAACATAAGAGTATGTTACTGTGTGTCTACAGACGTGTGCGAAATTGACACTCATCCAGTAGCCAGTCAAGCTGTCGGTGAAAACATAGAGTATGTTACTGTGTCTACAGACGTGTGCGAAATTGACACTCATCCAGTAGCCAGTCAAGCTGTCGGTGAAAACATAGAGTATGTTACTGTGTCTACAGACGTGTGCGAAATTGACACTCATCCAGTAGCCAGTCAAGCTGTCGGTGAAAACATAGAGTATGTTACTGTGTCTACAGACGTGTGCGAAATTGACACTCGTCCAGTAGCCAGTCAAGCTGTCGGTGAAAACATAGAGTATGTTACTGTGTCTACAGACGTGTGCGAAATTGACACTCATCCAGTAGCCAGTCAAGCTGTAGGTGAAAAATAGAGTATGTTATGTGTCTACAGACGTGTGCGAAATTGCACTCATCCAGTAGCCAGTCAAGCTGTCGGTGAAAACATAAGAGTATGTTACTGTGTCTACAGACGGGTGCGAAATTGACACTCATCCAGTAGCCAGTCAAGCTGTCGGTGAAAACATAGAGTATGTTACTGTGTCTACAGACGTGTGCGAAATTGACACTCATCCAGTAGCCAGTCAAGCTGTCGGTGGTTGAAAACATAGAGTATGTTACTGTGTCTACAGACGTGTGCGAAATTGACACTCATCCAGTAGCCAGTCAAGCTGTCGGTGAAAACATAGAGTATGTTACTGTGTCTACAGACGTGTGCGAAATTGACACTCATCCAGTAGCCAGTCAAGCTGTAGGTGAAAACATAAGAGTATGTTACTGTGTCTACAGACGGGTGCGAAATTGACACTCATCCAGTAGCCAGTCAAGCTGTCAGTTAAAACATACAGTATGTTACTATGTGTCTACAGATCGTCGGACGGGTGCGAAATTGACTCGTTCAGTAGCCAGTCGAGCTGCCAGTTAAAACATAGAGTATCATACTAGGTGTCTACAGCATTTTGCTATGGAAATTTCGTCAACTTTCGACGTCATTGACAGAAACTATCACAGTTTCTGTAAATGAAAAAGCGCACATGTTCTTAGGTACAAAATCACATGTGTCTCATATGTCTATCTATTTGTACTAGAATTTGATCTGCAGGGTGGTGGGGGGGGGGGATGTACGGAATGAAACTCATCACGACAAATGTTACATTAATGAACCTAAACATACAAATAATTGACAAGACACTTACGACATGAGGAGAGAATCGCCGGTCGAACTCCTTACTGTTTACTATACCGCCTTCTCCCGGGGCACTTGTATATCCAACCTGAAACAACAAGGCAAAATTGAGAGATTGTAAGAGATAATCCATGACGGGGGGTTGAATAAAAAAATCAAAATTCATTTTGCGCATTTACAAGCCATAAGGAAGGCACCCACCAATTTTAAAGTCCTTACCTATTATGGTAAGTTTTACTTCTTACAAGGCAAAATTGGCAAATTCTAAGTCAAAAAGGGGGGGATAATCCATGAACGGGGGTCAAATCAAAAATTAAAATTCATTTGGCGCATCTACACACCATAAGAAAAGCACACACCAAGTTCCTACCTATTAATATGGTAAAAAAGTTTTACTTTACATGACGTACTGACCGACACCTGTGACGAAAACATTTCATTTCAAAAAGTGGGTGCAACAATGAATTGTAGAAAATAGAAAAATTATCGTTCAAACCACCCCAGGAGACAGTAGATTGTAGCACTCGAGTTCAAGAACGTGATACAAATCTAGTTAAATTATTTTTACCGATTTGTTTCAGTTGTGAACTTGTTGTATCTATGGATGCAGTGCCTTCAGCATTTAACTAAGTTTAGTAATCAACACTCACCTGTATCACATCAGAGCTATCCTGTGAATGGTAGCTGATCTCTGCGGCCGTGAAGTTGAAATAGCCAAACTTCAAGGGGCGTAAAATCACTGCGTGTGAAACGTTTGTATTTCTAAACAGGCAGTTAAGGAAAAAAACATATTGATTGATTATACATGTATAAATAGGCAATATCATCAGGTCCAGTGATTATAAAAATATCAGAACATGTACTCCAAGCTCGATACTAGGGGGCCGTTTCATTAAACTTCGTACAACTAAAATGTTCGTAAGTGCAAACTTATTATAGTCTGTAAATTTCACATTAACAATGTTTTCTTGTAAACAATTATTGGATTTACATTTATTGAGCATAGGCTGCATATGCAATAAATGTAAATCCATCAATTGGAATTTACAGACGATCCTAAATTTGCACTTACGAACATTTTAGTCGAAAGAAGTTTAGTGAAACGGGCACCAGGAAGTTTGATTAAATGTAACCATGTCTGGAGAAATGGTACTTATGGGTTTTGCAACCAGTGTAGATCCAGATCAGGATATGCACTGTTCGCAATTGCATCAATGAAACACCTGTCATGCATCTAACAAGCAACATAGATCACTATCAGGTGACAGGAGTGTGCTATTTGATCAGGATCTACACTGGTCACAAATCCTGTAAGCCAAATTTTCTCAGTCACAGCCAATATTAATGAGATTCAGATGTGTCAATCACCTGATTAACCAATTATAGGATGAATACATTTAATGCTGTAGTATAAAAAATTAAGAATTTCTTTTCCTTAATTTCCCTATTTTATCTTCGAAATTACATATACATGTACGTGTTGTTACCACTCATTTGAAATTTTCTGTTTCAAATACTGTAATTGTACCCTGCCAGTGACGGGTTAATCAACGAGTTTGAGCTCTGTCAATCAAATTGATTAATTTTGAGTTCAAAGAATTAGATCGAGAACATCCTTGGAAAATTTGAAGGGCACAGATAAGAAAAATTGTTTGGAGATCAGAGAGGCTAAAGCAGGGCTCCAGATAAATTTTGTATCTAAAGAGTATGGTACGCCCAGATTTCAAATTCAATGCGTATTTTACTTTTACAAACGCGTTATTGATTTTCTTATTATTTGTTCCAAATGATAAACAAAATAAAATGTGCGTATCATATGCTAATACGCACCTTATCTGGAGGTCTGAGCTAAAGTATGTCATGAGAGTCTCCACACAATATGTCAGCAAATACTGGGGTACTTTTGATATGATAAACCTCAGATAAATTTTACTAAATACTGGGGTACTTTTGATATGATAAACCTCAGATAAATTTTACTATCACCGGCTGATGACGTTACCCTCATAGCGATAGCAATCGCAGTTATTTTGACCAAAACTTACATGTTATGTGTAGCGGTCTAAGGGTTAACAACCGTTTTAAATTCTCATCCGACAGACCAGTCGGATGGAAATAGCATGAAAGTATTTTTATGCCCTAGGGTAGGTTTTAAACTCACAACCTTTTTTATTCAGGTCTTGTAGTATACCCCTGAGCCACAGCCTATCCCTATATCACTCATGTAAGATCCCATATGTAAATGTTCGCACATTATTCTGTTGCCCATGGTAACACAAAGGATACGGAGCAATTCTTTCCCAGGTGACTTGCAGATTTCCGCTGACGATGTTAAAATCTTCTTTCGGAAAGCTGTCGTCTTGGAGTTGGACATTTAGTGCAGCGCTGAAATAGAAATAATTCAACCGTAAATAACTGTGATATATTAATTTAACCACCAACGCAGGCATCGCAAAATGATTGTCAGACTAGTCCAAAATATGAAAATTACTTGCAAAAAGTGCAGATCCTGATGAGACGGCTAGCCACGAGCTGGCTCATCTGGAGACAGGATCTGTACTGTTTGCAAACATTTCAAGTTCAGTGTTGTTGAAGTCGGTGCAGATCCTGATCAGACTGTGTGGATAACTCTTTAGTAAATAACTCTTTGTGAGAACAAGTTATTTTGTTTGCTACGTATGTGTACATGTCCAAAACAGTATATTATAATGTCCTATCACCAAGCCGACCAGCTGTGTCATACAATAGCCAAGTTACCCTTTTCATGCTGAAGATTCACCTTTTTTCTGACGAAAATATTTTCTATATTTCTACTATAAAGTATATTTTGTCACCACTCATTTGAACCGTCTCGCCGAGACGGTTCAAATTAGTGATAACAACATATGATTTCATGAAGAAATGCAAAAACAATATTTACAAAAGAATCGGTTCGACAATTTGATGCCTGTGTATCTGTATCCCTCCCAGGTTTATTACCGCAGTGTTTTATCAACCATTTTCAGTTGGTGTGTCAAACTGGGACCCGTTTCACTAAGCTTCGTACGACAAAAATATTTGTACGAAGATTTCCATAAATTAAATTCACACTTTAACATGGTTCACTAATGCTACCATTTTCCACTAAAATCTGAACAATTGGACGAAAAATTTCTCAAAATCGGCTGCCGATCTGAACTTTGTTGCACACCTTAGATTTGCACTTACATACTTCTTAATCGTACAAAGTTTAGCGAAACGGCCCCCAAGTTTCTTCTGAGAAAATGGTGTGTCATACATGTACTATGGAAAAATAATAAAACATCTAATTTCAGTGTTAAAAAAATAATAATGTGAGTCGCACTGGTAAATAAATCACTAATTACCTTCCACCAATGTTGTATATTTTATATTCCACAGTAAGTTCCCTGTCCTCGACCAGATATTGGTTCATGATGTTCTTTGAGGCCAGCAACCTGGCTTCCCCGTCATCCTCAGCATGATAGCCATGGAGAAATGCTACCATACATAAACACACCGCCAATAACCTCATCTGGAAATGAGAAATCAAACCATATACGAGATACGCCATGTGATTTTCTCATGAAAATCTTTTACAGAAACTAATATTTGTCGTTGAAAGGTGACAAAAGTTTCATAGCAAATGAGGAATAGAATTCAGCATTTGCTACGAAAGAGGCGGGGCGATCATGGATTTGTCACAGGGCAGTAGAGGACCATGCAAGGAAACAGAAATTATGAGACATTTACCCGAGCGTTAAGGTTTTGTCACACCAAGTATGTTAGTTGCAGCCTGTAACTCTGTGACCCTCCCGTACCGCACGTACCAGTTCCCCCCGATAGCATTCCTGCAGAGTGGCGAATCAGATCTGATTCACACTTTAGATAGTAACTAGAGGATTGGTTTTCAGACAAAAACATATGTTTCCCCTAATACCACCACTGCATGTTATCAGAACTCGGAAAAGTAGAATTAAGGCAGCAACAGCATATAAGCTACCTTGTATTTTCTGCATACTTTTGAAGATACGCGCGACACAAGTTGAATATCCCCACTTTTGACTAAGTCAAGGGCCATAACTCCGTGAATACTAGATGTATCCGCACCTAAAACACCAGGTGCGCAACTTCACACGATGACCAGTATACCTGTAAAGTTTTGCGACTAACTGAAATACATTTGGAGATACGCGCGACACAAGTTGAAAATCCCCACTTTTCACTAAGTCAAGGGCCATAACTCTGTGAATACTGGATAAATCTGCATCTAAAGCCCCAGGTGCGCAACTTCACACGATGACAAGTATTCCTGTAAAGTTTCGCGACTCTAACTGAAATACTTTTGGAGATACGCACGACACAAATTGAAAATCCCCACTTTTCACTAAGTCAATGGCCTTTAACTCCGTGAATAAAGGATGAATCCGCATTTAAAACCCCAGGTGCGCAACTTCACATGATGACCAGTATTCCTGTAAAGTTTCAGGACTAACTGAAATACATTTGGAGATAAGCGCGACACAAGTTGAAAATCACCACTTTTCACTAAGTCAAGGGCCATAACTCAGTGAATACTGGATGAATCTGCATCTAAAACCCTAGGTGCGCAACGTCACATGATGACCAATATTCCTGTAAAGTTTCACGACTCTAACTGAAATACATTTGGAGATACGCGCGACACAAGTTGAAAATCCCCACTTTTCACTAAGTCAATGGCCAGAACTCCGTGAATACTGGGTGAATCCGCATTTAAAACCCCAGGTGCGCAACGTCACACGATGACCAGTATTCCTGTAAAGTTTGACGACTGTAACTCAAAAACAAATTTTGTGACGGACAGACAACCAAGCCAAAAAACAATATGTCTCTCCATTCATGGGGAGACATAATTACAGGGCCTAAAAATAGCAGCTTGTACCAGTAGGTCCGGGAGGAAAAAAAGTAAAAGATCCGAGGATTTTTTTGGAAGGTCCAAGAGGATAATCGCAAGAAAAATGGTAGAAATATGTGTCTGTTTCATACTAAATCGACTCATTACACCATGTGTAAATACTCGACTGTGCAAGACCATAATCACAACGAATTTAGCATCCCAGTGAATGATGACTGCAATTTCAATTTTATCACAGGTACAGCGGACTTTTTGCTTGTCACAGTAAAATAAAAAGGTCCGACATTTGCAGGTCCAGGACCTCGGACCAGTGCTATTTTCAGGCCCTGAATTATGACATTTTTAAAATATCTTTCAAATGAAATCTGTGTAAGAATTAGGAAACTGGTATAAACTAATACTTTCTAAAGTAGATGTTATGCTTGCAGGGAATAAAAACTATGGTCCAACAAAAATATTTCATGCGAGTTTTGGCTGGTACTGATGGGGTGACTTGGGGTCTCTAATAGATTCTAGCTTAACTTTACTTAGTAGGTCTTGTGTATTGGTAAATTTATGAAATAATTGATGTAATATTGCTCATAATTAACATTTGAAGTGCGAATCAGATCTGATTCGCTACTCGACAGTGAAATGCTATGGGAAAAACTAACTCTGGTACATACGGTATGGGAGGGTCACAGAGTTACAGGCTGCAACTACAAGTATGTGACCTTGACCCTGTGCTTAGCGGGGGCAAGATGATCATGTATTTGTCTCAGGGCAGTAGAAGAGCATTAGAGAAATGTGTGCGTGAAATACAAAGCAGATCCGTGTAAAGAAACGGAAATTACAAGACATTCTGAGAGATAATCTGGATTTGTTTGCTATCAGGATGTTGATTCATATTTGCAGTTTCTTACCCAGCGTCCAAAAGTGATGTAAAATAACACGTTACACGTCATCGCACCAAAACTGACGTAGCACAAATTATGCGCAAAGGTGCGGATTTTGAGGCATATTTTATATTTATCGTCAAAATTGGTGTTGGACCTCAAAAAGTTTTAACAAAACTAACAGCAAACAACACAAACGATCTTGACATGGAAATGAGGTGGCACATAATACGAGTATTCCATAAATAATTTGAGCTAAAATGGCTAAAACACGTCGGATCTTCAAAAACCGAATGCCACGTCTACAAAGTATTTACAAAGTGAGGCACTGTGTGTTAGATGTGTGTGCGACATTTAAAGAACGGTTTATTTCATCAGGAAAAAATCAAGTAAAAGCAAGAACAACAGGGCATCGAATAATCTGCATGAGATGTATATTGACAGCGCATAAGCATAAGTTCGCAATTAAAACTGATAAAATTGTTAACCTTTTTACGCTGAAACAAACCGGAAATATAAAATTGAGACGGGATTGATTGGATGTCCATCATACGCGTGCCGTTTCGCCCTAATTTAGTTCGTACATATTTCTTTTTCGCCCCGTTCTTTTTCTATGATAATGGCTAATGATTTATGCTACCTTTTCCGACTTTAATGGCCAAACGTGTGGGGGTGTATGGTTAGATGTGTATATGTCTCTGTTTATATGGTCTGTTGAGGTTTGAACAGTTATGTATGCTAAATAGTGGGACAATCTACTGGGACTAGGGTTCAGTGTTACATAATTTGGGACTCGCTGACTACTGTCTAATCCACGTTTTGCTGCCGACGAACTTTTGGAAAATGCTGTAAGGTATAGTATACGGAAATGGGTGGGTGGGGTAACGTTTTCCAAATGAGCAAATATTGGGTCCTAGGTCCGAGTCGTTCACTTGTGATTCTGTAACGTCATGGGACGTCTTTCCACCAAAGAAAATGTATCTGCAAACGTGGTTTTGAATCCGTTGTGACACCGGATGGTGTGTATCTAGTCAATGCAGGATACGACGATTTATTATCATCAAGTGCGTATTAGCGGCCAATGCAAAGCTCGCTTGCTACCTGATCAAACTTAGAAATACGAATAAGACAATTGAATGATGAAAAAGCAATTGCGCCTTAAATAAATAAACGACCACATGTTAATATTTTCCAAAAGAAAGAATAGCAATGAAGTTGGTAGTCCACAAAACATAATGAAATCGTCTATCCGCAGCGAAAACATCACATTATCAGGCGCGGATCCAGACGTAGGCGTACGCCCACTCTAAATGTGCCGAGTTAAGATTTTATCTGATCAGTGATTGCAGGGTTCGCCATTTCCTCAATGAAACACCCGCCATGCTGCTAACAAGCAATATATATATAATGTTATCAGGCTACACGAGTGTACTGTTTGATCAGGAGCTACATGTACATGTCATGTTTCCAGCGTGGCGTACAGCACGGCAGCTTTAATCCATATAGGAACCAGCTGGACAATGAAAAATGTTACCATAAACCAGTCCTGGTACATCTTAGCAGTAAGGAGTAAATCTCCATAACAATTGTTATTATTTATGCCAGATAGATAAATAACATAGATGATACAGGAAACGTATGTCTGTGCCAAATTGTGTATACTATTGTGCACATGTTCTACACATGCAGGTTAAATGTTCTTGAAGGGAACTAATGTAGGGGTGAGATGATATTTCGAAAGTGAAAGTTGTCGGTTCCGACAAAAACGGGGAAATAACTCTTATAAATGAGTGCGCTTGAAACCGTGATTGGCATGACTTTAGAACCACACAGGCATGTTTGTGGATACAGTCACAGGTACTTCTGGAAAATAAAGTCATTGAATCGCACTTACTTTTCATTCCACAGCATTTTTTGAAAATCAACATTTCTCGACAGGGCCGGCCCTTAAAATCTTGAGAAAAAAAACACTATTTATTTTTGGTCGCACTTTTTTCACGAATTAATAACGCCACATCATTTGGGTCCAGTCACAGCTAGGTCATTCTGGAAAAAATTGTCATTGTAACCCACTTACTTTTCATTCCACAGCATGTTCTGAAAATAAACATTTCTCGACAGGGCCGGCCCTTAAAGGTACATGCCCACTCAGTAGGCACAACATGCCAGGTTATAATATAGGGAAACATGTAGTTTTGTATATTCTGTAGATATGCCAATTTCTGGCAAACTAAACATTCATTCGCCATTACGCTACGTATTGATTGGCATTATTATTCATTTTATATCAGACGAAAATTTCCACACTGATATCAGGGGCGATAACCGTGTTTCCTTCAAATGTTAACGGACATTACTATTTATTCTCTGTATATCTGTTTTGATGTGCAATGGTCATACTTTATAATATATGTTAAAATATTATGTTTCCATGTGACGCATTTAATTAGTATAGATAATTAAAAAATATCATGCCTCATTTGCATATGAAAATAGCCTGATACCACCGCGAGTCACTATCAGTTAAATAAATATTACGAAATTATTATATCTGTATAGCGGGCACTCGTTATGTTTAGAACTGGTGGAATAGTGACACAATTATACACTTATTTAATTCCTATAAACAACATTTGGTGACTACTGAGTTGGCATGTACCTTTAAATTCTCTAAAAAAATAAAAAAAATATCACGTCACACTTTTGTTCACAAATTAATACCGCCACATAATTTGGGTCCAGTCACAGGTCATTCTGGAAAAAATTGTCATTGTAATGTACTTACTTTTCATTACACAGCATTTTTGGAAAATTAACATTTCCAAATTGAGCCCAGTCACAGGTCATTCTGCAATAAAAGTGTCATTGTAACCCACTTACTTTACATTCCACAGCATGTTTTGAAAATCAACATTTCTCGACAGGGCCGGCCCTTAAAATCTCGAAAAAAAATACTTTTTTGTGCGACACTTTTTAACAAATCAATAACGCCACATCATTTGGGTCCAGTCACAGGTCATTCTGGAAAAAAAAGTGTCATTGTAACTTCAGTACTTACTTTTCATTCCACAGCAGATGCCCGTCAGGAACGCCCCAAAACAAGAACATTCTCGATGTTCTACAGGTCCGGACCTGACGGATATCGGCTATTTTTAACAAATGCCTTCAATTTAAAATAAAAAATGGGTTACAGTGCTAATCTTTGGTGCAAATCACATGGAATTGGTCTGGCATGATGTAGGCATCATAAGGAGTGAAAAAAGTGGAACGCCCAAAAATAATAATTTTTCGCGATGTTCCACACGTCCGGACCTGACGGGCATCTGCTGTCGAGTGAAAAGTAAGTACATGTACATTACAATGACATTTTTTTTTCCAGAATGACCTGTGACTGGACCCAAATGATGTGGCGGTATTAATTTGTGAAAAATATGTGACACAGAAAATCATTGTTGTTTTTCTTTTTAGATTTTAAGGGCCTGCCCTGTCGAGAAATGTTTTCAAAACATGCTGTGCAATGAAAATTAAGTGGACCCAAATGATGTTATTGATTTGCTAAAAAAAGTGGGACGCGAAAATAAATTCCAAATTTTAAGGGCCGGCCCTGTTGAGAAATGTTGATTTTCAAAAAATGCTGTGGAATGAAAGGTAAGTGTGTTACAATGACAATTTTATTGCAGAATGACCTGTGGAAATGTTGATTGTCAAAAAATGCTCTGGAATGAAAAGTGCGTGTGTTAAAATCCGGACCTGGCGAGAATCGGCTATTTTTAAACTGAATGCTTTAAATTCAAAACAATTACTTACAGTGCTCATTTTTGCTGCAAATCAACTGGAATTGGTCTGACATGATGTAGGCATTATGATAAAAGTGGAACACCCCAAAATATAATGTGTTGCGATGTTGCCTGACGAGAATCGGCTATTTTTAAAAAATGCTTTAAATTAAAAAAAATTTAGTTACAGTGCTCCTTTTTGCTGCAAATCACCTGGAATTGGTCTGGCATGATGTAGGCATTATACCGAGTGATACAAGTGGAACACCTCAAAAATATTTTTCGCGATGTTTCACAGGTCCGGACCTGGCGAGAATCGACATTTTTAAAAAATGCTTTAAATTAAAAAAAACATACTTACAGTGCTCATTTTTGCTGCAAATCACCTGGAATTGGTCTGGCATGATGTAGGCATTATACCGAGTGATAAAAGTGGAACCCAAACAATATTGTTTCGCGATGTTTCACAGAACCGGACCTGGCGAGAATCAGCTACATGTATTTTTAAAAAATGCTTTAAATTCAGAAAACATTACTTACAGTGCTCATTTTTGCTGAAAATCACCTGGAATTGGTCTGGCATGATGTAGGTATTATACCGAGTGATAAAAGTGGAACACCCCAACGAACTTTTTTTCGCGATGTTTCACAGATCGGAACCTGGCGAGAATCGGCTATTTTTTAAAAATGCTTTAAATTCAAAAACAAATTACTTACAGTGCTCAATTTTGCTGCAAATCACCTGGAATTGGCCTGGCGTGATGTAGGCATTATACCGAGTGATAAAAGTGGAACACCCCAACGAACTTTTTTTCGCGATGTTTCACAGATCGGAACCTGGCGAGAATCGGCTATTTTTTAAAAATGCTTTAAATTCAAAAACAAATTACTTACAGTGCTCAATTTTGCTGCAAATCACCTGGAATTGGCCTGGCGTGATGTAGGCATTATACCGAGTGATAAAAGTGGAACACCCCAACAAATATTTTTTCGCGATGTTTCACTGGCGAGAATCGGCTAATTTTAAAAAATGCTTTAATTTAAAAAATAATTACTTGCAATGTTCATTTTTGTTGTAAATCACCTGGAATCGGTCTGGCATGATGTAGGCATTATACCGAGTGATAAAAGTGGAACACCCCAACAAATATTTTTTCGCGATGAATCGGATATTTTTAAAAAAATGCTTTAAATTCAAAAAAATTTACTTACAGTGCTCATTTTTGCTACAAATCACCTGAAATTGGTTCGGCATGATGTAGGTATTATACCGAGTGATAAAAGTGGAACACCCCAAAAAATATTTTTTCGCGATGCCACGGTTTCACAGATCGGAACCTGGCGAGAATCGGCTATTTTAAAAAAAAATGCTTTAAATTAAAAAAATAATACTTACAGTGCTCATGTTTGCTGCAAATCACCTGCAATTGGTCTGGCATGATGTAGGCATTATACCGAGTGATAAAAGTGGAACACCCCAAAACAATATTTTTTCGCGATGTTTAAAAGGCGAGAATCGGCTATTTTTAAAAAAATGCTTTAGATTCAAAAATGTTTACTTACAGTTACAGTGTTCATGTTTGCTGCAAATCACCTGGAATTGGTCTGGCATGATGTAGGCATTATACCGAGTGATAAAAGTGGAACACCCCAAAAATTATTTTTTCGCGATGTTTCACAGATCGGAACCTGGCGAGAATCGGCTATTTTTAATAAATGCTTTAAATTAAAAAAAAAATACTTACAGTGCTCACTTTTTGCTGCAAATCACCTGGAATTGGTCTGGTATGATGATACCGAGTGATAAAAGTGAAATGCCAGAAAAAATCAACATTTCTCGACAGGGTCGGCCCTTAAAATCTCGAAAAAGAGTTGCTTTTTTTTCACAAATTAACACCACCACATCATTTGGGTCCAGTCACATGTCATTCTGGAAAAAAAATGTCATTGTAACCCACTTACTTTTCATTCCACGGCCTTTTTTGAAAATCAACATTTCTCGACAGAGCCGGCCCTTAAAATTTCAAAATATAACTTTTTGTTTGCGTCGCACTTGTTTCACAAATTAATACCGCCACATCATTTAGGTCCAGTCACAGGTCATTCTGGGAAAACAATCTCATTATAACCCGCTTACTTTTCATTCCACAGCATTTTTTGAAAATCAACATTTTTTGACAGGGCCATACTATATTTTGTCGCGTGACACTTTTTTCACAAATTAATACCGCCACATCATGCGAGACCAGTCACAGGTCATTGTGCAAACAAATTTATTGTTACCTATTTACTTTTCATTCCACATCATTTTTGAAAATTGACATTTTTTTTACCCACAAATTAATACCGCCACATATTGTGTACAGGTGGGAGACTAGGACGTTGTGAATGGATTTGTTTGTAACGGACATTTTTTGTGTGTCACATGTCCGAGTCTTCCACCTGTGATTATGTGGGTGCAGTCACAGATTTGTCATTGTAACCCACTTGTCCTGTATGACGACCACTGACTACTATATATACTGCCTCACATACTGTCCCGGTCGAGAATCGAACCCAAGCCAATGGTGAGGTGTGCGCTCGTTACCGCTTGCGCTTACCGGACAACCGATCAACCTGTACTGGCTAGACTGCACGGCTGCACAGGCTGATCTGGGGCTACGTTTGACGCAAACGTGTAAGGCCTCTTCTCGATGGTCGAACCACACCGTGTAAGTACGCATTGTGTTACTACTTCCCGTGGGCTGATTGCGGAAACCACCACTAGATGCAACTGATAGCACGTGCTACCCCACGACAAAGCGAAGCTTAGTGGCCTGCATTAATTTGTATGTGCCATTTGTGCAGTGAATGTTCGTAATCGTTGTAAATAAATACAATGTACATATAATTATACTTAAAGGTACACGCATGGGCGCCGGAAGCATCGTAAGGCGAAACTACAGGGTGCCCCCGCTACCCACACAAAGTGTATGTTGTTACCACTCAGTTGAACCGTCTCGCCGAGACGGTTCAACTGAGTGGTAACAGCATACACTTTTGATGAGAAATGAGCAAAAATTCAGAAAAATATTTACTTTCCGTTTTTTTGTTATACATGAATTACAAATACATATATGTCAAAAGTATTGATCCGGCAGTGGCCCATGACATGCCCACTCAGTAGGCATAAACTTTCTTTATATCAGAGACATCATCGGAGACATTTTCTGAAAAGTAAATATTAATTCATTACCCCACGTATTGATTGGTATTAAATATATTATACATTGTATATAAGACGTAAATTTCCACACTGATATCAGGGGTAATAACCGTGTTTCCTTAAAATGTTAACAGATATTAATATTTATTCTCTGTATTTATTTTTGATGTGCAATGATTATACTTTATAATCTGTCGAAAATATTATTTTATTAGGTGACGCATTTAATTTGTATAAATAATTAAAAAATATAATGCCTGATTTGCATATGAAAATAGCCTGATACATGTACCACCGCGAGTCACTATCAGTACAATAGCCTGATACCACCGCGAGTCACTATCAGTACAATAGCCTGATACCACCGCGAGTCACTATCAGTACAATAGTCTGATACCACCGCGAGTCACTATCAGTACAATAGTCTGATACCACCGCGAGTCACTATCAGTAGAATAGTCTGATACCACCGCGAGTCACTATCAGTACAATAGCCTGATACCACCGCGAGTCACTATCAGTACAATAGTCTGTCACTATCAGTACAATAGCCTGATACCACCGCGAGTCACTATCAGTACAATAGCCTGATACCACCGCGAGTCACTATCAGTACAATAGTCTGATACCACCACGAGTCACTATCAGTACAATAGCCTGATACCACCGCGAGTCACTATCAGTACAATAGCCCGATACCACCGCGAGTCACTATCAGTACAATAGCCCGATACCACCGCGAGTCACTATCAGTACAATAGCCTGATACCACCGCGAGTCACTATCAGTACAATAAATATTACTAGATGAGTATATCTGTATAGCGGGCACTCGTGATTTTTAGAACTGGTGGAATAGTGACACAATTACTGATACACATATTTAATTCCTATAAAGAACAGTTTGTGCCTACTGAGTGCGCATGTACCTTTGATCAGTAGCCGATTTCACCAAAATTGCAAAGTTTACTTATCTTATTCAGTACACTTTGAGGGAGAAATTTTCAATTTAAGGATAAACTTATTAATTTGTATTTAATGAAATATAATATTTTCTAACCAAATTAGTATACTGAAGTTATTACTAATAAATTCAGTGCAATAATTATGCATACCTTTAATCATCAAATATATACAGTCGTTAGTTCTATATGAAATAATGCATTTCTGGAAGTAAATGATTACTCCCTCAAATTATACTTAGCTAGATAAGCATGCTTATCAATTTTTGTAAAATCGGCAACGGCATACACTGTTCGCCAATAAGTCACAGGAGCAATAATGTTAGACCATAAGCAAATAGCGGGCTATGACTGGAGAAATGAGGACAATGGTACTTGCAGTCAGTGTAGACCTAGACCAGCCTGTGCACCCACGCAGTCTTGTCAAGGTCTGCAATGTTCATGATTCAGTCGGTGAAATACGCGTTACGTTTCTGCAAGCCGTGCAGCTGATCCCTATAATTGAGACACGCCGTGTGATTTTGTACCTTCGGACATCTGCGTAATTTCATGAACATTGTCAACTTTTGACTTTATTTATGAAAAATAATGATTGAAGTGTCCCAAATGTCTAATTGAGACACGCCATGTGATTTTGTACCTTCGGACATCTGCGTAATTTCGTCAAATACGTTTACAAAATTTACATTATTTTCCGTAAATGGCGTCAAAAGTTGACAAAATTGTCAGAGGACATGCGGAATGTAATTCCGCATGTACTCTGACAATTTTGTCAAATTTTGACTTTATTTATGAAAAATATTGTAAATTTTCTAAACGTATTTAATGAAATTACGCAAATCTCCGAAGGTACACAATCAAATCACGTCATGTGATTTCGTACTTTCGACGTCATTTACGGAAAATATCGTAAATGTTGTAAAAATATTTCATGTGATAGCGCACATATTCTTAGGTACAACACCTCATGATGTATCTCGTATCAGGATACAGGAATGTGTCCACCAAGCAGAAGCCACGCTGGTCACACACACCATAAGCTCCACTTCTCCTTGTCACAGTCACATTATATCATACTCGGATTCTAATTACGATGATCAGCGTCTAAAATAGTCACATATGAGACACGCCATGTGGTGTTGTAACTAAAAACATGTGCGATATCTCATGAAAAATATTTACGATGCAATATTTTCCTTAAATCATGTCGAAAGTTGAAACATTTGTCATAGCATTTCTATTCCGCATTGCTGTGAAATAAAATCGTTATCTTTAGACGCATTTACAGAAAATATCACAGTTCCAGTAAATAGAGAATAGTAGGTTAGTGCCGTGAATGGAAAAAAATATCCGGCAAGGCCCAATAATTTCTTTATTTCTCATCAGAAGTATATGTTGTGACCACTCATTTGAACCGTCTCGCCGAGACGGTTCAAATGAGTGGTCACAACATATACTTTGGTTCAGAAATAAGGAAAATAGATAGAGAATAGTAGGTTAGTGCCGTGAATGGGAAAACATATCTGGCAAGGCTCAGAAAACGGGATGGGCGAGGCTCTGCCGAGCACATCCCGTTTCCGTGCCGTGCCAGATATGTTTTCCCATTCACGGCACTAACCTACTATTCTACTATCCCGTCAACACCTACAAATGGCTGTAAAATGCAAAAATAGTATTGACTGGATATCAAAAATGTTTCACGGCACCGTGTTTCACTGCACACACGCACTGTGTTGACGGGATAAATATATTACATGCAAATTCGCCCGTGTTCTTATGTACGAAATCACATAGCGTGTCTCATATGTTATAACGCCATTCTGAATCCCCAGCACAATTGTTGCATTCCACCACGGGTAATACACTTAAACGACTTTCTACTTATATTTACACCAGTCCTGCATGGGCTCCCGGGTGAGAAAAGAAACCTTAGTACCTGTGTAATAAGTATAGTTTATACCTGTAACCATATACAGGGGCGACGGAAGCATAATAATATTGGTCCGGCTAATAGTGGGTGCACCCCCCGCTACCCTCGCCCCAAAGTGTATGTTTTACCACTCAGATGAACCGTCTCGCTGAGACGGTTCAACCGAGTGGTAACAACATACACTTTTGATGAGAAATGAGAAAAATGCAAAAACAAATATTTACATTCCGGTTTGTTTTCTATATAATTTATGTGAATTCCAAATATGTAAAAATTATTGATCCGGCAGTCAACGGACCTGCCGGATCTGTTCCGAAGCCCCTGATATACATATGTTGAAAATGACACAAGGGATAAAGATGTGAAATAAAGCAAATATGGTATAGCGGAATCGATATGTCAGAAAATTGTGCAATTTGTGATACAAGCATGAAATTTGGTATACTGTTAGGAAACATTATTTTAACTACTTTTAGCTATAGGGACATCTTAGATTTGTCACATAACAAAAATGGCAGCCATTTTCCAAAATGGCCGCCAGCAATATTATGTGGATGTGGGTAACTGGCATAATGTCACTGAAATAAAAATAATATCATTCTTTTTTATCTCACGACGTATGTAGTATCATAGATTTGAATATCATTCCCATAAATATCATTTAAATATCTGAAAATGGTGGCCATTTTAAAAATGGCCGCCACAATGGCGCAATTTTGTTTTATATTTTCAAGTTTAATTTATATGTGACATATTTGATAGTGATATACCACTTACGGTATACCACATTAAATGTACATGTAGATGGTATTTGGAATGATGAATACAAAGAAAACTGTGCGGTCAAATCCCATTAGTTACCATGTATCATGTATCACTTGTATTGAATGAATAAAATATTGTTTAAGGTAAACAAAACATAGCAGTGATTCGTGTCTTTACTATCGTAGTAAGGAAAACTGTAACATTTCCCGACCCACCATAAATTACATGTGAATTTACATTCATCATTGTGTTCAGTGTTTTTACAAGGTTAAACTGATGGGCAAGTTTGTAAACACTGAATGATGTTTAATACTGGTGACTGACATGAAACATCCCGTACAGGTCTACATATATATGATATACTTACGTGCTATTATTTGATCCATGAAATCAACAAAATATGCCATCAATTACAGATTTACTATGAAATGATGAGTTGAGTCATTACCGTTGCCTTTTGCCAACCCCAATCGCTTGGTGATGGAAGCACCGTGACAGGAATCATCATTTGACCCCAGCTGTGACCCACTTGACATACCGCCCTTTTAGTGTGCTGTATAAGCGCTGTCTTTGTATGTTGCATATTATCAAGTGTCCTACTCTTTTTAGTAAAGAGTTGCTTTCGCGCCTCATTGACACTATAAATACTGCTTGTCCGGTCATACAACAAAACTACAAAACATTTGAGTGGTTGAATCCAGTCGTGATGGACTCTGGTGCAGATGGCAAAGTATAAAACAAACTGGTGTTACTTCACCATATACCTTCCAAGCGTCCCAAGCAGTCCGCTTACCCCTACCGCCAAAAACTGACACTGTGTCGCATCCCGTAAATGAGTGACATCGGTAAAGCAACACGCATATCTGGGCCCAATACGCTTACCATACCATGTGCGGACAAGAGCCGAATTTTCCTGTTCCAATTCATACCCACAAGTCAATATCAAGATTCTGGGCGGATGTTACTGGCAAAAGGAAAATATCCGTGTCAACAGTACGCATCGATATGTGTGTATATCCTTCTTTCGCGGCATCTACCACATGAAGCAAGATACGGGTATCAGCTTCCTCAAGGGTACAGGGTACAAGAGCCGACACCTCTCTTGCCTGTGTGCGCAAGACATCAGTAGGGTATGTGCTAATTACTTGTTTGTCAGTTGCAAGCGTGGCTAGACATGTTGTCAGATAGGCAAATAACTCTTGCCAGTTTTCAGGAACTGTATGTGATGGTGCTACACGTATACGTACACGTCTGCCTCTCTTGTTCGTTTGTTTGTTTGTTTGTGTTTAACGGCCTATCAACAGCTAATGCCATTTAAGGCCGGGTCAACGAGCTTGATCCAGTATTCAACCTGCTGAATTGGGGGGAAAATCCGAAAATCAGAACAAAATATTTCCATTGAAATAAATATGAGCCGCGCCGTGCGAAAACCGGGCTTAATGACAAAAAAGTCAGTTTTTACTTTTTCGCGTATTCTGAATTGTACATCTTTTAAAAGCCATATGCCGCCAAAATTATCAATGTATCCCAATTACTTTTCATTTTAGAAGTATTTTTATGACGCGTGGCAAAAACTTATATGACGTTTTAGATCAATGACGGTGAAATTACGTCTTTATCAACGGCGTATACAAGAGGTGTTGATAAAATACCCGGACAAGTCCTACAGATTTGTCATCTTTTATCGCATGTCAACCAAATTTGGATATCTCGTAGCCTGGCCAAGTGTCTCCCATTAGGCCAAGACAAAGTATGAACATAATGTTTATGGCTCGTGTTGCAGTTGCTAATGTAACGTCATGTTTTGGATTGCGGCCTAAGTAACGTAATTTCGTATGAATAATTTTCAAACAAGGCAGAGTGAGAAGTGTTGGCGTTTCCCTGTTGTTTGCTGCTGTCTGAAATAATTTTGGGGAATAATATATAGCGACATTATTTAACATTTCGTATACGACGACATATTTTAAAGAGGGCAGTAGGCCGCTTATAACATTAACTTTGTGACAAAACACGACGTCGGGCAGATGTGGTAGCGTGATAGCGTGATAACTGTCGCCGTGTGTCTTTCTTGAAGATCGCATTACCATCACCTGATATCCATTATTATGCAGTCAAGTGATAAGCTGATGATTTTATACTACAAATCGTACGAAAAGCGAGTTTATGACAATCAAATTTCAAATTAATTTCAAAAAATTTCGAAAACTCCACCGACCTCACTGTGTGTTTTGTGCAGTATGTATTGCTTATACACAAACAATCAAGAAGCTGCAATTAAATCACTGATTCTGAATCTATTAGGGAGATGTTGATGCATTTATTTTGCCAAATTCAATACAAACACCGGATATTTATGTAATTATATAGCTGCGTGTCTACCTCCGTTTATGATAAAATAAGTGGCATTAAATGGCATATCGTTCGCTAAGTACTGGATAGAATGGTTCAAAAGTCTCAATTTACTAATATCGTTTGCATACACTAGGTTGTTCATATTTAGGTTTGAGGCGGCTTTCAGCTGCGCCGAAAACCTATTGTATTAATTGGGTTTTTTTTCATTCAGCCGATTCGGATCAAGTGTGAGCAGAGACTCAGAGATTTTCAGAAATATCTTAATGCCACTTTCCACGAAACCGGAAGTGACGTCATATTTTCTATAACTTTCTATAACTTCCTTATTTTCAAACCGATTTCAAAAATTATTTTTGAATTGGAAAGCTGACAACATTCTCTATCTCGGCCTCGCTGACAGTTCTCGGCTATCTGGTCAAATAAGAGAGCTATAGGCATTTGAAGTTTAAAAATGTACATACTTTTCAACGATTTTGCCGAATTTTTGCCGAATTTCGGCTGATAACGGGTGGTCTTTACAAACGTTTTCCAATTTGTACAGTAATGTCAGCAACATAATTTCTTGCCAGTGTGATAGGGGAGTGTCAGGCGCATAAAAGATGATAATTTTCAGAGCTCTATCTTGACTACTTCCGGTTCTATTGGATGTCAAAGATGAACGTCTTTTTTTCAAGTTTTCAAAATAGAGCAAACGGATGTGACGTCAGCTTCGTTATTTATCAATAGATTTCAAAATTTCTTGCTGCGGTCGATATTTCAGTCCTTTAGCTAAAACTTTCCCGCTTTGTGCCCGGCCTATGGTGAAAAACAAACGAAAACTTCACTGGCGGAATATTGCATATTTCCGTTTTATTAGGTGTATTTACAAATGGCGTAAACTGCCATTTAAGGGCGATAACTATCGAAAAATAATCATCCGCTGACATACGGGCTCCCTCCATCTACAAAAACCGCTGGCTGGATCGACTTCAAATTTTGCATACCGATTCGGATCAAGTGTGAGCAGAGACTCAGAGATTTTCAGATATCTTTTAATGCTACTTTCCACGAAAACGGAAGTGACGTCATACTTCCTATAACTTCCTTATTTTCCAACCGATTTCAAGAATTCTGTTTGCATTGGAAAGCTGACAAAATTCTCTATCTCAGATTTCCTGACAGTTTTCGGCTATCTGCTCAAATAAAAGATCTATATGCATTTGAATTTGAAAAATGTACATACTTTTCAACGATTTTGCAGAATTTCTGCTGATAACGGGTGGTCTTTACAAACGTTTTCCAATTTGTACAGTGCTGTCAGCAACATAATTTCTTGCCAGGGTGATAGGGGAGTGTCAGCCGCATGAAAGATGATAATTTTCAGAGCTATATCTTGACTACTTACGGCTCTATTCGATGTCAAAGATGAACATATTTTTTCAAGTTTTCAAAATAGAGCAAACGGATGTGACGTCAGCTTCGTTATTTATCATTCGATTTCAATTGTTTTTGCTGTAGTCGATATTTCAGTCCTTTTAAAATTTGGTTTAGCTAAAACTTTGGTGAGGATCGAACCCGGTATCCCTCGCTCCGAGTTCATCGCTCTACCTCTAAGCCAACCGGCCCCACATCGGTGTGATGATGCGAACACAATAATGTTGGACTGTTCATTCTAAAACTTCAGAAATTCTTTTTGTAACCGATAGTTTACACCTTGGGCTAAAGCTTAGTTACACATGAAATCAATGTTTGAGGCTCAAACCGTTGATGCAGCTCAAGCTGCTCTAGTTAAGATTATTTATGAATCACAGTGTAGTGTAAGTGAAAACTTCGCTGATATGTAACCAGTTAAATTATGCATTCACCATTTTGAATTCATAAGGACAAACGACGAAAAAGAGTGACAATGTCAAAGAACGACAGTTAGGCGACAATGTACAGCGCCTAAAGCATTTCTAAGTCATTGATGATGCGAGGAACTCGTGCAAGTATCCTTGCTATAATATTTTGTCTCGACACCATGGTCATAACGTCAAACATGTATTCACGTTCAGTGACGTCACACGTACGTGACGTAAAGTCATGACGTCATAATATGTGTACTGAGGTACAAGGCATCGCGTCTCATATTAGTGAAAGTTTCAGATAGTTATCATTTTCCGTTTTCTGTTCACACTTAATGTTAAGTGACACCAGTAAACGTAAATGGGAGGGCAAAATATGAACTTTTAAGGCGACGTTAGACCATTTGAATCGTCGTTTTTCCGACGTCGTTTACCGCTTTCTATAACGTTGTCATTAAACCCGGTTTTCATATGGCGCGGCCCATATATATTCAGCCCTGAAATCAGAATAACCCGGTGACAGGTCCATACCACACCAAAGCCTCTCTTGCTTCGTGTATCTGCCTTCAAACTATCTGGCTTATACTTCATCCCAAACTATATCCAGCCGACTTGCATGCTGCAATTGTGAACTGATGTAGAAACAGATGGTAGAAACACATCCGTTGCATAGCAATTAAATGTCATGATAGTGAGAGGTCGAAGAAAGTTGACTATGGCAGCACCGTCAATGTTTGACAGCATCAATCGTGGAAATTGGATCATTCTCTAGCACAGGGAGCATATCTTCCAAACAGCCTACGAGGTCATGTGTGACAATCATGGATAATATGCATGGTTTTCATGCGAAAACAACTCGTCAAGATCTCCACCTCTCGTTTGAGACATTATGTAAAGACATTGCTGCTGGCCAAGTTCCTCAATATGGTATACAGAAGATTACTCATGAATCCATATTATCTCTGGTGTCTAGTACCAGTAGGTCTTTGCTACTATCAGTGAAAGGCTTCCCCATCTCCTCTACAAGTTTCGTCAGTGGGTCCACGTCCCGAACGCCTCTCTTGCAGTTCGACAGCACACCTTTTTTTACATGTTCACTAATTTAATTTATTGATGCATGCCGAAATGACTTTACAGACGATGGTAAGTCACAAAAGAAGCACGTTACATCTTCAGCCAGTTTCAACGGTTTTTGATTGTGTTTTGTTCATTCTCAGTCTACACGAGTTATGGAATATAGCTTTATTACGATTAACTGAATACTATTTAAGTGTTGTCATCGTCTCTCATATATGACACGGTAACCGTTTTCGGCAAACATTCAAACACAATAAAACCGGCAATAATGTCAGCTGTCGAGGTATAACCTACTCCATGCGTTGTACGTTTAGAGTCCGCTGGACGGTGTAATATTTCAGAAGTATTACACAGAGCAGATGTATCCCAATTGGTAGACACGTGTGTAGTTGGTGTCCCAGGTTGACGAGGGTCCAACATTTTGCGACGTTTGTCCATTTTTATCAGCGCACGACGGGAATATCATCTGAAGATAGAATGTACAAAGCTAATTGTAATGCTTGTTTATCATCCGTATTTATACCACTCGCAACGAGTTTTTTTTTTGGGGGGGGGGTGGTATACTGGATTCCGTCCGTCCGTCCGTCCGTCCATCTTGTGTCCGTCCGTCCGTCCGTCCGTCCGTCCGTCGTCCGTCCGTCCGTCCGTGCGTGCGTGCGTGAGTCCGTCCGTGGGTCCGTGGGTCCGTAAACCCAATATATATAAATATATCAGAGAAATATTGTTAAAACTTCTTTTTACTTCATCTAAAATGCTTAATATTTCACACATGCATTCCTGTAAGGCTCTACTACCATGCTGTGCCAAATCCACGACCGTCCAACCCCCGCTGATCCCAAGGTCAATGTCACATACTTGGTCTCTTTACAAAACTTAACATCAGAGAAATAAGTTATAACTTCTTTTTCCTTCATTGAAAATTCTTAATATTTTACTCGTGCATTCCACTAAGGTTGTACTATCATGCTGTGACAAATCTACGACCGTTCAATCCACGCTGATCCCAAGGTCAAGGTGACATAGTTAGTCTCTTTACAAAACTTAACATCAAAGAAATATGTTATAACTTCTATTTCTTTCATTGAAAATTCTTAATATTTCATGCATGCATTCCTCTAAGGCTCTACTATCATGCTGTGACAAAGTCCCGCTGATCTTGAGGTCAAGGTCACATAGTTAGTCTCCTTACAAAACTTAACATCAGAGAAATCTGTTATAACTTCTATTTTCTTGCTCGGATCTGCATCACATTTCACACACGCATTGCTCCAATGGACCTCTACCAACCTGTGACAAATTCACATTCATGCACTCCTGCTAAGCCCAGATTCAAGGTCACAAGCCCACACACTTGGACATTTTTACATATTTTAGGGGTACCTGGGACCACGCGGGGGTATTCCGTAAGCCTCGCTTACTGACAAATCTAGTGGACACTGCAACCCACTTAAATCACTATACTGTTTATTTTATGGTTATTTAATGTTGCAAACTATGTTATACTCGGCTACATATAAACGAGATTACGCTGTTTGAAGGAAAGTCAAAATAGCACAAAGTTATGTCCTTCCGTAGAAAGAAATTGGACAAGACCGAATACATTTGTTTTGAAAAATCTATATTATAATGCCATTATCATTCACAAAACAATAATATAATTACCTATTGCAACACAATAGTACAGTGTATTAGTTCTGTTATCACCATCAGCCACATTCCGTCGTCTGTAATGTCAAATTAAGCTATATATCTATTATACGTACCTCCTGATATGCAAAGGACCAATTTCTAGGCGCCTGTATATTCGACAAGTGAAAGAGACGTGAAAGAGCGGACAACTTCTTGTTTGCATTTTTTTCGCCAGACACATGCAAGAAAGATATGTTGGTATGGTGGGTAGATCGTGTCATTACATTTAAATAGTTTTATTTATCGTGTTGACGTACACGCATGTATCGTTTCAATCGGAAGGGTGTGAATGGGAATGTTTAAGTCAAAAATACTGCAGCTATGGAACAATGTGTTTTCTTTGTTAATTGCATTTATATTGGGTCTACATAGGGTACTGGACAGTTGCATATCGGACTAACAAATATTTCCAAATCAGACCATGATTATGATATCGGCTACTAAAGAGTCCGTATGTTTGGCAATATGTGGTACACGGCAAACCATGCATTTGGAAGTACATGTATACACAATGTCGAGAATATGGCAAGTTTCCACCAGAATAGAAAATTCCGGTTATATAGGCTTTAAGTTGGTAAGGTAATTTTACGTTTTCTTCATTACAACAGTAATTAAACGATTCACAGTAGTACTGAATTAGTATATATCTTTCCAAGTCCCTTCCACTAATAACATAACTATTAGGAGACGATAATTCCATGTCACGTGCATAACATATTTGAAAACTTTCACAAATATATGATTGTTGGAGCTATTTTGGCGGCCATTTTAAAATGGTAGCCATTTTTGAAACATGTAACTCGTATTGATAGTATAATTATTCAATTATAGAACATGTTAAATGTTGTGAGAGAAAAAAAACACTTATATTTTTATACCTCCGTGTCATGTGCATCAAATATTTGAAAACCTACTAAAATAATATTTTATTCTATTTTGGCGGACATTTTCAAATGTTACCTGTTTTTGAAACATGTAACTCATATTGATAGTACAGTTATTCAATTATAGAACAAGTTAAATATTTTGAGAGAAAAAAATACTTATATTATTATTATTCAGGCAAATGTATTCCATGCACTTACAGGCATGTAATATTATCGGTAGCCATCTTTAAAAATGACCGCCATTTCAGTCACGTGACGAATCTGGAATGTCCCTATAGCTAAAATCATTTATTATGGTTTCATCTACGACTGTACCAAATTTCATGCTTGTATCACAAAATTCACAATTCAGCTTAAAATAACGAAGTATCGATTCCGCTAGTAATAAACTTTGCGATTTGCCGACGTTTTAAGGACCCGTGGGGCCCCTGATCATCCAATGATTCATGCATAATTGATCAGTAAATGTGATGGGATATAAGTCTAACATACATGTGAACATTCTTACTATATCCCACACAGTGCATAGAGTTGCCATGTCGGTCATCTTAGTGTGTACAAGCCATCACCCAGTTTTACCTCGTATTGTGTTTGACACATACCACTAATAATATAACAAACACATG
The DNA here is from genome assembly GCA_029237695.1 of Conchocele bisecta. NCBI lineage: Eukaryota > Metazoa > Mollusca > Bivalvia > Lucinida > Thyasiridae > Conchocele > Conchocele bisecta. The sequence goes on from CM055276.1 coordinate 37,778,491, forward strand.
AATACTAGTCGGTGCAACATGATGGGGATACATCAGACTACAGCGTCCTATGCTTTGTTTTCATCAAATTTATATACAAAGTCTGATATCTAAATGTTTGAGGATTCAGTAAAGACTGTGTAACAGTATATGTTGTGACCACTCATTTGAACCGTCTCGCCGAGACGGTTCAAATGAGTGGTCACAACATATACTTAGTAAGAACAATTCGATTCGGCTTATATTTAAGGGTGGGAGTTGGCTCGAACACCTTCCATACCCGGATTAAGAACAATACACAGTGCTGTAGATATATAGAAAATAGTAGGTTAGTGCCGTGAATGGGAAAAAATATCTGGCAAGGCTCAGGAAACGGGATGGGCGAGGCTCTGCCGAGCACATCCCGTTTCCGTGCCGCGCCAGATATTTTTTCCCATTCACGGCACTAACCTACTATTCTATTTATCCCGTCAACACCTACAAATGGCTGTAAAATGCAAAAATTGTATTGACTGGATATCAAAAATGTTTCACGGCACATACGCACTGTGTTGACGGGATAAATACCTGTATTACCATACATACTGTATCAAATTCAGTGACGTGTAAGCAGTTATCTGGGTGTAATGTCACTACTGTCTACTTGCCTGCTATGCGAGTAAATACGGCTTTTACCTGTGTCAGATGTACTTCTAATAATAGACAGTGCATCAGTTTGACATTTTACACGTTGAAAAAGTATATTTTTGTATAGGTTGCGAGTGATGGTAGAAAAGCTCATATGTCTAGCTTTTTGTGTAGTCTGCTGAAATAATAGGACGCTTAATATTAAAAGTCGACCAAAATTGTTTAAATTAATGTGGTTATGAATGCATTTTAATAACCCGAACGTCATATATCAGATGTAAATGAGAATACAGCACAATTTTGCAAGGTTTTTAAATTGTTATTCTCATTACACTCGTGGGATAACTTTTATATTTTATACGCACTATGGGCCGAGGTATAATCTATATATACATGTATATTCTGTTTTCTGATAGCAATATTAACCCATTTCACTCTAAGGATACGATAATTTGTGTAACAAAAAATCTCATTATTTTGTTTATTTCTCCATTAAGGTATATGTTGTTACCACTCATTTGAACCGCCACGTCGAGACGGTTCAAACGAATGGTAAACAACATATACTTTCGAGATGAAATAAAGAAAATAGGGATAGTTTTAAAGGATGCGTGAGCAACTGAATAGCAAATAGCATTTTAACTCTTTGCATACTGGGAAATTTGTGGGCTATACATAGTTCAAAAACAGCAGACGACAATTCAGTATATTTGTTATTTCTCCCTATAAATATCATGAACATCAGGGGCGGATCCAGTATTTCAGGTTACGGGGGGGGGGGGGCGGGACTTCTTAATTGAAATAGTAGTTTACTATATTTTCTAACTAGCACCGTTCGTTCGTCGACCGAGCGGAGACTGGTGGGTCCGGCGGTATGCCCTCCGGATTATTTTTGATATCTACGTACACCCCATGTTGCTGCGTTCTGGCGCATTTAAGAGCAAACTATCATTACTCGCCGAATTATTTTTTTTGGGGGGGGGGGGCGACGGGTATTCCCCTACGTGATTCCGCCCTTGAATATGTCTTGGAATTTCATTAGAATTGAGTCCGGAGGACGCTATTCTAATGAAATTACAAGACATATTTACAGACAGAAATAAAAAGAACATACTCATAATTTGTTGGGTGTTATTTTCACCGCTAGCATGCAAATAGTTAAATGTATATGCCCACTCACTCAGTAGGCACAAACTGTTCTTTATAGGAATTAAATAAGTGTATAATTGTGTCACTATTCCACCAGTTCTAAAGATTACGAGTGGCCGCTATACAGGTATAATAAGTTAGTAATATTTATTTTACTGATCGTGACGCGCGTTGGTATCAGGCTATTTTCATATGCAAATGAGGCATGGTGTTTTTAATTATGTATACTAATTAAATGCGTAACCTGAACAAAATCATATTTTCGACAGATTATAAAGTATGATAATTGCACATCAAAAACTAAATACAGAGAATAAATAGTAATGGCCGTTAACATTTTAAGGAAACGCGGCTATCGCCCCTCATAATATCAGTTTGAAAAGTTACGTCTGATATAAAATGTATAATAATGCCAATCAATACGTGTGGTAATAGTGAATGAATATTTATTTTGCCAGAAAATCTCTCAGATGATGTCTCCGATATAAAGAACAATGTGTGCCTACTGAGTGCAGAACCGTACGCAGGAATTATTTTAGGGGGGGGGGGGGGGTGCGTTATCGACGGCGCGAAGGGCTAAACATTGTTTTTGCACACCCACGGACAGACCTCGGCAGATTAACTCTTTCACCCCTAAGTGACTGGAATGGATTTTGATTTGTTAATTTTGCGACCAATCTAAATCATCACGAACTGATTTTCAGACCAGTCCATTTATGAACATGGGGTGTTTTTGTTCTCAAAATTATGAAAATTAATTGCAAAAAGTTCTGGATCTACACTGTTTGCCAATACCACTATGCAGGCCTGCGGGTTAAGAGTGAAACGGTTAAGGGGGTGCGTACGCGCCAGTCGCACCCCCTCTGCGTACGGGCCTGGAGAGTGCATGTACCATTAACTGAGGAGACTGCACGGATATTGTCACTATAGATACAGCCTTACGGGAGTTGTCTTTCTTCTACTTGACTTTGCTACCTCATGTCGGTGTTCGATTTCCAATGGGGCATTCAAACAGTCCTCGTGTGCCGTTATCTGGGCATCCATGTATGTGAATGTGAGGACAAATGGGTTTCCCCTTTGTACTCCAGTTTCCGCCCACATTAATGACCGCTCTTACGCCTTCATCTGTGCCAACGAAAGCATGTTTACGCCTTCATATGTGCCAACGAAAGCATGTGTACGTGCTCTCGTGCTTGTCGTTGTAAGTAAATAAAGTTTAAAGTTAAACAAAGTTTAATGATTTTGTTGAATGACCCCTAATATTAAAATGCTATATAGTGACTAAAATACACCCGGAAATGTTATTATAATATGGTGAGATATAAATAATATACATGTACAAATGGTGAAACCAATATACCGGAAACCACGTTACTAGAAAACACAATGGCTGGAAAGGTATTGTTGTCTTGTATTATTATTTCTGTATCTCTCATGTGCATTGTGTTGGTGAATGTATACAAATGTAGCATATCTTTGTATGTTCACAATGGTGTTATCATAAGTATTTGTATCTACAATAGTTGACACACGGATGTAAAACCTATGACGGTAACAGTTTCATTTAATGATCATGAATTGCCCCTAAAATTCGGCGAGTAAATATTTGTTTTACTCTAAAATGCGCCAGAACGCAGGAAATGGATTGACCAGCGGTGTTCGTTCGAAAATATAGTATTCCAATTAAGAGCTCCCACGCCCCCACCGCCCCCACCCGCCCCAACCCACCCCAACACGAAATCCTGTATCTGCGCCTGATTGCCGCGCAGCAGGTAACCTTATCCCTTAGAATGTGGGAAACCCGGCGCCCCTTCCCCCCTCCCACCCTAAAATTCGGAAGCATCACAAGATTGGTCCGGCGAATCGACTGGGTGCCCCCGTTGCCCACCCCAGGGGCGGATCCAGTATTTCAGGTTAGGGGTGCGGGACTTCTTAATTTAAATAGTTTACTTTGTTTTCGAACTAGCACCGTTTGTTCGTTGACTGCTAGGTGGGACCGGTGGTATGCCATCCGAAATATTTTTGATATCTACACACCATTTTGCTCCGTTCTGGCGCATTTTAGAGCAAACATATCTTTACTCGCCGAATTTGTTTTCTTTGGGGGGGGGGGGGCGCCGATTTTCCCTTCGTGAATCCGCCCTTGCACCCAAAGTGTATGTTGTTACCCAGACGGTTCAACTGAGTGATAACAACATACACTTTTTGATGAGAAATAAAAAATTGCAGAACAATATTTGACATTCCGTTTTTTTATACATGCCTTAAATTACCTGTTCCGACGCCCCTGTCCGTTACTTCAACCTGATATAGTTTACTGATTTAATAAAACAGACGCGTAAGCTAAGGCGAGTTTCTTATGAAATAAGTCAACGAGTTATATATAGGCCTACATATCATATTCATGATATTAATTAGTAGACTCATATTGCAGCAGCTTAACTATTGCATTCCATTTTTTATTTGAATAAGCACAGAATAATACATTGAATATGTATCACGGAAAGACTTAAAACATAAATTGGTATCGGCTACATTTGCCTCGATTGTCCGAAAAAATATGTTCGTATGTATAGCGGTTGTCCTGACCGGGCCTCGGGAAACACCATTCCTTTACACGCACCTGTCGGTTGGCAATTTGTGACGTAATGCTATTAACTTTTTTATGACCCAAAGAAACAGGAAATATTGTATGCGCATGCCCATTACAATATTTCCTGTTTCTTTGGGTCATAAAAAAGTTGTCAAAGATGTCCTTAGTGTGTATTTTGTTGAGTCTGTTTCACTGACATTGACAGTTCCACGACGCAGATGAATATTTCTTGCTGATCGCAACTATTTGTTAAAAATGGTGAGACACGGGGAAATAAACATTAAATATTTCACTTCCTGTATTTTGGTTTTTGGTCCGATCGTTTCGAACTGAATCCAGTTCGGTCCCTATATGTTTCGTCCCAATTCCTGTTCATTGTATGTCTTAATTCATTGGTTTGTTTTTGCCATATATTTTCAATAACAGTACATGTGTTTTGATATAAGATCAGTATTGGTGAATGCATATGTTATAGGTGTTACGCACCATTTGTAGAAAAAGATTAGTAAAAAATAAATATAATATACAGCCTAATATATATTTATCCAATAATTGTTTAAAAGATAACATTGTTAATGTGAAATTTACAGACTTTTATTATTTTGCACTTACAAACATTTTAGTAATTACGATTAAGTCCAGTGAAACGGCCCCCAGGTTCGGTGCATATTGATATAATATGTGGCACTGACCACAGGCAATGTTGAATATCCCCCACCCACTTGAATTCATGTATCTATACAGATTGAATACAATGGCATTATTTTAGTAGCCCTGTGGCACTGACTGGTAGAGCTGGGATGGGTAGTAATTTTGGACACGGGTACCCGGGACCCTATTACCCGCGAGTACCCGAGTACTCGGTGTTCAATTATTTCCCTTGGAATAAAATACATACTACTTCCATTAGAGTTGTGTTTCCTTTGTCCCATGACCTCCGGACATCATTATGGCCAGTAACACAAACAAAAGCCAAGTTTGGCAATACTTTTCTTTAATTCAAGAAAAACAAAAAACAAAATGCAATCTGTGCGACTTGGAGTTAAGTTACCGAGGTGGGGGAACAATGATATGCAGCCTGGCAGGTAAGAGTTTGTTTATAAAACCTATATAAACTAGAGCAGCTTGAGCTGCATCAACGGTTTGAGCCTCAAACATTGATTTCATGTGTAACTAAGCTTTAGCCCAAGTGTAAACTATCGGTTGCAAAAAGAATTTCTGAAGTTTTAGAATGAACAGTCCAACACTATTGTGTTCGCATCATCACACCGATGTGGGGCCGGTTAGCTTAGAGGTAGAGCGATGGACTCGGAGCGAGGGATACCGGGTTCCATCCTCAGCCAAAGTTTTAGCTAAAGGACTGAAATATCGACTACAGCAAAAACAATTGAAATCGAATGATAAATAACGAAGCTGACGTCACATCCGTTTGCTCTATTTTGAAAACTTGAAAACATATGTTCATCTTTGACATCGAATAGAGCCGTAAGTAGTCAAGATATAGCTCTGAAAATTATCATCTTTCATGCGGCTGACACTCCCCTATCACCCTGACAAGAAATTATGTTGCTGACAGTACTGTACAAATTGGAAAACGTTTGTAAAGACCACCCGTTATCAGCCGAAATTCGGCAAAATCATGAACAGTATGTACATTTTTCAACTTCATATGCATATAGCTCTTTTATTTGAGCAGCTAGCCGAAAACTGTCAGCGAATCTGAGATAGAGAATTTTGTCAGCTTTCCAATGCAAAATGAATTCTTGAAATCGGTTGGAAAATAAGGAAGTTATAGGAAGTATGACGTCACTTCCGTTTTCGTGGAAAGTAGCATTAAAAGATATCTGAAAATCTCTGAGTCTCTGCTCACACTTGATCCGAATCGGCATGCAAAATTTGGAGTCGATCCGACCAGCGGTTTGATGTAGATGGAGGGAGCCCGTAAGTCAGCGGATGATTATTTTTCGATAGTTATCGCCCTTAAATTGCAGTTTACGCCATTTGTAAATACACCTAATAAAATTAAATATGTGCAATATTCCGCCAGTGAAGTTTTCGTTTGTTTTTCACCATAGGCCTGGCATAAAGCGGGAAAGTTTTAGCTAAAGGACTGAAATATCGACCGCAGCAAGAAATTTTGAAATCTATTGATAAATAACGAAGCTGACGTCACATCCGTTTGCTCTATTTTGAAAACTTGAAAAAAAGACGTTCATCTTTGACATCCAATAGAACCGGAAGTAATCAAGATAGAGCTCTGAAAATTTATCATCTTTTATGCGCCTGACACTCCCCTATCACACTGGCAAGAAATTATGTTGCTGACATTACTGTACAAATTGGAAAACGTTTGTAAAGACCACCCGTTATCAGCCGAAATTCGGCAAAAAATCGGCAAAATCGTTGAAAAGTATGTACATTTTTCAACTTCAAATGCCTATAGCTCTCTTATTTGACCAGATAGCCGAGAACTGTCAGCGAGTTCGAGATAGAGAATTTTGTCAGCTTTCCAATGCAAAAATAATTTTTGAAATCGGTTGGAAAATAAGGAAGTTATAGAAAGTATGACGTCACTTCCGGTTTCGTGGAAAGTGGCATTAAGAAATTTGTTTCTGCTCACACTTGATCTGAATCGGCATGCAAAATTTGAAGTCGATCCGACCAGCGGTTTGGGCTGTAGACTGAACGGCTGAATAAAAAAAAAAAAAAAAAAAAACCAGCGAATACAATAGGTTTTCGGCGCAGCCGAAAGCCGCCTCAAACCTAATGAATGTTGAAAGAACTTAATGTTATGTGAAATTACCCGCGGGTAACGATTTTGTACCCGGGTAGGAGCGTTACCCTACCCGGGTACTCGAGTACTCGTCCCAACCCTACTGACTGGAGAAATGGGGCTTATGGGATGTGTGACCAGTGTAGCTTCTGATCCATTAGCACACTCCTGTGGGCTGATAATGATCTATATTGCTTGTTAGAAGCATGGCAGGTATTTCATTGATGGAATGGCGGACAGTGCAGATACTGTTCAGACTGTGTGCTTGCACCGGCTGATCTGGATCTACACTGGTCGCCAAAGCCATAATCCCCATTTTTTTCCAGTCACAGACACGTATATCAGTGATTCTATATTTTATGTACATCTGGTGTCCCGGTGTAATTTACTGACAAATCACACAATTTATAAGGAATTTTTTTTGTTTTCAGTAAAGAAACTATGTATAATACCAATCCATTAAGAAAACAGTATCTACAATTCTTGTTATGTGTGTTTAGTTATTATTTTCTGTTGTTGGCATACGTGTGGGTCACCAAATGGGCATGTCCCGATCATCAATCAGCACAGTTCACAAGCCCGTAATTCTCAAATCTTGTCCATTTGTACTTTACTATACATTGCATCTGAATTAAAATAGTTTAACATTGACATTAAACTTATTCTGCAATACATTTGCCTTTTGTTGTAAAAAATACTGACGTTAATGTATCTGTCCCGCGAAATCGAATCATTACCATTACGCTGAACAAAAAATCAGAGTAACCTCCCTTTCCTACTCTCAGCTACTAATGCAATGAACACTGTTTATGGGTGCCCGATTTATAAATAAACACGGTGGTAACACAACTTAAGTCATTGCCGAGAACGAAGCCGGTCTGCATTCAAAATTTCAAGGTTACACATTACATGCATCATTACCGTTCAGGGTTTATACACGTCCATATGTATGTAGGTCGACTGAAACCAAAATGGGTAGATAGACACACTTACAACGTTGCCTTTGCATATTCTACATTCATGATGCGTTGTATACAGAGGGGTGAAAAATGGGAGTTTTTAAAGAAAAATCATTACCGTTACGGTCATTTCCGTTACAAAATTGTGTAACGGTAATGACGATCGTGTAACGGCAATGATAAATTGCCATACTAACCAGTCAGTTAATGCTTCAATTAGATATAAACCAGGTCCCATCAGTTATTGGTCAGTAATGGCACATTTATTCAGACCTACAACGTTTATATATCAGGATTTAATTAGTAAAAGCTCTGAAACAACAAAAAACAGACACAGCTTCAAGGAGTGTGGGTTTCTATTGGCAAACACATTAAAAGTAAACACTAACTTGAAGTTATACTGTACAGCATATTCAAAGTATACATATGTTTGTTATATATGCTGTATTAGTATTTTAAATAAATGGAAAGTCATTACCGTTACGTTTTGTCACTACCGTTACATAATCATTGCCGTTACGCTAATATTTTTGGAGGCTGTGTTATTGATTAAATGTACCTTTATAACGATGTTTGGTACATGTGGTAAAACACGGCATTCTGTTACATGCCAAGCTATTTTGTTTTGCTTAACTTTACTGATTCATATTAAATACATGTTGTTGGGTTACCATAAATGAGAAATTCCACGACTTGCTACTAAATTTCTCTGTTTCACACTAATACAATTAGCTTACCATATTATTGACATTTTTCTAAATAGATGCCCCTTCAGTTTTATGTTTTATGCCGTTGAAAAGAAAAAAATGTAAATGTAAAGCTATATTTACGTCATGTAAATGTACATAACGGAAATGACATTTCTGAGACCCCTGGTCCCTTGAAGTGGAAATAAAATTAAAAAAATGACGAGAACAATTGGCTGTACTATTATAAATGTAACAACTGGACTGTCACCCAATGGAATAAACACAGTTTAATGAATTATTGGTTCTACATCGAAACAAGAAAAACGGCACCAATATGTACATAAAATATAGAATCACGTATATGTTTTACCCCTTTAGCTGAATCTGCAATGATTTTCAGTAAAAAGGTTCTAAAATAATTTAAAATTCTCTTTATAATCAAGTTGAAAAATGTGTGAATAAAATATACACATCCAAAAACCTATTTTACATCAGAAATAACATATGTAATATTTTCAATGATTCATTTGCAAAAATAAATATGCATGGGAAGCTACTCTTGTGAAGTTCACATTTAGTAACCCAGTGCTATTGAGTTTCAGGAATTTTGTTTGATTTAATGAAAATTTCTGAAATTCTTTTATATAAATTGTAGTCAAAGAAAGAATATTATCATTTTCAGGAATATTTTGGTCATTTTCAGGGAGCAATTTAAGTTCAGTTCCTGTTAATAAAATCATTTGTAACCTATTAGAGACAAGCCATGTGATTTTGTACCTAAGAAGATGTGCGATATTTCATGAAAGATATTTACAAAATTTACGATATTGTCCATGAATGACGTCGGATGTTGATGAAATTGTCATAGCATAGAAATACGATGTACGCATTTGCTATGAACATATCAACAAGCCATGTTATTTTGTACCCAAGAAAACGTGATTTTTTATGAAAAATATTTACAGAAAAGTTTCTGTAAATATTTTTCATAAAAAATCACGTTTTCTTGGGTACAAAATAACATGGCTTGTCTCATTTGTGGCTGTGACTTGAGAAATGGGGCTTATTGGTTTAGTGACCAGTGTAGATCGAAATCAGCCTGTGCATCCGCACAGTCTGATCAGAATCTGCACTGTTTACCATTTCATCAATGAAACACCCGTCATGTTTCTAACAAGGAATATAGATTGTTGTCAGGCTACAAGTGCATGCTATTTGATAAGGTGCTACACTGGTTACAAATCCCATAAGCCCCATTTCTCCAGTCAAAGTTATAATACTGCTCACTGCCTGCGTTGCCTGTTTACAGCCATACCACTGGCAGAGTCACAATGTCAAAACGAGCGGCGTCGACGATATGGTCCTTCTACAGAAGATCTCTGAGGGGTCTATCGTCGACAACCTCAAGAAAAGATTTATGGATGACGTTATCTATGTATCCTTTGCAAACTATCTACTGTTTATGGTGAAGAAACTCAGATCAGATGAAATTGTGGCATATTTTTTTCTTCAAAATTTGCATAAATGCATCTGAGCAGGGCTGTCGTGACACATCTGTGCCACCATTCACATGACCTTGACCTTTTGACCATTGAAAGGTTGTTGGAATACTTAGCCATTCTTTATGCCTAACAGTTCTTCTTTTATAATTTTTTCCACTATTCCAGGGCATAACAATGTCTTACAAATATAATCTCTAGTCATGTTCATAGTCAAGATTGTCAAGTGGGTGCATAACCATGTTTTACAAACGTGCATTTAATTGTTCTGATTTTTCTTATGGTGAAGAAGGCCAGGGGGTGCGTAATCATGTTTTACAAACGTAATCTCTTGTTACTTCTTTGTGATGTTATTACTTTTAGGGAGTGAGGAAGTAACTTTGGTGTGGTAGGGACCTGGAAGCTGATCAGGTTATTCTAATGCAAGGCTGAATATATATTTTTTTGTGTAAATACAGTGGAACCTCTCCAAACCGGACAACCTGGGAGGTCCCCAGGGTGTCCAGTTTGGAGATGTTCCACAGTAAATCAGACATGTGACCACTTGATGACACATTTTAGTGTTTTGCAATCATGAAAAGTCATTGTAATCAGAGATACATAACAGCGAAACACGTCTAAGGTAAACATCTGTATTTTCCCCGAGTGTCTGGTTTAGAGGTGTTCCTCTGTATTCAGTTCTGATTTGGGGATTTTCCCCCCGTTTGTACAGTAGCCTATTTCACCAACATTGCAAAGTATACTTATCTAGCAAAGTATACTTTGAGGGAGAAATTTTCAATTTTAGGATAAATTTATTATTTTTTATTATACTGAATTTATTACATTATCACAGCCAATTTGGCTGTGATAATGTAATAAATTCAGTATAATAATTCTGCATACTTTTAATCATCAAATATATGCAGTTGTTAGTTCTAAATGAAATAATGCATTTCAGGAAAAATAAATGATTGCTCCCTCAAAGTATACTTTGCTAGTAAGGTATACTTTGCAATGTTGATGAAATCGGCTACAGGTCAAGTATTGGATTTGATCCCGTTAATCAGACCTAAAATGACTATAGCTATAGACAAGCCATTAAACACCATTGATTTGATGAAATAAATAAATTCTTCCTTCACTCGATTGGGATGGGTAGTGGCCTAGCGGTTAGAACACCTGACTTCCAATCCTGAGGTAGTGGGTTCAAACCTTGCCTTGGGCATCAAAAATACTTTCATAGTATTCCATCCCACATCAGATGAGACTTTAAACGGTGGTCCTGTCTCTATATGACCTTAGCTGTTGCTGGGACGTTAAACCCCATTCACTTTCACTTTTTTCCTTGACTCTACCAGACGTACATCGGGCCGGTGTTGGTGTCGGTCAACCCGTTCAAGATGTTGTCCATATACACAGAAAAGGAGGTGGACCAGTATCAGGGAGCTGTAAGTGATTTTTCAATGGGCATTTTTTGTGTCACAGGTCCGAGTCTTTCACCTGTGCTGTAAGTCACATCTCGGCCCGTAGCCCCTGATCAAATAGCACAATCCTGTAACCTGATAACGATCTATATTGCTTTGTTAACAGCATGACAGGTGTTTAGTTGATCATGATGGAATGGCGAACAGTGCAGATCCTGATCAGACTGTGCGGATGCACAGGCTGATTTGGATCTACACTGCTCGCAAAACCTATAAGCCCCATTTCTCCAGTCGCAGTCGCATTTGACCTCACTGTGGAACGCTAATTAAGCAAGGCCATAAAGACGAAGTACCAGTACTTTGGTTCTCAGATACCGCTGCATCAGAAAAATCCCTCACGCGTCCAAGCTTTTTATCGTCATTGACAAATAAAAACATTCGTACGTTCGCTGCATTATCACTACCAATCAAAAATATGTTAAATCCAGTCATGTGTGACGAACATTAGGTGATTTTCCAAGTTATTATGCCACACCACGATAGTGGATGGGGCATGTAGTGTTACCCTTGTCCATCCGTCCCGTCCGTCCGTCACCAACCTTGTAACTCGTAAAACTTTTAAACCGTACTAGCTACAGACCAGGGGGTCGTTTCACTAAACATCGTACGACTAAAATGTTCGTAAGTGCAAATTTTGGATCGTCAATTTCAATTGATGGATTTACATTTATTGAGCATAGGCTGCATATGCAGCCTATGCTCAATAAATGTAAATCCAATAATTGTTTACAAGAAAACAGTGTTGATGTGCAATTTACAGACTATCATAATTTTACACTTACGAACATTTTAGTCGTAAGAAGTTTAGTGAAATGGGCCCCTGAAACTTAGCTTCATTATGTAACTTCAATTTTTTATTCGACCCCCGGGTCATGGATTATCTCCTCCTTTTGGACTTGGAATTTTGCCTCGTTTACTATCAAAGCGATACGTGGTGCATCCGTGTTCTATGAACACATTTTCTAGTAGTAACTTTATTATACATATATGTGAACCGTGTGTTAAATTGACATTCAAAATGCATCTAGCAACTGGAATTAAAAAAATCAGCCCTCTCACGTCAATTTCCGCAAACTCCATGTCTGAGAACCAAAGTTCTTTTTTTATGGCCTTTACAACTTTCTGAGTCTGTACACCGCTCTCGAGCTGGAAATCAGGAGCTTGATTGGACCATGTCGCTAATGCTTTCTCTTAACCCTTTCTCCCAGGTCTCCAGATAAGGAATTAGTAATTGAGTATTTTCACTCCGTCATATCTGAAGCAATTGGGTATTTCAATATTTTAATTGGGTAAAATAAAATCACACTACTGTTTACACATCAACAGACAGCAATTATTGAATAGTTTGCTTCGAAATGAAAACATGTCTTGGCATTTCATTAGAATTGTCTCCTTGGAGACAATTCTAATAAAATACCAAGATGTGTTTTCATGGAAAATAAGAAAAATATGCTATAAAATCTTTAGTGGATGTTTTCACATGTAATTAATTATGTGTACATGCAGGTGCAAAATGGTAATGTAATGTTAGTTTTAAAATCATGTTAATGTGAGACGCAAATTAATATAAATCTGCGTACAAATATGTTTATCGTACAAAGTTTAGTGAAACGTGCCACAGGGGCCCGTTTCATTAAACTTTGTACAACAAAAATTAATGTGGTTAATTAATGCTACCATTTTCAACATGTATCAGGGCTCCAGATAAGGAATTAGTAATTGAATATTGTCACTCCTTCATTTCTGAAGCAATTGGGTATTTTTAAAAATTTGAATTGGGTAAAATAAAATCACACTACTGTTTACACATCAACAGACAGCAATTATTGAATAGTTTGCTTCAAAATGAAAACATGTCTTGGCATTTCATTAGAACTGTCTCATTGGAGACAATTCTAATGAAATACCAAGTTGTGTTTTTATGGAAAATAAGATAAATATACTATATTTGTGGTCAGTTTATTGTTTTCTGCAGCATGGTAAAGGTACCACACATTTTTTATTGCTTTTTGATACTCGCTACTTCTGATTTCAATTGGTTTTTTGTCAATTTTAATTGTGTATTTAACTCTGTGTGCGAGCAGCGAAAATATCCGCCAAAAGAATTAGGAGTGTATGTTTTATTTCTCTCTGTAAATATGTCTTGAAATTTCATTAGAATTGAGTCCTCAGGACTCAATTCTAATGAAATTCCAAGACATATTCATGATATTTACGGGGAGAAATACAAGAAAATATGATTAATTTTTGTCCGCTAGTTTTGAACTACAGTGAAATCGCGATGGCTCGAAATGCGATGGCTCGTAATGTCGATCGGGCTCGCTCGAAATGGCGTCGCGGTCCCGATAATTTTCCCTATATATTTAATGTATTTTACATGCGATGGCTCGAAATACAACTCCTCTCGAAAAATGCGATCGCTCGAAACAATTGTCAAGTCCCGCGGACACATTTCTCGCTATTTTGCTATACGATGACTCGAAATTGATGTCGAAGTTTGTGTTTGGCTAATTTTCACACCTTCGCGTCCGACTTATTACGATCAAAGGCCGAGCCACGCTCTACCTGTCTGTGAAATGTGCAGTTAATTGCCTAAAGTGGTGCAATTTGATCGTTAACGTTGTTAATGGCGATCATTTTGTGAATTCTATATTAGATTATTCGGAAACTTTCAACATAATTTGTGGAAACTATTTATTGTTATGCTTGTACATTATTTGTGAAATAAAAGTTATTGTATTCTTAATTTGTTGTTGTTGTTTTGTGTCCCATAACAGCTCAACGGTATACGGCGATTTATTAAATATTCTGGGTTTCGTTCGCTCGAAGTATTTAATAGAGTCTGTCGTAAGTCATTGGTCGTTTTTCGTTTTAACTCCCGTGTTATTCGAGAGGCTACCCGGGAGTTACAACGAAAAACTCCCATTGAAAAGACCACTGTTTCGAGTGACGTCACAACCACCTGCTGCATTAAGTATGTGCGCCGCTATTTATAGTGAATACTGGACCTTTTCTCCTTTTCACTTTGATAATAATTGAAATAAAGACAGTTTTGTAAATACATGTAGTTTATTTAATTTCGCATGATGACTAACCTGCGAATAAATATTATAATCATCTAAAACATGGATACATTCTATTGTGATTTCTTTATTTCCTAAATCCGACGGGTACAGTAGTCGGCAAACATAACAAAATCGAAAGATGCGATGGCTCGAAAAATGTGATCACTCGAACAAAATGTGCGGTCCTGTGGCACTTCGAGCCATCGCGATTTCACTGTATTTACAGCCCACAAGTTTCCCAGCATGCAAAGAGTTAAGCAAATACACAGCTTCTCTGGAGCTCTGATGTAAGTAAAGTTAATAAGATCTGAACAAATCCATCCAATATTTCCCCAAATTGGGTTCTAATGCCAACTTTAAATACTTGTTTTGCACTTACAAACTTCTTAGTCGTACGAAGTTTAGTTAAACGAGCCCCAGGTACGCATGTCATAGTTAACCGAGCGTGATCTTGTGCATTGTAGGCCCAGTACGAGAACCCGCCTCACGTGTACGCCCTCACAGACAACATGTACAGGAACATGCTCATTGATATGGAGAACCACTGCGTCATCATCAGGTAGGGACAAACATACACTTTATTATCTGTCGACAAGGATTTTAAATTTTATTTTTCATAGTTTTTTTCCCGCTTCCGAAAGTACAAGCAGATATGTATTCATTTTATGGCGTTTCACATCAATCGGTGGCGTAACATCAAAAATGTGGATAATGTTGTCGCAGTATTGTGTATTTCACATTTGAAATTTTAAAACTTAAAGAAATAATGCATCTTTTTATTGGTGTTTTCCTTATTGTACTATTAATTAAAAATACAATGTATTGAGTTTCCGCGCTGAATGTGCCCCTTTTGCTGAATTACTACCTGTTTACAGTGGGGAGTCGGGAGCAGGGAAAACAGTCGCTGCCAAGTACATAATGAGCTATATCTCCAAGGTTTCCGGGGGCGGCGCTACTGTACAGGTAAATACAGATAACTTGATGTTTATTTAAAAAAAAAAAATGCAAATCCAATGTAACATGCTCTCCAAGAAGCAGACCAAACATTTGTTGCATGCAACATGCTCTCTAAAAGGCGGACCAAACATTTGTTGCATAAAACATGCCCTCTTCAATGTGGACCAAACATTTGTTGCATGCCACATGCTCTCTTAAATGTTGGCCAAACATTTGTTGCATGTCACATGCTCTCTTAAATGTGGACCAAACATTTGTTGCATGTCACATGCTCTCTTAAATGTGGACCAAACATTTGTTGCATGTCACATGCTCTCTTAAATGTGGACCAAACATTTGTTGCATGTCACATGCTCTCTTAAATGCGGACCAAACATTTGTTGCATGTCACATGCTCTCTTAAATGTGGACCAAACATTGTTGCATGTCACATGCTCTCCTTAAATGTGGACCCACCACATTTGTTTGCATGTCACATGCTCTCTTAAATGTTGGCCAAACATTTGTTGCATGTCACATGCTCTCTTAAATGTAGACCAAACATTTGTTGCATGTCACATGCTCTCTTAAATGTGGACCAAACATTTGTTGCATGCAACATGCTCTTAAATGTGGACCAAACATATGTTGCATGCAACATGCTCCCTAAAAAGTTGATCAAACATTTGTTGCATGCAACATGCTCTCTTAAATGTAGACCAAACATTTGTTGCATGTCACATGCTCTCTTAAATGTGGACCAAACATTTGTTGCATGTCACATGCTCTCTTAAATGTGGACCAAACATGTTGCATGCAACATGCTCAAAATTATTTGTGCACATTAAATGTGGCATGCACATGCTCTTAAAGTACCAACATTTTGTGCATGCAACATGCTCTTAAAGTGATGCACAAACATATTTGTTGCATCAACATGCTCTTAAAGTGGAACCAAAAACAGTGCCATTTCCAAACATGCTCGCTTAAATGTAACAAACATTTGTCATGTCAAATGTTCTTCGTAAATGTTGACCAAACATTTGTTGCATGCAACATTCTCTTAAATGTGACAAACATCTTTGTTGCATGCAACATGCTCTAAAAAAGTGACCAAGGGAACATTTGTTGCATGCAACATGCTCTCTGAAAAAGGCGGGACCAAACATTTTGCTCAATCTAAAAGGCGACCAAACATTTGTTGCATAAAACATGCCCTCTTAAATGCTGACCAAACATTTGTTGCATGCAACATGCTCTCTAAAAGGCGGACCAAACATTTTGCTCTCTAAAAGGCGGACCAAACATTTGTTGCATAAAACATGCCCTCTTAAATGCTGACCAAACATTTGTTGCATGCGCAACATGCTCCCTAAAAGGTGGACCAAATATGTGTTGCATGTAACATGCTCTCTAAAAGGCGGACAAACTTTTGGAGAGCCTGGAGGTTAACAAAATTTTAGTCGCACAAATTGAAAGTAATAAAGTACATTATTAGTAATTGTTTTGCAATCATGAACAGACATTATCATCAGAGATTAATGCCATGTGAACCCATCAAAATTTGGCAAACCAATGTTTTCTGCGTATGAGGTATTACTGTACATCAAAACTACATCCACATTTCAGAGAGTGAAGGACATTATACTGGAGTCCAACCCGCTCCTTGAGGCCTTTGGGAATGCAAAGACCGTGCGTAACAACAACTCCAGCCGATTTGTAAGTCTCACATTGTTCTAACCCTTTCACATGTATATATCTAACATTGTTAGTCCCATGCACATTTCTGGGCTATTCCATTATTCAGATATCGGGTATTGTTTAAAATATCAAATATGCTGACTATCACTGTAGTTCCCGATGAGACGGCTCACTGGATCTACAGTGTTTGCAAATGTTTCAGAGCTCCAGTTAAGGTGCGTAATTTGGAGGTAAATTTCTTATTTCTCCATCAAAAATGGCAAGTTGGGAGTGCTTTAGAATCGTCTCAATGAGACCATTCTAAAGGACTCCCAACTTGCCATTTTTGATGAAGAAATAACAATATTTCACCCCAAGTTCGTCAAATTACGCACCTTAACTGGAGCTTTGATGTTTTCTTTTAGGACTGCAGGATTGAAAGTGTTGAGTTAGATATTGGATTGATCATTTGATCAAATGGTGATCAGTGTAGATACTTTTTTTAACTGGCCTCGTTCTACACTTGTCACAAATGTCTCTATCTCCATTTCGCCATTCAATTACAGCAACAATGTGTGTTGTTGGATTTCTGTGTGTTGCCGGTAAATATGTCATTTTATCAGGTAA
This sequence comes from Conchocele bisecta, assembly GCA_029237695.1. Classification (NCBI taxonomy): domain Eukaryota; kingdom Metazoa; phylum Mollusca; class Bivalvia; order Lucinida; family Thyasiridae; genus Conchocele; species Conchocele bisecta. Next base: position 37,796,533 of record CM055276.1, read on the forward strand.
CTGTCTATGCATTGACTCAATACACACCCACTGATAACAAAATGATGTATCATGCAATGAAACAGATACCATGAATCACAATCAATCTAGATTTAAAAACTACTTTCGCCAATGTTCCATTGGTCGAGTAATGTCACATGACGTTGCGAAATGATGTTGGTATAAAGACACAATGTAAATAAGTCTTTGGTTCTTTTAAACGAAATCTACATTATACTTTCTCATTCTGTAATATATCTGGAGGATGAGAGGATGTGCATATCTTAGCAGTAAATCCATCCTTAAGAATTCATACCTTAACAGTGAATTTTACTGGGATTCACACTGGGGGCCAAGTGACTGGTTTAGCAAGGGTGCCTGGCACTGCATCCGGACACAGTATTTCCATGATGAATGTTTGTATAGAGATTTTAGTGCGAGTTCGGAATTTCTGCATTTCCGATAAACTTGATATAAAGAGACACTAGCCTGATACTGTTGATACTGTCTATGTGTTCCTGTAGACTAAGAGAAGTATAATATTCCTGAATAAATACAATGCCATGCTAGTCAGAGCTCCAGTTAAGGTGCGTAATTTGACCAACTTGGGGTGATATTTGGTTATTTCTTCATCAAAAATGGCAAGTTGGGAGTGCTTTAGAATCGTCTCATTGAGACGATTCTAAAGCACTCCCAATTTGCCATTTTTGATGGAGAAATAAGAAATTTACCTCCGAATTACGCACCTTAACTGGAGCTCTGGCTAGTGTCTTTGGAATCGGTTTATAAGCTCGGCTCAGAAACGGTAGGAATTCCTCAGCTAGTGTCGGAAATCATACATGTTTCCTAGCCTCACCTGATAAACTTTATATGTGGCTGTGAATGGACAAATATGCCTTATGTATTTTGCGAGCAGTGTAGATCCTTAATATCAGCCTGTGCATCTGCACTGTTCACAATTACATCAGTGAAACACCCATCATGCTTCTAACATAAGTCGATATGCTACAGCAGTGTGCTATTTGATCTGTAGCCTATTTCACCAACATTGCAAAGTATACTTTTCTAGCAAAGTATACTTTGAGGGAGTAATCATTCAATTTTCCTGAAATGCATTATTTCGTATAGAACTAACAAATGCATATATTTCATGATTAAAAGTATGCAGAATTATTATACTGAATTTATTACATTATCACAGCCAAATTGGCTGTGATAATGTAATAAATTCAGTATAATAAAAATTAATAAATTTATCATAAAATTGAAAATTTCTCCCTCAAAGTATACTTTGCTAGAAAAGTATACTTTTGCAATGTTGATGAAATAGGCTACAGGAGCTGCACTGGTCACAGCTCCCATAAGTTCCATTTCTCCAGTATTGTACTGGTATCGTCTGTTTGTTCCTACAGGGTAAATATGTGGAGATCCAGTTTAGTCGTGGCGGGGAGCCAGACGGTGGCAAGATATCTAACTTTCTCCTCGAAAAGGTATCGTAGCAACATATCTGATATATCATGCAGGTGTGTAGCCAGGCATCAATTGCTGTGCCGGCACAAAACATTTTTTACCAAGCATATCTAGGGGGTCCACAGCAGGGGCAGGGTTGGTCGGGAAATACCACTGCTTTTTTAACAATTTTCAGCCTAATTCTGTTTTAAGGACAATATTGGTTATTATACCCCCCACAACGAGTTGTGGGAGGTATACTGGAGTCAGGTTGTCCGTCCGTCCGTCCGTCCGTCCGTCCGTCCGTCCGTGCACACATTAGGTCCGTCCGTGCGTCCGTAAACTTAACATCAGAGAAATATTGTTATAACTTTTATTTCCTTCATCTAAAATGCTTAATATTTCACACATGCATTCCTGTAAGGCTCTACTACCATACTGTGCCAAATCCACGACCGTCCAACCCCCGCTGATCCCAAGGTCAAGGTCAAATACTTAGTATCTTTACAAAACTTAACATCAGAGAAATATTGTTATAACTTCTATTTCCTTCATCTAAAATGCTTAATATTTCACACATGCATTCCTGTAAGGCTCTACTACCATGCTGTGCCATACCCACGACCGTCCAACCCCCGCTGATCCCAAGGTCAAGGTCAAATACCTAGTCTCTTTACAAAACTTAACATCAGAGAAATATTGTTATAACTTCTATTTCCTTCGTCTAAAATTCTTAATATTTCACACATGCATTCCTGTAAGGCTCTACTACCATGCTGTGCCAAATCCACGACCGTCCAACCCCCGCTGATCCCAAGGTCAAGGTCAAATACTTAGTATCTTTACAAAACTTAACATCAGAGAAATATTGTTATAACTTCTATTTTCTTCATCTAAAATGCTTAATATTTCACACATGCATTCCTGTAAGGCTCTACTACCATGCTGTGCCAAATCCACGACCGTCCAACCCCCGCTGATCCCAAGGTCAAGGTCAAATACATGGTCTCTTTGCAAAGCTTAACATCAGAGAAATATGTTATAACTTCATCTAAAATTCTTAATATTTCATGCATGCATTCCTCTAAGGCTCTACTATCATGCTGTGACATATCCCCGCTGATCCCAAGGTCAATATCACATACTTAGTCTCTTTACAAAACTTAACATCAGAGAAATCGGTTATAACTTCTATTTCCTTGCTCGGATCTGCTTCACATTCACGTTCGTGCTGCCCCCGCTAAGCCCAGAGTCAAGGTCACAAGCCCACACACTTGGAAAAGTTTACATATTTAGGGGTACCTGGGCCCACGCGGGGGGTATTCCGTAAGCCTCACTTACTGACAAATCTAGTTTAAATAGTTGACAGCTTGATAATAACATGTCGTTTTAATAAGAAAGGATAAACTGTTTCGTCACACCCTGCATTGTGTATTGTGTAATTAAAGAATTGTCAAGTGTCAAACAATATGTTGTCACTTTCTTTGCTTAGAGGCTGTAAAACAATTACACGACCTGGATTAGCATTCAGCAAAAATTAATATTAATAACATGTTAGTTACCAGGGTAATGAAGATATTAGCTTGTAGTAGACAATTTTATTATAGAATTGTATACATATTTTTGGTCTTAGAATTTACAGATATTTTGTATTAATCCATTGATTTCTAGTATTGCATAGGCAGGATTTCTACCAGTAGAAAGTACAATCTAATAAAAAAACATTAAAAACCAGTTGGTAGGGGATTAGCTACTAAGCATATTTCCCGGTATTTCCCGCCGTCCTGGCCAACCCTGGTCCACAGATGTTTTTCAATGCAGAAATTCCTACATTCTGGGCATTATATAGCATTTTTTCGCCAATTTATTGAGATATTTTTTCTAGGTGTACATTTGATCTACATTTTCAGCTTATTTTATCAGAATGATGTGCAGGCCTTTTGGCCTAAAGTCAGTTTAATTTTGATGAGGGTGATTATGTCCTACCCTGTGATTTTGGACGAGGGGGATTTCGTCCTACCTGCATTTTAGACGGGGGGGAGGGGGGGATTTTGTCCTCCTGTGTCAAAAATCATGGGGGGGATTATGTCCAGGGGGGATTTTGTCTGTATCCCCCCTGTCATGGGTCAGTGTAGTATTATAGGAAGGAATGGCCTTTTTGTGGAATTTATCGGTGTATAAACTTGGAAAAGTCGCGGGAATACTGGACGAAGGCCGGAAGGCCTCGTCCAGTATTCCCGCGACTTTTCCAAGTTTATTTCCCCGATATATTCAACAAAAAGGCCATTCATTCCTTATAATTCCAGCATTTTAAATAAATTCATCAAAGTAGTTCGGCGTGGGAGTTTACTAGGATATAAATTTTGGACAGAGACTTGCTACGGGCCAATCAAATGTTAGGGAATTGTGTAAATATTTTTGTGCTGGAATTATTAGTACATGTCAACCCCGTTAATTATCTAATGTCCGTCCGAATCCATTGTGTTTATACAGGGTTCTGAGGCTTTATAATTATTCTGTATCGCGTGTGTACAGTGGAACCTCTCTAAACCACACACCCGGTGCACACCCAGAAGGTATCTATCAATATGAGGGCTCCAAGACATGGTTGTTGCTTGGCAATGATACACTGGAGATAATTTACAGTGAAACTAATATTTTCTGGGTGTCCAGGTTCTACTGTACAATTGCAGAGCTCCAGATAAGCTGCGTATTTGCGTAAATACCCAATTAAAATTGCCAAAAACCCAATTGAAATCAGAAGTAGTGAGTATCAAAAAGCAATGAAAAATTTGTGGTATCTTTATCATGCTACAGAAAACAATAAACAGACCACAAATATAGAGTATTTTCTTATTTTGCCATGAAAACACATCTTGGTATTTCATTAGAATTGTCTCCAAGGAGACAATTCTAATGAAATACCAAGATGTGTTTTCATTTAGAAGCAAACTATTCAATAAGTGCGGTCTGCTGATGTGTAAACAGTAGTGTGATTCTATTTTACACAATTAAAATTTTTAAATACCCAATTGCTTCAGAAATGATGGAGTGACATTACTCAATTACTAATTCCTTATCTGGAGCCCTGCAATTGTTGGACGTTACTTCCTGTCTGTTTCAGTCACGTGTGGTCAGCCAAAACATGGAAGAGAGAAATTTCCATATATTCTACCAACTATGTGCTGGGTCAGACCAGAAACAGAAAGGTATTTTAGCATCATTACCGTTCATTGCTTAAAGGCCCTGAACGGCTCAGTATTACAATTTTCCGGTTTTTTTCAAACACAAAAACATGTTTGGCAACTGATTTAGTACACAAAACTAACATATACTGCCTAATAGATACATCTCAAGTCTTCAGATTTACATCTTAATCGCAATGTGAAGACAACAAAAACTTGTTTTGTGCACCACTCTGTGCAAAACGTCAATATTGACAAATTAATTCCCGTAACCCAACGGCTTCGGCTCGGAAGCGAGTCGATAAACTCCGGCTATCGGAATTCATCAGCCGCGAATCAAGGAGTTGAGCAGTTGACCCGAGCTTCTATCGTAAAGTCGATCGGACTTTTAACACGCACCTGCTGTTTGTTTGTCAACAACTATTGATATTTTCATCGACTACAAACTCATTTTTGTACCAAAATGAATGCAAACAGTTGGATTTATGTGTGGGAAAACCCAATAGGAGGCCAAATTCGGCAACTTGAGCCGTATTGGGGCTTTAACAAATAGGTTGATAGGTTGACAAATCATGAATTTTTTTCTTCAAGGTATGACTTTAAATGATTAAATTCATACATGTGTTATCGTAAAATGTAAATTAAATCTGTCCTTGATAAATTCTATTAGAAGTTACTTTAATTCTGTTAAAATTCCGTTATCAGGCTACAGGAGTGTGCTATATAATCAGGAGCTACACAGGTCACAAAACCCATAGACCCCATTTCTCAAGTCACAGCCACGTGTAAGAACCTTTCTACTGAGCAGACATAAACCCCAATCAATCAATCAAGGATGATGTATGATTAATTACAGAACAGTTTGGAATCTCCAGCCCGGACTACTACTGTATACTGAACCAGAGTGGGGCGTTTACGGTGGATGGTATGGACGACGTCAAAGAATTCAGGGACACATTGGTCAGTTGCAGCAATACTTGATATCGGAAGTATATTTTGTGACCACCATTTGAACCGTCTCGTCGAGACGGTTCAAATGAGTGGTCACAACATATACTTTCTGTGAGAAATAAGAAAAGTTCAGGAAATATTTGGTGGATGGTATGGACGATGTCATGGAATTCAGGGACGAGTGGTCACAACATATACTTTCTATGAGAAATAAGAAAAATTCATGAGATTTTTAGTCGATGGTATGGATGACGTCATATATTTCAGGGACACATTGGTCAGTTGCAACAATACTTGTTTTGGGAAATATATGTTGTGACCACCATTTGAACCGTCACAATATACACTTTCTATGAGATAAAACAAATTGATGACATTTTTGGTGGATGATATTGATGACATCAAAGAATTCAGAGACTTCATTCACTTATCGCTATATTATCTGTCGGATGTGTTTGCTGTGTCCACCATTTGAAGCATTTTATCGAAGCAGTTCAACTGATTGGTCACGTATGCTTTTGATGAGAAATTAGAAAAATAGATGAAAATTAGTTTTTTTCTGTTGGATGGTATAGATGTCAAAGAATCACAGGTCATTAAACACTATTAAATAAATCAATAAATAATTGGCAGATAAACTTGATACCAAAATACATTAGCCGGGTGTTCCCTATGTCTAGAGTTCTGTTGCCTATTCCACAAACATTGCAAAGTATACTTTGAGGGACAAATTTTCAATTTTAGGATAAATTTATTAATTTATTATTAATTTTTAGCCAGGTTTTTTTTAAAAAAATCCAGGCTATTGGATTGGCGAAAGCCGGGCGGGCGGGCGGGCGGGCGGGCAGCGTCCACAATCAATGTTAAGTTTTCGTGTTTGAGTCCATTTCTTTGTTACTGTACCACCTAGGACCACCAAACTTTCACAGCTTCATAATCAAGGGGTGCCCACCACATATCACTATCCAACATGTTACTTTTTTTTTAACTTGACCCATTTTTTCCGCGTATTCGACTTAGCCATTTTCAATGTTAAGTTTTCGCGTTTACAATGTTAAGTTTTCGTGTTTAAGTCCATTTCTTTGGTACTGTACCACCTAGGACCACTAAACTTTCACAGCTTCATAACCAAGGGGTGCCTACCACATACAACTATCCAACATGTGACCATTTTTTTACCTTCACCTATTATTTCTACGTAATTGACTTAGCCATTTTCAACGTTAACTTTTTAACGTACGTCTGGTTAAATTTTTTGGTTAAAACTTTTTCGTTTTTCTATATCTCTGCAACTGCTTCGCCCATTACCTTGAAACTTCACATGGGTGTTTATCATCATCCATATTTTCATTCTAACCCCCAACCGTGCGGCCCCTGTGCCCAATGTCAAGGTCAAATTACTTTGAATTTTTTTGTTAATTTTTTTTCGTGTACTATATCTCTGCAACTGCTTCACCCAATACCTTGATACTTCACATGGGTGTTTATCATCATTGTCGCACCTGCTTGCGGAAAGCGCGATCCTGTGCCCAATGTCAAGGTCAAATTACTTTGAATTTTTTGTTAAACTTTTTTCGTGTACTATATCTCTGCAACTGCTTCACCCAATACCTTGGTACTTCACATGGGTGTTTATCATCATTGTCGCACCTGCTTGCGGAAAGCGCGATCCTGTGCCCTATGTCAAGTTCAAATTACTTTGAATTTTTTTGTTAAAGTTTTTTTGTGTACTATATCTCTGCAACTGCTTCACCCAATACCTTGATACTTCACATGGGTGTTTATCATCATTGTCACACCTGCTTGCGGAAAGCGCGATATCGTCGGCATTTTGGCATACGTCCGTTCGTCCGTGTGTTCGGTTAAAGTTTTTTGGTTAAAGTTTTTCCATCTACTATATCTATTTTTTTAGTGTCCATGCCTCACCCCAAGGCGCGACATGCAGGCCACGGCCATCTAGTCTACAAAAAGTGGGTATAATTATGTTATCCAAATGTCTATGCTTGGAAAAAACCTGGCCTTCGTGGCTTTGCCTCGTTTCTTGTTATTATACTGAATTTATTACATTATCACAGCCAATTTGGCTGTGATAATGTAATACATTCAGTATAATAATTCTGCATACTTTTAATCTGACATCAAATAATATGCAGTTGTTAGTTCTATAGGAAATAATGTATTTCAGACAAAATAAATGATTACTCCCTCAAAGTATACTTTGCTAGAAAAGTATACTTTGCAATGTTGGTGAAATCGGCTACTGGATTGTCATCCGTATTTTAGACAACCAAGAGTGGTACAGTAGAGTTTCACCTTGCAACCAACCCGTTATTGAGACCGCCCCGTTATCGAGACCGCATTTTCGAAGAACCATGTTATTTACTCTTTATTTACATGGTAGCAGGCCACGACCACCCCACCTTTCAGTTTTACGACCACTTTTGACAGTCCCGATATGTCAAAATGTTTTGTTTTAAGGTCCATCGTGATGACCGTGGCACCAACATATTTGTTATGCCCTTGGGTAAATTAGCGACGCGAGACAATTTATGACACCTGGAAAACTTTCTGCCAATTTCAACAGATCAAGTATTATTGTTGTTTTAAAGACGCGTGCCAATATTGTTTGCATTAACTGCGGATTAAGAAGCTCTAATTGGACATAGTGGAATTAATCGATTGACGGGTGTTCATTAAATGGGTTACCAATTATTTGTGTGGGCCAGTACTCGGATGGTATCAAAAACTTCAATTTATTTGCGACTGTGACAGGCAAAAAGTTAGTATATAAAGTATATACAATAAAAAAATATTTTCTTGTACAATGCACATGTAAACAGCATACATGTATATTAAATGATGAATTTCCTATTATTATTATTTATATTCTATCCCCAATAAGACTGTGGTCTGGAATGGACAAAAAAAAGATTTTCTGACTAGTCAATTTACAAAAAGGGGATGTTTTTGTTTTCAAAAATATTAAAATTACTTGCAAAAATGCTTGTTACGAGCCGGCTCATCTGGATATACACTTTTTGCTGAAACCATTGTACAGGCCTGTGGTGTTGAAATGGTTAACCCTTAGACTGCTATATTAATTTTTTTGTCGTCTAGCTGTTTTCTGTATTTTCCAATTCATCATAAAAACATGCTTTGACAGCACTTTAGAATAATTTACAACATGCTTTGACAGCACTTCAGAATCATTTCCATTGGAAATGATTCTGAAGTGCTGTCAAACCATGTTTTTATTGAGAAATAAGGCAAGATATAAAAGCAACAGCAGACGACTATTGTTGTGTGTAGCAGTCTAAGGGTTACTATGGGAACTTTACTGTATCTGGAACTAGAACTATGTGCAAGTTTGTCCAGATTTTGTTTCCGTGCTATAATGTTAAGTTGCATACACCAATTTACTTCAGATTTCGTATCTGGCTTTATCTGGAGAAAATGTAGGTTAACCCTTTCAACACCACAGGCCTGTATAGTAGTATTGGCAACGAGCCATATCATCAGGATCTACACTTTTAGAACAAACACACCCGCTTTTCATAAATGGACTACTCTGAAAATCATTTTGACACGATTGGATTGGTCGGAAAATTAGCATATCGCAGTCCATTCCAGTTACTTAGGGGTGAAAGGGTTAAGTTTGATAATGGGTCTGGTCAATCAGATATTCTCTCCCATCATGTAGCGAAAATGGGATATAGTTATGCAAAAGGCATACGTTTGGCCGTCTGTCCATCACGGTTTCCATTCTGCTATAACTTATGACCGATTGGCTTGAAACTTAATATGCATGTTTATTATCATGCTGATGCATATTTTCATTTTCCACCCCACCCATGCTCCTCCGTGCCCATGGTCAAGGTCAAATAACTGAGAAATTTTCCGGTTCAGTAGATTTTAAATTTAGCTTCAGTTAATTCATGCTGCTATAACTTATTTACCGTATGAGCAATTCACTGGAAATTTCATGTGCATGTTTGTCATCATCCATATTTGTGTAAGATATTCATTCCATGTGCTGAATTCGGGGATATTTGTCATTAAACCGCGGCGTATGAAGTATATCGAGCGGTATATAGTTTTCGTATTTCCGTCTGTTCGTAAGATTTGTGTTAAATGTTTTTGGGTACTCATTATCTCTTCAACCGTAAGTCGGATTGACTTGAAACTTCTTATAATTCTTCATTATCATCCATATTTTCATTCTATAGTTGCTGTCATGCCCAAGGTGGCTTAGAAAATATTTGTTGTTCAGATCAGGCAGTGGCCGGAGGTATCCGTGAGCCTCTTGATCACTTGCTCTACTGTACATATCTACAATATTTTGTAATATTTTGTTTGATAATATTAAATTAAAGCCTTCTTTTTATTTCGTTAAATTTTGTCAAATACACATATATTGATTTTATTGCGAAAAAACTATTTCTCCCCATGTTATGGGAATTTAACATGGGGGCATTTTTAGAATTTCAGAAATACTGGACCGATTTTCAAAATTTAACTAGGTTTTCCTAGTTAGATCATTTCCAAGCTATCTAGCCAGGTTTCGGAGTCGATTTTTGTTTTTTGACTGCTCCCAGAGCTCGTACTCCTTATTTTTTCCCCATGTTAAATTCCCATAAGCAAATCTTTGTTTTGTAATAATATCAATAATTGACCAAGTTTCACAAAATACAACGAAGGTTCATTCTTAAAGTTTGATAAAATTTAATATTATCCAAAAAAAAATAGTTTTTGCATTGTTTATATGGCTGTAAAATGTTTGCAGGTTTCGTGAAACAGACAGTAGTTCACTGAACTTTCTTGTTTCAGCATGCAATGAAGGTTATAGGGCTGGATGACCAGACGCGGGAGGACGTTCTGTCTCTAGTTGCCGGGATACTCCACCTGGGTAACCTCAGCTTCATAGAGAGCGGCAACTACGCCGCCGTCGCCGACGATGGATGTAAGTCACTCGCAATTTGTCTTGTGCTGGGGTGTTGGCTGTTTGAGAAGAATGAAGCCATTTCCATCCTTATATGAGACGAACCATGTGATTTTGTACGTTAGAAGATAACTCAACTATCGACGTCATTTTCAGAAAATATCAGTTTCTGTGAATATTATCACGATTTTGTACCTTAGAAGAAATGCAATATCTCAGGAAAAATATTTACAAGATTTACAACATTTTCCGTAAATGACGTCGAAAGTTGACTTAATGTTCAATAGAATTCTGCATTTGTTATGAAAATTTTGTCAAACTTTCAACATCATTTAGAATCTACAGAAAATCTCACAGTTTCTGTAAATATTTTACATTAAAATTGCACTACGGTTCAAAATTTGTGCAATGAATATTGGTAATTAACTTGAATATTAACTTGATATTCATACCTTTGCAGTTCTGGAGTTTTCCGCTTTTCTATAGGAATGAATGGCCGTTTTGTGGAATTTATCGGGGTATAAACTTGGAAAAGTCGCGGGAATACTGGACGAAGCGATAAAAAATTACAATTTTCGAAAAAAAAGAAAAAAATAAAGAAAATCTTTTTTTTTTTTTTGATTTTTTTTCGAAAATTGTAATTTTTTAAGGCCTCGTCCAGTATTCACGCGACTTTTCCAAGTTTATATCCCCGATAAATTCCACAAAAAGGCCATTCATTCCTTATAATTCCAGCATTTGAAATAAATTCATCAAGAAAATGTGTTTATTTAAGAATTATTTTAACTGCGCCTGACGGTTACGGAAAGTAGTTCGGCATGGAGTTTACTGGGATATAAATTTTGGACGGAGACTTGCAACGGACCAATCAAATGTTAGGGAATTGTGTAAATATTTTTGTGCTGGAATTATTACTTGACATACTATAGGCGAGGTTAAATTTCGAGGTCACTAGCTGGAACATGGACTATAAACATCAAATATAAACAGCAGACGACATAATTTAAGTCAGCATGTGCGGGACCCCAGCTTTAATGTATTCCTACCTTTGCAGTTCTGGAGTTCCCCGCCTATCTACTCGGCATTCAAAAGGAGAGGTTAAAATTGAAGGTCACGAATCGGAAGATGGACACCAAGTGGGGCGGGAAGACAGAGAGCGTCGAGATGACGTTGAATGTTAACCAGGCGGAGTTCACTCGTGATGCCCTGTCTAAGGCCCTCTACTCCAGGATATTCGACTTTCTCGTCGAGGTACGGATGGTATTGAAGGCCAAAGCTTTAAAGCCTTGGACTTCAATACAAGTGGATTGGAGGTTACACATACATACCTTATCAGTGAATCCATTATTAAACGTGTATTCCCACATTCCAGGTTACAATATAGGGAGACATGGTATTGAAGGCCAAAGCTTTAAAGCCTTGGACTTCAATACAAGTGGATTGGAGGTTACACATACATACCTTATCAGTGAATCCATTATTAAACGTGTATTCCCACATCTCAGGTTACAATATAGGGAGACATATGTTTTTCGTCCATTCATTAGATAAGATCTTTTTCAGCAATATTATCAAAACACAAAGTGGTTCAACTTCCTCGTGGAGGTACAGATTGTACATAGACTGTCAGTGCTCCAGTTAAGGTGCGTAATTTGGAGGTAAATTTCTTATTTCTCCATCAAAAATGGCAAGTTTGGAGTGCTTTAGAATCGTCTCAATGAGACGATTCTAAAGCACTCCCAACTTGCCATTTTTGATGAAGAAATAACAACATTTCACCCCAAGTTGGTCAAATTACGCACCTTAACTGGAGCTCTGGACTGTGACATTAAAAGTTGACAATTCCACATTTGCTCTAAAAATCTTGTCAATTACGGATAATATCACAATCTTCGTAAATATTTTTCATGAAAAGTCGCGGTTTCTAAGGAACAAAATTACATGGCTTGTCACATTTGTCAGTTATAAAGTCAAGTGCAATACAATGTGTTATTCTATCTTAGTGCATAAAATAGTCTTTCACAGTGTAAAAACATTGTGTAACAGGGATTCCGCTGGCGATCGTCACTTTCGCAATTGGCGATAAAAATAAACAATTGGCGATAAAAAATTACAATTTTCGAAAAAAAATCAAATTTTCGAAAATTGTAATTTTTTATCGCCAATTGTTTTATTATGCCCCCGCTACCGAAAGGTACGGGGGCATATAGTGTTATCGGCGTCCGTCCATAGGTCCGTCCCATACGTCCGTCCCGTACGTCCGTCCTTCCCGTCCGTCCCGTCCGTCCGTACGTCCCAATTGGCGATAAAAAATTACAATTTTCGAAAAAAAAATACAATTTTCGAAAACAAATCCAATTTTCGAAAATTCTATTTTTTATCGCCAATTGTTTTATTATGCCCCCGCTACCGAAAGGTACGGGGGCATATAGTGTTACCGGCGTCCGTCCGTACGTCCGTCCCGTACGTCCGTCCCGTCCGTACGTCCCGATATTATATTCTTTAGTAACTTCTACATGGCTTCACATATTATGTCAATATTTATACACGTCATACATATGAACATCCCTTACACACTCCACCCCCCAGTACTTCCACCTTGACCTTTGGCCTTGACCTTTTCCACTTTAAATGTTTGCTTGGCACTTTGGGACAAATCTACGTGCACGTTTCTCAATCCTACACTAACTTCTCAATACTTTTGCCAATCCCTTAAATATTTATACACATGATACATATGAACATGCCCTACACACTCCACCACCCAGTACTTCAACCTTGACCTTTGACTAACTTCTCAATACTTTTGCCAATCGCTTAAATATTTATACACATGATACATATGAACATACCCTACACACTCCACCACCCAGTACTTCGACCTTGACCTTTGACCTTGACCTTTTCTACTTTAAATGTTTACTTACCACTTTGGGACAAATCTACGTGCACGTTTCTCAATCCTACAATAACTTCTCAATACTTTTGCCAATCCCTTAAATATTTATACACATGATACATATGAACATACCCTACACACTCCACTACCCAGTACTTCGACCTTGACCTTTGACCTTCACCTTTTCTACTTTAAATGTTTGCTTACCACTTTGGGACAAATCTACGTGCACGTTTCTCAATCCTACAATAACTTCTCAATACTTTTGCCAATCCCTTAAATATTTATACACATGATACATATGAACATGCCCTACACACTCCACCACCCAGTACTTCGACCTTGACCTTTGACCTTCACCTTTTCTACTTTAAATGTTTGCTTACCACTTTGGGACAAATCTACGTGCACGTTTCTCAATCCTACAATAACTTCTCAATACTTTTGCCAATCCCTTAAATATTTATACACATGCTACATATGAACATGCCCTACACACTCCACCACCCAGTACTTCGACCTTGACCTTTGACTAACTTCTCAATACTTTTGCCAATCGCTTAAATATTTATACACATACATATGAACATGCCCTACACACTCCACCACCCAGTACTTCGACCTTGACCTTTGACCTTCACCTTTTCTACTTTAAATGTTTACTTACCACTTTGGGACAAATCTACGTGCACGTTTCTCAATCCTACAATAACTTCTCAATACTTTTGCCAATCCCTTAAATATTTATACACATGATACATATGAACATGCCCTACACACTCCACCACCCAGTACTTCGACCTTCACCTTTGACTTTCACCTTTTCTACTTTAAATGTTTACTTACCACTTTGGGACAAATCTACGTGCACGTTTCTCAATCCTACAATAACTTCTCAATACTTTTGCCAATCCCTTAAATATTTATACACATGATACATATGAACATGCCCTACACACTCCACCACCCAGTACTTCGACCTTCACCTTTGATCTTCACCTTTTCTACTTTAAATGTTTACTTGCCACTTTGGGACAAATCTACGTGCACGTTTCTCAATCCTACAATAACTTCTCAATACTTTTGCCAATCCCTTAAATATTTATACACATGATACATATGAACATGCCCTACACACTCCACCACCCAGTACTTCGACCTTCACCTTTGATCTTCACCTTTTCTACTTTAAATGTTTACTTGCCACTTTGAGACAAATCTACGTGCACGTTTCTCAATCCTACAATAACTTCTCAATACTTTTGCCAATCCCTTAAATATTTATACACATGATACATATGAACATGCCCTACACACTCCACCACCCAGTACTTCGACCTTGACCTTTGACTAACTTCTCAATACTTTTGCCAATCGCTTAAATATTTATGCACATGATACATATGAACATGCCCTACACACTCCCTCCACCACCCAGTACTTCGACCTTGACCTTTGACCTTCACCTTTTCTACTTTAAATGTTTACTTACCACTTTGGGACAAATCTACGTGCACGTTTCTCAATCCTACAATAACTTCTCAATACTTTTGCCAATCTCTTAAATATTTATACACATGATACATATGAACATGCCCTACACACTCCACCGCCCAGTACTTCGACCTTCACCTTTGACCTTCACCTTTTCTACTTTAAATGTTTACTTAGCACTTTGGGACAAATCTACGTGCACGTTTCTCAATCCTACAATAACTTCTCAATAATTTTGCCAATCCCTTAAATATTTATACACATGATACATATAAACATGCCCTACACACTCCACAACCCAGTACTTTGACCTTGACCTTTGACCTTCACCTTTTCTACTTTAAATGTTTACTTAGCACTTTGGGACAAATTTGCGCGCACATTTCTCAATCCTACAATAACTTCTCAATACTTTTGCCAATCGCTTAAATATTTATACACATGATATACAGTCAGAATTCGTTACAGCGGCACACGTTACAGCGGCATAGTCGCCTCCCGGCACAATAAGCCGCCAAACCAATCAGCATGCTCTTTAATCTGCTTGATATACCGGCAAATTCGGCTTCCGGCACCGGCAGGGAATTCCCGTAAACGAATACACAGTTTAAGTCTTATTTAATGTGCGTTATAACGGCGCCGGTACCCGGCGTCGCTGGTACCAGCGCTGTGACCCAGCTCTGTTATCCGGCATTACGGAAACCGATATTCGGGAACCAGTCACTGACCATATAGGACACAGTCAACTTATGAATAATATAGACGGTAAACCAGTCCTGGTACAGCTTAGCAACAAGGAGTAAATTCTCAGGACAACGGCATTGATTGTTATTATGACAGATAGATAAATAAAATAGATGCTGCAGGAAAGGTATGTCTGTGCCAAACATTTTATTATATTATTTGCATGCTCTACACATGCAGGTTAAATTTTTTCTGTGTGCGACTTGATGTGGGGGTGAGATAGAGATTTTGAAAGTGAAAGTAGACGGTTCCGTCAAAGAAGGGGAAATAACTCATGGAAATCAACCCGCATGACCCCGTGTTTGGCATGGATCTAGAACCGGCTTAGGTCACTGACTCCAGGAATGGAAGTAACAAAATTGATTTTGTCGCAGGTAGTTTGCGATTGTCATGTTTGTGTGAATGTGGGTCTATGGGAAATCAATTGGTTGTCTGTTTCCTATAATGTGCGTGATAACGGCGCCGGTACCCGGCATCGCTGGTACAAGCTCTGTTATCCGGCATTACGTGCCGGAAACCGATATTCGGGAACCAGTCACTGACCATATCTAAACAATTTCACAGCTGATTAACCCCGACCTGCTGTCATAAATCGCGGCAATTAACGTGTCGGTACCTTGTCACCTGCTGTGATGTACTATTTTGCAAACATCAATTAAGAAATGAACAGTTAGCAACTAAATTTACAAGTGATTAAATCCAGCAAGGACCGATAGATTGTAAATAAAGAAATATCATAATCGTGAACAATTTAAATAATTATCGTGTAACATTGCCTCTGGGGCGAGTTCAGATAGGGACGAATCGTCATGTAAATATTTAAAGGGAAACCACTCTACGTGTTTTTGCTTTGTATTTTTATAAATTTTAGCATGTAAATTAAAACAAACTGTTTATTAAAATATGTGTTTCTTTTCTATATGCACATGTTTGCGAATTGCTAACAATAAAGAAACAATTTCACAGATAATCCGGTATTCACCACGCGCTCTACAATTAACAACAGGTTCGCCTGCAACCTAGACTTTGTCAAATAGGGCCTACTGGATTAGCTTTGAATGTTGTTGGTTTCCTTGATATAAATTCGTATATATGCATTGCTTTATCAATTTGGTGACAAATAAGTATATATCTCGCCGATAATGCTAATGTAAAATGACAGCAAATAGCGTCGATACAATGCGTGGTTACCAATTACCGACATGTTCCAATTACCGGAATTATCACGACAGTCTGATAGCGAGGAGAAAATCGCCGATTCTTTATACCGGCATATTCGTTATAACGGCAGATTCATCTCTGACGAACTATGCCGTTGTAACGAATTCTGACTGTATATGAACATGCCCTACACACTCCACCACCCAGTACTTCGACCTTGACCTTTGACCTTCACCTTTTTAAGCCCCCGCAACCGAATGGTGAGTGGGGCATATAGTGTTACCGGCGTCCGTCCGTACTCGGGTAAATGGCTTGTAATCAAATATGCCTCGTTTTCTTTGGCTGCCAGCGGGGGCATTCGTGTGCCGACAGGCCACATTTCTAGTTTTTTTTTGAAGTGCTGATTTTTTTATTTTCCCCAGTGGAATCCCTGTGTAATAACAATCATAATACACTACTGTAATTAATATGCAAATGAGGCCAGTACAGAAAACAATTGGGGTGGTCACACCATTTTCTAGTATTTTGAAAGCCAGCCAAGCCGCTTGATTTCGAGCTCAATGAATATTCAACTATATTGAAATAAAAAAATAGAATATGCAGTAGTGTAACACTATTGTATTGTAGTCGGTGAACAAGGCAATGCGGAAAGACTACGAGGAGGTCAACGTAGGTATACTCGACATCTACGGCTTCGAGATCTTCCAGAAAAACGGCTTCGAACAATTCTGCATCAACTACGTGAATGAAAAGCTACAACAGATATTTATAGAGTTGACGCTGAAAGCTGAGCAGGTAAAGTGTGGCCGTGACTAGAGAAATGGGGATTATGGGTTCTGCGAGAAGTGTAGATCCAGATCAGACTGCAGATTGTGGCTGTGACTGGAGAAATATGGCTTATGGGGTTTGCGACCAGCGTAGATCCAGATCAGCCTGTGCATCCACACATTCTGACCAGGATCTGGGGCCCGTTTCACTAAACTTCTTACGACTAAAATGTTCGTAAGTGCAAAATTATGAGTCTGTAAATTTCGCATTAATAATGTTTTCTTGAAAACAATTATTGGATTTACATTTATTGAGCATAGGCTGCATATGCAGCCTATGCTCAATAAATGTAAATCCATAAATTGAAAGTTACAGACGATATTAAATTTGAACTTACGAACATTTTAGTCGTAAGAAGTTTAGTGAAACGGGCCCCAGCACTGTTCGCTGTCCCATCAATGAACCACCCATCATGCTTCTATTCTAACAAGCAACATAGATTTGTAGGCTACAAGCGTGTGCTATTTGATATGGAGCTACAATAGTTACAAATCCCATAAACCCCATTTCTCCTGTAACAGCCACATATATATGAATCTGGCTAGTGATTTGATATCAAGTAATCAGGTGAGACTTGGAAACACATAGGAATTCGGAGGCTCGTCGAGGAATTTGTACCGTTTCCAAACCAAGCCTGATGGAACTTGACAAGGCAAGGCGAGGAAATGCATAGGAATGCAAGGATTTCCAAGAAATTTCTATCATGTCCAAGCCGAGTCTGATAACCTTGATAGCTCTTATGCAGAGAATAAAATATACCATATCACCGTATTGTAATTTGAGAACAAGTGTATGGCTAGGAAATACGTAGGAATTCAGAGGCTTTTGTTTAGTGATCCAGTGTAGTAAGGGTGCCTCTCACTGGATCATGATATATGACCGTCTTGTTGAACGGACGTAAAACCCCAATCGATCTTTGACCAATGAAGCATGAGCCATGGCCTAGTGGATATGGCATTAGACTTCAATACCGGCGGTTGTGAGTTCAATCCTCACCCTAGGTGTAACAAATACATTGTATTTCCATCCCACTGGTCAGTCGGATGAGACTATGCATTGAGGTCCTGTCTCTATATGACCTTACCTGTTGCTGGGACGTTAAACTGAGCTACTTTCACTTTGACCAATGAAACATCAGAGGCAGTAGTTTTCAAATTTGGATTGACCTTGATACACTGTACCAATGTCAACGCCTGTTACAACAATTTGCTATCAGTCGACGTGTATTCGGTCAATGCACACAACATAGCTTCAATAACAAAATGCCTGTAATCAATGTCAATCCACTGTCATTTGAACGACAACGATACTACTTATAACATACCAATTTTTGCTATGATATTGAATACACAGAAGGGTAGGGCATCGCCATGTTTTTAACCAATGAAAGTAGAATGATATTCCTTGGGACTGGCTTGCTGATTGTAAGTTACTAATGTGCTTGAAAGCCGGGAACCCTGCAGGGTTTCCGGCCTTCGAGCACATTAGCAACTTACAATTAGCAAGCCGGGCCCAAGGTATATCAATCCACTTCCGTTGGTTGAAAAAATGGGCCGCTGGTTGAAAAAATGGTGAATATTCTACATTTCAGATCAGAGTAAACATTTGTATGTTCTAAGTATCGTAACAAGTTGTTGTTCGTACCACAAATTGCCTGTGTGTGAATCATCAGTCTCGACGAATGCTATTGCAGGAGGAGTACGTACAGGAGGGCATCAAGTGGACGCCTATAGATTACTTCAACAACAAGATAGTGTGTGATCTCATCGAGTCCAAGAGTCCATTCGGCATCATGTGTGTACTGGATGACGTGTGTGCCACCATGCACGCCGTCACAGAGGGCGCTGATCAAACACTACTACAGGTAATAATGCCGGGGGAATTAGTTTGCAGATTGTCATCCTCATCTGGCCCTAAAACACATTGATAAATTATTATTTTATTTGAAAATATTTAAAATAAAATACTGAAAGTATTGTTGTTTTTTACCCCAGTTTTACAGCAATTTTAATAAAATAAAAGCCTCGAGCCCAACACATTTTTATGCCGCCACCATATTTGTATTTTGTTTTATTTCTGACACGTTTGTGTGTCCGTCCGTTTGTTCTCACGAGTGATGCATTGTGCAACTGTTCTTTCACATAATTCCAGCACAAAAATATTTACACAATTCCCTAACATTTGATTGGCCCGTAGCAAGTCTCTGTCCAAAATTTATATCCCAGTAAACTCCCACGCTGAACTACTTTCCTTAACCGTGAGGCGCAGTTAAAATAATTCTTAAGAAAACGGAAAATAAACACATTTTCTTGATGAATTTATTTAAAATGCTGGAATTATAAGGAATGAATGGCCTTTTTGTTGAATTTATCGGGGATATAAACTTGGAAAAGTCGCGGGAATACTGGACGAGGCCTTCCGGCCTTCGTCCAGTATTCCCGCGACTTTTCCAAGTTTATACCCCGATAAATTCCACAAAAGGCCATTCATTCCTATATTGGAGCACGATTGTGTGTCGTGGCATAAATTTATGTGCTGTATGCCAAAATCTGTTTACTGCAACGTTAAGCCAACTGTGAGATGTTGCATAACGTGTCCATGGAAAACTTTCCATCAGGTGGACATGAAAAAGACACACAATGGTGCCCTGAGCTAACGAAAAGTTGCACTGCTAGTCTGAAAATCATTTTGTGACGATTGGAGTGGTCAGAAAATGAACATATCAAAATCCGTTCCAGTTATTTAGGTGTGAAAGGGTTTACAGATGTGAAACCCCTATTAATCAGTCAACCAAATGATTAAGTCGCTGTATCAATCTTTCAGAAACTCGGCTCAGCTGTGGGGAGCCACGAGCATTACAACGGCTCCAATATTGGATTTGTCATTCATCACTACGCAGGCAAGGTATGCCATTTATTGTAGTTCATCATCACACAGGAGGTATGTTTTTCATTAGGCCATACATCAGGCGGAATATGTTTACTGTTACTGTCTACCGCGGCGCCAATATCGATGTTGTCATTCATCACTATGCAGGCCAGGTATGGCAATATTGTAGTCATTTATCAGGTAAAAAGCTTAGGCCGAATATGTACTGACTGTACTACCGCGGCGCCAATATCGATGTTGTCATTCATCACTATGCAGGCCAGGTATGGCAATATTGTAGTCATTTATCAGGTAAAAAGCTTAGGCCGAATATGTACTGACTGTACTACCGCGGCGCCAATATCGATGTTGTCATTCATCACTATGCAGGCCAGGTATGGCATTTGTAGTCATTTATCAGGTAAATAGCTTTAGGGCCCGAATATGTAATGACTGTACTACGCGGAGCCAATATCGATGTTGTCATTCATCACTATGCAGGCAGGTATGGCAATATTGAGAGTTCATTTATCAGGTAAAAAGCTTAGGCCGAATATTGTACTGGACTGTACTACGCGGCTCCAATCTCGATGCTGTCTTTCATCACTATGCAGGCCAGGTAATGGCATTATTGTAGTCATTTATCAGGTAAAAAGCTTAGGCCCGAATATGTACTGACTGTTAACTTACCGCGGGCGCCAAATATCGATGTTGTAATAATTCACTATGCAGGCCAGGTTATGGCCAATATTGTAGGTCATTTATCCAGGTAAAAAAGGCTTAAGGCCGAAATGTACAGACTGTTAATTACCGCGGCGCAATATCGATGTTGTCATTCATATAATTGCAGGCCAGGTATGGGCAAATATTGGTAAAAGTCATTTATCAGGTAAAATGTTTTAGGCCGAAAATTATGTACTGACTTGTACCTTTACCGCGGTGGGCGCCAATATCGATGTTGTTCATTCATTCACTATGCAGGCCAGGTTATGGCAATATTGTTGTCATTTATCAGTGTTAAAAAAGGCCTTAGGCCGGATATGGTTACTGAACTGTACTACCTTGCGGCGCCTCTATATCGGATGTTGTCATTCATCACTAGGCAGGCCAGGTTTATGGCAATATTGTAGGTCATTTAAATCAGGTAAAAAGCTTTAGGACCGAATATGTACTGACTGTACTACGCGGCGCCAATATCGTTGTTGTCATTCATCTCTGCAGCCAGGAGGTATGGCAATATTGTAGTCATTTATCAGGTAAAAAGCTTAGGCCGAATATGTACTGACTGTACTACCGCGGCGCCAATATCGATGTTGTCATTCATCACTATGCAGGCCTAGGTATGGCAATATTTGTAGTCATTTATCAGGTTAAATAAAAAGCTTAGGCCGAATATGTACTGACTGTACTACCGCGCGCCAATATCGATGTTGTCATTCATCACTGCAGGCCAGGTTGGGCAATTTGTAGTCATTTAGGCAGGTAAAAAGTTAGGCCGAATTTTATGACTGTACTACGGCGGGCCATATCGATTTTGTATTCTCACATGCAGCCAGGTTATGGCAATATTGTAGTCATCAGGGTAAAAAAGCTGTAGCCGAATATGTACTGACTGTACTACCGCGGCGCCAATATCGATGTTGTAATTCATCACTATGCAGGCCAGGTTATGGCAATTATTGTAGTATTTATAGGTAAAAAAAGATTAGGCCGGAATATTTGTACTGGACTGTCTACCGCGGCGCAATATCGATGTTGTCATTCACCACTATGCGCAGGTTGGGAAAATTGGTAGTTCCTTTTATCAGGGGTAAAAATTGGTTTTTACGAAAATGTATGAACTGTACTACCGCGGCGCCAATTTCGATGTTGTCATTCATCACTATGCAGGCCAGGTATGGCAATATTGTAGTCATTTATCAGGTAAAAAGCTTAGGCCGAATATGTACTGACTGTACTAGCGGCGCAATATCGTTGTTGTCATTCATCACTATGCAGGCCAGGTATGGCAATATTGTAGTCATTTTATCAGGTAAATAAGCTTAGGCCGAATATGTACTGACTTGTACTACCAGCCGGCGCGCCAATATCGATCGTTGTCATTCATCACTATGCAGGCCAGGTATGGCAATATTGGTAGTCATTTATCAGGTAAAAAAGCTTAGGCGATATGGTACCGAATATGTACTGACTGTACTACCGCGGCGCCAATATCGATGTTGTCATTCATCACTATGCAGGCCAGGTATGGCAATATTGTAGTCATTTATCAGGAAACAAGCTTTGTATTGGCTGATTACGTACCGACTGATAACTTAATGTCATATGCAACCCCAATCAATCAATAAATGTACAGTAACCCCCCCCCCTCCACCCCACCCCCCCCCATACAGGTGCATTCCTGTCTGTATATGACATTGCTGTTGGATGGACATTAAACCCCAGTCAGTCAATCAGTAAATGTACAGTAACCCAACCCCCTCCCCCCCCCTGCCATACAGGTGCATTCCTGTCTGTATATGACCTTGCTGTTGGATGGACATTAAACCCCAGTCAATCAATCAGTCAATCAATCAATAAATGTAAAGTTCTTCCGCCATACAGGTGCATTCCTGTCTGTATATGTGGCTGTGACGTAAAATGGTTCTTATGGGTTTTGTGGATATTCTATTGCACTATTGAAGCCCGATAAGGATCAAGACCATACATTAACAGCATTACGGGTGTTTCATTGACTGAATTGCGAACAGTGCAGGCCCTGATCAGACTGCGCGGATGCGCAGGCTGATCTGGGACTACACTGGTCGCATAACCCATATACCCCATTTCTCCAGTCACAGCCACATATGACCTTGCTGTTGAATGGATTTAACTCCCAGTCAACATCCTCACCCGTTCCACCCTCAGGTGCAGTATGAAGTAGAAGGATTCTGTGAGCGGAACCGCGACGTCCTCTTTGTTGATCTCATACAGCTGATGCAGTCAAGTGAAAAGTTAGTACGAATAGACACACCTTATTCAGTGGTAGCTGAGTGGGGTGCGAAGTTTGGATCGAGTTTGGTAAGGGGAACAATTAATTTCTACATTCAATTTCCGCGATTATAGTGATTTTAAAGCTACAGCTGATTCTCTTTATCTTGATATCGCTTACCTCAATATACCTGCTTATCTTGATATACGTCCGAGGTCCCGGCCGAATTCCCTATATAGATCATGTATTTTATTCCTGGTAAATCGATATTTTGGTTATGTCGAGGTGGAAATCGAATTCCAATAGCATGTTTCCTTCATATTTGTATTCTGATAACTCGATGTGAAAAATAAGCGCCTGGCACTGCCAAGTCTGATTCAGAGAGATTATCTCCGGTAAGTTTTCACATGTCTATAATAAAATACGCCGCCGCTAAAATTTGGTAAACATTGCACAAACATGTTAACGGATTTCACTTAAACCATAATTAACCAATTAATTAATGTGACATCGAATCACTTTAACATGAAGCTGAAATAATCGGCGTGGCAATCAATTCAATTTAACTTGACATTTCTTAACGCCGATTTGATTCTACTTGGGCCAAATTTGTTTGTGGCCGATGAGTCTTAGGTTTGACGTGGTTTGGGGACGAAATGCAGGTCTTGTATTTTGCAATTGAATAATAACATCGTCAGATGAGACAGCGAGCATTGACATTTAGATGTAACAATTATTTATTGATGTGTATTGGAAAGCAAATGTTGTGTGCTGGAAATTGTGTGATGCACATGCGATATATTTAGCAACAACGCATGCGTGTTTCGTTAAAATAAAGTGCGCGTTTTATGAAGTAAAGTCGGTATTTTTGAAGCAATTCTGTTCAGATTTTTTCGAAAATGGTCGCCTAAATTTGGCCAATTTTCGACTGAACCTTGCAGTAGAGTACCTTATTCCATTTCTCTATTTATAAGATGGCACCTTGTATTTTTTCCCTCCATTTCTGTGAGTTTATAGCTAGTATATTCCCTCATTTTTATAGCTAGTCTAGCTATTCCCCCATTTCAGTGAGTTTATTTTTCTCTGGTTCGGTGAATTTATTGCTAGTCTTTTCCCTCCATTTTAGTGAGTTCATAGTAGGCCTCGACAAATTCATAATTTTCCACTAGTCCAGATTGAATTTCAACTTGTATATGTCGCTTTAAATTACCACACGTCCAAAATTCACTTGCCAATATGAGCGCACGAGTGGATTTGTCAAGGTCTGTGTCTATTCCCCCATTTTTAGTGAGTTTATTATAGGAATGAATGGCCTTTTTGTGGAATTTATCGGGGTATAAACTTGGAAAAGTCGCAGGAATACTGGACGAAGTGATAACAAATTACAATTTTTTTTTTTTTTTTTTTTTTTTTTTGAAAATTGTAATTTTTTTAAGGCCTCGTCCAGTATTCCCGCGACTTTTCCAAGTTTATATCCCCGATAAATTCAACAAAAAGGCCATTCATTCCTTATAATTCCAGCATT
The DNA here is from genome assembly GCA_029237695.1 of Conchocele bisecta. Lineage (NCBI taxonomy): Eukaryota > Metazoa > Mollusca > Bivalvia > Lucinida > Thyasiridae > Conchocele > Conchocele bisecta. The sequence continues at coordinate 37,821,526 of CM055276.1, forward strand.
TTAAATAAATTCATCAAGAAAATGTGTTTATTTTCCGTTTTCTTCAGAATTATTTTAACTGCGCCTCACGGTTACGGAAAGTAGTTCGGCGTTGGAGTTTACTGGGATATAAATTTTGGATGGAGACTTACTATGGGCCAATCAAATGTTAGGGAATTGTGTAAATATTTTTGTGCTGGAATTATTGCTAGTCTAATCCATATTTTCTGTGAGAGTTTAAAGCTAGTCTATTCCCTCCATTTCAGTGAGTTAATAGCTAGTCTATTCCCTCCATTTCAGTGAGTTAATAGCTAGTCTATTCCCTCCATTTCAGTGAGTTAATAGCTAGTCTATTCCCTCCATTTCGGTGAGTTTATAGCTAGTGTATTCCCTCCATTTCGGTCTATGTATTGCTAGTCTATTCCCTATATTTCTGTGATGAGAGTTTATAGCTACTATGTTCCCTCTATTAGTTTGTATATAACTACTATTTTCCATTTCCATTTCAGTGAGTTTATAGCTAGTCTATTCCCGGAGTCGGTGGAGAAACTGACGCGAGGCCGACCATCAACAGTCTGTAGCAAAATCAAGGTAAAATTGAACGTCCCTTTAGCCAGAAATAGAGGATCTTACATGGATGATGATTTAATATATTTATTAAAAACGTTTACTGATTTCTTGTTAAGTTTAATAAATATCATATTAAATCAATGCAAAATTTAGATTCTATTCATTGTATAAACACATTGATCACCATGCATGTTTTCTGTAGTGTTCTCATTTGAATATTCATTACACTACTGTCTGTTCCACATTTTGCTGTCGATGAACATTTGGCCATTAAATACATTAAATCTAAAAAATATTAAAAGTAAGTACTTTTTCATCAATAACAAAAAAAGTCACCCTCACCAAAAAAAATTATTTGATAAAATTCCATAAAATATTGATTTATTTTCGAAAAAACAAGTTTCCTATGGGAATTTAACATGGGGAGTCAATTTCCAATTGTTTTCGTTTTTTTGTCCCGCCTGCTTTAGCAAAAGCGGGACATGGGCATAGCTTTTCCGTCAACGGCGTTGGCGACGTCGGCGTCGGCGGAGTCAACATTTCACGTTAAGTTTTTGCGTTTAGCTCAGTTTCCAGAAAACTTTAAGTCCTACGATCTCCAATCTTGGTATACATCAACAATGTGGTGGTAACCATCTCACACAGAGGGAGCCCATGTGACCTTCACCTACTATTCATGGTTCATTGACCTACTTTTCACATGCATTCAACGTTAAGCTGTTTCTAAAACTTAACGCTCGGGTAACTTCTGTTTCCCTCAATGGAATGCTTTAATATTACATACATGCATTAACATGGTAAATAAAACTGATCAATTGGCAACTCGGTGTAAAATTCGGATAAATAACCTTACATAAAATGTCCCAATCTCGATGACTAATATTAGAAAAGGCAGTTTCCGGTGGCCATTTTGAAATTTTAAAGTGCTGATGCCTACAACTGTTAACAATATCTTACCAAATTTCCTGATATTCAAATATGGGTATACGCATATATAATGATTTTCGGTGGCCATTTTGAAATTATGGCTTCCATGAAATGAAAAAATGAATTTATTACCTCTTGCCGAGGCAAGAGGGGATATAGCGTTAGTCCATGTACGTGTGTGAAAAATACGTACATGTGTCCGGTTAAAGTTTTTGGTTAAGTTATTTGGTTAAAGTTTTTGGTTAAGTTTTTTGGTTAAGTTTTTTGGTTAAAGTTTTTCGTTATACTATATCTCTGCAACTGCTTTGCCCATTACCTTGAAACTTCACATGGGTGTTTATCATCATCTATATTTTCATTCTACCCCCCTCCTGTGCGGCCCCTGTGCCCAATGTCAAGGTCAAATTACTTTGAAGTTTTTGGTTAAGTTTTTTGGTTAAAGTTTTTGGTTAAGTTTTTTGGTTTAGTTTTTTGGTTAAAGTTTTTGGTTAAGTTTTTTTGGGTTAGTTTTTCGTTATACTATATCTTTTTTTTTAGTGTCCATACCTCGCCACAAGGTGCGACATGCAGGCCGCGGCCATCTAGTTATAGATACAGTCACATTTGCACCTGAACTAATGCCAATGGGACCATATCTATAAGAATCATGCATAAGATCATTCTTGTCATCCGATATTTTTGTGATCCACTTCTGTTCTGTCTTTGTTTCAGACGCAGGCCAATAAGCTAGTCGAGACATTGATGAAGTGCACGCCCCACTATATACGATGTATCAAGCCAAACGAAACAAAACGTGCCCACGACTTCGAAGACAGCAGGTACAGTGCAACCTCTCTACAGCAGCCACCCATGGGAAGACGCAAAACTGGCTGTTGTAGAGAGGTGGCTGTTGTAGGGAGGTTAATGCTGAATTAAATTTTGTCGTCCGCTGTTTATTTATTTTCTTCGATAATTATCGTCAAAAACATGCTTTGGCAACATTTTAGAATCATTTCCAATGGAAATGATTCTAAAATGCTGTCAAAACATGTTTTTATTGACAAAGAAGGCAAAGCAACAGCAGACGACAATTTTCGTGCTCATCAGTCTAAGGGTTAGATACAGAGGAAATCATCCATTTGGGATATAAAATAGCAGCTGTTATAGAGAGGGTGTTGTTGTAGACAGGTGGCCGTTCAGGGAGGTCCAACTGTATTATGCGTGTGGCTGTGACATGAGCAATAGGGCGATTGGGTTTTACGACCAGTGCAGATCCACATCAGCCTGTGCATCCTTCATCTCCAGTCTTGCAGTTGTGGAAATAGACACTATATTTGGCTGTGAATGGAAAAATGGGACTTGTCGGTTTTACGAACAGTGTAGATCAAGATCAGCCTGTGTATCTGCACATTCTGATCAGGATCTGAACTGTTTGCCATTCCATTAATGAAATCAGAGCTCCAGATAAGCTGCGTGTTTGCTTAAATACCCAATTTAAATTGCTAAAAACCCAATTTAAATCAGAAGTAGCGAGTATCAAAAAGCAATAACAATTTTGTGGTACCTATATCATGCTGCAGCAAATATCAAACAGACCACAAATATAGTATCTTTTTCTTATTTTCCATCAAAACACATCTTGGTATTTCATTAGAATTGTCTCCAAGGAGGCAATTCTAATGAAATGCCAATATATCTTTTCATTTCGAAGCAAACTATTAAATAGTTGATGTATGTTGATGTGTAAACAGTAGTGTAATTTTATTTTACCCAATTTAAATTTTGAAATACCCAATTGCTGCAGAAATGAAGGAGTGAAAATACTCAATTACAAATTCCTTATCTGGAGCCCTGTGAAATGAATGAATGTCTGCGTTCAACGTAAACTGTTTTTATATGACCATCTGCTAGCATGAAACGTTACCTGATAAATAGAATATCAGCATAGTGTCTATTGATATAAAGTTTATCAGACTCGGCTCAGAACCAGTAGGAATTCCTCGGCGAGCCTGGTATATTCACCATGTATCAGTATCAGTTACAAACTATATCGTAAATAAACAATTTCTTGTGTGACACATGCATTTTTGACATTTATGCCATTTTACTTTGCCGCTGGATTTGTGCACCTAATGATTTTGCTGATATTGGGGGATGGGCTGTGGCTCAGTGGTAGAATACAGGACTTCAATACTGAAAGTTGTGAGCCCAAAACCTTCCATAGGGCATGAAAAATCATTCCATCCCACTGGTCTGTCGGACGAGACTTTAAACTGTGGTCCCGTCCCTATATGACCTTAGCTGTTGCTGGGACATTAAACCCCAATCATTTCATTTCATTTGGTGATATTGGCTACACGACTGGTCCATTCTCTGTTACAGGGTGAAACATCAGGTGGAGTACCTCGGATTGAAGGAGAATATCCGAGTAAGGCGGGCTGGATTCGCCTTCAGGCGCGAATTCACCAAGTTTCTCCGGCGGTAGGTCGATATGGAGGCTAGGAAATGCGTTGGAATACCGAGGCTTGCCGAGCAAAGAAAACATATCAAGACACTAGCCTGATATTCTCTATTCAGCAGACTCTGCTGAATAGAGAATACAAGGCTAGTGTCTTTATATCTTGTTTATTTTGCGAGGTTTGGAAATGCGTAAGAAATTCCGAGTCTCATTGAGAATCGAGGCTAGGTAACATGCATTCATACCATTTCCGAGCCAAATCGGATAAATATAGAATACCGGGCGGGTAGCTTTAGATATCAAGTTTGTCTGGGGAGGATAGGAAACGCGTTCTGAGGAATTCCGAGGCTCGCTGATGAATTGGATACCAAAAGACACTACTGGAGAATGGGAACATATGCATATCTTATCAATGATCCGGGAGCCCGTTTCTCCAAACTTGTTACAATAAAAAAGTTTTTACAAATATTTGTATTAATTTGTTTCTCACATTAGCGATGTTAACTGTTATCATTTTGTTGCTGCGACGTTAAGCTCTATCACCTTTGTAAGAGAAGGGTGAAGTAATAGTTAACCCTGTCAACCCTACAGACCAAAAAGCAATCATTTGCATTTGCAAACACTTTTTCATGGAATAATACAATGTACATATTCCATGGTAGGTATGCGATTCTCACACCCGAGACGTGGCCGGCTTGGAACGGACAGACGATCCAGGGGATCCACCACTTGATGAGCAGTGTAAACATGGACCGTGACCAGTACCAACTCGGCAAAACCAAAGTCTTTATCAAAAACCCAGAATCTGTAAGTGTTTCTTAAACGCATTTTATTGTCTCACACACGTCACAATTCCGGTGTCGATGTCGGCAGTGTAGGCATCAACAATATTGGACGTACATCCAAATGTTGAATATCTCCTGATCCAGTAGTCGCATCACTAAAACCTTCACCAAATGCTTCCTCATATTGATGGCTGTCCACCCATTTGAGTGACCTTGACCTTGATGTCGACAATTTTGGATGTACAGTCGAACCTCCCCGAACGGCCACCTCTCTACAACAGCCACCTCTCTGTAACAGCCGCTATTTTATATCCCAAATGGATGATTTCATCTATATCTAACCCTTACACTGCTGAGCATGAACATTGTCGTTTGATGTTGATTTTGCCTTCTTTCTCAATAAAAACATGTTTTGACAGCATTTTAGAATCATTTCCATTGGAAATGATTCTAAAATGCTGTCAAAACATGTTTTTATTGAGAATTATTGAAGAAAATAAATAAACATCAGACGATAAAATTGTATTCAGCATTAACCTCCCTACTTCCCATGGGTGGCTGTTGTAGAGAGGTTGCACTGTACGTCCAATTGTTGAATATCTCATGTAGTCCGATCATTTCCAAACTTCACCAATAGCTCCCTCGCATTGATCGCTGTCCACCCAGTGTCGTTAGGGTGACCTTGACCTTGGTGTCATCAATTTTTGATGTACGTCCAATTGTTGAATATCTCCTGATTGGTTAGTCCGATCATTACCAAACTTCACCAACAGCTTCCTCACATTGATCGCTGTCCATCCAGTGTCATTTGGGTGACCTTGACCTTGGTGACCGTGACCTTGGTGTCAACAATTTCGGATGACCTTGACCATCATGTTTGAGACACGCACTGGAGATCAACTTGTCAATGTGTTTCTCCCACTGCCCTGACATAGTTCTCAAAATGCCAGAATCATTTGTAAGAGTACTGAAAGACAGGGGATGGGCACATTACCTTAACAATCAATTATAATGCTTCTGGGATTCAGTTTATAAATTTCCGGCTTGCATAACCTATGCTTGAATTTATGACTTTCACCTGAACCGTAATTAAACGCATCTTCATGGTTAGCCTACCAACCATGTATATAGGAATGAATGGCCTTTTTGTGGAATTTGTCTGGGTATAAACTTGGAACAGTCGCCAGAAGGCCTTGTCCAGTATTCCCGCGACTTTTCCAAGTTTATATCCCCGATAAATTCAACAAAAAGGCCATTCATTCCTTATAATTACAGCATTTGAAATAAATTCATCAAGAAAATGTATTTATTTTCCGTTTTCTTAAGAATTATTTTAACTGCGCCTCACGGTTACGGAAAGTAGTTCGGCGTTGGAGTTTACTGGGATATACATTTTGGACAGACTTGCTACGAGCCAATCAAATGTTAGGGAATTGTGTAAATATTTTTGTGCTGCAATTATTGAACCATGTAACGATACTGTACGCCATGGAAATGACATGTGGATATTCATGTATAACCCATTCATAATGGAAATCCCCACAGCTCTGGCCATGCTATATTTACAGCTGTTTCTGTTGGAAGAAATGCGCGAGAGAAAGTTTGATGGCTACGCCCGCATTATCCAGAAGGCTTACAGAAAGTACCACGCCTGCAAACTGTACTTCAAACAAAAGGAGGAAGGTAGGGTATTGTAATAACCCTAAATATTCGGACACAAATTATTCTGGGGAAACTAATATAAATGGATGGGTAACTAATATAAATATATGGTTATGGCATTGTTCGGAAGGCGTACAGAAAGTACCACGCCCACAAACAGTACTTCAAACAGAAGGCCTAAATATTCAGACACAATTTATTCTGGGGAAACTAATATAAATGGATGGGTAACTAATATAAATATATGGTTATGGCATTATCCAGAAGGCGTACAGAAAGTACCACGCCCACAAACAGTACTTCCAACAGAAGGAGGATGATAGAGTACCATAATAACCCTAAATATTTGTACACAATCTATTCTCGGGGAAACATATAAATATATTATTATAGCATTAGCCAGAAGGCGTACATAAAGTACCACGCCCACAAACAGTACTTCAAACATAAGGAGGAAGGTAGAGAGAGTACCATAATAACCCTATATATTCGGACACAATTTATTCTTGGTGGGGGTAGGGGTGGGGATATAAATATTTGGTTACCAACCACAAAGAGTGTCTGAATATTTATGGTTATAATTGTTGTGCTTATCACAATCACAGTTTAGGTAATATCCTTTTGAGATTGAAATTAGCATAACCTCCTTTGTGTTAAACTCAGTTAACTTGTCAACTCATCGACTGATCGACTGATCCTCTGTTTATTCACAGCCTCGGATATACTATTAAACAAGAAAGAGCGACGGCGGTTTAGTATTAACAGAAACTTTGTGGGCGACTACATTGGTATGGAGGAAAACCCAGCCTTGCGGGCTTTCGTCGGCAAGCGGGAGCGTATTGAGTTTGCCGATATTGTGAAGAAATACGACAGAAGGTTCAAGGTATTGCTTATTTAAATGACACAATTGTATAGATATTGATTGTGTAAAATGAATTTTAACTTCATCCTTTTAACCCATCATACAATACAGCAAGATGAAAATCTGGAGATTTTTTCCCCGTTAGTTTTTAGCTCACCTGAGCGAAGCTCATGTGAGCTATTGTTACCGCAATGTGTCCGTCGTCAGTCGTCATCCGTGAACATTTTGAAACGTCTTCTCCTCGGTAACCATTGGGCCTATGTCATCCAAGATGGCTGCCGAAAGGTCAAAATGTTGCTCTTTTATTAGAGATTTCAAAATTATTCTTCACATGTACCGCTTGGCCCATGGTGGCCAAACTTAAATGTTATGGGTGTTAAATGTTATGTCCATTGGTGAAGCCTTTTCAGATTTGTTAAAATGGAGGTCGTCGCTAATCCAAGATGGCCGCCGACTAAAAATCACATAAAATCTTAAAAAATCATGAACCGCTGGCCAGATTTCGACGAAACTTGGTTGGAATGATCGATGATCTTTTAAAGTTGCTAAAATGGTGACCCTGGGGTCAAAAATGGACGTGGCCCATGGGGTCAAATTGGGGTCAAATTTTATTTTTGACCGAATATGCTCATGTCATATATCAAATTGAAGGTATCGATGAGGCGATTGCTCTGGTGCAATATTTGTCGGAATCGGATGATTATGTCATCCATGATGGCCGTCAAAAGGTCCATGTATTCGAGATTTTTAATGTATTTTTCTCAGGAACCACATGGCCGATGCTGGCCAAACTTCATAGTAAGTTAAGATCCTTGGGTGAAGCATTTTCAGATTTGGTAAAATGAGAGTCATCGCTTAATCCAAGATGACCGCCATCTAAAACTAGCACAATGTTTTTAAAACACATACAAACTCAATGTCATATTCTCCTCTGGTGTTCATGGAGTCAGGTGAGCGAATTAGGGCCATCATGGCCCTCTTGTTTTATTTTTTCCCTCGCATACGATGTATGTCGAGGAGTATATAGTTTTCGTAATTCCGTCCGTCCTTCTGTCCGTTTGTCTGTCCGTCCACGTTAAAGTTTTTGGGTACCCATTATCTCTGTAATGGTAAATTGACCTCAAACTTCATATACATTACTTCCTTATCATCATCCATATTTTCATGGCATACCACACCCATGTGCCCTTCATATCCAAGGTCAAGGTCAAATTTCTTAGCAATTTTCATCTGTAAGATTTGCGTTAAAAGTTTTTGGGTACCCATTATCTCTGCAACAGTAAGTCGGATTGACTTCAAACTTCATATACTTTCTTATCATCATTCATATTTTCATTCCATACCACACCCATGCGGTCTTCATATTCAAGATCAAGGTCCAATTACTTAGAAATTTCCATCTGTAAGATTTGCGTTAAAATTTTTCGGGTACCCATTATCTCTGCAACGGTAAGTCGGATTGACTTCACGTGAGTGGTAACAACATATACTTTTATGGAGAAATAAACAGAATACCAATTTCAATAAAAAAGTATTGTATCCATAGACTTCAATGGGTTAACAAAGGCTGATTTTAAAAATGCACATGCATATACCTGCTGTTGTAAATGCTGCAAATAAGTGCCGTACCAGCTTTCAATCATCATTCCACTGGTTTGAATCAAACCTGCAAATATAAATCATGTATGATCTTTGATAGCCAAATTTGCATTTATTGATCAGTGCTTTCATTAATTTTGATTTTTTTTTTAAATTTCAGTTGAATGACAAAGAATGAAACCGACCAATTTCAGGATACATTTGTATTTTGTTTGGTTATTTTCAGGGAGTAATTTAAGTCGATGAAAGCACTGATTGATTTTGAAAATATACTGTATTTTTGAAAGAAATAAATTTAACAGAAAATATAGAATTTCATTTGGAATTGGCTCTTTATCAGTTATTAATGTAACACCCTGTCAATTGTAGACAACGAAAAGAGACCTGATACTTACAGCGAAGAATATATACCTCATAGGCCGTGAAAAGGTAAGTCAATAATATACAACTACATGTAGTGTCTGTAACTGTTTTGTAATAAATATCATTATTCACAAATTCAACCAAAGAGATTGTTCAATATTGAGTCACATGATTGTGAACATACAGTGAAATTGTGATTCCTCGAAATTACGAGCTGACTCGAATAACACTGAAATACCGACAATTTTCCCTATATGTGTAATGTAATTTGAATGTGACACGTCGACAAATGCTATCCCTCAAACTATTTTTCAAGTCTAGTGGATATCCAGTCGAACCTGTAAACAACGGCCGGCCAAGGGAAGTGGTCAAAGTGGCCGTTGTTGACAGGTGGCCATTGTTCCAAGGGTCAAACATTTTCCCTGTTTCACAACAAAGTCAGCCAACGTCTTGGCTGTATACACTTCCACCTGACGATTCGCTAGTTCACGATCATAAATGCATAAAAATGGCAAAAATGGTTGATTAAATTTATTTTGTTATGTCATTTTATTTTGTTGTTATTGTTTTTGAACCCAGCCTCGCTTTGGAAATTATGTACAAAGGGGAGTAATTATCTTCATGATAAGTACATCTCGCGGTTTGCTTTGGTGCACCATTTAATAGCTTGATGTAATTACATGTAAGCGGTTTAATTAGCATGACCATTAGTAGTTTATTTTCTTATTCTCAATTTCACGCCATCATTTGAAAGTAATAATGGTCATATAGTCTTTATTAAAACGATAGCCTATGTGGCATGGCCTGTGAAAACTGCAATTTTTTTGTAACGAAAACATTTCATTGAATGTGCCAAGTCTAGTAACCCACGCGAGAGACAGAGAACATATAATGGCCTGATCAAGCCCGAATATTTAAGCAGCCTATTGACGAATTGGCATTGTCTGCTGACGTAATTATTGATGTTTTTAATTAGAGATTGGCAAACATTGTAAATCATGGGCAGACTACGCGAATCCACCACCTGGTCTGGCCGCTAATGCAATAAGCCGGGATTTGTCAGAGATAGAGACCCAATTCACATTAACACGTTTGTCGTGTCACTTTAGACTGGTTCCCGTTAGTATTGTTTCATAAAACTGCGCAACTGACAGACAGGGTACCAGTCTAGAGTCGACTATGTGACTGACGTCAGCAACCGTGTGTATTGATCTTTGATATGGCTTTGTGCCCACAGGCATTCGGAGTGTTTCGGCTTTCATTGCTATAACCATATTTTGTTATACCGATGAAAGCTGAAACACGCCGAATGCCTGTGTTTGTGCCCTGCTTGGTGAAATTTACACGTAGTAAAATTTGACAAGCACGGTGTGATTGAAGTCTTAGTCTTGAATCAGCATCGGCACAGTTTTTCCAACTATTGATAGAGTTTTATGACACTCGGAATTGCATTATGCCTATTGGAATACACAACACGGAATACATATCGGGAATTACCATTAATGACGTTATGCAATATTTTTCATGGAAAATGTTTAATGTCACCAAAATGACACCGACTGATATGGGCTAGGTAAATGTTTTCAAAAGAGCGTTGGTCCAATGTATGCGATTGTAATTGATGACTAATTGGATACGACCAGTTGCAATTCAATGATAGCGGCCAGATTGTGATGAAAGGAAAATTGCGATTGTGGTGCTATTTTTTTTGCTGACAAAACATGACATGGCCGCTGTTCACATACAAAAATACCGCGTGGGAATGAAAATAGCTGGCCGCTGGTCGCAGTTCGGGGGGTGGCCGTTATTCCAAGGTCTGATAAAGAACAAAATTGGATGGGGGAATTTTAGCTGGCCGTTGTGGACAGGTGGCCGCTATTCCCAGATGGTCGTTAGCACAGGTTCGACTGTACTATTCATTATTGTATCCCCTGGACGAATGACAATGAACATCATCCACGTCCGCCGTAGGCACTTCTTTTCCAGTGCATAACTCAAATAACACATGCATAGACCACTACCCAAAAGTGTGTCACATGCAAGAATGATAACTCTTGCCTCACTAATTTTCAAGTTATCTCCTTTGTTTTTTCAAGCACTGATTTCTTGTCTGGAGCATAACTCGAATATCCGTTGGAATATTTTCTTGAATTTTCATACATTCCCGATCCAAGAGTGTATAGTGCGCAAGAATGACAACTATTTCCTCACTAACTTTAGAGTTGACTGACTTTCTGTTTTTTTTTGCGCGCTGATTTCTGGTCCGGAGCATAATAGGTATGTTGTGTTTCGTCCCTCACTCTAAGCAGACTAGTGCCAGTTGATAGGGGTGACTTTAACGCTCGGGTAAATGTCTCTTCATTCTTCATCATTCGACCGATCTGCTTCATATTTCATATACACATTGTTCTAATGGTCCTCTACCGCCCTGTGCCAAATCCACATTCGTCCTGCCCCTGCCAAGCCCAGGGTCAAGGTCACATACTTGGTGCTTCAAAAACTTAGGCTCGGGTAAATATTTTATAATTTCTGTTCCCTTTCACGGATCAGCTTCATACTTCATATACGCATTGCTCTAATGGTCCTCTACTGTCCTGTGCCAAATCCACATTCGTCCTGCCCCCGGCAAGCCAAGGGTCAAGGTCACATACTTGGTCCTTCAAAAACTTTAATGCTCAGGTAAATATCTTATAATTTCTGTTTTCTTTCACGGATCAGCTTCATACTTCATATACGCATTGCATTAATGGTCCTCTACCGCCGTGTGCCAAATCCACGTTTGTGCCGCCCCCGCCAAGCGCAGGGTCAAGGACATATACTTGGTGCTTCAAAATCTTTAACGCTCGGGTAAATATCTTATAATTTCTGTTCCCTTTCACGGATCAGCTTCATACTTCATATACACATTGCTCTAATGGTCCTCTACTGCCCTGTGCTAAATCCATGTTTGTCCTGCCCCCGCCAAGCCCAGGGTGAAGGTCACATACTTGGTGCTTCAAAAACTTTAACGCTCAGGTAAAAAAAAAATTTGACTTGGAATTTGGCCTAATTTATTATCAAAGCGATATGTGGGGCATCCGTGTTCTATGAACACATTTTCTAGTTAACTTAGCCATTGTTTCTACATTTGTGTAGAATTAAGAGAGTTACCAAATCATTCCTTCCAGTGCTGTTTGCATGCTGTGTTTCGTCCCTCGCTCTAAGCACAGGCTAGTGCTAGTTGACATACACTATGCACTAGACATGTACCAAGAATTAAAGAGTTGTCATCAAATCCTTCCTTCCACGGTTGTTGGTATGTTGTGTTTCGTCCTTCACTCTAAGCACAGGCTAGTGCTAGTTGACATTATACACTATGCACTAGACATGTATCAAGAATTAGGAGTTGTCATCAAATCCTTCCTTCCACGTTTGTTGGTAAGTTGTGTTTCGTCCTTCACTCTAAGCACAGGCTAGTGCTAGTTGACATTATACACTATGCACTAGAGAAGTACCAAGAATTAGAGAGTTGTCATAAAATCCTTCTTCCACTGTTGTTGGTATGTAGTGTTTCGTCCCTCACTCTAAGCACAGGTTAGTGCTAGTTGACGTTATACATTGCAATTGACATGTACCTAGAATTAGAAGACAGTTGTTATCAAATCCTTCCTTCCACGGTTGTTGGTATGTTGTGTTTTTTCTCTCATTCTAAGCACATGCTAGTGCTAGTTGACATTATACACTATACACTAGACATGTACCAAGAATTAAGAGTTATCAAATCCTTCCTTCCAGTGCTGTTTCCACTGTTGTTGGTATGTTGTGTTTCGTCCCTCACTCTAAGCACAGCCTAGTGCTAGTTGACGTTATACACTATGCAATAGTCATGTACCTAGAATTAGAGATTTACCATCATATCCTTCCTTCCACGGTTGTTGGTATGTTATGTTTCGTCCCTCACTCCAAGCACAGGCTAGTGCTAGTTGACATTATACACTATGCACTAGACATGTACCTAGAATTAGAGAGTTGTTATAAAATCCTTCCTTCCGCTGTTGTTGACATGTTGTGATTTGTCCCGCATCCTAAGCACAGGCTAGTGCTAGTTGACATTATACACTATGCACTAGACACGTACCAAGAATTAGAGAGTTGTCATCAAATCCTTCCTTCCACTGTTGTTGACATGTTGTGATTTGTCCCTCACTCTAAGCACAGGCTAGTGCTAGTTGACATTATACACTAGACATATACCTAGAATTAGAGATTTACCATCATATCCTTCCTTCCACTGTTGTTGACATGTTGTGATTTGTCCCGCATTCTAAGCACAGACTAGTGCTAGTTGACATTATACACTATGCACTAGACATGTACCAAGAATTAGAGAGTTGTCATCAAATCCTTCCTTCCACTGTTGTTGGTATGTTGTGTTTTGTCCCTCACTCTAAGCACATACTAGTGCTAGTTAACATTATACACTATGCACTAGAAATGTACCTAGAATTAGAGATTTACCATCATATCCTTCCTTCCACGGTTGTTGGTATGTTATGTTTCGTCCCTCACTCCAAGCACAGGCTAGTGCTAGTTGACAGTATACACTATGCACTAGGCATGTACCTAGAATTAGAGATTTACGATCAAATGTATAATCAAATTTACCATCAAATCATTCCTTCCACGGTTGTTGGTATGTTGTGTTTTGTCTCACATTCTAAGCACATGCTAGTGCTAGTTGACATTATACACTATGCACTAGACATATACCAAGAATTAGAGAGTTGTCATCAAATCCTTCCTTCCACCGTTGTTGGTATGTTGTCCCTCACTCTAAGCACAGGCTAGTGCTAGTTGACATTATACACTATGCACTAGACATGTACCTAGAATTAGAGATTTACCATCAAATCCTTCCTTCCACGGTTGTTGGTATGTTGTGTTTCGTCCCTCACTCCAAGCACAGGCTAGTGCTAGTTGACATTATACACTATGCATTAGACATGTACCAAGAATTAGAGAGTTGTCATCAAATCCTTCCTTCCACTGTTGTTGGTATGTTGTGTTTTGTCCCTCACTCTAAGCACAGGCTAGTGCTAGTTGACATTATACACTATGCACTAGACATGTATGTACCTAGAATTAGACATTTACCATCAAATCCTTCCTTCCACAGTTGTTGGTATGTTGTGTTTCGTCCCTCACTCCACACACAGGCTAGTGCTAGTTGACATTATACACTATGCACTAGACATGTACATAGAATTAGAGATTTACCATCAAATCCTTTTCTTCCACGGTTGTTGGTATGTTGTGTTTCGTCCCTCACTCCAAGCACAGGCTAGTGCTAGTTAACATTATACACTATGCACTAGAAATGTACCAAGAATTAGAGAGTTGTCATCAAAACCTTCCTTACACTGCTGTTTGCATGCTGTGTTTTGTCCCGCATTCTAGGCACATGCTAGTGCTAGTTGACATTATACACTATGCACTAGACATGTACCAAGAATTAGAGAGTTGTTATCAAATCCTTCGTTCTACTGTTGTTGGTATGTTGTGTTTCGTCCCTCACTCCAAGCACAGGCTAGTGCTAATTGACATTATACACTATGCACTAGACATGTACATAGAATTAGAGATTTACCATCAAATCCTTTTCATCCACGCTTGTTGGTGTGTTGTGTTTCGTCCCTCACTCCAAGCACAGGCTAGTGTTAGTTGACATTATACACTATGCACTAGACATGTACCTAGAATTAGAGATTTACCATCAGATCCTTCCTTGTGTTTTGTTCCTCACTCTAAGCACAGGCTAGTGCTAGTTGACATTATACACTGCACTAGACATGTGCCAAGAATTGTTATCAAATTCTTCCTTCCACTGTTGTTGACATGTTGTGATTTGTCCCGCATTCTAAGCACAGGCTAGTGCTAGTTGACAGTATACACTATGCACTAGACATGTGCCAAGAATCAGAGAGTTCTTATTAAATCTGTCCGTCCATTGTTGTTGGCATGTTGTGTTTTGTCCCTCACTCTAAGCAGGCAAGTGCTAGTTGACGTTATACACTATGCACTAGACATGTACCAAGAATTAAGAAGAGTTAATCAAATCCTTTCTTCCACTGCTGTTTGCATGCTGTGTTTCATCCCTCACTCTAAGCACAGGCTAGTGCTAGTTGACATTATACACTATGCACTAGACATGTACCTAGAATTAGAGAGTTGTTATGAAATCATTCCTTCCACTGGTGTTTGCATGCTGTGTTTCGTCCCTCACTCTAAGCACAGGCAAGTGCTAGTTGACGTTATACACTATGCATTATACATGTACCAAGAATTAAGAGACTTCCTACCACTGCTGTTTGCAAGCTGTGTTTCATCCCTCAGTTTAAGCATAGGCTAGTGCTAGTTGACATTATACACTATGCACTATACATGTACCAA
This sequence comes from Conchocele bisecta, assembly GCA_029237695.1. Taxonomy (NCBI): domain Eukaryota; kingdom Metazoa; phylum Mollusca; class Bivalvia; order Lucinida; family Thyasiridae; genus Conchocele; species Conchocele bisecta. The sequence goes on from CM055276.1 coordinate 37,837,139, forward strand.
GAATTAGAGAGTTGTTATCAAATCCTTCCTTCCACTGTTGTTGGTATGTTGTGTTTTGTCCCTCACTCTAAGCACAGGCTAGTGCTAGTTGACATTATACACTATACACTAGACATGTACCTAGAATTAGAGACTTACCATCAAATCCTTCCTTCCATAGTTGTTGGTATGTTGTGTTTCGTCCCTCACTCCAAGCACAGGCTAGTGCTAGTTGACATTATACACTATGCACTAGACATGTACATAGACTTAGAGACTTACCATCAAATCCTTCCTTCCACAGTTGTTGTAGTTGTGTTTCGTCACTCCAACACAGGCGAGTTGCTAGTTGACATTATACACTATCACATTACCAGTACATAGATTAGAGACTTCCATTCCAAATCCTTCCTTCCACAGTTGTTGGTATGTTGTGTTTCGTCCCTCACTCCAAGCACAGGCTAGTGCTAGTTGACATTATACACTATGAACTCGACATGTACTAAGAATCAGAGAGTTCCTATTAAATCTATTCGTCCACTGTTGTTGGCATGTTGTGTTTTGTCCCTCATTCTAAGCACAGGCTAGTGCTAGTCGTCGTTATACACTATGTTCTATACATGTACCAAGTATTAAGAAGAGTTATCAAATCCTTCTTCCACTGCTGTTTACCAAGCTGTGTTTCGTCCCTCATTCTAAGCACAGGCTAGTGCTGGTTGACATTACACACTATGCACTAGACATGTACCTAGAATTAGAGAGTTGTTATCAAATCCTTCCTTCCACTTGTTGGTATGTTGTGTTTTCGTCCCTCACTCCAAGCACGGCTAGTGCTAGTTCATTATCACTCGAGCACAGCTAGGATAGTTGACATTATACACTGATGACTTAGACATGTACATAGATGCGATGAGTCATTAATTCTATTTCGTCCATGTGTTGCAATGGTGTGTTCGTCCATTCTGCACAGGCTAGACTGCTATGTCGTCCGTAAATTAACTTTAATGTCTATTATTCATGATACAGTAATTAGAGGTAAATTCATCCCTCTCCAAGCACAGGCTATGCTTGTTGACATTATACACTGCACTGACATGTACCTAGAATTGAGACTTACCATCAAATCCCTTCCTTCCCACAGTTGTTGGTATGTTGTGTTTCGTCCCCCCTCTCGTCTTCATCTAAGCATCAGCCTTAGTTGCTGTTTGTGACATTGACATTATACACTATGCACTAGACATGTACTAGACTAGAGAGTTGTTACCATCAAATCTTCCTTCACTTGTTGTTGGTATGTTGTGTTTCGTCCCTCACTCCAAGCAGGCTAGTGCTAGTTGACATTAAAACATATGCACTAGACATGTACATAGACTTAGAGACTTACCATCAAATCCTTCCTTCCACAGTTGTTGGTATGTTGTGTTTGTCCCTCATCCAAGCAAGGCTGTGCTAGTTGAATACATATGCTTGACATGTACTAAGAATTAGAGGACTTTACCACATCTTCTCACAGGTGTTGTATGTTGTGTCCGTTCCCTCACTCCAAGCACAGGCTAGTGCTAGGTTGACATTAACATATGCACTAGACTGTACCTGATTGGATTGCCATCAAATCCTTCCTTCCCGTTGTGGTATGTTGTGTTTGTCCCTCACTCCAGCACAGGCTAGTGTAGTTGCATTTACATAACTAGATGTACGAAAGTGTACCTAAATCCTCCTTCCAACCAGAGATTCCATAGTCTAGTTGACTTGCATTGTCATGTGTTGTTGGTCTTTCTCCCTTCTAAGCACAGGCTAGTGCTAGTTCTCGTTGATACATATTGTCAAATACATGTTTTTTTATCCTACCAAGTATAAGAAGAGTTATCAAATCCTTCTCACTGCTGTTAAATTCACCATTGGATGTTGTGTCATTCTAAGACAGGCTAGTGTGTTGACTACACCTATTGTTATCACTTAGTTTTACATGTTTCGACCCTCATTCTAAGCACAGGTAGTGCGGTTGATTACACATATGCACTAGACTGTACCGAATTAGAGAGTTGTTATCAAACTTCCTTCCAGTTGTTGGTAGTTTGAAATGTCGTCCCTCACTCCAAGCACAGGCTAGTGCTTGTTGACATTACCACTATGCACTAGACTGTATAGAATTGGACTTACCATCAAAATCTTCCTTCCACAGTTGTTGGTGTTGTGTTTAGTCCCTCACTCCAAGCACAGGCTGTGTAGTTGACATTATACATATGACTAGATGTCCTAGAATTAGAGAGTTGTTACAAATCCTTCCTTCCCTGTTGTTGGTATGTTGTGTTTGTCCCTACTCCAAGCACAGGTAGTTTGTTGACATACACTATGCAAGGACTGTACCTAGAATTAGAGACTTACATCAAAATCCTTCCTTCCACAGTTGTTGGTATGTTGTGTTTCGTCCCTCACTCCAAGCACAGGCTAGCTAGTTGACATTATACTATGCATAGACATGTACTAGAATTGACATTGTTATAAATCCTTCCTTCCACTGTTGTTGGTATGTTGTGTTTCTCCCAACTCAAGACAGGCTAGGCTGTTGACTTATACAATGCACTAGACTGTACCTAGAATTAGGGATTACCATCATCTTGTTCCACGTTGTTGGTATGTTGTGTTTCGTCCCTACTCCAAGCACAAGCTAGTGCTAGTTGGACATAACATGAACTCGACGTACTAAGAATCGAGAGTTCCTTATAAATCTATTGTCCATGTTGTTGGCATGTTGTTTTGTCCTCTAGCTCAGGTAGTGCTAGTGTCGTTTACCTAGCCATATCGTACCTAGTTAGAGATTTACCATCAAATCCTTCCTTCCACGGTTGTTGGTATGTTGTGTTTCATCCCTCACTTCAAGCACAGGCTAGTGCTAGTTGACATTATACACTAGACATGTACCAATAATTAGAGAGTTGTCATTAAATCCTTCCTTCCACTGTTGTTTCCATGTTTTTGTGTCCCGCACTCTAAGCACATGCTAGTGCTAATTGATGTTATACACTATGCAGTAGACATGTACCAAGAATTAGAGAACTGTTATCAAATCGTTCAGTCCACTGCTGTTGGCATGTTGTGTTTCGTCCCTCACTCTAAGCATAGGCTAGTGCTAGTTGACATTATACACTATGCACTAGACATGTACCAAGAATTAGAGAGTTGTTATCAAAACCTTCCTTCCACTGTTGTTGGCATGTTGTGTTTCATCCTTCACTCTAAGCACAGGTTAGTGCTAGTTGACATTATACACTATGCACTAGACATGTACCAATAATTAGAAGAGTTGATATCAAATCCTTCCCTCCACTGTCATTTGTAGGTTGTGTTTCGTCCCTCATTTCGTCCTAAGCACAGGCAAGTGCTTGTTGACGTTATGCACTAGACATGTACCAATAATTATCAAATCCTTCCTTCCAGTGCTGTTTGCATACTGTGTTTCATCCCTCACTCTAAGCACAAGCTAGTGCTAGTTGACATTATACACTAGACATGTACCAAGAATTAGAGAGTTGTTATCAAATGAATTAGGAGAGTTATTGTCAAATCCTTCCGTCTACTGTTGTTGGCATGTTGTGTTTTGTCCCTCACTCTAAGCACAGGCTAGTGCTAGTTGACATTATACACTATGCACTAGACATGTACCAAGAATTAGAGAGTTGTTATCAAATGAATTAGGAGAGTTATTGTCAAATCCTTCCGTCTACTGTTGTTGGTATGTTGTGTTTTGTCCCTCACTCTAAGCACAGGCTAGTGCTAGTTAACGTTATACTCTATGCACTATAAATGTACCAATAATTAGAGAGTTCTTATCAATGCTGGTATGTTGTGTTGTGTTTTGTTATTGTTAGTATTAGTTGACATTATATGCTGGACAGTGCCGAATGGTTATCAGTGTTATCACATTATTGGCCATATACATTTACCACAGGATTATTTTGCGTGTTAGAAATAAGATATTTCAGTGATGGAGTGGCAAACAATGCACATCTTGATCAGACTGCGGACATGCGGATGTACATGCTGCTCAATATCTAGACTGGTCACAGAACCCATAAGCCCCATTTCTCATCCATTTCACAGCCACAATTGATTGATAATATATAAAAATGAATGCAACAAATAAGATGAAACCATAATAATACGTTTGACCATCAATCAGGAATGCATAGATAATGTTGCAGGTTGTGCAGGTATGTTACTTAGAATGTGGGAAACATAAAGTGTTGTCTACTGTTGTTTTCTTTCCTCTGTCCCAATCATGGTTTGTCAGCATTTTAGAATCATTTCATTGCAAATCATTCTTATGTGTGGTCAAACTTGTTCTGACGAGCAAAATAGAAACTAAACCTCAGTAAAAAAACAAAACATTTTTGTTTATCATGTAAGTGAATAAAGTAAACATTAGTACTTACCCCTGTTCCGTTGTGATGTCCAGGTGAATAGTGACCAGTGGCCCAAATCTCCAGCTTATATCCTATTACTGGTTGAATATGCCAGTCAGGTAGTGATTTCTGGCAAGGTCCAGCTTGTCCAGATGACCATCCAAGCCAAGGTCAAAGTTCACCATCTGACTTCTGCCACACAGCTAATCAGTGCAGGTGTAATTATAGAATCAGCTGATTGTCACACCTGAGAGTACACAGGTGTACACAGATTAATTAAGGACAATTTGGATTGCATCAAGTCACAGCCATCTGACCATTCCTTTGACACTTGATTGGCTGTTGATTTGTTAATCAGTTGTGTGTGATTTGAATTCAACACAATATGGCAGTTATTACAAGCTTTGGCCGACATGGTTCTGCAAAATAATGCTGTTGTTGTTTTTTTTATTTTACATGAATGATTGTCTGTTTATTACATGAATGATTGTCTGTTTAGATTTTGTGTAAACATAAAATAATTACAAAAATATTAAACAAAATCTAAACAGACAATCATTCAAGTAATTCAAAAACATAAACTAATTGAAACGATTAAACAATATATTTATTGTTATCTGTTGAATATTGTCATTAATCCTTTCTTAGCTAACTTCAGTATGCAGATTGAAACAGGCCGAATACAATGACAACCAGGGTAGACACATACCAGTGTGTTTTTGCGCTATCTGATCAGGGTCTACACTGTTTGACATTTAATTAAAAACATTGCACCCAACAGGCAGTTGTAATTATTAAATAGAGTGGACTCACACAGTGTACTAACCCATTCCATGCTGAGGATACGCCATTTTCTTTGTGGAATCCTAAATATTTTCTTCATATGAGTTCAGAAATATATGTCGTGACCACCAATTGAATTGTCTCATCGAGATGGTTCAAATGAGTGGTCACAACAGATACTTTCATTAAGAAATAACAAAATTAAATATTTGAAAAATTTCATACCTGTAAAGGTGTATTCCGCATATAATGGGTAAAACTCATAATACACAGATGTAATAAATAAGTACATGAGACCGCTACATAAAACATTTCAGGTGTTCAGTTTAGCTTCAATGTATGAGCTTTGCTTATGCAATAAGTATCAACATTTATGTTGATTTAACTCTTTACATGCTAGAGGCGAAAATATCCGCCAGACAAATCAGGACTATATGTTTTATTTCTCTCTGTAAATATGTCTTGGTATTTCATTAGAATTGAGTCCTTTGGACTCGATTCTAATGAAATTCCAAGACATATTCATGATATTTACAAGGAGAAATAAAAGAAAATATGATGAATTTTGTCCGCTAGTTTTGAACTATTTATAGCCCACAAGTTTCCCAGCATGCAAAGAGTTAATATTAATTAAACTGCACTCCCATATTCCAAGTTGTAATGTAAGGAGCCAGATTTTTTTGTCCATCCTTTAGATATGACATTTTTCATGCAAAATAAACATTCATTTATCATTACCAGACTTGTTGATTGGCATTATTATACTTTTTATGTCAAATGTGTATTGTCACTCTTGATATCAGGGGCGATAAGCCATGTTTCCATAAAACTTAAAAGGTTAACAGAAACAATTATGTATTCACTCTATTTGTTGATGTGCAATGATCATGCTTTATAATAATATGTCAATAAATATATTTTTAAGCAAGTGACACATTTAATTGATACAAATAATGTTTAAAATGTCCTGCCTCATTTGCATATCAAAATAACCTGGTACTCATATCTTCAGCATGAAATGGATTAATACATATTAACTCTTTGCATACTAGCGGCGAAAATATCCGCCAAACGAATTAGGAGTGTATGTTTTATTTCTCTCTGTAAATATGTCTTGAAATTTCATTAGAATTGAGTCCTTGGGACTCAATTCTAATGAAATTCCAAGACATATTCATGATATTTACGGGGAGAAATACAAGAAAATATGATGAATTTTTGTCCGCTAGTTTTGAACTATTTATAGCCCAGAAGTTTCCCAGCATGCAAAGAGTTAAATACCACTTGTCTGTGGCTGTGACTGGAGAAATTGAATTTATGGGTTTTGCAAACATTTCATATTAGGTCTGTCTGTAGCATAAAGTGTTACCTGATAAGTATAATACAGTCACCATGCTAGCTAGTATCATGTTTATCAGGCTCATCTCGGAAATGGAAGGCCTGCTATTCTATATATGAAACTCTTAAATGGTTATTTTCAATCAACCAACCGACGGCCGGCCATATAAAACAAATGATTGTATTCAATCATATACATGTATATATATATATATTTGAATGGTTTCTAAGATAATGCCATTTATCCGTATTACAACCATGCGAAAATCTTGAAATGTCCATCTCAAATCAATCAGTTGATTACATATAAAGAACAAATACTTATGAAAGGCAATTAATGGTCCTCTCCATCCAGCTGGCGGGCCGGACTTGCAGGCGGGCGTGCAGCCTGCCAACCAGAAAATCTATCAATCAGTCAATCAACCAACCAGTCAATCTGTTACAGATAAAGAAGGGACCACAGTCAGCTAACCAACAGACCAACCAACCAACAAACCAGTCAATCAGTTACAGATAAAGAAGGGGACACAGTCAGCTAACCAACAGACCAACCAACCAACAAACCAGTCAATCTGTTACAGATAAAGAAGGGGCCACAGTCAGCTAACCAACAGACGAACCAACCGACAAACCATTCAATCTATTACAGATAAAGAAGGGGCCGCAGCCAACCAACCAACCAACCAACCAACCAACCCAACCAACCAACCAACCATACCAACCAACCAACCAAACCAACCAACCAACCAACCAATCAATCAATCAATCAATATGTTACAGATAAAGAAGGGGCCACAGAAGGGGCAGTTTGTGGAGGTGATGAAGCGGAACATCCCCCTGGAGCAGATCCAGTCGATTGCGTTCAGCACGCTGCAGGACGACATCTTTGTGCTCCACATCGCCAATGACTATGCCAGTGTGCTCGAGTCCATGTTCAAAACGGAGTTCCTCTCGTTGCTGACGAAGCGATACAAGGACAAGACCGGCAAGGACCTGAGGCTCCAGTTCTCAGATAGGTACACCAATGCCTGCGCTAATCTTGCCAATATTTGCACAGTGAAACCTCTCTCCTGGGGGGTGTCCGGCTTATAGAGGTTTCACTGTAAATCAGGCATTTGATCAATCTGAAGCATAGTTGTGTGTTATGCGATCACGAACAGACATTATCACCTGAGATCAGTGACCAAGAAATTCACCAAAAATAAGATCACATGTTTTCTTGGTGTCCGGTTTAGAGAGGTTCCAATGTATTTATTACAAAATACTTGAATAGTGTGCTTGACAGTAGGCAGCTTGATTGGCAGGGCCAGAGTTGTGATACAGCTCAGGCACAGCCAATCAAACTTTTTGACATCTAGGGAAGATTAAGGCAGCCGGTGGTGTAAGCATGGATTTGTTTAAGGTTCCTTACTGTTGGACTAATCATCAGGGATTCCGCTGGGGAAAATAAAACAAATCGCCACTTCAAGAAAAATAAAACAATTGGTATTCACACGTTGGGCAAAGTGATCCGGTGTAGTAAAGGTTCCTGACACCAGAGCAGGACACTGTGTTTCAGTGCTGAAAGTTTGATTGTAAGTTTAGTGCTGAATTTACAATGCTCTCCCATACATTTTCATTCCGTCTTTATATAACCAGATGTTGCTGTTGTACGGACGAAAAACCCCAATCAATCAACTCTACATATCTGGGCCCAGTTGCTCAAAACCTCTGTTAGCTTAACAAACTGTTAACCGTCCGTTAAGCTAACAGAGATAAGGATTTAGCCGTCTGTTAAGCTAACAGAGGTTTAGTCTGTTAAGCTAACAGCTTGTTTGAGCAACCACAATGTTAAGGATTTAACAGTCTGTTAAGCTGGCAGCTTGTTTGATCAACCACAGTGTTAAGGATTTAACAATCTGTTAAGCTAACAGAGGTTTTGAGCAACCACAGTGTTAAGGATTTAACACTCTGTAAGCTAACAGGTTTTGAGCAACCACAGTGTTAAGGATTTAACACTTGGTAAGCTAACAGGTGTTGAGCAGCCACAGTGTTAAGGATTTAACAGTCCATTAAGCTAACAGCTTGTTTTAGCAACCACAGTGTAAGGATTTAACTGTCCATTAAGCTAACAGAGGTTTTGATCAACCACAGTGTTAAGGATTTAACAGTCCATTAAGCTAACATAGGTTTTTGAGCAAACACAGTGTTAAGGATTTAACAGTCTGTTAAGCTAACAGAGGTTTTGAGCAACCACATTGTTAAGGATTTAACACTCCAGTAAGCTAACAGAGGTTTTGAGCAACCACATTGTTAAGGATTTAACACTCCAGTAAGCTAACAGAGGTTTTGAGCAACCACATTGTTAAGGATTTAACAGTTTGTTAAGCTAACAGAGGTTTTGAGCAACCACAGTGTAAAGGATGTAACAGTCTGTTAAGCTAACATAGGTTTTTGAGCAAACACAGTGTTAAGGATTTAACAGTCTGTTAAGCTAACATAGGTTTTTGAGCAAACACAGTGTTAAGGATTTAACAGTTTGATAAGCTAACATAGGTTTTGAGCAACCACAGTGTTAAGGATTTAACACTCCGGTAAGCTAACAGAGGTTTTGAGCAACCACATTGTTAAGGATTTAACACTCCAGTAAGCTAACAGAGGTTTTGAGCAACCACATTGTTAAGGATTTAACACTCCAGTAAGCTAACAGAGGTTTTGAGCAACCAGTGTTAAGGATTTAACAGTTTGTTAAGCTAACAGGTTTTGAGCAACCACAGTGTAAAGGATTTAACAGTCCATTCAGCTCACAGAGGTTTTGAGCAACCATAGTGTTAAGGATTGAGCAGCCCTGTAAGCTAACAGGTTTTGAGCAACCACAGTGTTAAGGATTTAACAGTCCTGTAAGCTAACAGAGGTTTTGAGCAACCACATTGTTAAGGATTTAACACTCCATTAAGCTAACAGAGGTTTTGAGCAACCACATTGTTAAGGATTTAACACTCCAGTAAGCTAACGGAGGTTTTGAGCAACCACATTGTTAAGGATTTAACACTCCATTAAGCTAACAGAGGTTTTGAGCAACCACATTGTTAAGGATTTAACACTCCATTAAGCTAACAGAGGTTTTGAGCAACCACAGTGTTAAGGATTTAACAGTTTGTTAAGCTAACAGAGGTTTTGAGCAACCACAGTGTAAAGGATGTAACAGTCTGTTAAGCTAACATAGGTTTTTGAGCAAACACAGTGTTAAGGATTTAACAGTCTGTTAAGCTAACATAGGTTTTTGAGCAAACACAGTGTTAAGGATTTAACAGTTTGATAAGCTAACATAGGTTTTGAGCAACCACAGTGTTAAGGATTTAACACTCCGGTAAGCTAACAGAGGTTTTGAGCAACCACATTGTTAAGGATTTAACACTCCAGTAAGCTAACAGAGGTTTTGAGCAACCACATTGTTAAGGATTTAACACTCCATTAAGCTAACAGAGGTTTTGAGCAACCACATTGTTAAGGATTTAACACTCCAGTAAGCTAACGGAGGTTTTGAGCAACCACAGTGTTAAGGATTTAACAGTTTGTTAAGCTAACAGGTTTTGAGCAACCACAGTGTAAAGGATTTAACAGTCCATTAAGCTCACAGAGGTTTTGAGCAACCATAGTGTTAAGGATTGAGCAGCCCTGTAAGCTAACAGGTTTTGAGCAACCACAGTGTTAAGGATTTAACACTCCGTTAAGTTAACAGAGGTTTTGAGCAACCATGGTGTTAAATATTTAACAGTCCGTTCACCTATTAACAAAGGTTTTGAGCAACCGGGCCCTGTTATATTGTAATCAGAAAAAAATTCATTCACTATTGGACTATATTAAGCATCCTCATACAACTTACAATACTTTCTCATTTCTATGACCATGCTATCGAAGAGGTGGTAATCAATCAATAAATCAATCAATCAATCAATCAACCAACCAACCAACCAACCAACCAACCAACCAATTAATCAATCAATCGGTTGACTATAATAATGAACATAGCATACAAAAGTGTGTGTAATGCTAATAAAACAATATTGTATTGTACCCTTGCCTGTTTTATATCGCCTTAAATGGTTACATTTGTGGTCTATCTGTGCTGTTTGGTTTAATACCTTAGGTATAATATTTCTATTTTGTATATTCCAGCCTCGACTTCGGAGTAAAGAAAGAGGGTTGGGGTGGTGGTGGGTCTCGTTTGATCAAGTTTGTACGCGGCCAAGGGGATGTCCCCGTTATCAAGCCATCGGGGAAAACCCTCTCAGTGTCTATAGGGGCTGGCTTGCCGAAGGATTCTCGTGAGTTAACCACAATTAAGACACACCATGTGATTTTGTACTTAACTCTTTGCATGCTGGGAAATTTGTGGGCTATAAATAGTTCCAAAATAGCGGACAGGAAATCATCATGTTTTCTTTTTATTTATTTGCAGGGGCAAATATCATGAATATGTCTTGGAATTTCCTTAGAATTGAGTCCTGAGGACTCAATTCTAATGAAATTATTCCAAGACATATTTACAGAGAAAAATAAAAAATATACTCCTAATTTGTTTGGCGGATGTTTTCACCGCTAGCATGCAAAGAGTTAAGAAAATGTGAGATTTTTCATAAAATATATTTACAGAAACTGTGATATTTTCTGTAAAAGATAACAACATTTTCATTGCAAATGCGGATTCTAAAGATGACGAATTTTCATAGTAAATGCGGAATTTGCTATGAAAATTTTGTCATCCTTTGATGTCATTTATAGAAAATATCACAGTTTCTGTAAATATATTTCATGAAAAATCCCACATGTTCTTGGGTACAAAATCACATGGCGTGTCTCATATAGAAACAGAGGATCTTACATACAGTCGAGCACCAGTATCTCGAAGTCGAAGGGATATCGCCCATATAGTCGAGATAGGACTAGGTTTGAGATAGCGATAAAGTGACATGGTCGAATATTTTTGCGAAAAAAATGAAATCATGTTACCCATTACACCACGAGTAAACAATCACCAATTAACTAATGACCAAAGGTAGGAAGCTAATCAGCATTAAAAGGTGGCGTCATGACTCTCAGTGACTTGCTTAAATGATCAGCGTGATATGCTTAGTGAATCGTGTCAAACACTCAAATACATCCAGGCTGACCAATTAAGCAAACAACCTAAGGTAGGTGTGAATTTGTTTCGTTTTGTTTGATAATTCGTTTTGAAAATTAGTGTCAACCAAATCGATCTTGGCAGCCAGGCGCTTAGGCGATTTATCCAAATATTTATGTGATCGAGATAGCGAAGAGATTTTTACCAAATTTTATACGGAGGGGTCAGAATGAACAGTCGAGATAGAGAACATATACAAGATAGGGCATGGTCGAGATAGCCGAGGAAATTTATATTAAACAAATAAGGATATAATTCGGGACTACAGTCGCACCTGTACTAACGGCCACCTGTATTAAGCGTCTCCCTCCGTTAAGCGGCCATTTCATTCCCCCCCAATGAAAATTACTCTAAAATGCACCTGTATTAAGCGTGAACCTGTCTAACGCGGCCAACGGCCAGGCAAAATCGTCCATTTTGACTCGTTTCTCGGCAAAATATCGGAAATTCTAAAAAAAAAGCTGGAACAAAATTCGTTCAGGTAATCCCCATTTCCCACCCAGTGACCTAAATATCGCGAATTGCAGGCCTGCCAAACTGTTTACAATACCATTTCAATTTGTTTTATGACACCCGATTGTTTGACCAAATTTTCATCACATCATTAAGCGATTCACTAAAATCATGCCTACCCGCTGTGACAATAAAAGTCATGAATCGATAGTTTCAATAATTCCCTACAGTGTAGACAAACATTGCTTCTAGCTACTATAATTGTCAGTTCAAAACACGTGTTATTCTCGTGGCGAAGTTATTTATACAGTACAGCCAATCGCTGGTAAGTAAAGGCAGCCCTTAGTGACATGATTGACAGACAGGTTACTGTGGCGAAAGACGTCGGCAATATATCTATCCACAGGTTGAAGTAACGGACCGAGATCTATAAATACATTAAATATGCCTAAAAGCATCAATAAATGAAGAATTTATTTTTTATTTTTTTTACCCCCTCCATCTAATCATTTATAGACCACCGTCCGTTACTTCAACCTGTGTATCTATCAGCGATTGATCATGAACCCGGTATAGTTAACTCCTTCCGAATACTCTCAACCAGACAAACAAACACATGCAAACACGCGTTTATTTCAACCAAATATGGCTAACTGTATTGTCAGAAAAAGTCTAAATATCACAGACAATTTCGGCGATTTCGTACGTACGTAGTTTCGTCCTTTTGCAACTTTTTCCAATCGATGTCTACGTAACCCGATTTTTATGATAATTCAGTTTGGTATTAACTAAATATACAGAATTTATGCACATCCAAGTTCATAAATGATATTTTAAGTGAATTTAAACTGATTAATTTGCATACATCATAATGTGCAAGTTATAGCGAGCGTGGCATGGGGACTGCTGTTGTGAGCCGAGCTATGCTGACCGTGGCCTAACTACATACGCCAGACAAACTGGTGGTTTTCTGACGAACTGGTACATCTTGTAACAACAAACACGCGATTGACCCATCAAATTATTAAACGTTCCGTTTGATAATCCATTCTATTGTGCATATTGTATTTACATTATCCAGTAGCGGATTCAGTGGGTGGTGGGGGGGGGCCTTCAGAAATTGATTTTTTATTTTTTTTACACAAAGACGCATTTTGTGTTTGGCATTTCTAATTGACCTAAGCGCCGCTTAGATCAATGAGTATTCGAAATTAAAGTAAACACTGGATATCATGATTTTAACAAGATAATTGGATGGAATTATATTGCAACAATTGTACACATGAACTTAAGGCAAGTTTGACTCTACATTAATTGTACATATAAATCTATATGGAACAAGTTATAAGTCGGTCCAAGATGAACCTCCATTAAGCACCCACCTGTGTTAAGCAAGCAATTTTGGACTTTCCCATGGCCGCTTGCTTAAGACAAGTTTGACTGTATTGTGAATCATCCAAATAGGGGATATCATCGAGATACTGATATTCGAGATACTGGTGCTCGACTGTATATGAGTGATGATTTCACTCTTTCACCCCTAATTATCTGATAATTCCATGCTCATTTCTGGACTGTTCAATTAATGTGATAAGGGGAATTTTAAAATATCTGAAAAATACTAAACACTGCAGATATGGTTGAGAAAGCTTGTATTAGCTGGCTCATCTGAATCTACAGTGTATCAAATTTTGGCTTTATGGTCTATGAGGTTGAAATGGTTAAAATGCTATTTATTAACCCATTTCATGCTGAGGATATTCCATTATGTTTGCGGAAAATCTAAATATTTTCCTTCTATGCGCTCAAAAGTATATGTCACGACCACCATTTGAACCGTCTCATCGAGACGGTTCAAATGAGTGGTCACAACATATACTTTCATTGAGAAATAACAAAAATAAAAATAAAATATTTAATAAATTTTGTACCCATGTGTTCCGAAAGGAATGGGTTAAACGACTTCATAACATGTTTTCGGTTTCCATATTTACTGTTTGTTTCACGTAAAGCTGCCAACAAATATGACCATATGAACTCATTTAAACAGTATACTTTTATGTACATTGTACATATAGTCGGCAACTAGTCTCTCTCTGCATCTGTATGTCTGTCCGAGATTTGTGTTAAAGTTTTTTGTAACCTGCTATCAGTTACCTTTAGTCTGATTGGCTTAAAGTGGATTTGTTGACGCCTGCTATCTGTGATCACCATTTTGTAGGGCCCCGGCGAACGGTAGCCAAGATCGGTAACGGCGCGGTGAGGCATTCGCGGAAGCACAATCCATCGCGGTCCGCCCCCAACCGCCCCCCACCCTCCTTCCCCGCCCCGGCCGTCCCTACAACACAAGGTAAGCTCTTAAAGGTCATGAAGCAACTTTTATTTATTATGCCCCCTGCACCAAATGGTGTCTGGGGCATATTGCATTAGGTGATAACTTGAATAATCTTCAGGCCGATTTCAACCATTCTTCACAGGTACATTGATATCGATCAGGGAAAGACACCTATTGAAAGTGGGGTTTGTTGCACCAAGTTCATGGTCACCTGCTATAAAATAGATCATATGAAGTATGTCAAGGGGTATATAATTTTTGTCATTCCGTCCGTTCGTCCTTTCATTTGTCTGTCCGCAAGATTTACGTAAGTTTTTGGGTACCCATTATCTCTGCAATTGGATCGGATTGACTTGACACTTCATATACTTTGTTATCATCATCTATATTTTCATTCTGTAGCCTACCCTTGTGACTTTCATGCCAAATGTCAAGGCAAAATGACTTGGAATACATTTGTTAGTTGGACAAGGCGTCGGCCGGGGGTATCTGTGAGCCCCTGCTCTCTTGCTCTAGTTTCTTCTCATTTTGCTCATTTCCGCACGATAACTTAAATACTCTTAGACTTTAATCTGCCTTTCTTTGCAGGTGCATTGTTATCAATCAGAGAAAAGAAACCTATTGAACGTGGGGTTCGTTCGTTGCACGAAGTTCAAGGTTACCTGCACTAAATACAATTCTTTTAGAATGTTGCCTATGTGTTGGCTCAAGTTCACCAGGGCTAAAAATTCTAACAGGCATTTAGCAAGGCATCTGTGTGCCGACAGGCCACATTTCTAGTTTCTTTAAATGATATAAAGTTGGCAATCCTTGGAATTCCTACATGTTTCCTAGTCTTGCCTGATAAACTTTATCAAAGGACACTAGGTGATATGCTCTATACCATTCAATATATAGCGAGGGATGGGTTGTGGCCCAGGGGTTAGAACACCTGACTTCCAATCCGGAGGCTGTGGGTTCAAAAATACTTTCATAGTATTTCTATCCCACTGGTCTGTCGGATGAGACTTTAAACTGTCGTCCCGTCTCTATATGATCATGGCATAGCTGTTGCTGGGATATTAAACCCATTCACTTTCATTTTTGTTTCAATATATAGTGAGCCAGAGACGAATGTCGAATAAGGCGCCAACGTTGCCGCGGGAGGGTGGACACAGCATGGGGAAGAAGATCCAACAAGGCGTACAGCGGAGGAACAACGACTTCATGAATGTGCCTGACTCAGGCGTTTCCGGGTAGGTGAAATTGATTTAACCCTTTCACCCCTAAGTAACTGGAATGGAATTTGATACGTTAATTTTGCAGCCAATCCAATTGTCACAAAACATGACTGGTCCATTTTTGAAAAGGGGGGTATTTTTTGTTCTCAAAAATATGAAAATTACTTTCAAAAAGTGCAGATCCTGATGAGACGGCTCGTTACGAGCCGGCTCATCTGGATCTGTACTGTTTGCATAAGCCGCTATAGCGGGCTTTCGGGTTCAAAGGGTTAAACAGTATTTTATTTGAATAAGTACATGTCATATATACACATTTACGGAGCCCTGCAGGGACATGGATTTTTTTATTAATTTGTTCCCTCAATTTAACAATTCAGTCCCTCGAATTAACAATTAATTCCCACGATTTTACAATTCGTTCCCTCGAATTAACAATTTGTTCCCACGAAATGACAATTCGTTCCCTCAATTTAACAATTTGTTCCCTCGAATTAACAATCCGTTCGTTCCCATGATATAACAATTCATTCCCAATTCGTTCCCATGATATAACAATTCATAACAATTCGTTCCTGTGGGAACGACCTGTTAATTCGTGGGAACAAATTGTTAAATTGAGGAAACAAATTGTTAATTTGTAGGAACAAATTAATAAAGAGAAAGAATTCTACGTCCCATGTGGGGCTCTGTACACATTAGTATTGGAGGATTGAAGAGAAAGCAAAAATGCTTACGTACCTCTTTCCTAGGTGAATTTGTGGTGTTGACTGGAGAAATGGGGTTTATTGGTTTTGTGGCCAGTGTAGATCCAGATCAGCCTGTGCATCCGCACAGGCTGATCAGGATCTGCACTGTTCGCCATTCCATCAATGAAACACCTGCCGTTCTTCAAACAAGCATTATAGATCGTCATTAGGCGACATGAATGTGACTTGCGGGATGTGAGACATAGTTGTCACAATAACGTCTGGGTCTGTGTGCGTCCTGTGTGCAACCTGTTACAATAATACAATAGCACATGTTTAAGTACTGAACAGCCAGCCTGCAGAGGCTTATGGTGCATTGTCATGTAGATCATTTATGGAACAAGGAAAATACATGCAATAATACATTTAAAGAACTAGTATAGGAATGAATGGCCTTTTTGTGGAATTTATCGGGGTATAAACTTGGAAAAGTCGCGGGAATACTGGACAAAGGCCAGAAGGCCTCGTCCAGTATTCCCGCAACTTTTCCAAGTTTATATCCTCGATAAATTCCACAAAAAGGCCATTCATTCCTTATAATTCCAGCATTTGAAATAAATTCATCAAGAAAATGTGTTTATTTTCAGTTTTCTTAAGAATTATTTTAGCTGCGCCTCACGGTTATGGAAAGTAGTTCGGCGTGGGAGTTTACTGGGATATAAATTTTGGACAGAGACTTGCTACGGGCCAATCAAATGTTAGGGAATTGTGTAAATATTTTTGTGCTGGAATTATTATGCGATGCCTATGCGTACTGTAGGTGCTGTGATGCCTATGCGTACTGTAGGTGCTGTGATGCCTATGCGTACTGTAGGTGCTGTGATGCCTATGCGTACTGTAGGTGCTGTGATGCCTATGCTACTGTAGGTAGCTGCGATGCCTATGCGTACTGTAGGTGCTGCGATGCCTATGCGTACTGTAGGTGCTGCGATGCCTATGCGTACTGTAGGTGCTGCGATGCCTATGCGTACTGTAGGTGCTGCGATGCCTATGCGTACTGTAGGTGCTGTGATGCCTATGCGTACTGTAGGTGCTGTGATGCCTATGCGTACTGTAGGTGCTGCGATGCCTATGCGTACTGTAGGTGCTGCGATGCCTATGCGTACTGTAGGTGCTGCGATGCCTATGCGTACTGTAGGTGCTGCGATGCCTATGCGTACTGTAGGTGCTGTGATGCCTATGCGTACTGTAGGTGCTGTGATGCCTATGCGTACTGTAGGTGCTGTGATGCCTATGCGTACTGTAGGTGCTGCGATGCCTATGCGTACTGTAGGTGCTGCGATGCCTATGCGTACTGTAGGTGCTGTGATGCCTATGCGTACTGTAGGTGCTGTGATGCCTATGCGTACTGTAGGTGCTGTGATGCCTATGCGTACTGTAGGTGCTGTGATGCCTATGCGTACTGTAGGTGCTGTGATGCCTATGCGTATTGTAGGTGCTGTGATGCCTATGCGTACTGTAGGTGCTGTGATGCCTATGCGTACTGTAGGTGCTGTGATGCCTATGCGTACTGTAGGTGCTGGTACTGTGAGACGCATCATGAGATATCTCCAGAAACTTTACTCCGATTTACTTCAAACTTCAAACACTTCTTTATCATCATCCATATTTTCATCCTATAGCCTACCCATATGGCCTGCATGCCCAAGGTCAAGGTCAAATGACTTTGTCTTCATGTTTTTTCATACATTGTATCTCCACAGCCCTTACTCAGATTTACTTCAAACTTCAAATAAATAAACTCTGATACCATCAAATGCCTCGGCAGGCTCAATATGTGGGCCGCAGGTTTTATCAGGTAACCTGCCCTGTATTGACCAAATACGTACAGACTGATAACATATTGTTATACCCCCCGCAACGAGTTGTGGGGGGGGTATACTGGAGTCAGGTTGTCCGTCCGTCCGGATAAACTTAACATCAGAGAAATATTGTTATAACTTCTATTTCCTTCATCTAAAATGCTTGATATTTCACACATGCATTCTCCGTAAGGCTCTACTACCATGCTGTGCCAAATCCACGACCGTCCAACCCCCGCAGATCCCAAGGTCAAGGTCAATTACTTAGTCCGTAAACTTAACATCAGAGAAATATTGTTATAACTTCTATTTCCTTCATCTAAAATGCTTAATATTTCACACATGCATTCCTGTAAGGCTCTACTACCATGCTGTGCCAAATCCACGACCGTCCAACCCCCGCAGATCCCAAGGTCAAGGTCAAATACTTAGTCTCTTTACAAAACTTAACATCAGAGAAATATTGTTATAACTTCTATTTCCTTCATCTAAAATGCTTAATATTTCACACATGCATTCCTGTAAGGCTCTACTACCATGCTGTGCCAAATCCACGACCATCCAACCCCCGCTGATACCAAGGTCAAGGTCAAATACTTTGTCTCTTTACAAAATTTAACATCAGAGAAATATTGTTATAACTTCTATTTCCTTCATCTAAAATGCTTAATATTTCACACATGCATTCCTGTAAGGCTCTACTACCATGCTGTGCAAAATCCATGACCGTCCAACCCCCACTGATCCCAATGTCAAGGTCAAATACTCTTTACAAAACTTAACATCAGAGAAATAAGTTATAACTTCTATTTCCTTCATTGAAAATTCTTATTATTTCACTTGTGCATTCCTCTAAGGTTGTACTATCATGCTGTCACAAATCTACGAGTGTCCAACCCCCGCTGATCCCAAGGTCAAGGTCACATACTTAGTCTCACTTTACAAAACTTAACATCAGAGAAATATGTTATAACTTCTATTTCTTTCATTGAAAATACTTAATATTTCATATGCTGTGACAAATCCCCGCTGATCGCTGATCTCGAGGTCAACGTCACATACATACCGTATAACCTCGGTCACGCACCCCCCCCCCCCCCCCCCCAAATAAAAAAAAAATAATTTTTTTTTTTTACCAGTGACCGCCAATTTCAAACACAAATAAGGATTTAAGGATTATTTGTGTTTGAAATGTTTTTCTTTTTTTTTTTTTTTCTTTTTTTTTTTTTTTTTTTTACTGGCTAATAAACGCCCCCCCCCCCCCCCCCCCCCACCCCCCCCCCCCCCCCCCCCCCCACCCCCCCCCCCAAAAAAATAAAAAAATTTTTACCATTGACCGCCAATTTCAGACACAAATAATCTTTAAATCCTTATTTGTGTTTGAAATTGGTGGTCCTTGGTAATTTTTTTTTTTATTTTTTATTTTTATTTTTTTTTTTTTTTTTACTGGCTAATAAACGCCCCCCCCCCCCCCCCCCCCCCCCCACCCCCCCCCCCCCCCCCCCCCCCCCCCCCCCCCCCCCCCCCCCAAAATAAAAATAAAAATAATAATAATTTTACCAATGACTGCCAATAACACAAATAATCCTTAAATCCTTATTTGTGTTTGAAATTGGCGGTCCTTGGTAAAAAAAATTTTAATGGCTAATAAACGCCCCCCCCCCCCCCCCCCCCCCCCCCCCCCCCCCCCCCCCCCTTTTGTAGTAAAATGTAACGCCTCCGGGGGCGTTAATTCGAGGTTATACGGTAGTCTCTTTACAAAACTTAACATCAGAGAAATCGGTTATAACTTCTATTTCCTTGCTCGGATCTGCTTCACATTTCACACACTCATTGCTCCAATGGACCTCTACCACCCTGTGACAAATTCACGTTCATGCCGCTCGCGCTAATCCCAGAGTCAAGGTCACAAGCCCACACACTTGGAAATTTGTACATATTTTAGGGGTACCTGGGCCCACGCGGGGGGTATTCCGTAAGCCTCGCTTACTGACCAATCTAGTTGTATCAGGCACTGACCTGATACAAACATCGAAGTGAAAACTGACATTCCATTGGTCGGATGACGTCACGTAACATTACCGAATGATGTCAGTGTAATGACGCAACGTAAAAAAGTCCGCGTTTTGTCCATAGATAAAAATATCATCTGTGGTCATTTCGAGCATAAAACGTTACATGATAAATAGAATACCAGGCTACTGTCTTTTGATATCAAATTTATCAGCCCCGGAAATGGTAGGAAATCTTCGGCAAAGCTCGGAATTCCTACGCGTTTCCTAGTCTTGCCCGATAAACTTGATATCAAAAGACAGTAGCCTGGGCCCGGTTGTTCAAAACATCAGTTAGCTTAACGGACTGTTAAATCCTTAACTGAATGGTTAAAATCTCTGTTTAACATCAGTTAGCTTAACGGACTGTTAAATCCTTAACTGAATGGTTAAAATCTCTGTTTAACAGAGATTTTAACCATTCAGTTAAGGATTTAACAGTCCGTTAAGCTAACTGATGTTTTGAACAACCGGGCCCTGGTATTCTCAATGTAGACATATCACTCTGCATTGCCTGAATACATGCTGTCTGATATAGAGAATACCAGGCTACTGTATTTTGATATCAAGTTTATCAGGCAAGGCTAGGAAACGCGTAGGGTACCGTTTCCGAGCCGAGCCTGATAAACTTGATATCAAAATACACTATCCTGGTATTCTATTTATCAGGTAACGTTTTATGCACGAAAATGACATTAGATGACGTCGTATTCTATGGACAGAACAAGGACTTGTTTATGTTGCGTCCTTACACTGACGTCATTCGGTAACGTCACGCGACGTCAACCGACCAATGGAACGTCATTTTTCACTTTGTTGTAACCCGGATGTTGATATCAGGTCAATGCCTGGTATAACAATATGTTATCAGTCAGTACGTATTCGGTCACTACAGGGCAGGTCACCTGATAAAACAGTATCACAGTCAATCCAACTATAAAACTGCTTTCACTAACGTTTCATTGGTTGAACAACGTCATGTGATGTTGCAGAATGAGTTCACTGTAAAGACAAGTCCACGTTCCTTTGACCAAAAACATTAATCAGTTATGCAAATGTAAAGCATTTTCTATCCTTGCCTGATAAACATGATATCAAAAGACATGAGCCTGGTATTCTCTTTGACTTGAATACACTGGTCGGACCACTTACGTGACTGTGCCTGGTGAAATGGGACTTAGGTTTTTTTCGATCAGTGTAGATCCAGATCAGCCTGTGCATCCGTACAGGCTGATCAGGATCTGCACTGTTTGCCTTTCCATCAATGAAACAGGCATCGTGGATGGGAGTGTGCTATTTGATCATGATCAGAAACTACCTTGGGCACACAGATCCCGTAAGCCCCCATTTCTCAAGTCACATCCACATATGAGACACGCCATGTGATTTTGTACCTTTGGACATCAGATTCTGCGTAATTTCATTAAATACGTTTACAAAATTTACAAAAAATATTCGTAAATAAATAGAGGATATTCCATTGTACATTTTGAATAGCGGGAAATAAGACACGAGTGTGCGCCGGCTTCCATGTAAACAACGAGTGAGCGTAGTGAATGAGTTGCTTGCACGGATACCGACGGACACGATGCCATACACGGAAAATAGTGTAAAAAAGAATTTGTGAACGTATTTCATGAAATTACGCTGATGTCCGAAAGTACAAAATCACATGGCGTGTCTTATATTTGTCCATGACGTACATACAGCTTATATGCCTGATTGTTTTCTCTCCAAAGGCAATTACGCAAAACGTTACAGGGGAGTGAGTAAGTGTATTAGAGTGTGGCTTATAGAGTTGTTGTTCTTACTTATCACGTTTTGTTATATAACCTATAAATAGAGGCTCTCTCATTGGCCCAAAAAAATACTGGTCCATATAATCCATATTGACCAGTTTACAGGTTTTGGCTGTGTAGGTCATAAATCTCAATTTGACTGAAACTGGTTATATAACAAAAACAAATAATATCATTTTTAACCCTTACAATGCTGAATTTTGTTGTTTGTTGATATTTTTTTATTGACAAAAACACAGATTTACAGCAATTTAGAATTATTTCCCATGTAACTGATTCCACAGTGCTGTCAAACCATGTTTTTATTGAGAAAAGAGACTGAAAAAAGAATGAAACAACAGCAGACAACAATTTATGTTTCCCGCATTCTAAGGGTTAATAGCTCAGTGGATTACCAGGAATTCTCAGTGAATTTATGAATTTGTCATGAATGGTTTGAAACGGTGAACGGTATGATTTTTGTCGCGCCCGCTTGCAGACAGCTCAATATAGTCGGCACATTGATGTACGTGCACGTATGTACGTGCATTGGGGTTAAAGGTTTTGGTTAAAGCCCCTATACGGCTCAAGTTGCCGAATTTGGCCTCCTATTGGGTTTTCCCACACATAAATCCAACAGGTTTCTATTTACACACACTTTGAAACTGTTTGCATTCATATTGGTACATAATGAGTGTAGTCAATGAAAATATCAATATTTGTTGATAAACAATCAGCAGGTGCGTGTTTCAAAGCCCAATCGATAGACGCTCGAGTCAACTCCTCAACTCACCGATTCGCGGCCGATGAATTCCGATAGCCGGAGTTTATCGACTCGCTTCCGAGCCGAAGCCGTTGGGTTACGGAAATGAAATTTGTCAATATTGACATTTTGCACTGAGTGGTACACAAAACAAGTTTTGTTGTCTTCACATTGCGATTAAGATGTAAATCTCAAGACTTGAGATGTATCTATTAGGCAGTACATGTATATGTTAGTTTTGTGTACTAAATCAGTTGCCAAACATGTTTTTGTGTTTGAAAAAATCGGAAAATTGTAATACTGAGCCGTTCAGGGCCTTTAAAGTTTTTTGGTACACTATCAATGCTTCGGTGGGCGCGACATGCGGGCCGTGGCCATCTACATGTACTTATTTTTCACGTTGGTGACCAGAAATATATAAAAAAAATCATGCACCATACGATTGTGGAACAATAAATCACCTGCTAGTGATGCTGACGTCATTTTAGATGCTGACGTCAGATTTATCAGAATGTTTATTTTGTCTGTTCCAAAAGGTGTATGTATTCTAAACTGTTATATTTCGAGATCTTACCGTTCTTAAACAACGAGCGTATCAAATAATGGAGTTGAAACATAGAACAACTAGTTACCTGCAAATAAAAAAAATGTTCTGTTTGTATATTATGTTTACTGGCTTCAAAAGCCAAACAATTGATTATTTTTCACTGAGAAATCCTGCTGAGTTGCTGAAAGTCGTTAATTTTTCACATTTTGCTAGTTGAAAAATCTAAATGCGTTTTCTTATTATCCGGGAAAATATGAGGCACGCCATGTGATTTTGTACCTTCGTACATCTGCGTAATTTCATGAAATACGTTTACAAAATTTACAATATTTTCCATAAGTTGACAAAATTTTCAGAGTACATGCGGAATTACTCTGAAATGTCAACTTTTGACTTTTTGAAAAATATTGAACATTCTATAATTCCAGCACAAAAATATTTACACAATTCCCTAACATTTGATTGGCCCGTAGCAAGTCTCTGTCCAAAATTTATATCCCAGTAAACTCCCACGCCGAACTACTTTCCGTAACCGTGAGGCGCAGTTAAAATAATTCTTAAGAAAACGGAAAATAAACACATTTTCTTGATGAATTTATTTCAAATGCTGGAATTATAAGGAATGAATGGCCTTTTTGTGGAATTTATCGGGGATATAAACTTGGAAAAGTCGCCGGAATACTGGACGAGGCCCCTTCGTCCAGTATTCCCGCGACTTTTCCAAGTTTATACCCTGATAAATTCCACAAAAAGGCCATTCATTCCTATAGTAAACGTATTTTTGAAATTACGCAGATGTTCGACGTACAAAATCACATGACGTGTCTCATATGTGTTGTGGCTATACTTGAATTGTCTCAGCAAGACGGTTCAAACGAGTAATAACCACATACTTTCATGGACAAAATGATAAAAGTATTTATTTTGTTGTTGTTGTTTTAATGGTGTTCTAAATCCCCCACGTTTTATGAAGTCATTATGGGGAATCACATGACCAAACAATGGCGGCGATTTCAAAATGTTCAAGGAGATTTTTAAGTGCTATAAGTAATATTGATTTTCGGGAATTGTTTTTAAAGAAAATTTTAAGAATTGTTTGTTTTTTTTAGACAAAGAAGGAAATGTACCAATTTCAGGTTCTAAGGTTCTAAACCATGTTTTTTATTAAGATAGAAGATAATATATAAAACAACAGCAGACACCACTGTTTGTTTCCCACATTCTAAGGGTTAAAATCGCCGCCATATTTTGATCATAAGACTGCCCACTATGGGAGTACGGTGAATGCTTTGATAATGTGGTATGCAACATTCCCAATGCACATACTTCATTATGGCTGTAGCTGGAGAATTGGGGCTTATGGGATTTGTGACTTGTGTGGCTACTGATCAAATAGCACATGCATGTAGCCGGATAACAATTTGTATTGCTTGATAGAAGGATGACGGGTGTTTCATTGATGGAATGGCGAACAGTGCAGATCCTGATCAGACTGTGCGGATGCACAGTCTGATCTGGATCTACACTGATTGCAAAACGCATTCACCCAGTCACAGTCACAAATATGTAACGGTTTTTATTGCTTGATAGAAGGATGACGGGTGTTTCATTGATGGAATGGCGAACAGTGCAGATCCTGATCAGACTGTGCGGATGCACAGTCTGATCTGGATCTACACTGATCGCAAAACGCATTCACCCAGTCACAGTCACAAATATGTAACGATTTTTATTGCTTGATAGAAGGAGGACGGGTGTTTCATTGATGGAATGGCGAACAGTGCAGATCCTGATCAGACTGTGCGGATGCACAGTCTGATCTGGATCTACACTGATCGCAAAACGCATTCACCCAGTCACAGTCACAAATATGTAACAATTTGTATTGCTTGATAGAAGGATGACGGGTGTTTCATTGATGGAATGGCGAACAGTGCAGATCCTGATCAACTGTGCGATGCACAGTCTGATCTGGATCTACACTGATCGCAAAACGCATTCACCCAGTCACAGTCACAAATATGTAACGATTTTTATTGCTTGATAGAAGGATGACGGGTGTTTCATTGATGGAATGGCGAACAGTGCAGATCCTGATCAGACTGTGCGGATGCGGATGCACAGTCTGATCTGGATCTACACTGATCGCAAAACGCATTCACCCAGTCACAGTCACAAATATGTAACGATTTTTATTGCTTGATAGAAGGATGACGGGTGTTTCATTGATGGAATGGCGAACAGTGCAGATCCTGATCAGACTGTGCGGATGCACAGTCTGATCTGGATCTACACTGATCGCAAAACGCATTCACCCAGTCACAGTCACAAATATGTAACGATTTTTATTGCTTGATAGAAGGAGGACGGGTGTTTCATTGATGGAATGGAGAACAGTGCAGATCCTGATCAGACTGCACAGTCTGATCTGGATCTACACTGGTCGCAAAACGCATTCGTCCAGTCACAGCCACAAATATGTAATGCTAACATCGTTATTGGTAACGAGCGCCTTTTCACCAGTGAGGGCCCAGGTTTGATCCTCAACCGGGTTAGCTTAGTATGGGAGATGACATGGTAGTCGGTACTGCAGTTTCCTCCCACTTTAACCCTTTCAACATCACAGACCTGTATAGTGGTATTGGCAAACAGTGTAGATCCAGATGAGCTGGCTCGTAACTAGCCGTCTCATCAGGATCTACACTTTTTGCAAGTAATTTCATATCTTTGAGAACAAAAACACCTCCTTTTGAAATGGACAGTGGGTGGTTGGTCGGGCCAACGTGATGGCGTAAATGAACGGTAGGGATTCCTCCTTATAGGAATCATGATTTGCCTGGTTTGGCCCTCAGGTACGTTTTTATCTTTGGCTCTTTTGTTACCTGGGAGTTGAGTTGGGTTATTGCCCATTATAAAATTAGTAAGATTATTACTGCTCCTACTGCTTTTGGGAGGGGCCAAGTGATTCTGGTGTGGCGAGGACCTGGCATTGGATCAGGATTATTCTGATTTCAGGGCTGAATATATATCGTAGTTTTTTTATTGTAAATATTCAATTCTGATTTTGGGATTTTCCCTCCATTTGTACATGTACTTGAACATTTACATGTACTTGTACAGGTAATATATGGGATTTAGTACTAAACCCATTGACCCGGCAATGACCTTGGCTGTTGATAGGCCGTTAAACCCCAACAAACAAACAAACAAACATAAATGGACTAGTCTGAAAGTCATTTTGTGACAATTGGATTGGTTGCAAAATTGACATATCAAAATCCACCCAGTTACTTAGGGGTGAAAAGGTTAAGGATCACCCTTACACCTCCATATCTGCCAACGAAAAGCAATTGTTCAGTGCTCTCATGTTTGTTTGTAATCGTTGTAAAATAAATAAATTTTACACATTTGCAAGCACTATAGATCCAGATGAGCCAAAGTGTCAAATAGTCAGAGTCTGTCGTGCTAGATAGTTTTCAGCAGATTATTAAAATTTTCTGATTAATGGAAGAACACAGAACAGCTAATGTCATATTTTTAGGGGTGAAAGGGTTGATATTTGTTATGTTTGTCTAAGACTATGGCGTAGGTGCGCCGTTTGGGACAGTCATAGATGCAAACAAAGGACCTTAACTCTTTGCATGCTGGGAAATTTGTGGGCTATAAATAGTTAAAAAATAGCAGATGACAATTCATTATATTTTCTTTTATTTCTCCTTATAAATGTCATGAATATGTCTTGGAATTTCATTAGAATTGTGTCCAGAGGACACAATTCTAATGAAATTTCAAGACATATTAACAGAGAGAAATAAAACAGATACTCCCAATTCGTTTGGCAGATATTTAAGAGTTAAGTTAGGTGATTGTAGACAGAAAATTCTGTATGTTACCACTGCTCTAACAACATGTTCAGAGTTGTGTGTCACACTAAGAAATTTCCTTCTATGACGATTGTCTTGTGTTTAGTTGCTATTAGTTACACTGTTTGGTCATTACAATATTGGTGTAGATATGATCCGCATCATGTGTCGTGTGCATAATTTGAGTCTTGTTTGAATTAACCAATTTCCTGCTGATTGCCCTATATGAACAACTTGGAAACATATTTGTTTGCTATTTTCCTTCTTTCTATTATAAAGTACATGTTGTTACCACTCATTTGAAATTAGTGGTAACAACATAGGCGTATATAGTAAATACATGGTTAGTGCCGTCGAATATAAAATATATTCGGTTGAGCCTTAGACAGCTTTATTGGGGCGAGCTTTAGCAAGCTCCTATAAAGTTGTCGGGGAGAAACCAAATATTTTTTATATGCTGCACTAATCATGTATTTAATTTATACCGCATACTAAACTTAATAGTATGAACGTGCGTGATGTCATGTTTTTATGCCCTAGGGTAGATTTTGAACAAACAACCTTCAGTATTGAAGTCCTGTATTCTACCCCTGACCCACAGCCCATCCTCAGTTTATTAACCGTACAACATTTGCGACCAGCATAGCCCCAGATCAGCCTGCGCATTCGCGCAGTCTGATCAGGGGCTATGCTGTTCGCCATTCAGTTACTGAAGTAGCTTTGCTGTCATCAACCAAAATAGAAATCCTACTGCGCGACGGTCTACCCCTGAGCCATAGCCCATCACTAGAATTGGTGAAATCTCTTGGTTTGATGTCACGTTGCTTAGTGTCTCCTGGTTGTTTTCACTGTATAACTAAGCAACATAACATGAAACCAACAAACTCTGCCAGGTCTTTGGCATTTTGTATGTGACAGTTGAATCTGGTTATACCCCTTATGTCAGGGATTAGTTGAATCTGGTTATACCCCTTATGTCAGGGATTCCGCTGGCGATCGCCACTTTCGCAATTGGCGATAAAAATAAACAATTGGCGATAAAAAATTATTTTTATTTTTCGAAAAATGATTTATTTTTTTTTTAAATTTGAAGTGGCGATTTTTTTATTTTCCCCAGCGGAATCCCTGCTTATGTGAGTATTACGATTATTTGTAATCCTATTTTAGGGGAAGTTGCCAAATGACTTTGGTGTGGTATGGACCTGGCACCAGGTCAGGTTATTGTAATTTCAGGGCTGAATATATATTTTCTCGATGTAAATATTCCGTTCTGATTTTGGGATTTTTGCCCCAATGCAGCAGGCTAACACGGGATCGAACCCGTTTGCCCGGCCTTACATGACCTTAGCTGTTGATAGGCCGTTAAACACAAATAAACAAAGAAACAAACAAACTGCCAGTTCTAATGTTTTGTAGCCCTACATGTAGTGCTGATGTTACTTGTGATTTTCCAAGTTTAGTACCATGTTTATAATTAAAACTTGTCTATACAATTTGACATGTCCTCGTAAACTAATGCACAGGGGCGGTGGAAGCAGGGGGGCCGGGGGGGCCTAGGCCCTCCCAATAATTCTGTAAATTTTTGATTTTTTATTCTAATATATTTGTGTAATCATGAGTACTGGGAACTTTGCTGAGAATGCAGGAAATGGCGTTTCACACCATTTGGATTTCAAAAATTTACGGGGGGGGGGGGCATGCCCCCCCCCGGACCCGCCCTAGCGCTATCGGGCCCTCAACATTGGGCCCCCCCAATAATGTTCGGCTTCCGTCGCCTATGACGCAGTATATCAACATGTCGATAGAAAATGTGTGCTATCTTTTCATATGGCCAGTAGCCGATTTCATCAACATTGCAAAGTATTCTTATCTAGCAAAGTATACTTTGATGGAGAAATTTTCTATTTAAGGATCAATTTATTAATTTTGATTACACCGAATTTATTACATTATCACAGCCATTTTGGCTGTGATAATGTAATAAATTCAGTATAATAATTCTGCATACTTTTAATCATCAAATATATGCAGTCATTAGTTCTATATGAAATAATGCATTTCGGGGGAAAAAAATGATTATTCCCTCAAAGTATACTTTGCAATGTTGGTGAAATACAAAGTATACATTGCAATGTTGGTGAAATACAAAGTATACATTGCAACGTATACTTTTCTAGCAAAGTATACTTTGAGGGAGTAATCATTTATTTTTCCTGAAATGCATTATGTCATATAGAACTAACGACTGCATATATTTAATGATTAAAAGTATGTAGAATTATTATACTGAATTTATTACATTATCACAGCCAAAATGGCTGTGATAATGTAATACATTCAGTATAATAAAAAATAATAAATTTATCCTAAAATTGAAAATTTCTCTCTCAAAATATGCTTTGCTAGATATGTATACTTTGCAATTTTGGTGAAATAGGCTACAGGTCACAAACGAAGCTAACTTTTCCACTGTAGTTTCTGTAATTATTCAGTTCTGATTTTGGGATTTTTCCCCCATCACAACAGGTATCATATGGGATTCAACCACGTTAACCCGGCCTAAAATGAACTTAGCTGTTAACAGTTTGTTAAACACCATTAAATAAATAATTTCAGTGTTCAAAGAAATCGTCTCAGCAGCCTAAAGCCGAAACCCGGTGCTGGACGGCCGAAGCCGAAACCGACCGCGAAACCAAAACCCTCTCAACCACAGTGCCGATGTCTATATGCCTACGACGCCCAGGATACGGATGAGCTCAGCTTCAACGAGGGGGACGTTATAGAAATCGTGAAGGAAGGTGGGTTATTTTGTAGGATTTTTTTATTTTTTTAAAACTGCTGTTTTTCTTATTTCAGAGCTCCAGTTAAGGTGCATAATTTGGAGGTAAATTTCTTATTTCTCCATCAAAAATGGCAAGTTGGGAGTGCTTTAGAATCATCTCATCAAAAATGGCAAGTTGGGAGTGCTTTAGAATCGTCTCAATGAGACGATTCTAAAGCACTCCCAACTTGCCATTTTTGATGAAGAAATAACAAAATTTCACCCCAAGTTGGTCAAATTACGCACCCTAACTGGAGCTCTGTTATTTCTCATGTAAAGTGACCACTCATTTGAACCATCCGCACGAGTCAGTTCCAATGGTGGCCACAGCATATACTTTAGACAGTGCTGTTGTCTTTTTGGCCTTTGATGCCTACAGATGAGCTCAGCGATATTTGTTTGTTCATTCATTCAATCGTGACTGACTTAATCTGTTAATCATTAATTCAGTCCGTCAATGTTTCTGTTCACAGATCCCGCTGGTTGGTGGACGGGGCGTGTTCGCGGCAAGCAGGGCTTGTTTCCCGCCAACTACGTGGAGAAGATGTAACCCCGGTCTCTTGTCTCTGTCGTTACTGGCTGTTGTTGTTATAAATGGTGGCTCGCTGGCAAATGGAACTTGCTCACATGTGTGATAATGAGATACGGATGCGCTGGCTTATATTGGCGTACTCTGATCACAAATGCCAATGTTATGCATATATATATAAGACATGCATGTGATCTTGCATCTAAGAACATATGCGATATCTCATTAAAAATATTTGCAAAATTTCCCGTAAATGACTTCGAAAAATGACGAAATTTGCATACCAAATGCGGAATTTGATATGCAAATTTCGTCATCTTTCAACGTCGTTTACAGAAAATATCACAGTTTCCGTAAATATATTTCAAGAAAAACGCTACACATGTTCATGGGTACAAAATCACATGGCATCTCATAGATATAGTGCAAATTCCTGTAGCCTATTTCACCAACATTGCAAAGTATACTTTTCTAGCAAAGTATACTTTAAGGGAGAAATTTTCAATTTTAGGATAAATTTATTAATTTTTATTATACTGAATTTATTACATTATCACAGCCATTGTGATAATGTAATAAAGTCAGTATAATAATTCTGCATACATTTAATCATCAAATATATGCAGTCGTTGGTGCTATATGAAATGCATTTCGGGAAAAATAAATGATTACTCCCTCAAAGTATACTTTGCTAGATAAGTATACTTTGCACTGTTGGTGAAATCAGCTACTGGTAGATAGTTTCACACCATAGGATGGCAATATCCTGTAACCCTCAAAAGGCAGGAACCGACTATATTGTCTGCTGATCACAAACATTGTTATGTAGCTTATGTCAGCTAACCACCTATTGTTCGAACCTATTTTCCACCAATGAGATAGGTCTGTATAGTCTCTATATGTGATTTTATTGGCTGTTACCACTGTGATGAGGCAAATGTCATGTTGTTCCGTCTCAATTCTGAAACATTCCATGACAGCGCCGTTGATGTCATTTGAAGGACCTCAGAAATTGTACAATGTTCTTTTCCCGCATTCAGACCAGCGATTTTTCACCAAACACTGGAAACCTATTCATAGAGAATACCAGGGCCCGGTTGTTCAAAACATCCGTTAGCTTAACGGACTGTTAAATCCTTAACGGACTGTTAAATCCTTAACGGACTGTTGAATCCTTAACGGACTGTTAAATCCTTAACTGAATGGTTAAAATCTCTGTTAAAACAGAGACTGTTAAATCCTTAACTGAATGGTTAAAATCTCTGTTAAAACAGAGATTTTAACCATTCAGTTAAGGATTTAAGTCCGTTAAGCTAACGGATGTTTTGAACAACCGGGCCCAGGCTAGTGTCTTTTTATATCAAGTTTATCAGACAAGGCTAGGAAACGCGTAGGAATTTTGAGGATTGCCAAGGAATTCCTACCATTTCCGAGCCAAGCCTGATAAACTTGATATCAAAAGACTGTTGCCTGGTATTCTATTTATCAGGTAACCTTTTATGCTCGAAAATGACTACAGATGACGTCGTTATCTATGGACAGAACGTTGACTTGTTTACATTGCATCATTACCCTGACGTCATTCGGTAACGTCGCGTGACGTCAACCGACCAATGTTTGTGTCGGGTCAGTGTCTGTATGCAGGAAATGGGAAACTGCCGAGGTATTCCAAATGACGACCATCTTTGAATAATGTGCATTTAGGTCTCACGGGACAGTGGGCAGCTAGCTTTAAAAAGGGGGTGGACGATTTTCTATATACTTCACTACCGACCCTGTAAGTTACACCAGTGTGTCTATAAAAATAGGTTTATGGATATTTCTTGACTTAGGGAGGCTTGACTAGGTCTAGGAGTATTTCATAATTCTACGAAACTGAATGTTAGCTCCGGTTGATTTTGACATCTTGGAAAATGTCGCCTGCTATGCTGTCTCGCCGGTACGGTTTCGCGTCAGAATTTAAGGTATTTTTCGGGCATTTGTAGCGAAAATTTGAGCTGGTTATGACCCCGCTTTGAAATCATTTTCAGAAAATGGTGTGGTGTTACAAGTGATAGAACAGGACATAGCAAAGTATCTGTGCCTCATATTTTCATGAAAACAATTCCGATAAATTCAGTCGTGTTGAAATTTCTGGCCAAAAATAGGTGGGTGGGGTAACTTTGTAAAATATTAATTGAACACATCTGATGCGGTTACTGAATTTTTATTGTGGCGCGCGATTTGTACTTCATTTGCGAGTATTTTTCAATACTTGTCGCAAGAGCCTCCTTAACTGATTGTGAGAGGCGGTGATTTTTATAAGTCACCCGCCGCCCTCAGAAAAGCAGTCAATTTTGGTAATTTTGAACCGTCCCGTGATGCCTTAAGGGGAAAAGTCTGATATTTCAAGGTGTCATATTTCACCTCTAACCAGTATTGTTTGACAGAAGAACATGTCCCAAGATAACATCCAGCAGTTTTAGTTTACTGCACTCAAATATGCAGGGTTCAGCAGGGCTGGAGGTAAGCATGGTATTTTGCTGTCGATACACCGAAATGAAACTTCGCGTTTCGCCATTTTGGGGGTGGGCGATATCCGCGCCCCATTTCAACATCGGCTTTCATTTTGTGCATTTTTCTTTGTTTGCGTTTTACGTAAAATTGATGAAATTAGCAATATAGAGCGAGACGAGCCGTTTCGGGGGAAAAATATTTCCCCTTAAGGTCTCACGGGACAGTGGGCAGCTAGCTTTAAAAAGGGGGTGGACGATTTTCTATATACTTCACTACCGACCCTGTAAGTTACACCAGTGTGTCTAGAAAAATAGGTTTATGGATATTTCTTGACTTAGGGAGGCTTGACTAGGTGTATTTTTTAGAGTATTTCATAATTCTACGAAACTGAATGTTAGCTCCGGTTGATTTTGACATCTTGGAAAATGTCGCCTGCTATGCTGTCTCGCCGGTACGGTTTCGCGTCAGAATTTAAGGTATTTTTCGGGCATTTGTAGCGAAAATTTGAGCTGGTTATGACCCCGCTTTGAAATCATTTTCAGAAAATGGTGTGGTGTTACAAGTGATAGAACAAGACATAGCAAAGTATCTGCCTCATATTTTCATGAAAACAATTCCGATAAATTCAGTCGTGTTGAAATTTCTGGCTAAAAATAGGTGGGTGGGGTAACTTTGTAAAATATTAATTGAACACATCTGATGCGGTTACTGAATTTTTATTGTGGCGCGCGATTTGTACTTCATTTGCGAGTATTTTTCAATACTTGTCGCAAGAGCCTCCTTAACTGATTGTGAGAGGCGGTGATTTTTATAAGTCACCCGCCGCCCTCAGAAAAGCAGTCAATTTTGGCTATTTTGAACCGTCCCGTGATGCCTTAAGGGGAAAATCTGATATTTCAAGGTGTCATATTTCACCTCTAACCAGTATTGTTTGACAGAAGAACATGCCCCAAGATAACATCCAGCAGTTTTAGTTTACTGCACTCAAATATGCAGGGTTCAGCAGGGCTGGAGGTAAGCATGGTATTTTGCTGTCGATACACCGAAATGAAACTTCGCGTTTCGCCATTTTGGGGGTGGGCGATATCCGCGCCCCATTTCAACATCGGCTTTCATTTTGTACATTTTTCTTTGTTTGCGTTTTACGTAAAATTGATGAAATTAGCAATATAGAGCGAGACGAGCCGTTTCGGGGGAAAAATATTTCCCCTTAAGGTCTCACGGGACAGTGGGCAGCTAGCTTTAAAAAGGGGGTGGATGATTTTCTATATACTTCACTACCGACCCTGTAAGTTACACCAGTGTGTCTAGTAAAATAGGTTTATGGATATTTCTTGACTTAGGGAGGCTTGACTAGGTGTATTTTTTAGAGTATTTCATAATTCTACGAAACTGAATGTTAGCTCCGGTTGATTTTGACATCTTGGAAAATGTCGCCTGCTATGCTGTCTCGCCGGTACGGTTTCGCGTCAGAATTTAAGGTATTTTTCGGGCATTTGTAGCGAAAATTTGAGCTGGTTATGACCCCGCTTTGAAATCATTTTCAGAAAATAAAATGGTGTGGTGTTACAAGTGATAGAACAGGACATAGCAAAGTATCTATGCCTCATATTTTCATGAAAACAATTCCGATAAATTCAGTCGTGTTGAAATTTCTGGCCAAAAATAGGTGGGTGGGGTAACTTTGTAAAATATTAATTGAACACATCTGATGCGGTTACTGAATTTTTATTGTGGCGCGCGATTTGTACTTCATTTGCGAGTATTTTTCAATACTTGTCGCAAGAGCCTCCTTAACTGATTGTGAGAGGCGATGATTTTTATAAGTCATCCGCCGCCCTCAGAAAAGCAGTAAATTTTGGCTATTTTGAACCGTCCCGTGATGCCTTAGTGCACTAGCCAGGCATGGAGCTGAGGTGTTCCAAATGACATCAGTTGTTGAAAAACCATATCATGCCTTGTTTTAACGTTGTCTCGATGTATTAACTGTTCTGTTGGACACAAATGTATATGTGCTAAGGCTATACAAAGTTCTTCCTCTGTTAAGCGTCCGCGTGCGGGTAGGTTATCAGCGTGGTTCTGTGAAAAAACAAACAAACTGTGTATGCTATTTTACACTATTTACTGGTGAAGTAATATGAAAATTGATTTGGGACTTGTCTTAAGTTTTAAATCCGTTCATGAATTTACACTTAATAAGTTTAATAAGAGTGTTTTCTTATTATTTAGCGGCAATTTAAATTTATGTTAATAACTTCCTCAACCCTTTGCACACTGCAAAGGGTTGAGGAAGTTTTTAACATAAATTTACATTTGTTTTTTTTTTTCAAAGCCTTGTTTGTTTTTACCGGATATGTAAGTAGGTTTTTGCCATCCGGGTGGACGCTTAACAGAGAAAAATAATGGCATGGCCTAATCTGCTGCTTCTATGTGTTAGAATATTACGATATACAGGATTGTAGTAAAGCAGTATTTGTATGTGAAAATGGGATATAATGTCTGTATAGCAAACTATAATAGCAAATTATTTCCACCTCCAAGGTCATCCTATTTGAAACTGAATTTGTAAAAGTCATCTTTACTTGGGCGTACATGTAGGATTTGTTCAATCCTACTTTGATTGGGACACTACAGTTTTTTGCTAATCTCCATGAGGCAATATAATAGTCAGGTTGCCAAATTTAATTTACTGAGTATCACCCCACCCCCCCCCCCCCCCCCCCCCAAACCAAAAAAAAAAATGATTTTTTATTTTTGTATATTTGTGAGGAAAAATCATTAATTCTTGTTTTTTAACACTATGTACAACAACTTTTAATAAAAAAGTTACCCACCTGCCCCATTTTTACCATACATTGTAATTCGGATGATATTCAGTAAATTAACTTTATATAGCCATATATAGATGTGTCAAAGAACTAATGTGTCCCAATGTTGTTGAGTTTTGTAGTATATTGCATTTGCGTGTATTTTCTGTTCTACTGTATGATCCTTTAGAATGCGGGAAACTAAAGTTGTCGTCTGCTGTTGTTTCGTATTTCGTCTTTATTTGCAATAATAAAATGGTTTGGCTGCAGTTTAAAATCATTTCCAATCCATTGGATTGGAAATGATTCTAAAGTGCTGCCAAACCATATGTTTGTTGATAAAAATGGAAAATTTAACAGATGGCAGACGATAAAATTTCATTCACCATTGTAAGGGGTAGTCTGCTTGTTTTACTGACTGCTGTTAATGGCATTTAGTGTAGCATACCTGGCTAGTTGTTTTGTGAGGTCTCGGAAACAAAAAGTGTCGTCTGCCGTTGTTTCGTATTTCGTCTTTATTCGCAATAATAACATGGTTTGACAGCACTTTAGAATCATTTCCATTGGAAATGATTCTAAAGTGCTTTCAAACCATGTGTTTGTTGATAAAGTTGGAAAATAAAATGTTCACAGCAGACGATAAAATTTAATTTACCATTGTAAGGGGTAGTCTTCTTGTTTTACTTACTGCTGTT
Source organism: Conchocele bisecta (assembly GCA_029237695.1). Classification (NCBI taxonomy): domain Eukaryota; kingdom Metazoa; phylum Mollusca; class Bivalvia; order Lucinida; family Thyasiridae; genus Conchocele; species Conchocele bisecta. The sequence continues at coordinate 37,873,712 of CM055276.1, forward strand.
AATGGCATTTAGTGTATGCATACCTGGCTAGTTGTTTGAGAAATCTTTGGTGATTTATGCCCCGCACCGAATGGTTCCTGGGGGCATATAGTGTTAGGCTTGTTCTTCCGTACTTACATAACATCCGTAAGAACTTGTTTCCACTTTCCGTTCGACAACTTGAATAATTTTTTACCGATTTCCACCATATTTCACAGGTGCATTGATATCTATCAGGGGAGTACACCTATTGAAAGTGGGGTTCGTTGCACCAAGTTCAATGTCTCCTGCGTTAAATTTATTATTTTGCTAATTTCTGCGCGATAAATTGACTACTATAATATAAATATTTCACATGTGCGTTGACACATATTGTGGTACGGCACCTATTAAAAATGGTGCGTGTCGACCCAAGTTAAGGTCACCGGGGCTAAAAATACTAATAGGAATTCAGCGGGTGTATCCATGTGCCGACGGGCGACATTTATAGTTGGTACTTCATGTTTTTGTGTGAAGTGATTAAATGCGAGCTGTTTGCCGAGAAAATTAATATTTTGACATGTGCATCCAACGTAGTCCCAAATCAGCCTGCGCATGCGCGCAGTCTGATTAGGGGCTACGCTGTTTGCGATTCAATCACTATGTACGGTAGCCGTATTACCACTGGAGAGCGAATTTACAGTTTATTCAGATTGTTGTTGGCTTCTTTGTTGGGTGTCAAATCCGAAAACATTTGAATATTTCAGAGCTCTAGTTAAGGTGCATAATTTGGAGGTAAATTTCTTATTTCTCCATCAGAAATGGCAAGTTGGGAGTGCTTTAGAATCGTCTCAATGAGACGATTCTAAAGGACTCCCAACAATCCATTTTTGATGAAGAAATAACAAAATTTCACCCTAAGTTAGTCAAATTATCACCTAAACTGGAGCTCTGATATTTGATTCGCAACTGTCGGGTTAATAAATCACTGCATTGATGCCTGCTGACCATTAATAAGTTGTCACCTCGGAATTCCTACCTGTTCTGTAGCCTTGCCTGATAAACTTGATATCAAAAGACGCTAGCCTGGTATTCTTTACATGCATGTGTACTGCATTGTGGTGGGTGGGAGGTGGGAGCATGCGATGGGTAATTTAATCGGGGTTCATCCTTACCGGAATCCAGACTGGAGATCTGGTTACGGTATACCCTTTATGTGAGTATTACGATTATTCGTATTACTTTTAGGGGAAGGGGCCAAGTGACTTTGGTGTGGTATGGACTTGGCACCACGTCCGGTTATTCTAATTTCAGGGCTGAATATATTTTTTCTCGATGTAATATTCCGTTCTGATTTTGGGATTTTCACCCCAATGCAACAGGTTAAATATGAGATTGAACCTGTTTGTCCGGCCTTAAATGATGTTTGCTGTTGATAGGCCGTTAAACACCAATAAATAAACAAACTGCTGTCATGTGATTGCTCTGCTGGATCACAGCTAAAAACATGGGCATTTCTACCTGGTTCTTTCCCTATACAGTCGAGCACCAGTACCTCGAACATCAGTATCTCGATGGTATCCCCTATCTCGATGATTCGCTAAAGTCCCGAATTATATCCTTATTTGTTTTAATGTAAATTTCATCGGCTATCTCGAACATGCCCTATCTCGAACATGTTCTCTATCTCGACTGTTCATTATGTCACCTTCGTATAAAAATACGTTAAAAATCACTTCGCTATCTCGATCACATAAACGCTTGGGTAAATCACCTAAGCGCCTGGCTGCCAAGATCAATTTCACACCTGCCTCGGGTTGTTTGCTTAATTGGTCTACCTCGATTTGTTTGAGTGTTTGACACGATTCATTAAGCATATCACGCGGGACATTTAAGCAATTCACTGAGAGTTGTGACGCCACCTGTAATGTTCGGTAGTTTACTACCTTTGGTCATTAGTTAATTGGTGATTAAAATTTGTCAGTAAATTGATTAATAATTTTGTTCTTGAATTAAATTCAGCGTGTATTAATTATTCAATCTGATGGTGATTAGTAATAAAAGCAATACATGTTTTGTTTCATTATTCCTGTGTTTACTCGTGATGTGATAGGTAACATGATTTGATATTTTTTTGCGAAAATATTTGACCATGTCACTTCCTCGGTATCTCGAACCTAGTCCTATCTCGACTAAAATACGATCTCCCTTCGATTTCGAGATACTGGTGCTCGACTGTATATAATTAACCCATTTCAGTCTAAGGATACAATAATTTTTGTTGAAAAAATATTTCTCCATAAAGCTATATGTTGTTACCACTCATTTTAACCGTCTCATCGAGACAGTTCAAATGAGTGGTAACAACATATATTTTCGAGATGAAATAAAAGAAAATAGATTGTTGTTTTTTTCCCCTAAAAAGTTTCATACTACATGTACTATAATTGTATCCCGTCTTTAATGGGTTAAGCTGATCAATGGGACCGTATGATGTTTTCTGGCTCTGATCAGACACTGCTGAACAGGGGCTACACTGATACCCACACATCTAGTTGCAATCTACGCCTGTAACGTCCGTAGTCTGCTATGGGAGTAGATTGCAAGAGTTACTGTTTCGCAACTAACACACATCTTTGTCAAATTTACTGGTTATGATTTCACATTCAATTCCCGATACATGTACCCGTTTGGCTCTCATTTACATTTTATTTTTGGCTTGTTACTTGAGAGTTGAATCTCATTCTACCTATTATATTGACGGCGTAAATTAACGGTAGGGGTTCCTCCTTATAGGAATCACGATTTGCCTGGTTTGGCCCTCTGGTATGTTTTTATCTTTGGCTCTTTAGTTACCTGGGAGTTGAATTGGGTTATTGCCCATTATAAAAGTAGTAAGATTATTACTGATCCTACTGCTTTTGGGAGGGGCCAAGTGATTCTGGTGTGGCGAGGACCTGGCATCAGATCAGGATTATTCTGATTTCAGGGCTGAATATATAGTTTTTGTTATTGTAAATATTCAGTTCTGATTTTGGGATTTTCCCCCCATTTGTACATGTACTTGTACAGGTAATATATGGGATTTAGTACTAAACCCATTGACCCGGCCTTAAATGACCTTAGCTGTTGATAGGCCGTTAAACCCCAACAAACAAACAAACAAACATCTACCTATTATAAAAGTATTAAGGTTAGTACTAAGCTTATTACAAGTGACACTGATGTGCTGAGGACCTGGTACCAGGTCAGGTTATTATAATTTCAGTGTTGACTACTTGTGTATTTGATTTCTGTAAATATTCAGTTCTGATTCCCCCCCCCCCCCACCCCACCCTCCCTCACAACAGGTGAAATATGGGATTCAACTCCATTAACCCGGCCTAAAATTATGGATCTACAAATGTTGTAAATATTATAAGGACCCTTTTGCCAGCTAGTGGTCCATCAGTCAGTGCATCTTTACATTTCTTTCACGTGCCAATTCAAACTGAATATTTCATGTACAGTGCGTGCAACCTCTCTACAACAGCCACTCATGGGAAGACGCAAAACTGGCTGTTGTAGGGAGGTGGCTGTTGTAGGGAGGTTAACCCGGAATTAAATTTTGTCGTCTGCTTTTTATGCCACCGGGTTTCGAAGATATGGGTGGCATAAGTGTTTGGACCGTCCGTCTGTCCGTCTGTCTGTCCATCCGTTTCTCAAATATGCTGCAGGTGGCATCCGCGTTCAACAGACGCATTTCTTGTTATTTATTTTCTTTGATAATTCTCACCAAATACATGCTTTGACAGCATATTAGAATCATATCCAATGGAAATGATTCTAAAGTGCTGTCAAAACATGTTTTTATTGAGAATGAAGGCAAAAGCAACAGCAGACGACAATGTTTGTGCTCATCAGTCTATGGGTTAGATATTGAGGAAACCATCCATTTGTGATATAAGTTCAGTCCTCGCCCTGGAGGTTAATGCTGAATTAAATTTTGTCGTCTGCTGTTTATTTATTTTCTTCGATAATTATAATCAAAAACATGCTTTGGCAACAATTTAGAATCATTTCCAATGGAAATGATTCTAAAATGCTGTCAAAACATGTTTTTATTGAGAAAGACAGCAAAAGTAGACGACAATTTTCGTGCTCAGCTCAGGTTAGATACAGAGGAAATCATCCATTTGTGATATAAAATAGCGGCTGTTACAGAGAGGGTGTTGTTTTAGAGAGGTGGCCATTCGGGGAGGTTTGACTGTATTACAATCTTGACCAGCTGTGGGTTTCATGGCACAGCAACATTTTGCTGTTTGTTATTGTTATGGGATGGGCCGTGGCCTAGGGGATATGGCATTGGACTTCAATACTGAAGGTCATGAATTCAGTCCTCACCCTGGGAATGAAAATACTTTCATAGTATTTCCATCCCACTGGTCTTTCGGATGAGACTTTAAAACTGAGCTCCCGTCTCTATATGACCTTAGCTGTTGCTGGGGACGTTAAACCCATTCACTTTCACTTTTGTTATTGTTATTTCACACCCGTGCCTCTGCTGTCCATTTCAGGGCGTATTTTCTGTTGTAGCTCCCGGGTTAACTTGAGTAACCCGAGTATCGCTAACACGAGGAGACCAACTTATGAAATTTGACCTGTGAACCATATTTGTTCGAGTGATACTTGGGTTACTTACTACATTTAAGGTGGGAGTTACAATGGAAAATTCCTAGGGAGATTGAAGCTGGTATGTATAGTTTATATTTTTCAACAAATGTAATTGTTTGTGTTCTGATGCAGAAATAGGCCACTGTAATTCCAGCACAAAAATATTTACACAATTCCCTAACATTTGATTGGCCCGTAGCAAGTCTCTGTCCAAAATTTATATCCCAGTAAACTCCCATGCCGAACTACTTTCCGTAACTGTCGGGCGCAGTTAAAATAATTCTGAAGAAAATGGAAAATAAACACATTTTCTTGATGAATTTATTTCAAATGCTGGAATTATAAGGAATGAATGGCCTTTTTGTTGAATTTATCGGGGATATAAACTTGGAAAAGTCGCGGGAATACTGGACGAGGCCTTCCGGCCTTCGTCCAGTATTCCCGCGGACTTTTCCAAGTTTATACCCCGATAAATTGCACAAAAAGGCCATTCATTCCTATAATGTGCCATGATCGGGCATTCTCACACTTGCTGTAGTTATTCTAATAAACGCCCCCAGTGCTAAGCAAATTAGATTATAATTGTATGTACATCTTAAAACAATACGTATACTCTCCATCTTGTCATATTGGCTTGAAACTTCCTATACTATATATACTTATTTGTCAGTATCCATATTTTCATTCTACAGCCCACTCATGCTTATGCTGAAGGTCACGATCAAATTTGTGTTAAAGGTTTTGAGAGGTACGTCCTCCATTAGGGTTACTGATTTCTTGTTATAAATTGCATCGCATACAGAGGGCCGTTTCACTAAAGTTCGTACAACCAAAATGTTTGTAAGTACAAATTATGATAGTCTGTAAACTTCACATTAACAATGTTTTCTTGTAACCAATTATTGGATTTACATTTATTGAGCATAGGCTGCATATGCAGCCTATGCTCAATAAGTGTAAATCCATCAATTGATATTTCCAGACGATCCTAAATTTGCACTTACGAACATCTTAATCGTACAAAGTTTAGTGAAACGGCCCCTGATGTTTAGTCTTTGTAAACTAAAAAAGTTATGTATATCTGGCATGGAGTCTTTTTTTCGATGTAAATATTCCGTGCTGATTTTAGGATTTTCCCCCCAATGTAGCAAGTTAAATGTGGGATCTAACCCTTTTGCCTGGCCTTAAATGACCTTAGCTGTTGAACACCAATAAATCAAATCAAATTAAGCCTTTCTATGGTATTTCAGTATTCATGCAAGTGGTAATTTTGTGAAAATTCACAAACGGCATACCTGATAGCATAGTTTGTTTGCAACCATGTGCACATGGTTCAAGCTAGCCCTTCAAAATAGGGAGAAGTTTTCGCTAATTTTTTTCGAAAATTCACCATTTTTTTTCCCAAATATTTTGTTGTATATAATGAAAAACTTCTCCCTCAACTCAAAATAGGGCGAAATCAGACAATTTAGGGAGAGAATTTCGCCCACTTTGCACTGTAAACTGATCCTTGTGTGCATCATGGTTAGTAAATAAGTTTGTAAAGACTTTATTTTCAGAGGAAAACTCAATTGGTAACCCTTCCTTGAAGACTTCTTTGGTTCATGGTTTTTGAATAGATTAACATAAACGGTTGGGAAATATTCTTTTTAATTCTCGTTGTTACATGTACATGTACAAAAATTGAGCAAGAGAATATTTGACTCTAAGAGTTACAGTGCTTTCATTGACTGGAATTGGACTTAGCCCATTACATTCGGAATACACCTTTACGTGTATGAAATATTTTATTTTTATTTTTCTTATTTCCCAATAATTCCAGCACAAAAATATTTACACAATTCCCTAACATTTGATTGGCCCGTAGCAAGTCTCTGTCCAGAATTTATATCCCAGTAAACTCCATGCCGAACTACTTTCCGTAACCGTCAGGCGCAGTTAAAATAGTTCTTAAGAAAACGGAAAATAAACACATTTTCTTGATGAATTTATTTCAAATGCTGGAATTATAAGGAATGAATGGCCTTTTTGTTGAATTTATCGGGGATATAAACTTGGAAAAGTCGCGGGAATACTGGACGAAGGCCGGAAGGCCTCGTCCAGTATTCCCGCGACTTTTCCAAGTTTATACCCCGATAAATTCCACAAAAAGGCCATTCATTCCTATAATGAAAGTATATGTTGTGACCACTCATTTGAACCGTCTCGACGAGACGGTTCAAATGGTGATCATGACATATACTTCTAAGCACATATAAAGACAATATTTAGAATTTTTCACAGACAAAATGACATATCCTCAGTTTGAAATGTGTTAAAAAAATTACCAATATATTCCTGAAATTTGTAGATTTCCTTCTTTGACTATATAAAATTCATAAGAATTAAAAACAATTCCTGAAAATCAATATTTATGAGGCGGTGAACTTTGATGTCAGAAATAAGCATCTCCTCATTTTCAACCCAAATGTCATAAAATTATGATAGATGTTGTATGGACACATTGGGAATTATTTCCGGTGAAATATTCTCTCGGACATTCTGGATAGCATTAATATATTTTTCCCCTCACAGTTTATTGTTTGATAGTTTGTTAATCTTGCTGTTATTTATTATGTATAGTATATGAATCTATCTAGTATATGGAATAATTGTTATATGCAACTATTTTGTACTTGGACATTCCATGGCTCTTTGCTGTAGACTTACATGTGGCTGTGACTGGAGAAATGGGGCTTATGGTTTAGCTACCAGTGCAGATCCAGATCAGCTTGTGCATCCGCACAGTCTGATCAGGATCTACACTGTTCGCCATTCCATCAATGATGCACCCGCCATGCTTCTCACATCTCACAAGCAATAGAGAAATTCTATTAGAGATCACTATCAGGCTACAGGATTTGATCAGTAGCTACACTGGTCACAAATCCCATAAGCCCTATTTCTCCAGTCACATATATGAGACGAGCCATTCGATATTGTTCTTTAGAAGACATGCGATATTTCATGAAAAATGCATGTGATTCTATATTTTATGTACATCTTGGTGCCGTTTTTCTAGTTTCGAGGTAGAACCAATAATTCATTAAACTGTGTTTATTCCATTGGATGACAGTCCAGGTGTTACATTTATAATAGTATAGCCAATTGTTCTCGTTATTTTATATACATTGTATTTTATTTCCACTTCAGGGGACCAGGGGTCATTTCCGTTATGTACATTTACATGACGTAAATATAGCTTTACATTTACATTTTTTTCTTTTCAACGGCATAAAACATGAAACTGAAGTGGCATCTATTAAGAAAAATGTCAAGAATATGGTAAGCCAATTGTATTAGTTTGAAACAGAGCAATTTAGTAGCAAGTCATGGAATTTCTCATTTATGCTAACCCAACAACATGTATTTAATATGAAACAGTCAAGTTAAAGAAAACAAAATAGCTTGGCATGTAACAGAATGCCGTGTTTTACCACATGTACCAAACATCGTTATAAAGCTACATTTAATTAATAGCGCAGCCTCCAAAAATATGGGCGTAACGGAAATGATTTATGTAACGGTAATGACAAAACGTAACGGTAATGACTCTCCATTTATTTAAAATACTAATGCAGCATATATAACAAACATATTTATACTTTGCATGTGCTTTATAATGTAACTTCAAGTTAATGTTTACTTTTAATGTGATTACACTCCTCGAAGCTGTGTTTGTTTTTTGTTGTTTCATAGCTTTTACTAATTAAATCCTGATATATGAATGTTGTAGGTCTGAATAAATGTGCCATTACTGACCGACAACTGATGGGACCTGGTTTATATCTAATTGAGTGGCAGGTGGGAGCACGCGATGGGTAATTTAACGATCGGGGTTCATCCTTACCGGAATCCTGACTGGAGACCTGGTTTGGCCCTCACATACGCCGTAATTATTACGTCTTTGACATTTTGTATGTGACCGTTGAATCTGGTTATACCCCTTATGTGAGTATTACGATATTCGTAATCCTATTTTAGGGGAAGGGGCCAAGTGACTGGTGTGGTATGGACCTGGCACCAGGTCCGGTTATTCTAATTTCAGGGCTGAATATATTTGTTCTCGATGTAAATATTCCGTTCTGATTTTGGAATTTTCCCCCCAATGCAGCAGGTTAAAAGGGGATCGAACCCGTTTGCCCGGCCTTACATGACCTAAGCTGTTGATAGGCCGTTAAACACTAATAAACAAACAAACAAACAAACTAATTGACGCATGAACTGACTGGTTATTATGGTAATTTATCATTGCCGTTACACGATCGTCATTACCGTTACACAATTTTGTAACGGAAATGACCGTATAAACGGTAATGATTTTTCTTTAAAAACTCCAATTTTTCTCCCCTCTGTATACAGTTTATCAGTCAGTACCTTACTATGCTTGTTATCAACAAACCAGAGAGCAATATGTGCCTATTTACATGATTTTGTGATATTGGTAGATTTCTCTTGTTTTTTTTGTGTGATGGTTGGTTGGGAGCATGCGATGGGTAATTTAATGATCGGGATTCATCCTTACCGGAATCCTGACCGAAGACCTGTAGCTGAGGGAGTAATCATTTATTTTTCCCAAAATGCATTATTTCATATAGAACTAAACACTGCATATATTTGATGATTAAAAGTATGCAGAATTATTATACTGAATTTATTACATTATCACAGCCAAATTGGCTGTACAAATTGGCTGTGATAATGTAATAAATTCAGTATAATAAAATTTAATAAATTTATCCTTAAATTGAAAATTTCTCCCTCAACGTATACTTTGCTAGATAAGTATACTTTGAAATGTTGGTGAAATAGGCTACTGGTTTGACCCTCGGGTACGTCTTTCTTGTGTGTGAGAGTTGAACTTTTAGGGGAAGGGGCCAAGTGACTTTAGTGTGGTATGGACCTGGGGCCCGTTTCACTAAACTTCTTACGACTAAAATGTTCGTAAGTGCAAAATTATGATAGTCTGTAAATTTTGCATTAATAATGTTTTCTTGAAAACAATTATTGGATTTACATTTATTGAGCATAGGCTGCATATGCAGCCTATGCTCAATAAATGTAAATCCATAAATTGAAAGTTACAGACGATTTTAAATTTGAAGTTACAAACATTTTAGTCGTACGAAGTTTAGTGAAACGGGCCCCTGGCACTTAGTCAGGTCATTCTAATTTCAGGGCTGAATATATATTTATTTTGGAGAATATATTCCGTTCTGATTTTGGGATTTTCCCCCCAATGCAGCAGGTTATATGCGGGATCGAAACAGTTGACACGGCCTTAAATGACCTTAGCTGTTGATAGACCATTTAAATGATTCTGAAGTGCTGTCAAACCATGTTTTTATTGTGAAATAAGGCAAGATATAAAAGCAATAGCAGACGGCAATTGTTGCGTTCTAAGGGTTAAATATAAGCTGTACTAACTTTACACAGGGCCATGATGAAAAGAAGATCCTGATATGCCCCGTTAACACTTACTATGCGGAAAATTGTTGTCTGGTGTTGTTATGCCCTCTATGCGATAGCTAGGGGGCATATTGCGTTGCTTTTGAGGTTCCGTATGTTCGTCCGTGCGTCCATCCGTGTACATTTCCGTCAAAAAGTTTGTAAGAGTTTATCCAACATGTAATATCTTCAATATTATGTGACGGATTGCTTCGATACTTTGGACACTTGAATCACCTGAACATTTGTCAGACACTCTCGTCACCATTAACTTGACCTTGGTCAACTTCGAAATGTCGCTGAAACATTTAGCCATTTTGTTGCGTCGAAGGATTGCTTCCATACTTGGACACTTGAATCACCTTAACATTTGTCACACACTCGCATCACTATTAACACAACCTTCACCTTTGTCACCTTCGAAATGTTGCTGAAACACTTGGCCATTTCCATGTTTTACAAACATAATGTATAGTTTGTCTGTTCACAAACAATGGTTTGGCAGATGATTCTCATGTACTGTCAAAACATGCTTTTATTTACATACATTGAAAATAAGAAAATTGAGATGACCATATTTGAATCTATCCTTAAAAGATCTAATATCTTTTGATTATTTCTTTCTTGTCTCATTTTCTTGGTACATGGAAGTAGTATTCTTATACATACTGTGTATTTTTATATCATATCATATTATACAATAGTTTTATTAGCTCATATTCCATATTGTTTATATACTTCTACAGGGATTCCGCTGGGGAAAATAAAAAAATCGCCACTTCAAAAAAAAAAAAAAAATTGGCGAAAAAAAAAAAAAAAAAATAATAATTTCGAAAATTGTAATTTTTTATCGCCAATTGTTTATTTTTATCGCCAATTGCGAAAGTGGCGATCGCCAGCGGAATCCCTGCATCTACACAAATGCTTTCCTGAGATAATTTGTCTACTGTATATGATTTTGTACCTTCAGACATCTGCATAATTTCATGAAATACGTTTACAATATCTTCCGTAAATGACGTCAAAAGTTAACAATTTTTCTGAAACAATTGTCAACTTTTGACTTTATTTATGAAAAATATTGTAAATTTTGTAAACGTATTTAATGAAATTACGCAGATGTCCAAAGGTACAAAATCACATGGCACGTTTCATATGGGAATTTTGTCACAGCTTCTGTTCTGCACTTGGAATTTTTGTCACAGCTTAATTACTACATGTGGGTGGTTGGTTGGTATGGAAGGTAATATCCGCCATAATTCTGTGTGACTTGATGCTTGCGTGCTGATGACATTACAACTTATATTCATGTTATTTCATTCGTCATTTGTATTTATTACATTTGAAATCTGCTTCTTGTAATTGTATTTGTCTTTCTTACATGTCCATTCTGCTGATTGCTTTGTTCATTCGTCTTATTTACATTACAATTATTCATACGTCCTTATTCGTGTCCCTGTTTTATTGCACTAAGCATTTGCAAAAGTTAGTAAGAACAAAGCACTTAGCACTTTGAATAAGGCCGAAAGCAGTAAGGACAAAGCTGCAGGAAGTAAGCATCAAGCCACAGTCCGAAAGCGGAAAGCGGAAAGCCGCAAGCAGAAAGCATCAAGTCACAAGCAATGACGCAAGCAATATTGGTGATATAGTGCCTCATTATGATGCCAGATGGCACTGCTGTCAATAAATAATAGTACGAGATGTGATTGGCTGTTTGAGGCACACCTCCAATGCCGGTGTTGATGTAAGATTTCGCCCACAAATTATCACAGTATAGGTTAGAAGACACCAAATAGTTTTACTATAATTATACTCTAACCAAATCCCATCCAATAAGGCCAGTCTCTCCTACTTTCAATATTCGTATGGATGTTGTGGGACCTACTTGTACATGACCTGCAGCCGGTCTGTACTGGTTCTGCATGAATTAAACAATAGGTTCCACTTACTCCTAAGAAAGAAAAATCCAACTTCGTCATGTCCCCCAATATTGTTTACATTTTTTTTTGGCCACGGAAACTCTGTTTACATCACATGACCAACATGTTCCTCAAGTAAACCTGGGTAGTAATGGATCAAGATTTGCAAGCAAACTGTGTCAGTGACCTCAAAAGTCCCACACGATTTTATTCATACCGGACTACTTTTACCCTCTTGACGATTTCGCACCATTTGTTATTCTCTAACCTATATTAACTAAATTGCATACGTATGTATGGTGTTTGACTTACTAATGTGTTTTATACATACATGTATCCTCATAATTAAATTACACATGTACGTAATTGAAAACAATACACATATGGTAACTTACACAGGTTGACTGTCAAACTGGCCTGTTACCGATGCAAACCAATAACTGTCCGGGATCAGACTAAGGTGGGCCACCACCATTGATTTTCCTTAAAAAACTAACCCTTTACCACACATTTTGCTATTCTCTGCTACTTTCATTTTTCTTATGGATGTGGGACCTAATTTCCAATAACCTGCACCCATTCTGCTCTGGATCTTGACTAATTAAAATATAGATTTAATTATTGTTGAAGCTGGGGTCCCATCTAGTAGGTACAAACTTTTCTTTATGGAACTTAAATAAGTGTATAATTGCAACTAGTCCACCACTTTAAAAATTATGAGTGCCAGCTACACAGATATAATTATTTAGTAATCTTTAATGTACTCATAGAGACTCGTGGTGGTATCAAGCTAGTTCCACATGCAAATGATGCAGTATTTTTAAATTATGTATATCAACTAAATGCTGAATAAATATTTTTATCGACATCATAAAGTATGATATTGCACATCAAAAAATAAATAAATGGAATAAATAGTTGCTTCCGTTATCATTTTAAGGAAACCCGGTTATCGCCCCTTATATCAAACTGGCATTTCGCGTTTGATATAAAAAGTATAATAATATCAATTAGTACGTCTGGTAATGGTAAATCAATGTTCATTTTGCCAGAAAAATGTCAGATTGAAAGAATAAAGAAAAACATGTCTCCCTATATTATAACCTGGCATGTAGCACTCTAGGTTTAAGGTTAGAGAAATTGAGTATGCAAACGTAGTCCGGCATAAAAAATAGTCCGGGTGTTTTAAGGTCACAGACACAGTTTGTTTGCAAATCTTGATCCATTACTACCCAGTTGTTGGGGTTTTTTAACACCAGTTTTCAGCATATTTGAAGCATTTAAAAGAAAACACTGAGCCTGTTGGTCACATGATGTAAACAGAGTTTCCTTGGCCAAATAATGTAAACAATATTGGGGGACATGACGAGGTTGGTCCCATAACATCCATACGAATAGTGAAAGTAGGAAAGACTGGCTGGGATTCGGTTAAATTATACAGTAAAACTATTTGGTGTCTTTTAACCTAAACATGACATAACAGAAAAGGCGGCATCAATCTACACCGTTAGGGATATGGAACCAATTTAGAGAGCAACGCATTGTGGGACGGGTACCAGCATATTAAATCATTTTAGGGAGAACTACATGTATTTAGTTTTAGCAGCGCACCTGGCGTCATAATGGTTGTTCCCAAATTACTGTTGCAATTATTGTTGTCAAGGGGCGTGGCTTAGCGAGGTAACAAAACGCATGGCAAAACAGCGATGCAATAATGGAACTCCGGATGTCACTAAGAATGAATCATCAAGCCACTTAGAATGTAATCAACACAAACACATTGAAACAGTGCGAATGAATAAAGCATCAAGCCAAATGTACATGCAATTTAGACTCCCAACTAAGAAGATTTCAAATGTCATAACCACGAATGACGAATAAAATAGCATGAAAGTAAGTTGTAATGGCACCAGTCAGCAAGCATCAATCCACATAGAATTGCAATAAGACGGGATAGAACTTAGAATGTCATCAGCAAGCAAGCATCAAGCCTAATAGAAATATGGCGGATATTACCTTCCATAGGTTGGGAGCATGCAAAGGGTAAGTTTAATGGTGGGGTTAATCTTTGCCGGAATCCAGTAGCCGATTTCATCAAAATTTCAAAGTATACTTATCTAGCAAAGTATACTTTGAGCTGGGGAGTAATCATTTATTTTTCCCGAAATGCATTATTTCATATATAACTAACCACTGCATATATTTGTTGATTAAAAGTATGCAGAATTATTATACTGAATTTATTACATTATCACAGCCAAAATGGCTGTGATAATGTAATAAATTCAGTATAATAAAAATTAATAAATTTATCCTAAAATTGAAAATTTCTCCCTCAAAGTATACTTTGCTAGAAAAGTATACTTTGCAATGTTGGTGAAATCGGCTACTGATATCCCTGGTTTGGCCCTCGGGTACATTGTTGGCTTCCTTGTTACTTGAGAGTTGAATCCGTTTATACCCATTATAAAAGTAGTAAGATTAGTACTAATCCTATTACTTTCAGGGAGTGAGGCTACATGATTCTGGTGTGGTGAGGCCCTGTCACCAGATCAGGTTATTCTAATTTCATGGCTGAATATATTTTCTGTAAATATTCAGTTCTGATTCTGGGATTTTCTCCCCGTCACAAGTGAAATATGGGATTCGACCCCATTAATCCCGGCCTAAAATGACCACAGCCGTTAAACACCATTAAATAAATATTTACCATATGTGGGTTTGTTGTCGGATTACTACATGTGAGACTGGTCAAAGCTGATTCTAGGAGGGTACGCATGTCTTAAAGGCTCTGGTTCTCAAATACGCCCAGAAAGTGATGAAACCGATTAACCCATTTGATGCTGAGGATATGCCATTTATTTTCTTTAAATGTGTTTAGAAGTATATGTCATGACCACCATTCGAACCGTCTCGTTGAGACGGTTCAAATGAGTGGTCACAACATATACTTTCATTGAGAAATAAGAAAAATAACAATGAGACGTAAAGGTGTATTCCGAATGTAATGAGTTAAGTTTGTTTGTTTTGTACTTACAATACAAATCTACAATTAATCTATTTTTTTCCGATTCTGTTTCATCACTGTCTAGGTATATCTGAGACCCAGTGCCTTTTAACGGTGGTAAATTTATTTTACTTGTATTCACATCTGGGGGGGGGGGGGGTGGGGGGGGGGGGGGGGGGGGTGGGGGGTGTGGCAACAAACAATTGTAACAAACAGTTGATTTACTGCATTGGGTATTTTTGTAATAGCTCATATTATATATGCGGTATTATTGCAATAACTATCGTAATACATAGCGGAATAAATATGCGATTAACACCGCTACAGTAATGTGGCTGTGGCTGAAGAAATGGGGCTTATGGGTTTGTCACCAGTAGCCTGATAGCAGTAGATTTCCTTTAATATCTTGCTAATGGAATGACATATTTTTATAAAATATACCGCAGCAAATGCGGTACATGTTGCCCTTTATTGTATAGGCGGCTTTAATCTCATAATTATGTCGCCTTGACCTTCACTTCCGTAGACATAGTATCTCAAGGATGTATTCGACTGTTGAGTTATGAATAAATTATGTAGACACAATCACTGTTGCTATATCTCGTCAGTTATGCAATCATGTAATAAAACATATAAATTTGCAGTTGTTTTTATTGGTTGTAGCCTGTCTGAGTTTTAGCTGCCTGTAAATACAAGGTGCATGATCACGTTGTTATAACAACAACAACAGTGGCTGAAAGTGTTGAAATCTTGCCCACTCCAAAGTAAGTATTATTTGATATTTTCCTTAATATGAAACGGATTTTGATAAAATATGGCACAACAAACGCGTCTTCATGAGCTGCATTTGGTCGTCCATGGTGTTCGGCACAGACTTATGTTGTTTTTGCGAAGAATCGATTTCTACCGACACGGAAATCGATTCTTTGCAAAAGCGACAGAAGTTTGGGCCAATGTACAGAGACCACCACATGCAGCTTAACAAGACGCGTTTGATGCGCCATATTTCATCAAAATCCGTTACGTAATAAGGACAATATAAAAGAATACGTACTTTGCATCGGATGGATTCTGGATGTTTCAGTACTTGTTGTTGTTGTTAGTACCACATGATCATACACCTTAAAATATAAAATGCGTGAAAAATGAACAAACCTGCGATTTGGGTATTTATACTACCCATCAGAAAGCATTTGTAAAGTAGAACCACTCTAAACCGGACACCCTGGTGACTCGTGCAATGGCATTTGATTTAGATGGGTTTCACTGTAATTCATTTGATTGTAGTGTCTGTTCGTGATTTAAAATGACAAAGTGCTTAATTACAGTGGAAACTCTAAACCGCACACCCTGGGTCCAAATATGTAGGGTTATTACAGCGCTCCATATAAGGTGTGTATTGGGGTATTTGACAAACTTATTTTAGCAGAATACACATTGATTGTCAAAAGTGGCAGTACAAAATACTCACAGCAATGTGAAAATACGCATTGATTTTCAAATTGAGTAGTGAAAATACTGTAATAAAGTTGAAAATTTACTTAGTTAAGCTACAAAAAAACAGTGTTTGCTTTTTGCAGCTCAATAAGTGAATTGTTATACATGTACTTGTTTTATTTTTTATCATTTGTTCCCTTTTTAAAAGTACATACTCAGTAGGCACACAATTTTCTTTATATGAATTGAATTAGTGTATAATTGTGTCACTATTCCACCAGTTCTAAACATTACGAGTGCCAGCTACACACCATTACCCCATGTATTGATTGGCATTATTATACATTTTATATCAGACGTATGTTTCCACACGATATCAGGGGCGATAACCGTGTTTCCCTAAAATGTTAACGGACATTGTTATTTATTCTCTGTCCGTCCGTCCCGTCCGTCCGTCCCGTCCGTCCGTCCGGGCACACATTAGGGTACTTATGGGGTAGGGGGCGTGGCCTAAGACAATAGAAGACAATGGAACTTATTCCGTACCCCGTAAGCCTATTGTGTCTTACGGGGTATTTCCTTTGATCTTTTATATAGCAAGTACCCCCTAAGGTCCGAAATGTAAGTTCGTCCGTCCGTCACAAAACTTTAACGCTCAGGTAAATGTACAATAATTTCTTCATCCTTCGACCGATCTGCTTCATATTTCATATACACATTACTCTAATGGTCCTCTACCGCCATATCCACATTCGTCCTGCCCCCATCAAGCCCAGGGTCAAGGTCACATACTTAGTGCTTCGAAAACTTTAACGCTCATGTAAATATCTTATAATTTCTGTTTCCTTTCACGGATCAGCTTCATACTTCATATACGCATTGCTCTAATGGTCCTCTACTGTCCTGTGCCAAATCCACGTTCGTCCTGCCCCCGCCAAGCCCAGGGTCAAGGTCACATACTTGGTGCTTCAAAAACTTTAACGCTCGGGTAAATATCTTATAATTTCTGTTCCCTTTCACGGATCAGCTTCATACTTCATATACGCATTGCTCTAATGGTCCTCTACTGCCCTGTGCCAAATCTACGTTCGTCCTGCCCCCGCCAAGCCCAGGGTCAAGGTCACATACTTGGTGCTTCAAAAACTTTAACGCTCAGGTAAAAATAAATTTTGACTTGGAATTTGGCCTCATTTATTATCAAAGAGATATGTGGGGCATCCGTGTTCTATGAACACATTTTCTAGTTTGATATGCTATGATCATACTTCATAATCTATCGAAAATGTTGTTTTTTTCAGGTGACTCATTTAATTAGTATAAATTATTAAAAAATACCATGCCTCATTTTCATATGAAAATAGCCTGATACCACCGCGAGTCACTATCAGTAAAATAAATATTACTAAATGATTATATCTGTACAGCGGGCACTTGTAATTATTAGAATTGGTGGCATAGTGACACAATTATACACTTAATTAATGCCTATAAAGAACATTTTGTGCCTACTGAGTGGGCATGTACCTTTAATAAGGAAGCAAATTAATAATACATTTATAAAAGTAAACTAAGCATTGAATTTGAAATCTGGGGGTATAATACTCTTTAGATACAAAACTTATCTGGAGCACTGCGGTGATTATGGCACTACCAGTCTCTTTTGTTTGCCCTCGTCCTCGCTGCTTGCATTGAAATGTATAACACATCAGTATTTGAAAACATCATTGTTTGCATTGTTTTTGCATTAAATATAGAGAATAAAATGGGAAAAAATATCCTGCAAGGCTCAAGAATTTCTTTATTTCTCATCAGAAGTATATGTTGTGACCACTCATTTGAACCGTCTCGCCGAGACGGTTCAAATGAGTGGTCACAACATATACTTTGTTTCAGAAATAAGGAAAATAGATAGAGAATAGTAGGTTAGTGCCGTGAATGGGAAAAAATATCTGGCAAGGCTCAGGAAACGGGATGGGCGAGGCTCTGCCGAGCACATCCTGTTTCCGTGCCGCGCCAGATATTTTTTCCCATTCACGGCACTAATTTACTATTCTATTTATCCCGTCAACACCTACAAATGGCTGTAAAATGCAAAAATAGTATTGACTGGATATCAAAAATGTTTCGCGGCACCGTGTTTCACGGCACATACACACTGTGTTGACGGGATAAATATGTGACTGTGACTGGAGAAAGGGCCTTTTGGGTTTTGCGATCAGTGTAGATCCAGATCGGCCTGTGCATCCGCAGTCTGATCAGGATCTGCACTGTTCGCCATTCCGGCAATAAGCGCCTGTGATGCATCTAACGAGCAATATAGATCATTATCATGATGACGTATATATGGTGGGTAGTGTACATCGCACACAACTGCTATTTAAGCCCTCTACCTCTATTTTCTGCTTTATGTTGTGGGTGGCAGGTGGTAGCATGCGATTGGTAATTTAACGATCGGGATTCATCCTTACTGGTATCCCGAACGGAGACCAGGGGGCTGTTTCACTAAACTTTGTAAGACTAAAATGTTCGTACGTGCAAAATTATGATAGCCTGTAAATTTCACATTAACTGTTTTTTGTTTGTAAATAATTATTGGATTTACATTTATTGAGCATATGCAGCCTATGCTAAATAAATGTAAATCCATCAATTGAAATTTACAGACGATCCTAAATTTGCACTTACGAACATTTTAGTCGTACAAAGTTTAGTGAAACGGGCCCCTGTAGCCGATTTCATCAAAATTGCAAAGTATACTTTCCTAGCAAAGTATACTTTGAGGGAGCAATCATTGATTTTTCCGAAATGCACTATTTCATGCAGAACTAACGATTGCATATATTTGATGATTAAAACTATGCAGAATTATTATACTGAATGTATTACATTATCACAGCCAAAATTGGCTGTGATAATGTAATAAATTCAGTATAATAAAAATTAATAAATTTATTCTAAAATTGAAAATTTATTTTGGCTGTGATAATGTAATAAATTCAGTATAATAAAAATTAATAAATTTATTCTAAAATTGAAAATTTATTTTGGCTGTGATAATGTAATAAATTCAGTATAATAAAAATTAATAAATTTATTCTAAAATTGAAAATTTCTCCCTCAAAGTATGCTTTGCTAGGAAAGTATACTTTGCAATGTTGATGAAATAGGCCCCTGGTTTGGCCCTCGGGTATGTCGTTGGCGTTCTTGTATGTGACAGTTGAATCAGGTTATGCCCCTTATGTGAGTATTACGATTATTCTTAATCCTATTACTTTTAGGGGAAGGGGACAAGTGACTTTGGTCCTAGTCTTTTGCATTCTTGTCTGTGAGCGTTTAATCTGGTTATACCATTTGTATGAGTAATACGATTATTCCTAATCCTATTACTTTTAGGGGAAGGGTCCAAGTGACTGGTGTGGTATGGACCTAGGACCAGGTCAGGTTATTCTAATTTCAGGGCTGAATATATATTTATTTTGACGTAAATATTCCGTTGTGATTTTCAAGGCTAGTCATTCCCCCCAATGCAGCAGGTTACATGCGGAATCCAACCCTGGCCTGGCCTTAATTGACTGTCACTGTTGATAGGCAGTTAAACACCAAATCAAATTAAGCCCGCTTCTACCTGTATTTTCTTCTTTATATGACTCTGACTGGAGAAATGGGGGTGGAAACAGCAGTTGCATGTAACCTACATTACCCACATTATAGGTTTCTATATTCACTACATGCTAGTTCACCGGTTGTCCTCGTTAGCCCTGCAAATACAAAACATAATAGAAAAAAA
The DNA here is from genome assembly GCA_029237695.1 of Conchocele bisecta. Classification (NCBI taxonomy): domain Eukaryota; kingdom Metazoa; phylum Mollusca; class Bivalvia; order Lucinida; family Thyasiridae; genus Conchocele; species Conchocele bisecta. Next base: position 37,893,960 of record CM055276.1, read on the forward strand.
ATGTACATATTAAAAGCATTTTTTCATGAATACACAGTTGTCTGACATGGTCTATTTAAAAGTTGTATATTTATATATTAATTAATTGCAAAATGGATTCCGTTGCGTACACTGTCTTATGTATTTGGTTTATTGAGTCATAAAAAAAGTGTTAATTAACCGTTTTCATGCTGGCGGAAAATAAATCCTAAATATTTTCATTGTATGCACTCAGAAGTATATGTCGCGACCACCATTTGAACCGTCTCATCGAGACGGTTCAAATGAGTGGTCACAACATATACTTTCATTGAGGAATAACAGAAATAAAAATAAAATATTTAATACATTTCATACCCGTAAAGGTGTATTCCGAAAGGAATGGGTTAATAGTCTTGAAATACTTAATGTGGCTGTGACTGGAGAAATGTGGTTTATCGGAACTCTTGATCAAATAGCACACTGGTTTTAAAATCCCTAAGGGCCATTTCTCCAGCCACAGCCACAAATATGAAACAATACAATTTTACTACACTTGTCCCAAACCTTTTGCTTCAACAACATTTAGTATACCCCCTAACATCAGAGAAATATGTTATAACTTCTATTTCCTTGATCTGAAATGCTTAATATTTCACACATGCGTTCCTGTAAGGCTCTACTACCATGCTGCGACAAATCCTCGACCGTCCAACTCCCACTGATCCCAAGGTCAAGGTCTCTTTACAAAACTTAACATCAGAGAAATATGTTATAACTTCTATTTCCTTACATATTTAGGGGCACATGGGCCCACGCTGGGGGGTATTCCGTAAGCCTCACTTACTGACAAATCTAGTTAATCGGGTACGCACAGCAAAATCAGTAGACACAATTATGGTTCTAAAAACACCATATCAATGTGCCTGTTTATGATCCAGTTACCACAGCGATGGGAAACATGCCATTGGCGGCGCTTACAGGCCATTAAATGTCGCTTTGCAATTGAACACAAAACTGTTTTGTTTGTTTGTTTCAGAAATTGCATGTAAATGAAATTGCACTGTCTTCACAATTTAATTCATGGCATTTCTCTCCTATTTAACCCTTTCAACCTTAGAAGTCAGAAAGCAAACATATGCAAACACTGTAGATCTAGACGAGCCGTCTCAACACGATCTGCAGCATTACTGTCTGTTTCACGAAAGCTGCCCAAATTTTACAGCCATATAAACAATTTAAAAACAATATTTTTTTCGATAATATTAAATTAAAGGAAAATTTAAGAATGAGCCTTCTTTTTATTTCGTGAAATTCGGTCAAATATTGGTTTTATTACGAAAAATTGATTTGTCTATGGGAATTTAACATGGGGGAAAAAGTGGTAAGGAAGTGTGGGAGGAGTCAAAAAACGAAAAAAAATGGAAATTGACTCCGAAACCTGACTAGATAGCTTGGATATGATCTAACTAAGAAAACAAAAGTTAAATTTTAAAAATCGCTCCAGTATTTCTAAAATTCAAAAAAAATTCCCCATGTTAAATCCCCATACAGGTAGACATCTTCACTCCGTCTATGGGGATTTAACATGGGGAAATATATTTGACCAAATTTCATGAAATAAAAAGAAGGCTCATTCTTAATTTTTCCTTTAATTTAATATTATCAAAAGAAATCTTGTTTTTGAATTGTTTATATAGCCGTAAAATTTCGGCAGCTTTCGTGAAACAGACAGTAGTGACTATTTATATTCACCTATAAAACATTCACATTTTATCATTAATGGAATAGTCCAAAAATTAAAATTAAAAAATAAAAAACAATTTAGGATATCCAGGGTTGAAAGGATTAAGCAAATGGCTCCATTATATTGTGTCGTGATGTGGGGGTGGGGAGTTTAGGTTGCAGAAATCACAGTATAATATCACTCCACTGCCACATAAAAGCACTTCACAGCACAAGCAACACTGCACAAATGGTACACAGGTGAAAGACTTGAAGCTATGATCCAAAAAAGTATCCATTTCTCAAAGAAAATAACCCCACCCATCTACTTTTGTATGCTGTAATTTTATTTCTTAACCCATTGCGCAAAAATATTCTTTGGATATCATATCTAAATTTTTTAAATATTTCTTTTCTATTTTTTTTTATTTCTCAACAGAGGTATATATTGTGACCACTCATTTCATTGAGACGGTTCAAATGGTGGCCACAGCATACATGTAACATCTAAATTGAAAACAGCAACACAAATGTGACCGGTTTACAAACGGGTTTTAAATACATGTATAATGCTTCTTAGCAGTGCATACAGACAGACAAATATGAGATTATGACAATTTTTTCATCAGTAACCCTTTTAACACCACAGGCCTGTATAGTGGTATTGGCAAATATTCTAGATCCAGTAGCCTATTTCATCAACATTGCAAAGTATACTTTAGTAGCAAAGTATACTTTGAGGGAGAAATTTTCAATTTTATGATAAATTTATTATTTTTTATTATACTGAATTTATTACATTATCACAGCCAATTTGGCTGTGATAATGTAATAAATTCAGTATAATAATTCTGCATACTTTTAATCATGAAATATATGCATTTGTTAGTTATATATGAAATAATGCATTTCAGGAAAAATAAATGATTTCTCCCTCAAAGTATACTTTGCTAGTAAAGTATACTTTGCAATGTTGATGAAATAGGCTACAGATGAGCCGTCTCGTAACGAGACGTCTCGTCAGGATCTGCTCTTTTGCAAGTACTTTTCTTATTTTTGAGAACAAAAACAACCCCTTTTCATAAATGGACTAATCTCAAAATCATTTTGTGACCATTGGATTGGTTGCAGAATTAACATATCAAATTCCATTCCAGTTACTTAGGGGTGAAATGGTTAACGGTATATTTTTACAATTTGTCGTCATTAGAGTTGAATGATAAGCACTTACTACATTGTAGTTTATATAGTGCCATAAAGGTATATTGTATGGCCGTCAACGTGTTGTAAACCAGAAAGAAAATATGATATTGAGTACTTGAATTAATTCTACTTAGAAGTAATTCAGGGTATGTGAGATGATTAGTGCAAACAGCTGACATATAAAATCATGTGCCAGTCGCTAGTTCATTCTCGCAGAAAACAGCTAATTCCTTGTCGAATTCTTGACAAATTATATTCTGAAAGTTATAAAACGTTTTCCAGGCCATCGTAACATCAAAAACACACACGTCGGAAATATTCCAAGCAGAATTTGCGACTGATGATGTCATGAAAAATGGTTGTTAATTCAAACATGGCAGTGGGTGGCAGGTGGGAGCATGCGATGGGTAATTTAACGATGGGGATTCATCCCGACCGGAGACCTGGTAATCCTATTACTTTTATGGGAAGGGGCCAAGAGACTGATATGGTATGGACCTGGCACCAGGTCAGGTTATTCTAATTTCAGGGCGCTCAATATATTTCCTTTTCGCTGTAAATATTCCGTTCTCATCTTCAGATCCCCCCCACCCCCACCCAATTCCGCAGGTTGAATATGTGATCGAACCTTAAATGACCTTAGCTGTTGATAGGCCGCTAAACACCAACAACAACAACCTATGAGTTGCCTGAAAATAAATAGGGATTTATGAAATATTGATAGGCCGTTAAACACCAACAAACAAACAAACAAACATGGCACACATGAGTCATGTGACAACATGACATGACATTAGAAACAAAATTGCTACCTCGCTACGATACCTCTCTGAGGCAAATAATTGCAGCTAACAGGGCATGTGATCTGGATGATGTGAAGTTGTGAACAGGTAACTTCAGATGCAAACCCGTCCTCTTTTGATTTAACAATCTACATTAATTAAAATCATAGTTGACGTTGCCTTAACAAAGCCAGCTTTATATGATCTACAATTCTCATCGTTTTATTGATCCCAGGCCAAGTGACTGGTGTAGTATTGTTGTTGATACGCCGTTAACTCTTTGCATGCTGGGAAATTTGTGGGCTATAAATAGTTAAAAAATAGCAGATGACAATTCATTATATTTTCTTTTATTTCTCCTTATAAATGTCATGAACATGTCTTTGAATTTCATTAGAATTGTGTCCGGAGGACACAATTCTAATGAAATTTCAAGACATATTTACAGAGAGAAATAAAACATACTCCTAATTCGTTTGGCGGATATTTTCGCCGCTAGCGTGCAAAGAGTTAAACACCAATAAATCAATCAATTATAGATTCCAGAAATAAATTGGACATAAATTGTAGAAATATACCTTTAACCCTTTGAACCCAAAAGCCCAATATAGCGATTTATGCAAACAGTGCAGATGCAGATGAGCCGGCTTGTAGAGCCGTCTGATCAGGATCTGCACTTTTTGAAAGAAATTTTCATATTTTTGAGAACGAAAAAAATCACAAATCATTTTGTGCCGATTGAATGGTTGCAAAATTAACACATCAAAGTCCATTCCAGTTACTTGGGGGTGAAATGGTTATAATATAAGCTGATAGCCAAGCAAACACACTCTCAAAACATGGACAACCATATACATGTACCTTGACACAGTGTCGGCGGCCATTATTCCAATGGCTGTCTGTCGCCGAGATTTCTGAGAATATATACATAGAGAGTGCTGATATGTAGCTGTATGTGTTTAGTGTGTATTAACCCTTAATTATGCAATACGGAATTAAAATGTTGTTGTCTGCTGATTTTTTCTCTCTAATTTATACATATACATGTATATGTAATATATCTCATCAAAGCCAAGTTTGGTCTCCAGTGGAGACAATTCTCATATGCTGACCAAACTTGAGTTTGTGTCAAAAAATGTTGGACAAAATATGAAGAAAAAAAAGCAAACAACAACATGTTTGTTTCCCACCCCTCTGAAGGTAAAATTCCCACACAGTAAGCACAAAATGTTCTTTATAGTATAAAAGTGTCACTATTCCACCAGTTCTAAAAATTATGAGTGCCCGCTACAGTGTATACAAATATAATAATTTAGTAATATTTGTTTTACTGATAGTGACTCGCGGTGGTATTAGGCTATTCTCATATGCAAATGAGGCATAATATTTTGCAATTATTTATACTAATTAAATGTGTCACCTGAAAAAATAATATTTTCGACAGATTATAAAGTATGGTCATTGTACATCAAAAAATAAATACAGAGATTAAACACATGTAGTAATGTCCGTTAACATTTTAAGGAAACACGGTTATCGCCCCTGATATCAGTGTGGAAATTTACGTCTTATATAAAATGTATAATAATGCCAATCAATAAGTGGGGTAATGGTGAATGAATGTTTATTTTGCCAGAAAATGTCTCGGATGATGTCTCTGATATAAAGAACATGTTGTGCCTCAACTGAGTCGGCATGTACCTTTAACAATGTTTTGTTGTAAACAATTATTGGATTTACCTTTATTGAACATAGGCTACATATGCAGTCTATGCTCATGTGTGGGCATGTGCCTTTAAGAGATAACATATCATTCTTTACTGGTTGGTACTCTAAGGCAATATCAAATTAATTTACTGAATATCATCCCCACCCATCCCTAAAAAATAATGCCACATTAATGTTTTATTTGTTGATATTTAAAGAAAAATAAATAATTATTGTATTTTTAGCACTATTTACAACAAATTTTACTAAAACATAAAAGTCCCCCACCCGGATTAACTTTATGGCATAACCATCGCCACTTATCTAAAAGAACATTCTGGGTTTCGAATACGACACAAATATTCTGCACATTTGTGTGTATTATAGGAATGAATGGCCTTTTTTGTGGAATTTATCGGGGTATAAACTTGGAAAAGTCGTGGGAATACTGGACGAAGGCCGGAAGGCCTCGTCCAGTATTCCCGCGACTTTTCCAAGTTTATATCCCCGATAAATTCAACAAAAAGGCCATTCATTCCTTATAATTCCAGCATTTGAAATTAATTCATCAAGAAAATGTGTTTATTTTCCGTTTTCTTAAGAATTATTTTAACTACGCCTCACGGTTACGGAAAGTAGTTTGTCGTGGGAGCTTACTGGGATATAAAGTTTGGACAGAGACTTGCTACGGGCCAATCAAATGCTAGGAATTGTGTAAATATTTTTGTGCTGGAATTATACTCGTATCATATAAGGGACTACCAATAACATTAAGTAATACATATACAGGGTGCGGGTCACGTGGTATCAGAAGTAATGTGTGACGTCATTTTTAGTAGATTTTTCTTCAATAACTTTTATATTGCACAATTATTTTGATGAAACATGGCACATTTATTTGACTGCTTTTAATTGGTCACATAATTATATCTACATGTATATTTATTTGTCTATTTGTCTATGAGCTATTTGATCACGAGCTACACTGGTCACAAATGGGGCTTATGGGCTTTGCGACCAGTGTAGATCCAGATCAGCCTGTAAATCCACAAATTCTGATCATAATCTGCGCTGTCTGTCCCTTTTCTCCAAATGGGGCTTTGCGACCAGTGTAGATCCAGAGCAGTCTATGCATCTGCACAGTCTGATCAGGATCTGCACTGTTCGCCGCTTTTCTCCAGTCACAGCCACATTTATCTACAGAGAATAATCATGTTCTGCATACCACTGTTCAGTAATCAATAACCCTTACTACGCTGAATTAAATGTTGTCGTCTGCTGGAAATGTTTTATTTTCAATATTACTCGACAAAAACCTGGTTTTGACAGCACATGAGAATCGTTTCCAGTGGAGATGATTCTCATGTGCTGTCAAAACCAGTTTTTTGTTAAGAATTAAAGCAAAAATGAAAAACAGCAGACGGTAATTTCCGTCAACAGCGTAGGAAGGGTTAACCCTCACAATGCTGAATTAAATTTTGTCGTCTGCTGTTTATTTTCTAATTTCCAGTTTTCTCAAACGCAAACATGGTCTGTTGGCAATTTAGAATCATTTCCATTGGAAATTATTCTAAAGGGCTGTCAAACCATGTTTTTCTTGAGAAAAAATAATAAAATGTGACACAACAGCAGACGACAATTTTCGGTTGCCGCCTTTTAAACACTACAGACCTCTATAGTAGTGTTAGCAAACAGTGGAGATCCACATCAGGATCTCCACTTTTTGCAAGTAATTTTCATAATTTTTAGACAAAAAAAACACCCCCTTTTCATAAATCGACTAGTCTGAAAATCATTTTGTGACAATTGGGTTGGTCGGAAAATTAACATATCAAATTCCATTCCAGTTATTTAGGGGTGAAATGATTTCTGGGAGCTGAAACTAGGGATTGTCCTTCAAGATGTGATGGTCGCCATGGACACTGAGTCGTAGGTGGCGCTGCCGTGACGCACCTTCATAGCTCTTGGACAGCCACCACTGATCTATGGATCTATAAAGTAATCACAGGTCGACCAAGTTAGATTTTACCCTTTCAAGACCACGTGCCTGTCTAGTGATATTGGCAAAAATTGTAGATCCAGATGAGCCAGCTTGTGACGAGAAATCTCGTCAGGACCTACACATTTTGCAAGTACATGTAATTTTCACATAATCACAGGTAGACCACGTTATATTTAACCCTTTCAACACCACATGCCTTTATAGTGGTATTGGCAAAAAGTGTAGATCCAGATGAGCCGGTTCGTGACGAGCAGTCTCATCAGGATCTACACTTTTTCCAGATGAGCCTAGAAAGTGATCAAATAGATTAGTAAGAAATACATTTGTAATTAAATTTTGTGTCATATTTCTGAACACATTTGTACTTATGAGTTGCCTGTGAAAAAAAATAAGGATTTATGAAATGTTTATACTGAAAAACAACGCATTAAACTTTATTTATTTTACAATGATTACAAACACTTCTACAAATGCTTTCGTTGCCACAGATGAAGGCGTAAGGGCAGTCATTGATATGGGAGAAAACCGGAGTACCCGGAGGAAAGCCACTTGTCTGTTCTGGCGAGCACCATACCCATACCACCTCACATACTGCCCTGGCCGAGGATCGAACCCGGGACCGCATTGGTGAGAAGAGCGCTCGTTACCGATTGTGCTAACCGGATAACCATAAACAACGCATTGTGAATGCTAGTTTTCTGTAATTGATGGTTACTAATTTTATTTTATTAAATTTCAGATTTTGACCACAGGTGGTCGGCATGTTGATATGATATTATATTATACTCGGTTAGACATGTAGAAAAAAAATGTAGCCATTGTAATGATTGTATAGTCAATGTATTTTTTTAAAAAAAGGCACGTTGATAGGATAGTGTATTATACTTCTATAGACATGTAGAAAAAAAAAATGTAGTCATTGTATAGTCAGTGTATTATAAATACATTGACTATACAATGACTACATTTTTGTTCATTAACTGTACAATGACTACATTTTTTTTCTACATGTCTAAACAAGTATAATACACTATCATATCAACATGCCGACCACCTGTGGTCAAAATCTGAAAGTTGTGTTGTTCAGGTGACCCACACATTCAGTTTCAACAGCTTAGCACTCATCACTGAATTCAATGTTTTGTCTGTTGATTATTTTCTATTTTCATTGTTCTCAATGAAAACATCTTTTGACAGCATATGAGATGCTAATGTGCTGTCAAAACATGTTTTAGCAAAACAAATTTACAGTCGACACTCGTTTACTCAAAGTCCATGGTACCAAGTCAAATACGTTGAGTCAACAAACATTTGAGCAAACGAGAGTCACTATAGGAAAACATGTACTTGGGACCAACAATTTCACTTTGAGTTATCAGCATGATCAATAGTTTGACTTTAGAGAGTTTGAGGTAACGAGTGTGCACTGTGTGTGAAAAAAAATACAGCAGCAGACACAATTTTAGTTTCCCGCCTTTTAATGGTAAAACCACAGTAGTCAGAACTCACCTGGATGATGCTGGCATGGGAGTGCTTGCGTTGGGTAGACTGGGTGATACATCCTGTCTAATACTGGTCAAACTCTCGTGCTTTACACCGGACAAATGATCGTGTTTCTCGAATGCCATTCTCATTCCGATCCTCTGCCGTTCCTCCTGTAGCCGCTGGATCTTGACCTTGAGTTGTTCAAGGTTATTGGCAAGCTCCGCCTTCTCTTCTTCCTGTCTCGTCTGCTGTTCCTGGGATTTCCGCGCGCGATCCTTCGCAATTCGTAACTGCCTCGTCGACGTCATCAACTGCGATTTCACATCCTCATCTTGTATCTCATGGTCCAAATACTTCTTATGCATCGCGTGGATTATATCAGGTAACTCCTTTTCTCTATTAGTTTCACCAAGTTTTTCGTAACAGCTATCAATAGTGCTTTGAAGGTCATGAACGCGTTGCGTGAGTAACATAACTTCCTTTTGAATTCGGTCGAGTGAAACACTGTCTGGTAGTAAGTGTTTTAGCTCCATTTGGTCCGATTCGTCTAGGGAACTAACAGGAATCGCGGTCATTAATAGTTTATGGATTTGAAACAAGCGATTGGTGGGGTGTTTTACGTTTATGTTGTTGTCATTGTGTGTGTGTCTGTATAAGAAGTCCTCTATTGCCCTCTGTTGTGCAGTGTTTATCCTCGTTGTCTTCGCCAACTCCTTTACATACTCTCTCACCGTCTTCCTGACTTCTGGAAGAACGCTGGTGCTCCCTGAATAAAAGACAACACACTAAATTAACCCTTTCACCCTTAACCCATTACATGCGGAATATGCCATAACGGGTATGATTTTTTTTTAATATTTTATTTTTATTTTTCTTATTTCTCAATGTAAGTATATGTTGTGACCACTCATTTGAACCATCTCGATGAGACGGTTCAAATGGTGGTTGCGACATGTACTTCTGAGCGCATAGAAGGAAAATATTTAGGATTTTCTGCAAACATAATGGCGTATCCTCAGCATGAAAAGGGTTAAGTAACTGGAATGGATTTTGATATTTCAGACTAGACCATTTATGAAAAGGGGGTGTTTCTGTTCTCAAAAATATAAAAATTACCTGCAAAAGGTGTAGATCCTGATGAGACGGCTCGTCACGAGCCGGCTCTGCTGGATCTACACTTTTTGCCAATACCACTAAACAGGTCTGTGGTGTTGAAAGGGATAAAGCCAAGTATACCATTAAAATTGAAGGAATTAGTGGAAAAATGGGGCTAACTCCGTCATGAAGTTAGCCCCCTTCTCCCACTGACACCTTCAATTTTGCTATGCATAGACATGATTTCACTTGCTATAGCAGCATTGACTGTTTCCCACCAAAATTATAAGCTATCCTGTGCTGAGCATAGGATAGATTGTCATCTTTTAAAGCAAATTTATTTTTTTCAAGATGGGATTTACTTTACATGCTGGAAGTTGCATGAATTACACCTTTTAATCCTTTGAACCCGAAAGCCCGCTATAGCGGTTTATGCAAACAGTGCAGATCCAGATGAGCCAGCTCGTAACGAGCCGTCTCATCAGGATCTGCACTTTTTGCAAGTAATTTTCATATTTCTCAGAACAAAAATGACCTTGATAGCAGACGATAAATGACATTGACAAATTTGTAAGCAGGTGACAAATGATCTTGACAAACCATTGTCAGCAGATGACAAATGACTGTGAAAAACCATTGTCAGCAGATGACATATGACCTTGACAAACCATTGTCAGCAGATGACAAATGACCGTGACAAACCATTGTCAGCAGACGACCAATGACCTTGACTTACTCTTGTCCTTCATGTAGACCTCTTTCAAAACCCAGGGGTGTATTGTTGAGAAAAACTAAAAATAAATAAGAAATGACAAATGACTGACTTACCCTTATCCCTCATATCGGCCTCTGTCTCACGGAGGTGCTCCACAATCCAGGGATAATCTTTCTGCAACACGGAGATAAATTGGGTGTACGAGTCCGGGCCTCGCTTGGGCAACATGTCCAGCAGACGGCACATCTGTCGCTCTCCGTCTTTCTCACTCTAAAATATAGTGTTTGAGCAATTGGCTGACAAAATGGGCGTTGAAGGGACAAATAGGCGACATTAGTACCGGTAATGATATGAAAATAAATTTAAACTTTATTTTTATAAATATTGTTATTGTTCACATATTGGATTTTTATGGAAGTAAATGTGAGGGAGCGTTTTTATCCAAGGAGGGCAAAACTCCTCCCATCATCAGGACAAACCCCCACCAAATTTGCCGCCTGGACAAAAACCCTCTCATTGCTGCGGCAGACAAAACACCGCCATGCTAGGACCCCTCGATCTGGTTCTATGCATCTGAGGTTACAAATCCTCCACCACCTACCCCTAGGCATATCTGATGCTGATAAGTTAGTCACAAATTTAATACTGATTAATACTGATTAAGTATGAACTAATTGATGATTGGACTATAATGTAATAATTGTATGATATACTGTTCATACTCACTGTTAGTAGTAATGAAGTTAATTATAATCACAAACTATTAATTAAGTTAATTAGTGCAATTAGTATATAGTATGTTATGCCATGATGGGCAAAAGCTACAGATTTTCTCATACAAATATTAGCATGGAACATATATATATTTATCAGTTTCAGGAAGATATATTATCTCATTCTAATGCACTCTATATGGTAAATATCACGCAATCTGATTGGCTGATGGTCATACATTACAGGTATATCATTGTTGATGAACGGTCGCAAATTATTTCAATATGTATTCCTACGCCAGTAGTAAAGGAGTGCATTAGAAGTAGGTTAACCGCATTGTAATTTTGAAATTTGCGGCGTATATCAGAAAATGATAGGTCGGAAAACATGTTTAATGGCTCCACTAGCGCGTCGCCTTTAAACATATTTTCCGACCTATCATTTTCTGATATATGCCGCAAATTTGAAAATTACAATACAGTTAACCCTATACTGATGGGCTCATTATCGAGTCCATCTTTGGAGATAAACTGTCTTGTCAGCCATAGGACAAACGGGCGTTTTATCCTAGCATGTGTTTTGTCTTAGCATGGGTGTGCTTTTTCCACAGTAGTAATGGGAGGGGTTTTGTCCAGGGGGTGTTTCACTGATAATGATTTTGAAAATCAATTATATTTTCTGCAAATGATGTTGGAAGTTGATCCAAAATTCAGGACGTAATTAAAGGTAAATATTTCATTTTTATTCCCTCCAGTCTTGGTAAAGCCTGGAGGCATATAGAGTTTCTCCAATCTGCCTCCTGCGGCATTTGTGCGCTGATCTGCCGCATTAATATCGAATTATGAAAACCATGCTCTAATACTTATTTACTCACGAGAATAATCTGCACCATAGATTTTGTGAACACCCCTCCATCGCGGAGTGACGTGAGTAGCCCCTGTTCTATTATGACGTTGTCCAGCAGGTATTTCTGTCGCTTCCTCAGCAAGTCTCGATGAATGTCCTCCATTATCACCATTAACCGAATACTGTCCGAGGATACATTATTTTCTCCTGAAATACTTGTGTTATTTATTTCTAGAATACTAGTACTCTAAATTTATTTCTAGAATTCTCTAAATATTTGTCTTATTTATTTAACCCATTATAGGCCGGCTACAATTACCGGTACACAAAATACGTGTAATTACATTTTTTTCAATAGAAAGTATTGTATTTTCTCTATTTTTGTTTGAAAGTATATGTTGTTACCACTCATATGAACCGTCTCGACGAGACGGTACAAATGAGTGGTAACAACGCACACTTTCATGTAGAAATAAACAAAATAATCAGATTTTTTCTAATAATAAAAATGGTTTTCAGCGCAAGATCTTTTTATTTTTCATCTTGTGAACACCAAGAACAAATATCCTCTATGATGTGACCACCATTTGAATAATCTTGTTAGTTTCTCTTTAAAACAGTTCACAAAATACACTTTTCTTAAGAAATCTAGGAACACATTTTATGAAGGGTTCATATAACTAAAATAACAATTCCAATTGTACTGGTAATTTTTTGTGATTGTTTTTTCTCCAACATTAACCCATTTCTTTCAGAATACACCTTACGGGTATGAAATTTATTAAATATTTTATTTTTATTTTTGTTATTTCTCAATGAAATGTTTCAATGAAAATATGTTGCGACCACGATTTGAACCGTCTCATCAAGTCATCGAGACATGAGACATTCATAATTGATTAACCCATTTCATGCGAGGCCATTTTGTTATTGTTTTTGGAAAATCCTAAATATTTTCTTTATATAAGCTCAGAAGTATATGTCGTGACCACCATTTGAACCGTCTCATTGAGACAGTTCAAATGAGTGGTCACAACATATACTTTCATTGAGAAATAACAAAAATAAAATATTAAAAAAAAATCGTACCCGTAAAGGTGTATTCCGCATGTAATTGGTTAAGCATAAAAAGCAGAATATTTCCATGCACTAATACTGAATCAGCTACTAGTCTGTTACTGGAATCCGAAATTTGCACTTGATGAATCCAGAGGTACAGGTATTCGTATTTAATTGTTACATTTTTACGCAAATTACTAATGTCAAGTGTATCTGCAGGTCATATCAGCAAATATGAATACACAGCCTTGTGTGTAAGCCATTTAAATGTACCAATAATTACAAAATAGATACAATGAATAGAATTATAATTAACCTTTCAAAAGGACGAGAAACGACTTCTGTTAGGACAAGATTTAGGCAATCGGCATTTTCACCAATATTTCTTAACTTTATTTTGTTTAAACTTGCTTTGTCAACACATGAGAACCATCTCCACTCGATTTTCATGTGTTGCCAGAACATGTTTTCTGTTGTACAAAATAAAACAGAAATGAAATATCGGCAAATAGCAGACGACATATGTTTTTCCCGCCTTTAAAAAATTAAACCTATTCAAAGTGGCATATAGGATCCTTTTCTTTACCAAAAAATATTAAAAAAAGATAAAATTAATGCAAAGTATGTAAAATTGTTGAACAGTCTCAAAAGTAAAAGAAAGGAGGAGTCAATGGTTCCAATCTCATTTACTATAAACTGATTGTTTGTTTGTTTGTTGGGGTTTAACAGCCTATCAACAGCTAAGGTCATAGATAGAAGGCCGGGTCAATGGGTTTACTAAATTCCATATACAAGTACATGTACATGTTCAAGTACATGTACAAATGGGGCGGAGGGAATCCCAAAATCAAAACTGAATATTTACAATAAAAAAATCTATATATTCAGTCCTGAAATCAGAATAATCCTGATCTGATTTCAGGTCCTCGCCACACTAGAATCACTTGGTTCCCTCCCAAAAGCAGTAGGATCAGTAATAATCTTACTACTTTTATAATTGGCAATAACCCAATTCAACTCCCAGGTAACAAAAAAGCCAAAGATAAAAACGTACCTAAAGGCCAAACCAGGCAAATCGTGATTCCTAAAGGAGGAAACCTTTCCGTTAATTTACCCTTCGTGTGCTCCCGACCAACCACCCATCATTTACAATAAAAGTCTACAATAAAAGTCTCCAAATTTGAGGCTGTGACTGGAGAAAAGGGGCTTATGGGATTTGTGACCAGTGTAGCTCCTGATCAAATATCAGTCCTGTAGCCTGATAACAATCCATTTTGCTTGTTATAAGCATGACGGGTGTTTCATTGGCGGAATGGCGGACAGTGCAGATCCTGATCAGAATGTGCGGATGCACAGGCTGATCTGTCTGTATCTACACTGGTCGCAAAACCCATAAACCCCATTTCTCCAGTCACAGCCATATTTAAATTACATTGCACATACATTTTTTCGGTTAACTATGTTAATAAAAATATCTCTCAATAATGGGTTTATAATATATTTGACAACTTCGGGCCGTGCCCCAAACAATGGCACTTATACAGGTCATCTGTAACCGATTTCATCAAAATTACAAAGTATACTTATCTAGCAAAGTATACTTTGAGGGAGTAATCATTTACTTTTCCCAAAATGCATTATTTCATACAGAACTAACTACTGCATATATTTGATGATTAAAAGTATGCAGAATTATTATACTGAATTTATTACATTATCACAGCCAAAAATGGCTGTGATAATGTAATAAATTCAGTATAATAAAAATTATTTTCCTAAAATTGAAAATTTCTCCCTCAAAGTACTATACTTTGCTAGATAAGTATACTTTGCAATGTTGGTGAAATAGGCTACTGGTATACAATGATTTTGTTCTCTTCCGTTATTTTTTTGTGTCGTCAGCCAGATAAGAAATATTTGTTGTATTGTTCACCTGTCACAAAATGTACCAAAGAACCAATTTGCGAATGAAAAAAATAACAATAGGTTTAATGTGTGTGCCTGGATGATTCTATGAATCGTAAAGTTTGTGACAAAACAGGATATATAGAGTAAGACATTTTTATTGTGGCACTGTCAATTTATATACTGGTGTTTAACTCTTTCAACCCTAAGGAACTGGATTGGAGTGATTTTCAGATTCGTCCATTTATGAAAAGGGGGTGTTTTAGTTCTAAGAAATATTAAAATTACTTTCAAAAAGTGCAGATCCTGATGAGACGGCTCGTTACGAGCCGGCTCATCTGGATCTGCACTTTTTGCATAAACCGCTATAGCGGGATTTCGGGTTCAAAGGGTTAATAGTCTGTCCACAGCTAACGCCATTTTAGGCAGGGTCAATGTGGAATAATCCTGTATTTGACCAGTACAGATGGGAGGAAAATCCCCAAATCCTGAGAACTGAATATTTACATAAAAAATAGAAATTCAGCCCTGAAATTAGAATAACCTGATCTGGTATCAGGTCCTCACCACACCAGAGTCACTTAGCTCAACTTCCTAAAAGTAATGGGATTAGCACTAATCTAACTACTCATATAACGGGTATAACCGATATTTCATCTCTCGCATATTTGAAAGCCAAAAATGTACCCGAGGGTCATACAAGGGATATCTGGATTACGGTATGGATGAACCCCATCATTAAACTAGAAATTGACGCTTGTCCATAAGTGCATGTGTATCGCCATCCCCGCCTACAGTCAGACGCGAACAGGAGCATAACTAATACAGTGAAACCTCTAAATTGGACACCAATACAACACCAGTAGCCTATTTCACCAACATTGCAAAGTATACTTTTCTAGCAAAGTATACTTTGAGGGAGTAATCATTGATTTTTCCAGAAATGCATTATTGCATATAGAGCTAACAACTGCATATATGTCATGATTAAAAGTATGCAGACTTATTATACTGAATTTATTACATTATCACAGCCAAAATGGCTGTGATAATGTAATAAATTCAGTATAATCAAAAATAATAAATTTATCCTAAAATTGAAAATTTCTCCCTCAAAGTATACTTTGCTAGAAAAGTATACTTTGCAATTTTGATGAAATCGGCTACTGCGATCTTATGTTTGATCATTTCTTGGTCATTTATCTCGGGTGATGTCTGTTCCTGATCATTTAGCACACTATGCCTCAGAATGATAAAATGCCTGATATACAGAGGAACCTCTCCAAGCCGGACACCCTGGGGACCTCCCAGGTGTCCGACTTAGAGAGGTTTCACTGTATGTTAGTAAGGGCTGTCGGTCTTTCACAAGACACACCTGTGGGTCATGGTTTATGCAAGAGTGAAATATTTATTCCAGAGTTACCAAGTCTTGATGGTGTTTATCGGCCTATCAACAGCTAAGGTCATTTAAGGCCGGGCCAATGGGTTTAATCCCGCATTTAACCTGCTGCATTGGGGGGAAATCCCAAAATTCGAACAGAATATTTACATCGAAAATAATAATATTTTTATATATTCAGCCATTAGAATTAGAATAACCTGACCTGGTTCCAGGTCCATACCACACCAAAGTCACATGACCCCTTCCCTAAAAGTAATAGGATTAGCAATAATCGTGTTACTCTTATAAGGGGTATGACCAGATTCAACTCTCACATACAAGAATGCCAAAGACGTACATGAGAGCCAAACCAGGTCTCGGGGGATTCTGGTAAGGATGAATCCCGATCGTTAAATTACCCATCGCATGCTCCCAACCAACCACCACAAGGATTGACAGGAAATCTACGAAAAAACAAAAGGAGGTCTTGCATGCAACACACGTTTTAGTCGTGGTCTATGTATGTGTAAAGTATCATGAAAATATTCCAAAGGGTATTCGAGTTATGCTCGAGACAAGAAATCAGTGCGCGAAAAAACAAAAGGAGACAACTCGAAAATTAGCGCGGAAAGAGTTGTCATTCTTGCACGCAACACCTTTGGGTCATGACCTACGCATGTGTGAAGTTTCATCAAAATATTCCTAAGGGTATTCGAGTTATGTTCGGTGTCAAATCCATCGTATCCCCCACCTTTCGTCAGATTCAACTGAATTTATTACATTATCACAGCCAAAATGACTGTGATAATGTAATAAATTCAGTATAATAGGAGGATACGCCTACTCTTTGCATGCTCCCAAAAAGTTACCCACCTTTGACCAGAGTAGGCCAATACCAAACTGCATAAATATTTCAAGGTTTACACTATTCACCTATTGGACAAAAGGCTGACAGACATTGTCAATTAACCCTTTCAACACCACAAGCCTGTATAGTGGTCTTGGCAAAACGTGTAGATCCAGACGAGGGACATTTTGTCTTTTTGTTTCAACGCCACGTAAAGACGAAAGAATCTTAAATGTGGTTGTGACTGAAGAAATGTGATTTGTGATCAGTGTAGTTCTCGATCAAATAGCGGACTTCTGTAGCCTGATAAAGATCTAAATTCCTTATTACAAGCATTGATGGAATGGCAAACAGTGCAGATCCTTATCAGACTGTGCGGATGCACAGACTGATCTGTATTTACACTGGTCACAAAACCCACAATCACCTAGTGTGAATTAAACTGTTACTTTCTTCAATTAATCTTCACCCACCTACACGGTATAAAATATATAATAATAATCACATATACCGGTACAACAAAAACTTTATTAAACAAGAGAATGTCTACATACACTGCATGGTAAACATACATATACATGTACATTAACCCTTACTATGCTGTTGACGGAAATTGCCGTCTGCTGTTTTTCATTTTTGCCTTAATTCTTAACGAAAAACCTGTTTTGACAGCACATGAGAATCGTCTCCAGTGGAGACGATTCTCATGCGCTGCCAAAACAGGGTTTCATCGAGAAATATTGAAAATAAAACATTTCCAGCAGACGACAACATTTAATTCAGCATAGTAACGGTTAATATCAGTCTGACATACACAAACTTTATTAAACAAGAGAATGTCTACATATACTGCATGGTAAACATACATATACATGTACATTAACCCTTACTATGCTGAATTAAATGTTGTCGTCTGCTGGAAATGTTTTATTTTCAATATTTCTCGACAAAAACCTGGTTTTGACAGCGCATGAGAATTGTCTCCAGTGGAGACGATTCTCATGTGCTGTCAAAACCAGTTTTTTGTTAAGAATTAAAGCAAAAATGAAAAACAGCAGACGGCAGTTTCCGTCAACAGCGTACGAAGGGTTAATATCAGTCTGACACACACAAACAAAACAAGAATGCCACCCACAGCAAGCACTGCCTTGCAACGATAGTGGATTGACTATATGGATAATTATAAACCTTTTCCTCAAATAAAAAATATACTCATTTGAACAGTGAATTCACCCCCAGCTCACTCAATCACAATGCTTAGAGTACAACAATGGTAGAACATGTATATGTATTAATCGGGTCCATCCATGAGAGATAGACCGATTTATTACCACATAAAATTCCCAAATTGATTTGTGCTTTTTGCGTCCTATAAAAGAGAGCACAATCTGTAACTAGGTATACCCGACAACAGCACTGCTCGCATCACTTCCCGTTCAAGAGCAGGGGGCCGTTTCACTAAACTTTGTACAACTAAAATGTATGTAAGTACAAGAAAACAATGTTAATATAATGTAAAATTTACCGACTATCATAATTTCAAGTACGAACCATAGTCGTACAAAGTTTAGGGAAACGGCTCACAGAACCAGTAATTGCAGATTATATTAAATTGAATGGCTAATTTACAATCATGCTCTATACACTGGTGACAAAAATGGAAATCACTTTTTTACATCTACGCATCATAAGGAAATCATACACCAAGTATCAACCTTCTATTATGGTTTAAAAGTTTAACAAGGTTTGTGACCGTTTGTTTGTTTATTGGTGTTTAACGGCCTATCAACAGCTATGGTCATTTAAGGTCGGTCCAAAAGGTTCGATCCCACATTTAACCTGCGGCATTGGGGGGAAAATTCCACAATCAAACAGAATATTTACATAATAATAAATATACATGTATATTCAGGCCTGAAATTGGAATGACCTGACCAGTAGCCTATTTCACCAACATTGCAAAGTATACTTTTAAGCAAAGTATACTTTGAGGGAGAAATTTTCAATTTTAGGATAAATTTATGAATTTTTATTATACTGAATTTATTACATTATCACAGCCATTTTGGCTACTGGTGCCAGGTCCATACCACACCAAAGTCACTTCCCCTAAAAGTAATACTGATAGGATTACTCTTATAAGGGGTATAACCAGATTCAACTCTCACATAAAAGAAAGCCAAAGACGTACCTGAGGGTCAACACAGGTCTCCGTTCGGGATTCTGGTAAGGATACATCCCGATTGTTAAATTACCACCCATCGCATGCTCCCACCTGCCACCCACAGAAATACGGGACAGACAAGGGTAGCACTAAAATGTGCCTTCCACTATCAGAGTGGGGCATACAAAATATTTATAACATCAAAACTGTAGTTAAATCAGCACCAACACCAACTCAAGTCAGATGAAACTAGAAATGTGGCATGTCGGCACACGAATGCCCCCGCTGGCAGCCAAAGAAAACGAGGCATATTTGATTATAAGCCATTTACCCAAGCGTTAAGGTTTGGAACGCACCAAGTCTGTGAGCTTGACCCTGGGCTTAGCGGGGGCTGGACGAATGTGGATTTGTCACAGGGCGGTAGAGGAGCATTGGAGCAATGCATGTGTGAAATGTGAAGCAGATCCGAGCAAGGAAACAGAAATTACAAGCCATTTACCCGGGCGTTAAGGTTTTGAACGCACCAAGTGTGTGACCCGAGCGTTAAGGTTTCGGGACGTACGTACGTACGTACGTACGCCGGTAACACTATATGCCTCCCTCACCATTCGGTGGCGGGGGGCATAAAAAACATGTGCATTCAGATTGAGTATTAAGTATGGATTTGGTTATGTACGTACATACCATGCAATACTGACAAAAAAGCAACAAAAAGAGGCAAAATCTTAACAAAAGAGATTACAAAACATTTGATTTTATATATGGCTGTGACAGGAGAAATGGAGCTTATGGGGTTTGCAACCAGTGTAGATCCAGATCAGTCTGATCTGGGTCTGCACTATTCGCAGATCAGTGAAATGTCTATGAAATGTCCGTTAGTTAGGGGAAAAAAGGTTGCAAAATGTAAAATGAATAGTACAGCGAAATGAAAAATATATCGGATACATCTTATACCGAAAGTTATAGGGGTTCACAACTTACAACCCAACATACTATTTTTGGCTTCATTTAAAAAACTATCGTTAGAAATCATGCGAATTGGTATTGGTTGACTATCATTCCACTACACAAAACGACACACAGCAGAAAGACAATCATTCGTTATGACTATCCTCCAGCTATGCCTCATTCTTAAACAATGTAAAACGTATCTCATAGACCATCTAATTATATTAACAAACATGAACAATCATGAGGTATAAATACACTAAATAGCAGGGGGTCGTTTCACTAAACGTCGTACGACTATAATGTTTGTAAGTGAAAAATTATGATATTCTGTAAATGTCACATTAACAATGTTTTCTTGTAAAAGATTATTGGATTTACATTTATTGAGCATAGGCTGCATATGCAGCCTATGCTCAACAAGAAATGAGGCAAAGCCACGAAGGCCAGGTTTTTTCCAAGCATAGACACTTGGATAACATAATTATACCCACTTTTTGTAGACTAGATGGCCGTGGCCTGCATGTCGCGCCTTGGGGCGAGGCATGGACACTGAAAAAATAGATATAGTAGATGGAAAAACTTTAACGAAAAAAAACGGACACACGGACGTACGTACGGACGGACGGACATATGCCAAAATGCCGACGATATCGTGCTTTCCGCAAGCGGGTGCGACAATGATGATAAACACCCATGTGAAGTATCAAGGTAATGGATGAAGCAGTTGCAGAGATATAGTACACGAAAAAACTTTAACAAAAAAAATCAAAGTAATTTGACCTTGACATTGGGCACAGGGGCCGCACGGTTGGGGGTTAGAGTGAAAATATGGATGATGATAAACACCCATGTGAAGTTTCAAGGTAATGGGCGAAGTAGTTGCAGAGATATAGTAAAACGAAAAACTTTTAACCAACAAACTTTAACCAGACGTACGTTAAAAAGTTAACGTTGAAAATCAATTACGTAGAAATAATGGGTGAAGGTAAAAAGAAATGGTCACATGTTGGATAGTTGTATGTGGTAGGCACCCCTTGGTTATGAAGCTGTGAAAGTTTGGTGGTCCTAGGTGGTACAGTACCAAAGAAATGGACTTAAACACGAAAACTTAACATTGTAAACGCGAAAACTTAACATTGAAAATGGCTAAGTCGACTGCGCGGAAAAAATGGGTCAAGTTAAAAAAAAAAGTAACATGTTGGATAGTGATATTTGGTGGGCACCCCTTGATTATGAAGCTGTGAAAGTTTGGTGGTCCTAGGTGGTACAGTACCAAAGAAATGGACTTAAACACGAAAACTTAACATTGTAAACGCGAAAACTTAACATTGAAAATGGCTAAGTCGACTGCGCGGAAAAAATGGGTGAAGTTAAAAAAAAAGTAACATGTTGGATAGTGATATGTGGTGGGCACCCCTTGATTATGAAGCTGTGAAAGTTTGGTGGTCCTACGTGGTACAGTAACAAAGAAATGGACTCAAACACGAAAACTTAACATTGATTGTGGACGCCGCCCGCCCGCCCAGCTTTCGCCAATCCAATAGCCGGGATTTTTTTTATCAAAAAACCTGGCTA
Organism: Conchocele bisecta; assembly: GCA_029237695.1. NCBI lineage: Eukaryota > Metazoa > Mollusca > Bivalvia > Lucinida > Thyasiridae > Conchocele > Conchocele bisecta. The sequence continues at coordinate 37,916,074 of CM055276.1, forward strand.
ATAAATGTAAATCCATCAATTGAAATTTCCAGACGATCCTAAATATGCACTTACGAACATTTTAGTCTTACGAAGTTTAGTGAAACGGGCCCCAGATAGTTTTCAGATCATGAAAAAGTAGGTTCCACAGCATCCATACTGAAAGTAGGGGAGAACGGCCATATTGGTAAAATTTCTTTGTTATTGTCGCCTACTATCGGTTTGTTATTCGCGACGCCATGATGCGTATCAACTGATCAGACACGTCTGGGCGCTTAATATTGTTTAACTAAAGCGTTCAAGGAACGTTGATTGAAGACCCGAATTTACGTCATTAAGGCGGGGCTTATAGTTTCATTTAATTCATTGGTCGGCTTCGACTAATTTGATTCGACGACACACGTGAATAATTAGTTTCAAGGTAAATGGGAGGCGACTACTATCGCAGTCTATCGGCATACGGCGTAGTTGTCTACACACATTTTTGTCAGCTTATGACGCTTTGTGGGATACCATTTCCGAAATAAAAATAGCATCCAATCGTTAGCTACGATTGTGGGTATACCCACTTGAGGCGCCACCTGACGAACCTAGTCGTGGCCTACACAGTGGCCTACACAGCCCATGATTGCAACTTTCTTTTTCGCCGAAAAGTGTGAAATAATTAAATACGAAATTGATATATTCTAATGAAATCCTTTGATGCCGAAAACAAGTATTGTGTATTACATTACTAACTGTTTATTTCAACCAAATATGGCTAACTCTATTGTCAGAAAACATGAAAAAGTCTATAAATATCACGGACAATTTCGGCGATTTCGTACCTACGTAGTTTCGTCCTTTTGCAACTTCTTCCAATTGATATTAACGTAACCCGATTTTTATGATAATTCAGTTTGGTATTAACTAAATATACATAATGTATGCACATCCAAGTTCATAAACGATATTTATGTACACAGTTAAAGAGGTTCAAATGGGTGGTAACAACATAAATTTTGTTTTATGCTTTTGAGATGAATTTTCATTTATTTTTTAAATTCTACAATCTACTACAATCTACTACATTTGCTTCCCAGCCCCCCCCCCCCCCCCCAAAGTTTCTTTTTTTATTTCTCAATGAAAGTATACGTTGCTAACGCTCACTTAAACCGTCTTGACGAGGTGGCTCAACATGTTGATGCCTCTACCCCTAATAGATATGCTGTTGAAAACATAGAGTTAATGTATACAGTTACGCGATAACTATAAGTAAGAGAACAAATCAGGGAAAATATGATTTTGATCACTTCTCCCTAATTTCCCCTCACTTCTCCCTATTTTGCCTAGAGGGAGAAGTGACTTCTCCCTAAATTTTTGGCCTAGATTGAACCCTGCATGTAGCAAATTTGATTGGCTAGCAGCATCACACTACCGGTAATTAAGTATTCGTATTATGCACCAACGTTATGCCAAACTAACAAAACGAAGACGTTCCAAATGAGTACGTAATGGTACAACAGCGCAACAATGTTTTGACGTCATTACAAGTGTCGGTGACTCAATAAAATCACTGGATTGCTAAAATACACTCCCGTTTGTGTTGTTTGTTTGTTTATTAGTATCAACAGCTAAGGTCATGTAAGGCAAACGGGTTCGATCCCATTTTAACCTGCTGCATTGGGGGGAAAATCCCAAAATCAGAACGGAATATTTACATCGAGAACAAATATATTCAGCCCTGAAATTGGAGTAACCTGACCTGGTGCCAGGTCCATACCACACCAAGTCACTTGGCCCCTTCCCCTAAAATAGGATTACGAACATCGTAATACTCACATAAGGGGTATAACCAGATTCAACTGTCACATACAAAATGCCAAAGACGTATGTGAGGCCAAACCAGGATTCCGGTAAGGATGAACCCCGATCGTTAAATTACCCATCGCGTGCTCCCACCTGCCACCCACTCTCCCGTTTGTGAAGTGCTTACAAAGAACATGGGGCCGTTTCACTAAACTTCATACAACTAAAATGTTCGTAAGTGCAAATTTAGGATCGTCTGGAAATTTCAATTGATGGATTTAAATTTATTGAGCATAGGCTGCATATGCAGACTATGCTCAATAAATGTAAATCCAATAATCGTTTACAAGAAAACATTGTTAATGTGACATTTACAGACGATCACGTTTGCACTTGAAAACATTTTAGTCGTACAAAGTTTAATGTAACGGCACCCTTTTCAAATACATATAGATGCGAAAATAGCCGATGCCTTCTGCTCACTGCAACATATTGGATATCTCCAATGTTTTTGCTCTCTGGAGTGTGATGTCATGTGATCAACATAATCTCAAACTCATATGATACAAGCTTGATGAAAACTTGTCAGTAAATATATACAGCTCGCCAAAGGCTTGTGCCTAAATTATGTCCGACTTGTTTCATAAATCCCACATCAAATGGAAACTCATTTGAGATCCTCTATTAACCGTTTCAATTATAGACCTGTATAGTGGTATTGGGAAATAAAGAGTAGATCCAGACGGGCCGGCTCGTGACGAGCCGTCTCATCAGGATCTGTCCTTTTGCAAGTAATTTTCATATTTTGAACCAAAAACACATAAATGGACTAGTATGAAAATAGTTTTGTGATGGTTGAATTTTGTTACAAAATTAACGTGTCAAAGTCCATTCCAGTTACTTAGGGGCGAAAGGGTTCACGTTTTCTAACCAGAGATAAAAATGTTTATGATGTTACCACTCAGTTGAACCGTCTCACCGAGACGCTTCAACTGAGTGGTAACATCATACACATGTATTTTCATTGAGAAATGAAGAAAATAATGTTTGCAAATTTATGAATTGGTGTTCGCCATGAAATTGGCTAAAACACAGTCGATTTCTGTGTCTGCTTTATAGATGTTCCACTGTAACTCAGGCATATCAGTGTTTTGCAATCATGAACAGACATTATCATCAGAGTTGATGCATGTCTTCATGGAACATTAAATATCGGCATGGGTATCGAGTAAATAAATACAAACTATACACGTTACGTAGTACACGGAAACCCAACAAAATACAAACATACATACGGACACATGGCGACATATAGAAAATACCAGGCTCCTGTCTTGATGTCAAGTTTATCAGGCAATGCTAGAAAATGCATAAGAATACCAAGGCTCATTGAGGAATTCCTACCGTTACTGCTCCAAGCATATTTTTTGACATTGAAAGACACTAGCGTGGTATATTTTATCAAGTAATGTTTTATGCTAATGAGCGAGTAAAAATTTGTTTATGTATCTTTCATTGTGAAGTAAGCAAAGTTGTTTACACGGCATCATTACACCGACGACATTCAGTAACATCATAATTGTGGCTGTGACTGGAGAAATGGGGCTTATGGGTTTTGTGACCAGTGTAGATCCAGATCAGCCTGTGCATCTGCACAGTCTGATCAGGATCTGCACTGTTCGCCGTTCCATCAGTGAAACACCCGTCGTGCTTCGAACAAGCAAAATAGATCATTAGCAGGCTAAAGGAGCGTGCTATTTGATCAGGAGCTACACTGGCCATGAATCGCATAAGCCCTAATAATTCCAGCACACAAATATTTACACAATTCCCTAACATTTGATTGGCCCGTAGCAAGTCTCTGTCCAAAATTTATATCCCAGTAAACTCCCACGCCGAACTACTTTCTACAGGTGCGCTGTCAGTGCTGTCAATGTAAACAAATGGCTGCCGTCTGTCAAAATAAACACATTTTCTTGATGAATTTATTTCAAATGCTGGAATTATAAGGAATGAATGGCCTTTTTGAGGAATTTATCGGGGATATAAACTTGGAAAAGTCGCGGGAATACAGACGAGGCCTTCCGGCCTTCTTCCAGTGTTCCCGTGACTTTTCCATGTTTATACCCGGATAAATTCCACAAAAAGGCCATTCATTCCTATATTTCTCCAGTCACAGCCACAATGAAACAGTGTAAGCAGACTTTGAATCCAGATTGCCTGATAAATAGAGAATACGCGGCTAGGTCTTTTGATATCAAGTTTATCAGACAAGGCTAGGAAACGTGTAGGAATTCCGAGGATTGTCGAGGAATTTCTACCATTTCCGAGCTGAGCCTGATAAACTTGATATTAAAAGACAGTAGCTTGGTATTTTATTTATCATGTAACATTTTGGCTCGAAAATAACAACAGATGACATAGTTATCTATGGACAGGACTTGTTTACGTTGCGCCATTACACTGACGTCATTAAGTCACAAGACTTCATCAGACCAATGGAACGTCAGTTTTCACTTCGTTGTAACCCGGATGTTTGTATCAGGTCAATGCATGATACAATATGTTGTCAGTCAGTACGTATTCTCGTCAATTCAGGGCAGGTTACCTGATAAATAACGTACCAGTATCACTGCCTGATACAGCACTTTGTTACCAGTCAGCGTGTATGGGAAGAAAATTCCAAAATTATAATATTTACAGAAATAATATACATGTATAGTCAGCTCTGAAATTAGAATAATCTGATCTAGTGTCAGGTCATCACCACACCAGAGTCACTTAGCCCCACTCCCTAAAAGTAATAGGATTAGTATTAATCTTACTACTTTTATAATGGTTATAAATGGATTCAATTGAACTCTCGAGTAACAAGAAAGTCAAAAATACAATATCCCCACATACTTTTGGGATTTTTTATTGGTGAATTGCGAAAACAACAACACACATTTTAGCATTGGTAATGGGTCCGACCCATAAATGGACAAAAAGTAAAACTGCTGAAGAACAAATTTTAATTTTGTCACAATTCATGGAACAGCAATATTACGATGTAGAAATCAAACATCAAACAGACTTCAACCCAGTCAATTATATTGCGTATTGAAGCATGAATAACATTTATGGAATAGGTATTTCTAAGGAGCCCTGCAGGGGACGTAGAATTCTTTTTTATTAATTCGTTCCCATGAATTAACAATTCGTTCCCACAGTGGGGCTCCGTAGATTTCACATACAGTGAGAACTGCCAATATATATAGATATACATGTATATACATATATATATTAAAATTCGCCAAATTTAGAATCAGTTAAAATATACGGACTTTACTATATTTCAGCGTTTTCATAAACCGCGCCCTTTCTTTTCACGAAACGCACAAGTGTGTTGTTACTAAATATATTGCATATGCATGATACAGTTTCCTGTACACAACATTTGCAACATACAACCAATACACATTAATGAACATATTGTTACATGTACAAGGGTCATCCAATAAATAGTGAAAACAAACATGTATCTTGATATATACACGTAGTGCGTTTATCTGAATGGAATTTGGCATACCGCTATTTTCACACCTCGTCATGTTCATTCTAAACTAACAATACTAAGCCGGTTTCACTATATATATATATTGGATGACCATGCAAGATACGCATTTCGTCCCCAAACCACGTCAGCCACAAACAAAGTCAAGCTTGCGTTTCGCACCGCATTTTTGCCTCGCAATAACTGATCCAGGCAGGGACTGGAGAAACGGAGCTTATGGGATTTGCGACCAGTTTAGATCCAGATCAGACTGCGCATCCGCGCAGTCTGATCAGGATCTGCACTGGTCGCCATTCAGTCAGTGAAACACTCATCCTCTTTCTAACAAACAGTATAGATCATCATCAAGCTACAGGAGTGTGCTAACGACTCAGGAGCTAAGCTGTCCAATTCACCAGTCCCAACTACATACAGATGTTGGACAGAAGTTATTTCCCACCCATTGAAATCCCATAGACTTACATCTATTTGTAACTGTGCTTGTTAGCATGTTACTTCAATAATTCCAGCACAAAAATATTTACACAATTCCCTAACATTTGATTGGCCCGTAGCAAGTCTCTGTCCAAAATTTATATCCCAGTAAACTCCCACGCCAAACTACTTTCCATAACCGTGAGGCGCAGTTAAAATAATTCTTAAGAAAACGGAAAATAAACACATTTTCTTGATGAATTTATTTCAAATGCTGGAATTATAAGGAATGAATGGCCTTTTTGTGGAATTTATCGGGGATATAAACTTGGAAAAGTCGCGGGAATACTGGACGAGGCCTTCCGGCCTTCGTCCAGTATTCCCGCGACTTTTCCAAGTTTATACCCCGATAAATTCCACAAAAAGGCCATTCATTCCTATAATATACAGTATATATTTTAATGAAATAAAATGCATTGAGTAATAGATTTGTGCAGAATGTGATTCATATGCGTATTCAATATTCAAAGTAGTTTACAAGATGCATGCAGTTAAACATATGGGAAATTTTTGGAAATGCTGTTCCCATTGACTTCAATGGAGATGTCGCTCGAAACGTGACGTCAAATATTTAAAAACATGTATCAATCGAACTGCTTGTGATAATCAGTAACGAAAACATTTGTAAATCTATTTTCTTTCAAACACACTATATACCGAGCTAATTATTTGAGAGTAAAGATGGAAGTAAATGTACCGGTAAGTCTATGGGATTTTAACTTTCGGGAATTACTTCTGTCCACCTACTGTATATGTACGAGACACACCATGGGATTTTGTACCTTCGGACATCTGCGTAATTTCATTAAATACGTTTACAAAATTGTAAATTTTGTAAACGTATTTAATGAAATTACGCAATGTCCGAAGGTACAAAATCCCATAGCGTGTGACAGATGTAGTTGGTGAATTGGACAACTTAGCTCATGAGCCGTTAGCACATGGTTTTATTCTTTAAATATAAATCAAGAAATATTGGAAACGTGAATAAGACATAATTCATTTCCCACGAGTTGAACGGAATGAGTAATTATTAACTGTCCGGTTCTTAGTTCTGAACACAATTCTGCCACCATCACACCGTGCTTGTCTGCAGTAAGCTGGGTACCATTCTATTCTGTTAAATTAACTTCCAGGTGCTTTACAGGTTTGCTAAAACAGGAATAAACAATGATGTTTTAGCAGATGAGACAGTTAATATATTGGCTATTGAATCATTAATTAATTAATTGATGGCCGTCGATGCAACACTCCCTATTCAAAGCCTAGTCGTCATGTAAATATAGCCCTTGTACTACGAAGATCGAGAGAAAACTTTGATGCACCTGGTCAAAGGAGGTCAATACAACACAATTCCCTAACAATTGATTGGCCCGTAGCAAGTCTCTGTCCAAAATTTATATCCCAGTAAACTCGCACGCAAACTACTTTCCGTAACCGTGAGGCGCAGTTAAAATAACGGAAAATAAACACATTTTCTTGATGAATTTATTTCAAATGCTGGAATTATAAGGAATGAATGGCATTTTTGTGGAATTTATCGGGGATATAAACTTGGAAAAGTCGCGGGAATACTGGACGAGGCCTTACAAAAATTACAATTTTCGAAAATTGTAATTTTTGTAAGGCCTCGTCCAGTATTCCCGCGACTTTTCCAAGTTTATACCCCGATAAATTCCACAAAAAGGCCATTCATTCCTATATTGTTGGTGAAATAGGCTACTGATTCAACTCTCAAGTAGCAAGAAAGCCAACAAGGTGAAAGCCGGGGAATAAGTAACTATGGTCTGTATGAAACGGACAGGAACTGTGAAAGGGTTTACAGTTTACCCTTACCATACAGAATTATATTTTGTGGTCAGCAGTTACATTTTTCATCTCCATTTTGTTTCTCCAAACAAAATCATGGTTTGGCAGCACTTTCAATGGAAATGGAAATGGATCGAGAAATGTGACTGTGACTGGAGAAATGGGGCCGACGGGTTTTGCGACCAGTATAGATCCAGATCAGTCGTGCATCCACACAGTCTCATCAGAATCTGCACTGTTCGACATTCCATCGATGAAACACACGCCATGCGACAAGCAATATACATGTAGATTGTTATCAGGCTACAGGAGGGAGATATTTGATCAGGAGCTACACTGGTCACAAATGCCAAAACCCCCTTTCTTCAGTCACAGCCATGAATACACAAATTACTTTAAGGAACTAGAGATGTTTGTAAAACATGAATATGCCCCTTGGCATACTGGACCATAAAAAAAGAAAAGAAAGCGAGGCAAAGCAAAATGGCTAAGTGTTTCAGCAACATTTTGAAGGTGACAAAGGTCAAGGTCGTGTTAATGGTGGCGCGAGTGTGCGACAAATGTTCTGTAGCCAATTTCATCAAAATTGCAAAGTATACTTTTCTAGCAAAGTATACTTTGAGGGGGTAATCATTTATTTTTCCTGAAATGCATTATTTCATATAGAACTAACAAATGCATATATTTCATGATTAAAAGTATGCAGAATTATTATACTGAATTTATAACATTATCACAGCCAAATTGGCTGTGATAATGTAATAAATTCAGTATAATAAAAATTAATAAATTCATCATAAAATTGAAAATTTCTCCCTCAAAGTATACTTTGCTAGAAAAGTATACTTTGCAATGTTGATGAAATAGGCTACAGGTGATTAAAGTGTCCAAGTATCGAAGCAATCCTTTGTGTAAAGACATTACATGTTGGAGAAACTTACCACGGACGGACCCTCAAGAGCAACGCAATATGCCTCGCTTGCTATCGCATAGAGGCATAAACAAGAATTTCGCCATGGAATTTAGAATGCAAATATGGAAGGTGAGGTCCTACTACTAGAGAGGGGGCTACTATTAGAACAAGAATTCCGCCACGGTGTTCCAAATGCTCACAGGTACCAAGTGTTCAAATAATGAAGCAATCCGTCAAGTAATATTAAAGTTATACCATGATGACGAAGCTTGTACAAACTTTTTGACATTTCGGAAAAACTGGCAACTATAGTCGCGCCTGCTGCTAAAGCATTTGGTCTGTTATAAAGTGCGTGGAGTCCTTCAGACTCTACACATTTTATACAGACCAAACGTTTTTCTTACTACAGTAAACGCAACAGACCATGGTTTATTACTTATATTTACATTGCATATTCTGATAGTTTCACAAATGTCAATAGGCGTTAAAATTAATAATCATTTTGTTTTACGTAAAATTTGTCGCAATTTATGGAACAGCGACATTGCCGTCAATAGTGTGGCATTATTGAAAACGACGATGAACGTCATGTATTTTAATGACGTAAAACAAACTTTAACAAATCAGCAATGTCGTGCGACGTCACGTGGGGCTAATGTGATGTACCGAGATATAAATGCAATACGTTGAATGGGCATTTGCATTATGAATTTATGGACAGTGTAAACATTTGGAAATAAGGTCACTTACCAAATATTGTTCTGCACATCCTTTCCATCGATTAAATGTCTGGGACCAGTCGGTGAATGACTGTTTCCACGCATCCACTATTGAGTCATCTATATATGAGAGACAAGACCATTATACAAGTAAATAATACAGAGCTCCAGTTAATGTGCATAATTTGGAGGCAAATTTCTTATTTGTTCATCAAAAATGGCAAGTTGGGAGTGCTTTAGAATCGTCTTGAGACGATTCTAAAGCACTCCCAACTTGCCATTTTTGATGAAGATTCTAAAGAGACGATTCTAAAGGACTCCCAACTTGCCATTTTTGATGAAGAAATAACAAAATTTCACCCCAAGTTGATCAAATTACGCACCGTAACTGGAGCTCTGATAACATTTTTATCAGAGTGTAAACTTTTAACTATTTTACCCCTAACTAACTGGATTGCATTTTGATATGTTAATTTTGCAACCAATCCAACCAATCCAACCGTCACAAACTGGTTTTCAGACTAGCCCATTTATGAAAAGGGGGTATTTTAAGTTCTAAAATATATGAAGATTACTTTCAAAAAGTGAAGATCCTGATGAGACGGCTGGTTACGAGCCGGCTCATCTGGATCTGCACTGTTTGCATAAACCGTTATAGTGGGCTTTCGGGTTTAAAGGGTTAAAAGTCCAACTATATTGGCTGAAAGTTTATATCACCGATAAAATCTTCAAAAAATGCCATTTATTCATTATAACTCCAACCCAATTCTAGTTGAAAGTGATTGAAAGGTGTTTAAATCCTGGCTAGATAGCTTAGAAATGATCTAAGAAAACAAAGTTAAACTTTGAAAATCGGTCTGCTATTTCTGAAATTAAAAACAAAATCCCCAGACATGTTTTTTTCACAATAAAATCAATATTGTACCAGCTGTGATGAAATAAAAAGAAAGCTCATTCTTAAATTTTAATAAAATTTAATAGTATAAAAAAAATATAAAAATATTGTTTTTGAATTGTTTATATAGCCATAAAATTCGGGCAGGTTTCGTGAAACAGACAGTAGAAATGTGGCTCCCAGGGTGTCAAGTTTAGAGAGGTTTCATTGTAAATCAGGCATTTGATCATTCTGGGACATAGTTGTGTGCTATTCTATCAAGAACAGACATTATCACCTGAGATCAGTGACCAAGAAACTCACCAAAAATAAGATCACATGTAGTTTTGGTGTCCGGTTTATAGAGGTTGACTATACTTACTATTATCTGCAACTTCGATGTTAAATGTGGCTAGAATTTCTTTTGTTGTTTTATCAATGGCTGTATAATGACCCACGTCATCTTGTGTGACATTCTTAATGATCAAACTTCCCGTGTTCTGTGCTAAGAAGTATTTCGAGTTACACTGACTGCTACTACTGCATGTATCCTCAAAGATCAAGATCGTCTCGAATTTTCTCCACTCAATTTGTCCCATATTGCTAAACGGATAGTTAATGTCCAACGTCGCATAAACACCGGAGCATATGGTCATATTCAGTGAGCTTGTGGCTGCAACGAAAGAAAAGTGAAAATGAATGTGGCGCATTCCTGCAGTCATCAAAATGACATTATTACGTGATACTAAACCTATCTCTACATGAACGCAGCAATTGCTGAAACCTAACGGCTTAGTACCACGAGTGTCATGAAGTCGTTTTAAATTTGATAGCGGCATCATTTAGGCGGCACCAGGGGGCCACTTCACTAAACTTCGTAGAAGTAAAATGTTCGCAAGTGCAAATTTAGGATAGTCTGTAAATATCACATTAACAATGTTTTATTGTATTACAATCATTGGATTTACATTTATTGAGCATGCAGCCTACGCTCAATACATGTAAATCCATCAATTGAAATTTCCAGACGATACTAAATTTGCACTTACGAACATATTAGTCGTACAAAGTTTAGTGAAACGGGCCCCAGGGCTGCATGGGGACGATGTTGAACATAAATGAGATACCGTACTTTCCGGCTTAAATAAAATATTCTGAGATTCTCAAATATGTTCTGCATAAGGTTGAGAAAAAGTATCTCATATTCATTGGTGTGGGATAAGGATATTCCACCCAGAGTCAGAATATGACATATTTTGACACTCGAGTGGAATACTGGTATCATTGTCCCACCTCACAGTGAAAATGTGGCTGTGACTGGAGAAATGGGGCTTATGGGTTTTGCGACCAGTGTAAATCCAGATCAGCCTGTGCATCCGCACAGGCTGATCAGGATCTGCACTGTTCGCCATTCCATTAATGAAACACCCGCTATTCTTCTAATTTATCAAGCACCCGGCATGCTCCTAACAAACCAGATGGCCGCGGCCCGCATGTCCAGCCAGCCGAGGCATTTGATGGTATTTTTAAAAACTTTAACGCAGATTTCGGACGGACGGACGGCAAGATGGACGGACGGACACACGGACGGACGGACACACGGACGCCTGGCAGGCTCGACAAACAATATATATCAGGCTACAGGAGGGTGCTATTTGATCAGGAGCTACACTGGTCATAAATCACATAAATGCCATTTCTTCAGTCACAGTCACCTATAAAGTATACCGGCGTACTCCGTCTCGCTCTCCAAAAGTAGGCTCAATCAGAAATGTAAATTACAGCATTTGTAGATCCTGATCTCTTGCCCATCTCAGCTGGATTAGGATTAAATTATGTTGTTGTCATCAGTTAGCTACACAACCTAATGGCGAATAACATCGGCCCAGAGGCCGTTTCACTAAACTTTGTACAACTAAAATGTTCAAATGTGCAAATTTAGGATCGTCTGGAAATTTCAATTGATGGATTTATATTTATTGAGCATAGGTGCAGCCTATGCTCACTAAATGTAAATCCAAACATTGTTAATGTGAAATTTACAGACTATCATAATTTTGCACTTACAAACATAAACGGCCCCCAGATGCACAGGCTGGGCTGGGTCAACGCTTTTATCAGTTAGCAGCCAGCATGTAATGTACAGCCTACACCTAAACAAGAGCTCCCGCCTGGCGCAGTTTGATAGTACATAAGGAGCTTGTAATAACCTTGGGGTTAGTGAGCACCATTGGCTTTCTGTAGAATGATGTGGGATGTTGTTAATATGCATGTATGGAATATTAAAGCATAAACTGAGCGTTAACTTTTCCAAACACATACATTTCTAAGTCAGTGACCTTGACCTTTGGGGTTAGCGGGCACCATGGGCTTTCTGTAGAATGATGCGGGATGTTGTTACAAATGCCTGTATGGAATATTAAAGCATAAACTGAGCGCTAAACTTTCCAAACACGGAAATTTCTAAGTCAGTGACCTTGACCTTTGGGGTTAGCGGGCACCATGGGCTTTCTGTAGAATGATGCGGGATGTTGTTACAAATGCATATATGGAATATTAAAGCATAAACGGAGCGTTAACTTTTCCAAACACGGAAATTTCTAATTCAGTGACCTTGACCTTTGGGGTTAGCGGGCACCATGGGCTTTCTGTAGAATGATGCGGGATGTCGTTACAAATGCATGTATGGCATATTAAAGCATAAACTGAGCGTTAACTTTTCCAAATACGAAAATTTCAAAGTCAGTGACCTTGACCTTTGGGGTTAGCGGGCAACATGGGCTTTCTGTAAAATGATGTGGGATGTTGTTACAAATGCATGTATGGAATATCAAAGCATAAACTGAGTGTTAACTTTTCCAAACACAGAAATTTCTAAGTCAGCGACCTTGACCTTTGGGGTTAGCGGGCACTATGGGCTTTCTGTAGAATGATGCGGGATGTTAACTTAACGTTGAATGCATGTGAAAAGTAGGTCAATGAACCATGAAAACTTGGTCAAGGTCACATGGGCTCCCTCTGTGTGAGATGGTTACGCCAGTGTTGATGTATAACGAAACATTCCATCAAGGGAAACAGAAGTTGCAATACATTAAACCGAGCGTTAACTTTTCCAAACACAGAAATTTCTAAGTCAGTGACCTTGACCTTTGGGGTTGGCGGGCACCATAGGATTTCTGTAGAATGATGCGAGATGTTGTTACAAATGCATGTATGGAATATTAAAGCATTCCATTGAAGGAAACAGAAGTTACAATGAATTAACCTGAGCGTTAAGTTTTAGAAACAGAGCTAAACGCAAAAACTTAACGTTGAATGCATGTGAAAAGTAGGTAAATGAACCATGAAAAGTAGGTGAAGGTCACATAGGCTCCCTCTGTGTGAGATGGTTACACCACAGTGTTGATGTATACCAAGTATGGAGGTCGTAGGACTTATAGTTTTCTGGAAACTGAGCTAAACGCAAAAACTTAACGTGAAATGTTGACGCCGACGCCGCCAACGCTGCTGACGGAAAAGCTATGCCTATGTCCCGCTTCTGCTAAAGCAGGCGGGACAAAAATGTGAATGTGAATGGTTTTAACGTCCCAGGAACAGCCGAGGTCATATGGAGATGGTACCACAGACCGACAGACCAGTGGGATGGAAATACTATGAAAGTATTTTGATGCCTATGGCGAGGTTTGAACCCACAACCTCCGGATTGGAAGTCAGGCCACAACCCATAGGCCACAACCCATCTCCATACACCTCAAACTCTCTCAAATTCTTGGTCCCAAGTTCATGTTTTTCTATATAATGTTACATGAATAGAATCTAGTGTAATTATAACACCGATGCAAAGCGAGTGGGTGAGGTATGACTCATTTTAACAAGCTAAATATGGTATTATTCTACACTCTGTAGCTAATATAATTTTAATTCAGGCATATAATTTCACATTTGTACTAAGACAAACATGCCTGATAGCTTTTATGATCACAGGAAGAAATCTATTCTTTACAGAATTGGGGAAAGACTGACGGCATGTCTGGCAACCTTGCTGTAGCCGATTTCATCAAAATTGCAAAGTATACTTATCTAGCAAAGTATACTTTGAGGGAGTAATCATTGATTTTTCCGAAATGCATTATTTCATACAGAACTAACGATTGCATATATTTGATAATTAAAGCTATGCAGAATTATTATACTGAATTTATTACATTATCACAGCCAAAATTGGCTGTGATAATGTAATAAATTCAGTATAATAAAAAATAATAAACTTATCCTAAAATTGAAAATTTCTCCCTCAAAGTATACTTTGCGAGAAAAGCATACTTTGCAATGTTGGTGAAATGGGCTACTGATTGATTGATTGGTTTAATGATATTGATTCATAGAATGGTATTGATTGATTGACTATGGGCTACTGGTCATGTCTGGCAATCATATTGTCGGATGCTGGAGGTGTTTCTTTCTTGTAAAGAGGAATATGTTATGATAGTCTTGACCCACATCTGGCATGCCTGTATGTCTTATATTTGTTTATATTCCAAATCTGGCAAGTGTTCATGATTTCTCTCTGACGGCGGCCATGTTTGACAGAGCTGCCAAATCTGGCAGATCTTGGGAAGCACATTAGAATCGCTATATTAACCCTTATCCCGCTAACCGCGACTACGGGTCATGCTGCACTTTACATGTTAGCAGTGCTTTGCGCGACTACCGGTCGTGATTTGGGGAAGCCTTATTTGAACCTCGTTTTCGTCATTTTGCTGTTCATAGATACATAACAGGGTTTACATTTAGCTTTCCAAGGGTCGAATGACATATTTTATTGGAAAATTAACCAATTAAAGATGAAAGATCATTCACATCACAGCGTTGAAAACGGAAATAGAATCGGAAATACCGGGGAAATACCATCCAAAAATGGCGGCTCGCACAGGCCAACATAGGCTTGATACAAACGAAGTTTTACAGCGGATATTTGACGATAGCGACTATTCAGACAGTGACAGCGACTTAGAAGACAATATTGAAGCTGTTATTCGACATGCCAATTTTGTCAGAGAAGTTGACATAGAACAATCGACGCGTGACATCAATGTCGAAGCCGATGAACAGAGTGGGTGGGGTAAAGTTGACAGCTCCCTGTTGTTGCCATTTATCGGCAATCCTGGCCTGAAATGCCCATTACCAGCAGACCCAACGCCTATAGACTGCACTATGACGTACCCAACGCCTATAGACTGCTTCAATGTATTATTTGATGACAATATGTGGACAGTTCTAGTTGGAGAAACGAACAAATATGCAGCAAACAAGATTGCCACAGAGCAGCTGAAACCACACAGTCGATTACACAAATGGAAGGAGTAGTTCTGCATGCCATAATCCTTGCAACTTGTTTATTCTGATAGCTGTTTTACGGCAAATAAAATGGAGAAAAAAAAAGATAAATAAATTTGCCTAAGTTATATCACATAGAACTAATGGAAGGAGGTGACAGTCGATGAGATGAAAGTATTTTTCTCCCTAGTCATTGCCATGGGAATCACACGGAAAACTGAAATCGATTTGTATTGGTCGACAAAGGAGTGCCTATCGACACCGTTTTTCGGCAAGCGCATGTCAAAGGACAGGTTTTTGTTGTTGATGGCAAATCTGCATATTGCCGATAACTCTGCAGCTGCAAATGAAGGCGAACCCAGTTATGACCGACTGCACAAACTTCGACCTTTCATACAGATGCTCCAGACTAACTTTTTGAAATATGAACCGGATCAGAATCTCAGCTTCGATGAAGCCACGTGTTCATTTAAAGGTCGTGTTCAATTTAGGGTTTATAACCTCATGAAACCAAACAAATTCGGTATGAAACTGTACCAGGTGTGCGAGGCTTCGTCTGGGTATTGTGTCGGTTTTGACATTTACCATGGAACTACAGATTGTATCCAGCTTGTCGAGGCACTGGAGTCTCCAGCTGATGATGGTTTCTCATCGAATAACTACATAGACTTAACGACCACGTCAAAGATTGTTATCGGTATGCTCGTACAAACGGGTTTGTTGTCCAAGGGCCATCACGTATTCATGGACAACTACTACAATTCCCCTGAACTTTTCACTGAACTTGAACTCCTGGATACGTATGCGTGTGGAACATTACGGGTTAACAGAAAAGGTGCGCCGAAAGCCCTTTCTTTGGTAAAAAAACTGAAACAGGGCGAAGCAATTTTCCGTCGGAAAGGAAATATGTTGGCCATGAAATATCATGACAAACGCGACGTGAACATTCTTACCACTATCCATGAGGCGAAATTCGGCGTGACTGATCACGTTGACCGGCATACAAATGAGGCAATCATGAAACCTGTGGCCATTATTGACTACATCAAACAGATGGGAGGTGTGGATCTGAGTGACCAGATCATACAGTACTATGACGTACTGCAGAAAACCCCGAAATGGTGGAAAAAGCTTTTCCTCCACCTGTTCAATCTTCTGCTAGTAGCGAGTTCCGAACCGCAATAGTGGAGTCCTTGATCGATTCATCTCAAGATGCGCCTACACCATCACGAGGAGGACGAAAGGCTGACAACGTCGACCGTCTCACAGCCAGACATTTCGCGGCACACATCCCATCACAAGAGGGTGTAAAACGGAAAAATCCATCCGAGACTGTGTTGTATGCAATGTACCTACAAAAAATCGGGTTGGTTTCAAGCGAAAAGGGACCACCATGGAATGTCGCGAGTGTAAGAAGGCCATGTGCATGCCAGTGTGCTTCACAAGGTATCACACAATGAAAATGTACACGCCTTCTGTTCATGCTGTAAATGGTGACGGTCCTGACAACAGTGATAGCTCGGACAGTGATTAACTTTACCCTAATTGTATGCTGCTGAAATACAATGCACCATATGAAAAATGGCCAGATTAAGGTTTGTGAAAAGTGTAGCCCCAGATCAGCCTGCGCATCTGCGCAGTCTGATCAGGGCCTTCACTGATCAAAATTTGCTAATGAAACACACCTGATGCTTCTAATGAACAATTTAGATCATTATCATGCACCGGGAGTGTGCTAGATGATTGGTGGCACTTTTTCTCATGGTGTGTAACAAATCTCAAATTTAGACACATGGATAAGTATCGGTTAATGCTGATTCTATGCTAAACATCAAACAATCCACATCGTAGGCATGGCAGGGACTTGGATTGATATTTGTAAAATGTTTTATAACATGGCCATGGATTTATAAATTGTATACTGTTGCCAGATTCCCTTGTTATTTCGATGTTGTTTATTTACCTCAATAGTGTCCCAGATAAACTGAGTATATTAGCTCCCAGTTTACTTTTTTTTTTCTTATTTCTCCACAAAACAAAACACAAAACAATAATATTTTGTTCTTTAGAATGAATGGTGAGATAAATTGTAGCAGTTGTGATTTTGTGGAGAAATATGAAAAAAAAAAAAAAAAAAAAAAAAAAATATTTGTATTACCTGGGGTCCTGACAAAATTATAGTAAGTATTTCATTTTACAAATTAGCTGTCCATATGCATCTTTCTTTACTGTAGAAAAAATATGCAAGGTTGACATGGATTGAAATAATAATAAACAAGAGCTGTAGGAGAACAGCATAGCTCGACTACGAGGGTTGTCGATGTACACATAGCTTGACAAACAAGGTGGCTGTGGCCTGCATAAAAACCTTAACCAAGGTTGACTAAAAACCTTAACCAAGGGAAATTAAGTAAGTAATTCAAGGTTAAATGTAGGTCAATGTCAGATATAGGTCAGTGGTTATTGATGTACATCACTAGGAGATGAAGTTTTCCAAGTATGGTTGCTGTATGCCCAGGAGTATTCCATATACAAGCTTGACTAAAAACCTTAACCAAGAGGAAATAACTAAGTAATCCAAGGGTGAAAGTAGGTCAAGGTCAAATATAGGTCAGGGATTATTGATGTACATCACTAGGAGATGAAGTTGTCCAAGTATGGTTGCTGTATGCCCAGGAGTATTCCATATACAAGCTTGACTAAAAACCTTAACCAAGGGGAAATAACTAAGTAATCCAAGGATAAAAGTAGGTCAAGGTCAAATATAGGTCCGGGATTATTGATGTACATCACTAGTAGATGAAGTTGTCGAAGTATGGTTGCTGTAGGCCCAGGAGTATTCCATATACAAGCTTGACTATAAACATTAAGCAAGTTTGAGTACAAACCTTAACCAAGGGGAAATAAGTAAGTAATTCAAGGTTAAATGTAGGTGAAGGTAAAATATATGTATATCCCTATGGGAATAAGTTATCCAAGTATGGTGTCTGGATGCACAATAGTATTCCATGTACAAGCTTGACTAAAAACCTTAACGAAGGTTGACTAAAAACCATAACCAAGGGGAATTAACTAAGTAATTCAAGGTTAAATGTAGGTCAAGGTCAAATATAGGTAAGGGGTCATTGATGTACATCACTTGGAGATGAAGTTGTCCAAGTATGGTTGGTGTCGGGCCAGGAGTATTCCATCTACAAGCTTGAATACAAACCTTAACCAATGGGAATTAACTAAGTAATTAAAGGTTAAATGTAGGTCAAGGTCAAATATAGGTCAGGGGTTGTTGATGTACATCACTAGGAGATGAAGATGTCCAAGTATGGTGGGTGTAGGGCCATGAGTATTCCATCTACAAGCTTGACTAAAAACCTTAACCAAGGCGTGACGGTGACCACCGTCACGCCTTGGTTAAGGTTTTTAGTATATGTGACTACATAAGCTCTAACTATTCTTCGAATAGTCGAGCTAATAAATATTCTTCGAATAGTCGAGCTAAAAATTAATAAATTTCTCCTTAAATTTAAAATTTCTCCCTATTCTTTGCTAGATAAGTATACTTTGCAATGTTGGTGAAATAGGCTGCAGATAATCACGAGATTTGGTTTGTAAATCCTAATTAATGTGTTACACAAACACTTACACAAAGTTCACACTGTTAAATTCCTGTTATGGTTGATTTTAAGGATAAAATCAAGTTGAAGTGGCGCTCAATTTTGAATCCAAAAACGCCAAAACTGTCCCATAAAGTTATTAAATCACCAAGCCACTCTTTGATTACCTGTGTAAATACCAAAAATCTGGCAAGATGGCCGACATTTTTGACAGATTTGCCCGACGTCAGAGCATCATAATTGGTCAAATGGCGTCATGTGGTACAGTTTCAGAACCTATAAATACAACCCAATTGGCTAGGATCCCGTGGTTCAGCTCATAAGAGCAAAAGATAACTATGTGGCGCATTGTCGCCAGTGACCAGTAGTCGTCATATGAATGTAACCAGTACCCGGCATGGTCTTGTTGTAGAATAACACTCAGATAATAAATTGAATACCTGAATAAACATCTTCCATTGACTCTCCATAAGCCATCCTGATACAACAACAAACCGTAAAGCCGTTCGCCTGTGTTTGTTACAATAATAACTCTCGTTAACTCAAATTTTCGTTAACTCAAAGTATCTTCCTCAGTGGGACTTTGAGTAAACGAGTGTAGACTGTAGTCGAGTCATTCTGGCATAGAATGGTTATTACCAGTCTTCGAAATTAGCCGGGTGCCCGATGCCCGAGACGTGTAGAAATCGCGACGGACGTGTAAATTTTCCAATCTCACATGCCCGACTGGCACCTGTTTTAAAAATGCATAAACGTAATAAAACTGGACAGTAGAAATGTTTTTCTAAATTCTTTAAAATTACGAATTGTTTACACCGGAATTGAAAGTCGTCTAGCAGCGGACAGGTGTAAATTCGCGTTTTCGCTTACTGACATCTCGGCCCTATGACGAGTCGGCCGATCGATACCCCGGGTGTGGGTCAAAACGTACCCGATACCTCGCCCCCGGTATGACTAGAAACTGGAGAGGACCGGAAAAGAGATTTCTCTTTCCTCGTCCCGGGTCGTTTCGTCCTAATTTTTTTGTATATGTGTTTATACTACAAGCCTATGACAAATTGCCAATGTGCGCTGACGTAATTACTGATGTTTTAATTAGAGATTGGTGAGCATTGTAAACCATGGTCAGACTACGCGAATCCACTGCCTGGTCTGGCCGCTAATGCAATAAGCCGGGATTTGTCGGGAGATCGAGACCCAATTCACATAAACACGTTTGTTGTGTCGCTTTATACTGGTTCCCAGTAGTATTGTTTCGCTATGCTGCGCATCCGACAGGGTACCAGTCTAGTGTGTACTACGTGACTGACGTCAGCAACTGCGTGTATTGATCTTTGATATGGCCTTGTGCCCCGCGGTGTGAAATTTACACTTAGTAATACTTGACAAGCGCGGTGTGTTTGAAGTCTTAGTCTCGGCTTTCACTGTAGACGAATCAGCATCGTGTAAACACAGTTTGCCAACTAATGATGGAGTTTTATGACTTACGCGGAATTGCATTTTGCCTATTGGAATACAGGACACGGAATACATATCGGAAATTACCGTTAATGGCGTTATGCAATATTTTTCATGGAAAATGTTTAATGTCGCCAAAATAGCACCGACCATATCCGGCAAGGTAAATGTTTTGAAAAGAGCGTTGTGTCAATGTATGCGAATGTAAGCGATGCCTAATTGGATACGACCAGTTTCAATTCAAATGATAGCGGCCAGATTGGAATGAAAGGAAAATAGCGATTGTGGTGCTATTTTTTTTTTGCCGACAAAAACTTGACATGGCCGCTGTTCACATACAAAAATGCCGTGTGGGAATGAAAATAGCTGGCCGCTGGTCGCAGTTCGGGGTGGTCGTTATTCCAAGGTCTTATAAAGAACAAAATTGGACGGGGGTATTTTTTAACTGGCCGTTGTGGACAGGTGGTCGCTATTCCCAGGTGGTCGTTAGCACAGGTTTGACTGTATATCTATTTATTGTAATTATTTAAATTAATTAATTTAAAACATTATGCTCGATGTATTTTAATGTTAGTAATACAGGGATCATTTTACAGGGCGAAGTTCTCTCCCTAAATTGTCTGACTTACTTTTGAGTTGAGGGAGAAGTAGTTTTTCACTATATAAAACATAAAGTATCGTTTACTCATACGGCCATATGATAAGTATTACTAAATAAGCGGTAAAATTCTGCAAATATATGGGCACCTAGAAGTTCATTCGGGCAAGTAAATTTTTCAAAGGGCAAGTGTCTCAAAATGTTTTTGTGAAGACTGTATTACTCACCATTTTTTACACATCCAGTATCTACCAGTTGTTCTCGTACATCTTTGTCAGTTGTTATATTACCTGCATCCATTGTCATTTTTCCGTCACAACTAGAAAATCAAAATCAATTGAGTGACTGGGGTTTTATGTTCGTTCAAGAGAACGGTACAACCATACAATATGGTTCAGTAGCAATGAAAGGTGTTAACTCCACTGATTCTGACTACCTATTTGAATGAATGTGATTGATTGACTGATTGGATTGACTGATTGATTGATTGAACATGATTAATTGATGGATTGAACTGACTTAATTTATTAATTGAAAAGCATGATTGATTGAATGTATGTGATAGCGAAGGCTTAAATATAAGGTTCGACCATGTCCAGCCATGGGTAAACATTTGCCGTGGCACGAGGGAACTGTTTGAATCACAAGGCCGTAGGCAATCGTTTACCACAGCTGGACATGGTCGAACATTATTGTTACATTTCCATCGGAAATATCATGCAATTTTAGCATATTATGCAGTAATTTCGCTACTTTGATAACTCGCTCCCTTCCAACAGAGCTTGATTGACTGATTAAATGAGCTTGATTGACTGATTGAATGACTGATTGCTTGATTGACTGAGCTTGATTGACTGATTGTTTGATTGACTGAGCTTGATTGATTGCTTGATTGACTGATTTAATGAGCTTGATTGACTGATTGACTGATTGAATGAGCTTGATTGACTGATTGACTGACCTTGATTGACTGATTGACTGAGCTTGATTGAATGGAATGTATGGATTGAATGTGTTTGATTAAATACGCTTGATTGAATGATCTTGATTGATTGACTGAATGAACATGCTTGGGTGGTTGGTTGATTGATTGAACGATATTGATGGATTGATCGAGTAGGCTTGATTGTCTGAATGAACCTGTAGTGTATTTCACCAACATTGCAAAGTATTCTTATCTAGCAAAGTATAATTTGAGAGAGTAATCATTTATTTTTCCTGAAATGCATTCTTTCATATAGAACTAATGACTGCATATATTTGATGATTAAAAGTATGTAGTATTATTATACTGAATTTATTACATTATCACAGCCAAAATGGCTGTGATAATGTAATAAATTCAGTATAATAAACATTAATAAATTTATCCTTAAATTGAAAATTTCTCCCTCAAAGAAGTATACTTTGCTAGATAAGTATACTTTGCAATGTTGGTGAAATAGGCTACAGATTGAATGATTGGTTTAATGATATTGATTCATAGAATGGTATTGATTGATTGACGGAATGAGCTTGGTTGATTGATTGATTATTGAATCAGATTGCAGAGCTCCAGATAAGCTGCGTATTTGCTTAAATACCCAATTAAAATTGCCAAAACCCCAATTGAAATCAGAAGTAGCGAGTATCAAAAAGCAATACAAATTTTATGGTACCTTTATCATGCTGCAGAAAACAATAAGCAAACCATACATATAGCATATTTTTCTTATTTTCTAAAAAAACACATCTTGGTATTCCATTAGAATTGTCTCCAAGGAGACAATTCTAATGAAATGCCAAGACTTGTTTGCATTTTGAAGCAAAATATTCATTAATTGCTGTCTGTTGATGTGTAAACAGTAGTGTGATTTTATTGTACCCAATTACAATTTTGAAATACCCAATTGCTTAAGAAATGATGGAGTGACAATACTCAATATACTAATTCCTTACCTGGAGCCCTGTGATTGATTGATTGATTTATTGAATGCGAGTGATTGATCGAATGGTCTTGTCTGATTGATTAATTGACTGATTGATTGAATGATCTTGATGAGATTCAATGTGCTTGATGGATTGACTAACTGAAGAGCGTAATTGATTGACTAAATGGCTTTGGTTGGCTGATTGGTCAGGCTCAATGTACATTAGAAGCATGACATGACAAACAGTGCAGACCCTAATCAGACTGCGCAGTCTGAACTGGGTCTACACTGGTCACAAAGGCCATAAACCCCATTTCAATATAGGAATGAATGGCCTTTTTGTGGAATTTATCGGGGTATAAAATTGGAAAAGTCTCGGGAATACTGGACGAAGCAATAAAAAATTACAATTTTCGAGAAAAAAAAAAATATATTTTTTTCGAAAATTGTAATTTTGTTAAGGCCTCGTCCAGTATTCCCGCGACTTTTCCAAGTTTATATCCCCGATAAATTCCACAAAAAGGCCATTCATTCCTTATAATTCCAGCATTTGAAATAAATTCATCAAGAAAATGTGTTTATTTTCCGTTTTCTTAAGAATTATTTGAACTGCGCCTCACGGTTACGGAAAGTAGTTCGGCGTGGGATTTTACTGGGATATAAATTTTGGATAGAGACTTGCTACGGGCCAATCAAATGTTAGGGAATTGTGTAAATATTTTTTTACTGGAATTATTCGCAAATAATGAACGCCAAACTACAAGTTCATGAATATACTCAGTCTAAGCCATTTGCATAGAAAACTGTGAATTCAGCGTTCATTGAAACCATACTTTTCGTCATCCATGAAATTGCTTACCATGATTCGTTCTTGTGGTGGTAACATATTGCCTGCGTGCACGCCCATTTACAGTGTGTGTGGAGTATACACGTGTCGGCAAACATGTACTTATCGCACATGTTACTCACATCTAGCTTCGTCACACTGTAGTCCGTGCCGATGTATAAGGAATTATCCTGAAGATAGAAAAATGATGGATGAAAAGGACTGATTGGTTGATTGATTAATCTATACATTTCCTAGCCTTGCCTGATACACTTGATATCAAGACATACACATGGCATTCTATATTTACCAGTTAACATGTTTTGTATTGGCCCAATACATACTTGGCCCGGTTGCTCAAAGCTTCTGTTAGCTTAACAGAATGTTAAATCCTTAGCAATGCTAAGGATTTAACAGTCTGTTAAGCTAACAGAGGTTTTGAGCAATCGGGTCCAGACCGATAACAACGCCATAACAGGTATGACCTGATACAAATATCCGAGCTACAACGAACTGAAAACTGACGTTTCATTGGTAAAACGGAGTCACATGACGTTACCGACAGTGTATGATGCAACGCAAACAAATCCACGCTCTTCTCAACAAAAACTAATTTATATTTGATCATTGGCTAGCATAAATTAAAACATTAACTGATAAACAGAATACCAGCCTAGTGTCTGTTGATATCAAGCTTATCAGGCTCCGCTCAGAGAAACAATAGGAATTCCACGGCGAGACTCAGAATTCCTACGCGTTTCCTAGCATTGCCTGATAATCTTGATATCAAATGATACTAGCATGATATTCTCTTATGTAAAATATTTAAATATTTACCTGTAGCTACAATAATTCGCCTCAGATATGTTATCTACGGTTCCAATTTGACCCATTCAAAAAATGTGAGCAACCGAAGTGCATACCAAAACTTGTTGCATGTAGGTCAAAATTTGGTAAACTGTATATTTTTTACCTTTCAACAAATAATTTCGACAGACAATTTAATCGCACAGACATTTCTATCATTTCTCGGGAAGCCATGACACTCTATGTTCATCCGGAATTCCGTGTGACGTCATCTCACCAGCTGGCGACTTGCCTTCCGCGGTTATCAGCCAATCATATGTAGTGTAACAACGACTGTACTTTTAGCGATGACGTCATCGGTGAAGCCCACGGTGATTGGAAAACATGATTTCCCGAGAAATGATAGAAATGTCTGTGCGATTAAATTGTCTGTCGTGACGCACAGAACAGGTATAAATGTAGGTTTGATCAAATGTTCGATTGGAAACAATGTTTTCTCTATGCAAAATGTTTCTTTACGGGCCGGGACGACGTAAAAGTGTATTTTGAACCTGATGTTTACTCCTTTATATAGCAGTATCGGCCTCGGAAATGTGTCCGTTCTTTCCCGACCTAGCAATGATGATACTTTTTTCAAACAAAACAATCGATAGCTCGAAAACGCGTTGACATAGCGCATCGGGGAATATATCGTTGCGGAATACTAACATTGTCCCAACTTCTGCAATAGGCGACAATGATATAACTCGGTTGACATTTTGTGAGAGTCCGGTGTCTCGAGGCCGTCCGGGTTCGGCCTATTAACAAGGGCTGTAGGAGAACAGCATAGCTCGACTACGAGGGTTGTCGATGTACACATAGCTTGACAAACAAGGTGGCTGCGGCCTGCATAAAAACCTTAACCAAGGTTGACTAAAAAACTTAACCAAGGGAAATTAAGTAAGTAATTCAAGGTTAAATGTAGGTCAATGACAGATATAGGTCAGGGGTTATTGATGTACATCACTAGGAGATGAAGTTTACCAAGTATGGTTGCTGTAGGCCCAGGAGTATTCCATATAGAAGCTTGACTAAAAACCTTAACCAAGGGGAAATAAGTAAGTAATCCAAGGATAAAAGTAGGTCAAGGTCAAATATAGGTCAGGGATTATTGATGTACATCACTAGGAGATGAAGTTGTCCAAGTATGGTTGAGGTAGGCCCAGGAGTATTCCATATACAAGCTTGACTATAAACATTAACCAAGTAATTCAAGGTTAAATGTAGGTGAAGGTAAAATATAGGTCAGGGGTTATTGATGTACATCCCTATGAGAAAAAGTTATCCAATTATGGTGTCTGTATGCACAATAGTATTCTATATACAAGCTTGACTAAAAACCTTAACCAATGTTGACTAAAAACCTTAACCAAGGGGGATTAACTAATTAATTCAAGGTTAACTGTAGGTCAAGGTGAAATATAGGTCAGGGGTTGTTGATGTACATCACTAGGAGATGAAGTTGTCCAAGTATGGTTGGTGTAGGGCCAGGAGTATTCCATGTACAAGGTTGACTAAAAACCTTAACCAAAGAGAATTAACTAAGTAATTGAAGAGGAAATGTAGGTGAAGGTCAAATATAGATCAGGGGTTATTGATGTACATCCCTATGAGAAAAGGTTGTCCAAGTATGGTGTCTGTATGCACAATAGTATTCCATGTACAAGCTTGAGTAAAAACCTTAACCAATATTGACTAAAAACCTTTACCAAGGGGGATTAACTAATTAATTCAAGGTTAAATGTAGGTCAAGGTGAAATATAGGTCAGGGGTTGTTGATGTACATCACTAGGAGATGAAGTTGTCCAAGTATGGTTGGTGTAGGGCCAGGAGTATTCCATGTACAAGGTTGACTAAAAACCTTAACCAAAGAGAATTAACTAAGTAATTGAAGAGGAAATGTAGGTGAAGGTCAAATATAGATCAGGGGTTATTGATGTACATCTCTATGAGAAAAGGTTGTCCAAGTATGGTGTCTGTATGCACAATAGTATTCCATGTACAAGCTTGAGTAAAAACCTTAACCAAGGTTGACTAAAAACCTTAACCAAGGGGAATTAAGTAAGTAATTGAAGAGGAAATATAGGTGAAGGTGAAATATATATCAGGGGTTGCTGATGTACATTACTAGGAGATGAAGTTGTCCAAGTATGGTGGGTGTAGGGCCAGTAGTATTCCATATAC
Organism: Conchocele bisecta; assembly: GCA_029237695.1. Taxonomy (NCBI): domain Eukaryota; kingdom Metazoa; phylum Mollusca; class Bivalvia; order Lucinida; family Thyasiridae; genus Conchocele; species Conchocele bisecta. Next base: position 37,942,956 of record CM055276.1, read on the forward strand.
AAGCTTGACTAAAAACCTTAACCAAGGGGAATTAACTAAGTAATTCAAGAGGAAATGTAGGTCAAGGTCAAATATAGATCAGGGGTTATTGATGTACATCGCTATGAGAAAATGTTGTCCAAGTATGGTGTCTGTATGCACAACAGTATTCCATGTAGAAAGCTTGACTAAAAACCTTAACCAAGGTTGACTAAAAACCTTAACCAATGGGAATTAACTATATAAGCAATTCAAGGTTAAATGTAGGTCAAAGTGAAATATAGGTCAGGGGTTGTTGATGTACATCACTAGGAGATAAAGTTGTCCAAGTATGGTTGGTGTAGGGCCAGGAGTATTCCATATACAAGCTTGACTAAAAACCTTAACCAAGGGGAATTAACTAAGTAATTGAAGAGGAAATGTAGGTCAAGGTCAAATATAGACCAGGGGTTATTGATGTACATCCCTATGAGAAAAGGTTGTCCAAGTATGGTGTCTGTATGCACAATAGTATTCCATGTACAAGCTTGACTAAAAACAATAACCAAGGTTGACTAAAAACCTTAACCAAGGGGAATTAACTAAGTAATTCAAGAGGAAATGTAGGTGAAGGTCAAATATAGATCAGGGGTTAGTGATGTACATCACTAGGAGATGAAGTTGTCCAAGTATGGTGGGTGTAGGGCCAGTAGTATTCCATATACAAGGTTGATTAAAAACCTTAACCAAGGCGTGACGGTGATGCCGACGCCGACGCCGACGCCGACGCCGACGCCGACGCCGGGGTGACAACATAAGCTCTACTTATTCTTCGAATAGTCAAGCTAAAAAGTAAGCAACCTTGTATAATGGAGTATATGGAGGGGGTCAAAAAAAATTTGTTTAGCTTATTTTTTTTCTTCATTTATTGATGCTTTTAGGCATATTTAATGTATTTATAGACCTCGGTCCATTACATCAACCTGTGCATGGCAGTCGAGCCTTACATGAATGCATGTGTGAAATATTAAGCATTTTAGATGAAGGAAATAAGAAGTTATAACATATCATATTTCTCAAATGTTAAGTTTTGTAAAGAGACTAAGTATTTGACCTTAGACTTGGAATCAGTGGGGGTTGGACGGCATGGATTTGGCACAACATGGTAGTAAAGCATTACAGGAATGCATGTGAGAAATATTAAGCATTTTAGATGAAGGAAATAGAAGTTATAACAATATTTCTCTGATGTTAAGTTTTGTAAAGAGACTAAGTATTTGTCCTTGACCTTGGGATCAGCGGGGGTTGGACGGTCGTGGATTTGGCACAGCATGGTAGTAGAGCCTTACAGTAATGCATGTGTGAAATATTAAGCATTTTAGATGAAGGAAATAAGAAGTTATAACATATCATATTTCTCTGATGTTAAGTTTTGTAAAGAGACTAAGTAGGATCAGCGGGGGTTGGACGGTGGTGGATTTGGCACAGCATGGTAGTAGAACCTTACAGGAATGCATGTGTGACATATTAAGCATTTTAGATGAAGGAAATAGAAGTTATAACAATATTTCTCTGATGTTAAGTTTACGGACGCACGCGGACGCACACACACACACGGATGGACGGACGGACAGAGACGGACGGACGGACAACCTGACTCCAGTATACCCCCCACAACTCGTTGCGGGGGGTATAAAAATCACTCTTCCATGTGTTACATTAAAGAGATGGGGTTAAATAGCTACCCTTGCGAGATGTATGGAGCGGGGTAGCAATTTTGTTTCTAATTTACCTGCAACTTCATGCTCCATATGGCGTACGATGTATTCTGAGTTTCAAAAGGACTATATACAGCGTGCTCCTCAACTAGCGGGGTGCTTGGATTGGCATCATTATCCTTCATGAATAGGCTGTATATGTTTCCTTCATCTGCAAAAATATCAATTGTTTTCAGAGCTCCAGTTAAGGTGCATAATTTGGAGGTAAATTTCTTATTTCTCCATTAAAAATGGCAAGTTGGGAGTGCTTTAGAATCGTCGCAATGAGACGATTCTAAAGGACTCCCAACTTGCCATTTTTGATGAAGAAATAACAAAATTTCACCCCAAGTTGGTCAAATTACGCACCTTAACTGGAGCTCTGGTTTTATAAGTAAATTTAGTTACATGATGGTGTTTAACGTCCTGCCAACAACTAAGGTCGTTTTAGGCCGAGTTAACAGGGTGAAATCCCACATTTGACCTGTATGTATGTATCATGGGAGAATCCAAAAATCAGAACTGATTACTTACATAAGATACATATATATTCAGCCCTGAAATTAGAATAACCTGACCTGCTGTCGGGTCCTCACCAGACCAGTAGCCTATTTCACCAACATTGCAAAGTATACTTATCTAGCAAAGTATACTTTGAGGGAGTAATCATTTATTTTAGCCGAAATGCATTATGTCATATAGAACTAACCACTGCATATATCTGTTGATTAAAAGTATGCAGAATTATTATACTGAATTTATTACATTATCACAGCCAAAATGGCTGTGATAATGTAATAAATTCAGTATAATAAACATTAATAAATTTATCCTAAAATTGAAAATTTCTCCCTCAAAGTATACTTTGCTACTAAAGTATACTTTGCAATGTTGATGAAATGGGCTACTGGTCCTGATTGATCAAGTGTTGATAGGTTGATGAAATGGGCTACTGGTCCTGATTGATCAAGTGTTGATAGGTTGATGAAATGGGCTACTGGTCCTGATTGATCAAGTGTTGATAGGTTGATGAAATGGGCTACTGGTCCTGATTGATCAAGTGTTGATAGGTTGATGAAATGGGCTACTGGTCCTGATTGATCAAGTGTTGATAGGTTGATGAAATCGGCTACTGGTCCTGATTGATCAAGTGTTGATAGGTTGAAATCGGCTACAGAGCCACTTAGCTACACTCCCTAAAAGTAATAAGATTATTATTAATCTTACATCTTTTATGGGTATAACTGGATTAAACTGAGGATCAAACCAAGGATATCGGGAATCTGGTGAGGATGAACCCAATCGTTAAATATACCCTTTGCTCCCAGCCAAAAGTCAGCACCTGAAGTAAAACCTCTCTATTTCGAACAATTGTTCGGTTCAGAGACGTTGCACTATATACTGATTCATAGCTGAACTGAAGTAACACATAATTAAATTTCAGTTCACTCTCTAAAGTGATCCCAATGCATTCTGATTCACAATCCACCTGAAGCAACGTATATTTTCAGTCCACTCTCTAAATTATTCCAATGCATTCTGATTCATAACCCACCTGAAGCGACGTATATATTTCTAGTCTTGTCATCAGCTGATGAATTATCTACAACAAGCTTGAGTAACTGCACGCCGGACTTGTAGTATATGGGGCGTCCATGCACTGGCTCGATGTCTGTGCTCATCAGCTGGTATTTCAAAATCTTCCCGATAAACACGTCTGGTGTGTCTTTATGCAGCGTACACTGGAATCATCAGGCGTGTTCGTATTTCAGGATTTGATTTATTGTGTTTAACTGCCTATCAACAGCTAAGGTCATCTAAAGCCGGGCCAATGAGTTCGAGCCCGCATGTAACCTGCTGTATTGCCGAGAAAATTCCAAAATCAGAACAGAATATTTACATCGAAATAAATATATATTCAGCCCTGAAATTAGAATAACCTAACCTGGTGCCAAGTCCATACCACACCAACGTCAATTGGCCCCTTCCCCTACAAGTAATATGATTAGGAATAAGCATATTACTCATACAAGGGGTATAACCAGATTAAACCCTCACATACAAGAAAGCCAAAGACGTACCCGAGGGTTAAACCATGTCTCCGTTCGGGATACCAGTAAGAATGAATCCAGGGGCCCGTTTCACTAAACTTCGTACGACTAAAATGTTCGTAAGTGCAAAATTATCATAGTCTGTAAATTTCACATTAACAATGTTTTCTTGTAAATAATTATTGGATTTACATATGCTCAATAAATGTAAATCCATAAATTGACATTTACAGACCATCTTAAATTTGAACTTACGAACATTTTAGTCGTAAGAAGTTTAGTGAAACGGGCCCCTGATCGTTAAATTACCCATCGCATGCTCCCACCTACCAACCACTCGTAGTTAAGGAAGGGTAAGTGACATACTGGTACATACATTACCGTAATAATCATAACTATTCAAGCTTTCGGCATTAACCCTTAGATCGCCATCTTAATTTTTTTGTCGTCTGCTGTTTATTTTCTATTTTCCATTTTTACCATCAAAAACATGCTTTGAGAGAACTTTAGAATAATTTACAACATGCTTTGACAGCACTTCAGAAACATTTCCATTGGAAATGATTCTGAAGTGCTGTGAAACCATGTTTTTATTGAGAAATAAGGCAAGATATAAAAGCGACAGCAGACGACAATTGTTGTGAGTAGCGGTCTAAGGCTTAATGTGATATGTTGAACAAAATTTCACTAACCAAGAACCCACTCTTCCAACGTTTCCGCATGATTGATTGTGAAATCTTAAATGGATGTCACTTAGCGTTTAGTAGATCACTAATTCCTTGATAAAGGAATTGCAGGCGCGGATCCAGGATTTCGGGTTAGGGCGTAACTATTTTGCAATACTTGACTACTAAAAATTACCGGAAATTGTTTGAAATCTACATCGCATTTCCTGCGTTCTGGCGCATTTTGGAGCAAAAAAACGTGCCTTGTAACTTGTAAAAAATCTTTATTCTAAAAAATTTTATGGGGGGCGCGCGCCGGGTCCGCCCCCCCCCCCCCCCCCCACCCCCCCCCCCCCCCCCCTGAATCCGCCCATGTATTGTGCCGAAATGTTGGAAGAGTGGGCTCTTGATTACTGAAGTATTGTCAATATAACTAGAGAAAATGAGCCCAAAATACCCTCGACCGCCGCCTGGACCGACACATACAAAGTTTTAACGCCAGACGGACGGACAAACGGAATTATGAAAACTTTATACTTCTCGACATACTTCGTATGCCGGGGGTATAAATATTCAGACACAATTTATTCTGGGGAAACATATGTTAATATATCAGTGATACTATATTTTATGTACATCTTGGTTGTGTTTTTCTAGTTTCGAGGTAGAACCAATAATCCATTAAACTGTGTTTATTTCATTGGATGATAGTCCAGGTGTTACATTTATAATAGTATAGCCAATTGTTCTCGTCATTTTATGCATTTTATTTCCACTTCAGGGGACCAGTAGTCTATTTCACCAACATTGCAAAGTACACTTATCTACCAAAGTATACCTTGAGGGAGAAATTTTCAATTTAAGGATAAATTTATTAATTTTCATTATACTGAATTTATTACATTATCACAGCCATTTTGGCTGTGATAATGTAATAAATTCAGTATAATAATTCTGCATACTTTTAATCATAAAATATATGCCGTCGTTAGTTCTATATTTCGGGAAAAATAAATGATTACTCCCTCAAAGAATACTTTGCTAGAAAAGTATACTTTGCAATGTTGGTGAAATAGGCTAGATGTCATTTCCATAACGTACATTTACATGACGTAAACATAGCTTTACATTTACTCTTTTTTTTTTCAACGGCATTATACATAAAACTGAAGGGGCATCTATTAAGAAACATGTAAAAAATAAGGTAAGCTAATTGTATTAGTTTGAAACAGAGCAATTTAGTAGCAAGTCGTGGAATTTCTCATTTATGGTAACCCAACAACATGTATTTAATATGAATCAGTAAAGTTAAACAAAACAAAATAGCTTGGCATGAAACAGAATGCCGTGTTTTACTAGATGTACCAACCATCGTTATAAAGCTACATTTAATTAATAGCACAGCCTCAAAAAAAATATGGGCGTAACGGAAATGATTTATGTAACGGTAATGACAAAATGTAACGGTAATGACTCTCCATTTAATTAAAATACTACTACAGCATAATAAACTAGATTGGTCAGTAAAGCGAGGCTTACGGAATACCCCCCCGCGTGGGCCCAGGTACCCCTAAAATATGTAAAAATTTCCTGTGAATTTGTCACAGGGTGGTAGAGGTCCATTGGAGCAATGAGTGTGTGAAATGTGAAGCAGATCCGAGCAAGGAAATAGAAGTTATAACCGATTTCTCTGATGTTAAGTTTTGTAAAGAGACTACCGTATAATCTCGAATTAACGCCCCCGGCGGCGTTACATTTTACAAAAGGGGGGGGGGGCGTTTATTAGCCAGTAAAAAAAAAATTACCAAGGACCGCCAATTTCAAACACAAATAAGGATTTAAGGATTATTTGTGTTTGAAATTAATTGGCGGTCATTGGTAAAAAAAAATTTTTTTTTTTTTATTTGGGGGGGGGGGGGGGGGGGAGGGGGAGGGGGGGAGGGGGGAGGGGGGGGGGCGTCGTTTATTAGGAGGGGGGCGTTAATTCAAGGTTATACGGTATGTATGTGACGTTGACCTCGAGATCAGTGGGGATTTGTCACAGCATATGAAATATTAAGAATTTTCAATGAAAGAAATAGAAGTTATAACATATTTCTCTGATGTTAAGTTTTGTAAAGAGACTAAGTATGTGACCTTGACCTTGGAATCAGCGGGGGTTGGACAGTCGTAGATTTGTCACAGCATGATAGTACAACTTTAGAGGAATGCACAAGTGAAATAAAAAGAATTTTCAATGAAGGAAATAGGAAGTTATAACTTATTTCTCTGATGTTAAGTTTTGTAAAGAGACTAAGTATTTGACCTAGACATTGGGATCAGCGGGGGTTGGACGGTCATGGATTTGGCACAGCATGGTATTAGAGCCTTACAGGAATGCATGTGTGAAATATTAAGAATTTTAGATGAAGGAAATAGAAGTTAGAACAATATTTCTCTGATGTTAAGTTTTGTAAAGAGAATAAGTATTTGACCTTGACCTTGGGATCAGCGGGGGTTGGACGGTCGTGGATTTGGCACAGCATGGTAGTAGAGCCTTACAGGAATGCATGTGTGAAATATTAAGCATTTTCGATGAAGGAAATAGAAGTTAGAGCAATATTTCTCTGATGTTAAGTTTTGTAAAGAGACTAAGTATTTGACCTTGATCTTGGTATCAGCGGGGGTTGGATGGTCGTGGATTTGGCACAGCATGGTAGTAGAGCCTTACAGGAATGCATGTGTGAAATATTAAGCATTTTAGATGAAGGAAATAGAAGTTATAACAATATTTCTCTGATGTTAAGTTTTGTAAAGAGACTAAGTATTTGACCTTGACCTTGGGATCTGTGGGGGTTGGACGGTCATGGATTTGGCACAGCATGGTAGTAGAGCCTTACAGGAATGCATGTGTGAAATATTAAGCATTTTAGATTAAGGAAATAGAAGTTATAACAATATTTCTCTAATGTTAAGTTTACAGACTAAGTATTTGACCTTGACCTTGGGATCTGCGGGGGTTGGACGGTCGTGGATTTGGCACAGCATGGTAGTAGAGCCTTACAGGAATGCATGTGTGAAATATCAAGCATTTTAGATGAAGGAAATAGAAGTTATAACAATATTTCTCTGATGTTAAGTTTACGGACGCACGGACGGACGGACGTTCTTACGGTACTATACTTATGTGGCTTATCACATGTTAAATATTAGCCACATAAAAAGATTTTTAGCCACATAAAAGGATTTTTAGGTGGCTAATTGTAACCAACCCTATCCTTTACTAAGTCCATAACCCTGTGGGGCTAGCCACATAAGTATAGTACCGTCAGGGCGGACGGACGGACGGACGGACGGACGGACGGACAACCTGACTCCAGTATACCCCACAACTCGTTGCGGGGGGTATAATTATATAACAAACATATTTATACTTTGAAAATGCTGTACAATATAACTTCAATTAAATGTTTACTTTTAATGTGATTGCCAATAGAAACCCACACTCCTTGAAGCTGTGTCTGTATATTGTCATTTCACAACTTATACTAATTAAATCCTGATATATAAATATTGTAGGTCTGAATAAATGTGCCACTACTGACCGACAACTGATGGGTCCAGGTTTAGATCTAATTGACGCATGAATAGACTGGTTAGTTTGGTAATTTATCATTGCCGTAACACGATCGTCATTTCCATTATGTAATGACCGTAACGGAAATGATTTTTCTTTAAAAACTCCTTTTTTTCACCCCTCTGTATACAACACATCAGCAAGGTAGAATATGCAAATGCAACGTTGTTAAGTGTGTTTGTTTGTTTGTTATTAGCCGATCTATTTATAGATCGGCTAATATATTGGTCATCCATCGAATTCTGAAAAAGTTTGTAGCAACCCTTTTCTCCGCTATTCGGTAATCTACGAACGCGAATTTTGCTGTATCACTTCCAAATTGCATCAACCGATAAAGTTTGCATTTTTGGCAATTATCTCCGTTTAAAAATTTAAATATAGCCAAATAACACAATTTTGAATACGTAATGAGCTGAACGCCGGAAGAGATTGAACCCAGAAGTTGTTGTTGAAGTCCATAGTTGGCTCTAATGGCCATATACGCCAACATACGCCGATTATTGGGCTAATTTAAAGCTTTTATTTATTAAACAGAACAAGTTTCAGCCACGTATAATCACGTAAAATGTGTTTATTCGGCTAATTTATAATCGACCTCTGCTCAAAATCTCCTCCGACTAGCAACCCCAGCATCTCGGGTTTATCCCATTGGATCGCGTATGCGCGTCATTTGACGCTAGTTAATATTCACAAAATTTTCCACCAATCAAAACGAAGAATTGCCCTTCATAGCGAACTTTGATTTGTTTACGTATCATGCAGGGATTGCAGGGATGCATCCAGCACGCGCGATTGCGGCAAACCCCCATTAATTATTGTCAATGCCGCAAATTATTGATTGTCTTGCGCCCGACATCGCGCAAAAAATCACGGATGGGCCCCTTTTTAAATGACCAGTGGGCACATTAAAAAAACGTAATTGACTATTTAAACGCGCTGCGTATTTAAATCATTGGAAGGCGTGCAGTGCAGTTCAATCGAGTTTGTGCGGCCGTTGAACGTAAGCTTCGAGTCGATTTAAACCATTTTAAAATCGATATTATAAAACAAAGGAATAAACAAGTGACAACGTTAACCTGTTATGCTCCATTAAGAAGTAATAAGCTTATGGCAAATCATATTACTTTGGGGCCGAGCTACTAAAGTGACTGGTGTGGCATGGAAATATTGAGTTCCGATTTTGGGAATTTTCCTCATGGTGGACCCGTTTAATGCGGGATAGTACAACCCGTTGGCTCGGCCTTAAATGACCTTAGCTGTTGATAGGCCGTTAAACACCAATACTCACTCGCTCATTCCCCCCCCCCCCCCCTGAGACTCAGTAACTACTAAAATGCGGACATATATTGAACCCTGATTTGATCGGCTAATAACATCATGCTCTGCATGACTTTTCATTTGTTTGTTTGGGGTTTAACGGCCTATCAACAGCTAAGATCATTTAAGGCCGGGTCAATGGGTTTAGTACTAAATCCAATATATTACCTGTACAAGTACATGTACATGTTCAAGTACATGTACAAATGGGGGGAAAATCCCAAAATCAGAACTGAATATTTACAATAACAAAACTATATATTCAGCCCTGAAATCAGAATAATCCTGATCTGATGCCAGGTCCTCACCACACCAGAATCACTTGACCCCTACCAAAAGCAGTAGGATCAGTAATAATTTTACTACTTTTATAATGGGCAATAACCCAATTCAACTCCCAGGTAACTAAAGAGCCAAAGATAAAAATGTACCTGAGGGCCAAACCAGGCAAATAGTGATTCCTATAAGGAGGAACCCATACCGTTAATTTACGCCGTCTCATTCGCTCGACCACCACCCACTGTAAGTGTGTCTATCAATCCATTTTGGTTTCAGCCGACCTACATACATATGGACGTGTATAAACCCCGAATGGTAATAATGCATGTAATGTGTAACCTTAAAATTCCAAATACAGACCGACCTTGTTCTCAGCAATGACTGAAGTTGTGTTACCACCGTGTTTATTTATAGATCGCGCCCCCATAAACAGCGTTCATTGCATTAGTAGCCGAGAATAGGAAAGGGAGGTTACTCTGATTTTACATTTTTCGTTCAGCGTAACGGAAATGACTTGATTTTGCAAGACAGATACATTAACGTCAGTATTTTTTGACAACAAAAGGCAAATTTATTGTAGAATAATGTAAATGTAAATGAGAATTCCGGGCTTGTAAACTGTGCTGGTTGATGACCTGTAGCCTATTTCATCAACATTGCAAAGTATACTTTACTAGCAAAGTATACTTTGAGGGAGAAATTTTCATTTTTTTTTTAATTTATTAATTTTTATTATACTGAATTTATTACATTATCACAGCCATTTAATGGCTGTGATAATGTAATAAATTCAGTATAATAATTCTGCATACTTTTAATCATGAAATATATGCATTTGTTAGTTCTATATGAAATAATGCATTTCAGGAAAAATAAATGATTACTCCCTCAAAGTATACTTTGCTAGTAAAGTATACTTTGCAATGTTGATGAAATAGGCCCCAGGACATGCCCATTTGGTGCAACACACGTATGACAACAACAGAAAATAATAACTAAACACACATAACAAGAAGTGTAAACACTGACTGTTTTCTTAATGGATTGGTATTAGAGATAGTTTTTTTTACTGAGAAACATATTAATTTTCCTTATAAATTCAGGCCTTTCCCCCAGCCCATTATAATTTCGAAAACAAGCACTATAATAGTGTATTATAAGGTTTAAACATATATTAAATGAGATATATGTGTATATGCCCAATTTAATAATTATGACTCATCAAAATATGACGTTCATGGTGAAATACCCCAGCGCCTTAAATTATGGGGAAAGGCCTGAAATTGTGTGATTTGTCAGAAAATTACACCGGGACACCAGATGTACATAAAATATAGAATCACTGATAGCATCACATGGTTTTTCATAGCAAGGATGCAGGGCTGCAGATAGGCATATTTTGGGCGTAAATCAGCATTGAAAATCAGCATTGAAATAGATCTGAGTGAGCACAAATGTGACTGTGACTGGAGAAATGGGGCTTATGGATTGGCGATCTGTGTAGATCCAGATCAGCCTGTGCATTCGCACACACTTGTCATGCTTCTAACAAGTAATATAAATTGCTATCAAGCTACACGAGTGTGCTATTTGATCAGAAGCTACATTGATCACAAATGCCATAAGCCCCATTTCTCCAGTCACAAATCAGCATTGAAAATCAAGACATGGGCATTGAAATAGATCTGAGGGAGTAGAAATCAGCCGAGACTTGTGGTCACATGGGTGGGCTACAGAATAAAAATATGGATGATGCCAAATAAGCATATGAAACATATACAAGACTTACATGAACGGTAACAGAGATAGTACTGGTAAATAGAGGATATTTCATCGTACATTTTGAATAGCGGGAAATAATACACGAGTTTGCGTCGGCTTCCGAGTAAGCAAAGAGTGAGCATAGCGAACAAGTTGCTTGCACGGAAGCCGACAGACACGAGTGTATTATTTCCGCTATTCAAACATGTACGATGGAATATCCTATTTATTACACTTCACGGCGAATGTATATGCATAATTGTTTTAGATTGTAAGCAAAAGAATTGTGCAGTGCGTATGAATAGTTACACACTGATGTGTTTCTCGCATTTTGACGTCACGTTGCGCAACGTAAAACGTGATGTCATGTAAATTTTTTGAAATCCAAATTACACAGCTGTTTCTATGAACTAGATATATTTGAATGCATGTTTGGAATGTGTCACATTAACATTGTACATTTGTCGAGGCTCTCTCAAATTTTTTGGCTAATAAAAGAGGTTGCAATTACAGGTGTTCACTTCATGGTATTCTTTGTAAGGAGTTGATCACAGGTTTTCTCTCACAATGAAACCCATGCAAATAACTCGCAAGAGTGTAATAAATAGCCAAAAACTTAAAGCAAATCTCGGACACACACACATGAAAGGTCAAATGACATACATCAATTTCTAACATACACCACTCGCAGTTACTCCACTCCTGTTTCGCAGCAATATCCATCCGACAGTCGCTGAGTAATAGATGTTAATCCTAAGTAACTGGAATGGACTGTGATAATTATGCTAATTTTCTGAACAATCCAATCATCACAAAATGATTTTCAGATTAGTCCTTTATGAAAAGTGTCTGTTTTTGTTCTAAACAAATATGAAATTAGTATGTAATTAGTAGTATTAATATGAAAAGTGCAGATCCTGATGAGACGGCTCGACTAGAGCCGGCTCATCTGAATCTACACATACACATACCACTATACAGGCCTGTGGTGTTGAAAGGGTTAACACACAATGTTGTTTGCTCGCTAATATTCGATGTTAGTACCATATCGTAATACAGCCCGGTTTGGTTTCATTACAAATAGGCAACAAAAATGGGAAACATAAAACGTACGTTATCCAATCGTGGCGAGGGGTTCACGGGTCCCCATTGGTTACACGTGCCTGTTTGCCTGTCTTGAAAGTCGCCGCTGAACGAGCTGACAATATCGCTGTGACGGTACACACAAATGGCGGAGATTCCCATGACGTCGAGGTAGTAGGCACTGTAAGATAATTGTGGCTGTGACTGGAGAAATGGGGCTTATGGGTTTTGCGACCAATGTTGATCCAGATGAACTAGCACTCCTGTACCCTGATATCGATCTATCTTGCTTGTTAGAAGCATGGCGGGCGTTTCATTGATAGAATAGCGGTGGTGCAGATCCTGATAAAACCATAAGGCGCTATATGTGGTCGTGACTGGAGAAATGTGGCCTATGGGTTTTGCGGCCAGTGTAGATCCAGATCAGCCTGTGCAATCGCACAGTCTGATCAAGATCTGCACTGTTCGTAATTCCATCTATGAAACATATCAATGTAATTTATCTGTCTCCAATGACAATGTATGTTGATGGTTGCCAAGTAACAATGTTGCCAAGTACACAAACAGGCCTTGCTACAGTACAACTTTTCTGCTGGTTTTCTTTGCATACCATACCAATATTGTTACATGACAGTTGTTGTTCGATACTGCTCACAGCCGTGTTCAAACATACAGCGCATGCTGGTTGACCATGGCTGTAGACAATGTTCATTCTGGGGCCAGGCCAACACCTGTGTAATGCATGCGTCTCATGATGTTACTGGAATGCGCCACCAGACCGGTTCACAACTGAAATCGCACTGAAATTTTGAAATTGATGTGGCTGCATCACATGACATGTCCTGCGGCCCTGGAATATGTATGTGTAAATCAACTGTTTGAATGGAGCAGCTTATCAAAGTACCAAACGTACTGCATATATGCTCAAATTACACGATATTTACGACGGAAATGTAACAATAACGTTCGACCATGTCAAGCAGTGGGTAAACGTTTGCCATGGCACTCGGGAACTGTTTGAACTGAACTCGCGGCCTATGGCCTTGGGGTTCAAACAGTTCCCTCACACCCATGGCTGCACATTGTCAAACCTTATATGTATACTATACCAATACAATATGTTTATTATACTATATGCATATAATATAAATGTACGCATGTATAAAATTAACATTATGCTTACAAGATAATCATACAATTTATACATACAGATATCGTACATTTATATAGTACAGATATACAATTACAGTATAATCATACGATATATAAATACGGATATAGTACATTTATATAGTACAGATATACAATTACGGTATAATCTTACGATATATAAATACGGATATCGTACATTTATATAGTACATATATACAATTACAGTATAATCATACGATATATACATACGGATATCGTACATTTATATAGTACAGATATACAATTACGGTATAATCATATGATATATACATACGGATATCGTACATTTATATAGTACAGATATACAATTACGGTATAATCATACGATATATAAATACGGATATCGTACATTTATATAGTACAGATATACAATTACGGTATAATCTTACGATATATACATACGGATATTGTACATTTATATAGTACAGATATACAATTACGGTATAATCATACGATATATAAATACGGATATCGTACATTTATATAGTACAGATATACAATTACGGTATAATCATACGATATATAAATACGGATATCGTACATTTATATAGTACAGATATACAATTACGGTATAATCATACGATATATACATACGGATATTGTACATTTATTTCCTATTTTTCTTGTCTTTTGATCCTGAACGAAAAAATTTGGAAATTGACTCCGAAACCTGGCGAGATAGCTTGAAAATGATGTAACTAAGAAAACAAAAGTTAGATTTTGAAAATCGGTCCACAAATAATAAAAATATTTAAAAAAAATCTATTTTTAGCCCCCATGTTAAATTCCCATAGGACAATCTTTTTTTCGCAATAAAATCAATATTTGACAGAATTCACCAAATAATTTTTTTTGGGGAGGGTGACCTTTTTGTTATTGATAAAAAAGTATTTATTTTTAAATATTTTTTAGATTTAATGTGTTTAATGGCCAAAAGTTTGTCGGCAGAAAAATGTGGAACAGACAGTAAACTTTGTAATACTAAAATGGTCATAAGTGCAACATTATGATAGTCTGTAAATTTCACATTAACCCTTAGACCGCTACACACAACAATTGTCGTCTGCTGCTGCTTTTATATTTTGCCTTATTTCTCAATAAAAACATGGTTTGACAACACTTCAGAATCATTTCCAATGTTGCAGCCTATGCTCAATAAATATAAATCCATTAATTGAAATTTACAGACGATCCTAAATTTGCACTTACGAACATGTTAGTTGTACAAAGTTTAGTGTAACAGGCCCCAGATGAAGTGCATTCCCAATATCAAAAGGGTCACAAGGGTCACATGGACGTATTTAATTATCTAATATAAGGTTCAACAATGTCCAGCCACCCGAGTGTCACGGCAAACGTTTATCCATGGCTGGACATGGTCGAACGTTATTGTTACATTTCCGTCGGAAATATCATGCAATTTAAGCATATATGCAGCACTTTCGGTACTTTGATAACCCGTTTCATTCAAACAGCTGTAATTTACACATACATATTCCGGAGCCACAGTACACGTCGCGTGATGCAGTCGTGCCAATTTCAAAAATTCAGTGAGACCGTTGTGAACTGGTCTGGTGACGTAATGGCGCGTTCTAGTAATGTCACGAGTAACATGCATTACGTAGGTGTTGGCTTGGCCCCGGAATGAGCATTGTCTACAGCCATGGTCAAACAGCACACGCTGTATGTTTGAACACGGCTGTGAGCGGTGTCAAACAACGACAGTCATGTAAAAATATGTGGCTGTGACTGTAGAAATGGGGCCTATGGGTTTTGCGTCCTGTGTAGATCCAGATCAGCCTGTGACTCCGCACATTTAAACTCAGCTCACCGAGGAATTCCTACAGTTTCCGAGCCGAGCCTGATAAACTTGATATCAAGAGACACTGGCATGATATTCCATTTATCAGGTAACATTCTGGCTACATAATGAGCATTTATGACGAGGTTATCATTGAAAAAACGTCATTCCACTGGTGAAAAGTCAGTTTTTAATTTGATGTAACTTGCATATTTGTATCAGGTCAATGCCTGATACAGCAATATGTTATGAGTCAGTACGTATTCGGACAATACAGACCTCGTTACCTGATAAATGTCATTAGCTAAACTAAACATCATAATCCTCTAATGTAATCAATATACAAACTGAAATCATGCATTTTAATAAGAGCAGTTTCAATGTATGCTGCTGTGCTTATGTAACTCAAGTAAGCTGTACTACAGCTCATGCTCAGCCAATCAAACTGCTTGATTGAGAGTTGAAATTGTCAATAGATGTTCAGAAACATTGGTGTTTTGGCAAGTTTAATGCAGACATGGTGGTGTATCAACACACATGTTGTTGCAAACATTATCAAAATTTGTCAATGGATAAACATTCCAACACTTACTCTCGTTTGTAAAATAAGGCATAGAAGTAGTCTCCACTCTTGTAAACATCATCTGTAAAAGGAATATATACAGAATACCAGGGGGCCGTTTCATTAAACTTTGTACGACTAAAATGTTTGTAAGTGTAAATTTAGGATCGTCTGGAAATTTCAATTGATGGATTTACATTTATTGAGCATAGGCTGCATATGCAGCCTATGCTCAATAAATGTAAATCCAAACATTGTTTACAAGAAACCATGTTAATGTGCAATTTACAGACTATCATAATGTTTCACTTACGAACATTTTAGTCGTACAAAGTTTAGTGAAACGGACCCCAGGCCACAAGTGGAAGAGTTGGACCTGCGACATAAAATAAAAATACCCATTATAAAATCCCATTACCCCACCCACCTGGTGTTGTACTGTATGTTAATTATTATGTCTATAAACGCACCATACATTATTGCATAAAATAGACTTTTACAGTGTACTAACGGTGTAATAAAAATCATAATACACTAGTGTGATAAATATGCAAATAAGGCCAATACAGAAAACACGCCAGTAGCCTATTTCACCAACATTGCAAAGTATGCTTATCTAGCAAAGTATACTTTGAGGGTGAAATTTTCAATTTTAGGATAAATTTATTATTTTTTATTATACTGAATTTATTACATTATCACAGCCATTTTGGCTGTGATAATGTAATAAATTCAGTATAATAATTCTGCATACTTTTAATCATCAAATATATGCAGTCGTTAGTTCTATGTGAAATAATGCATTTTGGGAAAAATAAATGATTACTCCCTCAAAGTATACTTTGCTAGATAAGTATACTTTGCAATTTTGATGAAATCGGCTACAGGTTTATTTATTAATTTTTATTATACTGAATTGATTACATTATCACAGCCATTTTGGCTGTGATAATGTAATAAATCAGTATAATAATTCTGTATACTTTTAATCATCAAATATACGCAGTCGTTAGTTCTATATTTCAGGAAAAATAAATGATTACTCCCTCAAAGTATACTTTGCTAGATAAGTATATTTTGCAATTTTGATGAAATCGGCTACTGGAAGCCGTCTCGGTAATCTTTGTACGATAAAACAGTTTGTCCGAAGATGTTTGTGAAGTTGTTTTACATTAACCCTTACAAAGCAGGAAATGTAAATTGTTGTCGGCTGTTGTTTTATAGTTTGTATACTGTCTCAGTAAAAAACATGATTTGACAGCATTTTAGAATCATTTCCATGTGGAAATACAGTGTTAAAATTAGTAATCTTATTATTTTACGTCATTTTGTTGTAATTCATGGAACAGCCACGTTGCCAGTCAATATCGTGCCGTTATTGACAATGTCATGGAAATCAGAGATCATGCCAATGTTTAAGGTTAGTACGATAGTACTGGTTTAATCACAATAACAATGTATTTGGATACAATTTGTTTCGGGAAACCCCTATTTAATAGGGGTTTCCCAAAGCAAATTGTATCAAAATATATTACACTGACCATAACTATGGATACTCTTCATTGTATTTACAAATATCATTGAAGTAGTATGGTTCGAACCCCGGTAGACAACAAATGACAGTGTAAATATATGTACTTACAAATATCATTGAAGTAGTATGGTTCGAGCCCCGGTAGACAACAAATGACAGTGTAAATATATGTAATTACAAATATCATTGAAGTAGTATGGTTCGAACCCAGGTAGACAACAAGGACAGTGTAAATATATGTAATTACAAATATCATTGAAGTAGTATGGTTCGAGCCCCGGTAGACAACAAATGACAGTGTAAATATATGTACTTACAAATATCATTGAAGTAGTATGGTTCAAGCCCCGGTAGACAACAAGGACAGTGTAAATATATGTACTTACAAATATCATTGAAGTAGTATGGTTCAAGCCCCGGTAGACAACAAGGACAGTGTAAATATATGTACTTACAAATATCATTGAAGTAGTATGGTTCGAGCCCCGGTAGACAACAAGGACAGTGTAAATATATGTACTTACAAATATCATTGAAGTAGTATGGTTCGAGCCCCGGTAGACAACAAAGGACAGTGTAAATATATGTACTTACAAATATCATTGAAGTAGTATGGTTCAAGCCCCGGTAGACAACAAAGGACAGTGTAAATATATGTACTTACAAATATCATTGAAGTAGTATGGTTCGAACCACGGTAGAGAGCAAAGGACAGTGTAAATATATGTACTTACAAATATCATCGAAGAAGTAATGTTCGAGCCCCGGTAGACAACAAAGGACAGTGTAAATATATGTATTTACAAATATCATCGAAGTAGTAATGTTCGATCCCCGGTAGACAACAAAGGACAGTGTAAATATATGTACTTACAAATATCATCGAAGTAGTAATGTTCGATCCCCGGTAGAGAGCACAGGAGGCGGGACTTCTGGAACGACAACCACTTCTCTCTCATGGACCCCCAGCCAACGTCTTGCTGCAACACGAAACATTTGATTTGATTTAACCCTTTCACACCTAAGTAACTGGAATGGATTTTGATATGTTAATTTTGCAACCAATCCAATCGTTACAGAATGATTTTCACACTACCGGTAGTCCATTTATGAAAAGGGGGCGTTTTTGTTCTCAAAAATTCGAAAGGTACTTGCACAAACTGCAGATCCTGACTTGTCACGAGCCGGCTCATCTGGATTTACACTCTTTGACAATACCACAATACAGGCCTGTGGTGTTGAAAGGGTTAATGGAAAGAGAAAATAATGAGTTTAACATCCCAACAACAGCTAAGGTCATATAGAGACGGGACCACAGTTTAAAGTCTCATCCGACAGACGAGTGAGATGGAAATACAATATGTACTACATGTATATTAGTATTTGTCACGTCTAGGGTGAGGATTGAAGTCCTAACCTCCAGTATTGAAATCCAATGCCATATCCCCTAGGCCAAGGCCCATCCCTGCTGAAACACGAATGATTTAATTTAATGGTGCTTAACTCTTTGCATGCTGGGAAACTTGTGGGCTATAAATACATGTAGTTCAAAACTAGCAGACAAAAATTCATCATATTTTCTTGTATTTCTCCCCGTAAATATCATGAATATGTCTTGGAATTTCATTAGAATTGAGTCCTGAGGACTCAATTCTAATGAAATGTCAATACTTATTTACAGAGAGAAATAAAACATATACTCCTAATTCGT
The DNA here is from genome assembly GCA_029237695.1 of Conchocele bisecta. Lineage (NCBI taxonomy): Eukaryota > Metazoa > Mollusca > Bivalvia > Lucinida > Thyasiridae > Conchocele > Conchocele bisecta. The sequence goes on from CM055276.1 coordinate 37,962,242, forward strand.
TTGGCGGATATTTTCGCCGCTAGCATGCAAAGAATTAATGGCCTGTCAACAGATGTTATCCATGTCATCATGGATGACATAATCATCTGATTCCGACAAATATTGCACCAGAGCAATCGCCTCATCGATACCTTCAATTTGATATATGACATGAGCATATTCAGTCAAAAATAAAATTAGACCCCACGAGCTACGCCCATTTTTGACCCCAGGGTCACCATTTTAACACCTTTGAAAGACTGTGAAATTTGGCCACTATGGGCCAAGCGGTTCGTGTGAAGAAGAATTTTGAAATCTCTAATAAAAGAACGACCTTTTGACCTTTCGGCGGCCATCTTGGATGACATGACCATCCAATTTCGACATAAAATATACCAGAGCGATCGCCTCTTTGATACCTTCGATTTGATATAAGACATGACCATATTCGGTCAAAAATAAAATTTGACCCCAATTTGACCCTACGGGCCACACCCATTTTTGACCCCGGGGTCACCATTTTAACAACTTTGAAAGAGCATTGTACATCGATCATTCCTACCACGTTTCGTCGAAATCCAGCTAGCGGTTCATGAGAAGAATTTTTTTTAAGAATTTATGCTATTGTTAGACGGCGGCCATCTTGGATAAGCGATGACCTCCATTTTAACAAATCTGAAAAGGCTTCACCATGGACCATAACTTTTAAGTTTGGCTACCATGGGCCAAGCGGTTCATGTGAAGAAGAATTTTGAAATCTCTAATAAAAGAACAAGCTTTTGACCTTTCGGCGGCCATCTTGGAAGACATAACCATCCGATTTCGACAAAAAATGCACCAGAGTGATCACCTCGTTGATAGCTTCGATTTGGTATATAACATGACCATATTCTTCAAAAATAAAATTTGACCCCAATTTGACCCCGGGGTCACCATTTTAACAACTTTGAAAGAGCATTGTAAAGAGCATCCAAAGCGAAATTTGCGTGTACGAAAGAATCTCACACAGAATCGGAGGCCGTCCGGCGTGGATTATCGGTCATATTTGGCCGATAGCTGATAGCTGACAAAAAAGTGTTTTTTAGATCGGTGAACGATCACAATTGGACAAACTTTGTATGGTTGGAGTTACTAATGTATATGGTCATGGTGCACGACTTTAGTTTGAGCTGGCGATCAGCTATCGGCCAAATATGACCGATAATCCACGCCGGACGGCCTCCGATTCTGTGCGAGATTCTTTCGTACACGTAAATTTCGCTTTGGATGGGGTATACAAAATGCGAATAACTGAATAAATGCTGGAAACAGCGATTTGAAGTGAGTACATTCACACACCTAATACCTTTATCGATTGCCAGAGACAGAAGTCATACATTTAATTGATGTTTATTGTGTTTGTGCGAGCCGGAAAAGAGAGGGCTCTTTCTATAATAGCCATATTGATACTCACCTTTATAAATAGAATATGGTACTGTACGAGACTAAGTGGGTGGGGTAATGGGTTTTTTTAATAGGCATTTTTTTGGTGTCATAGGTCCGAGTCTTCCACCTGTGTTCTAACCCACAGGCCACAACCCATCCCGATATCAAAACAAAAATAACTTAACAAATAGCGAACCTTGCAAACTTTGCCAACGCGAGAGTATATTTTGTTGGAGACTGTAGATTCGACGGCCGTCTCGCGGAAGAAGAAAAACACCTCAGTGTCCATGTCAAACGAACCAACAAACTGTGGAGCTGAAAATGATAACAAGAAATGGTATCGTTAAAAGAAGCTAATCCCCTCGCTGGCAGCCTCAATAATAATAATAAACTAGAAATGTGGCCTGTCGGCACACGAATGCCCCCGCTGGCAGCCATAGAAAACGAGGCATATTTGATTATAAGCCATTTACCCGAGCGTTAAGGTTTCGAACGCACCAAGTCTGTGACCTTGACCCTGGGCTTAGCGGGGGCGGGACGAATGTGGATTTGTCACAGGGCGGTAGAGGACCATTGGAGCAATGCGTGTGTGAAATGTGAAGCAGATCCGAGCAAGGAAACAGAAATTATAAGCCATTTACCCAGCGTTAAGGTTTCGAAATCACCAAGTCTGTGACCTTGACCCTGGGCTTAGCGGGGACGGGACGAATGAAATCACCAGCGGAGAAATTTGTTTGAATTTCACAAGCGTTAGGGAGGACCAAATGGCGAATTTGGATTTTTCCACAGGGGGGCGGGTAAGAGACATGGAGCAATTGCTGTGTGAAATGTGAAGCAGATCCGAGCAAGGAAACAGAAAATTTTAAGCCATTTACCCAGCGTTAAGGTTTCGAAAGCACCAAGTCTGTGACCTTGACCCTGGGCTTAGCGGGGTGGGACGAATGTGGATTTGTCACAGGGCGGTAGAGGACCATTGGAGCAATGCGTGTGTGAAATGTGAAGCAGATCCAAGCAAGGAAACAGAAATTATAAGCCATTTACCCAGCGTTAAGGTTTCGGGACGTACGTACGTACGTACGTACGTACGTACGGACGCCGGTAACACTATATGCCCCCCTCACCATTTGGTGGCGGGGGCATAAAAATAACAGTTTTGCCTTACAAACAAGGTGAATACAAGTCCTGAGCAGGGCTTCTAAAATGTTCAGTTTGTCAGTTCTGGACCGATTTTTGAACTCTCAGACCGATTGAGATTTGAAAACTAGTCTTAAAAATCGGTCCGAGAAAAATTACCAGTCAGCTGCTATTTCGCTATAAACCTTGTAAATTTACCGTTTTTGACCACCAAGTAATGTCCATTTTATGACACATATCCGCGGGCCATATCCGTGTCGGGTGTAAAACTCGCTGTGTATTCAGTTTCTCCTAGTATCGATTTTTCTTAACACGTGCGTGGTAATTGGGACAGGTGACTTAAATAGACTGGCTTCAGCGTAAAGATACGAGAGTTATTAGACTTGACATTTCTGATGATGTTAAAAGAAAATAAAGAAACAATGCACTGTGTTTATCTATGTTCGTAATATTTAACCCCAAGTAACTGACACGGACTATCGGCCCGGGCTATTCCATATTAAGTTAGGAACTGTTACATTACGCTGTATTAGGGGTAATTTTTGTGTATATAAAATGTACATAGGAATGCCGCAGATCCTGATGAGTCGGCTCACGTGATCTACAATTCGCAAACATTTTGATAAACGACAAGGTACGTCTGTCGTGTTAAAAGCGTGACTCATTAGGGATCAGGGATTATGGATCAATTGAAGTCCTAAATAACACCGCCGATGTACTTTGAACTCGATCTGAGGGTTAAAGAAACACCGAATGTTAATTCAATTGTCAAAATTAATTGTTTAACACGTAATTAAATTAAATTGATGTGTCTGCAGCTAGCCAAATTAGGCCGACAATTCATTTTGAAGTCGGTGTGAACAGTGATAATAGCATAATTAGCAATAAATTACGAGTTGGGTATATAACGCATTTTTTTTCCTATGTGGTCCACCCGGGTATGTAAGGTCTTCAAGCCATTTCCCACCCTTAAATATAAGAAGAAAAAAATATGTGGTCCGTCATTTGATTATTATTGAAAATTTACCTGCAATCAATCGGCATCACGTTAGCTGCATCAATCGTCTCTGTCGTTTCGCATTTTTTCCGTCTTTGCGCTATTTAGGCACACCACGTGACCCCGGTGCATACACAATTTTGTCCACTGTTGTCGTTTATAAACACGACTTATTTATCCCAATAAAACATTTATCCAATTATTTCTAGTACTTTGTTTGAACTTTGAAATTTCAGTTAAAGTTTTAATAGAGCATGTGGGTCTGCTCCTTCAGGCCGACAATGACCGACAGTGTTACGTCTGGACTCAGTAGCCCATTTCACCAACATTGCAAAGTATACTTTACTAGCAAAGTATACTTTGAGGGAGAAATTTTCAATTTTATGATAAATTTATTAATTTTTATTGTACTGAATTTATTACATTATCACAGCCATTTTGGCTGTGATAATGTAATAAATTCAGTATAATAATTCTGCATGCTTTTAATCATCAAATATATGCAGTTGTTAGTTTTAAATGAAATGATGCATTTCAGGAAAAATAAATGATTACTCCCTCAAAGTATACGTGGCTAGTAAAGTATACTTTGCAATGTTGATGAAATAGGCTACTGGACCGATTGGCATTCTGAAATTTTAAGAGCCCTGGTCCTGAGTGACCTTGTGTTACTAACGCACAACGAGGGGATAACAACAGTAGGACATTAGCGGCAGCCATTTTAATTGTTGTTGACAATTGTTTTACAACATTGAAAACAAAATTTAACCCTTAAAAGACGGGAACCGAAAATTGTCGTCTGATGTTTGTCATAGTTTCTCCATTTGTTTCTCAAGAAAAACATGGTTTGACAGCATGTTAGAATAATTTCCAATGGAAATGATTCAAAATTGCTGTCAAACAACGTTTTTTGGAAATTGGAAATGAAAAAAATAAACAGCAGACGACAAAATTTAATTCAGCATTGTAAGCGTTAAGGGATTAAGTTAAACTTACACTTTAACCAAAAAGAATCTTCTTGGTCGGTTAATTTTTCCCCGTACGTGGCGCCATCATATGTGTAAGTGCGTCTCCAGAAGGCAAAGTCCGCCTTTAAGAAGTCGCTGTATGTCCCAAAATACTGGGCTGGACCTCCACCTGGGTTACCATTCTCTGTAACACAAAATACAGAAGAGGATCTTACTGACGGAAAATTGTAATTTTCTTTATTTCTCATTGAAAGTATATATTGTGACCACCATTGATGAGACGGTTCAAATAAGTGGTCACAATATATCCTGGGTTACTATAGGAATGAATGGCCTTTTTGTGGAATTTATCGGGGTATAAACTTGGAAAAGCCGCGGGAATACTGGACGAAGGCCGGAAGGCCTCGTCCAGTATTCCCGTGACTTTTCCAAGTTTATATCCCCGATAAATTCAACAAAAAGGCCATTCATTTCTTATAATTACAGCATTTGAAATAAATTCATCAAGAAAATGTGTTTATTTTCCGTTTTCTTAAGAATTATTTTAACTGCGCCTCATGGTTATGGAAAGTAGTTTGGCATGGGAGTTTACTGAGATATAAATTTTGGACAGAGACTTGCTACGAGCCAATCAAATGTCAGGGAATTGTGTAAATAATTTTGTGCTGGAATTATCAGACTATGAACCACAAAATACGGGAGAGGATTTAAATATGTTTACTTTCGATCCAATCGATTTGTCTTGTACTGTATCTTAGTAACAATGTTAATCAAATCACAGGTGGAAGATTTGAACCTGTGACACACACAAAATGCCCATTAGCAAAAAATCCCACGCGCATCGTCATGTGGGGCTAATGTAATGTACTAGAATGTAAACGCAATACGTTGAATGGGCGTTTCCATTATGAATGTATGGACAGTATAAATATTTGACAATGTAGTGTATAATAATGACGTCACACAAACCTTAACGAATCAACGCCGTGCGATGTCATGTGGGGCTGATGTAATGTACTAGGATATAAACGCAATACGTTCAATGGCCGTTTCCATTATTATAATTCCAGCACAAAAAATATTTACACAATTCCTTAACATTTGATTGGCCCATAGCAAGTCTCTGCCCAAAATTTATATCCCAGTAAACTCCCACCGAACTACTTTCCATAACCGTGAGGCGCAGTTAAAATAATTCTTAAGAAAACGGAAAATAAACACATTTTCTTGAGGAATTTATTTCAAATGCTGGAATTATAAGAAATGAATGGTCTTTTTGTGGAATTTATCGGGGATAGAAACTTGGAAAAGTCGCGGGAATACTGGACGAGGCCTTCGGGCCTTCGTCCAGTATTCCCGCGACTTTTCCAAGTTTATACCCCGATAAATTCCACAAAAAGGCCATTCATTTCTATAGTAATTCTAAGATGGTAACTCAGTTGTTCAATATGGGGGTTTTCACTTTATAGAATGAAAATGACCTACCGTAATAACCATACATATTTGGACACACTTTGTTTTGGAAAACCCTTATAAAATATGGGTTTCCCAAAACAAATTGTATCAAAATACAATGTTATTCTGATAAACCAATACAACCATACTGACCCTAAACATTGGGACACTACTGTGGGAAGAACCTGTGTCCAAATATTTAGGGCTATTATGGTATATCAAACAAACACATTTTATTTGATCAAATTACAAGGAGTTTGTGTTATTTTACTATATTCTATCATAGACAGTGACAAACATGGTAATGGTGATGCATTTTCGCTGTTACTGTACCAGAAGCACACATTGTGAAACATAACGCTTTTTAGTTGAAAATCACAATATTATAGAATTAATCACCTATAAAAATACGTTTCCATTCTAATCAATAGTTGCATTAATTTCAACTAGAGCAAGTGATTAGAGCCTCACAGATACCCCCGGCTATCGCCTGGACGGCAAACAAAAACTTGAACGCAAATCGGACGGACAGACATTCTCATGAATGGATAGTTATTTGGCTATTCTTTTGTTTAAAATAGCCACATAAACGTAAAAAATAGCCACATAACAGAACGGAATGAATGGAATTTACAATTACCATTGTTCTCTTAGCCACATAACTACGCATTTGTCAGCCCGGACAGACGGACGGATGGAAGGACGAAAACTGTATACTTCGTATGTCGGGGATACAATAAAATTCAATTACAAATGTAGTATCCATCGATTGCACGAAACTAGCATTCACGATGCTAGTTATTTGCAGCTTGGTGTCAACATCAAACATGAGAAAAGTACATGCTCAGAAAGTTCAATAAAAACATGACCTGGTAACATATGTACCACAGAGCTCCAGATAAGTTTTGTGTCTAAAGAGTATTATACTCCCAGATTTAAAATTCAAAGCATATTTTACTTTTACAAATGTATCATAGATTTTCTTCCTTATTAAATAATAATTCCAGCACAAAAATATTTACACAATTCCCTAACATTTGATTGGTCTGTAGCAAGTCTCTGTCCAAAGTTTATATCCCAGTAAACTCCCACGCCGAACTACTTTCCATAACTGTCAGGCGCAGTTAAAATAATTCTTAAGAAAACGGAAAATAAACACATGTTCTTGATGAATTTATTTAAAATGCTGGAATTATAAGGAATGAATGGCCTTTTTGTGGAATTTATCGGGGTATAAACTTGGAAAAGTCGCGGGAATACTGGACGAGGCCTTGCCTTCGTCCAGTATTCCCGCGACTTTTCCAAGTTTATACCCCGATAAATTCCACAAAAAGGCCATTCATTCCTATATTGAACAAATGATAATTTTTTTTTAAAAATTCACTTATTTGACCTGCAACAAGAGTGCCTAAGGTCACAATAAATGCCCGTCGAGGCAAGGCCAGTTAATAAGGGGAGACAAGTCACTGAAAGCCAATAGGGTTCTTCATCTTGCCTTGATAAACATGTATACCGAATTTGGTTACGATCCGTCAAGTAGAAATTGAGTATTGCGTGGACAAGGATACAGTCCGATAATTAAATATGGTCGCCAATGGGAGATAAGTCATTGAAATTTTTTGAAAACAATAGGGTTCTTCGTCTTGCTGTGATAAACATGTATACCGAATATGGTTATGATCGGTCAATTAACTTGAGTTATTGTGTGGACAAGGATATAGAGTGTGACAATAAAAAATGCCCGTATAGGGGAGACATTAGAAAATTGATAGGCTTCTACACCAAATTTGGTTAGGATCCGGCAAGTAGAACTTGAGTTATTGAGTGGACAAGAATACAGAGTGTGAAAATTAACAAGCTGTGCCCGTCGCCCGCCAGCCTGTACAAGGTGAATGCATAATACGTCCCGTTTTTTCAAACGGGCATATAAAAAGCAAACTTTTTGCAGCTCAAATAAGTGAATTTCAACTACTCAATTTGAATATCAAATGTGTATTTTCACATTGCTGTGAGTATTTTGTACTCCCACCTTTGATAATCAATGAGTATTCTGCTAAAATAAGTGTGTAAAATAGGCCAATACACACCTTATCTGGAGGTCTGTGTACCATATATAAATACGCCAATACACACCTTATCTGGAGCTCTGTGTACCATATATAAATATGTCAATACACACCTTATCTGGAGCACTGTGTACCATATATAAATACGCCAATACACATCTTATCTGGAGGTCTGTGTACCATATATAAATACGCCAATACACACCTTATCTGGAGCGCTGTGTACCATATATAAATACGCCAATACACACCTTATCTGGAGGTATGTGTACCATATATAAATATGCCAATACACACCTTATCTGGAGGTCTATGTACCATATATAAATACGCCAATACACACCTTATCTGGAGGTCTGTGTACCATATATAAATACGCCAATACACACCTTATCTGGGGGGTCTGTGTACCATATATAAATACGCCAATACACACCTTATCTGGAGATCTGTGTACCATATATAAATACGCCAATACACACCTTATCTGGAGGTCTGTGTACCATATATAAATACGCCAATACACACCTTATCTGGAGATCTGTGTACCATATATAAATACGCCAATACACACCTTATCTGGAGGTCTGTGTACCATATATAAATATGCCAATACACACCTTATCTGGAGCACTGTGTACCATATATAAATACGCCAATACACACCTTATCTGGAGGTCTGTGTACCATATATAAATAAGCCAATACACACCTTATCTGGAGCTCTGTGTACCATATATAAATATGCCAATACACACCTTATCTGGAGGTCTGTGTACCATATATAAATACGCCAATACACACCTTATCTGGAGGTCTGTGTACCATATATAAATACGCCAATACACACCTTATCTGGAGATCTGTGTACCATATATAAATATGCCAATACACACCTTATCTGGAGATCTGTGTACCATATATAAATATGCCAATACACACCTTATCTGGAGATCTGTGTACCATATATAAATACGCCAATACACACCTTATCTGGAGGTATGTGTACCATATATAAATATGCCAATACACACCTTATCTGGAGGTCTGTGTACCATATATAAATACGCCAATACACACCTTATCTGGAGCGCTGTGTACCATATATAAATACGCCAATACACACCTTATCTGGAGCGCTGTGTACCATATATAAATACGCCAATACACACCTTATCTGGAGGTCTGTGTACCATATATAAATACGCCAATACACACCTTATCTGGAGCTCTGTGTACCATCCATATAAATATGCCAATACACCACCTACATCTGGAGGTCTGTGTACCATATATAAATATGCCAATACACACCTTATCTGAGCGCTGTGTACCATATATAAATATGCCAATACACACCTTATCTGGAGGTCTGTGTACCATATATAAATACGCCAATACACACCTTATCTGGAGGTCTGTGTACCATATATAAATATGCCAATACACACCTTATCTGGAGATGGTCTGTGTACCATATATAAATACGCCAATACACACCTTATCTGGAGCATGTGTACCATATATAAATACGCCAATACACACCTTAGTTGGAGGTCTGTGTACCATATATAAATACGCCAATACACACCTTATCTGGAGCTCTGTGTACCATATATAAATGTATTTAGAGAAAACAATGAGTGCGAGGAATCATCCTAAATTTCAGTATTTTGTTCCAAAGACAAGAAAAAAACATTTTGATATTTAAAAGTCATATGATTGTAAGTTTTCCGATTAGTTAATAGAAAATTCCAGTCAGTGAGTTAAGTTATCAGATTGACCAATTAGAGAACAGCTTACAACCAGTGTTTGGCGGAAATCATGTGACACAGCCCCATACTCACCAACATAAAGTGCGGTAGCATTATCCAGAGGGTCAAACGGGCAATAACCGCGTCCATGATCTGTTGAATTCACTGTCAAATTCGACTGAAAAAGAACAAGCAAAAAAATTATCACTGATTATCAGGCTAGTGTCTTGTGATATCAAATTTATCAGGCAAGGCTAGGAAACATGAATTCCTACCAAGCCTGATAAACTTGATATAACAAGACACTAAAATGGTAACGTTTTATGCTAGCCAAAGTTCAAATATAACATGGTTTTCGTTGTCTCATTGACAATGGTGACATTCATCATTGTGTGGCACTGTTCGACCAATTCATAATAACCCGGATATTTGTATCTGGTCAATGCAAGATATGACAATTTGTTAACCCTTTTCATGCTGCTGATACGCGATCATGTTTACGGAAAACCTTCTATGCACTGTCGATGGTTCAAATGAGTGGTGACAACATATACTTCCATTGAGAAATAACAAAAATAAAAATAAAATATTTAATAAATTTGAAACCCGTAAAGGTGTATTCCGAATGTAATGGGTTAACGTGTATTCAATCAACGCCTGTTGAGGTACATGATCGACTGTGATATCTGTAGCCTATTTCACCAAATTGCAAAGTATACTTTAATATCTAGCAAAGTATACTTTGAGGGAGAAATTTTAAATTTAAGGATAAATTTATGAATTTTTATTATACTGAATTTATTACATTATCACAGCCAAAATGGCTGTGATAATGTAATAAATTCAGTATAATAATTCTGCATACTTTTAATCATCAAATATAATGCATTTCGGGAAAAATAAATGATTAATCCCTCAAAGTATACTTTGCAATTTTGATGAAATCGGCTACAGGGATAGTAAGAGACATAAGAGACAAGCCATGAGATTTATACCTTAGAACATGTACGATATCTCATGAAAAAATATTTATAAAATTTAATATTTTCTATTCCGTAATTCTATTACGCGTTTGCTATGAAAATGTCGTCATCTCTGGACGTCATTTACAGAATATATCACAGTTTCTGTAAATACATTTTATGATAAATTACAAGTTGTATTGACGCTATATCATGATAAGAGAAATCTTACGCAAACAAGTTGATATAAATAACTACAGTCGTACAGATGGACATAACTTCCATTACGCAAACAATGTATTAGCGAGCCTACCTCACCAAACCCCCGGTTACCTATGTAAACAGGGGGTGTGATGAGGTTGCCGCGCAATAGGTAATGCGGTCAAATAGGTCACGATGCAGTGACTATTTTCAATCAATAACTTATGTTGTAAGCGATTGTAATGTGTATTTTCAATATTTATATTATTAAAATGTATCATATCGGTACCCCTTTAAGTAATATTTGTATATTTTAAATGTAATGATGTTGTCATGAAGCGCATGAATATATATTAATTAATCCAGTTTTATATTGAGGCAAATCACACAGCCTAAAAACATAGTGCTGGAGTATAAACCATAGTATCGTATATTATTCATAAGTATATCACTATTAAACATTAATTACAATATGTATGCATATTATTAAAACAGTAGATGCTACCGCTGTTTCGCTGTATGTGATATTTATAACAAAATATTTTTTTTATTCGTCGCGTACGGATTTCTGTCACACAAAGCGCCATTTTCAGTTCATATTTTGACCTGTGCATATGAACCGGACTAAGTTTAAACAACGCTCGATTCCGTCCAATTCAGATTTCTCTGCAGAATGTTCAGACTAACTACATATTAAGTAATGTTGCTAAATAAGTGTTAACGGCTGGAACATGGTTATCACTAAAAGGAAGAAACCACAGTCGTATTATTGAAAAATAAGATTTACCTGAGACCTCATGGAGGCCGCCATTAATCCAGTGTAAACAATAGACCGTGTGATCCCATTTCCTGAGTAGCCCCCGCTTAGTGAAACGATGTGCTAATCATGATATTATGTTCCCCAATAATTGGAAACGGTTTGAATTTCTCGGTAAAAACTACGAAAGTCATAAAAAAATAACGATGTATATTTAACATTGGATACGCTTAAACGGTATTACTCTCTCATCGGATCGTCAGTTGTCGTCGATAGCGATTTAACGTACTGATCTGGTCTTAATTTATTGTCAACTTTCAACGCCATTTACATATTATATGGCTAATTTTGGAAATAAATAACGGCAAATTACGATGACGTCTGCTCTGAAATATCCGTCAACATGCGGACGTAATTTAAGGAAATCGATTATATTTTAAGGCTACATCTGTAACTAATTACAAATTTATGTATGGTCTTTGGCTACACCCGACACATTGCACAGATCTAGTTGTAAATACACGTCGCTTTGTGTGGGGAAAAAAATCGATAATGCGTAGTTGTGTGTGACGAGGTGTTGATCTGATGACACCACACAGCTGTGACCCTTAAGCAATGTTTTGAAATTGACGTGTCGTTTTGATGTGTGCCGCAACACCTCACTGTCGGAGACAACATGACAATTAACGATATACTCTCGATTATACACAGATCTATTAGACGGCTGGTTATTTAAAATAAAGAGTAGTTCAGTACACCATCGCCGTATTGTTTTAGAAAATCAGAAATATTTTCCGGAAATGGTGTTGAAAAGTTGACAAAAATTATATCACCGTATTTAGTTGTGCCGATATTGTTTTAAAAAATCAGTAATTTTTTTCCGTAAATGGTGTTGAAAATTGACAAAATATATAGCCGCATTTCTCCGATATTCGTTTAGAAAATCACCAATATTTTCTGTAAATGGTGTTGACACAAAATGCAGCGTTCACGCGGAATTCAAATAAAATACAAAATAATAATTTAATAAATAGACGCCGATGGCTACTGTGTTTGCGGCCAGTGAATTCTGGTCGTGGTAGCCACAGGCGCAGTTCGAACAGTGTTGTGAGCAGATGGAGGACAATAATTACGGTATTTCAAATTCATAAAAAAATGTTTGCTGTCCGAAAATTAATTAATTGTGACAGCCAAAAAAATAGATTTTGGGACAGTAAAACATTATATGGTATAGACAGTATAGACAGTACCTCCAAACATTAAAAAAAACAGTAACAAACTGTCTGTGTATATATTACTTAAACTTAAACAATCAGTAACAAACTGTCTGTGTATATATTACTTAGAAAGACAGACACTTTAATTGTTGGTAAGTTTCTATCAATTTATAGGTATTTTTATTATTAAAATCATAAAATTGTGAAAATATTAAAAAATATTAAAATCACAAAAATAATATATATGGAGAATTTTTTTTTATACCACGTCGAGGTTTGAACCCCCGAACCTTTCGGGAATCGGTAATTAAATCATTGAAGTCGGCGACCTTAACCTCACGACTGTTGCGCCATTTACGACAATCACAGTTATACAGAAGTGCTATCAGTATTACGCCACTATTTGAACGTAATAATTATTAAATTATTTGTAACTCCATCTACAACGATACCGTTACAGAGATACGCTATTGAAACAACATGTATTAGTACCCATAACATAACAAAGTAATGTATCATTATATATCACAGGAGATAGCTTAAAACTATATATACTAATCATAAACAGAACAATCCGCTTGGCTCGTATGAAAATAGTTCGCGTGATATTGATTATCTCCCTTGCCGAAAGTAGTTCAGTGATTTATTAATTCCAAATAAGACGTGTTTGCGTAATGTCAAAAGCAATGCGACACTTCACTATTTCACAGATTTGATTTGATTGTGTTTAACAGACTGTCAACAGCCAAGGTCATTTTAGGCCGCGTTAACAGGGTCGGATCCCATAGGTTACCTGTTGTGATGAACTGAATATTTACAAATATAGCCCACTGCCCAAAAGTAATATGATTAGTACTAACCTCGTTACTTTTACAATAACCGGACTCAACTCGCACATACCAGTAATCCAACAATGTACCCGGGGTTCAAACCAGAATTCCGTTAAGGATGAAACCCGTCGTTAAATGTACCCTTTGCATTGCATAGAGTAGATAAAAGTAATGAATAAACTTTCATACCATATTTATCCTAATAGTAGCCCCTCTCTAATAGTAGCCGTAGCCCCTCTCTAATAGTAGCCCCTCTCTAATAGTAGCCCCCTCCCATATTTACATTCTAAATATGTTATTTTCACATACAAAAGCCATTTAAAACATCGCACCCTAATGGTGCGACAAAGCAATGTTGCTTTAACGTTGATGTCATCGTGTATTAAACGTCATTATAAGTGTCAGTGACTAAGTAAAATTACTGCAGTGTTAGAAAGCGCTCCCAACCAGTAATATGAAGCGCTTACAAAGAGCGGGAACCTTTTCTATGGCAATGGCATATTTATAACAGATTTATTGCAAGTATTAAAACTATTTTTCTCAGTGGAGATTTTCTTGTTGCGCCAATATTAACTCTTTGCATGCTAGCGGTGAAAATATCAGCCAAACAAATTAGGAGTATATGTTTTATTTCTCTCTGTAAATATGGCTTGCAATTTCATTAGAATTGCGTCCTCGGGACTCAATTCTAATGAAATTCCAAGACATATTTACAGAGAGAAATAAAACATACAGTATAGTCCTAATTTGTTTGGCGGATATTTCCACCGCTAGCATGCAAAGAGTTAACTACGGTACATCATATCATAATGTTCTACTTCCCATTGCCAGTTTCTTGTCAAACGCCAGAAGAGGTGAAACTGGCTAATGGCTGGAACGCACAAAGATGGTCGACTTGGCTAGTCCATGTGCCATATAGGACACAGTCAGCTTATGAATAATATAGACGGTAAACCAGTCCTGGTACAGCTTAGCAACAAGGAGTGAATTCTCAGGACAACGGCATTGATTGTTATTATTATGACAGAGAGATAAATAAAATAGATGCTGCAGGAAAGGTATGTCTGTGCCAAACATGATATTTACAGGGAGAAATAAAAGAAAATATGATGATTTCTTGTCTGCTATTTTTGAACTATTTATAGCCCACAAATTTCCCAGCATGCAAAGAGTTAAATGGCGTCTTCTCACTGAAGCAGATCGCTGATATCTCCCAAGTTTTCTGCTATTTGGAGCGTGAAGTCATGTGATAAACAGAATCTCAAACTCGTTTCCATTTGATACAAGATCTATGAACTTGTCAGAGGCTCGGTGCATACACATTGTGTGCGACTTGTTTTATAAATCTCTTATCAAATGGAAACTCGTTTGAGATCTTCTATGTATAACATATTATCCCGTCAACACAGTGCATATGTGCCGTGAAACAGGGTGCCGTGAAACATTTTTGATATCCAGTCAATACAATTTTTGCAATTTACAGCCATTTGTAGCTGTTGACGGGATAAATAGAATAATAGGTTAGTGCCGTGAATGGGAAAAAATATCTGGCGCGGCACGGAAACGGGATGTGCTCGGCAGAGCCTCGCCCATCCCGTTTCCTGAGCCTTGCCAGATATTTTTTCCCATTCACGGCACTAACCTACTATTCTCTATCTATTTTCCTTATTATTTCTGAACCAAAGTATATGTTGTGACCACTCATTTGAACCGTCTCGGTCGAGACGGTTCAAATGAGTGGTCACAACATATACTTCTGATGAGATAAAGAAATTCCATGCCTTGCCGGATATCCCATTCACGCACTAACCCTACTATTCTCTATTAAACAAAAATTGGGACTTCCTTAACCATCTGCCGGTTTTAGCCTGATGTTCAATGCAGCCTATGTTTAACTAGAAATGTGGCCTGTCGGCACACGATCCCCGCTGGCAGCCAAAGAAAATGAGGCATATTTGATTATAACCATTTACCCGAGTGTAAGGTTTTGAACGCACCCAAAGTCGAAGGCAATTTTACCAGCGTTAAGGTTCTAACGCACAAGTCCGTGCTGAAGGGGCAAAAACCTGGGCTTTTAGCGCGGTGGGGATGAATGGGAATTTTGTCACAGGGCGGTAGAGCCATGGAGCAATTGCGTGTGTGCAATGTAAGCAGACCCAGCAAGGAAACCGAAAATTATAAGCCATTTAACAAGTAAGGTTTCGAACGCACCAAGTCCTGTGACCTTGGACCCTGTAGCCGGGGCGGGACAATGTGGATTTGTCACAGGGGCGGTAGAGGACCAACTGGGAGCAAAGCGTGTGTGAAATGGTCAAGCCAGATCCGAAGAAGGAAACAAGAAATTATAAGCCCTTTAACCCAGCCATTAAGGTTCGAACGCACCAAGTCTGACCTTGACCTGGGCTTAGTGGGGGCCCGGGACGAATGTAATTTGGTTTTCACAGGAAACGGTAGAGGACCATTGGCCCAATGGCGTGTGTGCAATGTGAAGGCAGACCCGAGCAGAAACAGAAATTAAGGCATCTACCCACGTTAAGGTCGAACGCACCAAGTCTGTGACCTTGAGGCCCACCCTAGCGGGGGCGGGACAATGTTGGATTTGCCACAGGGCGGTAAGGACCATGGAGCATTGCGTGTGCAATGTGAAGCAGACCCAGCAAGGAAAACAGGATTTATAAGGCATTTACCCAGGGCGTTAAGGTTTCGAACGCACCAAGGTCTTACCTTAGACCCTGGCTTAGGCGGGGGCGACGAATGATTTGTCACAGGGCGGTAGGACCATTGGAGCAAGCGGGTGTGAAATGTCAGCAGATCCCGAGCAAGGAAACAGAAATTATAAGCCATTTACCCAGCAGTTAAGGTTTCTAAAGAACGCACCAAGTCTGTGACCTTGACCCTGGGACTTAGCGGGGGGGGGCGGGACCAATGTGGATTTGTCCACAGGGCGGTAGAGGACCATTGGACAATGCGTGTGTCAATGTGAACAAGACCCGAGCAAGGAAACAGGAAATTATAAGGCAATACCCCAGCGTTAAGGTCGAAACGCACCAATCCTGTGACTGACCCTGGGCTTAAGCGGGGGCGGGACGAATGTGGATTTGTCACAGGGCCGTAGAGGAAACCATTGGAGCAATGCGTGTGTTAAATGTGAAGCCAGATTTCCGAGCAAGGAAACAAAATTATAAGCCTTTTACACGTTAAGGATTTCGAACGCACCAAGTCTGTGACCTTGACCCTGGGCTTTAGTTGGGGGGGACAATGTGGATCACAGGGCGGTAGAGGGACCACTTGAGCAATGCGTTGTGTGGCCATGTGAAGCAGAACCCGAGCAAGGGAAACAAAATTATAAGGGGCATTTACCCAGCGTTTAAGGTTTCGAACGGCACCAAGTCCGTGACCTTGGACCCTGGGCAATACGGGGCGACGAATGTGGATGTCACAGGGCGGTAAGGACCATTGGAGCAATGGCGTGTGTGAAATGTCAAGCAGGATCCGAGCAAGGAAACAGAAATTAATAAGCCCATTTACCCAGCAAAGTTAAGGTTTCTAACGGCATCTGTGACCTTGACCCGGCCTTAGCGGGGGCGGGACGAATGTGGATTTGTTCCACAAGGGCGGTTTACGAGGAACCATTGGAGCAATGCCCATGTTGCAATGTGAAGCCAGATTCCGAGCAAGAACAGAAATAAAAGGGGCAATTTAACCCAGCGTTAAGGTTTCAAAAACGCACCAAGTCTGTGACCTTGAACCCTGGGCTTAGCGGGGGCGGGAACGGATGTTTGATCACAGGGCGGTAGAGGACCATTGGAGCAATGCGTGTGAAATGTGAACAAAATCCGAGCAAAGGAAAACAGAAATTATAAAGCCAAACCCAGCGTTAAGTTTTCGAACGCACCAAGTCTGGACCTTGAACCCTGGGCTTGGGGGAGTGGGGGCGGGACGAAATGTTGGATTTGTCCCACAAGGCGGTAGAGACCTTTGGAGGCCCAATTGCGTGTGTGCAATGGTTTGAACAGGAACCCGAGCAAGGACCAGAAATTATAAGGCATTTCACCCATTGTTAAGTTTCGAACGCACCAAAGCTGTGACCTTGACCCTGGGCTTAGGGGGCGGGGACGAATGTGGTATTTGTCACAGGGCGGTAGAGGACCATGAACAATGCGTTGTGTGGAAATGTTTCCAAGCAGAATCCAGCAAGAAACAGAAAATTATAAGCCAGGTTACCCAGCGTTAAGGTTTCGAACGGCACCCAAGTCTTTGACCTTGATCCTGGGCTTAGCGGGGGTGGGACGAATGTGGAAATGTCACAGGGCGGTAGAGACCATCGAGCAATTGCGTGTGTGCCAATGTGAAGCAGATCCAGGAAGGAAACAGAAATTATAAGCCATTTACCCAGCGTTAAGGTTCGAAAGCCAACCAGTCCTGTTTGACCTTGACCCTGGGCTTAGCGGGGGCGACGACCAATGTGGGATTTGTCCACAGGGCGGTAGAGGACCATGGAGCAATGCGCGGTGCAATGTTGAAGCCTAACCCCGAGCAAGGAAACAGAAATTATAATCCATTACCCAGCGTTAAGGTTTTCTAACGGGACCAAGTAATGTGGACCTTTGACCCTGAGCTTAGCGGGGCGGGACAATGTGGATTTTTTCCACAGGGGCGGTAGAGGACCATTGGAGCAATGCGTGTGTGCTAATGTGAAGCAGACCCGAGCAAGGACAGAAATTATAAGGAAACAGGTTGACCACGGGTAGGGCTTTAAAGGGTTTTCGAACGCACCAAGTCCTGTGACCTTGACCCTGGGCTTAGCGGGGCGAGGCGAATGTGGATTTTGTCAACAGGCGGTAGAGGACCATTGAGCAATGCGTGTGTGAAATGTGAAGCAGATCCGAGCAAGGAAACATAAATTATAAGCCATTTACCCAGCGTTAAGTTTCGAACGCACCAAGTCTGTGACCTTGACCCTGGGCTTAGTGGGGCGGACGAAGTGGGATTTGTCACAGGGCGGTAGAGGAACCATTGGAGCAATGCGGTGTGTGCAATGTGAAGCAGACGAGCAAGGAAACCAAAATTAATAAGGCATTTACCCAAAGCGGTTAAGGTTTCCGAACGCACCAAGTCCTGTACCTTTGACCCGGGGCTAGCGTTCGGGACATGTGGATTTGTCAACAGCGGTAAGGAAGGACCATTGGAGCAATGCGGGTGTGAAATGTGAAACGATCCGAGCAAGGAAACAGAAATTATAGCCATTTACCCACGTTAAGGGTTTCTAACGGGCACTAAGTCTGTGGGGGACCTTGACCCGAAGCTTAGCGGGGGGGCAAGTGGATTTGTCACAGGGCGGTAGAGGACCATTTGGAGCAATGCGTGTGTGCAATTGTGAAGCGGAGCAAGGAAACAGAATTATAAGCATTAACCCAGCGTTAAGGTTTCGAACGCACCAAGTCTGACTTGACCCTGGGCTTAAGCGGGGCGGGAAAACGAATGTGATTTGTTCACAGGGCGGGTAGAAGGACCATTTGGACAATGCGTTGTGAAAATATTGAAGCAAGGATCGAACAGCAAAAGGAAACCGAAATTATAAGCCATTTACGGTTAAGGTCGACGCCAACCGAACCAATCTGTGACCTTGACCCTGCTTCAGGGGGCGGGACGAATGTGGATTTTGTTTTCACAGGGCGGTTAGAGGACCATTGGAGCAATGCTGAGTGCAATGTGAAGCAGAACCCGAGCAAGGAAACAGAAAATTATAAGGCATTTACCCAGCGTTAAGGTTTTCGAACGCACCAAGTTCCTGTGACCTTGACCCTGGGGCTTAGTGGGGGGCGGGACGAATGTTGATTTGTCACAGGGCGGTAGAGGACCATTGGAGCAATGCATGTGTGCAATTGTGAAGCAGATCCGAGCCAAGGAAACAGAAATTATAAGCCATTTACCCAGCGTTAAGGTTTCGAACGCACCAAGTCTGTGACCTTGACCCTGACTTAGCGGGGCGGGACGAATGTGATTGTCACAGGGCGGTAGGAGGGACCATTGGAGGCAATGCGTGTGTGCAATGTGAAGCAGACCCGAGCAAGGAAACAGAAATTATAAGGCAATTTTACCCAGCGTTAAGGTTTCGAACGCACCAAAGTCTGACCTTGACCCTGGGCTTAGCTGGGGGCGGGACGAAATGTGGATTTGCCACAGGGCGGTAGAGGACCAATTGGAGCAATGCGTGTGTGAAAGTCCAAAGCAGAGCGAGCAAGGAAACAGAAATTATAAGCCATTTACCCAGCGTTAAGGTTTCGGGAAGGACTTACGTACGGACAACCGGTAAACACATGCCCCCCTCACCATTTCGGTGGCGGGGGCATAAAATGCATTTAAACCCCAGCCGTTAATGTTCGAACGCACCAAGTCTGTTGACCTTGACCCTGGGCTTAGCGGGGCGGACGAAATGTGGATTTGTCACATGGGCGGTAGAGGACCATTGGAGCAATGGCGTGTTGGTGAAATGGTGAAGCATATCGGCAAGATAAAAGAGAAATTATAAGGCATACCCAGCGTTAAGGTTTCGAACTGCCCCAAGTCTGTGACCTTGACCCTGCTTACGGGTCGGGGACCAATGTTGATTTGTCAACAGGCGGTAAGAAGGAAACCATGGAGCAAAATGCGTGGTGTTAAATGTGGAAGCCAGATTTCGGAGCAAGGAAACAAAATTATAAGGCAATTTTACCCAGAGTTAAGGTTTCGAAACGCACCAAGTCTGTGACCTTGACCCTGGGCTTAGCGGGGCGGACGGATTTGGATTTGTCACAGGGCGGTAGAGGACAATTGGAGCAATCGTGTGTGAAATGGTGAAGCCAGAACGGAGCAAGGGACGAAATTAATAAGGCATTTACCCCACGGGTTAATGTCGAACCGCACAAGGGGGTCTGTGGCCTTAACCCTGCTTAGCGGGGGCGGGACCGAATGTTGGATTTGTCACAAGGGCGGTAAGGAACCTTGACAATGCGCGTGTGCAATGTGAAAGCAGACCCGAGCAAGGAAACAGAAATTATAATCCATTTACCCAGCGTTTTAAGGTTTCTAACGCACCAAGTCTGTGATTTCCTTGACCCTGAGCATAGCGGGGGCGGGGAACGAATGTGATTTGTCACAGGGCGTAAGAAGGACCATTGGCGCAAGCGTGTGTGCAATTGTTGAAGCAGACCCGAGCAAGGAAACAGAAATTATAAGGCATTTACCCAGCGTTAAGGTTTCGAACGCACCAAGTTCTGGTGACCTTGAACCCTGGGCTTAGCGGGGGCGGGGGGGGACGGAATGTGGATTTGTCACAGCGGTAGAGGACCATTGGAGCAATGCGTGTGGTGAAATGTGAAGCGATCCGAGCAAGGAAACAGAAATTATAAGCCATTTAACCCAGCGTTAAGGTTTCGAACGCACCAAGTCTGTGACCTTGAACCCTGGGCTTAGTGGGGGCGGGACGAATGTGGATTTGTCACAGGCGGTAGAGGACCATTGAGCAATGCGTGTGGTGCAATGTGAAGCAGACCCGAGCAAGGAAACAGAAATTATAAGGCATTTACCCAGCGTTAGGTTTCGAACGCACCAAGTCTGTGACCTTGACCCTGGGCTTAGCGGGGGGGGGGCGGGACAAAGTGGATTGTCACAGGGCGGGTAGGGACCATTGGAGCATGCGTGTGAAATGTGAAGCAGATCCGAGCAGGAAACAGAAATAAAGCCATTTACCCAGCGTTAAGGTTCCTAACGCACCAAGTCTGACCTTGACCCTGAGCTTAGCGGGGGCGGGACGAATGTGGATTTGTCACAGGCTGTAGAGGACCATTGAGCAATGCGTGTGTGCAATGTGAAGCAGACCCCGAGCAAGGAAACAGAAATTATAAGGCATTTACCAGGCGTTAGTCGAAACGCACCAAGTCTGTGCCTTGAACCCTTGGCTTTAAGGGGCGGGGGCGGGCAATGTGATTTTCCAGGGCGGGGGTTGAGGACCATTGGGAGCAATGCTGGGTGAAATTATGAAGCCAGATTCCGAGCAAGGACCCAGAAATTTAAGCCATTTTACCCAGTGTTTCAAGGTTCGAACGCAACCAAGTCTGTGACTTGACCCTAAGGGCTTAGTGGGGGCGGGCGGAATGGATTTGTCACAGGGCGGTAGAGGACCATTGGAGCAATGCGTGTGTGCAATGTGAAGCAGACCCGAGCAAGGAAACAGAAATTATAAGGCATTTACCCAGCGTTAAGGTTTCGAACGCACCAAGTCTGTGACCTTGACCCTGGCTTAGCGGGCGGGACGAATGTGGATTTGTCAACAGGGCGGTAGAGGACCATTGGAGCAATGCGTGTGTGCAGTGAAGCAGATCCGAGCAAGAAACAGAAATTATAAGCCATTTACCCACGTTAAGGTTTCGAACGCACCAAGTCTGTGACCTTGACCCTGAGCTTAGCGGGGGCGGGACGAATGTGGATTTGTCACAGGGCGGTAGAGGACCATTGGAGCAATGCGTTGTGCAATGTAAGCAGACCGAGCAAGGAAACAGAAATTTTAATGGATTTTACCCAAGCGTTAAGGTTTCGAACGCAACCAGTCTGTGACCTTGACCTGCTTAGCGGGGGGGGACGATTGATTTGGCCACAAAGGGCGGTAGGGACCATTGAGCAATGCCGTGGGTGATATCCGAAGGCAAGGAACCCGAGCAATTTGGAAAGGGAAGAAAATATAAGGCCTTTAAACCCAGCGTAGGGTTTCGAACGCACCAAGTTCCTGTGACAACGACAACCCTGACCTTGCTTAGCTTGGGGGGCGGGACGAATGTGGGATTTGTCACAGGGCGGTAGAGGACCATTGGAGCAATGCGTGTGTGCAATGTGAAGCAGATCCCGAGCAAGGAAACAGAAATTATAAGGCATTTACCCCAGCGTTAAGGTTTTCGAAACGCACCAACCGTCTGTGACCTTGACCCTGGGCTTAGCGGGGCGGGACGAATGTGGATTTGTCAAGAGGGGGGGGACAGGGCGGTAGAGGACCATTGGAGCAATGCGTGTGTGAAATGAAATGTGAAGCATGAATCCGGAGCAGAAACAAAAAATTAAGGCATAAACAAAACCGGTTAAGGTTTCGAAGCACCAGTATGTACCCTTACCCCCCAATGGGCTTTAAGGTTTGGGGGCGGGACGAAAGTTATTTTTTTTGTCACAGGGCCGGTAGCGGACCATTGGGAGCCCAATGCGTGTGTGGTTAAGGCAGATCCCGAGCAAGGAACGAAATTAATAAAGCAATTTACCCAGCATTAAGGTTTTTCGAACGCACAAGTCTGTGACCTTGACCCTGGGGCTTAGCGGGGGCGGGGACGAATGTGGATTTGTCACAGGGCGGTAGAGGACCATTGTAGCATGCGTGTGTGCAATGTGAAGCAGATCGGAGCAAGGAAACAGAAATTATAAGGCCATTTACCCAGCGTTAATGGTTTCGAACGCACCAAAATTAAGTATTCTGTGACCTTGACCCTGGCCGGGCTTAGCGGGCGGGACAAGAATGTGGATTTGTCACACGGGCGGTAGAGGAATTTACCATTCGGAGCAATGCGTGTGAAATGCAATGTGAAGCAGATCCTAAAGGAAGCAAGGAAAACAGAAATTATAAGCCATTTACCCAGCGTTAAGGTTTTCAGCACCAAGTCCTTGAACCTTGGACCCTTTGGGCGAAGCGCGGGACAATGTGGATTTGTCACTTAAGGGGCGTAAGGACCATTGGAGCAATTGCGGGTGTGTAAAATGTGAAGCAGATTCCCCGGGAAGGAAAACAGAAATTATAAGGGGCCATTTACCCACGGTTAAGGTTTCGAAAGCACCAATTGGACCTTGGACCCTGGGCTTAGCGGGGGCGGGACGAATGTGGATTTGTCACAGGGGCGGTTAGAGGACAATTGGAGCAATGCGTGTGTGAAATGTGAAGCAGATCCAGAAGGAAAACAAGGAAATTAAATTCAGCCATTTACCCCAAAGGTTAAGGTCGAAAGCACCCCAAGTTCATGAACCTTTACCCTGCTTAGTGGGGGCTTTGGACGAAGTGGATTTGTCACAGGGCGGTAGAAGGACATTCCGGAAGCAATGCGTGTGTGAATGTGAGCAGATCCAAGGGAAAGGAGAAATTTATAAGCCATATTACCCAGCTTAGGTTTCAAAGCACCAAGGACTTGTGACCTGACCCTGGCTTAGCGGGGGCCGGGGACGAATGGACGGTCACAGGGCGTAGGAGGCCATTGAGCAATGCGTGTGTGCAAATGTGAAGCAGATCCGAGCAAGGAAAACAGAAATTATAAGCCATTTACCCAGCGTTAAGGTTTCGAACGCACCAAGTCTTGTGACTTGACCCTGGGCTTAGCGGGGGCAAGGGACGAATGTTGATTTGTCACAGGGCGGTAGAGGACCATTGGAGCAATGCGTGTGTGAAAATATGAAGCAGATCCGAGCAAGGAAAGGGGGCAGAAATTATAAGGCCATTTACCCAGCGTTAATGGTTTCGCCCAACGCACCAAGTCTGTGACCTTGACCCTGGGCCATTAGGTGCGGGGGCGGGTACGAATGTGATTTGTCACAGTTGCGGTAGAGGACCATATTGGAGCCAATGCGTGTGTGCAATGTGAAGCAGAATCCTGAGCAAGAAACAGAAATTATAAGGCATTTACTCCCAGCGTTAAGGTTTTCGAACGCACCAAGTCTGTGACCTTGAACCCTGCTTAGCGGGGGCGGGACGAATGTGGATTTGTCACAGGGCGGTAGAGGACCATTGGAGCAATGCTGCTGTGTGCAATGTGAAGCGACCGAGCAAGGAAACAGAAATTATAAGCCAATTTACCCCAGCGTTAAGGTTTCGAACGCACCAAGTCTGTGACCTTGACCCTGGGCTTAGCGGGGCGGGAACGAATGTGGTATTTGTCACAGGGCGGGTAGAGGACCATTGGAGCCAATGCGTGTGTGAAATGTGAAGCAGATCCGAGCAAGGAAACAGAAATTATAAGCCATTTAGGCATTTACCCAGCGTTAAGGTTTTCGAACAAGCACCAATGTCTGTGACCTTGACTTCCCCTGTTCTTAGTGGGGGCGGGACGAATGTGGATTTGTCACACAGGGCGGTTAATAGTGGATCCATTGGAGGGCAATGCGTGTTGTGCAATGTGAAGCAGACCCGAGCAAGGAAACAGAAATTATAAGGCATTTTGACCCAGCGTTAAGGTTTTCGAACGCACCAAGTCTGTGACCTTGACCCTGGGCTAGCGGGGGCGGGACAATGTGGATTTGTCACAGGGCGGTAGAGGACCATTGGAGCAATGCGTAGTGGAAATGTGAAGCAGATCCGAGCAAGGAAACAGAAATTATAAGCCATTTACCCACCAGTTCGTTAAGAAGTTTCTGAACAGCACCAAGTCAGTGACCTTGGAGACCCTGACTTAGCGGGGGCGGGACGATGTGGAATTTTGTCACAGGGCCGGAGGGTAGATGACCATTGGAGCAAGGTGCGTGTGTGCAATGTGAAGCAGACCCGAGGCAAGGAAACAGAAATTATAAGGCATTTACCCAGCGTTAAAGGTTTCGAACGCACCAAGTCTGTGACCTTGACCCTGGCTTAGCGGGGAGGGGGCGGACGAATGATTTGGATTTGTCACAGGGCGGTAGGTAGACCCATTGGAGCCATGCGTGTGTGCAATGTTGAAGCGACCGGAGCAATGGAAACAGAAATTATAAGGCATTACCCAGCGTTTAAGGTTTCGAACGCACAATCTGTACCTGACCCTGGGCTTAGCGGGGGGAAGGAAACGAATTGTGAAATTTGCACAGGGCGGGGTAGAAGGAACCATTGGAGCCCAATGCGTTGTTAAAAATGGAAAATCGAGCAAGAAACAGAAAATTATAACCATTTAACCCTCGTAAGGTTTCGAAACGCACCAGTCCTTGACCCTACCTGAGCTTAGCGTGGGGGCGGGACGAATGTGGATTTGTCACAGGGCGGTAGAGGACCATTGGAGCAATGCGTGTGTGCAATGTGAAGCAGACCCGAGCAAGGAAACAGAAATTATAAGGCATTTACCCAGCGTTAAGGTTTCGAACGACGCACCAATCTGTGACCTTGACCCTGTGCTTAGCGGGGGTGGGACGAAGTGATGGATTTGTCACAGGGCGGTAGATTGGACCATTGGAGCAATGCGTGCTGGTGCAAATATGAAGCAGAATCGGAGCAAGGAAACAGAAATTATAAGGCATTTATCCCAGCGTTAAGGTTTCGAACGCACCAAGCTCTGGACCTTACACTGGGCTTAGCTGGGGCGGGACGAATGTGGATTTTTTGCACAGGGCGGTAGAGGACCATTGAGCAATGCGTGTGTGAAATGTCAAGCAGATCGAGCAAGGAAACAGAAAAATTATAAGGCATTTTACCCCACGTTAAGGTTTCGGGAGTCGTTTAAAGGGTTAACGGGACAACACCGGTACACTATATTGCCCCCTCAACCATCGGGTGGCGGGGGCAAATTTTTTTAATAAGGGATTAACCCCAGCGTTAAGGTTCAACGCACCAAGTCTGTGGACCTTGACCCTGGGGCTTACGGGGCGGGACGAATGTGGATTTGTCACATGGCGGTAGAGGACCAATGGAGCAATGCGTGTGTGAAATGTGGAAGCAGATCGAGCAAGGAAACAGAAATTAAATAAGGCATTTACCCAGCGTTAAAGGTTTCGAACGCACCCAAGTCTGTGACCTTGACCCTGGGCTTAGGCGGGGGGGTCGGGACGGAAATGTGGATTGTCACAGGGCGGGGTAGAGGACCATTTTCTGAGCAATGCGTGTGTGAAAATGTTGAAGCAGATCGAGCAAGGAAACAGAATTATAAGGCATTTACCCAGCAAGTTAAGGTTTCCGAAAACGCACCAAGTCTGTGACCTTGACCCTGGCTTAGCGGGGGGCGACGAATGTGGATTTGTCACAGGGCGGTAGAGGACCAATGGAGCATGCGTGTGTGCAATGTGAAGCAGATCCGAGCAAGAAACAGAAATTATAAGGCCATTTACCCCCAGCGTTAAGGTTCGAAGCACCCCAAGTCCTGTGACCTTGACCTGGGTGCTTAGCGGGGCGGGACGAATGTGGATTGTCAACAGGGCGGTAGAGGACCATTGGAGCAATGCGGTGTGCAATGACGAAGCAGATCCGAGCAAGGAAACAGAAAATTATAAGCCATTTACCCAGCGTTAAGGTTTCGAAAGCACCAATCGTGACCTTGACCCTGGCTTAGCGGGGGGGCGGGAGGGACGAATGTGGATTTGTCACAGGGCGGTAGAGGGACCATTGGAGCAATGCGTGTGTGGAAATGTGAAGCAGATCCGAGGAAGGAAACAGAAATTTATAAGCCATTTTATCCCAGCGTTAAGTTTCGAAAGCACCAAGTCTGTGACCTTGACCCTGGCTTAGCGGGGGCGGACGAATGTGGATTTGTCACAGGGCGGTAGAGGACCATTGGAGCAATGCGTGTGTGAAATGTAAAGCAGACCGAGGAAGAAAAGAAATTATAAGCCATTTACCCAGCGTTAAGGTTTTTCGAAAGCACCAACTGTCTGTGGGACCTTGAACACCCTGGGCTTAGCGGAGGGGGGCTTGGACGCATGTGGATTTGTCACAGGGCGTAGAATTGACCATCGGAGCATTTTTGCTTGTGTGTGAAAAATGTTGGAAGCATGATCCTAAAGCAAGTTGGAAAACAAAGAGATTATAAGCCATTTACCCAGCGTTAAGGTTTCGAAACGCACAAGTCTGTGACCTGACCCTGGGCTTAGCGGGGGCGGGACGACTGTGGATTTGTCACAGGGCGGTAGAGGACCATTGGAGCAATGTGTGTGCATGTGAAAGCAGACCCGAGCAAGGAAACAGAAATTATATGCATTTACCCAGCGTTAAGTTTCGAATTCGCACCACGTCTGGTGACCTTGACCCTGGGCTTGAGCGGGGGCGGACGAATGTTGAATTTGTCCCACAGGGCCGTATTTGAGGACCATTGAGCAATGCGTGTGTGAAATATGAAGCAGATCCGAGCAAGGAAACAGAAATTATAAGCCATTTACCCGCCAGTTAAGGTTTCGAACGCACCAAGTCTGTGACCTTGACCTGGGCTTAGTGGGGGCTGGACGAATGTGGATTTGTCACAGGGCGGTAGAGGGCCATTGAGCAATGCGTGTGTGCAATGTGAAGCAGACCCGAGCAAGGAAACAGAAATTATTTAAAAGGCATTTATTTACCACAGCGTTTAAGTTTCGAACCGCACCAAGTCTTTGTGACCTTGACCCTGGGGCATAGCGGGGGCGGGGGAGGGGACGAAGTGGGATTTGTCACAGGGCGGTAGAGGAACCATTGGAGCAATGCGTGTGTGCAAATGTTGAAGCCCAGCCGATCCGAGCAATGAAACAGAAATTAAATAAGCCATCCTTACCCCAGCGTTAAGGTTTTTTGCGACGCACCCAAGTCTGTGACCTTGACGCCTGAGCTTAGCGGGGCGGGACGAATGTGGATTTGTCACAGGGCGGTAGAGGGACCATGGAGCAATGCGTGTGTGCAATGTGAAGCAGACCGAGCAAGGAAACAGAAATTATAAGGGCATTTACCCAGCGTTAAGGTTTCGAACCGCACCCAAGTCTGTGACCTTAGACCCTTGTGCATAGCGGGGGGGATGGGTACGAATGTGGGAGAAATTTGTCACAGGGCGGTAGAGGAACCATTGAGCAATGGGCTGTGAGAAATGAAAAAATGAAAAGAACAGATCGGAGCAAGGAAAGAGAAATTATAAGCATTTACCCAGCGTTTAATGGTTTTCGAACGCACCAAGTCAGTGACCTTGACACTGGGCTTAGCTTGTGGGGCGGGACGAAATGTGGAAATATTTGTCACAGGGCGGTAGAGGACCATTGGAGCAATGCGTGTGTGTAATGGAGGAAGCAAGTCGAAGCATGGAAACAGAAATTATAAGGCAATTTACCCAGCGGTTAAGGTTTCGAACACACCAAGTCTGACCTGAACGAACTACCCAAACACCTTACCCAACTCCCGGGCTAGCGGGGAAACGGACGAATGACTGGATTGCACAGGGCGTAGAGGACCATTGGAAAGCAATGCGTGTGAGAAATTGGTTTGAAGCAGATCTGCAGCAAGGAAACAGAAATTATAAGCATTCTTTACCCAGCGTTAAGGTTTTCGAAGAGCGCACCAAACAACAAACTAATAAGAAACAACCAGTAGTTGACCTTTAAGACCATGGGCTTTAGTTGGTGCGGGACAAATGTGGATTTGTCACAGGGGTGGCAGAGGACCATAAGGAGCAATGCGTGTGTGAATGTAAGCAGATCCGAGCAAGGAAACAGAAATTATAAGGGCATTTACCCCAGCATTAAGGAATTTCGAACTGCACCAAGGTCGTGACCTGGGACCCAGGCTTAGGGGGCGGGGGGGACGAATGTGGATTTGTCACAGGGCGGGTAGAGGAACCATTGGAGGCAATGCGTGTGTTTGCAATGTGAAGCAGATCCCGAGCAGGGGGGGAAACAAGTGGAATTATAAGCCATAACCCAGCGTTAAGGTTCGGGGGACCCGCACCAAGAAACTGTACCTGATCCTGGGCAAAAAATATCGGGGCGGGACCGAAATGTGGATTTGGTCACCCAGGCGTAAGAAGGAACCAAAAAATCCGAGGGCAAATGGCGTGGGTTGCAATGTGAGCAAGATCGAGCAAGGAGACAGAAATTATAAGCCATTACCCAGCGTTAAGGTTTTTCGAAAGCACCAAGTCTGTGACCTTTGACCACTGGCTTAGCGGTGGCGGGACGAATGTGATTTGTCACAGGGCGTAAGGAAGACATTGGAGGAGCAATGCGTGTGTGAAAGTAGTGAAGCAGATCCGAGAAAGGAAACAGAAATAATAAGCCATGGTTTACCCAGCGTTAAGGTTCTCGAAAGCACAAGTCTAATGACCTTGACCCTGGCTTTAGCGGGGGGCGGGAACGAATGTGATTTTGATCACAGGGCGGTAGAAAAGACCATTGGAGCAATGCGTGTGTGAAATGTGCAAGCAGATCCGAGGAAGGAAACAGAAATTATAAGCCATTTACCCAGCGTTAAGGTTTCGAAAGCACCAAGTCTGTGACCTTTGACCCTGGCTTAGCGGGGGCTGGGATCGGAAAATTGTGGATTTGTCACAGGCGGTAGGAGAGACCATCGGAGCAATGCGTGTGTGAAATGTGAAGCAGATCCGAGGAAGGAAAGAGAAATTATAAGCCATTTACCCAGCGTTAAGGTTTCGAAAGCACCAAGTCTGTGACCTGACCACCCTGGGCTTAGCGGGGCGGGACGAATGTGGATTTGTCACAGGGCGGTAGAGGACCATTGGAGCAATGCGTGTGTGAAATGTGAAGCAGATCCGAGCAAGGAAACAGAAATTATAAGCCATTTACCCAGCGTTAAGGTTTCGAAAGCACCAAGTCGTGACCTTGACCCTGGGCTTAGCGGGGGCTGGTGGACGAATGTGGATTTGTCACAGGGCGGTAGAGGACCATCGGAGCAATGCGGGTGGTGTGAAATGTGAAGCAGATCCGAGGAAGGAAACAGAAATTATAAGCCATTTACCCACGTTAAGGTTTCGAATAAAGCACCAAAGTCTGTGACCTTGACGCCTGGGCTTAGCTGGGCGGGACGAATGTGGATTTGTCCACAGGCGGTAGAAGGACCATTGGAGCAATGCGTGTGTGAAATGTGAAGCAGGATCCGAGCAAGGAAACAGAAATTATTAAAAGCCATTTTACCCAGCGTTAAGGTTTCGAAAGCACCAAGTCTGTGACCTTGACCCTGGGCTTAGCGGGTGGGGGCTGGACGAATGTGGATTTGTCACAGGGCGGTAGAGGACCATCGGAGCAATGCGTGTGTGAAATGTGAAGCAGATCCGAGGAAGGAAACAGAAATTATAAGCCATTTACCCAGCGTTAAGGTTTCGAAAGCACCAAGTCTGTGACCTTGACCCTGGGCTTAGCGGGGGCGGGACGAATGTGGATTTGTCACAGGGCGGTAGAGGACCATTGGAGCAATGCGTGTGTGAAATGTGAAGCGCCGGTAACACTATATGCCCCCCTCACCATTCGGTGGCGGGGGCATAATAAATGTAAATCCATCAATTTAAATTTCCAGACTATCCTAAATTTGCTCTTACGAACATTTTAGTCATACAAAGTTTAGTGAAACGGCCCCCAGCATATTAGCAACAAATAGCAAGCTCACATGAGCTTTTGACTCACAACGTGCATGTTGCATCTTGTATACACTACTGACTATACATGGACGTGTATAATAATACAGAATGACAAATGAATTGCATATAATGTTATATGCATATACATGTATAACAGACGTCAGCATGTGAAATAAATATAGTCACATGCCTGTAATACCAGTAGCCCATTTCATCAACATTGCAAAGTATACTTTACTAGCAAAGTATACTTTGAGGGAGTAATCATTTATTTTTCCTGAAATGCATTATTTCATATAGAACTAACAAATGCATATAGTTCATGATTAAAAGTATGCAGAATTATTATACTGAATTTATTACATTATCACAGCCATTAAATGGCTGTGATAATGTAATAAATTCAGTATAATAAAAATTAATAAATTTTTAAAAACATTGAAAATTTCTCCATCAAAGTATACTTTGCTAGTAAAGTATACTTTGCAATGTTGGTGAAATCGGCTACTGATGTATATAACGCAAGATGTCCGATGTACACAACAGAGAATATCAGATGTATATAACACAGAACGGAAGATAATATACGTATTACATGTATATACATACTTTTGTTTCACATTGAAACACAATAGAATGCAAGACGTTAACATTTTTCCATATTTGTGGTTGTGACTGGAGAAATGGGGCTTATGGGATTTGCAACCAGTGTAGCTCGTGATTAAATATCAAACTCCTGTAGCATGGCACCGATCTATATTTCTTGTTAGAAGCATCACATGTGTTTTATTATTGGAATGGCGAACAGTGCAGCTCCTGATCAGACTGTGCAGATGCACAGGCTGATCTGGATCTACACTTGTCGCAAAACCCAGAGGCCCCATTTCTCCAGTCACCGCCACATTTACGTATCGTGAGTTTATATTGGTCCATGTCGGAACTACGTTTCACCTCGCACAATAGTTCATTCTAAATCATCACTAATTTGTTTATTTTATTTAATATTTTTTATATTTTTTGGAAAACGCATAATAATTGTGTGTGATATACGTACGGTATATAATAAATAGGCTATTTGATTTATATGTGGATATATGCCACTTGTTCCTCCAAGCAGGGATATTGTGCTACTACAGTCCAATATCGCATGCTACGGAACTCGTACATATACAGAGATTCCGCTGGCGATCGCCACTTTCGCAATTGGCGATAAAAATAAACAATTGGCAATATAAAAATACAATTTTCGAAAAAAAAATAAAAAATCCCCCTCCCCCGAAAATTGTAATTCATTATCGCCAATTGTTTTATTTTTTTTGAAGAGGCGATTTTTTTATTTTCCCCAGCGTATATCTATAAACAAATCAAATAACCTATACATATAACACATGATGTCAAATGTATATAATAGAGACTGCAAGATGTATACATGTACGAGCGATGTTGGTAAATAATTGAGACACAGTTAATTACAGGGGAATGGAAAGAGATACAAACTTGATTTTAAATGACGGGGAAACATTAACAATATTTCTCTCTACATGTAAAATATCAATCATCTGGCTCCACTGGATGGATCACAGTGTCTACTGGAAGAGCATCATCCTGGGGTAAGCGGAGCACTCCGACGTCGGAAACACAACGTCAGCGGGTCTCAATGATGTTTTCGCAATTTTCGAAGTCACTTCTTCTCGATGGTCACACCATCCAACCAACATACGACGCTGAACTCACTTATTACAATAATATTTCCGCAATAATACAATTAATATGTTCAACAATTCTGCAAAAACCAGGAACCCACTTTTCCGACGTTTCGGCACAAGGCCTTTATCAAAATGCAGAATCACTTATAATATACATTTCTACACCACTCACAGCCTTACCGCATTCATTTTATGTGCGGTTGATACTGCGATGCCATTTTGTAAGGCAATACCCCGCACAGTCTGGTGCGTGTCCTGTTGTATTGAAATCAACACATTCGACATCAAACATTCCATTATTATTGTGGGTATTCCAGTCATTAGAGCTTACTGGAGTCGAGGAATCTTCTGAAAAATGTATGTGACATCTATGGACTAAGTCTCTGGACACGCAACTACAACTATGTGTCTTTTCCAGGAGTTTCTTTGTTTCCATCAGTGAATGGCCGAACTCTACACAAAATTTGATAAATGTGCGCTGCTCCGCCTTTTTCCCTGAACTCATAAAGCCGCGTTATATTTCTGACCAACTTCTGTTCAATGTAAGGTGCTCGTTTATTATTCATACAAATGTCAAAAAACGTTCCCATATTGATGTCACAATAGTAATGCATAGATGATGTGCATTAAAACGATGTTCTACCATAATTTCCTTGTTTTCATAACAATAATTCAAAGGGCCTATATTTGTAACTACAAATGTATCAAGTTTTATGGCATGCTCCAGCTACACCTACCCGCTCGTGCCACAACTACTACAATTATACAACCGCTTATTATTTATATTTATTTCTTTGTCATTATAAATTAATAGATGTTGCCTTATAATTGTACCAAATTTGGAAAAAATCAGTCAAGGATTTTCCAAAAAAAAAGCAGTGTCTCAATAGTTTACGAACAGCCCTCGTATATCACAGTGTGTCAGAGAATATCAGACCATGTAAAAATACCACAGGGTGTTGTATATATTATAGGAATACACATCATGTTTGGAAAATGTATCAGGGTATAAACTTTTAAAAGTCCAACTAGTGTTGGACTTTTAAAAGTTTATATCCCTGATAAAGGTATCCAAAATCTCATTTATTCTTGACAATTCCAACCCAATTCTATTTCAAACTGATTAACATATTTTTATCACATTTTTTTCCCGTTTTTCCAAATTCCAATGAAAGTTTCCACCAATACTTAGGCCATATAAAGAGTGTGTAAATGCAACGTGTTGGTACGTTCTGTCATGCAAATATATCTGATAAACACCTGGGGGCCGTTTCACTAAACTTTGTACGACTAAAATGTTCGTAAGTGCAAAATTATAAGTCTGTAAATTTCACATTAACAATGTGTTCTTGTAAACAAGTATTGGATTTACATTTATTGAGCATAGGCTGCATATGCAGCCTGTGCTCAATAAATGTAAATCCATCAATTGAAATTTACAAAGGATCCTAAATTTGCACTTACGAACATTTTAGTCGTACAAAGTTTAGTGAAACGGCCCCCTATATGGGACAGTGTATTTTACGTCCTCGATCATACATTTGATTTTTAAAACCTGCGATATCATTTGCAAATGACGTCAAAATTTTAACAAAAATTCGGTGCAAACTTGAAATTTGAATGAATTCCACATGTGCTCTGAATTCTTTGTCAACTTCTGATGTAATTTAGGAAATTATTGTTTTCTCCGAATCATAATCGGCGAAATACGGAGATGTGAAAATATTATACACTGGTCCATATCGGATTTATCTATGACTCACAAACCTGATTGCCATTAACTCCCGACCTTGACACACGATCATCGAACACTTCCAAATCTAACTGCATCGTATTGAAACAAGAACTTCTCAATATATTTGTAAAATTTATGTTAAGTGTTCAGTTTGAGGGGATTGGTATTGATTAATTGATTGGTTGATTGATTGATTGATTGATTGATTGATTGATTTGTGGCTGTAACTGCAGAAATGGGGCATATGGAT
The DNA here is from genome assembly GCA_029237695.1 of Conchocele bisecta. Taxonomy (NCBI): domain Eukaryota; kingdom Metazoa; phylum Mollusca; class Bivalvia; order Lucinida; family Thyasiridae; genus Conchocele; species Conchocele bisecta. The sequence goes on from CM055276.1 coordinate 37,996,951, forward strand.
AGGAATTTGCGACCAATGTAGATCCTGATCAAATAGCACATTCATGTCGACTAATAATGATATATATCAGGGGCGTCAGAACAGGTCCGGCAGGTCCAACGACTGCCGGATCAATACTTTTTACATATTTGGAATTCATATATAAACAAAAAGAATGTACATATTTTTTCATCATTTGTTCTAATTTCTCATCAGAAGTGTATGTTGTTACCACTCAGTTGAACCGTCTCGGCAGGTGCACCCACTAGATTCGCCAGACCAATTTTATGATGCTTCCACACTCCTGTATATCACTTGTTCCAAGTATGACGAGTGTATTGTTGATTGAATGGCAAACAGTGTAGATCCTGATCAGATGGATGCACAGGCTGATCTGGATCTACGTTCGTCACAAACAAAACCCGTAAGCCCCATTTCTCCAGTCACAGTCGCATTTATCGATTGATTTGGACTTTAAATCAACGGCAATAACATATACAGACAGTACTGTACCTGTATGAGGAGTACTGTAATTACAACAACAAGTTTCAGTACTGAAGTTCAATCCAGGCACCGTTGCTACACAGGATCACTTGGCCCCATGTGACTGGCTGACAGTTCTACCATGCAGACCCTCACTAGACAAAGGCCATACACCCATTTATCTAGTAACAGCTACGTCTGTGGCTCCAGGTTGTGACTGGAGAAATGAAGCTTACAGGATTAACAAATGACACACTCCTGTAGCCTGATAATGATCTGAATTGCTCGTTTGAAGCATAACAACTATTTCTTTGATGGAATGGCGAACAGTGCAGATCCTGAACAGCCTGTGCGGATGCACAGGCTGATCTGGATCTACGCTGGTCGCAACAACGGCCATAAGCCCATTAAGATATTGCTTAGATATCCATACACTCTCATCCTCCCGATTGGATTGTAGGATTGAATTAATGGGGTTTAACAACCGTTAAACAACATGTTAATTGATAGAGATGGGCGATTGGGTAGAACAAGTCTGAATATACTGTATTAGTCAATTCTGTGAGTTACGCCAATCATGAAATACTGTGGGTTTAACAACCGTTAAACAGCATGGTAATTTATAGAGATGGGTGATTGGTAGAACAGGTCTGAATATACTGTATTAGTCAATCCCGTGAGTTAAGCCAATCAGGAAATACTGTGGGTTTAACAACCGTTAAACAGCATGGTAATTTATAGAGATGGGTGATTGGTAGAACAAATCTGAATATACTGTATTAGTCAATCCCGTGAGTTACGCCAATCAGGAAATACTGTGGGTTTAACAACCGTTAAACAACATGGTAATTTATAGAGATGGGTGATTGGGTAGGACAAGTCTGAATGTACTGTATTAGTCAATCCCGTGAGTTACGGTAGTCAGGAAATTCAGTGGGTTATTCTTGGAATCAAAAGTAGCTATAGTGGACACACAAGAGATAATTACAGTGAAACCACTAAAAAATAAACACAGGGTTTGTAGTTGATTGATTCATTAAATAACATGTGATTTAACCATTCCACCATTCGACAGGTCCGACAGTCCGTAGTATATAGTATAGCTAGGCCAATGGGTTGGTTGGTTTATTAGTGTTTAACAGCCTATCAACAGCTAAGATCATGTAAGGTCGGGCAAACGGGTTTGATCCCGTTTTAACCTCTTGCATTAGAGAGAAAATCAGAACTGAATATTTACATCGAGAAGAAATATATTCAGCACTGAAATTAGAATAACCGGACCTGGTGCCAGGTCCATACCACACAAGTCACTTGGCCCCTTCCCCTAACATAGGATTACGAAAAATTGTAATACTCATATAAGGGGTATAACCAGATTCAACTTTCACATACAAAATGCCAAAAATGTATGTATGTGAGGGCCAAACCAGTTCTCCTGCGATTCCGGTAAGGATGAATCCCGATCGTTAAATTCCCCATAACATGCTCCCACCTGCCACCCACTCAGGCCAATGGGACCTGTCTAATGACAGAATGGACAAAATTTCAATAGCCTGTAGCTTAACTCTTTGCATTCTAGCAGTGAAAGTATCTGCCAAACAAATTAGGAGTATATTTGTTACGTCTCTCTGTAAATACGTCTTGGAATTTCATTAGAATTGAGTCCTCAGGACTCAATTCTAATGAAATTCCAAGACATATTCATGATATTTATAGGGAGAAATAAAAGAAAATACAATGAATTGTCGTCTGCTATTTTTGAACTATTCATAGCCCAGAAAAGATGGGAGTTTTTACTTCTAGCTAAACGTATTGAGGTAGTTTTTGCGACTCAGTTAGAGGGGCGGCAGTGTACGTACATTGAGTGTGTAACGTTGGGGCGAGTAGGCGCCTGTGCCACACACAAATAGCGTCTTGTTTTGCATCACCATGATCACTCGGATGTGGTTCTGGCAGTCGCGCTTCTACAACAGACAAGACAAGACAAGTGAATGGGTTTAACGTCCCAGCAGCAGCTGAGGTCGTATAAGGTCGTCTGCTGTTGCTTTTATATCTTGCCTTATTTCTCAATAAAAACATGGTTTGACAGCACTTTAGAACCATTTCCAATGGAAATGATTCTAAAGTGCTGTTAAAGCCTGTTGTAAATTATTCTAAAGTGCTGTCAAAGCATGTTTTTTAATATAAAAATAGAAAATAAACAGCAGACGACAAAAGGGTTAAGTTTCACTCGAGAGAGTTTGAGGTAATGAGTGTAGACTATCAGCAATCTCAACTCGCAATCAATCAGTTTGATTGGCTGAGCTTGAGCTGTAGCATAGCTCAAGCTCAGCCAATCAAGCTGTTTGATTTCAAGCACAATATTCAAGTAGTCTACACTTGTTTACTCAAAGTCCAGAGGATTGATGAAAATACTTTTAACCCTTAGATCGCTACTCACAACAATTGTCGTCTGCCGTTGCTTTTATATTTTGCCTTATTTCTCAATAAAAACATGGTTTGACAGTACTTTAGAATAATTTCCAATGGAAATGATTCTAAAGTGCTGTCAAAGCATGTTGTAAATTATTCTAAAGTGCTGTCAAAGCATGTTTGTGATGATAAAAATGGAAAATAGAAAATAAACAGCAGACGACAAAAGGGTTAAGTTTGACTCGAGAGAGTTTGAGGTAATGAGTGTAGAGTATCAGCAATCTCAACTCGCAATCAAGCAGTTTGATTGGCTGAGCTTGAGCTGTTGCATAGCCCAAGCTCAGCCAATCAAGCTGTTTGATTTCAAGCACAATATTCAAGTAGTCTACACTTGTTTACTCAAAGTCCAGGGGTTTGATGAAAATACTTTTAACCCTTAGATCGCTACTCACAACGATTGTCGTCTGCTGTTGCTTTTATATCTTGCATTATTTCTCAATAAAAACATGGTTTGACAGCACTTTAGAATCATATCCAGTGGAAATGAGTCCAAAGTGCTGTCAAAGCATGTTGTAAATTATTCTAAAGTGCTGTAAAAGCATGTTTTTGATGATAAAAATGGAAAATAGAAAATAAACAGCAGACGACAAAAAAATTAAGATAGCGGTCTAAGGGTTAAGTTAAAGAAAATTTGAGTTAACGAGGTTATCATTATACAGTCAAATTTGCACAATCGACCACGTGCATTAAGCGACTTTTGTCGTATGCGACCACTTTCAATCCCCCCCCCCCCCACCGACTATTTGGCCTATATCATAATTACAGTGTATTAAACGACTTTTCTTTAATGCGACCACCGGCCAAATATTTTGTAGCCAACAGCAATGGTCGTTTGTATAAAACGACGATTAATTGACAGGATGTGACTTTCTTCAGGTGAAATTAGCCTCAAGCATGTGACAAACAAAGGAAACAAATCCCCTGTCACTATCAAAGTGTGAATGGTGCATTGTTTATGATTATTGACCTGAAACCTCGTCCTGATTCGCTCGTTTCCTTAGTGATTACTAAAGGGAATTAACTCATCGTCGCTTAGCACATGGGAACAACAGGACTGGTCACTTAGCACATGGAAAAACATCTGCGTATTTCACTAATTTAAAACAAATACTTTTTTTTGTTGTGTACAGAATACGCAAGCATTTTTATTTCACAAAATTCCAATTTTCTTGATGAGTAATAATACTGGTATATACAGAACACTGTGTTAATAAATCATTATTCTATCAGCTGGTTGTCAGTCAATGACTTGCAAAAATCACCGGGGCGAAACACGTCTGGTCCCTATTTGCGATTTCAGCTGGGCGATTTTATTTCGCAATAACATTCAAATTCTTTCATCTATTTTGATAAATCTAGATTGGTCAGTAAGCGAGGCTTACGGAATACCCCCCGCGTGGGCCCAGGTACCCCTAAATATGTAACAAAATTCCAAGTGTGTGGGCTTGTAACCTTAACTCTGGGTTTAGCGGGGTGGCACGAACGTGAATTTGTCACAGGGTGATAGAGGTCCATTGGAGCAATGCGTGTGTGAAATGTGAAGCAGACCCGAGCAAGGAAATAGAAGTTATAACCGATTTCTCTGAAGTTAAGTTTTGTAAAGAGACCAAGAATCTGACCTTGACCTCGAGATCAGCATGATAGTAGAGCCTTAGAGGAATGCATGCATGAAATATTAAGTATTTTCGATGAAAGAAATAGAAGTCATAACATATTTCTCTGATGTTAAGTTTGGTGACGGACGGACACACCGGTATTCTAATGTATTTATTTCTATGTTAATGTTTAATCTTCGCAACTTCCTGATTCCGAATATTAAACCATATAATCGGACATACCAGTAACCAGATTTCCATTTTTTGTTTTCATTTTTGTGTTAAGAGACCATTGTTCTAAGCGACCATTTTTGGTGTCTCCCTTGGGTGGTCACTTAATGCAAGTTTGACTGTATAGGAAAAAATGTACAAGAATTTGACATCAGTAGTTTGAGAGATTGAGGTAATGAGTGTAGACGGTATTAGCAATCTCAACTCGCAATCAAGCAGTTTGATAGGCTGAGCTTGAGCTGTAGCACAGCTCAGGCTGAGCCAATCAAGCTGTTTGATTTCAAGCACAATCTTCTTGTATTTTGAAATAAAAATAATTACAAATATTGGTAAGATTAGCGCAGGCGGTGGGTGGTGTATATACCAGAGCTCCAGATAGAATACACACTGATTATCAAAATTGGGAGTACAAAATACTCACACCAATGTGAAAATATGCATTGATTTTCAAATTGAGTAGTGAAAACTGAAATTTACTTTGATGAGCAGCAAAAAGCAAACACTGTTTGCTTTTTGCAGCTCAAATAAGTGAATTTTTAAATGTGTTTAATATTTTTGTTATCATTTGTTCCCCATTTAATATGGAAGGAAATCAATAAAATAAACAAGAGGGCCATGATGGCCCTAATTCGCTCACCTGACTCCATGAACACCAGAGGAGAATGTGACATTGAGTTCATGTTTTAAAAAAATTGTGCTATTTTTAGATGGCGGTCATCTTGGATTAAGCGATGACTCTCATTTTACAAAATCTGAAAATGCTTCACCCAGCATCGGCCATGTGGTTCCTGAGAAAAAGACATTAAAAATCTTGAATAAATGGACCTTTTGGTGGCCATCATGGATGACATAATCATCCGATTCCGACAAATATTAAACCAGAGTGATCGCCTCATTGATACCTTCAATTTGATATATGACATGACCATATTCAGTCAAAAATAAAATTTGACCCCACAGGCCACGCCCATTTTTGACCCCGGGGTCACCATTTTAACAACTGTCAAAGAGCAATGTACATCGATCATTCCTACCAAGTTTCGTTGAAATCCGGCTAGCGGTTCATGAGAAGAAGATTTTTTAAGAAATTATGCTATTTTTAGATGGCGGCCATCTTGGATTAGCGATGACCTCCATTTTAACAAATCTGAAAAGGCTTCAACAATGGACCATAATTTTTAAGTTTGGCTACCATGGGACAAGCGGTTCATGTGAAGAAGAATTTTGAAATCTCTAATAAAAGAACCTTTTGACATTTTGGCGGCCATCTTGGATGACATAGCAATCCGATTTGGACAAAAAATGTACCAGAGTGATCGCCTCATTGATACCTTCGATTTGATATATAACATGACCATATTCGGTCAAAAATAAAATTTGACCCCACGGGCCACGCCCATTTTTGACCCCGGGGTCACCATTTTAACAACTTTGAAAGAGCATTGTACATCGATCATTCCTACCAAGTTTCGTCGAAATCCGGATAGCGGTTCATGAGAAGAAGATTTTTTAAGAATTTATGCTATTTTTAGACGGCGGCCATCTTGGATTACCGATGACCTCCATTTTAACAAATCTGAAAAGGCTTCACACATGGACCATAACTTTTAAGTTTGGCTACCATGGGCCAAGCGGTTCATGTGAAGAAGAATTTTGAAATCTCTAATAAAAGAACGACCTTTTGACCTTTCGGCGGCCATCTTGGATGACATAACAATCCGATTTCGACAAAAAATACACCAGAGTGATCGCCTCATTGATACCTTCAATTTGATATATGACATGACCATATTCGGTCAAAAATAAAATTTGACCCCAATTTGACCCCACGGGCCACGCCCATTTTTGACCCCAGGTCACCATTTTAACAACTTTGAAAGAGCAATGTACATCGATCATTCCTACCAAGTTTTGTCGAAATCCGGTTGTCGGTTCTTGAGAAGAAGATTTTTTAAGAATTTGTGCTATTTTTAGACGGCGGCCATCTTGGATTACGTAATGACGTCATTTTAACAATTTTGTAATCCCCCTACCTAAGGACCATGACCATGAAGTTTGGTGACTATAGACCCAATGATTACCGAGGAGAAGACGTTTGAAAATGTTCACGGACGACGACGGACGACGACGACGGAGACGGACGATGGACACATTGCGGTAACAATAGCTCACATGAGCTTCGCTCAGGTGAGCTAAAAAAATTGTAAAAGTAAAACACGCATTGAATTTGAAATCTGGGGGTGTAATACTCTTTAGATAAAAAACTTATCTGGAGCATTGTAGCTGATTTCATCAAAATTACAAAGTATACTTATCTAGCATTATTTCATATAGAACTAACCGTTGCATATATTTGATGATTAAAAGTATGCAGAATTATTATACTGAATTTATTACATTATCACAGCCAAAATGGCTGTGATAATGTAATAAATTCAGTATAATAAAAATTCATAAATTTATCCTTACATTGAAAATGTCTCCCTCAAAGTATACTTTGCTAGAAAAGTATACTTTGCAATGTTGGTGATATAAGCTACTGATATACCCATCATTGCGGTGGCATAGTAAGTAGAGAAAACAACAGACCAAGCTGTTGCCCTGGATGTAGCAGGTTCTGTTTGCCGTCTTCTGTATCTCGAAGTGGGCAAATTTCTGAAACACAAGAACACGTGATCATACGGTGCCCCGCAGCGGACATGAATTTATTTTTATTAATTTGTTCCCACGAAATAACAATTTGTTACCTCAATTTAACAATTCGCTCCCACGAATTAATAAAAGAATTCTACGTCCCCTGCGGGGCTCTATATGATCACACGAGTGTAGGACATAATCCCCCCCCCCCCCCCCTCCCCCCCCCACCCCCCCCCCCGGACATAATCCCCCCCTCCATGTTTTTTGACACAGGGGGATTATATCCTACCTGTGTTTTTATATGGGGGGGATTTTGTCCTACCTTGAATCTGAATGGGGGGGATTATGTCCTACCTGGGTTTTTATATGGGGGGGATTATGTCCTACCTGCATTTTAGACGGGGCGGATTTTGTCCTCCTGTGTCAAAAAGCATGGGGGGGGGGGGGGGGGGGATTATGTCCTTATCCCGATCACACACATACATATACCTCATACTTATTTCAGTGTTCAGAGACACGCCATGTGATATTATACATAAGAACATGTGCGATATATTGTGAAAATATTTGCAAAATTATGTTATTGTCCGTAAATTACGTCGAAAGTTGTCAACTTCAGAAAAGTATCAGTTTCTGTAAATATATTTCATGCAAAATTGTACATGTAATGAAAGTATATGTTGTGAACCGTCCAAACGGTGGTCACGACATATACTTCTGAGCGCATAGAAGGAAAATATTTAAGATTTTCCGCAAACATAATGGCGTATCGTCAGCATGATATGGGTTAACTGGCTGTTATTGTTTGGTTGACTGGTGACTCACTGATTGGTTGATTGATCAATTGCTTGAGTGATTTAATGCAGGACTCGTTCGTCGTACAAGTCAACAAGAGTGCCGAAGGTCACAATATACACCCGTCGAGGCAAGGCCAGTCAACAAGGGGAGATAACTGATCTTGACGTGATAAACATGTAAACCAAATTTGGTTACGATCCATCAAGTAGAACTCGACTTAATGCGTGGACAAGGATAGTCCGAAAATTAAAAATGGCCGCCAAGGGGAGATAAGTCATCGAACATTTTTCAAAATCAATACACTTCTTCGTCTTGCCGTGATAAACATGTATACCAAATTTGGTTATGATCGGTCAAGTAGAACTTTGAGTTATTGCGTGGACCCTTAAGGATACAGAGTGCGAAAATTAAAAATGGCTGCCAAGGGGAGATAAGTATCGGAAATTTTTCAAAATCAATAAGCTTCTTTGTCTTGCCATGATAAACATGTATACCGAATTTGGTTTCGATCGGTGAAGTAGAACTTGAGTTATTGCGTGGACAATGATACAGAGTGCGAAAATTAAAAATGGCCGCTAAGGGGAGATAAGTCATCAGAAATTTTTCAAAATCAACAGGCTTCTTCGTCTTGCCGTGATAAACATGTATACCGAATTTGGTTACGAGCGGTGAAGTAGAATTTGAGTTATTGCGTGGACAAGGATAGAGAGTGCGAAAAATAAAAATGGAAATAGGCTTCTTCGGCTTGCCGTGATAAACATGTATACCAAAATTGGTTACAATCCGTCAAGTAGACTCTAGATATTGCGTGGACAATTGCGGTCTGCCCGTACAAGATGAACAAATAATACGTCCCGTTTTTTCAAACGGGCGTATAAAAATGGGATTTTTGGAGTCGACAAAGGGGGATAATTACGTAAGGATTTGAGGTGGAGCGAAAAATGCTGCGCTACACACTGTGGGACACGAACGTAGTTATGTATGGGAAGTATGAACTTGATCAGTGTTCACATATTAGATTTTTAAGGAAATAAATGCAAGGGAGCCAAGTGTAGAATTCAATGTCCCATCTGAGTATTTATTTTCCATTTCCTGTTGAACAGTTAATCATTAAGTAATAGTTATAGTTAAATTAAGTTTATTAAAAATTCAATATGTGAACTATAACTAACTTATTGGTTGCCCCGTGGGCACCTGTCTATTAGAATGGAACGCTGCCCATAAACGTGTTTTCAACAACGATACTATTACGTGATTGGCGGTGTGACACTGAATCGATCGTACACATGGTGCGCGTCACAGGAAATTACATCAACAAGGCGGCGCCTGTGGTTCTAAATATAACTGCTGAGTTATTGCAACATTTCATGATTTAATTTAATAGATACAAATGTATTGGCAAAAGCGTCGCAATATGTGACTAATTGAGACGTAATGCTCTAGTAATATATAACTTACAGTGGTTAAACGTTGCAATATGTAAAATAAGTGGACCACAATGCTGGCAGCGATTGGCTGAGAAAGTAGGGCAAACTATAGATACTTTGATACCCATACTTACATTTAATGATAAATCTGTCAGATTCAATTCAAACATATAATTCCTGCAAAAGAAATAGAAGAATATAGAGAATATCAGTTAGTTTTCGTATCACGTTTACAAGGGAGGGCTAAAGAAGCGTGTAGGAATCTGTGCATTTTCACAGGAAACACTGTGCAACATGTTGTGTTTATCTTGAAGTGACATAAAGTATGAATGCTATTAGTTTCAGGTGCATCAACATTTCCTGGACACTATCAGTGTCTTAGCCCTAATGTTTAACCCTTAGACCGCTACTCACAACAATTGTCGTCTGCTGTTGCTTTTATATCTTGCTTATTTCGCAATAAAAACATGGTCTGACAGCACTTCAGAATCATTTCCAATGGAAATGATTCTGAAGTGCTGTCAAACCATGTTGTAAATTAGTCTAAAGTGCTGTCAAAGCATGTTTTTGATGATAAAAATGGAAAATAGAAAATAAACAAAAAAAATTAAGATAGCGGTCTAAGGGTTAAATGAATTTAAACAGTCCCTCCACCAACCCTGTCTAAGATGCAGGCCTCTACAAATCCACTCGTCTGCTCATATTGGCAAGTGAATTTTCGAGCTGGACGAGTGGCAATTTGAAGAAACAGTGCAGCATTTAAACATTAAGGATCCATTCTATACCTGATCATCCTTTAATTCAAAGATAATTGCTTCGTATATCAGAGCTCCAGTTAAGATGCATAATTTGGCCAAATATTCGAGTATTTTTCTTAGTTCTTCACCAAAAAAGGTAATTTGTGAGTTCTTTAGAATTGTCTCAACTTGAATGAGACGATTCTAAAGCACTCCAAACTTGCCATTTTTGGTGAAAAAATAACAAAATTGCCCCCAAAGTTGATCAAATTACGCACCTTAACTGGAGCTCTGGTATATGTGATAGAATATATGATAACATATATGTGGACACTGCCTCGTTGCTGTATCCTATAGGAAACAGACAACCAATTGATTTCCCATAGACCCACATTCACACAAACATGACAATTGCAAACTACCTGCGACAAAATCAATTTTGTTACTTCCATTCCTAGAGTCAGTGACCTAAGCCGGTTCTAGGTCCATGCCAAACACGGGGTCACATGAGTTATTTCCCCTTTTTTGACGGAACCGTCTACTTTCACTTTCACCCCCACATCAAGTCGCACACAGAAAATTTTTAACCTGCATGTGTAGAGCATGCAAATAATATAATAAAATGTTTGGCACAGACATACCTTTCCTGCAGCATCTATTTTATTTATCTCTCTGTCATAATAATAACAATCAATGCCGTTGTCCTGAGAATTTACTCCTTGTTGCTAAGCTGTACCAGGACTGGTTTACCCTCTATATTATTCATAAGCTGACTGTGTCCTATATGGCACATGGACTAGCCAAGTCGACCATCTTTGTGCGTTCCAGCCATTAGCCAGTTTCACCTCTTCTGGCGTTTGACAAGAAACTGGCAATGGGAAGTAGAACATTATGATATGATGTACCGTAGTTAACTCTTTGCATGCTAGCGGCGGAAATATCCGCCAAACAAATTAGGACTATACTGTATGTTTTATTTCTCTCTGTAAATATGTCTTGGAATTTCATTAGAATTGCGTCCTCTGGACCCAATTCTAATGAAATTCCAAGACATATTCATGATATTTATAGGGAGAAATAAAAGAAAATACAATGAATTCTCGTCTGCTATTTTTGAACTATTTATAGCCCACAAATTTTCCAGCATGCAAAGAGTTAATGACCATAATTATTTGGACACCATTTGTTTTGGGGAAATAAGGATAAACCAGTATAACCATTCTAACACTAAACATTGGAACTCTTTGTTGTGGGAAACCAGTAGCCGATTCAGCAACACTGCAAAGTATACTTACAGAGCTCCAGATAAGCTGCGTATTTGCATAAATACCCAATTAAAATTGCCAAAAACCCAATTGAAATCAGAAGTAGTGAGTATCAAAAAGCAATACAAAATTGTGATACCTTTATCATGCTGCAGAAAACAATAAAACGACCACAAATATAGCATATTTTTCTTATTTTCCCATGAAACAAATCTTGGTATTTCATTAGAATTGTTTCCAAGGAGACAATTCTAATGAAATGCCAAGACACGTTTTCATTTAGCAGCAAACTATTCAATAATTGCTATCTGCTGATATGTAAACAGCAGTCTGATTTTATTTTACCCAATTAAAATTTTGAAATACCCAATTGCTTAAGACATGATGGAGTGATAATACCCAATGACTAATTCCTTATCTGGAGCTCGTACTTATCTAGCAAAGTATACTTTGAGGGAGAAATTTTCAATTTAAGGATAAATTTATTAATTTTCATTATACTGAATTTATTACATTATCACAGCCATTTTGGCTGTGATAATGTAATAAATTCAGTATAATAATTCTGCATACTTTTAATCATCAAATATATGACATAATGCATTTCGGGAAAAATAAATGATTTCTCCTTCAAAGAATACTTTGCTAGAAAAGTATAGTTTGCAATGTTTTGTGAAATAGGCTACAGATAGATACATGTGTTTCCTAGAATAAATAGTCTCTGAATAGTTAGGGTTATTTCTGTATTTTTCAGGAGACACAAGACCGGGAACCAATGTGAGCTAGTGAGGATGCGGTCTACTCACATGGCACCGACATAGAGCCTGTCTCCAGTGGGCTGGAGGTAGCGGAAGTAGTTTTGGCCGTCTTTCCGCAGGTGTATCAATTCTTCTGAGTTGTTTTTGCCGTTGAACGACTCCATCTTCGACTGCAGGTCTGAAAGTAGACGTCAAAGTTATCGGCAACTGATCATGCCAGATGTATCGACTCCATTCAGAAATGAGCCATTGGCTGTTAAAGGTACATGCCCACTGAGTAGGCACAAAATGTTCTTTATAGGAATTAAATAAGTGTGTCACTATTCCACCAGTTCTAAAAATTACACGTGGCCGCTTTATAGATATAATCATTTACTACGACATTTAGTGATATATATTTTACTGATAGTGACTCGCGGTGGTATCAGGCTATTTTCATTTATCCCGTCAACACAGTGCGTATGTGCCGTGAAACATTTTTGATATCCAGTCAATACTATTTTTGCATTTTACAGCTGTTTGTAGGTGTTGACGGGATAAATAGAATACCGGTAGTAGGTTAATGTCGTGAATGGGAAAAAATATCTGGCGCGGCGCGGCACGGAAACGGGATGTGCTCGGCACAGCCTCGCCCATCCCGTTTCCTGAGGCTTGCCAGATATTTTTTCCCATTCACGGCACTAACCTACTATTCTCTATATGCAAACTATAGGGTTGTCTCCCCCCACATCAACACTGCATGTTATTGGGACTTGGAAAATTAGAATTTAAGGCAATAACAGCATATATGTAGCTACCTTGTTTTTCTACGTAAGTTAGTTGTATATTGGGAGATAATTAAATCAAAAGAGACAACATATGCAATTTTCACTTGTCAAGGGTGATAACTCTGCCAATACTACATGAATCCGCATCAAAAACCCCAGGTGCACAACTGCACATAGTGACAAACATTCCTGTAAAATTTCGCAACTCTAACTCAAATACTTTTGGAAATACAATGTAGTTGCTTGACACAAATTTGTGATGCAGACAAGATTGCCAATTTTCTCTAAGTCAAGGGTGATAAATGCATCCTTACTGGATGATTCCACAAACAAAACCCCTGTAGCCTATTTCACCAACATTGCAAAGTATACTTTCCTAGCAAAGTATACTTTGAGGGACACATTTTAAATTTTAAGATAAATGTATTAATTTTTATTATACTGAATTTATTACATTATCACAGCCATTTTGACTGTGATAATGTAATACATTCAGTATAATAATTCTGCATTCTTTTAATCATCAATATATGCAATCGTTAGTTCTATATGAAATAATGCATTTCGGAAAAATCAATGATTACTCCCTCAAAGTATACTTTGCTAGATAAGTATACTTTGCAAGTTTGATGAAATCGGCTACAGGTGCACAACTACACATGCTGATTAACATTCCTATTTAGTTTCATGCATGTACGGCAACTCAAATATTTTTTGAGTTACCGGCAACACAAGTTAATCAAAGTACTGAAAGTACTGAAATATGTTATCTCCAGAAAAACTGATCACTTGCGGAACTAGGGACTGAAAGTTGCATATTTTCTCAATCATCATCCAGAGGCAAATGTACTGTGCTGGTGCAAACCCATTCCCATCCACGCGTTTTCTCTAGATTAAATTACTGTTTGTAACTCCCAGAAATAATTGTACGAAATTGGCGGCTAGCTAACTGGTCACTGCTACCTAACTGTGAGAACTAAAGATAATAGCTGTTGTATTCATACGCACGAAATGTCTTGATTCATATTTTGCAAAATTTAACTGATAAACTGAGCCAAAAACTGTGAAAACAATAGAGAATAGTATATGTGGAGTTTTAGACACAAAACAAGACAGACCAGACCGCCATAGGACAAGTTGGCACAGGGCACTCTTTTCTTGGTCATACTCGCCGTTTAGGCATAGCACAACCAGGGATTCCGCTGGCGATCGCCACTTTCGGCGATAAAAATAAACAAATGGCAATAACAAATTACAATTTTTGAAGAAAAAAAAATCATTTTTTTTTTTTTTTCGAAAATTGTGATTTTTTTATCGCCAATTGTTTATTTTTATCCTATTGGTTATTCCTTCTTTTTTTTGAAGTGGCAATTTTTTTATTTTCCCCAGCGGAATCCCTGCACAACAATATGACTGCCCCCATAGAAATCTGCGTGACATAATATGCTATCTTAAGGGAGATAACATAACTAGAAATGTGGCCTGTCGGCACACGAATGCCCCCGCTGGCAGCCAAAGAAAACGAGGCATATTTTATTACAAGCCATTTACCCGAGTACGGACGGACGCCGGTAACACTATATGCCCCACTCACCATTCGGTTGCGGGGGCATACAAAGGTGAAGGTGAAGGTCGAAGTACTGGGTGGTGGAGTGTGTAGGGCATATTCATATGTATCATGTGTATAAATATTTAAGCGATTGGCAAAAGTATTGAGAAGTTATTGTAGGATTGAGAAACGTGCACGTAGATTTGTGCCAAAGTGCTAAGTAAACATTTAAAGCAGAAAAGGTGAAGGTCAAAGGTGAAGGTCGAAGTACTGGGTGGTGGAGTGTGTAGGGCATGTTCATATGTATCATGTGTATAAATATTTAAGGGATTGGCAAAAGTATGAGAAGTTATTGTAGGATTGAGAAAACGTGCACGTAGATTTGTCCCAAAGTGGTAAGTAAACATTTAAAGTGGAAAAGGTGAAGGTCAAAGGTCAAGGTCGAAGTACTGGGTGGTGGAGTGTGTAGGGCATGTTCATATGTATCATGTGTATAAATAGTTAAGCGAATGGCAAAAGTATTGACAAGTTATTGTAGGATTGAGAAATGTGCACGTAGATTTGTCCCAAAGTGCTAAGTAAACATTTAAAGTAGAAAAGGTGAAGGTCAAACGTGAAGGTCGAAGTACTGGGTGGTGGAGTGTGTAGGGCATGTTCATATGTATCATGTGTATAAATATTTAAAGGATTGGCAAAAGTATTGAGAAGTTATTGTAGGATTGAGAAACGTGCACATAGATTTGTCCCAAAGTGCTAAGTAAACATTTAAAGTAGAAAAGGTGATGGTCAAAGGTCAAGGTCGAAGTACTGGGTGGTGGAGTGTGTAGGGCATGTTCATATGTATCATGTGTATAAATATTTAAGTGATAAGTATTGAGAAGTTATTGTATGATTGAGAAACGTGCACGTAGATTTGTCCCAAAGTGGTAAGTAAACATTTAAAGTAGAAAAGGTGAAGGTCAAAGGTCAAGGTCGAAGTACTGGGTGGTGGAGTGTGTAGGCATGTTCATATGTATCATGTGTATAAATAAGTAAACATTTAAAGTAGAAAAGGTCAAAGGTCAAGGTTGAAGTACTGGGTGGTGGAGTGTGTAGGGCATGTTCATATGTATCATGTGTATAAATATTTAAGGGATTGGCAAAAGTATTGAGAAGTTATTGTAGGATTTAGAAACGTGCACATAGATTTGTGCCAAAGTGCTAAGTAAACATTTAAAGTAGAAAAGGTGAAGGTCAAAGGTCAAGGTCGAAGTACTGGGTGGTGGAGTGTGTAGGGCATGTTCATATGTATCATGTGTATAAATAGTTAAGCGAATGGCAAAAGTATTGACAAGTTATTGTAGGATTGAGAAATGTGCACGTAGATTTGTCCCAAAGTTCTAAGTAAACATTTAAAGTAGAAAAGGTGAAGGTCAAACGTGAAGGTCGAAGTACTGGGTGGTGGAGTGTGTAGGGCATGTTCATATGTATCATGTGTATAAATAAGTAAACATTTAAAGTAGAAAAGGTCAAAGGTCAAGGTCAAAGTACTGGGTGGTGGTGTGTGTAGGGCATGTTCATATGTATCATGTGTATAAATATTTAAGGGATTGGCAAAAGTATTGAGAAGTTATTGTAGGATTGAGAAACGTGCACGATTAGATTTGTGCCAAAGTGCTAATAAAACATTTAAAGTAGAAAGGTGAAGGTCAAAGGTCAAGGTCGAAGTACTGGGTGGTGGAGTGTGTAGGGCATGTTCATATGTATCATGTGTATAAATATTTAAGTGATTGGCAAAAAGTATTGAGAAGTTATTGTAGGATTGAGAAACGTGCACGTAGATTTGTCCCGAAGTGCTAAGTAAAACATTTTAAAGTAGAAAAGGTGAAGGTCAAACGTGAAGGTCGAAGTACTGGGTGATGGATGTGTGTAGGGCATGTTCATACGTATCATGTGTATAAATAAGTAAACATTTAAAGTAGAAAAGGTCAAAGGTCAAGGTCGAAGTACTGGGTGGTGGAGTGTGTAGGGCATGTTCATATGTATAAATATTTAAGGGATTGGCAAAAGTATTGAGAAGTTATTTTGTAGGATTGAGAAACGTGCACATAGATTTGTCCCAAAGTGCTAAGTAAACATTTAAAGTAGAAAAGGTGATGGTCAAAGGTCAAGGTCGAAGTACTGGGTGGTGGAGTGTGTAGGGCATATTCATATGTATCATGTTTTAAGGAAATTGGCAAAAGTATTGAGAAGTTATTGTAGGATTGAGAAACGTGCACGTAGATTTGTGCCAAAGTGCTAAGTAAACATTTAAAGCAGAAAAGGTGAAGGTCAAAGGTGAAGGTCGAAGTACTGGGTGGTGGAGTGTGTAGGGCATGTTCATATGTATCATGTGTATAAATATTTAAGGGATTGGCAAAAGTATTGAGAAGTTATTGTAGGATTGAGAAACGTGCACGTAGATTTGTCCCAAAGTGGTAAGTAAACATTTAAAGTGGAAAAGGTGAAGGTCAAAGGTCAAGGTCGAAGTACTGGGTGGTGGAGTGTGTAGGGCATGTTCATATGTATCATGTGTATAAATAGTTAAGCGAATGGCAAAAGTATTGACAAGTTATTGTAGGATTGAGAAATGTGCACGTAGATTTGTCCCAAAGTGCTAAGTAAACATTTAAAGTAGAAAAGGTGAAGGTCAAACGTGAAGGTCGAAGTACTGGGTGGTGGAGTGTGTAGGCATGTTCATATGTATCATGTATAAATAAATTTATTAAAGGATTGGCAAAAGTATTGTAGAAGTTATTGTAGGATTGAGAAACGTGCACATAGATTTGTCCCCAAAGTGCTAAGTAAACATTTAAAGTAGAAAAGGTGATGGTCAAAGGTCAAGGTCGAAGTACTGGGTGGTGGAGTGTGTAGGGCATGTTCATATGTATCATGTGTATAAATATTTAAGTGATAAGTATTGAGAAGTTATTGTATGATTGAGAAACGTGCACGTAGATTTGTCCCAAAGTGGTAAGTAAACATTTAAAGTAGAAAAGGTGAAGGTCAAAGGTCAAGGTCGAAGTACTGGGTGGTGGAGTGTGTAGGCATGTTCATATGTATCATGTGTATAAATAAGTAAACATTTAAAGTAGAAAAGGTCAAAGGTCAAGGTTGAAGTACTGGGTGGTGGAGTGTGTAGGGCATGTTCATATGTATCATGTGTATAAATATTTAAGGGATTGGCAAAAGTATTGAGAAGTTATTGTAGGATTTAGAAACGTGCACATAGATTTGTGCCAAAGTGCTAAGTAAACATTTAAAGAGAAAAAGGTGAAGGTCAAAGGTCAAGGTCGAAGTACTGGGTGGTGGAGTGTGTAGGGCATGTTCATATGTATCATGTGTATAAATAGTTAAGCGAATGGCAAAAGTATTGACAAGTTATTGTAGGATTGAGAAATGTGCACGTAGATTTGTCCCAAAGTTCTAAGTAACAATTTAAAGTAGAAAAGGTGAAGGTCAAACGTGAAGGTCGAAGTACTGGGTGGTGGAGTGTGTAGGGCATGTTCATATGTATCATGTGTATAAATAAGTAAACATTTAAAGTAGAAAAGGTCAAAGGTCAAGGTCAAAGTACTGGGTGGTGGTGTGTGTAGGGCATGTTCATATGTATCATGTGTATAAATATTTAAGGGATTGGCAAAAGTATTGAGAAGTTATTGTAGGATTGAGAAACGTGCACGTAGATTTGTGCCAAAGTGCTAAGTAAACATTTAAAGTAGAAAAGGTGAAGGTCAAAGGTCAAGGTCGAAGTACTGGGTGGTGGAGTGTGTAGGGCATGTTCATATGTATCATGTGTATAAATATTTAAGTGATTGGCAAAAGTATTGAGAAGTTATTGTAGGATTGAGAAACGTGCACGTAGATTTGTCCCGAAGTGCTAAGTAAACATTTAAAGTAGAAAAGGTGAAGGTCAAACGTGAAGGTCGAAGTACTGGGTGATGGAGTGTGTAGGGCATGTTCATACGTATCATGTGTATAAATAAGTAAACATTTAAAGTAGAAAAGGTCAAAGGTCAAGGTCGAAGTACTGTGGTGGAGTGTGTAGGGCATGTTCATATGTATAAATATTTAAGGGATTGGCAAAAGTATTGAGAAGTTATTGTAGGATTGAGAAACGTGCACATAGATTTGTCCCAAAGTGCTAAGTAAACATTTAAAGTAGAAAAGGTGATGGTCAAAGGTCAAGGTCGAAGTACTGGGTGGTGGAGTGTGTAGGGCATGTTCATATGTATCATGTGTATAAATATTTAAGCGATTGGCAAAAGTATTGAGAAGTTATTGTAGGATTGAGAAACGTGCACGTAGATTTGTCCCAAAGTGGTAAGTAAACATTTAAAGTAGAAAAGGTGAAGGTCAAAGGTCAAGGTCGAAGTATGGTGGTGGAGTGTGTAGGGCATGTTCATAGTTATCATGTGTATAAATATTTAAGCGATTGGCAAAAGTATTGAGAAGTTATTGTAGGATTGAGAAACGTGCACGTAGATTTGTCCCAAAGTGCTAAGTAAACATTTAAGTAGAAAAGGTGAAGGTCAAAGGTCAAGGTCGAAGTACTGGGTGGTTGGAGTGTGTGGCATGTTCATATGTATCATGTGTATAAATATTTAAGTGATAATATTGAGAAGTTATTGTATGATTGAGAACGTGCACGTAGATTTGTCCCAAAGTGTAAGTAAACATTTAAAGTAGAAAAGGTGAAGGTCAAAGTCAAGGTCGAAGTACTGGGTGGTGGAGTGTGTAGGCATGTTCATATGTATCATGTGTATAAATAAGTAAACATTTAAATAAAGAAATGAAAAGGTCAAAGGTCAAGGTCAAAGTACTGGGTGTGGTGTGTGTAGGCATGTTCATATGTATCATGTATAAATAAGTAAACATTTAAAGTAGAAAAGGTCAAAGGTCAGGTCAAAGTACTGGTGGTGGTGTGTTGTAGGGCATGTTCATATGTATCATGTGTATTAAATATAAGATGCAAAGTTATTGAAGGAAAGGTTAATTGTATGGATTGAGAATGTGTGCACATAGATGTGCCAAAGTGGCTAAGTCAACATTTAAAGTAGAAAAGGTGAAGGTCAAACGTACGGTCGAAGTACTGGGTGGTGGAGGTGTGTGAGGCATGTTCATTGTATCATGTGTAAAATAAATATAAGCGATGGCAAGTATTTGGGAGGAAAAGTTATTGTAGGATTGAGAAACGTGCACTAGATTTGTCCAAAGTGCTAAGTAAACATTTAAAGTAGAAAAGGTAAGGTCAAAGTAAGGTCGAAGTACGGGTGGTGGATGTGTAGGGCATGTTCATACGTATCATGTGTATTAAATTATAGTTAAATTTAAAGTAGAAAGGTCAAAGTCAAGGTCGAAGTACTGTGGTGGAGTGTGTAGGGCATGTTCATATGTAATCATTTGTGTCAAATAATAAGTACATAGTAGAAGTCAAAGTCGGTCAAATCAAAGTACAAAGGGTGGTGGTGTGTTGGGCATGTTCATATGATCATGTGTTAAATATTTAAGGGATTGGCAAAAGTATTAAGAAGTTATTGTAGGATTGAGAAACGTGCACGTAGATTTGTGCCAAAGTGCTAAGTAAACATTTAAAGTAGAAAAGGTGAAGGTCAAAGGTCAAGGTCGAAGTACTGGGTGGTGGAGTGTGTAGGGCATGTTCATATGTATCATGTGTATAAATATTTAAGCGATTGGCAAAAGTATTGAGAAGTTATTGTAGGATTGAGAAACGTGCACGTAGATTTGTCCCAAAGTGCAAAGTAAACATTTAAAATAGAAAAGGTGAAGGTCAAACGTGAAGGTCGAAGTACTGGGTGGTGGACTGTGTAGGGCATGTTCATACGTATCATGTGTATAAATAAGTAAACATTTAAAGTAGAAAAGGTCAAAGGTCAAGGTCGAAGTACTGTGGTGGAGTGTGTAGGGCATGTTCATATGTATCATGTGTATAAATATTTAAGGGATTGGCAAAAGTATTGAGAAGTTATTATAGGATTGAGAAACGTGCACATAGATTTGTCCCAAAGTGCTAAGTAAACATTTAAAGTAGAAAAGGTGATGGTCAAAGGTCAAGGTCGAAGTACTGGGTGGTGGAGTGTGTAGGGCATGTTCATATGTATCATGTGTATAAATATTTAAGCGATTGGCAAAAGTATTGAGAAGTTATTGTAGGATTGAGAAACGTGCACGTAGATTTGTCCCAAAGTGGTAAGTAAACATTTAAAGTAGAAAAGGTGAAGGTCAAAGGTCAAGGTCGAAGTACTGGGTGGTGGAGTGTGTAGGGCATGTTCATATGTATCATGTGCATAAATATTTAAGCGATTGGCAAAAGTATTGAGAAGTTATTGTAGGATTGAGAAACGTGCACGTAGATTTGTCCCAAAGTGCCAAGCAAACATTTAAAGTGGAAAAGTTCAAGGTCAAAGGTCAAGGTCGAAGTACTGGGGGTGGAGTGTGTAAGGGATGTTCATATGTATCACGTGTATAAATATTGACATAATATGTGAAGCCATGTAGAAGTTACTAAAGAATATAATATCGGGACGTACGGACGGGATGGACGTACGGGACGGACGTACGGACGGACGCTGGTAACACTATATGCCCCCGTACCTTTCGGTAGCGGGGGCATAAAAATCAGCAATTTTCATAAAGTCAAGGGTACATGTTGATAAACATTCCTATAATGCTTCATGACTGTAGCTCAAATAGTTTTTCAGATATGTGCGACACAATTTGAAAATAGCCACTTTTCACTAAGTCAAGAACCATAACTCTGCGAATACTGGATGAACCCGCATCTAAAACCCCAGGTGCGCAACTTCACATGATGAAAAATATTCCTGTAAGGTTTCATGACTGTAGCTCAAATAGTTGTTCAGTTATGTGCTACACAATTTGAAAATCGTCACTTTTCATTAAGTCAAGAACCATAACTCTGTGAATACTGGATGAATCCACATCTAAAACCCCATCTAAAATTTTGAGACTAACTCAAATACTTTTGGAAAAAACGTGCGACACACATTTTGTGACGGATGGATGGACGGACGGACGGACGGACGGACAACCATGCCAAAAACAATATGTCTCCCCTTATATGGGGGAGACATAATGAGGCATGATATTTTTTAATTATTTAATACTAAATAAATGTGTCGACTGAAAAAATTATATTTTCGACAGATATATAGAGTATGATCATTGCACATCACAAAATAAATACAGAGAATAAATAGTAATGTCCGTTAACATTTTAAGGAAACACAGTTATCGCCCCCTCCCCCCGATATCAGTGTGGAAATTTACGTCTGATATAAAATATATAATAATGTCAATCAATATGTGGGGTAATGTTGAATGAATGTTTATTTTGCCAGAAAATGTCTCGGATGATGTCTCTGACATAAAGAATATTTTGTGCCTTCTGTGTAGGCATGTATCTTTAAGTCGTATCTTATGATGTTTGCGAGCAGCATAGCACAAGATCAGCCTGCACATCTGTGCAGTCTGTCAGGGGCATCGATGTTCACTAATCAGAAACTGATGTAAGGTAGCTGCCACAGCAAAATTATGGGTGAGGGAATGAGATGCTATTGCATTAAATGGGCACGTACAGGGTAATAAGACAACATAATTCCAGCACAAAAATATTTACACAATTCCCTAACATTTGATTGGCTCGTAGCAAATGTCTGCCACAATTTATATCCCAGTAAACTCCCACACCAAACTACTTGCCGTAACCGTGAGGCGTAGTTAAAATAATTCTTAAGAAAACGGAAAATAAACACATTTTCTTGATGAATTTATTTCAAATGCTGGAATTATAAGGAATGAATGGACTTTTTGTGGAATTTATCGGGGGTATAAACTTGGAAAAGTCGCGGGAATACTGGACGAGGCCTTAAAAAAATTACGATTTTCAAAAAAAAAAAACAAACAAGAAATGCGTCTGTCGAACGCGGATGCCACCTGCAGCATATTTGAGAAACTGACAAATTGGTTAACCGAAAAGTGTGACGGACGGACAGACGGACAGACGGACGGATGGTCCAAACACTATATGCCACCCGTTTATTCGAAACCCGGTGGCATAAATTATTTTTTTTTCGAAAATTGTAATTTGTTATCGCTTCGTCCAGTATTCCCGCGACTTTTCCAAGTTTATACCTTGATAAATTCCACAAAAAGGCCATTCATTCCTATAGTATTAAAACTTATAATAAATACACTACTAGTGTAACAAATATGTAAATGAGACCGCTACATAGAGAATATCAGGCTAGTGTCTTTTGATATCAAGTTTATCATGCAAGGCTAGTAAACGCATAGGAATTCAAAGGCATGCCGAGGAATTCCTACAGTTTACGAGCCAGTAGCCTCAGGTATTCTATTTATCAGGTAATGTTTTTATGCTCGAAAATGATCACAGATGACGTCGTTATCTACGGACAGAATGCGGACTTGTTTACGTTACGTCATTACACTGACGTCATTCGCTAACATCACGTGACATCATTGGACCAATGAAACGTCAGTTTTCACTTCGTTGTAACCCGGATGTTTATATCAGGTCAATGCTTGATACAACAATATGTTATCAGTCAGTACGTATTTGGCCAATACAGCTGGGCATGTTACCTGATAAAGAAAACATGTTAGGCAATGAGGTGAGAGACAATTCTCCGGTGCTGTCAAAACATGTTATTGCAGAGAAATAGTGAGAGAAAAATGAAAATACAATGTAACAAGAAGTTCACGGGACATGGCAGAATATATCAATGAAAGCTGTAGGACTAACGGGCCATAAGCACAGATTACATGATTACACCAATGTGGTATTCCATACAGTATTGCACACTAACATGGTGAACCAAATTGAGAAGTTTTATCAGGATCAAAACTATTTCATTGAGTGGCCGAGGAACAGAGCTTAACTCTTTGCATGCTGGGAAACTTGTGGGCTATAAATAGTTCAAAACTAGCGGACAAAAATTCATCATATTTTCTTTTATTTCTCCTTGTAAATATCATGAATATGTCTTGGAATTTCATTAGAATTGAGTCGTGAGGACTCAATTCTAATGAAATTCCAAGACATATTTACAGAGAGAAATAAAACATATAATTTGTTTGGTGGATATTTTCGCCACTAGCAAGCAAAGAGTTAAATAACTATCCAGGCCACTTTGTGCATTTAGCACAATGTGGCCTGGATAGTTATTTAAGCATAAAATGTAGGTCAAGGTCGATTGAAGATCAAATTATGTATGTCAATTCTGATGTAGAGCAGTAGCTGATTATCATGTGATATTTTGGTAGCCGTAGCTGTATAGAAACGACTTAACCCTTAGACCGCTACTCACAACAATTGTCGTCTGCTGTTGCTTTTATATCTTGCCTTATTTCTCAATAAAAAACATGGTTTGACAGCACTTCAGAATCATTTCCAATGGAAATGATTCTGAAGTGCTGTCAAAGCATGTTGTAAATTATTCTAAAGTGCTGTCAACGCATGTTTTTGATGATAAAAATGGAAAATAGAAAATAAACAGCAGACAACCAAAAAAATAAGATAGCGGTCTAAGGTTTAAATGCACAACGTTGTTGGTATGTCTAGGTCATTTAAGTGGGACAAGTAGGTCATAGTCATATGAAGGTCAAACATTATATGTCAGTTTCTGATGTAGAACAGTAACCGATTACCGACTGCAAGTTTGGTAGGTGTTACATTGTATAGTGGCGGAGTAATGGACATAAACATGTAGAGTTGACTACTAAGCGGTAAAAGTAGATCAAGGTCATATGAAGGTCATATGAAGGTCAAATGTTAAACGTAGGTGTTATCAGAGCTCCTATTATAAGGTGCGTAATTTGACCAACTCGGGGTGAAATTTTGTTATTTCTTCATCAAAAATGGCAAGTTGGGAGTCCTTTCTAAAGCACTCCCAACTTGCCATTTTTGATAGAGAAATAAGAAATTTAACTCCAAATTATGCACCTTAACTGGAGCTCTGTGTGTTACATGCATCGTGGCCTCGGAACGAACATAAACGCACACAAAGTGGTTCAAATTGCTATTGACATAAAAAGAACACCAGACTACAAATTTCTATTTTCATACAGGATTTAAGAAACCATTCCAGACACCTGAGGGGTCAAGGTTAATTATCCATGAAGCCCCTCAATTATGGTAATAGGTCGTTACATAGCAACATCGATTTTTCACTTATAAAACACAGACAAGACGTCTTTGAAGTATTGAATGACAGATAAAAGCTTAAATAACTGTGGCTGTGACCGGAGAAATGGGGCTTATGCGATTTATGACAGAGTGCAGCTCCTGATCAAATATCACACTTCTGTAGCCTGGTAACGGTCGATATCGCTTGTTAGAAGCATGATTGGTTTCATTGATGGAATTGCGAACAGTGCAGATCCAGATCAGCCTGTGCATCCGCACAGGCTGATCTGGATCTACGCTGTTCTCAACACTCATAAGCCCAATTTCTCCAGTCACTGTAACAAATAAAGACTAAAGGATTCATTAGAATCAGTAAACCACAAGGTTAACTTTGGATACCTTCAATGTTTTCAAAGTACAGTACAGTTCATATTGCAGAGGTGTTTTCTCCATTCCTAAATGAGCATTTGCTATGAAAATGTTGTCATCTTTCGACGTCATTTACAGTTACAGAAAATATCACAGTTTCTGTAGATGTCTTTCATGAAAAATCGTACAATATCACATCATATGTACCAACAAGTACGAGTATGTATCCCAGAGCTCCAGATAAGCTGCGTATTTGCTTAAATACCCAATTAAACTTGCCAAAAACCCAATTGAAATCAGAAGTAGTGAGTATCAAAAAGTAATAACAATTTTGTGGTACCTTTATAAATCGTGCTGCAGAAAACAATAAGCAGACAACAAATATAGCATATTTTTCTTATTTTCCATGAAAACACATCTTGGTATTTCATTATAATTGTCTCCAAGGAGACAATTCTAATGAAATGCCAAGATATGTTTTCATTTTGAAGCAAACTATTCAATAATTGCTGTCTGTTGATGTGTAAACAGTAGTGTGGTTTTATTTTACCCAATTAAAATTTTGAAATACCCAATTGCTTCAGAAATGATGAAGTGAAAATACTCAATTACTAATTCCTTATCTGGAGCCCTGGTATCCTGAGACTATGAAACACAGATATTCCCAAAGCTAGCGGAAGATTAGCATAGAATCAACAACAACAACAATAAAATCCTAAAATCGGAACTAAACATTTACATAAAAATTAGAATAACCTGAAATTAGAATAACCTGATCCGGTGCCAGGTTCTCATTACACCAGAGTCACTTAGACCCACTCCTTAAAAGTAATAGGATTAGTACTAATCTTACAACTTGTGTAATGGGTGTAACCGAATTCAACTCTGAAATAACAAGAAAGCCATAGATGTACCTGAAGGCCAAACCAGGGGGCCTTTTCATTAAACTTTGTATGACTAAAATGTTTGTAAGTGCAAAATTATGATAGTCGTTAAATTTCACATTAACAATGTGTTCTTGTGAACAATTATTGGATTTACATTTATTGAGCATAGGCTGCATATGCAGCCTATGCTCAATAAATGTAAATCCATCAATTGATATTTCCAGACGATCCTAAATTTGCACTTACAAACATTTTAGTTGTAAGAAGTTTAGTGGGATATCGAGATTCTGGAAAGGATGAACGCCATGCATCAGTGAATTTAACCTCAACATCAAAGCAAAAAATCAATAGACAGCAATAATTTGATATTTTCATATGGCAAAAAGCATATTCTAAATATATTACCTAAAGCATCTTCCCTACACCAGAGACTGTGATTGATTCGAAAGTTTAAAATTGACATTTCGTTCATGAAAGTCACATAAATCAGATAGCGTCAACTCTGTCATGTTTAACATGTCACTGTTTGATGGAAACACTTCAGTTGTTTTTGTACAGTAAATAACGTCTATACCAAATTACTGCCACACTCTGATAGTTTAATTGGCCAGTACATTTTCTTCCCATACTTTCTTTTTATGTGTGTCAAAGGGTCGAACTATCTTGATGATATTCATGAGCCATATTGTACTGTTATTAGCTACATTTGCCCACTTCAAAGCAATCGAAGGTGTGACAGGATCAGTTTACACCCACAGGTGGAAGACTCGGACCTATGACACAAAAAAAATGCATATTTAAAAAAATCCCATTACCCCACCCACTTGGTCTCGTACAGTACCATATGCTAATATATATTAGCATATGGTACTGTACGAGACCAAGTGGGTGGGGTAATGGGATTTTTTTTAATAGGCATTTTTTTTGTGTCATAGGTCCGAGTCTTCCACCTGTGTTTACACCATGCTACCCCTTCTCCCTATGTATTCCTTTCGGAATTATAAATATTTACATGAACATTTTTATTTTTGTTATTTCTCAATTATTTCTCATTCTTCAAATGCTGGTCAAGACATATACATCTGAGCGAATAGAAGGAAAATATTTAGGATTTTCCGCCAACATAATGGCATTTGTGGATGTGCTCACATTTAATGATTATAATGTACATGTACATGCAGATGGTAAATGGAAGGATTTGGGAACCGCCTGAATGTGAATTCATAAAAATCTTTATATAAATGTTTTCATCTCACAAAGTTTAGCGAAATGGGCGGGGCCCCAGATGTAAATTGATTGGAGGATAGGCTGGTCACAAACCTCGAGCCTCTCAGGTCCATTGTGCTAACACTAAGTCAATTTTAAAGCAACAATTTAAAATAAATCAAACGTGTTTACACCTAAACCTATAATCAGCGTATATCAGTTTGATCGGCAACAATAACAATTGGCAGAAAGCTAATTTCAGCGAGAATGACGTGCAGCATAAACACTGGCTGCACCCTGCAGAGTCAATTTATGCCCGGAAATAAAATCCAATAATTCACAGGAAAATCGGAAATAAAATCCAATAATTCACAGGAAAATCGCCAATAATTCACAGTAAAACATGGTAATTCAATTGGAATTTAACATTGCTGTAATTGACCATTTACAAGTATCACATCGGGATATCAGGCTTGTCAATTTTAGCAGGTCTGCATTTCTTACCGTTTAAACGCATGCATAAAATGGTGGGGTGTATTACCGGTATATTACCTCTTTGCATGCTCTGATGTTAAGTTTAGTGATAGATGGACGCACGGACGGACAGACAACCTGACTACAGTATACACCCCCCCACCTCACAGCTCGTTGGTGGCGGTGGCGGGGGGGGGGGGGGGGGTATAATAACAGCTGATTAATAGGAGTATTTTTCTTCTTTCTCTCTGTAAATATGTCTTGAAGTCTGGAGGACGCAATTATAATGAAATTCCAAGACATATTCATGTCATGCATTGTCATCTGCTATTTTTGAACTATTTATTGCCCACAAATTTTCCAGCATGCAAATAGTTAATATAATTCATATAGTATTAGGCTTGTCACTCTGTCTAAAACCGTCAGAGAAGTGCATGCTTAAAACACGAAAAATGTCAAGGTTGAAGAAACCTGTTGACATAAAAAAACAAGAGCTGTAGGAGAACAGCATAGCTCGACTACGAGGGTTGTCGATGTACACATAGCTTGACAAACAAGGTGGCCGAAGCCTGCATAAAAAGCTTAACCAAGGTTGACTAAAAACCGTAACCAAGGGAAATTAAGTAAGTAATTCAAGGTTAAATGTAGGTCAATGTCAGATATAGGTCAGGGGTTATTGATGTACATCACTAGGAGATGAAGTTTTCCAAGTATGGTTGCTGTAGACCCAGGAGTATTCCATATACAAGCTTGACTAAAAACCTTAACCAAGGGGAAATAACTTAGTAATCCAAGGATAAAAGTAGGTCAAGGTCAAATATAGGTCAGGGATTATTGATGTACATCACTAGGAGATGAAGTTGTCCAAGTATGGTTACTGCCCAGGTGTAGACAGGAGATCATATCAAGCTTGACTATAAACATTAACCAAGTTTGAGTACAAACCTTAACCAAGTGGAAATAAGTAAGTAATTCAAGGTTAAATGTAGGTGAAGGTAAAATATAGGTCAGGGGTTATTGATGTACATCCCTATGAGAAAAACGTATCCAAGTATGGTGTCTGTATGCACAATAGTATTCCATCTACAAGCTTGACTAAAAACCTTAACCAAGGTTGACTAAAAACCTTAAAGGTACATGCCCACGCAGCAGGTTACACTGTACTACTATTTTTCATTTTCTGTCATGCCTTAAATGAGCCATTTGTCTACCCACTAACGAGTTATTTTTAATTACGGTGCGTGTTAATTGGTGTTAAATCGCATTTTATATGCCGCGACCAGAAAGGGTATTTTCCGACTTCGTGTTATTTTTACCAATACGCGTCACGTGACACGGTCAATCATATCACATCTTTGACATGCGCAGTGAAGTATGGGAAGTTGAGAAGAAAAATCTGTTAGAGTCCAAATCTAAATCTCCACGTAACTCTTTCCATTTGGTTATCTGGTCGCCAATATTAACCACTCTCTCTCTGTATTGCCTGTCCCTCAGACATTTCGCCTTTTTTTTTGGCCGACGCCGTTTCATACAATTTCCGTCCTGGACGTTGCGACATATTGGGAAGCCTACTGGCGCGCGTAGTATACTGCGCATGCGCACCGCAAGCCGTGATGTGAAAGTCGTCGTCCCCGCACATTATAAAAATAGACTGTTACCGCCGCGCGTCGCTAACAGTAAATTGATAATTAATAAATTTTAACCCTTTTACCCCTAAGTAACTGGAATAGATTTTGATATGTTAATTTTGCAACCAACCCAATCATCGCAAAATGATTTTCAGACAAGTCCATTTATAACAAAGGGGTGTTTTTTGCACTCAAAAATATGAAAATTACTTGCAAAAAGTGCAGATCCTGATGAGACGGCTCGTCACGAGCCGGCTCATCTGGATCTACACTATTTAGCAATACCACGATACAGGCCTGTGGTGTTGAAAGGGTTAAATGAGTTTCAACTGTCATTTTTTCAGCCGGTGCACTAATGTAGGTCAAATTCCATTACTTGACCGGTAATATTTGTCAACAGGATGTATAGTCGTGTTACAAACAAACCGGTCAAAGACTAAACAGAGAATAGGTGAGACAGGTAAATATACCCGTGCCGGTATTCCTTTTCTATATTGATTTTGCGATTTGTCATGTCAAGTCTTATGTAGTCCAGGGGTAAGAGTGACGGATATCAATGTCGTAGGCAGCGAGTTCGAACCTTTGTTTTTCATACATATATATATTCATTTATTTTTTTTGCTCATATGTCATTAATTATATATATGTTACTCTTACAGATTACATTAACTAAGCATGAGATAGTTTACATGTACAGTGTAGTATGTTAGGCTCATTTTGAACAAAACTAATAACTAAATGCATATTTCTTATGTGTCTACATGAAGAATCAGGAAGTATGTTCTCGCCCATCATATGTCACGTTGAGGTCATACAGCAATAGTGATAACCATCGCTGTTTCACATATTTCCCTCTCCAGCAAGCAGTCATAAAAATAACATAATAATATCGACAAAAGTAATGCGTTTTGTGAGGTTCGAACTCTCGACCAGATAGAATGAACAAAAGTTTGGCATATTAGTATGGATATTCTACCACTTCGATACCAATGAAACACACAACATGTCTATTTTGAGCACCAAGATACACTATTATAGTATCATGCATACACGTGCACTCACTCCATCATGTATTTGTTATACACGAAAACGAGGCTATATGATAATACAGGGATTCCGCTGGGGAAAAAAAAAAAATCGCCACTTAAAAAAAAATAAAACAATTGGCGATAAAAAAGTACCATTATCGAAAAAAAAAAAAAACATTTTTTTTTTTCATTTTTTTTTCGAAAATTGTAATTTTTTATCGCCAATTGTAATTTTTTATCGCCAATTGCGAAAGTGGAAATCGCCAGCGGAATCCCTGTAATACACCTGGTTTACCTATTTTTGGACTCATCGATTGACCTACAGCAACTTATTATCGTCTGTCATAAATACATACATGCTACACAAATGCATAATGTCAACAAAGGTCAATGAATTTTAAAATGTGGAAAGTCTTTTTCACATTCCTTTAAAAAAAAACATGATAGATTTGTAAAAAAAACACACAATATTTTTGAGTTCAAAATTGTTGTATGTTATTTTTAAAGAATTTCAAATGTTGTTATAATGTTTTTTGACAAATCACTGGGAATGTGCCAAATACGTTTCAGAGTGAGCATAAGGTTCCACTTGTAATTAGCAACGTGACCAGCAAACCATATATGGGCAATGATCTGAGAAAATACGGCATATTGCCTTGGCAAACAGTGTAGACCCAGATCAGCCTGTGCAGCATTCGGTCAGTGAAATAAACATTATTACCGGTATATGATCTATAAATAAACCCATAAATATTTTCCATTTATAAATGATGTCAAAAACTGACAAAAAAAAAAAGAGCCCTGGTGGAATTGCTATGATGCGATATTGATATTTTTTTTACATCATTTATGGAATCAAAATCGATATTGCTGACACAAAACATTATTATGAAGCTAATCCCCTCGCTGGTAGCACCATCCCTAGACACACATAGTGGCCAAATATTATCAAAATCAGTGAAGCGGTTCAGAAGTTATTGTAACATGTAAGAGGTTACTAACGTACGCACGTATGTACATATGTATGCACAGACATATGGACATAGACTAACGCTACCGTATAACCTCGAATTATTAGCCACTTCAAAAAAAAAAATAAATAAAAAAAATTACCAAGGACCGCTGGTAATAATTTTTTTTTTATTTTTTTATTTTTTATTTTTTAATTTGGAGGGTGGGGGAGGGCGTTTATTAGGAGGGGGGGGGGGGGAGGGCGTTAATTCGAGGTTATACAGTATATCCCGTCTTGCATATTGGCAAAGGGATAAAAAACGGAAATTCTATAAGTGAGTTGATTCTAGAGCCGGGCAACATTACAAAGTTTTATGACTACTAGTGTAATAATTTTTACTATTGAAGTGCTGTATAAAACATGTGAAAATGTATAAATTGCTTCAAACATATTATTTATGGCATAGTATAAATTATGGAAAGGCCATATGGAGTTAGTTTGGCATCAAACTGACATTTATGATTTAAAAACATTTAATAATGTCAGCTCACAAAAAATAAGTGCTCAATTTACAAACAATATTCGCTTGTTACCAACACAAATAGCACAGTTCATATGGCAGATGAAAGTTTTATGTAAGTTATTCATATTTCCCATACATATATTTCAACACCTGATCGAGTAGAACACTGGAATTGTTAGGAAATAAGCAACTGTGGCAGTTTTAGAAATGGAGCCTACTTATTTGCACAGGTGGAAGACTCGGTCCACCTATGACACCAAAAAAATACATCAGGGCCTGCACTGTTGACCATGGATCATGTACCCGAAATGACAGAAAAACACCTGTAGCTGATTTCACCAACATTGCAAAGTATATTTCCAAGCAAAGTATACTTTGAGGGAGAAATTTTCAATTTTAGAATAAATTTATTAATTTTTATTATACTGAATTTATTACATTATCACAGCCATTTTGGCTGTGATAATGTAATAAATTCAGTATAATAATTCTACAAATTTTTAATCATGAAATATATGCATTTGTTAGTTCTATATGAAATAATGCATTTCATGAAAAATAAATGATTACTCCCTCAAAGTAATTACTTTGCTAGAAAAATATACTTTGCAATGTTGGTGAAAAACACCTGCAATTGGCTAACCGTTACACCACTATCTTAATGTTTGTAGTCTGCTGTTTATTTTCCATTTTTATCATTAAAAACATGCAAACCATATATGGGCAATGATCTGAGAAAATACGGCATATTGCCTTTGCAAACAGTGTAGACCCAGATCAGCCTGTGCAGCATTCAGTCTGAGACAGTGAAATAAACATTATTACCGGTATATGATCTATAAATATTTATTATATACCTACCCATGAAATACATAGTGATACGATGTAAATAAAAGTCATATGTTCTCATCGATGAAATAAACAACTTCCGGTGAGAATACGACTACTTCCGCCATCTATATTCATATTTTTTTCAAAATATCCGGCCGAAAAAAAATTTGTTCACTTTTCCATGGAGCGGTATATAATAAATAGAATATTCATATTTTTGCAACGAATACGACATATGTTCATCGAGTGGTGTGAAATGTCCATATTTCACACCACTCGATGAACATATATGTCCTATTCGTTGCAAAAATATGAATATCCTCTATGTATTCTACACTGACAGGCAAAGCAATAAGCCCCTGAATTACCCTGATAAGTGACTGTGACTGGAGAAATGGGGCTTATGGGATTTGTGCACAGTGTAGCTCCTGGTCAAATAGCACACTCCTGGAGCCTGATAACGATCTACAAGCTTGTTAGAAAAAGGTGTTTCATCGATGAAGAAGAGATAGTGAAGGGGTTTTACGTTCCAGCAACAGCTAAGACCATGTAGGGACGGGTTTATTGATGAATGACGAGCAGTGTAGCTCCTGATCAAATAGCACACTCCAGTAGCCTGATAACGATCTATATTGCTTGTTAGAAGCATGACGGGTGTTTCATTGATGAATGATGAACAGTGTAGATCCTGATCAAATAGCACACTCCAGTAGCCAGGGGGCCGTTTCACTAAACTTCTTACGACTAAAATGTTCGTAAGCGCAAATTTAGAATCGTCTGCAAATTTCAATTGATGGATTTACATTTATTGAGCATAGGCTGCATATGCAGCCTATGCTCAATAAATGTAAATCCAACAATTATTTACAAGAAAACATTGTTAATGTGAAATTTACAGACTATCATAATTTTGCACTTACGAACATTTTAGTCGTAGGAAGTTTAGTGAAACGGCCCCCTGATAATGATCTATATTACTTGTTAGAAGCATGACGGGTATTTCATTGATGGAATAGCGAACAGTGCAGATCCTGTGCAGTGCCGGCTGATCTTGATCTTGATCTACACCATTTGCAAAACCCATAAGCCCCGTTTCTCCAGTCACAGCCACATAATTGTGTTGAAAGTGATGAGCTGTGAAAACAATTACGTTATTAAGTAATCATTGTTATATCAGTGGGTGGCAAGAATTCAGATGGAATCTGGTAAAAAAAATCATGTCATAAATAATTGTCTACTTTCCTGGGAAAATAAGAAATTAACTGATAATACATTCTCACATTCTTCTAGAGGTTGTACAGTGCAAATTGTCTCTGGTGAAGAGAGAGAGTTGGTAAATGCAGTGCTCCAGATAAGGAATTAGTAATTGAGTATTGTCACTCCATCATTTCTGAAACAATTGGGTATTTCAAAATTTTTATTGGGTAAAATAAAATCACACTACAGGGGTCATACCAGTTATCCGGACAATCAGTTTATCGGACAAATGAAAATACCTGTTAATTAAACGCATTCATTTGATCCGATTTTGCAACGAACACATCTAAGTCACTCAGGTGCTTGCTGTTTCCATGCCAGTGTGAAGAATATATTTGTCAAGGCAAACATTTTAGTAAAGTTTGCTGAAAACATTCCTCAACTCTGTCCACAAGTTGTTTACAACATCAAAAGTCACACGGGGTCTTTCAATCGAGTGCGCCCATTACGTCATATCAGAGTTGTTCTATAAATACAATAAATTCTATAAATACGATGTTTTCCAACAAGCGAATGGTGGGTTTTTTTTCTGCAAAACTACACAATGCTGTTTACATTGGTTTTCAGGCGATACAATTATGATTTTAAGGTGAGAATACAAGTTATAAGACGATTATACATTTGTCCGGATAACTGATTGTCGATGCTAATTTTGGGGCAATCTTACGACTGATGATCTGACCCAATTTAGTGAGAAAGATGGCACAGTTTGATAAATAGTTTACATGCGTTGAGAAAGCAAGAACTGACGATTGTTCTGTGAAAATGTTATGCCCGTAGCTGCTATTTTAAGAAAAATATCGTAAAAAAAACTGCCATTTTTGTCCGATAATCTAGAGGATCCCTGTACTGTTTACACATCAACAGACAGCAATTATTTGTGGTCTGTTTGTTGTTTTCTGCAGCATGATAAAGGTACCACAAGATTTTTATTGTTTTTTGCTACTCGCTACTTCTGATTTGCGTGTCGTGGCGTGTCTCATATACTCTTAAAATGTACCGTTTGTTGCTAAGAATTTAAACAAATCCCCGGGGTGGGGCAGGACTTGGTCGCCTCGTCTGGTTTTTACTTCTGGTTACGGCCCTGAATGAAAACTAGATTTGCAATCTAGGCGGTATGAAATCTGTTCTAGAACTCTTGCATGCATTTTTTAAAATAAATTTAATTGTTTTCTAACTTCTACACAATTCATTTATTTAAAGGTGTGAATGGCCTGTCAATAGATAAGGTCATTTTAGGCTGGATTAATGGGGTCGAATCCCATTATATTTCACCTGTTGTGATGGGGGAAAATCTGAATATCTACATAAACAAGATGGTTGGTACATGTAAATCCAACAAATGCTCCCCGATGACGCCTGGATTGAAATTCAAAGTTGTTCAGATTACAAATTGTGTAGAAAATGTAAGAATCTACTGATTAGATTGGAGACTTTATATCAGGGTGTGGTAATTGGAAAAGTCGCGGGAATACTGGACGAGGCCTTCCGGCCTTCCGGCCTTCGTCCAATATTCCCGCGACTTTTCAGGGTATTATAGTCTGTGGAATGGTCGGGTTAACCCTTAGAATGCGGGAACCGAAAATAGTAGTCTGCTGCTGTGTCATATTTTATCAATTCTCTTAGTAAAAACATGGTTTGTCAGCATTTTAGAATCATTTCTATTGGAAATGATTCTAAATTGCTGTCAAACCATGTTTTTGATGTGAAAAATGGAACATAAAAAATAAACAGCGGACGTAAAATTTGTATTCAGAATTGTAAGGGTAACGTTAAAGAGTACAGCACGCTTAAACTATCCCACAATTCTTACCTTGGTATTTCAGCACCTGTAGAGGGATCACTGCGTGTAGGCCCATCATCAACACTAGCACGATCCAAGACATCTTAGAAAAGACTCGGCAAACCATCTCGATACACACAAACTATTTTAGTAAATACTCCAAATTTGTTTGTATTCCTCCTCGACTGATCACAAAACTGGCACAAAGATTAATGATAGTACTTCTCGTATATGGTCAGATTTATTGCTGATGAGGTACTAAAGGTCCGATCCAATCCTCTGTGATATGTTAATAAGTTATCCTAGCTCATTTCATACTGGGATTTGATTTGATTTGATGGTGTTTAACGGCCTGTCCATATCAAAGGTCATTTTACGTCGGGTTAACGGGGTCGAATCCCATATTTCACCTGTTGTGATAAGGGGAAAATCCCAAAATACTTGGAATACACAATTATTCTGACGAAAGGATATAACTATTTTTCTTATTTACCATGTTTATACATCAAAATATATGCTGTTACCACTCATTTGAACCGTCTCACCGAGACGGTTCAAATGAGTGGTTACAACATATACTTTTATGGAGAAATGAAGAAAAGAGAAAATAAATTGTTTAAATTTTTTGTAACCTATAAAGTGTGTTATCTTAAGACATTGAAAAAAGCTCTTTTAGGCCAGTTTTTTTTTATTTGTTGGTTTACGGATTTTTTTCCGCGAGATCGGGTCGGTCGGTCGGAAAAAAATAAAAATAAAAAAAAGTTTTTTCAATTTTTTTATTCTTTTTGGCACGGGGTTGGGTCGGTCGGGGAAAAAAAAAAAAAAAAAAAAAAAGTCTGTCGAACGCGGATGCCACCGGCGGCATATTGAAGAAACTGACAAACGGGTGAACCAAAAGTGTTAAGTCAAAGGGTGAAGGTCATATGTAGTATGGCAAGGCAGGTGTAGCATACATGCAAATGAATGAAGTATGGAAATATTGAAGCAGTTAAGCAACTTATGTAGATGCTATGGCCAGTTTGAGAAACTGTGACAAACTGGTTAACCGAAATTGCTAAGTCCTTTCAGCAGCCCTGTAAAGGTCAAAAGGTCAAGGTAATATAAAGTATGACAAGGCAGGTATAGCACACATACCAATGAATGATGTGTTGAAATATTGAAGAACTTGAGCAACTTATGTAGAACATATGGCCAGTTTGAGAAACTGTTACGCAGTGGTTAACCGAACGTGTGACGGACAGACGGACGGTCCGAACACCATAAAAATCACATTTTTAAGGTACATGGTTGGGTCGGTTCACCTTTTTAAGGCTCATGGTTGGGTCGGTTTGTGGTCGGTAAAAAACAAAAAGGCCAGTGATTGTGATAAGAGTGACACTTGTGTTAACCGGCATCGTCTCGGACCAAGAGTTTGTCGGTTAACGTAGGGAGTCGGTTCAGCAAGTTTCTTTATATTCTACATAGCAACTCAGTTTCATATTCACATACTGTTGAATGTTGATCACTGTGAATGGGTTGCGTAATGCGTACATATTAATACCGTATCTGGTATAATTAAATACAAGACAACGAAGCGGCGATATACAATGTAGTTGAAACGAATATCAGTGGGGGTGGCACAAGTGTGGATTTTTGGCAGGGCGGTAGAGGACCCTAGGAAGAACGCATACATGAAATATGAAGCATTATCTAAAAAAAAATCGGAAATTAAATTTTTTATTTTTTTCCACATTGTCAAAAAATCGGGTCGGCGGATCTGTAAACCAACTAATAAAAAAAAAAACTGACCTTAGTAGTTTAAATGTCCTGACATGATGATATTCATGTTTCAGCGTCGCTTTATATTAGCTTCACATGCATCCTGATGCCATGTAAAATGGGAAGAGCGTAAAAAATAAATTGAAAATGAAAAATCATCCAGCATGAAATGAGCTAGTAGAAATTCACCTTATTGTTCCAAGAACTATCTAGGTGTCAGTACACTATTCCAAGATTCAAGACATTTCCGTTAATTGTTTCATAATTAGGCAATTTATTAACAACAGATTGTTACAGTCACACAATCTTACACATAGTTCCTCTCAATACATCACGTTTTTCTGTTATGTTTTCCCCCATAAACTGACAGAAATCACCTGTCGCTGTCCGGAACTCAATTAACAGATATGTATCTTGACTTTTATCAGGTATAGACTTTCCCAGAGTTGCAACACCAGCATAGATGGACGTGATAAACCTCCACCGTTTGATCTTCCGTTCACTTCAGGCTATTTCATCTGCAAAGATAGATAGATATACATGTAGTAAGACATTATTGCCAGTAAACCTAACATTGTTTTCAGTTGTAAATAATATTATTTTTCTACAAAAATGAATGTAATGAACATCACATCGAGATGGTTGAAATAAGTGGTCAAAATAAATCCATGATTATTGAAATATATTTTTGAACCTGGAAGCTGGATTTAAAAAAACCATTGTCAATGTCAGGGAAAATTTCGAAAATAATTCACTCATTTTGACTACTCATTTGAACATTCTTTATGATTAAAATGTGCTTGGTAACTGGATTGAAAAACATCTAGCCACTTCAGTTACTTGTTTTTCATATATCTTTTGCCTGGAAAATGGATTGAAAAAGTATATATTGTATTTGGAAAATGAATTATTATACAAAAGTAACCTATAATATCATAATCAAATAAAAAATAACACAAAGTCTCAAGATTATGTTTTATCACAGTTTGAAGACAGTTAGGTTTTGTTTCCAGTGGGGAAATACAATGTTTAAGAAATTTTCCATTTTTATCACCAAAATCATGCTTTGACAGCACTTTAGTATCATTTCCGACATGCTTTGACAGCACTTTAGAATCATTTCCATTGGAAATGATTCTAAAGTGCTGTTAAACCATGTTTTTATTGAGATATAAATTTTTAAAGGCTAGATATAAAGCAACAACAGACGACAATTGTTGTGTGTAGCAGTCTAAGGGCTAAACACTATTTGTTTAACAGTTTCACTCATCAATGTGTGGGTGTGGACATGATAGAGAAACAGCTGGTCATTGATACCACACGCACGATGCTTTCAATTGTGCATTATTATTGGGCGGTGCAGTATGTTACCTGCTACAGTTGCATGTTAATTCCTACCCTACAGTATCTAATTGTATTACTGGGATACATCAATTGCCTATTAACCATTAAAAGGTGAGAACCGAAAATTGTTGTCTGCCATTTTTTCATATCAGTCTAATTCCTTAGAGAACATGTTATGCAGTGCATGAGAACCGTTTCCAATGCAGACAATTCTCATGCACTGCAAAAACATGTTTCCATGTCAACAAGAAAAGGCGGGAACTGAAAATTGGGAACCGGAAATTGTCGTCTGCTGTTTTATCATAAGAGAAAACACGTGTCTTGCAGCGCATGAGAACCGTCTCCAATGGAGACGATTCTCATGCACTGTAAAAACATTTTTTTATTGGAGTGATTCTCATGCGCTCCAAAAGCATGTTTTCAATGTCAACAACAAAATATGGCCAGCCGTCACACAAATGCAGATTGGGGGAAACTGCGGCACACTTCTTAACAAGACACACACAGACGGACACACAGTCCAAACACTATTATAGGAATGAATGGCCTTTTTGTGGAATTTATCGGGGTATAAACTTGGAAAAGTCGCGGGAATACTGGACGAAGGCCGGAAGGCCTCGTCCAGTATTCCCGCGACTTTTCCAAGTTTATATCTCCGATAAATTAAAAAAAAGGCCCTTCATTCCTTATAATTCCAGCATTTGAAATAAATTCATCAAGAAAATGTGTTTATTTTCTGTTTTCTTAAGAATTATTTTAACTGCGCCTCACGGTTACGGAAAGTAGTTTGGCGTGGGAGTTTACTGAGATATAAATTTTGGACAGAGACTTGCTACGGACCAATCAAATATTAGGGAATTGTGTAAATATTTTTGTGCTGGAATTATGTTGGCTCCACTGAGAGCAGTGACATAAAAGTGAAGAAAAAAAAACAAGAAGTAAACAAATTTTAAGTCACCACCGTTAGGGTCGAACGGAAAAAAGTAGAGACATGTTCTTATATCCACAGAATCATTGGATCGAGCTTCAGTGTAAACTGATTGACTTGAGCATGAGATAGAGTACTAGAGCGAGGTATTCCACGGTTTAAGTCTGCTTACTGCGTCGCTCCCTTCACCCTTAGTGAAGTAACATCATACACAGCGGGTAGAGTCGTATCTATTTGACTAGATTAGATTATATAATCTGAAAATGTCATGAAAATTAGTAGGTCATAGATAGATACACTTGACGTCAATGATAGTTGCTTCATAAGAGTGCTGTGATATATGAATATAACATATGTGAATATTGTTGTGTTACTGTATACTTATGGAGCATTGACTTGCCATCCATCTCCACCATCTTCGTATGTACAAACCATCGTACAGTTTCACCACTTCGTGCATTTGACACATACAGATAATAATATGACAGTAAACCAAATGATTTTTGGTGCAATACATAATAGACAGATATGACAAGGGCCAGCTATAAATATTATGCCAGCAAACTATACAAAAGACAAGATATTTGAGTGTTTCTCACATCAATCTCAAAATAAATTTTGATGTGTGAACTTTTCAATCTGATGCACAGCCTATGTTAGTGTACATGTTATCCATAGAAAAAGCCATATTTACTCGCATAGTAGGTGAGTAGACACCTGTAACCTATTTCACCAACATTGCAAAGTATACTTTTCTAGCAAAGTATACTTTGAGGGAGTAATCATTTATTTTTCCTGAAATGCATTATATCAAATAGAACTAACCACTACATATATTTGATGGTTAAAAGTATGCAGAATTATTATACTGAATTTATTACATTATCACAGCCATTTTGGCTGTGATAATGTAATAAATTCAGTATAACAAAAATTAATAAATTTGTCCTAAAATTGAAAATTTCTCCCTCAAAGTATACTTTGATAGATAAGTATACTTTGCAATGTTGGTGAAATCGGCTACAGGGACAATACACTCGGGTAACTCCTTACATGTCACTGGATGTGATAGCTAATACCAGAGTACAGTAGTGGGTATATATGGTATGTGTTGTGTGGTTTGCCAGGTAAAAGTGATACACCGTGCGATTTTCTGTGTATGAGGTTATTTATAATGGTGGTTCATGTTGTTAAAAAAAACAGGCACAAAACTGTCCAGAAAACTGACATATTTTACAGGTTTGTGTAATATAATTGATAGGAGTCCGTTCTCCTGGCTTTTCTGCATGTGATTAGCTACATTACATCATATGTTCTACTTCCCATTTTGAGTTCTTTGTCAAACGGCAGAACAGGTGAAACTGGCTGATGGCTGGAACACACAAAGATGGCCAACTTGGCAACTCCATGTACCGTATAGGACACAGTAACGAGGCAGTATTCACATATGTTATACATATATATATATATCATCACATTTACGAAGCAATTATCTTTGAATCAAACGATGATCATACAGGTCCTTTAAATTTTAAAACACGTTATTTTTTTATTTTTTTTTTCAGGTTTGAAAATATTTATTTTCCCCGTAATAGGTTTGTGGTGGGTGTAATAGGTTTGTGGTGGGTCGGGGCCATCCCCCACAAACCGTACATAATATCAGGGCTCAACACTAAGGCACGTTCAACCGACCGAGTCTAGTAAAAATGTGGTCCGGTCGTGTCAATTTTCCCGGAATACCATTGTCGGTAGCCCGACTGGTCGTGTTCCAATTTGACCAAAGTCTCTGCCAAAAATGTCAGAAATAAAATAGTATTAGTTCACCGTTTATTTTTCTAGTAATAACCAACAAAACTTAAAAAAATATCGCTGATTGACAGTTCGAAAATAGTTTATTTACAACTCCAGGTGGACTTGATTGCCTAGGTTTCGGGTATGATAATGGAGAAGGCCTCTGTATTTCGTACCCAAACCAAAACGTACCCATTATAAACAGTGGATCAATGCTACCATCGAATATGATAATTTAGTGAGTGAATTTAAAATTCTGTGTGCACTGATGTGGGTCTCTAGTTCGTTCAGTTTTTGTTTTTTTTGCTGGACAGTTTAAATCTATTATCAACAATGCAAACCTCAATACCGCACGGCATTATGATATTCTGATGCAATTTTTAACGGATGCCGATAAAACAACCAAACTAAATCATAACAATCAAGTCCGGAGTAAAGCTAATTTACATAAGAAGTAGATCTGAACGATCTGCGATTGGTTGATGGTCCTTCATTCATCAAATAGCAATTTTTTATTGGAAGCTGTCAGAAATATAAGCAAACGGTGAGTACAAATATCATACAAATATCTTGTGAATTCTCATTGCGCTGATCATGTAATCGGCCTGTGACTCGGCCAATGACACACAGTGGATCAAATGTGTCAAACAACATGTCCAAAAATCGTTTGTATTGGCTAAGGCATGCTGCTGAGCACGTAATAAATATTGTGCCCTAGCTGATATGAAAATTAGTTCAACTGATATGGAACATTCTAAGTCACTTAAAGTTCTTGTTTTGTTGAGCTGGGAGGCAGAGTCTGCCATTTAATGAATCATTATTCATTGATCTGACACCTTGGATAAGATGATTTAATCTGCACCAATTGAAACAAGAGCTGTAGGAGAACAGCATAGCTCGACTACGAGGGTTGTCGATGTACACATAGCTTGACAAACAAGGTGGCTGCGGCCTGCATAAAAACCTTAACCAAGGTTGACTAAAAAACTTAACCAAGGGAAATTAAGTAAGTAATTCAAGGTCAAATGTAGGTCAATGACAGATATAGGTCAGGGGTTATTGATGTACATCACTAGGAGATGAAGTTTTCCAAGTATGGTTGCTGTAGGCCCAGGAGTATTCCATATACAAGCTTGACTAAAAACCTTAACCAAGGGGAAATAACTAAGTAATCCAAGGATAAAAGTAGGTCAAGGTCAAATATAGGTCAGGGATTATTGATGTACATCACTAGGAGATGAAGTTGTCCAAGTATGGTTGATGTAGGCCCAGGAGTATTCCATATACAAGCTTGAATATAAACATTAACCAAGTAATTCAAGGTTAAATGTAGGTGAAGGTAAAATATAGGTCAGGGGTTATTGATGTACATCCCTATGAGAAAAAGTTATCCAAGTATGGTGTCTGTATGCACAATAGTATTCCATATACAAGCTTGACTAAAAACCTTAACGAAGGTTGACTAAAAACCTGAACCAAGGGGGATTAACTAATTAATTCAAGGTTAAATGTAGGTCAAGGTGAAATATAGGTCAGGGGTTGTTGATGTACATCACTAGGAGATGAAGTTGTCCAAGTATGGTTGGTGTAGGGCCAGGAGTATTCCATCTACAAGGTTGACTAAAAACCTTAACCAAAGAGAATTAACTAAGTAATTGAAGAGGAAATGTAGGTGAAGGTCAAATATAGATCAGGGGTTATTGATGTACATCCCTATGAGAAAAGGTTGTCCAAGTATGGTGTCTGTATGCACAATAGTATTCCATGTACAAGCTTGAGTAAAAACCTTAACCAAGGTTGACTAAAAACCTTAACCAAGGTGACTTAAGTAAGTAATTGAAGAGGAAATATAGGTCAAGGTGAAATATATATCAGGGGTTGTTGATGTACATCACTAGGAGATGAAGTTGTCCAAGTATGGTGGGTGTAGGGCCAGTAGTATTCCATATAGAAGCTTGACTAAAAACCTTAACCAAGGGGAATTAAGTAAGTAATTCAAGAGGAAATGTAGGTCAACGTCAAATATAGATCAGGGGTTATTGATGTACATCGCTATGAGAAAAGGTTGTCCAAGTATGGTGTCTGTATGCACAATAGTATTCCATGTAGAAAGCTTGACTAAAAACCTTAACCAAGGTTGACTAAAAACCTTAACCAAGGGGAATTAACTAAGTAATTCAAGGTTAAATGTAGGTCAAAGTCAAATAT
Source organism: Conchocele bisecta (assembly GCA_029237695.1). Taxonomy (NCBI): domain Eukaryota; kingdom Metazoa; phylum Mollusca; class Bivalvia; order Lucinida; family Thyasiridae; genus Conchocele; species Conchocele bisecta. Next base: position 38,040,823 of record CM055276.1, read on the forward strand.
AGGTCAGGGGTTGTTGATGTACGTCACTAGGAGATAAAGTTGTCCAAGTATGGTTGGTGTATGGCCAGGAGTATTCCATCTACAAGCTTGACTAAAAACCTTAACCAAAGAGAATTAACTAAGTAATTCAAGAGGAAATGTAGGCCAAGGTCAAATGTAGGTCAATGTCAAATATAGATCAAGGGTTATTGATGTACATCCGTAGGAGATGAAGTTGTCCAAGTATGGTGGGTGTAGGGCCAGGAGTATTCCATATAAAAGCTTGACTAAAAACCTTAACCAAGGAGAATTAACTAAGTAATTGAAGAGGAAATATAGGTCAAGGTCAAATATAGATCAGGGGTTATTGATGTACATCCCTATGAGAAAAGGTTGTCCAAGTATGGTGTCTGTATGCACAATAGTATTCCATGTACAAGCTTGACTAAAAACCTTAACCAAGGTTGACTAAAAACCTTAACCAAGGGGAATTAACTAGGTAATTCAAGGTTAAATGTAGGTCAAGGTCAAATATAGGTCAGGGGTTGTTGATGTACATCACTAGGAGATAAACTTGTCCAAGTATGGTTGGTGTAGGGCCAGGAGTATTCCATCTACAAGGTTGACTAAAAACCTTAACCAAGGGGAATTAACTAAGTAATTCAAGAGGAAATGTAGGTCAAGGTCAAATATAGATCAGGGGTTAGTGATGTACATCACTATAAGAAAATGTTGTCCAAGTATGGTGTCTGTATGCACAATAGTATTCCATGTAGAAAGCTTGACTAAAAACCTTAACCAAGGTTGACTAAAAACCTTAACCAAGGGGAATTAACTAGGTAATTCAAGGTTAAATGTAGGTCAAGGCCAAATATAGGTCAGGGGTTGATGATGTACATCACTAGCAGATAACGTTGTCTAAGTATGGTTGGTGTAAGGCCAGGAGTATTCCATCTACAAGGTTCACTAAAAACCTTAACCAAAGAGAATTAACTAAGTAATTCAAGAGGAAATGTAGGTCAATGTCAAATATAAATCAGGGGTTACTGATGTACATCCCTAGGAGATGAAGTTGTCCAATTATGGTGGGTGTAGGGCCAGGAGTATTCCATATACAAGCTTGACTAAAAACCTTAACCAAGGGGAATTAACTAAGTAATTGAAGAGGAAATGTAGGTCAAGGTCAAATATAGACCAGGGGTTATTGATGTACATCCCTATGAGAAAAGGTTGTCCAAGTATGGTGTATGTATGCACAATAGTATTCCATGTGCAAGCTTGACTAAAAACCTTAACCAAGGTTGACTAAAAACCTTAACCAAGGGGAATTAACTAAGTAATTCAAGAGGAAATGTAGGTCAAGGTCAAATATAGATCAGGGGTTATTGATGTACATCACTAGGAGATCTAGTGATGAAGTTGTCCAAGTATGGTGGGTGTAGGGCCAGTAGTATTCCATATACAAGCTTGACTAAAAACCTTAACCAAGGCGTGACGCCGACGCCGACGCCGGGGTGACAACATAAGCTCTACTTATTCTTCGAATAGTCGAGCTAAAACCGGAAGTACCTGCTGCCTCCAATTTTTGGCTTGTTTTCAGTGATGATGTGAATATTAGTTACATTCCAGACACTTTCCGTGATTAATTTGTGTAGTTACAAGTTTATTATTATTCTTTCAGAAGTAAACAACTGATTTCTTGAACGTTAAACCTTCCAACGATACAACTATTAAATTACATTGTTGCATAACCAGTAGTCGACATAACCAGTAGTTGGACACACTCATTACATTCAAACACATACCTGTATCATCACGATCACTGATGTTAGCCGATTTGAAAATGACTTAGCACTGTTTCGTGAAACTGTGATGGTAAGTTCCATTAATTATATTGTCTCTTGTTATTTACAATGGCCTATACCTTTTTCAAATGTCCCCAACTTTGTGTATGAGGTGGGTCAACTGGCCCCACTTTTAAATTCCTCTTTACAATTCCTCATGGACATATGCTTTATATGCAAGTTACACTTCACTAGGTCAGGGCTAGTCCAAATTAGGTCAGGGCTAGTAGTTTGTAAAAGTACTAGCCTGACTGGTCTAGTGAAAAAAAAAGTTAGCGTTGAGCCCTGAATATACATGTAATAGTCAAATAAAAATACAAAATATACAATTACAGATATTCACCCTCTTTTGCTCTTGCAGTACTGGGTAGAAATCACTGTTCTATTAAGACTTCATGGTTGAGTGGTACATTAGAATCGTCATTAATGAGAGAAACTTGCACGTGTTATTAAAAAAAGACAGTAATACTTATAATAAACCCGCAGATGACAATGTCACTCTCCTGCGCTGCAAGAGCCAAAGTTTGATTTAGCATATGTAATACATGTAATTGATTATATGTTATCATTCATATTACCCATGATCCAACTGAACCAGCCCCACTCTGTAAAAAGTGAAGTTCAATCCTACTGTGCATCTACATGTTTAAATCGTGTGTTAACCCTTTCAACACTACAGTCTGAACACGTTATGAAATCAATGAATGTTAGTTTATATGCAACAGCCATGAAAATCAATATTCAACTTCACTGATTCATCAACGGAAAATCAATAGCTATTCATTCCCCTACGCGCATTTCCTGTCATTGTTGACAAATTATTTCCGCATTTTCGAGAATCGATCAACAACGATAATCTCACTTTCCCATACAGATTTGTGGTGGCTGTGACTGGAGAAACGGGGCTTTGCGACCAGTGTAGATCCAGATCAGACTGTGCATCCGCACAGTCTGATCAGGATCTGCACTGTTCGCCATTCCATCAATGAAACACCCGTCATGTTTTTAACAAGCAAAATGATAAATGTGACGAGCGAGGTTCATTGCTAACATTGCTGAACGGTGTCGCAAATCTTCATGTACAATATACATACAAATTTCGGTTCTTGTGTTGACAAAAATTCTGCCCGCCTCCTCCACCCAGGCACAAGAACTGGACATGCTTAACCCTTACTACGCTGAATTAAATTTTGTCGTCTGCTGGAAATATTTTATTTTCAACATTTCTCGACAAAAACCTGTTTTGACAGCGCATGAGAATCGTCTCCACTGGAGACAATTCTCATGTGCTGTCAAAAAAAGTTGTTTTTTTGTTAAGAATTAAGACAAAAATAAAAAACAACAGACGACAATTTCCGTCTCCCGCGTAGTGAGGGTTAGCCCTATCACCCCAAGTGACAGGAATGGACTCTTCCATGTAGACCTTTGAACCATTCCATTAATCAGAAAAGGGCCGTATTTGTCAAAAATCATAAAATATCCACAAACAGTGCAGATCCTGTTGGGACGGCCCAGATCATCTGGATCTATACAAACATACGGAAATCAACAGAAAAAGTGTTTTGCTGAAGTAATCATGACAAAAACAGTCTTAAACCCTTACACTGCTGAATTAATTTTGTCGTCTGCTAATTGTGTTTTATTATTCATTTAACTTATCAAAGACATGGTTTTACAGCACTTTAGAATCATTTCCAATGTGTTGTCAAACCATGTTTTATTGAGAATAAAGACAAACTATTAAACAACAGCTAACGACAATTTTTGTTTCCTGCGTTCTAAGGGTTAACTAGACATTATGTTTGTAAAACATGGATATGTCCCATGGCATACTAGACTCAAACTAGAGATTGCGTGTCAAAAAAGAAAAGTTTAAATTTATACAAATTGTTTCAATTTTTCAGCAACATTTTCAAGGTCACAAAGGTCAAGGTCATGTCATTGCTGGTGTGATTGTGTCACACATGTTCAGGTGAATGAAGTGTCCAAATATTAAAGCATTTATCCTTTAACTCTTTGCATGCTAGCGGCGAAAATATCCTCCAAATGAATTAGGAGAACATGTACATGATTTATTTCTCTCTGTAAATATGTCTTGAAATTTCATTAGAATTGTGTCCGGAGGACACAATTCTAATGAAATTCCAAGACATATTCATGTCATTTATAAGGAGAAGTAAAAGAAAATATAATGAATTGTCATCTGCTATTTTTGAACTATTTATAGCCCACAAATTTCCCAGCATGCAAAGAGTTAAATGATGGAGAAACTCTAACAAACGTTTTGACATAACAAACTGGCAACAAAGTGTTTCAATACCATTTTGAAGGTCACAAAGTTCAAGGTCATGTCATTGGTGGTGCGAGTGCATCACACATATTCAGGTGAATGAACTGTCCAAATATTAAAGCAATCCTTCAAGTATTATTGAAGATATTACATACCAACATTTTGGGTTTATGGGGTATTTCCATTGTTTGAAGAATAAAGAAAAAGCCCCTAAACATCAATAGAATTTAGGAACTTACATAATAAATCAAAGGAATCTTTTGTGTTAGGCCACGCCACGCCCCTAACCTCTTAAACCGCCGGACGTTGGCCGGACATACGGACGTTGGCCGGACATACGTACGGACGGTAAGACGGACGGACGGACAGAACCTCATGAGCAACGCAATATTCCCTCTTGCTATCGCATAGGGGGCACAATAAAAATTAGAATATTACAACATCCTTTTGGACTCCCACACTTGAAATATTAGAATTTGCACTTGAAGACTTTTACAATTGATAACAACAAAACCACACAGCATGTGGTGGTAATCAATCCTCTACATTTCTCACATTATTGTACTCGGAAATTGCTGGTGTGCAATCGCTTACCTACCGAGCCTCGCAGGGGACATGGATTTTTTTTATTAATTCATTCCCTTGAAATAACAATTTGTTCCCTCAATTTAACAATTCATTCCCTCAAATTAACAATTTGTTCCCTCGAATTAACAATTTGTTCCCACGATATAACAATTCGTTCCCTCAAATTAACAATTCGTTCCCACAAAATGACAATTTGTTCCCTCAATTTAACAATTCGTTCCCTCGAATTAACAATTCGTTCCCACAATATAACAATTTGTTCCCACAAATTAGCGAACTGTTAAATTGAGGAAACAAATTGTTAATTCGTGGGAACGAATTGTTAAATTGAGGGAACAAATTAATAAAAAAAAGAATTCTACGTCCTCTGCGGGCCTCCGTATTAATCAATCCTCTAACTTGCTCATACATAGTATTGTAATTGCCGGTGTGCAATCACTTACCACATCCTAGCATTGAGTATGCTAAATAAATAATCGGTCCATGATATGAGGCTGTGATTGGAGAAATGGGGCTTATGGGTTCTGCGACCAGTGTCGATCCAGATCAGCCTGTGCATACAAACGGACAAACAGGATGGATGGACAACCCAACAATATGACTAAAACAGTATGCCGTAATAACCCTAAATATTCGGACACCATTTGTTTTGGGACAAATTGTATCCAAATGCATTGTTAACGTGGTTAACATGTACAACGATACTAACCCTAAACATTGGGACACTCTTTGTTGTGGGAAACCAAATATTTATATGTGTGTCCTAGAATAAATTGTGTCCGAATATTTAGGGTTATTACAGAAAAAAATCAAAGTACTGAAAGTACTGAACATAGGGTACTATAAGAATTCCGCCACAGAAGCGGTGTTGCACCTGAAAATGCCTTGTCGGTACAAAACAATGTTGTAGCAGGATTTTTGTTAAAGTTTCTGCATTACTTTGACATCGCCATGTTTACTTTTGTTTTGTGAATGAAATAGTAGGCCCCGGATCGAGTATATTAAAACATACAAATGACCGGATCGAGTATATTAAAACATACAAATGACGTCATTGGGGAAACCGCTGACAAAATCTTCAATGTATGGAAGCCCAAACTTGTTAGAATTTTTTTTTTGTTGTATTTTCAGTACTTGCATTAATATGGGTATTAATCTACGCTGGATGTGTTGTACTGTCATTAATTTGTTCCCTGACTGTAATTTATCATTTACTGACTTATTGACCCCCTTCCCTGAACGTAGAATTAACACTCATGTTGGCGTGTATTGGCCACCATAGACAAATGTCAATCAGGCAGAATTCGGGAATGTCACTAAAATCCGCTGTAAATCCATCGATAGAATGAGGATTAACATCAGTTAGACCCACACATGCGAGTTTTGTTGCGACACAATCGCAATCATTAAAACAATCTGGGTCAAGAGGTAGCTGTAACCCCTTGATATCGTTTGTGTGTTGAACACTCGATCCGGTGGAGAGTATTCGGAGGGGAGTTAACTCTGCCGAAAACTATAGCCTGTTACTAAATTTAGCGATGACCGCACAATTTGTGATGGGGGCAAATCACAACTTGAAAGCGCAACAAATTAATCCGATGTATTTTTGTACGTAGAACATCCATTGTTGATATTGTTCAGTGCAAGTATTTTTTCATAATATTATTTTCAATTAGCGGTTGCGTATGGCAGTTAAACGTTGCGTAATACAATGCATTTTGTTGTTATTAGTTATTCCAAGATAATTCCAGCACAAAAATATTTACACAATTCCCTAACATTTGATTGGTCCGTAGCAAGTCTCTGTCCAACGTTTATATCCCAGTAAACTTCTATGCCGAACTACTTTCCGTAACCGTCAGGCACAGTTAAAATAATTCTTAAGAAAACGGAATATAAACACATTTTCTTGATGAATTTATTTCAAATGCTGGAATTATAAGGAATGAATGGCATTTTTGTGGAATTTATCGGGGATATAAACTTGGAAAAGTTGCGGGAATACTGGACGAGGCCTTCCGGCCTTCGTCCAGTATTCCCGCGACTTTTCCAAGTTTATACCACGATAAATTCCACAAAAAGGCCATTCATTCCTATAATATCACTACGGACCAGCCCATCGAGGAGGGTATAAGGCGTGGCTAACTGTCCGACGCGATTCCAATACATAGGCTACCTACCCTATTTAAAAATCTTCTACATAAGAAATTAGTTTTCCGGATAGTTTTATAGTATAATAACACAAAATACAAAACAGAGAACATTATTGTAAATCATTACAGCAAATCCACTCAGTTGTAATAAAACTGAAGTGGCGACTAAACACATGTAAACACACGCACATCCGCCATGACAAAACGTGGGCAAATTATAATGATCAACAAATACCTGGTCACAAATACCTGGGGGCCGTTTCACTAAACTTCCTACGACTAAAATGTTCGTAAGTGCAAAATTATATTAGTCTGTAAATTTCACATTAACAATGTTTTTTTATTAATAATTGTTGGATTTACATTTATGCAGCCTATGCTCAATAAATGTAAATCCATCAATTGAAATTTGCAAACGATTATAAATTTGCGCTTACGAACATTTTAGTCGTAAGAAGTTTAGTGAAACGGCCCCCTGGTGACTGGAGAAAGGGGTCTTATGTAATGCGTGACATCTGATCAAATTACAATACTCCTGTAACCTGATAACAATATATATTGGTAGCTCCTGATCAAATGGCACACCTCTGTAGCCAGATAACGATCTACATTGCTTGTTAGAAGCATGACAGGCGTTTCACTGATGGAATGGCGAACAGTGCGGATGCACAGGCTGATCTGGATCTACACTGGTCGCAAGACCGATCAGCCATATTTCTCTACGTATTGCCCACTCATGTTGCCTTACATGTGATATAAAACCGCACAACCGCATAGGGACAGTCCCATATGATCCCATAGTGTTTGCAGTAAATACATCCTGATGACAATGTCACAGTGAGTGATGTATGTCACATGTGTCAGCTACTTCGGCTCAACTTCAATCTACAATTTTAGGCCTGGACAAATTCTTAATTTTCCACATGTCTGGATTGGATTTTCATCTAATACGTCCCCCCTACTGTCTGTTCCACGTTTGCTGCCGACGAACGTTTGGCCATTAAACACGTTATAAAATGCATAAGTACTTTTTCATCAATAACAAAAAAGTCACCCTCCCCAAAAAAAATTATTTGATGAAATTCCGTAAAATATTAATTTTCCTATTGGAATTTAACATAGGGGCTAAAAATAGATTTTTTTTTCATTTGTAGACCGATTTTTGTTTTCTTAGTTACATCATTTCCAAGCTATCTAGCCAGGTTTCGGAGTCAATTTCCAATTTTTATTTTTATTTGACTCCTCCCCCACCTCTTTTTTCCCCCCATGTTAAATTCCCATAGGAAAATGTTTTTTTCGCTATTAAATTAATATTTGATGGAACAGACAGTATATGTTTGAACCCACACTACGCTGGAGACGCAAAATGTCGTCTGCTGTTTTTCATGTTTGACTTAATTCTTAAGAAAAAACCAGTTTTGGCAGCACTTGAGAATCGTCTCCAGTGGAGACGATTCTCATGCACTGTCAAAACAGGTTTTTGTCGAGAAATATTGAAAATAAAACATTTCCAACAGACAACAAAATTAATTCAGCATAGTAAGGGTTAATGTCTCAGAGGCCTCAGATGTTCCTATATTTTGAGCAGCTTGGAACCCTTTCACCCCTAAATATATAACATGGTCCGTCCAATGTTAATTTCAGACAATTCTATTAATTAATCATTAAAGGGGTGTTGTTTCAAAATCTTAAAAGTATTGATAAACAGTGTAAATCCTGATGAGACGGCTCATCTGGATCTACAATGTTTGCAAAATTGGTGGCTTTGTCGTCTGTCTGGTTGAAAGGGGTACAGCTAGTATCTCACTGGGCTGCGACTGTTGGCGATAAATTGAAAACAGCATTCGCGAGGGAGTTTCCAAAATGTCTCGAAACGTTCGCAGGGGTTCCCAATTTCTTCGCGTGAGTCGCAGGGCCTCGCTCTCGTCTCGCTGGAATTTTGAACATGAGTCGTCTCGAACCCTTTTCAATTTAGTTTCTGTGAGTCAGAAAGTGTGAGAATTGTGAGGGGTTGGCGACCTATGAAACAAAATTGTGATTGATTGGAGACAAAAATGAGAACCGGACATTCTGAGAATAAATGGCGATTTCTCAATTGTCGCACCAGGCGACACTCGCGTGACAGTCGCAAGTGCAAAAAATTCACAATTTTGTTGCGCAAATGTCGTGCGACATGTATGCGAACTTCCAGTGCAGTTTGGCCCAAACTTCGCCGGGAGTTTGTGCGACACTAATTCAGTGTGATTCCAAGTGAGAATTGTCGCTAATTCGCATATTTTCTCATAATTTTGTGTCTCCAATTAGTCGCGAGCTGTTGCAGCCCAGTGAGATACTACATTTACACAGTACATGAGAACCTTTACGGGTATGATTTTTTTAAAAATATTTTATTTTTATTTTTGCTATAAATAGTAATGTCTGTTAACAATTTAAGGAAACACGGTTAGGCACCCGACCCTACCTGCTATTGTATTAACAAAATGTGCCGACCCTATTTCTTTTTCACCTTTCAGAAGAGGAAAAAAAATATATTTTGTTTTTTTGTTAATTTGTTAATATTTTGTTAATTTTTATCCCTCTCCTTGTGACTTTTGTCTCGCACTCATTCTATGTTTCATGCAACTTTGTTGGTAAATGACATTTTAATACCCGATATAGTAAACAACCCATCTTTTTTTACACTCGCGACCGTCTTACGACGAAAACGAAGCGCCGGGACAGGCATTGCGGTAACTGCAGAGGTTATCCGAATATATAATTGTGTCCGGTGATTTCGCGCGTCCAGTGATTTCGCGCACCTCTTTAATTCGCATTGTCAACCTCTCGCTACCTGGTGTCGGTATATTAGAAGTCAACCTTTTCATAAACTATACAACTTCTGACGATATTCTTCTAACAAGTTTGGGCTTCCATACATTGAAAATGTTGTAGCAGTTTCCCCAATGACGTCATTTGTATGTTTTAATAATGGTGAATGAATGTTTATTTTGCCAAAAAAGTCTCAGATGATGTCTCTGAACATTTTGTGCCTACTGAATGGGTATGTACCCCGTATATTACTACCAGTATGGATAGGGGAAAAACTCAAAATCAGAACTGAACAGTTATGCAAATAATATACATGTATGCTGGTACTCAGCTCGGACACTAGAATAACCTCATCTGGCGCCAGGTCCTCACAGCACCAGTCATTTAGCTGCAAATTTTTTTTAACACAACACATTACCAACCGTGAATGCCGGACCGCCGGACGGACGGACGGCGGACAGACGTTCTTACAGTACTATACTTATGTGGCTTATCACATGTTAAATATTAGCCACATAAAACAATTTTTAGCCACATAAAAGGATTTTTTAGGTGGCTAATTGTAACCAACCCTATTCTTTACCAAGTCCATAACCCTGTGGGGCTAGCCACATAAGTACCCTAATGTGTGGACGGACGGACGGACGGACCAACCATTATACGCATACAAATTTCTTGTAACTATGCCGTCAGGCATATAAAAGGTTGAAACACAGTTTCTACACAGTCAATATTGACAGAATATTCCTAGTAATTAAATTTCCTGCGAAATTGTCCGATCAATTTGTTTTGTTTACGAGACAGTTTCAGTTTCAGTTTCATGACAGTAGAAACATGAATCCAAATGTCAGTTACGTGACAAGCAGCATTTCCCATAACTATAGCCGATCATGCTGTGACAAAAAGGGGAAAACTGAGTTTCTGACCAGTCTACCACCTCAAAGAGCTCCAGATAAGTTTTGTATCTGAAGAGTAGTATACCCACATATTTCAAAGTCAATGCGTACATTACTTTTACAAATATGTATTATTGATTTTCTTCCTTATTACGGTAAATAGGAAACAAATGATTAAAAAAAATAAAACACATTTAAAAATTCACTTATTTGAGCTGCAAAAAGCAAACAGTGTTTGCTTTTTGCAGCTCAACTAAGTAAATGTCAACTTTATTACAGTATTTTCACAACTCAATTTGAAAATCAATGCATATTTTCATATTGGTGTGAGCATTTTGTACTCCCATTTAGATTCAGTGCATATTCTGCTAAAATAAGTACGTAAAATACGCCAATATACACCTTATCTGGAGCTCTGACCTCATGACCTTGCACACTTGCGCAGCATGGTAAAGATGTAAATGTTTCATTAGACCGAACGCAACGGCAAACAGTGTAGGCCCTGATCAGACTACGGAGATGTGCAGGCTGATGTGGGGACTACACTGTTCGCAAACTTGAAACCTACAAAGAGTATACGTATATGTGTTGTCTTTTGACAATGTTTAATCAAATAAAGACGTAGAAACTAGGAAATGTGTTCATAGAATGTGGATGCCCTACCTACCGATTTGATAGTAAAACGAGGCAAAGTTACGAAATTATAAGTCCAAAAGGGGGAGATAATCCATGACTCAGGGGTCGAATAGGAAATAATTAAAATCATTTTATGCACGTACACACCATAAGGAAGCTAAGTTTAAAGCCTCTACATACGAGTTACAAGGTTTGTGACAGATGAGCGAGACGGAAGGACAGACAAGGGGAACACTAAATGCCCCCCTCCACTACTGTGGTGGGGCATAAAAATGTCTGTTTTCTTTAATTCTAGTAGGAAATATATAAAATATATTCGGCAATTGAAATACTGAAATAGCACCGATATGTTTGTAAATTCAGTAAAGAAACAAAAGAGGGCTTATGGCTATTAATTATAGCTCCTGATCTGCTAGCATGCTCCTGCAGGCTTTATATTAACCCATTCCTTTCGGAATACACCTTTTATAAATTTATACTGGTATGAAATTTATTAAATATTTTATTTTTATTAGTTCTCAATGAAAGTATATGTTGTGACCACTCATTTGAACCGTCTCAACGAGACGGTTCAAATGGTGGTCGCGACATATACTTCTGAGCACATAGAATGAAAATATTTAGGATTATCTGCAAACATAATGGCACATCTTCAGCATGGAAAGGGTTAAAGGATCTACCGGTATACAGCTTACACAAAGTTCCTCTGACTGAATTGCACGCAGGTCAGAGCCTGAACAGACTGTGTGGGTGCACACTACTCACAGATGCCATAAGCCACATTTAACCAATCACAGCCACAAATATATATAAATGCCAACAAAAAACGTAGCTACAGTATCAAGCTCTCCATCATGAAAACAGTATGCACACAATGGAACGGGTTAAAAAATCATAAATTCATAGCTTCCAACTGAAACTTGCAGACATGCCAAGAGCATCGTTGCAACATTAGCCAATTAGTTACCTGGCAATGTGCTACGTTTGCAGTTTTGGGGAGAGACAAATGGAAAATTTTATTATGGCCCTGTGTCTCTTTTTTTTATGCGAAGAAATTGGTGAAACAAATTGCGAATATTAAAATAATTTAATTTGAAATGTTCTTCTAAAAACTTCTGCACTGATGAGTAATCTGAAAAAAAAATCTGGATTTGTTAAAAAACAGACATTGAAAAACGACTAGCATTTCAAATGTTAGCTATTGTGCAATTGGCATCCAAAATAAGCAGACAGAAACTTTCTGGGCGTGCGACTCAGTCAGGCACATGAACAGTCCAAAACAAATATACATGCTTTGCAATCATGAACAGATATGATCACCAGTGATACACAGCTACAAAACCTATCAAATGTAAGTACAGTCTACATATGACCTTGCTTTTGAACAGATGTAAAACCCTAATCAATCATTCAAACAACCAACCACCCAACCCACCACCCAACCCACCAACCCACCAACCAACCAACCAACCAACCAACCAACCAACCAACCCACCATACACCCACCCACTAATCAACCAACCCACCTACCAACGAACGAACGAACAAACGATCGAATCAACCAAATGTAAGAACATAAACAAGTTTTCCAGGAGCCCATTAAAGAGAGGATTGACAGTACTCTACTCTCATTACCTCAACTATCTTAACCCTTTGAACCCGAAATCCCGCTATAGCGGTTTATGCAAAAAGTGCAGATCCAGATGAGCCGGCTCGTAACGAGCCGTCTCATCAGGATCTGCACTTTTTGAAAGTAATTTTAATATTTCTTAGAACAAAAACACCCCCTTTTCATAAATGGACGAATCTGAAAATCATTTTGTGACCATTGGATTGGTCGGAACATTAGCATATTACAGTCCATTCCAGTTCCTTAGGGTTGAAAGGGTTAAGTTAAACTACTGATAACTCGAAGTCAAGTTCATGGTCTCAAATACCTGAATTCCTATATAATAACTCATCAACTCAAATTTTCATTAACTCAAAATATTTTCCTCTGTCCCTTGGATTTGACTAAACGAGTGTAGACTGTATATAATTTGCCAACTGGTGATGAAGTTGTTTGGTATTCACGAGGGTGTCAACAAGGGGAGAAAATTACTACCTGTCACCCATGGCAGGGTAGTCTGGAGATTCAGGCAAGATATCCCATAAACTGATGGCTATCTCTGACAACATCAAACATCAGCTATGATCTCCAGCGTATTTATATATATATGTGGCGGTGTCTGAAGAAACTGGCCTTATGGCATTTGTGTCCAGTGTAGATCCAGATCAGCCTGTGCATCCGCACAGTCTGATCAGGATCTGCACTGATCGCCATTCAGTCATTGAAACGCCTGACCTGTACCATACATTCATTACATTACAATAACAACTTCCAGTGTCCTGATCTGGCACCCTTACTACACCAGTAGCCTATTTCACCAACATTGCAAAGTATACTTTTCTAGCAAAGTATACTTTGAGGGAGTAATCATTTATTTTTCCCAAAATGCATTATTTCATACAGAACTAACTACTGCATATATTTGATGATTAAAAGTACGCAGAATTATTATACTGAATTTATTACATTATCGTGATAATGTAATAAATTCAGTATAATAAAAATTAATAAATTTATCGTTAAATTGAAAATTTCTCCCTCAAAGTATATTGTGCTAGAAAAGTATACTTTGCAATGTTGGTGAAATAGGCTATACTGATCCCCAGGTGTGAATCCCAGTGAGATTCATTTGGATTCATCGCTAATACACGCATACCCTCGCACCCTCCCGGAATTGCAGTGAACCCCTTTACAATATTAGATGGCCACGACCCGCATGTAGCGCCCGCTGAGGCTTTGACAGTATACCGAAAAACATTAACCAAAAACTTTAACCCGGACGCACGTACATACATACAGACAAACATATTCCAATGCGCCAACTAAATCGCGCTGTCTGCAAGCGGTCGAGACAAAAACAAAATATTCATCTGCTATTTCTTGTGTATTACTATTAGAAATTATTTTTCACCGACATATTATATTTTGAGAAGTAACATTAAACAAGTGAGCAGGGGCTCACAGATTCCCCCTGCTGTAGCCTGGACTGGTAAACAAACTGTTAAGTTCAAATGTTAACCCTTTCACCCCTAATTAAGTAACTGGAATGGATTTTGACATATTAATTTTGCAACCATTAATCCAACCGGCACAAAAAAGGGGGTGTTTTTTGTTTTCAAAAATATGAAAATTGCTTGCAAAAAGTGCAGATCCTGATGAGACCGGCTCATCTGGATATAAACTTTTTGCAAATACCACTATACAGGCCTGTGGTGTTGAAAGGGTTAAGTATGTGTTACAGATAGACAGACGGACTAGCAAACAAATGAACGAATGGACGGACGGTCAAACGGACGGAAAGGCAAAAACTATAAACCCCTTGGCATACTTTGGTGGTATTCCATATATTCATCAGCTGGTAGCCAAAACAACAAACATCCTGGCAGGTATGGAAGGTGTTCGAGCCAATTCCCACCCTTACATATAACTTAGCCGAAAGGAAACCAAAATAACATTTCTCATGCTGATTGATAACACTTGCTACGGGGCTGTTACATAGACTACCAGGGACATGTGGAGGAGTGTTTGATGATTGTGGAGAAAATTTATATGGGTCTACGCGGGTCACAAGGATCGAAACAACACTTCTTATAAGCCGACGACTGATCTACAACTATTAAGGTGATGACCGATTGTGAGTATTCGTAACCAAACGCCAGTTAGAGGGTTACTCACTATCCAGAAGACCAGCGATATGTGGATAATTGTTTCACGACTGTGGAGAATCTGGGTCTATGCTGGTTGCCAGTTCACAACATCCCAGTTTGGTAGCGTTCTTTATCAATGGTGGATGCAACTATTCTAGTGATGATCGATTGTGATTATCCGTGACCAAACACTAGTTAGGGAGCCACTATATGTGGCTGTGACTGGAGAAACAGGGCTTATGGGTTTTGCGACCAGTGAAGATCCAGATCAGCCTGTGCATCCGCACAGTCTGATCAGGATCAGCACTGTTCGCAATTCCGTCAATGACACATACGAGATGCTTCTAACAAGCAATATAGATCGCTATCAGGCTATAGGAGTGTGCTATTTGATCAGGAGCAACACGGCGCATAAATCGCATAAGCCCCATTTCTCCAGTCACAACCACAATATAGAATAGCTGAGATGTGTGGAGGAGGCTTTGATGGCTATAGCAGGCCTTGTATTGTTGCCACAACAATGGAAGCTGGAGCTGCCAATCAAATAACCACCTCTGTCACAGCTGACAAATATTCTACTATAAATGACAGCCGATAATAAGTTGCTGGAGGTCAATCGATGAGTCCAAATATAGGTACACTGCAGCTCCATTATAACACGGTCGCGTATATGATCTCCATTATAACGCTGGTCTCTCGTGGATCCCAAAAAAATATTTAAAAAATCGAGAAAAAAAACAAAAAAAAAACAAAAAAACAAAAACAAAAAAAAAAATCGTCGGACGTCGTAGTCATCGTGTAATTAGTTGATTCGTGATTTCTGCAAGTTTAATCAAACAACGAAGTTCAAAGTCCATGAAAGGATTATTATTAGTATGTTAGCAAATGTAATACATGTACCTTTAATCAGGTAATCATGTTAATAGGCATATTTATTAATCAATTCAATTACACATAATTGTCGCTAATAAATGGTTGCGTGTTCGATCGCCTTTCTTTTTCTTTACTCCCAGGTGTAATATTTAGCATTCTATAAATAGACTGGTGTTTCAGCATTATCTGGGTATGGGATCACGTGATCTATTGTTTACACTGCAGCCCACGGCAATCTCGCTTAAATCGTAAATTTCATTCATCAATATGACTTGCACGTGACCCCATATCCTGAGATTATGCACATATCAACCGCATGAATAGGCAGGACACGTGACCATAGGCATTATTTATTATCAATTAATCTGTTTAAGCGTCTGTTGATCGCGAGTGGTATACATTGTAATAAGCGTCTGTCTATCGCGAGCACTATACAACGTAATAAGCATGATTTTATAAATAACTCATATGTTTAATACATTAATACATACAAGTTTGTATGTCGTAGGCATTATTAATAATTACTTTAACTTCTGTTCAAATGACATGATTTTGTATGGGTCCGTTGCTAATGGAATTCCCGCAATAGTTGGTAACCGAAATGCGAATGATACCAGTAACCCGTGCAGTACCAGTACCCGTGCATGTCCCGCAATTTTATAACGCGGTCGGATTCGATCGCGGTTTGAAATCTTGGACCCCGACCACCGCGTTATAATGGAGCTGCAGTGTATACCAGGTGTATTATCATACCATAGCCTTGTTTTCGTGTATACTAACTACATGATAAAGTGCACGTGCATGCATGTCAATATAATAGTGTATCTTGGTGCGCAAAATAGACATGTAGTGTGGCTCAGTCAGGTATCGAAGCGAGAGAATATCCATACGTTAGCAGAACGTTTGTTCATTGTATCTGGTCGATAGTTCGAACCTCACAAAACGCATTACTTTTGTCGATATCATTCTGTTTTTTTTGTATGACTGCTTGCTGGAGAAGGGAATAAATGAAACGGTGAGGTTTATCACTATTGCTGTTTGACCTCAATATGACATGATCTGCGAGACCATACTCCAAGATTCTTCATGTACACACATATGTGCATTTAGTTATTAGTTTTCTAAGTGAGACTAACGTTCTACATGTAATCTATCTCATGCTTAGTTAATGTAATTCGTAAGAGCAACACACATACAAAAGAAATATAAAATAAAATATAAACAAATAAAAATATATGTGTATACATGTATGAAAAACTAAGATTCGAACTCACTACCTACGGCATTGATATCTTCACTGTAACCCCTCGACTACATAACACTTGATGAAAAATCTCAAAAATCAATATTGAAAAGGAATATTGCCACGGGTATATTTATAGTCCGCAGACGATAACTTGCTACTTGTTTACAAACAAACCGGTCATAAACAAAACACAGAACAGGTGAGACAGGTAAATATACCCGTGGCAATATTCCTTTTCAATATTGATTTTTGAGATTTAAACCCATTCACTTTCACTTTTTGTGTCCGCAGGACGCAATTATTGAAATTCCAAGACATATTTTTTGATAATAATAAGAATACTACTATATCTGTTGGTAGCTGCACGTTTTCCGCTTTATAGGCAACAGGCAGGCCCGTAGCCAGAGGTGTTTGAAGGGGGGTCGTTTCGAAGGCCCAAGGGGCCTTAGGTATCAAGGGGGGTCTAAAAAGTGGACCTCGAGGCTGGCGGGGGGGTCGTCCGACCGCTCCGACCCCCCTGGCTACGGGCCTGCAGGTTGTACTATATCGCCACACCATGCTACACAGTAAAAATGTGCGGAACAGCATTCACATTTCGCGCACCAAGATATAGAAAAAACCTGCTGGGTGTTGACGTTCATACTTCGCTATATTGTTGTTATTGAGAGACAATTCTACAATATGACACAAAAATATTCCTTATTTCGTTCGTAAAAAGAAATTAGGTGTGGGGGGGTGGATTTCAGACTGGTGGGGGGGGGGGGGAAGTTGACTATACTGTCTGTTCCACGTTTTTCTGCCGACAAACTTTTGTCTATTAAACACATTAAATCTAAAAAAATATTTAAAAGTAAGTACTTTTTTATCAATAACAAAAAAGTCACCGTCCCCAAAAAAAGATATTTGATGAAATTCCATCAAATATTGATTTTATTGCTTTGCCTCAGTATGTCATACAAAGGCTTCCTGGTAGAAAGGCTTCCTGGTAGAAAGGTTGTAAACAACTTAAGTAACGAGGAAGTTCCTATTGTCTGTTTTACGGCTGTTTTA
The DNA here is from genome assembly GCA_029237695.1 of Conchocele bisecta. Taxonomy (NCBI): domain Eukaryota; kingdom Metazoa; phylum Mollusca; class Bivalvia; order Lucinida; family Thyasiridae; genus Conchocele; species Conchocele bisecta. The sequence continues at coordinate 38,058,942 of CM055276.1, forward strand.
CCTGCCCAAATTTTACGGCTGTATAAACAATGCAAACACAATATTTATTTCTTAGGCCAGTTTTTGTTTATTTGTTGGTTTACAGATTTTTTTTTCGCGAGATCTGGTCGGTCGGTCGGAAAAAAAAAAAAATAAAAATAATAATTCAATTTTTTTATTCTTTGTGGCACAGGATTGGGTTGGTCGGGGGAAAAAAAAAAAAGGAAAAAAAAAAAGTCTAACGCGGATGCCACCGGCGGCATATTGAAGAAACTGTGACAAACTGGTGAACCAAAAGTGTTAAGTCAAAGGGTGAAGGTCATATGTAGTATGGCAAGGCAGGTGTAGCATACATGCAAATGAATGAAGTATGGAAATATTGAAGCAGTTAAGCAACTTATGTAGATGCTATGGCCAGTTTGAGAAACTGTGACGAACTGGTTAACGGAAATTGCTAAGTCCTTTCAGCAGCCCTGTGAAGGTCAAAAGGTCAAGGTAATATAAAGTATGACAAGGCAGGTGTAGCACGCATACCAATGAATGAGGTGTTGAAATATTGAAGAACTTATGTAGAAGATATGGCCGGTTTGAGAAACTGTTGCGAAGTGGTTAACCGAACGGACGGACAGACGGACGGTCCGAACACCATAAAAATCACCTTTTTAAGGCACATGGTTGGGTCGGTTCACCTTTTTAAGGCTCATGGTTGGGTCGGTTTGTGGTCGGTAAAAAACAAAAAGGTCAGTGATTGTGATAGAGTGAAACTTGTGTTAACCGGCATCGTCTCGGACTAAGAGTTTGTCGGTTAACGTAGGGAGTCGGTTCAGCAAGTTTCTTTATATTCTACATAGCAACTCAGTTTCATATTCACATACTGTTGAATGTTGATCACTGTGAATGGGTTGCATAATGCGTACATATTAATACCGTATCTGGTATAATTAAATACAAGAGTTGTCAGAAGACAACAAAGCGGCAATATAGTTGAAACGAATATCAGTGGGGGTGGCACGAGCGTGGATTTGTGGCAGGGCGGTAGAGGACCCTAGGAAGAACGCATACATGAAATATGAAGCACATCGGAGCAAGAAAACAGAAAATATAGGCCATTTACCCGAGCGTTAAGGTTTTGAATTTTTGCATTCAATCTGAAATGGAGATATATCAAATCATATCATATCGAATCTTCCATTTGCAGGTTGTTGTTGTTGTCGCTGCTGCTAAGATCCGGTTTCCGCCACTTTTTGTTTTTTGGATCGGAGGTAAAAAAATCTAAAAAAAAATCGGAAATTAAATTTTTTATTTTTTTCCACATTGTCAAAAAATCGGGTCGGCGGATCTGTAAACCAACTAATAAAAAAAAACTGGCCTTAGTATAATATTAAATTTTATTAAAATTTAAAATGAGCCTTTTATATTTTGTAAAATTTTGTCATATATTGATTCTACAGTAGAACTTCGATCGCTCGAACCGGCAACGGAATCGAGTTTGAGTTCGAGCGATGCATAGTTCGAGGGAATGAAGTTTCAAAAATGTACTGTCACATTCAGTCAATAAAATCACTTATGTGAATATATGAGATGACCGATGTGACATGCCATTGTATATGCATTACATTTGGAGGGAGAAATGAAAAATAACAAATACAATTGTAAAGTTGCTGTTTTATTAAATATTTACATGTAATTATACGTCAAATAAACCGCTATGTTCCGCTTTGTGTCTATACATAATACTGGTATTCCCAGTGTCTAAAAATAGCACATAGCACAGTGGTTGGAATAAATATAGAAACGGAAAATATAAACGAAACAATGTCAGTATACAATTATAAACACTATAAATTAACGCCTGAAGAATTCCATGATCTCGGTTTGTTTGTTATTGGCACATCTTCTGTCAAAGTTAAATTTAAGTAAACGTTTGTTCATGACACATAACGCATTAGCCAATTAAACATTACATAAAATGAATTTTGTTCAAATCACTTAATTCGCGTGGACATCATAACGCCCGTAATTCACGCCGCTATTGTTTGCGATTCGTGATTTAATGTCATCCCGCGTCAAGGGAAACTACTCAACGCGACCGCCCGCAATGGTGGAATTCGCACCTCGTTAGACAAACAGCTGATCACAGACTTACCTGTTCGAGTTATTAGCGGTAATTACCACCGTTTGACCGTCCACGGGACTAATCCACAGGTTCGACTGTTCGAGTAATTCATAGTTCGAGTTTAAGGTGTTTTATTACATGAATTATATAGGAAATTTGCCGGGACTGTCGAACCAGTTCGAGTTTTCCATGGTGTTCGAGCCAGACCTGTTCTAGTTATCGAAGTTATACTGTATTATGAAAAATAATTTCTCTATGGGAATTTAAGAGGGAAAAAGAGGAGAGTCTGGATATGATCTAACTAAGAAAACCAAAAAAGTTAGATTTTCAAAATCTGTCCACTGTTTGTGAAAGTATACTCAACAAAACTAGAAACGTCCCTGTTTTATAGCCGGTGTAGCTCTGTCTATGTATGTACCACATGTTCAAAGTACATGTATTTTAAACCGTGGCGATGTTCAGAATACGATCGTGTAGAGTTTAGCCGATAAACACGGTTTACATAGCGGCCAGTGACCGGAACGTTGATTTCCACTTTTTGCACGTGCACGCTATACTTGTCATCGATAAGGTGATTCAGTTCATGTCGTACCATTCATGCGATAGGGGCTATTCGGAAAATTAAAAAACTTTTTTAATTTTTCACTGTTTTCGATATGCCACGGCTTTCCGAAAACGAGCGAAATCAGGCAATTGGGATGCTTGCGGGTGGGATGGCCGCCAGGGCGGTCGCGCCTCGGTTTGGTTGCTGTCGGAAGACGATTGATCGTCTTGCAGCCCGGTACCAGCAGACTGGGGCTGTTCACGACCGGCAGCGACCTGGTAGGCCTCGTGTAACGACGGCTAGAGCCGATATTTACATTACGTTGACGCACTTACGTCAACGTCGATTGGCAGCCACAGTCACTGCTAGGCGATACGGTGTCTCAGGGCAGACCATTCGCAACCGGTTACGTCGTAACGCCCAACCAATCCGGGCACGCCGCCCGTACACTGGTCAGATAATGACCCAACGTCACCGTGCTGCCAGACTGTTATGGGCGCGACGTCATCTGAACTGGAGAAGGGCTGACTGGAACCGAGTTTTGTTCACCGATGAATCTCGGTTCACAGTTAGTCATGCTGACGGAAGATTACGGGTATACAGGCGTAAAAATTCACCGATTGTTGCATTGTTGAGAAGAACAGGTTTGGGGGAGGGAGCGTAATGGTCTGGGGTGGGATCATGGGAAACCGGAAGACAGATTTGGTTGTTGTACAGGGCAACATCAATGCACAACGTTATGTTGCAGATGTGCTAAATGCACATGCCTTACCATTTATCCGTCAGCATGGTCCTGGTGTGACATTGATGCACGACAATGCCCGCCCTCACGTAGCCAGGGTCACCACTCAATACTTACAGCAAAACAACGTCGACGTCATGCCATGGCCCGCGGTCTCCCCGGATCTCAATCCCATTGAGCACATATGGGATGAGCTGGGCCGCAAAGCACGAGCTAACCATCAGATTGACAATGTTCGCGATCTTACACGGGCGTTACAACGGCAATGGAGGAATTTGCCCAACGCACTGGTATTGCGTTACGTCACGTCGATGCGGCGTAGGATCATTGCATGCATTCATGCAAATGGTGGCCACACTCGGTACTAACAAGATTTACTGAATTTGCCACATTACTTATTGAAATTCCATCTCTAAACATTAAGTAACACATTTCTGAGTTTTTGTGATTTTTGATTTTGACCCCTACCGCCCTTGGCCGGTTATCTCTCGAATATTTAACAAGATATCCAAATGCAATTTATTGGCTTTGATACAGAAATGAATGAACTTGTTTTTCCATTTTGATTTTTAAAAGTAACCCTTTTGGTTTTTGATGAATCTTTCCTTAAACATGGAGGGACGTTTCTAGTTTTGCTCAGTATAGAACAATGTCCCCATGTTAAATCCATATAGACATTGTCACTCTGTGAAGATGTCTATGGGGATTTAACATGGGGAAATTTTTTTTTCACAATACAATCGATATTTCATGAAATAAAATGAAGGCTCAGTCTTAAATTTAGCTATAATTTAATATTATCAAATTGTTTTTATTGTTTTTGCATTGTTTACATAGCCGTAAAACTTGGGCAGATTTTGTGAAACAGACGGTAGGCTCAACAGAATAAGAGTTGTCAGAAGACAATGATGCTCACCCTTCAGCCCTGAAATTAGAATAACCTGACCAGTAGCCTATTTCATCAACGTTAGCAAAGTATACTTTGAGGGAGAAATTTTCAATTTAAGGATAAAAGCATTTATTAATTTTTTATTATACTGAATTTATTACATTATCACAGCCATTTTGGCTGTGATAATGTAATAAATTCAGTATAATAATTCTGCATACTTTTAATCATGAAATATATGCAGTCGTTAGTTCTATATGACATAATGCATTTCGGGGAAAATAAATGATTAGTCCCTCAAAGTATACTTTGCTAGAAAAGTATACTTTGCAATGTTGGTGAAATAGGCTACTGGTGCCAGGTCCATTCCACACCAAAGTCGCTTGACCCCTTCCCTAAAAGTATGGTAATAGGATTACTAATACTCATATTACTCATATAAGGGGTATAACCAGATTCAACTCTCACATACAAGAAAGCCAAAGATGTACATGAGGGCCAAACCTGTAGCCTATTTCACCAACATTGCAAAGTATACTTTTCTAGAAAAGTATACTTTGAGGGAGAAATCTTCAATTTTAGGATAAATTTATTTAATTTTTATTATACTGAATTTATTACATTATCACAGCCATTTTGGCTGTGATAATGTAATAAATTCAGTATAATAATTCTGCATACTTCTAATCATCAAATATACGCAGTCGTTAGTTCTATATGACATAATGCATTTCGGGAAAAATAAATGATTACAACCTCAAAGTATACTTTGGTAGATAAGTATACTTTGAAATGTTGGTGAAATAGGCTACAGGTCTCTGGTCGGGATTCCAGTAAGGATGAATCCCGACCCATTGCGGGATTCCGGTAAGGATGAATCCCGACCCATTGCATGCTTCTGTCTGCCACCCACCGGTTAGATAGTACTGGCTTGTAAAATTTATATAACCACAGCCCCAGATGTTTCGTGTATTACTTCCAAGGTTTATTATTTATTCTACAGGATAACTGGCACAGTTATAGCCCAATTACAGCTTATGAGCACCTACTTCCTGCTGATATAAATTTAGTTCATCTAATTTTATATGCATATACATTGGGCTGGAGTACTTGCATGCATATCAGCTTGCATAAGGCCTAAACAAAATTAGGTGTGTTTCCTGTTATAGCCTGCGATATCTTTGACGTCACGTGGTGTCAAAATAAAGTGTTCATCATGTTGTTGTTGTTGTTGTACAACCAGAAATGGCGTGTTATGAAGAAAGGACAAGTAATAAGTTATCCCCAGCAGGTGTGGATACAGAAATAATTGCAGGGGAGGGGGGGGTCTATTATTACAAGTGGGCATAGCTCCGCGAGCGCGAAATCGTAAAGTAGGGGGGTCTGGGGGTCCTCCCCCAGGAAATTTTTAGATGCCAGATCGCCGCAGATGCGATTTCCTGACACTTAGGCCACGTCGGTTGAAACGTCGGAAAAGTGGGTTCCTGGTTTTTTTGTAAGATTGTAAGATTTTGACCATCATGCCGTAACCTCAACTGGATGGAGTACTTTAATATTCGCTTCTTATGATATCAGTCAAGTATCATATTAAATCAAAAGTCCTCAGTGACCTTGACCTTGTGTGTTCAAATGTGAAATGTATGCAAAACAAAGAACCATCCCTACACACACATTGTGGCCAAATATTATAACAAGAAACGAGGCAAAGCCACGAAGGCCAGTTTTCAGTTTCCAAGCATAGACACTTGGATAACATAATTATACCCACTTTTTGTAGACTAGATGGCCGTGGCCTGCATGTCGCGCCTTGGGGCGAGGCATGGACACTAAAAAAATAGATACAGTAGATGGAAAAACTTTAACCAAAAAACTTTAACCGGACACAAGGACGTACGTACGGATGTATGCCAAAATGCCGACGATATCGCGCTTTCCGCAAGCGGGCGCGACAATGATGATAAACACCCATGTGAAGTATCAAGGTAATGGGTGAAGCAGTTGCAGAGATATAGTACACAAAAAAACTTTAACAGAAAAATTCAAAGTAATTTGACCTACACATTGGGCACAGTTGGGGGGTAGAATGAAAATATGGATGATGATAAACACCCATGTGAAGTTTCAAGGTAATGGGCGAAGCAGTTGCACAGATATAGTATAACAAAAAACTTTTAACCAAAAAACTTTAACCAGACGTACGTTAAAAAGTTAACGTTGAAAATGGCCAAGTAAATTACGTAGAAATAATAGGTGAAGGTAAAAAAAATGGTCACATGTTGGATAGTTGTATGTGGTAGGCACCCCTTGGTTATGAAGCTGTGAAAGTGTGGTGGTCGATCCTAGGTGGTACAGTACCAAATAAATGGACTTAAACACGAAAACTTAACTTTGTAAACGCGAAAAGTTAACATTGAAAATGGCTAAGTCGACTGCGGGAAAAATTGGGTCAAGTTCAAAAAAAGGTAACATGTTGGATAGTGATATGTGGTGGGCACCCCTTGATTATGAAGCTGTGAAAGTTTGGTGGTCCTAGGTAGTACAGTAACAAAGAAATGGACTCAATCCAATCCAATAGCCTGGATTTTTTCCCAAAAAAACCTGGCTAAAAATCGGTGAAAGTGTTCGTTCAGCAGTTATATAGAAAATAAAACAAAAGACATTTACCTTACAAACAAGGTGACCATAAGACCCCAGTGACCTTGACCTTGAGTGCTCAGACATGGGGTGTATGCGAAACAAAGCACCATTTATAGACACAAATTGTGGCCAAATATTATTAAAATCGGTGATATGGTTTACAAGTTATTAACCCTTTCAACACCACAGACCTGTGTAGGGGTAATTGGCAAACCGTGTAGATCCAGATGAGCAGGCTCGTCACGAGCCGTCGCATCAGGATCTGCACTTTTGCAAGCAATTTTCATATTTTTGAGAACAAAAACACACCCTTCCATAAATGGACAAGTTTGAAAATCATTTTATGACAATTGGATTGATTGCAAAATTAGCATATCAAAATTCCAGTTGCTTAGGAGTGGAAGTACCAAGAAATGAAAGGTTTTACTATAGGAATGAATGGCCTTTTTGTGGAATTTATCGGGGTATAAACTTGGAAAAGTCGCGGGAATACTGGACGAAGGCCGGAAGGCCTCGTCCAGTATTCCCGCGACTTTTCCAAGTTTATTATAGGAATGAATGACCTTTTTGTGGAATTTATCGGGGTATAAACTTGGAAAAGTCGCGGGAATACTGGACGAGGCCTTCCGGCCTTCGTCCAGTATTCCCGCGACTTTTCTAAGTTTATATCCCCGATAAATTCCACAAAAATACCATTCATTCCTTATAATTCCAGCATTTGAAATAAATTCATCAAGAAAATGTGTTTATTTTCCGTTTTCTTAAGAATTATTTTAACTGCGCCTGACGGTTACTGAAAGTAGTTTGGCATGGAGTTTTCTGTGATATAAATTTTGGACAGAGACTTGCTACGGACCAATCAAATGTTAGGAAATTGTGTAAATACTTTTGTGCTGGAATTATTGACACATGCATGTACAAGGTAAAGTTTTCTCGGTGTTCAATTTGGACAGGTTGTATATTAGTATGTAATACTTACTTTGTATATCTAGATATTGAACAGCTTTTGTTGACTTGACAATATCCAAACAATAAACAATAAATATTACGACAGCCTTATCACATGAGAATACAATACATCACAGTGTGAATGATCGATGTCATGCTGATAAAAAACATGTATCCGTGACTATTTAGTATTGTTATCCTTACACTGTTACATTTTGCCGTCTGCTGTCTATTTTTATTTTTCATTTTTCTCATAAACAAGAATTTCCGCGGAATCAAATGTCTCGAACCTGGGCCAGAAAGCAATTTTCACTGGCCCAAACATATTACATGTATACAATTATTGACTACTGTCTGTTCCACGAAATGCTGCCCAATATTTATTGCTATAAAAACACTCCAAGCTGCTTATTTTTTTATATAAAACAATGTAAAACTATTTTTTAGAAATGAGCCTACTTTTTATTTCAAGAAAATCCGTCTAATAACAAAGTTATTTCGAATAAACAGTCGTGGATGGGCTTTTGCCTTATAAATTAATTTCACCGAATTTTAGTTGTTGACAATAAAAAAAGAAACACGCTATGCAATAATCACTTCCGGTCAACAACAACTATTTTTGCGAACTGAACACAAATTCTTAATAAATTTGTTTATTAACATCATTTTCTGGCATATAATTTAAACAATTTGCATTAAAATATATCAATTAATCATTTAATCTTCATATATTTAGCAAGTCGATCTGATACTATTGCTAATACGTCCTAATTCATTGTAAATTGTGAATGCTAACGAACTTGATTCAAATTAACTCGTGACCTTCACCAACCAATCAGCATTTAGTAAACCAAGTTGTCCGCCGGAAATTCGTCCGGCAAAGAAACTGGCTCACATGAAGTGACTATATACTTCCGACGGAAATGACGTATATATGGTGTTCCCAAGTCATACCATTAGAGAATGTAGATTTACACCGGTGTCGATGTGCGAGGATAGGTGCAATTAATTTTGCGTGGTAGGAACAGCGTGCCAACCTCAGCTTGGCGTTGTCAATAGATACGAAAGCTGTAGCAGATGATGATGACATCATGTATTTTGACCAAATTCTCGGCATTTTCTTTTGTAATTCTTGTACGAACACCGAGAAATGGAGGCTCGATTCCTTTATTTTTCAACCTGGCAAGATTTGCTCTCATAAATATAAGGTTAGTGTCTTGTTTTTAATGATGAAATCCAGCAAGCAGTTCGATGCTAGAAAAATGTTGAAAATCTGATCGCACGTGACATTTTAACATTGCAACCCTGCATTCAATTCTTGATTTATGGCTATTACTTCATTATAGGACCGAATTTAAAAAAATAAAAAGATGGCTCATTGCTAAATTTTGCTGAAAAATGATTTTATGCCAAAAAATAAGAGTTTTAGGTTGTTTAAATAGGTGTAAAAGTTGGGCAGGTTAACGTGAAACAGACAGTAGTGAGCCATAGAATATCAGATTATATTCTATGGGCCGTATGGCTCACTAGTCAATAATTGTTTTATTATATGATAATAGTCTGTATATAGCACTTATGACCTTATGCTACTAGACAAAAATTTAAAAAGAATTTGAAGAAAAAATAATGGAAAAAAAAAGTTGAAAAATTAACAAAAATAATGCTCGCTACTGGAGCCCAGAATTTTTTGTAATAGTCCTATATTTATCTACATATATCTGCACAGGTCCACATATTGCCACAATATTGTCAACACAGTTTACGGAAATGTAATTTACCTGTATAAATTACCAAATTACCTGTAATAAGTTGGTGGTCATGCAGTCTGGACATTTGCACATGCTAGCACATGCACAGGTGAATGGTTCTCCCAGTCACTATTGTTCAACCGGAGAAGGCTATTGTTTTCTCTACAGGTAAGGTGTACAGAGCACACGCGAAAACGGGTCTTCATGCATTAATGTTCAGTTTGTAGCATAGAAAGAAATAGAGTTTGACCTTGACCCTGGAGCACGGATTTTTTTTTAACGGTCCTATATTCATCTACATATCATAGTAAAGGTATGTATAAAGTTTGATGACTGTAGCTGATAAGGTGTTGAAGTAATGACCGTAACACGAAAACTTAACATTAAATGATGACGCCGCCGACGACGCCGCCGACGCCGCCACGCCGCCGCCGCCGCCGCCGCCGCCGCCGCCGCCGCCGACAACTCCGACTCTGCAAAAGCAAAAAATCTGGGTCTCGCTTTCCGCTTCGCGGGCGAGACAAAAACATGGTTTGACAGCAATTGAGAATCATTTCCATTGACAATTTATGTCTCCAGCATTCTAAGGGCACCGAAAATTGTCGTCTGCTGTTGTTTCATATTTTGTCTTGGTCTTTTCTCTCAGTAAAAACATGGTTTGACACCACTTTAGAATCCTTTTCCATCAAAAAATCTGGGTCTCGCTTTCCGCTTCGCGGGCGAGACAAAAACATGGTTTGACAGCAATTGAGAATCATTTCCATTGACAATTTATGTCTCCAGCATTCTAAGGGCACCGAAAATTGTCGTCTGCTGTTGTTTCATATTTTGTCTTGGTCTTTTCTCTCAGTAAAAACATGGTTTGACACCACTTTAGAATCCTTTTTGCGAACTGAACACAAATTCTTAATAAATTTGTTTATTAACATCATTTTCTGGCATATAATTTAAACAATTTGCATTAAAATATATCAATTAATCATTTAATCTTCATATATTTAAAAAGATGGCTCATTGCTAAATTTTGCTGAAAAATGATTTTATGCCAAAAAATAAGAGTTTTAGGTTGTTTAAATAGGTGTAAAAGTTGGGCAGGTTAACGTGAAACAGACAGTAGTGAGCCATAGAATATCAGATTATATTCTATGGGCCGTATGGCTCACTAGTCAATAATTGTTTTATTATATGATAATAGTCTGTATATAGCACTTATGACCTTATGCTACTAGACAAAAATTTAAAAAGAATTTGAAGAAAAAATAATGGAAAAAAAAAGTTGAAAAATTAACAAAAATAATGCTCGCTACTGGAGCCCAGAATTTTTTGTAATAGTCCTATATTTATCTACATATATCTGCACAGGTCCACATATTGCCACAATATTGTCAACACAGTTTACGGAAATGTAATTTACCTGTATAAATTACCAAATTACCTGTAATAAGTTGGTGGTCATGCAGTCTGGACATTTGCACATGCTAGCACATGCACAGGTGAATGGTTCTCCCAGTCACTATTGTTCAACCGGAGAAGGCTATTGTTCTCTCTACAGGTAAGGTGTACAGAGCACACGCGAAAACGGGTCTTCATGCATTAATGTTCAGTTTGTAGCATAGAAAGAAATAGAGTTTGACCTTGACCCTGGAGCACGGATTTTTTTTTAACGGTCCTATATTCATCTACATATCATAGTAAAGGTATGTATAAAGTTTGATGACTGTAGCTGATAAGGTGTTGAAGTAATGACCGTAACACGAAAACTTAACATTAAATGATGACGCCGCCGACGACGCCGCCGACGCCGCCAACGCCGCCGCCGCCGCCGCCGCCGCCGCCGCCGCCGCCGACAACTCCGACTCTGCAAAAGCAAAAAAATCTGGGTGGGCTCGCTTTCCGCTTCGCGGGCGAGACAAAAACATGGTTTGACAGCAATTGAGAATCATTTCCATTGACAATTTATGTCTCCAGCATTCTAAGGGCACCGAAAATTGTCGTCTGCTGTTGTTTCATATTTTGTCTTGGTCTTTTCTCTCAGTAAAAACATGGTTTGACACCACTTTAGAATCCTTTTCCATCAAAAAATCTGGGTCTCGCTTTCCGCTTCGCGGGCGAGACAAAAACATGGTTTGACAGCAATTGAGAATCATTTCCATTGACAATTTATGTCTCCAGCATTCTAAGGGCACCGAAAATTGTCGTCTGCTGTTGTTTCATATTTTGTCTTGGTCTTTTCTCTCAGTAAAAACATGGTTTGACACCACTTTAGAATCCTTTTCCATCGAAAATGATTCTAACGTGTTGTCAAATCATGTGTTTGAGGAGAAAATGCAAAATGCAAAATAAACAGCAAACAGCAAAATTTAATTTAGCATTGAAAAGATTAAACATATTCATGTATTTAAATTTACAAGTAGGAAGTAAATACAATACAAATTCTTCTGGTGAAGACTAACAATAGTCAAACTGAATAACGAGAGCAATCAATAACTGGAGACATCTTATTCATCCCGATTCGATTCGGCTCATATTTAACCCTTTCAACACCACAGACCTCTATAGAGACAATGTTTGCAAACAGTGCAATAATTTTAAACGTCGTACAGATTACCCTTTTAGAAGAATGGGATAATTCGAATGAACAAAATTAATGAAATAGCGTGAAACATTGGCATGGAACATCATATTAAGTTACTTGGTGTTGAAAGGGTTAAGGGTGGGGATTCGGCTCATATTCAAGGGTGGGAATTGTCTCGAACACCTTCCATACCCGGTTATTCATCCCAGAAATGAATGGTTTTAACCCTTTCAACACCAAGTAACTTAATAGGATGTTCCATGCCAATGTTTCACGCTATTTCATTAATTTTGTTCATTCGAATTATCCCATTCTTCTAAAAGGGTAATCTGTACGACGTTTAAAATTATTAACAAACAGTGGAGATCCTGATGAGACGGCTCGTTACGAGCCGGCTCATCTGGATCTGCACTGTTTGCAAACATTGTCTCTATAGAGGTCTGTGGTGTTGAAAGGGTTAATGGTAGAAATCATGAGGGATGGGGGGGGGGGGGGGGGTCCACCTTGTAAAAATGATGAAGGTGATTATGTCCACCCTGTTAAAACCGAGAAGGGCGTTATGTCCACCTTGTAAAAAACATGAAGGGGGTTGTGTCCATCCTGTAACAAGAAACGAGGCAAAGCCACGAAGGCCAGGTTTTTTCCAAGCATAGACACTTGGATAACATAATTATACCCACTTTTTGTAGACTAGATGGCCGTGGCCTGCATGTCGCGCCTTGGGGCGAGGCATGGACACTAAAAAAATAGATATAGTAGATGAAAAAACCTTAACCAAAAAACTTTAACCGGACACACGGACGAACGGACGGACGTATGCCAAAATGCCGACGATATCGCGCTTTCCGCAAGCAGGTGTGACAATGATGATAAACACCCATGTGAAGTATCAAGGTATTGGGTGAAGCAGTTGCAGAGATATAGTACACAAAAAAACTTTAACAAAAAAATTCAAATAAATAATTTGAACTTGACATAGGGCACAGGATCGCGCTTTCCGCAAGCAGGTGCGACAATGATGATAAACACCCATGTGAAGTATCAAGGTATTGGGTGAAGAAGTTGCAGAGATATAGTACACGAACAAAATTTAACAAAAAAATTCAAAGTAATTTGACCTTGACATTGGGCACAGGATCGCGCTTTCCGCAAGCAGGTGCAACAATGATGATAAACACCCATGTGAAGTATCAAGGTATTGGGTGAAGCAGTTGCAGAGATATAGTACACGAAAAAACTTTAACAAAAAAATTCAAAGTAATTTGACCTTGACATTGGGCACAGGGGCCGCACGGTTGGGGGTTAGAATGAAAATATGGATGATGATAAACACCCATGTGAAGTTTCAAGGTAATGGGCGAAGCAGTTGCAGAGATATAGTATAACGAAAATGTTTTAACCAAAAAACTCGAACCAGACGTACGTTAAAAAGTTAACGTTGAAAATGGCTAAGTCAATTACGTAGAAATAATAGATGAAGGTAAAAAAATGGTCACATGTTGGATAGTTGATGGGTGAAGTTAAAAAAAAAAGTAACATGTTGGATAGTGATATGTGGTGGGTACCCCTTGATTATGAAGCTGTGAAAGTTTGGTGGTCCTAGGTGGTACAGTACCAAAGAAATGGACTTAAACACGAAAACTTAACATTGTAAACGCGAAAACTTAACATTGAAAATGGCTAAGTCGACTACGCGGAAAAAATGGGTCAAGTTAAAAAAAAAGTAACATGTTGGATAGTGATATGTGGTGGGCACCCCTTGATTAGGAAGCTGTGAAAGTTTGGTGGTCCTAGGTGGTACAGTAACAAAGAAATGGACTCAAACACGAAAACTTAACATTGATTGTGGACGCCGCCCGCCCGCCCGCCTGCCTGCCTGCCCGCCCGGCTTTCGCCAATCCAATAGCCTGGATTTTTTTTAAAAAAACCTGGCTAAAAATCATGAAGGCGGTTACCGGTATATCCATGTGGTCATTTTCACACAAAGGGGGTTATGTTCAAGGGGGTTTTGTCCTACATTCACTTTTTGCAAGTAATTTTCATATTTGAGAGCAAAAACACACCTTTTTCATAAATGGACTTGTCTGAAAATCATTTTGTTACAATTGGATTGGTTGCAAAATTAACATATCAATATCCATCCAGATACTTAGGGGTGAAATGGTTAAGTGACAATCAATATAAGTTTCATTTCGATTTAATCCAAGATGTCCATCAGTGACCTGGGGCTGGTGTTGTGTGGTCAGTCAACTGGCGATTACAGATTACAGGTAACAATGACCGGGATGATATAATATTAACCAAGAACTGACATTTCTTGCCTTGACTGGGAAATAATGGGCTAATTATGGCACTCTTTGCCAGTCTAGATCTTAATTTGTAAATCAGACTTGGCAGGAAATGAGTACTTAACTCTTTACATGCTAGGAAACTTGTGGGCTATAAATAGTTCAAAAATAGTAGACGAAAATTCATTATATTTTTATTTTTTTTCTTGTAATTATCATAATCATGCAAATAGGATGCAACTTCTCATGAAATTTCAAGACATATTTACAGAGAAATAAGAAAAATACTCCTAATTTGTTAATCTGTTAACCCTTAGATTGCTACACACAACTAGATGGCCGCGACCTGCATGTCGAGCCCGCCGAGGCATTTGATGGTCTCACAGTGTATTTATTTGAAGTTTGAATTAAGGGTTGTGGAGATATAAGGTACGTACAAGCTTTAGCACAAATTTTAAAGTCATTTGACCTTGATCTTGGGCATGTGGGCCGCATGGGTGGGCTATAGAATGAAAATATGGATGATAATAAAGAAGTTTGAGTAAATCGGAGTAAGTGTTGTGGAGATATAAGGTATGTAAAAACTTCTCATTCATTTGACCTTGACCTAGGGGCACAGGGGCCACATGAGTGGGACACATAATGAATATATGGATGATGACCAATAAGCATACATAGTTTCAAGTCAATGTGACTTAGGACTGCAGAGATACAAGGACGGACGGACGTCATTGTGATCACTGTCTCGCTTTCCACAAGCGGACTCGACAACAATTTTCGTCTGCTGTTGCTTTTATATCTTGCCTTATTTCTCAATAAAGACATGGTTTGACAGCACTTCAGAATCATTTTCAATGGAAATGATTCTGAAGTGCTGTCAAAGAATGTTGTAAATTATTCTAAAGTGCGGTCAAAGCATATTTTAAGCAAAAATTAAGATAGCGGTGTAAGGGTTAATTTCACCGCTAGTATGTAAAGAGGTAACCCTTAAAAGGCTGAATTAAATTTTGTCGTCTGCTTTTTTTCTCTCAGTTTTTGTCATAAAAACATGATTTGACAGCACTTTAGAATCATTTCCAGTGGAAATGATTCTAAATTGCTGTCAAACCATGTTTTTATTGACAAAATAATAGAAAATATGACACAACAGCAGGTGATAATTTTCGGTTCCGCCTTTTAAGGGTTAATGCAAAAGGTACATATGACTAGACAGAAAGCAAGACAGAAGTATGAATGGACAGACAGACTGTCAGGTGGGGTGACAGATAGATGGAAAGACAAATGATAAAATATATTTATCATGTAGCTAGCTAGCTTTGCATTGATCAAATACAACACGCTGTACCAGGCATTGACACTGATATATTTAATTGATTTATTTTGGTGTTTAACGGCCAATCAACACCTAAGGTCATTTAACTCTTTGCATGCTAGCGGCGAAAATATCCGCCAAACGAATTAGGAGTGTATGTTTTATTTCTCTCTGTAAATATGTCTTGAAATTTCATTAGAATTGAGTCCTCAGGACTCAATTCTAATGAAATTCCAAGACATATTCATGATATTTACGGGGAGAATTATACAAGAAAATATGATGAATTGTTGTCTGCTAGTTTTGAACTATTTATAGCCCACAAGTTTCCCAGCATGCAAAGAGTTAAGGCCGGGCCAACAGGTTCTATCTCGTATTTAACCTGCTGCATTAGAGGGAAATGCCCAAAATCAGAACGGAATATTTATATCGAAAACCCTGAAATTAGAATAACCTGAACTGCAGTGCCATGTCCATACCACACCAAAGTCACTTGGCCCCGTCCCCTAAAAGCAATAAGATTAAGAATAATCGTAATACTCACATAAAGGGCTTAAACTGTCACATACAAAAATGCCAAAGACACATCTGAAAGCCTAACCAGGTCTCCGGTCATGATTCCGGTAGTATGAACTCCGATCGTTTCAAATTACCCATCGCATGCATTATCAAAACAAATTTGTAACTACATTTCTCGGACAGAATAATATTATCCTTTGATATCATGTTTATCAGACACGGCTCAGAAAGTAGCTAGGGATTCCTCGGTGAGCCTTGGAATTTCTATGCATTTCGTAGCCTTGCCTGATAAACTTGATATCAAAAGACACTAGCCTAGTATTCTCTATGTATCAACTCAGCTAGGAAATGGTAGGAAGTACATTGCTTAGCCTTGTCTGATATCAGTCTGATATTCTCTGCAAATAGGGGGAGATGGCACCATGGTGTCTGGCAAGTTAAAATGGCCCATATGTATATAAGTCTGGCGTTCCACAACAGTTAGATATAATCCATCATATTTACACCATTATATCATTAGAGTAACTTTCCGTAATTTCAGTAAGTGTCTGGCATCATAATGGAACAATAAATCCTGATATTTCACTCAGAACTTTACTCATCATTTGGCAATTATTTCCGGCTGCTTCTGTATTGGTAGGAGATGTACGGCAAACATAATACGCCAAAGGCACCTAGTATATAACTTGTTGCATGATAGCAGGAAAAAGAACAACCAACAAATATGGAGTATTCTTCTTATTTCTCACTGTAAATATGTCTTGCAATTTCCTTAGAATTGCGTCCTCCGGACTCAATTCTAATGAAATTCCAATTCCATATGTACAGGGAGAAATAAAAGAAAATACAATGACTTGGCGTCTGATATTTTTGAACTATTTATAGCCCACATATTTCCCATAATGCAAAGAATTAAGTCCACTTGTACTTGCTCCTAAATATCTACTGAACTACTGGAGCAATATTGATGCAATAAAGTGCACGTAACTCAAACATCATTCAGTTACATCCCCTGATGATGCCGGCCTCATATCTGTAGCCGTTAGTTATTACGAGAAAACCTACCTATTGTAATAACCCTAAATATTCGGATACCACTTATTTGGGGGAAACACATACAATGTATGGCTTCCCTACAACATGTGAGAATGCCAATATTCATGGTTAGTATGGCAGTACTGGTTTCATCACAATAACAATGCATTCGGACACAATTTGCTTTGGGAAACCCCTATTTAATAGGGGTTTCCCAATGCAAATTGTGTCTGAATAGTTAAGGTTATTACGGTAATATGAGATACGCCATGTGATTTTGTACCTACGGACATCTGTGTAATTTCATGAAATACGTTAACAAATTTTACAATATTTTCCGTAAATGGCGTCAAAAGTTGACGAAATTTTCACAGTACCTAATTCCGCATGGACATTTTGTCATCTTTTGACATTTACGGAAAATATTGTAAATTTTGTAAGTGTATTTCATGAAATTACGCAGATATCCGAAGGTACAAAATCACATGTGACACCATGCGATTTTGTACCGATATATAAGGACATGTGTGATATTTCATGATATATATTTACAGAAACTATGATATATTCTGTAAATGACGGCAAAAGATGACAAAATTTTCAAAGCAAATCATTTGCTATGAAAATTTCGTCAAGTTTCGACGTCATTTACGGAAACTATCGTAAATTTTGTAAATATTTTTCATGAAATATCGCACATGTTCTTAGCTACAAAATCGTATGGCGTGTCTCATATGGAACACTGGATCGGGATATTATAAGGCCTCGTCCAGTATTCCTGCCTGGGGTTTTATGGTCACCTTGTGTATAGGAATGAATGGCCTTTTTGTGGAATTTATCGGGGTATAAACTTGGAAAAGTCGC
Organism: Conchocele bisecta; assembly: GCA_029237695.1. Lineage (NCBI taxonomy): Eukaryota > Metazoa > Mollusca > Bivalvia > Lucinida > Thyasiridae > Conchocele > Conchocele bisecta. The sequence continues at coordinate 38,077,138 of CM055276.1, forward strand.
TGGAAGGCCTCGTGCAGTATTCCCGCGACTTTTCCAAGTTTATATCCCCGATAAATTCCACAAAAAGGCCATTCATTCCCTATAATTCCAGCATTTGAAATAAATTCATGAAGAAAATGTTTGTTAAGAATTATTTTAACTGCGCCTGACGGTTACGGAAAGTAGTTTGGCGTGGGACTTTACTGGGATATAAATTTTGGACAGAGACTTGCTACGGACCAATCAAATGTCAGGGAATTGTGTAAATATTTTTGTTCTGGAATTATACATTTATTACAAATGCCCTCGTTTCTGTCAGTATGATATTGAAGGTCACAGTGATATGTGAAGAACACCGCTACTTGATGAGAAAACTTTAAATTTACACAAAGTCTAAAGCCATTTGAGAAAGTCTTACAAAATTTTTGACGTAAGAAAATGGCTAACTGTTTCAGCACCATTTTGAAGGTCACAAAAGTAAAGGTCATGTCATTGATGGTGAGATTGCGTCACATATGTTCAGGTGAATGAAGTGTCCAAATATTAAAGCAATCCTTTCAGTATTATTGCAGATATTATATGATGCAAAAACTCTTACAAACTTTTCGACGTAACAAAATGGCTAAGTGTTTCAGCAGCATTTCGAAGGTCACAAAGGCAGACGGACGTACGGACTTACAGAACCTCAAGAGCAACACAATATGTCCCCCTTGCTATCGCATGGGGGCACAATCATACCCATTTTCGACCATACATGTATGCCGTAGATTTGTCCCTTTAACTAGTTACAATCTCTGTTGTCTGAGAATTTCACAAACGTTTAAGTCCTTCTGCCCGTTTCTTCCGAGTTCACCCTTTTTTTTTACTAACTCAAGTACTCTAGTGTAATTTAGTTGGTCTTTCACAAGCCGATCAGCTCATTATATATATATACTCAAACAATTAGCCTACACATGGCAGCCATTAACTTGAGTTCGACAATTAATTATACATTTAAATTGAAATCACAAGTATTACTTCTTGGGTTTCAAAGTAATGTCAATACAAATGTAACAGCATTAGCTTCAATTGGATTCTAGTGTTTTTGTCATAATATGATACTGCCTAGTCTCGTAGGGCTAGTTTTAATTATGCAGGTTACAATGCAATGCATTTTTTTCTTATAATTTGTATCAATACTGTTGACATAGCAATACCTTTGATGTAATGGCTGCACCGAACAAACAAACCTTGGGCATTGGGATGTGAATCGGTCTTGCTAGTGACATGATAAGCCTTTCAACACTGCAGGCCTGTATAGTGGTATCGGCAAACAGTGTAGATCCAGATGAGTCGGCTTGTCTCAGGACCGATAAAAAAATGTTTATAATACTGAAACGCTAGTTATCTGTCAGTATTATAAACAATATTTTTACCAATCAATGGTGACAAATAACTGACTATGTTTTTTATATAAAATTAATTACACTAGAAATTATCTCCCGTTTATCACAGTTTCTGGTCGTACGTACTTGAATATAATGCATGTTGTTGACAATTTCATAAAATAAAATTGTGATTGATTGATTGATATATGTCATTTACGGTGCATGTGTTACAGAATAATGGCTCAATTAGCAAGCCGGCTCATCAAGATCTCAAAAGATCTGGATTACAAATAATCCACAAGGGGTATAACCAGATTCAACTGTCACATACAAAATGTCAAAGACATGTGAGGGCCAAACCAGGTCTCCAGTCGGAATTCCGGTAAGGATGAACCCCGATTGTTAAATTACCCATCGCATTCTTCCACCTGCCACCCACTGATTAAACTATGAATTTAAGGATGGGTTCATTAGTAAGATATACATATATACGCCTCATCTGCCATACAATAAATACACCGGGGTCTCAGGAGCGTCCAGTTTAGAAAGGTTCTACTGTACAGTCTACACTCGTTTACTCAAAGTTCAGGGGACTCAGGAAAATATTTTGAGTTAACCCTTTCCCTGTTTTGCGATATTTCGACTCATCCAAATCCAAAATCTGAATAAAAGAATCAAATGCTGGGTCAAATGATGGTTAAATTATCTGATAGAGTAGAAAACATTGTGGGAAAAGAAGAAATTGCTTGTTACAAGCAATTTCTCCTTTTCCCACAATGTTTTCAAAAGACATCTTCTGCAGAGGCGTGAAAAGGTTAAACAAAGGGAAAGGGTTAAACAAAAAACTAGAGTTATCAACAGTTATTATATAGGAAAACATTGGGACCCATAATTTGACTTTGAGTTATCAAAAGTTTGATTTAAGAGAGTTTGAGGTAACAAGTGAAGACAGTATATGAGGGCTTCGGCTTACAATGACATGTATTGGTCAGAAATAAATAACCCGGATTTGCCACCCACATGACCATGACCACAATTTGCTATGAAATATGTCAGAGATTTATCAACACACGTCATTCTGGGTGTAACCAGGTGTTACACATTTGTGGCTGTGACCACAGGTTGAAGTAACGGACCGAGGTCTATAAATACATTAAATATGCCTAAAAGCATCAATAAATGAAGAAAAAAAAGCTAAACATTTTTGTTCACTCCCTCCATATAGACTCCATATATATGGATATTATGGAGAGTAAAAACAAAGTTTTAGCTTTTTTTTCTCCCATTTATTGATGCTTTTAGGCATATTTAATGTATTTATAGACCTCGGTCCGTTACTTCAACCTGTGGCTGTGACTGGAGATATGGGCCTTACAGGGTTTGTGGCCAGTGTAGCTCCAGATCAATAGCACACTCCTGTAGCCTGATAATGATATCTATTGCTTGTTAGAAGCATGATGAGTGTTTCATTGACTGAATGGTGAATAATGCATGTCCTGATCACACTGCACATGCACCTGATCACACTGTGTGGATGCAGGCTGATCTGGATCTACACTGGCAGCAAAAGCCATAAGTCCCATTTCTCCAGTCACAGGCACAACTAACCCTTACAATGCTGAATTAAATTTTGACATGTTTTATTTATTTTTATCAATGAAAACATGTTTTGACAGCTCATGAGAATCGTGTCCTAAGGTGCTTCCGAAACAATTATTTATTTGAAGTTACTAAGTTAGAAAGCAAATAAGCTTGCAGTAAACAAGATATCAAATAGATGAATCACATTAAATCTACACAAATGTTGCTTTTTTGCATAAGCACACTATTATACATTTAAGCTGTATGGATCACTCACATTACATGTAACACAAGTGTATTATGATTTTTTTGCCCAGCACAAATAGGGTATCACTTATCAGAGTAGCTAGGCCAGCTATGAGGAAGAAATTAAGGCCTTTTGATTACTCTGACTTTTACTATTTCATCTGTCTTTTATATTATCTGTATCTTTATAGCTGAGACCCAGCCATTATAAAATATGGTCACAATAACAGCACATTCTGTCCTGGCATGTTTAGTGACGAGCGAGCGGTTTAATACTTTGCAGTTCTTTTTAAAAACAGACCAACATGTAATGCCTACTTTGACCCGGATTATCATTTTCAGACCCGTAGCCAGGATGAGGCAGACGGGCAGCCGCCTCGTCTCAGATTTTGCCGCTTTTTTTTAAAAAAATTATGATTTTTACACTCGATCGTTTTGCGGTATGTTGAATTTCTGTGAAAAGTCGAGGCGAACTGTCGGCGCATGCGATAACTAGCGATAAACATCAATCGTCTTGCGGTATTTTTTCTGTGATGAGGTGAGGCGAAACGTCAGCGCCTGCGATACACATCAATCGTCTTGCGGTATTTTGCTGTGAAGAGGTGAGGCGAAATATCAACGCCTGCACATCACGACTTACAGCACAACAAACAACAACAATAAAAATAACACAAAGCTGTCTGCTAGAATGCCGTCTAGTGTTTGTAAGTGCCATTTTGCATAAAGAACCCCGTCTTTTCCTATTATAAAAGCGTGGAACTGAAAACGATATGTCATTCCCCAATCAGACTTATAAATGTGGTTTGCCGGAGTGTTCCAGAAAGAAAACAAATGAACTTTGGACACAGCAGACCATATGCCCAGGTTGTTGAATCATAACGGACCAGTAGCATATGGCCTTTGTGACCAGGGTAGATCCAGATCAGACTGTGCATCCGGATCAGCACTGGTCACCATTCAGTCCGTGAAACACCTGTAGCCGATTTCACCAACATTGCAAAGTATACTTTTCTAGCAAAGTATACTTTGAGGGAGTAATCATTTATTTTTCCTGAAATGCATTATTTCATATAGAACTAACGACTGCATATATTTGATGATTAAAAGTATGCAGAATTATTATACTGAATTTATTACATTATCACAGCCAAATTGGCTGTGATAATGTAATAAATTCAGTATAATAAAAATTAATAAATTTATCATAAAATTGAAAATTTCTCCCTCAAAGTCATGATCACCATCGTTGGTATCTCCGGTATCGTCGTTTTTTCTCTCGATTTTTGATGGTTTGGAACATCAATCGCCTTTCAGAGATTTATTTCCTATACTAGAAATGTCAATCTCAACACTTAACTGGAGCTTATTATGACTGATTAACATGATATTACTCACATATTTTATAGAATTTTCAAACTTTCAGGGTCGGAGCCAGTTACCATTGTGTTGTCACGGAAGCGATCTGAAGCTATTTTAGATCAGTATTATCGACTAGCAAGTAATAATAATGTTTCTAAAAATGTATCGTAAATATTAGTGTACAATAAAACTCAAATAAGTCACTAGTCCAGCGTGTGTGTTTATATATGTAGTTTGTGGAGGTAAATATTTTGAAAATTCATATTTTATCTGCCGTATGCGATTTCAGGGCATTATATTTAATGCCGTACCCGGTGGTCTAAGTGCCGGGAAATCGAGTCTATGACGATCTAGATGTCACAATTTTCTTGGGGGAGGACCCCCCAAACCCCCCACGTTAGCAGTGCACGTCGAGCTCGCTTATTCACAATATTATTTCGCCTCGTCTCATTTTTCGGTCTGTCTACGGCCCTGATTTTATTCCCATTATTTTTTTTTTTGCAACACGCGAGGACAGAATGGGCTGTTATTGTGACCATATTTTATAATGGCTGGGTCTCAGCTATAAAGATACAGAAAATATAAAAGACAAATGAAATAGTAAAAGTCATTTGTATAGCCGAGATTTAATAATCTAAGCTACTACTATATCTACAATACAATCACATATGATGCACACACCTCTGTAGTCGATTTCACCAACATTGCAAAGTATACTTTGAGGGAGTAATCATTTATTTTTCCCGAAATGCATTATTTCATATAGAACTAATGACTGCATATATTTGATAATTAAAAGTATGTAGAATTATTATATAGAATTTATTACATTATCACAGCCAAAATGGCTGTGATAATGTAATAAATTCAGTATACCAGTAATAAAAATTTATCCTTAATCCTTAGACCGCTACTCACAACAATTGTCGTCTGCTGTTGCTTTTATATCTTGCCTTATTTCTCAATAAAAACATGGTTTGACAGCACTTCAGAATCATTTCCAATGGAAATGATTCTGAAGTGCTGTCAAAGCATGTTGTAAATTATTCTAAAGTGCTGTCAAAGCATGTTTTTGATGATACAAATGGAAAATAGAAAATATACAGCAGACGATAACAAAAATAAGATAGCGGTCTAAGGGTTAAATTGAAAATTTCTCCCTCAAAGTATACTTTGCTAGATAAGTATACTTTGCAATGTTGGTGAGATACGAACCTAGTTCTGAGTACACAAGTAATAGTATTAGTTCACATATTGAATATTTAATAAATTAGTTATAGCGGTATGAACGTCAACGCCCTGCAGATTATTGCTATATTTTAGTGCACAAAATGCAAACGTTATTCCGTAAATTGTTACCGTTGGCTGTGGAGTAGCGATATAATGCAACCTATTGCCTATAAAGTGGAAAACATGCAGCTAGTACAAACCTTGTAATATGTTTATAACTCCATGTATTTCCGACACATGTGCAGTCGACTACGCGTATACAGTCCAGTATTTACAAACAAGTACAGCACCAGTCCCTGGGCTGAGTGGCTGGGAGTAATTAGATTCAAAATGGAGAGGGAGGAGCGTAACAGAGACTGGCTACATGACTATTATCCCTTAGAACGCGTGGGGCGTGGGGGGGGGGGAGTGTAACAGAGACTGGCTACATGACTATTATCCCTTAGAACGCGCGGGTGGGGGGGGGGGAACAAAAATTGTCGACTTCTGTTGTTTTATATTTTGTCTTCTTTCTCAATAAAAACATGTTTTGAGAGCACTTTAGAATTGATTCTAAAGTGTTGTCAAAATATGCTTTTTATGCGGGGAACATAAATTGTCGTCTGCTGTAGTTTAATATTTCGTCCTTTTTCCTCAAAAAGCAACAAAAATTATTTGACAGCACTTTAGAACCATTATTTCTATTACACAACACATCCATTACATGATGCATTCGAGAGGAATATTAACAAATGTCATCTGTCGTTGTTTAAAGTTTCCTCTTCTTCTCAGTAAAAACATAATTTGGTATCACATGAGAATAATTTCCATTATACAACATACGTGAGATGCAGAGTTAACCCTTAGACCGCTATCTTCTTTTTTTTGTCGTCTGCTGTTTATTTTCTATTTTCCATTTTTATCATCAAAAACATGTTTTGACAGCACTTTAGAATAATTTACAACATGGTTTGACAGCACTTCAGAATCATTCCCATTGGAAATGATTCTGAAGTGCTGTCAAACCATGTTTTTATTGAGAAATAAGGCAAGATATAAAAGCAACAGCAGACGACAATTGTCATGAGTAGCAGTCTAAGGGTTAAAATGCTGGAATGAAAATGTCTCATCTGCCGTCAAAACAGCAGACTACAAAGTTTGTTTACCGTTGTTTAACCCTTACAACATTAATTTTGTTGTCTGCTGTTTATATTTTTATTTATGTCTGTTCCCCTGTCAAAACATGTTTTGTCAATGGCGACAATTAACAAAATGTATTTTGTTACCAAATCAGTTAAAAATTAAACTAGAAAATGTGTTCATATCAAACACATATCGCTTTGATAGTAAACGAGGCAAAATTCTAAGTCCAAAGGGAGATAATCCATGACCCAGGGGTCAAATATCAAAATAAACAGTGCGCATCTACTCATCAGGCTTGTAGCTATTACGGTTTAAAAGTTTTACGAGTTACAAGGCAAAATTCTAAGTCGAAAAAGGGGAGATAATCCATGACCTGGCGTTCAAATAAAAAATCGAAATAAACTTTGCGCATCTACTCGGCATAAAGAAGCTACATACCAAGTTTCAGGTGAGTAGCTATGAGGGTTTAAAAGTTTTATGAGTTACAAGGCAAAATTGTCAAATTCTAAGTCGAAATGAGGGGGATAATCCATGACCCGGGGGTCGAATCAAAAATCAAAATAAACTTTGCGCATATACTCATCATAAGGAAGCTACATACCAAGTTTCAGGTGTGTAGCTACTAGGGTTTAAAGGTTTTACGACTTAAAAGCCAAAATTGGAAAATTCTAAGTCGAAAAGGGGGAGATAATCCATGACCCCGGGGTCAAATAAAAAATCAAAATAAACTATGCACATCTGCTCATCATAAGGAAGCTACATACCAAGTTTCAGGTCTGTAGGTAGTACGGTGTAAAAGTTTTACGACTTACAAGGTTGGTGACGGACGGACGGACAGACGGATGGGTCGGACGGACGAACGGACGTACTTACGAGACGTACATTGTGGAGTTCCTAACCCTAACCCATCCTAAATCAAACCCCATAAAGATCAATCAAACAGAAAAAACAACCCCATAAGACAAAATAACCCCACAAGAGCAATTCATAACGGGGTTAAAACGGAATAAGCATCTCTTAACAAGTCCATCACTGTGTGGTTATAACCTCACAATGTAGCTCTCGTTTGTACGGACACATGGACGCACGGACAGATGCGACGGACGGACAAGAGTAACACTAAATGCCCCCACTATCGTGGTGGGGCATAAAAAGAACAACAGCAGACAACAATACATGTACTTGTTTCCCAGCCTTTTCAAGGTCAAAATATCAGACATGCTGCCAGTCTATCCAGTCTACCAGAACAAAGGCTGCAATCAATGCATCAATGCTGTCTAGGGTAAGGATCCAATAGCCACACTACAGAATCAATAAGCCAGCATCCATAGTCTAGCCACAGTCATGAATCGCTCGTTTCTAATAAACATCCATCTGTAAACAAATGTGGTACATGTATGTCTAATGGGAATTAAAGATAGATGTAATGATTTTTTTCCCAGAATGATTTGCTACTTAATTAACACTTTCAAAGCTGAATTAAATTTTGTCGTCTGCTACATGTTATTTTTTTCCATTTTACTTACAAAAAAACATGGTTAGACAGAACTTGAGAATGATTTCCAATGGAAATGATTCTAAAGTGTTGTCAAACCATGTTTTTCGTGAGAAAGAATACAAAATATAAAACAACTGCAGACGACAATGTTCGTGTCCCACATTCATAGGGTTAAAGAATCCAATAGAGCCACACAACAGAATCAATAAGCCAGCATCCATAACATAGTTACACGGTCATGAATCGGTCGTTTCTAGCTAATAGACGTCCATCAGTAAACATATGCGGTACGTCTTAACGGAAATTAAAGAGATGAAATGATTTTTTCCAGAATGATTTACTACTTAACACTTAAAATTTTATCATCTGCTACATATTATTTTTTCCATTTTACTTATGAAAAACATGGTTTTACAACACTTTAGAATCATTTCCAATGGAAATGATTCTAAAGTGTTGTCAAACCATGTTTTTTCGTGAGAAAGAAGAAAAATATCAAACAACAGCTGTTCATCAGTAAACATATGTTGAAATTAAAGACATGAAATTATTTGTTTTCAGACCGAGATGCTACTTAATACTTAGCTAGATTAACCCTACAGAGGTGGGAAATGAATACTGTCGTCTGCTTTTTTTCCCCCACAATTTTGTTGTATTTCTAAAGAGTAATAAATTTTGGTAGCATAGTAGAATCATCTCAAGATAAGCTTTCATTTCGAACGAGACAATATTGACAGAGAAAGACAGCAGACAATGATACAGTCAAATATCAGTATCTCGATGATATCCCCAGTATCTCGATGATTCACTAAAGTCCCGACTTATATCCTTATTTGTTTAATATAAATTTCCTCGGCTATCTCGACCATGCCCTATCTCGTATATGTTCTCGATCTGGACTGTACCCTCCGTATAAAAATATGTTAAAAATCATGCTATCTCGATCACATAAATGCTTGGATAAATATCATAAGCACCTGGCTGCCAAGATCGCTTTTTGGTGTGTTTGACACGATTCATTAAGCATATCACACTGGTCATTTAACTCTTTGCATGCTGGGAAACTTGTGGGCTATAAATAGTTCAAAACTAGCGGACAAAAATTCATCATATTTTCTTTTATTTCTCCTTGTAAATATCATGAATATGTCTTGGAATTTCATTAGAATTGTGTCCGGAGAGAAATAAAACATATACCGGTAGTCCTAATTTGTTTGGCGGATATTTTCGCCGCTAGCATGCAAAAAGTTGAGCAATTCACTGAGAGTCATGACGCCACCTTGTAATGTTACTTAGCTTACTACTATCTTTGGTCATTAGTTAATTGGTGATTGTTTACTCATGGTGTAATGGGTAACATGATTTCATATTTTTCACGAAAATATTCGACCATTTCATTTCATCGCTATCTCGAACCTAGTCCTATCTCGACTATATTAGTCCAGTCAGCCTGTAGAATCACCTCAACATAATTGCAACAGAATTTATTTCTTTACACATGTGCTGAAGATAGCATTATAAAGAACATATCAAAAGTCTAGAAAAATCTAAATAAGGGAAATCCCATAAAAATAACTTTTAAAACTGGTCTATTCGACAATAAGACGAATGGCCGTTCCAGCCCACCATAGGCAAACATTTCAAATATACCGTGTGATGACGTATCATGGATTTCTAAAGACGAGTGTTTATTTTACATTATTTATCATGTTTGCGGATAATATCACGTTTATATAATACTGATGTTGCTTTCATACAAGTGTAAGTCCCGTGTTTTACAAGTTTATTGGCGTTGTCATGGATTTTCGCGGTTGTCAACAATCGTCAATAAACATAAACAATGTACAATATTTAGTATAGATCCAATTTACCTACTCTGTCATATACAATAATACGTGCTGATAACATTATAAAAGACACGTGATTTAAAATAACAAATAATGTTAAAAAAAAATTGCACTTGCATTTTTTTCACAACGTATGGTGGTCAATTTTGGACATAAGCCAGTTTTTTTTAATATATATTATATATTCATTGCTTATCAATATTTTACATATTCACTTATGTTTGGAAGAATTTTATCCCCCACCCCTCCGCCCCTGCACCAATACCCGGTATGGGGGCATTATAATTTGCAACTGTCTATCCGTCCGCCCATCTGTATGTCCGGCATATATAGTTTGACAGACGAACCAATTCTACAGTTTGATTCCGATTAACTTCATTTTTTGTATACATAAACATCATCAAGCGCCATAAGTTTGTAATGTTAACATTTTTACATTAGCTCCAATATATCTGGAGCAATTTTTATCCCATCGCATAGCGAAAACTGGATATAGGGATGCAAAAGTCGTACGTCCGTTCGTCCGTCTGTCTAACTATCCATCATGTTTTACATTCTGCTATAAATGCTTTACCGTATGGCAGATTGGCTTGAAACTTCATGTACATGTTTCTCATCATTCATCATCACAGTCGTGCTCCCATGTGCCCAAGGTCACGGTACAAAAACGGTCAAATAATGTTTTGACACTTCGTGTGCATGTCTGTCATCATCCATAGTTTTATTTCTCACCCCAAAGTCAAGGTCAAATAACTTGGACACTTCCACTTCAGGAGACTGGAGGCAAACCATCAGTATTTTTATGCCAATGATCGATGTGAACTTGAGTGACATGTCGTGTGTATATACATAATTTTGAAATTTGTATGTGGTCATGCATTGAAATATGGTGTTAATCCGGTAATTACCTCTGATTAACCGCTGTACTGGAAGGCTCTCATCGTGAAATGAAACGGCCAGCAGCTGTTTGCGTGATATCGTATTATGATTAGGCTGATTTCACACAATCATGAGCTTCCTCGGATGTATTGTTCAGCTGATGCAGGATCTGGTCCCACGGAACTGCTGCCAAATGCTGAACGGAAAAGCAGTAGCACGAGCGGTCATGGGTCATTTGCTAGTAGACAACGCTTTGAATTCAATCCTCGTCTCACGGACATATGACAGAAATGGTTTGATAATTGAACCCGTCGTAAATGAAGGACCTGCTCGAAGTGAAAAGTGATTGGACATATCACGCTAGATAATTATAGTGCTGAAGCCCATGGCGACATTACTGAAGTTAGCAAAATATACGACGTTCTTCTGTCCGTTAATCTTACTGTTCAGTCTTTTGTGAAAAGTGATCTTATTCACGTTTCTCTGAAGGAAAATAGTCATTAAAAGAATATCGAATAGCAGCACTTTGACTTCAGTTTATGGAAATGATATACATATTTAAGAACATTTATAAAAGCAGAGCGTGATAGGGAACTTAATTTTACACACTATCGCTTATAATGCTTCCCTTCTTCACTGCCACAGGCCACAATCAAAATCTGAAATCAGCGTATGTGTTATTTGCAAATGATGCAAGACCGAGACTACCAACAACAAACTACATCAAACTGTCAGATCACATTGATCGTCATTGAATCCGTCTTAATAAGAAGTATAAATGCAACTTGAGATATGACTAGAGCCAAAGGCATGACAAAATCACAGCAAGCAGAATGGTTAGTATTATTATTTTCATGCGCAGAAATAAACAGTGGCATACAGGAGTTCTGTTAAAATCAGTATCACACAAGTGGCCAACACATTGAATGTGGTCAAGCAAACCAAAGCGAGAGACTACAAAGACACGCATTGAAACATTCTCATTATTTCTTCTTGAAAGAAATCCGTTCAACGAAGATCATTTGTTGCGAAATATAGAAACAAGCGTGTCATCTGATTCCTCAACAAATATCGACAGGGCAAAAGAAACTGTGTCGAATGTACTAAACAAAATGTTTAGCAATAATGTAATGGATTATTCGTTCAAACGATCACACAAAGCAGTGACACGTAACACAAAACCTTCAGGAAAAGTAGACAGTGAAGCAATTAATGTCTATCCACAGTTGCTTTTCCAACGACCTACAGTAGTTTTCAGTGGATCGGATGTGACATGTCACACGTATTTAAATTTGATTCATAGGGTTTTCTAAGACAAACACAAAAACAACAGCATTAGCAGATGCAATATGGGCCATGGGAAACTGTTGCAACATTGAGATGGAAAACGAGAACGTAAATCATGTGATTGATTGTGGATCTCTATTACACCGTATTCCATGGCAACATGGTTCTAGATATCCTGGCATCTGACAGACATATGTTGATTACAGGGTGTGACACTGCATCACGGCTCTTCGGTATATGTAAGGGACATGCACTGACGAAAGTAATGAATGACGAACATTTAAATGCATGTGCTGTACTTAGTGGGATTTTACGGTGGGGTTATATCAGGAGGACTAGATACACTTCGCTCCAGAAAGTTTACTATCAAAGTCTCGGCAGTACAACGTGTGTACAGGTGCATGCACTGCCACCTACATCAGCAGCAGCGAAATACCACAGTATGAGGGAGTACCTAACTGGATTGATTCAGAGATGAACTGGCACCACAGGAATGGGGATGGTTTGTTGTAAAACAAGATACTTCCTAGAAATACATATTTTCCACCTGCTTCCGAAAGTCTCCTGAAGACTATCAGGTGTAGCTGTAAACTGAAGTGCGATACAAAACGTTGTACATCCATAAAACATGGACTTGGATGTTCCACAGGATGCGGCAAATGCAGAGGTGTGGCATTCACTAACTTTACAAACCTCAGTTAGTCCGACCTATTGAGTAGACTTATAACCCAATTGACATATTAATACAAATGGACAATCAAACTGAGGTGAGTGAATTGATTTGAAGAGCTAATTATCTCTATTTCAAACTACTTGTAGCATAGTTTACGCAGGAAATATGTGATATTACACATTGAGATAACGAGTCTCCACCTGAGATGTTATGTTTGCAATTTGTTGTGAATGAGCGAGTTTTTCGTGCACATGCTATTTTGGCGGCCATTTTGAATTTTAATGTCAATGACATAGCAATTCAATTCATATATAGTATCATTATCAGAGGTGTTTACCTTTAACTATGTATTTGAACTTTGGTCCAAAGCGACACTGGTTGCGAAGGTCGTAATTAATGTCACTTTTATAAACCAGTAACCTATTTCTACTATTCATTGTACATATTCAGCTGATCACTTTATAATAGCTAGGAATAAAACTTTTCATGATGAGGATACACCATTATGTTTGCGGAAAGTCTAAATATTTTCCTTGTATGCGCTCAGAAGTATATGTTGCGACCGCCATTTGAACCGTCTCATCGAGACGGTTCAAATGGCGGTCGCAACATATTCTTCAAATGAGTGGTCATGACATATACTTTCATTGAGAAATAAAAAATATAAAAAATATTCATACCCGTAAAGGTGCATTCCACTTATAATGGGTTAATAGCTACGAACCTAATGCAATTCTAAATAGCCACTTACTGGTTTTAAAGACACAAACCCCACCCTTGTTTTATTTCTCTACAAAATATGTGGCTGTGACTGGAGAAATGGGGCGTATGTCAGTTGTGACCAGTGTAGCTCCTGAGCAAGTAACAAACTCTTGTAGCCTGATAACGATCTATATTGCTTGTTAGAAGCATGACGAGTGTTTCATTGATGGAATAGCGAACAGTGCAGATCCTGATCAGACCGTATGCACGGTCTGATCTGGATCTACACTGGTCACAAGCCCCATTTCTCCAATCACAGCCAAATATATGAACCTCAATTAGCAGATCCTCAACCACACCTGCTCGTAAAATAAATTGCCAATCTATTATTTCATTAGTCTATATTATAGGGGATATGTCATTGAACTTCATTAGTCTATATTATAGGGGATATGTCATTGAACTTCATTAGTCTATATTATAGGGGATGTATTGATTCAATAGTCTATATTATAGGGAGTCATTGAACTTCAATATCTATTATTAGATACGTCATTGACTTCATAGTCTATTATGGGGATAGTCATTGAACTTCATTAGTCTATATTATAGGGGATATCATAACTTCAATAGCTATATTATAGATATCATTGAACTTCATTAGTCTCTATTATAGGGGATATGTCATTGAACTTCAATAGTCTATATTATAGGGGATATGTCATTGAACTTCAATAGTCTATATTATAGGGGATATGTCATTGAACTTCAATAGTCTATATTATAGGGGATATGTCATTGAACTTCATTAGTAGACTATATATAGTTGGATATGATTCATTGAACTTCAATACCAGAGTCTGTACGTGAGTTCTATCCTCACCCTAGGCATGAAAAATATGAACATACCGGCAGTATTTCCATCCCACTGGTCTGTCGGATGAGACTTTAAAGTTTAAACTTTGGCCACTGTCTCTATATGAGACACGCCATGTGATTTTGTACCTTTGGATATCTGTGTAATTTCATGAAATATGTTTAATGGCGTTGAAAGTTGACAAAATTTGAAACTTTTGACTTTATTTATGAAAAATATTGTAAATTTTGTAAAAGTATTTAACGAAATTACGCAGATGTACAAATCACATGGCGTGTCTCATATATATGACCTTAGCTGTTGCTGGGATGTTAAACCCATTCACTTTCGCTTTTGTCTATACGTTGTATTTTGTGTCATCTTCAACAGAAGAAGGGTGGGACAAATGTGGATTTATCACAGGGGATGTAGAGGACCATTGGAGCAATGCATGTGTGAATTGTGAAGCAGATCCGAGCAAGGAAACAGATATTATAAGCCATTTACCCGAGAGTTAAGGTTTCGGGATGGACAGTGGCGGGGCATAAAAATCGCACAGTGTATCACTTGTACCTGGCAAACCACACAAAAACATACCATATATACCCACTAATGTACTCTGTTATTAGCTATCAAATCCAGTGACATGTAAGTGTATTGTTCCTGGCATCTACTCGCCTACTATGCGTGTAAATATGGCTTTACCTATGGGTAACGTGTACACTAACATAGGCTGTGCATCAGATTGAAAAGTTTAAACATCAAAATTTATTTTGAGATTGATGGGAGAAATGCTTAGATATCTCGTCTTTTGTATACTTTGCTGCCATAATATTTATAGCTTGCCATTGTCATTTCTGTCTATTATGTATTGCACCAAATTGTATTTGGTATACTGTCATATTATTTGCTGTATGTGTCAAACGATGGCTTGTACATACAAAGATGGCAGAGATGGCAACTCAATGCTCCATATGCAGTAACAAGACAATATTCACATACTTCATATATCACATCACTCTTAATTGAAGCAATTATCTTTGAAGTCAAGTGTATTAGTCGATTTGCCAGATTGAGTACCTTGCTGTTGTGAGAAGTGTATTGTTTCTTTGTGGTTTTATACTCACATGAGTCTATAGAAAGAAATTAGCTTGGTTGCTACCGTGGCAACTTTGGGCAACTCCCCTAATTTGCATAAATCCAAGATGGCCGCCACAGGTAGGAGTAAAATATAACTGTTTTACCAGTCAACTTAGATTCACATGTGATACCACTTTTCTGTATGATTTTGACCTGGGGAATCGATTTCTATCATCAGTATTGTGATTTGGGGTCACATTCTGTGTCAAAGGTCAAGTTCAAGGTCATTTTCGGCCCAAAAATAGTAAAAAATAGCATATCCCAAGCCTTCGTGGATAAATTTTCATGTGAGCTGTGCCAACTTATTGCACATGGTCATGTGTCAATGAATTTACTTTTCAGAGAGATTGGGGATGAAGGTCATACTTCGTGGCTCAATGTCAAGGTTATTTGTACTTAACAAATTTGCCAAAACTTATAAATGTCATATATCTGACACAAATGAACCCATTTAATGATACTGGTGTCTATATTATGGATTTTCATGGTCCTGGATCAATTTTCAGATTGATGTGGAATCAAGGTCATAACCTAGCGTTCAAGGTCAAGGTCATTTGTGACTGACTTAAGTTGTCTTCTCCCGGTGTGCCACGGAGGTGGAGAATAAGCTCATCTCGTGCGCCAAATCACGCGGAGATGGAGACGTGCAACTTAAGCTTCCAGACATTATTAATGGTGGTGGTTCCGCTAGCATACTCTGCCATAAAGGCTGTTACTGTACATATACATCAAAAGACAGAATTAAGAGACTAACAAAGTCACAGAAAAGAAAGGCTGACTGTATGAGTGTAAGGGTTACCACAAGGTCTCAGACGCAGGTATATGGTGTATTTGACTACACATGTGACTGTATCTTCTGTGGTGATGAGTGTTTACCAATGGATAGTAAACACCCGGACAGATGGGACCGTGTACGCGAGTGTATGACCGAGAAACGTTTTGATAAAGAACGTAACCCACTCCCCACTATGAAAGATATGATCATTGATGTTGCCGATCAACGTAATGATGATGTAGCTAGAAGGGTCAAGTTGAACCTTGGTGTTGTATCAAGACCAGACTGTCCTCTCTCCCTGGCGAGAAGGTGTTCGACAAATACCACAGCGTTTCTGCGAAGGACCATGAGCGTATGCGACATGCTGGTCTCGGCTCCATCGGCTACGACCTCACAATCAACACACCGCTGCCCAGTCGAGACGCCATCATGCGGAATAAGCATAACAAGTTGCAACTGTCGAACGTGTTATGTACATTCAGCTTCGGCGAAGGAGTCACATTGGAGAGCCATGCCAATGGTGTGTTCACCCATGATGAAGCGGACATAACACTGATCTCCTCATGGGTGCAAAGTCCGACACGCTAGTGATCCACATCCTCTTAGACGACACCGACGTGTTTGTGCTACTAGTCTACTCGGTGTATGTACACAATATCCAGGATATGGTGCAGGTAGAGCTGTGGGATAAAACGATTTGGGACATCTATGCCACCTGTGCCCAACTCGGCCCCAAGTGCAGGCACATCCTGGGAATGCACTATCTAACTGGCTCCGATACCACCTCATAGCTGTACGGCAAGGGGAAAGTGTCGGCCCCGAAGACACTGAAAGCTGGTGACTTCCCTGGTCTATACTCAGCATTAGGGGAGTTGGATGCCACCCATTCAGAGCTCGTGGAAGCAGGACAGGCGTTCTTCTGCGCTCTCTATGGTCAGCAGCAGGGGATGATGATGAGTGAGGTGAGGTACCGTATATACACAAGAAAATCAGACAAGCTACTCAAGCTCATGTCGCTACCACCAACTGAGCACAATCTCTTTCTGCACATCTTGCGCGCCCATCTGCAGATGATACTCGCTAAATCAGCGGACCTACAGGCTCCGCCTCAACTTGACATCACGAACTACGGGTGGGAAATAAAAGATGACATTCCAGTACCAGTAACCGCTGATTAGCCCACAGGACCCAAGGACCTCATGGATGTAGTGTGCTGCGGCTGAAAGGCGGAGGGGAAGGCGTGTAGCACTGGAAGTTGCAGCTGCCACCATGACAAAATATCATGTACAGTATACTGTGCCTGCAGTGACAACTACTTCAATCCGTTTACCAGACAACATGAAGACGATGATGTGATGGCAGCAGATGAGGAAGATCATGATGTCACCTCGACGATGAATAGGGCGGAGTAATTTACTTTACAAGTAATTTTGGTCATCTTCGGTATTTAGCCACCACTATAATACTGACACAAATGTACAAACACTAGTTAAATGACATGTAATCCAGTAGCTTCTTCCATTTGCTTTAATAATGATCAGTTACCAATACTATTGTCATGAGTACTATCACTAAATTACAGAATGATTGACAATGATTAGGCTATTGATACTAAACTATTGATATACCTGGCATACAATTCATAATTCCGTCCGCCCGTCTGTCAGTCGATTCGTTCTTCCATTGCTTTGACCATTTTGTGGTTAGTCTGCGACACTTAAAAATTTAAACTGTATTTATTTTACAACGATTACAAACAAGCGCGAGAGCACTTATACAAATGCTTTCGTTGGCACAGATGAAGGCGTAAGGGCGGTCATTAATGTGGGAGAAAACCAGAGAACCCGGAGGAAACCCACTTGTCCGATCTGGCGACCACCATACCATCTCACATACTGCCCGGCCGAGGATCGAACCCGGGGCCACATTGGTGAGAAGCGCGCTCGTTACCGATTGCGCTAACCGGACACTTACGTTAGTCTAAGTTTGTTAGTGATGACGTTCTGGCGGATGACGGTGGTATACTACATTGATGTATGCTTTAGCACTACATCTAGTATCATCAGTATTACACAATTGTTCCATTATCCCCATGTCGATAGGCAGGAGGGGATATAGCGATTGTCCATCTTCCTCCGCATCTACAGTTTATTAGTATCATATCTTTACATATTACTGTTTTTTTGTCTTGAGTAATACTAGTATAACTGACTACCATTATTTCATTAGTACCGGTTGTGTTTAAATATCATTATTTATTGTATCTTTACAACATTACTGTTTTATTGAGTAATACTAGTCTCATTCAGTACAACTCTTTCATTTGTATTGTCATATGTATTATTCATATGTAATATTCTAGTCATGTATGTGGATTCTAGTCATGTATGTGGATTCTAGTCATGTATGTGGATTCTAGTCATGTATGTTTCATACAGACTGGTTGGGCGTTCATTATTAGCAATTTATCAGTGTGAAACAATCGTGATGCTTCTAATTAGCAATGTATATGATTACACTACGGCAAAAGTCAGCTTGAAGATCGGGAGCTGCATTGGCCAAAAGTCCTCATGGTATATCACATTTGTACATGTAAACTGTGCTTGATTTTATTTGTTTTTGTTTTGTTCTCACAATATTATTATCTTATTATTACAATAAAAAATGTGTAAACTTGCGAATCAACACCTCACTATGCAAAACAATCAATCAGACACACAGACCAACAAGATATGTTCATTAGAGCCGGATATACGGCAATTCCAATGTCTTGTGGATATTTTGGGGGTCCACATGACATTGACCTTGACCTATAGAGTATGATATTAATGCCCAATCACTCTGCAAGTTCGATTAAATGATACATGACTATTGAAACATATAAGATGGATGCCAACATCATTACAATTGGTACATTAGGGCATTTATGATTAGTACTTTTTTTGACGAAAATGACCTTGAACTTGGCCTTTAACCCAAAATTTGACCCCGAATCACAAACGTGACAGCAGAAATTGATTCACCACGTCAAAAGTATATAGAAAAGTGGTATCACACATGTTTCTAAGATTATTGGTTCATTTTATATATACCTTTCCCTTTCGCGGTGGCCATCTTGGATTTATGCAAATTAGGGGAGTTGCCCAAAGTTGCCAAGGTGGCAACCAAGCTATTTTCTTTCTATATACCCATGTTAGTATGAAACAATGAAAAAACAATACACTTCTCACAACAGCACGGTTGAACTATAGAACATATAAGGGTGGCAATCGGACTATATCTATCTATGACCTATTATGATTTAAATGGGAGCATAGCATCATATTCACTGTGTGTGGTCTTTAACCACATGCAATTGCAGCATTCGGGCATCATCAGAGTATTAGTGCTTAAACCCTTACCAAGCTGAATTAAATTACAAATGTATATTGTCTGCATTTTATGTTTTATTTTCAATTTTCATCAAAAATAAGCTTTAACAGCACTTTAGAATCATTTCCGGTGGAAATGATTCTAAAATGCTGTCAAACCATGAAATTATTGAGATAAAAGACCAAATATGAAACAACAGCAGACAACAATTTATGTTTCCCGCATTTAGGTGGGATACTGGGGGCCGTTTCACTAAAATTCTTACAATTAAAATGTTCATAAGTTCAAATTTAAGATCGTCTGTAAATTTAAATTTATGGATTTACATTTATTGAGCATAGCCTATGCTCAATAAATTTAAATCCACCAATTGTTATGACCTTGATTCCACATTAATGTGAAATTTACAGAAATTTGCACTTACAAACATTTTTGTCGTACGCAAGTTTAGTGAAACGGGCCCCAGATGGCCAAATTTTCAATAATTTTTTATTATATTTTTTTAAATATTTTTTCCAAGACATATTCATGATATTTACGGGGAGAAATACAAGAAAATATGATGAATTCTTGTCCGCTAGTTTTGAACTATTTATAGCCCACACATTTCCCAGCATGCTAAGAGTTAACCAAGGAAAACAAGAAATGGCATCGTTAAACGAAGCTTATCCCCACACTGGCAGCCTTGATAGTAATAATAACTAAAAACAATTTTAACCCTTTCCCTGTTTTGCGATATTTCGACTATTCCAAATCGAAAACATCTGCATAAAAGAATCAAATGCTGGGTCAAATGATGGTTAAATGATCTGATAGAGTAGAAAACATTGTGGGAAAAGGAGAAATTGCTTGTTACAAGCAATTTCTCCTTTTCCCACAATGTTTTCTAAAGACATCTTCTGCAGAGGCGTGAAAAGTCGTTTCTATCAGGGAAAGGGTTAAAGGTACATGCCCACTCAGTAAATGTTCTTTATAGGAATTAATATACAGATATAATAATTTGGTAATATTTATTTTACTGATAGTGGTATGATATTTTTTAATTATTTATACATGTACTATCTAAATGTGTCACCTGAAAAAATAATATTTTCGACAGATTATAAAGTATCATCATTGCACATCAAACAAGAGCTGTAGGAGAACAGCATAGCTCGACTACGAGGGTTGTCGATGTACACAGCTTGACAAACAAGGTGGCCGCGGCCTGCATAAAAACCTTAACCGGGAAATTAAGTAATTCAAGGTTAAATGTAGGTCAATGTCAGATATAGGTCAGGGGTTATTGATGTACATCACTAGGAGATGAAGTTTTCCAAGTATGGTTGCTGTATGCCCAGGAGTATTCCATATACAAGCTTGACTAAAAACCTTAACCAAGAGGAAATAACGAAGTAATCCAGGGATAAAAGTAGGTCAAGGTCAAATATAGGTCAGGGATTATTGATGTACATCACTAGGAGATGAAGTTGTCCAAGTATGGTTGCTGTAGGCCCAGGAGTATTCCATATACAAGCTTGACTATAAACCTTAACCAAGTTCGAGTACAAACCTTAACCAAAAGGAAATAACTTAGTAATTCAAGGTTAAATGTAGGTAAAGGTAAAATATAGGTCAGGGGTTATTGATGTACATCCCTATGAGAAAAAGTTATCCAAGTATGGTGTCTGTATGCACAATAGTATTCCATCTACAAGCTTGACTAAAAACCTTAACCAAGGTTCACTAAAAACCTTAACCAAGGGGAATTAACTAAGTAATTCAAGAGGAAATGTAGGTCAAGGTCAAATATAGATCAGGGGTCATTGATGTACACCCCTATGAGAAAAGGTTGTCCAAGTATGGTGTATGTATGCACAATAGTATTCCATGTACAAGCTTGACTAAAAACCTTAACCAAGGTTGACTAAAAACCTTAACCAAGGGGAATTAACTAAGTAATTCAAGGTTAAATGTAGGTCAAGGTCAAAAATAGGTCAAGGGTTGTTGATGTACATCACTAGGCGATGAAGTTGTCTAAGTATGGTTGGTGTAGGGCCAGGAGTATTCCATCTACAAGCTTGACCTTAACCAAGGGGAATTAACTAAGTAATTCAAGAGGAAATGTAGGTCAAGGTCAAATATATATCAGGGGTTATTGATGTACATCCAATAGTATTCCATGTACAAGCTTGACTAAAAACCTTAACCAAGGCGTGACGGTGACGCCGACGCCGGGGTGACTACATAAGCTCTAACTATTCTTCGAATAGTCGAGCTAAAAATAAATACAGAGAATAAATAGTAATGTGCGTTAATATTTTAAGGAAACATGGTTATCGTCCCTGATATCAATCAGTGTGGAAATTTAAGTCCGATATAAAAATGTATAATAATGCCAATCAATATGTGGGGTAATGGTGAATGAATGTTTCTTTTGCTAGAAAATGTCTCACTCAGATGATGTCTCTGGTATAAAGAACATTTTATGCCTACTGAATGGGCATGTACCTGTAACATTTTCGGCTTACAAATTTGCCTTACAAACAAGACGAACCATCAGTCCTCAGTGACCTTGATCTTGGGTGGTCTGACGTGGGTCATATGCAAAACAAAGCAACATAGCTATGCCAAAGACATAACCGAGGGCCAAACCAGGACTCCGGTCGGGATTGCGGTAAGGATGAACCCTGATAATCAAATTACCCATTGCATGCTCCCAACCAACCACCCCTCAAAACAGGGGGCCGTTTCACTAAACTTTGTACAACTAAAATATTCGTAAGTGCAAATTTAGGATCGTCTGGAAATTTCAATTGACGGATTTACATTTATTGAGCATAGGCTGCATATGCTCAATAAATGTAAATCCAATAATTGTTTACAAGATTTTGCACTTACAAACATTTTAGTCGTACAAAGTTTAGTGAAACTGGCCCCAGATGGATAAACATTCAAGCCACTGCTCATACTGAGACCTGCATTAATTTCCGGTGTCAGCAATATGGGCGTACAGTCATAGTCTATATCAAGTGGCTAGTGTTTGTTTATGTTGTAATTAATCTGATTTGTGGCTGCGACTGGGGAAATGCGGCTTATGGGATTTGTGACAAGCGTAGCTCCTCATCAAATAGCACACTCCTGTAGCTTGACAATGATCTATATTGCTTGTTAGAAGCATGAAAGGGGTTTCATTGATGGAATGGCGAACAGTGCAGATCCTGATCAGACTGCTGATGTACACTGGTTGCAAAACCCATAAGTCCCATTTGTCCAGTCACAGTCATATTTGTCTGAGAGGCAAATTACAGCAATATGACTCTCATTCATAATTTTTCAGATGAAAACATGTTGATATTGCATAGAATTTTTGTTAACCCTTACACCGCTATTAGGCCCTGGGCGTACCAGCAAAAAATAGATTTTTAGTACCATCTCTGCGCACCAAAGATTTTTGTTAATAAAGTGATCAGACACATATATGTATACTCTATATATTTCTGCATGATAGACCTTCAGAAATAGTAGCTTAAGCCTAGTAATTTGCACAAGAATAATCCGCCACGGAAGCGGTGTCGCGCCTGCCGAGGCATTTGACCGTGAACATTACAAGTAAATAAATGACCTTGACCTTCAGAATTTGGATGTGGGGGTGTGCGTAATGAAGCATCATCCCTAGACAAACATTGATGTGAAATATTATAAAAGTCTGGCAAGGGGTTAAAGAGATATTGTGAAAAAACAATAACTTTAACGCATTTCTGTTACAAAACCGATGAACATTACAAGTAAATAAATGACCTTGACCTTGAGAAATTGGATGTGGGTGTGTGCGTAATGAAGCATCATCCCTAGACAAACATTGATGTGAAATTTCATGAAAGTCTGGCAAGGGGTTAAAGAGATATTCTGAAAAAACAATAACTTTTAACGCATTTCTATTACAAAACTGGTGAACATTAAAAGTAAATAAATGACCTTGACCTTGGGAATTTGGATGTGCCGTTCGTTCATGTAGCATGCGCATTTACATAACTTATTTGTATACAAAGGCGAGTTTTTTTTATTATTTAACACCCATATATGTTACATGCCATGAATAGTGATAAAAGCAAATTCCAAATAAATGCAATAAAATGTCCATTCCATTGCAACTACACAAAAAAGTTATGTTATGGTAGACGTCCATATGCATGAATCTCATTGTCAGCAGAGAATGGTTCATAAATGTATAAGCGTTAATATAACAATGTGACAATATTAAATAAGTAAATTAATACTCGTCGTGAACTGCATGTATGTGACACGTTGTAAGCTCCTCAACCATGCCATGTGGATAGCCTGATGTATTCCGTTAGTGTCTTCTTTACATGTGTTCATATGTCTCCTTTGGGTATATTGTTATCTATGTCCATAACATACCACGCACGCAGATAATGAGATATAACAGCAACAAAACATTTATTAAACGGCCACTGAACGAATTTCTTGGTTGTTTGTCATATATCAAAAGATAATACATATAGCTAGGAATATGAACCTCGATCATGAAATATGAAGACGAATAAGCAAATTAATAATGATGCTGGATAAACTACTTTGTTGACGTATATGTGACGCCTAATTACTAGTGACACAGTACAGTGGATACTGACATGTTGTAGATAGAATGGGTCACCGTGCTTTGGTTTGTCATACAGTGCACCTTGGTGCCTGTTGGTTTTGTTATCCATATTCGGAATAGAACCAGCTTTGGATAGACAGAAATAAGAAGTATTACAATTTCAGCTTTAGGTTCGATGATCCAACCAGTATGCAGCAAGTACTGATAGGGTACATTACTACTACTAATTATACGAACACAGTGGTATGGTAGTGCTATTGTTTATCATAAATGTTGGTCAATTTGTTTGTTATTTCTCACTGATAATACATGTTGGGCTCACTCACTTGAAGATCGTCTAAACCATTAATTGTACTTTTATGTAAATATTGTTTTGTAATTTCTTCATAAAAATATATGTTGTTACCACTCATTTGAACCGTCTCGACGAGACGGTTTAGATGAGTGGTAACAACATATACTGTCGAGAAGAAATGAAGAAAATAGCGAAAGAAATCACAAAATTTCATACTCTGTTTCTATCTGGCCATTCATGGGCATCTTAATTATAAGGCCATGAAAAGTACTTCGGTTTTCAGACATGACAAAAAAATCCGCCCTCCCGCGTCACATTCCGCAATTGCGGAATGTGACGTGGGAGGGCGGATTTTTTTGTTTTACATTTTTTTGTTCGACAGTTTTATCAGGTATGATTGGATTTAACATATTTTTGCATGGTAGTGTTTTAGATTGATCATGTGGCGAATTTACTGTATGATTTTATTTCTCGATGACGATAAAATGCTCTGACGCGTTATTAGTATTTTGACTAATGAGAGTTTGAGGTAATGAGAGTAGACTGGTATCCACAGGTGTACGAATCTGTGTTAGGAAAAACTTACATAGAATCTGATACAGAGAACCTGGGTACAGAGAACCAGGAAGATACAATCACTCATTATATTAATTAACTTCCCAGACAGTATGCAGAGCTCCCGATAAGGTGCGTATTGGCGTATTTTACGCAATTATTTTAGCTGAATACACATTGATTATCAAAAGTGGGAGTACAAAATACGCGCGGCAATGTGAAAATAGGCATTGATTTTCAAATTGAGTAGTGAAACTGTCATAAAGTTGAAAATTCACTTAGTTGAGCTGCAAAAAGCAAACAGTGTTTGCTTTTTGCAGCTCAAATAAGTGAATGTTTAAATTTGTTATGTCTTTTTATCATTTGTTCCCTATTTACTTAGTAATGAAGAAAATAAATAATTAATTTGTAAAAGAAAAATACGCAATGATTTTGAAATCAGGGGGTATAGTACGCTTTCAACACACAGCTTATCTGGAGCTCTGAGTATGCACATGTAGAGTTCAGATTATTCTATTCATTCAGATAAACTTTGAACATTATTTGTCATACGCACAAAGTACCTCTAAATTCATAAAAGTAGTATGTGTCAGTTGAGGGCCGTATGATGGTATTTTTCCCAGTTCTCAATAAATATTTTAGCTTTGAAATGGATTTATTTATTTAATGTTGTTTAAGGTAGTAGGTCATAGATATATACACTCAGCTTCAATGATAATTGCTTCATAAGAGTGATGTGATATATGAATATATCATATGTAAATATTGTCTTGTTACTGTATATTATATGGTACATTGAGTTGCCATCTCTGCCATCTTTGTATGTACAAGCCATCGTACAGTTTCACCACTTCGTGCATTTGACACATACAGCAAATAATATGAAAGTATACAAAATAAAATTTGGTGCAATACATAATAGAAATGACAACGGCAAGCTATAAATATTATGGCAGCAAAGTATACATCTGAGCATTTCTCCCACCAATCTCAAAATAAATTTTGATGTGTAAACTTTTCAATCAGATGCACAGCCTATGTTAGTGTACACGTTGGCCATAGGTAAAGCCATATTTACTCACATAGCAGGCACCAGGGACAATACACTCGGGTAGCTGCTTACATGTCACTGGATTTGGTAGCTAATAACAGAGTACAGCAGTGGGTATATATGGTATGTGTTGTGTGGTTGGCCAGGTAAAAGTGATACACTGTGCGATTTTCTGTGTATGAGGCTATCTATAATGGTGATTCATGTTGTTAAACACACAGGCAACAAACCTGTCCAGAAAACTGACATATTTTACAGTTTGGTGTAATATAATTGATAGGAGTCAGTTCTCCTGTTTTTTTCTACATGTGATTAGCTACATTATATCATAAGTTCTATGTCACATTTTAAGTTCTTTGTCAAACGGCAGAACAGGTGAAACTGGCTGATGGCTGGAACACACAAAGATGGCCGACTTGGCCACTCCATGTGCTGTATAGGATATAGTAATGAGGCAGTATTCACATATATGTTATACATATATTTACAAAGCAATTACCTTTGAATCAAACGATGATCATGTATAGAACGGGTCCTTAACCACCTGTCAATGCATCCACAGAGGTTTTGGAGCCTGATTAGACGTCGACGACGTTCGTTAGATCCAATTAAGGACTGGTGAAAGACTGGAACCTATGACCCCCAAAAATGGACAATTAAACATAACGCCACTTGTTTTCGTACAGGGATGAATTATATTTAAACCATTTCATGCTGAGGATATGCCATTATGTTTGTGGAAAATCCTAAATATTTTCCTTCCATGCGCTCAGAAGCATATGTCACGACCACCATTTAAACCGTTTCGTCGAGACTACAACCTCTGTTTAACCTCTCTGTAACAGCCATTATTTCATATCCCAACTGGGCTAACCATGATATTCGGTTCCTGCCTTTTATTTTACAGATGAAGCTCAATTTGCGACCAGTATAGATCCAGATCATCCTGTGCATCCGCACGATCTGCATTGTTCACCACTCCATCAATGAAACATCCATCCGTCATTCTTCTAACAAGGAATATATATCATTATCAGGCTGCAGTAGTGTGCTATTGATCAGGAGCTACACTGGTCACAAATCCCATAAGCCCCATTTCTCCAGTCACCACCAGATTTGTAGAACTATACACCACGGTAGGATTATTCCTAAAATTTCACATTTGTACATGTCATATATCTGACCATTACATATGTGTTCTGTATCCTGCTACTATTGTATTACACAGGTAAATGTGAAACTTATACTGTACAATAAAATGTCGCGCAACATGTGACCTTGACCTACAACAAATATAGGTGAGATGCAAACATAACAAGAGTGCCGCAAGTCACAAAATACGCCCGTCGAATATGGGACAGACAGCGAAGATGCAGAAATGTGAAGCTGTCACCAAGGCAAGAAACATTAATGAGAATTTGAAAGTCTATAGCATTATTTCTTCATCTCGTTGTGCTAAACATGTATACTAATTTAGGCAGAGATAGAAAAGTAGAGTGTAAAGTAGAAATGATAGGGAATTGGATACAATAATGTAGAAAAAATGGCTAAGTTAAAAAGGCGATATTTTTGTTAAAAAATATTTTTTCGGCATAAAAACACCAAGGTGCACATCTTCAATATGTGTAGAAGACGTGTGTATAGTTTCAGAACGATCTACTAAACAGTTTCGGAGGAGTTGTGTACACAAACTCTGTATCGTATATAGAATTGTATAGAAAAATGTAGAAAAAAATGGCTAAGTTAAAAAGGTGATATTTTTGTTAAAAAATATTTTTTCGGCATAAAAACACCAAGGTGCACATCTTCAATATGTGTAGAAGACGTGTGTATAATTTCAGAACGATCGACTGAACGGTTTCGGAGGAGTTGTGTACACAAACTCTGTACCGTATATAGAATTGTATATAAAAATGTAGAAAAAATGGCTAAGTTAAAAAGGTGATATTTTTGTTAAAAAATATTTTTTCGACATAAAAACACCAAGGTGCAGATCTTCAATATGTGTAGAAGATGTGTGTATAATTTCAGAACGATCGACTTAACGGTTTCAGAGGAGTTGTGTACACAAACTCTGTACCGTATATAGAATTGTATAGAAAAATGTAGAAAAAATGGCTAAGTTAAAAAGGTGATATTTTTGAAAAAATAAAAAATATTTTTTCGACATAAAAACACCAAGGTGCAGATCTTCAATATGTGTAGAAGATGTGTGTATAATTTCAGAACGATCGACTTAACGGTTTCAGAGGAGTTGTGTACACAAACTCTGTACCGTATATAGAATTGTATAGAAAAATGTAGAAAAAATGGCTAAGTTAAAAAGGTGATATTTTTGTTAAAAAATATTTTTTCGGCATAAAAACACCAAGGTGCACATCTTCAATATGTGTAGAAGACGTGTGTATAGTTTCAGAACGATCTACTGAACAGTTTCGGAGGAGTTGTGTACACAAACTCTGTATCGTATATAGAATTGTATAGAAAAATGTAGAAAAAAAATGGCTAAGTTAAAAAGGTGATATTTTTGTTAAAAAATATTTTTTCGCCATAAAAACACCAAGGTGCACATCTTCAATATGTGTAAGAGTCGTGTGTATAGTTTCAGAACGATCTACTGAACAGTTTCGGAGGAGTTGTGTACACAAACTCTGTATCGTATATAGAATTGTATAGAAAAATGTAGAAAAAAATGGCTAAGTTAAAAAGGTGATATTTTTGTTAAAAAATATTTTTTCGGCATAAAAACACCAAGGTGCACATCTTCAATATGTGTAGAAGACGTGTGTATAATTTCAGAACGATCGACTGAACGGTTTCGGAGGAGTTGTGTACACAAACTCTGTACCGTATATAGAATTGTATAGAAAAATGTAGAAAAAATGGCTAAGTTAAAAAGGTGATATTTTTGTTAAAAAATATTTTTTCGACATAAAAACACCAAGGTGCAGATCTTCAATATGTGTAGAAGATGTGTGTATAATTTCAGAACGATCGACTGAACGGTTTCAGAGGAGTTGTGTACACAAACTCTGTACCGTATATAGAATTGTATAGAAAAATGTAGAAAAAAATGGCTAAGTTAAAAAGGTGATATTTTTGTTAAAAAATATTTTTTCGGCATAAAAACACCAAGGTGCACATCTTCAATATGTGTAGAAGACGTGTGTATAGTTTCAGAACGATCTACTGAACAGTTTCGGAGGAGTTGTGTACACAAACTCTGTATCGTATATAGAATTGTATAGAAAAATGTATAAAAAAATGGCTAAGTTAAAAAGGTGATATTTTTGTTAAAAAATATTTTTTCGGCATAAAAACACCAAGGTGCACATCTTCAATATGTGCAGAAGACGTGTGTATAGTTTCAGAACGATCTACTGAACAGTTTCGGAGGAGTTGTGTACACAAACTCTGTATCGTATATAGAATTGTATAGAAAAATGTAGAAAAAAATGGCTAAGTTAAAAAGGTGATATTTTTGTTAAAAAATATTTTTTCGCCATATAAACACCAAGGTGCACATCTTCAATATGTGTAGAAGACGTGTGCATAGTTTCAGATCGATCGACTGAAAGGTTTCGGAGGACTTGTGTACACAAACTCTGTACCGTATATAGAAATGTTTCGGAGGAGTTGTGTACACAAACCATGCGCTTTTTCTTCAGCCGCCCGCCCCCGCCCGCCCGCCCGCCCGCCCGCCCACAAAATAACAATTTGTTCCCACAAAATAACAATTAGTTCCCTCAATTTAACAATTCGTTCCCATGAATTAACAATTTATTCCCTCGAATTAACAATTTGTTCCCTCAAATTAACAATTCGTTCCCACAAATTGTTTTGGCACCCAGTTGAGAGCGCTGCACCTTTGATCTATTTTGAAGCTGTTTAATGTTATTTAGAGGGAACAAATTGTTATTTCGTGGGAACGAATTGTTAAATCGAGGGGAACAAATTGTTATCTTGGGGAAAAAAATTTAATTCGAGGAAACAACTTGTTATATCGTGAAAACGAATTGTTAATTCGACGGAACGAATTGTTAACTTGAGGGAACGAATAATTATATTGTGGGAACAAATTAATAAAAAAAATCCATGTCCCCTGCAGAGCTCCGTAGAAATCAGAGTTCACCATTTTTGAATTTTGTCTTTTTATGGACACTTACCCAGGGATTCCGCTGGGGAAAAAAAAAAAAATCACCACTTCAAAAAATTGGCAATAAAAAATTACAAAAAAAAAACAATTATTTTTTTTCTTTTTTTCGAAAATTGTAATTTTTTATCGCCAATTGTTTATTTTTATCGCCAATTGCGAAAGTGGCGATCGCCAGCGGAATCCCTGCTTACCATATTTACAGTAGTTCCCCCAACCCCACACCCAAATTTTTAGTAAGTAATATGTTACCGTAATAACCTTAACTCTTTGCATGCTGGGAAATTTGTGGGCTATAAATAGTTAAAAAATATCAGACGAGAATTCATTGTATTTTCTTTTATTTCTCCCTATAAATATCATGAATATGTCTTGGAATTTCATTAGAATTGCGTCCAGAGGACGCAATTCTAATGAAATTCCAAGACATATTTACAAAGAGAAATAAAACATATAGTCCTAATTTGTTTGGCGGATATTTTCGCCGCTATCATGCAAAGAGTTAAGTATTTGGACACTATTAATTTGGGAATGGAATGGAATGGTGCTTAACGGCCCACCAACACAAAAGGGTATCATTTAAGGCCAATTTAGTTTGTGAGAAGGGATGGATTGTGTGACCTAGAGGTTAGGACACTGGATTTCAATACCAGAGGTTGCGACTCCATTCCCCGCCCTAGGCGTGAAAAATAGTATTGCCATCTACAGTGAAACCTCTCTAAACCGGACACCCTGGGCGGTCCCCAGGGTATCCGGCCTAGAGAAGTTTCACTGTAAAATTCTGAGCCTAAGCTATGTGCTATGCGATCACAAACAGACATTATCACCCGAGATAAATGACCAAGAAACTCATCAAAAATAAGAGGTGTCCAGGTCCGGTTTAGAGAGGTTCCACTGTATCGGGTCCTTTGGATGAGACTGGAAACCGAAGTCCAATCCCTATATGACTTTAGCTGTTGCTGGGACGCAAAACCCATTCACTTCACGTTTTTAAGCCAAGGTGATTGATAAGACCCATTTCATATATGCGAGTTGCAATTAGTTGTGTGCATGAAATGTCCATAATTCACACCCATCGTGAAACGGTGTAAATAATGACTCGTGTTTTGTCCATGGGTAGACAAAACCCGAGCCATCATTTACACCGATCCATTATTTACACCGTGGTGTGTAAAGTGTGATTGCAGAAATGGGGCTTATTGGTTTTGCGGCCAGTGTAGATCCAGATCAGACTGTGCTTTCGCACAGTCTGATCAGGACCTGCACTGTTCGCCATTCAATCAATGAAAACCACCCGTCCTGCATCCAACAGTAACAAGCAGTACAGATCGTAATCAGGCTACAGGAGTGTGCTATTTGATCAGGAGCTACACAGGTCACAATCGCAATAAGCAATTTCTCCAGTCACAGACTCATGTCAAGAATCCTCAGAAACGCCGACTATGCATTGTGCAAAACTGAATAGGCTTATAATTTCTTTTTCCTTGCTTGGATCTGCTTCACATTTCACACACGCATTGTTCCAATGGTCCTCTACCGCCCTGTGACAAATCCACAAATCTGTGAAAGCACCAAGTCTGTGACCTTGACCCTGGGCTTAGCGGGGGTGGGACGAATGTGGATTTGTCACAGGGCGGTAGAGACCATTGGAGCAATGCGTGTGTGAAATGTGAAGCAGATCCGAGCAAGGAAACAGAAATTATAAGCCATTTACCCAGCGTTAAGGTTTCGGGACGTACGTACGTTACGTACGTACAGACGCCGGTAACACTATATGCCCCCCTCACCATTCGGTGGCGGGGGCATAAAAATGATCATTATATGCTATAGGTTGCTATAGGTCATCTGAAGCCCATGTTGTGAAGAAACACATACCACAATAAACATAAATATTTGGACACCATTCGCTTTGGGAACCCCTATAAAAATAGGGGTTTCCCCAATAAAAGTTGCATCTACTGGGGTGAACAATACATTTGGTCTGTTTAAAGTCCGAAGGACTCGATCCTCGCAATATGCAATGATATGCAATTGTATGTCACATTATTACTTAAAGGTACATACCCGCTCAGCAGGCACAAAATGTTCTTTATATCAGAGACATCATCTTGGACATTTTCTGGCAAAATAAACATTCATTCACCATTACCCCACGTATTGATTATTATTATACATTTTATATCAGACGTAAGTTTCCACACTGATATCAGGGGCAATAACCATGTTTCTTTAAAATGTTAACAGACATTACTACTTATTCTCTGTATTTATTTTTTGATGTGCAATGATCATACTTTATAATCTGTCTAAATATTATATCTGCATAGCGTGCAATCGTAATTTTTAGAACTGGTGGAATAGCGACACAATTATACACTTATTTAATTCCTATAAAGAACATTTTGTGCTTACTGAGTGGGCATGTACCTTTAAGTTTTAACAGTCAAGCTCACATATAGACCATATAGTATATCACTATATAGGATGACAGAACAGATGATTCTCAGGCGAACCGACAGCTAATATATCTCCGACAGCTAATATATCTCCGCAACACCCCACCGTTTAATTAATTACCCTATAGTCAACAAGCACGAAGTATTCAACTGTTCCAGTTGGATATTTGGTTGTATTTTGTTGGATCAACAGATTTTTATTCAAGAATTATACAACCCACATCCAAATTTGAGGTTTTCCAGCTTTTAAGCAAATGTCGGTCACCGCACATATTTTGCGGGTTGAACTTTTTAAAAACATGGGTCTTACGCCATAAAAAAAATAGTTCTAACAACTTAGTTTGATCGATAAATGTTTTGTTTGCTTTTTTTTTGCGGTAAATTTATGTTACTGCACAGGTTTCCGTAGTCTAAATATACGACGATTAACCGCCATACTCGATTATTCACGGTTTGTAACTGGTTCAGTGCACGAATATAATCTTGCGGTTTTCCAAAAATCTATTTTTAACTTGTTGTTGTTGCTGCTGTGAAATTCCAGTGATTAATTGTAGTAGCGGTTGAAATAAAGACCAAACCTTTGAGAAGAAATAAATGAAGTGTTTGCAATATTATATTAAACCTAGGCATGTGTCAATAATTCTATATATTCCTGGGGGTGGCACCTGTCTAATTCCCACACAGAATCTTTTAGTTGATGTCTAATTCTCACACCTGCAGATTTTGTCTAATTCCAACATATACAGATTCTGCTGTCTAATGTCCTGTGTTTGCCCCCCCCCCCTTTCCCACAACACAGGTAGGGAAGATACTGATAAATGCATAAATGTTCTGTAGAATTCAAATGCGACAATGTAATAGCTGTGAATGTGACCGGACAAAGAAATGACTTATGGTAATTGTGTGGCCGTTCTAGATGCTGATCTGCTAGCACACTCCTGTAACCTGATGAAGATCTATACCGTTTGTTATATGCATAACGATCCTAAGGCTGAACAAAAAAAGCTGTCTTTCCTGTTACCCGACCGGACCATATTTATTTTACCGCCGTCCATAATTTTGATATTGAAAAATCTTTTTTGGTTCCGGGATTTTGGTCCCGGAAAATGTTTTTGGGGGTAATTTTGTACCTGTCCTTTATTTATAACCTGCCATTTCCGTTGGTACAACAATGACATCTACAGCATGTACGCTTTATTTTAGCACCATGTCGACAGAAATATCGCAGTACAAAAAAAAAGCCGTCATACCACACTAATTTTACACCTATTACTTTTAGGCTTAACAGGTTTTTCAAGGACTGGCAATTGGTGTGCAGGCTCATCTGGGTCTAAACTGGTCAAAAAGACAATATACCCGATTTGTCTAGTCAAGCAGACCAGGGTTCGTCTATTGGTAAACAAACCCTGAGTAGGCATATACATGGTTGAAACCTCAAAAGTGTGGGCCTCTGTAGCTAAATGTACATACAAACTTCACAGTATTCACATACTTTCACTAAATGGTGTTACTTACTTATTTGAACAAATTCTCTGACAACCGTTAATTGTTAAACAGAACAGCAGCTTACAAAAGAGACCTTATACTGCTTGCGACCAGCGTTGGCCCTGGTCAGACTGCACATCAGTGCAGTCTGATCAGTGCCTACACTGGTCGAGATTCAGTAAGTGAAGTGCTTAGGCTGTTGTCAGTGAACATATGCATGTACTCATGGTTTAAACTGATTAATATTCAGGACGATCAGGATCTACACTGGTTGCACATGTCCGAACGTCTGATTTATCACCCGTGGCCTAAATACTTGCCAACAACAGTTTGGATTGTGGACATTATTTGGATACTGGGTAAAATGTAAATATACCCGAGATTATGAAAGTATCAAATTATGGTCACGACTACAGACCGATTGAGGGATATAGCCGGTATTTGCGGCTGGTAAACACGAACTGACCTCAGAGAACAGTTGTAACCAGACCATATAATTTGTATCTGAATATATCTGTTCATGTTATCCACATCATTACTAGATTAGCGCTAGATGAACTGCTAACGCAAAACAAGAAATACTATTTTACATTTGCCCAATATTCTGCCCTCCCCCCACCCCACCCATCTCTATTGTCTGTTTGGGAGGGGGAGGGAATATTCAGTGAAAAACTCCCTCCCCCACTTGTTTTTGTCAACGATGACTTTTGATGCATGGATAATAGTCAGCAAAGATGTGATAATATTTCGATGGTCTAGTAACATAAGGTCATAACTGCTATGCTGCTTTAGCATAGCAGTTACGACCTTATGTTACTAGACCATCGATTTGGCAAACATCAACATCTCCAATGCTGGTATTGACCATGTGAGGAGGAGGGTGGGGTATAATATTATTTGGATATTATTTGGTGAATATGGGGGTGGGGATAATATTCGGCCAACATCTTCCCCTGTTGGTGGTGTTTGTGTAATGAGATGGGTGGGTAGGGGGTCGAGGGGGATTTACACCGGTAGTCCATTTATGAAAAGAGGGTTGCTTTTTTCATGCCGCTATAGAGCTAGAGGGCTGTAGTGTTGAAAGTTGTTAAAACCAGTTTAAGCCCATATACAAATTGTTTTTGTCATTATCATAATGACTATTTTCTGTTTATCATTAAAACATAAATGACAACAAATTGTAATCATAATACCTTTAACCCTTTCAACACTAGAGATCTCTGTCCTAATATTTGCAAACAGTGTAGTCCATAATGAGCCTGCTCGTAACGTCTCGTCAAGATCTGCACCATTTGTGGATACTTTTTAATTTTTACAAAACGATCCCGTTCTATGTAATGGAAAACTCATGAAATAGTCCATGTCAGTTACTTAGGGGTGAAAGGGTTAAAGGTTGGCAGTTGGATGATTATTGCAGTCAAATTTCTTTCCGAATTAACCTACTGCATTTGGTAGATCTATGAAGTGTGAAAGCATATTTAAATTTACTATACATGAACATATACATATTTATTTATCTGCTAATTAAATCATCTAAAATATGCTGTCAATCACGTGCTATATCAGAGAAGAGAGACAAATTATTTAAAATTGCTATTTTCTTTATGAACCTGTTCCGGTACACGGTCAACTCTTTGCATGCTAGCGGCGAAAATATCTGCCAAACGAATTAGGAGTATATGTTTTATTTCTCTCTGTAAATATGTCTTGAAATTTCATTAGAATTGTGTCCGGAGGACACAATTCTAATGAAATTCCAAGACATATTCATGACATTTATAAGGACAAATAAAAGAAAAGATAATGAATTTTCATCTGCTATTTTTTAACTAATTATAGACCACAAATGTCCCAGCATGCAAAGAGTTAAATGAGCTTTATAATAGAATAAATACAGGAAAACATATACAGTGGAACCTCTCTAAACAGGACACCCTGGGAAGTCAAAGGGTCTCCGGTTTAGAGAGGTTACACTGTAAAACAGTCAGATGACTACCTCAAGACCTGCATGGATGCTGTGCGATCATGAACATACAGCATCATTGGAGGTAAATGCCAATGAAATACATCAAAATTAACTCTTTGCAT
Source organism: Conchocele bisecta (assembly GCA_029237695.1). Classification (NCBI taxonomy): domain Eukaryota; kingdom Metazoa; phylum Mollusca; class Bivalvia; order Lucinida; family Thyasiridae; genus Conchocele; species Conchocele bisecta. The sequence continues at coordinate 38,113,737 of CM055276.1, forward strand.
GCTAGCGGCGAAAATATCCGCCAAACGAATTAGGAGTACATGTATATGTTTTATTTCTCTCTGTAAATATGTCTTGAAATTTCATTAGAATCGAGTCCTCAGGACTCAATTCTAATGAAATTCCAAGACATATTCATGATATTTACGGGGAGAAATACAAGAAAGTATGATGAATTCTTGTCCGCTAGTTTTGAACTATTTATAGCCCACAAGTTTCCCAGCATACAAAGAGTTAAGTACAACTAACATGTCTCTATGTCCAGTTTAGAGAGGTTCCATTGTAATAGATATTAACCCTTATTCTGTATGCTTTCTCAATTAAAACATTAGATTCTAAAGTGTTGTCAAACAATGTTTGTGATGAATGAAATGGGAAATAAAATATAAACAGCAAACAACAAAATTTAATTCAGCATTGTAAGGGTTAAACATGATTTACAATGAAATTTGCATTATTCCCATCATGAACATGCATTGTTCTCCATTGGAGATGATTCTCATTTGCTGCAAAACATGTTTTTGTTTTAAAACAAGAATTTGGCCACGGAAGCCAAGTGGTATTGCACTTGCAATGGCATTGATTATTATAGGAATGAATGGCCTTTTTTTTTCTCCAGCATTTTAAATAATTCATCAAGAAAATGTGTTTATTTTCTGTTTTCTTAAGAATTATTTTAACTGCGCCTCACGGTTACGGAAAGTAGATCGGCATGGGAGTTTATTGGGATATAAATTTTGGACAGACTTGCTACGGACCAATCAAATGTTAGGGAATTGTGTAAATATTTTTTTGCTGAAATTATCATAATATGACGATGGGCATGCACAGAAGCAGGCATTATTAGTGGGGTTTGGTGGGCCGCGGATTTGTCACAGAACAAAAGAGAACCATCAGAGAAATGCATTTTTCCCAATGTTAAGTTTGTCGGTGCTGACTATGATGGAAAAAGTGCCGACTATTGTCACTTCTGCTACTAAAGCGTGACAAAAAAATTACAAAAATAGACGGCAAATATTTTTCTCCCTTTAGGGGTTAAATAAAATTGTTGGTGCATGCAGAAATTATTCTATTGAATGAAAAGAATAATACAGATATCGATTATTTTGAGGAAATATTTCTTCTATGCATTTCTGTCGTAATATGCTGATATACATGTAGTTGATGGAATTTTCATGAAGCAATACAATATCAGAGCTCCAGTTAAGGTGCGTATTGTCGTATTTTACGCAATTATTTTAGCTCAATACGCATTGATTATCAAACGTGGGAGTACAAAATACGCACAGCAATGTGAAAATATGCATTGATTTTCAAAGTGAGTAGTGAAAATACTGTTTGCTTTTTGCGGCTCAAATAAGTGAATGTTTAATTTTTTTATATTTTTTATCATTTGTTCCCTATTTAGTAATGAAGAAAATCAATAACCTATTTGTAAAAGTAAAATACGCAATGATTTTGAAATCAGGGGGTATAGTACGCTTTAGACACAAAGCTATTCTGGAGCCTTGCAATATGTTTCAAAAATAAATGTTCTTCTATACATATCTGCAATACAATATTGATATAGCTGATGGAATGTCGATGAAGCAATACAATATGTTTAAACTAGAAATGTGGCCTGTCGGCACACGAATGCCCCACTGGCAGCCACAGAAAACGAGGCACCTTTGAAAACACAGAGGGCCAGAGAAGCATGGATTTGTCACAGCATGAAAACAGACCATCAGAGCAATGGGTCTGTGAAATATCTAGCAGATCCATGAAAGGAAAGCGACATTATAAGACACTTACCCCGTGTTTCAAACACCGTGGATTTTTCACAGGGCGTACGTAGAGGACCATTAGAGCAATAATAATTTTTCTTCTATACATTTCTGCAATAAGGCCATGAAAAAGTACATGTACATGTACTTTGGTTCTCAGATATCGCTGATCCCTGCACGTCGAGCATTTTATCACATGAGAAATAAAAACACTGTATGTTAAATATGTTAAATCCAATCATGTCTGACAAAAAGCTGGTGATTTTTCACGTCTAAAAAGGTTATAGTAACTTTAAGAACATAGATGCATATGGCGACTTGTAAACAACGAGAGACAAACATCTGAAACAAACAAAATATTACAAAAATCCACCCTCACACGTCACATCCCGCAAACCATGTGTCTGAGAACCAAAGTAGTTTTTGATGGCCTAATATATCGATATAGGTGATGGGATTTTCTTGAAGCAATAACATATACCGGTATGTAAAAAAAATTAATTTTAAATCAAACATGACAAGACTGCTACAAGTAGCCTTACCTGTGGCCAGCTATCAGCAGCAAGTCCAAAATTAATCTTGTCCACTTGACCCTTAAAACGTTGAATTGAATTTGATCCTCTGCTGTTTATTTTCAGTTTTCATCAATGAAAACTGATATTAACCCTCCAATTATGATGTGATTCCAAAAAATGTTGTTTTTTTTCTTCAGAATTAAGACAAAACTGAAAAACAGCAATATACATTTCCAGCCGTGTAATGTGTTTCACCCTTACACTTCTGAATTAAATTTTGTCGTCTGCTGTTTATTTTCTATTTTTCTCATCAAGAACATCATTTGACAGCACTTTAGAATCATTTCCAGTGGAAATGATTCTAAAATGCTATCAAACCATGTTTCTATTGAGAAAAATCAAAATATAAAGAAACAGCAGACGACAATTTTTGTCTCCCACCTTTTAAGAATTAATCTTCCTTTCCAGTGGAAATTATCTAAAATCTAAACAAACAATGTTTCTATCCAGAAAATAGGTAAAGCATAAAATAAAATCAACAGCAGATTACAACTATCATGTCCCACCTTTTAAGGACAATTAATCTGTCCACTTGAATGTTCCAAGGTAATCCGCTCCAATGGCGAATGGTTCAGATATTACAGTACCGGTCCATCTCAAACGTTAACACTTTCATACTTTACGGCCTCCATCAAGTAGCCGTTCCTTCACGGGTTGGTTACCTGTAAAATACAAACCACTGGTGAGATGACATATTAACCCTAAATATTCGGACACAATTTGGATTGGCAAATCCCTATTAAATATTACGTTAAATACACTACGCTACGTGATTACTCACTCAAAAGTTGACAAAATTTCCCAAGCAAATTCTATTCTGCATTTGCTCTGAACATTTTGTCAACATTCAACGCCATTTACAGAAAATATCGTAAATTTTGTAAATATTTTTAGTGAGATATGGCATGGCTTATCTCATTAGTGTATTATGAGCCAATAAATGCGTATGTGTTATTGTTCACATTTTGGATTGTTAAGGAAATAAATGCGAGGAGCTTCCGGCCTTCGTCCAGTATTCCCGCGACTTTTCCAAGTTTATATCCCCGATAAATTCCACAAAAAGGTCATTCATTCATTATAATTCCAGCATTTGAAATAAATTCATCAAGAAAATGTGTTTATTTTCAGTGTATTCTGTCATAACATTTTTTTCACATTGTACCAGGTACACATATGTATATAATATGTTGCGGTTAGACCATTAGATGATATGATTGTAAAACTGATATGTGGTTAACCACTAATAGTCAGGGCGCCTAAGTATTCCCTGGAAAACTGAATAGAGAACGCTGAACCTCTCGGAAAATCTTTGTGTAACTAACCTATGTCGCTGTGGTGGTGTGATGTCAGCAAAACGTGATCCCACAGAAACCGTGTTATTCAAGATGGCCGCCGAGATGGCCGCCAACAATTAACAGAAATATATCGGAAGTTACACTAATTACTATTGAGTGACATAAACAAAACGACTGGGGGTGGAGTTCGTAAAATCCATTGTATATCTCAAGTTTAAAAATTAGCCGGGTTAGGTAATTCAAGATGGCCGCCAAGATGGCCACTTATAACTGAAAAGCAATGATTTTGAACTATAATGATTAACATAATTATGATGTATGCTTTATATGTTTTAATAAGTTCCCCATCAGTGAACATTATTTAAGAAATCAGTACTGAGCGACACCATATCAATGAAAATGTAATACAAGATGGCTGCCAAAAAGAGCATTGAGTAATACAATACTATATAACTTTTAAGCTAATTGTCATCGAATGATGGTATCTTCTATCCGTACTCTTTTATGGACTTTTAGATTGTAATGAAACACGTTGTAACCCGCCCCAATTTATTTTATCAATGATATTGTTACCATTTCACTTAGACAATTATACACTTCCCATTGATTTTCTGATTACGTAATATCAACCTGTGTTGATTGTTGTTAGTGTCTGTTGTATATGATCAATTGGCACTTATTTGTACTTATTTGCTATGGTTCACATCACAGTGAAGGATCATAGTCCTCCTCCTCATCGTCACTGAGTCCCACAATATAATAACTTACATTGCTGCACAATTCGTCATCTGCTCCACACTGACATATTTCAGAACAATTCATAGTATGTGACCTGCAGGAGCAGTGGGACTGGCATTTCGTCTTCTTACAACCACACTTTATCGGATGGGATACCACTGTCGGGGCCAGGGGCTCCATTGTTGGAATCGGTAGTAAAGAACAACAGACATTGTCCGTTTTCCAGCCATATTCAATTGGTGGTGGTAAATCTTGGTTTGGAACATCATCCTGATACCACATCATTGCCTGGCAATGTGCTCTTGCAATTGCCTGCTTCAGTGCTCCTAGGATAGGGGGCAATTTTTGACCCTCTGTTTCTTTGGGAGGAGTTTACATCTCGATTCACCAACATTAGTAATACTGGCTCCGAGATTATAGAGCTGGCATACAAATATCTCGATAGATTCCGAAGTCTTTGATGTCAGACTCCTGGAAGCAATCAAATCAAGAAATGCAGATGTTACTTCAGCGGAACAATTATTTAGTGTTTTCCAACAATTGAATTTGCCCTTTCCGGCACACGTTCCAGTCTGGTCAGCTCCGCTGAACGCATGATAGCCTGACAATGCTTCGGTCCTCAGGACCCCAAGAGCACGAACAATCGGGGCTAACGGCTTTTGTTCCCAACTCCTGTGACAAATTACATGCCCTCACAAAGTTGGCTGTACCGACGAATGGCAAGCGCTGGTAACAAATTGATATTTGTATCAGCCTCTTATTGTGAGCTACGCAGGTGCTGTACATTTATACCGTTTGCAAAATCATCTTTTCTTGAAGTGACAACGAATGTCTTTTCACTGTTTTCAAAATGTTGCAGCGATTTCTGAGCCAGGCAAACAGTGAGCTCAGCTTTTGTTCTAGTGTCCGATAGGAACTGATTTGCTGTGACCTTTACAAGAGGTGTGGTATCTGTAACGTGAGACAATCCGTGGCTTGTTATTCTGTCGTCTCTTGCGTGCGACTTCTTTCAGGGAACTTTCAGCGTCGTCATTATCTTTCGAAAATCAGAAAGTGGCCAGACCAATCCGCACAAGTATTGACCCACTCTGGTTTTCCCATTGACTGAAGTACAGCCATTCCGTCTATAACAGTAAGTAAACATTCTTGAACGGAACTGGGGCTTGTTCGGCTTCCGTTTTGTGTGATGAGTCACACGATTCAGGTGCAATTGAAGCTTCCTTTTTGTACGATAATTCACAAGATTCGATCGCATGTGCCTTCCAATACTTCAATCAATCTGCTCTTGTCTGTACGCCGTAGTAGTTCCCCAGTCATTCCAAACAAGACACGTGGGACTGAGGTGAACTCATGATGTCTGATGGTTTCTTTCAAATCGATTTATGTCCTTGATCGAAAAACAATCAGCGAAAAAGCTCGATCATCTTTCATCTTGACAACTTGGCCAGTCAACTTATGCATTGTTGTCTTTCTGGCACTTTTCCACATCTTAAGTTGGGCCTTTTCAGTTTGTTCCAGCTGTGTGATCTATCTTGGATGATTCTTTCACCACCATATGATGTGTACATTGTTTGGCATATCTCATCGCGATTGCATACATCTTTACATTCGAAATGACATTCACAAGGTCTTTGGTCTTGCTAGTAAATGGATTGTTTGACTCTACGAAAAGAATCTTCAGCATAGCTATGTTATGCTCTTGTCTCCTTCACACAACCTATTTGAGGTCATGGTGTTGTACTCGTTGTATTGAGTCTAGCCCAGCCATCTGCTGTGCTTCTTCGGCCAGTCTACCAAGCTCTGGTGCAACCGAGAAGAATCGCTCGTGTGCAATGGGGTTGGGAGTAATACCCACAAGTAGTCCAGTGATTTTAATGGTGCGATTGATGTGTTCAAGCGCGTGATCAACACCAATGGTACAAACTGGTATGTAATTCTTGTGTGATGAAAAGTTTCCAGCAGCGAACTCCTGATATATATCTGTGTCAGTCGTTTCGAGAGCTCTCATCTCGGCAAGATAGAGCGGAGCAAGCCTTGCATATGTTTGTTAGCCATATGTTTTTGCAAAGCTCACCGAGAGAAGCTAGGTTGAGGTCCCATAAGCCGTCACGTGTGGCTCGGATGCATGTGTACATCAACATTACCATTTGCATGTATCGTTGCAGAAACTTGAAGTGCGGACTCTCGACTTATTTTGTCTGATCAAACTGGGTCATGACCTCTAGAAGCTTGCTGGATTCAAGCATCTCTAACACGACTCGTTGTTCATTTTGTCGCGAATGGCGTCTGCACAACTTTTGTCAATCTGCTGTGCACGTGTTTACACAAGAGTCCTTCAGGTCAGGATTTTCCTTGAAGAATACATCAAGACAAAGATCATCGACTGCACGGACTGTAGTAATATTAGTTTCGAGCGTGCTTTTCATGTGTCTAGCTTCAAAGATTTGATGTGTTGTGGCTGGACCATATATGTCTGCCTCAGTCTGTGCTTCATTCAAACCGCAGTCCTCAACATAGATGCCAACTGCTCTGAGGGCTGCCATTACCGTTGCATTTCACCCAGTCTGAGCATCCATTTACCCAAGCAATCATCTCGGCTCATGTCCAACTTCTTGGCGTACTCATACAGAGCCACATCCAGAGTGAGTAGTCTTCCGGTCAGCACCAGTGACTACGCCATTGATGTGCTGTGCATGTTTAAAAACTGTCAGGGTTTGCTATTCATGAGCAGGTGCTATCAAAGGCACAGCAGCAACTTCAGTCAACGGTTTTGTTGATGCTACAGAAGAATTGTTGGCTATCCATGTTGGGATATTGTACTTTTCAGATTTGCTAGTTTTGCTGTGAGGTGGAGTCTCTCCGTGCATTTCATCTTCGACTGCTTTCGGTAGATCTTTGTCAGCTCGCTCGTTGGAGGTATTATCCATGTATTCGGACTCACAAACCTCGCTTGTGCGCATAATACTACGTGCAATTAACCAGTCCTGTGGTGTGGTGTTGTAAGGCTTGCTGGTACTTTTGCCAGAGCCAGGCATGAAACTTTGAAATATAGAATTGTTGCTAGTTTGCACACTAGGTGCATAGCAAGGGACCAGATCTGTAACAGTTGAAGACTTCAGGGAACGCTCTCTGGCCAGATCAGGTGCAAAATAGGAAAGCGTAAAGGAATCATGAATCCCATTTTTACCCTTCACATTGCTCCCAACCAAAGCAATTTGAAGTTGGTAATAAAATAATGACCTTTACGTGAACCACGGGTCAACATTTCAACAAATCCGAAAGAGCATCAGTGGTCGAACAATTTTGTAGTTTCGATCGTTCCGATTGGCTTGTCAGTTCATGAGAAAATGGTTAATAATTTGACCCACTTTTGGGATGGCGGCCATAATGGATTGCGTGGCACAGTCATTTTTTTTATTACATTTGAAAAGGCTTCAGCAAAGAATAATCCTGTAACATTTGGCCAACATCCGCCAAGCGGTTCATGAGATATAGCATATAGAAGTTGGTAATTGAAGAATGATCATGTTACCTTTCAGCGGCCATCTTGGATGACCTAATTGTATGTAATAATGACATTAGCTTGGTACTTGACCATCCCATTTGATCAATTACACGCTCCATAAACGAGTTCGCCACGTATTACAGATACCATTACAGGGGTACCGGTCCCGATTGGTACCGGTACCGGCTTATAGAGGTCGCCCAAAAATGGCCGTAGTTAATACTTCTAAAAATAGATAAAAACATGTCGATACCTAAAAATAGTAACATACATCGGACGTTGACATAACTGTATCTGACGATACAGTAAAAACGGAATGGAATGTAGCATTTTAAACGTCACAGTGTTGCCATCGCATGTAAACTGAAGATTTATCGCGGAAATTGACCGTTGACCTTTGGTACAAGATCAAGGTCATTGAAAGTCATCAGAAAAAATGACAACATCGCTTTTCTTGTTGTTTGGACTTTACAGAATACATTTATAATGGTTGCCAAAATTTATCAGAGCGTGTGAACGGGAATGTAGAATGGACGCACTGGCGCCTGCACTATAATGTCCGCATCTGTCTTTCATTGAGAATCCTCATTTAACCTTTTATTCTTGGAAACACATAAAAACATATTATTCCCACAATGAAGATTGTCACAGTAGTTATGATTAGTAATATTGTACTGGTTTCTCACAATAACAATGTATTTGGATACAATTTGTTTTGGGAAACCCCTATTCTATAGGGGTTTCCCAAAGCAAGGTGTGTCCTAATACAGTAGACGCTATTTTTCAATTTTGGCAAGTGTCTAACCCACCATGTGAAGCTGGGCAAGGATTATTCAAGCCATGAAGGATGTCACACATCTTGCCATCACCTAAGGTGTCAAGAGGTTACCAAGACGCATACTTCAGTAACTAAAGTGATTGCCCTCAGACGACACAGACCCTGGGAGAAGATTTTGCAACTGGACAAACATCACAAGTTTACAAGGCAATGCAAATAAATACCGCTTAGGACACAGAACATTAATTATGAGTTTATCATCCTTTTGGGATAAACATGCAAGGTATGCTAATAATGTAGTCTCTTTGTTTCCTATTTGATAAAAGCCCCACAAATCGAAAAGTCAAAAAGGGGAGAAAATTCACGACACTGTTGATTGATTGGTGTTTAATGGCCTATCAATAACTAAGGTCATTTAAGGCAGGGCCAATGGTTTCGATCGCGTATTTAACCTGCTGCATTAGGGGAAAAATCCCAAGATTGGAACGGAATATTTACATTGAAAAATAAATGGGCCGCACCATACGAAAACCGGTCTTAATGACAACGTCATGAAAAGCGGTAAACGACGATCCAATTGTCTAATGTCTCTGTAAAAGTTCACATTTTGCCCTCCCATTTACGTTTACTGGTGTCAGTTAACATTACGTGTGAACAGAAAACGGAAAATGATAACTTACTGAAACTTTGACTAATATGAGACGCGATGCCTTGTACGTTAGTACACATTTTTGATGTCATAACGTGACGTCACATACGTGTGACGTCACTGAATGTGAATCCATGTTTGACGTTATGGCTATGGTGTCGTGACAAAATAGTATAGCAAGGATACTTGCACGAGTACCTCGCAGCATCAATGACTTAGAAATGCTTGAGGCGCTGTACATTGTCGCCTAACTGTCATTCTTTGACATTGTCACTCTTTTTCGTCGGTTGTCCTTATGAATTCAAAATGGTGAACGCATAATTTAACTGGCTACATATCAGCGAAGTCTTCCCTTACACTGCACTTTGATTCCAAAATAATCTTAAATATGACAACCTAGTGTACGTCAATGATCTTGGTAAGTTGAGACTATTGAACAATAGTATTGTAATGAACAATACTTAGCGAATGGTATGCCATTTAATGCCACTCATTTTATCAAAAAAGCAGACTATTGTTCGAAGCGGCTCATTTGAAATTTAGACGCATATACTGTGTGCATGTGTGTTTTCTAAATTTATATTATTTACACACCTGACAACATTGACAACAAACAAAGCACACAGACGTGCATTATTTAGTACAATGTAGTACAATGTAAGACAAGAGGGCCATGATGGCCCTAATTCGCTCACCTGACTCCATGAACACCAGAGGAGAATGTGACATTGAGTTCATGTGTTTTAAAAAAATGGTGCTATTTTTAGATGTCGGTCATCTTGGATTAAGCGATGACTATCATTTTACCAAATCTGAAAATGCATCACCCAAGGATCTTAACTTCCTATGAAGTTTGGCCAGCATCAACCATGTGGTTCCTGAGAAAAAGACGTTCAAAATCTTGAATAAATGGACCTTTTGGTGACCATCATGGATGACATAATCATCCGATTCCGACAAATATTGCACCAGAGTGATCACCTCATCGATACCTTCAATTTGATATATGGCATGACCATATTCGGTCAAAAATAAAATTTTACCCCAATTTTACCCCACGGGCCATGCCCGTTCTTTACCCCGAGGTCACCATTTTCACAAAATTGAAAGAGCATTGTAAATCGATCATTCCTACCAAGCTTAGTCGAAATCCGACTAGCGGTTCATGAGAAGAAGATTTTTTAAGAATTTATGCTATTTTTAGACGGCGGCCATCTTCGATTAGCGATGACCTCCATTTTAACAAATTTGAAAAGGGTTCACCCATGGACCATAACTTTTAAGTTTGGCTACCATGGGCCAAGCGGTTGATGTGAAGAAGAATTTTGAAATCTCTAATAAAAGAACGACCTTTTGACATTTCGGTGGCCATCTTGGATGACATAACAATCCGATTTCAACAAAAAATGTACCTGAGTGATCGCCTCATTGATACCTTCGATTTGATAAATAACATGACCATATTTGGTCAAAAATAAAATTTGACCCCAATTTGACCCCACGGGCCAGGCCTATTTTTGACCCCGGGGTCACCATTTTAACAACTTTAAAAGAGCAATGGACATCGATCATTCCTACCAAGTTTCGTCGAAATCCGGCAAGCGGTTCTTGAGAAGATTTTTTAATAATTTATGCTATGTTTAGATGGCGGCCATCTTGGATTAGCGATGACCTCCATTTTAACAAATCTGAAAAGGCTTCAACCATGGACCATAACATTTAAGTTTGGCTACCATGGGCCAAGCGGTTCATGTGAAGAAGAATTTTGAAATCTCTAATAAAAGAACAACATTTTTACCTTTCGGCGGCCATCTTGGATGACATAACCATCTGATTTCGACAAAAAATGCACCAGAGTGATCGCCTCATTGATACCTTCAATTTGATATATGACATGACCATATTCGGTCAAAAATAAAATTTGACCCCAATTTGACCCCACGGGCCACGCCCATTTTTGACCCCCTGGTCACCATTTTAACAACTTTGAAAGAGCAATGGACATCGATCATTCCTACCAAGTTTCGTCGAAATCCGGCTAGCAGTTCTTGAGAAGAAGAATTTTTAAGAATTTATGCTATTTTTAGACAGCGGCCATCTTGGATTAGCGATGACCTCCATTTTAACAAATCTGAAAAGGCTTCACCCATGGACCATAACATTTAATTTTGGCTATCATGGGCCAAGCGGTTCATGTGAAGAAGAATTTTGAAATCTCTAATAAAAGAACGACATTTTGACCTTTCGGCGGCCATCTTGGATGACATATCCATCTGATTTCGACAAAAAATGCACCAGAGTGATCGCCTCATTGATACCTTCAATTTGATATACGACATGACCATATTCGTTCAAAAATAAAATTTGACCCCAATTTGACCCCACGGGCCACGCCCATTTTTGACCCCGGGGTCACCATTTTAACAACTTTGAAAGAGCAATGTACATTGATCATTCCTACCAAGTTTTGTCGAAATCCGGTTGGCGGTTCTTGAGAAGAAGATTTTTTAAGAATTTGTGCTATTTTTAGACGGCTGCCATCTTGGATTACGTAATGACGTCATTTTAACAATTTTGTAATCCCCCTACCTAAGGACAATGACCATGAAGTTTGGTGACTATAGACCCAATGGTTACCGAGGAGAAGACGTTTGAAAATGTTCACGGACGACGGACGACGACGGACGACGGACGACGACGGACACATTGTGGTAACAATAGTTCACATGAGCTTTGCTCAGGTGAGCTAAAAATTAACAACAACCTGGCAAAGTCGGACTTCTTAAATGTGTAAATGTTGGAGACCTGTGCATCTGTGCAGTCTAATCAGTGTCTGCAATGATTGCAAATATACTAGTAATTGATACATTCATATAACCATATTTACAAGTGGTAATTTTAAAGAATATTTACATTGTTATCAAACGGCAATCGTACGGCTGATTCAATGTGATATTTTTGAAAGTCGCTAAATATTATGTGACACCGTACATGTAAGTGGTAGCAGATACAGATAGAAATAAGTTGGCTACGTCCTTGGTGGCTACAATTATGTATTACAACTAGAAAAAGTCCATGGCGCGCCATCGCAATATACCCACTTTCCCCAAATGCTAAGTCCGAAAGGGGGAGGTAATCCATGATGGAGGGTCGGATAAAAAATCTTAATTCACTTTGCGCATCAGCACATCAAAATGAAGCTAGGAACCAAATATCAGACGCGTAGGTATTAAGGTGAAAAAGTTTTTCGACCTACGAGGAAAAATAGTGAAATTCTAAGTACGAAAGGGGGAGATAATCCATGATGGATAATGGAAGGTCGGATCAAAAATTCGAATTCACTTTGCGCATCATAACGAAGCTACATATCAAATATCAGAAATGTAGGTATTAAGTTGAGAAAGTTTTTCGACTTACAATGAACTAGATATGTGGCCTGTCGGCACACGAATGCCCCCGCTGGCAGCCAAAGAAAACGAGGCATATTTGATTACAAGCCATTTACCCGAGTACGGACGGACACCGGTAACACTATATGCCCCACTCACCATTCGGTTGCGGGGGCATAAAAAGGTGAAGGTGAAGGTCAAAGTACTGGGTGGTGGAGTGTGTAGGGCATGTTCATATGTATCATGTGTATAAATATTTAAGCGATTGGCAAAAGTATTGAGAAGTTATTGTAGGATTGAGAAACGTGCACGTAGATTTGTGCCAAAGTGCTCAGTAAACATTTAAAGTAGAAAAGGTGAAGGTCAAAGGTCAAGGTCGAAGTACTGGGTGGTGGAGTGTGTAGGGCATGTTCATATGTATCATGTGTATAAATATTTAAGCGATTGGCAAAAGTATTGAGAAGTTATTGTAGGATTGAGAAACGTGCACGTAGATTTGTCCCAAAGTGCTAAGTAAACATTTAAAGTAGAAAAGGTGAAGGTCAAAGGTGAAGGTCGAAGTACTGGGTGGTGGAGTGTGTAGGGCATGTTCATATGTATCATGTGTATAAATATATAAGCGATTGGCAAAAGTATTGAGAAGTTATGGCAGGATTGAGAAACGTGCACATAGATTTGTCCCAAAGTGCTAAGTAAACATTTAAAGTAGAAAAGGTGAAGGTCAAAGGTCAAAGTCGAAGTACTGGGTGGTGGAGTGTGTAGGGCATGTTCATATGTATCACGTGTATAAATATTTAAGCGATTGGCAAAAGTATTGAGAAGTTATTGTAGGATTGAGAAACGTGCACGTAGATTTGTGCCAAAGTGCTCAGTAAACATTTAAAGTAGAAAAAGGTGAAGGTCAAAGGTCAAGGTCGAAGTACTGGGTGGTGGAGTGTGTAGGGCATGTTCATATGTATCATGTGTATAAATATATAAGCGATTGGCAAAAGTATTGAGAAGTTATGGTAGGATTGAGAAACGTGCACATAGATTTGTCCCAAAGTGCTAAGTAAACATTTGTAGAAAAGTGAAGTGCGTGAAGGTCGAAGTACTGGGTGGTGGAGTGTGTAGGGCATGTTCATATGTATCATGTGTATAAGTAAGTAAACATTTAAAGTAGAAAAGGTCAAAGGTGAAGGTCGGTGAAGGTCGAAGTACTGGGTGGTGGAGTGTGTAGGGCATTGTTCATATGTATCATGTATAAATATTTAAGCGATGGCAAAAGTAGTTGAGAAGTTATTGTAGGATTGAGAAACGTGCACATTAGATTTTGTCCCAAAGTGCTAAGTAAACATTTAAAGTAGAAAAGGTGAAGGTCAAACGTGAAGGTCGAATTCCGTCAAGTACTGGGTGGTGGAGTGTGTAGGGTATGTTCATAGTATCATGTGTATAAATATTTAAGCGATTGGCAAAAGTATTGAGAAGTTATTGTAGGATTGAGAAACGTGCACGTAGATTTGTCCCAAAGTGCTAAGTAAACATTTAAAGTAGAAAAGGTGAAGGTCAAAGGTCAAGGTCGAAGTACTGGTTGGTGGAGTGTGTAGGGCATGTTCATATGTATCATGTGTATAAATATTTAAGGGATTGGCAAAAGTATTGAGAAGTTATTGTCGGATTGAGAAAAGTGCACGTAGATTTGTCCCAAAGTGCTAAGTAACATTTAAAGTAGAAAAGTGAAGGTCAAAGGTCAAGGTCGAAGTACTGGGTGGGTGGTGGAGTGTGTAGGGCATGTTCATATGTATCATGTGTATAAATATTTAAGGGATTGGCAAAAGTATTGAGAAGTTATTGTAGGATTGAGAAACGTGCACGTAGATTTGTCCCAAAGTGGTAAGTAAACATTTAAAGTAGAAAAGGTGAAGGTCAAAGGTCAAGGTGGAAGTACTGGGTGGTGGAGTGTGTAGGGCATGTTCATATGTATCATGTGTATAAATATTTAAGCGATTGGCAAAAGTATTGAGAAGTTATTGTAGGATTGAGAAACGTGCACGTAGATTTGTCCCAAAGTGATAAGTAAACATTTAAAGTAGAAAAGGTGAAGGTCAAAGGTTAAGGTCGAAGTACTGGGCGGTGGAGTGTGTAGGGCATGTTCATATGTATCATGTGTATAAATATTTAAGCGATTGGCAAAAGTATTGAGAAGTTATTGTAGGATTGAGAAACGTGCACGTAGATTTGTCCCAAAGTGATAAGTAAACATTTAAAGTAGAAAAGGTGAAGGTCAAAGGTCAAGGTGGAAGTACTGGGTGGTGGAGTGTGTAGGGCATGTTCATATGTATCATGTGTATAAATATTTAAGCGATTGGCAAAAGTATTGAGAAGTTATTGTAGGATTGAGAAACGTGCACGTAGATTTGTCCCAAAGTGATAAGTAAACATTTAAAGTAGAAAAGGTGAAGGTCAAAGGTTAAGGTTGAAGTACTGGGTGGTGGAGTGTGTAGGGCATGTTCATATGTATCATGTGTATAAATATTTAAGCGATTGGCAAAAGTATTGAGAAATTATTGTAGGATTGAGAAACGTGCACGTAGATTTGTCCCAAAGTGCTAAGTAAACATTTAAAGTAGAAAAGGTGAAGGTCAAAGGTCAAGGTGGAAGTACTGAGTGGTGGAGTGTGTAAGACATGTTCATATGTATCATGTGTATAAATATTTAAGCGATTGGCAAAAGTATTGAGAAGTTATTGTAGGATTGAGAAACGTGCACGTAGGTTTGTTCCAAAGTGTCAAGCAAACATTGAAAGTGGAAAAGGTCAAGGCCAAAGGTCAAGGTCGAAGTACTGGGGGGTGGAGTGTGTAAGGGATGTTCATATGTATCACGTGTATAAATATTGACATAATATGTGAAGCCATGTAGAAGTTACTAAAGAATATAATATCGGGACGTACGGACGGGACGGACGTACGGGACGGACGTACGGACGGACGCTGGTAACACTATATGCCCCCGTACCTTTCGGTAGCGGGGGCATAAAAATAGGGAAATTCTGAGTCCGAAAGGGGGAGATAATCCATGATGGAGGGTCGAATCAAAAATCCGAATTCACTTTGCGCATGTGCACATGATAACGAAGCTACATAGAAAATATCAGGCGCGTAGGTGTGAAGGTGAAAAAGTTTTTCGAGTTACAAGGAAAAAATGGGAAATTCTGAGTCCGAAAGGGGGAGATAATCGATGATGGAGGGTTGGATGAAAAATCCGAATTCACTTTGCGCATCTGCACATGATAACGAAGGTACATACCAAATATCAGGCGCGTAGGCATGAAGGTGAAAAAGTTTTTCGAGTTACAAGGAAAAAATGGGAAATTCTGAGTCCGAAAGGGGGAGATAATCCATGATGGAGGGTCGGATGAAAAATCCGAATTCACTTTGCGCATCTGCACATGATAACGAAGCTACATACCAAATATCAGGCGCGTAGGTATGAAGGTGAAAAAGTTTTTCGAGTTACAAGGAAAAAATGGGAAATTCTGAGTCCGAAAGGGGGAGATAATGGATGATGGAGGGTTGGATGAAAAATCCGAATTCACTTTGCGCATCTGCACATGATAACGAAGGTACATACCAAATATCAGGCGCGTAGGCATGAAGGTGAAAAAGTTTTTCGAGTTACAAGGAAAAAATGGGAAATTCTGAGTCCGAAAGGGGGAGATAATCCATGATGGAGGGTCGGATGAAAAATCCGAATTCACTTTGCGCATCTGCACATGATAACGAAGCTACATACCAAATATCAGGCGCGTAGGTATGAAGGTGAAAAAGTTTTTCAAGTTACAAGAAACGTGACGGACGTACGGACGTACGGACATACGGACGGACGGACACTCGTGACGAAAACAATATACCCATTTTTTCCCAAAAAAGTGGGTATAATTATCATGATTATTGTGTCGCAGTAAATGTGCATGTGACACAATACCAACACACTAAATACTAAAACATGTTTGGCCCAGTGTCACCATGATGCGATATGCCAGGAGCGGCGTATATTTTGGCACTACCATAATTTTACATCTGTGATACGGTTATTTTTCTGAAAATTTCCAAATAGTATTTTTATGTTGATTTTTGAAACATTCGACAGGCGAAACAGTAAATTAAACGAATTAAGCCCTGTGCCAAGTTCCATTTGTTACATAATACTGATTCTGTGATGGTGTTATCTAAAAATTACCGGTTGTATGGTTATTTAGTTTCAAATGTCAGGGCACAAGTCATCCATATATTATAAAAGATAATCGACAAAATCACTACGTGTTTCCTTGAAGGAAACGGAAAAAACAGACAACCGGCTGAACCACTATGGAAACAACTGTAAAATTCTGCTAGGTGTATCCAGCATTAAAATGTTTGTGAGCCACAAATAGTATTTAAAGCGTACGGTTATAAATAGGACAATGACACAACTATTTCAAGTGTCAAAATCCGACGTGACGTTGGTAAATTTAAGCGTAACTTTGCGACGTCATTTTCAGGCTTTCATGACGTTGTCATTAAGGCTGGTTTTCACAGAGCGCGGCCCATATTATTCCCACAATGAAGATTGTCACAGTAGTTATGGTTAGTATTATTGTACTGGTTTCTCACAATAACAATGTATTTGGATACCATTTGTTTTGGGAAGGGGTTTCCCAAAGCAACATGTGTCCGAATACAGTAGACGCTATTTTTCAAGCTAGGATCTTGCACTGGCCAATTTTAGCAAGTGTCTAACCCACCATGTGAAGCTGGGCAAGTAATTACTCAAGCCATGAATTAGGACGTCACACATCTTGCCATCACCTAAGGTGTCAAGAGGTTACCAAGACGCATACTTCAGTAACTAAAGTGATTGCCCTCAGACAACACAGACCCTGGGAGAAGATTTTGCAACTGGACAAACATCACAAGTTTACAAGGCAATGTAAATAAATACCGCTTAGGACACAGAACATTAATTATGAGTTTATCATCCTTTTGGGATAAACATGGAAGGTATGCTAATAATGTAGTCTCTTTGTTTCCTATTTGATAAAAGCCCCACAAATCGTCAAATTGGCCCTAATAAGAGTTACAAGGTAAAGTTGCGAAATTCAAAGTCGAAAAGGGGAGAAAATTCATGACACTGTTGATTGATTGGTGTTTAATGGCCTATCAATAACTAAGGTCATTTAAGGCAGGGCCAATGGTTTCGATCGCGTATTTAACCTGCTGCATTAGGGGAAAAATCCCAAGATCAGAACGGAATATTTACATTGAAAAACAAATGGGCCGCGCCTTCGAAAACCGGTCTTAATGACAACGTCATGAAAAGCGGTAAACGACGTCGGAAAAACGACGATTCAAATTGTCTAACGTTGAAAAATGTACAGATGTCACTTCAACTATCCTAAAACTCGAGAGAAATTGGTAACTGGCCTGGCCTTCTGCTACAAGTTCAGCATCATCGGGATCCATCTAGCCATATGTCTCCTCATATTTAAATATTTTTAATCACACAATGAGTTAAACCGATCTGGCATTTCACGAAAAGTGGTCAGTTGACCAAGACTTTTACTTTGGGTCACAACGTCTGACGACGTCACTTTTGGACGTCCATGTCTGGTCTGGCCTTTCGCGCCTTCATGTCCATTGTCTATCTAACTGTATCATTTGTATATTATCATCAAGATGATGGACTTTCTCCATATATATCTCATCATCAATATCTTGTGTGTTGTGTTAAAATACAAACTTAAATATCATCTCTTGGTTTTTCCGGCATATTCTCTTAGATAGAGCTGGCAGTCGTTACACTACGTCATGTCCGGTCAGATTTTAAAAATATGTTGTCGCATACGAAATGTTAAATGATGTCGCTATTATTCCCCAAAAGTATTACAGACAGCAGTAAACAACAGGGAAACGCCAACACTTCTCACTCTGCCTTATTTGAAAATTATTCATACGAAATTACGTTACTTGGGCCTCAATCCAAAACATGACGTTACATTAACAACTGCAACACGAGCCATAAACATTATTTTATAATTTGGTTGACATGCGATAAAAGATGACAAATTTATAGGACTTGTCCGAGTATTTTATGAACACCCCTTGTATACGCCGTTGATAACAAGAGTTGTCAGAAGACAACAAAGCACACCTGTTGGCAGCCTTCACTCAAACTTTGCACAGTTGTATAAAAAACATGAATATTATATAACTTCACCTTGGGTTAAGGGGTGTGCGGAGGACCTTGACATTGGGGTCAGTGATGGAAGGTGGGTCGTGGATTTGCTATAGAATGATATAGCATATTAAGATGAATGCATGTATGATATATCAATGCGCTCCCTTGAAACAGAAGTTATACAAAATTTAACCCAACGTTAAGTTTATGAACGCACTAAGTTGGTGATTTTCTATAGCTATTGAGGAATACATGTATGAATGTGCTAAGTTTGTGACCTTGACCTTGGGGAAAGGGGTGGGGGTGGGTCATGGATTTGCTGTAGCACAATAGAGGATCATCAGATGAATGCATGTATGAAATATCAAGGGGTTCCCTGTAAAGAAACAGAAGTTATAAAAAAGACATTTACTCCAACGTTAAGGGGGGGGGGGGAGGGGGATCATATATTTGCTGTAGCACAATAGAGCACAATTCATCAGATGAATGCATGTATGAAATATCAAAGCGTTCCCTGTAAATGAACAGAAGTTACACAACATTTACCCCAACGTTAAGTTTATGAATATGCTAAGTTTGTGACCTTGACCTTGGGGTAAGGGTTGGGTGGTGGGTCGTGGATTTGCTGTAGCACAATAGAGCACAATTCATCAGATGAATGCATGTATGAAATATCAAAGCGTTCCCTGTAAATGAACAGAAGTTACACAACATTGACCCCAACGTTAAGTTTATGAATATGCTAAGTTTGTGACCTTGACTTTGGGGTAAGGGTTGGGTGGTGGGTGGTGGGTGGTGGGTCGTGGATTTGCTACAGCATGATAGAGGGTCATCTGAGGAATGCATGTATGAAATATCAGGGCGTTCCATGAATGAAAACAGATGTTATAAGACATTTACCGCAACATTAAGTTTATGAATGTGCTAAGTTTGTGACCTTGACCTAGGGGTAAGGGGTCGGCGGTGGGTCATGGATTTGCTATAGCACGATAGAGTATCATCAGATGAATGCATGTATGAAATATCAAGGCATTCCATGAAAGGAAACAGATGTTATAAGACATTTACCCCAACGTTAAGTTTATAAACATGCTAAGTTTGTGACCTTGACCTTGGGGTAAGGGTTGGGTTTGCTACAGCATGATAGAGGGTCATCTGAGGAATGTATGTATGAAATAGCAAGGTGTTCCATGAAAGGAAACAGGTGGTATAAGACATTTACCCCAACGTTAAGTTTATGAATGTCCTAAGTTTGTGACCTTGACCTTGACCTTGGGGTGAGGGGTGGGCAGTGGGTCATGGATTTGCTATAGCATGATAGAGTATCATCAGATGAATGCATGTATGAAATATCAAGGCGTTCCATGAAAGGAAACAGATGTTATAAGACATTTATCCCAACATTAAGTTAATGAATGTGTTAAGTTTGTGACCTTGACCTTGGGGAAAGGGGTAGGTCATGGATTTGCTATAGCACGATAGAGAATCATCAGATGAATGCATGTATGAAATATGAAGGCGTTCCCTGGAAAGAAACAGAAATTACACAACATTTAGCCCAACGTTAAGTTTATAAACATGCTAAGTTTGTGACCTTGACCTTGGTGTAAGAGTTGGGTGGTGGGTCGTGGATTTGCTACAGCATGATAGAGGGTCATCAGATGAATGCATGTATGAAATATCAAGGCGTTCCATGAAAGGAAACAGAAGTTATAAGACATTTACCCCAACATTAAGTTTGTGGACGCTGACGACGCCGGGGGTATGCCATAAGCTCTTCTGCACTTCGTGCAGGCGAGCTAAAAACGTTGTAATTTCGATCTAAAACGTCATATAAGTTTTACCACGCGTCATAAAAATACTTCTAAAACAAGAAACGAGGCAAACCCACGAAGGCCAGGTTTTTTCCAAGCATAGACACTTGGATAACATAATTATACCCACTTTTTGTAGACTAGATGGCCGTGGCCTGCATGTCGTGCCTTGGGGCGAGGCATGGACACTAAAAAAATAGATATAGTAGATGGAAAAACTTTAACGAAAAAACTTTAACCGGACACACGGATGTACGGACGGAAGGACGGACGTACGGACGTATGCCAAAATGCCGACGATATCGCGCTTTCCGCAAGCGGGTGCGACAATGATGATAAACACCCATGTGAAGTATCAAGGTAATGGGTGAAGCAGTTGCAGAGATATAGTACACGCAAAAACTTTAACAAAAAAAAGTAAATTACGTAGAAATAATAGGTGAAGATAAACAAATGGTCACATGTTGGATAGTTGTATGTGGTAGGCAACCCTTGGTTATGAAGCTGTGAAAGTTTGGTGGTCCTAGGTAGTACAGTACCAAAGAAATGGACTTAAACATGAAAACTTAACATTGTAAACGCGAAAACTTAACATTGAAAATGGCTAAGTCGACTGCGCGGAAAAAATGGGTCAAGTTAAAAAAAAAGTAACATGTTGGATAGTGATATGTGGTGGGCACCCCTTGATTATGAAGCTGTGAAAGTTTGGTGGTCCTAGGTGGTACAGTACCAAAGAAATGGACTTAAACACGAAAACTTAACATTGTAAACGCGAAAACTTAACATTGAAAATGGCTAAGTTGACTGCGCGGAAAAAATGGGTCAAGTTAAAAAAAAAGTAACATGTTGGATAGTGATATGTGGTGTGCACCCCTTGATTATGAAGCTGTGAAAGTTTGGTGGTCCTAGGTGGTGCAGTACCAAAGAAACGGACTTAAACACGAAAACTTAACATTGTAAACGCGAAAACTTAACATTGAAAATGGCCAAGTCGACTGCGCGGAAAAAATGGGTCAAGTTTAAAAAAAGAGTAAAATGTTGGATAGTGATATGTGGTGGGCACCCCTTGATTATGAAGCTGTGAAAGTTTGGTGGTCCTAGGTGGTACAGTACCAAAGAAATGGACTTAAACACGAAAACTTAACATTGTAAACGCGAAAACTTAACATTGAAAATGGCCAAGTCGACTGCGCGGAAAAAATGGGTCAAGTTAAAAAAAAGAGTAAAATGTTGGATAGTGATATGTGGTGGGCACCCCTTGATTATGAAGCTGTGAAAGTTTGGTGGTCCTAGGTGGTACAGTACCAAAGAAATGGACTTAAACACGAAAACTTAACATTGTAAACGCGAAAACTTAACATTGAAAATGGCTAAGTCGACTGCGCGGAAAAAATGGGTCAAGTTAAAAAAAAAGTAACATGTTGGATAGTGATTGGTGGTCCCCTTGATTATGATATTGGTGTACTGATTATGAAGCTGTGAAAGTTTGGTGGTTCTATGTGGTACAGTAACAAAGAAATGGACTCAAACAAGAAAACTCAACATTGATTGTGGACGCCGCCCGAGATTTACCCCAACGTTAAGTTTGTGGACGATGCCGACGACGCCGAATACACCGCCGATGATGCCGGGGGTATGCCATAAGCTCTTCTGCACTTCGTGCAGGCGAGCTAAAAACTGAAAATTGTGTCATTAAGGCCGGTTTTCGCATGGTGTGGCTCAAATATAAACAGACCAAAGTCACTTGGCCATTCCTCTAAAAGCAATACCCACATAATAGTCAGAATGAAATTTTGGGCTGAACATTGTTTTGAATAACAGTTTTTTTTATTGGCGATTTTACATATCCAGACCATCCACATTTAGAATCGGAGTGATGCCACACTGGCATCCTTGAGCAATTTGAGATATTTGCATAAATCCAAGATGGCCACCAAATATTAATATTATTTCATATATTCGCCACTATATGATACATGTATGTATTTAAAACTACTAGTTATGTGTATTTTCACACAATACAAAATTTAGGTAAATTTATATTGTAAATATATCATTTCACATTTTCAGGAAATCCAAGATGGCCGCCGAATCTCAAAATTTCGCCACATAATTGTTCTCAGATTGCGACCATGTAATAATTGCCTTTTTTTGAAAAAGAGGGTTTTGTATTGCAGAATTGGTGCGCAAATACATATAAACATACAGTATTCTGCTTTTGGACTCCGTCCTTTACCATTATACAATCATTGAACACCTCCAGAAACTAGATTTGTCAGTAAGCGAAGCTTACGGAATACCCCCCGCATGGGCTTGTGACCTTGACTCTGGGCTTAGCGGGAGCGGCATGAACATGCATTTGTCACAGAGTGGTAGAGGTCCATTGGAGCAATGCGTCTGTGAAATGTGAAGCAGATCCGAGCGAGGAAATAGAAGTTATAACCGATTTCTCAGATGTTAAGTTTTGTAAAGACACTAAGTATGTGACCTTGACCTCGAGATCAGCGGGAATTTGTCACAGCATGATATTTTGTAAGTTTTGTAAAGAGACTAAGTATTTTACCTTGACCTTGGGATTAGCGGGAGTTGGACGGTCGTGGATTTGGCACAGCATGGTAGTAGAGCCTTGCAGGAATGCATGTGTGAAATATTAAGCATTTTAGATGAAGGAAATAGAAGTTATAACAATATTTCTCTGATGTTAAGTTTTGTAAAGAGACTAAGTATTTGACCTTGATCAGCGGGGGTTGGACGGTCGTGGATTTGGCACAGCATGGTAGTAGAGCCTTACAGGAATGCATGTGTGAAATATTAAGCATTTTAGATGAAGGAAATAGAAGTTATAACAATATTTCTCTGATGTTAAGTTTACGGATGCACGGACGGACGGACGGACGGACGGACAACCTAACTCCAGTATACCCCCCACAACTCGTTGCGGGGGGTATACATATGATGGCTGCTTGTATTTCTCGATATATACAACTGGTGTAGATTTTCTGAAATTGACAATAGTTGTTAATGCAAAGTTATAGTTGCGTATCGGCAAAATGTTCTGAGGAAAAAGCATAATGTTGTTAGACGTACGTCCAGTTACAGACGTCGTTGCATGTTGCAGTTGCTTTCCGCCACTACAGTGCAACACATTTGTGTCTTGCCCTTGGCGCCATGTGGGTATACCCTGACCGATTCTGTAACATTGTTCTCCGGCTTGGCGGCATGCACTTGCTAATGAACTATATTGGGTCTGTAGGAACTTTGATGACAGAGACAGGATTGACAGAAGTACTAGGGCCAGTGTTTGGTGGAGTAGGCAAAATGTTAACAGGCAGGAAATTTTCACAAAATGAAGTAGGCCGAAGAACTACTTAGCGATATCGTTCTGCAGAATCCACCAATGTCTTCTACCACAGACCTGTTAGAAGAACTGGAATGGCGCAGTCTGTTGAGTAAGACAACAAAGCTGTAGGTCAACATGCTGATAAAGCCAGTCTTACTGACTCTAATGCACGTAAGAGCTAAGAGGTAAGATGACTGGCCACTACACTTGTACACTGTTAGATGATCCCATACTTCTTCGCAGCGAGGCATGTCAATTATGCCCGTTATGGCCTCTATTACATGGAGTCAATGACAGCATTGCCAAGGGCAGTGCTAGACCGTTTTATGGTGAACATGTGATGCGCCACATCCCGGGCATATGGAATGGGACTTGGAGTGATATGTTTATAGAAACAACGTTCATGCGATACGGGCATGGGAAGGGTAGGATCATTAGAAGAACATGAAAACCACAGACCCTTAAGACATGGGCACTCTCGCATAAGTCAGATGTGTGAGGAAACTACCTCAAAACATCAGAATGTACACAAGGAGGAAATGAATGCAAGGAAAGCGTCAGCTAAACTGGACAGGTTTGGGCTTCGGAAAAAGCTGGAACATTGTATTGACCCACTCAATCCAGAAGGACACCCAGAAACTATTGCCAGTATTGTTAGTGGGTGCATTGTGCCATCGTCCGTGAATGTCCATGACGCACTAGCAATTGGCAGCCAGCAAAATAGTGAGATCGAAACAAGTTGGCCTGCAGGGTTCCACAGCACAATTTCCAAGAAAGTTGAAACAATGTCAATTACAAAGAACTTTGTAGCTAGTTTCAAGAAACACATAGGTATAATGTTGGACACAGGCAATGTTCATCTCGTGTTTGATAGGTATCGTGAATACAGTACGAAGTCTGTAACACGACAAACACGAGCTGAAAAAGGAGCTAGTAGAGTGCATCAGCTGACTCTTAATACCGAATTTGTGTCACAAATGGTTATGCTTCTGGTCACCGCAAACATGATAAATATCATCTGTACAGACGATGTGGAATTCCACAACCCTTACCGAAATTGAAAGCACAAACATATATGGGACATATATGGGACATATATGTCCCATATATGTCCCATACAACTGTCATTAAAATGGAGTATGGGAGTTATAGTTATATGGGAGATGTTGGAAAGTTATATGTGTAAAACATACAAGTAATTCTGTTATATGGGAGTTATATGGGAGATGTAGGGCAGATGTTGGGGAATTGTCTTTCCAAAAGTTCAGACATATAAGTGAGAACTTAGCCATTTCATCAGTAAACGGGAACATTTCTCGAGTCCGAAAAGACTAAGTCCAACCAGTATGTTTTTAACAATATAATCAAATGAAAAAATACATTGTTCATTAAGTTAGAGCAAAATGGGTATCAAAATGTTTGGTTTGAGATAAGCTATTCCAATTTGTTATTTACATAGAAGTAAAAAAAAAAAAAATAAAATATATATTTCTTTAATATGAAATTTGCTAAAATGATTGATTATTGGTGTGTAATGGCTTATCAACAGCTAAGGTCATTTAAGGCCGGGCCAACGGGTTGGACTATCCCGTATTCAACCTGTCCAAAATGAAAGAAACTCCCAAAATCAGACTTCAATATTTACATAAACTATATATTCAGCCCTGAAATTAGAATATCCTGACCTGGTGCCAGGTCCATGCCACACCAGAATCAAAATGCGCATTTGCACTAGTTATTGTGAAATATAAAAAAAAACACTTAATGAAAATATACATCTTACAAAAATGTGAATAAATCACGTTATTGTTCTGAATCCATGCGGACATGATGTCAACTTGTGGCACATATTTACGTGAAGTAGATTTCACAAGTCGACTTTTCCAATTAAATGCTTGTTTTGGCAAACAATGATAAAACCGAAAATTCTTATCTTTTCAGCAAATATGATATACATCTACCATGTCCATCTTGTGGTGTAAACTTTTAATATATCACGAGTGTCGCTCTGACAGGCATGGGTAAAAGTTAAACATTTCGCACCATGAGATGGACTTCTACAACATGCATGGGTACATTAATAGTACAGCATCAGACTTTGTTCCCTTTCACTGATACACTGACATTGTTGGACTTCGTTCTGTGTCACTGGTACATTAATAGTAAAGTGTTGGACTTCTTTACTGGTACGCCGATAGTACATTGATGGACTTTGTGCATTATGACGGGTACCTTGTACATTAATAGCAGTGTTGGACTTTGGTCATTTTCTATGGTCCACTGATAGTAAATGGTTATATTTGTTCATTTTCACAAGTACTACAATGCTTTATTATTTTACTTGGTCTCTTTTGACCATTAGCCTAATCATGTAAACTAGCTGAAGATATATATGATGGGAGAAACTTTTTGATGTAAAAAAATAGCATGTATTATAGAGTGTTACAGCGACATTCCGAAGGTCAAGGTCATGTCAATGGGGGTGGGAGTGTGTTGCACACATTCAGGTGGAGCATGTACCAAAATATTGAAGCAATTCTTCAAGTAATATTGAAGATATTACATGATGGAGTAACTATTACAAACTGATCACAATTACATGTTTTCCTTTACACATGTATAGTATAACTCTCGTAAACTCAAATGTTCGCTACGTCATACTATTTCCACAGTCCCTTGAATTGTGAGTAAACAAGTGTAGATTGTATTTGTAATCAAAGCATTTTGATGATTTCTGATTGTTGGTTTGGGGTAATTTACAAATAGTTTTATGTGGCTGTGACTGGAGAAATGAGGCTTCTGGCACTTCTGGCTGGTGTAGCTCCTCATCCAATAGCACACTCCTGTAGTCTGATAACAATGTACATTGCTTGTTAGAAGCATGACGGGTGTTTCATTGATGGAATGGCGAACAGTGCAGATTCTGATGAGACTCTGATCTGGATATACACTGGTCAGAAAACCCATAAGCCCCACTTCTCCAGGCACATCCACTTATGAAACACTTGTACAGATGAACTGATTCCACAGCTAACAGTATTTGAACTCTCAAATAACCTTCCATATTGCATCACAGTTTTTTTCCTGGATAATATATTTACATAACACATTTTAATATTCAATATAAGTTCTGTAAACCACAGGTGTTTGAACAGATGGTCATTATTTTGGTGTCATATTGATATTTGGGTGGTGGATTTTGTTGGTTTGGGGTAATTTACAAATAGTTTTGTGCAACTACTATAATTCTCAAACATTACATATTATAGAACTCGCCAATTAGATTGTTGTCATCTGCTGATTTTTGTTTTCATTTTTCTAAATATAAAATCATGTTTCAGCAGCAGCACAGTAGAATCTGCTCAGTTTTAGACAATTTTAATGTGCTGCCAAAACATGATTTTAAGAAGAAACAAGAATAAAATTCCAACTAAGCAGAGGACAATTTTTTGTTTCCAGCACATTACAGACACAATTTTAATACACTTACACATACACAACAAGCATAATTAACATACAATACACACAGACTGGCCAAAAGACTGACAGACAGGCTGACAGACAAATGGACGAGTATGCATGCACATATGGGTTGCGTCTGTAGAGAGATGGAGGCCAAAAATAAGCGCCTGAATTACAGACATACAACAACAACAACAACAACCGCCATTTTGAAAACAAAGGATCAGTTATTTTGATTTAAAAAGTAATTTCTTATGTAAATTATAATCAAAACAACAGTAAGAGATTTCATAAACACATAAACTAAACTTCTAGAAATGATTGAGACTTATTGTTGTCGTTTAAATCAAATAAGGTAAGGATTTCCAAATAATTTTGAAAAAAATAACCAATAACCGACTGGATCCATTAAACGACTGTGATATTGGATTTCCAATATTGAAGTTAATACATGTTAGTTATGAGCATGATGAGTACATAGCTCTTAATTACATGTCATTACACTGCATATTGCATACGAGTTATGACTGAGTGGTCTTTCCAAATGTGCGTTCGCAGCATTCTTTGTTTACTTTCTACTTTGTGGGGAGTGTCCGAAGAATTTTGATAATACACACTTTATAAGGTAAGTTTATTGTAATATTTTTGTGTCATACTGTAGAACTGTCTCTCAATAACAATAAAGCAAAGTATGAGTGTCAACGCCCTGCATGTTTTTGTGTAAGTATTTCATGTACCAAATATCTCCACAACTCTAAGTCTGACAAACTTGAAACTTCACATACGTACCTTATTATCATCATCTATATTTTAATTCTATAGCCTACCAATGCAGATCCCATGCCCAAGTTCAAGGTCAAATTGGTTAGAAATGTGCGTTATGAGTTTTTTTTGTAAAATCTGGATGAATATCTCCACAACCCGAAGTCTTGATTGACTTGAAACTTCACATACCTCATCATCATCCATATTTTCATCCAATAGCCCAGCCATGTGGCTACCATGCCCAAGGTCATGCAATGTTAAATTACTTAAGAAACAAGTTTTTAACTACCCAATATCAATACTTCTTTATCACCATCTATATTTTCATTCTATAGCCCACCCATGCAGACCCCATGCCCAAGGTCAAATTACTCTGAAATTTGTGTTAAAGTCTGCTTTTTAATTGCGTACCCAATACATGCATCTCCCCAATCCTTGACCATTGTTCTAATCTTGTTCCAGCCTGAGAATTCGCCCAACAACAAAAATTTCCAAAAAAAAAAAAAAAAAAAAAAAAAAAAAAAAAAAAAAAAAAAAAAAAAAAAACAACGGAGCGGGATGTGGTGCAGTCCATGAACTGCAAGTGTGCCGAGAGCAGGTAAGACAGGAATCAAATGGGTAATTACCAGTCAGTGAAAAATACAAGAATAGTCTTTATTTAATTAAGATTTAGAAATATTTACCCGAGAAATTAATCGGAGAACGACATTATCGCGGAGCACGAGTACGCCGCCACATTTGCAGATGCCATGTGAAATATATATGATATGATATCAAAATGTGACATTGAGTCTGGGTGGAAATAATTTCTTCGCTTGCTCGTAAATGATGAATGTTAAATCACTGGGTAGCATGTAATATTGAAGTTTATACATTCCTTACATAAACTTGCACATGTAATTGTACTAAAACTGGTTTTCTGATCTTGGACTAATGGGTTGCTGTGTTATTTTGTCTGTTGTGTACGAGATATTGGCAGCACCATCATTAATAATACTGATTTTAAGCAACCCTTTTTATGCCCCCGCCACCGAATGGTGAGGGGGGCATATAGTGTTACCGGCGTCCGTACGTACGTACGTCCGCACGTACGAAACCTTAACGCTGGCTAAATGCCTTATAATTTCTGTTTCCTTGCTCGGATCTGCTTCACATTTCACACACACATTGCTCCAATGGTCCTCTGCCACCCTGTGACAAATCCACATTAGTGCCGCCCCCGCTAAGCCCAGGGTCAAGGTCACAGACTTGGTGCGTTCGAAACCTTAACGCTGGGTAAATGTCTTATAATTTCTGTTTCCTTGCTCGGATCTGCTTCACATTTCACAACGCATTGCTCAATGGTCCTCTCCACCCTGACAAATCCACATTGTGCCGCCCCCGAAGCCCAGTCAAGGTCACAGACTTGGTGCGTTCAAACCTTAAGCTGGGTAAATGCCTTATTATTCTGTTTCCTTGCGGACTGCTTCACATTTCACACACGCATTGCTCCAATAGTCCTCTGCCACCCTGCGACAAATCCACATTCGTGCCGCCCCCACTAAGCCCAGGGTCAAGGTCACAGACTTGGTGTGTTCGAAACCTTAACGCTGGGTAAATGCCTTATAATTTCTGTTTCCTTGCTCGGATCTGCTTCACATTTCACACACGCATTGCTCCAATGGTCCTCTACCACCCTGTGACAAATCCACAAATTTGTGCCCCCCCGCCCCGCTAAGCCCATGGTCAAGGTCACAGACTTGGTGCGTTTGAAACCTTAACGCTCGGGTAAATAGCTTATAATTTCTGTTTCCTTGCTCGGATCTGCTTCACATTTCACACACGCATTGCTCCAATGGTCCTCTGCCACCCTGTGACAAATCCACATTCAAATATGCCTTCTTTTCTTTGGCTGCCAGCGGGGGCATTCGTGTGCCGACAGGCCACATTTCTAGTTTAATATTAACTTTTAATATAACTTTTAGGAAATGTACCAATTTAAGTCCAATTCCTGTTAATGAAAGCACTCGCTGTGTTAGTATCGAAAATTAACTTTTGTCCAGTCATATCAAAGATTTATATTGTTTCTCACATAATGGTCTGTTCCACGAACTTTAATTCATACTATTTGTGTAGCTGTAAGAATTGCAAATGTGCTCTGTGTTTCAGGTTCTCCGAAGAACAAAGAATAAAGAAAGAGTTCGATTTGTTGATATATATTTTGATATATGAATAAATTTCAGAAAACCGTACATAATGTTGTTGCACTGACGTTAATGTTTCCTGCATATGACCATACAGGAAGGCTACACCTTCAGGATAGGAAGTGCGCTGTAGGTGTCTGCATGCGAAGGGTAATCTAATGATCGGGGTTCGTCCTTACCAGAATGCCGATTTGCATGGGTTGGCCCTCCTGTACAATTTGACTTTCGATACTGGAGAACTAAATCATGTTATGCCACATTAAGAAATAAGATTGGAGCTAAGTGACTGGTGTGGCAAGGACCTGGCACCCTGTCGGTAGTGAGGATATTTTGACTTTAGGGCTGAATATATATTTTCTGTTAATATTGAGTTCAGATTTTGGGAATTTCTCTGGGACATATGGACAGGCTGAATTGAATGGCGCCAGGTGTATGTAGCTCAACATGCTACTGTTCTTCTACCAAACCCAAATATTCTATACCCGGCCTTAACTGACCTTATCTGTTGATAGGCCGTTAGACACCAATACTCAATCAATCAGTCTGTCCAAGACATAAAGCCACATTCAATCAATGAATCCTTTTTTATCACAGTCTAGCATGCAGCCAAGTTCTGACGTTGAATATACTTACCTGAGTTATAGTTATATGTGCCAGACATATAACTGCCATATAACTGCCATAAAGTTATAGTTATATGTGCCAGACATATAACTGCCATATAACTGCCATATAACTGCCATAAGATTATAGTTTATAGTGCCAGAACGTTATAAGAAGCCAAGAACCAATAACTGCCATATAACTGCCATATAACTACCATACAGTTATAGTTATATGTGCCAGACATATAACTGCCATAAAGTTATAGTTATATGTGCCAGACATATAAGTCCCATATACATACATCTCATTTGCATACAAAATCCCAACATTTGCCATATATGTCCCATATATGTCCCATATAGTAGAAAGTTGTATGTGCCATATATGTTACATATATGTCCCCAATAACTTTCCCATATATGGGACATATAAAAAAATTCGGTAAGGGAAGGCTCACACACAGAACCACAGACTCGTGGTCATTGGGCAAGATGACACACCATTTTAAATAAGTGACGGCGGTGTTGTGCACTTGCGACACGAAATGAAGACGACTCACGAGGAAGCCGACACCATTGTTGTTCAGCAATCGATTATGGCTGCCGAGGATAACACTGGCGTATCGGTCTTGTGTGATGACACAGACGTGTTTAAGTTACTACTGTACCACTATTCAGAGCTGAAACTCCATTCCTGATGAAATCTCCAGTGCATGACAGAGGCGTTGTAGACATCCGGGCAACCGTAGATAAGCATAAAACCATATTACCAGGATGTATATCTGCTCACGCACTATCGGGATGTGACACAGTTGCGTCCTAATTTGGTATCGGCAACCGCAATGTATTGAAGGCACTACGGGCTGGATATTCACTGTTCCTGTTGGGTGACATACATGACAGAAAGCCACAGGTCATCGAACAACCAAGTGCATTCATTGTAACATGCTATGGACAACCGAACTGTGTCACAATGTCTGAAGCACGTATGACAGCTTAGGCTCTAAGAACTGGGACTGGAACAGCATCCACTCCGAAACTAAGTTCTAACCCGTCTAACCACTGAAGCGTTTGTTGAAATATAAGAAGGGCACAATTGCAGGCGCATGTATGGAAAGAGGCATTGTATCAGAGCCTGTCCAGCTTGATCCAGTTCAGTATGATTGGATGAAAGATGATTAAACCAAATCCCTTTCACCTACTGTTGTACCCAGTAATGTAGATGTTGCGCCTGCAGATATTTTGCAGCTCATCAAGTGCTCGTGTGCAACAGAGTACCCGTACCCATGCAACACTATGAAATATCGGTGTAGCAAATCGAAGGTTGTATGCACTATATTTTGTGCATGTCGTGCAACCAACTGCTGTAATGTTCGGTGGAGTCGGCTGTCGACATAGACGTTGAATGAAGGAGACACAAGACGGTCGTTCACATTGAACAAACTATTGACCGTGTAATGAAGGTTGAAAGGCTCCTTGAACAACACTCAACTAATATACGACTATATGTAGCCCTGTAAGGTCCGCATGAAGAAAATCTGAACTAAAATTGCAATATATTGAAATAAGGCCCCACAGAATGGAACTGTTACAACACTAAGATACAAGAGGATACACCAGCAGCATATAAATCAGAGATTACAATACCCATCTGGTAGGCATCGCCCTGTCGCTGGATTATAAACATTTCACTGTGGTCCTGGTGGTGGTCTGATGTAGTTCGCGTATATTTCATAGAAATCCTGTTGGTATTAATTTTGTGTTCTGTGGAGCTTCCGTTCTTTTCTCATTTATGTCTGCTGTTGTTCCTGTTGTAAGTCTTACTATCATTTGGGGATCTTAAAGCTATGGTTGTGTTTGGTATCTCGACGCACATGCCTTGATGAATACGTTGCCGTCACCGTATTACGTTTTCTTACATAAGACATACTGTATTACATTTACAAATGTATTGCGAAATAAAATAGTTGGTGGCCATCTTGGATTTATGCAAATGAGTCCATATGGCATTTACATCGATAAGTAGCCAAACGATTATTTGTGCCCAATAACCACTTTACAGAGTTTGAAATTTCGTAAATATGCCATATAAGTGCAAATATATGGAATAATATTGACATTTGGTGGCCATCATGGATATATGTAAATGAGTCAATATGTCATTTACATCATAAACATTCCCAAACAATTAGTTGTGCCCAATAACCACCTTACAAAGTTTGAAAATTAGTAAATATGCCATGTAAGTCCAAATATATGGAATAATATTGAAATTTGACGGCCATCTTGGATTTATGAAAATATCTCAAATTGCTCAAGGATGCCAGAGTGGCATCACTCGGATTCTAAATATGGATGGCCTAGACATGTAAAATCATCAATAAAAAAAACTATGTGATTCAAAACAAGGTTAAGACCCTGACGGCCGGACTATAAGGGTTATAACCAGATTCAACTGTCACATACTGTATGATACAAGAATGCCAACGACGTACGCGAGGGCCAAACCAGGTCTCCGGTCGGGATTCCGATAAGGCTGAACCCAGATCGTTAAATTACCCATCACACGCTACCACCTGCCACCCACCCGTGATTGAATAAAAATTGAAATTGAACATTTTCTTTACAATTGTACACACATTAAAGGTACATGCCCACGCAGTAGACACAAAATGTTCTCTATATCAGAGACATCATCTGAGATATTTTCTGGCAATATAAACATTCATTCATCATTACCCCATGTATTGATTGACATTATTATACATTTTATATCAGACGTAAATTTCCACACTAACATCAGGGGCGATAACCGTGTTAATGGACACATTTTATAATCTGTCGAAAATATTATTTTTTCACATGACACATTTAGTTAGTATAAATAATTAAAAAAGATCATGCCTCATTTGCATATGAAAATAGCCTGATACCGCCGCGCGTCACTATCAATAAAATACACATTACTAAATGATTATATCTGTATAGCGGGCACTCGTAATTTTTAGAACTGGTGGAATAGAGACATAATTATACACTTATTTAATTCCTATAAAGAACATTTTGTGCCTAGTGGGTGGGCATGTACCTTTAAGGTAGAAATTGCTACCCCACTCCATTCCTATCACATAGATAACATATTGGAGGCAAATTATTGTAGCTAACGTTAAGGGAGCTACATGTACACACCAAGTTTCAAGACTACATATTACGGTATAAAAGTTTTACGAGTGACAAGGTTTGTGACAAACGGACAACGGTAACACTAAATGCATAAGTATTTAGAATGTTCTATCCTTGCAATGGTACATCCTTAACCCTTACTACGCTGATTTAAATGTTGTTGTCTGCTGGAAATGTTTTATTTTCAATATTTCTCGACAAAAACCTGTTCTGACAGCACATGAGAATCGTCTCCAGTCTCGTCTCCAGTAGAGACGATTCTCATGTGCTGTCAAAACCAGTTTTTTGTTAAGAATTAAAGCAAAAGTGAAAAACAGCAGACAGCAATTTCCGTCTCCAGCGTAGGAAGGGTTAAAATGTAATGAATTAAATAAGATGAAGAGCACAGAGGTGACATTGTATCACAATCGACTGATAAACCCTTTGTACAAATTTTCTGCTACTTTGCATTTTTATATCTAAATGAACCGGCATTTTATTCACCATAAAATACGTTAAATAGCAACGTTTTGGCGATGAATAAAATCTGGGGATTATGAAGCAAGTCATTTATAACGTTGTCAATCAGGAAAGCATTTATGCAGACAAAAACAGTTAAGGTATGGCGTATTTTTCGATTGCGAAAATTACTGTAGCCGATACTAGACCCGTAGACCGAGATGTAATATAGATGCAATTATGATTTCACTGATAAGGGTAATGTTCAGATAGCTTCCGAACATCTGAGACAAGCCATCTGATTTTGTACCTGAGAAAATATGTGATTTTTCTTAAAAATTATTTACAGAAATTGTGCGAATTTTCATGAAAAATATTTACAGAAACTGTGGTATTTTCTTAATTGACATCAAAAGTTGATGAAATTTTCATAGTAAATGCGGAATTATATTTCACACTTGCTCTGATCATTTCGTCAACTTTCAACGTCATTTACAGAAACTATTCTGCATTTACTTTGAAAATGTTTTGACTTCATTTAAAGAAAATATTGTAAATATCATTTAAGGCTGGGCCAATGGGTTCGATCCCGTATTCAACCTGCTGACTATATATTCAGCCGTGAAATTATCATGAATATATGTCAAGCGGTATACTTATGGTCTGGACAAGGACCTAAACCTACAAGGTGAACATTTTGTCGAGGGCAGATGACCGCAAAGGTAAACAAGAAACGAGGCAAAGCCACAAAGGCCAGGTTTTTTCCAAGCATGGACACTTGGATAACATAATTATACCCACTTTTTGTAGACTAGATGGCCGTGGCCTGCAGCCTTGGGGCGAGGCATGGACACTAACAAAATAGATATCGTACTTGGAAAAACTTTAACGAAAAAACTTTAACCGGACACTCGGATGGACGGACGGACGGACGGACGGACGGACGGACGGGCGGACATATGCCAAAATGCCGACGATATCGCGCTTTCCGCAAGCGGGTGTGACAATGATGATAAACACCCATGTGAAGTATCAAGGTAATGGGTGAAGCAGTT
The DNA here is from genome assembly GCA_029237695.1 of Conchocele bisecta. NCBI lineage: Eukaryota > Metazoa > Mollusca > Bivalvia > Lucinida > Thyasiridae > Conchocele > Conchocele bisecta. Next base: position 38,149,470 of record CM055276.1, read on the forward strand.
GCAGAGATATAGTACACAAAAAAACTTTAACAAATAAATTCAAAGTAATTTGACCTTGACATTGATCAGAGGGGCCGCACGGTTGGGGGTTAGAATGAAAATATGGACGATATTTTTTACAGGGTCTGACAAATGTTAAAATGCTGTTGTAGCCTACTACTGGATATTTTTGTTTTGTATCCCAGGATTTCTTATCATCCCGACGCTTCATAATTTTAGTGATTATAACCAATTTAATATTAACTATAGTCTGTTTCACGAAAGCTGCCCAAATTTTACGGCTATATAAACAATTCAAAAACAAGATTTATTTTGATAATATTAAATTAAAGGAAAAATTAAGAATGAGCCTTCTTTTTATTTCGTGAAATTTTGTCAAATATTGATTTTATTGCGAAAAAACAATTTCCCCATGTTAAACGGAGTGAAGATGTCTATGGGGATTTAACATGGGGAAATTTTTTGAATTTCAGAAATACTGGACCGATTTTTAAAATTTAACTTTTGTTTTCTTAGTTAGATCATATCCAAGCTATCTAGTCAGGTTTTGGAGTCAATTTCATTTTTTTTTTCGTTTTTTGACTCCTCCCACACTGCCTTACCTCTTTTTCCCCCATGTTAAATTCCCATAGACAAATCAATTTTTCGTAATAAAATCAATATTTGACCAAATTTCACGAAATAAAAAGAAGGCTCATTCTTAAATTTTGCTTTAATTTAATATTATCGAAAAAAATATTGTTTTTGCATTGTTTATATAGCCGTAAAATTTGGGCAGCTTTCGTGAAACAGACTATAGACATTATGTTTGTGAAACACGGGCATACTTGACTGTAAACAAGAAACGAGGCAAAGCCACGAAGGCCAGGTTTTTTCCAAGCATAGACACTTGGATAACATAATTATACCCACTTTTTGTAGACTAGATGGCCGTGGCCTGCATGTCGCGCCTTGGGGCGAGGCATGGACATTAAAAAAAGAGATACAGTAGATGGAAAAAGTTTAACAAAAAATCTATAACCGGACACACGGACGTACGGACGGACGGGTATGCCAAAATGCCGACTATATCGCGCTTTCCGCAAGCGGGCGCGACAATGATGATAAACATCCATGTGAAGTATCAACGTAATGGGTGAAGCAGTTGCAGACATATAGTACACAAAAAAACTTTAACAAAAACATTCAAAGTAATTTGACCTTGAGATTGGACACAGGGGCCGCACGGTTGGGGGGTAGAATGAAACTAGGTTTGTCAGTAAGCGAGGCTTATGGAATACCCCCCGCGTGGGCCCATGTACCCCTAAAATATGTAAAAATGTCCAAGTGTGTGGGCTTGTGACCTTGACTCTGGGCTTAGCGGGAACGGCATGAACGTGAATTTGGCACAGGGTGGTAGAGGTGCATTGGAGCAATGCGTGTGTGAAATGTGACGTAGATCCGAGCAAGGAAATAGAAGTTATAACCAATTTCTCTGATGTTAAGTTTTGTAAAGAGACTAAGTATGTGACCTTGACCTCGAGATCAGCGGGAATTTGTCACAGCATGATAGTAGAGCCTTAGAGGAATGCATGCATGAAATATTAAGAATTTTTGATGAAAGAAATAGAAGTTATAACATATTTCTCTGATGTTAATTAGTTTTGTAAAGAGACTAAGTATGTGACCTTGACCTTAGGATCAGTGGGGGTTGGACGTTCGTAGATTTGTCACAGCATGATAGTACAACCTTAGAGCAATGCACAAGTGAAATAATAAGAATTTTCAATGAAGGAAATAGAAGTTATAACTTATTTCTCTGATGTTAAGTTTTGTAAAGTATTTGACCTTGACCTTAGGATCACCGGGGATTGGACGGTCGTGGATTTGGCACAGCATGGTAGTAGAGCTTTACAGGAATGCATGTGTGACATATTAAGCATTTTAGATGAAGGAAATAGAAGTTATAACAATATTTCTCTGATGTTAAGTTTTGTAAAGAGACTACCGTAAGTATTTGACATTGACCTTGGGATCAGCGGGGGTTGGACGGTAATGGATTTGGCACAGCATGGTAGTAGAGCCTTACAGGAATGCATGTGTGAAATAATAAGCATTTTACATGAAGGAAATAGAAGTTATAACAATATTTCTCTGATGTTAAGTTTTGTAAAGAGACTAAGTATTTGACATTGACCTTGGGATCAGCGGGGGTTGGACGGTCGTGGATTTTGCACAGCATGGTAGTAGAGCCTTACATGAATGCATGTGTGAAATATTAAGCATTTTAGATGAAGGAAATAGAAGTTATAACAATATTTCTCTGATGTTAAGTTTACGGACGGACGGACGGACGGACAACCTGACTCCAGTATATAAATATGGATGATGATAAACACCCATGTGAAGTTTCAAGGTAATGGGCGAAGCAGTTGCAGAGATATAGTATAACGAAAAACTTTAACCAAAAAACTTTAACCAGACGTACGTTAACAAGTTAACGTTGAAAATGGCTAAGTCAATTACGTAGAAATAATAGGTTAAGGTAAAAAAAATGGTCACATGTTGGATAGTTGTATGTGGTGGGCACCCCTTGGTTATGAAGCTGTGAAAGTATGGTGGTCCTAGGTGGTACAGTACCAAAGAAATGGACTTAAATACGAAAACTTAACATTGTAAACGCGAAAAGTTAACATTGAAAATGGCTAAGTCGACTGCGCTGAAATAATGGGTTAAGTTCATAAAAAAGTAACATGTTGAATAGTGATATGTGGTGGGCACCCCTTGGTTATGAAGCTGTGAAAGTTTGTTGGTCCTATGTGGTAGAGTACCAAAGAAATGGACTTAAACACGAAAAGTTAACATTGTAAACGCGAAAAGTTAACATTGAAAATGGCTAAGTCGACTGCACGGAAAAAATGGGTCAAGTTCAAACAAGAGGGCCATGATGGCCTTAATTCGCTCACCTGACTCCATGCACACCAGAGAAGAATGTGATATTGAGTTCATGTGTTTTAAAAAAAATTGTGCTATTTTTAGATGGAGTTCATCTTGGATTAAGCGATGACTCTCATTTTACCAAATCTGAAAATGCTTCACCCAAGGATCTTAACTTACTATGAAGTTTGGCCAGCATCGGCCATGTGGTTCCTGAGAAAAAGACGTTCAAAATCTCAAATAAATGGACCTTTTGGCGGCCATCATGGATGTTATAATCATCATATTACAACAAATATTGCACCAGAGCAATCGCCTCATCGATACCTTCAATTTGATATATGACATGAGCATATTCGGCCAAAAATAAAATTTGACCCCACGGGCCACGCCCATTTTTGACCCCGGGGTTACCATTTTCACAACTTTGAAAGAGCATTGTAAATCGATCATTTCTACCAAGTTTAGTCTAAATCTGGCCAGTGGTTCATGAGAAGATTTTTTAAGAATTTATGCTATTTTTAGACGGCAGCCATCTAGGATTAGCGATGACCTCCATTTTAACAAATCTGAAAAGGCTTCACCCATGGACTATAACTTTTAAGTTTGGCTACCATGGGCCAAGCGGTTCATGTGAAGAAGAATTTTGAAATCTGTAATAAGAAAGACCTTTTGACATTTCGGCGGCCATCTTGGATGACATAACAATCCGATTTCGACAAAAAATGTACCAGAGTGATTGCCTCATTGATACCTTCGATTTGATATATAACATGACCATATTCGGTCAAAATAAAATTTGACCCCAATTTGACCCCACGGGCCACGCCCATTTTTGACCCCGGGGTCACCATTTTAACAACTTTGAAAGAGCAATGTACATCGATCATTCCTACCAAGTTTCGTCGAAATCCGGCTAGCGGTTCATGAGAAGATATTTTAAGAATTTGTGCTATTTTTAGATGGCGGCCATCTTGGATTACGTATCTTGGACACATTGCGGTAACAATAGCTCACATGAGCTTCGCTCAGGCATGAGCTTCGCTCAGGCATGAGCTTCGCTCAGGCATGAGCTTCGCTCAGGTGAGCTAAAAAACCTGGCTAAAAATGGCTAAATGTTTCAGAGACCTTGTGACGGTAAAAAAAAGGTCAAGGTCAAGTTAATGGTGGCACAAGTGTGTGACAAATGTTCAGGTGATTCAAGTGTTCAAGTATCGAAGCAATCCATATCGTAATATTGAATATATTACATGTTGGAGAAACTCTTACAAACTTTTTGATGTAACAAAATGGCTAAATTTCGAAGATGACAACGGTCAAGGTCGTGTTAATGGTGGCGCGTGACAAATGTTCAGGTGATTGAAGCAATCCTTCGCGTAATATTGAAGATATTACATGTTGGAGAAACTCTTACAAACTTTTTAACAAAACAAAATGGCTAAATGTTTCAGCGACATTTCGAAGATGACAAAGGTCATGGTCGTGTTAATGGTGGCGCGAGTGACAAATGTTCGTGATTCAAGTGTCCAAGTATTGAAGTAATCCTTTGCGTAATATTGAAGATATTACATGTTGGAGAAAGTCTTACTAACTTTTCGATGTAAATTTACACGGACGGGTGGACTGACGGACATACACACTGCGGTATACTTGTGAACCCACTTGCTTGTGCATCTATAAATAGTCTGCACGTGCACAAGAAACTAGAAATGTGACCTGTCGGTACACGAATGACCCCGCTGGCAGCCAAAGAAATCGAGGTACAGAGGGCCAAAGAAGCGTGGATATGCACACCATCAGAGCAATGGGTCCAGGGCTCAAAGACCAGTCGGGCTAGTACTTTTAGAAACTACTAGCCCTGACCTAATTTGTACTAGCCCTGACCTAGTGAAGCGTAACTTACATTCATTTATCAATGTTTTTATTAAATTATACATGTGTAGTTATTATAGTTATTACACGACCAGTCGGGCTACCGTCATGGTATTCCGGGAAAATTGACATGACCGGACCACATTTTTACTAGACTCGGTCGGTCGGACGTGCCTTAGTGTTGAGCCCTGTGGGTGTGTGAAATATCAAGCAGATCCATGCAAGAAAACAGACATTATAAGACATTTACCCGAGCGTTAAGGGTTTTGAATGCACCAAGTATGTGACCTTGACCTTGGGTTTAACAGGGGCGGGCTTAACAGGGGCGGGCCTATCGTGGATTTGTCGCAGGGTGGTAGAGGACCATTAGAGCATGTGTGAAATATCAAGCAGATACGTGTAAGGAAATTATAAGACATTTACCAGTGCACTAAGGTTTCGGGATGTACGTACGGATGAACGCCGGTAACACTATATGCCCCCCTCACCATTTTGTGGCGGGGGCATAACAAATGTTGCACAAGTACCTCTTATATGCACAAATTGATACACAAGTATACCTAGTTGAGTACATCAGAGTCTGTCCGATGCTGATAGTCGGACATTCTGCTGCGACAAGAACAATATATATGACGCTTGTGAGCCGAAATCAAGTAGTCTGCACAAGTACTGCTTGTACACACAAATGTATCCACAAGGTTACCTGGTTGAAGATGGATGTACTGACAGGCGGACGGAACCTCAAGAGCAATGCAATATGCCCCACTTGTTATCGCATAGGGGGCATAATGAGCATAAAAATAATCTAGTTCAGCATTTAATATTATCAAATAAAATTGTTCAACCTAAGAGCAAATGCAATTTTTAAAGTGAATGATTGAGAGTCAAAATGACTCCTTACCAATTTAGTTTAGGAGCTAATTTTTAAATTCTGAGTAATTGACTCCCGTTTTGGGAGTCATTGGGAGCTCTGATTAAATATCAAGAAATTAAGAGAAAGAAAACAGAAGTTATAAGAAATATATCCAAATGTTAAGTTGGACATAGGAGATAAAGCAGATGGTGACGACGTCGGAAAAAGCGCCGACTATTCGAGACTGCAGTTAAAGCAGTTAAATTTAAACCATAATATATGTGACATAGACTGAGACACACTGCCTTTAACCCATTCACTCCTAAGTAACTGGGATGAATTTTGATATAACCAATACAATCATCATAAAATGATTTTCAGACTAGTCCATTTATGAAAAGGGCCATTTTCTTGTTCTCAAAAATATGAAAATGACTTTCAAAAAGTGCAGAACCTGATGAGACGTACGAGCCGTCTCACCTGGATCTGCACTGTTTGCATTAACCGTTATAGCTGGCTTTCGGGTTCAAAGGGTTAAACAGCCACTCTCAACTGAGAACTGACCAGAGATATCACCTTGACCAAACACCTGCTGTGTAAGGATATCTGTGACAGGGACTACTTTCGCCACATTAACTACACGGTTGGTGTGGTGTCATAATTACAAGCATCCATCTTCAGTCAGAAAGGTCATTAAATCGGTATTAGTGGACATTGTGGCTTTGATGGATTTTCATCCTAATCTGATGGTAACTTGACCAAGTTCATTTTGAGAATACAACACCATTTTCATTTTTTTTAACTATCTCCTTATTTGTCATTCAACTAGAAATGTGTCCAAGGGACACGATGCCCCCACTGCCATGGTAGCATATAGCAACATAAGCTGTAGAGCTAGCTAGTGAGCCATAACAGTAGAGGACATTGTCTGAACACATCAGTACAGATATTTCGACTTATCATTAACCCATTACATTCGGAATACACCTTTACGGGTACGAAGTATTTTAAATATTTCATTTTTATTTTTCTTATTTCTCAATGAAAGTATATGTTGTGACCACTCATTTGAACCGTCTCGATGAGACGGTTCAAATGGTGGTCACGACATATACTTCTTAATACATATAAAGAAAATATTTAGAATTTTTCACAAACAAAATGACATATCCTCAGCATGAAATGGGTTAACTGGACAAGAGCCTAAACCAACAAGTTAAACATTGTGTGAAAATGGAGTTACCGGTAACTCCAAAAGTACAAATCCATAGTCTAGCATGCAACATGCCTCTAGGTCGTGATGTTCACATGTGTGAAGTATCATGAATATACGCCATAGGACCTAAACCAACAAGGTGAACAATTTGTCCAGGGGAGATGACTGCAAAGGTACAAAATCGCGAGTTGTCTTTCTAAGCAAATGACATGCATCTATATCACATGTTGGATAGTGGTATGCGGTGGGCACCAGTTGGCTATGAAGTTGTGCAAGTATGGTGGTTCTACATGTAGGTGGTTCTACATGTAGGTGGTATAGTATTAAAGTGAGAAACAGATTTAAACGCAAAAACTTAACATTGAGTCAATTGTGCAGAAAAAAATAGGTGAAGGTAAAAGAAAGGTCAAATGTTGGATAGTGGTATGTGGTGGGCACCCAATGGTTATGAAGTTGTGCAAGTATGGTGGTTACCTAGGTGGTACAGTAACAGAGAAATGGACCTAAACACGAAAACTTAACATTGAAAATGGGTCAAGTCGATTATGTGGCAAAAATGGGTCATGGTAAAAAAAAAAGGTCACATGTTGGATAGTGGTTTATGATGGGAACCCGCTGGTTATGAAGTTGTGCAAGTGCCGGTATGGTGATGCTAGGTGGTACAGTAAAGAGCTCCAGTTAAGGTGCGTAATTTGACCAACTTGGGGTGAAATTTGGTTATTTCTTCATCAAAAATGGCAAGCTGGGAGTGCTTTAGAATCGTCTCATTGAGACGATTCTAAAGCACTCCCAATTTGCCATTTTTGATGAAGAAATAAGAAATTTACCTCTAAATTACGCACCTTAACTGGAGCTCTGACAGTAAAAGAGAAATGGACAAAACACGAAAATTTAACATTGGAATTGGATGCTGCCTGCCCGGCTTTCGCCAATCCAATAGCCGGATTTTTTTTAAAACCCAGCTAAAAATTAACATTATTGCCTTACAAACAAGGTGAATATAAAAGTCCTCAGTGACTTTGACCTTGAACAAAGCACCATCCCTAGACACACATTGTGGCCAAATATTATCACATATTATTCCGCGGAATCAAATGTCTCGCCTTGTTCCGCCTTGTTCCGCCTTGACCTTGACCCCCAAGAATAGTCCTATATTCATCTACATATCATAGTAAAGGTATGTATAAAGTTTGATGTAGCTGATAAGGTGTTGAAGTAATGACCGTAACACGAAAAACATTGAATGACGCTGCCACCGCCGGAAAAGCAAAACCTATGTCTCACTTTCCGCTTTCGTGGGCGAGACAAAGTTATTTGTATCAGAATGCAGTAATTAATTTTCTCTGGACTAGAACCCTGTAAAGGGTAAAGTCCCTGGGTTAACAATAATATTTTTCATGAAGATTGTATCTGTTGAAATAGAACACATAAATATGATGGCTATCCGGGACTCTTTTTCAAAAAAAATAAAGTGGTAATGTTATCGCCAGTGCATCTCTGTCCATCTATCTGTATGCGAACATATTTGACTTGTCATGAGACAAAGGGGCATATTGTCTTGTGACCAGTGTAGTCCCAGATCAGACTGCGCATCCGCACTACACTGCTCACCAGTAGGTCAGTGAAACTTTCGCGTCATAAAAAAGTCATATCTGTGATGGCTGTCCAGGAGTTACACTGGTCAAGAATTCCATAAGCCCACTTTTCTCATGATCGACTATATATCTTGTCACTGGTGAAACTCTATATTATAATATGACAACCCCACACCATAATGTTACACTGGACACGGACATTATATTTTGCTTTATGGTGAACCGTGCATTGTTGAAGGAATATACTTACTATTTTTTCATTATTCAAGGTACATGTCCACTAAGTAGGCACAAAATGTTCTTTATGGGAATTAAATAAGTGTATAATTGTGTCACTATTCCACCAGTTCTAAAACTTACGTAAATGCTTTGATTTAACGATGGCACTGGCTCGATGACCTTGCATGTCGGGTCCGACTATTTAAGTCCCCATCCGATAGGACTAGGCTAGCACGAAGTTGTCTTGCCCAAGGACACGCCGAATCGACCATTCACAGCGGCAGAGGTGGGAATCGAACCCGGGGTCTCCCGATCCGCAGTCTTACGCTCTACCTACTGAGCTAATCCGACCACCTCTAAAACTTACGAGTGCCCGCCATACAGATACAAGAATTCCGCGGAAACAAATGTCTCGCCTTGTTCCGCCTTGACCTTGACCCTGGGGCCCGGAGAATTTTTTTTTAATAGTCCTATATTCATCTACATATGATAGTAAAGGTATTTGTAAAGTTTGATGACTGTAGCTGATAAGGTGTTGAAGTAATGACCATAACACGAAAACTTAACATTGAATGATGACGCCACCGCCGACGACGCCGACTCCGGAAAAGCAAAACCTATGTCTCGCTTTCCACTTTCGCGGGCGAGACAATAATTATTTAGTAATATTTATTTTACTGATAGTGACACGCGGTGGTATCAGGCTATTTTCATATGAAAATGAGGCATGATATTTTTTCATTATTTATACTAATTAAATGAGTCACCTGAAAAAATAATATTTTCGACAGATTATAAAGTATGATCATTGCACATCAAATCAACTGAAATGGGTGGTAAACAGTGTTTTAGTATATTCTCCTTTAAATATTTCAAATAAGAGTAATTGTAGTAAATGGTGTTATGGGAAACTGTATAACACTCGACATATGTTGTATGTGGAGAGGGGAAGGAGCTGTATAGACACCGGAAGAATCCAGTAAGGCTTAGCATTTTTTATGCATTACCGGTACATACATATCCACATGAGCTCTGAAATTTTTATCAATTTTCGACATCATTTAAGGAAAATATGACTGATTTTCGAAATCAATATCGGCGAAATGTGGCGATGCGATAAGGGTGGTAATTCCATATCCGGGCTCAATTATTGTAAGTGAAAGTGTACGCTATTAACACTCATTCAAAACATGCCGATGCAACGATTCAAATGAGTGAACCATCTAGACGACACGGCTCAAATTAGTTGTAACGGTATATTTTTATCAATTTTCGACATCATTTAACCCTTTCCCTGATAGAGACGACTTTTGACGCCTCTGCAGAAGATGTCTTTTGAAAACATTGTGGGAAAAGGAGAAATTGCTTGTAACAAGCAATTTCTCCTTTTCGCACAATGTTTTCTACTCTATCAGATAATTTAACCATCATTTGATTCTTTTATTCAGATGTTTTTGATTTGGAAGAGTCGAAATATCGCAAAACAGGGAAAGGGTTAAGGAAAATATGACTGATTTTCAAAATCAATATCGGCGAAATACGGCGATGCGATAAGGGTGGAAATTCCATATCCGGATTGACTCTTCACACCTGTGGTTATAGTGTTGTTTTATGCAAATTTGTACACGCCGTAGTTGTGAATGAAAAAATCCAGACAGTGATAGACCGTTTCATTTGTGGAAAATGAACGGCTAAATCTGAGGTTCCATTGGTTTTTCTTCAATTAATTATGTACCAAAGATATACATGCTAATAAATGTGAAATATAAAATAGCATAAAACGAGTCTTTAACAATGACCTAGATACAAGATGTATACATACGAGCCACAAGAAAAAATAGCGCCGTGATATCTGACTGTATTTTGAGAACCGGCTACATAAGCTGCGAGAGGCTCGCAGCTAAAAATGAATACACGATGTACAGAGAATAAATAGTAATGTCCGTTAGTATTTTAATGAAACACGGTTATCACCCCTGATATCAGTGTGGAAATTTACGTCAGATATAAAATGTATAATAATGGCAATTAATACGTGGGGTAATGGTAAATGAAAGTTTATTTTGCCAGAAAATGTCTCAGATGATGTCTCTCATACAAAGAACAGTTTGTGCCTACTGAGTGGGCATGTACCTTTAATATGTTAAATAATAAACACAAAGTAGTAATTATTATAATACACATTTATATACAGTGGTTATTGGGAAATAGTCAAGTTTTATTGATTTTTTTACCGAAAACAAAATTACATACCAAATTTATTCTAATAAACATCCCCGGGCTATGTAATTCTTGGGGATCAAAACGTGGAAAATAGGATCAAAATATGTTATTTTCACATACAAAAGCCATTAAACACAAAGTTTTAAATGGCTTTTGTATGTGAAAATAACATATGTAGAATGCAAATATGGGAGCGGGGCTACTATGAGAGGGGGCTACTATTAGAATAAATACGGTACAGTCATTTTGGCTAATACTGCGCATCGGCTAATGCATAATTCACGTCAAATTTAGCCTTTTCTACGTCATAATAAAATATGTGGATTTTGGAATAAACAAGCTGATTAATTGCTACACTGTGGCACAATTTTATCACATTCCAATAGTTTGGTAAATAGTTATATAGAATATAGTCAATATGTGTAAAATCCTCAGACCCTGCTGATGGAATAGCTGTCTTAATTACTAAATTAACTGTTAAACAAAGAAACTAACCTGCCATGATGTAACTGGATAGTTCTGCTTCAAGTTTAATACCAATTTTTCTATGCTGATCCATTATGCTGTTCGCCATTTTTGTTTACATTACCAGATGCGCATCATTAGCAGAAAAAGATGTGACGTTGCAAACACGCATGTGATGTCATACATCACACAATTTACGTCACATACGACGTCAGAACGTCAACACATTTTACCTGCACAGACTTCTTTAAACTTCATTGAATATGCAAGGAATTTTTACTGAATATAGGAATGGTAATGACATTTAAATTTGTTTGGAAAGCCTTAGGTGCGCAGAATTAGCCGACACCATTGTACATATGTAAACCCCGTTTCTGTAGTTACAGTCCGGTTTGTTACTGCAACTGGAGAAATGGGGCTTATGGAACTTGTGACCAGTCTAGCTACTATTCTGTGACTGGAGAAATAGGACTTATAGCATTAGTGGCCAGTCTAGCCTCCTGATCTGTTGCTAGAGATATGTGACTCATTAATCCTTAAAATGCGGGAAACGTAAACAGTCCTCTGCTGTTGTGTAATATTTTATCTTCTTTCTCAAAAAAACACAACATGATTTGACAACACTTTAGAATCATTTCCATTGGAAATGATTCTAAAGCGTTGTCAAAGCATCTTTTTGATAAGAAAAATGGAGAAAAAAAAACACAAAACAAGAAATGCGTCTGTTGAACGCGGATGCCACCTGCAGCATATTTGAGAAACTGTGACAAAGTGGTTAACCGAAAAGTGTGACGGACGGACGGACGGACGGAAAGACACTATATGCCACCCGTTTCTTCGAAACCCGGTGGCATAAAAACAAATGCATGAATTCAGCATTGTAAGAGTTAGTATGAATCAACACTGCTTGTTACAAACAACAAGTGTTTCAGAAACACAAGTGTTTCAGTGATCAAATCATTGCAAACAGTGTAGGCCCTGATCAGACTGCGCAGATGTGTAGTCTGCTGGGTCTACACTGATCGCAAATACGGTCGGGCAGAAGTACATTTTTTCTGTAACAAGTCACCTTTAATGACTATATTTTCACTTGAATACAAGACATTCCTGACCATTTTCAAGGAGATTAGGGGGAGTATTAGGCAGTATTTGGCCACCCCTGACCCCATTATCCCCGACCCTTCACACCTCTGACACCAACCTACTTGTTAAACCACACAGATCAAACTACCAGTAATCCATTTGATATATTCACAATACGTTTTAAACAAAGAATTTATTTTCTTGAGTTGATGCAAAGAAAACAAGAGGGCCATGATGGCCCTAATTCGCTCCATGAACACCAGAGGAGAATGTGACATTGAGTTCATGTGTTTTAAAAAAAATTGAGCTATTTTTAGATGGTGGTCATCTTGGATTAAGCGATGACTCTCATTTTACCAAATCTGAAAATGCTTCACCTAAGGATATTAACTTACTATGAAGTTTGACCAGCATCGGCCATGTGGTTCTTGAGAAAAAGATGTTCAAAATCTTGAATAAATGGACCTTTTCGCGGCCATCATGGATGACATAATCATCCAATTCCGACAAATATTGCACCAGAGCAATCGCCTCATCGATACCTTCAATTTGGTATATGACATGAGCATATTCGGTCAAAAATAAAATTTGACCCCACGGGGTCTAATAAAAGAACAACCATTTGACCTTTTGGCGGCCATCTTGGATGACATGACCATCCGATTTCGACAACAAAATGTACCAGAGCGATCGCACAGGCCACGCCCATTTTTGACCCCGGGGCCACCGTTGTAACAACTTTGAAAGAGCATTGTACATCGATCATTCCTACCAAGTTTTGTCGAAATCCAGTTGGCGGTTCTTGAGAAGAAGATTTTTGAAGAATTTGTGCTATTTTTAGATGGCGGCCATCTTGGATTAGCGATGACCTCAATTTTAACAAATCTGAAAAGGCTTCACCCATGGACCATAACTTTTAAGTTTGGCTACCATGGGCCAAGTGGTTCATGCTTGGTGGTTCTTGAGAAGAAGATTTTTGAAGAATTTGTGTGAAGCCGGCGGCGGCCATCTTGGATTACGTAATGACGTCATTTTAACAATTTTAAAGAGTATAGGTTACCGAGGAGAAGACGTTTGAAAATGTTCATGGACGAACGACGGACGGACGGACACATTGCGGTAACAATAGCTAAAAATATGGAACTTTCTGACAATCAACCAAAGTGCTTCAGTGACCTGGTGAAGGTGAAGGTAAAAAATATCAAGGTCAATGGTGGTGTGAATGTGTGGCATATGTCCACCCAGTGTCAGAATATTATTAAATAACAGGTAATCTTTCATGCTGTAATGAAGTTATGGCATGATGAAGAAACTATGACGAACCTTTTTACGGTCAAACGGGCTACGGGTTTCAGTGAAGGCCAAAAGGTCATGGTCACATTGACAGTGCTGTGTAAGTGTGTGTGTGACACATAGATGTATGCCCATATGTGTCACATGGCAAAATATTGTGAGATAATGTGAGATACCATATTTTAATACATGTATGTGTTTCCCAGAATAAAATGAGTCCGAATATTTTGCGTTATTACAGTACATGTATATCCAAAAGTGTTTACGCAGCCACCGAAATTGGAACTGCTATGTCTCACTTTCCACTAACGTGAGTGAGACAAAAATCACAACTTAGCTGGAGCATTGCAAACAGATGCCTTTGGAAACAAAACACTATAATTTATGTAGTCATACCAAATCAGGCATAACTAATATTTTGATAGGACGAGGCAAGATTACAACATCAAACACACCCTATCTACCTCCATAATCATATCAAGCACCAATCTCTAGCATTGTGTTTAGATTACATCTGGTCACAATTTACTGGTACATTATAGTATTACACTGGTACCGGTTCATATGAAAATTCTTAAATATCTTCTCGTCCATTTTTCTTATTTCCCAATGAAGGTATATGTTGTGCCCGCTCATTTGAACCATCTCGAAAAGACATTTTGATGGATTTCAATCATTTATCGTTCATGATCCTGTCTGTGACTGCAATGGAAGCAATGGTGTGCTCATATGGCTGATGTACAGTGGAACCTCTCCAAACGGGACACCCTGGGGAGGTCCCCAGGGTGTCCGGTTTAGAGAGGTTCCACTGTACCTATAAATAGACCAGATTTTATACATTGACTAATTATTAAAGGCAGCAATAGGTGGTCAACTCATAAAATTTAGATCCCTAAAAAATTAAGCATACTATTTCAATATTTAAACAATGCCATGTTCCATCTCTAAAAGTAAATTACATCTTTAGGAAATCTATTAAAGAATATGACAATTATATCCTATGCCCGGCACAGGATAGATGTTCAATTTTTGGCGGGAAACTGCCAGTGGCGATGGAAGCATTTATTTTGAGTTGTCATCCAGTGACACACACACAATACCATATCCTCAGCATGAAATGGGTTAAAGGCAATGTGTCTCAGATGGTGTCTCAGACACACATTAAGTAATGTTACGCTTCATGCACAGTAAATGACATATAGTAATCACACCATTTTATTTGATCATATTTAAAACAACATGCATCATGTTTAAGTACGTACGATAAGAAATAGTGATTAACAGGGGAGTACACCAGTAAGGAAAAAATGTGACATTCTTTATTTTTTCTTGTGATCTGATCATACTACATGTATGCCGCATTTAGAAAGAATTGTCCATGACAGACATTAGCGTAATTAATTTAAATAAAGTAGTCACCAACGATGGGTAAAAACATGTGGATAATACTGAAAAATAACTATAGTCTGTTTCACGAAAGCTGCCCAAATTTTAAATTAAAGGAAAATTTAAGAATGAGCCTTCTTTTTATTTCGTGAAATTTGGTCAAATATTGATTTTATTGCGAAAACAAAATTTCCCCACGTTAAATCCCCATAGACATCTTCACTACCGGTACTCTGTGAAGATGTCTATGGGGATTTAACATGGGGAAATTTTTTAGAATTTCAGAAATATTGGACCGATTTTTAAAATTTAACTTGTTTTCTTAGTTAGATCATTTCCAAGCTGTCTAGCTAGGTTTCGGAGTCAATTTCCGTAAAATGTGGGCAGCTTTCGTGAAACAGACTATAGTGTTTGTAACGCTAATTATTTGTCAGCATTATACCGGTAATGTGTGACTTACTCTGTGGTATAGAGACACCCCTGGAAGGGGTTCCACTAAAACTTATGCACACAAGTTCTGAAATCAGGAGTGGAGATTAATTATCATAGTAAAACTAACCCATAGAAATCAACTCACAACACTGACCAGATACAAATGCACAGTATGGATATTTCAAGATTTTTTCCTATTTCTTTTTGAAACAATTTGTGGAAAAGTAGGCAAAATATTCAAACTATTACAAATAAATGTTGCATAATCTGACTGGATGAAAGTGTTCAAAATTGAACCCCAAGAAAATGAGGTAGGTGGTATCCCTCCAGACCCCCCCGCCCCAACCAAAACAAATAATGTTGAGAGTGGCGAGGGGGCAGAGAGTGTTTTTGCCTCTCCCTCCTTCATTGAGAGCATGAGGTTACCTCAGGCTCCAGCCCCCACTCCCCAATAATTCAAACGCTCCTATGCTTATAACTACATGTACGCAGCTTTGCAGGTTGGTCTGTGTGACCAGGGCCCACGCTGATTGGAACAGTAATAAGTACATTTTTTCAGATTGTAATCTACCCATATACAACATAAAGGCTTTATTTATACTAGCTTGTGATAACAGATCAGCATTGATAAGCTATAGGTAAATGGCCATTCAATTGGATTAACCCATTGAAGAACATCGATTTACTGGGGAAAAAAATATAATTATTTGTTTATTTTTCCATAACAGTGTAAGTTGTTACCCCTCATTTGAACTGTCTCACCGAAACGGGGTTCATATGAGTGGCAACAACATATACTTTCGAATAGAAATAGAGAAAACAGCGAACAAAAGTTTTTGTATGAGCACCGCCGATGCGAGACGGCTAGAAGGGTCTGCCGCCAACACCTTCTCCCCACCCCATAGGCATAGAAAATCACTGTTCCTGGCTACATAATTACAACCTACAGTCAATTATAATTGAAATAGCTCATGAAATGTTCAATAATATATCGACGTGTATAATTACACTCGCATACAGACATGGTCGAAAGAGCATGTTCAATATGTTCAAGGCCCAATGATTAAACATTGCTCCAAAATCTGGTCCGAAAAATACCTGGACTATTATTTTTGGTCAAGGAAGGAGAATTAACTCCTTTTTAAACCAGACTTCTGCTGAAATGTTCTAGTACTGAATCTTATCCTCATACAATGCTCCAGATAAGGAATTAGTAATGGAGTATTGTCACTCCTTTTTTCTGAAGCAATTGGGTATTTCAAAATTTTAATTGGGTAAAATAAAATCATACTACTGTTTACACATCATTAGACAGCAAGTATTGAATAGTTTGCTTCGACATGAAAACTTGTCTTGGCATTTTATTAGAATTGTCTCCAAAAATGTGTTTTCATGGAAAATAAGAAAAATATGCTATATTTGTGGTCCGTTTATTGTTTTCTGCAGCATGATAAAGGTACCACAATTTTTTTTATTGTGATACTCGATACTTCAATGGGGTTTTGGGCAATTTTAATTGGTATTAGAGCAAATACAGCTTATCTGGAGCAATGCTGTATAATTTAACATATCCTTCTTTGTTCGGTTCAAACAGGTGCGAAATGTGACTCGGTCACATCACGCCACGATTTTCTGTAGAAAATGCTTATAAAAGAGGAAATATTTTATTTAGACCGCAATCCATATATCATGTGCACGCACACTCGGCCCTCTTCACCGTCTTGACATATCAGCATTGTGCAATAGGAGAATGAACTAATTAGGTTAAACCCACCGCCTCATCGTCTCCTTCATTTAATGCACATATTTCAGATTTCGACTGTATCGCATATATCAGTAAATTCGGAAACAAATGGGCCAACGGCCATTGGCCTGATCATTTACGGGCACATGGGGGGTATGGAAGGTCTTCGAGCTATTTCCCACCCTTAAATATAAGAAATTTAGACCACAACTCTGAATATAGAATGTAATGTTATTTTCATTAAATGCATAGTTCAATAAACAAAAGAAGAAGAAACAAACCATCATAGAAAGTGACGTTTGCTCTGCTTGTGTTGTTGTTGTTACTTTTCTCTGTATGTTCAGCCTCTCTATAGGACACAGTCAACTTATGAATAATATAGATTAGCCTGGATGATGTGAACGTGTGAAGTTGTGAAAATTTTATGAGTGCCAAACTTTTAATGTTTTAAGTCTTAATATTTGTAAATAGTGCCTACAAACTGGTTATAAACTGTTACTTGATATATATGTACATTTTATAGATGCTTTTAGTGTAAATAGTGAAGTGCTAGATACTTTTACCGGCAAGCAAACATTTTTACGCTCCCGGTTGGCGGTTGGGGTCCCTGCTTAGGAAGCGGCCATATTGAATTTTACGAACAATAATTTTTACAATCTTATGTTCTTAATATACTGCAATGTCCAAATAATTTTATACAATATTATATGAAAGCTTAGTTGAGAACACACATATATGTCCGTTAAATGTTCTCTTTTAAACTCATGTTTTCACTTTTAACCATTCAATAACTTGGAATAAAACCTGACATCTTGTCCAAATTGAGCCAGCATATCCAGTCACGGAGATCGAGACCTTAGTAGTATCACAGTGGTACTAAATCAATCATGTTAACTAGACGTACCCAGCTCCAGACTCATTCTCACGTAACTGAGACAATTGCTGTCTTCGTTGTTTTTGGTAGCGGATATTGTCTCATATGAAGTATACCGCGAAGAAAAGTTTCTAATTTATTTACTATGTACAATATAAAACAAATTAAAACACCTACTCGGTACCTATGTACATTATTCGTCGACCTACTGTGTTTTCCATCACACAGGGGTATGCAAAAACGCGTGTCCCTGGCAACTAAGTCACTAATAAGTACGTTTTTAATTAGTAGGTAACTCCTTTTTTTCTAGCAAAACTGTGATATTTTTAATCATCTCGATACAGGTTTCAAATTATTATTAATGCATCAAATTCAGATCCACAACTTCTTACAATTTTTTTTCCGTTTAGAGTTGTCATAAAATCGCCATCATTTACGAGTCCAATTTTTAAGTAACACATATAACTTGTGTTTGCCGTATTAAAACATAATTATGTTCGTTATTCGACCTGCATATTATGTATATATAGTATACATAGTGCCTTGGACTGAGGAAAGGTATTGTAAGAAGTCACGCATGATTAAAAAAGGCAACAATTTAAAGGAATATTAGCATCGTCATTTACGAGTCTTTCCTCTAACATATTCTGCTATTCATTCTAACACACACAGTGACAGTGACAAGATCACTGTGTGGCAATCCCATAATATATTGCATTGGCATATGGTAGGAATAACTTTTATGTATGTCTGCTATATTGCAAAAGCTCGCATGAATTGCAATATGTTTGCATTCTATCATCATTTACGGGACATCATTTACGGGACAAATATTACTGAATATGGTATAAATTATCGTGTTTTATGCGTGAATTTGCTCCTCTAAGTTAATTTCGTATTTTAGGACACAACCGGATGTTTATATACTTTGATCGGCGGACATTTTATGAACGAAATATCGACTGCTAGTTCTTCGACTTTGGGTGAGTATGAACAGCTGCAATTGTTTAGTATATTTTGAATATCTGCCGTGATTACACGTGTCTGTTCATGCGTACGACGCATTGTCAAGTGTGAATATGTGATAAAAGTGCGTGATTCTAATGTCTTGGCAAAGAAACTGGTAAACACGTATGTGGACTCGTAAATGACACGATTCTGTCCCGTAAATGATAGCCAGACATCCACACCACTCTTTGTTATTGTAGACTATGCTACATATACCCGACCTATATTATATGGTTTCTTGAATAAAAGTTTATATTTAATTCACTATTTATTCATATTGTTAAATCAGACATCTGCAGTAGATGTAATGTTATTTTCCTCCCTTGCACTCTGTTTTGGTTTTAAAGTCTGATAGGCTCTGGTATATTTATGTTAACATTTTATTCATAATCATGAATATGTATGCAACATGTGTGTCTGTTAGTTCGTTAGAATATATAAACGCAATAAGGCAAAAGTTTAACACATTTGATTGTCCCGTAAATGACGATGAGATTGTCCCGTAAATGACGATCTACTTTTTTAATAAGAAAGTGCATTTAACACCATATAGTGTAGCGTAGTGCAAGATGCCTTGAACTGATAATCCTACCAACTATGTACATTCCTCGTTTTGCAGCCTATTAGTGGGGGTTGCGGGGCTGGAGTAGGGGTGGGATGTGCATATAATACTCCTCATTTGCAGTCCTACTGTTGAAGTTGCAGGGGCAATTTTTTCCCGTAAATGAGGTCGAAAGTTGACAGAGCAAATTCAGAATTGATCATCCGTCTGCGTCATTTAGGGAAATTCAACACTTTCGCATATTGGATAAGACATTAAATTTCATGACTGTTCCCATATGTATTTGCAGAATGGCGAAGTCCAAGGCTCAGCGCATGAAGGAGTATCGAGAGCGAAAGAAAAATAAACTGGGTGATGAATGACTGAAGTGGGAAAATCAGCGAGTGAAGGCATACTTTATCCCGATTGGTGATTTGGACAAGGTGAACCAAGATAAAAGACGAGCCATGAACAAACTTGATGCTATGCATTATAGACAAAAGCAAACGCAGAATCAAAATGAGATCTCCGCTGTCAATAGTGAACTATCCTTACTTTCAACATCATCTGAATGCGCGGTTAGTAGCACAATAGACGACACATTGCTGACAGTAAAAATTGCATTCGAGAAACCAGGGCGTAAAGCAGGTGGTAAGAAACGCGTATCCCGTGCGTTAAAACGCTCATACAAAAGAATAGAAACTTTGGAAGATAAAAACGAAGAATTACAGCGCAAGCTCAATACTGCAAGAAAACGGTTGTCTAGAACTTTGACAAAACCTAGAACGCCTCTAACACCAAAGAGCAAGACTGACAGCATAATGACGAAAGCAGGACTAGATCCAAAACAAGCACCGGAAGTAAGGAAAAGATTGTTATACAGTGAATGTGTAAGCGAGGAGATTCGAGTGGCGAAATCACACAATACAATTAATCAAAATGTTATTCAGAGAATCGTATCTGGAAAAATTGTTAAGAAGTATCGAATGAGGTCTACTTTGCAAAAATGCACAAACCTTAACAGACGTAAAGATATATTGAATAAAACTATAACTACGTGTAGGAGAAGATTATATCAGCAGAGAGTCACACTGATAAATGATACATGTCACTGAATTTCTTGAAAGAGACGATAACTCGCGTCTTTTGCCAGGAAAGGCTGATGCCATAAAAGTGCGAAAAGGAAAGAATCAAAGAAAACAAAAGCGTGTGTTGAATGATTACATGCACACTCTACATATGAAATTCAAAGCAGAGTCGAGTTTCCAAATATCTTACTTTACGTTCTGCCGCTTAAGACCAAGACACATTATCCTAGTGAACTTTGCTTCAAGAAGTGTGTGTCTGTGTTCAAAACATCAAAACTTTGCATTCAAGTTAAAAGCTATGAAAAACCTTAAAGTATTGACTTGCACAAGCCCCGACACCTTTGTGGACCTATTCAAGACCTATTCAAGAACAAACCAAATCAGCTGAATGAAACGCTGCAAATGATTCCATCCGAGACAGTAAAATACCAAGAGTGGAAACGGGTCAAACTACCAAATGGAAAAGAGCGGGTGAGAATTGTGGATTCGGAATTATCCAAGGCTGATTTCATTGTTGAAGTTATGAATAAATCATGCAATGACTTCGTAGGTCATGTGGAAAGAGTAAAAGCCCAATACTCGTCAGTGAAGATCATGAAAGAAAATCTGCCACAGAATCATGCAATAGTACAAATGGATTTCAGTGAAAACTTTAACTGCCAAGCGATGGAAGAGATCCAGTCGGCGTTTTGGAATGCTTCGATGGTTACATTGCACCATACGGTCGTATATTTTAAGTCAGAAGATGGGAAGCTGGAACATAAGAGCATAGTGTATGTATCGGAAGTAATGAATCACAATGCGGCAATGGTACTTGCGATTGTCGAAAAAATCGTAAACAGCGTGAAACAGCATGTGCCAAACTTGGAATATATTCATTTCTGGACAGATTCGCCGTCATCACAATATCGCAATAAATTTTTTGGAGAGATTAGTGACTTTCAAAATAAATACAATATAAGGGCATCTTGGCATTACTTTGAATGCGGTCATAGGAAGGGCCCATGTGACGGGGTTGGGGGAACAACAAAGAGGAACGCTGACAACGCAATAAAGCAGGGCAAGGCGGTGATTCAGGATGCGTCCGATTTTTTCACCTGGGCAGTTCAGAATGCGAGTGATACACTGATCAAATACCACCTTATTACACCAAATGAATATGATAACAGCAAGGCGATTGTTGAAAGCAAACACATTAAGCCTCTTAAGGGCACTATGGCATTACACGCGGTAGTAGGTATCGCACAGGGGCATGTGATGATTAGAAATACAACATGTGTATGCGAAACATGTTTTGGGATAACCGGTTTGAATGACAAGTCGAACTGTGGTTGGGAGAAACGCACAGTACACATGTCTAGCTATGAGTCCCAGGTAATCATCGAAACTGAAATGGAAGTTGAAAATCAGCATCCTGAAAAGGCTACACTTCACGTAAGCACTGATGATTTTGTTGTTGCTCTCTACGAGGGAATATGTTATATTGGACAAATTATTGAATTGGACAATACAGACAATACTGTGCATGTTAATTTCATGGTCCAAAGCGGAAAAATCAAGCATCATTATCGATGGCCTAGTTATGAAGACAAAGTATGGATTCAGACGGAGGATATACTTCGCGTGATAGAGAAACCTAGTGCTACTGGAAAGACACGTCGTATCTACGCGGTCCCACAGGAAGTCACAACTTTCGTGGATAATTATCACGAGTAATCATTGAACAGAACGAAACTTAACCGTAGATATATCACAAGTATAAGTGACCAGTATAAGTGACCAGGAAATTGCGTGTTTCAGAACTGTGCGAACTCGTATTCTAGTCCAGCATTGATGACGTACATGTACTCGTCTGAACTTTCACAGGACAACCACCGTATGTAAATTAATCGGTACTGAGCTGTTGTTGTTGTTGCTATTGAAAGAACAACAACAACTCGTTACCTATTAGTTAACACCTATCATGTCAAGTATTTATTTGAAACAGGTTATGATATCTGAGTCATCAATTCTCGAACAGAGTTACGAGTACGTCCAAAAGACAACTACCGTGAAATTGTGTATTCTAACATTTCAATACATATTCACATCCATCGTCATTTACGGGACACATGCTTTGAGTAGATGTTTTAATGGTCATATGTTCACTTAGGATCATAGAGTAAAGACAAATGTAATACCCATGACAATAGCATGTATTGCATTGCAACCGAAATATATACATGTACATATACAATGTACATATAGTTTGTTTGCAGAACCAATGGTTTCATCAGATGATCGTGTTATTTTTGTTACACTATTATAGTACATAAATTACTATTCAGAGGCATTGATATGCACATTGTATGAATATATTCTTATGGCATATTACGTGTGGTGATGAATTAAAATAACTACACGACTTATATACTATATTTGAGAATAACGTCATTTACGGGACAAATCATAATCATTTACGGGACAAAGTATTTTTGCACTGTAATCTTTCTGATTGCGTTGTTTTAGTCAGTTCTTTTGAAGAACCTTGTTTAGTTATCATCCATATATTCGTTCACATGTACGTTCTTTCAATTGTTTCACATGTTTTGTTTTTATTAAACGTGCACGACAAGGAATGTCGAAAATTAAAGAAGTTTATACATAAACTTGTAATTTATATTTTAATTTCCATACACATTGAATGGTACTTAAAGGAAATAATATTATTTTCCTATTACATATTCATTTGCCAATGTAATACTGTCGATTTGAGTCATGGATCTGTTATATATACCCAAATATGTCGACACATGCGATAATCAGTAAATTTACATTTTTCATAGAACGCCTATATTCTCGTGAATAGTTACAGGCGTTCTATAATTACAATCGGTCGATGGGCCGAATGGGGTTCGCTGCGGGAAACTTCGTAAAATGAAAGTGTGCCAATACCAACAAGCTATATGTTAGTTCAATATTGAAACATGCTAACACCTGTAAACATTGATAGGTTATATTAAAATAATAATACGCATGTAATTTGCCAAAAAAATAGCTTCCCAATGAAATTTAGTTTAAATAGATTATCCCGTATGGAGCCTCATTTAGAACCTCTGGCACATATAGAGTCAATATTTGAACCTTTTTACTAAACGCCATAGTGTCATGTGTCCAATTTATTGGACACAGGACACTTTTTTTTAATGTAATATACCAACCAATAACAAATTTACGTTTAAAAAGTCAGCTATTTGTTGTTAAATGCGATTGTATTTTCATTGTGACGTCATACTATATTTTGTGTCCTGCCAAACGCGTAATAATACACTGATTGGTCATCTGTAGTTATACGAACTATTTTGTGTCGTAATATTACACACGGAAGTGTGTAATTCGGTGTCTTCCATGTGCAAATCTACTTAATATGGGAGATAAAATATGAAGATACGGACATGACTGGAGGGCCTTTACGGGGGGTCACCCTACATGGACCAGGACAAGCAACAGACACAAAATGAAGTGAGTAAGTAACGTAGGTTTGAGTTAGAGAAAATTGCCATTACACGTACTGCCATCGTGATTGCTGTCTTCATTGTTGATAAGCTCTAAATACGGAAATACAGATACTCATTGTGTACTCAACGATTTGTGAATGCTACAGACGTACATTTCTGCAAATTTGCTAAAGTTGAGAGGACCATACGGCGACAGCCAAGAGGCATCAATAATTGACCTACATTTTACATAAGTCTACTACTACTAGCTGCCAGACACGAAACATTCGTTTCAGGTAGGAATTATTTCTTTATTACTGTTAACCAATATTTGAATCGTGCTGACTTCGACAGCACTTTTAACCACAGGGCTACTAAAATAATTCCATTGTACTCAATCTAACATGAATTCAAGTGGTGGGGGATATTCAACATGCCTGTGCATGTGCCGAGTCATTGGTTTTCGCGTCCAATGTTGTTTCCACAATTGTTGTTTAAATGGCTAATTTCTAATTTATTGTGCATCTCGGACTCTGTGTGTTTGTGGCACCTCGATACTTGTAGATTCACTTTGAATATATGTTTTCAGTCCAACAAGTCGATTCATTATCTATTTAGGCTATTATCTGTTATCTATTGTCTACATATATAGGCTTTTAGCCACTTAAAAAAGACACTACTTTCATTCCCACTCCCCCTCCCCCCCCCCCCCCCCCCCCCCCCCCCCCCCCCCCCCCCCCCAGAGTCAAATGTGTTTATAATAACTGTAACAACAGTGATGAAATAAGTAAAAAATTGAGGTGTGCGAATCCAGTTTGCACAGCGGTGAATTTTCCCCGAAATATCATGAATATAGGCCGGTGCAGTATTTCTATTAAGTAGGTGTACCCGGCTTCGCACCGTGTATGTGGCTTTGCACACACCAATATTTTACATGTCTGATTATTCATGTTGTTTTCTTAAAACAAGTGTTTTCAGAAAGTCACGTGTTTACACGATTTAGAAAACTATAACAACAGTGACCAAACAAGTAAACAAATTGAAGTGCAGTATTTGTATTAAGTATTTGTATTGCAGTGGGTGGGCTTCCTAAATTTATTTGTACACAGGGTACCCATGTTTGGTCTGGGGTGGTGATGAGGGACTTCTTTGCTTCATTGGCGTGACCTCACGAAATATGGGCAGGGGTGGAGACTGTATGTTTGTTGGGATTACAATCGTGTCTGTTAATTCTGCGCACCTAATAATAATTTTCGTGAAAATGTCCATATTCAGTCAAATAAATTTCCTGAACATTCAAGGCAGTTCTTAGCCGAGATAATCACGGCTAAAGTTAAACAGATGGCTTTTACTATTTCATCTGTCGTCTATTATCTGTATCCGCCTAGCGGAGACCCAGCCAAATTTGATCAAAATATCAGTCCATTTTGTCCTTGAGTTTTGCGAATAATACGGGAATAAAATGATAACCAATGTCGGTATATTTGCATGTGTATTATTGGTTTATGAAGCTTTTTTTAACAGATCTGTTGTTGATCTATTAATTTAGTAAGCAGGACCAGTGGACCACTAATCATTTTGACCATGTTCTGAATAACTTTTTACCAAACTATCGGAATGGGATAAAATTGTGACTTAGTATACCGTTAATCAGCTGATTTATTCCAAAATCAACATAATTTATTCTGACGTAAGCTGGGCAAAACATTACGTGAATTGTGCATTAGCCGGTGCGCAGAATTAGCCGAAATGACATTTTTTATATTCATCATGTTCATATTAAATATATGTTGTTGGGTTACCATAAATGAGAAATTCCACGACTTGCTACTAAATTTCTCTGTTTCGCACTAATACAATTAGCTTACCATATTCTTGACACTTTTCTAAATAGATGCCCCTTCAGTTGTATGTTTTATGCCGTTGAAAAGAAAAAAATGTAAATGTAAAGCTATATTTACGTCATGTAAATGTACGTAACGGAAATTACATTTCTGAGACCCTGGTCCCTTGAAGTGGAAATAAAATTAAAAAAATGACAAGAACAATTGGCTATACTATTATAAATGTAACAACTGGACTGTCACCCAATGGAATAAACACAGTTTAATGAATTATTGGTTCTACATCGAAACTAGAAAAACGACACCAATATGTACATAAAATATAGAATCACTGATGTCTCATTATTATTGAACCATGTTATTGTAGTTGCGAACAATAACTCTTGCAATCTACTCCTGTACCGTCTGTAGCAGAGTTACTATTCCATTCATACATGTAGGCTTCCTCTACATAATAGCTAATCAGATCTGATTTACACTTTAGTTGTTAATTGTGAGACAATTTGTATATTTTCCATCTGAAAATAAATATTATAAAAGTAATACGTATGGATCACGATTTGCCTGGTTTGGCCCTCATGGTACGTTTTCATCTTTCGCTCTTTCTGTTACCTGGGAGTTGAATTGGGTTATTGCCCATTATAGAAGTAGTAAGATTATTATTGATCCTACTGCTTTTGGGAGGGGGCCATGTGATTCTGGTGTGGCGAGGACCTGGCATCAGATCAGGATCATCCTGATTTAAGGGCTGAGTATATAGTTCTTTTATTGTAAATATTCAGTTTCTGATTTTAGGATTTCCCCCCATTTGTACATGTACTTGAACATGTACTTGTACAGGTAATATATGGGATTTAGTACTAAACCCATTGACCCGGCCTTAAATGACCGCATCTGTTGATAACTTGATAGGCCGTTAGACCCCAACAAACAAATAAATGATATACGTAGGCTTCCTCTACAGAATAGCTAATCAGATCTGATTTACACTTTAGTTGTTAATTGTGACCTAATTTGTATATTTTCCATTGGAAAAAAAAACTATTATAAAAGTAATACAAAACTTTACGTGGGTGGTGGTCGGGAGAACGAGACGACGTAAATTAACGGTAGTACTGGTTCCTCCATATAGGAATCACTATTTGCCTGGTTTGACCCTTCAGTACATTTTTATCTTTGGCTCTTTTGTTACCTGGGAGTTGAATTGGGTTATTGCCCATTATAAAAGTACATTGTAGTAAGATTATTACTTATCCTACTGCTTTTTGGAGGGGCCAAGTGATTCTGGTGTGGCGAGGACCTGGTATCAGACCAGGATTATTCTGATTTCAGCGCTGAATATATAGTTTTGTTATTGTAAATATTCAGTTCTGATTTTAGGATTTTCCTCCCATTTGTACATGTACGTGAAAATATACGTGTACTTTTTCTTTTTATATGAAACGTGAATTTCGTCACTGATATCAGGGGCGATAACCGTGTTTCCATTAAAGGTTAATGGAAACTGTATTCTGTCTGCTTAGTTTTGTTATGTGCACTATGATCGTACTTTATAATGTGTCAATAAAAATATTTGTTCGGGTGACACATTTTATTGGTATAAATAATTTAAAAATGTCATGTCTGATTTGCATATCAAAATAGCCTGATACCACCACGAGTCACTATCAGTAAAATCAATATTACTAAATGATTATATGTGTATAGTGGGCCTGCACTCGTAATTTTTAAAACTGGCGGAATACATGTACCGTAGTTACACAATTATACACTTATTTAATTCTTATAGGCAAACTGTTATGCAAACAGGTTGAAGTACATTGTAACGGACCGAGGTCTATAAATACATTAAATACGCCTAAAAGCGTCCATAAACGAAAAAAAATAAAAAAAAAAAAAAAAAAAAAAAAGTTTTGTTACTCCCTCTATAACACACACATATATATACCTCGGTCCGTTACTTCAACCTGTGGATGGGACCCCACCCCAACTTTAGCTGGTACATGTAATTTGCGAACCAGATCTCTTATTCACTATTCTGCAGAGGAAGACTATGAATGGAAACGTAACTCTGCTACGGGCAGTACGGTTGTAGATTTCAAGAGTTACTGTTCACAACTATGAACAATGTGGCTTACTCGCTTACCACATTTATCCAAGTGTTGTGAGTTTGATGCCCGGGTGGGATGTAGTTCTCTAAGCACTGTTTCATGTTGGAAAGTTGCGGAGTCATTTGCTGAGTAATGGTTAATACTGGTAAGAAATTCAATAAAAGGCTAACCATGTACATAATAGTGTTTGATTGTTTGTTTCAGGGAAGCCGTCTACAGATCTTAGCCATCTGGATTATTCGTCGAGCCTCTTCAACTTCACCCTGCAGTCGAGGCAGACACAGCAGCTATTGAGATAGTATATGGGCGGTTTCAGAAGAAGCAGATAAGGCGGAAATTGTTTCTCATTCTGCTGTTGAAGGACAAAAGCCACCAGAAGAATCACTGCCCGAAGACACTACTCCACCCAGCTGGGCAACAAGTTGCCAAACACTCGCGAAATGGGAACTGATCCAGTTCCTGACCTACAAGAAGCAAAATATAGTGTCGCCATGACAGACTGTCATCATCTTAAGATCAGCGACATCTGAAAATATAACCCTCGAGAAGAGCTTGAGAAAGACAAGTTCAGTTACAAAAAATTAACCATTTAACCGGAGTACCATCCATGCCAGCGGCAGTGTTTGTGTGGTTCTTAACTCTGATTTCTGCTCTAATCATCTAATCAACCTGTTGAATGATGTGTCATGAAGACATGTTACTTCTTGTGTTGATGGAATTGAGAATGAATCTTATTCACACAAATCTGACTTGAATCTGACTGAATCGGTGACTCATTCTTGTGGTGGACAGAATGACATTTGTACATTTCTGATTATGTGACACTCGAAGGACTAGATATTGAAATGGTCAGAAATATATTTACTATGCTTTTACACATATGTGGCTGTGACCTCAGGTTGAAGTAACGGACCATGGCCTATAAATACATTAAATATACCTAAGAGCATCAATAAGTGAGAGAAAAATAAGCTAAACAAAATGTATTTACTCCATGTGTGATATATGGGAGTAAATAATTTGTTTAGCCTATTTTATTTCACTTATTGATGCTTTTAGGTATATTTAATGTATTTTATAGGTATTGGTCCGTTACTTTAACCGGTGGCTGTGACTGGAGAATGTGGTTTATGGGATTTGTGACCAGTGTAGCTCCTGATCAAATAGTACACTCATGTAGCCTGATAATGATGTGGCTTGTTAGAAGCATGATGGAGATTTCATTGATGCAATGGTGAACAGTGCAGATCCTGTGCGGATATGTGTATCTACACTGATCGCAAATCCCATAAGCCCCATTTCTCCAGTCACAGACACATATTTGAGCAAATTTAAAAATCCTACCGCCAACCTAGAGTGATTAGCATTTAAGGTATTGCATTCAATCTTTGATTCATAAATTTCTGTTTAACGTCCACAGTCTATAAAGTCTATATTTGGTTGGTTTCACATGGTTTTACTGTTATCTTCGCAATAAAGGATTTGACTTGAAACATCCAGAATAGAACCAAAGACAAACTTTGTAGACTTTCGAAGGGAAACAAAAAAAATTTACGAATTAATGATGTATTTTTGTGCTATTATCATGATTATAATTGAAATCAATGCGCAATGGTCAAACTTTGTAACAAATTACATGTGTACAATAAATTTCAACTTCGAAATTTGACTTCGAATGAAATGGTGCAATTGGTTGATATTGGTCATTTGCAGTGCATGATGTGAGAAACAACATATTGAGGCATCATCTGTAACACAGTGCCTTCAATCATGATTCATAACCAGGCATACAAAGTATATCGAGGTGTATATAGTTTTTGTATTTTCGTCCATCCGTAAGATTTGCGTTAAAGGTTTTTGGGTACCCATTATATCTGCAACCGTAAATCGCATTGAGTTGAATCTTCATATACTTCTTTATCGTCATCCATATTTTTTATACTGTAGCACACCGATGTGGCTTTCCTGCACAAGGTCAAATTACTTAAAGTTTTGAAATATTTGTATCAAACATGTCAAAGTTTTTAAGTACACAATGTCTCTGCAACCGCAAGTCGGGTTGACTTGAAACTTCATATATATACTTCTTTATGAAGTTAGAAGATCAATATTTTCTTTCTATAGCCCTGGTGGGTGCATGTGCTGGGTAATTTAACAATCGCAATTCATCCTTACCGGAAATCTGACTGGAGACCTGGTTTGGCCCTCACATACGTCTTTGGCATTTTGTATGTGACAGTTGAATCTGGTTATATCTCTTGTGTGAGTATTACGATTATTCGTAATCCTTTTTTAGGGAAAGGGGCCAAGTGACTTTGGTGTGGTATGGACCTGGCATCAGGTCAGGTTATTCTAATTTCAGGGCTGACTATATTTTTCTCGATGAAATTATTCCGTTCTGATTTTGGGATTTTCCCCCTAATGCAGCAGGTTAATACAGGATCAAACCCGTTTTCCCAGCCTTATATGACCTGCTGTTGATAGGCCGTTAAACACCAATAAACAAACAAACAACTTTGGCATTTGGTATCCGACAGTTATATCCTTTATGTCAGTATTAGACCATAGCTGTTGATAGGCCGTTAAACACCATTAAACAAACATTCTATAGCCCACTCATACAGCTTTCATGCACACAGTGAAGGTGAAATTACTTTGAAACTTGCGTTAAATGTTTTGAAATATATGCGTTAAAGTTTTAAGTAAACAATTTCTCTGCAACCGTAAGTCAGATTGAATTGAAACTTCATATATTTGTCTATCAACAATCAACATCCATATTTTTTTTCATTTTATAGCCCACGCATGTGACTTTGATGCCCAAGGTCAAGGTCAAATTGTGTTAAATGTTTTGAAATATTTGCATTAAAGTTTTAAGTACACAATTTATCTGCAACCATATATTGGATCGACTGGAAATGTCACACTTCTTTATCAACAGCCATATTTTCATTCTATATCTCACCTAAGCGGCTTTCATGCCAAAGGTCAAGGCCAAATGACTTTGCTACGGCCGCGGGTATGTGTGAGACCCCGCTCACTTGCTCTAGTCCTTAAAAGCAAGAATAACATATCTTACCATACTGATTTCTTTTGTTTTTTTCGGATACATGTACTGATTTTGTGTCCCGAGCATAACTGGAATTCCTTTTTGTATATTTATCACAACTCTTGCCTCACTAATATTCCATTGTTCGCCCTTTGTTTTTTCACGCATTGATTTTGTATCTGGCACATGGCGATATTTCAAATTTGACCTAATATGGTCCTGATATATATCAAATCGAAGGTATCGTGGGTATTGTCAAAATCGGATGATACATCATACAAGATGGCCGCCGACAGGTCATCCTTTAATTATAGATTTCGTCTTCTTGTCATGTACCATTTGGCCGACGCTGGTCAGACTTCACAGTTGTGGTGCGTGGGTGAAGCATTTTCATATTTGTTAAAATGGAGGTTGTCGCATAATCCAAGATGGCCGTTTTAGAAAATTTGGTAAAATTCTTAAAAAAATCATATCAACCATGTTAATTTTACATTATTATTATTATTTTTACATCAAGCTTGAATTGCCACTTTGATATCAAGGGCGATAACATTGACTCTTTAAAATGTTAATGGAAACAACTATTTATTCTCTCTATTTATCTTTTGATGTGCAATGATCATATTTTGTAACAAGTCGATACAAATATTTATTCAGGTGACACATTTAGTTGATATAAATAATTTAAAAATGACCTGTCTCATTTACAATCAAAATAGCACGATGATACAACCTATAAGTAAACCTAAGATTACTAAGTGAATATTTCTGTGTAGCGGGCACTCGTATTTTTTAAAACTGTTGGAATAGTTACACAATTATACTTATTTAATATTTAATTCCTATAAAGAACACTTTGTGCCAAACAGATGGGACCACCAATTCAAATCATGATTTGCAACTTTGCTGAAGGATGTCTGGCACCCAGTCATTAAGTGCAAAGGCTTGTCTTATCAGCTCATTCACAAACACCACATCATACAAAACACTTGTCACATGGATTCACCAGTGGGTGTACAGTACAAAGTCCAGTGACATGGTGTGTAATTGCATCCCGTAACATTTGGTCAGGTGTGTATTTTTTACTTTAACCTACGTTTTCTGGGGGAAATAACTACATGTACCTGTAATATATGTGAAAATCACTACAATGGAAGAAATTGAATGTATGTTCTCGCACCCCCTTCCAAACTCCATTCACAATTCACACCCCCTCTGCATGAATCTGGATACTCCACTGCAGTGCAAAGTCTCAGAACAATTTTTGACATACAGCCGTTTGAATGTGTACTTGTGTGTGTGTAATATTTCTCAGACTTTTTCAAGGCAATGATTTCTGTTTCGATGTAATGTATGACCTGTCGTGAATTTCACTCACAAGTTCATATTGGTGCTTGTAGGAGTATTTGATATCCAGTATACATTTTCTATGGCTTTCACATTCTGTAAAACCGTCTGGAGTTTCGACAATGAAATGGAGAAATGGCAAACATTTTCATGTGTCTGAATGTGGATTATTTCTGGCACTCATATCTTTGGCTTATAACGTCATTCAAATGTACTGCGTCAATTTTATCGAATTTAAGATTGCATATTTCATGACTTTCTTCAAAACGCCAGTTTTAGAAGTTGATGGTTTTAGGATTTTGATATCATGCACTGCAGTGCCGGTGATAAGTCGCTAGGTGGCGTTGCCAAGTCGGACTGTTGTGCTGTGCGGACTCACCTAAACAAACCGCCAGTGGACACTTATGTTTGCAATGTAAACTCCCTGGGTAAGTTTATAGATCGCGGCTCAGTCAGGGTGTGACTAGATGTCGGTTTTTTTTTTGTTAGTGGAAAGTACTAAAATTAGGAAAATTGGGCCCTTGGGCCGCGCAATATTTAAAATTGCGCCATGTCAATTAAAGGTGGTGCAGGATGTTGAATGTAATATCTTTATAATGGAAAGACAGAGTTTAATGAAACATAACGCAGTAAATGCTTAACAGGTTGCCAATTAGTATCCCCTCGCCGATAGGCAAGAGCTGGTATATCGTTAGTCCATGTACTGCGTACGTATGTACGTACGCTAGTAACACCTTTCATTTTTCAATAACTTGTGAACTGCTTCCACGATTTTGATATTATTTGACCATAATGTGTGTCTATGGATGGAGCATGGTTTAGCATATGAGTAGACTCATATGACCCACGTTCGACCGCCCAAGGTCACGGAGTTCTTTTTATTATCAAGGCTGCCAGCGAGGGATTGAGCTTACGTTTGAATGATGCCAGTGCGAGGGGATTAGCTTCGTTTAATGATGCCAGTTCTTGCATTATGGTATAGTTTGCTTTAATCTAACAATTTTTCTGGTTTTGACGAAGAATCGGTTTCCATGGATGTGAATATAAATCTAAAGAACGTGAATGTATGGTGTGATACATATCATCGAACCGGTATGTCACTTCTATGGTGTGATACATATCATCAAAATCCGTCCGTTTGCTTGGAAAAGTTTCAAGAAAATTTACTGTAAAAATGACGTCACAGAATACGTCGCGTCGGGAAAAGCAGGTTCGGAAACAACTGATCCCATACCCTGATATCTATAACTTTACATGCTACTTGCAAACATGTAGTTGGCCTCAATAATAATAACATACACTCAAAGCGTTCTTTTATAACATGATCATTCATGTTATAATTGTTCTTGTTAAAACTAAAACGGCAGGCTTCCTTACTTCAGCCAGCTATACAAAATAATCTTGTCATATCTTGTTGAATATATTTCGGATACATATCGTCCACATGTCTATCAATACAGAAAAAATAATGGTAATGGAAATATAAAACTTTAAAAAAATATTTTTCAAACCTGGCAATTGTCCTAGTTATGTGAGAATGAGTCTCCAAAGACGTTCGAGTACTGGAGCAAGCCGAGCACAGGCCAGTAGTACCAAAATGGGAAATACTACGGAAAGCAATGACAGACGTAACTCCCTACCTGTTTGTGAAGCAACTCGAACTGTTATGTCCGTAAAAAACAATCAGACTCTAACCAAACGTGAATCATTACAACCAAAA
Source organism: Conchocele bisecta (assembly GCA_029237695.1). Taxonomy (NCBI): domain Eukaryota; kingdom Metazoa; phylum Mollusca; class Bivalvia; order Lucinida; family Thyasiridae; genus Conchocele; species Conchocele bisecta. The sequence goes on from CM055276.1 coordinate 38,183,825, forward strand.
TTGGACATGCAACAACCGAACAAATAAATATCGATTAAACCAACAAACAGCCCTCAAAAAGAAACTTGATGGATGCACCAAGGACCATATGAATGTTGAAATGAAACCGGGGGAAAATCTAATTATTAATCTCAGCACAGCCTCATATGAACTTGCAATATCTGATACACTAAGTTCATGTGAATTTAAAACCAAATTCTACCCCAAAAGACGGTCTACATATGCCCTGTATGCGATGAAACTTCACATGACAATACCATAGGTTGTGACATGTGTGATGCCTGGTTTCACTATAAATGTGCCAGTCTAACTGCAAAGGATGCCTTGAGGATACATTCAGATGTCCCATATGTCTGTGATGTATGCAACGACAACGAATTATATCTTGGTGCACCACAATCACCTACATCGGTAGTCAGCCAAGTATCAAAACATACAGAAGAGACTGCTAAAAATACATCTAGAGACATCCTACCGAAAGTAACCCAACCCCAGCTAGAGACAGGACACATCTCACAGGAAAAGTCTATTCAACGCCAAAAACAAGTCATATTGGATGACTTAACTCTAACCAATGATCCCCCAAGGACATTAAATAATACAACCATATCTGAGATTGATAGCCGGTCAGCCAATGATGGCGAAACAACATACCTTAAATTACCGCCAGATACCCTGAACACTAGCAAAGAACCTCCTCGAGCCAAAACAGCTAGAACACAGTCAAATAATGCAAGTAAAAAAGCTGAACTGGAACACAGGAAAAATGAAATAGAACAAAGAAAATATATATCTGATTTAGAAAATAAGATAGTGGAACTGGAGAAAATTCTTAATCTGACTAAACGTAAAGACGATTTAACCGTAGGAACACATAACAATCAGGAAGCTAGGAAAACTCACGCCGGTGACCATAATGTAAATGACCACCAGAGCCACTTCGACACCCATAAATGCTCCCATTATACAGAAGACCGCGTACAGGTAAACATGCGAAAAATGGAACTACAGGCTATGTAAATGTGATTACGGCAACTTGAGATGAACTTCATGCAACACTTATCCATTTTTACAACTAGCAGTGTACAACTGGGCCTACAGCTACAATACCAAGCTAACATTATTAACGGTATGCAAGTTCAGAACATGCAAAGAATGCAGCAACCTCCAAACTATCCTGTTGGTTTCCCACATCCGCATATGTTATACCAAACAGACACGTCACACCGTCCACATATGGGAATGTACTTACCTCAACCAGGCTACTTCCAAGCCCCTCCAAGAGTAATTCCAGCTAACAGCTACCCGAACTATGCTCAGCACATATCCCAGCATCTGCCGAATGCACCAATGCGAACCAACCACACCCATCCAACGGCTTACAACCAGCAAGGACGACTATATCAACAAGAGCAATACCCAAATCAACCATCAACCCATCGCAGACCAGATTACCCACGGCCAGGGAATAATCCTCACCATCGCCCTTCTACAATACAACAAATGACTCAGGAGTATGTCTTCCCACCACAAACAGTAAGGCCAACCGAAATACTGTCGCAGGATGTGGAGATTACACGTACTACCCCACAATATACAGCTAGGCCAGCCGACTTACCGTCAGCTGATGAGGAGATTACACATGGTACCCCACCACATATAGCTAGTCCAGCAGAGATACTGCCAACTGATGAGGAGATTACACATGTTACCCCACCACATACAGCTAGGCCAGTCAAAATATGGTCACCTGACGTGGAGTTTACACATGGTACCCCACCACATATAGCTAGACCAGCAGAAATACTGCCAACTGATGAGGAGATTACACATGTTACCCCCCACCACATACAGCTAGGCCACCTGTTGTGGAAATTACATGTACAACCCCACCACGTACAGCTAGACCAACCCACATACTATCACCTGATGAGGAGATTACGCATGTTACCCCACCACAAACATCTAGGCTAACCATCTCGATGTCACCTGATGTGGAGATTACACATGCTACCCTACCTGACAATACAAGAGACCCTAAAGCAAAGAAGTCTTTTTTACCAATCCTGGAGGTAATAACAATGCAGACGAGACTGTAAACATCACTACATATAATGTTGAGGGGGTAAAGGGAAATGCATCTACCCTCATTGACATGGCGAGAGAGGATAGGCTGTTGTGTTTACAGGAGACTTGGCTCTGGACGTATGAGGCTAACACTATAGAGAACATTATCCCGACCTACGACTCTTTTACCAGGTGCGACGACCTAAATGATAACATAGCAAATTTCCAAGCTTCCAGAGGTAAGGGTGGAATAGCAATATTATGGCCAAAAACCTGGCCAGACAGCATAAAGCGTTTAGACATAGGAAACGAGCGAATACAGGCTATTGAAATCAAACAAGAGAAACACAAAATCTGTGTAGTCAATGTCTACCTACCAACCTTGAACCTGCCAACGTCAAGGGATGCCTATAGAGAACACCTAGATATCCTCCACAACATTATTGTAAATTACAATACTTCACATATGATAATCATATGTGGCGATCTAAACGGTAGCCTACTGGAATCCAGATCTAACCCACACGATGTCCTACTGAGAACATTTGTAAGAGAACACGAGCTCAAATGTACCTCTACATCTAAAGCCACATTCTATGGCCACGGTGGAAGTACGTCACAGATTGATTATATTCTAACAACCGATGACACCTTGCTCCAAGACTATCAGATAGCGGAGCAACATCCCACTAGACTATCAACCCATGTCCCTGTATCAGCGGAACTACGTTTAAAAGGTCAACAGATGAAAGTACAATCGTACGTCTAAGCAGGGACCTGTAAAACTGACCATGAAATACCACTGGGATAAGATTGATGAACAACAATACCAAGACACGCTGAGAACATTAATAGCTGAGTGCTCCTTTAAAGTCAGTACAAACAATATTTTGATACTTTTAACCAGCATCATTAGAGAAGCTGCCGACATTGCTGTACCACATAAACCAACAAAACTTAAAGGTCCCAACTTTAAACTGTCACCAACGGTCAAAATACTAGAACAGGAAAGCAAAAAGGCCCACTATGACTGGAAGTCTGCAAATTTTCCAGAACCGGAACACCCACTGTCAATCCAACGGAAGACGACAAAATACGCTGTAAGGAAACAGATACGGAAGAAATTTGCGAGTGCCAAAGATAGTTTTTACAATGAAATTATGGAGAACCCCATAAAAACAATCATTTCTATAAATTAATTAGGCAAAGCCAATCACAAAAAGGAACACTCACTAGCAGTCTAATGATACAAGGGAAACAATCCAATGACCTACCTGAACAAAGATCAGCATTCGCAAAGTACTTCGAGGATCTAGCAGTCCCAAAGGACCATGAACATTTCCAAGCTGAATACCTCTCACTGACAAATACCCAAGTGGATCTGATTAGTTAAATCGCAGAACTTCAAGATACAGATAGTGAGTATATTCAAGTTACTGGTGAAGAAGTCCAGACCGCCATTGACAGACTGAATACCGGCAAGGCCGCAGACGAGTTCTCAATTACAGCAGAACACCTCAAATATGCAGGCTGCTCCATTATTCCAGTCATGGTAGATATTTTTAACAAGATCATGGTCGAGAGACGAATCCCGGAATCCTTCAAAACAGGAATAATTACACCTGTACATAAAACATGAAAAGACCCATTGTACATGGATAATTATAGAGGTATAACCATTACATCTGTACTGGGTAAGGTATTTGAGGTGGTACTGCCATAGCCTCAGTACTACTTTCGGAAGCAGTAGCAGATGCACAAGAACAACATGAACCATTATATATAGCCACTTTAGACAGCCAGAAGGCCTTTGACGTTGTCCACCATCAGATCTTACTGAAAAAACTATATCACCAAGGTATTGACACTCGTCTATGGTCCATAATACAGGATATGTACAGTGGCCTCTCCGGAAAGGTGAAATGGTTCGGTGAAGTTAGCGAGAGTCTGAAGATAAACAGGGAGTTAGACAGGGCGGAATACTGTCCACACATTTCTACAAGACCTACATAAATGAAGTATTATTAGATTTGGAATCTGAGTCCCTTGGAAAACACATAGGAACAACTTATATCGGCTGTCCAACCTGTGCGGATGATGTCCTTCTCATATCATCCTGTCCAGAAGAACTACAAGCCATGCTGAACCATGCATATTCTTACTCACAGGAACACCGTTACCATATCCATCCGACAAAAGCGCAATTATCCACAGAGTAACAAATAACACCTGTAGAAAACTGGAAAATACGGCTGAATGGTACTGTACATAGGAGAGAAAGAAATGTATACACTACAAAAAGCCCCACACCTTGGATTGACCAGAACTGCCCAAAATGAGATGGGAACAAATATTGATGACCGGATACAGCTAGCTCGAAGAACTCATGAGGACCGGTGTTCACGGCACGAATGGCATCAACCCAAAGGTTTCATACAAAATATATCAGATGTATGTTCTCCCAAGACTTCTATACAGCCTTGAGACCCTACCTATTTCTCAAACACAGCCAACTTGAGCGCTTCCACAACAAAACTCTCAAGAATATCCAGTCATTACCACAGAGAACAGCTACTTCAGCAGTCCTACTACTCATTGGCGCACTGCCCATCGAAGGTGAAATTCATAAACGACAGCTCAGTCTCATTCACGCAATTACCAGCTCGAAAAATAGCAAACTGAATTCTATAACAAAACGCCAGACAGTCCTTAAGAGCAACAGCAGCCTTCATTAGAGTCGCAGCAGATACATTGATATTATATGGACTACCAACAATAGAGGAACTCCCACAATACACAAAGGCCCGATGGAAGCGACTGACCAGGTCCGCAGTTACATCGCATTGGTCGAAGATACTTTCCGAAGATGCAAAACAACGATCAACACTCGACCACTGTAATATAGACAGGCTTAGTATTGTGTGTTGGAATCGACGGTGTCCCAGACTGGGTGTGTTTGTCACACACCCAGTCTGGGACACCGTCGATTCCAACACAACTGATGTCAAAAGAGGTATCACCAAAGCCAGAATATTAACGGGAACATATACTCTTCAATCAAATAAGGCAAAATTCAATAAATATGAAGTAGATAGCAAATGCCCACTCTGCAGACTCGAACCAGAAGACCGGATTCACATGATTATCAGATGTCCAGCACTCAACTCTAGCAGAGTGAAGCTCATACAGGATATACACGCCCTCGTCGCAGACCAGTTAGGAACGCACGTATGGGAAACCATTGCTACACGACAATTGCTAGCCGCACTTATAATAGACTGCACCAAGCTAGCCGATGGAAATCTGATACCATCAAACCAGAAACTTCTCACCGAGCTGGAAAGACTCTCCAGGAGGCTCTGCTACAGACTTCTTGTCAGGCGTCTGCTAGAATTACGTAAACTAAATAATTAATTTATTTAAAATAAATGGCCGTCTCCTAACCAGCCCCTGCGATATAATTAGTATAGTTACCGTGTCTAACATACTAAACAACAACTACCGGATTTACGGGTGCACCAATTAACTGGTGGGAATTACAACAGAAAGAAGAAGGACGGTAAACCAGTCCTGGTACAGCTTAGCAACAAGGAGTAAATTCTCAGAACAACGGCATTGATTGTTATTATTATGACAGAGATACATAAAATAGATGCTGCAGGAAAGGCATGTCTGTGCCAAACATTTTATTATATTATTTGCATGCTCTACACATGCAAGTTAATTTTTTTCTGTGTGCGACTTGATGTGGGGGTGAGATAGAGATTTCGAAAGTGAAAGTAGACGGTTCCGTCAAAAAATGGGAACTAACTTTGGAAATCAACCCGCATGACCCCGTGTTTGGCATGGGGTCATGACACGGCTAACCAAATTGATTTTGTCGCAGGTAGTTTAAATTGCGATTGTCATGTTTGTGTGAATGTGGGTCTATGGGAAATCAATTGGTTGTCTGTTTCCTATAGGCACACCAAGGCCCATGTTGATAGCCCTTGTTGATATTGTCGGTAGTCAGGTATACTTATCTAGCAAAGTATACTTTGAGGGAGTAATCATTGATTTTTCCGAATTGAATTATCTTATATAGAACTATATGATTGCATATATTTGATGATTAAACATATGCAGAATTATTATACTGAATGTATTACATTATCACAGCCAAAATGGCTGTGATAATGTAATACATTCAGTATAATAACAATTAATACATTTATCTTAAAATTGAAAATTTCTCCCTCAAAGTATACTTTGCTAGGAAAGTATACATTGCAATGTTGGTGAAATAGGCTACAGGTGATTGTGTGGACGATATCCTCGTCCTCCAGCTGGCACAGCTGGCAGGTCGGAGTCATTGTGTGGTTACTGAATCTATGTTTGTTTGATTGCAGCATGTCAGTTCCAGTCAGCATACGGACTTTGGTAATTCGGATCCCTTACGAACTTCTGTGATGGTAGTATCTAATATATCCTACGAGTGGTGATTTTTACCAATTTCAAGAACCAAGATGTTCATGAATTTCACTGTTGATTTATTGACAATTAAGCTTTAAGGTCATCTTTCAGAGATTGAGTCCAATAGAGATTCACAGTTTTCCGCACCATATCTTTCCACACTGGTTTTGCCGGGAGTTGATCCTGGAGCTTTTCAATACTGGGTAGGCTATACATTAGTAGGATTGAGTCTATTCTCGTAAAGAAACTATTTGCACTGTTATAGTTGAGCGCGTGGTATCTGCTCAGGAGATTGTTCATTGTATCACTATTACAGTTCAATACAGAGTAGAATAGGCTCAATTGACGATTGTGTAATTCTGCCGTGATGGGAAGCCCTCCAATTAGGAGATGAAGGGCACCAAGTGCAGTTCTTATAGGCAATGACTGGAATCTCCGTAGACAGCTGTGGTGAAATCTTTGTAGCGATTCAATGTTACCGGAGCTTAGAGGCAATACTTCCAGCCTATAGAGTAGTCGCGGTAAAACGAACGTCTGATATATCTTATAGCTGATTTTCGGGTTGAGCCCATTGGTACCATGCACACCCGTGGTGATTAAGCTAAATAGGGTTCGTCTGGCCAGACTAATCCGTTCATCAACATTAATATCATTCTCCTTTTTATTGGTTCGTAAGAGGCCTAAATGTTCAGTTCTGTCTTCAGAGTTTACTATGGTATATCCCATTGTCCACGAGGCTGTTGAGTTTTTACAATTATTTGCTTTTACCACTACTTTGCATTTTGTCGGATGGAGATTGTACCTATGCTGGCTGGAGTATATGGCAGCAACATTCAGCATGATCTGTAGTTCAACCTCATCATTTGACAGCAGGGCAACACCATCGGCGCAGCACGGAGAACCAACGAACGCGTTTCCGATCTGGAGGCCAATCTTATGGTGCTCCAACTCGTGGAGAAAGTCATTAATGAACGCTTTGTAAAAGTGCATGTATAGTACGCCGCCCTGTCGGACTCCCTGCTGTATCCTGAAGCTTGCGCTTAGCTCATTCACCCACTTCACTTTGGATGTCAGTCCTTCATACATATTTTCGACAATTAACCACAAATCAGGATGAATGTTCTGATAATAGAGTTTATCTAGAAGGATATGGTGGTCCACCACATCAAAGGCTTTCTGCGAATCTAATGTTGCGAGGTAGAGAGGAACATAATTCAAGTCCGCTTCAATATTGGCCTCAGACACAATCATGCTTGCCATTGTTGGTGACAGTCCTTTAATAAAGCCGAACTGTAGGTCAGACTGAGATATTGTTATTCGGGTCAGGATTACATATTCGAACAGTTTACCCAAAATTGCTGTAACGGTAATTCCTTGGTAGTTATCCATTTTGGTTGAGTCTTTGCCTTTTTTCAAAACTGGGGTCACGATTCCCGTTTTAAATGACTCTGGACCACATCTTTCACGGAGTATTGTGTTAAATGTACTAACTATGTATGTAACTATCACCGGTGTTGACGTTTTCAAGTGTTCAACAGATAATTGGTATTCGTCAACGGATTTACCGGCGTTCAAACTGTTTATTGCCTTCTCGACTTCCTCGTGCCTTATTGGATCCAACGAGTACGGCTGTTATTCAAACAGTTCATTAATAATATTGTGGCGGATACAGGTTAGATCCATGTAATCACTATCAAACCCAGAGTCCTTCGGAACTGACAAGTCTTCATAGTAGCGAGCAAAACACTGACGTTGCTCCACTGGCGAGACTATATCGGAGCCGTTGTGAGATATAGATGCTGTATTGGATTGTCTACCATTTCTGTTACGATGTATAAGACGATAGAACAGCTTAGAACTTGGGTTTCTCATTAACTCCTGGTAGAGATCTTTTCTAGCCATACATTTTTCCTGCCTGATCCTGGAGCGCATATCCTTCTTTGACTGACGAATTATTTCATATGCTGTACTGTTGCGAAGCATTCCTTCAGATTTCCAGATGTTATAGTCTTTGTTACATTTACTTTGCAATTCACGCACTACGGGTGACGCTTTCCATTTAGGACCTTTCAGACTAGTAGTTTTCATCGGAACTGAACAATTTGCAGCCTTAATGAGACAGTCAACCAGGCACATTGCTTTTGTGGATCCACTTTCAATACCATCAGTAAACTGCGAACTCAGGCTTTCCTGTACTGACTGACATAATTTTCCAGAATCGACCTTATCCCACAGTAGTATATGTTTTCGAGAGTCTGAGTATTTGTTCTGTACTTTGGACTGCGCGATTGGTGTCTTCACTGCCAAACTAGCGGTTACTAGCAAATGAGCAGAGAGATTAATATGATCGCGATCCGCTATGCTGTACTCGGACATAATGTCAATATTATGGCACAATATATAGTCTATCTAAGACTGCGATTTTCCGTTATGATGGATGAACGTAGGATTATTCGTTGTAATAGCCTGGTGTAAGTTCAGTTCACGTACAACAATTTGTAGAAGTCTATCATGCTTGGTATTTTATTACGATATTATGCAGTATGTCTAAGCATTCAAGATACTGTTCACTTGATTTCACACTTGGATTGTTTGTCGGCATGTAAGCATTAATGAGACAGATCTGCTCAGCAGCATTAATAGTTATGCATATGATGCGTTCATTACCGTCCTGTAGCTTTTTAATGTATCCAGTCCACATTTTCGGCCACAGTATTGCGACACCGGACTGACCTTTTGGTAGTTTCAGTCCAGAGAGTGGTTCAAATGAGTCATGACATCGTAAATAACTATCATATTCAGGTATAATTGGATTCAGCTGATTAGATTGAAAATCCCACAAGAAATGCTCCTGTAGACAGATAATTGTGTTTTCACTTAGTAAAGTTTGTAGATATGCTGCGTTTGTCAAGCCTCCTTCAATGTTAAAGGAGGTTACTTTGATTGTCGGATGGTTGCTGTCGCCGTCAGAAGCGGTTTCATGTCCGGCGGTTTCTGGACGAGGCCTGGGATGCGTAAACAATGAGCATTGTCTTTCTTTGGCTCTCCGGGAGCTACTGATGCCGGCGGAAATTCACTATTCATGTCCCGCTACTGCGATCGGCTCGGCTGACGATCCCCTTCCTGCATCTCATCTCCGCTGAGTCTACGTTCATTATTCATTGTATGAGCACTCATTTCAGATTGTTCTACAAACTCTTCTGACGTTTGGTTGGTGGCTATAGTGTTTGTTACAGTTACTGGTATATCCAGAGTGATAGGGTTCGATTCTAACTGCCCTATTTGTACTTCAGTGGAGTTGTCAGCGTGTACTGGCGCGCCCCTTTTAGACGCGTGTTCAGTGGGTGTATGTATTGGGCTTGACAATACCCCATGACTGGCATGGGTGCCTCACAAGTAGGAGGTGCCATGTGTACATATATATGGTTGCTTGGGTGACTAGACCTAGCTGGAGGATGCGGGTTTGCATTAGGGTATGCCGTCTGCCTATACATATGCGCATGGCGATAGTGACCATATGGGTTTGGGTTTTGATAAGGTTGGTTGTGTGCATTATGTAACTGGGTAAGTACTGAAGGCATTTTTCCAGGTTGACCATATGTAGGGGGCATGTACATACTAGGTATCGGTATACCGGGTTACTGGTACCCTGGGTATTGCATTTGCCATTGAGAACGCATGGGTGCTTGAGGGTATGGCTGGAACTGAGGATGTACCTGTGGATATTGATATATCTGTGGTTGTGGCGGTGGGTTGGCCCCCAAGGCTGTGGGTATGTTCGCTCCCTATTCAACTTAAGCGCAAGTTGAGTATGCATGGAAGTCGTGATGTACATGTTCTGGACAAGTTGGTGCTCCAAGAGCTGTATCCTATATGTCAAGAGCTTGTGATCCAGCTCCTCGGAACATTTACATGACCTACTGCGTGACTGTTCATGCGTATGCTGTGTATCATCTCGTGGAGTACTGACCGGTTGAGTGTGCATACTTTTTGATTTCTGCAATAAGTCGATGGTGGACTCTATCTGTTTGACCTTGTTCTCAAGGTCGATTATGTATGTCCTGTGTACAACAGAGTCATCTGATTTTGATTTGGCTGTCAGTTTTGATGAGGGCTTTCTGATCCTAGCTGATGGAATGGGAGTTGCATCACGAATGCAGTCCACTACAGGTGTGGAAATTTGAGCTATATTGGTTGGTGTCATCACGGAGTGAGTGTCCGCAGATGAGATCTTTGCCGTTAGCGATATGTTATTTGTGCTATCCCTGATAGTGGCTGATGAGGTAGGTTCAGAAGATGAGCACCTCGGAGGTACACGAGTAATTGTGAGTGGCCAACTGGTCACTTCCTGCGAAATCTCAGGAGTGTGGTTCGGTTGATTTGGGACACAATGGATGGGGTGTTTCACATGGGTGTTTACAGTGCCTGATAATAACACTCTGTGGTGGCTGAACAGTGGATGATACTTGCACCTGGTTGGGTGAGTTTGGTCTGTACTGCTTGGCTAACGTAGTATCATTCACACTTATACTGGGTAATGGCATTGGTTCAGTTTGTAGGTATGTTTTTATCGGTCTATTGTCTTTGGGGTAATCAATCTGAGACATAGGTGTACGCGCTTCATATAACAAGTTCTCGTTAAACGAATTACATATATATGTATGGAATGTTTTGTCAATTTTGTCTACATCGGAGACACGGAGACCCAGACACTCGTAGTGGAACCACTCGTCACAATCGTCACATGCGATAGTGTTACTTCCATCTTGTTTATCGAAGGTAGGGCAGATGCACTGATCAGCATCGGGTGTCGTCGGTGTTACCCCTGGATCGGATCTGCTACCTTCATCTGCTGTGTGTTCCAGTTCCAGTTGCGCAACCGATTTCGAGAGTCGGACTCCGTCGATGACAGATGTTACAGATTTATTCAACACTGTAAGTTGGTTACAGTTCTGGTGGATTTTGATACAGTGATTAACGAAGATATCTTCGGTAAATATTTTCAGATATGTTCCATTTACCAATATTCGTGACGTAGTGTGAAAGAAATTAATGGTAATTTCAGTTGTCTCCCCGTGGTACCCTCATGACGCCGGTTATAGACTCCGATACTTTGGTCGACATGGCTACCGTTTTTCTCAACACTATCTTCAATAGTTAGTGAGTAGAGATCTTTCATAAATACATCAGGAATGGTTGCACGTACGAACTCGTATGCAGATGTGCTCATATCGATGACAAAGTTTTCCCCCACTTTAAGTTCATACTCAATATGTGTGTTTTCACTTGATAGTTGTTTTTTATCCAGAGCTTTTGACTTGTTCAGCGAGTAACCCTTCTCCCGGACTGTCACATGTAGTTGTAGGTTTTTACTGCCAGATGCCAACCTGGTCCTCGTGCCACGACTAACTAGGTCACTACTGATCCCAGATACCATATTGAGAATCACACCGTAAAATAGTCACAGTTTTATTGGGAGGATGTCACTACACATGTTCAGCAACTTTGGAATGCAGATAAACAATGCAATGTAGACGACAAATCAACTGATTTTCACGTTTTTATATAATATAAAATGTTTCGCCATTCTCGGAAACCATGTTGCACATGATAACGTAAGTTGACTTCTTTTTAAAAATAGAGGATACCGGAGTGTTACAGTTAGTATGCCAACAGGCTACACCCCAGCCGCTAAGAATTCGACTGCATGTTCGGTCACATCAAACTTGAACTTTTCTTTTGCGTTTAGCGGTATACCAAAAGGCTGAAGTGACGCACCAATGTCTATAAATACATTAAATATACGTCAATACACTAGTAATTAAAATCCAACACTGTGTTTTACTCTCTGTCAAAGACAAATGCTTCAAGTTCAATAACAACATCACCAGAGGACACAAATTACACAAACCAAGATGTAACAAATCCATGAGATTAAGTAAACTCGTTTACTCATCGTTGTATAGAGGACTGGAACATCTTAACAGACGATAATGTGTGTGCAGTGAAACTCACCAGCCGGATTCAATGTATACCAAGTATATTACATTGATAACATACGTTTACAATAAAGTGATTTACCATCAGAAAAGCAAACGGAGCGGACACAAGAAACAAAACACCAAGAAAGAGTGGACAATCATTTGAGGCTTACACAACTCTGCAAGAACATGTATGAAACTGTAAATGAGAATAGGCACTGATCTTGTGCGGTATGCTGGAGTAACCTCATTAACTGGAGTGTCATTGCCAGTTGAGTGCTAGACCCACAAAAACATTCGCCATATTGGCCTCTTGTCGAGAAAAGCTACATAACAGTGTGCAACAAGCACAGCCACATATCAGACTGCATATGATTTTTTTTCAGGTTTTGAAAATATTTATTGTCCCCGTGATAGGTCTGAGGTGGGTCGCGGCCATCCCCACAAACCGTACACAATTATACATGTAATATTCAGACTTTACCATTAAAGCCATCAATTTATAGGTACATATACAATTAAATACACATATACATCCTCTTCTAGCCTTGCAGTACTGAATATAAATCACTGTCGTCCGTTTTAATCTAACGAGTGTTCTCCTATTATTTTTTAAGACTGCATGGTCCAGTAGCACAGTAGATTGCACATGAATTTGCACATGAATTTGCACATTCTGATCAGGGCCTAAGTACTAGTACTGAGGAATACAACACAAATAGTAATAATATCCCAAAGGAGATCAAACGAGGCTCGATAAACTAACGGACGGACACTATTTAGGAACGTGCATACTTTTGTTCTTTTTCTTTTGTTTTATGTCGTATGTTCCTCCTTTCGCTGGGAGCACACCCAAGTAGATAATTGGTTTAGTGTATAATGTTGGTGTGTTATACATGTACTGTGCAGCAATTCATAAACTCACAGTTTCATATGTGAATATTTACATATGTATTAACATTTAACATTGTTTGTGAGAGCTAACGTTGACCCCCACTCATGTTTATTCAGCCTGTCATTGTCTAGCGCGAAGCACACTTTTCTGGTTATGCATTCTACTATGTCCACGAATACATCTTCGGAGTCAATATTAGTTGTGTTGCTGCCGATACTAACATATGTTAAGCGTGCTTTATCTCCGAGGTTTTTATTCCAGAAGTTCACGCTGGTCTTGCTTATGACATAACTGCGAAGATCTTAAAGTGGGTCTTTCTCACCGCATGTAAAGCTGGACATGGTAGCAGAACATGTCTTATTGCCATAGTATATACCACTATGTAGTATAAACTAGATTTCACAGAAGCGATAGGGATAATGAATGCCTAATGGATGGATAACAATTTTACCGACGCCGGTCGATTCGTTTCACCGTTGTTTTTTTTAAATATTCTAGCAACTTTTGAGCAACCATATTTTTTAAGTAAAAATCTGGTAGCTAACGGACATTGAATTTGTCGGACTCCGATAATTGCTATACACGACTACTAAGTAGTCACACATAATCTAAAAGCATTATATACTGGTAATATGCTTGGCAGTACAACCGTACCGGACAACATACAGGCGTCTTATACCAAAATTCACAATAAATGAGTCGAGCAAAGTAACTATTTTAAAGGAGACTATGGCGCAATTGAAAATGAACTTGATATCGACTGAAAGTGGAACTTGACTGGCGATGACTCGTATTGACTGCTAGATCAGTTCATGCAGAAATTCAATAATGCAAAGGAATTATGTATATCGAAAAACAATAGTAAAATCAGAGGGAAGACCCAAAAACACAACTATTTCCCCTAGACGATACAATTATGAGGAAAATAAAGAGAAATAGTGAGAAATACCAAAAAGGAATACGGAGAAAGAAATTGCGAAACAAGCTGAACTAAATACAAAAATAAGTTTTTGCAATACAGAAACTCAAAAGAGAAAAACTAAATATGGAATAGCAGATTTGAAGTACACCGAACATAATTAAAACAAGCTGGCGGAAGATGATACAACAAAGGCAAATTTACTAGCAGACATCTTCAGTAGTGTGTTCACTGGTGAACCAGAGGGGGGAATTCCAGCGATGGAGGAGATACGAGTATAATTTTCATGCGAGGGCAGGTTATTTACTTCGGAAGAAATGCAAAATTACTACTGAATCTGCATCCAAACAAATCACCAGGACCTGACCAAATACATCCATTGAAAACGTTGGCAAAGCCACGCAGCAAGCATTTTGAAATCATCTATGAAATCCAGCAAAGTCTTATATAGATACATGGAGTGGACATATCACTGATATATTAAAAACAGGTAGATAAATCCAACCCCAGCAATTATAGACCAGTGAGCTTGACTAGGTTTGTGCAAATTAATAGAGAAACACATACGATCTGAAGTAGTCAATTATATGGACAAAATAAGCTCTTCAGCAAACAACAATCCAGAATCCTCAAGGGTAGATCAACCACATTACAACGTCAAAAGGTATTGAATGAATGTACAGACATTCTCGACAGTCGGGGGAACAATTGATGCCGTATATATGAACTTCATGAACACGTTTGATAAAGTGCCACACAGAAAACTAAGAAGCGAGCTGAAATGTTATGGAATCAGCAAAGAACTCATAGACGGGATAGCAGATTCTCTCAAAGATTGGAACCAAATAGTAATTGTAAATGGACTACACTCACGCACCACTGTGGTGGTATTACACGCGGTAGCGTACTAGGTCCAATCCTGTGTGTACACCATATCTCTTTGGTATAAACATATTTTATTAAATAATAATTTACATCATTTTTAGGTATACAAGCAGTGTAAAGAGGATTGGAACGAAATATTGCTATCTTATAGAGTTCCTCTCCTTGAACAAGATAATCAGGGTCCCAGGCGGACATAACTCTTACAAATCTAAAAAACGCAATGGTCTCACATGTCAGCATGAGGCCCATTCGATGCAATAATGGCAGAAGCAATTCAAGTGTATATTATGTTTCCGGATTTTTGGTAATAAAATAGAAAAAGGGTTTTGAGCTAGATTTCAGCTTAAAAAAAAACAACAGAAAAAAAATACCAGGATGAGAAAGCTAACAACACCTAACTAACACAGGAGGGTCCACGTCTTCTGCTCATGGGATTGTAAAATAGCCATATATACAATGATTTATGAAAAACACATCAAACATAGCAATACATACGTACTTGATTCACAAAAAGAGTTTACTTCGGTGGATATATGTTTGCACAGCGTGAAAGACTTTAACGTTATCTTCGTGGGATAAGTCATTATTGCCAAATTAATAAGATGTCTAAGGTACCATGTATAAATACCGTTAATTGAAGATTTACATCAGGTAGTTGTGTAATGGTTAGAAATAAATCTGCTCTTAAATCATGAGAGTATGGACAGTTAAGGAGGTAATGTTGTACATTTTCTATACTACCACAACGGCATATTGGAGAATCTGAAATATTTTTCTGGTTGAGATCATAATTAAGAGAGCTACAATTCGTGCGCAATATGGTGTGTAGCATTTCTGCTTTTCTTATCCCATGGTTTTTAGTGTTTTTGGCACTATATTTGAAGGACTATAACAACTGTTTTGAATTTCGCAAGTGACGATGCCTCTCGGACGTGTAGCGGTAAATTATTTCATTCTCTAATGACTGAAGGAAAGAAAGAATTAGAGTACAGTGCAGTTCGTGAGTGAGGTGGATGGAAGTTGATATTGTTCCGTAAATTATATCAAGTGGTGCCACCATATCTCTTTGCAGACGACACCAAAATATACGGCCGAATCAATACACAGTATGACGCATTAGTCATGCAGCACGACCTAGACAACTTACAGAACTGGTCCAACAAATGACTATTGAAATTCTACATAAATACATGCAAAGTAGTTACAATTACAAACAAAAGACACGTGAATTTGGCCATCAGTACCACATAAGTATACAACAATAATGGGGACGAACTCGAAAACATCGGATGAAGAAAAGGACATTGGTGTGTTTGTTAACAGAAACCTTAGATTTGCCAGACACATGCAGCGGTAAGTAAACAAAGCTAACATTATCATGGGACTATATATATAATCAGGAGAACATATATACTCATGTTTGGACGAAACTAGCTTCAAATACTTATTTCATGTCATGCCCTAGTTAGACCTATCATCGAATATGCAAAGGCAATATAGAACATCCATCTGATAGAAGATATCAACATAATCGAGATGTACAGAGAAGAGTCACAAAACAGGTCCATACCCTCTCTAAAATGGAATATCAAGAGATTAAAGTACCGTAGGCCACGAGGAGACATGACCGAAACAGTGTTGAAATGTGATTTAGAGTCACCAGAATTTACGACAAAGAAGTGGCCAGCGGAAGGCTGGAAACAATCAAGAGTAGTAGAACAAGAGGTCAGACATTCAAACTAAAGACAAATAATTGCAGTCTCAATGTACGCAAATGCAGTTTCACAAATAGGGTAGTCGACACATGGAATAGATTGCCGGAGAATGTAATATCTGCAGAGACTGTTAGGCAGTTTTAATTACGTCTGGATATCGTCGCATGGAAGAACCAAGAAATTAAGTATGACCATTGCCAACCATTCAAAACCGGAAGCGAAAATAGTATTATAAGTGACGTGAGGAAAACCAAGAAGAGACATTGTGGAACTGAGTGAGCCAGAGTCCATATCAGTTCCTAAAGTATCCTAGCGTATGTATGACATGATGAATAATTAACTCTTACAAACTATTGAACGTAAACTACGGGTAAGTGTTCCAAGGTTATATAAAGAAAATCCTACCTGCAAGCTACACACATTTCAGACGTACATCATACAGACGGAACTTACTTCGGGGAGGGGGGGGGGGGGGGGGGGGGTGTGGTGTGTGTGTGTGTGTGTGTGTGGGGGGGGGGGTTATTCAGAGTAGAGGGTTCATTTGTGGACTAGTCTATGTTAGGACTTCCATTCCAATTGTTTGTTTTTGTAAGTGAACTGTTTTTTTTTTCTTTTTGCCAGGTAGCATAGAACGAAATTGTCCCTGCAGGCGGTCATCGATCGCTGCTTGGTCATACAGTTAAGTACTATCAATACTTGACCAACTAAAACAGACAAGAAAACTCCCAAAGGAACCAGATTAAGTCACTCACTCCAGCAATGTAAGCAGAAGTATCGATTTTAATAGCAGGTAGTTTGTGGTTGCCATGCTTGTTTGAATGTAAGTCCATGGAAAATCAATTGTCTGCATGTGCCTGTGTCCTACACTGCTGGTCCCCGAATTCAGTGAATATTCAACAGTCTGAAGAGGCATTTTGCTTCCGTCAAGTGAGGTTGCACATGCGCGTAAAACAAATAATTCGTAACAATATTGTCATATTTCATATAGATCTTACGTGTAATAACCATTAATCATATGCAAAGCAGTATATGGTATAGCAATATTCGGATTAATTGACACAATACGTGAGTGCATGCACGAGCAGAAAACAAGTATTTGTTTATTTGCATACAATCTTGCTAATTGGTATTCATACGCGTCTCAATACACATCCATCTTTTGTTTCACTCACTCTATCCAAAGTTGGTAAGTAGAAAAATATGCGCATTCTCACGCATAACGCTGCCGCGTCCTGGTTTTATGTTGATTGTTATTTACTTCATTCAGCATGACCAAATCTGTTTTATTTGCAAGTGCGAATCGAGTGTAAACGACGTTTTGATGGGAGAAACCAGCCGCCATCTTTCCATCTCTCTATCCGGGAGGGACAACTGACGCCCCGTCGAGTAAAACCTTCAAACATTGCCATGGGGCATCAACCTATTCTACTTATTAAAAGCATATGTCGTTTTTGAATATAGTATATTATTTAATATTATATTAACGTAATACTTATTCATAGTATTTAATTTTTGCGCTGAAATTATTATTTCTCCATGAAAGTGGACTACCAGTCTTACCCAGACAATTACGTTTACAGTAAACTCGCACACAGACAAACTCGTCCACGATACGTTACTGGCAAATAACACCCACTGACCAACCAGCACATTGAGTGACTCCTCTGCTTTTTGACACATTTTTGCACAAACACAAAAATAAACAGTGTGTTACTGACCTGCTCGAAATTACCTAGCTGTGAGGGTGTGTATTAGAGATAGATAGATAAGGGATGGATGTTAATCGGTATTTCATCAACTATTGCATTCCAGTTTATGATGTCACAACATCATAAATCTTACTAGCTACCTGGGAGTTGAATTGGGTTATTGCCCATTATAAAAGTAGTAAGATTATTACTGATCGTACTGCTTTTGGGAGGGGCCAAGTGATTCTGGTCAGGATTATTCGGATTTCAGGGCTGAATATATAGTTTTGTTATTGTAAATATTCAGTTCTGATTTTGGGATTTTCCCCCCATTTGTACATGTACTTGAACATGTACTTGTACAGGTAATATATTGGATTTAGTACTAAACCCATTGACCCGGCCTTAAATGACCTTAGCTGTGGATAGGCCGTTAAACCCCAACAAACAAACATAAATCTTACTTATCAGCTTATTCAGATAATGCTCCAACATAACATATTTTAATAGATGATATTACTTATTTCATTTTACAATATCACCTGTTCACATTGAATATGTAATGTTGTTCATAAACCTGTGATATCACCTGTTGGAATAAGTACATATATCATATTTGAAGGGTGGCACGATTTACCCAAATTTACCCAAATCTTCATGTAATTACTATATTTGTTAATAAATCAAGCTATACACATCATAGTAACGATGTTTGGACTGTACTTACATAGTATCTGTCATTAATTTGCTCATACCAGGGCCCATTTTAATGTTTTGATGCAAAATGGAAATATTTGTATATCAAATAAAGGGAGAGTACCGCAAATAACTTATACAAGGAAGCCAAGGAAGATAATTCACTTTATATTGGCTAAATGGGATATGATTTTTAATTGAAATACAAATAAAAAAACAGTAGACCCTCTCTAATGTTGACATCCAAGGAGACAGTGTGTGAAAACTGTTCTGCCAACTAGTATGCCGGTAATTATATTTTATTAGTAATATATAATTTAAATATATATTGTGATATGTGTAGGTTCTGATTAAATAACACTCTTCTGTAGCCTGGCAACAACCTATATTGCTTGTTCGAAGCATGACTGTGCTTTCATTTATGGAATTACGAATGTTGCAGATGCTGATCAGACTGTGCGGATGCACAGGCTGACCTGGATCTACACTGGTCTCTAGTAACAGCCACATATGTGCGATATGCAATCAGGATCGATGATAACTTGAGACATAATGCGTCTCGATCACATTGGTCTCCTTTATAATAATGCTATATTAATCGCTGTCGCCCGGAAATTTGTGCTTTATTCTTCCTGTTTCCAGTCAAAATGGGCTTATTATATGATATACTAATTATATATTGTATAAAAAGAATATAATATAATCATAAATGTTATTTTTTATGAAGATTTGGGCAGATTGGGGTAAGATTTGGATAGATTTTGGTAAATCGAAGCTGCCGTATTTGAATATGCGAAGTCATATGATCTATAATTGGATCATGTAATATCATCGCCTATTCAGATGGTTGATATATTACACGTGACATTTGATGCATATTCTAATGAAGTGATATCTCGTATTTGAATGTACATGTATATAATTCCAGCACAAAAATATTTACACAATTCCCTAACATTTGATTGGCCCGTAGCAAGTCTCTGTCCAAAATTTATATCCCAGTAAACTCCCACGCCGAACTAATTTCCGTAACTGTGAGGCGCAGTTAAAATAATTCTTAAGAAAACGGAAAATAAACACATTTTCTTGATGAATTTATTTAAAATGCTGGAATTATAAGGAATGAATGGCCTTTGTGTGGAATTTATCGGGGATATAAACTTGGAAAAGTCGCGGGAATACTGGACGAGGCCTTCCGGCCTTCGTCCAGTATTCCCACGACTTTTCCAAGTTTATACCCCGATAAATTCCACAAAAAGGCCATTCATTCCTATAGAAACCAACATTTTATACACATTTTTGGCTTGCATGTTACTTGAGAGTTGAATCCGGTTATACTCAAATATAAAAGTAGTAATATTCATAATAGGTACACAGTGGACAATGGACGAGTATGGCCGTGGCTATGGATACAGTCACCATGACAACCAGTTCTCCACTGCATCTGATGACAGCGACAGTAACCAGGATGACCTGAGTAACAATGGCAAAAGTGTGGCCGCCACGACTGCTGATATTCTCCAGAACTTCCCATATTTAAAGCACGGTAGATTTGCCTGCGTTCATAAAATACTCTGTACATGTGAAACTGACACAACCATACAAGACATGCTAGAAGCATCTGTCGCTGTTTGTATTTACATGAGACACCTTTCTAAATGATATACTAAACAATTAAAATGCGCCTGGTGTATAAACTATATACATGTTAGAAGGTAGAAAACTGGCATTCGCCACTGTTGTACTAAAACATGTACATGCCAGAACTCCAGATAAGGTGCGTATTGGCGTATTTACTCAATTATTTTAGCTGAATACGCATTGATTATCAAAATTGGGAGTACACAATATGCACAGCAATGCGCATTGATTTTCAAATTGAGTAGTGAAAATACTGTCATAAAGTTGAAAATTCACTTAATTGAGCTTTTTGCAGCTCAAATAAGTTAATGTTTAAATTTGTTATATTTTTTTATCATTTGTTCCCTATTTAGTAATGAAGAAAATCAATAATCCATTTGGAAAAGTAAAATACGCAATGATTTTGAAATCAGGGGGTGTAGTACGCTTTAGACACAAAGCTTATCTGGAGTTCTGCATGTATATAGTTTATACACCAGGCACATTTTAACCCTTTCAACCCTAAGGAACTGGAATGGACTGATATGCTAATGTTCCGACCAATCCAATGGTCACAAAATGATTTTCAGATTCGTCCATTTATGAAAAAGGGGTGTTTTTGTTCTAAGAAATATGAAAATTACTTGCAAAAAGTGCAGATCCTGATGAGACGGCTCGTTACGAGCCGGCTCATCTGGATCTGCACTGTTTGCATAAACCGATATAGCGGCCTTTCGGGTTCAAAGGGTTAATTGTTTTGTACATTGTGTAGAAAGGTGTTTCATGTACATGTATATATAATACAAACAATAATTGACAATCCAAGACACGCTAGAAACACATGTGGTTATGAGCGGAGCTCTTGAAGTTCTGATACATACCGTAATCACCCTTAACCCTTACTACGCTGAATTAAATGTTGTCGTCTGCTGGAAATGTATTATTTTCAATATTTCTCGACAAAAACGTGGTTTTGACAGCACATGAGAATCGTCTCCAGTGGAGACGATTCTCATCTGCTGTCAAAACCAGTTTTTTGTTAAGAATTAAAGAAAAAATGAAAAACAGCAGACGGCAATTTACATCATAAATATATGGTTTCCCACGATGAAGAGTGTACCAATGTTTAGGGCTTGTATGGTTGTACATGTTTATCTCTATAACAGTGAATGTGGATACAACTGGATTTGGGAAATCCCTACTTTATAGTGTTTCCAGAAACAAATTGTGTCCAGCTATTTAGGGTTATTACGGTATCTACTGTTTGCTTGAAGCATGACAGGTGTTTCACTGACGAAATGGTAATCGGTGCAGTCACTGATCAGACTGAGCAGATTCTCAGGTTGACCAGTCTGCACTCGTCACAGGTTCGATATTTATAAGTACAGTTGAGTTAACCCTTTCAACACTACAGCCCTCTATAGCAGTATTTGCAAACAGTGTAGATTCAGATGAGCCAGCCTGTGACGAGCCGTCTCATCAGGATCTGCACTTTGTAATTTTCATATTTGAATTGAACGGAAAATTAACATCAAAATCCATTCCAGTTACTTAGGGGTGAAAGAGTTAAGGAAGGTACACATATTCTAACAAAGACATGCTCCGCACCTCAATGGTGTATTCATTGAGAGCCATTCTGGCCAAGTATGATAAACGTACCTGGTACCAGATCAGAATATTGTGGATTCAGTGCTGGTAAACTATTGTCGTTTCTCTGCTCAATGTTCCCCCACAGATGTCCATGGTGGTCTACATGTGGAAATGAATAAGTATCTGATTTGTGTGTGTTGTGAGTTGTTGATTATCCGTCCCCCATTAGTCAGATCCAACGGGCCCAGCTATACTACTGGTATTACCCTTACAACACCCCAGGCCTGTATAGTGGTGTTTGTCGAACAGTGTAGATCCAGATGAGCCGGCTCGTAACAATCTGCACTTTTTGCAAGTAATTTTCATATTTTTTAGAGCAAAAACACCCCTTTTTCATAAATGGACTATTCTGAAGATCATTTTGTGACAATTGGATTGGTTGCGAAATTAACATATCAAAATCCATTCCAGCTACTTAGGGGTCAAAGGATTAATACCAGTTGTATAGCCGGGCCAGTTGCACCTGCCTCTGCATTCACCTTAGTCATAAATAATTCCAGCACAAAAATATTTACACAATTCCCTAACATTTGATTGGTCCGTAGCAAGTCTCTGTCCAAAATTTATATCCCAGTAAATTCCCATGCCGAACTACTTTCCGTAACCGTGAGGCGCAGTTAACATAATTCTTAAGAAAACGGAAAATAAACACATTTTCTTGTTCAATTTATTTCATATGCTGGAATTATAAGGAATGAATGGCATTTTTTTTGAATTTATCGGGGTATAAACTTGGAAAAGTCGCGGGAATACTGGACGAGGCCTTCCGGCCTTCGTCCAGTATTCCCGCGACTTTTCCAAGTTTATACCCCGATAAATTCCACAACAATGCCATTCATTCCTATAATAAAATAAAAGCCTGTAGCCGATTTCACCAAAATTGCAAAGTATACTTATCTTGCTAAGTACACTTTGAGGGAGAAATTTTCAATTTAAGGATAAATTTATTAATTTTTATTAAACTGAATTTATTACATTAGCACAGCCATTTTGGCTGTGATAATGTAATAAATTCAATATAATAATTCTGTGTACTCTTAATTATCAAATATATGCAGTTGTTAGTTTTATATGAAATAATGCATTTCGGGGAAAATAAATGATTACTCCCTCAAAGTACACTTAGCTAGATAAGTATGTTTACAATTTTGGCTACAAATCGGCTACAGGTTTTGCCTGATCGAACATGTAGTGCATACAATTACCATGAGACATTGTCAGCTCCATTCTTTCTGTGTACCCAGGTGGTTTGAGTCAGCTGGAAGCTGCGTCATCTACGTTCCAACGGCCACAGATGAACCAGCTTGGACCGAGGTTCCCTGCAAACTACCCGGATATGGGCCAGCTCGATAGCGGCATGCCTATCCGGCCCCCGTCACATGGTCTAGGCGGCTTCCTACAGCACCTTCAGATGCCAGAAGAGCTGCGACAATCGCAACAAAATACACATCGAGTTGAGTTGCCATCCATGCAGCACTTTGCCGCTGCATACGGAAACATGGCTCGACGTTTCCCGGCCCCGAATACAGGAATGCCACTGCCGGGACGGATGTTTCAAGCTGACAGCACCGTTAGTCCCATTGGCATGAGCATACCAACAACTCACAACACACACACTTCAGATACTTATTCATTTCCACATGTGGACCACCATGGACACCCGCAACCAGGCACTGTTGAATCACAGTCTATACCACAGAGCTTTAATCATACCAGTATTTCATTTCCGTCGTCGACATTCGATTCTTCTCACATGTACGGGACATCTGCCTGTGTGGCACAGTCGCATGTTGCTGCAGCAAACCTGGATACGTCGGCAGTGTATTCAACTTCCCACACTAGGACATACCCATTCCCGCAGCCGGTGGGTGTGGAAACAATACCAGGCAGGCCACCTGCGCTTACGGAATCTCAACTTGTTGCAGCAGAACCTCAGAATTTTCCCAGGCCAAGTGAAACCTCAAACTATGAAAGTATTAAGATGGAGGTGAAAATTGAATCTCCAGATGTTGCAACAGATCTGTCTGCTGTCAAACAATTGACGCCACATGATACTTTAAATTACACCCAGAATCAATCTACAGCAAATTTTAGCCAATCAAATACAGACACTGAAGTTATATCAAAATTATCTGAAAGTCTTAGCCAATCAATTATGGACAGTTCAGTTATTGCACAATTGCCTGACCATTTCAACCAGTCAAATACAGACAGTGCAGTTAGTGCAAGACTGCCACAAAATACAGATGGGTCAGTTATTAACAATCCTGTGGCTGTTTCTGTGCAGTCAGAGGAGTACCCCAGTGAATTCAAATCAAAATTTGCTAAAGCAAAAGATCTGAGCAGTGCCATAGAAAAACCAGAGATACCCAAGCTTGACAATGACATTGTAGTGAAGCAGGAAACAATGAATGAAAGTGTTGCTGATACTAATGACGAAGTGAAACATGCAATAGCTGAAGTAATTAAGTCTGCTAAACAGCGAGTAAAGAAGAAGCAGAGAGCCAAGAAGAAAACTCCCGCAGAAGTACCACCTGATGAACCAGTTAGTATGGGTGTGACTTCTTTGGGAAGTAATCATAACGAGGAGGTAGATGATACTGTTGAGCTTGATGCTAATAAACCCAATACAGGTGAAGGGAAAGTTAAATTTCTTTATAAAGGAAAGCTGAGAAAGTTGAGAACAACTGCAAAAACAGTTCAAGCTATCATGGAGGAGCCGGTAGATTCTGAGGATATATTTTATGAAAACCTGGAATATTATTTCCCAATTACAAAAATGGCTGGTTGGGGACATGGAAAACCCGGTGGACAGACAGGTGTAGATGGTGAAAGTGATGACTATGCTTCTGAGGGTGAAATCACCTCTGGGTATCGTTTGCCACCTACTGGTAATGAAATGACAGATAACTGGTACAGCGAGGCCATGAAGAAATATGCCGATTTGACCGATGGTAATTACGGAATTACGAACAATTCCTTGAAGCTTAATTCTATGATAAAAGTCGGAGGTCGCAGTGACCCTGATAATCCATTCGCAATCACGTCTCCCAGTTTCAGTGAATCAGCTGCCAGAGGTGTAGTGACAACTAAACAATTTGCGACGATGACGAACGTAATGATATCCATCACGAGCATCGGCAGTCGAAAGAAGTTAATCCCAACTGTGGTCAACTCTGAAGCTGCAGAGGGTGGTCTAGTCTCGGTCATTAACCCAATGGAGGAGAGCGAAGAAAAAGACACAAACGAGGCTGATAATGCAAGTGAGTGTGATGCAGACGATATTAAAACAGATAAAACGTCGATACTGTCCAAACTGAGGCGTGAAAAGGCGACAAAAGCCAAAGAGGATGAGAAAGACACTGACCTGGACAGACTGGATATCAATATCCGTGTGGATAATGACCAGTGCGTGACCCATGGAGACCAGAAGCGATGGGCATGTAAGCTATGTTACAAATCGTACACGACGAAGCATAATCTGGTGTCGCATATACTCGACCATACCGGGATTAAGCCGCATCTCTGCTTGGTCTGTGGGAAATACTTTAGACAGGTGAGTGTATGTCGACCGCCAATACACAAAGGGGATTATTGTAATTTTAGTTTGTGACCAGTGTAGCACCAGACCAGCCCCCATCTACATTGCTGAACTACACCAGGTTAATATGCAGATGTGTTTGGTCTGTAGTTTGGACAGCTCAGTATTTTTGACTTGCAATGATGAAAAGGCGCTTATCGTGTTGGAAACAAGTGTAGCCCCAGATTAGCATGTGCATCCATGCATTCTGATTACTGTCTGTTTCACGAAACCTGCCTAATTTTTGTCGAGCCCGCTTGCGGAAAGCGAGACATAGTGATCACAATGACGTCCGGGTGTCCGTGCGTGCGTGCGTCCGTCCGTCCGTCCGTCCGAAATCTGCATTAAAGTTGTTACCGTAAATACCTTATATCACTTGAAACTTCATATTTTGTGTTAAAGTTTTCACATACCTACTATCTCAGTAACCATAAGTCGGATTTGCTTGAAACTTTGTATGCTTATTGGGCATCATCCATATATTCATTCTGTGTCCCACTGATGCGGCCCCTGTGCCCCAAGGTCAAGGCCAAATAACTTAGAAGTTTGCGTTATTATAAAATCTACGTTAAAGTTTTTACATACCTTATATATCCACAATTGTTACTCCAATTTACTTCCAACTTCCAATACTTCCTTTTCATCATCCATATTTTCATTCCATAGCCTGCCCATGTTGTCCACATGTCCAAGGTCAAGGTCAAATGACTTTGAAATTTGTGTTCAAGTTTTTACATACCTCCATAAGACTTGCGGTACTCCGATTTACTTCAAACTTCAAATAATTCTTTATTATGTTCCATATTTTCATTCTATAGCCCACCCATGCGGCCCACATGCCCAAGATCAAGGTCAAATAAATACACTCTGAGACCATCAAATGCCTCGGCGGGCTCGACATGCGGGCCGCGGCCAACTGGTATCATATACCGTAAACGATGCAAAAGCAATTTATTTTTTCAATAATATTAATTTTTATAAAAATTTACGAATGAGCCGTCTTTTTATTTCCTGAAATTTGGTCTAATATGGATTTTACTGCGAAATAACAATTTGCCCATAGGCATCTTCTATGGGGATTTAACATGGGGAAATCTTTCTAATTTCAAAAATACTGTTATATCTAGCCATATTTCAGAGTCGGTTTCAATCCGTAAACTTGTGTCATAAATTCCATATTAAATCATCACTTGTGTAAGATCCTCTATGTATTTGCAGTTGAGCCATCTAAACACACACATGTTAACACATGACAACGTGAAGCCCCACACCTGTGATGTTTGCGACAAAGACTTCACCCAGATTAGTCATCTGAAACGTCACATGACCGTGCACCTGGACAGGTAAGTAGCACCTTGATTGTTATATTGTTGATATTGTTGGTTTTTACATGTATGTCTGTTCAAATTAGATTTCCTGATTTTGAGGTTGATATTCAAATAAATACCAATAGAATTGTTTATATGATCTCGGGTCCTAAATCGCCTGTATTTGGTTATCCCACAGTAAGCCATATCGATGTGACGTGTGTATGCGTGGATTCACCTACCCGAGCGAGCTGCGGTCCCACCGGGAGAAACACGTTCCCGGCAAGGACAAGTGCACCGAATGTGGCCTGGAATGTACAGGCACCCGCGACCTAGCCCAGCACATGCAGACACACGACTCGCGTAACAATCTCATGTGTAACTTCTGTAGTCGAGTGTTTCGGTTCCCTGCCCAGCTCCGCGATCACATGATGTCACATTCTGGTGCCCGACCTTACATGTGTACAGAATGTGGAATGGATTTCATGAAGGTATTTGACACGTTGGCTGTATTACATTACAGAGCTATTTAGTCAGTTTTAAAATCTGCGCATTGAATACTGTAGGTCGCGGGTTAAATTCCCAACTTAGCATGAAATATACTTTCATAGTATTTCCATCCCATCGGTCTTTTGGATGAGACTTTATAACGGTTACGTCCCAACAACAGCTATGATCATATAGGAACGTAACATTGGTTTACCAATGTTACGTTCCTATATGATCATAGCTGTTGTTGGGACGTTAAACCCAGTCCATGTCACTTTTAAATACTTATTTTATTTCTCTGAGATGTTTGTTGTAAATCTGATCAGGATTTTGTTATTCCGTGCAATCAGGGCCTGTGTTAAAATATTCTGAATAAGCACTCTGTCCGCATGCTCCCAATCAGTAGCCTATTTCACCAACATTGCAAAGTATACTTATCTAGCAAAGTATACTTTGTGGGAGAACGTTTCAATTTAAGGATAAATTTATTAATTTTTAGCCAGGTTTTTTGGAAAAAAAATCCAGGCTATTGGATTGGCGAAAGCCGGGCGGGCGATCGGGCGGGCGGGCGGCGGCGGGCGTGTTTGAGTCCATTTCTTTGTTACTGTACCACCTAGGACCACCAAACTTTCACAGCTTCATAATCAAGGGGTGCCCACCACATATCACTATCCAACATGTTACTTTTTTTTTAACTTGACCCATTTTATCCGCGCAGTCGACTTAGCCATTTTCAACGTTAAGTTTTCGCGTTTTCAATGTTAAGTTTTCGTGTTTAAGTCCATTTCTTTGGTACTGTACCACCTAGGACCACCAAACTTTCACAGCTTCATAACCAAGGGGTGCCTACCACATACAACTATCCAACATGTGACCATTTTTTTACCTTCACCTATTATTTCTACGTAATGGACTTAGCCATTTTCAACGTTAACTTTTTAACTTACGTCTGGTTAAATTTTTTGGTTAAAACTTATTTGTTATACTATATCTCTGCAACTGCTTCGCCCATTACCTTGAAACTTCACATGGGTGTTTATCATCGTCCATATTTTCATTCTAACCCCCAACCTTGCGGCCCCTGTGCGCAATGTCAAGGTCAAATTCCTTTGAATTTATTTGTTAAAGTTTTTTCGTGTACTATATCTCTGCAACTGCTTCACCCATTACCTTGAAACTTCACATGGGTGTTTATCATCGTCCATATTTTCATTCTAACCCCCAACCTTGCGGCCCCTGTGCGCAATGTCAAGGTCAAATTCCTTTGAATTTATTTGTTAAAGTTTTTTCGTGTACTATATCTCTGCAACTGCTTCACCCATTACCTTGATACTTCACATGGGTGTTTATCATCATTGTCGCACCCGCTTGCGGAAAGCGCGATATCATCGGCATTTTGGCATACGTCCATCCGTCCGTACGTCCGTGTGTCTGGTTAAAGTTTTTTTCGTTAAAGTTTTTCCATCTACTATATCTATTTTTTTAGTGTCCATGCCTCGCCCCAAGGCGCGACATGCAGGCCACGCCCATCTAGTCTACAAAAAGTGGGTATAATTATGTTATCCAAGTGTCCATGCTTGGAAAAAATCTGGCCTTCGTGGCTTTGCCTCGTTTCTTGTTTTTAACTTGACCCATTTTTTCCGCGCAGTCGACTTAGCCATTTTCAATGTTAAGTTTTCGCGTTTACAAAATGTTAAGTTTTCGTGTTTAAGTCCATTTCTTTGGTACTGTACCACCTAGGACCACCAAACTTTCACAGCTTCATAATCAAGGGGTGCCCACCGCATATCACTATCCAACATGTTACTTTTTGTTTAACTTGACCCATTTTTTCCGCGCAGTCGACTTAGCCATTTTCAATGTTAAGTTTTCGCGTTTACAATATTAATTTTTCGTGGTTAAGTCCATTACTTTGGTACTGTACCACCTAGGACCACCAAACTTTCACAGCTTCATAACCAAGGGGTGCCTACCACATACAACTATCCAACATGTGACCATTTTTTTACCTTCACCTATTATTTCGACGTAATTGTTGCACCTGCTTGCGGAAAGCGCGATATCGTCGGCATTTTGGCATACGTCCGTCCTTCCGTCCGTGTGTCTGGTTAAAGTTTTTTCGTTAAAGTTTTTCAATCTACTATATTTATTTTTTTAGTGCCCATGCCTCGCCCCAAGGCGCGACATGCAGGCCACGGCCATCTAGTCTACAAAAAGTGGGTATAATTATGTTATCCAAGTGTCTATGCTTGGAAAAAACCTGGCCTTCGTGGCTTTGCCTCGTTTCTTGTTATTATACTGAATTTATTACATTATCACAGCCATTTTGGCTGTGATAATGTAATAAATTCAGTATAATAATTCTGCATACTTTTAAGTATAACATATATGCAGTGGTTAGTTCTATATGAAATAATGTATTTTGGGAAAAATAAATGATTACTGCCTCAAAGTATACTTTGCTAGATAAAGTATACTTTGCAATGTTGGTGAAATCGGCTACTGGAGTAGCCACAATCATTTGCCTCTGATATGTTATCTACGGCTACAATTTGACACATTCAAAAATGTGAACAAATGAAGTGCATACCCAAACCTTTTGATGTTATGTCAAAATTTAGTAAACTCTATATTTTATACCGTTTAACAAATAATATTTGATGTAGAACTAGTAAATTTCTAAAAATAATAGAACAGGGAAATCATTTTCGCATGGAAGCCATCTTTTCTCTGGTTGTTGTTCAACATTCAACATAACGAAATGAAGCTTTCAAATTTACAAGATATACATGTAAATGTCAGATGAACACATTCACACGGTAAAATAACCAATTTCAACATGTGTACCGGTATGTTCTTTATAAATAATTTATTGATACAGCTTTGACAGTTTTATATCGCTAACATATCAAACACGCCGGATAACCGATTGCAAAAATCACTCTTCCATGTGTTACATTAAATTGCTACACTCGCGAGATGTATGGGGCGGGGTAGAAATTTTGTTTCATTTTGAATAGCGGGAAATAATACACGAGTGTGCGGCGGCTTCCGCGTAAGCAACGAGTTGCTTGCACGGACGCCGACGAACACGAGTGTATTATTTCCGCTATTCAAACATGTACGATGGAATATCCTATTTATTACACTTCTACGGCTGATATATATGCACTTTTAGTCTATTTTTGATATTATAATAAATGAATTGTGATGTGCGAATGAATAGTTATGCAATGACGTGTTTTTCCGCATTTTGACATTACGTTGTGTGACGTCAAATGTGACGTCATGTTAACTTCTTGAAATCCAAATTACGCAGCTGTTTCTATGAGCCAGTTATATTTGAGTGCATGTTTGGAATGTGTTCAATCACATTAACATTCTAGATTAGTCGAGACCCTTTCCAAATTTTTAAATAACTTTATTTGGAGAAAACAGGCTCGCAATTACGGGTGTTCTCTTTTTGGTGTATTATTTGTAAGGATGTAAGGAGTTGATTACGGGTTTTCTCTCACAGCGAAACCCGTGCAAATAATTTGCAAGAGTGTATTAAAGTATTTTCACTACTCAATTTTGAAATCAATGCGTATTTTCACATTGGTGTGAGTATTTTGCACTTCCACTTTTGATAATCACTGCGTATTCTGCTAAAATATGTGCGTGAAATACACCAGTATACACCTTATCTGGAGCTCTGCATGCTCACAAAGGTGTATACATGGGGGGCCTAGTTTGTATCTGCATTACATACATTGTAGGAGCACCACCTGAAGGCACACCAGTTCACTCATTCGGGGCTGAAGCCGTTCGCGTGCCCCTTCTGTTCCCGCGCCTTTAACCAGAAGGCCAACATGGCGCGCCACATGCTGATCCACAATGCAGAACGGGCCTTTGTCTGCCCCGTCTGTGATAAAACGTTCACCCAACCACAGACACTTAAGGCACACATGGTGGTACACGAGGAAACGAAGCCATATAGCTGCAAATACTGTGGTGAGTTGTGACCTTCACCTTGAGGTATGACCTTGACCTAGTGTATGTGACGAAACATTCACCTACGACACTTAAGGGCCACATGGTCGTGCATAGAGAAACAAAACTGTACAGCTGTAAATACTGTGGTGAGTTAATGGCCTTGAGGTTTGACCTTGACCTCTAGTGTATGGGGGTGGTGACCTGTAGTGTATGAGGGTGGGGTGTTTGTGATAATAACATTTACCCAACCACAAATGCTTACGGTCTACATGTTCTTGCATTAATTATGAAATGAAGCGTGTACAGCTTCATTTCCTAATGCAAGAGCATGTGGACCTTAAGCGTAAATAATGGTGAGTTATGACCTTCAGGTTGGACCTTGACCTTTAGTGTATGTGGGCGGGCATTTGGCTGTCCCATCTATGACAAACCTTTCGCCCAGCTACAGGCACTTAGGCCCACATGGTGGTGCATGAGGAAACAAAGCTATATACATGTAGCTGGAAATACAGTGGTGAGTTATGACTTAGATTTAACCTTGACCTTCATAGTGTATGTGGAGCAGGGGGCGGTTTCACTAAACTTCTTACGACTAAAATGTTCGTAAGCGCAAATTTATAATCGTTTGCAAATTTTAATTGATGGGTTTACATTTATTGAGCATAGGCTGCCTATGCTCAATAAATGTAAATCCAACAATTATTAACAAGAAAACATTGTTAATGTGAAATTTACAGACTATCATAATTTTGCACTTACAAACATTTTAGTTGTAGGAAGTTTAGTGAAACGGCCCCCAGGTGTTTGTGACAAAACCTTCATGCAACCAGGCAAGTAAAGCTTGCATAGTAGTGCTTGAGAAAACAGCCATATAGTTGTAAATATTGTTGTTAGTTGCGACCTTGACCTTTGGCGTTTGTTTGGATAAAGCATTCACTCAGCTACAGACGCTTAAATACCACATCGTTGTGCATGAGGAAATGAAGCCATAGAGCTGTAAATACTGTGGTAAGCTGGGACCTTGACCTTCAGGGCCCGGTTGCTCAAAACCTCTGTTAGCTTAACAGACTGTTAAATCCTTAGCAATGCTAAGGATTTAACAGTCTGTTAAGCTAACAGAAGCTTTGAGCAACCGGACCCAGGTGTTTTGTCACCTTAACCACTTCAATCTGACAGACTTTACATCCAATGTTGCAAATACTGTAGATGCTCATGATAAGTAATATACCAATTACCAGTAAATACTGTTGTGAGTTGACCTTGAAGTGTGACCTTCACCCCTGCCTTAAATCCAATATTTGCAAACTCTGTAGATGCAGGTGAGATGGCTCTGAATGATCCGTCTCAACAAGATCTACAGTAGTTTCAGTACAGCTGTAAATACTGTGCTGAGTTGTGCAATTGACCTTGAGGTGTGACCTTCACATTTATAGTGGGATTTGTGGAATTTGCCAAATGATCAATAAAAAAAGTGCAAATTTTAACCCTTTCAACTCTTAAAGACCTCTATATTATTGTTTGCAAACAGTGTAGATCCAGATAAGTCGGCTTGTGACGAGCCGTCTCGTCAGAATATGCACTTTAAGTACTTTTCATAATTTTTTTTATAAAAAAAACCCACACCTTTTCATAAATGGACTAGTCTGAACATCATTTTGTGACGACTGGATTGGTCGGAAAATTAACATGTCAAACCCATTCCAGGTATTTAGGGTTGAAAGGGTTAAGTGGTTGCCGGTCCATTTGCAGGGAAGCAGTTTGGCCGTCTACACAATCTGCAGGGTCATATGCATATGCACAATGACAGCAAGCCGTATGTGTGTTCCATCTGCCAGTCTTCGTTCACACTCAAAGGTAACATAAACAGAGGCTACGCCTCGTTTCTTATGAAATCAGTCGACGCATTTAATGAATATCATATTAAATCAACACAAATATTAGACTTTATTTATTGCATAATGCATAAGCTAAGATGCATTAATTGAAGCTGTACTGATCACCCAGCATGTTTTTTGTAACAGTCTCATTTGCATATTTATTACACTAGTGTATTATGATTTTTAATACGCTGTGTTATCCCACTGTGAAATCCATGGTATGCAATAATAACCCTAAATATTCTGGGAAACTCACAGTAATCTGTTGTTTCTCACAGCAAAGAATGTCCATACATGTACGGTTATAATGGTTGTACTTGTTTATTGTGATAGTCAATGTATTGGGATACAATATGTTTTGGGAAGTCCCTATTTTATTTTATTTTTTCTAAACTAATGGTGTCCGAATCTTTTGATTTTTGACAGTAATTCAATTTATCTGTGAGAGAAAACCCGTAATTGTCAACTTATAAATTAAAAATAATACACCGTGAAGAGAACACTCGTAATCACCTGCGTCCACTCTCCCGCAGTTGTAATAAAATAATCACCACCCACAAAATTTCATATGTAGATGCAAACGCCCCCGAAACATTATAAAATACATAATAATACATTTCCTTTGAAAATTTTGTTCAGAAATGTAATAATTAGGACATTCCATTGTACATATTCAGGGATTCCGCTGGGGAAAATAAAAAAATCGCCACTTCAAAAAAAAAAAGAAATTTTTTTATCGCCAATTGCGAAAGTG
Source organism: Conchocele bisecta (assembly GCA_029237695.1). Classification (NCBI taxonomy): domain Eukaryota; kingdom Metazoa; phylum Mollusca; class Bivalvia; order Lucinida; family Thyasiridae; genus Conchocele; species Conchocele bisecta. The sequence goes on from CM055276.1 coordinate 38,218,375, forward strand.
GCGATCGCCAGCGGAATCCCTGCTTATTTAAAGAGCTAGAAATAAACACTGTACGTCGGCTTCCGCATAAGCAACTCGTTAGCTTTGCTTACTCGTAGTTTACGCGGAAGCCGACGTATACTTGTGTATTATTTCATGTTATTCAAACATGTACGAGGGAATATCCTCTATGTATCACATTCATTGCTAGACAAAACATTAATTCAGTCTGATGTAGTTTTCCCATTTGGTTCAGGAGGGACGTGTGAAGCAATCTGGGGGCCGTTTCACTAAATTTTTATGACTAAAATGTTAGTAAGCGGTTAAAGTGCAAAATTATGATAGTCTGTAAATTTCACATTGACAATGTTTTCTTGTAAACAATTATTGGATTTACATTTATTGTGCAGTTCAATAAATGTAAATCCAATAATTGAAATTTCCAGATGATCCTAAATTTGCATTTGTGAACATTTTAGTCATGTACAAAGTTTAGTGAAACGGCCCGCAGGTGTGCAACCTACATGATTAATTGTACTTTTTCAATTAATTTATGATATTTTCAGTAGCCAAAATGTCCAGTCTTGAAATATTAGTAGCCAACTGGCTACTGTGGCTACCAGTAGCGCCAACATAGAACTAATATTGATCAATAGTAATAAATTTAATTGTTGAATGTTTATTGGTCCTCCATACACATGCTCCCGTCAGAATTTTGTATAATATGCCCTTGCTGTTGACCAGATGTAAACACTCCCAATCAATCAATCAATGAATGAATCCATCTCCACCCCCAGGGAACCAGGGGCCATTTCACTAAACTGTGTATGACTAAAATGTTCTTAAGTGCAAAAGTATGATAGTCTGTAAATTTCACATTTACGTTGTTTTCTTGTAAACAATTATTGGATTTAAATTTATTGAGCATAGGCTGCATATGCAGCCTATGCTCAATAAATGTAAATCCAATAATTGAAATTTTTTGACGATCCTAAATTTGCACTTACGAACATTTTAGTCGTACGACGTTTAGTGAAACGGCCCCCTGAACAGACACAAGAAGGTGAAGCACGGCCTCAGTGAGAGTACTGTGTTGGTATACTCATAGTTTTCAATAGTGACCCTTTGGCGCATTTTAACCGATGAAGTTTGATTTTGATGCGTGGCATGTACAACACATGGGTCATATGTGCTATATAACGGATACTAAATTTGTATTTTATACTTAACTCTTTGCATGCTGGGAAACTTGTGGGCTATAAATAGTTCAAAAATAGCGGACAAAAAATCATCATATTTTCTTTTATTTCTCCTTGTAAATATCATGAATATGTCTTGGAATTTCATTAGAATCAATTCTAATGAAATTCCAAGACATATTTACAGAGAGAAATAAAAAATATACTCCTATTAAATTTGTTTGGCGGATATTTTCACCGCTAGCATACAAAGAGTTAAACTTAGTCTTGATCGACCATTTTGACCCTTGCATTCTGGAGGCTGTTACTGTATATGAGACCACCATGTGATTTTGTACCTAACAACATGTGATACTTTCTGTAAAAATGTTCATAGCAAATGCAGAATTAAATTACGCATTTGCTACAACAATTTTGTCAACTTTTGATGTCAATTAAGGAAATATCTTAAATTGTTTAGTTATTTTTCGTGAGATATCACACATATTCTTAGGTACAAAATTACATGGCGTGTTTCATATGACCTTGCTGTTAAAAGGACATACAATCTCCAATGAATGAATCCATCTCCACTCCCAGGGAACCTGAACAGACATAAGAAGGTGAAGCACGGCCTCAGTGAGAGTACAGAGGACATGGAGGAGGACGCGGTCAACTTCCTCACCTCGCTGTCCGACCGCGTCCGCGACCACAGCGCCAGCAGGTAACGCCCGCTACAACAATTTGTCTTTAGGATACTGGGACCAGTCTCTCTAAACTTCATAATAAGACAAGTGTGTACATGTAAGTGTAAAATTAAAATTGACAAAAACCTTTATTCCGATGGCTGATTTTGGCAAATCTTCAAACACCACAGTGTCAGCAGGTAATGCCCGGTAGAACAATTTGTCTGTAAGATACTGGGACCAGTTTCTCTAAACTTCATAATAAGATTAAGAAGTTTGTATATATACCATATTTATTCTAATAAACGCCCCCGGGGCTATGCAATTCGTGGGGATAAAAACGTGGAAAATATTATCAAAATATGTTATTTTCACATACAAAAGCCATTTATTTAAAATGCAAATAAGGGAGGGGGGCTAAATAAGGGAGCGGGGGGAGGGGGGGGGTTAAAATTGACTAAAACCTTAACGGGGTAGTTCCGACGGCTGATGTTGGCAAATCTTTTCTGGATTTTTATGCCCCCGGTTGTGGTAGAGCCGGATTCATACAGTGTTTGGACTGTGTGTCCGTCCGACACATTAAGAAGTTTGCCGGAGTTTCTCAATTCTGTCATAACTTCTATAGTCCATGAAGGATTCCTTTCATATTTCAACACAGCAACAACAGACAAATGCCACATATCATTGCAGCCTTAATATTATTACCCTGACCTTGTTTCAATTCAGTTATAACGTCTATATCCCTTGAAGGATCACTTTAATAGTTGAATATATATATTTGTGTACAAATGCCACACATCCATGCTGTCCTTAATATGACCTTGACATTTTGACCTTCACAACTTCGAACTTTTTCACATATTAAGAAGACTTGTACACAAATGTCACACATCCATGCTGCCCTTAATATGCCCGTTTGACATTCACAACTCTGCTTATGAGTACTTATCACTTTTGGTTAATTAACTTTGCGACAGTTTCTCCAATCTACTATCGAGGGCATTCGTGTGCCGACAAGCAACATTTTCTTGTTTTCACATTTAATACCTTGTAAATTTAGGTGAGAAATGGTTATTTCGAGAAGCAAATTGATAGAAATTTTCCAATAAACTGTACCCTTTTGGCAGTTTTTCTGACAAATGGCTACATTTGATTACAAATTTACCCACGATGCCTCGTTGCCGAAGTTCAATTCACAACCTTTAGCTATGCTTATTAGCAAAGCAATTCCAATTTTTGGCCTGTCACATGATTCTGATTCTAAACGGGTGTTTTGCCATCTGTATATGTCAGGGATTCCGCTGGCGATCGCCACTTTCGCAATTGGCGATAAAAATAAACAATTGGCGATAAAAAATTACAATTTTCGAAAATTGTAATTTTTTATCGCCAATTGTTTATTTTTTATCCTATTGGTTATTCCTTTTTTTTTTCTTTTTTTTTTGAAGTGGCGATTTTTTTATTTTCCCCAGCGGAATCCCTGATATGTCCTTGTTGTTGAACAGATGTAAACCCCAATCAATCAGTCAATCAATCTCAACCGATCCATTTAATCTCCGATCTGTGAACAATAGACCCCAGTAATCATGGCATTGCTCCTGTTGCAGCTAGTCTTTATGATGAGACATGAAGCCGAGGTCCCGTCTCTACATGTACATGACCATAGCTGTTGCTGGGACGTTAAATTCATTTACTTTTTTATGCCCCACCCTTGTCCATCCGTCCCGTCCGTCCTGTCCGTCCGTCACCAATCTTGTAAGTCATAAAACTTATAAACCGTACTAGCTACAGACCTGAAACTTGGTATGTAGCTTCCTTATGATGAGTAGATGCGCAAAGTTTATTTTGATTTGACCCCCGGGTTATGTATTATCTCCCCCTTTTTCGACTTAGAATTTTACAATTTTGGCTTGTAAGTCATAAAACTTTTAAACCCTACATTCCTCAAACTTGGAATGTAGCTTCCTTATGATGAGTAGATGCGCAAAGTTTATTTCGAATTTTGATTCGACCCCGGGGTCATGGATTATCTCGCCCTTTTCAACTTAGAATTTGGCCATTTTGTCTGGTAACTCGTAAAACTTTTAAACCGTAATAGCTACAGACCTGAAACTTGGTATATAGCTTCCTTATGATGAGTAGATGCGCAATTTTTAAAAAAAAATTATTCGACCCCGGGTCATGGAATATCTCCCCTTTTGGACTTGGAATTTTACCTTGTTTATTATCAAAGCGGTATGTGGGGCATTCGTGTTCTATCAACACATTTTCTACTTTCCTGTTGCAGCGACGAGCTCGATACATCCAAAGACGAGAGTTCGTCCAGAGATAAACGGTCGCCGAAAAAAGGCCGTAAATCCACGCCCAGGAAACACGTCAGCAGTAAGAAGGACGGTGAAGATACGAAATTCACCGAGAGCGGGACTGAGCTCGACAACGACACTGATGAGTTGGAGATGGATGAAGACATGATCATGATTAGCTACAGTGACGAAGAACGCGAAAATGAGGCGCGGTTACAATTAAAATTACTTTCGAGTGAAACGTCTTCCAGTGGGAAAGCGTCACAGAAAAAACATAAGCGTGGCACGAGTTTTAAAGTCGGTAAAAGCAATGGTCGAGATAGCGATGCAGAGGATGCTGCAGATAATGCTGGACAAACGGGGGAAGTCGATGGGGATGGGGAACCGAACATGGAAGTTGTGGACAATAGGGATAAGACTAAGCCAACTGCGGCAAAACCAGAGAAACGCGGCAGGAAGCGCAAGAAGAAAAGTGTTATCGAAAACGACCTTTACGATGAGTTTGAAGAGGCGTATACACCACAACCGACAAAGAGTAGGAAAAAGAAAGGCGATAAACTTGATTCATTGATTGCATCCAAGTTTAAAAATATTGAATGATGTTTGTTTTCAGCCACACAGGTTCTAGATTTAAGTCTTATGTTTTGCAAACACTGTAGATCCAGATGAGACGGCTCATAATGAGCCGTCTCATCTGGATCAACAGTATTTGTCGCAGTCCGTAATTTTCAGATTCGGAATAATATCCCCAAAATTATAATAGTCGAAGTCAGATATTTAAGATTGAATGTGTTAAATATTTTATTTATTGATGGAATATTACTATGTAAAGTTTATGGATATATTTCATATTAGAGCGTGTATCACACTCTTGATTCAATAACCGATTGAGCCTTGATCTGACAAACACTGGCTTATTTCATTTCTGTCGGGAATAAAGCCAGGAAATGGGTGAACAGACCCTTTTCAACCAGTTTGGAAAAAGTTAAAAATAGCTTCGCGACGCACTGCAATATGCAGGGGGAGTGAATGAACCCTTAGAATGTGGGAACCAAACATTGTCGTCTGCTGTTGTTTAATAATAATTAATATGTTTTCTTTCAATAAAACATGGTTTGGCTGTCGAACCACGTTTCTCATGAGAACAATGCGAAATAAATAATAAACAGCAGACGACATTAATTACTTCAGCATTGTAAGGGTTAATACAAAACTTTTCATTTAAATTTTTTCTTCAATTTTGGGAAGAACAGTTCCTAGCATTGGGGAAGGGGCGAAAATGTGTCCCCAGCAGACATGGTACAGTGCAACCTCTCTACAACAGCCACCCATGGGAAGATGAAAAACTGGCTGTTGTAGAGAGGTGGCTGTTGTAGAGAGGTTAATGCTGAATTAAATTTTGTCGTCCGCTGTTTATTTATTTTCTTCGATAATTATAATCAAAAACATGCTTTGGCAACATTTTAGAATCATTTCCAATGGAAATGATTCTAAAATGCTGTCAAAACATGTTTTTATTGAGAAAGACAGCAAAAGCAGACGACAATTTTCGTGCTCAGCTCAGGTGAGATACAGAGGAAATCATCCATTCGGGATATAAAATAGCGGCTGTTATAGAGAGGGTGTTATTGTAGAGAGGTAGCCGCTCAGGGAGGTTCAACTGTAGCTGAATCCTTGACCATCTGTCACTTCTGTATTGCCGGATAATATTTTACATTGTTTTGCTACAATAAAGGTTTAATGTTTGTTGGCCAGACACATAGAGTTCACTGGACCTACACGTCCCATAATGGAAATGTACCTGTAGCCGATTTCATCAAAGTATACTTTTCTAGCAAAGTATACTTTGAGGGAGTAATCATTTATTTTTCCCGAAATGCATTATTTCATATAGAACTAACCACTGCATATATTTGATGATTAAAAGGTTAGACACCACCAAATAGTTTTACTATATAATTTAACCGAATGCCATCCAATAAGGCCAGTTTCTCCTACTTTCACTATTCGTATGGATGCTGTGGGACCCACTTGTACATGACCTGCAGCCAGTCTGTACTGGTTCTGCATGAACTAAACAATAGGTTCACTTACTCCTAAGAAAGAAAAATCCAACCTTGTCATATCCTCCAATATTGTGTACATTTTTTGGCCACGGAAACTCCGTTTACATCAAGTGACCAACAGGGTCAGTGTTTTCTTTTAAATGCTACAAATATGCTGAAAACTGGTGTTGAAGGCACCCCAAAATGTTCCTCAAGTGAAACTGGGTAGTAATGGATCAAGATTTGCAAGCAAACGGTGTCTGTGACCTCAAAACACCCGCACTATTTTTTTATACCGGACTACTTTTGCATACACCCTGGGCGGTTTCGCACCATTTGGTGTCTTCTAACCTATAAGTGTACCAGTCCCACTACAAATCATTCTACAATATTCACTATTCAAAAAGTAGCTTCTATTCCTGGATACAGTACCAAGTTTGGAGCAAATATCTCAAATGGTTGTCACACAGCAGCTGTGTAACTCCACCATGTGACTGTCCACATTCTGCCTTAATTTGAGCTACTACAGAACTATGGAGAATTTTAATAGATGATGAATTAAAAGCACAAATCTCCATAAAATCACATAACATTACCCTAAATAGTGTTATAGCTAACCATTCTACATATACAGACTCATCACTGAAACTATACCAACATGTATGCCACTCTGGAATGGTCGACAGACAAAAGGGTACTGGCTTGGAACGGTCAGTCAAGAAATTTGCTTTTGTAACACAGGAGGAAAGGAAAAACAATGTTTTCTGAGTACTAGTGTCTTGGTACTATACCGATATGCGAAAACAATACACTTACGCCTAATTTTGGCAAATTTTGGAACAGCGTCGCGATGTCGCGCCACTTTCCATAACTTCTTAATTGTCCATCAGCAAGCCAATATCAATGAAAAAAAAAGAAAAACACACTATAATCACTGTTTCGGTGTATATTTCTGTCACATTCCAAGCCCAATCACCTACAGGTAATTTGCATACACTGGTTTATTATATTTCACTAAATAAAGCTGAGAAATCAAGATTTTAGAAGATTTTGAAGGCGATAACTGTCCGTCTGAGATACAAAAAGAACAAATATGTTGCATCGCGGAGTTCGCTCGATTATTCTTGTCGCAGTAACTTTAAATTATGTTCCCAGAGACATAGCTACAAGAAACATAAACTTCCAACTTCAAATTCTACAAACAAACATATCTCACATAGGGCCTAGGCACACCTTATAGGTTAGACACCACCAAATAGTTTTACTATATAATTTAACCGAATGCCATCCAATAAGGCCAGTCTCTCCTACTTTCACTATTCGTATGGATGCTGTGGGACCCACTTGTACATGACCTGCAGCCAGTCTGTACTGGTTCTGCATGAACTAAACAATAGGTTCACTTACTCCTAAGAAAGAAAAATCCAACCTTGTATATCCTCCAATATTGTGTACATTTTTTGGCCACGGAAACTCCGTTTACATCAAGTGACCAACAGGGTCAGTGTTTTCTTTTAAATGCTACAAATATGCTGAAAACTGGTGTTGAAGGCACCCCAAAATGTTCCTCAAGTGAAACTGGGTAGTAATGGATCAAGATTTGCAAGCAAACGGTGTCTGTGACCTCAAAACACCCGCACTATTTTTTTATACCGGACTACTTTTGCATACACCCTGGGCGGTTTCGCACCATTTGGTGTCTTCTAACCTTAAAAGTATGCAGAATCATTCTACTGATTTTATTACATTATCACAGCCAAAATGGCTGTGATAATGTAATAAATTCAGTATAATAAAAAATAATAAATATATCCTATAATTGAAAATGTCTCCCTCAAAGTATACTTTGCTAGATAAGTGTACTTTGCAATGTTGGTGAAATAGGCTACTGGTTCTGTCGGATAATTGCTCAAAAGTGGCTGTGACTGGAGAAATGGAGCTTGTAATATGGTACTTGCAACCAGTGTAGATCCAGCTTCTAACAAGCAATGTAGATCATTGTCAGGCTACAGGAGTGTGCTGTTTGATCAGGAGCTACGATGGGCATTTTACCAGTCACAGCCACAAATATGTTGTAATGTCCCACCGCGATAGTGTGGGGTCATTTTTCGACAGATTGTAAAGTATGATCATTGCACATCAATGCTGTCAAGTCGTGTTTTTCATGAGAAAAATGAAAAATAAAACTTAAACAGCAGACGATAAATTCTAATTCAGCACTGTAAGTGTTAAATACATGTACAGCACATGATAAGCATAATTTCTGCCTGTTTTTATTATACTCAACTTGTACTCTTCCAAACGGCATTTGGTACAGCGGAATCTCTTTAACCCTTAAAAGGCGGGAACCGAAAAATGTCGTCTGCTGTTGTTTCATATTTTGTATTCTTTCTTAAGAAAAACATGGTTTGACAGCACTTTAGAATCATTTCCATTGGAAATGATTCTAAAGTGCTGTCAAGTCATGTTTTTCATGAGAAAATAAAACCTAAGCATTTGACAACAAATTCTAATTCAGCACTGTAAGGGTTAAATACATGTACAGCACATGATAAGCATAATTTCTGCCTGTTTTTAAATACATGTACAGCACATGATAAGCATAATTTCTGCCTGTTTTTATTATACTCATTCCGTGTAAGAGTATTATATGAACATATCGACCCTTTGTCAAGTCTGTGCTTGTCGTATTAGGCCATAAAACTTTGGTACTCCGATATCGCCGTGTCGGAAAATTCCCTGCGCGTCAGTATTTTATTGTCATGGAGAAATAGAACTGTACTGTAAATTCGCCACTTGATCAATAAAAAAACACTACCATGCAAAAATATGTTAAATCCAATCATGTGGACGAAAATCTAATGATTTCTCATGTCTAAAGAGGTTATACTAATGTTACAGAACATATATGCGTCTGGCGACTTGATAGTGGGTGGCAGGTGGGAGCATGCGATGGGTAATTTAACGATCGGGGTTCATCCTTACCGGAATTCTGATTGGAGACCTGGTTTGGCCCTCACATACGTCTTTGGCATTTTGTATGTGACAGCTGAATCTGGTTATACCCCTTATATGAGTATTACGATTATTCGTAGTCCTATTTTAGGGGAAGGGGCCAAGTGACTTTGGTGTGGTATGGACCTGCCACCAGGTCAGGTTATTCTAATTTCAGGGCTGAATATATTGTTTCTCGATGTAAATATTCAGTTCTGATTTTGGAATTTTCCCCCCAATGCAGCAGGTTAAAACAGGATCGAACCCGTTTGCCCGGCCTTAAATGACCATAGCTGTTGATAGGCCGTTAAACACCAATAAACAAACAAAACAAAAACTGGCGACTTGATAAAAAAAAAACAGAATTGAACATCTGAAACAAAACTAACCTACTATTCTCTATCTATTTTCCTTATTTCTGAACCAAAGTATATGTTGTGACCACTCATTTGAACCGTCTCGGCGAGACGGTTCAAATGAGTGGTCACAACATATACTTCTGATGAGAAATAAAGAAATTCTTGGTTATAGAACATATATGCGTCTGGCGACTTGATAAAAAAACAACAGAATTGAACATCTGAAACAAAACAAATATATTTAAAAAAAGACCCTCCTGTGTCACATTCCGCAAACCCCGTGTCTGAGAACCAAAGTACTTATTTTTTATGGCCTTATACTGAGGTAACATCAATTTGCAATTATCACACATTACATGTGCGCAGTGAATGTGGTCGAGTCATTTGTTAACTTGCATGAAGTTATACGTTCATAGCGACTATCAAATAAACCGCTGAAAAATTTCCAAAAGGATAATATGGGACACCATGCTGGAATGACGTTGGAGTAATGTCAAATGGCAATCGAGATGCTTAGCCCTTTCAGCACTACACACACTTTCCCCATGTTTGCAAATAGTGTAGATCCAGATGATCCGGCTCGTAACAAGGAGTGTTAGAGAGTGCGAAGGTTAGGGAGTGCGATGATGTCAACACCATTACAGATTTACAACGGATTTTTGTTCAAGACAAGTGACCTTGATGTGGTATGGACCTGGCACCAGGTCAAGTTATTCTAATTTCAGGGCTGAATATATTTTTTCTTGATTTTTTTCTGATTTTGGGATTTTCCCCCAATGTAGCAGGTTGAAACGGGATCGAACCCGTTTGCCCAGCCTTACATGACCGTAGCTGTTGATAGGCCGTTAAACACCAATCACATCACAACATCATATCTTGTTCAAGAAATGGACGAGGATACTGATGCATTTTGTCCTGAAGCTGATCAACAGTATATATGAGACTCCAATGTGATGCAGTAATTGCCACTAACGGAGGCCACGACAGATACTGAAATAGTGTGACTTTCACCCCTAAATATTCAAATAACTGGAATGGATGTTTTTCTCAGACCTATGAAAATTATTTGCAAACAGTGCAGAACCTGATGAGACGGCTTTACAGTTTGATAACACTGTTATAGAGGACTGTAGTGTTGAAAGGGTAGTCTTTTGATGTCTGACCCCCTTTCTGATCAAAGTCACATGGCTTGCTGTAATGACGATGTTAATGTTAAATTTGTTAAAAATTGTTTGATAATAAATGAATTAAACGATGAGTAGATGATTTGCGTTGATATGTATCCAAACAAGTAAATGCTTCGCATTATAACATGAACATGCTAAACTTATTTTTATCAGTGTACAGGGGTCATATCAGTTATCCGGACAATCAGTTTATCGGACAAATGAAAATACCTGTTAATTAAGTGCATTCTTTTGATCCGATATTGCAACGAATACATATAAGTCACACAGCTGCTTGCTGTTTCCATACCAGTGTGAAGAATATATCGCCAAGGTAAACATTTTAGTAAAATATGCTGAAAAGATTCCCCAACTCTGTCCACAAATTGTTTACAATGTCAAAGTCGCGTGAGGGGCAAAATCGAGTGTGCCCATTACGTCATTGCCGAGTTGTTCTATAAGTACAATAAATTCTATAAATATGGTGTTTTCCAATAAGCGAAGGGCGACTGATTTTTCTGCAGAACTACACAATGCTGTAAAGTGTTTACACTGGTTTACGGGCGATAAACTTATGATTTCAATGTGAGAATAGAAGTTATAAGACTATTATACTTTTGTCCGGATAACTGATTGTAGTTGTTAATTTTGGGGCAATCTTACAACTGATGATCTGACCCAATTTTAAGTGAGAAAGACGGCACATTTTGCTAAATAGTTTACATGCATTGCGAAAGAAAGAACCGAGGATTGTTCTGTGAAAATTTTATACCCATAGCTGCTAATTAAAGAAAACTATTGTAAAAACACTGCCATTTTTGTCCGAATATCTGGAGGATCCCTGTATAGTTAAAACCTAGTTGTGCTTATTTAAATTTATACCTTTCTTATTTGACAGAGCCATATGTATTTAAAGTGACTGTGGCAGATTATATACTCGCCGACAAAAGAAAACGTAGTTTTCGCATAGCGAAAATGGGATATAGGGAATGCAAAACTCATTCGTCCGTTCATCACGCTTTCCATTCTGCTATAACTTTGTTACCATATGACCGATTGGCTTGAAACATTATGTGCATGTTTATTACCATCCATAGTGTCATTCTCCGCCCCACCCATGCCCAAGGTCAAATGGCTTAAAAATTTGCCTCCAGTAGATGCATGCACGTTTCTCCAATCTCCTATAACTTCATTACTGTATGACCGATTGGCTTCAAACTTCATGTGCATGTTTCCCATCATTCATAGTTTCATTCCCCGCTATACCCATTGCTCCCGCCATGCCCAAGGTCAAATAACTTTGCGTCCAGTAAATGTGTGTGTTTTTTTCCATTCTCCTATAACGTCTTTACTGTATGAACGATTGGCTTGCAACTTCATGTGCATGTTTAGTATCATCCATATTTTCATTCCACACACCACCCATGCTTCCGCCTTGCCAAAGATAAAATAACTGAAGTTTCCGTCCTGCAGATTTGTGTGCGATTCTCCAAGACTTCTTTACCTTATGAATTATTGTTATCGCATACACATTTTTCATTGTTATTATATACCTCTCCTCTTCACCCATATAAGCCATTATCATTGGACTGTACGGTTTCTTGTTTCGCTGAGGATATATCCGAAGATGGATTTCACGAAAAAAACAGTCGCAACTTGTACTTGGTCATAAACCCGAGTTTGGTCGGCTAAATGTTGCATTTACACGTCGGCCTTCGATTTCGTTAACAGTTAAGTCGAGGAAATTCCATGCTAAATCCGTGTATTGTGCCGTGGATCTGGAAAAACCACCAGTAGTTACGTAATTCCCTTCACCGATTCAAAGTTATCACTGTCTACCGTTTTGTTGAATACACAAGGCAGACAAACCCGCTTGAAACTCTTTTCAAAAGCTTTATATTTTCAACATTGCATTTATAATCACCAGAAACACTGTACTAACGTAAAACACAATGCATGTGCATGGTAGGAACAATCACTGAATTAACAATGTGAGAATTGAATGTAACATAGTGTCTTAATCAAAAGTGTACCAGTATACATTTGTTGGATGAAACGGCAATGTTTTCTAAATTTCTGTTTTATCAAGTTGTGTATTTACAGTCTAGCAGTACATATCTTGGATAGGTAGGTGTATTGTTTTCTACATTTCTGTTTTATCATTTTGTGAACTTTTATCTTTCGTAACTACATGTATCATACTTAATATGTTCCAGTGTGTGTGACTGGAGAAATGGAGTTTACGGCCAAGACTCAATTCTGAGCACATTCTCCAAATTCATACGTAAAATCACGCAGTTTGATTGGCCGAGACTGAGCACAGCTCAGCCTCACCCAATCAAACTTCCTGATTTCGAGCATGAAAATGGAGTACATGTACATGCTTGGAAAGTTTTATAAGAACATGCCCTGATCAGGGTCTGCAGTGTTCGCCATTCAGTCATTGAAACCACCCATCTTTGTTGTTTTGTTTGTTTATTGGTATTTAACGGCCTTTCAACAGGCCGTTAAACACCAATAACAAAAAAAACAAACAACAAAGATGGGTGGTTTCACCGACTGAATGGCGATCTTCGTGCCTCGCTTCACCCATCTTTATACTCGTACTCAAAATCGGGAAGTTTGATTGGTCGAGGCAGAGCTGTGCTCAGCCTTGGCCAATAAACTGCCTGGTTTGAAGTACAATAGTAACAATATCAAGAACAGGGAGTTTGGTCATTGTCGACATTGTTGTTGAATGTACATCAAATGGCTTTACCATTTAAGTTTATTGCAATAAAACTTTTGATATGTTTGTGGTTTCTTAATCGAGGTTTTCGTTCCATACCAGATGGCCGAAGCTCGCATGTCGAGCCTGCCAAGGCATTTAACCTTGGGCATGGAGCTGGGCTGTAGAGTTATAACGGGGTTGATGATAAACAAGCAGTTTCAAGTCAGTGCGACTTAATGGTGTTTTTTAACAGTCTGTCAACAGCTAAGGTCAAATTATGCCGGTTAACAGTGTTAAATCCCATAATTCACCTGTATGGATGTAATCAGTGCTGAAATTAGAATAACCAGACCTGGTGTTGGGTCCTCACCACTCCCTAAATGTAATAGGAATAGTACTAAATGGTTACTACTTTTATAATCGCTATAACCGGATTCAACTCTCAAGTAACAAGAAAATATAATGTGCTCGAGAGCCAAACCAGGGATATCGGGATTTCAGTATATGTATCTTCACTTTCTACATATAACTGAGACCCAGAGCCTGTAATAGAAGTACTGGATAATGATTCAATGAAGTAAGTGTGAAGTTTCAATATGTTTATTGTATCATGATCACGACATGTTACCTACCAATCGCCATACATACATACCCTAAATATTTGGACACAATTCTGGGAAACACACATTAATGGCTTTTCACAGCAAGGAATGTTTAATATTTAAGGTTTGTATAGTTGTGCTTGTTTAACACAATAACAATGAATTTGGGTACAATTTGTTAACAGAATATTTAGGGTTATTATGGTAGATTTATACAGCAAAACGTGTCTTAAATGTTCTCGTATTATCAGAGCAGCACAGTTCATCGAGTTTGTAGAACTCGACAATTTACAATTATGTGGCTATGACGGGAGAAATGGCGACAGATCCACTGTCTTTTATAGCTGAATTAAAATGTGTTGTCTACTGTTTATTTTCTATTTTTCAATTTATCTCAAATTTTGATGGTACTGTTTAGATCTACACGGGTCACAAAATCCATAAATGGATTTTGTGACCCGTGTAGATCTAAACAGTACAGTATAAGCTCCTTTTTGTGCAGTTACAAACATTGCAATGTTCTATTGTTTAGCTTGCATAGTTCATTAGGTAACAAGCTTTATATTTGCCGAATACGTACAGACCGATAACATAATGTCGTATCGGGCATTGACCCGATACGAATATCTGCGTTACAACGAATTGAAAACTGACGTTTCATTGGTCGAAAGTTGTCGCATAATGTTACCAAATGACGTCAGTGTAACGACGCAACACAAACAAGTCCGCGTTCTTTTCAACAAAACCCACATTATAATTGCTCATTCTGTAACACAAGACGTTGCCTGATAAATAGAAGATGAATAGAATGCCAAGATAATGTCTTTTGAGATCGTGTTTATCAGACTCTGCTCGGAAACAATAGGAATTCCGAGGCTCGCCTCGGAATTCCTATGCGTTTCTTAGCCTAGCCTATTAAACTTGATATCCAAAGACTCTAACCTGGTATTCTCTATGTAATGTCCCTTTTGTTTTAATGGCAAACAGTGTATTAAAGGTACCTTTTTAGCTGTCAGCACACAGGATCTGTCTCAAACCAGGGGACAGATCCAGTAGCCTATTTCATCAACATTGCAAAGTATACTTTACTAGCAAAGTATACTTTGAGGGAGAAATTATTTATTTTTCCTGAAATGCATTATTTCATATAGAACTAACAAATGCATATATTTCATGTCAGATTAAAAGTATGCAGAATTATTATACTGAATTTATTACATTATCACAGCCAAATTGGTTGTGATAATGTAATAAATTCAGTATAATAAAAATTAATAAATTTATCATAAAATTGAAAATTTCTCCCTCAAAGTATACTTTGCTACTGAAGTATACTTTGCAATGTTGATGAAATAGGCTACAGATCACTCGTGTAGCCCAAAATAATACTTGTTTGCTGGATGCATAATCTAGGTTTCGCCGACTGATTGACGAACAGTGAAGATTAAATCAAACTGCACAGATCTGGGCCTTAACAGTTTGCATATTCAATATAAAGCCTGCTTTTGTCAAATCGCAACCATTGTAGATATGCCATTATTTTAATCTTGATACATGTATATCACAATATTCAGAGATATACTACATACATGTTATTCTCCAGAACAAAATACTGAAGTTAGATTTAGTGATTGAAGCTGGTTTTATGTCCGTTCAACAAAGATGTGATCTTTGTGAAGATCGTGCTGAAGGAATATTCAACGTCACCGACGTATTGGCAATCACACAACATTGTTCCCCTCTGAAGAAAGTTTCTACATCAACAAAATGTCACCGACATATCCGCAATCAGATCATCTCCTTCGGTCACGGTCCCTCCGACTTCTGAAGTGAAAAGAAATGTAATCAGTTTATCTGTGGAATAACACCGTTTTGATTATAGGAATGAATGGCCTTTTTGTGGAATTTATCGGGGTATAAACTTAGAAAAGTCGCGGGAATACTGGACGAAGGCCGGAAGGCCTCGTCCAGTATTCCCGCGACTTTTCCAAGTTTATATCCCCGATAAATTCCACAAAAAGGCCATTCATTCCTTATAATTCCAGCATTTGAAATAAATTCATCAAGAAAATGTGTTTATTTTCCGTTTTCTTAAGAATTATTTTAACTGCGCCTCACGGTTACGGAAAGTAGTTCGGCGTGGGAGTTTACTGGCATATAAATTTTGGACAGAGACTTGCTACGGGTCAATCAAATGTTAGGGAATTGTGTAAATATTTTTGTGCTGGAATTATTGAATAATAATAATGAAACTCTATTTCTTCATTTCACAATGATTAAAGCAAGCTCGAAAACACTTATACAAATGCTGTTATTGGGAAAGATGGGAGGCATAAGGGTGGTTCTTAACCCTTTCAACAACTCGACCTCTTTAGTGGGTTTATAAACAGTGTAGGTCCAGATGAGTCGACTCATGACGAGCCGTCTCGTCAGGATCTGCACTTTTCAAAAGTAATTTTCATATTTTATTTTAGTAAAAGAAAACTTCTTAGAAATGAACTAGTCGGAAAATCATTTTGTGACAATTTGATTGGTTGTGAAATTAACATATCACAGTCCATTCAAGTTATTTAGGGCAGAAAGGGTTAATGTGTGCCGAAACCAGATTACCTGGAGGAAACCCACAGATCTGGCGACCACCATACCATCTCACATACTGCCCCGGTCGAGGATCAAACCGGGGCCACATTGATGAGAAGCGCGCTTGTTACCTATTGTACTATAAACCGGACCACCTATACCCAACCGCCTGCGTTAATCTTGCCCGATGCCAGCGTTGCTGAACATCTTTTGGCAATTTTAACTCGCAATCAAGCAGTTCGATTGGCTGAGCCGTATCTGTAGCTCAGCTCAGGCTCATACAATCAAGCTGTTTGATTTCAAGCACACTATTTAAGTATTTTTAGAAAATACATTGACAAGATCAGCGCAGGCAACGGTGTAACAACCATTGAACGTTCAATACATTGTGTCCATTCATCATGGGCAACCCTTGATACAGGCTAACAGCATGTCGTAATCAGTTAACATGTACGTAGTCGATGTGCTGCGAGTTACCCGACAAAAATGACCCGACAAAAATGTGCGCATTAAAAAATAATGGAGCCGGTGGGTTAATCATTTTTTCAATTAAAATTGTTCAGGCTTTTTCAAAGTAGTGTTAGTTTTCTTTACTCGCATTTCATGAAGCCATTTTTAATGATAATCAGTTGTAAATACACAGTATTAAGCATTGTAGAAAAGTGTAGCTGGACTCAGCTTTTGTGGAGATGTTTTAGTACGTAAAACTCCACCTTATCTGGAGCTCCGCAGTGGATTTTGAATATTAAATATCGTCACATGAAGTTACCAAATGACTTCAGTGTATTAACGCAACATAAATTAAGTATGCATTCTGTTCAACAATTGCGTATCCACAAAACATAATCAATATAATACAAGTCCAGTGTATTTTGATAGTATGTTTACCAGGCTCGGCTCGTAAATGGTAGGAATTCCGAGGCTCGCCTCGGAATTCCTACACATTTCCTAGCCTTGCCTGATAAATTATTGACAACAGACTCTCGCCTGGTATTCTCTCTGTATCACCACCGTCACATTACAACATACTTAGTTTTCCTGGCCCCGCGTACAAACGCCCAGTCTACATTGATTTTCTGGCCGAGCACTTCGCTGCCGTTCAGTGTATCCATCGCAGTCTGTGCCTCTTTGAACGTTTCATATTCAACGAGAGCGTAGCCCTGAAGGTGAAAGTAGATCAAGGTCACTTGAAGGTCATATGTTGCAGTTGATGTTGCAGTTGATGCGAATCACTGGCTCATGATAGTGTTCAACTATGGCAGCTGTAGCCATACTTGTATTGAAGATAGAAGGTTGACGAAAATAATTAACCCTTTCAACCCCACAGGCGATGTAAATTCCAATATTTACAAATACTATAGATCCAGATGAGCCAGCTCGTAACGAGCCATCTCATCAGAATTTACCTATATTTTAAGGATATTTTCTATACACTCCTTTTCAGATGAATTGAACAATTCATGCGAGATATTTATGGGAGATGGGAGAAAGGGTTAACCTGGCTATTCTGAGGTTGGAAAATATCCTCTGGTGCACCCATTGGTGCCTCCTGGATTTTGTCAGTTGATTCCCTCCTTCCAAGAAGTGAAAGTGAATGGGTTTAACGTCCCAGCAACAGCTAAGGTCATCTAGAGACGGGACCACAGTTTAAAGTAATATCCGACAGACCAGTGGGATGGAAATACTATGCAAGTATATGTCACGCCTAGAGTGAGGATTGAACTCGCAACATCCGGTATTGAAGTCCAATGCGATATCCCCTAGGCCACGGAAGACCCTCCTTCCAAGAGGCGCCAATGGGTAGATACATCAATTTACACTATCAACGAAAGTGGTACATTTACCTTGAGGAAGCCCGTCCGTCTGTCCAGGTTGAGGTTGAGGTTCTTTATCTCTCCGTACTCAGCAAACTTGTCGAATAAATCGTCTTCTTGAGCCTCTTCATGTACCCCCGTAATGAATAGGATCCAGCCCTCCACCGCTGTAATTGAACAGAGGAATCAATTTTTCTGTCGGATTATATGAATATTTCGCTTATTTCTGCATGAAAGTATATGTTGTTACCACTCATTTGAACCGTCTTGATGAGACGGTTCAAATGAGTGGCAAGAACATATACTTCACAACAAGAAAAAAAGCAAATAGATTTTTTTTCAACAGAATCCAACCCTGTACTGCTGTAATTGAAACATGCCAATCAGTTTTTCTGATGGAGTAATATCCATACTTCGCTTATTTCTGCACAAAAGTATGTGTAACTTATTACCACTCATTTGAACCATCTCGACGAGACAGTTGAAATGAGTGGCGATAACATATAATACTTTCAACAAGAACCTGTCATGAACAAGATCTAACCCACTACCACTGTAATTGAAACATGTGCCAATCAGTTTTCCTGTCAGATGGAGTAATATCCATATTTCGCTCGTTTCTTTATCCAGTATATGTTATCAACAAGAATAAATGCAAATAGATATTTTTCCCTTAAATTTGCTAGGATGCATGTACCCCGTGTGATGAACAGGATAGTAAGAGAATTTGTCCAGGTAGATGACAGTATGCCAGGGGGGCATATCCATGTTTTACAAACATATTGTCTAGTTCTGATGGTCTAATATCCATATTTCGCTTATTTCTGTCACCACTCATAATAGTCATTTGAACCGTCTCAAATGGGTGGCTATAGGAATGAATGGTATTTTTGTGGAATTTATCGGGGTGTAAACTTGGAAAAGTCGCGGGAATACTGGACGAAGGCCGGAAGGCCTCGTCCAGTATTCCCGAGACTTTTCCAAGTTTATATCCCCGATAAATTCCACAAAAAGGCCATTCATTTCTTATAATTCCAGCATTTGAAATAAATTCATCAAAAAAATGTGTTTATTTTCCGTTTTCTTAAGAATTATTTTAACTGCGCCTCACGGTTACGGAAAGTAGTTTGGCGTGGGAGTTTACTGCGACATAAACTTTGGATAGAGACTTGCTACGGGCCAATCAAATGTTAGGGAATTGTGTAAATATTTTTGTGCTGGAATTATGACAAGATAATTCCAGCACAAAAATATTTACACAATTCCCTAACATTTGATTGGCCCGTAGCAAGTCTCTATCCAAAGTTTATGTCGCAGTAAACTCCCACGCCAAACTACTTTCCGTAACCGTGAGGCGCAGTTAAAATAATTCTTAAGAAAACGGAAAATAAACACATTTTCTTGATGAATTTATTTCAAATGCTGGAATTATAAGGAATGAAAAACCTTTTTGTTGAATTTATCAGGGATATAAACTTGGAAAAGTCGCGGGAATACTGGACGAGGCCTTCCGGCCTTCGTCCAGTATTCCCGCGACTTTTCCAAGTTTATACCCCGATAAATTCCACAAAAAGGCCATTCATTCCTATAATATACTTTCATGAAGAAACAAGAAATCAGTGACACTGATGGAGGATGTACCACTCAAAAACTAGAACACAAATTTCCAAGTCAGTTGACCTTGACCTTGACCTTGTATGGGCGGGCTATCAAAGGATAATATGGATGATGACAAATAAGCACATGAAGTTTCAAACCAATCATTCATATGGTAACAGAGATAGTAGGTAGACAGAGACGACAATGGCTAGACTTTAGGATCACTCTGCCACATTTCTGACCCAAAACTAACGATAGTTCCAAGCATTAACATTCACCATCATGTAACACTATAGTAGGTTCAGGGTTAGGTTTAGTTATCGGGGATATACCCAGGTAAGGTTAGCATTAGTGTTGTCAACAAAGTGGCTCTGTCGACTACAGTATATGTAATGTTATGTATTTGGTATGTATGTAATGAAGAATGACTTGGTATTCTAACTATACACAATTTTGTAACGGAAATGACCGTAACGGTAATGATTTTTCGTTAAAAACTCCCATTTTTCACCCCTCTGTATACAACGCATCATGAAGGTAGAATATGCAAAGGCAACGTTGTAAGTGTGTCTATCTACCCATTTTGGTTTCAGTCGACTTACATACATATGGACGTGTATAAACCCTGAACGGTAATGATGCATGTAATGTGTAACCTTAAAATTCCGAATACAGACCAGCCGCGTTCTCGGCAATGACTTAAGTTGTGTTACCACCGTGTTTATTTATAAATCGGGCGCCCATAAACAGTGTTCATTGCATTAGTAGCTGAGAGCAGGAAAGGGAGGTTACTCTGATTTTACATTTTTTGTTCAGCGTAACGGTAATGATTCGATTTCGCGGGACAGATACATTAACGTCAGTATTTTTGACAAAAGGCAAATTTATTGCAGAATAAGTTTAATGTCAATGTTAAACTATTTTAATTCAGATGCAATGTATAGTAAAGTACAAATGGACAAGATTTGAGAATTACGGGCTTGTAAACTGTGCTGATTGATGATCGGGACATGCCCATTTGGTGCACCATACATATGCCAACAACAGAAAATAATAACTTAACACACATAACAAGAATTGTAAATACTGTTTTCTTAATGGATTGGTATTATACATAGTTTCTTTACTGAAAAATAAATAATTTTCCTTATAAATTGTGTGATTTGTCAGTAAATTACACCGGGACACCAGATGTACATAAAATATAGAATCACTGATATGTGACTGTTCACTGAGAGAGAGCGTATGTGAAAGTAGTAATTAGCCGCATAGCGGCACTATATATATGTATCAAATACAGCAGGGTAGACAACTACATGGCATGCATGCTGCAGTAGAGGTTTAAACCACATAGTTATACATCATTTACATGATATTACAACATCTCCCTTATTTTATTAATATGCTGTGCATATCGAGTGGATCCCTTTAAACCAAAGTTGAAATATATAATGTGATTTCATATGACTATGTAATTGTTGACTCAGCTGATACACTTAATTAGATAAACTGTTAATACAAACACTCCCGAGTGAATTTGACATATTAATTTGCGCCTGCTTATTTGACAAAGGGTCCGGAGACAGGTTACATTAACCTTTGATTCGGCTCATTGCAAATAGATTAGATATGTCCTGCCCTGTACCTAGTGTGGGAGGCAATTATAACAGTGAATGTAGTTTATCTGTCAGCAAAGTTAATTATGGCTCACAAGAATTACACTCTTGTAGACTAGTCAATGTTCAGAACTGTCACTGAGTTTAATCACATTGATGTACACTGTGAGTATGTCCTAGACTATTGTTTTGTACACTATGTATCAATGTAGATACAGTTTTATGCGTTCTTATCTATACAATACGACCACTGCGCAGTCGCATACCTGCAGTTGGTAACTTGGCATTTCCCTGTGGACTATGTGAATCTATAGGATTGGTTTCGTTACAAGGGCTTCGACAGATTTGTGGAGCTTGTGGTTTGCCAGGAATGTCATTTTGTTTTTGAAACATTAACTCGCAATCAGCTGTCTGAGGCATAATGGGATTCTCCCTTGTTTTCATTTGAAAGCGTCTGTTACGGCGATAGTTTGCGCCATCTGCAGTTTGAACAATGTAGGATCTGGCATTGTGTTTCTGGACTACAACTGCTGGTTTCCAGAGTTTGTTGTCTTTCTGAACTCTAACAGGGTCGCCAGTGTTTAGCTGTTTTAAAGCTATGACATTCTTATCGTGGTGTTTCTTGCTCTGTTTGTGACTGGATGTGATTTTGTCACAAACAGAAACAGTATCTGGTATTTTAGGCAATAACTGCTCCCAGGTGGTCGGTAATCTGGAGCGAAGCCGCCGGCCCATCAATAACTGTGCTGGTGACCATTCCAAACCAGTTATGGGGGTGTTTCGATATTCCAGTATGCCCAAATATGGGTCTGTACCTGCCGCTTTGGCTTTTGTGAAAATGTGTTTCACAATGCCCACCGTTTATTCAGCTAAGCCATTTGACCTGGGATACCTGGGACATAATGGAAATCCCATTCTTTTGCAAAGTCCGCAAATTCCTGGGATGTAAATTGTTGACCCCACTTCTGACCCCATGTAATGTGATGTATTTGGTATGTATGTAATGAAGAATGACTTGGTATTATAACTAAACACTTTATTATACATAAACATATATGTGACTGTTCACTGAGAGAGAGCGTATGTGAAAGTAGTAATTAGCAGCATAGCAGCACTATATATAAGTATCAAATACAGCAGGGTAGACAACTACATGGCATGCTGCAGTAGAGGTTTAAACCACATAGTTATACAACCTGTATACATCATTTACATGTATGAATGTGATATTACAACAGTATATGAACCCCAAAAATATTTTCGCGGTACATAAAAAACCTGTAACGTTGCAAAACCTTCTGTTTATTTGTTTGTGTATTGGTGTTTAACAGCCTATCAACAGCTACGGTCATGTAAGGCCGGGCAAACGCGTTCGATCCCATCAAGAAAAAATATATTCAGCCCTGAAATAAGAATAACCCGACCTGGTGCCAGGTCCATACCACAGCAAGTCACTTGGCCCCTTACCCTAAAATAGGATTACGAATAGTCGTAATACTCACATTCAACTGTCACATACAAAATGACAAAGACATATGTGAGGGCCAAACCAGGCCTCCAGTCGGAATTTCGGTAAGGATGAACCCCAATCGTTAAATTACCCATCGCATGCTCCCACCTGCCATCCACAGCAAAACCTTCTGACTGCCCCTCGTATAGATGTACTTACACCTCTGAGGCCCGGGCCCGCCTTCTTCGTCAACCTCCATGGCTTCATAGTCGTCTATACCACTCTTGGTCGGCCCATCTGGAATGTGCACACAGGAGATGGTGTTAAAAATTCAGACGGTGGAAAACATATGTCTTAGCATTTGGTCTGAATCAGTGGAAAAAGTAAGTCTTAGCATTGGGTCTGAATCAGTGGAAAACATACTTCTTAGAAGACCCAACGCTAAGAAGTATGTTTTCCACCAATTCTCCAAATAAAAGTTCCCAAACAGTCTGGAATGTGCAGAGCGGAGACGGTGTTCAATTTTGCCCTTTTGCAGCCGCTATTCGTAACCATTGCCAATGCTAAGAAGAATGTTTTCAACCAATAAAAGAGTAAAACAGAAATGTTTTTTCACCAATTTGTCATTTTGGAATTGGCAAAGATTGCCTGAAATCGATATACAAGACATATTAATGTCACAGTACACAACTCACTGTGGGGAGGAAGTGTGTATTCGTGCCTGGCTAGCTTAGTTGGTTAGAGCGATGGTACGGTAAACCAGGTCCCGGGTTCGAGCCTCAGTGTCGAATATGCATTTATCTCGCCCTGTGACATTTGGCGCCCAACATTGCACTAAATTGTAGTATTTTTCCGTCAAATTCTGGGAGTATGTCATGGTTGTATGTAACTCACGATGGGCAGAAGATGTGTATTCGTGCCCGGTTAGCTCAGTCGGTTAGAGCGATGATACTGTAAATGGGGTCCCGGTTTCGAGCCCCAGGCCAGTGCACATTTTTCTCACCCTGTGACATTAATCAGTAGGACTAAAAATATTTCAAACAGTATATGAACATTAGGTGGGCATCGAATTGTGTCAAGTGGTGACACAGTCAGCATTAAGTTATTAGAAGCACTCAAAAAGTATTAAATTATATAGGAAAACAAGTCATATTCCCCCCAGCGCTCCTCGGCAGGGAGGAAATTATAAACTGCAGTTGCGCGAAATGGACAAACTCAGACTTTCAGAATACTGATACCTGATCCAAATCCCCGACCCTTTCTCTTCTTAGCTGCACTTTTCAGTTTCTGCAATCCCTCTGAAACAGAACAAATGTGCAGTCAGGTCAGGATCACCCGGTCTGCTCTAGCCTCCATGTGTTTTTAGTGTGATCCAGTTTTAAATTGTGTGTAGGGTAGATCAGGGAAACTAATTTTTAAAACACAACTCCTTATTCAATGGTGCATTTGTGTCATTTATACTTGAAGATAATTAGTTTGTTTGTTTGTTTATTAGTGTTTAACGGCCTATCAACAGCTAAGGTCATGTAAGGCCGGGCAAACGGGTTCGATCC
Organism: Conchocele bisecta; assembly: GCA_029237695.1. NCBI lineage: Eukaryota > Metazoa > Mollusca > Bivalvia > Lucinida > Thyasiridae > Conchocele > Conchocele bisecta. The sequence goes on from CM055276.1 coordinate 38,243,009, forward strand.
CATTTTAACCTGCTGCATTGGGGGGAAAATCGCAAAATCAGAACGGAATGTTTACATTAGAAATTACAATATCCTGACCTGGTACCAGGTCCATACCACACCAAGTCACTTGGCCCCTTCCCCTAAAATAGGATTACGAATATCGTAATACTCACATAAGGGGTATAACCAGATTCAACTGTCACATACAAAATGCCAAAGACGTATGTGAGGGCCAAACCAGGTCTCCAGTCGGGATTCCGGTAAGGATGAACCCAGATCGTTAAATTACCCATCGCGTGCTCCCACCTGCCACCCTTAGAAAGTAGAGAGATAAATCTCTCACCATAACGGGCCCTGGTGGTAAGTGGTCAGTGAGATGGTAGAATGAGCATTATTGTCAATAGACATGCACTTTCGTGTCATCACATTTATATTGATAGTGTAAGCATTGTGGTGATAACAAAATAATAGTCAGCCCCCTGGTAATCAATACTCCATGCATCACTTCTCTTCAACGTGCTTGCAATTTTGGTTCCATGTTCCCCCGCCAATACACCGTATTTGACCGAAATGAAACGGGTGTAAATCTGGGCCGCAAATTTCCATTTATGAATATTCATGATACCGGCCACGGGACACCCTTGAGCATAGCGATCAATAGCACTCGGTTTTTCGATTCTCGTGATGTTTTGACAAGTTTTCAAGACTGAAATTTGCAAAAAAGACACAAGAATATATGAAATAAGTATTATTTTCCATTAAAGAAAGAAAAGCATGTCTTGAATGACATTTTAAATACGTTCCTAGTTCCGAGTACATTATACTACATAACTATAATTACATTGCATTACATAAGAGTTATGATGCAGTAGAAATACTGGGAAATACCGGGAAATATGAATCTTGGTGGTCTTTTTCATTCCAAAATGTCAAGATGAGTCTCTATATTCCCCTATATCTACTATGGTTTATATCTGTGTAGACTAATAAGCCTATAGGTAAAACAGTCTGCAATAAAAAAAGAAATAATAAGTTTATTTAGAGAAAACAAGAAACGAGGCAAAGCCACGAAGGCCAGGTTTTTTCCAAGCACAGACACTTGGAAAACATAATTATACCCACTTTTTGTAGACTAGATGGCCGTAGCCTGCATGTCGCGCATTGGGGCGGGGCATGGACACTAAAAAAATAGATATAGTAGATGGAAAAAGTTTAACCAAAAAACTTTAACCAGACACATGGACGTACGGACGGACGTATGCCAAAATGCGGACGATATCGCGCTGACAATGATGATAAACACCCATGTGAAGTATCAAGGTAATGGGTGAAGCAGTTGCAGAGATATAGTACACGAAAAAACTTTAACAAAAAAATTCAAAGTAATTTGACCTTGACATTAGGCACAGGGGCCGCACGGTTGGGGGCTAGAATGAAAATATGGATGATGATAAACACCCATGTGAAGTTTCAAGGTAATGGGCGAAGCAGTTGCAGAGATATAGTATAACGAAAAACTTTTAACCAAAAAACTTTAACCAGACGTACGTTAAAAAGTTAACGTTGAAAATGGCTAAGTCAATTACGTAGAAATAATAGGTGAAGGTAAAAAAAAAATGGTCACATGTTGGATAGTTGTATGTGGTAGGCACCCCTTGGTTATGAAGCTGTGAAAGTTTGGTGGTCCTAGGTGGTACAGTACCAAAGAAATCGACTTAAACACGAAAACTTAACATTGTAAACGCGAAAACTTAACATTGAAAATGACTAAGTCGACTGGGTGGAAAAAATGGGTCAAGTTCAAAAAAAGGTAACATGTTGGATAGTGATATGTGGTGGGCACCCCTTGATTATGAAGCTGTGAAAGTTTGGTGGTCCTAGGTGGTACAGTAACAAAGAAATGGACTCAAACACGAAAACTTAACATTGATTGTGGACGCCGCCCGCCCGCCCGGCTTTCGCCAATCCAATAGCCTGGATTTTTTTCTCAAAAAACCTGGCTAAAAATCATCATTAGTTTCTAGACAATTTTCTTCCCTATCTACAAGCATTTGCCAACTGTCTATTTTATTGTATATGAGAACACCCCTCATTACTATAGTAACCTGCCACTAATAAAAGCTGCTTTTGGAATTTTGAGAAAATCCCTGTTGATAACAGGGATAATCCATGTACAGTGTAAGTGTAATTGTTTTACAACTTGACATGACCATATACAGACCACCTGGGTTCTTATTATACAGTATGACACAAAAGGTGTGAGAGAAGGCTGACAATTAACAGCCTGTTGTCATAGTCTGATATGGTTTATTAAAGTATATTAAAGTCTCATCAATGTACATGCAAATAAGTAGACATTAGTAGGCTTTTGGCTAATTTTAACGATTTTAGGTACTATATCTCGTACGTACCATCGTGGCCCATAGTCTTCACATTAAATAAATGTCGTAATAATAATAAGTAATACAAATGAAAAGCATAAAACAACAGTACATAGTCAGTCATATAAGACTTGTAAGGGACTATGTGTATGCACATCATGCATGCTAAGATCATTTATTCTCATTTCTTGATACTGAATATTAGTGTGGGAGAAGGTTGACAATTAACAGCCTGTTGTCTAAACTTAGTCTGATCATGATGACGTTATCCTTGTGAATTGTATTTAGCAGACACTCAGATGCTTCCTAAAAAATGAAGAAGTAATTCACAAAAAAATAATACAACCAAAATATAAATGTCATGGTTGCCAAATATTCCACCTGATGAGTACCCCTAGTTGGGAATGAAACAGATCTATACATTGTAATTAACCCCTATATCTAATTATTAAGTTGTTGATTGTTTAATTAACTATTACTGAGCTTAAAACTTAATTTAAATAACTTTAATTATCAAATAATAACATCAAAATTCATACTTCCCCGTATTTCCCAGTATTTTCCACTTTGGGGAGTATTTCCCGGGACGGGAAATACCGGCCAACCCTGGTTCTTGGTTCACTTTCTACTTCGTGGAGAGTGGCCTAAGACTTTTGCTAATACACACTTTATAAGGTACATTTATGGTAATATTAATAATTCTACAATATGACACAAACATATTAATCACTAATATGTTTGTGTCAGGGTGTCAGAGGTTCCGTCAACTGGAGGTTTCGTCAACTGAGAGGTTTCGTCAACTATGCGTCCGGTTCGTCAATTAGGCAATTTAGAGTAAAACTCGCTAATGACCGGCACGTGCCATACAATTGATCAGATAATTGATGGTCATTAAAGTGGATAATAATGAGATATTTGTTGATATTTCAAAGTATGTTTAGTTGTATATGGGCATTTAAAGGTAGATATTTTAATAACATTTTAAAGTATCTTTAGGTGTATATTTTGTGTATTTGTATATTAATTTGTATAATCACCCGCTTATTCAGCATTTGTGAGCCATGAACAGATACACAATCTGTTGAATAGAAGACATACGTTAGCATAATTTTCGGCATGTTGGGCATATTTTTGGAAATTCATACTATTTACATGTAGATGTAATGTAATAAGTTATAAAAACTATATTTTATTTATGGAAAGTCATACTATTTACGATCATGAAATACAGTTACACTATAATATATAAATAAAATATAATGAAAACATACCAGTATCACATTTCCTATGGTGCCACCGACTGCAGCCGTCGCAGCATATAGCATGCATACGGGCAGTAACCACACCAGAACACAAGACGCATTACGACTTATCATCCATGATGAATTGTAGTGAGGAAGTTACAAATTGCCCACCCATTTATATGTTTCAGCGCTTGTGCAGTTGACATGGATCAGGCAAAAAGCTTAAGTGAATCATAAATAATCATCACGAATTAACTATTTGAATCATGATTAATCATCACAAATTAACTGATCGGTCATTTGACGGTAATAATTACTAAACGCTCAAAGGTCAACTACTTGGTGAAAATGCGAAATTCAATTAGCCGAGGTGTGATCAATACCATTCAACTATAATCGCCTAATTGACGAACCGGTAACCAGTTGACGGAACCACTCGACTTTTCACTCTATTTTGCCTAATTGACGAAACCTCCAGTTGACGGAACCTCCTGAATTCTTTGTGTCATATATTGTAGAATTGTCTCTCAATAACAATTAATATAGCGAAGAATGAACGTCAACACCCTGCAGGTTTTTTCTATATTTTAGTGCGCGAAGTGTAAATGCTATTACGCACATTTTTACTGTGTACTGTGGTGTTGCGATATAGTACAACATGTTGCCTATAAAGCGGAAAATGTGCAGCTAATACGTTTCTAATCATCAACTAGTGGATTGACAAAACCGACGAATGAAAATAAAGTATTTACAGAATTACCGCAGTGTATAGTCAGCCACCGAGTAATCGACCATAATTTGCATAAATCATCATAGAGGTATCATAGTCAAAACTCATACTCATAGAGGAAATCATGAAAATAATGATAGCCCTACAGCCACGAAAATCAATGACACTGTATAATTATGAAAACATTATGAACAATTATAGAGGTTAACCATAACTATCAATTACATAATATCAATTTACACAATTTAATTATTATTCTATGTTGTATGGCACTTACGATCCCCTTCATCATCTACTTCAAATTCTTCTCCGCCTTCTAATTCTAAAACGTCAGCCATCTTGCAGCGTGGTATGTTTGGATGTTCTCGGCGTTGTTCCTTCAAATGGTTGGGTACCAAAGTATGGAAGGTAATATCCGCCATAATTATATTAGGCTTGATGCTTGCTTGCTGATGACATTCTAAGTTCTATCCGTCTTATTACAATTCTATGTGGCTTGATGCTTGCTGACTGGTGCCATTACAACTTACTTTCATGTTATTGTATTCGTCATTCGTGTTTGTGACATTTGAAATCTTCTTGGTTGTAGTCTAAATTGCATGTGCATTTGGATTGATGCTTTATTCATTCGCACTGTTTCAATGCGTTTGTGTTTATTACATTCTAAGTGAAATCCGGAGTTCCATTATTGATTATTGCATCGCTGTTTTGCCGTGCGTTTCGGCCGTTTCGGTCACCCTAAACACCCCAAAGGCTGGAAAAGGCTACAAAGGCTGTTCGAAGTTGCTTGTACGTCCGTTAGCGGAGACATATACCATACATTGTCATTGAATTGACTGAATTAGTATGTGTTATGATCATGTTAATCATTTTAATCATTTAAATGCAATAATCTACCACAAATATACGTGTTTTTGGTAAATTATCTAAACGCGCACCTGCGCCGATCGGAATTCGACAAAGAGTGATTAACACCTATTAACATATCGTTTAGCAGGTGCAGCTAAACACCGATTATACTTCTTGCATTATTATTAATGTAAGTCAATGATCGATCAACGACATTCATTTAAACATGCTTTATGTATCAACACATTACGTGAACAGGACGAATGCCGAATTTTGAGACATCAGATATCTACCTTGAAAATTGGTATCCACACGCATAGGCGGCGGGGAAGCCGAACATTATTGGGGTGGGGGGGGGGCAATGTTGAGGGCCCGAAGGGCTCGATAGCGCTAGGGGGGTCTGGGGGTCCCCCCCACCACCCTCCGGAAATTTTTGAAATCCAAGTGGTGTGAAACGCCATTTCCTGCATTCTCAGCAAAGTTCTCAGCAAAGTTCCCAGTATTCATGATTACCCCGGCCCCCCCCCGCTTCCGCCGCTACGTACTACGGAAGCACAGAGGTGACATGCAAACTTTTTTTTCTAGGCATCAGTTTTTTTTTTATCTTGTGGGAACAAGATATTATTTTGAGGGAACAACATAATATCTTGTTCGCACAGGATAATATTTTGAGGGACCAGTATATTAACTTGTTCGAACAAGATATTATTTTGAGGGAACAGGATAATATCTTGTTCGCACAACTTAATATTTTGTTCCCACAGAATAATATTTTGAGGGAACAGGATAAAACCAGCACCGGGATCACACACAGCAACAACAACAACAACAACAAAACACGTTATTCATTCTTGTCTTGTCGATCCATGAGAAAGTATTCAGGCAAAATGGCGGCGAAAGGATGCTGTTCCCTCAAGATAATGTTTTGTTCCCTCAAATTTAATATTATCTTGTTCGAACAAGTTAATATCCTGTTCCCTCAAAATATTATTATGTGGGAACAAAATATTAAGTTGTGCGAACAAGATATTATGTTGTTCCATCAAAATATTATCCTGTGCGAACAAGATATTATGTTGTTCCCTCAACATAATATCTTTATTTTCGAACAAGATATTATCCTGTTCCCTCAAAATATTATCCTGTGCGAACAAGATATTATGTTGTTCCCTCAAAATAATATCTTGTTCCCACAAGATAAAAAAAAAACTCATGTCTAGAAAAAAAAAGTTTGCATGTCACCTCTGTGCTTCCGTAACGTACGGCTCTGCAACGAATATTTCCTCAGATTGCGGAAGCAAATTTTTTTATTTACACGGCCGAATAGACGTGTAACTAGTTGTAAAAGACATTTACGCTAGCCTACCGCTATATTGACACTTCGTCAATGATGTCGCATTATATTACGTCACTACGTTTTATGACGTCATAGTCACGTGACGTTATAATCACATACGTCAATGGTCATGAACACGGTGATGCTAATACTGAGCCATTTTCACTATATATATTGGATTACCCTCGTATATGTGCATCTGTAAATATCAGTTTGCAAACGTTTCAGTATCCGCACGTGATGTACGCACATTGTGTTAAATGAAAAATGAAATGTATGGTGTTACAATGTCACTTCGAAAAATAAACACGTAATTGTGTAACTATTCCACCCGTTTTTCTTATAATTTATACGTGGATACCCATTTTCAAGGTAGATAACTAGCTGATGTCTCAAAATTCGGCATTCGTCCTATGTTCACGTAATGTGTTGATACATAAAGCATGTTTAAATGAATGTCGTTTATTGATAATTGACTTATATTAATAATAATGCAATAATGCAATAAGCATAATCGGTGTTTAGCTGCACCTGTTAAACGATATGTTGATAGGTGTTAATCACTCCAATTCCGCGCGGCCCGATCGGCGCAGGTGCGCGTTTAGACAATTTACCAAAACACATATATTTGTGGTGGATTATTGTATTAAAATGATTAAAATTCATAAAATGATCATAACACATAATAATTCAGTCAATTCAATGAAAATGCATGTCATAAATATCCGCTAACGGACGTACAAGCAACATCGAACAGCCTTTGTAACCTTTGTGGCCTTTTCCAGCCTTTGGGTGTTTAGGGTGACCCAACAAAAGTTACCTCGATAAGCCACGCCCCTTGACAACAACAATTGCAACAGTAATTTGGCAAGGTAATATCCGCCATAATTCTATGTGACTTGATGCTTGCGTGCTGATGACATTACAAATTATATTCATGTTATTTTATTCGTCATTGTATTTATTACATTTGAAATCTGCTTGTTGTAATTGTATTTGTCTTTCTTAAATGTCCATTCTGCTGATTGCTTTGTTCATTCGTCTTATTTACATTACAATTATTGATACGTCCTTATTCGTGTCCCTGTTTTATTGCACTAAGCATTTGCAATAGAAAGTAAGAACAAAGCACTTAGCACATATAATTGTAATAAGACGGATATAACTTAAAATGTCATCAGCCAGCAAGCATCAAGCCAAATATAATTATGGCGGATATGACCTTCCATACCAAAGCACAGTACATACGACACAGACAACCAATTGGACTTCAACAGAGAGTAGTCTTCCTGTGCGTTCTTCCTGGGTGGCGTTATATTTTCCCGATCATTGGTGGTTTTTCAGCACATATGTGGCTGTGACTGGAGAAATGGGGCTTATGTGTTTTGGGACCAGTGTACACCCATACTACACAGTCTGATCCGGAACTGCACTGTTTGCCATTCCATCAATGAAACACCGGCATGCTTCTAACAAGCAATTACTATATATCGTTATCAGGTAATTACCACAGGCAATGTTGAATATCCCCCACCCACTTGAATTCATGTAGTATAACAGACTCTATCTATACAGATTGAATACAATGGAATTATTTTAGTAGCCCTGTGGTAATTACAGCCGCAGGACTGTGCCTCCCAGTATTTTTGTCCCAGGTGGACAAAACCGCTCCCATCCCAAATGGCCTGACGGACAACTCGACACTTTGGCTTCTATATATACACACCCGCGTACATGTGATACATCAAACTAGATGGCCGCGGCCTGCATGTCGCGCCTTGTGGCGAGGCATGGACACTAAAAAAAAAGATATAGTATAACGAAAAACTTTAACCAAAAAACTTAACCAAAAACTTTAACCGGACACACGTAAGTACGTACGTACGCCAAAGTGCCGACTATATCGTGCTTTCCGCAAGCGGGCGCAAAAAAAACTTTAACCAAAAACTTCCAAAGTAATTTGACCTTGACATTGGGCACAGGGGCCGCACGGGAGGGGGGTAGAATGAAAATATAGATTATGATAAACACCCATGTGAAGTTTCAAGGTAATGGGCAAAGCAGTTGCAGAGATATAGTATAACAAAAAACTTTAACCAAAAAACTTAACCAAAAACTTGAACCAAAAAACATAATAAAAAAACTTAACCAAAAACTTTAACCAAACTTGATGGCCGCGGCCTGCATGTCACGCCTTGTGGCGAGGCATTGACACTAAAAAAAAAGATATAGTATAACGAAAAACTTTAACGAAAAACTATAACCAAAAAACTTAACCAAAAACCAAAAACTTTAACCAAAAAAATTAACCAAAAACTTCAAAGTAATTTGACCTTGACATTGGGCACAGGGGTCGCACGGAAGGGGGGTAGAATGAAAATATAGATGATGATAAACACCCATGTGAAGTTTCAAGGTAATGGGCAAAGCAGTTGCAGAGATATAGTATAACGAAAAACTTTAACCAAAAAACTTAACCAAAAACCTTAACCAAAAACTTTAACCAAAAAACTTAACCAAAAAACTTAACCAAAAACTTTAACCAAAGAACTTAACCAAAAACTTCAAAGTAATTTGACCTTCACATTGGGCACAGGGGCCGCACAGGAGGGGGTAGAAAATGAAAATAGATGATGATAAACACCCATATGAAGTTTCAAGGTAATGGGCAAAGCAGTTGCAGAGATGTAGTATAACGAAAAACTTTAACCAAAAAACTTACGCAAAAAACTTAACCAAAAACTTTAACCAAAAAACTTAACCAAAAACTTCAAAGTAATTTGACCTTGACATTGGGCACAGGGGCCGCATGGGAGGGGGGTAGAATGAAAATATAGATGATGATAAACACCCATGTGAAGTTTCAAGGTAATGGGCAAAGCAGTTGCAGAGATATAGTATAACGAAAAACTTTAACCAAAAACTTTAACCAAAAAACTTAACCAAAAAAATTAACCAAAAACTTTAACCAAAGAACTTAACCAAAAACTTTAACCAAAAAACTTAACCAAAAAACTTAACCAAAAACTTTAACCAAAGAACTTAACCAAAAACTTCAAAGTAATTTGACCTTCACATTGGGCACAGGGGCCGCACAGGAGGGGGTAGAATGAAAATATAGATGATGATAAACACCCATATGAAGTTTCAAGGTAATGGGCAAAGCAGTTGCAGAGATGTAGTATAACGAAAAACTTTAACCAAAAAACTTAACCAAAAAACTTAACCAAAAACTTTAACCAAAAAACTTAACCAAAAACTTCAAAGTAATTTGACCTTGACATTGGGCACAGGGGCCGCACGGGAGGGGGGTAGAATGAAAATATAGATGATGATAAACACCCATGTGAAGTTTCAAGGTAATGGGCAAAGCAGTTGCAGAGATATAGTATAACGAAAAACTTTAACGAAAAACTTTAACGAAAAACTTTAACCAAAAAACTTAACCAAAAAAATTAACCAAAAAAATTAACCAAAAACTTTAACCAAAGAACTTAACCAAAAACTTTAACCAAAAAACTTAACCAAACAACTTAACCAAAAACTTTAACCAAAGAACTTAACAAAAAACTTTAACCAAAAAACTTAACCTTACAGCTTAACCAAAAACTTTAACCGGACACACGTACGTACGTACGTACGCCAAACGGCCGACTATATCGCGCTTTCCGCAAGCGGGTGCGACAAAAACTTAACCAAAAACTTCAAAGTAATTTGACCTTGACATTGGACACAGGGGTCGCACGGGAGGGGGGTAGAATGAAAATATAGATGATGATAAACATCCATATGAAGTTTCAAGGTAATGGGCAAAGCAGTTGCAGAGATATAGTATAACAAAAAACTTTAACCAAAAAAATTAACCAAAAAACTTAACCAAAAATTTTAACCAAAAAACTTAACCAAAAACTTCAAAGTAATTTGACCTTGACATTGGGCACAGGGGCCGCACGGGAGGGGGGTAGAATGAAAATATAGATGATGATAAACACCCATATGAAGTTTCAAGGTAATGGGCAAAGCAGTTGCAGAGATATATTATAACGAAAAACTTTAACCAACAAACTTAACCAAGAAACTTAACCAAAAACTTTAACAAAAAAACCTAACCAAGAAACTTAACCAAAAACTTTAACCAAAAAACTTAACCAAAAACTTCAAAGTAATTTGACCTTGACATTGGGCACAGGGGCCGCACGGAGGGGGGTAGAATGAAAATATAGATGATGATAAACACCCATATGAAGTTTCAAGGTAATGGGCAAAGCAGTTGCAGAGATATAGTATAACGAAAAACTTTAACCAAAAAACTTAACTAAGAAACTTAACCAAAAATTTTAACCAAAAAACTTAACCAAAAACTTCAAAGTAATTTGACCTTGACATTGGGCACAGGGGTCACACGGGAGGGGGGTAGAATGAAAATATAGATGATGATAAACACCCATGTGAAGTTTCAAGGTAATTGGCAAAGCAGTTGCAGAGATATAGTATAACAAAAAACTTTAACCAAAAAACTTAACCAAAAAGCTTAACCAAAAACTTTAACCAAAAAACTTAACCAAAAACTTTAACCAAAGAACTTAACCAAAAACTTCAAAGTAATTTAACCTTGACATTGGGCACAGGGGCCGCACGGGAGGGGGGTAGAATGAAAATATAATGATGATAAACACCCATATGAAGTTTCAAGGTAATGGGCAAAGCAGTTGCAGAGATATAGTATAACGAAAAACTTTAACCAAAAAACTTAACCAAAAACTTTAACCGAAAAACTTAACCAAAAACTTCAAAGTAATTTGACCTTGACATTGGGCACAGGGGCCGCACGGGAGGGGGGTAGGGGGTAAATGAAAATATAGATGATGATAAACACCCATATGAAGTTTCAAGGTAATGGGCAAAGCAGTTGCAGAGATATAGTATAACGAAAAACTTTAGCCAAAAAACTTAACCAAGAAATTTAACCAAAAACTTTAACCAAAAAACTTAACCAAAAACTTCAAAGTAATTTGACCTAGACATTGGGCACAGGGGCCGCACGGGAGGGGGGTAGAATGAAAATATAGATGATGATAAACACCCATATGAAGTTTCAAGGTAATGGGCAAAGCAGTTGCAGAGATATAGTATAACGAAAAACTTTAATCAAAAAAACTTAACCAAAAACTTTAACCAAAAAACTTAACCAAAAAACTTAACCAAACAACTTAACCAAACAACTTAACCAAAAACTTTAACCGGACACACGTACGTACGCCAAAGTGCCGACTATATCGCGCTTTCCGCAAGTGGGCGCGACAAAAATGGTCTATTATTTGCATATTACAGGTGTGTGTGCATTTTATTGGTAGCAGTACCTGCATAACAACTTGCAGATCACATACATGTGGTTTATTTATGTAAGTTGCTATTGCTTTATTAGTAGGTTTTTTTTTTAAATTATATTTTCATAGACTTTACATGGGGCCACAAGAAGGGTACATGCATCTACCTTAATAGCAACTTTACGGACCCGTTCTACCTCTGATCATCATTTGATTCAAATATATTTGCTTCGTAAATGTGATGGGATATATGTATTACATGAGCCGCGCCATGCGAAAACCGGGCTTAATGATCGACACATTTTTCATTTTTACGTATTCCTTTAAAGGCCATATACATATTCATGAACATTTTCTTGCTACTGTATCCTATATGGTGCACGGATATATGATTTATGCCATGTTACTATGTACAGGGCATCAATCAGTTTCACCTCTTGTAGCATTTGACACAGACAGCAAATAATACGACATATAAACTAATAAAACATGGTATAACATGTTTCAAATATAATAATTTACAATGTGCTATCAATTATATCATGCAAAAGTATACCGCATGCTCGATACATGGGGTTATTATTCGGTCATTCCAAAATCTACAATGGCCATGTTACACTCATCATGTCACTCCGCTCACCTAATTTTACAACTACAGGTATGACATGTGGCCACATATATTGTGCTAGCAACACCTTACTGATAGCAGCACGAGTCCATACAAAATAAATCAGTATTCCTAAGTAACTGTATTCAATACAATATACTTGGTAGGCCTATATCTTCTGTGTAGAGATAAGATGGCATATGATTGTGCAGTGAAGAGAGCTAATATCACACACCAATCGAGATTTCTGCGTTTTAAAAAATTGACACATTTATTGTCAGAAATCAGACTTGGTATCAACTCGGGCTACATAAAACGGATAGCACGTTGTAAAGAATTATTTTTGGAGCAAATTGCAGTGAAACTGGCCGATAGCATGTCCATGCTAAGATGGCAACTCAATGCACACTATAGTATACACTAAGAAGAACAGGGTCGGTAGTCGATTTCATCAAAATTCAAAGTATACTTATCTAGTAAAGTATACTTTGAGGGAGTAATCATTTATTTTTCCCAAAATGCATTATGTCATATAGAGCTAACGACTTCATATATTTGATGATTAAAAGTATGCAGAATTATTATACTGAATTTATTACATTATCACAGCCAAAATGGCTGTGATAATATAATAAATTCAGTATAATAAAAAATAATAAATTTATCCTTAAATTGAAAATTTCTCACTCAAAGTATACTTTGCTAGATAAGTATACTTTGCAATGTTGGTGAAATAGGCTACAGATATACTTTATAGAACTATTCATTCACATTTACGAAGCTCTTATATTGAAATAACATATGAAGTATAAAGTCAGTCCTTATAATTATAACGGCACATTCTAGAATTAAATTGGTACTAAAAATCATTCAAGCAGTTTGACCGAGAATGAGCACAGCTTTTATTGAGTTTGATTTTGAGTACGAGAACCGAGTAAATGCTCAGTTTTTTAATCAGTGGTCAAGGAATGTCTTTATTTATATTATACATTACCTGACTGGTTCCTGTAGTACACTCAACTGACTGGGCGTACCCAGCACAAATTGCAACAAAAGTTTCCTTGGAATTGTCCACAGTTGGATGTCAGACTTTTCACAAGTGAAACAATCTGACCTCGTGGTCAGAAAATGTCCCATTCAAAACGTTATCCACCACCCATGTTACACGTTGGAAAAACTCTTACAAACTTTTTGACGTACATGTACACGGATGGACGGACGGACGTACGTACGGAACCTCAACAGTGACGCTATATGCCGCCCTTGCTATCGAATAGGGGGCAAAAGTATAATGAATCGTCTGCTCTTTTTGAAGTATGTATATCCAAAAGGTTTCCCAGCTTGCAAAGAGTTAAGCTATCCGTACCCTCCCACCCTCCATGAAATAAGTTGATAAGACGAGGTTGGTGTTACAAGTAGTAGTACGCAGTATCCATTAGGCTACTAAAATAGTCATTTGTTAACAAGGAGAGTGTCTCCCATAAAAACAAGGCGATCGCCACGAAGGTCGTCGCCATGGTCAAGGTCACAATATGAGGAAGCCCAAAATTTCACAAAAAAAAAGAAAAAAAAAGGAAGTCAAAAATTATTGATACGAAGGTCACGGTCACCAAGTTCAAGGTCACACAAATGACACTGGGTGGATAGCCATCATAGGAAACTATAGGTGATGTTTGGTAATGATCCGACTAACGGATCAGGAGATATTCAACATTTGGACAAACATCCAAAATTATTGACACAAAAATCAAGGTCACCAAGTTGACGGTCAAGGTCACAGGAATAACACTGAATGGATAGCTATCAATGTGAGGAAGCTACTTATGAAGCTTGGTAATGATATGACTATAACTGATCAGGAGATATTCAACATTTAGACGTATGTCCAAAATTGTCGTCACCAAGGACGAGGTCACCAAGGTCAGCCGAATTACACTGGTAGATATCCATCAATGTGTAGAAGCTATTGATGAAGTTGATGAAGCTATTGTGAACGCTATGTCTCACTTTTGGCGAGACAAAAATGGACATTTTGGCGACTAAAAATTTCAGAAATTATTTGAAAAAGTACTGTCTTTACAAATATTGGAGCAAATATAAAATATTAGCGTTATCAGTTCATTTTGGCTAAAAATCCTAGCGCCAACCAAGATAACAACATTAGTGACTTTCAGGTTGGGTTTCATTAATAATGATTGTTAGAGTGAAATGAAAATGAATACGGCATGTTATCTGTAATTTTTGCAAACTTTAATATCATTTACACAACATGTCAATAACACATTTATTTGCCTCTCGAACAGAGAATACATGGCACAGAAACGGTATTAGATAAGCGGCAATATACTTATCTTCTTAAAACGTGTAAATGATTAATCCGTAACATGATCTTATGATTATTCCATTCATCTATAACTAGCGACCGGTAACATCGATGGTCCCTCTTTCTGATATGAGACACGCCATTTGATTTTGTACCTAAGAAAATGTCTGATATCTAAAAAAAATATTTACAAAATATATGATATTTTACGTAAATGACGTTGAAAGTTGACAAAATTTTCATAGTATAAGCAGAATTCTAATCCGTATTTGCTATGAATATTTCGCCATCTTCGACTTCATTTGTAGTAAGTATCACCGTTACTGTAAATATATTTCACGAAAAATCGTACATGTTCTTATGTGTACAATTCATTGGTGTTTAACGACTTATCAACAGCTAAGGTCATTTATGGCCGGGTCTTATGTACAAAATCACATGGCGTGCTTCATATGTGGCTTTGACTGGAGAAATGGGGCTTTCTGACCAGTGTAGATGAGGATCTGCACTGTTCACCATTCCATAAATAAAACATCTATCATGCTTATTGAGGCACACCGAGGTGCATGCCTCGGCAGGCTTTCCTGTAGGCGATTTCACCAAAATTGCTAAGCATTCTTATCTAGCTATACAGCATACTTTGAATGAGTAATCATTATTTTTCCTTGAAATGCATTATTTCATATAGAACTAACAAAGTATACTTTGCAATTTTGGTGAAATCGGCTACTGGAACCATACAAAAACGGCAGAGACAAATATTCCATTATATATTTATGCAGTTAATTTATGCCGCGGTGTTTTAGCTGTCAGCTAAGATGTGCATGAGTGTTTTGTTTTGTTTTCTGGCTACGGCAAGGGTGAGAACTCCCCACTCACCTGGAACAAATAGCAGACATGCCTCGGGTGAATATCAGCAATAAAAATAACTTAAGATCTGGTTAACTGTTAGGCTTCCCTGCTGCCAGAATACAGATTAACACAGACACCTTGTAAAAGGAATACAAATATACAATATATATACATGGACGGAGCTAACACAATTAACATCAGTGATATATTGTTTAACCCTTTGAACCCGAAATCCCACTATATCGGTTTATGCAAAAAGTGCAGATCCAGATGAGCCGGCTCGTTACGCTCGTAACGAGCCGTCTCATCAGGATCTGCACTTTTTGAAAGTAATTTTAATATTTTTGAGAACAAAAACACCCCCTTTTCATAAATGGACGAATCTGAAAATGATTTTGTGACCATTGGATTGGTCAGAACATTAGCATATCACAGTCCATTCCAGTTCCTTAGGGTTAACATACATGATATGAATGGCAATGCCTAATATTACATGCATGTATATTTGATTTATAATTGAATAAAAGTAGCAATACAAGAAGGGCTTTCTCTCTCTCTCTCTCTCTTTCTCTTAGCTACTAAAATTACACCATTCTTGTATTAATATCTTCAATCCCATAATGCAATCACAGGAACACCTATCACTTTGCTGTTACAATGTTGAATTCAATTTTTTTTTTTTTTTTTATGAAACAGGAATGAAAAACATCAGAAGATATATTCATTTCGTTCACACACAGCTCACACTCATTCAACTGCTTGATTTTGAGCTGAGGATTCAAATTCATTCTGTTGTCTTCAATGCTGTAAGAAATTGGAAATCAATATGACTGTCTGTATCATTAGAGCTGCCAAAATTTTATGGCTATATAAACAATGCAAAAACAATATTTCTTTCGATCATGTTAAATTTTATAAAAATTTAAGAATGAGCCTTCTTTTTATTTTGTGAAATTTGGTCCAATATTGATTTTATTACAAAACAAGAAATGCGTCTGTCGAACGCGGATGCCACCTGCAGCATATTTGAGAAACTGTGACAAATTGGTTAACCGAAAAGTGTGACGGACGGACAGACGGACAGACGGACGGACAGACGGATGGTCCAAACACTATATGCCACCCATTTCTTCGAAACCCGTTGGCAAAAAAATAATTTCCCCATGTTAGATCCCCATAGAGTGAAAATGTTTATGGCCCGGCTTAACATGGGGAAAATTTCTAATTTCAGAAATAGTGGAGCGATTTTCAAAATTTAACTTTTGTTCTCTTAAATTCTTCCCAAGCTATCTAGCCAGGTTTCAGAGCCAATTTCCAAACATTTTCGTTTTTTGGCTCCTCCTACAGCTCCTCGACCTCCTTTTCCCCCATGTTAAATTCACATAGACAAATCAATTTTTCGTATTAAAAAAATATTTGACCAAATTTAACGAAAGAAAAAGAAGGCTCATTCTTAAATTTTGATAAAATTAATATTATCGTAAAAAATATTGTTTTTGCATTGTTTATATGGCCGTACAATTTGGGCAGGTTTCGTTATAAAACAGACAGCAAGCAGTTTTGATTGCTAATCTCAGCTAATCAACTGTCTTGTTTTCAAGTATAAAAATTTGAGCACATTCCCACAATGTTTGCATATTACCGGTATATCCGAAATTTATACTTGCATCAAACAGGTCGAAAGGTCAAACCTGAGCTCAGCTCAGCCTCAACCAATCAAACAAATGTGAAGCGTGATATTTGAGTAAATGCTCAATGTCCGTGGTGTGTCCGGATCATCTAGAGGATTTGGCAGTCAGCTGGGAGGAAGAACCACTACTCTTCAGTCCCGTCTGTTGTCCAGTCCTACAAGGTAAAAATAGTCATTTAACCAATTTCCAGCGGACATAATATTTTTCTCATTTCTCACCGTAAGTATATGTTGTTACCACTCATTGGAACCGTCTTCATTCATTCAGAAATGAAGAAATTAGAAAAGAATTTGATGCGCTACTCTTCAGACCCGTCTGTCCTATAAGATGATGATAAAATAGTCATTTACCCTATTTCATGCTGACAATATACACTTTTTCTCGGGAAAAAAATTATAATTTTTCTTATTTCTCATTCAAATTATATGGAACTCATTGGAACAGTCTCATCTCGTCTTGTTGAAAGTGAAAAGTGAAAGTGGATTGGTTAGGATTTAATTAACAACATCCGGTATTGAAGTCCATATGTCATATCCCCTAGGCCACGGCCCATCCTAACAATCATGTTGATGTTCGGAATAGCAGCCACTTGGACTTACTTGGCAGAAGTGATAGCGGGTTTCTTGTTGCGGCCACTCTGGGACTGTTGTGACTGGGTCTGGGCAGGTACAGGTTTCCTGTAATACATGGAATACCAGGCTCGTGTCATACGTGGCTATGACTGGAGAAATGGGGCTTATCGGATTTGTGGAGAGTGTAGCTCCTGATCAACTAGCACACTCCTGTAGCCGGATAATGATCTATATCGCTTGTTAGAAGCATAGTGGATGTTTCATTGATGGAACGGCAAACAGTGCAGATCTTGATCAGACTGCGAATGCACAGGCTGATCTGGATCTACACTGGTTGTAAAACCCATAAGCCCCATTTCTCCAGTCACAGCCACAATTACCTACACATTCATTAACATGCACATGTGATCCTCTCTCTGTGTTAGAAAATTAGAAATGCAAGATCTACATGCCGTATGGAAGTTACATACACAGAATCAAGCAATCTATGATGGTATAAATATTATACGAGTAAAATTCAATGTTCATCAGGGTAGGAAAATCCATGACCCGGGAGTTAGATACAAAAATTCAGTTTGATCATCTAAACAAAATAAGCAAACTACATATCAAGCCTCCACCAACTATGGTTTAAAAGTTTTGCAAACAATGCACAAGAAAGGGAGAGAATCCATGACCTATGATAAGTCTTATGAGTCACAAGGTTTGTAACAGGCAGAAGGACAGACGGATGGACATGGGCAACACTAAATGCCCCATCCGCTATCAAGATGGGATTAAGAGTATCATATGCACTGGTGTGGGACAAGGATATTCCACCCAAGTGTCAGAGTATGTTGTCACAAGGCTTTGCCGAAAGAAAGGCTGTCACCTGGTTTGACCAACATATATTTGGCGTTGACCTTGCGGACAGGGGTCACATGAGTGGGCCACAGAATGAAAATATGGATGCTGACTAATGAGCATATGAAGCCAATCCGACTTATGGTTACAGAGATAGTGGGTACCCAAACATTTTTATGCAAATTGTAATAGAAATGTTAATGCAAAGGTCATCTTACCTGACCTTGAACACAGGGGTCGCACGAGTGGGGCACAGAATGAAATATGGATGAAGACTAATGAGCATATGCAAACTTTGGCCCCAAAGAAATGTAGGCATTAGACAAATCCAAAAGATAACAAATCAAGGAAAAGTAAAGTTAGTGAGTGGAATGCACAATGCATACCTTCCTTTTGCAAAAGAGGGTAAAATAATAAAAGATTGCAACCATTTGATAAAACTGGTTACCTTGCAGTGTGGAAGCCAAACTTGGCTTTGCTGTAATACATGTATGTGAACACCTATGAAATTGACATTACATTTTTTAATTGGCTCATTTAAAAGTCACACAAATTTATTAAATTACCAGCTAGCTATGATATTCAAATTTATTTGAGGTATTTGAGATATTTAAGGTGATTTCTCAGGAGTACATTCTTCCGTGAAGCCCATTTACACCATAAACAAGGCGATCACAGGCGAGTGTCTCACCCATGAAGGTCAATGTCACCAAGGTCAAGGTCACAATGTGAGGAATTTGATGAAATTTGGCTAACGGATCAGGAAATATTCAACATTTGGACATACATAAAGCCTGAACAATTCATAAAAGTGCACAGTAAACATTACCAGTAGTATTCTAATGTACATGTACATCTAAAATTGTTGACATGAAGGTAAAGGTAACCAAGGTCAAGGTCATCCAAATGACTCTGAGTGGATAGCCATCAATTTGAGGAATCAGGATATATGCAATATTTGGTCGTACGTTCAAAATTGTTGATTTTACTAAAACTACTACGTCGACGTCGAAGACACCAGAATTTTGACCACTATCTCACTTTCACGTGGGTGAAACAAAAACCACAGAGGAAAAATCAAAATCACAGTTTCAACCTGTGTAAGACCAATTTATAATTCATTAAGAAATCCTGTTGCATGCAAGTATACTATTTGTATGCTGGGACATTTGTGGGCTATAATTAGTTAATAGCAGACGGCAATTTGTTATATTTTCTTTTATTTCTCTCTGTAAATATCATGAATATGTCTTGGAATTTCATTAGAATTGTGTCCGGAGGACGCAATTCTAATGAAATTCCAAGACATATTTACAGTGAGAAATAAGAAAATTACTAAAACTCGAGCAATCATAGGAGTGACCATAACACCGCCACAAACATAGCTTCATATGTCGTAATCAAAATTTCACACCTCTAAGTGTGACCTTGACCTGAAACCTGGGTATGTGGCTATTGAACGTGATACATCATTTCATAATGGCAAATACTTGTACTACATATTTGAAAATCCAGTCATATATATAAGCCGGAATCAAAATGTCATGCCCATGTTTGACCTATGACCTTTAAGTGTGACCTTGACCTTGGATCTGGGCATGTGTGGTATTGAACGCGATACATGGCAAACATTGGTGGCAAATCGTTTGAAAATGCATACTCAATAGCAGAAATAGATTGGAAACAACCTTTCCAACAGACTGACCGACTGACAGACAAGCTGACTGCTATATACCCCCTCCCCTAAACTTCGTTTGTGGGGGCATAATAAAAAGGAATGTGAACGAGTATGATATAGGTGCGAGAGGCAAAGACGTATGATGGATAAATGTATGGTAGGTCCAGAAAAATATAACAGAAAAAACAAGTGAAGCCGATACGACATACTTTTATGACATCTTTGCTGTCTCACCTGGTATAGGTGAGACAGCAAAGATGAGGTAGTAAAAGTACAATGGCTGAATGAGATAGATGTGGTCAGAAAATGATCAAAACTCAATTACCTCTTGTCGGATTTTCCCTTGAACACCTTGCCGATGTCTATCTGTGTCGTGGAGCTGTTTGACTCGACCGGCCGCGTTACCATGCCCAGTTCACAGTCCAGCTCCAGACGCAGGGGGGCGTACATGTTGAACCATTGCTGTAACAGAGGCATAGAGAACACAGCCCACACTTCTTTCAATTTTAAACTAGGCAGCTAACTAATATGTTATTAACCCTTAGACCGCGACTCACAACAATTGTTGTCTGCTGTTGCTTTTATATCTTGCCTTATTTCTCAATAAAAACATGGTTTGACAGCATTTCAGAATCATTTCCAAATGGAAATGATTCTGAAGTGCTGTCAAAGCATGTTGTAAATCATTCTAAAGTGCTATTAAGGCATGTTTTTGATGATAAAAATGGAAAATAGAAAATAAACAGCAGACGACAAAAAAAAAAAGATAGCGGTCAAGGGTTAACCCTTAGAAGGCGGGAACCGAAAATTGTCATCTGCTGTTGCTTAATATTTTGCCTTTTTTCTCAATAAAAACATGGTTTGACAGCACTTTAGAATCATTTCCATTGGAAATGATTCTAAAGTGCTGTCAAAACATGTTTTTTATTAGAAAAATGGAAAATATAAAATAAACAGCAGACAACACAATTTAATTCAGCACTGTAAGGGTTAAGGTAAGAGTTGTCATTCTTGCATGAGACACTCCATTGTGGTTTATGCAAGTGTGAAATGAAGTGAAAATATTGTGTTTGGAGGGGGGGGGGGGGGGGTTGGGTTCTAGTCAAGGCCTAGTTGCGGACAGTAACTCTGCAAAACTCTTGTATCGTCCATAGCATATGCTACGTACGGTATGGGAGTTTGCAGAGTTACTGCCAGAAACTTTTTGAGGGCCTCAACAGCGCGAGGCAGCTAGGGGGTCGGGGGCCATGCTCCCCTAGAAAATTTTGCAATCCAGATGGTCTGAAATGCCATTCCTGCATTCTCAGCACATAATATGACCTTCGTGCATCAATATTATATAATATATAATAACAATAATTCTGATATATAGCATATATGGGTGGGGGTAAGGGGGGGGGGGGGGGGGGGGGGGGGGGGGGGGGGGGGGGGGTGTAAGGGGGGTGGCACAACCAGTATTTCTTAAAGGCTAACACTACAAACTTGATCAAAATGTAATATATAGTATCCACGTACCCGAGCCTGCTGTGAGAGGCCGATGTCCGTGAAGGCGTACTGCCACTGTGGGAGACCGAGGTGCATGATGAGGAGGCGGTAGTATGCCATGAACGAGTCGGTGATGTAGTGCCAGCGCAGGCCGCGATCCAGGAACCAGATCTCGATGTTAGGGTCCGTCCCACCTAGAATGGATCCATTTAACTATCTCAATGCTAGGAATATTACATAGGCCAGTGTCTTATAAGATTTTCTGCCTTATTACAAATGAGAATTTTACAATTTTTAAGATACCTTTGATATAACTTTTTTTATCTTAAGAGGATCGTAAAAGTTTATAACTTCACAAACACCTTGTATTGTGATATTTATATGAAAAACGCATGCAGGCATTTTTCATATTTTTCGGCATCGATATCTGTGAAATTCAGAGATGGGACAAGAAAGGAAAATCTGATACACTGGCCCATGAGTGACGAGCCATGATAAAGGGGGAGTAGATGCTACTAATGTAGCATACTCCAGCAGCCTGGAGAAATTGACATACTTTTTGATGGTGGCCATCTTGGATGAAGTTACTTCATACATACCTCACCCCAGCAAGAATGCCCAAACATTGGTACAGTGTTTTCACACTAACACGTTTGACAATGTTAACAGACAACAACAAACAGTACATACAAGTTAATAATAGTTTGCTTGAGCCTTTAAACTTCCCTGATTCCATCATAGAAAATCAAATTTGTTTCTGTGAAAAACAAATATGGCTCTTCCGATGATCAATATGAATATGCATGTAAAGTATCGCAATGATCCAATACATGATAATCGAGCTATCGTATGGAAACACCAGATGGCATGTTGCATGTCGCGCCCACCACAGCATTTGATGGTCTCCGAGTGTATTTATCTGAAGTAAGGGTTGCGGATATATAAATGAGGGGTATAAACACTTTCAAAGTCATATGACCTTTAAAATGTGCACGTGGGCCGCATGGGAGGGTTATAGAATTAAAATATAGATGATAATAAAAAGTGTTTGAAGTTTGAAGTAAATCGGAATAAGGGTTGTGGAGATGTAAGGTATGTAAAAACATTAACATACATTTAAAATTCATTTGACTTTAACCCTAGGCATGTGGGCCATATGGATGGGCTATAAATTAAAATATGGATAGTGATAAAGAAGTGTTTGAAGTTTGATGTAAATCGGAGTAAGGGTTGCGAAGATAAGGCATGTACAAACTTAACACACATACACACACATGTACGGACAGCCGGATGTCATGGTGACTACTATGTATCGCTTCCCCCAAGCAGGCTCGACAAAAAATGTCCACTCACGGACAGACAGACAGAATGACATAGAGTAAATACTAAAACTGAAAAGTGTTGGTTACTTGGGCCCGGTTGCTAAAAAACTCTGTTACCTTAAAGGACCGTTAAATCCTAAGGATTTAACAGTCCTTTAAACTAACAGAGATTTTGAGCAACCAGGCGCTGTCTATTACAGATCAGATGCATACAGGTGCTTGTTGATGTCTGTACAAGGTATGTGGCTCTAATACAAATGTGTACGGTGAAATATCTGTTTGTTTTTTTTACATAATATTTAAAAAAAAAAAATCCACAGAGCACTGTTCAGATTACAAGTACTGGTACAGTTGAATGTCCCTGAATGGTCATCTCTCAACAATAACCTCCTCTCTGTAACAGCTGATATTCTATATCCAAAATTGCCACAGCCACCTCTCTACAACCGCCAGTCTTGTAGCACAATACAAAAGAAAAACTACAGGTGTAGTGTGACAATACAAGGTTGACATTGGGTTTGGTTCTGGTGTATATTTCAACATGATCGACAGGTGGTTACGACAGACGATTACCATAGGCCATCAATTCCTCTATGCTTGTGCCTGTAAGTCTGCCTAGCAACACAAGGACTATTTGTTACAAAGCTTTATTGCATAAAATATGCTTTCACAGTGTAATAACAGAGTGAAGTAAATATCACATCACACATGAACATAATAAAAATGCACACGAGACATGTTACAAATTATATACTCGTAATCCAATAGATTGTGGGAAATTGGGAATTCAAGAACCACTGAATCTTCAAGATCCTGATATGGTGCCTTGTCCACCCAAACACAACCACAGTAAGTTTAATCACCGTTTAGTTGTCATTTAGTAGAGGGTACTCACCCTATGTAAGAAACATGAATATTCCTGGCTGTAACTGGAAAAACGGGGCTTATGGGATTTGTAACCAGTGTAGATCAAGATCAAATATCACAGTCCTGTAGCCCGACAATGACCTATTACATAGGGTACATGTGTATCCGTATGTATTGCGATAGAGCGGGATCATTTGGCCCGCCCACGACCCCCCGTGGTGCGGACGCCTGTGATTGACAACTTAGAATCGCGTCGGACAGTTAGCCACGCCCCAGATCCCCTCGATGGGCACGTCCGTAGTGATATCTTGGAATAACCATAACAACAAAATGCATTGTGTTACTAAACGTTTAACTGGCATACGCAACCACTAATTGAAAATAATATTATGAAAAACTTGCACTGCACAATATCAACAACGGTTGTTCTACGTACAAAAATACATCGGATTATTTTGTTGCGCGTGATTTGCCCCCATTTGCAGCACAAATCGTGCGGTCATCGCTAAATTTAGTAACAGAGTTAACTCCCCTCCGAATACTCTCCGAAACAAGCGACGCGTTTAACACACAAACTACATCAAGTTTGACCTTCCGACAGCCTATTTTTAAACTCACCCGACACCTGTGCGAAACAAAACTCGCACGTGTAGGTCTAACTGATGTTTAATCCTCATTCTCTCTCTCTATCATGGATCTACAGTGGATTTTAGTGACATTCCTGAATTCGGCCTGATTGACATTTGTCTATGGTGGCCAATACACGCCAACATGAGTGTCAATTCTACGTTCATGGAAGGGGGTCAATAAGTCAGTATTTAAGGTGATAACTTACAGTCAGGGAACACATTAATGACAGTATAACACTGCAAGTACTGAAATACGACAAAAAAAAATCTAACAAGTTTCTAAACGTTACAAGTGCCCGCTATACAGATATAATCATTTAGTAATATTTATTTTACTGATAGTGACACGCGCGGTGGTATCAGGCTATGTTCATATGCAAATGAGGCATGATATGTTTTAATTATTTATACTAAAGAAATGCGTCACCTGAAAAAATAATATTTTCGACAGATTTTAAAGTATGATCATTGCACATCATAAAATAAATACAGAGATTAAAGAGTAATGTCCGTTAACATTTTAAGCAAACACGGTTATCGCCCCTCATATCAGTGTGTAAATTTACGTCTGATATAACATGTATAATAATGCCAATCAGTACGTGGGATAATGGCGCATGAATGTTTATTTTGCCAGGAAATGTCTCAGATGATGTCTCTGATGTAAAGAACATTTTGTACCTACTGAGTGGGCATGTACCTTTAAGGGTTAATGAAACTGTAACACCAGCAATCAATCAAGCAATCAATCTAGTTTAATCTTGTAGTACCCTATGTTCAGTACTTTCAGTACTTTGATTATTATTAAGCATGACAGGAGTTTCAGTAATAGAATGGCGAACAGTGAAGATCCTGATCAGACTGTGCGAATGCACAGTCTGATCTGGATCTACACTGGTCGAAAAACCCATAAGCCCCATTTCTCCAGTCACAGCCACATGTGAGTTTCAAGTATCAGGTTGCATAGGGTTAACGGGGAGATTTAAATATTGTCGTTAAAACAATTTATGGCAATGACAACCGCTATGCTGGTTTACCATATGCAACCAGATACTAATAAACACAACGATATGGGTGTCTAGTATCAGGTTGCATATGGTCTTTCGGATTGATGATCAGACAGTGAAAATGAATAGGTTTAACGTCTCCACAGCTAAGGTCATATAGAGATGGGATCACAGTTTGAAAGTCTCATCAAACAGACCAGTGGGATGCATCCGACAGACCAGTGGGATGGAAATACTATGCAAGTATTTTTCACGCCTATGGTAAGAATTGAACTCACAACCTCCGGTATTGAAGTCCAATGCCATATCCCCATGGCCCATCCCTGTGTACAGACAGATGTATGGACAGCAAGTATATACGGCCGCCTACCTGTCTTGTTCTGAGATAGTAGGTAGTCGAAAACGTTTAACGCAAATCTAGGATGGACAGACGGACACAGTGGCGACTATATGTACTCAGAAATATTTTTAGGGGTACATAACAAACTTTAGAACAGATTTTGGATGGGCAGACGTACGGACAGCAAGTATAAAGAGCCACCTACCTGTCTTAGTCTCCCTGTATACAAGGCAGACCTTACCAAAGCCGTCACACGGGTCCAGCTCGAATATCTTACACCGGCTGTCAAACGTCGGCTTCTCAAACCCTGAAAGACCAATACCAATGTTCAGTAGGCTATTTAACCATGTACATGAAACAGATACACACCTTTTTCCGAAGTGCAAAAAGGTCAAGGTCATGTTAATGGCCATATGAGTGTGCTCCAAAGTCTCACATGTATCCAGTATCCAAATATTGAAGCAATCCATCAAGGAATACTACAGTTATATCATGATGAACAAACTTGTACAAACTTTTTGATGTAAAAAAATGGCTAAGTGTTTTCGCAACCATATGACAAACGGTCAAGGTCATGTTTTAATGGTGACATGAATGTGTTCCAAATGCTCACATGTATGAAGTGTCCAAATATTGAAGCAATCCGTGAAGTAATATTAAAGTTATATCATGATGAAGAAACTTGTACAAACTTCTTAATGTAAAAAGAAATATGGCTAAGTGTTTCAGCAACCATGTGACAAAAGGTCAAGGTCATGTTAATGGCAGCATGAAGGGTGTTCCAAATGCTCACATGTGTCAAGTGTCCAAATATTGAAGTAATATTAAAGTTATATCATGATGAAGAAACTTGTACAAACTTTGTAAAAAAAAAAATGGCTAAATGTTTCAGCAACCATGTGACAAAAGGTCATGTTAATGGCGGTATGATTTGTGTTCCAAATGCTCACATGTATCAAGTGTCCAAATATTGAAGTAATATTAAAGTTATATCATGATGAAGAAACATGTACATGTACAATTTTTTTTACATTTGTTGACGCGGACAACAACACGGACAACAGCGACGTAAAAACCGCCAACTATAGTCGCGTCTGTAGCTAAAGCAGGCGCTACAAAAAGCACAGTCATGAGGATTTAATAGTGTTAAAACTACATCTTATTCTATAAATAGCACAGACCCGAGGATTCGTCCTCGACGTCGGAGTCACAGTCGAGGTCGGCGAGACTGGGGTTGACGAGGCTGCCGTTGGTGCCGCCGAGCCGCACGAGCCGCGCCACACTGTTAAGGTGCATCCTGCCCACTGGCACCGGGCCGTCTACAGTACAATGGAATGTCGTGAATCATATGTGGCTGTGACTGGAGAAATGAGGCTTATGGGATTTGTGACCAGTGTAGATCCTTATCAATGATCAAATGACACATTCCTGTAACATGATAACGATCTATATTGCTTGTTAGATGCATGACGGGTGTTTCATTGATGGAATGGTGAACATGCAGATCCTGATCAGACTGTGCGGATGCACAGGCTGATCTGGATCTACACTGGTCGCAACACCCTTAAGCCATGCCGTCTACAGGGACAAGGCACATGATCAAGAATTGTGTATTCAAAACATGACGTCAATTTCAAAATATTTGCAAAGACCTGGCAACAATATGAGGGTCAAGTATTTCTTTTCAGCCTGCTTACAGGTACAGGGCAATGTCAACTCAAGGGAAAACCAAGAAACATATCAATTTTATCAGATACTGGCCAAAGACACAACGTCTGATAACATTGGGCCGTCTACAGGTGCAAGGCAATACGAGGAATCACATGATCAAAACATGGTGGAGATTCCAAAATATTTGCCAAGAACCGCCAACAATACGGGGATAATTATTTTATGTTATATGTTATAACTGGCAGAATACTTGTACCAGTACATATTGACTGATAGCAAATTGTGGTATTGAAGACCACTTTCACAGACATTTCAGTGGTCGAACGATGTCACACGACATTACCAAATGATTTACTAGCTACGCATATATCTGGGTGAAATATAAATAGTTTATATACATGCATATGGTAACTAGCTGACACATGTAATGTGTAATACACATGCATTACTACTGTACATGTATAGGAGAGTTTGTACTTTATGTGTACTTTTTTTGACCTGGATCTGCAATTACCTTCCTTCGCTGTTTTAAGCCGAAATTTATGTTTAAAAATAAAATATAATAGACAGTTTCCGTGAATGATGTCAAAAGTTGATAACAAATTCTGAGTGCAGAGAGTGAATAGAGTTCTGCATGTGCACTGAATTTTCTATCAAAAATTGGATGTTATTTCAAGAAAATATGGCAGATTTGATTTCGAAATCAATATCAGTGAAATACGGATTTACAGTAACCCCTAGACCGCTACACACAACAATTGTCGTCTGCTGTTGCTTTTATATCTTGCCTTATTTCTCAATAAAAACATGGTTTGACAGCACTTTACAATCATTTCCAATGGAAATGATTCTGAAGTGTTGTCAAACCATGTTGTAAATTCTTCTAAAATACTGTCAAAGCATGTTTTTTATGATAAAAATGGAAAATAAAAGATAAACAGCAAACAACAAAAAATTAAGATAGCGGTCTAAGAGTTAACGAAGATAATTCCAGATCCATTCACAAGTCTACAGGAAGAGGTTTTTGATTTGAAGGAAGTATAAATGCATTTTGTAATGCTGCAATATTTATACATGTATCTCCAATAATGATATTTATACTAGCCTGAAAACATACAATGAGAATATGAGATATATACATTGTAATATACATTGTATACAGGGGCGCCAGAATCATCATAAGGTTGGTCCGGCGAATCTACTGCGTGTCCCCGCTACCCACCCAAAGTGTATGTTGTTACCACTCAGTTGAACCGTCTCGCCGAGACGGTTCAACTGAGTGGTAACAACATACACTTTTGATGAGAAATGAACAAAATTGCAGAAAATATATTTTTGATATGAATTACATATGAATTTTTTTATATGAATTACAAATATGTCAAAATTATTGATCCGGCAGTGGCCGGACCTGCCGGACCTGTTCCGACGCCCCTGGTATATTATGACAATGAAAATTGGTAAAAATTGTGTGATATCAGTCATTTCAAATAATAAACGATACAATTTATAAAATGAACGTCATACACAACACAAATACTTTCAATTCAAACTGTATACAACAATTAAACTACAAATTGATGCTTGTCCATAAGCGCATCTGTATCCCACTCCCCACCTACAGGCAGCCATTTACAAAATAAAATGAGATAACTAATATGTTAGTAAGGTGAGTGAGTGAGTGAGTGAATAGGGTTTAACGTCCGCTTTTCTGACATAGAGGTACAAGCCTCAGGGAGTCTACACGCAGACGGGTCAACGGGGTCGAGTCCCGTATCCACCTGTCCGAGGGGGGTAAATCCCAACTTCAGAACTCAATATTTACAATAAAAATATATATTCAGTCCTGAAATTAGAACAACCTGATCTGGTGCCAGGCCCTCGCCACACCAGCATCATTTATCCCATCCCCTAAAAGTAATAGGATTAGCGCTAATCTTACTTTTATATATGGGGCATAGCCTGACTCAACTCTCACATACAAGAAGGCCAAAAATGTACATGAGGGCCAAATCCGGTATAGTGGGTTCTGGAAAGTATGAACCCAATCGTTAAGCCAGTTTAGTCGCCTTTTACGACAAGCAATGGCTACTGCAGCACTATTCTCAGGATCAGTTGATCCCGCCCCGATGCCTGCACGGGGCCTAGTAAGGTGAGAGTTGTCATCCTTGCAGGAGACACACCATGGGATTAAGCAAGTGTGAAATATCATGAAAATATTCCAAAGACTAATCAAGTTTTGGATTGACAGGGAAATCAATCTGTGAGAAAGCAAAGGGTGATAACTAAAAAATTAGTGAGGAAAGAGTTGTCCATCTTGCATGCAACACACCTTGGGTCGTGATCTAAACATGTGTGAAGTTTCATGAAAATATTCCAAAGGGTGTTTGAGCTAGTTATGCCTCAGACAAGAAATCAATGTGCAAAAAAACAAAAGGAGATAACTAAAATATTGGCGAGGCAAGAGTTGTCATTCTTGCACACAACACACCATTGGGTTGTGGTCTATGCATGTGTGTGAAGTTTCATGAAAATATTCCAAAGGGTGTTCAAATTATGCTCTGGACAAGAAATCAGTGCATGAAAAAACAGAGGGAGATAACTCAAACATTAATGAGGCAAGAGTTGTCATACCTGTGTGTGACACACCTTTGGGTCGTGGTTTATGCATATATGAAGTTTCATGAAAGCATTCCAAAGGGTGCTCCCGACAAGAAATCAGTGCGCAAAACAACAAAGTGAGATAACTAACAAATTATTGACACAAAGAGTTGTCGTGACACACCCTTGGGTAGTGGTCTATGCATGTGTGAAGTTTCATGAAATTATTCCAAAGCGTGTTCGAGTTATGGTCCGGACAAGAAATCAATGCGCAAAAAAAACCCAAAGAAAGATAACTAACAAATTAGTGAAGTAAGAGTTGTCATTCTTGTGCGCAACACACCTTTGGGTCGTGATCTATGCATGTGTGAAGTTTCATGAAAATATTCCAAAGGGTATTCTCCGGACAAGAAGTGTCTGCGGCGGACGCGGACGATGTTCATTGTCAAATCCAAAGTATCTCCCGACTTTCGTCTGGGGGATACAATTAGCAACATCATATTCTATAAATGACATATAAATAAATAACAAACCAATACATAAGATATTATAATTTGATACATAGTATAAAGTGTATCAGGTGAGGCTAGGAAACACATAGGATTGCTGAGGAATTACTCCCATTTCTAAGCTCAAATGCCATGAAAACCAGATTCTCATCAATCCTATGATATGGCTATGTCGAGTTTCGGTAAAGTATTTTAATAAATATCATATTAAATTTCACTCAGTTAAGGTCTATAATTAACTAGATTGGTCAGTAAGCGAGGCTTACGGAATACCCCCCGCGTGGGCACAGGTACCCCAAAATATGTAAAAAAAAATCCAGATAATCGAGATAAGCGGGGATTTGTCACAGCATGATAGTAGAGCCTTAGAGGAATGCATGCATGAAATATGAAGAATTTTCGATGAAAGAAATAGAAGTTTAAGTATGTTTAAGTTATAACATATTTCTCTGATGTTAAGTTTTGTAAAGAGACTAAGTATGTCACCTTGACCTTGGGATCAGCGGGGGTTGGACGGTCGTAGATTTGTCACAGCATGATAGTACAACCGTAGAGGAATGCACAAGTGAAATATTAAGAATTTTCAAAGAAGGAAATAGAAGTTATAACTTATTTCTCTGATGTTAAGTTTTGTAAAGAGACCAAGTATTTGACCTTGACCTTGGGATCAGCGTGGGTTGGATGGTCGTGGACTTGGCACAGCATGGTAGTAGACTTACAGGAATGCATGTGTGAAATATTAAGAATTTTAGATGAAGGAAATAGAAGTTATAACATATTTCTCTGATGTTAAGTTTTGTAAAGAGACTAAGTATTTGACCTTGACCTTGGGATCAGCGGGGGTTGGACGGTCGTGGATTTGGCACAGCATGGTAGTTTGTTTGTTTGTTTATTAGTGTTTAACGGCCTATCAACAGCTAAGGTCATGTAAGGCCGGGCAAATGGGTTCGATCCCATTTTAACCTGCTGCATTGGGGGGAAAATCCCAAAATCAGAATGGAATATTTACATCGAGAACAAATATATTCAGCCCTGAAATTAGAATGACCTGACCTGGTGCCAGGTCCATACCACACCAAGTCACTTGACCCCTTCCCTTAAAATCGGATTACGAATATCGTAATACTCACATAAGGGGTATAACCAGATTCAACTGTCACATACAAAATGCCAAAGACGTATGTGAGGGCCAAACCAGGTCTCCAGTCAGGATTCCGGTAAGGATGAACCCCGATCGTTAAATTACCCATCGCATTCTCCCACCTGCCACCCAAACAGCATGGTAGTAGAGCCTTACAGGAATGCATGTGTGAAATATTAAGTATTTTAGATGAAGGAAACAGAAGTTATAACAATATTTCTCTGATGTTAAGTTTTGTAAAAAGTATTGGACGGTCGTGTATTTGGCACAGCATGGTAGTAGAGCCTTACAGGAATGCATGTGTGAAATATTAAGCATTTTAGATGAAGGAAATAGAAGTTATAACAATATTTCTCTGAAGTTAAGTTTTGTAAAGAGACTAAGTATATTTGACCTTGAGCTTGGGATCAGCGGGGGTTGGACGGTCGTGGATTTGGCACAGCATTGTAGTAGAGCCTTACAGGAATGCATGTGTGAAATATTAAGCATTTTAGATGAAGGAAATAGAAGTTATAACAATATTTCTCTGATATTAAGTTTAGTGACAGACGGACAGACTCCAGTATACGCCTACACAACTTGTTGTGTGGGGGGGGGGAGAGATGGACCTTAGACCTTACATGAGTGAAATATAATATTATACAACTGTACCAAAACTCGGCATAGCCATATCATATGAAATCAACACAAATGTTAGATTCTATTACCGTACTTCACAAGCAAAGCATCATTGAAGCTGGTCACATAACAGGTTTCTAGAGTGGACTAATTTACATGTTTATTACACTAGTGTATTGTGATTTCTGAAGACACTGTGTTATAACACTATAAAAGCACATGTTGAAGAAATGGAATAAGCTGTATAAATGCATTAAATATACCTAACAATATAAGTACATAAGTATATGTGTATACATGTAATTACAAGAAAAATTAAAGACTGTAAAAAACAGTCTTTACTTGTTTTAATTATTGTTAGGTATATTGAATGCATTTATAGACCTTGGTCCTTTACTTCATCATGTGTACAAAAGCACATTGTATGCCATAGATAGTTGTAATGTTAATATCCAATGTACCGACATATAACACAGCAATGGCACAGCTTAACACTGCACATATCACATTTCACTTCACATTGGGTTGTACAATAGACACTGTCACAACCAGTAGCCAATTTCATCAAAATTGCAAAGTATACTTGTCTAGCAAAGTATACTTTGAGGGAGAAATGTTCAATTTAAGGATAAATTTATTAATTTTTATTATACTGAATTTATTACATGATCACAGCCATTTTGGCTGTGATAATGTAATAAATTCAGTATAATAATTCTGCATACTTTTATTCATCAAATATACGCAGTGGTTAGTTCTATATGAAATAATGCATTTCGGGAAAAATAAATGATTACTCCCTCAAAGTATACTTTGCTAGCGAAGTATACTTTGCCATGTTGATGAAATTGGCTACAGAACTAACAACCCAGACCCACAAGTATGGAAAGCAATGGTGAAATTAATTGATCGTCATTACTAGCCAATTTCGTGTTTTTGAGTGTGTGGAAAATCCTAAATATTTTCTTCATATGTACTCAGTAGTATATCTTGTGACCACCGTTTAAACCGTCTCATTGAGACGGTTCAAATGAAAGCAATGGCACATGAACAATGAGATGATGGTCAATATTATCCCATTTCAGGCCGAGGATACTTGGAAAAGTCGCGGGAATACTGGACGAGGCCTTCCGGCCTTTGTCCAGTATTCCCGCGACTTTTCAAAATACGTCTTTGTGTTTTGGGAAAATTTGAATATTTTCTTAATATGTGCGCAGATATGGTACATATGGCAAGACCAACATTTGAACTGTCTCACACTGAGACAGTTCAAATGAGTGGACACAACATATACTTTCATTGAGAAACTAGAGAAAGTGAGCAGGGGCTCACGTACACGCCTGGCCGCCACCTAGACCGACAAATAAAAACTTTAAAGCAAATATTTAAAAAATACTTTAACGCAAATTGACCTTGGACATGAAGGCCACATGGGTGTGGTATGGAATAAAAATATGGATGATGATAAGGAAGTATATGAAGTTTGAAGTCAATTCAACTTAACGTTGCAGAGATAATGGGTACCCGAAAACATTAACGCAAATCTTACGGACGCAAATTTCTAAGTAATTTAACCTTGACCTTGGCTGCATGGATGTGTTATGGAATGAAAATATGGATGATGATTAGGAAGTATGCTAAGCTTGAAGTCAATCTGACTTACCGTTGCAGAGATAATGGGTACCTGAAAACTTTAATGCAAATCAAAGTAATGGTATGGAATGAAAATATGGATGATGATAATTAAGGAAGTATATGAAGTTTGAGGTAAATCCGACTTACCGTTACAGAGATAATGGGTACCCAAAATTAAACGTGGATGGATGGACAGACGGACAGAATTACGAAAACTATATAGCCCTCAACATACTTTGTATGCCGGGGGTATAATAACAAAAATATTTAAATAACTTTCAACTGGTGTATTCCGAATGTATTTTACTTATTGAATGGAGTTTAATGGCCTATCAACAGCTAAGGTCATTTTATGTAGGGTTAATGGGGTTAAATCCTGTCATTCACCTGTATGGATGAGGAAAAATCCCCAAATCAGAACGGAATATTAGTTTTCTCACAGATGATCTGGAATGCTGTATAATGCGGAAAAAAAAAAGGTTCTGCACTGGAACGTCATTTATGCGGGAAAACCATAAAATTACAACATATTTCACTTGATTTGAGGGTCATTGACCTGGGATTATGGAACGTTTGCTGCAACAAAAGCTAGCGATGGCGAGTTGATTGCACAAGCGACCCGAGATTGAAAAAGTGTGGATCCAAAAAGCGCAGTATACGCTTGTACCACGAGTGAGAAAAGTATATCATATCATGCTCACCTGTAATTTTTTAACTGATACCTACATTTTTTTCTACACAGTTTACAAATATATATATTTTTTTGTGGGGTGGGGCGTTGGGAGGAGTGGCGGAAGGCAGCATGTCACCACCAAATAGGGGCATAGCGCAGTGGCAGGATAAAATGGGCTGGGGGGGGGGGGGGAGAACACATGATGGTACAAGTTATTGATATGTATGATGACCAACAGAATTGCTATGCATATGAAGCGCAAGTACAATCCAGGATATTGCTCCCCTTGACGACCATATATTCATGCTTTTATTTGTGGCTGTGACTGGAGAAATGGGGCTTATGAGTTTTACGACCAGTGTAGATCCAGATCATCTGCAGTCTGACCAGGATCTGCGCTGTTCGCCTTTCCATCAATAAAGCACCGTTATGCTTCTAGTAAGCAATATAGATTGTTATCAGGCTACAGAAGTGTGCTATTTGATCAGGAGCTAGATCAGCCACAAGCCCCATTTCTCCAGTCACAGCCACAATTGAACCAATGGCCTGATTCTCATGTGCAGGGAGAGCATGTTAAACCTGGAATAACAATGAATAAACATTTATAATAAAGCCAATACAAGATATCATTTGTTTGAGCTGTGTGCTAACATATAGGTAATTCAGTCACTGGCTGTGAGAACCGATACGAGTCAAGCCATGTTATTTTGTATGTTAAAAATGTAAGATTTTCACGAAACATATTTACAAAGATTGTGATATTTTCAGTAAATTACACCGAAATTAAACAACATTTCCATAGCAAATGCGGAATTATGTTCTAATTCTAATTCCGCATTGTAAGTGTTAATCCATTTGCTGATGGTAGGGAGTATAATTTATTGACTGCCTACACTGGTAGTAATTTACAGAGCTCCAGATAAGGTGTGCATCTGTGTATTTTTTTACGCACTTATTTTAGCTGAATATGCATTGATTTTCAAAAGTGGGAATACAAAATACTCACAACAGTTTGAAAATATTCATTGATTTTCAAAAGTGGGAATACAAAATACTCACAACAGTTTGAAAATATTCATTGATTTTCAAATTGAGGAGTGAAAATTCTCTACTAAAGTTAAAATTTCACTAATTTGAGCTGCAAAAAGTTTGATTTTTTCAACTCAAATAAGTGAATGTTTAACTGTGTGTTCATTTTTTATCCGTTATTCCCTATTTAATAACAGAAAAAATCAGTAATCCATTTGTAAAATAAAATACGGATTGAATTTGAAATCAGGGGGTGTAATATTTTTTAGACACAAAGCTTATCTGGAGCTTTGATAAATGTCCCAAGTTCCCATTTATCCCTACTTTGATAGCACAGAGCTCAATTGTAAACTGTAACAAACAGGGTGTGGGATCACGTTCTATCAAAAAGGGTTGACGTAATGTTGGATGTCATGTTTTAGTCGATTTTCCTTCAATATCTTTCAAACTGCACCACAAATATTGTAGAAACATGGTGCTGCAAATATAGAAATACTTCCTTTTACTCCACTACTTGTAATTGGTCAAATATATCGTTTTGCAGAAGACTTGAGTACAGGCTAAATTCTATAGCATGTGTATACTGCCCTCCCATGTCAAATTGCAGTATCTGTTAAACTGCAGTATCTGCACTATGATGCTATGCTACCCTGTCCAATCATCCCCCAGGTGGGATGATTGCACAGGGTCAGAATAGCATTATAGTGGAGATACTGCAGTTTAACAGATACTGCAGTTTAACAGATACTGCAGTTTGACTTGGGAGGGCAGTATAATCATCAAACTAAACAATGAAGCACTTCTTGTGTTTCCATATAGCATGTAAATTGTCGTATTTGGTGCACCATATGTCATTAATATACGTTTGTTAGCTAGGAATGTAATAAAGGAAACTGCTGTAAAAATGACGTCACTTGGTCACGAAACCATTTGATCCTATACCCTGACAAATAAGCATCGAAAACTATGGCAATACCAGGACTTTTTGCTTTTGGATCTATTTCTTCTGTAGGTACTGAAAAATAAGGTCATTACCATGACAACAAAATGCAATAGTAGTAAATGTACATACCGGTAGTAATTCTATGACAGCAACAAAACGTTGTTGGTGGCCAGAGAAAACTAGATTTGTCAGTAATGGGGGCTTATGCTTATCATACCCCCTACTTGGGTTATAACACCAATCTGTGAGCTTCAGTAATTGTGGATGTGGCTGGAGAAATAGAGCTTATGTGATTTGTGATCAGTGTAGCTCCTGATCAAATAGCACACTGTTGTATAGCCTGATACGAATATATGTATTGCTCTGTTGGCAACATGACAGGTGTTTCATTGATGGAATGGCAAACAGTCGAGATCCTGATCAGGCTGTGCAAATGCACAGCTGATCAGGCTCTACTCTGGTAGGGGGGGGGTGGGGGTGTGAGTATGGTGGAAGGCCAGCATGTCACCACCACATAGGGCATGCGCAGTGCCAGGATAAAATGGGGCTGGGGGGTGGGGGAGGGGAAGAACGCATGTTGGTACAAGTTATTGATATGTATGATGACCAACAGAATTGCTACGCATATGATTATGAAGCGCAAGTACAATCCAGGATATTGCTCCCCTTGACGACCATATATTCATGCTTTTATTTGTGGCTGTGACTGGAGAAATGGGGCTTATGAGTTTTACGACCAGTGTAGATCCAGATCATCCGCAGTCTGACCAGGATCTGCGCTGTTCGCCTTTCCATCAATAAAGCACCGTTATGCTTCTAGTAAGCAATATAGATTGTTATCAGGCTACAGAAGTGTGCTATGATCAGGAGCTACATCAGCCACAAGCCCCATTTCTCCAGTCACAGCCACAATTGAGCCAATGGCCTGATTCTCATGTGCAGGGAGAGCATGTTAAACCTGGAATAACAATGAATAAACATTTATAATAAAGCCAATACAAGATATCATTTGTTTGAGCTGTGTGCTAACATATAGGTAATTCAGTCACCGGCTGTGAGAACCGATACGAGTCAAGCCATGTTATTTTGTATGTTAAAAATGTAAGATTTTTCACGAAACATATTTACAAAGATTGTGTTATATTTTCAGTAAATTACACCGAAATTAAACAACATTTCCATAGCAAATGCGGAATTATGTTCCAATTCTAATTCCGCATTGTAAGTGTTCCAATATTTGCTGATGGTAGGGAGTATAATTTATTGACTGCCTACACTGGTAGTAATTTACAGAGTCCTCCATAAGGTGTGCATCTGTGTATTTTTTTACACACTTATTTTAGCTGAATATGCATTGATTTTCAAAAGTGGGAATACAAAATACTCACAACAGTTTGAAAATATTCATTGATTTTCAAAAGTGGGAATACAAAATACTCACAACAGTTTGAAAATATTCATTGATTTTCAAATTGAGGAGTGAAAATTCTCTACTAAAGTTAAAATTTCACTAATTTGAGCTGCAAAAAGTTTGATTTTTTCAACTCAAATAAGTGAATGTTTAACTGTGTGTTCATTTTTTATCCGTTATTCCCTATTTAATAACAGAAAAAATCAGTAATCCATTTGTAAAATAAAATACGGATTGAATTTGAAATCAGGGGGTGTAATATTTTTTAGACAAAAAGCTTATCTGGAGCTTTGATAAATGTCCCAAGTTCCCATTTATCCCTACTTTGATAGCACAGAGCTCAATTGTAAACTGTAACAAACAGGGTGTGGGATCACGTTCTATCAAAAAGGGTTGACGTAATGTTGGATGTCATGTTTTAGTCGATTTTCCTTCAATTTCAAACTGCACCACAAATATTGTAGAAACATGGTGCTGCAAATATAGAAATACTTCCTTTTACTCCACTACTTGTAATTGGTCAAATATATAGTTTTGCAGAAGACTTGAGTACAGCCTAAATTCTATAGCATGTGTATACTGCCCTCCCATGTCAAATTGCAGTATCTGTTAAACTGCAGTATCTGCACTATGATGCTATGCTGACCCTGTCCAATCATCCCCAGGTGGGGATGATTGCACAGGGTCAGAATAGCATTATAGTGGAGATACTGCAGTTTAACAGATACTGCAGTTTAACAGATACTGCAGTTTGACTTGGGAGGGCAGTATAATCATCAAACTAAACAATGAAGCACTTCTTGTGTTTCCATATAGCATGTAAATTGTCGTATTTGGTGCACCATATGTCATTAATATACGTTTGTTAGCTAGGAATGTAATAAAGGAAACTGCTGTAAAAATGACGTCACTTGGTCACAAAACCATTTGATCCTATACCCTGACAAATAAGCATCGAAAACTATGGCAATACCAGGACTTTTTGCTTTTGGATCTATTTCTTCTGTAGGTACTGAAAAATAAGGTCATTACCATGACAACAAAATGCAATAGTAGTAAATGTACATACCGGTAGTAATTCTATGACAGCAACAAAACGTTGTTGGTGGCCAGAGAAAACTAGATTTGTCAGTAAGTGGGGGCTTATGCAATACCCCCTACTTGGGTTATAACACCAATCTGTGAGCTTCAGTAATTGTGGATGTGGCTGGAGAAATAGAGCTTATGTGATTTGTGATCAGTGTAGCTCCTGATCAAATAGCACACTGTTGTAGCCTGATACGAATATATGTATTGCTCTGTTGGCAACATGACAGGTGTTTCATTGATGGAATGGCAAACAGTCGAGATCCTGATCAGACTGTGCAAATGCACAGGCTGATCAGGCTCTACTCTGGTAGGGGGGGTGGGGGTGTGAGTAGTGGTGGAAGGCAGCATGTCACCACCACATAGGGGCATGGCGCAGTGCCAGGATAAAATGGGCTGGGGGGTGGGGGGTGGGGGGGGGGAGGGGAAGAACGCATGTTGGTACAAGTTATTGATATGTATGATGACACCAACAGAATTGCTCACGCATATGATTATGAAGCGAAGCAAGTACCAATCCAGGATATTGCTCCCCTTGACGACCATATATTCATGCTTTTATTTGTGGTTTCTGTGACTGGAGAAATGGGGCTTATGAGTTTTACGACCAGTGTAGATCCAGATCATCCGCAGTCTGACCAGGATCTGCGCTGTTCGCCTTTCCATCAATAAAGCTACCGTTATGCTTCTAGTAAGCAATATAGATTGTTATTTTCAGGCTACAGAAGTGTGCTATTTGATCAGGAGCTAGATCAGCCACAAGCCCCATTTCTCCAGTCACAGCCACAATTGAGCCAATGGCCTGATTTCTCATGTGCAGGGAGAGCATGTTAAACCTGGAATAACAATGAATAAACATTTATAATAAAGCCAATAAACAAGATATCATTTGTTTGAGCTGTGTGCTAACATATAGGTAATTCAGTCACCGGCTGTGAGAACCGATACGAGTCAAGCCATGTTATTTTGTATGTTAAAAATGTAAGATTTTCACGAAAACATATTTACAAAGATTGTGATTTTTCAGTAAATTACACCGAAATTACAACATTTCCATAGCAAAATTGCGGAATTATGTTCTAATTCTAATTCCCGCATTGTAAGTGTTAATCCATTTGCTGATGGTAGGGAGTAAAATTTATTGACTGCCTAACACTGGTATAATTTACAGAGCTCCAGATAAGTGCATACTGTGTATTTTTTTTACGCACTTATTTTACTGAATATGCATTGATTTTCAAAAGTAGGAATACACATACTCACAAACAGTTTGAAATATTCATTGATTTTCAAAAGTGGGAATACAAAATACTCACAACAGTTTGAAAATATTCATTGATTTTCAAATTGAGGAGTGAAAATTCTCTACTAAAGTTAAAATTTCACTAATTTGAGCTGCAAATAAAAAGTTTGATTTTTTCAACTCAAATAAGTGAATGTTTAACTGTGTGTTCATTTTTTATCCGTTATTCCCTATTTAATAACAAGAAAAAAATCAGTAATCCATTTTGTAAAAATAAAATTACGGATATTGAATTTGAAATCAGGTGGGGGTGTAATATTTTTTAGACACAAAGCTTATCTTGGAGCTTTGATAAATGTCCCAAGGTCCCATTTATCCCTCCCTTACTTTGATAGCACCAGAGACTCAAATTGTAAACTGAACAAAAAACAGGGTGGGGTGTGGGATCACGTTCTAAATCAAAAAGGGTTAGACGTAATGGTTGGATGTCATGTTTTTAGACGATTTTTTCCTTCAATATCTTTTCAAACAGCACCACTAAATATTGTTAGTAAAGAAAACAAGTGGTTGCTTTGCAAATATAGAAATACTTCCTTTTACTCCACTACTTGTAATTGGTCAAATATATCGTTTTGCAGAAGACTTGAGTACAGCCTAAATTCTATAGCATGTGTATACTGCCCTCCCATGTCAAATTGCAGTATCTGTTAAAACTGCAGTATCTGCACTATGATGCTATGCTGACCCTGTCCAATCATCCCCAGGTGGGGATGATTGCACAGGGTCAGCATAGCATTATAGTGGAGATACTGCAGTTTAACAGATACTGCAGTTTGACTTGGGAGGGCAGTATAATCATCAAAC
The DNA here is from genome assembly GCA_029237695.1 of Conchocele bisecta. Taxonomy (NCBI): domain Eukaryota; kingdom Metazoa; phylum Mollusca; class Bivalvia; order Lucinida; family Thyasiridae; genus Conchocele; species Conchocele bisecta. The sequence continues at coordinate 38,284,498 of CM055276.1, forward strand.
TAAACAATGAAGCACTTTTTGTGTTTCCATATAGCATGTAAATTGTCGTATTTGGTGCACCATATGTCATTAATATACGTTTGTTAGCTAGGAATGTAATAAAGGAAACTGCTGTAAAAATGACGTCACTTGGTCACGAAACCATTTGATCCTATACCCTGACAAATAAGCATCGAAAACTATGGCAATACCAGGACTTTTTGCTTTTGGATCTATTTCTTCTGTAGGTACTGAAAAATAAGGTCATTACCATGACAACAAAATGCAATAGTAGTAAATGTACATACCGGTAGTAATTCTATGACAGCAACAAAACCTTGTTGGTGGCCAGAGAAAACTAGATTTGTCAGTAAATGGGGGCTTATGCAATACCCCCTACTTGGGTTATAACACCAATCTGTGAGCTTCGGTAATTGTGGATGTGGCTGGAGAAATAGAGCTTATGTGATTTGTGATCAGTGTAGCTCCTGATCAAATAGCACACTGTTGTATAGCCTGATACGAATATATGTATTGCTCTGTTGGCAACATGACAGGTGTTTCATTGATGGAATGGCAAACAGTCGAGATCCTGATCAGACTGTGCAAATGCACAGGCTGATCAGGATCTACTCTGGTAGGGGGGGTGGGGGTGTGAGTAGTGGTGGAAGGCAGCATGTCACCACCACATAGGGGCATGGCGCAGTGCCAGGATAAAATGGGCTGGGGGGTGGGGGGGGGGAAGAACACATGCTGGTACAAGTTATTGATATGTATGATGACCAACAGAATTGCTACGCATATGAAGCGCAAGTACAATCCAGGATATTGCTCCCCTTGACGACCATATATTCATGCTTTTATTTGTGGCTGTGACTGGAGAAATGGGGCTTATGAGTTTTACGACCAGTGTAGATCCAGATCATCCGCAGTCTGACCAGGATCTGCGCTGTTCGCCTTTCCATCAATAAAGCACCGTTATGCTTCTAGTAAGCAATATAGATTGTTATCAGGCTACAGAAGTGTGCTATTTGATCAGGAGCTAGATCAGCCACAAGCCCCATTTCTCCAGTCACAGCCACAATTGAGCCAATGGCCTGATTCTCATGTACAGGGAGAGCATGTTAATCCTGGAATAACAATGAATAAACATTTATAATAAAGCCAATACAATATATCATTTGTTTGAGCTGTGTGCTAACATATAGGTAATTCAGTCACCGGCTGTGAGAACCGATACGAGTCAAGCCATGTTATTATGTATGTTAAAAATGTAAGATTTTCACGAAACATATTTACAAAGATTGTGATATTTTCAGTAAATTACACCGAAATTAAACAACATTTCCATAGCAAATGCGGAATTATGTTCTAATTCTAATTCCGCATTGTAAGTGTTAATCCATTTGCTGATGGTAGGGAGTATAATTTATTGACTGCCTACACTGGTAGTAATTTACAGAGCTCCAGATAAGGTGTGCATCTGTGTATTTTTTTTACGCACTTATTTTAGCTGAATATGCATTGATTTTAAAAAGTAGGAATACAAAATACTCACAACAGTTTGAAAATATTCATTGATTTTCAAAAGTGGGAATACAAAATACTCACAACAGTTTGAAAATATTCATTGATTTTCAAATTGAGGAGTGAAAATTCTCTACTAAAGTTAAAATTTCACTAATTTGAGCTGCAAAAAGTTTGATTTTTTCAACTCAAATAAGTGAATGTTTAACTGTGTGTTCATTTTTTATCCGTTATTCCCTATTTAATAACAGAAAAAATCAGTAATCCATTTGTAAAATAAAATACGGATTGAATTTGAAATCAGGGGGTGTAATATTTTTTAGACACAAAGCTTATCTGGAGCTTTGATAAATGTCCCAAGGTCCCATTTATCCCTACTTTGATAGCACAGAGCTCAATTGTAAACTGTAACAAACAGGGTGTGGGATCACGTTCTATCCAAAAATCAAAAAGGGTTGACGTAATGTTGGATGTCATGTTTTAGTCGATTTTCCTTCAATATCTTTCAAACTGCACCACAAATATTGTAGAAACATGGTGCTGCAAATATAGAAATACTTCCTTTTACTCCACTACTTGTAATTGGTCAAATATATCGTTTTGCAGAAGACTTGAGTACAGCCTAAATTCTATAGCATGTGTATACTGCCCTCCCATGTCAAATTGCAGTATCTGTTAAACTGCAGTATCTGCACTATGATGCTATGCTGACCCTGTCCAATCATCCCCAGGTGGGGATGATTGCACAGGGTCAGCATAGCATTATAGTGGAGATACTGCAGTTTAACAGATACTGCAGTTTGACTTGGGAGGGCAGTATAATCATCAAACTAAACAATGAAGCACTTTTTGTGTTTCCATATAGCATGTAAATTGTCGTATTTGGTGCACCATATGTCATTAATATACGTTTGTTAGCTAGGAATGTAATAAAGGAAACTGCTGTAAAAATGACGTCACTTGGTCACGAAACCATTTGATCCTATACCCTGACAAATAAGCATCGAAAACTATGGCAATACCAGGACTTTTTGCTTTTGGATCTATTTCTTCTGTAGGTACTGAAAAATAAGGTCATTACCATGACAACAAAATGCAATAGTAGTAAATGTACATACCGGTAGTAATTCTATGACAGCAACAAAACCTTGTTGGTGGCCAGAGAAAAACTAGATTTGTTTTTCAGTAAATGGGGGCTTATGCAATACCCCCTACTTGGGTTATAACACCAATCTGTGAGCTTCGGTAATTGTGGATGTGGCTGGAGAAATAGAGCTTATGTGATTTGTGATCAGTGTAGCTCCTGATCAAATAGCACACTGTTGTATAGCCTGATACGAATAATATGTATTGCTCTGTTGGCAACATGACAGGTGTTTCATTGATGGAATGGCAAACAGTCGAGATCCTGATCAGACTGTGCAAATGCACAGGCTGATCAGGATCTACTCTGGTAGGGGGGGTGGGGGTGTGAGTAGTGGTGGAAGGCAGCATGTCACCACCACATAGGGGCATGGCGCAGTGCCAGGATAAAATGGGCTGGGGGGTGGGGGGGGGGGGAAGAACACATGCTGGTACAAGTTATTGATATGTATGATGACCAACAGAATTGCTACGCATATGAAGCGCAAGTACAATCCAGGATATTGCTCCCCTTGACGACCATATATTCATGCTTTTATTTGTGGCTGTGACTGGAGAAATGGGGCTTATGAGTTTTACGACCAGTGTAGATCCAGATCATCCGCAGTCTGACCAGGATCTGCGCTGTTCGCCTTTCCATCAATAAAGCACCGCTATGCTTCTAGTAAGCAATATAGATTGTTATCAGGCTACAGAAGTGTGCTATTTGATCAGGAGCTAGATCAGCCACAAGCCCCATTTCTCCAGTCACAGCCACAATTGAGCCAATGGCCTGATTCTCATGTACAGGGAGAGCATGTTAATCCTGGAATAACAATGAATAAACATTTATAATAAAGCCAATACAATATATCATTTGTTTGAGCTGTGTGCTAACATATAGGTAATTCAGTCACCGGCTGTGAGAACCGATACGAGTCAAGCCATGTTATTATGTATGTTAAAAATGTAAGATTTTCACGAAACATATTTACAAAGATTGTGATATTTTCAGTAAATTACACCGAAATTAAACAACATTTCCACAGCAAATGCGGAATTATGTTCTAATTCTAATTCCGCATTGTAAGTGTTAATCCATTTGCTGATGGTAGGGAGTATAATTTATTGACTGCCTACACTGGTAGTAATTTACAGAGCTCCAGATAAGGTGTGCATCTGTTTATTTTTTTTACGCACTTATTTTAGCTGAATATGCATTGATTTTCAAAAGTGGGAATACAAAATACTCACAACAGTTTGAAAATATTCATTGATTTTCAAAAGTGGGATACAAAATACTCACAACAGTTTGAAAAATATTCATTGATTTTCAAATTGAGGAGTGAAAATTCTCTACTAAAGTTAAAATTTCACTAATTTGAGCTGCAAAAAGTTTGATTTTTTCAACTCAAATAAGTGAATGTTTAACTGTGTGTTCATTTTTTATCCGTTATTCCCTATATTTAATAACAGAAAAAATCAGTAATCCATTTGTAAAATAAAATACGGATTGAATTTGAAATCAGGGGGTGTAATATTTTTTAGACACAAAGCTTATCTGGAGCTTTGATAAATGTCCCAAGGTCCCATTTATCCCTACTTTGATAGCACAGAGCTCAATTGTAAACTGTAACAAACAGGGTGTGGGATCACGTTCTATCAAAAAGGGTTGACGTAATGTTGGATGTCATGTTTTAGTCGATTTTCCTTCAATATCTTTCAAACTGCACCACAAATATTGTAGAAACATGGTGCTGCAAATATAGAAATACTTCCTTTTACTCCACTACTTGTAATTGGTCAAATATATCGTTTTGCAGAAGACTTGAGTACAGCCTAAATTCTATAGCCTCCCATGTCAAACTGCAGTATCTGTTAAACTGCAGTATCTGCACTATGATGCTATGCTGACCCTGTGCAATCATCCCCAGGTGGGGATGATTGCACAGGGTCAGAATAGCATTATAGTGGAGATACTGCAGTTTAACAGATACTGCAGTTTGACTTGGGAGGGCAGTACAATCATGAAACTAAACAATGAAGCACTTCTTGTGTTTACATATAGCATGTAAATTGTCGTATTTGGTGCACCATATGTCATTAATATCTGTTTGTTAGCTAGGAATGTAATAAAGGAAACTGCTGTAAAAATGACGTCACTTGGTCACGAAACCATTTGATCCTATACCCTGACAAATAAGCATCGAAAACTATGGCAATACCAGGACTTTTTGCTTTTGGATCTATTTCTTCTGTAGGTACTGAAAAATAAGGTCATTACCATGACAACAAAATGTAATAGTAGTAAATGTACATACCGGTAGTAATTCTATGACAGCAACAAAATGTTATTGGTGGCCAGAGAAAACTAGATTTGTCAGTAAGTGGGGGCTTATGCAATACCCCCCTACTTGGGTTATAACACCAATCTGTGAGATTCAGTAATTGTGGATGTGACTGGAGAAATAGAGCTTATGTGATTTGTGACCAGTGTAGCTCCTGATCAAATAGCACACTGTTGTAGCCTGATAAGAATATATGTATTGCTCTGTTGGCAACATGACAGGTGTTTCATTGATGGAATGGCAAACAGTCGAGATCCTGATCAGACTGTGCAAATGCACAGGCTGATCAGGCTCTACTCTGGTAGGGGGGGGGGGGGGGGGGGGGGGGGGGGGGGGTGTGTGAGTAGTGGTGGAAGGCAGCATGTCACCACCACATAGGGGCATGGCGCAGTGCCAGGATAAAATGGGCTGGGGTGTGGGGGGGGGGGGGGGGGAAGAACACATGTTGGTACAAGTTATTGATATGTATGATGACCAACAGAATTGCTACGCACATGAAGCGCAAGTACAATCCAGGATATTGCTCCCCTTGACGACCATATATTCATGCTTTTATTTGTGGCTGTAACTGGAGAAATGGGGCTTATGAGTTTTGCGACCAGTGTAGATCCGCACAGTCTGATCAGGATCTACACTGTTCGCCTTTCAATCAATAAAGCACCCGTTATGCTTCTAGTAAGCAATATAGATCGTTATCAGGCTACAGAAGTGTGCTATTTGATCAGGAGCTAGATCAGCCACAAATCCCACAAGCCCATTTCTCCAGTCACAGCCACAATTGAGCAAATGGCCTGATTCGCATGTGCATGGAGAGCAAGTTAAACCTGGAATAACATTGAATAAACATTTATAATAAAGCCAATACAAGATATCATCTGTTTGAGCTGTGTGCTAACATACGTGTAATTCATTGAGAATCGATACGAGTCAACCCATGTTATAATGTATCGGAAATTAAAGAGCATTTCCATAGCAAATGCGGAATTATGTTCTAATTCTAATTCTGCATTGTAAGTGTTAACCCATTTGCTGATGGTAGGGAGTATAATTTTCAAATTGAGGAGTGAAAATTCTCTACTAAAGTTAAAATTTCACTAAGTTGAGCTGCAAAAAGTAAACAATGTTTGATTTTTTCAGCTCAAATAAGTGAATGTTTAACTGTGTGTTAATTTTTTTATCCGTTATTCCCTATTTTATAACAGAAAAAAAAACAGTAAACCATTTGTAAGATAAAATACGGATTGAATTTGAAATCAGGGGGTGTAATACTTTTTAAAACACAAAGCTTATCTGGAGCTTTGATAAATGTCCCAGTCCCATTTATCCCTACTTTGATAGCAAAGAGCTCAATTGTAAACTGTAACAAACAGGGTGTGGGATCACGTTCTATCAAAAAGGTTTGACGTAATGTTGGATGTCATGTTTTAGTCGATTTTCCTTCAATATCTTTCAAACTGCACCACTAATATTGTAGAAACTGCAAATATAGAAATACTTCCTTTTTACTCCACCACTTGTAATTGGTCAAATATATCGTTTTGCAGAAGAATTGAGTACAGGCTAAATTCTATAGGATGTTTATACTGCCCTCCCATGTCAAACTGCAGTATCTGCACTATGATGCTATGCTGACCCTGTCCAATCATCCCCAGGTGGGGATGATTGCACAGGGTCAGAATAGCATTATAGTGGAGATACTGCAGTTTAACAGATACTGCAGTTTGACTTGGGAGGGCAGTATAATCATCAAACTAAACAATGAAGCACTTCTTGTGTTTCCATATAGCATGTAAATTGTCGTATTTGGTGCACCATATGTCATTAATATACGTTTGTTAGCTAGGAATGTAATAAAGGAAACTGCTGTAAAAATGACGTCACTTGGTCACAAAACCATTTGATCCTATACCCTGAGAAATAAGCATCGAAAACAATGGCAATACCAGGATTTTTTGCTTTTGGATCTATTTCTTTTCTTGGTACTGAAAAATAAGGTCATTACCATGACAACAAAATGTAATAGTAGTAAATGTACAGAGTAATTCTATGACAGCAACAAAACGTTGTTGGTGGCCAGAGAAAACTAGATTTGTCAGTAAGCAACAAAACGTTGTTGGTGACCAGAGAAAACTAGATTTGTCAGTAAGTGAGGGCTTATGCAATAACCCCCTACTTGGGTTATAACAACACATTTCCTAAGTCTGTGACCTTGATATATGGCTGTGACTGGGGAAATAGGGCTTATGGAATTTGTGACCAGTGTAGCTCCTGATCAAATGGCACACTCTTATAGCCTGATGATGATCATATATAGCTTTGTTGGCAACATGACAGGTGTTTCATTGATGGAATGGTGAACAGTGCAGATCCTGATCAGACTGTGCGAATGCACAGGCTGATCAGGCTCTACACTGGTCGCAACACCCATAAGCCCCATTTCTCCACTCACATCCACACATATAGGCTGATAGAGGCCCATCAGAGAAATGCATGTGTGAAATATCAAAAGGTTCTGTGAAAGTAAACAGATTGCAATAAATTTACCTCAAAGTTACGTTTTATCAACATAGTAAGTCTGTGAATTTGACCTTGGGAATAATGTTGAGGTCAGAGAGTCGAGGATTGGCTACAGCCACAGGTGGAAGACTCGGACCTATGACACCAAAAAAATGCCTATTAAAAAAATTTCCATTACCCCACCCACTTGGTCTCGTACAGTACTATACGTTAACGTATAGTACTGTACGAGACCAAGTGGGTGGGGTAATGGGATTTTTTTTAATAGGCATTTTTTTGGTGTCATAGGTCCGAGTCTTCCACCTGTGGCTACAGCCTGTCAAAAGACCATCATACAAATGTGAAATATCAAGACATTCCATTACATAGCAGAAAACTGAAAGCATAAGGAATGTACCTCAATTAAGTTTTTAGAATGTTGCGACCTTGACATTGTTGTTTTAACTAGCAGATGCACAGTGCAATGGATTTGTCACAGCATGATAAAGTACCATCAGAGGAATGTATGTGTGATCAAGTTAACAGAAAGGAAACAGAAACTATAGGAAATTAACCTCAATGTTATTTTCAGAGCACACTAAGTCTGTGACCTTGACATTGGGGTTAGCAGGGGTGGAGGGCAATGAATGTGTCACAGCATGATAGAAGAAGTTCTGTGAAAACCTACAGAAATTTGTCACAATGTTAAGATTTATCAATATACTATGTCTGTGACCTTGACAATACAGATTTCTTTTGCAGAGTTACATGTCTGCAACCACAGGTTGCAGTAAAGGACCATGGTCTATGTACATTAAATATACCGGCCCCTAAAAGCATCAATAAGTGAACAAAATAGCTTATTTGTTTTTACTTATTGATGCTTTTAGGTATATTTAATGTTTTTATAGACCATGGTCCTTTACTTCAACCTGTGTCCGCAACAACCTATATGCCAAATATACCTACTGAGTACGCACTGATAACAAGCTGACCTGATCAAAATCTCCGTCATCTCCCATAGGCTGGTATATGGGAATCCATATAAGCTTTATTTCTAATCATTATACACATCGAAGAGTATTTTAAAAGGATTGTTGAATTATCAGATGTATTTTCGATATAAGATGCAGGCGCGGATCCAGGATTTCGGGTTAGGTGGGGGGCGTAACTATTTTTCAATACTTGACTATATTATCGAACGAGCTAAGCTCGTTCGATAATATAGTCAAGTATTGCAAAATAGTTGACCGAGCAGAGCTCATGATAGCGCTAGGGGGGTCCGGGGGCATTTCCCCCCCCGGAAATGTTTTGAAATCTACCGGTACATCGCATTTCCTGCGTTCTGGCACATTTTGGAGCAAAAATATTGACACTGTCACAGTATGTTTAGACATGATTATTGATTGAAAACGTTTAAATTTTGAAACAATAAGACAACAACCGAAAAATGCATGGAATACATGGCACGTGCCTTGTAACTTGTAAAAAATCTTTACTCGGCGAATTTTAGGGGGGGCGCGCGCCGGGTCCGCCCCCCACTGAATCCGCCCACGAGATGGGTCCAAAATTATTTCTCTTTTTATCATACAGTATGCAAGTTGGCAGCAATTAATCATGTACACGTATTTGGATAAGATTTTATTCAAATTCTTTTTTCAAATAAAATGACGTGTATTTTCAAATATTTTAGAGACTTTCCACTTCACCTTTAAAAACAGGAAATTTATGCATTTTCAAATGGATCTTAATAGTGGTTTGTACTGTCAGATTTGTCTATCAATGTGTAGTCAGCAAAGTAAGGGGAAACAAACACATTATTTGGAACTCTGGAACCGCAATAAAAAGATCAAATCAACACCCTGAAATGGTAACTTATCTAAAACATTATCATATTGTGCAGATAACTAAAAAATATGTGCAATTAGTGTGTCAACAGAATTTAAGATGTTGCATTGCATTTCAAGGCTCAAACCTCCAGGTCGGCCTCGACTACAGTCAGTCTTCAAGCTATGAAACATATAAAATCTAAAAAATATTTAAATGTAAGTACGTTTTCATCAATAACAAAAAAGTATTTTTTGTTATTGATGACAAAGTACTTACATTTAGTTTTTAGATTCAATGCGTTTAATGGACAACAGTTTGTCGCAGCAAAACGTGGAACAGACAGTAATTCTTAATTTTCCACTCATCCAGATTCAATTTCAACCAATCCAATCAAACATACTTAAATGTTAAAGGGATATATTTACAATGTCTCGTTATTGTGGCTGAGACTGGAGAAATGGAGTTTATCCCGTCAACACAGTGCGTATGTGCCGTGAAACACGGTGCCGTGAAACATTTTTGATATCCAGTCAATACAATTTTTGCATTTTACAGCCATTTGTAGGTGTTGACGGGATAAACAGAATAGTAGGTTAGTGCCGTGAATGGGAAAAAATATCTGGCGCGGCACGGAAACGGGATGTGCTCGGCAGAGCCTCGCCCATCCCGTTTCCTGAACCTTGCCAGATATTTTTTCCCATTCACGGCACTAACCTACTATTCTCTATTTCTGGGATTTGTGACCAGTGCAGCTCCCGATCAAATAGCTCCTGCAGCCTGATAATTATCCATATTGTTGTTAGAAGCATGTTTCATTGATGGAATTGTGAACAGTGCAGGCCCTGATCAGACTACTGATGCGCATGATGATCTGGGGCTACACTGGTCGCATAACTCATTAGCCCAATTTCTCCAGTCAGTCACAAATATGAATTTTAACCCATTTCTAGATCAATATTTTTTCTAAATATGGCTGTGAGTGGAGAAATGGGGCTTATGGGATCAAATAAAACACTCCTGTAACCTGACAATGATTTATATTGCTTGTGAGAAGTATGCCAGGTGTTTTATTGACGGAATGGCGAATAGTGCAAATCCTGATCAGGTTGTGCGGATGCACAGGCTGATATGGGGCTACACTGGTCGCATAACCAATAAGCCCCATTTCTCCTGCCACAAATATTTGTCAAAACTTGGCTGTGACTGGAGAAATTGGGGCGTATGGGATTTGTCACCAGATCAAATAGCAAACTCCTGTAGTACCGTAGCCTGACAACAATCTATATTGCTTGATGGCTGTTTCATTGATGGAATTGCGAACAGTGCAGATCCTAATCAGAATGTGCGGATGCACAGGTTGATCTGGATCTACACTGGTCGCAAAGCCCATAAGCCCCATTTGTCCAGTCACAGCCACAATTTATGTTTCATACTTACTCTCGACCTTCACACACCAGCTCAACTGGAATCCATCTGTGGTCAGGTAGAAGCTTTTAAGATCATCCGGCAGAAAACATGTGTTTCTCTGAAGAAGAAAATGTAAAATCAGAGAACAGCATTTATACTACATTTTTATAATCTAATTATTATTCTTAACAAAAATCTGAAATGAATATGCATGGACCGGTAATTGTATATGTATATACAAGGAAATGGGACGTATGTCCCTGGTGGCAGATTGGAGAAACTCCAGTAAACTTCTTAACCGGACACACGGATGGGCAGACACATACATACCGTAGTTCAAACACTATATGCCTCCCCGCTCTACCGAGACCGGGGGTATAAAAAATGAATACAAAATTGTGATACATTTTAGCCTCAACCAGTGTGTGTGTATTAGTATGGTAGACAATTCAAAGTAGAAAAATGTGTTCATCAAACACAGATTGTCACTGATGTCAGATTGAAAATTTCTAAGTCCAAAAGGTGCAAATAATCTCTGATCCAGGGGACAAATAAAAAAAGTAAAATCTCACTTTGCGCACCCACCTGACCACACCACAAGGAAGCGACATACTAGGTATCAAGCTTCCACCTGTTATGGTTTGAAAGTCATACGAGTTGCACAGCAAAGTCTGAAACGGGGAGATAATCCATGAACTGGGGGTAGGATGAAAACTTAGCATGCCACCAGTTTACAATCCTGAGAAGTACAGTGAAACCTCTCTAAACCGGACACCCTGGGAGGTTCCCAGGGTGTCCAGTTTAGAGAGGGTCCACTGTAAATTAGACAAATGAATATGTTAATGCATGTGGGTGTGCTTTTCAAACTTGACTAGGCATTATCATCAGAGATAGATGACAATAAAACCCATAAAATTAAGGATACAGAGACTGCCTGCATGTTCTACTGTACGTGCTACAAATTGAGGACATCACCTGTTCCCATGCCAACACGGCAGGCCTGTCAGCAGGTCGGCGAGAGTCCAACTCTATTTTACATATTCCAGTCTTCTTCTCTACAAGTACACAATGGGTAAATACTACTGTGTTAATTGCTCTGAAGGAATACATATGTCGGATGGTGGGTAAATAGAGAATACCAGGCTAGTGTCTGGTGTATGTATTGATGTATGGCATCGATTTTATCAGGTGCGGCTAGAAAATGGTAGGAATTCCTCGGCATGCCAAGGAATTCCTACTGTTTGTTTTGTTTATTGGTGTTTAACGGCCTATCAACAGCTAAGGTCATGTAAGGCCGGGCAAACGGGTTCGATCCCGTTTTAACCTGCTGCATTGGGGGGAAAATTCCAAAATCAGAACTGAATATTTACATCGAGAAACAATATATTCAGCCCTGAAATTAGAATAACCTGACCTGGTGGCAGGTCCATACCACACCAAAGTCACTTGGCCCCTTCCCCTAAAATAGGATTACGAATAATCGTAATACTCACATAAGGGGTATAACCAGATTCAACTGTCACATACAAAATGCCAAAGACGTATGTGAGGGCCAAACCAGGTCTCCAGTCACGATTCCGGTAAGGATGAACCCCGATCGTTAAATTACCCATCGCTTGCACCCACCTTCCACCCACACTGTTTGTTACTGATAAAACTTGATAATAAAAATTTATGAAGTTTACCTTTTGTGTTGATGGGCCACCATTCCCTTTTCTAGCCGAGTCTGATAAATTTGATATCAAGACACAAGCATGGTATTGTTTACTTTGTTTTATCTGGCAATGCGTTATGCTAAGAATTAAATGTACATGTATAACATTGTTTTCGTTGAAAGAAATGCAGACTTGTTTACATTGTGTCAACATACTATAAACGTTATTCGGGAATGTCACGGCACATCATTCAACCAATGAAAAATTGGCGAATGTAGTTGATAGCCTGATATAGTATGTTGATGCCCAATAAAGTATTTCACATCCACCTGCTATTTAAGCTTGCTCCAACCATAAAATTACCTAAATTATTTTTTTAGGATTAAAAATATGGGATTTGTGATATTTCAGAAGTAACATTCTAATAATCAGTTAAGGCTTAACTGTATTTATATCTTACTCTCATTATAATAATATTTTGATTGACTACTCACAATTTATATAATCAATGTGGCGATGTCGCCGTTACCGTGACACACCCTTTGGCGCCTTGTGGATTGACAGAATCTGATTGGTTGTTTCCGTCGATCCACGAGGCGCCGAAGTGCATGTCCCGGTAACGACACCATTGACATTAGCATTAGGGCCAACCATTCTTTTTCTAAGACACCTGCAAAGTGATTACGAAAGTTCTGATCAACGTTAGAATAACGACTTTACATTAGCATATGTAGTTAGATTAACACATATAATTAAAATGGAATCAGATCGGATTTGCTATTCTGCAGAGGAATCCTATGAGTGGAATCGTAACAGACGGTATGGGAGTAGATTGCAAGAGTTACTGTTCGCAACTAGCAGCTCCGATACTGGTATATATACTTTGGGAGAGAGTGCGCGGGCAACCTATTCGCATTGCACGACAGCTGATTTAAAGCCCTCGATTGTGTCTGCACAGATCAAGTGTTCATCCAGCTGATTCCATTGGATTATGACACAACAAATTAATGTTTGTATTGGTCACAGTTATAGTTGTCGACTACAAAGAACTGAGAATTGTTTGCGATACTTCTTTCAATTGGATTTGTATATATGTGGTCTTTGTATTGCCTAGCTTTCACTCGACGTTTGGCTCTTTGTTGAGTCAAAAACTCATCTGGATTGATTGGCTTTGATAGTACAACGAAAAACTTTTAACTAAACAATTTAACCCAGATGTCCAGAAACCAAAGTGCAGACTATATCTCACTGTCAGCAAGTGAGCATGACAAAAACATCTAGAATTCATCTGGTGGAATATATAGAATAACAAGTTAAACAAGCAACCCTCTAATAGCATTAGCAGGTAATATAACAATGTAACGGCCGAGTCTCCATATATCATGTGCACGCACACTCGGCCCTCTTCACGGTCTGAAATATCGTCATTGTGCAATAGGAGAATGAACTAACTAGGATAAACTCACCGCCTCATCGTCTCCTTCATTTAATGCACATATTTCGAATGAATCACATATATTAGTAAATTCGGAAACAAATGGGCCAACGGCCATTGGCCTGATCATTTACGGGCACATGCTCGGGTATGGAAGGTCTTCGAGCCATTTCCCACCCTTAAATATAAGAGAGAAAAAAAAACAAGACTCAAAACTAAATTTTACCGACTACTGGACTCGTCGGTAATAGGTACATAAATTATATGATAAAGGATAAACCTAAATATTTTAACACTCCGACGTTCAGCTGCTCCAATAAAGCCCGTGTCCTTGCGAGATCATCCATTGAAGCTCAAAATAAACGTTTAATTTGTTTAATGTATCAATAAATTCAACTTTTTGTGTGATAACTTGATCACTCATAGAGTCATTAGTTTCGCCTTCTCTGTAAAGAGTATTGCAGGAAAGGTAGATAACAATGGCGTAATGGTGATAAATATGCGAAATGACGGAAATTGGTAGAAAATGACGGATAATGGGGAAAGATGACGTGAAAATGACGGACCTAATGACAGATAATAACGGGATAATGAGGAAAAGTACAATGTACTGGTGGAAAATCGTGCTTTCTTAGGGATGAAGGGGGTTTGTTGAATACTATTGAATGTTTAGTGATAATGGTGGAAAATGACGGGCGTTTGGTGGGTAATGATGATTTTTAGGACATGAACACGTGTTTTCTGCAAGACGACCTGACAATATTCTACCTTACCAAATTAACTAATATTTGGTTGAAAGTCTATGTGTGCTGTTTGATTTTCCATTTCACATGTCTTGACAGCGTTTGAGAATAGTCTCCAAAAGGAACGCTTATCATGTGCTGAAAGGACACCAAGCTAATTATATATAGAGAAAGTATTCATTTAACTCACAGGTGACACATATTCGAGCTATGCTGTACTCTGACAGCTCTTGTATTTTCTACTTCAGAGAAACGTATTGGGTGTGTCATAGAAGTTGTAGCACGGGGCTTCAATACCCAAGGGCGCCGGAAGCATCATAAGATTGGTCCGGCGAATCTAGTGGGTGCACTACCCACCCAAAGTGTATGTTGTAACCACTCATTCGAACCGTCTCGCCATAAGTATTGATCCGGCAGTCGCCGGACCTGTTCCGACGCCCCTGATACCAGAGTTTGTGGGTTCAATCCCCGCAACAGGCATGAACAAAAATACCTTCATAGTAGGCCCTATTTCCATCTCACTGGCCTTTCGGGTGAGACTTGTAATCGATGTCCCGCCTCTATATGACCTTAGCTGTTGCAGGGATGTTAAACACATTCATTGCTACTTTTTCTTCTTCAGAGAAACACGTGTTTTCTGCCGGGTGACTTTAAAAACTTTTGTTTTATGATTAAATGTTTTATTTCACTTTTCAATACATCATGTACATTGTATAGCAAATTGAACATAATTATGATAATAATATCTAATTATACTAGACAAGTTACATACACACTGTATTAGAAAGTAATGTTTAGAAGAGCGTAAGTTAGGGGAGATGATGAAGAGAAAAAAGGAAGAAGGAAAGAAGGATTTCCATTTGTGTTCATATCAAATAGACCTGCGTTGTTTTACAATTGTCATTATCTATGCATATGTATACATGTATAATGTGCTTGATTGTCTTGAAGTGCTTGCAACTTATTCGACATTAAACCTACCCCATTTGATAATATGCTGTTCTAGTTTATCCTTTGTTGTGGCTATTTCCTGCTCTATCTCAATTCTGTTCTTCAAGTAGTTTATGAATGATTCGAACATTATATCGCGTTGTTTATATTTGCATTAAACAAAAATGAAATATTTTCCTAGAATAACGATGAAATTAAATTGTTGTACCAAAAGTGTATTATCATTTATTCCTATAGAAATGTTTTGAAAGTTCACTACGCATGTTATACCCTTATCAGTTAGATAAATTCTTAGCCGAGACCAAAAATGTTGGACATGATTACATTCCCAGAATAAATGTTTTATACTTTCAACATATATAGACCAAAAATCACAAAGGCAACTCACAATATTGCAGCGATAAAGTAATTTATTTATCCCCAGAATTCGCATTAGGTATTTGTATTGGAAGTTGCGTAATGTGGAATCTATAGTACAATTGAAACTTAACGTGTATTTTTTTTGCCAACATAGAGTATCATCTGAAAACTAGCCTGTCCATTTTTGTTCAGATTTTATTTATTCCACATTTTTTCGAGCTGTCTGTATTGCAGATAGTATTTTATTTACATATTTATTCTTTTTTTACTCTATATATAAGAGCTTCCGATTTTGTCTGTGTGTTAATATGTTCTGTTTTTATTTTTTCTATCCATAATGGACAAATACTGTTTAATATACTTTGATATTTTATAAAATCTTCATTTCTTATTTTCTTCTGTTATATGTTTAACATCTTCTGGTTTTAAATTACATTCAAAGATAAATGTCCCACCATATCTTCCAAGTATTTTTTCATAAATTGATTTCCATTTACCTATGTTTGTTGAGTCACACATCCGTTTCACCCAAGATGCTCTTATTGAAGTTATAAAACTATCTATGTCCAGAATTTTTAAACCCCCTTTTTCATATTGTTGAATTATGGTGTTTCTTTTAACTTTATCTGGCTTATTGTCCCATAAAAAGTTAAATAAATTATTTTTAATTCGTTGGAGCAGCAAATGTTTTAATGACAGTAATTTTTCCTAGTAAACTTAATTTTCTGTGTTTCCATTTCTCAAGGCACTGTTCGAACTCTATTATTTTTGGCATAGTATTGTATTCATGAATAGCTGTATTGTCATAAAAAAAAAATCCCTAAAGTTTTTGCACTGATTGAAGTCCATTTAAAATTCTTAATTGGGACAGTATGACACATTTGTATTTTTTAAAGCACCCACTTGCATTACAATATATTTTTTCGTGTTAAGCTTGAGGCCTGATATTTTACTGAATTCGTCTATTATGTAAATTAACTTTTAAAAAGATGTCTGTGTACCATCCGTCATAAAAGTTGCATCGTCAGCAAACATCGTGTTTTTCAATTCTATATCACCGATTTTTACTCCAGTTATATCTTTTTCGTTAATAATTTCCATAGATAATATTTCAATGGCAATAATGAAGAGGTAAGGTGATAATGGACAGCCTTGGCGCACGCCCCTACGTATTGAAAAGAAGTCTAATAAGTAACCATTGTTTGTAACACAGCTTTTTGCATCAGAATAAAACAATTTAATCCATTTAAAAATATCGTTACCAAAATTAAAATGGTCCATAGCTTTCAAAAGAAATGAATGTTCCACAGTATCAAATGCCTTTTCAAAGTCTGCGAAAAAGGTTAAGCCTGGTGTGTCAGTTTCGTTTAAATAGTCCATTGATTCATAAAGTGTTCTAATATTTTCCCCTATGAACCTACCCTTAAGAAATCCCGTTTGTGAATAATAAATTATGGATGGTAATACTTGTTTAATTCTATTTGCTATGGCTTTGGATGCAATTTTGTAGTCTACATTGAGTAATGATATTGGTCTCCAGTTTGTAATGGTTGATAAGTCACTGTCTTTTTTTGGTATTAATGTGATTATTCCCTGCTTTTGCATTTCACTTAGTGTTCCATGTGCTAAAGAATAGTTAAAAGAATCAATATAATATCGTTTTATGTCATTACAAAATATCGTATAAAACTCAACAGTTAGACCATCTGGACCCGGGCTTTTATTGTTATTCATTTCTTTTAAGGACATACTACATTCGTATTCAGATAGGTTGCCTTCACATAGTTTTTTTTTATTGTCTTCTGATAGTTTATTTACGTTGTGATTATCTGCAATGAAATTGTTATGTGTATTTTGGATCTCTTTTTGTGTATATAATTTATTATAATATTCTTTTTCTTCGATAAATATTTTGTCATTGCTTGTTATACTATGTCCATTTACATTTAACCTAGTTATAATTTTATTTTCCGCCCTTTTCCTTTCTAAATACGCAAAATATTTGGTATTCTTTTCCCCACCCTCAATCCATTCGGCTTTTGATCTTAGCATAATCCTCTAACTTTCTTTTCGTGTAGATCTAGTAAATTGTCCTTTTTAGTGTTTAATTCATTAAAAATATTTTCTGACATATTATTTGAATACTCAGCTTCTAATTTATCTATTTCTTCTATTAACTTTTTCTCCGTCTTTAGATATTTTTTCTTTTCAACGGACGCATATTTTATTGTTTCGTTTCTTATTGTACCTTTTATTATTTCCCATAATGTGTTCGGATAAGCGTTTCTGTTAATTTCGGCTATTTCAGTTATATTACGTTTGATTATTTGTTGGTATTCTGTTTTCAAAAGTAAACTATTATTTAATTTAAAATAACCCGGACATCTTTCATTGCAATTTGTTTGTAACTAAATATATACTAGTGAATGATCTGATTTAAATCCTGTAGTGATTTTACCTTTTGTTATGCGGCTAATTAGATTTTCGGATATTAGAAAATAGTCTAAACGATAAAATATTGGCGTTTTAGAATTGGAATGCCATGTGAATTTCTTTGCATTAGGATTGAGGATTCTCCATATATCACTTAGGTCATACTTATTTATGATTGACAATAATTTATCTCTTGTTCTTTTGTTTGTATCTTTTCTTCCATTTTTTTGTGTAAATCCAGATCTAATATTATATTAAAGCCACCCCCTATTATTAGTGTCTCAAGTTCGACCGAGTCTAAATATGTCTCTAGATCTTGGTAAAATCGTAGACTATTTTCATTTGGACCATATATGTTTATTAGTGTATAATTTTTATCGGAAATAAATATTTTAAGGACCTGTATTCGACCGGTCATAACATCCTCGTACTGTTTAGTTTCATAATCGAGACCTGATTTTATTAAGATGCATATACCTTCTTTATTGCTGAATTCTCCACTAAAATAAGCATCCCCTCCCCATTCCCTCTCCCACTGAAGTTTGTCATTGGTAGTAAAATGCGATTCTTGTACAAAATATATATTATAGTCATTATCCTTTATCCATTGAAATAGTTATAGACGTTTGCTTTTTGACCCCATACCCTTAACATTAAAGGTTCCTATTTTTAAATCCATATGTTTATATTATACTTCGAGTTTGGAACAGTTAATCAAGCACATTTCTAAAACTTACCTGTATCGATCCAGGGGTCTATGAAATATGAACACAAAGAAATGTGTAATGGAGGTAAGTGAGAATTGCATGAGTAGTGATTTGTGAATGAGGGTCAAAAAGTTAAATTATATACACTACATATGAAATATATACATACATTTGAAATAAATATATGCGGATACTTATACGTTTCAATTGTGTGTGCGGGTGTGTCTGCCTCCGATCTATGTTCGCTTGAAAAATAAATGCAATGCTAATTTTAGACTGATAGTATCATTGATGTCAATATCATTCAAGCTGCAAAGGGATTGGGACCATGATTCTTTATTAATTATTTTCAACGATTCTATTTCTGTAGTGACAAAAACGTAGAATTTTAATTTGTAAAAAGAGATGGGAGGCAAACACGTCCACTCCGTATCCACGTTCCCACATGTCTCATTGGAATATTACTATTTGGGTTGGATGTATTAACTCAATATGGTATACAGATCATCGGTGAAACATTCCATATCTTGTATGCATGCACATGTACTAAATCACAGCTGTCAGGAGCAATGAACGATTACTTTTCATTAATTATTGACGCTGGTCCATGAATGTGAGCTTTACATTTTTTAATAAATAAAATCGATGTAAGTGTCCAATTTTTAAAGAAAAGTAGAGGCAACAAAAACAAAATCATCCGTTCTACGTACTTTGAAAAGTTTGTAACTTTAAAAACTTGTACCCGACTACAGATGGATTCCAGTTGAGCTGGTGTGAGAAGGTCGATAGTAAGTATGGAAATCATAGTTGTGGCTGTGACTGGACAAATAGGGCTTATGGCATTTGTGACCAGTCTAGACACAGACCAGCCTCAGCCTAATTACATCAGCCAAATTGGGCACGTCTTTGAATTAAGTATATAAAACAGAAAAAAAGGTTTTATAACAACGGAGAGCCACATATAATGAGCACATATTAGTAACACCAATGCATTACCTCTCGTTTTGTCTCATGACACCAAGACCTGTGTATAAACATTAGCTGGGATGGGGGTGGGTGGGGGCGGGCGGCGTAAGAACGCATTCACTGCATTCACTATACTTCGGATAATTACTGGCAGTAACTCTGCAAAACTCCCGTACCGTCCGCAGCATATGCTACGGACGGTACGGGAGGTTTGCAAAGTTACTGCCCGCAATTATAATTCGGCCAGGTGTGTATTTTTATTTTAACATACGTTTTTCTGAGGGAAATAACTGCGATATATATGAAAATTATAGCTTTAAAATCATTTTAAGGTAATTGACTGTATAAATCAATATTTTCTTCCCTTCCCCTGTCCAAACTCCACATTCGCACGCCCTTTGGCAAGAACCTGGCCAACGATCACAACTCATCGTGTTCAAATTACCAACACGATATGTATGGAAGGTAATATCCGCCATAATTATATTAGGCTTGATGCTTGCTTGCTGATGACATTCTAAGTTCTATCCGTCTTATTACAATTCTATGTGGATTGATGCTTGCTGACTGGTGCCATTACAACTTACTTTAATGCTATTGTATTCGTCATTCGTGGTTAGGACATTTGAAATCTTCTTATAGTTGTAGTCTAAATTGCATGTGCATTTGGCTTGATGCTTTATTCATTCGCACTGTTCCAACGCGTTTGTGTTGATTACATTCTAAGTGGCTTGATGCTTCAGTCTTAGTGACATCCGGAGTTCCATTATTGATTATTGCATCGCTGTTTTGCCATGCGTTTTGTTACCTTGCTAAGCCACGCCCCTTGACAACAATAATTGCAACAGTAATTTGGGAACAACCATTATGACGCCAGGTGCGCTGCTAAAACTTGAAATAGTTCTCCCTAAAATTATTTAATATGCTGGTACCCGTCCTACAATGCGTTGCTCTATAAATTGGTTCCATGTCCCTAACGGTGTTGATGTAGATTGATGTCGCCTTTTCTGTTGCGTCATGTTTAGGTTAAAAGACACCAAATAGTTTTACTGTATAATTTAACCGAATCCCAGCCAGTCTTTCCTATTTTCACTATTTACATCATGTGACCAACAGGCTCAGTGTTTTCTTTTAAATGCTTCAAATATGCTGAAAACTGGTGTTAAACAAACCCAATAACTGGGTAGTAATGGATCAAGATTTGCAAGCAAACTGTGTCTGTGACCTTAAAACACCCGGACTATTTTTTATGCCGGACTACGTTTGCATACTCAATTTCTCTAACCTTAAACATAGAGTGCTACATGCCAGTTTATAATATAGGGAAACATGTTTTTCTTTATTCTTTCAATCTGACATTTTTCTGGCAAAATGAACATTGATTTACCATTACCAGACGTACTAATTGACATTATTATACTTTTTATATCAAACGCGAAATGCCAGTTTGATATCAGGGGCGATAACTGGGTTTCCTTAAAATGATAACGGAAGCAACTATTTATTACATTTATTTATTTTTTGATGTGCAATATCATACTTTATGATATGTCGATACAAATATGTATTCAGCATTTAGTTGATATAAATAATTTAAAAATACTGCCTCATTTGCATATGGAACTAGCTTGATACCACCACGAGTCTCTATGAGTACATTAAAGATTACTAAATAATTATATCTGTGTAGCTGGCACTCGTAATTTTTAAAAGTGATGGACTAGTTGCAATTATACACTTATTTAAGTTCCATAAAGAAAAGTTTGTACCGATTAGATGGGACACCAGCTTCAACAATAATTCAATATATATTTTAATTAGTCAAGATCCAGAGCAGAATGCGTGCAGGAAATTAGGTCCAACAACATCCATAAGAAAAATTATCCCGGACGGTTATTGGTTTGCATCGGTAACAGGCCAGTTTGACAGTCAACCTGTGTAAGTTACCATATATGTAACTTACTATACAAATGTGATTGTTTTCAATTACGTACATATGCAATTTAATTATGAGGATATTGTATGTATAAAACACATTAGTAAGTCAAACACCATACATACATATGCAATTTAGTTAATATAGGTTAGAGAATAACAAATGGTGCGAAATCGTCAAGAAGGTAAAAGTAGTCCGGTATGAACAAAATCGTGCGGGTGTTTTGAGGTCACTGACACAGTTTGCTTGCACATCTTGATCCATTACTACCCAGGTTCACTTGAGGAACATGTTGGTCATGTGATGTAAACAGAGTTTCCGTGGCCAAAAAAAAATGTAAACAATATTGGGGGACATGACGAGGTTGGATTTTTCTTTCTTAGGAGTAAGTGGAACCTATTGTTTAATTCATGCAGAACCAGTACAGACCGGCTGCAGGTCATGTACAAGTAGGTCCCACAACATCCATACAATATTGAAGTAGGAGTGACTGGCCTTATTGGATGGGATTCGGTTACAGTATATAGTAAAACTATTTGGTGTCTTCTAGCCTATAGGTTAGAAGACACCAACTGGTGCGAAATCGCCCAGGGTGTATGCAAAAGTAGTCCGGTATACAACAATAGTGCGGGTATTTTGAGGTCACAAACACCGTTTGCTTGCAAATCTTGATCCATTACTACCCAATTTCACTCGATGAACATTTTGGGGTGCCTTTAACACCAGTTTTCAGCATATGTGTAGCATTTAAAAGAAAACACTGAACCTGTTGGTTACTTGATGTAAACGGAGTTTCCGTGGCCAAAAAATGTACACAATATTGGAGGATATGACAAGGTTGGATTTTTCTTTCTTAGGAGTAAGTGAACATATTGTTTAGTTCATGCAGAACCAGTACAGACTGGCTGCAGGTCATGTACAAGTGGGTCCCACATCATCCATGCGAATAGTGAAAGTAGGAGAGACTGGCCTTATTGGATGGCATTCGGTTAAATTATATAGTAAAACTATTTGGTGGTGTCTAACCTATACTGTGATAATTTGTGGGTGTAATCTTACATCAACACCGGCATTGGAGGTGTGCCTCAAACAGCCAATCACATCTCGTACTATTACGTATTCGTCGGAGGTTTCCTAACATTGACAGCAGTGCCATCTGGCGTCATAATGAGGCACTATATCACCAATATTACTTGCGTCATTCGGCTTGTGACTTGATGCTTTCTGCTTGCGGCTTTCCGCTTTCGGACTGTGGCTTGATGCTTACTTCCTGCGGCTTTGTCCTTACTGCTTTCGGCCTTATTCAAAGTGCTAAGTGCTTTGTTCTTACTTTCTTTTGCAAATGCTTTAATTAGTGCAATAAAACAGGGACTCGAATATAAGGACGTATCAATAATTGTAATGTAAATAAGACGTATGAACAAAGAAATCAGCAGAATGGACATATAAGAAAGGCAAATACAATTACAACAAGCAGATTTCAAATGTAATAAATACAAATGACGAATGAAATAACATGAATATAAGTTGTAATGTCACCAGCACGCAAGCATCAAGTCACATAGAATTATGGCGGATATTACCTTCCGTAGATATGGAACGCCAAATCTACATACATGTAAACTCAAATAAGTATTGCTAGAGCTAACATTAAACATTTAGAGCCAGCATGAATTATTTCAGTTTATGTACATTATTTTCCTTCCACGCTGAACCCTCACAAACACTTCCCCAGAGCGGGGAATACATGGAAAGTCTATCGCTATAATGTTTATAGTGATAACAATTATTTGTTCTGTTCGTAGTTGCACATCAAACAAGCAGGTACGTCATTACATATTATACGATTCATGTAACAAGATTGAAACCTCTTGTTTATGCCAAATTTACAAATCTGCCCATGGCAAATATAATGTACACTGTGACATTTTCCACCGGCGAAAAATACAAGCCTGCATTCACAGACTTCACTAATTGTCAAACGCCTATTTGGTTGCATTCATTGAATTCTGACTATCAAACTGTGTTGCACTAGATCAGACTGCGCAGGCTGATCTGTAGCCTGTTTCACCAACATTGCAACGTATACTTATCTAGCAAAGTATACTTTGAGGGAGAAATTTTCAATTTAAGGATACATTTATTAATTTTTATCATACTGAATTTATTACATTAGCACAGCCATTTTGGCTGTGATAATGTAATAAATTCAGTATAATAATTCTGCATACTTTTAATCATCAAATATATGCAGTCGTTAGTTCTGTATGAAATAATACATATCGGGAAAAATAAATTATTGCTCCCTCAAAGTATACTTTGCTAGATAAGGACACTTTTCTAGATAAGTATTACTAAAGCAAATGCAATTTTGATGAAATCGGCTGCTGGTGTTACACTTGGTTCATACATCGCAAGGCACGTTTTTAATAATCCACCCAAAAGATTCATGCAGACTCTTTAGATGTAATAAGTTTCGCCACGGTTTATCAGTATACACAAAACCCATCAATGTTGTTTATATTGCCATCACTGGCCTCTGGAGTGATAATCAAACCCGTCAGCGTATGCCAGGAGCTTATCAGAACTGGAGAAACCAAGCATCAGTAGCCGATTTCACCAACATTGCTAAGTATGCGTTACACTTATCTAGCTAAGTATACTTTGAGCGACTAATTATTTATTTTCACTGAAATGCATTATTTCATGTAGAACAAACGCCTGTTTATATTTTATCCCGTCAACACAGTGCGTATGTGCCGTGAAACATGGTGCCGTGAAACATTTTTGATATCCGATTTGGAGATGCGGCTGGGGTTATTTTTTTGCATTTTAAAGCTATTTGTAATGTTGACGGGATAAATAGAATAGTAGGTTAGTGCCGTGAATGGGAAAAATATCTGGCGCGGCAGGGAAACGGGATATGCTCGGCACAGCCTCGCCCATCCCGTTTCCTAAGCCTTGCCAGATATTTTTTCCCATTCACGGCACTAACCTACTATTCTCTATATATTATAAAATTATGCAGCTTTCATATGCGTTATTTATTACATTTCCACAACCACTGATTTGATCAGAAATTATTTTCAATAAATACAATTATTTTTGAATGCATGCATCGATTGAAAATTGCTCCCCCAAAGTATACTTTGCTAGATAAGTATATTTACCGGTTTTGGTGAAATCGGCTACAGGGCCGAAGCCGTATTGAGGAACACCGCAGCATAATTATGTCTCTGTGTCTTTTCCTGGTGCTTAAATATTGTGGTTCAGATGATGTTTCAGATATACACTATGTGAGTTTACGCTTCACGTACAGTGAGTGACAAACTGTGACACATTCAATCAATCATACCATTAATTTGATCACATTCCCAAATATATATGTTATATTCAAGTACATACCATCAGAAATTGTGATAAGCAGGGGAGATAATTTGCTTGACATGTTTTCATATTTTCGTTACGCATGCACCAGTAAAGAAAACATGTGAAACTTCCTTATTTTTTGTTGTGTATTATAAAACATTTTTTTTACAATTTCCATTTTTTACAGGCGCCATTAAAGGTACAATTGTTTCTGAAATACGATAAAAAGCTTTATCCCGTCAACACAGTGCGTATGTGCCGTGAAACACGGTGCCGTGAAACATTTTTGATATCCAGTTAATACTATTTTTGCATTTTACAGCCATTTGTAGGTGTTCACGGGATAAATAGAATAGTAGGTTAGTGCCGTGAATGGGAAAAAATATCTGGCGCGGCTCGGAAACGGGATGTGCTCGGCAGAGCCTCGCCCATCCCGTTTCGTGAGCCTTGCCAGATATTTTTTCCCATTCACGGCACTAACCAACTATTATCTATAACTTAAACTACTGTACAGTGGAACCTCTCTAAAATAAGTATTCCATGTGAACAGGTTTTGTCATTTTCAATCATGAACATACACGATAACGAAATAGATTACAGTGAAACCCGTCTAAATTAAAGCCCATGGGGTCGCCAGGGTGTCCGGTTTGGAGAGATTCCACTGTACTTTTTCCTATTCTGCTTCATCAGTTCCTAGGCATTTAGGCACTGGGGCACAGTTCTGCTGAAAGTGATGAGATAGATTAGTGAAAAGTAGTCTCACTGTAGATTTGTATCGAATTTCTGAACCCAATTGTACGTGTTTGTGAGTCGCCGTAAACGAATTTGGGATTAGCAAAAAGAGTGTTTATAATACTGAAAAATGATTGGACTCGCAAACGCTAGTTTTTCTGCAATCGGTACAATCTGACCATATATCCATCATTCCGGCAAAAAAAGCAACAAAACAGAAAGCACAAAAAAGCAGAAATACATAAATAAAACAAAAATAACTGCAAATGTGTGTTGCAACTTGCAAGCAACGGTCCAGAAAATACTAAAGAGGGTCGATACAACTTGGCGATCAACTGCCTGACGTAAGCGCCAGCACATTCAGGTTAATCCTCCCGCGGTAGCAATACATGAACGTTCAGATCAGAATACGTACACTATAATCCCCACATGTTGTAAAGTGGGGTTTCTCGGCCGTTGACCAATTCGTGTATGTTTACACGTCTCGCACGTTCGTTCTGCTACAGAACCCGTTCCAACCCACTGGATTCTATTCCGAGATGTTGTTTTTGTCTGTCAGTCAATCTATCCCGAATCGTACACCGAATTACGCGTGTACCTTTCCTGTTTCAACTGTGCAGTGGCGTAACCATATGGCACGCCGATTTACTATTTATTCAGAGTAAAAGATATCTCTTTGAGTCAATAAGATATCTCTTTCAATCAACAAGATATCTATTTCTGACAAACAGATATCTATTTCAGTCAATAAGATATATGTGTGTCAGAAAGAGATATATTGTTGATTGAATGAGATATCTTCTTGAATGAAAGAGATATCCTATTGACTCAAAGAGATATCAGTAACTCTGAAATAGATATCTCTATGATAATACAAATATAGACATCTGTTTCAGGGTTACAGATATCTCTCTCAGTCAATAAGATATCTCTTTCAATCAATAAGATAACTCTTTGACAGAACGAGATATCCGTTTAGATTAAGTGAAACAGATATCTACTTCTATGCATAAGATATATTATATAGCCAAACAGATATATTGTTGTATGAAACAGATATCTTCTATGGTGAAAGAGATATCTTGTTAAATCAATTAGATATCTATTTGACTTTTTCATAACTGTTGCTCAGTGCAAGTCATATAATTATTGTCCAATCAGAAAATAGTAAATAAATAAGTTGATTTTATGGTCCATCAGCGGGATGGTGGAAATATTTTCCTGGTAGGGAGAATTCATTTATACAATTAAAAAATGAAACGAAACAGATATCTTATTGAAAGGCTTCAAATAGATATCTCTTTCATCAAACTAGATATCTTGTTGACTCAAAAGAGATATCTTGAACTGTCAAATAGATATCTTGTTGAGTCAAAGTGATATATTTATTAAATTCTTAGATAGATATCTCTTTTGAAATACTAGATATCTACTTCACAATAACATATATCTCTTTCCTTCAATATGATATCTTAATGAGCCAAATAGATATCTCTTATATTATTTTGAAACATATATCTCTTTCCGAGAAGTAGATATCTAGTATTATGAATGTTCATTTACTAGATATCTTATTGACTGAAATAGATATCTGTTTGTCTGAAAGAGATATCTTGTTGATTGAAAGAGATATATTATTGACTCAAAGAGATATATTTTACTCTGAATAAATATTAAAACGGCGTGCCATACAGCTAGGGTTGCAATGGGTACAAACGCACCCTCTAATATTTGGTCAAGTGTGTATGTTTACGTTTTTTTCTGAGGGAGATAACTACAATATGTACTTAGCAAGGTGTCAGCAGAGTTATGGTGTAACCAGGGTCTGGGCATCGAGTGATCAGAGGGTGATTGTGATGTATCTTCATCAGGAAATGGGCTACAGTTTGAACAAGGGCATCGTTATCACTAAACTAATGACTTCGCTGGTAGACTTGATAATAGTAATAGATATATGAAAATGTTAACATTTTTGTCTCACAAACAAGGTAAACACAAGTCTTCAGTGACCTTGACCTTGGGTGGTCGGACGGGGGTCGTATGCAAAACAAAGCACCATCCAATATTATCAAAATGGATGAAGCGGTTCATACATTATTGAAAAATGAAAGGTGTTACTAACGTACCCATACACGCAGCGGCACGTACATAGACTAACGCTATATCCACTCATGCCTATCGGCGAGGGGATAATAAAATATTACACATGTATCATTATTTTACAGCAGACGCGATCGTACACCAGAAACCAATATGCATGTTTTACAGAGACGCCCAGATGTAAATCAGAGGCAGAGTCGTCTGCCAAGGTGATGTGGCTGGTAATGGTTACTTGTGGTTGCGTCAGCGTCGCATGTGGAGAATTCGATGGATGCAAACGAACCTCTGTTCTGGGAACAGAGAAATCGTTCCGGGTTCCGGTTTTTCGTTCCGCTAAAACATGTAAGCGTTGTCAAAAAAATCGTTTTCGCGATATCTACAAAGTAAATGGCATAGACGTATTCAAGGTGCATGATCACGTGGTTACAACAACAACAACAACAACAATGGCTCAAAGTGTTGAAAGCGCGCCCACTCCAAAGTAAGTATTATTTGATATTTTCTTTAAAGGTACATGCCCACGCAGTAGGCACACAATGTTCTTTATAGGAATTAAATAAGTGTATAATTATGTCACTATTCCACCAGTTTAAAAATTACGAGTGCCCGCTATACAAATATAATCATTTATTAATTATCAATTTACTGTTAGCGACGCGCGGCGGTAACAGTCTATTTTGATAATGTGCGGGGACGACCACTTTCACATCACGGCTTGCGGTGCGCATGCGCAGTATACTACGCGCGCCAGAAGGCTTCCCAATATGTAAACAAGAATATCAACATGTCGAAACGTCCAGAACGGAAATTGTATGAAACGGCGTCGGCCAAAAAAAGGCGAAATGTCTGAGGGACATGCAGTACAGAGAGAGAGAGAGTGGTTAATATTGGCGACCAGATCACCAAATGGAAAGAGTCACGTGGAGATTTAGATTTGGACCCGAACAGAGATTTTTCTTCTCAACTTCCGATACTTCACTGCGCATGTCAAAGATGTGATATGATTGACCGTGTCACGTGACGCGTGTTGGTAAAAAATAGCACGAGGTCGGAAAATACCCTTTCTGGTCGCGGCATATAAACTACGATTTAACACCAATTAACACGCGCCGTAATTAAAAAATAACTCGTTAGTGGGTAGACAAATGGCTCATATTAGGCATGACAGAAAATGAAAAGTAGTAGTACAGTGTAACTTGCTGCGTGGGCATGTACCTTTAATAGGTAACGGATTTTGATGAAATATAGCGCAGCAAACGTGTCTTTTTGAGCTGCATTTGGTTTTCCCGGGAGTTCGGCACATATTTATGTCGTTTTTGCGAAGAATCGATTTCCGTGTCAGGAGACACGGAAAACGATTCTTCGCAAAAACGACAGAAGTTTGGGCCAAAGTACCGAGACCACAAAATGCAGTTTAACAAGACGCGTTTGATGCGCCATAGTTCATCAAAATCCATTACATACTAAGGAAAAAATAAAACAATACGTACTTCGAATCGGAGGGCTTCTGGAAGTTTCAGTACTTGTTGTTGTTGTTGTTGTTGTAACCATGTGATCATACACCTTGATATTGCACAATGAGACCTCTCCATACAGGGATTACATTCACATAGAGTGTGCTATTTACAACACACTGCATGATGCAAAATGTTAAGAGAAAATACCTGATAGGAGAAAACGAAGGTGACGCGACACACGAAGAGGCTAATGGAATCATAATTAAGAAATGTTAAGTTGTATGGTGCGGAGATATACAACGATAATAACGACAACAGCAACAGCGATGATGGCGAGGTGATCGATGATGACTCTCTCTGTCTCTTGAATCAGGAGGCCAACACGTGTCGAATAAGATAACACACTGATGAATCTTCACACGTTTCGCAAGGATAGCTTCTAGTACTGTATTACGATAGACGCAACGATAGATAGAAACAAATGTAATCTCCTATGCATACAGTCTGATCATGGGCGACATTGGCCGCCATTCAGTTACGCTGACGATTCTAATTATCTGAATGACAATTTTGACATATCTATTTACAATGATCACACATACCGGCCGTAATGTACCTTTTCTCACATTGTGAACCGTGTTGATAATAACAAGTCGGCACTCCATTTATTTTGGTCATAGGTCCGATTCTTACACCTGTGGAAAGACCCTCGTTTGAGCCAGCTGGCGACGCGCGTGCAGTTCGCAGTTGGAAGCACGCGCGCGTTCACAGGTGTCTAAATGGATTACGGCTGCTAGTTCTACTCGAAGCGAAATTTAAAGACGTGCTATTTTGTTAATTAGCTTTGCATTAGCAGAGCGATTTGTTTGGGGAATATGATTGCGTTTACACAGAAACCTTGAGTAGTTGTTGTATTTGTCATGCTGATCGGATTATGAACAATGTTTACACGTGATATAACATAGCGTAAAGCCAACCACATGTGACGGGCCATGTGATTTTGTTCCTCAGGAGATGTGCGATTTTCCATTTACAAAATTTACGATAGTTTCCGTTAGTGACGCTGATGACATTTTCGTTGTAAATGCGGAATACTATTCCTCATTTGCTATGTAAATGTCATTAACTTTGACAGATGACATCACAGTTTATGTAAAAGAAAATCATGAAAAATCGCACATACTCTTAGGCACAAAATCGCATGGTTCTACTCATCCTAAGTGTGGATGTAAATAAACGTTTGTAACTTTGTGTACAATTCAGCTTTTGGACGATTTAGTGTTAACCATTTCACCCCTAAATAACTGGCATAGACTGATGCATGCTTATTTTTTTAACTAGCTCATTATTAATCACATGATGTATATTCTTTTAGAAACTCTGAAAAATACTAGCAAACACTGTAGATCTTGATGAGACGGCTCGTTACGAGCCGGCTCATCTGGATCTACAGTGTTTGCAAACGTTGGCTTTATGGTCTGTAGGCTGTATTATTAATCACATGATGTATATTCTTTTAGAAACTCTTAAAAATACTAGCAAACACTATAGATCTTGATGAGACGGCTCGTTACGAGCCGGCTCATCTGGATCTACAGTGTTTGCAAATGTTGACTTTATGGTCTGTAGGCTTGAAATGGTTAATATTTCACCAGCTTATAGTTGTCTCAATAACATGACATATACATAATTAAACATGCTTTCTCTGTCAATATTGACAGGTTGTCAAATGTCGTGATGTCTTATGTAAGCTTGTCGAATGTTTACACACTTATACAGCCGAGCGGATTTTATAATAAAACATTCTAAAAACCTTCAAACAAGTTAACGAAACACAATATGACGTGCATAAGCTTGGAGAGAAAATTATAAATATAGAAAATAACGACGTGGTGTTATAATCGGTGAAGGAGCAAACATTTGTCAATATAGTGTTCATTTACCGCCACAATGAGCGGTAAACGGACTCTACAGAAGAATGGGACCGTCCCGGAGTATAACATCGCCATACTGGGAGCCCTGGGCGTGGGGAAGTCAGGTAACGTTAATTGTTGTGATTTTAAGCAATTCCATGACGGTGTCTTTTTGTATATTTAAAATATAGTAACTATTACACCAGGTCATTTATTTTTATGCTGCCTGTGATTTCAGTATTATAAAGTGCGCTGTGGACCTTTAATCATTTAGTAAGAATTTCTTTTGTTGGCCTTCAATTGAAGGTACATGTCCACTCATTAGGCACAAACTGTTCTCTATAGGAATTAAATAAGTATATAATTGTGTCACTATTCCACTAGCTCTAAAAATTACCAGTGCCCGCTATACATATATCAAAGGACTGAACGTCCTGAAATCCTTCGTAGTACGTGTTTGTGGAGGACACTTATACTAAGAATTAATTTGTTGGAAAGTACATTGTAGTCTTAAGAATTGGCACCAGGAGGGATGCGGAACTTTGCGGAATAGATGTATTGCGGCTTGTCAGTAGTTGAGACAGCACCTATTCAAATGGTCAGCTACATACAAGTTTCACTTGCTCAATAATTTCCCGACTATATATACTCACAGGATATATTGCTTTGTCATTTGTTATTATACACTAGTTCTGAAATATATATGCATTACCATAGTAACCATGGCAACCAATATTGGAAAACACAAAAATAGTATTTGTTGAAAAGGTGTTTACTTTTTGAAAATCAATGCAATATACCCGAGTACTGTTACCATCTTGCAATACACTTAACATGTGAACTTTTAATAATATTGGTTGTCATGGCAACTATTTTAATATTTCACACAAAAAATTATATATACTCCATTTAAAATCAATATATTCGTCGAATCAGTATACATTATCAATGCTGCAAAAACAATATTTATCTTGACAAACATGATTGTTCAAAGTATAATTTCACCTTGACCTTGGACATGAAGGCCACATGTGTGTGGTACATGTATGGAATGAAAATATGGATCATGATAAGGAAGTATATAAAGTTTGAAGTCAATCTGACTTACGGTTGCAGAAAACGTTAAGGCAAATCGTACGGATGTAAATGTCTAAATAATTTGACATTGACCTTGGAAATGAAGGCCGCATGAGTGTGGTATGGAATGAAAATATGGTTGATGATAAGGAAGTATATGAAGTTTGAGGTCCATCCGACTTTCCATCACAGAGATAATGGGTACCCAAACTCTTTAACGAAAACTGTATACCCCTCGACATACTTTGTATGCCGGGGGGGGGGGGTATATCTATTGTTTTGTATACACAGTTTAAACTTTATATATGTTACAACAATTACAAACAAGAGCAAGCAGTCATGCATGGAACACGACAGGTGACATATGTCATCAGTCCCTTTTTTCCTGTCACAGTCATAGCTCAGGAACTAGACTGGTGACATATGTCATCAGTCCATTTTCTCCTGACAGTCTCCTAAATCTAAATTTCATATCATTTTCCTATTCAAATAGGAATCCTCAGCGATTTGTAACCCGGAGGATATAACAAAAACGTTTTACTTTCACTTTCATTTCAGCTACACATTCAATTTTAATTTATTGAGTAAACGATGCCGAAATATGTATTTAAATTAATTTCTAATTATTTAAATATACTTGTTTTAATTCATAATACAAATAATATAGAGATAATTATTATCCTTATTCAAACTCAAGACAACGTTTCCTTTGTGAAGTGTATCGTACTGTATATGCTGTGTAATGTTAAGTCGCAAGACTGTCGGCAGCGTATGCGCTAACACACACGACGTGTAATTATCAACAAATTGCTAGCACCTCTTTGGAAAGTTTGGATTTCCGCGCGAACTGTTTTACTAAATTCATTATATATTAGTTGATTTTTGAAGTAAAATGGACACTGATTAATAATATCGATGGCTCAAGATGATTAAAAGGGTATGTAACTGTCAAAAAATAATGTTTCTGCTTTACATCATCATCATTTCGCTGTCCAATGTCGGATTTTATCGAGCCATTGACCTATGTAAAGTTCAGAATGTAAGCTTTAATCTGATTGGTCATTCCAGAAAAACGTCACAGGGAAATCCCGCCCCCTACTATATCATTGCGCAAAATATAAAAATATCAACATACATAACAAAGAACTCATATTAATAAATAACAGTTAATAGTTTATAAAGCATACACAAACTTTTGCAATAACACACATATAGCACAAAAAAGCCATAACACATGTATTACGCTGAAACGGTAAGATAGCTCGCTGTTTTACTGTTGTTGAACTACTTTTGTATGGCGTAGTACCGCGTGTTTTTCTAAAGTTAAACCCGCAAACAGTGACACTGCGACCGCCACTTAACTCATTGGCATATCTGCAATGACTGAGAATGTTCATATAGTTACTAAATCCGAGCTATTAACTCGGATAATAATCATTTAGTAATATTTATTTTACTGATAGTGACGCGGTGGTATCAGGCTATTTTCATATGCAAATGAGGCATGGTATTTTTTTAATTATTTATACTAATTAAATGTGTCGCCTGAAAAAGTAATATATATAAATTATGGTCATTGCACATCAAAAAATAGAATAATTGGTAATTTCCGTTAACCTTTTAAGGAAACACGGATATGGCCCCTGATATTAGTGTGAACATTTACGTCTGATATACAATAATAATTCAATGCGTCACCTGAAAACATAATATTTTCGAAAGGTTATAAAGTATTTTTCAGATGAAATGGGAAAACAATACGATTTTAGGGGTTACATTTGCGTTGACGTTGCAAACGCTTTATTTCCGCGTTTGACTCTTATCTCGCTTTTTGGTACACGTACTTTTACGAAAGATTCCCGAAATTCTGTTTGATGACGAAATCTCCTGAATGTGACATTAACAGACTTATGACAGTCGTGTTCTTTTCATTACATATTTGTTGATCGACTGAAATTAAATGTGCTTCTGAAGTATACAACACCATACAGTTGGCAGGGGCGGATCCAGCATTTGGGGAACCGGGGGATTGTCTAGTTGCGACGGTAATTCTTGCAATCTACTCCCGTACCGTCCGTAGCTAGCTACGGGCGGTACTGGAGTAGATTGCAAGAGTTTCATTTGCAACTAGGGGGTTGTCCTATTTTTGAGCTCTTCGAAATGCACTTTCCTGTGTTTTACGGCATTTAAAATCAGACTTCAACTGGTGGTAAACTGTGATCTATGTAAACTCCGTGGCTGAACATATGCATGTATGTGAACAGTATACACTAACCATAGTTCGTATTTGATCCCGTCAACACAGTGCGTATGTGCCGTGAAACACGGTGCCGTGAAACATTTTTGATATCCAGTCAATACAATTTTTGCATTTTACAGCCATTTGAAGGTGTTGACGGTATAAATAGAATAGTAGGTTAGTGCTGTGAATGGAAAAAAATATCTGGCGCGGCACGGAAACGGGATGTGCTCGGCAGAGCCTCGCCCATCCCGTTTCCTGAGCCTTGCCAGATATTTTTTCCCATTCACGGCACTAACCTACTATTCTCTATACATGTATATACATCTCCACATTATTTAAGGATAATACGTTTAAAATGTATACATATGATTTTGAATTGCGTAACTGTGAGAAAACATGCATACTATGCGGCTAATTAATATTTTTGCAAACCGCGCTCCGTACGAATTGGACTAAAGATGAATCCCAGTTTTGGGCACTTCGCTATTTTTAGCTCCAAGGGTTTGTTCTAGGGACATACTATCATCATCGCACAGTCCTCGTAGCACAGGACAATTCGGCATGTTTTTGGACGTATATGTCCGGGTATGTATAAGGTCTTCGAGCCAATTTCCACCGTTAAATATAAGCTAACTATCTACAGTCGCTCACAGTATAAGTGCACAGATGAATGTCGCCTAGCCGGGATGGTAAAATGATTAAACATTCTCTAATTATATTTAGAAACAAGCAGAAAATCAGAGAAATACAATTTAAATGAAAACAAAAAAAATTAAAAAAATGCCATGAAAGTGATCGCGTCTCAGGAATCCAACATGTGTTTTTTTTTCGCTTCGTGCCCAGTTAGTGACATAATTATGTCTCTGTGACATACTTATGTCACTCAATCGCACCATTATATTCGATCACATTCCCTAAAACATGCGTTTATGACTTTCTGCTGGTTTCTAAATATATTTAGGGAACTTTTTAGCATTTTACAACTCGTTATTAATATGTGTATAACGGTATAAGTCTCTAACCACAAAACAAGATGAACACGTGCGTCTTTCATCATTGGACGGGAAAGCCAACAGTCGTTAGAAGAAATTGGAAATATGTTGCCACTTGTGTTACCAATGGCCCTCTACGTTCAACGAAACGAATACATCTTACAGACGGCTGGAATTAGTTGCCAAAATGAGAATTATGAAGTGGAAAATGAGAACTATGAGAAAACATGTTTCACACATGGATCGACTGGTGACAATTGGTACCTTAAGACGTTTGTAACCAGTATATCGTCAGACCAGCCATTATATTTGAATGTAGTAATTATAATATTGATACTTGATTGAAGGCGTCATTTGGGAGTTAGCCCCCTTATTCCACTGACGCATTCTTTGAACAGATGGTCAGTATGTTGGTGCCATATCGATGGTCTAGTAACATAAGGTCGTAACTGCTATGCTAAAGCATAGCAGTTACGACCTTATGTTACTAGACCATCGATATGTTGTGTAGATTTCGGTGGATTTCGTTGGTTTTGGGTAATTTACATAGTTACGTGCAACTACCAATGCTCAAACATTACACAGGACAGAAATCGCCAATTGATCTATATTGCTCATTAGAAGCATGACAGGTGTTTCATTGATGGCTTGGCGAAGAGTGTATCCTGATCCGCACAGTCTGATCAGGATCCACACTCTTCGCCATGCCATCAATGAAACACTGATCGCAAAACCCATAAGCCCCATTTCTCCAGTCACAGCCACATATAGGTACATTGTAAGGGACAATAACCTGGGCTAACAGACGCACACATCTAGTAGACCGTACGAGAGATAACACCGACGTGTTTGAACAACCGACACGACAAAGAACTCTGATAAAACTGCCAAAAGAGTCGGTAGCAGTCGACAGTAAGTTTCCGACTAATCAGATACAATGTGGTTACGTAAATGATCACAGGCAAACGTCAGATTATATCCCGTTTATCTATGCAAGGCTCCAGCTAAGTTTTGTATTTAAAGAGTATCATATTCCATTAGACTTCAAATTGAATGCATAGTTTACTTCTACAACTGTATCATTGATTTTCTTCCATAGTGAAAAGGGAACAAATGATACAAAAATAAAACAAATTTAAAAATTAACTTATTTGAGCCGCAAAAAGCAAACTTTTGCAGCTCAACTAAGTAAATTTTCAACTTTGCAACTTTGAAACTCAATGCGTATTTTCACATTGCTGTGAATATTTTGTACACCCACCTTTGATACTTTGTACTCCCACGTATTCTGCTAAAATAAATACGCCAATACGCGCCTTATCTGGAGCCCTGTTAAAATGATACAGGATGCTATCTCGGCATACACAAATAAACTTTTAGACATCCCATAAACCTTGCTGAAAGATATCGATACATGTTATACGTGTACATGAAACATTCTGAATAAGATGTGTCAATCATAATCACAGTTGAAAAAAAAACGCGCAGCCGGGATGGTAAAATTGTTATTTTCCCCTAATTATGCTTAGAAACGAGTAGTCAGAAAAATTAAAAAAAATGTCATTAAAACAAAACCGCCATTAATCACTGGCCGTGCCTTTAGTGGCGTTTGTATTTTTATGGCACATTTTATTAATTTGACTTTTTATTGGTTTCAAAACGTATTTTTGGAAATTGCAACCATCTCTGTGTTCGCATGTGTTAACTTATAATTGGGAAAGGCACCTCTGGATCCACTGTGCATGCTGGGAAATTTGCTGGCTATAAATATTTCAAAAATAGCAATGACAATTCATTACATTTTTTTTATTTCTCCCTATACATATCATGAATATGTCTTGGAATTTCATTAGAATTGAGTCCGGAGAGTGAAATAAAAATAAAAAACATACTCGTAACTTGTTGGATGCTATTTTCACCGCTAGTATGCAAAGAGTTAATCACACCACTTCGCAGATAAACTGGCACAGAGACATTCCATAAAAATTCCTGAAAGATATCGATACATGCTCTATTATTAAATGATTTTCGACAATATACTGAACATTTCTTCATTAGAAAAAATCTATAGGCATTACCTGATATATTCTAAACCCTCATTTCCCGCTCCATAGCATGTCTTTTACCGAGTGTAATAAGGCAACATGCACTTCATTGGGTGATTGGCGAACATATTTGTGGTTTTTGAATTTCAGTATGTTTCTTTTTGTAAAGTGTGAAAATTCCTTCTCTATACAGCATCTATCTTTTTTTTCGCCCACTGTTGATTGAATGTTATACGCTCGTATCATTTAAAAGTTTAAACTGTATTTATTTTAAAACGATTAAAACAGGCGTAAGAACACTTTATACAAATGCTTTCGTCAGCACAGATGGATGCGTAAACATGTTCATTAATGTGAGAGGAAGCCCCCGGCTTTTGTCTTTCCTCCCTTATCGGACCGCCGATTTTTGATCGTCATCTACACTGGTCACAAATCCCATGAGCCCCATTTATCCAGTCACAGCCACGTATTAATTCGTGTATCGGTTTGTAGGAGAGGCACACGGTGGCAATAGGTGCGAATGTTTATGTATGCCAAAAATCAGAGGACAACAAACTGTTCGAAAATAACGCACGCATATCTACAACTACCTGTATTAAAGGTACGTGTCCACTCAGTAGGCACAAAATGTTCTGGTTTTTTTTCCAGAGACATCATCTGAGACATTTTCTGGCAAAATAAATAGAGAATAATAGGTTAGTGCCGTGAATGGGAAAAAATATCTGGCAAGGCTGAGGAAACGGGATGGGCGAGGCTCTGCCGAGCACATCCCGTTTCCGTGCCGCGCCAGATATTTTTTTCCATTCACGGCACTAACCTACTATTCTATTTATCCCGTCAACACCTACAAATGGCTGTAAAATGCAAAAATTGTATTGACTGGATATCAAAAATGTTTCACGGCACCGTGTTTCACGGCACATACGCACTGTGTTGACGGGATAAACATTCATTCACCATTACCCATTTCCACACTGATATTAGGGGCGATAACCTTGTTTCCTTAAAATGTTAACGGACATTACTATTTATTTTCTGTATTTGTTTGTGTACTCTATAATCTGTCAAAATAATTATTTTTTTCAGGTGACTCATTTAATTAGTATAAATAATTAAAAAATATCATGCCTCATTTATATATTAAAAAATAGCCTGATACCACCGTGAGTCACTATCAGTAAAATAAAAAATACTAAATGATTATATCTGTATAGCGGGCACTCGTAATTTTTATAACTGGTGGAATAGTGACACAATTATACACTTATTTAATTCCTATAAAGAACATTTTGTGCCTACTGAGTGGGCATGTACCTTTAACCCTATCAACACTACACTACATCACTCTTTAGCAGTGTTTGCAAACAAAGTAGATCCAGATGAGCCGGCTCGTATAACGAGCCGTCTCATCACGATCTTCCCTTTTTTGCAAGTAATTAACATCATTTTGTCATTTGTGACTATTGGATTGGTCCTTAAAGTAATATATCGCAGTTAATTCCAATTATTAAGGGTTGAAATGGTTAATGTTATCAGTTTACCCGTGCACTTTGTTCAGGCGGTGACATAGAGGACATTGCATCATACATTTTGAATAGCGGGAGTGTGCGTGTTTTTCATGGACGTCGACGGTTATGCGTGTATTTCACGCCATTCAAACATGTACAATGATCAACGCGCTGGATAGCTCTGCATATATATTGAATGGCACACTTTTAATTTTTGGGAATCAATCGACGGAGTATCCATTTAAGCTCACTGATCTCTAATTCTGAATAAACGTCATACTGTATCAGTCTGTCGGCTCATTATCAGATATAGAAAGTAAAAACTACGGACATTAAGACATTTACTGTGAGAAGGATACACTTATAGGTTATTTTATTTGTATGTGGATATATGCACGAGTTCGCAGCGTGCGGTATTGCGCGACTTCAGGAGTGCTTTATATCGT
This sequence comes from Conchocele bisecta, assembly GCA_029237695.1. Lineage (NCBI taxonomy): Eukaryota > Metazoa > Mollusca > Bivalvia > Lucinida > Thyasiridae > Conchocele > Conchocele bisecta. Next base: position 38,324,274 of record CM055276.1, read on the forward strand.
TGCGCGGCGCAACGAGTGGCATATATCCACATACAAATCAAATAACCTTTTTATACTACATGACCAATAATGTATATGCGCCTACAAAAGTACAACAATATAAATAAAATAAACAAATTAATGATGATTTAGAAGGAACTATTTTACGAGATGAAACGTAGTTCCGGCACTGACCAACATCAGTGTAGTACCCCAGCACTATTTAGCCCATTCGAGTTTTCAAACTTGTGAAACGGTACCCAATACAGTCACAGGTTGCAGTAACGGACCAAGGTCTAAATACATTAAATATACCTAATAAAAGTTAAATAAGTGATAAATAATAAGTTAAAACAGGTTTTTTTACTGCCTGTTATAACACATTAATGTGTCACATTGTTTACACATCGTCTGGATGAAGTCAAACCCAAAACTGACATAGTGGTACACACATTGAAAATTCATTTAACACATTGTGACGACCCCCAAAATCACCGCGGATATTTTTGTTGCTTGCGAACAAATTCGCGCCTCACGGACTCGTGAATATATTCGCGGACATATTCGCTCGTTGCAGACATATTTTCACCTTTCATGCCTCCCATACGGCTTCATTCCCCACGGCGCGGAAACCGTGATCCGATCACAAACAGGTTGCAGACGGAATGTGGTTACTGGTTTTTACACGTTTCTGATTGATTTAGTGGCAAGGTAAATAATAACAAGCTCATACCGAACCAATATTCCAACTCGACACATACAAAACGGCTGTGCTAACAGGTTAACGCACGGTGCTTCAGTGATAATACGTAATTCATGTGTTGGAGCCATGCTCTGACTAAAGCGCACTTTACTATTCAGGGGGCCGTTTCACTAAACTTCGTACGACTAAAATGTTCGTAAGTGCAAAATTATGATAGTCTGTAAATTTCACATTAACAATGTTTTCTTGTAAACAATTATTGGATTTACATTTATTGAGCATAGGCTGCATATGCAGCCTATGCTCAATAAATCTTAATCCATCAATTGAAATTTCCAGACGATCTTAAATTTGCACTTACGAACATTGTAGTCGTACGAAGTTTAGTGAAACGGGTCCCAGGTGCGTAGCAACATTGAGATAGAGTTCCATAATTGGGCGGCATAACAAGGCCTAATACAGCGGAACCTCTGTAAACCGAACACCCAGATAACGTCTGTGATCTTATCTTTGATGGGTTTCCTTGTCATTTATATCAGATTGACAATGCCTGTCCATGATCGCACAGCACACACCGATGGCTCTGCATAATCAAAAGCCTGGGGACCTCACAGGGCGTCCGGTTTAGAGAGGATCCACTGTACAACATATTGTATGACAGATGTATTACTCCAGTAGCCGGAAACTTAACATGTCCTAGCTTGGCGCTAGGACTTTGAATTAATAGCCAAACTTATCTCTAGTATCGACAAAAGACAATACAATTTCACAGTTACTCCAACATTGATTTTGTAAAAAAATATAGTAAGTACTATTGAAATAATTTCTGATTTTTTTAGTAGCCAAAGTGTCCATTTCTGAAATATTGGTAGCCAAATGTCTATTTCAGTAGCCAAACGGCTACTGCATTTTTTTTTGGCTACTGTGGCTACCAGTAGCGTCAACCTAGATTTCTAGATTTCTAGGTTGGCGCTAGCCGCTGTAGCCATTTGGCTACTAAAAGTTCAGAAATAGCTATTTTGGCTACTGAAAATTTCAGAAATTATTTGAAAAAAGTAACATGTTTTACAAATATTGGAGTAAATGTAAAATAGCATTTTTTGTTTGGTTCAAGCTAACAGTTTATTTTGGCTACTACAATGCAATTTAAAAATCCTAGGGCCTGGCATTCACAACGCTATAGTTATTTTTCAGTACTTAAACATGTCCTTTATTAATTCCCATTGTTTCCCAGGCAACTTAAAGATAACAACTAACCTTTACCCATGTGTTTTTGTCAAATGTTTTCAATTGCTCCGACGATTTGGCATCTGTATCAACGTGCAGTATGCAGGTTTTTGTGGCAAATTGTGTTTCCATTGTAAGTTGATAGTCCCGATACAGCACTGACACATGTACAACCACACAATAAACACAGACAGACATACAAACAGGGACACTATAGTCTGTTTCACGAAAGCTGCCCAAATTTTACGGCTATATGGACAATTCAAAAACAATATTATTTTGGATAATATTAAATTAAAGGAAAATTTAAGAATGAGCCTTCTTTTTATTTCGTGAAATTTGGTCAAATATTGATTTTATTGCGAAAACAAAATTTCCCCATGTTAAATCCCCATAGACATCTTCACGGAGTGAAGATGTCTATGGGGATTTAACATGGGGATTTTTTTTTGAATTTCAGAAATACTGGACCGATTTTTAAATTTAACTTTTGTTTTCTTAGTTAGATCATATCCAAGCTATCTAGTCAGGTTTCGGAGTCATATCCAATTTTTTTCGTTTTTTGACTCCTCCCACACTCCCTTACCTCTTTTTCCCCCATCACCCATGTTAAATTCCCATAGAGAAATCAATTTTTCGTAATAAAATCAATATTTGACAAATTTCGCTAAATAAAAAGAAGGCTCATTCTTAAATTTTCCTTTAATTTAATATTATTGAAACAAATATTGTTTTACTTGCAAAAAGTGATGAGACGGCTCATCACGAGCCGGCTCATCTGGATCTACACTTTTTGCCAATTCCACTATACATGCCTGTGCTGTTGAACGGGTTAAACTACTTTTTTACTAATTGGTTTCATCACATTTTCGTCATATCAGAGGCGCAATATAATTTCATAAATAACGCCATTTACGAAACATATTGCATTTTTCGAAATGAGTATCGGTGGAAAAAGGCCATGCGATGATGGAATTAATTCCAGAGCCAAGCGATTCAGACGGATGTTATACTTACCTTTTAATTATTTTCTATAAATAAACCAACAGGTGGAAGTCAATTCCTTAATTTGCGTTCTTAGTTTTAATTAAATAGTAATAAAACTCTCAAGTGGAAACCGTGATGAACCCGCGGCCGAGATAAAGGACCTTACTACACACGCGACCAACGTAAACCATTTAGGGACCATGAACAACCTCCTATTGAAGGAATATCGGCTAGTAAAGGTTCTGATACTACGCTAATGTATTTTATGTATCATATTTCTCAGACTCGACTAGGAAACGCGTAGGAATTCCGAGGCAATCCTCGGAATTCCTACCGTTTCCGAGCCGAGCCTGACTTCATGTGACGTCGTTCAAGCAATGAAACATCAATGAATGTAGTTTTGTATTCCGGATTGACTGTGATGCATTGTATCAGAGTCAATGCCATTCTGGCCACAGAGTCAATATTTCGGGTTCCGTTCCGCCAAAACGGCCCGTGAAGTACACACTCCAATATGGCGTCGAAAATAAAATTTACGGGAATCTCCGAGGGTCCCGAGTGAGTCAATGCCTGATATAACATTGTGTTGTCAGCCAGTGCGTGTTAAGTCAATGCGCAACTAGGTACAGCAATGGTATCAGAAGGCACTATTGCCTGATTTATCCCGTTAACACAGTGCGTATGTGCCGTGAAACACGGTGCCGTGAAACATTTTTGATATCCAGTCAATACAATTTTTGCATTTTACAGCCATTTGTAGTGTTGACGGGATAAACAGAATAGTAGGTTAGTGCCGTGAATGGGAAAAAATATCTGGCGCGGCACGGAAACGGGATGTGCTCGACAGAGCCTCGCCCATCCCGTTTCCTGAGCCTTGCCATATATTTTTCCCATTCACGGCACTAGCCTACTATTCTCTATCTATTTTCCTTATTTCTGAACCAAAGTATATGTTGTGACCAGGCGAGACGGTTCAAATGAATGGTCACAACATATACTTCTGATGAGAAATAAAGAAATTCTTGAGCCTTGCCGGATATTTTTTCCCATTCACGGCACTAACCTACTATTCTCTATATATTATCCATTTATCAGGTTGTATGAGCATACGTAAGTCCATAAAGAGGTCAAATTGTGATGTGTGTATGCATTTCTTTTCGAGGAAGTTGCGATGTGACGTTGGGGTCAGAATGAACCCCGGTACCAGGGGCCTGTTTCACTAAACTTCGTACGACTAAAATGTTCGTCAGTGCAAATTTAGGCTCGTCTAGAAATTTCAATTGTATGGATTTACATTTATTGAGCATATGCAGCCTATGTTCAATAAATGTAAATTCAATAATTATTTACAAGAACACATTGTTAATGTGAAATCTACAGACTATCATAAGTTTGCACTTACGAACATTTTAGTCGTACGAAGTTTAATGAAACGACCCCCAGTTAATTATATCGAGAGACAGATTCGCATAAGCAATTTGCTTTCTAGTCAAATAAATAACACGCTAACCCAAGGTGTATGATCACGTGGTACCAACAACAACAACAAGTACTGAATTTCCAGAATCCATCCGATTGAAAGTACGTATTCTTTTATATTGTCCTTATTACGTAACGGATTTTGATGAATTATGGCGCATCAAACGCCTCTTGTTAAGTTGCATTTGGTGGTCTGTGTATTTTCGCCCAAACTTCCTGTCGTTTTAGCGAAGAATCGATTTCCATGTCTCCGACACGGAAATCGATTCTTTGCAAAAACGACATAAGTCTGTGCCAAACTCACTGGACCACAAAATGCATCTCATGAATACGCGTTTGCTGCGCCATATTTCATCAAATTCCGTTGGATATTAAGGAAACTATCAAATAATACTTACTTTGGAGTGGGGGCGACGTGATCATGCACCTTGTAACCGCTACGTACGATGTTACTTCGCTAAGGAGAAGCGTGAAGGGAGCGACCCAGTAAGCGGACTGAAACCGTGGAATACATTGCTGTATTTGCTTTCTTATGAATTCCAAGCATAATAACCCGAATTTTGTTCTCGATTCACATCATGTACATCTCATGGTAAATGTCATATGAATAAAATAAGTTTATACTATTAATTATATGCAAAACGTGGCCAAATGCCGTACTTGTTTGGTCCATATTTCCGTTTGGTTCCCCTGTGCAATCGGTTTATAAATATGTCAAAGCGTGTGCTATTTATTTAGATGTTACCAGGCAAAAGCCAACGTGATCGTTATCCAGGCAACGAGCATGTGCTACGTGCTGTAGCGGTGTTCAGCAGACACATCAGTCACAGTGCAATCTGATTTCGATTCGGCAATTGTGGCTGTGACTGGAGAATTGGGTGTATGGGATTTGTGACCAGTGTAGCTTCCAATCAAATAACACACTCATGTAGCCTGATAACGATCTATATTGCTTGTTAGAAGCATGGTGTGTGTTTCATTGATGGAATAGCATAGCGAACAGTGCATATCTTGATCAGACTGTGCGGATGCACAGGCTGATCGGGATCTACACTGGTCGCAAAAACTCATAAGCCTCATTTCTGCAGTCACAGCCACACTTACATTATAAAAAACAACATGTGTGCCGGAATTAAAACCCTGATTAGATAAACACCTGGCTCATTTCGCATACAAATAATGTGGTCGTCATGAGAAATACAGCGATGATCATACACGAGTGAGATTTAATTTAACGAGGCCATGCCGAGTTTCTTATAAAATTAGTCAACGAGGTTAATCAATATCAAGTTAATATTCACAAATGTTCAATATAATGTATGCATACGCACACCATCGTACTCTGAACCAGTACAGATAAACCTAACCGTTAACGTGTTTTCTGTAGCCGTCAAATTCACAGGTTCTTGAAGAACGGTTCATATTTCGGTGTTTTATGGGTTATTTCGGTATCTCTGGTGGTTTAGGTGCATTGTTACCAACATGCAATTTACGTCACCTCCCGCATTTACACGTATACTAGAAGCATTTTGACAGTATAAAAGGGGCCGGAAAGTTTGGAACCGTCGTGTGAATTGATTGAGCATTGTTAGTTGCACAAAATTATGTAAATTACCAAAAACCAACGAAATCCACCAAAATCTACACAAAATCCACCAAATATACCCATATGACACCAACATACTGACCATACGGCTCTCGACGTAATTCCATGGCTGACCTTTGAGGGGAGTGTGGTTTGGAGTTTACCAGACACTTTTAAACATTGCACGTTTTGTTATCACTCAGTATTGGTGAAATATTTAATACTATATATGTTCAACCTATTTATTGGAGGATAAGAGAGGGTGTGTGTGTGTGTGTGTGTGTGTGTGGGGGGGGGGGGGGGGGTATTAATACCATTTTCCGTCCGTACGCGTCCGTCTGTGTAATATTAAAACAATCAGATTGCTTTTTTACAATAGTTGTACTCGAACTTAAGCTGTTTGTATGGTGCACGTGTATGGGTTCACATATAATACCATGCTAGTATATTTTGAGATAAAGTTTGTCAGGCAAGGCTAGGAAACAGGTGGGAATTACGAGACTCGCTGAGGAATTCCTACAGTTTTCGAGCCGAGCATGATAAGCTTGCTATGTCCAAACAATAACATGGTATTCTATTTATCAGGTAACGTTTCTGCATGAAAACACACATTCTTGGTTTGATCTGTTTCAGCATTGACGGTGAAGTACATCACTAAGCGATTCATTATGGAGTACGACCCGTTTATAGGTAAGTACGTTTACAAATGAGACAATCCATGGGAAAATATGCGATTTGTCATGAGATATTTTTTAGTAAATCACGTCCAAAGTAGACGAAATTTTCAGAGCAAATGCGGAATTCATATTATGCTATATTTAGCCATTGGCTAGCATAACACGGAACATGATAAATAGAGAATACCAGGCTAGTGTATTTCGATATCAAGTTGATCAGGCTCGGCTCGGAAACGGTAGGAATTCCGAGGCAAGTCTCGGAATTCCTACACGTTTCCTAGCCATGGCTGATACACGTGATATTAAAAATAATACACAAGTCTGGTATTCTCTATTTATCAGGTACTTCGCTGCGCATTGACCACATACACGGTGACTGGAAACAAATGATGTATCAGGCAATGATCGTTGATACAATGTATCATGGTCAATCTCGATTAGAAAACAACTTTTGCGGACGTTTCATTGGTCCAACGACGTCACGTGATGTTACCGAATAACGCCATGCAGTATAATGTCGGACCGCAAAGAATTCAGTGTTTGTAAAACGAAAGCCAAGTTATATCTCATAATATGCATCTAATTAGTGATGTAATGCAGATTGTTGCAAAGAATAATTAGACATAATTGCCGCACCCGCTGGTATATTTATTAATTTGTACGTCGGTTCCAGCATTTGCGGAACGCGGGGTGTCTAGTTGCGAAGGTAACTCTTGTAATCTACTCCCGTACCGTCCGTAGCTAGCTACGGACGGTACGGGAGTAATTGCAAGAGTTACCGTTCGCAACTAGGTGGTTGTCCTATTTTTGAGCTCTTCGAAATGCACTTTTCTGTGTTTTACGGCATTTAAATTCAGACTCCAAATGGTGGTAAACTGTGATCAATGTAAACTCCGTGGCTGAACGGGGTGGGTGGGGGAACCCCACCCCACCCCCCCCCCTCCAGATCAGCCCCTGCAGGGTTCGTACATTTATTTACAGATTCAGTGTTGAAATTCACACGTGTGGTAGATCTTCCATGTGTTTCCACTAGGATAAATATATCCAGTTATTATCATGTTACACAATTTAATCAGCAAGTACAAATTATAAACAAGCTTTGTCTGGCAAAACCCCGAACATACTGTCATGATTCATTAGCTGTTCGGTAATAACATGTTTATTGCAGCTTCTAATGCTATTGTTACTCTGTGACTGAAGAAACAGCGTTCACGCCATTTGTAGCCAGACCTAGTTACTGTGTAGGTACCCATGTAGCCTGATAAATACCTTCATCAGGTAACGAACTGTTTCATTCGCCTGATCAGTATCCTATCTCACCAACATTGCAAAGTATACTTGTCTTGCTAAGTACACTTTGAGGGAGAAATTTTCAATTGAAGGATCAATTTATTAATTTGTATTATACTGAATTTATTACATTATCACAGCCATAATGACTGTGACAATGTAATAAATTCAGTATAATAATTCTAGATTAATTAATTAATTAATTAATTAATTAATTAATTAATTAATTAATTAATTAATTCATTCATTGCATTCGTTCGTTCGTTCGTTCGTTCGTTCGTTCGTTCGTTCGTTCGTTCGTTCGTTCGTTCGTTCGTTCGTTCGTTCGTTCGTTCGTTCGTTCGTTCGTTCGTTCGTTCGTTCGTTCGTTCGTTCGTTCGTTCATTCATTCATTCATTCATTCATTCATTCGTTCATTCGGCTTATATTTAAGGGTGGGATTTGGCTCGAACACCTTCCATACCCGGATAATTCTAGATACTTTTAATGACCATATACATGTATATGCAGTTGTTAGTTCTATATGAAATAATGCATTTCGGGGAAAATAAAGATTACTCCCTCAAGGTATACTTGCATGATGCATTTTTCCATCGTCTAGCATATATTACCTGATAAATCGAATACCAAGTTTCTGTATTTTGATACCAAGTTTATCAGACTCGGCTTGGAAACGGTAGGAATTCCGAGGCTCGCCTCGGAATTCCTAGGCGTTTCCAAGCCTTGCCTGATACACTTGATAGCAAAAAGACACGAACCTGGTATTCTATATTCATGTATACTGTTAGAAGCATGTCACGTGCAATGACTGGCGCACGAAATAGAGGCCATAATCACCATCCCTGCAGTCATTGTCACACCTACCACGATGTCTCTTCGACGATAATGTCTTGTTACAAAAGTACATCTCACCAATTACCCAAGATGCGGCTGCTAACGGAATACGTGTTGTTATTATTGCATAATTGAATTATAGCACCACCAGGTATGCCAATAAATAATACGCCACGCTTTGCAATAAATCAAGTTTATTTGGAGGTTAACCGCGAATCGTATCCGGCGTTATCTCGATCCTGTTGCTGGTTCCAGGCCTTTAGTATCATAGAGGGTGTGTTCCAGTCTGCAGAACAGGCGGTCGTTGACTTCTGGCTCGACTCTGTTGCTAGTTCCAGGCCGGCAGAAATATAAATAGAAACTACTGTCTGTTCCACATTTTTCTGCTGACGAACTTTTGGCTATTAAACATATTAAATCTAATCAAAGTACTGAAAGTACTGAACATAGGGTACTACAAGATTAAACTAGATTGATTGATTGATTGATTGTTGGTGTTGCAGTTTCATTAACCCTTAAAGGTATATGCCCACTCAGTAGGTACAAAATGTTCTTTACATCAGAGACATCATCTGAGACATTTCCTGGCAAAATAAACATTCATGCGCCATTATCCCACGTACTGATTGCCATTATTATACATGTTATATCAGACGTAAATTTACACACTGATATCAGGGGCGATAACCGTGTTTGCTTAAAATGTTAACGGACATTACTATTTAATCTTTGTATTTATTTTATGATGTGCAATGATCATACTTTAAAATCTGTCGAAAATATTATTTTTTCAGGTGACGCATTTCTTTAGTATAAATAATTAAAAAATATCATGCCTCATTTGCATATGAAAATAGCCTGATACCACCGCGCATCACTATCAGTAAAATAAATATTACTAAATGATTATATCTGTATAGCGGGCACTTGTAACGTTTAGAAACTTGTTACATTTTTTTTGTCGTATTTCAGTACTTGCATTAATATGGGTATTAATATAAGCTGGGTGTGTTACACTGTCATTAATGTGCTCCCTGACTGTAAGTTATCACCTTAAATACTGACTTACTGACCCCCTTCCCTGAACGTAGAATTGACACTTATGTTGGCGTGTATTGGCCACCATAGACAAATGTCAATCAGGCCGAATTCAGGAATGTTACTAAAATCCACTGTAAATCCATCGATAGAGCCTCGGAGAGAGAATGAGGATTAAACATCAGTTAGACCTACACGTGCGAGTTTTGTTTCGCACAGGCTAGGTGTCGGGTGAGTTTAAAAATAGGCTGTCGGAAGGTCAAACTTGATGTAGTTTGTGTGTTAAACGCGTCGCTTGTTTCGGAGAGTATTCGGAGGGGAGTTAACTCTGTTACTAAATTTAGCGATGACCGCACGAGTTGTGCTGCAAATGGGGGCAAATCACGCGCAACAAAATAATCCGATGTATTTTTGTACGTAGAACATCCGTTGTTGATATTGTGCAGTGCAAGTAATTTTTCATAATATTATTTTCTATTAGCGGTTGCGTATGCCAGTTAAACGTTGAGTAACACAATGCATTTTGTTGTTATGGTTATTCCAAGATATCACTACGGACGTGCCCATCGAGGGGGGTCTGGGGCGTGGCTAACTGTCCGACGCGATTCCAATACATAGGCTACCCTATGTAAAAACTATTTAATTGAAAGCACTTTTTCATCAATAACAAAAAAAGTCACCCTCCCCAAATATATGACTACAGAACATCGTTACAGACAGAAATTTCGGGTTACGTCGAACCTAGACTTGTCGGAGGAGCCCTTAGACTGTCTGAATAAGGCATCATCGTTCTTTTCCCCACTTCTCTATGACAGACAAAATCCCAAGTTTGACAGACCGACCACACGCCGTGGTACGGAAACTTACAAGGGACATGGTATTTTTTTTTATATTTCGTTCCAACGACATAGCATCTCGTTTCCACGAGCTATTGTCTCACTCTCACGACTAACTCCAGTAGCCTATTTCATCAACATTGCAAAGTATACTTTAGTAGCAAAGTATACTTTGAGGGAGAAATTTTCAATTTTATGATAAATTTATTAATTTTTATTATACATGTACTGAATTTATTACATTATCACAGCCAATTTTGGCTGTGATAATGTAATAAATTCAGTATAATAATTCTGCATAGTTGTAATCATCAAATATATGCAATCGTTAGTTCTGCATGAAATAATGCATTTCGGAAAAATCAATGATTGCTCCCTCAAAGTATACTTTGCTAGGAAAGTATACTTTGCAATTTTCATGAAATCGGCTACAGATGTTGAACAAAACATGTTGAACAGGGGGCCGTTTCACTAAACTTCGTACGACTAAAATGTTCGTAAGTGCAAATTTAGGTTCGTCTGAAAATTTCAATTGATGGATTTACATTTATTGATCATAGGCTGCATATGCTCAATACATGTAAATCCAATACTTGTTTACAAGAAAACATTGTGAATGTGAAACTTACAAACTATCATAATTTGGCACTTACGAAGATTGTAGTCGTACGAAGTTTAGTGAAACGGGCCCCAGGTGCCTATGTCATAGTTATGTACGATACTGTCTCTGAATTGTGTCTCAACCATGCACCCATCTCATCAGGGGGCCGTTTCACTAAACTTCTTACGACTAAAATGTTCGTAAGTGCAACCTTTTGATAGTCTGTAAATTTCACATTAACCATGTTTTCTTGTAAACAATTATTGGATTTACATTTATTGAACATAGGCTGCATATGCAGCCTATGCTCAATAAATGTAAATCCATCAATTGACATTTCCAGAAAATTCCAAATTTGCACCTACGAACATTTTAGTCGTAAGAAGTTTAGTGAAACGGGCCGCTGGCTTGTTACTTAGTCCCAACGGCTCCATGTTGAACTCGCAGAAGCCAATGGTACCTACGTGAAATGCGTGTGCTTATCCGACATCTCGACCTGTCAGTTGAGTACCCACTCCTCAGAACTAGTTTCTAAAAATCCGGCAAATCGTGCATCGTGTAGTTGGCCTTAGGGATGGCGTATGTGTTGTTCACTGTGCTATTGTTTAGTCTCCGGAAGTCTACGCAGAACCATATCGTGCTGTCCTTCTGTCGTGACAAGACCACGTTCGATGAATATGGACTGTCACTATGTAATAATTCCAGCACAACAATATTTACACAATTCCCTAACATTTGATTGGTCCGTAGCAAGTCTCTGTCCAAAATTTATATCCCAGTAAACTCCAACGCCGAACTACTTTCCGTAACCGTGAGGCGCAGTTAAAATAATTCTTAAGAAAATGGAAAATAAACACATTTTTCTTGATGAATTTATTTCAAATGCTGGAATTATAAGGAATGAATGGCCTTTTTGTGGAATTTATCGGGGATATAAACTTGGTAAAGTCGCGGGAATACTGGACGAGGCCTTAAAAGAATTACAATTTTCGAAAAAAACAAAACAAATAAAAATCTTTTTTTTTTTTTATTTATTTTCGAAAATTGTAATTTTTTATCGCTTCGTCCAGTATTCCCGCGACTTTTCCAAGTTTATACCCCGATAAATTCCACAAAAAGGCCATTCATTCCTATATTGTCGCTCCTATCCCCAACAGTTCTTTGCTATGTTCCCTAACATACTCCACTAGTACAGATGGTGTTTGCCTATGCGGTTCCTTAACTAAGATGACATTGCTCAGTTTAATTAGACGAGATTGGCTGATATCCGTGGCGACCTTAGAGAACACTCTGTCCCACTTTATAAAGTGTTCTCTTGTAATCGATTAAGCCATCCTTCTGGTCCTCATTCAATTCTGTATTCTCCATATTTATTCCAGCATGTTGTTTCGCCTCATTATTACTAGCAACACCCGCCGTCTGACTTCCAATCCACACTGTATCAGCCAATGGTGTGTATCCATGTGGCGATGTGACATACGTTGCCTGTGCCCACTGGCCGTTCCAAGTCGGTGCCTTTGAGACCATGTTCACTTGTACCGTTTGTTCAATGTTTTCAGATTGAACGTCACCTGAATGACCCATTAGCCGCACACCTTCGCATTTTCTCGTTAACCGTTAGAATGCGGGAACCGAAAATAGTCGTCTGCTGATAATTCATATTTTGTCTTTTCTCTCAGTAAAAACATGGTTTGGCAGCATTTTAGAATCATTTCCATTGGAAATGATTCTAAAGTGCTGCCAAACCAAGTTTTTGATGAGTAAAATGGAAAATAATATTCAGCAGACGACACAAATTAATTCAGCATAGTAAGGGTTAATATATACGGTGTGAACAATTTACTCGAAAACCGATGCATCGTATATATTGCATGTACCATGTATTCCTCTTTCACCACATAGCACTGTCATGTTTCATTTTATTTCCATCCTCTACATGATGGCCCCTGTATACTGGTTCCAGAGGAGAATACACGACGCACAATACACGCCCCCAGCCCCCCCCCCCCCCCCCACGCCCCAACCCCCCCCCCCCCCCCTCGCCCAACACCACCCGCACACACCTAGTAATGTTCAATCGTATCCTTCTCGGATACATGGATATATGTAGTGTACAGTCCGACAGCAGGTACACATGCACATTATATGTACATGTACTATTATGTCACCAATGCACCACCACTACCTACATGATCTCATATTCATTATTGTTGTGTAAATACCTCCTTATATGTGCACCACTATTCTGTATTTCCAAGGAACATGTATACGACCCCCACCCCTCTCCCTACACCCCCATAAATACATAACCTCGTCTAAGCTGAATGTTCAGGCGTTTGCACAGTACGTTAGGGTGATTCGCCCTGCGCAAACTCTTGCAAATATTCGGCTTAAACCGCAACGTGCTTCATTTAACCCTTCAACACCACAGGCCTGTATGGTGGCATTGGCAAAAAGTGTAGATCCAGATGAGTCGGCTCGTAACGAGCCGTCTCACCAGGCTCTGCACTTTTTGCAAGTAAATTTTGAGACACAAAAGCATCCCCTTTTAATAAATGTTCTAGTTTGAAAATCATTTTGTGACGATTGGATTGGTTGCAAAATTAACATATCAAAATCCATACAGTAGCGCTTTTCTGCAGGTCAACTATACGTACTATACCAATACTATACGTATACTATACCAATACGATATGTTTTCTATACGATATGCATATAATATAAACGTACGGTATGTTTGTACCGTACATACCAACCAATATCGTACAGATATACCATTCAAATCGTACGTTTATACGATTTGTATACATTTGTATAATTCTGGTACGTTTGTATCGTACAAACATACCAGATTATGGTATATTCATACCATATCCGTACGGATATATCGTATATACGAACGGATATCGTATGTTTGTATAATATTGGTATAGTACGTTTGTACTATACGATGATACGGTACAAACATACCAATATTATATGATCATACGATATGCTCATTAAATATGCCAATACTATACGATTACGATATGTATACGATATTAGTACAGTCGAACCTCCACGAACGGCCACCTCTCTACAACAGCCACCTCTCTACAACGGCAAAAATTTCAAAACGCAATGTGATGAATTGCGACCACAGTTAGTGTACGTAATTTGATCAACTTTGTGGTGGATTTTGTTAATTCTTCATCAGAACTGGCAAGTTGGGAGTGCTTTAGAATCGTCTCATTGAGACGATTCTAAAGCACTTCCAACTTGCCAGTTTTGGCGAAGAAATGAAGAAATATGCACCTTAAATGTAGCTCTGATTTCTATATGATATACCTCTCTTCAACAGCCACCTCTCTTCAACAGCCAGTTTTCAGTCTCCCCAAGGCTGGCCGTTGTAGAGAGGTTCGACTGTATATACAAATAGGTAAGAAGCTGAAAAGCGCTACTGTAGGGGTGAAAGAGTTAATGCCATCTTCTACATGATATATCCGTATACTGTATTTGCAGAGGACACGTACACGAAACACGAGGATCTGGAGAGCCAAGAGTTCACAATTAACGTTATGGACACGTACGACAAGGTCAGTGCCGTAAATTGCTTATAGCACGTTGTGGGTACATGCTCCGTTTTACACACGAAATATGGATGTTTGATTGATTGTGGACTGAGCTGCCCGGCCAATCAAATTGCCTGATTTCGGGTTGGAATTTGGAGAATGTACTAAATTTGAACTGTCCTGCCGAGACGGTTAGTATAAGTAGTAACACCATATACTTTTATAGTGCAGCAATAAAGACGATATAAAACAGTATATGGTGTTACCCCTCATTCGAACCGTCTGGGAGAGACTGTTCGAATGAGTGGTAACATTACAACAGAATAAAGAAAAAAACGTAGATTGTCAGGAAATGTATACATTTTTCAGCCAAATAAATTGCATATCATCTGTGTGAAACTGGTAAAACGAACACATGTACAAAAGCCGCCCGAAACAGGTTTGCCCCCAAAATACCTACACACCATGTCTGTTGTGCCAAGGATCTGTCAATCGGTTCGTGTACCTGTGTACGGCTTGTAGAATGATGCATTTCACATATGAACAAAATACAAATAGTTTCTATTTCAGTTTCCGGAATCGTATGCGTCAGATTGCGTACTTTCATGGTGTAACAAAACCCCGGTAATATCCAAATGTATAACTATTTGTGGCTCGTTAAAGAGGGCAATTGGTGTGTAATTGACTACATGCAATATAGATTCAAATTAAACAATATTTGTTCGTAATAAGACAATAATAAAACAACAACGTTGACGTACATTGCGTCGCTGAAAACAAATACGGTGTACCCGTGCCCAGACTATCAGACGGCGCCCACAAGGCGGTCCAGCGTGGGTCGGACCCTATAACCAGCCATATTGTGTGGATAACGTTAGCGAGCACCTTGTACACTGCCTAGCGACGGCAACATGTGGCTTTATATACTAATATTATTGTTCACACTCGTGCAAACTGGATTTCACAAATCTGCAATGAGAAGTGCTGTAAAAGCAATGTTATGCACTAGCTAGCAGACAATGAGAGCATGCTATAATGCTTCACGTATCGTGGTAGGACGAAACACTGTTTAGTTTCAGTCAAATTATTATTCCTCTTCTTCTTCTTCTTCTTCTTCTTCTTCTTCTTCTTGTTCATCTCTTCCTTTTGTACTGCCTTCCTGTTATTGTCCTATTATTCCTTATGACTTATTTGTACCTACAGGAGGACATGGACACGGCCAGGTACCTACGATGGGCGGACGCTTTCATGGTGGTGTACAGCATCACGTCACGTGACAGCGTGGACCGGGCCCGGGTCCACCTCACGGTGGTCACCGACTTCCTCCGCGGAGCCAACAAGGACTGCCCCATAGCACTTGTAGGCAACAAAATTGATCTCGAACGATACAGGTACAGTTTACAGTGGGGTCAGCGTGTAAGTGCACACACGAACGAACACGACTGGAACCAACCTGTCGTGTTCGTTCGTGTGTCCACTTACACGCTGACCCCACTGTATGGGATCACGTGGTTTCAGAACGTTTCCAATTTATGATTTCCGACGTGACGTAATATGTGACGTAATTTAGATTTCGACAGAAAATGGAAAAGCAATACTCGGATGGGAGACGGCATTATAAGCCTGGCTATTTATAAGTATGTTATTGTTCACACATTGGTTGTTCAATGTACTAAATGCTGCGGTCGATAACGCTCCCTCGCATTTAATTCCTTAATCCAATATGTGCACAATCATGAACCTGCACTTATCTATCACATGATCACGGTAAGTACATGTAGATGGCATGTATAACTATTCCACCATAGTTGCATACACATCATTGTCTCGTTTTAATTTTCTTCCCAGACAAATAAGCAAGGCAGACGGACAGGCGTTAGCCAATGAACACGATGCGACATTCTACGAATCTACGGCTGCCGAGGAATACGAATATGTGGAGGCTGTTTTTCACGGTCTCGTGCACGCGATTCAGCGAGATCGGGGCGAGCGCGGGTTTTCCTTCCAACCAGTGTTTATATCAGAGGGTAAACACCATAGACCGAGATCTCCGAGAAATATGCAAGATAAAAAAGACGATAAAAATCAGGCGAAGAAAAATACTCCTAGTTTTAAACTGTTTAATAAAACTTTTAATATATTTAACTGATTGTGTGGCACATGATATGTAGCGCGTAAGTGCACACACGAACGAACACGACAGGTTGGTTCGCTACCCACCCAAAGTGTATGTTGTTACCATTCAGTTGAACCGTCTCGCCGAGACGGTTCAACTGAATGGTAACAACATACACTTTTGATGCGAAATGAGAAAAAATGCAGACAATATTATACATTTTTTATACATGAATTACAGTGGGGTCAACGTGTAAATGCACACACGAACGAACACGACAGGTTGGTTCGCTACCCACCCAAAGTGTATGTTGTTACCATTCAGTTGAACCGTCTCGCCGAGACGGTTCAACTGAGTGGTAACAACATACACTTTTGATGCGAAATGAGAAAAAATGCAGACAATATTATACATTTTTTACACATGAATTACAGTGGGGTCAACGTGTAAGTGCACACACGAACGAACACAACCTGTCGTGTTCGTTCAACTTCGTGTGTGCACTTACACGCTGATCTTATTTAATGAATGCATGTGATTGTAAAGCTTTTTTTAAGTTTCACAAACGAGCTAATGCTTCGAAATGTACATTCGAGTACTTGCAAATTCAATGCAAATACAGAATCTAAACAACAACAACAACAACAACAACAGTAACAAACTAACAATCATAACAACAACAACAACAAAATAGTCCATGCCAAAGCGACAGTTATGAAGATATTCGTTTGTGCATAGTTAAAATGCGTTAAATTAATGTTTTTACAGTTGTATATTTATTATTTATAATTTCATAATTTCTTGATTCGCATGTGAATGCTTTATACAGTTAAGTAAACATACATGTGACGTCATTTAATCCATTGCAATGTTGAATTAATTTCTGTCGTCTGTTGTTTACTTTCTATATGCCATTTTTCTGATGATTAAAACAGGATTTGGCAGCACTTTAGAATCATGATTCGTATGTGCTTTCAACCCAGGTTTTTATTGAGAAAGAAGGCAAAATATAAAACAAAAGCAGACGACACTATTCGTTTCCATCATTATATGGGTCAACCCATTGCAATGTTGACTCTCTCGTTTCCTAATTGCAACAGAATGGAACGTAAGCCGTCAATAATTTTTCCATATTGACGTCTCGTGAGTTCATATTATAGGAATGAATGGCCTTTTTGTGGAATTTATCGGGGTATAAACTTGGAAAAGTCGCGGGTATACTGGACGAAGGCCGGAAGGCCTCGTCCAGTATTCCCGCGAATTTTCCAAGTTTATATCCCCGAAAATTTCAACAAAAATGCCATTCATTCCTTATAATTCCAGCATTTTAAATAAATTCATCAAGAAAATGTGTTTATTTTCCGTTTTCTTAAGAATTATTTTAACTGCGCCAGACGGTTACGGAAAGTAGTTCGGCATGGGAGTTTACTGGGATATAAATTTCGGACAGAGACTTGCTTCGGGCCAATCAAATGTTAGGGAATTGTGTAAATATTTTTGTGCTGGAATTATTGGTCAATGCCGGAACTACGTTTCACCTCGTTGTGTTTGTTTTATTTATATTTTGTATACTTTTTGAAGCACATATACATTATGAATGATGTACGTGTATAATAAAAGATTATTTGATTTGTACATGTTGTATGTGGATATGTGCCACTCGTTCCGCCGCGAAACGATATCAAGGTGCATGATCACGTGGTTACAACAACAACAACAACAACAACAACAACAATTACTGAAACTTCCAGCAGCGCCTCCGATTCAAGATACGTGTTATGATATATTGTCCTTACTTTGTAACGGATTTTAATGAGATATGGCTCATCAAACGCGTCTTGTTAAGTTGTATTTTGTGGTCTCGGTACTGTGTTACACAAATCTATAATTTCTGCGAATAATCGATTTCCGTGTTTACTGTCAATACTGACAAGGAAATCGATTCTTCGCAAAAACGAACGTAGATACGTGCCAAAGTCCCGAGACCAATAAATTCAGGTCATGAAGACACATTTGCTGAGCCGTATTTCATCAAAATCCGTTGCGTTTTAAGGAAAATATCAAATAATATTTACTTTTGAGTGGGCGCGCTTTCAACACTTTCAGACATTGTTGTTGTTGTGGTAACCACGTGATCATGCCGCACATTGGATATTGCGCTTCCAAATAGCGCAATATCGTACGCTACAGAACTTGTGCATATATTCACATACAAATCAATAACCATATATATATTGTACCTATTTTGAAACATGTGATGCACACTTCCAGGCGTGTTGACCTTGTCCATTGTGCATTATTTAAATTTTGTGCATTTTCTTTAATTGTGAACTGGAAAAAAACTTTGATTCGCTGCATGAGTTCGTGTATGCGATGAGCACATGCTTATAAATCCAGCACAAACATATTTACACAATTCCCTAACATTTGATTGGCCCGTAGCAAGTCTCTGTCCAAAATTTATATCCCAGTAAACTCCCACGTCGAACTACTTTCCATAACCGTGAGGCGCAGTTAAAATAATTCTTAAGAAAACGGAAAATAAACACATTTTCTTGATTAATTTATTTCAAATGCTGGAATTATAAGGAATGAATGGCCTTTTTGTGGAATTTATCGGAATTATTTGTGCTGGAATTATTTTATAAAAAACAACATGTCAATGCCAAGTTACTTTGGAAATCGGTCGATACGTTTAATAAATACCATATTAAATCATCGCACATGTTATATAGTATTTCTATCATAAGTACAGAGTCATTCATCGAAGCTGTGCCGGTCATGCAACACGTTTTGTGTAGCGGTCTCTTTTACAAACATGTGTTTGTGTTTAACACTAGCACTAGCGTGTTATGTGTTTAAATCAACAGTGTTACTACACTGGAAAACGCCATTGTATGCAATAAATGTTAAGGATTTGTGTGGTGGTTGTATTGTGAGGTTTCTTGACTTCATTCCGCAGTCTTTCGTTGAAGACCCCCTTTCTGTCTATATCCCGCCTCTGGTGATAGGGTGCTGTCTAATTCTCCTAGTATAGTTTCCGCCACCCCATCTCCCGCCAGTGTGGAAGACATTGATTGAGGTGCGGTACTAGTTGCGGGCACATAACATGCACAAATATCGGTAAGAGGGTGGTCATCCCACGTGACTTTTTGAACAAGGTACACGCCGGATTTGGTAGAAAATCGCTCGGTTCGAGGAAAGAAAATGTCAATTTCTCAGTTTATACTCAACCGATTTTGATGAAATAAAGTACACCGTACCCGCCAATACGAGTACGTTTCCTGGTTGTAAACCGCATTATGCTAAACATTATAGTTTTTCCAAACATTCTGGAACTTTATTTGTGTGAGCCTTATCCACGCTTTTCAGACTCGGGGAAACAAAGTTCCCGAATGTTTGGGAAAACCGTAAGGTTTAGCTTAATGCGGGAAAACTACTGGCATTAGCGGGTATGGTGCAGTTTATTTCATCAAAATCGGTTGCGTACAAGCTGAGAAATTTACATTTTCTTATCTCATTTTCTTCCAAATTGGGTGTGCACCTTATTCAAAATGTCAAGTGGGATGACCACCCTGTGTAGGGAGTTTTGCAGAGTTAGCCGAACTAGTTCGTTACTAGATAACACACGTGATGATCAATAACTCGTATAATAAGAAAATGCACTCAACAACACAGTTATCGTTCTTATATTTCAAACAACCATGTATGTATGTATGTATGTATGTATGGGTGACGATTCATGTCATATTTGCCGTTTCTAACGCGTTAGACTTTTAACTTTTGAGAAGTAAAGCATTAGAAATGTATGAACTACTCGTATGTAGCAAAATACACCTTTC
Organism: Conchocele bisecta; assembly: GCA_029237695.1. Classification (NCBI taxonomy): domain Eukaryota; kingdom Metazoa; phylum Mollusca; class Bivalvia; order Lucinida; family Thyasiridae; genus Conchocele; species Conchocele bisecta. The sequence goes on from CM055276.1 coordinate 38,345,019, forward strand.
TAACGTGTTACTACTCGAAAGTCTAAGAAGACTGTATGTAGGGATTGAGAACTCTTTCATATTAATTGGTGATTCATAATTCACAATTCCCATCAGCCCCATTACTCCAGCCACGGCCACATAACTATATGACTGTGATCGGAGAAACGCGATATGACATATCGATGGTCTATTAACATAAGGTCGTAAGTGCTATGCTTTAGCATAGCACTTACGACCTTATGTTACTAGACCATCGATATGTGGCCAGTCTGACTCCTGATTGTAGCAATGGCGTCTACATAGCATTTGTTAGGTTTATAGTATTGTGATAAGTCTAGCTCCTGGGGCCCGTTTCACTAAGCTTCGTACGACTAAAACGTTCGTAAGTGCACATTTAGGATCGTCTGGATATCGCAATTGATGGATTTACATTTATTGAGCATATGCTGTATGTGCTCAATACATGTAAATCCAATAAGTGTTTACAAGAAAACAATGTTAATGAGAATTTTACAGTCTATCGTAATTTTGCACTTACGAACATTTTAGTCGTACGAAGTTTAGTGAAACGGGCCCCAGATCTGTAACTGGCGAACTTTGGCTGGTAGTTTTTGTGGCCAGTCTAGCAGCTGATCTGCGATTGGGAAATAGGGCTTATGGTATTTGTGAAGCTTATTGAAACTTTGAAACTGTCATAATCTAGCTCATGGGGGCATTTTCACTAAAATTCGTACGACTAAAATGTTTGTAAGTGCAAAATTATGATAGTCTGTAAATTTCACATTAACAATGTGTTCTTGTAAACAATGATTGGATTTATAGTTATTGAGCATAGGCTGCATATGACTGTCAGTGGAGATATGGGGCCCGTTTCACTAACCGTTGTACGATAAAAGGTTCGTACGAAGATGTATATGAATGTACTTCTCACATTGACGTCGTTCACTAACGTTACCATTTTCCTCCTATACATGTCACGGTACGTAATTAACTATTGGGAGAAGATGTGTATTCGTGCCCGGCTAGCTCAGTCGGTTAGAACGATGGTACGGTAATCCAGAGGGGTTCGAGCCTCGGGTATGATATGCATCTTTCTCACCCTGTGACATTTGGCGCATAACGAGGGACCGTGGCTGATAAATACTGCCCAAAATGTACCAACAATATGGAATTCAGAGACGAATGAAATATAGAATTCGGGGATGAATTCCAATTTGGCGGGGGAGTATGTCACGGTACGTAACTCACTGTGGAGAGGAAGTGTGTATTCGTGCCCGGCTAGCTCAGTCGGTTAGAGCGATGGTACGGTAAACCAGAGGTACCGGATTCGGCACCCCGGGCTGGAGCACACTTTTCTCACCCTGTGACATATATGTACACATAATTAAAATGTGAACACTCAAAAGAAAGATTAGTCTATATCGACTGTCACTCTAAAGGTTACTGTAAAATTCAATTTTGCACTTACGAACTTCTTAGTTGCACGAAGTTTAGTGGAACGGGCCCATGGTACTTGGGGCATTTATTGCCAGTATAGCTTCTGCTTTGTGACCGTGATTGGAGAAAACGGGGCTTATGGCATATGCGGTCAATTCCGCTCATGAGATGTGACGGTGACTGGAGGAATTTTGTTTTACAGTACGAGTGGCCACTATAGTTCCTGAGACGCATGTGATTGTTACTTGGTCTGGGGCTTATGTCATGTGCATGTGGCCAGTCTAGTTCTTGATCTGAAACTTGGGTAGAGACATGCGGCTGTGACTGGAGAAATGGGGCTTATACGATTTATGACCAGTGTAGCTTCTGATCAAATATCACACTTATGTAGTCTGATAGCGATCTGTATTGCTTGTTAGAAGCATGACGGGTGTTTTATTGATGTAATGGCGAACAGTGCAGATCCTGATCAAACTGCGCAGACATATACTGGTTGCAAAGCCCATAAACCCCATTTTACCAGTCACAACCACAAATGTGTTTATGTCAGGTGTGGGTCATTGAATGGGTATTTTCTGATATGCTGTTCAAGTTCAAGTCGTTCGCCTTTAATATGTGTCACCTTAAAGCAACCCGTAGCAACTGACACGTTTTCCTGACACTGAGTTCGTCATGCATGACGTCACACTCTAAAACACATAGACAAACCAAAGACAGTGTATATTTTATTTTCTGTTTTATTTATTTCTTTACAACAACACTAATATAAGAACATGAGGAGATAAACAACTCACGAATAAGTCACGATCTAAAAATAACATGTAATGGTGGACACGTAACACAATTCAAATACTCCCGTATCGGCTATTTAAAGGGTCACGTTTACGCAACTAACACAGCTGGTGGCATTGTCTTTGTTGTCACGTGAAGACGACTTACCAAGTGGTGACGACGACATCAATTGGATACTTTTTACACGAACTATTCTCACAAATATTATACTGCTCACTAGTGGTATCGTTTTAATACGGGTTATCTCGTCTTGAGCAATTATGATTAGGAAGTCATCTCCACACGACTTTTCACTCAAAACGATCATCTTAGTGCTTTAATCTGACGAGAACAATTGTTGAAATAAACACTATAATGGGCAGTTGCGTTTTTGACGAGATTTCGTGTTATTTGTTTCGTCAGTTTAGCCTTTCTTGACCGACTAATACGTATTCTTGGCATGATAATTGTGAAGTTAGTATGAAATACATGGTGTTTTAAGACGACTTAGCTCTCACGGTATCACGTTTATAGGGATGGCAGAACTATGCTAAAATAACTTTAAGACGACTTAGCGCTCGTTATGTAGATGGCAATAATATGAGACACGCCCTTCTGGCTCATTCACTAATGTGCTTTTGCACCTAAGAACATGAACAATTCATGAATTATATTTACACAAACTGTGATATTTTCTGTAAATGACGTCGAAAGATGACGAATTCCGCATATGCTAAGAAAATTTCGTCATCTTTCGACGTCATTTACAGAAAATATCACAGTTTCTGTAAATATAATATGAATAATCGCACGTGTTCTTGGGTGGAAAATCACATGGCATGTCACGATTATGTCACCATAAGACGACTTAGCTTAGTTAAGTTACGTGGATGGCAGTAATATGTCACCATATTTATCAGACTATATAGCTTCATCACGTTATGCTATAAACGAGTACTTTGGTTATCAGATATCGCCGCGTCAGAAAAATCCCTGCGCCTCAGAGCATTTTATCGTCATGGAGAAATAAAAGCATACTGTAAACTCCCATATCAATCAAAAACGCTACCATGCAGAAATAAGTTAAATCCAATCATGTATGACGACATCCTGGTGCATTTTCACGTTTAAAGCGGTTATAGTAACTTTATAGAACATATATGAATCTGACGGCTTGATAAAAATCAGAGACGAACATCTCAAACAAAAATATATTTAAAAAATCCGCCCTGCCGCGTTACATTCCACAAACCCCGAGTCTGAGAACCAAAGTACTTTGTATGGCCTTATGTAGATGGCAAAAACATGCCACCATCATATTATGGCGATGCAACCAACGACAGGAGTGGCCATTTTGTTCGTCACCTCTGTACCTCGTATTCACAGTTGCGCCATATCATATATTTTCCGTATGTTAAGTGTCCACCTAGTTGACCAAAACCTACCTATGTATCCGGTACAAACAAACAAGGCCTTGAACAAACGAAGATTAATTTATGTTAAAAACTTCCCCAACCCTTTGCAGGGTTGAGGAAGTTTTTAGCATAAATTTAAATTTCAGCCAGCAAACTTTAGAAAAAAGAAGAAAATACTATTATTAAACTTATTAAGTGGACATGCATGACCGGATTTAATACGTGGACAAGTCCCACAATCAGTTTTTATATTACTTCACCAGTAAACGGTGTGTTTGTTTTTTCACAGAACTACTTTCAAAACCTACCCACACGCGGACGCTTAACAGAGAAAGCGCTTGCTATGGCCTTGTCACGCTTCGGTGGCTCCTTTGACGTATCGTTGCTGGTATTGATATCGTGATAAGCTCAGATATTACAAGAAAACTACTAGTACATGTATGTGTTATATATACAGTGAAACCTCTCTAAACCGGACACCCTGGGAGGTCCCCAGGGTGTCCGGTTTAGAGAGGCTTCACTGTAAATCAGACATTTGACCATTCTGAGGCATGGTTGTGTGCTTTGAAAGCAAGAACATACATTCTCATCTGGGCTAAATGGCCAAGAAAACCATCAAAATAAGGTTTCAGTAGCCTATTTCATCAACATTGCAAAGTATACTTTTCTAGCAATGTAATAAATGTATAAATAAATAATGTAATAAATTCAGTGTAATAATTCTTCATATGTTTAATCATCAAATATATGCAGTGGTTAGTTATATATGAAATAATGCATTTCGGTGAAAATAAATTATTACTCCCTCAAAGTAAAGTATGCTTTGCAATTTTGATGAAATAGGCTATATATGTTTCATCGGTGTCCTGTTTAAAGTGATTCCAATGTATAGCCTATAGGGCCAGTGTAGGCACAGATGACAGTGTGTGTCAACGTACATAAGCATGGTCCACACTGTTCGCTAACAGACGATTAAGGTAAGGCGATCTAATGCATAAGGTATGTAATACAGTTGACAAATTGGAACCTAAGGCATTTGTGAGCAGCGTTGTCACATATCAGCCTGCGAATTCACGAAGTCGGACCAGGGTATACACCGTTCACCGTTATTCGTGTTTGTTTTTATTACTTTAAAAAATGTGCCTTTTTAATTACAACACCGATAATGCAAACAGTATATATACAGTGGAACCCCACTAAATCGTACACCAACAAACACCTCTTTCATGGTCATTTATCTCAGGTGATACTGTATGTTCGTGATCGCATAGCACATACCTATGGCTCAGAATGATCAAATGCTTGATTTACAGTGAAACCTCTCTAAACCGGACACCCTGGGCGGTGCCCAGGGTGTCCGGTTTAGATAGGTTACACTGTGTCCTTTTTGAGGCTGCAGTGGTGTTCTGGCAGGAACTAGACATACATGTTATAAGCCACATGTCGTCAATCGCATATGTGAAACCAGACTGGCCGCAAATGTCATAAGCCCCATTTCTCCAGTACACAGTCCACATATATTACTTCTACACGACAGCGTCAGCTGGTGAATATTTAATAGGAAATGTTCGCATAATATTAAACGTAATGACATGCAGTTTGTCTCCGTGTCATAAACTTATATATGAGCCCAATACAGAGAACATCGTGTCTTACAGCGTGTGCAACCATCATTGACCCAGTTCAGTCTGATCACCATTCAGTCAATCTATCGACGTTTGTGGCACTGAATAACTTTGATCAGTATAATAGTGACTGTATGGGTGATCATGTCACATATGAGACTAGCCATGTGTGTTGTACATGTATCTTAGAAGATGTACGATATCTCATGAAAACTATTTACAAAATTTACGATATTTTCCGTAAATCACGTCGAAAGTTGATAAAATGTTCAGAGCAAATGCGGAGTAGTATTTGCTATTTGCTGTGAGCATTTCTTCAAATTTTGACGTAACACATCACAGTTTCTGTAAATAGTTTTCATGAAAAATCGCACAGTTTCTTAGTTACAAAATCGCATGGCTCGTCTCGTATCATGTTCACATATGCCATAAGGTCATTTATATGAGACGATGGCGTGTCCCCCGTGTAGTTTATAGTACATACCCAGTTAGTTAACGTTACGAGATTTCGGTGGGAAATAAGTTGTTTATTTTCCCAAGAGGCAATGTACCTATACCCTGTAAACATAGAAAGGTCATACTTCAACACGACGCCATTTTGGTCTTAAATAAGCGCATAGAGTGATGAAGCAGATGTAAGAGTAAACTACAAAATGACGGTTTTCCTTGCGTATCACCATCCCCGTCGAACTTAGGATCGGTCTAAAAAATTAAAAAATATGTATCGGACGCAAACTTTGCGTCCGATACATATTTGTTTTATTTTTTGGCAACGAAATAGGGAGGTAACTCACCTGTTAGTACTAAGAGAATGCCATATCGTTAGTCATGACATTAGCACATGTGAAGTTTCAAGAAGCTATTCCACAGGGTATTGAAGTTGCGGACCGTACACGAAATTGGTCTACCAGAAAAAAAACCCACCATCCTACTTCCCCCAAATACAAAGGAAGACGAGCGTGCATTATTACTCAAGGTGTATGATCACGTGGTACTAACAACAACAAGAAGTACTGACATTTCCAGAATCCATCTGATTCAAAGTACGTATTCTTGTATAGAGTCCTTATTACGTAACGGATTTTGATGAAATATGGCGCATCAAACGCGTCTTGTTAAACTGCATTTGGTGGTCTCTGTATCAAGTTACTGAGCGCAGATTAAATCAGTCATCAACGCAGGGAGATAACTAAATAATAAGATGTCATTCTTGCGGTTGACACACCTCTGGGTTGTGGTCTATGTGTGTGTGAAGTTCCATGCAAATAGTACAATGGACAGCCTGAGTCACGTTATGGACCAGACACGAAATAAGACTGCGAGGGAGATAGGTGAGTAAATAGGAAGGCGAGAGTCGTAATTTTTGTACTTGTCATATTGTGGGATCGTGGACTATGCATGTGTGAAGTTTCATGAAAGTACTCTATATGGGCATTCAAGTTACGGAGCGGATACAAGAGAGAGAAAGAGTCAGAGACAGATACATAGTGTAAGACAACTTACCTGTTATGTTCGGAATCACCCGTTAACAATGATGTTTACCGCCAGTTCCATGCCACACCAATGTATACGGTGTCATTTGATTCCAAACTCCCCAAGTTCATCCTTCCTATCTAATCTATTGACGAGATCTAGAAGTTATGGTCCCTATTTTTGCCTTTAGTAACCTAGCTTTATGAGAAGTTCAGTACGGTCATACAGCTAGATAACCAAAGACAAAACTAGAGCCGCCAGCTGATACGACGTCGTCTTCTCCAACTCTGTTCCTACTCCAGCAAATATCCATATTATTCATGTCGTCCTATTCACCTCCTGTGTCTCTGCTCCCATTCCAGCGACACATCCACAGTATTCATGTCACAGTATGCATGTCGTCCTATTCACCTCCTGTGTCTCTGCTCCCATTCCAGCGACACATCCACAGTATTCATGTCACAGTATGCATGTCGTCCTATTCACCTCCTGTGTCTCTGCTCCCATTCCAGCGACACATCCACAGTATTCATTTCACAGTATGCATGTCATCCTATTCACCTTCTGTGTCTCTGCTCCCATTCCAGCGACACATCCACAGTATTCATGTCGTCATTTTCACCTCCGTCGGCTCTGTTCGTACTCCAGCAAACAACCACAGTATTTATGTCGTCATCTTCACATTAGTCGGTTCGGTTCTTACTCCAGCAATTATCCACAGTATTCATGTCGTCCTCTTCACCTCCTCCGTCTCTTTTCCGACTCTAGCACATGCCCATTTGATCATATAGGTGAATAACTCGATGAAAAGGATGGTTGCACTTACGACTAAAATGTTCGTAAGTGCAAAATTATGATAGTCTGTAAATGTCACATTAACAATGTTTTCTTGTAAACAATTATTGGATTTACATTTATTGAGCATAGGCTGCATATGCAGCCTATGCTCAATAAATGTAAATCCATCAATTGAAATTTCTAGACGATCCTAAATTTGCACTTACGAACATTTTAGTCGTACGAATTTTAGTGAAACGGGCCTCAGAGATATAAAATCAGCCATACAAACCAAAAGTGACCATAAAGGCGTGTTATTCTCTAGTATTTTCGCCTATCAATGGTAGGCTATGGTTGGTAATCCATCATCTGTTATGACGATGGGGTTTGTCATTTTGTTGTCGCCATCCTTCGTCGTCTTTGACGTGGTATTCCGTTGCTATAGTAGGCACATGACCGTTTTTAAAACCTACCTGTCCGCGCATTCGTCTTTATAGAATTGTATTGGAACTGCAATCCTAGTGATTCTGTATCGCTGCAATAGCTCAACGCACTTACAATACGCTACTCAAGAGATGACAATGACAGAACGAAGTACGCCATTGCCCATCGTCTTGAGATACCATATAAGTGACGTCGGCAGGTTATTCATGTTTATAAGCTCCTGTACAAAATTAAAAATCAGTGCTACATGTACATTCGGCCGTGCCGAGCGCCTTACGAATTTTAGCCAACGGGTTAGATTAATATCATATTACATCAACACAAATGTTAGATTTAATTTACAACATTATGCATTGAAGCCAAATTGATCCGAATACATTGTGCCAGCGCCAGTGCCTGATATGCAGCATTTTGTTGTCAGTCAGTGTGTATTTGCAGCGATGTACCTGATAAATAGAGAATATCGATCTAGTGTCTCTTGGTATACTTTTCTAGCAAAGTATACTTTGAGGGAGTACTTTTCAAATTAAAGATAAATTTATTAATTTTTATTATACTGAATTTATTACATTATCACAGCCATTTTGGTTGTGATAATGTAATAAATTCAGTGTAATAACTCTGCATACTTTTAATCATCAAATACATGCAGTCGCTAGTTCTATATGAAATAATGCATTTCAGGAAAAATAAATGATTACTCCCTCAAAGTATACTTTGCTAGAAAAGTAGACTTTGCAATGTTGGTGAAATCGGCTACAGGTAACGTTTTATGCAACAGACTGAGCAAATATGACGAGATTTTCGCTGAAGAGAACCAGAACTTTACGTTGCGTCAATTGAAATTTGTTTGAAAGTACATCTGCGGTGTTCTAAATACCTTTAATTACGTAGATATCGATGTACGTTCTGCGACAATCCATAGTGATTAAAAGACATGTTGCCATCCAGATATCATATCTCACGCCATGAGCACAAGGTAATGCTTTCAATTAGCGTATTCACAGACAAGTTGCTCATATACGAGGTTGTTTGACACAGCCTTATAATTAGACATACTGTGTCACGATGAACACAAATCCCATAAACCCACTTCAACAAGCAGTCAAATATTCTGAATGTATCAAATAGAGCGCATCCTGCGCTGCCCGATGCAGCCTCGTTACCGTGGTTGTTTGTTTGAAAATTTCTCCTGTAAGTTTCTCGTGCACCGTGCCGTATCTTGGAGATACATTACACTCGTTTGTGCGGTGGATAATTACAGCTCGGTCGTGGCGTAGCTATAGGAAGATTCCAACCGCGATGTAATCCCTCAGATGTTCATTACCTAACTACTCGGACACGCTTTACAAGTAACATACATGGCTTCTCAAAACAAGAGTTCCTCTGAACGGGTGCAACACCGGACCCCCCCCTTCCAGATCCGCCCCTGTAAACAGTGCCCAGATATGTATGGTTTCCATTGCTGTACCGAGTTAGTAATACACCGATGTATTGGGATACTGTTTGTGTTGGGAAACCCCTATTATTGTACACAGCAAAATGTGCCTAAAACATATGAAAAACATGTGAAATTCATATGCCACACATTTTGCAGTGTAGTGTATAGGGGTCTCCCAAAACAAAGTGTGTCTGAATATACGCCTAAACATGTTAACCCTTAGCTTGCTGAATGAAATGTTGTCGTCTGCTGTTTATGTTTTATTTTCGATTTTTCTCATCAAAAACATGCTTTGACAGCACTCATTCTAAAGTGCTGTCAAACCATGTTTTTATTGAGAAACAGGGCAAAAAATAAAGCATAATAACTTATACGGTTTGCCAACACAAAGAGTGTGCCGATAGCTATGGTTACCATGGTCGTGCCGAGTTAGCAAAACAACGATGTATTGGGATAAAATTTGTTTTGGGAAACCCCTATTTTAACAAATTGCGTCTGAATATACTCTTAAACATGTTTACCTATACGGTTTGCCAACAAAACGAGTGCCCCGATTAGGAATATAACGATGTATTGGGATACAATTTGTGTCCGAACATTTAGGGCAATTACGGTATTAAATCGCTCATAATATTCCTTTTGATGAAACTTAATTATTCCCTGTTTAGTCAGTCACTTGCGAGCACCTGGAAGTGTCACGTTAGCCTATAGGATTTGTCTTCGACAGTGTACTGGGGCGAACACGCTTTTTTTGGAAGCACTCTCCTTTACAGAAGACGGCTCAGAGAGAAGTCTAAGACGAGTTCGACTACAAGGCACACGGTACCAGTAGGGATTTAGGCTACTGTAGTATGTCTGTGGTACAAGGCAATACAAATGACTGATCTAGTGTAGCATGTCAAGCAACGTTACCTCAACCTCGACCTATCAAACTTTGATTCAAAATGAGACAGTTTGACTGGCCGAGACTGAGCTCGAGAGCAGCTCAACCCTGCAGCTCAGCCACGACCAATCAGCCTTCCTGATTTCAAGCATGGGAAGGTAGTATCGGTAGCCAATTTCTAAGTCCTTATTCAGTCTGATGAACGAGGAGTGAGATCTGAAGGCAATGGGGGCAAAGAGGGGGCTAACCGTCTTTTTGAGACGCGTGATAACTCTTAAAATGTACTTTTCTCGACGGAAACCTATTAATACGTGTTAATCATGAAATCAGCAAAGGTATGTATCAGTTGCGGCCAGTAACTCTGCAATACTCCCGTACCCTGTACAAATATGTATACCTGTAATTAATTCCAGCAAGATCCGGTTGCAAGAATTACGTGATTATGGTTCAGTGTTTGATGTCGCGTCTGCACTGGTCTGAAGTAAATGAACTTCTCAATAATTCAACTTGGCGAGCGTTAGTAGGTCTCGTCTCGTCTGCGGACAAAAGGGAGATAACTGCATCGCGTACATCTTGACACGGAATAGAACACAAGTAAGGCATTCAAGCGAATGCGTGAATACTCGTTGGGAACTTTTAGTATTTTCTTTTTTTCCGCCGTGTAGAAACTAAGATAAAATTTCGTTCCTTCATGTGTGAAAATACAATGTGGGAGAACCTGATTGGTGAACCCTTAAAAGGCGGGAAAGAAATTCCGTTGTTTTATGCTTTTTTTTCATTTTTAACTTATTCGTATTTTTTTAGCAAAGGAACACGAGACTCGTCTATCGCCTATATTGTACTATTTGAAACGATTCTCATGTGCTGCCAAATCATTGAGAAAATCGAAAAATAAAAAAGATAAATTTAATTCAGCAAAGTACTGCTCAATTGACATTGACATACATGTCAAGCAATAGTACAAGTTCATTACATCTCAATATATCTGTACATACCAGTGCAATGAACCACGGCCGTATCTCGATCGTATCACGTGGATCGTTTAATAGGGACATTTCTAAAGCGCCTAGAAACTCAAATTTCGTTCTTCGTTTATACGCCACGTAGAGACGAAAAGTAAGGTTCTTAATGTTCGTCTCTACGCGACGTAGAAACAAAGGAACGTAAATTTAAAGATTCTTAATTTGATTTCGTCTGTTAACGACGAAAAGCCGAAATGTCCCTAACGAGCCACCACAGGATCGTGATTCAAGCTCCGTGAATGTGATGACGTAGCTCTCGAACTAATCCGTCTTCATTACATTATTCAGGTGCGTGTCACGTGAAGCGGATATGAGAATTCTGGTATTGATATTTTATGGCGGGAACTGTTGTCTGCGCGGTTTTCTTGTTTCATATTGTCGCCTCAGTTGACGAACAAGAATGACCAAGTTTCTGTAATAACTGTATGTTTAGCAGCGTTTAAACATCATCGAAGAATACCAAATCAATTGGTTATCCATTTTCATTCGAACGGATGACGTCAGTGATAAGTACGCCTGCACTAAAATTAATGCCGATTTCAGATGAATACCACTAATATGCATAAGTATATGCCATTGAAATAGTTAGAATATTATTTATGCAAGCTATGTTATATACATGACAGTGGGGGCGGGGGCGGGGGTGACTAAATTTCAGTACATAATGCTCATGTGACAAGGTAAATTGTGGTAATATCATTCTAACTGGGCTCTCTATAATAATAGCTGGACCTTGATCTGATGAAATAACCCTTATTTATCAGGGCTTGCGAGATTTGTTTTACAGAATCTGGGGCCCGTTTCACTAAACTTCTTACGACTAAAATGTTCGTAAGTTCAAATTTAAGATCGTCTGTAAATGTCAATTTATGGATTTACATTTATTGAGCATAGGCTGCATATGCAGCCTATGCTCAATAAATGTAAATCCAATAATTATTTACAAGAAAACAGTGTTAATGTGAAATTTACAGACTATCATAATTTTGCACTTACGAACATTTTAGTCGTAGGAAGTTTAGTGAAACGGCCCCCAGATTCTGGAATCAATCTGGAATCCTGGGGCCCGTTTCACTAAACTTCTTACGACTAAAATGTAAGCGCAAATTTAAGATCGTCTGTAAATTTCAATTTATGGTTTTACTATTGTTGAACATATGCAGCATATGCTCAATAAATGTAAATCCAATAATTATTTACAAGAAAACAATGTTAACGTGAAATTTACAGACTATCATAAGTTTGCACTTACGAACATTTTAGTCGTACGAAGTTTAGTGAAACGGCCCCCAGAAAGGTGAGTGCCACACCCCTAAATCCGCCACTGCATTCATTTACATTATTCCTAATGTGTACTTTGGCCAATTGACGCAATCTTCAGAAAGCAAGTGTTCATATGTGAAAGAACACTATCATGGTTATGGCGTTCATGTTCACGAACGGGGCTTTTCCATGGCCTCTCTCCCACGTGATCTCCGATAATCGATCGGCATCTTGAATTGCATTACTTTGGTTCGATAACGAGTGCATTCTCATGTAGATCAATGGTGACACATGAGTTTATTCAACTAACGTTTTGTAATACGGGATTTATTCGCGCCGGATGTTTGTAAAGAAAGGAGTGCGCAGCGTGGGCTGCTAAGAAGAAGTGTTTCATCTAGGAATGAAATGACGTTATATCACGTTGTAACGGCCAATATATAGAGGACGTTACATATACAGAGAACGAAAGGGTTAAGGCATGGACCTGCACATCATGTTACCAAAACAAAATCGGACAAAAACGCATCTGAGAACAACCATGGCTGTAACGGTCTCATTTGCATATAGATTACAAAATCGCATATATGTATTTTGTTTAATACCCTATACACTGTGCTATTACACTGTGAACGCCCATTCTATGCAATAAACGTCATATGAACGCAGCAGAAGTGTATGACCAGATGGTGTACATGTACAGCCCATCCAATGAACGAATCACCCATTATGTCTCATTGACGCCAGCTGTTGGAAACATGACGGTAACACATGCTACAGCACTGAACCCGTCCATGAAATATACACCTTGTTCGTTAATGATTCGTGTGTTTTGTTGAAACAGTCTTCGATGATAAATTACGTCAACTATTACGTCAATCGCATCTATGGCAGCTAGCTAGCAGCTGTGGCAATTCCAAGATCCGATTTTCTGCAATGTTATTTATTGAAAATGCATTTAATGTTTGAAGAAATATTCTGTAATTTTAAGGAAGTCACTGTTTCTCATGAAAGGGCAGTCTATCATTGACAATATAACTTACAATGTATATGAGGCTGTGACTGGAGAAATGGGCTTGTTGGTTGTTGCGCCCAGTGTAGATCCAGATCAGCCTGTGCACTGTTCGCCATTCCATCAATGAAACAAGCGTCATGCTTCTAGCAAGCAATATAGATCGTTAACATGCTACAGGAGTGTGCTATTTGATCAGCAGCTACACTGCTCATAAATTCCATAAGTCCAATTTTTCCAGTCACAGCCACAATTATGAATAGCTGTGATTCCATGATATGATGAGGATGCATACGACGCCAGGTCCAGAATAATCATCAGGGCTCCAGATAAGGAATTAGTAATTGAGTATTGTCACTTCATCATTTCTGAAGCAATTGGGTATTTCCTGGCGTATTTATAAATACTATTCTAGAGTATTTTGGAAATTGGTATATACAATGGTAGTATGGTCACTATCAAACGTCCAACCCCTTATTGTCCTAGTTATCTAACGTGGAAGGCAGCCTAATACAATAGTTCGGGTAGGTGGGTAGGTGGCTTTATGACGAAGGGCATTTTGATGGGTATGTAGCGTAATGGGTAAACATATATAGGAGATCTTACATGGGTGATGATTTAATATAATATTTAATAAACGAGTTTACTAATTTAATAAGAAACGAGGCTAAACCTAATTATAGTTTCTCATTAAATCAGTCAACGAGTTCAATAAATATCATACAACACAGATTTGTCATTTATTGCACGGGCAAAGCATCATATATTGAATATGTACTGGTCATCAAACATGTTTTCTGTTCTGTAGTATGAGTTTAATACACATATAGAAATATACACATAGCGTTTAGAAAATATATAAAACTTTATCACACAAATCAAATGTACCGGTATATATTGTTCTCGTGTTCGAAAAAGTGTAAAAAGTGAATAAACAGTTTAACCATTACTATGCTGAATTAAATTTTGTCGTCTGCTGGAAATGGTTTTATTTTCAATATTTCTCGATAAAAACCTGTTTTGACAGCGCATGAGAATCGTCTCCAGTGGAGACGATTCTCATGTGCTGCCAAAACATTTTTTTTTTGTTAAGAATTACGGCAAAAATGAAAAACAGCAGACGACAATTTTCGTCTCCGGCGTAGTGAGGGTTAATGACAAACAAAAATAAGAACAAGAAAACGAGGCTTGCCGAGACTAAATATGAAGCAATAACGTTACACATGCTGTATGTAGTCATATCTTGCATACCAACGTAGATCACTCCGCCGAGACAAATTGCCTCGCAGGTCATACATGTACGTATGCAATACATTATATATTGACAGTAATGCATATACCACGTAACCCTTATACTGCTTAACTAAATTGTGTCGTCTGCTGTTTATTTTCTAATTTCCATTTTTTTCTCATTAAAAACTTGGTTTGACAGCACTTTAGAATCATTTTCAATGGAAATGATTCTCAAGTGCTGTGAAACCATGATTTTATTGAGAAAGAAAACAAAGTATAAAGCAACAGCAGACGACAATTTTGTAATAATTTTTCTAAGGGTTAAAATTCTCATCCACTTAATAGTAATATATTTACACCCGAGGCAATGCATTCTATATGGATGAGTTTGCAACAAGTGGGAGATATAATCTACTGTTTTGCTTCAAGAAATATAATTTCAAATTGTATATATGTGTGACCCCGGTTGAGAAAATGTACATTATAGAACTGATGATGTTTGCTTATTACCATGGGCGGATTCTTTGTAATACTTGACTAAGTATTGCAAAATAGTTACGCGCCCCCCCCCCCCCCCCCCCCCCCCCCACTAACCCGAAATCCTGGATCCGCGCCTGATTACTGCTACAGAGAGTATGTGATAAGATGAAAAGAGTATTGAAAACTGCATTTGAAAATACCAAAGTTACAAAGGTTTGACATTTTAATGACCTGAAAAATGCATGGACTCAAATGATGTCATATGAGAAATTGCATATTATACCTTCATTTATTTTAATTAAAATGTATTTGTTTAACTTTATAATTTTCAGCCAATAGTGTCATTTAATACATGAATTATAATATTTCCTTAGCAGAAATTATTTTAGTCACATATTACATTTTATAACAAGGTTTAACCCGTCCAACCGTAAGTAACTGGAATGGACTGTTATATGCTAATTTTCCGACCAATCCAATAGTCACAAAATGATTTTCAGATTAGTCCATATATGAAAAGGGGTATTCTTCCGGGTATGGAAGGTGTTCGAGCCAATTCCCACCCTTAAATATGAGTCGAATCGAATGTTTTAAAAAGTATGAAAATTGCTTGCAAAAAGTGCAGATCCTGATGAGACGGCTAGTTACAAGCCGGCTCAGCCGGATTGGAATCACTCTATAAGCAATCATTACAACCTGGAACAGCCAACAACAACAACACATGTCATATTATGCCTGGTGTCGAACAAATCATGTGGTGAAGGCGTTTATGTGTTCATCTGTAAATGGTGCTACAAAGAGAATATACACGTGTGCTCGTCATTACTACAAACACATAATGAGCTTCACAACCTGTCGCATTCCAGTCGATAAATCTATAGTCATGGTCTGGTGAAACTATGTTATTATAATATGAGGTGATATAGATGTTTATATATTATTTGTACAGTGCAACCTCTCTACAACAGCCATCCATGGGAATACACAAAACTAGCTGTTGTAGCGAGGTGGCTGTTGTAGGGAGGTTAATGCTGAATTAAATTGTGTCGTCTGCTGTTATTTATTTTCTTCGATTATTCTCATAAAAACATGGTTTGACAGCATTTTAGAATCATTTCCAATGGAAATGATTATAAAGTGCTGCCAAACCATGTTTTTATTGAGAATTAAGGCAAAATATAAAGCAACAGCAGACGACAATTTTCGTGCTCAGCAGTCTAAATATAGTGGACATCATCAATTTGGGATATAAAATAGTGGCTGTAACAGAGAGGGTGTTGTTGTAGAAAGGTGGCCGTTGAGGGAGGTTCGACTGTACACTGAACTGAGAACGTTTCATATTGTCTACCTTTGCAAATGTATCCCTACTGTGGGTATTATGTCATTATTAAATATTTGGTCTACACATTCTCCTTATATGAGACACGCCATGTGCTTTTGTACCTACTCTCTGTTCCACGTTTTGCTGCCGACGAACATTTGGCCATTAAACTCATTAAATCTTAAAAATATTTAAAAGTAAGTACTTTTTCATCAATAACAAAAATGTCAGCCTCCCCAAAAAACATTATTTGATGAAATTCCATCAAATATTGATTTTATTGCGAAAAAACGATTTTCCTATCGGAATTTAACATGGGGAGTGAATTTCCAAAAATTTTCGTTTTTTGATCCTGAAGGATAAAAAAACGAAAAGTTTTGGAAATTGACTCCCCATGTTAAATTCCCTGGCGAGATAGCTAGAAAATGATGTAACTAAGAAAACAAGTTAGATTTAATGTGTTTAATAGCCAAAAGTTCGTCGGCAGCAAAACGTGGAACAGACAGTAATACTACATGCGATATCTCATTAAAGGTACATGCCCACTCAATAGGCACAAACTGTTCTTTATAGGAATCAAATAAGTGTATAAGTGTGTCTCTATTCCACCAGTTCTAAAACAAAAGTTCCCCATGTTAAATCCCCATAGACATCTTCACGGAGTGAAGATGTCTATGGGGATTTAACATGGGGAATTTTTTTAGAAAAACATTACGAGTGGCCGTGATACAGACACAATCATTTAGTAATATTTATTTTACTGATAGTGACGCGCGTTGGTATCAGGCTATTTTCATATGCAAATGAGGCATGGTATGTTTTTTTTAATTATTTGTACTAATTAAATGCGTCACATGAAAACATAATATTTTCGACAGATTATAAAGTATGATAATTGCACATCGAAAAATAAATACAGAGTATAAATAGTAATGTCCGTTAACATTTTAAGGAAACACGGTTATCGCCCCTGATATCAGTGTGGAAAGTTATTGTCTGATATAAAATGTATAATAATGCCAATCAATACGTGTGGTAATGGTGAATGAATTTTCATTTTGCCAGAATATGTCTCAGTTGATGTCTCTAATATAAAGAACATGTTGTGCCTACTGAGGGAGGTTCGACTGTGCACTTAACTTACCTTTAAAATAATTAAAATAATTCCGTAAATGACGGCGAAAGTTGACGAAGTTTCATAGTAAATTATATTCCGCATTTACTATGAAACTTACGTTTAAAGAAAATAGCACAGTTTTTGTAAATATGTTTCATGAAAAACCGCACATGTTCTTAGACACAAAATCACATGTCGTTCTCATATATGTTCTTGTACACTATCAAACTCGAATTTTCTAAGTTTTACGGAATTTCGTCAATATACAGCATTTGCTTTTTAAAACGCCGGGCCCGTTTCACTAAACTTCGTACGACTAAAATGTTCGTAAGTGCAAATTTAGAATAGTCTGTACATTTCAATTGATGGATTTACATTTATTGAGCATAGGCTGCATATGCAGCCTATGCTCAATAAATGTAAATCAAATAATTGTTTACAAGAAAACTGTGTTAATGTGAAATTTACAAACTATCGTAAGTTTGCACTTACGAACATTTTAGTCGTAAGCAGTTTAGTGAAACGGCCCCCAGATTTACTGGACTTTATTTATATGTTTTATATAGGATAGTACAGGAGCAATGATTTAATATCATATTAAAGAAATGTAAAAAGTATCATAGCAAATGAACACAACTGTTAAATTATAGTTATTACATATACAGTTGAACCCCTCCAAACCGGACACCAAGAAAACACACGTGATGTTATTTATGATGAGTTTCTTGGTCATTTATCTCAGGTGATAATGTCTGTTCGTACACACAACTATTGCACAGAATGATCAAATGCCTGATTTACAGTGAAACCTCTCTAAGCCGGACACCCTGGGGACCTCCCAGGGTGTCCGGTTTAGAGTTGTTTCACTGTATTAAGTATGTACTGATCGTTTAACCTGTTTTCTGTATCGGTCTCGATTACTAGAACATCGCCGCCAGTGTGTTATGAGTTTTAATACACCACTGCGAAAGCCACCCCCACACAGCAACTCGCTTTAACGGATACTTTTAACCGGCTCTTAACCCTTTGAACCCGGCAGCCCGCTATAGCTGTTTATGCAAACAGTGCAGATCCAGATGAGCCGACTCGTAACGAGCCGTCTCATCAGGATCTACACTGTTTGCAAGTAATTTTCATATTCTTTAGAACATAAACATCTCCTTTTCATAAATGGACCAGACCGAAAATCATTTTGTGACGATTGGATTGGTCGGAAAATTATCATATCACAGTCCATTCCAGTTAATTAGGGTTGAAAGGGTTAAATAATTAATGTCTTTGGTGCTCACAAGAAACCTATGATGCGTTACCGGTACAGTATATAGAAACACGGCACTAGTAGCTAACCAATGCTTTTGACGTAAATTGAAACTTCAAACTTTCGAAAACGCAACATGCTGACATCGAAAAATCGTTTCCCGAGATGTGACTACATTTTCAAAACGTTGAGAATAAAGAAATGAATGAATGTGCAACACAGTGCGTAGCATGATGTCGTTCATGATGTGAATATGGAAATTTCAATCATAAAGATCGAACTCGAATAGACCGATTGAACCTAGTGCTTAGAATATAATCCCATCGACCCGCCATCTCTGACTATGTGTGGCTGTGGCTGGAGAAATGGGGCTTATGGGATTTGTGATCAGTGTAACTCCTGATCAAATAGCACACTCGTGTAGCCCGATAACGATATAGTTTGCTTGTTAGAAACATACAGGGTGTTTCATTGATGTAATGGCGAACAGTGTAGATCCTGATCAGACTGTGCGGATGCACAGGCTAATCTGGATCTACACTGGCCGCAAAACCCATTTTTCCAGACACGGCCAGATTGTCGTATTTACGGTAGTCTAGCATTGCGATGCGATGATTTTCATTCTGTCCACTTCGTCATCTTTTCGCGTTCAATGGTAAAAAAATGGCGTCAAAGGATGACATTATTCTCGATTTACGGAATGGTGCGAGGGTTTCCGAGTGGATAATTTTGTGATGCGACTTCAGGCAGGACAGTCTTTGCTAGCAGTATAGCCAGAGGCGGCGATCGTAGATTTTATTTTTTACATTGTATTAATTTTCTTTTTCAGTTATTACTTAAATTAATATAGAGAAAGAAAACTGATTTACGTATATGTGCACGGCTGTAGGCACCACCATAGGCGCGCCGTGGCACTATTTCGGCTCTAGAACGCAGGAAACAACATTTATATGGTCTATGTTGATTTTCTTTCTGGGGGAGGGCCCCCAGAGCCCCCGCTCAAGCTTCCGCCTTGGTATTATTTTATTCACCGCTACGGGCCTGAAGTGGTGTAGTAATTAGCGTTTCAAAATTAAAAATAGTCTGTTTCATAAATTGTGTAGCGGAATTGCATTGCCGAATTATCTCCTTTATTTATGAAAGTACATGATAATATATAGTAGAATAAAGCACAAACTCCTTATAATTTGATCAAATAAAGTAGAGTGTTGGCCCATATAAGTCATTTGCACTCAATACATCGAATAAACACGCATTGGATATTCGAGGCATCATCTGCAACACAGTGCATTTAAGAATGTATAGGGACCGCACAGGCATTCATACGCATGTATGTATTACCCGTATGACTAGAATACATAACGGATTTCTTTCTGTAAAAGGACCAGTATTACATGGGCTATCAGTGGTCCCGGTGGTGCCAACTATGGAGGCTCAGTATAAGCGGCCTACTATAGAGGGACAGTATATGACAGGTGAATTCCCCCCGTATTTCAAACAGACACGCTTCTTTGGAAACAAGTCATGGCTGACAGCCATTCTGAATGTCTGTGTTTAAATATTCAACGGGTCGTCGGTTGTCAAATGACACATTAATGTGTTTGCGACCAGCGTAGTACCTGATCAGACTGCGCAACAGCGCAGTCTGATCAGGGCCTACACTGTTCGCCATTCCGTCACCTATGTATCCGTATTGCCGCTGGTATGACAAACAAAACAACTGATAGTCAACTAATATATACTACACATACGCAGCGTACTCACAGTGATCAATATCTATACTTTTCTACGGGCCGTAACGTCCATTTTGTCAGCCTGCGTTTAAATATTCAACGTGAGACGAGATGAGAAACGTACGGCACATGACGCAGTCGATCGCTGTATATCCAATGTGTCATCACAACCACGCAATCCGATCATAACCTACACCATACCATAGCTATCCAACTAGACGTGTACCTTTAACATAGAGAGCAATGTAAGTGTACGCGACCGAACTGCCCGAGTGTTGATCGGAATCTGGACACGCCGAGAACTGGTCACAGACGCGAAATTACCCGCGCTCTCGTACACCGGTACATAATAACCCTTATAGATGAATCAGGCTCATACATTATAAATGCAGCCAGCCTTTGTGCATGCGAAATCCTCGATGAAAAACTAGCTTAATTTCGCATTAAATTGTGTCTTAATAGACTGCCGGTAGCACGGGGTTTTAGTACGTTTTACGATGTAAAGGATATCGCGGGCTAATCTGGGGGTAATTTAGACAAAATCAGTGGGCCGTGTTCGAAAATGCCTCGAAACGTATATAGCCGGCACAGCTCCAGATAAGCTGCGTATTTAGTTAAATACCCAATTAAAATTGCCAAAAACCCAATTGAAATCAGAAGTAGCGAGTATCAAAAAGCAGTAAAAGAAATTATGTTACCTTCATCATGCTGCATAAAACCAGAAACAGACCAAAATATAGCATATTTTTCATGAAAATACATCTTGGTATTTCATTAGAATTGTCTCCAATGAGACAATTCTAATGAAATGCCAAGACATGTTTTCATTTCGAAGCAAACTATTCAATAATTGCTGTCTGTTGATGTGTAAACATTATTGATTTTATTTTACACAATTAATTTTTTGAAATACCCAATGCTTCAGAAATGATGGAGTGACAATACTGAATTGCTAATTCCTTATCTGGAGCGATGTAGCCGTCAGTATTCTGAAAGCTGAATCCATATCCCTCCAATTTTACACCCCGCCTACACCCAGTCACACTCCCACACAATATAAACAATATCTGTATGAATTATCAGTTAATTAAAATATACGCTACCTATTTAATTGAATAGAAATTTTACATTTTTAAAGGAATAACGTTACTAGTAAATAAGGACATGATTGTCTGACAATACAGACAGAATGAAACGAATTAGTGAATGTCATGAAGCAGAATGTAAAGGACAAAAAATATGAAATATGTTTGTCGATGTAGCAGATGAATATTAGCATCAGTTGTCAGTTCACGTGGTTACAACAACAAGAACGTCGCCCACTCCATTATTATTTGATATTTTCCTTAATATGCAACGGATTTTGATGAAATATGGTGCAGCAAAAGCGTCTTCTTGAGCTGCATTTGGTGGTCTACGGAGTTTGGCACAGACTTATGTCGTGTTTGCGAAGAATCGATTTCCGTGTCGGAGACACGGAAATCTGTTCTTCGTATAAACGACAGAAGTTTGGGCGAAAATACAGTTGTTGTTGTTGTGAGTACCACGTGATCATACACCTTGACAACTCTCTACTATTCAACTAAGAGAGATCGAAGTGTATGCGGCGATGCTTCTATGCATTCTAAATTTGCACTTAACGTTCTAGTCAAAAAACGTCAACATGATTTATGAAAAATGGCAATAATTTCTCTAAACCTTTATGAGATTTTCTCAGATTCTATACAAAACTATTGCGATAACACAAAGATGAAGTGCGCAAAATGGACCAAAATAGACCAAACTACCCGTTAAGTCGGATAAAGGGACGCAGCGGCCGACTACCTCGAATTAATTCAACGAGATTGCATCTAATAATATTATATTGACCTCTGGACTTACAAAATGAACAATACCGACAATGGACAATTATGCCAGTGTAGATTCTGATAAATTCGACTTAATCACAGTTTTATCGGGATAAAAATGTTCGCGAAAGACAGCACGATTGCTAGTTGACTTTGTTTCGCCCAGTGTAGGTCCTGATCAACGGATTACACTGGTCGTCAACGTAATAACATCCCTTTTCAGACTGGTGCGTAGCTAAGCTGAATTAACCATCAAAACGCGTTGACAGAAATATTGCAAGGTAATTGGTGAGGTGCCATTAAGAATTCAAATTGATCCCTGATATGACGATGAATTTGACGTGCAGTGTGTTTATGCACTTAATTACATCCAAGTGGACGTCAATGGAGATGAAATGAGCTCCCAACGACAAAAGAAGAATGTCGAGTCTGTGGCAATGTATGTCCTGGACTCGTGCTTATAAACCTTTCTGAACACGTACTTCGTTCTCATGCTCTAAATCAGGGAGTCTGATTGGTCGAGACTGAGCTGTGCTCAGTCTTGATCAATCACACTTCCTGATTTCGAGTACGACATTGGACAACCGGCGCCAAACGTTTAATTAGTACGGGTCAAGATCATCCATAGATCATTCTCCGGGCCTAAAAACTCTTCGGGTCTAAAATGATATTTGCTGTTGACAGGCCATTAAACACCATTGGGTCTAAAAGTTGTGCCAGTATTGTTAAGTGCATCCAGAATGACTGGCTGTCGTACTTGTGAACAATATGTAAAATTATAGTTCATATATTGAAGTTTTAAGAAATTAGTTTATTAAAACTGTAACTTACGTACCGGTTGCCCCGTCGTCTTTGCGTGCGCATGTCTGTCTCAATGCAAGTTCCGCCCATACGCGCTTTCGACTTACGATACGACTACGCTGTCGGCTGTTTGACACCCACGCGCAAATGTACACGTCTGGATGCATTACACGTGAATTTCTGACAACAAACCGTGACGTCTGGATATAATTATACCTTTCTACGTATTGGAACATTTAATGAATACATTTAGTAGATATTGGAGAAATAGTCACAATATGTGATTAATTGAGACGAAATGCTGTGAATTCATTGGTCGAGAAACTAGGGCAAACAATACATGTCCTGATCAGACTGTGTAGATGTGCACCTGGGGGCCGTTTCACTAAACATCCTACGACTAAAATGTTCGTAAGTGCAAAATTATGATAACAATTTTTTCTTGTAAATAATTATTGGATTTACATTTATTGAGCATAGGCTGCATATGCAGCCTATGCTCAATAAATGTAAATCCATAAATTGACATTTACAGACGGTCTTAAATTTGAACTTACGAACATTTTAGTCGTAAGAAGTTTAGTGAAACGGGCACCTGATCTGGGGATGCTAGCCACAAACTAATACAAAGCATTTTCTCATATCTCCTAAATATCACATTTCCCTAAATATACGTATTATAACAATCATATTTTGCACCCAATCTATACATGCCTGTAAATTCAGAAATATTTTTAAATGAATTCATAAATTAAAATTAGCTAGAGCTACTTTAATGACAAGTTTAATTGATACCATACATGTATAGCAGGGGCGGATCCAGCATTTGGGGAACAGGGACGGATGTCTAGTTGCGAAGGACGGTACGGGAGTAATTGCAAGAGTTACCGTTCGCAACTAGGGGGTTGTCCTATTTTCGAGCTCTTCGAAATGCAATTTCCTGTGTTTTACGGCATTTAAATTCAGACTCCAACTGGTGGTAAACTGTGATCTATGTAAACTCCGTGGTGCAACCCCGGACCCCCCCCCCCCCGCCCACTAGATCCGCCCCTGAATAATAGCTGAAATACGTATTGAAGCGTTCATTCGATTCGAGTCATACATATTAACATGATAAACATATATTCACGTTGAATTACAATTCAAATAATGACTATAAGCACAATAAATGTGTAGACGTATCGAGTTGATCTGGGGTTGTATACAACGCTAAATAAGTGCATCCTTTGGTGCGAAACTACAAACAAAAGTAGTTTATTATTAACTTTTTCAAAAGTGTGCCGTTTCAAATGTAATAATTTTAATGTAGATATTACATTAGCATTGAAATGCTGCTTATGTCTCTTCATTAGATAATGTTATTAACCAGTCATGCATGTATCCCGTCACATTACCATTTACCGATGTCTTACGATAACAAGAATAATTCACATACACTCTCCAAACTTGTTTCAACTGCTGTTCCATCGTTAACCCTTACAGTGCTTAATTAAAATGTGTTTATTTTTTATTTTCCCCATTTTCTTATCAAAAATATGATTTGACAGCACTTTAGAATCATTTCCAAATGGAAATGATTCTAAAATGCTGCGAAACCATGTTTTTATTTCGAGAAAATGCAAAATAAAAAACAACAGCTGACGACAATTTTCGGTTCCCGCCTTCTAAGGGTTAACTGTTATGCAGTGTGAAACATGCATTATTTGAAATAAAAATAGTTAAACTATTTTAACATGGAAAGATCGTTATTCAAATCAGAATATACACATCGTTATTGTGAAATATAATTACATGGATGGCGGTATAATACGTCATTTAAAATATCATTCAGTACGTCATTTAAGTATACATGCATTTATCATAAGAGACGGTTAAAATAAGAGACAAACATATGTAATTAAGGTATAACTGCACTTCTGATTTTCATATTTTCATTATATTAGTGATCAGAACACCTTCCAAAGAGAATGCCATCTAATACATATAAGTTAGAAGTTCGGTTTAAACTTTATAGTATTAAATGAAATATTAGTTGCGACAATTTACACACAATTTAGCCGAAACTGATGGAAAATAAACAGCCCACTTACCACTCTCGAATTATTCCTAGACACAAGTCGACACCATGAAACAAGTTCAATAATGATTAATTCAATTAATGATCAAAGTTATATACACACCTTGATGGTATGTTGGCTGGGTTTTATTAGCTCCCTTCCTTATAATTCCACCGCCTGTGGGAAATATGGACGATGTGGTAGGTTGAACCAGTGTTGATTTTCATCAAAAATGAGTGTTTACTGAATAAAAGTATGGTCAACTCTTTTATTTGGCGTTAGTAGGAAGTAATGACTAATGTATTGAATTGCGAACAGTGTAGCTCGTGATCAGCCTGCGCTTTCGCGCAGGCTGATCACGAGTTACACTGGTCGTAAACAACATAATGTTGGTTTTAGAAGCCGGCATCCCCATTTGATCTTATACATGGAAATATATACCACTTCGTGATTGTGGTCAGTATAGAGAGAGAGATCTGTAGGCACATTCAACACCGTCACATGCAAAATATGGACACTGCCCGTTATCCGCAAGAGGAATAATCACAACCCGCGCCTACAAATCCACCGTGCAGACTTGTACCTTCTCGTGCGGATAGACTGGTTTGGTTCCACGCGTGTCGGAAGCCTCCAAGTTGCGGGTAGTATCACCGCTTCCGTGTTTCCTGTCGCAGTGTCGCCGTGAGGCGGGGAACCGTCAAGCAATTAATATCGATCTGTCGTGATCGAATATTACCTGCAGGCGAATTGTAATGAACTATACCTGTACAATGTGGTATTTCTGCGAGAATTCGTTCCCAATCAGTTGTAGTACGTTTTCTCAAGGATTTAGGGTTCAATATGTCTCTGATATACGTAAACAAACTACATTCGCGTGAACACAAGTTGACACCATCTCCAATGAAATATTGAGAATTTCCGCTCATAAACATGATACGAAATACAAACATTAACAGCACATTTTTTCTAGCACTTTACTTTGTCAAATACATACATTTGGATATATAAATAGTGCTGGATCCCCGGATAATGTCAGTAAAACATCATCACATGGTGTATGTCTACAGAGAATACGTGCGTCTGCATTGTTATGCCTACAATTACATTGAGTGACTTTTGTTATTTATCAAAGCTATGTATTCAATTCTTTCATACAATACAAGACGGGTAATGTAGACTTTGTAATACATGCACTTACACACGGTTCGTCCGCATGTACGGGGAGATAATCCGCGAGCATCAGCGTCAGACAAAACTCGGGAATATGCGTGAAATGGGATAACTAATCAAGGGCGGATCTAGAGGGTGTTCCGGGGTTTGCACCGCCTCCCCCCCCCCCCCCGTTCAGCCACGGAGTTTACATAGATCACAGTTTACCACCAGATGGAGTCTGCATTTAAATGCCGTAAAACACAGGAAAGTGCATTTCGAAATTTCGAAGAGCTCGAAAATAGGACAACCCCCAACCCCCTAGTTGAAAATAGGACAATTAACCGCCTAGTTGCGAACGGTAACTCTTGTAATTACTCCCGTACCGTCCGTAGCTAGCTAGCTACGGACGGTACGGGAGTAGATTGCAAGAGTTACCTTCGCAACTAGACAACTCCCCCCTCCCGTTCCCCAAATGCTGGATCCGCCCCTGACTAATGATGGTGGCGTGGGGGTAAATTCAGTATTCACGTAATTCATTGACCTGTACAGGAGGGGGGAAATTGCACCAACATGTACAAATCAATGAATAAGTATTACGAGAGCTACGTCATTTTGAGTGACTATTGTTTATTTACGATTGCTACATGTATTCCATAGTAACCCATCATGTCTGTTTCGGTGGTGTTACCGTGCAATGTGTGGTGATGATGGTGCGGGGTGTGTGTGTGTGTGTGTGTGTGTGTGTGTGGGGGGGGGGTGTTGAATTTGCCCCAACCTGGTCTGCTGCAGTGCTTCATTATGGCCACATTTCATATTGCGTGGTCCCCTTTTACTTGCGTTTCGCTTAAGCCGGTCATAGGGCGTGATTGGCACATTCCTTGCCACAACTGAACACGTGCAATAAAACCACACTTGCAGTGTGTTTTTCTTTTCTGGAGGTCGTCACATACTTTTGACATTGTCTTAGTTACATTTCACTTCATAAATATGCTGCCTCTTGGATGCAGCTGTGTTTAATATTCGCATTATATTATATTCATTGACAATCTAACAAGACTGGTGAAAACAGCATTTATATATATACAGGAAAAACATAATATGTTTTTCCTGTATATATATAAATGCGGTTTTCTATCATATCTATGTTATATCTAACATATCACCCAGAGTGAGATCTCACAACATGTATTCCAGATAGGAAATAAATAAAGGAAATAACTATGCTTTCTTTCAGCTCTAAAAATGGGGAATGGGGAATGCGTATCCATCTTATATCTGGGAAATGCTTTGTCATTTTATGGATACAACTTTCATAACGAGTTGAGAAAAAAAACACCGCAAATGTTTGCATAGATCCGTCTGTGGGATTGAAAGAAAACGATTACAAAAGAAAGTCATTTACTGACGTTGAAGTGAGTAGAAGAGCGGTTGTTTACAGGGCAGACAACACTGCCTGACGACACACACGTATACGTGTACCGCTTCCATGTGAACATGACTGGGAAATGCGGTGTATAGCCTTGACCGGACTGCGTGACACATATAGTAAGGGCAATGGTACCTTTTTTAGCATGGACATTCGCACATATTTCAAGGAAAACACTGTCTTTATAGTGTGCTTTGAACACATCGTAAAATGTTTAAACAGCTATGTGTGTGGTACATGAAAATATAAACATCTTCGATCGTATTCGACACCTTCTATTTTGAACTTAGAATTCTAAACATATGGTACTTCAATCAATCCATGCCTAGGGGATGGTGTGTACACTAGTATCAATGTGCATTCTCACGTGGTTACCACAACAACAACATCGCCCACTCCAAAGTAAGTATTATTTGATATTTTCCTTAATATGCAACGGATTTTGATGAAATATGGCGCAACACACGCGTCTTCAAGAGCTGCATTTGGTGGTCCAGGGCGGCACAGACTTATGTCGTTTTTGCTAAGAAACGATTTCCGTGTCGGTAGATTCCGTGTCGATTCTTCGCACAAACGACAGAAGTTTGGGCAAAAACAGCGACACCGCCAAATGCAGCTTAACAAGACGCGTTTGATGCGCCATATTTCATCACGATCCGTTACGTAATAAGGACAATATAAAATAATACTTACTTTGAATCAGATGGATTCTGGAAGTTTCAGTACTTGTTGTTGTTGTTAGCACCACGTGATAACACACCTTGAGTATTGATTAGAGACTATCAGAATATTGTTTGTTGATATCAAAAGTATCAGGCTCGGCTCGGACGCGTAGGAATTCCGACGCTCGCCGAGATATTAGACCACATATAAAGTAAACATATTTATTCTAAAGATGCGCAGTTTTCCCGTCGGGCATTATATTATGTGTGTGAGCGGGAAACGCGCGGCAATGTGATTGGTTAATGCTGACAGGAAATGTGATAACTTCCGCCTGATGTCAAATGGAGGCCATGTTTGATGGACAAATATGCAGGCGTGAACAATAAACTGCGTCTTCGTGTAAACACTAGTGAATTTATAAGATGTGTATTTGTGATTATTGAATAAATATCATTATAAATCGTCGCTCATCTCTATGTAACACCATGGTGATTTTTGTATTTCATATGTTATTAATCGACTCTTCAAATCAATTAATACCATATTAAATGCGCAATCATGTAAGATCCTCTACATACACAGTATGCTCACTGCGCAGTTTCTTCATCGGCTGCGCAGTTTCATTTTAGTTTTCCACAAAACAGTGTTCATTTATATTTAATAATACTTCAGTAACCAAGAACCCACTCTTCCTGAAGTATTGTTCAACATACCGTATTAATGCGGTAAGCTTGCATTTATATTTAATTATTCCTAATTGGATCGAACCCGACATAAAAGGCACAAGAGAATGAGATAGGGTCATTATGCATTCCTTTTGGTTGGTCTGGGGAAGTTCTTTTTTTTGCAAATGTGCCGTACGGGAAAAACAAAGGGGACCATATGGCGTATTTATCACATGTTGGAAGTTATACTGCGTACACATATGATTACATTTATCTCTGATTACGGTCTACACCAGTGACTGAATGACGAACAAGCTATGACATGATCAGATGGTAACGCGGATGCGCGGACTGACCAGGGACTACACTGGTAGGAAACATAATAAAGCATATTCTCTCAGCTGAGTGCAGATGTGACTGTGACTGGCGAAATGGGGTTTATGGGCTTTGCGACTAGTGTAGATCCAGATCAGACTGTGCATCCGCACAGTCTGATCAGGATCTGCACTGTTCTCCATTCCATCAATGAAACACTCGTCGTGGGTCTAACAAGCATTACTTGTCGTTACCAGACTACAGGAGCGTGTGCTATCAGATCAGGAGCTACACTGGTCACAAATCCCATAAGCCCTATTTCTCCAGTCACAGCCACATATACAGATGCAGAGTTCACATGGGCTAGCTATACTGACACACATCACGCTCAAACAAAACGTTTGAACAAAACTAAAAGGAAAGAAATCAATATATAAATAAAATATTGCAAACGAGCACGTGTGGAAATTCGGTTCACACCACCATCAAATGGTTACAGTGTCAAAATGGAGAACCACGTGACCACAAAATGGCGGCGATTTCAAAATATTTTCAAACTCGGATCTGCAGATGGAACGCTGTATTTATTAACTACTGTCTGTTTCACGAAACCTGCCCAAATTTCACCGCCATATAAACAATGCAAACACAAATGTTAAGTGTTTCACCGAAATCGTGAAAGTAAAAAAAGGTCAAGGCCATGTTGATGTTGTCATGAGTGTGTCGCATACACAATGTTGAGATGCATAATGTGTCCAAATATTAAAGTAATCCCTCAAGCGATAGTGAAGTTATGGCATGGTGGTGAAAGTCTTTCAAACAGTCTGATGTAATTACCACGGACGTACGGAACATCAATAGCAAAGTAACATGCTCCCCTTTTTTAGCATCGGGGACATAAGTAGAGAAGTAGGTTAGTGCCGTGAATGGGAAAACATATCTGGCAAGGCTCAGGAAACGGGATGGGCGAGGCTCTGCCGAGCACATCCCGGTTCCGTGCCGCGCCATACATGTTTTCCCATTCACGGCACTAACCTACTATTCTAATTATCCCGTCAACACCTACAAATGGCTGTAAAATGCAAAAATATAACCCCAGCCACCGCACATATTCATACGTAGTGATTAGGTCGTATTGACAGGATATCAAAAGTGTTTCACGGCACATACGCACTGTGTTGACGGGATAAAAAGGGATATTGTCTAAAAAAAATAAAAAAGATAATGACAAACACTGCAGATTCTGCCGGATGATAATCATAACTGAGAATGTAACACAATGTATACAATAAAATGGTTGCCACGTAACCCTTTCAAATATACATGCTATACAGCCAACATTTACAAGCACTATAGATCCAGATCTCACCAAGGTCTGCAGTGTTTGTCATCATTTTTAAAATGTTGAAACAATGTATGTACCATTTTTGAACAAAGTAATAGTCCAAAATTAAAATGGAATAAACCACGTGATATATGTAGGGGTGAAATGGCTAAAGATGGCAACAGATTAATTAATACAGTCGAACCTCTCCAAACCGGACACAGACAAAAGTTAGTTGTGCTTAATTTTGATATGTTTCCATACCATTTACAGCCAATGATAAGGTGTGTTTATTATTGCAACA
Source organism: Conchocele bisecta (assembly GCA_029237695.1). NCBI lineage: Eukaryota > Metazoa > Mollusca > Bivalvia > Lucinida > Thyasiridae > Conchocele > Conchocele bisecta. Next base: position 38,376,257 of record CM055276.1, read on the forward strand.
AACACACGCTAGTCTTGAAGTAGTAATCAATCTGTTTTACAGTGAAACCTCTCTATTCCGGACACCCTGTGGACTTCCCAGGGTGTCCGGTTAAGAGAGGTTCCACTGTGCGTGTTTTCTGTGATCTTTCCCACGTTCTCCTCGTACGGACAGACGAACCGATGTTAACCGACGCACGTGTGAACTATTTATTCAGCCTACGTTATAACACACTCAATAAATAGCTATGGAATGTATTTTACAAGCTTTCATATCGTCGTCACGTTTAATGTCAGTCAATTTACATTGTATATATGTGCCTGTGACTGGAGAAAGGGGTTTATGGGTTATGCGACCAGTGTAGCCCCTGATCAGCCTGCGCATCCGCGCAGTCTGATCAGGGCATGCACTGGTCGCCATTCCATCAATGAGACACCCGTCTGGCTTGGAACAATCAATATAGATCGTTATCAAGCGACAGGAGTGTGCTATTTGACGGATCAGGAGCTACACTGGTCACAAATGCCTGAGCCCCATTTCTTCAGTCACAGCCATATGTGTCTTCGGGGCTTATATTTCTACTTGATAGTCATCAGCAAATGCAAATTGTGTGTATATATCAACTAATCGGCGAGGGAAAGGGCAAAACTATATGATACAGGGTTGGAAAAGTGGAGCTAGACGTCACATGACATGTACCCATATATACGAGACACGCCATGTGATTGTGCGATATTTCATGGACAAATATTTACAAAATTTACGATAGTTTCCTGATATGACGTCGAAAGTTGACATCTTTAGACGTCATTTACAGAAAGTATCACAATTTCTGTACATATATTTCATGAAAAACCGCACATATTCTTAGTTACAAAAGCACATGTCTGAGATGGCAATATTACCGAACCATTGACAACCATTGCCCATCGATACGAACTTGTGAATAACAGAGGTGTAAATGTTTCTGTTTGTGGTTTAATTGCGTCAACTTTCGACGTCATTTACAGAAAATATCACAATTTATGTAACTTTAATATATTTCATGAAATATCGCACATGTTCTTAGGTACAAAATCACGTGGCGTGTCTCAGGTGCTGGAGATGTCAATGTTACCGAATCGTTGACAACCGTTGACCATCGATACACAATTGTGAATAACAGAGGTGCAAAACCTTCTGTATGTGGTTTAGTTCGTACATAACTCTGAATGATTTTAAAAGCAAACGCATCATTTTATTTGATCAAATTATTTGAATTTGTGTTTTTTTCTACGATAACTATCATAGGCTGCGATAAACAGGGGAGATAATTTTGTATTTTTCAGCATTCAAGTATAAACATGCATTTTTTATCAAATCAATTTTCCTCATGGGTATACAAGATCAGATCTGCGCAGCCTGGTCAGGGTCTTCACTGTTTGCCAGTCAGTCAATGAAAGATCGCCTGGCTTATAGCGGATGCGCAGGCTGGTCTGGGACCACACTGGTCGCAAATACGATAAGCACCATTTCTCAAGCCGCAGCCACATATTATGTTAATGTATTACATCGTATATGTTAATCAAATGCGTTCATGTTTATAGAATGCGGGGAAGTCATGATAAGTCAATGTAGATGGTTGTAGGGCAATCAGATGACCAATTGACAGAGTGAGACGGACATGTTGACAAAACACCCCGGTCTATCTATATAATTATATGCTGGGACGAATTATGTATGTTTGAATGGTCCCTGATAAATGTGACGGTTCACTACGCATTTGACATTTCGTCAACAAAAACAATGGGGAGGGTGAGTGACTTTTTCATCAAGTATGTAAGTTACGATATTTTGGGTTTTAAACCCGGAGTTCCACATCCCAGTTTGTAGTATAGGGCGACACATTTTTATCGTAATTTTTTTAGATATGACATTTTTTGGGTAAAATGAACATTAATTTACCATTACGTGTTAATATAGGGTTAACTGTATTGTAATTTTCAAATTTGCGGCGTATATCAGAAAATGATAGGTCGGAAAATCTGTTTAATGGCGACGCCATTAAACATGTTTTCCGACCTATCATTTTCTGATATACGCCGCAAATTCAAAATTACAATGCGGTTGACATATTTCTAATGGACTCCTTTACTCATGGCGTAGGAATACATATTTAAATAATTTGCGACCGTTCATCAACAATGATATACCTGTAATGTATGACCATCAGCCAATCAGATTGCGTGATATTTATAGAGTGCATTCGAATTGGTATTAGTACATGTATACGTTTTATATCAAACGTCGATTTCCACTCAACAGCGGCGATTACCAAGTTTCGTTAAAAGGTTGACGGAAACAACTACACGTATTTATCTTTGATTTGTTTTTGATGAGTAATGCTCATACTTTATATTAGGTCGATAAAAATAGTTATTAAATGTAAATGTAAATGCTTTGATTTAACGACGGCACTGGCTCGACGACCTTGCATGTCGGGACCGACTATTTAAGTCCCCATCCAATAAGATGAAGTTGTCTTGCCCAAGGACACGCCGAATCGATTATTCGCAGCGGCAGAGGTGGGATCGAACCCGGGCTCTCCAGTCCGACGTTATACCGACTGAGCTAATCCGGCCACCAAAAAACAGTTATTCAGGTGGTGAAGCATTTAGTTCATGTAATTTAATTAAAAAATATCTTGCCACATTTGCATACCAAAATAGCCTGATACAAACGCGCGACTATATCAGTGATGTAAAACATACTAAATGAGTATATATAAAAGTGGGCACTTGTGATGTTTAAAACTGGTGGAATAGTTGCACACTTATACACTAATTTAATTCCTATAAAGAACATTTGTGCATAATCGATGGGACCCCAACTTTAATGAGCTAATGACTGACAGTAAGTCGGCAGGAAAACGTGGAACAGTTTGGCCGAACTCGGAGAGATTGACGTTTGATGTTGTCCGGTTGACACCCTGTCGACACACAGCGGTACAATACGGCATATATAAGATGTAAAAGATCATGCATAAAATCAAGATAATTACACGAGAGATATTAATTAATATTCATTTGTGTAATAAATAACGAGTTGTCTTTGCTGTATGACGTTTATGATAAATTTATTCGCGCCAGTAACCCAGTTCTGGCGTCTTTATTTGTGCGCAGGCGGTACAAGTTGCTCTATGAATATGATAAACAATGTTGATTATGTAAGATATATGAAATAAAACAAACATATATATAGAGGATTTTACATGAGTGGAGATTTAATATCATATTGATTAAACTCGTTTATTGATTTCATAAGAAACGCGGCTCTGCCGAGTTTCTTATGAAATCATTCAACGAGCTTAATAAATACAGTAGCGTAACCATTTGTCGGGATTACCCCCGTGTCGGGAATTTTCGTAAACAGCATTTGTCTCTAATCACGGAAACTTTCACGGTCAGTTTCCCGAACATTTTTTGCAGAAGACACCTATCTGTCAAATGGAGAAAAATATTCCACATCGCCCTTGATCATGTAAGGTTTTAAAATCAAAATTGTTAGAATACCTTCAAAATGTTGTATTTCAGCTATTCCCACTTTTGTCCACTCATAAACATCATTATTAATTTTTTTTTACAAAGCATGGTTCTGTCAGTCTGCGTCACTGCATTCTTTAGTCATTTTGAGCAGTCAATGTCATGTAAACACAGACTGGTAGCTGTCAAATTACCAGAATAGAACTTTTCATTATACTGGGGGGTCTTATATGAAAAACAATAACACAAACTAACACAGAATTATATTTGATTACACAGATGTAGATATAAACTCTGTGTTTTTAATATAATTTATTGTTCTGTTGATTACAAAAATGCTCAGAATAATAGTCTACAGTTTGTAGATTGTTATTATCTTGTTGTTGGTATAAATCCTGCCTGTAGTGTGCACCGTAATGAATATGGTAAAATAGCATGTACCACAAATGAAAATTAAACGTGATCTGAATGCATCTTGCAGTATGATTATTAGTCTTTTGATAATATTATTGTCATTTATGACTGGCAAATGAAATGGTGGAAAGTTGTTTACTGTACACTCCTCTGATAATTTAGATAACCATTTGTACTCTTATCCGATGGTGCGCCACACTACAGGATGAGAATAACCCAACAACAAAAATCCAGAGTCTAAGGTCACAGTCTATTTTCTACAAGCGCCTGGATGATACGTTAACAAAATGGACGACATGGAAACAAGCACTTTTAGATAAATCTGGTTTCACAGCACTTTTACGATAACTTTATTGTTTTAAAAAGTTTTGAACAATTGTTTTTGTATGCTTATAGCTCTAGTAACTGGCCAACGAAGGCTTATTATCCAGAACCTAGGTATATCCACTGTAGAGAATCTAACATGTGTGATGATTTAATATGGTATTTATTAAACTCGTTTATTGATTTCGTAAGAAATCAATCAACGAGTTTAATAAATATCCTAATAAATAACAACAAATGTTAGAATATATTTTTGACCTAAACATCGCATTATATATTGATGTTGTACTGCATGATCACGTGTGTTCTGTAGCGGTTTCATTTGGATATTTCTTGCACTACTAAATTAATTGTTATTATTAGTATTATTATTATTATTATTATTATTATTATTATTATTATTATTATTATTATTGTACACCGTGTTATTACACAGTGGCAACGCATAGACTATGCAATACAGAACGTATAGCAATACAAACCAATGAGTATAATTAAAACCTATGATAGTACAGCCATTTTATTCATTTGAATCTTTTTCTGATATGCTCATGCTGTCGTTATTTATTTAAAATGTAAATTATGATTATTGCCCGTGACACGTTGATACATGCACACATACATTTTAGAAGCTAGCATAGAATATGATATGATAACACCTCAATGATAAAATAACAATTTGTATTGCATAAATTGTGGTTTCGCAGTGCAATAACATCAGAAAATGAAGAATCAAGTTTAATAATTATGTAAATGCGATGGTTTCAGAATGTTCCAGATAAGGTGCGTATTGGCGTATTTTATGCAATTATTTTAGCTGAATACGCATTGATTATCAAAAGTGGGAGTACAAAATACGCACAGCAATGTGACAATACGCACAGCAATGTGAAAATACGCATTGATTTTAAAATTGAGTAGTGAAAATACTGTCATAAAATTGAAAATTCACTTAGTTCAGCTGCAAAAAGCAAACAGAAAATCTCATTGATTTTAAAATTGAGTAGTGAAAATAATGTCATAAAGTTGAAAATTCACTTAGTTGAGGTGAATGTTTAATTTGTTTATGTATTTTTTTATTATGTTTTCCCTATTTAGTAATGAAGAAAATCAATAACCCATTTGCAAAAGTAAAATACGCAATGATTTTGAAATCAGGGGATGTAGTACGCTTTAGACAAAAAACTTACCTGGAGCTCTGCAAACAACGTGTTAGGCAGTCAGTATAGCTGTGCACAGTATAGTATACACAGTGCTTCCGCTATAATAATAATCTAACATTTGAATATACATATTCATATCAAAAATATTTTTATAATTTTTCTCAGCAATGATGCAGCGCTCCAGCTAAGCTGCGTATTTGCTTAAATACCAAATTAAAATTGCCAAAAACACAATTGAAATCAGAAGTAGCGAGTATCAAAAAGCAATACAAATGTTGTGGTACCTTTATCATGCTCCAGTAAACAATAAACAAACCAACAATATAGCATATTTTTTATTTTCCATGAAAACACATCTTGGTATTTCATTATAATTGTCTCCTTGGAGACCTGTTTTCACTTCGAAGCAAACTATTTAATAATTGCTGACTGTTGATGTGTAAACAGTAGTGTGATTTTATTTTACCCAATTAAAATTTGGAAATAACCAATTTCTTCAGAAATGATGGAGTGCCAATACTCAATTACTAATTCCTTATCTCGAGCCCTGACTAATGTACAGACACTCTGATTTGTATTGTAACATATAATAATTCCAGCACAAAAATATTTACACAATTCCCTAACATTTGATTGGTCCGTTGCAAGTCTCCGTCCAAAATTTATATCCCAGTAAACTCCATGCCGAACTACTTTCCGTAACCGTCAGGCGCAGTTAAAATAATTCTTAAGAAAACGGAAAATAAACACATTTTCTTGATGAATTTATTTCAAATGCTGGAATTATAAGGAATGAATGGCCTGTTTGTGGAATTTATCGGGGATATAAACTTGGAAAAGTCGCGGGAATACTGGACGAGGCCTTCCGGCCTTCGTTCAGTATTCCCGTGACTTTTCCAAGTTTATACCCCGATAAATTCCACAAAAAGGCCATTCATTCCTATAATGAATACATACACTAAAATCATAGTAGTAAAATTATCATCACGATTGCTACAAAAACAACGAGTACATATATATATATAGTAATACATATAAAACTTCGAATTTTGAAAACTAACGTGCGGCGACAGGAGAAAATCAAATCACACACGTAGTATTTATATTTATTTTACGCCAATAAATAGAGGATAATTACAAGAGTGATTATTTAATATGACATTTATTAAAACGAGCTTACTGATTTCATAAGAGACGAGGTTTAATATGTCGAGTTTCTTATCAAATCAGTCATGCAACGAGTCTAACAAACATCACAACTGACCTCACTCTCGAAATTTCATGTAGACATGTCGTTATTCGTGCCGTACATCTGCGTAAGTACAATAACTATTACGTATAAAAACAAATGAATATGCCCAAAACACAGTACACCGCATAATTAAAGCTATATTAAAAAAAATATATGCATATTTCAATAACTCTATGCTGATGCAAGTGCCAACAGTAAATCTTATTTAAAAAAAGGTAGTTTCATTGAATAAAACACTGCACAATTTTCAAAAGAGAGAAACTTCAATAAAAACAAAGCAAAACAGTGTTGATAAGTGTTTTGCTAGAAAATTACTTGTGTGCGTTTTTGTGTTAATTTTTGGGGCAGCTCGGCACCGCCAACATACGGGCATGGGATTGTGCCATGTTGAAACAGGTTTCCGAAAACAACTCATATACAAAATAACATTGCAAATGTGTACCGAATCGGAAATAAAATATAAGTATATACAAGTATACTGACCTGTAATCGTCAGCCGTCCCATTCGCTGTAATCGTCAGCCGTCCCATTCGCTGTAATCGTCAGCCGTCCCATTCGCTGTAATCGTCAGCCGTCCCATTCGCTGTAATCTTCTGTACCAGCATGCCGAGCTTCAATGTAGTTCATAACCTGAATGTTCTGTCTGGGCGACAATTCGTGTTCGATGAATGTTCAAATATAGCGAAATAACAGCACCGAATTGCCGCCAAAAATATTTCTGGTTTCAGTCATTATTCCAGTGAAAGCTCTACGGAAAGCAACACATAAAGTTAGTAATTATATTTATTTGGCACTTTTTTATCTTTGTTTTACAAAATATTTCATCAATACTAATGACAAACGGTGAATTAATATCTTTGGTTAACATTATTTGAAAGAGTGTTAGCCCAAAATATCCTTCTTCTAAGAATGTTACTACACTCTATCGTTGTTTCAATGCATGTTACCACAAAATATAGTTATTTCAAAGTAGATTAGCCATAAAATATCGTTATTTCAAAAAAAGATTAGCGACAAAATATCGTTATTTCAAAGACTGTTAACCCAAAATATTGTTTCCATTGTCTCGTATGCCAACACAGCACGTGTGTACATCTTCGGTAAGCGAATATTGAGCTGTGTTACGTTTAATGTTGCTGAAATCGCGCTATTTGTCATTACACACGAATATAAAACCATTTTCGTATTTAATAAAACAACAATCATGCGATCGGTATCTACATAAACCACTGAATGTATCACAACTCGCGACAAAGCGACTTCCAACGACGACTGTACCGGCAATGGCTACCTTCGTGCATTACCTTAGTCCGTATCACCAGCCGATGGCAGGCATTTTGTCGTGTTTGACTTGCTCTATTGACGAAGCATGTTCAAACAAGTATGATCATCTTTTATATCACATATACCTGTCACTTCTCCGACCAGCCAAAAGGTAAAGCCAATCTGGAGCCAGCCAGGCATGGTAAATGACACACATAATTTGTTCTTTCTGTCGGTTCAGTATTGACTTTCCCAGCCCGCCTTCTGTGCATCGTGGCGACGGTTCACGAGTCATGTACATGTGCCTGCACAGGTGAACACCCAGTAGCAAGGATGATACATAGAGAATAGTAGGTTAGTGCCCTGAATGGGAAAAAATATCCGGCAAGGCTCAATAATTTCTTTATTTCTCATCAGACGTATATGTTGTGACCACTCATTTGAACCGTCTCGCCGAGACGGTTCAAATGAGTGGTCACAACATATACTTTGGTTCAGAAATAAGGAAAATAGATAGAGAATAGTAGGTTAGTGCCGTGAATGCGAAAACATATCTGGCAAGGCTCAGGAAACGGGATGGGCGAGGCTCTGCCGAGCACATCCCGTTTCTGTGCCGCGCCAGATATGTTTCCCATTCACGGCACTAACCTACTATTCTATTTATCCCGTCAACACCTACAAATGGCTGTAAAATGCAAAAATAGTATTGACTGGATATCAAAAATGTTTCACGCCACCGTGTTTCACGGCACATACGCACTGTGTTGACGGGATAAATTCATCTATGTTTAGAATTAGATGAAGTGTAATATTTTAGAAACACAGGTGTGTTTCTAAAATATTACAATCCATCTGAATCTAGGTTTCTAACATATTACAATTCATATAATTATGTGTAGAAACCCATGTTTTGGTTATACCGCAATTCATCAAAAATTGTTTAGAAACTCAGAATTCTAAAATATGTACACGTTACCTAATTGTGTTTAAAACCCCACTATTTCTAAAATATATTCATCTAATTATGTGTAGAAACCAATGCTTCAAAAGTACATGTACATGTATGTACAATTCATCTAAGATTGTGTAGAAATCAATGTTTCGAAACTATGTACAAAACATATACAAATAATTCCAGCACAAACATATTTACACAATTCCTTAACATTTGATTGGCCCGTAGCAAGTCTTTCCGTAACCGTCAGGCGCAGTTAAAATAATTCTTAAGAAAACGGAAAATAAACACATTTTCTTGATGAATTTATTTCAAATGCTGGAATTATAAGGAATGAATGGCCTTTTTGTTGAATTTATCGGGGATATAAACTTGGAAAAGTCGCGGTATTCCCGCGACTTTTCCAAGTTTATAACCCGATAAATTCAACAAAAAGGCCATTCATTCCTATATTGTTTAGAAGCACATGTTTATAATATACAATGTATATACAGTTTATATGTGCATGTTTAGAAATCCAGGTATTTACAAATCATCTAATTAAACTTTTTATGTAGAATTCACCTAATTATGTTTCGAAAAACGTGACTCTAAAATATGTACAATTCACCTAATTATGTTTCGAAACACGTGATTCTAAAATATGTACAGTGGGGTCAGCGTGTAAGTGCACACACGAACGAACACGACAGGTTGGAACCAACCTGTCGTGTTCGTTCGTGTGTGCACTTACACGCTGACCCCACTGTACATGTATATACAATTCACCTAAATATGTTTCGAAACATGTGTTTCTAAAATATGTACAATTAATATTATACATGTGTATATACATATTTTATAATCACGTGTTTCGAAACATAATTCGATGAACTGTACATGTTTTCAAAACGACGATTTTTTCTTCTAAACCTGTGCTTCTAAGCATAATTCGCTATAGAAGAAAATACATATTTTATCATTCCTGCTACGCGTGTTTCACTTGAGCATGCGCACTCGCTTACCCAGTGTAACCTAGGTCGGGGATGATTGGAAACCACTCAATAACCCTGCGATGCACAATAGACTACATTTCGTGATGCTGACTGAAACAGGAGGATCCGTGTCGAATACAAGGACTGCCGAGTATACACCATCTCAGGCGCGACCGTCGTAAGAGTCACGAGTATCGCAAACGTCGTTTGCGAGACTCGTGGCTCGTGTGATGATTTATTTTATCAATCGACGGCTCAATTCTTGGGCTATGGTTCGCATTACCTAATGTATATTGCCAGGTGTTAACATAATATGGAGTATATTCTGTTCTGTCTGTTCTGTTCGGCCAACAGTCGGTCGTCAGAAAAATACGGTGTTCCGTTTATATATATGCCATCGTAATATCGCTTAGCGGCTATCGGGTCAATACTACGATAGCACAATAACGATAGTACGATATCACGATACTACAATGACGATAACACGATGCCACGATGGCGATAGTACGATGACGAAACTACGATATTACGATACTACGATGACGGTATCACGATGCCACGATGGCGATAAAACGATAATGATAACGTGATATTATATCGTGCTGTCGTCATCGTAGTGTCGTGATATAGTACTTATCGTACTCTCTTCATGGTACTCTCGTCATCGTATTCGTGATATCGTATTATCGCCATTGTGGCTTCGTGTTATCGCCATCGTTGTTTCGTGATAGTGTACTATCGTTATCATACTATCGTGCTATCGTAGTATCGACCCGACAGCGATATTACGATGGCATTAACTCTTCATACGCTGTTGACGGAAATCATGTGCTGTCAAAACCAGGTTTTTGTCGAGAAATATTGAAAATAAAACATTTCCAGCAGACGACAACCTTTACGTCAGCGTAGTAAGGGTTAAGTTTACCAGATGTCGTAAGCTTTAGTCACCTGGGCGTCGTTCAAACTTTTCTCGTGTCTGTGCGTCGATATAGTAGGACTTGACTTCTTTGTGGGCTTTGACTTTTAACATACACACACATCAAACACATTATACATTTACTTTAATTTGTGACTGTGATTGGAGAATTTATGTTTACAACATTTGTGCCCAGCCTTATTCATGATTTGCTAACACATTCCTTCGTCCTAATAAGGATTTATTCGATTTTTTAAAAGCGTGTTCCATTGATTGGATGGCGGACCGAGTATACCTTGATCAGGCTGCGCGGTCTGTATCAGTCTGGTCTCAAGTCTACAATTGTCGCATAGAGTAACCCTTACAATGCTGCATTAAACTTTATCGTCTGCTGTTTATTTTTTTTATTTTCCTTTTTCTCTCCTTTTGTCTTTCAAAACCATGATTTGACAGCTCTTTACAATCATTTCCAATAGAAATGATTCTAACATGCTGCCAAACCATATTTTTACTGAGAGATGATTCAGCATATGAAACAACAGCAGACGACACTTTTCAGTTCCCGCCTTCTAATGGCTAACGTCTCATTTCTCCAGACAAAGTCACACTTAAGCTGCTCTTTCACATACATCTTGTTTGATCACCAGGGTGCGACACGTTCCGCCTCGACTTCAGAGGTCGCCTTAGTAAATACATTGTTTCACTATTAAAATCACTCAGTCACTGGGGCGAAACATAATTTTAACCCTTACAAAGCTGAATTATATTTTGTCATCTGTTGTTTTTGTATTATTTTTCATTTTTCTCATAAAAAAACACGATTTGACAGGACTTCTGAATCCAATTGAAATGACTTTCTAATTTGTGTTGTCAACCAATATTTTATATTTTATTGAGAAAGAATACAACAGCAGACGACAATGTTCAATTCTCGCCTGGAGCAGACGTTATATCAGGAGAAGAGAAGACTCATTAGAATTCATACTAGAGCGAAGTCGATGACCCACCATCGAAAAATACTCACTTTGTCCAAATGTTAAAGTCTGAAATTGGGAGATAATCATTGACCTGGATGTCAAATTTAAAACATCGATGTTCACTTTGCACATCTGAAAACACATGCAAAAGAGTGCAAATATAAAGTCTCCAGCTATTCGGGTTTAAAATTGTTACGACTTACAAGGCAACCATTGCGAAATTCTATGTCCAAAAGGGGAGATAATCCATGGGCGGTGGTCAATTAAAAATTGAAATTCGCCTTGTGCATCTGCGCACCATAAGTAAGCCATATAATCACACTACCACCGGTGTGTATATATTGCATGTTCATGACAAATGAACGAAATAATGTGCCTGGAAAGTGGTAGATGTAGACATTCCAAAAGTACAGTAAACTGTATGTATTTATATATCCATGATGGTTACCGGACCCCCACCCCCCTGCTCCCGGCAAAAAAAAAAAAAAAAAAAAAAAAGGAAGAAAAAAAAAGAAGAAATCTACAATACTCGACTAGTTGGATGACTGTTTTCGTGGCCTATGTGTCAGGAAATCGCATCTGCGGCGATCAGGCATCTAAACATTTCCTGGGGGAGGACACCCAGACCCCCGACTTTACGATGCGCATCGCGATTCGCGCTAGCGGAGGTCTAGACCCCCCCCCCACGGCAATTATTTCTGTATCCGCGCCTGCTGGTACCAAACATATTGTAATGGGCAGACGGCTGACTGAAAAAGAAAACCAGATCAGCAAATGCACACCATAGTGGGAATTCGATAAAGTAAGGTCCGCTTTCCTCTGGGTGTCATGCTTCATCCTAGCGTCCATACAGTGGACAATAGCATCTCGCTCCAGTAGCCGATTTCATCAACATTGCAAAGTATACTTATCTAGCAAAGTATACTTTGAGGGAGTAATCATTTATTTTTCCCAAAATGCATTATTTCATATAGAACTAACCACTGCACATAGTTGATGATTAAAAGTATGCAGAATTATTATACTGAATTTATTACATTATCACAGACAAAATGTCTGTGATAATGTAATAAATTCAGTATAATAAAAATTAATAAATTTATCCTTAAATTGAAAATGTCTCCCTCAAAGTATACTTTGCTAGATAAGTATACTTTGCAATGTGGGTGAAATAGACTACTGATTACAACCAATGAGACGTTACAGGGGCATAAATAGAGAAACATTAATCAAAATTAATACACAGGTGAGCCAACAATGTTAATGGTGGTCGTGATCTCATTTCGCGCTTCACGTGACATTCGTGGTTACGGCCCATGCATGCGAATACTGCCTGTGATTGGTTACAACCACAATTGGTTTAATATAGCGAAGCGGTGTGCATAATACGCCAAACTATTTTGGGACGGTTTCGCCGACATTTTCCTAAATATTTCAACAACTAATGGAGCAACATTTTAGCTACGAGGGTCATCCAATAAATAGTGAAAACGAGTATATAAGTTGATATATAGTGCATATATCTGAATGAAATTTGGCATACCGCTATATGGACACTTCGTTATTGGGTCGCCGACTTTTCCTATTTCAACAACAAAGCAACATTTTTAGCTACGAGGGTCACCTAAATAGTAAAACAGATAAATTGATATATAGTGCATATCTGAATGAAATTTGGCATACCGCTATATGGACACTTCGTTATTGAATTACAATCGGAAAAACTTGCATTTCCAATGTACTCCTCTCTGAAAATAAAATGAGAAAGACTATCAGCTTTTATATTGATGACAAAAGCATATTACTTGGAGTTGGTTAACGATATGTATTCGATCTGTAGCCGATTTCACCAACATTGCAAAGTATACTTTTGTAGCAAAGTACACTTTGAGGGAGCAATCATTTATTTTTCCTGAAATGCATTATTTCATATAGAACTAACTATATATGGGGGGGGGGGGCAGGGGGTCTTCATCTCCCCCTCCCTACACCCTCCTCCCACTCCCTCCCCACCTCCCACAGCCTCCTCTCCCACCTTCCACCCCGTCCTCTCCCACCTCCCTCCCTACACCGTCTACGATTTCACCGGTTACCGTGTACACAAATCACCGTTTTCCGCCCCACGGCACACCGTTTACCGACCCCCGGTGCACCGTTTTCCGCCCCCTTCTACACCGTATCTCCGGTTTGCTGTCCCCCCATACATATATACTGCATATATTTGATGATTAAAAGTATGCAAAATTATTATACTGAATTTATTACATTATCATAGCTAATATAATAATAATGCATGATAATGTAATAAATTCAGTATAATAAAAATTAATAAATTTATCCTAAAATTGAAAATTTCTCCCTCAATGTATACTTTGCTAGATAAGTATACTTTGCAATGTTGGTGAAATAGCTACAGATAGCCAACATTATTGGCACGATGGATCATCTCAAACAATTCGTACCCGTAGGTTAAGTATAAGAGCAGGGTGGCCGCGCAGTTGTGTTCACGCTGTCTAAAGTAGCTTTAAAATGTATGCAGTTGACGTCATTAATGACGTCACAGCTCTAGAACAGCATATGTCATCCTCTTTATTCTTTGGATTTAACTTCGTATGACTTTAACATATTCAAAAATATCAATACATATGTATCTGAACCTGATTAACCCGACTTAGAAAAGCTTTATTATGCCGTGGCCATGGAGGTTGCTGTGTCACCTCCGGTTGCCTAGCAAACAGTATAGAAGCATTTCTGAACATGTGCAAATCTAATATTAAAATTATACTATATATATACTGTCATGTGATTTTTGTCCCCGTCACCTGTGGTTGTAGAGCCAAACTAGTGTCACGGCGCGCCGTGGCTGCCGTGGTGATGTCTATGGCCGTGGGACGGCTATTGATATGAGAGTGGCGTCATCGTATCGGTATATGCTTGTATGCAATTTCCCTGGCGGGTATATGCGCTATTTGGCATCAACATTGCTCAAGTTGTTGTTTAGATACTTCGGGAATCATCATGGTAATGCGGATACGGGCCTAACAAGCAGGGGGCCGTTTCACTAAACTTCTTACGACTAAAATGTTCGTAAGCGCATTTTTAGAATCGTCTACAAATTTCAATTGATGGATTTATATTTATTGAGCATAGGCTGCATATGCCGCCTATGCTCAATAAATGTAAATCCAACAGTTATTTACAAGAAAACATTGTTAATGTGAAATTTACAGACTATCATAATTTTGCACTTACGAACATTTTAGTCGTAGGAAGTTTAGTGAAACGCGCCCCCTGGTGGGCATGACGTATTACACCAACGCCTGCGTTAAACTTGCCAATTTTTGTCATTATTTTTATTTCAGAATACTTGAATATTGTGCATGAAATCAAACAGCTTGATTGGCTGTGCCTGACCCAGCCAACCAAACTATTTGAGATGGCTTGTAGATGTTCAGAAACGTTGACATCTGGGCAAGTCAGTTGTGTATACATACATTGCATGCTGGAGACCGTATTGTCTCGGGTCGTGTGCGGAGCCAGTAGCCTATTTCACCAATATTGCAAAGTATACTTTTCTAGCAAAGTATACTTTGATGGAGAAATTTTCATTTTAGGGATAAATTTATTAATTTTTATTATACTGAATTTATTACATTATCACAGCCAAAATGGCTGTGATAATGTAATACATTCAGTATAATAATTCTGCAGACTTTTAATCATCAACTATATGCAGTCGTTAGTTCTGTATGAAATAATTCCGGAAAAATAAATGATTATTCCCTCAAAGTATACTTTGCTAGAAACGTATACTTTGCAATGTTGGTGAAATAGGCTACAGGACTAGTAGCCGCCTGTCATACACGGTCACAATGGAGCGTACGTGACAACAGCCCACTGACCAGCGATGTATTGTAAAAAGGCATTTGCGATCAGCATGCGATGTCCCGAGACTGTAAATTGTTCGATAGCAACTTAAAGGCACCGAGTGTCAGATGGTGCCTGAGATTTTCAATATCTGGGGTTCCACTTTATAGACTGCAACTGAGAGATATCAGCTATATGCTCCAGTTGTTTATATCGTATTTCAAGGATTTTATATTGTAACTACAGTGCAGAGAAATAAATACTAACACAATCCTTGTACAGTGCAATATCGTAGTCTGTGGTACGTAGCTACAATAATTCACCTCCGATATATTATCTACGGCTACAATTTGACCCATTCAAAAAAATGTGAGCAACCGAAGTACATACCCAAACCAGTTTCATGTAGGTCAACATTGAGTAAACTGTATATTTTATATATTTAAACAAATAATCTTTCATGTAGAACTAGTAAATTGTCAACAAATAACGAAATGAAGCTTTCAAATTTACAAGATATACATGTAAATGTCAAATAAACACCTTGACACGGTAAACTAACCAATTTCTTCATGTGTATGTTCTTTATTAATACTTTATTGATGTACCTTTGACAGTTTTATATCGCTAACATATTAATCACGCCGAATAACCGATTGCAAAAAAATCACTCTTACATGTGTTACATTAAAGAGATGGGTTTAAATTGCTACCCTCGCGAGTGGTATGGAGCGGGGTAACAATTGTGTTTCTATGTGGTGCGCAGTGGAGATACTTTGATAATGCATTACCGCTACTACTGCCAAAGGCAATATAATTTGTGAAACATAACTCTTTTTAGTTATGACCACAGGCGATGGGAAAAATATTCTGATAATCTGACGATCTCTCATTGTATACATACTATATATACTGTCATGTGATTTTTATCCCGGTTATGCCGTGCTAATACTATACAATCAATAGAAATGTGTGTGCATTCTAGTACATGCGTACACTTGTGTTTAGAAATACGATACAAATTCACAATTAAATTAGTTTCTACTAGATCCAATACCAGATGCAATATTATTGTTAATCACTTTCTGCACATGTTTGAAACCAGATGACTTTAAAGTAACTGTGTCTCAGATGCTGTCTGAGATATCCAATGTGTGTGTTTTCGCTTCATACACAGTAAATGGCATATAATTATATAAATAAGAATAGAATAGAATAGAATGTTTTATTAACTTAAACTATTACATAGTTTCTCGTCATATAAACACAATATACAAAGTATACAAAGTGTGAACACATGTTTCATGTTAACATACTGAATAATTAGAGGATGGCTGTTTTCCTGTAATCAAATGCATCTCTAAGATATTTACATAATTTTACAAGTGTGGCTTTATGATCGGTGGCTAATAAGGAAATGAACTTGAATACGCTTGGTCTTCTAGTATAGAATGTGGCGATGTATCGGCTGCGAATATGATCGAGCGAGGGACATATGATCATGAAATGATAAGCGTCCTCAATGTCTCCTATATTACATAATGTGCAGGTCCGTTGGTTTTGCTCAATACGATTTCTGCCATATCTCCCTGTCTCTATCCGCAGCCCATGAGTACCCAATCGTATTCTAGTTAGACATTTCCTTAGGGCCGGTTTATCTACTACTAACAAATATTTTTCTAGTTCAAAGCTTGATTTAAGGTGCTTATAAAATGGCATGGCTCTACAAGTCTCAATATCACTTTTCCACTTTTGAAGGAAGCAATCTTTTATCCGCTGTTTGAATAAACATACAAATCTGGTGTGATCTAAAACATGTTGGTTTTCCCATGCATCTCCAAACCCAAAGTTGAATAGTAAGCTCTTGAGCTTTGTTACCCAATTGACTTTGTCATTGTCTGCATCAAGCCTAGCGGATTCATACAATGCTGATACAATGCAATTGTTCGTACTTAACACTTTGCCCCAATATTGAACGACTTTAACATATCGCTGTATGTATAGAGGAAAACGTGCTATCTCGCCATAAACACCTGCGCTGCTCGTCTAAGTCGCACCATTTTATTTGATCACATTCGCAAAACCTGCGTTATATTCATGTCAGAAACTTTGATAAGCATGAGAAATAATTTGGAATGGGTATAATTTGGCATTTTCGCTGAACATATATAATTGGAAGGAAACAATGTGAAGTTTCTTTCTTTTGTTGTGAAATTATCAAACATTGAAACCTCTCTAAACCGGACACCCGGTGAGGTTCTCAGTGTGTCCGGCTTAGCTGAAGGAGTGACTGTAAATCAGGCATTTGATAATTCTGTGCCATAGTTGTGTGCTATGCGATCACGAACAGACAGTATGACCTGAGCTGAGATAAATGACCAAGAAACACATAAAACTCATAAAAAATAAGATCACATGTGTTTTATTGGTGTCCGGTTAAGAGAGGTTCCAGAGCTCCAGATAAGCTGCGTATTTGCGTAAATACCCAATTAAAATTGCCAAAAACCCAATTTAAATCAGAAGGAGCGAGTATCAAAGAGCAATACAAAATTCGTGGTACCTTTATCATGCTGCAGAAAAAATAAACAGACCACAAGTATAGCATATTTTTCTTATTTTCCATGAAAACACATCTTGGTATTTCATTAGAATTGTCTCCAAGGAGACAATTCTAATGAAATGCCAAGACATGTTTTTATTTCGAAGCAAACTATTCAATTATTGCTGTCTGTTGATATATAAACAATAGTGTGATTTTATTTTACCCAATTCAAATTTTGACATACCCAAGTTGCAAACACTAGATCTAGTTATTTTCAGTATTGTAAACATTTTTTTTAACAATCTCAGTTTATTTCCGGCGACGTATATATGTAGATTTAGGTTAAGAAATACGATACAATCTGCAATTAATCTATTTTTTCTACACCAGTTTCTGAGGCCCATCACTTTCTGAGACCCAGTGCATGTATAAAATAAAATAATTGAGCACACGGTGCAATTAATATTATTGTTTTCAGAGTATTTTAAGCAAATTATGCGTACTGGTTCGTTGAATCATTATACTGTACATAGCGTACAGATATAAAACTGCTCTTGCATAATTGAATGTCTGAGTCCTACGAGATGCACTTTTCAGTTTGGGGAGGTCACATAAACCAGTCCAAAATGGTAATACAAAACAACTTATACTTTATAGCATATAACTCTGTGTTATAACTAACGATTACATATATATATATATGTATATATATATTACGTTTAGTTATTGTATGATGCCGATATTTATGTCAATAACTCATAATTGTTAACTGACTACTAATGTCTCCCTGAAGATGTGACTCTTCACAAAGGAGAATTTCAGACAAGGTCGCCAAGGAAGACTGTGAATGTGAAGGCCGTCGGTTTCTGGCTTTGTAAACACACAACACCATGTCTGTTATAAACGGTCTGCGTGCAGTCACATCATGTGCTCGGGTTCTGGTAAGATTTCACCTGACAATGTTAAAGCAGGTTGCAATGCTGCACTAAATGATAATTGTTAAATGAAACCGGTAACCGGGTGGTACCTATTGTCGATCATATACTATATTTCCGTGTGCCATTTTATTTTTTGTTTCACCCATGGAAAGTCAGACATAGCATTAACAATTCCAGCGTCGTCAAAAATTTGAGACATAGTTGCAGGAACTAACTCGATCTGTAGAATACTTGCGTATCTTCCGTTAACAGTAACCCAGAGTTACATTCTGAGCTGCTTCTAATTCCAACTCCAAGTAAGGAGATTTGGAGACTAAAAAAACACCTGCATTAATCTTGCCCAGATGTCAACATTTCTGAACATCTATTGGCAATCTTAACTCGCAATCAAGCAGCTTGATTGGCTGAGCTGTATCACAGCTCAGGCTCAGCAAAACAATCTGCTTAATGTCAAGCACTAGTATGTTCAAGTATTTTGAAATACAAATATTGGCAGATTAGCTCAGGCGGTAGTATATCAGAGTCGGTGAGAACCTAGTTTGCTACATGTATTTCCCCACACAGGTGCAGATTGGTTCTACCAAGTTACCAATTATTACTTAATTATTACTTACATTACCTTAAAATAATATTAATGCTTTATCAACAGGTTCAAAATGGGAAAAACAAGATTCACACAACAGCTTCAGTACATAAGGTAATCCATCATGCTTGCCAGCTTGGTTTGCTTTTTTTGCATCATAATATGCATTATACATTTACATATGTGGCTGTGACTGGAGAATGGGCCTTAGTGTTTTTCAACCAGTGTAGATCCAGCTAAGCACAGTATGTTCAGGATCTGCACTATTCGTTATTCCATCAATGAAACACCTGCCGTGCTTCTAACAAGCTAGAACGATTGTTATAAGGCTACATGAGTGAACAATTTGATCAGGAGCTATACTGGTCATAAATCTCATAAGCCCCATTTCTCCTGTCATAGTCACATATAAATAGCTCCTCTCTCATATTTCCTGCAAAACTGTGTCATTTTCACCTACGAACATTCCAAGTTTTCCAATGTAATAATGTATGTTGCTTAAAAAAATTACATGGCCCTGGTTGATTATGTTTTAAAGAATAGATGCAGTAAATACAGTGCATTCATTAAGAGGAATTGTGCTTCAATTACTCTCTGAAAATTACCAAAAAATCGGTAGATTACCTGCCTTGTCTTTGTACACAAGTCCTGAGATTTTAATAACAAATCAAAAACAATTCTAAAAAATATTAATGAAACCACTGTTAGGTTACAAGCCGGCTCATCTGGATCTATAGCGTTTGTAAATATTGAATTATGGCCCCGCACCCCCCTAGTAGTCTCTTGACCTTTCGAAAATACAGTAAACTATTTCCATTATGAAGTTACATCACCACTAACCTGGAATCCTGGATCCTCGCCTGCACTTGTTACCAATTATGCTAACTGAACCACCTGTGGGGTTGAAAGGGTTATCGTAATAATCCTATGTATTCGGACGCTATTTGTTTTGGGAAACTAGGGGTTTCCCAAAACAAATTGTATACAAATACATCATTATTGTGATAAACAAGTTATATAAATACGTATCATAGACATTGGAACACTCTTTGTTGTGGTAAACCAAATAGTTATATGTGTTTCCTAGAATAAATGGTGTCTGAATATTTAGGGTACTGTGCATATGAAACACAACTGCATCCGAGAGGCCCTTTAATTATCATTCGCTCATTTGTGTTTTATCTTGATTGTTGTGCAGAGCTGGAAGTTGGGAAAGATAAACCACATTGCCATCGCCACCCCAAATATTGAGAGGACGACCACCATGTACAAGGATATACTTGGGGCCAAGGTCTCAGAGAAACATGTAAGTGGCATGTGATATGTTGTTAATTCCAAATTAAAATATAAACAGAACTATTTTGAGACTGGATTATTTTGCACCTGTAGAAACCAAGTTTTATTTGTTCAGCATATACTGTTTGTCAAATTAAACTATAAAATGCACTTTCTCACAGTGACATTTTCAACAATTTCTATGAAAATGACGTGTACATGTACATTCCCTAATTCCAAGAGTGTTGGGTCATGCTCCCAAAATGGCAAGAAACTCTCCTGCACGACATCACAAAATGCGGCTTATGGCAGTAGAGAAAAGCCAATTTAACTAATTGTAGATACTGATCATCTTGCACAGACAGATAAGATCTACACGTTTTGATGATGGCAGTAAGGCTACTGCATTGACTGAATGGTTAAAAGTCTACTAAAAAGTAGGCCCTGTTTAAACTGGGTTACACTCGCCGCACATGTCGGTCACTTTTCTCAGCTGTGTGTTCTTTTGAGCTTCTGATCTGGATATACATGCATAACTTATTATGCCCCCTGCTTGTTGTTTATTCAATAACTTTTGATAATATTTGGCCACAATGTGTGTCTAGGGATGGTGCTTTGTTTTGCATGTGACCCATATCTGACCGCCCAAGGTCAAGGTCAGTCCAGGGTTCATGTTTGAGGGCGACATGGGCGAAGTGGTTGCTTTTTTTCTGGCCAAGTCGCCTTATTTTTCCCGTAGGGGGAAGTCAAGTCGCCCTGGAATTTTCTGGATTTTTTTTTTTTTACTATGAATTTCAGACCCTAGGGGCGAGTGCATGTCATAAATGCGCTAATCCCACCAAATAGGCGTGTAAAATTGGATCGCATCGATTGTTTGATGACCCCTGGTGTGTATTTGCACGCGGGGTTTCTTTGTTATTGTCGCCTACTATCGGTTTGTTATTCGCGACGCCATGATGCGTATCAACTGATCAGACACGTCTGGGCGCTTAATATTGTTTAACTAAAGCATTCAAGGAACGTTGATTGAAGACCCGAATTTACGTCATTAAGGCGGGGCTTATAGCTTCATTTAATTCATTGGTCGGCTTCGACTAATTAGATTCTACGACACATGTGAATAATTAGTTTCAAGGTAAATGGGAGGCGACTACTATCGCAGTCTATCGGCATACGACGTACCACTTGAAAGAATCAATAATACGCCGTTAATTACTGCTATTATGTTTGCGCAAATATGTTTGGCTTACTAATAATGATAGATTGTGGCCAGTATTCCTTGTTCCTCGTTTAATCATTTAATTGAGGGCCTAATTGAATAATTATATTGGCGATTGATGAACCGATTTCAAGCAAAACTTTACATGTTATTCTTGTTACTGCATTGTCTCGGGCCTATTAGCGTAATTTTCACATTGTGGGCTCGTTTAAAATTGAGTAATAAATGTGTGACCATAAATACTACACGATAAAAATGTGTGTTATTCACTGTTATTAACTCTTACTATGCTGAATCAAATTTTGTCGTCTGCTGTTGTTTTTTTCGTTTCAAATCATTCTTAACAAACAACATTTTGGCAGTTTGGTTGGAGACGATTCAGTGTGCTGCCAAAACATGTTTTTAGTTATAAATATGGCAAAAACGAACAGAAAAAGAACAGAAAAATAGATTCCAGCTTTGTAAGGGTTAACATGTTGATTGTGTCAATTACATTGTTCTACATATTGATACGTGCAAAAGAAAAAAGAAAAAAAAGGAAAATAAAATTTTGTTTCATACAATTTGTGTTTATTCTTCTTTCATGATAGTAATAGAAATATACTCTATTCCAACAGAAATGTATGTATTGAATAATGTGCAATGGCAGTGTTGTTCTATGGTACACTCAATTGGAAATGAGCAAATTTCTAATACCGAATGAACTGAATAGCCCCTTTCTCCATACATGATTGATTGAATATTGTTGTTTAACAGCATATCAACTGCTAAGGGCCCCTTTCTCCATATAAGATTGATTCAATATTGGTGTTTAACAGCCTATCAACAGCTAATGTCATTTACGGTCGGGTCCATAATATACAAGAACATGTTGATAAATTGAAAACAATAATTTTACAGTTACACGATAGCTGTAAGAAGAAGGTAAATGGACAAAAATCTGAAAAAAATATTTTGTCACTTCTCCCTAATTTTGGCTCACTTCTCCCTATTTTGCCAGAAAGGAGAAGTGACTTCTCCCTAATTTTTTGACCTAGCTTGAACCCTGGGTCACTGAGGACTTATGTTTACCTGTTTTGTTTTATTATCAAGGCAGCCAGTGAGGGCTTTAGTATAGTGCTAATGATGCCCTTGTTATCCCCTCACCAATAGGCAAGAGCAGTTATATAGAGAATATTAGTATAGTGTCATGAACGTGAATAAATATCTGTCGAGGCTGAGAAATCAGGATGGGCGAGGCTTGCCGAGCACATCCTGATTTCGAGCCGAGTCAGATATTTATTCACGTTCATGACACTATAATAATATTCTATTTATCCCGTTAACCACATCAAAGTTGTTCAAATGTCTCTAAAACTGCATTTGTGGCCTCATAAGTTTGTCTTCTGAAGCGACAAGATTATCGTGTTACGTCATTCACATAATGACGTAACGTCATACATAATGACGTATCTACTAGACGTGAACGAGAAAAAATACACGTACCTGCTTTTCACGTCTAGTAGCGACATAGTTGACGGGATAAATAGTGTTAGTCCATGTACATACATACGTAGGTACGTACATATGTACAACATACATACGTACGTTAGTAACACCTTTTTTCAATAATTTATGAACCGCTTCACCGATTTAGATAATATTTAGCCACATTGTGTGGTTAGGGATGGTACCGGTAGTTTGATTTGCATACAACCACATCTGACCGCCCAAGGTCAAGGTCACTGAGGACTTATGTTCACCTTGATTGTAAGGCAAAAATGTTAAATTCTGTTTTATTTTATTTGTTTATGCCCCCGGTCTTGGTAGAGCCGGAGTCATTTAGTGTTTGGACTGTGTGTCTGCGTCCATACTATCAACACCAAGTAACTTAATAGGATGTTCCATGCCAATGTTTCACGCTATTTCATTGGTCCATTCAAATTTTCAGGCTATTCCATTCTTCAGAAAGGGTAATTTTTTCAAATTTGATAACTATTAACAAACAGTGGAGATCCTGATGAGACGGCTCGTTACGAGCCGGCTCATCTGGATCTGCTCTGTTTGCAAACATTGTCTCTATAGAGGTCTGTGGTGTTGAAAGGGTTAAATGCCATACATCCATGTTGCCCTTAATATGACCTTGACCATCACAACTTTGAACTTTTTCTCACATTAAGAGATTTGCCAGAGTTTCTCAATTCTGTCATAACTTCTATATCCCTTGATGAATTAGTTTAATATTTCAATACACTATACTTGTGGACAAATGCCACACATCCATTCTGCCCTTAATATGATCTTGACAATTTGACCTTCATAACTGCATATGAATACTTATGAATTTTGCTTAATAATTAACTTTGCCACAGTTTCTCAAATCTGCCACCGGGGACATTACTTGTTTTCTTTATTATCAAGGCTGCCAGCTAGGGGATTAGCCTCCTACTAACGATGCCCTTCTTTTGCAGGCGTTACCAGAGCATGGTGTGTATACAGTGTTTGTGGAACTGGGAGATACAAAGATAGAGGTAAGTCTGCTGAATGTATTGAACTGTGATTGCATAGAACAAACAATTTTGATTGCCAGTGCCACATATGGGCCCCAGGCAGATAGAAGCGACTTTTGCAACAAATGTAAAACATGATCAAGATGTTTAGCTCTCGAATGGTAAGAATTCGTCATCGAACCTCTGACAATGTCCTCGCCTTTATAGAAAAATGGCTTGGTATTCTTTATATGTGATTGTGATTGAAAAAACATTGCCATTGTGACCCGTGAATCTCCTGATCTGCAATCGTGTTCCAGCAGCCTAACGATCTGTACTGTTATTGAATACTCTGATTGTGTGAGTGTTCTGATCTGTGTCTACATTGGTTGCAAAAACATCTATAAGCCCAATTCCTACATTCACGGTCACTGTGTGCCGTCAGCTGACAAAACGCAAGATCAGACTGCACATGAAATATTATTTCTCCTGCAGCTGTTGCATCCCCTAGGAGAGAAGAGCCCGATAAAGAACTTCCTGGAGAAAAACAGAAGTGGAGGAATGCATCATATCTGTTATGAGGTGGGTGTCGCCGTTACTGTTTCTACAGGCATATTGTAGCATGGTGCTGTGACTTGCCCGAATTTGGTGGCGCTAGATTGAGTTTGTGGTGCCATGCTGTAAAATACAAATTGTACAACACATATACTGTACACACACATACTATCATTGCTTGTACCACATTCCCGTTTTTTTTCAGGGACTCCTAGGCAACGTTGGGTTCAGAAATATGATACACGTGTAACAATGATTTCTTTTTTATCGAATATTGATAGTTAAATACATATGAGACAATCCATGTGATTTTGTACCAAAGAAAATGTGCGATATCTCATGGAATCTATTTATAAACTTTGCGATATTTTCGGTAAATTACGTCAAAAGTTGACTAAATGTTCAGAACAAATGTGCAGTAGAATTACACATTTGCTGTGAAAAGTTTGTAAACGTTCGGCATAATTTTCCGAAAATATCACTAAATATTTTTCATGAAAAATCTCAGGTACATGACTAGTCTCATATGCCTTGTGACTACATGTATCATTATCTGATAACATATGTTAAATTTATATTCTCAATCATTTTGCACAACATGTTTGTGAACAGGTACCTTTGCTTTAACCCTTACAATGTTTAATAAATTTCTGTCAGCTGTTCGTTTTAATATCCATTTGTCTCACTAAAACATAGTTTGGCAGCACTGGTCTATACCACAGGTGGTCGGCATGTTGATAGAATAATGTAGTACAGGGGTCATACCAGTTATCCGGACAATCAGTTTATCGGACAAATGAAAATACCAGGGGGCCGTTTCACTAAACTTTGTACGACTAAAATGTTCGTAAGTGCAACATTATGATAGTCTGTAAATTTCCCATTAACAATGTGTACTTGTAAACAATCATTGGATTTACATTTGTTGAGCATAGGCTGCATATGCAGCCTATGCTCAATAAATGTAAATCCATCAATTGAAATTTACAGACTATTCTAAATCTGCACTTTTAGTCGTACAAAGTTTAGTGAAATGCCTCCCCGTTAATTAAGCGCATTCTTTTGATTCAAGTTTGCAACGAATACATCTAAGTCACGCAGGTGTTTGCTGTTTCCATGCCAGTGTGAAGAATGTATCGCCAAGGTAAACATTTTAGTAAAATTTGCTGAAAACATTTCCAAACTCTGTTCACAGGTTGTTTACAACGTCAAAAGTCGCGCTGGGGCTCAATCGAGTGCGCCCATTATGTCATTGCAGAGTTGTTCTATAAATACAATAAATTCTATAAATACGGTGTTTTCCAAGAAGCGAAGGGTGATTGTTTTTACTGCAGAACTATACAATGCTGTTACACTGGTCTACATGTAGACATGTAGAAAACAAAACCCCCAACAAACCAATCACTCAATCAACCAATCAATGAATGAGAATGTATATATATGACCAGGTTGACAACATTGAAGCCGCCATGAAGGACCTACGGGGGAAGAATATCCGACTCCTGAGTAAAGAGGCCACAATCGGAGCTCACGGCAAGCCGGTCGTATTCCTACACCCGAAGGACTGTAACGGCGTTCTCGTGGAGCTAGAGCAGGTTTGAGGAATGTCTCGTAGCGGGTTGAACTGGACAGGCCTCAAGTTCAATATTTGTTGTAGATCCTGATGACGCCTTTTTCTGAGTGATGTAATAGGTCATTATTGACAGGAATAGTCAATATGGGGTATTTAGGGGCGAACCTTTTCATTCCGACAGGGTATATCCAATATTTGCACTGTTTCCTTTCAATAGTTTATATTCCAAATTCATGATTGAAAGAACATGTGCCGTAAATGAAAGGTGAAATTCACAAATAAAGTGAGGTATGCCACCGCTAGTCGTCAGTGGCAACTAACCAATTGATCTTTTGGATGTGGGAAGGACACCTGGCTCAGTAGCCTATTTCACCAACATTGCAAAGTATATTTTTCTAGCAAAGTATACTTTGAGGGAGAAATTTTCAATTTTAGGATAAATTTATTAATTTTTATTATACTGAATTTATTACATTATCACAGCCATTTTGGCTGTGATAATGTAATACATTCAGTATAATAATTCTGCATACTTGTAATCATCAAATATATGCAGTAGTTAGTTCTATATGAAATAATGCATTTCGGGAAAAATAAATGATTACTCCCTCAAAGTATACTTTGCTAGATAAGTATACTTTGCAATTTTGATGAAATCGGCCACAGATCACCAAAATTGCAAAGCATACTTAGGTATACTTTTAGGGAGTAATCATTTATTTTTCCCGAAATGCATTATTTCATATAGAACTACCGACTGCATATATTTGATGATTAAAAGTATGCAGAATTATTATACTGAATTTATTTAATGTAATATATTCAGTATAATAAAACTTAATAAATTTATCCTTAAATTGAAAATTTCTCCCTCAAAGTGTACTTAGAAAGGTAAGTATTTGCAATTTTGGTGAAGTCCGCTACAGGATCTGCTAGAGTCATCGTGTACCGAGCAATTTTTACAAGGACATAAAATAACATTCCAGCCTCCCCCATTTCTAAGGCTGAAGACTATAAAATATATTTCGGCATATTTCGGATGTATATTTCGTCACACTTTCTCGCGTTACATCATATTAGATGTAAAATTTTCTCTTCCAGATTTCATGTTTTTGTATATGCGGATTAGCTTGCGCCAAGAAAAAAGTGTGTTGTAACTAATTTGCACTGTAATTGGAATACGAGGATGTGTGAAAGATTTGCAATGTTATACTTGGCTTGTGTTGCTAGATCCATTTTTGTGTTGCATAATTGCATAAAATGTGCTTGTTTTTTTTTTGTCAAGGCTGCAATTATATATAGGATCTGTAGCATATTTCACCAACATTGCAAAGTATACTTTTCTAGCAAAGTATACTTTGAAGGAGTAATCATTTATTTTTACCGAAATACATTATGTCATATAGAACTAATGACTGCATATATTTGATGATAATAAAATATGCAGAATTATTATACTGAATTTATTACATTATCACAGCCAAAATGGCTGTGATAATGTAATAAATTCAGTTTAATAAAAAATAATAAATTTATCCTTAAATTGAAAATTTCTCCCTCAAAGTATACTTTGCAATTTTGATGAAATCGGCTACTGAGATGAGTGATGATTTAATATGATGGTTATTAAACATGTTTACTGATTTCATAAGAAACTCGGCTATACATATTTTTTAATCTACATTCAGGCCTCGACAAAGTGAATTTTTGATCTGTAGCCGATTTCATCAAAATTACAAAGTATACTTATCTATCAAAGTATACTTTGAGTGAGTAATCATTTATTTTTCCTGAAATGCATTATTTCATATAGAACTAACGACTGCATATGTTTGATGATTAAAAGTATGCAGAATTATTATACTGAATTTATTACATTATCACAGCCAAAATGGCTGTGATAATGTAATAAATTCAGTATAATAAAAATTAATAAAAAATTGAAAATTTCTCACTCAAAGTATAATTTGCTAGATAAGTATACTTTGCAATTTTAGTGAAATAGACTACTGGACGAGTGGTAACTTGAAGAGACAGTGCATCTGACATGCTTGGTGATTCAGTATGATGTTTATTAAACAAGTTTATGATTTCATGAAATCAGTCGACAAGTTTTAAAAAATATCATATTAAATCGACACATAATCTACAATGTATTTTATTTGCTCATGCAATATACATATTTCTGAGTGACTACATGGTTTCATGAGCACACACGCTGCAAAACTTAGACTCGACCTAACAAACTGCTTGATTTCGAGTATGAGATTGGTGTAATAGCTCGGCAAGTTTTTGTAGATCATGGCCCATATGATTGTAGTGTGATTCGTGAAACCATGCGGCCAGCCGGAATCTATATGTGGCTGAGATTGGAGAAATGGGGCTTATAGGTTTTGCGAGCAGTGTAAATCCAGACCAGCATGTGCATGCGCACTGTTCGCCATTCCATCAATTAAATACTGGTCACAAATCCCATAAGCCCCAATTTTTCCAGTCATAGCCACATGTCAATGTGCTTAATTTCGATGAGATTCATTGTCTGCGATAATAGTGTCTGTCCATCATCACAAAGCACACAAATGTGGTTTGGGAGTGCTCAAAAACATTAATACTCGTATATAAATAGGTTACTGAACCTAGAACTGGGGAGCCCTTGATGTTAGAATTGGCAACCTTGGGTTTCAAACAGTTCCCTCGTGCCACAGCTCACGTTTACCCACGGCTGGACATTGTCGAATGTTATTGTTACATTTCAGTCGGAAATATCATGCAATTTGAGCCTAAATGCAGTACTTTCGGTACTTTGATAATCTGCTCCATTCAAACAGCTGATTTACACATACATTTTCCTGGGCTGCAGTACACGTCCCGTGATGCAGCCGCATCAATTTCAAAATTTCAGTGCGACCGTTGTGAACTGGTCTGGTGACGTAATGGCGCGTTCTAGTGACATCAGGAGACACATGCATTACGCAAGTGTTGGCTGGATTCTGGAATGAGCATTGTCTACAGCCGTGGACAAACAGCACGCGCTGTACGTTTGAATATGGCTGTGAGCGGTGTCCAACAACGGCAGTCGTGTAACAATTGATGGTTTGACATGATCACACTGCTTAGTTGCAACTGAGCAAAGTAATGTTAAACCTGCAAACTTCTCGAATCTTAACGACAAGCACGCCCCATATATACCTGAACTGGAACATGTATTAGTACTAAAGTAGTTCTGTGTATAGTAGACTTTGTAATATGTGGCTGTGGCTGGAGAAATGGGGCTTGCGGGTTTGGCGATCAGGGCCCGGTTGCTCAAAGCTTCTGTTAGCTTAACAGACTGTTAAATCCTTAGCATTGCTAAGGATTTAACAGTCTGTTAAGCTAACAGAGGTTTTGAAAAAATGGGCTTATGATGTCTCTGGCCTGTGTCAAGGCCGTCGGGGGCCCCATATATAAACTGGACAAGGTCAGTATCTACCCTCCTGGCACCATGTCAAGTTATTCTAATTTCAGGGCTGAATATATTTTTTTCTTGATGTAAATATTCCGTTCTGATTGAAGTCGACGGGCCGGTCCTTGCCCTCCATGGCCATGCTGTTTGACAACTAACCAGATTGCTCGCTGCATACATCCACTGCTAGCTGATAGACTAAATGGCAAATAATGAAGTCCCTAGTCACAAAATATGAAAAATTATTTGTGTCTACTAGATAAACGGATATTGGTGTTTCTAATATTTACAAGTTGTATTGGTGCTTATGTCAGAACACAAATATTGGTGTTCTAGTTTCTGGTTGCATTTGGTTAACAAGTACACTTTAACCCTTACTACGCTGAATTAAATGTTGTCGTCTGCTACAAATATTTTATTTTCAATATTTCTCGACAAAAACCTGGTTTTGATAGCACATGAGAATCGTCTCCAGTGGAGACGATTCTCATGTGCTGTCAAAACCAGTTTTTTGTTAAGAATTAAAGCAAAAATGAAAAACAGCAGACGGCAATTTCCGTCAACAGCGTAGGAAGGGTTAATACTGTGGTTAACACAACCAGTGGCAACCGCTATCCTGATACGCCCTATGCAAGCTGGTACAATGCACTAGAAACACACATATTTGTGTATATGGTGGAGAGACTGCGATTCACGGAGTAAGCCCATGTTTATCCACTCAAGGCCCATTGGAACACATACTTAAGTTCCATGCTGAAAATCAAGCAAAGTTCGACCACAACCAATGAAACTGCTTGATTGCCAGCATTAGATCAATAGATAAAATGCTTACATTTTTACAGGCTCGTGCTTTTCTCGTGCTGTTTCTACAGACACTGACACTATTTGAGACACACCATGCGATTTTGTACCTAAGAGCATGTTCGATATCTCTTGAAAAATATTTACCAAATTTACGATATTTCCGGTAAATAATGTTGACATGACAAAATGTTCTATTCTATTCTATTCCACATTTGTTATGAAAATTTTGTCATCTTTCAATATCATTTACAGAAAATATGTAAATACAATGTATATATTTCTGTAAATATATTTCGCATATCGATGGTCTAGTAACAGAAGGTCGTAACTGCTATGCTAAAGCATAGCAGTTACGACCTTATGTTACTAGACCATCGATATGTTCTTAGGTACCAAATCACATGGCGTGTCTCCTAACTATGCCATAATACTTATTGATTTATACCTACGTAGACTGTTATACTGATTATAGATACACCTTGCACTAGGCAGAGTGCTTAGGTTTCATAATTCTGTTGAATATTCCTCTTGATTACATAATTACATATTGTATTTTCATTAGTAGATAAACGCTAAATGAAGCCCGATTCACTCAATCTGGCCCCCACTAGAACGGTAAAAAGTGCTACTGTCTGTTTAAAAGATACACATTTAATATATTGATTGATTGATTGGTGTTTAACGGCCTATCAACAGCTGTCATTTAAAGCTGGGTTCGATCCCGCATGTAACCTGCTGCATTGGGGAGAAAATCCCAAAATCAGAATGGAATATTTACATCAAAATAAATATATATTCGGCCCTGAAGTTAGAATAACCGGACCTGGTGCCAGGTCCATACCACACCAGTCATTTGGCCCCTTCCCCTAAAAATAATAGGATTAGACATTTAATAGAAGTAAAGTAGTTTTTTTGTGATGCTATAATTAATTTCCTGAAGATAAGGTCTTTTAACAGAAAATTACATGTTTACCTTTCGAACAGGGGCTCTGTTTCCCAAAATATGGCTGTGACTGGAGAAATGGGACTTATGGGTTTTGCGACAAGTGTAGATCCAGATCAGCCTGTGCATCCGCACAGTCTGATCTGGATCTGCACTGTTTGCATTTCCATCGATGAAACTCCCGTCATGCTTCTTCTAACATGCAAAATAGATTGTTATCAGGCTACAGTGTGCTATTTGATCAGGAGCTACACTGGTCACAAACCCCATAAGCCCCATTTCTCCAGTCACAGCCACAAATTTGAGTGAATCGAGAATAATTAGCAGGTGTGTGCTTACGTAATATCCCACCATTGTATATGGAGATTGAAGCTTTACCCTTGCCACCCTTTCATGCCAATGTTTGTAGCAACCTTTCTTTCCATCTATTTGTATTATTCAGTAGCGCCTCGCTGACCGAGGGTCTCTGAACATGAATATGTAATACGAATGTCGATGAAGACTGAAGCTGGGGGTATATTTGTGGCTGTGACTGGAGAATAGGGCTTATGGGTTTTGTGATCACTATTGCTCCTTGTCACATAGGACACTCATGTAGCCTGATAATGATCTATAGTGATTGGTAGAAGCATGGCACAGGTGTTTCATTGATGGAATCACAAACAGTGCAGATCCTGGTCAGACTGAGCGGATACACAGGTTGATCTGGATCTACACTGGTTGCAAAACCCATAATCCCCATTTCTTCAGTCTGAGCCACATTTGAGCTTCAAACTCTAGTTTGTTATGCTTTAATCTCATTTTTTACGTGCAATAGTGTTGAATATATTTATATGCAAACCCGACTTTCTGTGATTCTTTTTAACCCTTCCAGTATGAACAGAGTTTTAATATTGGTATTGAACAGCCAGAGAATATTTATTTATTTAATGGTGTTTAATAGCCTGTCAGGTAATTTTAGGCCAGGTTAACGGGGTCAAATCCCATATTTCACATGTTTTTATGGACGGAAAATCACAAAATCAGAACTGAATATTTACAGAACAAATATATATTCAGCCCTGAAATTACAATAACTTTAACCTGTGGGTGGTAGATGGGAGCATGCGATAGGTAATTTAACGATCAGGGTTCATCCTTACTGGAATTCCGACTGGAGACTGGGGGCCGTTTCACTAAACTTTTTACGACTAAAATGTTTGTAAGTGCAAATTTAGGATCGTCTGGAAATATCAATTGATGGATTTACATGTATTGAGCATAGGCTGCAGCCTATGCTCAATAAATGTAAATCCAATAATTGTTTGCAAGAAAACATTATTAATGTGAAATTTACAGACTATCATAATTTTGCACTTACGAACATTTTAGTCGTACAAAGTTTAGTGAAACGGCCCCCAGGTTTGGCTCTAGCATACATCTTTGGCATTTTGTATGTGACAGTTGAATCTGGTTATACCCCTTATGGGAGTATTGCGATTATTCGTAATCCTATTCTAGTGGAAGGGGCCAAGTGACTTGGTGTGGTATGGACCTGGCACCAGGTCAGGTTATTCTAATTTCAGGGCTGAATATATGTTTTCTCGATGTAAATATTCTGTTCTGATTTTGGGATCCCCCCCCCACCACCAATGCAGGCAGGTTAAAACGGGATTGAACCCGTTTTCCCGGCCTTACATAAGCTGTTGATAGGCCGTTAAACACCAGTAAACAAACAAAACAATAACCTAACCTGGTGCCAGGTCCTCACCACACGTCATTTAGCCCCACTCCCTAAAAGTAATATGATTAGTACTAATGTTCCTACTTTTATAATAGGTATAACCAGATAAATTCTCAAGTAACATTGAAGCCAAACATGTACCTGAGGGCCAAACCAGGGATACCGGGATTCTGGTAAGGATGAAACCCATCGTTAAATTTATCCTTCGTATGCTCTCAACCAACTGCCCAGCAGAGAATAAAAATACTGCGGCAAACCTAGTGAATAATTAAACACGGAGGCATTAATGTGTCGGGACTATTTTATACAGGGAAGCCTTTTCCCATGCCTACAGAACACACAAAGGCATGTCCCTTGGTGCGCCTCAGTGTGGCTATAGCCATAAGAGATTAGACTATGTTACATTGATGCAGAAAGAACATCAATGGTTAACCCTTTCAACACCAAGTAACTTAATAGGATGTTCCATGCCAATGTTTCACGCTATTTCATTAATTTTGTTCATTCAAATTATCCCATTCTTCTAAAAGGGTAATCTGTTTACGACGTTTAAAATTATTAACAAACAGTGGAGATCCTGATGAGACGGCTCGTTACGAGCCGGCTCATCTGGATCTGCACTGTTTGCAAACATTGTCTCTATAGAGGTCTGTGGGGACATCAGAATTCGTGGTCCAGGTTTGAATTTCGCTGTCGTTTGTCGATGATCCTATCCTCGTAGCTGTAGCCATCTCAACAGTTATTTTGAGAAAACTCCTAGATGGCTACAACTACGAGATCAGCTTCATCGGCTCATGCTACTGTGTAACTTTCCGGGTATCTGCAACTTATCACTTCTGGCCTTCATCCAGTATAGATAGTCTTTTAGAAGTTTATATACCCCAATAAATTCTCAAAAAATCCTGTTGATGAGTGGGGGATTGAGAATAGAGAAATACTACCTATATTATATATCTAGATTTATTTGTAACAAAAATGTCATGCAACAATGATAAATACAATGACAGGAGTTTGCCTCTTAGTATTGCTATATAAACCAGATGGCCGCAGCCCGCATGTCGAGCCCGCCGAGGCATTTGACCTTGACCTTGGGCACAGGGGCCGAATGAGTGGGACACAGCATGAATATATGGATGATGACTAATAAGCATATGAAGTTTCAAGTCAATGTGACTTTAATAGTACTCCAGAGAGGTATTTAAAAACTTTTAACACATATTTCAGACAGACGGACACACGGACGGACGGTCCGGTCCGTCCGGATGGACGGACGTTCCTACAAATGGATACTTATGTGGCTAACCCTAACCTTTTCCTTTGTTCATCCCTATTGTTCTGTAGCCACATAAACCCATTTTTAGCCACATAAAATCACGGAACAATAGAATATTACATAACCTATTGTTCTCCTAGCCACATATGTATCCATTTGTAAGCTCGCCCGCACGGACACCCGGACGGCATTGTGATCACTATGTCTCGCTTTAGTTGTTTCCACTCCAGTAGGAAATTCACTATTTTTATTAACGCTAACACCAAAATCTTTTAGAGGAAATTCCACATTTCTGTTCGAGAACTATCGTTATTTTGCTGAAATATATAGAACATATGAAAAAATTATTGATTTAAAAGTGATTTTGTTACAATACGAGCTTGTGTTGTACTGGAGTTGGAAACCTTTCTACAAAACAAATGTGTTATCAAACTCTCACGGTGGGTATAGTGCATCACAGGCACCCGATATTTGGATGGGGTGCATTGAATCTGGCAAGAAAAATCCACTTCAGACCATACTTTATTTTATGCAATAAACCGTAGATACCCCGGAAAACTGATTAGCAACACTTGCCAATGCCTCCGTCCTCGTAGATTTAGCCGTTTAGGAGTTAGTTTGAGAAAAAAAAGAATATATTTTGCTGGAAATAAGGAAAGATGGGGTGTACTAGGGTTGAAAATTTGGGTTTTCTTGACGGATTAGCAAATGTGCAGTATTATTACATGTCAACGCTACTCTATCAGGGCCTGTGACTGTTTTCCAGGCATATTTTGGATCCGAGTGCACCACATCCGACAGAAAAAATGTAGGTTTTCTCGAAATAACTATATGGTTACTAAATGGCTATATCTACGAGGATGGGGACATTGGCAGGTGTTGTTCTTCAAGTTCCCGCGGTATCTGCGTTTTATCGCGCCAAAATTGTTTCAGTAGTTGTGGAGATATTAAATAAGGTATGGTCTGAAGTGGATGATTTTATAAATGGATTCCGTGCACCCCATTCAAATAGCAGGTGCCCGTGACTCGTAAGGGACGGAAATCTTGTAGTTTAAACAGCAACACCGAAGCAAGACAAACACCTGTGAATATAATGATAAATATTTAAGTCATGATTTGGGAAAACTGAGCTTAATTCCTTTGATACCAGTAGCCGATTTCACCAAAATTGCGAAGCATACTTATCTAGCTAAGTACAGTCAAACTCGAAATGCATTATTTCATATAGAACTAGCGATGCATATATTTGATGATTAAAGGTATGCAGAATTATTATACTGAAAGCCTGTGTGTGTGTAGTCCCACAAGAACCTACACAGTACGCTATTGTGTTGGAGATCAATCCTGGAGGTTACGTAACACAGAGCTGAGCTGTGCGAGCTGATCAGGAGCTACACTGTTCAAAAGTTCAATGAGCTCCGTTTTGTCATGACGGGTTACATAATAGTGCGACTTGAGAAATTGGGCTTATGGTGATGCACCCAGTGAATTCCCAGGTCAGCCCGCGTATCTGTAGTTTGATCAGACCCTGCGCTGTTCGCCTTTCAGACATAAAAAACTTGTTTCGCTTCTAACATATAGCATAGCTCCATATTAGGCTACAGGAATGTGCTATTTGATCAGGAGATAGACTGTCCACAAATGCTATTGGCCCCATTTCTCCAGCCACAGATTGTTGTATGACCTCCCTTATCGCATAACCATTCTCAGTGATAATGATTTTGATGAAATGCAATATTTTCCGTAAATGACGTTAAACTTGGACACAAAATTCACAGCTCATGTGAAATTGAGTTTCACATGACCTCTGAATGTTTTGTCAATTTGTTTTGCGTTATTTGCGGAAAATTTCCGAGCCGGGCCCTCATGTGGCCGTGACTGGAGAAAAAGGACTTATGGGATTTGTGACCAGTGAAGCTCTGACCTCAAATCATTTATTTAATTGTATTTAATGGCCTGCCAACAGCCACGGTAATTTTAGGCCGGGTTCATGGGGTAAAATGCCATATTTACCTGTTGTAATATGTTATATCCCTAACATTTGATTGGCCCGTAGCAAGTCTCTGTCCAAAATTTATATCCCAGTAAACTCCCACGCCGAACTACTTTCCGTAACCGTGAGGCGCAGTTAAAATAATTCTTAAGAAAACGGAAAATAAACACATTTTCTTGATGAATTTATTTCAAATGCTGGAATTATAAGGAATGAATGGCCTTTTTGTGGAATTTATCGGGGATATAAACGTGGAAAAGTCGCGGGAATACTGGACGAGGCCTTAAAAAAATTACAATTTTCGAAAAAAAATCAAAAAAAAATCTAATTTTTTATTGCTTCGTCCAGTATTCCTGCGACTTTTCCAAGTTTATACCCCGATAAATTCCACAAAAAGGCCATTCATTCCTATAATAACCAGACAACATTGTATGTGAGGGCCAAACCAGAGATATCGGTATTCCGGAAATGATGAAACCCATCATTAAATTTACCCTTCATGCTTCCAACCAACCGCCCACAGCTCCTGATCAACCTGATCGAATAACACACTCCTGTAGCCTGATAACAATATATATGCACAGGCTGATCTGGATCTACACTGGTCGCAAAACCAATAAGCCCCATTTCTCCAGTCACATATAATATTACAATGGCAACAGATGGCGACACTCATGTGGTAAACCCACAACATTCAGAAAACATATTTTGGTGTATGAACATTTTATTTTTTTTCTTATTTATCAGTGAAAGTATACGTTGTGACCACTCATTTGAACCGTTTCGATGAGACGGTTTAAATGGTGGTCATCACAATATCTACTTCCAATAACAAATCATACCATTAGCCCCATTACACATATTACATTACAAGGACAAAAGATGGCACACACACGTGGTAAACGGACAACATTCGCAATACACTTTATGGTGTATGGAAATTGAGAGAAAAAAATCCTAATTTTTTCTTATTTATCAACGAAAGAACGAGGGCTGATCCAGAAGTTCGTGGACACCGTCTATAATTAATGAACACAACGTTATAGATATTTCAATACTTGCTCACAATCAAGTTAATATGTTCTCAAATCATTTTAATACTTTTAGTGACTTTATATAAAACCGCGGATTTTTTGCACGCTATTAAAGAGGGTGTGGTCTGGATATGCGGAGAAGTCGCAAAATTGATGTCAAATCAAAATTATTCTTGCGACAACCACGTTAATATTTATAATTCCCTTAAAGTAAATTAAGCAGAACATTGATCAACATTTGTGAAGTTCATCCAACCATCATGATGTCATTTGATGTTATAGGAATGAATGGCCTTTTTGTGGAATTTATCGGGGTATAAACTTGGAAAAGTCGCGGGAATATTCCCGCGACTTTTCCAAGTTTATATCCCCGATAAATTCCACAAAAAGGCCATTCATTCCTTATAATTCCAGCATTTGAAATAAATTCATCAAGAAAATGTGTTTATTTTCCGTTTTCTTAAGAATTATTTTAACTGCGCCTCACGGTTACAGAAAGTAGTTCGGCGTGGGAGTTTACTGGGATATCAATTTTTGACAGAGACTTGCTACGGGCCAATCAAATGTTAGGGAATTGTGTAAATATTTTTGTGCTGGAATTATTATGGTGTGAATTTGATAGCGAAAACAGCGACCATTACGCAAACACGTCTTATTTGGAATTAACAAATCACTGAACTACTTTCGGCAAGGGAGATAATCAATATCACGCGAACTATTTTCATACGAGCCAAGCGGATTGTTCTGTTTATGATTAGTATATATAGTTTTAAGCTATCTCCTGTGATATATAATGATACATTACTTTGTTATGTTATGGGTACTAATACATGTTGTTTCAATAGCGTATCTCTGTAACGGTATTGTTGTAGATGGAGTTGCAAATAATTTAATAATTATTACGTTCAAATGGTGGCGTAATACTGAAAGCACTTCTGTATAACTGTGATTGTCATAAATGGCGCAACAGTCGTGAGGTTAAGGTCGCCGACTTCAATGATTTAATTACCGATTCCCAAAAGGGTCGGGGGTTCAAACCTTGACGTGGTATAATTTTTTTTTCTTCATATATATTATTTTTGTGATTTTAATATTTTTTAATATTTTCACAATTTTATGATTTTAATAAAAATACCTATAAATTGATAGAAACTTACCAACAATTAAAGTGTCTGTCTTTAAGTAATATATACACAGACAGTTTGTTACTGATGTTTTAAGTTTAAGTAATATATACACAGACAGTTTGTTACTGTTTTTTTAAGTTTGAGGTACTGTCTGTACTGTCTATACCATATAATGTTTTACTGTCCCAAAATCTTTTTTTTTTTGGCTGTCACAATTAATTAATTTTCGGACAGCAAACATTTTTTTATGAATTTGAAAGAATTATTGTCCTCCATCTGCTCACAACACTGTTCGAACTGCGTCTGTGGCTACCACGACCATAATTCACTGGCCGCAAACACAGTAGCCATCGGCGTCTATTTATTAAATTATTATTTTGTATTTTATTTGAATTCCGCGTGAACGCTGCATTTTGTGTCAACACCATTTACAGAAAATATTGGTGATTTTCTAAACGAATATCGGAGAAATGCGGCTATATATTTTGTCAATTTTCAACACCATTTACGGAAAAAAATTACTGATTTTTTAAAACAATATCGGCACAACTAAATACAGTGATAGAATTTTTGTCAACTTTTCAACACCATTTCCGGAAAATATTACTGATTTTCTAAAAATAATATCGGCGAAGGTGTACTGAACTACTCTTTATTTTAAATAACCAGCCGTCTAATAGATCTGTGTATAATCGAGAGTATATCGTTAATTGTCATGTTGTCTCCGACAGTGAGGTGTTGCGGCACACATCAAAACGACACGTCAATTTCAAAACATTGCCTAAGGGTCACAGCTGTGTGGTGTCATCAGATCAACACCTCGTCACACACAACTACGCATTATCAATTTTTTCCCCACACAAAGCGACGTGTATTTACAACTAGATCTGTGTAATGTGTCGGGTGTAGCCAAAGACCATATAAATTCGTAATTAGTCACAGATGTAGCCTTAAAATATAATCGATTTCCTTAAATTACGTCCGCATGTTGACAGATATTTCAGAGCAGACGTCATCGTAATTTGCCGTTATTTATTTCCAAAATTAACCATATATTCTGTAAATGGCGTTGAAAGTTGACAATAAATTAAGACCAGATCAGTACGTTAAATCGCTATCGACGACAACTGACGATCCGATGAGAGAGTATACCGTTTAAGCGTATCCAATGTTAAATATACATCGTTATTTTTGTATGACTTTCGTATGTTTTTACCGAGAAATTCAAACCGTTTCCAATTATTGGGGAACATAATATCATGATTAGCACATCGTTTCACTAAGCGGGGGCTACTACTCAGGAAATGGGATCACACGGTCTATTGTTTACACTGGATTAATGGCGGCCTCCATGAGGTCTCAGGTAAATCTTATTTTTCAATAATACGACTGTGGTTTCTTCCCTTTAGTGATAACCATGTTCCAGCCGTTAACACTTATTTAGCAACATTACTTAATATGTAGTTAGTCTGAACATTCTGCAGAGAAATCTGAATTGGACGGAATCGAGCGTTGTTTAAACTTAGTCCGGTTCATATGCACAGGTCAAAATATGAACTGAAAATGGCGCTTTGTGTGACAGAAATCCGTACGCGGACGAATAAAAAAAATATTTTGTTATAAATATCACATACAGCGAAACAGCGGTAGCATCTACTGTTTTAATAATATGCATACATATTGTAATTAATGTTTAATAGTGATATACTTATGAATAATATACGATACTATGGTTATACTCCAGCACTATGTTTTTAGGCTGTGTGATTTGCCTCAATATAAACTGGATTAATTAATACTTATATTCATGCGCTTCATGACAACATCATTACATTTAAAATATATCAAATATTACTTAAAGGGGTACCGATATGATACATTTTAATAATATAAATATTGAAAATACACATTACAATCGCTTACAACATAAGTTATTGATTGAAAATAGTCACTGCATCGTGACCTATTTGACCGCATTACCTATTCCGCGGCAACCTCATCAAATCCCCTGTTTACATAGGTAACCGGGGGTTTGGTGAGGTAGGCTCGCTAATACAATGTTTGCGTAATGACAGCATATAGTGATTTACTCGGATACAAAAATAGCGTCATCAGAAAATAAGAAAACGAGGACTATCTTTCAATATTGTGTAAACATTGGGACAATGCCTGAAACAAAACAAATTATGGAAATGACACCAGGAATGAAAAGGGTGTGGCAGTCTCTTGTTTATAAATGACATAAAAAGGATTCCGACTGTAGGATGAGCGTTATGGAAGATGCGCGAGGTGATAGACCAATGCTCTAAATAATGTTTATGGAGTGGCACTTGCATATTTGCTGTATTTGGTGGAAAGAGCAATACAGTTAGTCTGGCGCTATATACTCTGCACAGCTATGAAACTCAAAACAGGAAACGCTGGCTTTTTCAACTGCTCCACATGCTCCTTATTGACGTTATTTCATGGCAAGAAAAATCCCGAGAACTTTATGATTGCACCTCGTATAACCCATTAGAAATGGGGGTACACACAATAATAGTAGTGCGTAAACTTTTGAGAAAAGAAATCCTGATTTTATTTATTTCATCTCGAAAGTATATGTTGTTACCACTCGTTTGAACCGTCTCGACGAGACGGTCACATGAGTGGTAATAACATACCTTTATGGAGAAATGAACAAAATAATGATATTTTTTCAATAAATATGATCATATCCTCTGACAGACTGAAATGGGTTATACAGGAGTAACAATAATCACAGGCTATAACCCATCCATTGTCAACTTGAAAGACTTCACTAGGACGGCTGGGTACGCGGTATCTGCGGATTCCCCCAACAAGATATCACACAGGCAATGAGCGATCCATTGTCTACTTGTTACTTCGTTAGGATGGCTGGGCGCGTGGTATCTGTGTTTTCACCCATGAAGATATCACACTCGCACCATCGTAGCTATAATTCTGTATGTATGGATGGGCCTACAACAGACATTGCACTAACCCTTTCAACACTAAACAAGGGCATCGTTAGCACTATAATTCCAGCACAAAAATATTTACACAATTCCCTAACATTTGATTGGTCCGTAGCAAGTCTCTGTCCAGAATTTATATCCCAGTAAACTCCATGCCGAACTACTTTCCGTAACCGTGAGGCGCAGTTAAAATAATTCTTAATAAAACGGAAAATAAACACATTTTCTTGATGAATTTATTTCAAATGCTGGAATTATAAGGAATGAATGGCCTTTTTGTGGAATTTATCGGGGATATAAACTTGGAAAAGTCGCGGGAATACTGGACGAGGCCTTAAAAAAATTACAATTTTCGAAATTTAAATTATAATTTTTTATCGCTTCGTCCAGTATTCCCGTGACTTTTCCAAGTTTATACCCCGATAAATTCCACAAAAAGGCCATTCATTCCTATAATAAAGCCAATACTCTCGTTGGCAGCCTTGATAATAAAAGAAAAACACAAAAAACATTTTTGCATTGCAAGGTGAACATAAGTCTTCAGGGACCTTGACATTGGGCGGTCGGACAAGTGTCGAAAGTAAAACAAAGCACCATCCCTAGTCACACATTATGGCTAAATATTATCAAAAGTTATTGAAAAATGAAAGGTGTTACTAACACACGTATGTACGCACATACGTACGTACATGAATTAATGATATATCCCCTATTGCCTATCGACGAGGGGATACTAACTGGAATGAACCGTGATGTTAATGTTCCGACCAATCCAATCCAATAGTCATAAAATGATTTTCAGACTAGTCCATTTATAAAATTGTGGTATTTTTTCCCCCAAAAAAATTACTTGTAAAAAGTGCAGATCATTACAAGTCGGCTCATCTGGATCTACACTGTTTGCACACTGCTATAATAAAGATCTGTAAGGTTGATAGGGTTAAGTTACTAGTATACCCAGGATTTAATATATTTATCAAACAAGTTCAGAGCTCCAGATAAGGTGCGCATTGGCGTATTTTACGCAATTATTTTAGCTGATTATCAAAAGTACAAAATACGCACAGCAATGTGAAAGTACGCATTGATTTTCAAATTCAGTAGTGAAAATACTGTCATAAAGTTGAAAATTCACTTAGTTGAGCTGCTGCAAAAAGCAAACGCTTTTTGCAGCTCAAATAAGTGAATGTTTAAAATACATTATTTAGTAATGAGGAAAATCAATAATCCATTTGTGAAAGTAAAATACGCAATGATTTTGAAATCAGGGGGTATAGTACGCTTTAGAAAGTTTACTGATTTCACAAGAAACGAGGTTATGTCAAAGTTTCTTAAAAGTTTAATAAATACAGGATTGTACACGAGTGATGATTTAATATGGTATTTATTAACAAGTTTAATCAGTTCATAAGAAACAAGGCTATGCCGAGCTTCTTATAATCAGTCAATGAGTTTAATAAATGGCAGATTTTACACGAGTGATCATTTAATACAATATTTATTAACCATTTCAACACTACAGCCCTCTATAGTGGTGTTTGCAAACAGTGTAAATCCAGATGAGCTGGCTCATTGGATTGATCGGAAAATTAGCATATCAAAATCCATTTCAGTTATTTAGGGGTGAAAGGGTTAACACAGTTTACTGATTTAATAGGAGATAAGGCAATGCTAGGGGAATTATTAAACTAGAGCAAGTCAGCAGAGGCACACTGATACCCCCAGCTGCCGTCTGGACCGACAAAAAACTTTAACACAAACCTTACGGACGGACGGACGGACGGACGGACGGACGAACGGAAGGAAAACTATATACCCCTGAACATACTTGCCGGGGCTATAATCATCACTCATGCGAGAGCCTCTATGTATATTCTGGCGACAGTGAGTTTTCTCATAGAAACAATAGTAGCTCTGTTGCAGTAACAGTAATTTTCAACAGGAGACAAACCAAGTGATTCTAAGAAGATGGGCCATGGCCTAGGGGATACGGCATTGGACATCAATACCAGAGTATATGTTAAACGCATTCGCATTAACAGAATTCTATTACGCATTTGCTCCAAACTTTTCGTCACATTTTGACCTGATTTACGGAAAATATCGTAAATATTGTAAATATTTTGACCGAGATGTCGCACATCTTCTGAGGTACGAAATCACATGGCTTGTTTCATATTTACTTGCAAGTACTCGACTGCACCCCATCCATATCCCACCACCCACCCACCAACATGGCAGAAAGACTTTGTTAGGTGTCTATTTTAAATTGGGAATAATGGAAAAGCATGTGCTTATTCCTTTGAACCCGAAAGCCCGCTATAGCGGTCTATGCAAACAGTGCAGATCCAGATGAGCCGGCTCGTAACGAGCCGTCTCATCAGGATCTGCACTGTTTGAAAGGAATATTCATATTTTTGAGAACAAAAAATACCCCCTTTTCATAAATGGACTAGTCGGAAAACCATTTTGTGACGGTCGGATTGGTTGCAAAATTAACATATTAAAATCCATTCCAGTCACATAGGGGTGAAAGCATTAACCATTTTAATTTAGCAAAGATATACATACCAACAGTTCCGTC
This sequence comes from Conchocele bisecta, assembly GCA_029237695.1. Lineage (NCBI taxonomy): Eukaryota > Metazoa > Mollusca > Bivalvia > Lucinida > Thyasiridae > Conchocele > Conchocele bisecta. Next base: position 38,420,916 of record CM055276.1, read on the forward strand.
TGTTTAATTCTCTGTGCAGCTACTTTCTGCATGCTGAAAAAGTGATGCAAATGGGCTGCTATTTAACAAAATGGATGTTACAACATTTACAACCAGAAATGGTATCGTTACACGAAGCAAATCCGCTAACCGACAGCCTCAGTAACACAGTGAATGACAATAAAGTGGGCATTCAAACTTGAGTGACATACGCACGCATGTCTAGATGCATTTCTGCCAGATGTTATCAAAATTGGTCTAGTAATTGAAAATTTATTAATTTTATAACCAAACACATTTTCTAAACGAAAGATGAACATGGCAATTTCATTGTGGGCACTTAGACGACGTGTAGCAAAGCAGCATATCTAGACATACATTGTTGCCAAATATTATCAAAATTGGTAAAGGGAGTGAACAGGTATTGTGAATTGAAGACAGTTTAACACATTGACTGGTCACAGAATTAGGTAGTTAATGCAAAAAGAATAAGAAAATGTGGCCTGTCGGTACATGAATCGTCCTGGCGGTAGATTGGAGAAACTGTGGCAAACTTAATTAACTTAAAGTGATAAGTTTTAATAACCACAGTTGTGAAGGTCAAAAGGTCAATATCATATTAAAGGCAGCATGATGTGCGACATTTGTGCATATGTCTGATGTACTGAACTATTAAAGTAATCATTTGAGCTATATAGGAGTTACGACAGAATTAAGAAACTCTGGCAAACCTCTTAATCAGAACTTCTAAGTGTTTAAACAAAGTTATGAAGGTCAAAAGATCAAGGTCATATTAAAGGCAGCATTTGTGCACAAGTATGGTTTATTGAAATATTAAAGTAATCCTTCAAGGGATACAGGTTATGACAGAATTGAGAAACTCTGGCAAACTTCTTAATCTGCCAGATGGACACACAGACGGACGAACACACAATCCAAACACTATATGCCGGGGGATATCAGGCTGATCTGGATCTACACTGGTCTCAAAACCCATATAAAGCCCCATTTCTCTAGTCACATCACATTTAGGGGTGAATGGAATGGAATGGTGCTTAACTGCCCACCAACACAAAATAGTATTATCATTTAGGGCCAAGCAATGTAGATGAAGAATAAAAATAATAGTAAAATAGTATGTTAGATGTGGTAGGACATTTAGGGGTGAAAGAACACCATTCCATTCCATAGAGTGTCTACATACCATCTGGCTGCAAAGTCGACAAGTTCATGAGAAAACTGGCCTGCCGGTAATACTGGAGATGTCTGTAATTCAGAAACATAACAGTCTAGAGATAGACGATCATTCAGAAGTGATGCTTTAGTACAATATTTATTAAACAATATTTATTGCAAAAGCACACCATAATACATTGAAACTGCACTGATTACCTAACATTTTTTGTAGCTGTCCCATGTGCAGATTTATTATAGGAATGAATGGCCTTTTTGTGGAATTTATCGGGATATAAACTTGGAAAAGTCACGGGAATACTGGACGAAGTTTATATCCCCTATAAATTCCACAAAAAGGCCATTCATTCCTTATAATTCCAGCATTTGAAATAAATTCATCAAGAAAATGTGTTTATTTTCCGTTTTCTTAAGAATTATTTAAACTGCGCCTGACGGTTACGGAAAGTAGTTCGGCATGGAGTTTACTGGGATATAAATTCTGGACAGAGACTTGCTACAGACCAATCAAATGTTAGGGAATTGTGTAAATATTTTTGTGCTGGAATTATTAAACAATATTTATTGCAAAAGCACACCATAATACATTAAAACTGCACTGATCACTTAACATTTTTTGTAGCCGTCCCATGTGCAGATTTATTACACTACTAAATGTATTATGAGTTAGATTATTCATAAGCACAACATCATACACTGAAGCTGTACTGATCGCCTAATATGTTTTTCTGTAGGGGTCTCATTTGCATATTGGTCTCGTTTCTTATGAAATCAGTCAACCGGTTTAATAAATACCATGTTAAATGAACACAAATATATTCATTACATAAGCAACATCATACATAGAAGTTGTATTGATCACCCAATATGTATTTTGTAGGGGTTTCATTTGCATATTTACTACACTACTGTCTGTTTCACGAAAGCTGCCCAAATTTTACGGCTATATAAACAATTCAAAAACAAGATTTCTTTTGATAATATTAAATTAAAGGAAAAATTGAGAATGAGCCTTCTTTTTATTTCGTGAAATTTGGTCAAATATTGATTTTATTGTGCAAAAAAGAATTTTCCCATGTTAAATCCCCATAGACATCTTCACGGAGTGAAGATGTCTATGGGGATTTAACATGGGGAATTTTTTTTGAATTTCAGAAATACTGGACCGATTTTTAAAATTTAACTTTTGTTTTCTTAGTTAGATCATATCCAAGCGTCAGGTTTCGGAGTCAATTTCCAAATGTTTTCGTTTTTTGACTCCTCCCACACTTCCTTACCACTTTTTCCCCCATGTTAAATTCCCATAGACAAATCAATTTTTCGTAATAAAATCAATATTTGACCAAATTTCACGAAATAAAAAGAAGGATCATTCTTAAATTTTCCTTTAATTTAATATTATCGAAAACAATATTGTTTTTTAATTGTTTATATGGCCGTAAAATTTGAACAGCTTTCGTGAAACAGACAGTAGTGTATTACGAGTCTTAATTCATTTGTATATTAACCCTTATATTGCTGAAATAAATTGCTATTTATTTTTTATTTTCCATTTTGCTCATTAAAACATATTTTGACAACACTTCAGAATCATTTCCTTTGGAAATGATTCTAATGTGCTGTCAATCCATGTTTTTATTGAGAAAGAAGACAAAATACTAGAAAATGTGATAGAACACGGATGCCCCACATACCGCTTTGATAATAAACGAGGCAAACGTCCAAGTCTTAAAAGGGGAGATAATCCATGACACGAATCAAACATCGAAATAAACTTCTATCTGTTCGACGTAGTATTCAAAAGCCTTCGATCATGTACAAAGCCAACAATAATCAAGTACCTAGTTATATTTCAAACCTGATTCCACCCACTGTTAATAATATAGCTCGCTACAATCTTAGAAATCAATTTGATTTCAATGTCCCCACTACACGACTGGAAGTATACAGACGGGACGGACGGACAAGGGTAAGACTAAATGCCCCCTCCACTATCCCGGTGGGGCATAATAAAACAGCAGACGATAATTTCCATTTCCTGCATTCTAAGGGTTAACTACAAATGTGGCCTGTCGGCACACTGTGGCCTGTCGGCCTGCTGGCAGCCAAAGAAAACGAGGCATATTTAAATTATAAGCCATTTACTTGCGTTTTTGTGTTATTTCCTAGTGTTTTTGCAAATTATAAGCCATTTACTTGCGTTTTTGTGTTATTTCCTAGTGTTTTTGCAAATCTTGTTTGTTGTGGCCATTGTTTCCTAGTGTTTTTGTGTTATTTCCTAGTGTTTTTGCAAATCCAGGTTTGTTGTGGCCATTCTTTCCTAGCGTCTTTTTGTTATTTCCTAGTGTTTTTGCAAATCCGGGTTTGCTGTGGCCATTGTTTCCTAGCGTTTTTGTGTTATTTCCTAGCGTTTTGCAAATCCGGGTTTATTGTTTCCTAGCGTTTTTGTGTTATTTCCTAGTGTTTTTGCAAATCCGGGTTTCCTTTGTTGTTTGGCCATTGTTTCCTAGCGTTTTGTGTTTTTGTGTTATTTTCTGTGTATTTTTGCAAATCCGGGTTTGCTGTGGCCATTGTTTTTCCTAGCGAAGTGTTATTTCCAAGCGTTTTGCAAATCCGGTTTATGTTTCCTAGCGTTTTTGTGTTATTCCTATTTTGTTTTTTGCAAATCCGGGTTTGTTTGTTGCCATTGTTTCTTAGTGTTTTGTGTTATATCCTAGTATTTTTGCAAATCCGGATTTGTTGTGGCCATTGTTTCCTAGCGTTTTTGTGTTATTTCCTAGTGTTTTTGCAAATCCGGGTTTGTTGTTGCCATTGTTTCTTAGTGTTTTGTGTTATTTCCTAGTGTTTTTGCAAATCCGGGTTTGTTGTGGCCATTGTTTCCTAGCGTGCTTGTGTTATTTCCTAGTGTTTTTGCAAATCCGGGTTTGTTGTGGCCATTGTTTCCTAGCCTTTTTGTGTTATTTCCTAGCGTTTTTGTGTCATTTCCTAGCGTTTTTGCAAATCCGCGTTTTTTGTGGCCTTTCTTTCCTAGTGATTTTTTAATTATTTCCTAGTGTTTTTGTGTCATTTCCTAGTGTTTTTGCAAATCCGGGTTTGTTGTGGCCTTTCTTTCCTACTGTTTTTGTGTTATTTCCAAGGGTTTTTGCAAATCCGTGTTTGTTGCTGCCATTGTTTCCTAGCGTTTTTGTGTTATTTCCTAGTATTTTTTTGCAAATCCGGGTTTGTTGTGGCCATTGTTTCCTAGCGTTTTTGTGTTATTTCCTAGTGTTTTTTGCAAATCCGGGTTTGTTGTGGCCATTGTTTTGTTTCCTAGCATTTTTGTGTTATTTCCTAGTGTTTTTTTCCAAATCCGAGTTTGTTGTGGCCATTGTTTCCTAGCGTTTTTTGTGTTATATTTCCTAGTGTTTTTTTCAAATCTGGGTTTGTTGTGGCCATTGTTTCCTAGCGTTTTTAGTGTTATTTCCTAGTGTTTTTTCCAAATCCGGGTTTGTTGTGGCCATTGTTTCCTAGTGTTTTTGTGTTATTTCCTAGTGTTTTTTGCAAATCCGGGTTTGTTGTGGTCATTCCTTCCTACTGTTTTGTGTTATTTCCTTGTGTTTTTGCAAATCCGATTTTGTTGTGGCCATAGTTTCATTGTGTTTTTGTGTTATTGTGTTGTATAAGGCCACTTTTCTTGTGGATTGACGCCCGGATACGGGGCATTTTCCTGTTTATTGTACTGGACCAGTCACAGAATAAGGCCCCTTTTCGTGTGGAATGACACCGGGATATGGGGCATTTTCCTGTTTTATGGGATCAGTTACAGTATAAGGCCCCTTTTCTTGTGAATTGATGCCGGAATATGTGGCATTTTCCTGTTAATTGTATCGGACCAGTCCTTTTCTTGTGGATTGACACCGGGATATGGATCATTTTCTTGTTTACTGTATCGGACCAGTCACAGTATAAGGCCCATTTTCTTGTTGATTGACACGGTGATATGGGGCATTTTCCAGTTTATTGTGCTGGATCAGTCACAGTATAAGGCCCCTTTTCTTGTGGATTGACACCGGGATATGTGGCATTTTCCTGTTTACTGTATCGGACCAGTCACAGTATAAGGGCCCTTTTCTTGTGGATTGACACCAGGATATGTGACATTTTGCTGTTTATTGTGTTGGACCAGTCACAGTATAAGGCCCTTTTTCTTGTGGATTGACACCGGGATATGGGGAATTTTCCTGTTTACCGTCTTGGACCAGTCACAGTATAAGGCCCCTTTCTTGTGGATTGACACCGGGATATGGGACATTTTCCTGTTTACTGTATCGGACCAGTCACAGTATAAGGCCCATTTTCTTGTGGATTGAAACCGGGATATGGGGCATTTTCCAGTTTATTGTGCTGGATCAGTCACAGTATAAGGCCCCTTTTCTAGTGGATTGACACCGGGATATGGGGCATTTTCTTGTTTATTGTATTGGACCAGTCACAGCATAAGGCCCCTTTTCTTGTGGATTGACAACGGGATATGGGGCATTTTCCTGTTTATTGTTTTGGACCAGTCATAGTATAAGGCCCCTTTTCTTGTGGATTGACACCGGGATATGGGGCATTTTCCTGTTTACTGTGTCGGACCAGTCACAGAATAAGGCCCCTTTTCTTGTGGATTGACACCGGGATATGGGGCATCTTCCTGTTTATTGTGTTGGACCATTCCCAGTATAAGGCCCCTTTTCTTGTGGATTGACACCGGGATATGGGGAATTTTCCTGTTGTACTGGACCATTCCCAGTATAAGGCCCCTTTTGTTGTGGATTGAAACCGGGATATGGGGCATTTTCCTGTTTTTTGTGCTGGATCAGTCACAGTATAACGCCCCTTTTCTCATGGATTGACTCCGGGATATTTCTTCTTCAAAGTGCAAATGTGACCACTCATTTGAACCGTCTCTGTGTATTATTTCTCCACGCAAGTATAATCTTGACAAGTTGTATTTCTCAATGAAAGTGCAAATGTGACCACTCATTAGAACCGTCTCTGTGTGGTATTTCTCCACGCAAGTATTATCGAGACAAGTTTTACTTCTCCATGAAAGTGCAAATGTGACCACTCATTTGAACCGTCTCTGTGCATTATTTCTCCACGCAAGTATAATCGCGACAAGTTGTATTTCTCGATGAAAGTGCAAATGTGGCCACTCATTTGAACCGTCTCTGTGCGGTATTTCTCCACGCAAGTATAATCGTGACAAGTTGTATTTCTCGATGAAAGTGCAAATGTGACCACCCATTTGAACCGTCTCTGTGCGGTATTTCTCCACGTAAGTATAATCGCGACAAGTTGTATTTCTCGATGAAAGTGGAAATGTGACGACCCATTTGAACCGTCTCTGTGCGGTATTTCTCCACGTAAGTATAATCGCGACAAGTTGTATTTCTCGATGAAAGTGCAAATGTGACCACTCATTTGAACCGTCTCTGTGCGGTATTTCTCTGTGCAAGTATAATCGCGACAAGTTGTATTTCTCCATGAAAGTGCCATTGTGACCACCCATTTGAACCGTCTCTGCGGTATTACTCAGTGCAAGTATAATCGCGACAAGTTGTATTTCTCCATGAAAGTGCCATTGTGACCACCCATTTGAACCGTCTCTGCGGTATTACTCAGTGCAAGTATAATCGCGACAAGTTGTATTTCTCCATGAAAGTGCCATTTTGACCACCCATTTGAACCGTCTCTGCGGTATTACTCAGTGCAAGTATAATCGCGACAACTTGTATTTCTCCATGAAAGTGTAAATGTGACCACCCATTTGAACCTTCTCTGCAGTATTACTCGGTGATAGTATAATTGTGATCAGATATTGTTATTGTCAATAAAAGTACAAATGTGAGCACCCTTTGAACCGTCTCTGTGCAAGTATGCGCGTCATCGACCTTTCAGATTGCGATGACGTTAATTGTCACGTCAAGTATGACATCACAATGTCAGATACACGTCATAAACCTCTCGCGCCGACAACTTGGACCCAGTGGTGAAATGTGGAACATGATTCTGGCCAGAATGTGGCAACACGTTCTCCGGCGTGAATTCAGTCATATATGATATAATGTATACATATGTATCTGAGTCAGTCCCGTTGATCACTGGCCGAATGGCTAGACAGTGTAGATCTATGTACAGATGAAAATGCTCGGGCGCGAATACGTGTCTATGGTATCATGGTGGGCACAGATGTCGTCAGGTACATTTTGTCAGACGAGTCCTGTCTAAAGACTAATAACGTTGGTCTATAGTGGACTAACGGTAACGGTCCCACAATAATCCGATACGCAATGAGAATCGTCTCCATCATATAAAACCGCAGAACAAAACAGCGACTCTGTGGCCGAATGTAGGTCTTCCTGGTAATTAATTAATTAATCATAATTAATATGGTCGATTTTACTAGTCTGGAGAAAAAAACAACACTAGAATAGTAATGCGGCCATGCGTAGCTGCTGTATGTGCACTTTGTAGAACATTCGGTGAAGGTTGAACACAGCCGCGTTTCGTGGATCCGCAAAAAGTCAGCGACTGCACATTTATAAGCCTTATTTATATTTGCAATAATTTTTATTTTTCAAATATCCCCTGTCCAAATGTCAGTTTCCCTGTAATTGACCTGTGTAACATTTCTCCTACGTGTTTATTTATTTATCACATTTTCTAACACCGGTCCGGAGCCTCCGTATATGGCCCGAATTGACTATCCACCCAATCGCTGCCGTCGTATCCCGGAGTTGCCAGTATTAACTCCGCAACCCGTTCAAGGGTATTTCCACTCACCGCCGCCATTTTGCCACGTTATCAATCTGCAAATCAACATGCATTAAACATGTTAAAGAACTTTACTCCTAAAATCGCCGCCTCCCAGGTAAGCCAGCCACTTTCAGCAATCAATAATCGCATGCTCTTTCCAACTGCAACGTCTCGAAGTAGCAAGCGCCTCGCACTCGCACATTCTCACACAGAAACCAGGCGCGGATCCCTGATTTCGGGTTGGGGGGGGGGGGGGTGGGGGGGGGGTCGTAACTATTTTGGAATACTTGACTATATTATCGAACGCGCTAGGGGGGTCCGGGGTCCGGATTTTTTTTGAAATCTACATCGCATTTCCTGGGCTTAGTGGGGGCGGGACGAATGTGGATTGTCACAGGGCGGTAGAGGAGCATTGGAGCAATGCGAGTGTGAAATGTGAAGCAGATCCGAACAAGGAAACAGAAATTATAAGTCATTTACCCGAGCGTTAAGGTTTCGGGACGGACATACGGACGGACGGACGGACGGACGGACGGACGGACGGACGGACGGATGGACGGACGGACGGACGGACACGGACGGACGGACAGACGCCGGTGACACTATATGCCCCCCTCACCAGCGGGGGATAAATATAATAGAAAAAGACCTACTCATTTCATACTGCTTTTTTCTCCATCTATAGTCATGATCATTTGCAAACAAATGCTAAGAGCAATGGTGAAATGGTTTTATGAACCAAAAAGTATTGTTTTTACTATCTGTGAAATTTTGTTTGGATTCGGAATGGGTCGGAATAAAAACGCCAAAAAGTGGACAACAAGGTGATCGGCGGTGAGTGACTCGCCCACGAAGGTCACGGTAACCAAGGTCAAGTTTGGTAATGATCGGACTAACGGGTCAGGAAATATGCAACATTTGGAGATACATCCAAAATTGTTGACACTGACTACGAACTACGAAGACTGCCTATGACATCGGAATTGTGAACTCTATTTCTTTTCTCACTTTCCACTAACTTGGGTGTGACAAGCAGAACCACTATCTTCATATAACATACCTCTTCTAAGATGGATTTACACAACTGGTAAGGCTGAAAGTAGAACATACGAGATACAAGACATAGTCGAACATATTCTTAGGTGCAAAATCATGGTGTGTCTCTGACATACCATGATTTTGCACCTAAGAATATGTGCGATTTTTCATGTCTCATATGTGGCTGTGACGGAGAAATGGTGTTTATGGTTTTTGTACCCACTCCCGATCCTGCAGCCTAATGTGGAGCTACACTGTAGATTAGGCACCATGATGGGAACTTGGTGACATGTGTAGACACTGATCAGGATGAGCAGGCTGTACAAAGGTCACACAAGTCATAAGGCCCATTTCTCCACATGTGACATGTATAGAATTTAAAAATAGTCAGACAACTTTACACAAATATACATGAAGGCATGAAAACAACAAATTTCAGTTATAAATAAGGTGTTCAAGCCAACATTTCAATACATTGTACAAGCCTTTTATTTTCACTTATGTGTTACAGAAAATACAGAATGTTTTTTTTTCTTGGAAATACTGTTTTTATCAGCACATCGACACTGGGTGGTATGGTAGAAAATAAAAATAAAAGGTGTTTCCTTTGTTACTCAAAGACAGGGATTCCGCTGGGGACAATAAAAAAATCGCCAATTCAAAAAAAACAAAAAACAATTGGCGATAAAAAATTACAAATTTCAAAAAAAAAAAAAATATAAAAAAAAAAAATCAAAAATTGTAATTTTTTATCACCAATTGTTTATTTTTATCGCCAATTGCGAAAGTGGCGATCGCCAGCGGAATCCCTGCAAAGATCTTGAAGACAAATTTCACTTCATATTTGCTTGTCCGGTGCATAAACAGAATCATATACCAAGTTTATAGTAATGTATTAGGCCATTCACGAGTGCCTGAATGCTTCTTTAGAATAATTTACAACAGGCTTTGACAGCACTTTAGAATCATTTCCATTGGAAATGATTCTAAAGTGCTGTCAAACCATGTTTTCATTGAGAAATAAGGCAAGATATAAAAGCAACAGCAGACGACAATTGCTGTGTGTAGCGGTCTAAGGGTTAAAGGGACAAATATGTGGAATTATTGTTGAAAATACATGTAGTCATGGTAAGAAAAATAGATTTAAACCGACAGCCAAGCTCGAGGTGTTATTACACATGTTTCCATATCAAGTATCATGAAATTGGTTACAACACCACACATAACAGGGTTTTCTTGTGATATTACATTATATTATACATACTATTAATGTTAGAATCAGACAGAATATATACATTGTACTTACATTTGATTGTTCTGCAAGCTGCAAACAAAGGCAACAAGAGTTAGGTACACAATTACGTAATAGCGAAGTGGAGATCAGTAGGTGAATCATTTTGTGAATTGAACGCGGGTCGACAATAAATTGCATAACATTGAAGTACTTAATTAAAACAAGGATTTGAAGTAGATTGAAATGGAAGATGAACTAGAATTATTTTTGAAAAACAAAATGCTTGTGAGCAGTCATGAATAAAATAGCAGTAATGCATCCGTGATCTTGACCTTACAGGGATAGAGCCCTCATTTAATCGTCTTCTATATCTTTCCATGGCCTATATGAATATGCATGTAAAGTGCTGTGAAGGTCAGATAGATGGTAGTAAACATATTTCACGGAAACAAATTGTGCAACCATTTATTTTTAGCACCTGTGACCTTGATGGATAAAGCCCACATTCAATATGGATCGTCTCTTGGTTGACATAAATGTACATTTAGCACCATAAATGTCGGACAAATGGTAGTAGTTGAATTATCACATGGAAACATGAATGGTGGTTGCGACTGTAGAAATGGGGCTTATGGGTTTTGCGATCTGTGTAGATCCAGATCAGAATATGCATCCACAGTCTAATCAGGATCTGCAGTGTTCGTCATTCCATCAATGAGACACCATTCATGCTTTTAACAAGCAATATAGGTTGTTATCAGGCTACAGGAGTGTACTCTTTGATCAGGAGCTACACTGGTCACAAAGCTCATAAGCCCGTAAAGTTTGTTCACATGTACGACGACGGAAAAAACGCCGACTATAGTCGAGCCTTAAGCAGTAGGCGCGACTATAGTCATCAATTGTTCCGTCGCCATCTGCACCGTCCACATAAACTATGATGGTGGTTACCTCTTTAAATGGGAACTCCCCAGTGGCAAGCTACAACAGAAAGTAAAAGCCATTGTATTGGATATATGGAGCGGATTTAAAACACGGTAGGTGGCATATTGAGTATACATATATAGAGGATCTTACACGAGTGATGATTTAATTGATATTTATTAAACGAGAGGTTATGCCGAGTTGTATTGGATATATGGAGTGGATTTAAAAGATGGAAAGCGGATCTTGGACGTTCATGGTTGTCAGTAATCATTACATACATTGATATATTGTATATTGAGTACATATGTGGCTGTGACTGGAGAAATGGGACTTATGGGATATGTGACCAGTGTAGCCCCTGATCAAATAGCACATTCCTGAAACCTGAAATCTATATTCGTTGTTAGAAGCATGCTGGGTGTTTCATTGATGGAATGGCGAATGTTGTAGATCCTGATCAGACTGTGCGGATGCACAGGCTGATCTGGACCTACACTGATCGCATAATCCATAAGACCCATTTATCCAGTCATATCCACATCCACAGAGAATACCAGACTAATGTCCTTTGAGATCAAGTGTTTTTGATATCAGATGAGGTTAGAAAACATGTATTCCTACCGTTTCCGAGCAGAGCCTGATAAACATTATATCAAAAGACACTGGCATAGTATTCATTCTATTGATCAGGTAACGTTTTACGTTAGATAGGAGCAAATATGACGTGGAAAAAAGAGGACATTACATATTGTTCAAACAATATAACGCCAGTGGTTTTTGAATCATGACTGATACATTGCATCAGCAATCTGTTATCAGTCAGCATGTATTTGGGTAATGCAAGGCTACCTCATATGTCTCTGTGACTGGAGAAATGGGGCTTATGGGCTTTGCGACCAGTTCAGATCCAGATCAGCCTGCCTGTGCATCCGCACAGTCTGATCAGGATCTGCACTGTTCGTCATGCCATCAATGAAACAGCCACCTTGCTTCTAACAAGCAATATATACTCAACAAAACTAGAAACGTCCCTGTTTTATAGCCGGTGTAGCTCTGTCTATGTATGTACCACATGTTCAAAGTACATGTATTTTAAACTGTGGCGATGTTCAGAATACGATCGTGTAGAGTTTAGCCGATACACACGGTTTACATAGCGGCCAGTGACCGGAACGTTGATTTCCACTTTTTGCACGTGCACGCTATACTTGTCATCGATAAGGTGATTCAGTTCATGTCGTACCATTCATGCGATAGGGGCTATTCGGAAAATTATTTTTTTTTTAAATTTTTCACTGTTTTCGATATGCCACGGCTTTCCGAAAACGAGCGAAATCAGGCAATTGGGATGCTTGCGGGTGGGATGGCCGCCAGGGCGGTTGCGCCTCGGTTTGGTTGCTGTCGGAAGACGTTTGATCGTCTTGCAGCCCGGTACCAGCAGACTGGGGCTGTTCACGACCGGCAGCGACCTGGTAGGCCTCGTGTAACGACGGCTAGAGCCGATCGTTACATTACGTTGACGCACTTACGTCAACGTCGATTGGCAGCCACAGTCACTGCTAGGCGATACGGTGTCTCAGGGCAGACCATTCGCAACCGGTTACGTCGTAACGCCCAACCAATCCGGGCACGCCGCCCGTACACTGGTCAGATAATGACCCAAACGTCACCGTGCTGCCAGACTGTTATGGGCGCGACGTCATCTGAACTGGAGAAGGGCTGACTGGAACCGAGTTTTGTTCACCGATGAATCTCGGTTCACAGTTAGTCATGCTGACGGAAGATTACGGGTATACAGGCGTAAAAATGAAAGATTCACCGATTGTTGCATTGTTGAGAAGAACAGGTTTGGGGGAGGGAGCGTAATGGTCTGGGGTGGGATCATGGGATACCGGAAGACAGATTTGGTTGTTGTACAGGGCAACATCAATGCACAACGTTATGTTGCAGATGTGCTAAATGCACATGCCTTACCATTTATCAGTCAGCATGGTCCTGGTGTGACATTGATGCACAACAATGCCCGCCCTCACGTAGCCAGGGTCACCACTCAATACTTACAGCAAAACAACGTCGACGTCATGCCATGGCCCGCGGTCTCCCCGGATCTCAATCCCATTGAGCACATATGGGATGAGCTGGGCCGCAAAGCACGAGCTAACCATCAGATTGACAATGTTCGCGATCTTACACGGGCGTTACAACGGGAATGGAGGAATTTGCCCAACGCACTGGTAAATTGCGTTACGTCACGTCGATGCGGCGTAGGATCATTGCATGCATTCATGCAAATGGTGGCCACACTCGGTACTAACGAGATTTACTGAATTTGCCACATTACTTATTGAAATTCCATCTCTAAACATTAAGTAACACATTTCTGAGTTTTTGTGATTTTTGATTTTGACCCCTACCGCCCTTGGCCGGTTATCTCTCGAATATTTAACAAGATATCCAAATGCAATTTATTGGCTTTGATACAGAAATGAATGAACTTGTTTTCCCATTTTGATTTTTAAAAGTAACCCTTTTGGTTTTTGATGAATCTTTCCTTAAACATGGAGGGACGTTTCTAGTTTTGCTCAGTATAGATTGCTATCAGGCTACAGGAGTGTGCTATTTGATCAAGAGCGAGACTGGTCACAAATCCCATAAGCCCCATTTCTCCGGTCAAAGCCAGATATATTTTACATCACTTACTTCAAATATAGAGACTCCAAGACTCCAGATTTCTGATGGCACTCCATACGTCTCTGCTTTGATTCTCTCTGGCTGTGTGATATAGAAAGGACATAGAGAATACCAGGCTAGTGTCTTTTGATAGGAGACACGCAATGTGATTTTGTACCTTCGGACATTTCATTAATGCGTAATTTCATTAAATACGTTTGCAAAATTTACAATATTTTCCATAAATGGCATCAAAAGAGGACAAAAGTTTCAGAGTACATGCGGAATACATATAATTCCGCATGTACTATGAAAGTTTTGTCAACATTTGACTTAATTTATGAAATAGATTGTAAATTTTGTAAACAAATTTAATGAAATTACGAAGGTACAAAATCACATGGCGTGTCTCATATCACGATCATCAGGCAAGGCTAGGAAATGCATAGGAAGCCGGATAAATCTGATATAAAAAGACACTAGGCTGGTATTGTATTTATCAGGCAGCGTTTTATGCTAGCTGATGATCAAATATAAAATAAAACTTGTTAAAAACAATGCAGACTTTTACGTTGTGTCATTACACCGATGTTATTCGGTAACGCCATGTGATGCCGTTCGACCAATGAAACGTCCATTTTAAATTTGGTGTAACCCGGCTAATTTGTATCAGGTCAATGCTTGATACGAAATTATGTTATCAATCAGTACGTATTTGGCCAATACAAAGCTCGTTATCTTATAAATATATACATTGTAATATTCCTGGAATGTTTATTGTCTAATTCCCCAGCTTAAGTAGAATGAACATGTGGGTGATGATAAATAAGCATACCAGTAGCAACCATTTTCCGTCCTTAGCCATTTTCTATTCAAGCTAATACGATCGTATATGGCTGTGAGTGGAGAAATGGGGCTTATGGGATTTGTGCCCAGTGTATTTCCTGATCAAATAGCACACTCATGTAACCTGATAATGAAATACCCATCAATGAAATACCCATCATGCTTCATACAGGGAATATATCCCTGTATGAAGCATGATGGGTATTTCATTGATGGAATGGCAAACAGTGCAGATACAGATCAAACTGTGTGGATGCACAGGCGGATATGGATGTACACTGGTCACAAAACCCATAAGCCCCCTTCACCAGTAACAGCCACATATAATGAGGTTAATTAATATAGCATCCAGATACTGAAACAATTTAAGAAATTGCTGTTCAACAATAAAATATTTAATTATTTGTGGGTCTGCACTGTTCGCCATTCCAATAATGAAACATTCATCATGCTTCTAACAAGAAATCTAGGTTGTTATCAGGCTACTGGGGTGTGCTATTTGATCAGGAGCTACACTGTTTGCCATTCTATCAATGAACACCCCCCCATGCTTCTAACAAGCAATATAGATCATTATCAGGCTACAGGATTGTGCTATTGGATCGGGAGCTACACTGTAGCCTATTTCACCAACTTGCAAAGTATACTTTTCTAGCAAAGTATACTTTCAGGGAGAAATTTTCAATTTTAGGATAAATTTATTAATTTTTATTATACTGAATTTATTACATTATCACAGCCATTTTGGCTGTGATAATGTAATAAATTCAGTATAATAATTCTGCATACTTTTAATCATCAAATATATGCAGTCGTTAGTTCTATATGAAATAATGCATTTCAGGAAAAAATAAATGATTACACCCTCAAAGTATACTTTGCTAGAAAAGTATACTTTGCAATGTTGGTGAAATCGGCTACTGGTCACAAATCCCATAAGCCCAAAGTCTCCAGTGACAGCCACATATGACAAGGACATACGACTTACAGCCATGTAGGCGTTAGTTCCGACGTACGTTTGAGCAATTGACTCCACCAGCTGGAATATAGATAACATGGCAGTTTACCGACCGAACATTTTATGAAACTAATAAAACTATAAGTATAAGTACAGAATTCAATCATGTAGAACCACAATACGATGTGAGAAGTATCGTGACAATATTCCAAGCGGTTTACGATTTACCGTATGGACCCAAACCCATCAGTTGAACAGTGTGTCGAAGGGAGACAACTCCAAATGTGTAAAATTCAGATTCATCTTCTTGTGTGTGATTTTCCGATATCAATTGAAATTTCCAGACGATCTTAAATTTACCCTCAAGAACATTTTAGTCGTACAAAGTTTAGTGAAATGGGCCCCAGATTCATCTTTATTGTATGTGATATACCCATATGTCATGTGTGAAGCAGCATGCAACTATTCCAAGAGGTTTACCACTAAAACAAGCCATCTGAAAATGTAGGTGTGACAGAGGCAAAGACTTACACAGACAGACACAAACAGACGCAAACAAGGGTTTTACCCACCAATTTATTGTGATGGTAGCCATTATGGCCACCATCACAATAAATTGGTGGGTAAAACATATCAATCTCTATCTTTCGCAATACCTGTGTGCTGACCCCAAAATCACAGAGTTTCACATCGCCTGTCTGGCTGACTAGCATATTGGACGGCTTGATATCTACAACATATTGGGAACAGAACTGGAATTAAGTACTTACTGTCTGTTTCACACTGTGCTGACGACAAACCTTTGGCTATTGAACACATTCAATATAAAATATAATTAAATTGATCCAAGTAATTTTTAATCAATAACAAAAAGTCACCCTTCCCAATTTTTGTTTATGAAATTCCATCTATAAATATTGATTTTATTGCAAAAAAACAAAACAAAAACAATTTTCCAATGGGAATAAGTTTTTAGATTTAATGTGTTTAATAGCGAAAAGTTTGTCGGCAGGAAAACGTGGAACAGATAGTAGTCTATAGTATTAATGGTACATATTATTTTTAGGATTTAATTCCACTCTTCTCTCCCACCCCCCACCCCTCTCAATTTGTTCTTCATTTCTTAATATTAGTTGGGTTGGATAAATTTGCCCCTTAAAATTTGACGAGAAAGAACAGATCCACCACCCACCCCCCCCCCCACGCCCCCAACAAGTGAAACGTGAAATGTCATATTGCAACACTCGCTCCAATTGCCGTGCGTCCCATTCGTACCTCGGTGTAGTATTTTCTCATTCCACATGTACAGGAGTCCCGTGATGATCTGGACGGCCATGAATCCCAGCACCGATTCCGGAACCCGGCCGTACCGGTCCAGGGAACCAGCTGCCGACAGAAATTTAGTTAGACTTCTTAAGTTATCCCATTGCATGCAATTTTTGTCTTGTTTCTCATCCAAAGTATATGTTGGGACCACTCATTTGAACTGTCTAGATGAGCCGGTTAAACAAAATGAAAGTGAAAGGGTTTAACGTCCCATTAGCCGGTTCAAATAATGGCCACAACATATAGATACGTGAATATAATAAATATTTAGAATTTTTGGTAAATTTAAACAGACATATAGACAGACTTCTTTATCTCATTACATAACCATGTATGGGTATCAGAAATTCAAAATACGTACCACAAATTTGTTTTCTTTCTCATCCAAAGTATATGTTGTGACCACTCATTTGAACCGTCTCGACGAGACGGTTCAAATGATGGTCACAACATATACATATATAAATTAGGACATACATATAAAAAGACTCCTTTATCTCATTACATGTGAAATAACCCTGCATAGGTTTCAGAAATTCAAAATATGTATCACAAATTGTTCTTGTTTCTTGTCCGAAGTACAGTCTACAGTCATCCAGGGGACTAAGGAAAATACTTAAGTTAATGAAAATTTGACATATATTTGGGTCAAAGAAATTGAATTTGAGTTATCAATAGTTTGACTTCAGAGAGTTTGAGGTAACGAGTGTACACAGTATATGTTGTAGACAGTCTCAATGTTTAATACTTTTGACATCATTTCTGTCGAGGCAATTTTCATATGCTAGTGTCAAATTCTTAGATCTCTAGTACATAATTTATCAATTATAATTTTTTTAATAGGTTTCCGTAAGAGCCAGTGTATATTGTGGTCCTACTAGTGGATATCACTTTCTATGAACCGGCTCAAACATATGATTGAACCAATGAAAATGGGTTTATTTATAGGTTACATATTGAACGGTTTAATGAAGCTACATACCATCCATGTATTCAGTACAAATTGAGATGTGGTTTTCTACGAAGTAGGCACCGTAAAATCCTATAATCGAAGATGAGTTGCACTGCAAATACAATATATTGTACCTGTATTAAAAAATCATCAAGAAAGTATATTGCAAAGGCAAGTGACATCAAGGAGGAACGAAGAAAAGGGACCTTATAAAGTATGTGTCCAGTGTAGTTCCAGGTCACGCTGTGCATGCACACAATCTGATCAGGGCATTCGCCATTCTGGCACAGAAGAAGCTTTAGTGCCACCATGCAAATGTTTAAAATAAGCCTCAATCCAACCGTCGGACTGAAATCGGCTGCCGGCGGAGAAGAGACCTCATGACATTTGCAACAATTGTAGATACTGGTCCCTTTGCAAATTCTCTCAGTAGGAAACATATAAGTGAAAGTGAACATCCCAGCAACAGCTAAGGTCATTTAGGGACGGGACCTCAGTTTCAAATCTCATCCGAAAAAACAGTGGGATGGAAATAGCATGAATGTATTTTTGATGCATAAGGCAAGGTTAGAACCCACAACCTCTGGTATTGAAGTCCAGTGCTCTAACCTCTCGGCCACAACCTATCCCCCCCCAGTCACAGAAGCTTTAGTGCCACCATGCAAATGTTTAACAAAGGAATGTTTAACATAGGCCCAAATCCAACTGTTTGACTCAAATTGGCTCTCGGCGGAGAAAACACACCTCACGACATTTGAAATAATTGTTTGTTTGTTTGTTTGTTTATTGGTGTTTAATGGCCTATCAACAGCTAAGGTCATGTAAGGCCGGGCAAACGGGTTCAATCCCATTTTAACCTGCTGCATTGGGGGGGGAAAATCCCAAAATCAGAACAGAATATTAACATCGAGAAACAATATATTCAGCCTTGAAATTAGAATAACCTGACCTGGTGCTAGGTCCATACCACTCCAAAGTCACTTGGCCCCTTCCCCTAGGATTACGAATAATCGTAATACTCACATAAGGGGTATAACCAGATTCAACTGTCAAAATACCAAAGACGTATATGAGGGCCAAACCAGGTCTCCAGTTGGAATTCCGGTAAGGATGAACCCCGACCGTTGAATTACCTGTCGCGTGCTCCCGACCAACCATCCACCTTGAAATAATTGTAGATACTGGTCCTACTGCACATTCACTGAGTAGAAACTGTATCTTATTGGCTTGCCACTGGTGGCTACCTTACTGCAGTGACGTTGACGTCATTTCTGGCAAATGTCATATGCTAGCGTTATTGTTGATTTCTAGACGTCTAACATCACTCCCAAGTCACCAATTCACATGTACACAGTTTGTGTAAAATATAATTTATTATTACATGAATGCCGTTGTTTGACACCGCCCACAGCTGTGTTCAAGCATACAGTGCGAGCTGTTTGACCATGGCTGTAGACAATGCTCATTCCGGGGCCAAGCCAAAACCTATGTAATGCATGTGTCTCATGATGTTACTAGAATGCGCCAATACGTCACCAGACCAGTTCACAATGGTCGCACTGAAATTTTTAAATGGATGCAGATTGATCTAAGACCCCGATCACATGCCCGGACGGAAGGACGGACGGACGGACGGATGAAATGACTAACACTATATACTCCTCGACATACTTCGTATGCCGGGGGTATAATGAGAGTAGTCTACTCACCCGAATTAAAATTTCTAACTCGGAAAGTATTTTCCTTTGAACTTCTAACTCCACATCTAACTTGATCACCTGAAAAGTATACAGCAAGACCTTAATTAAAGCTAACAAATAGAGTAAAATTTAGGCAGCAACTAACAAAAGACATGATTAAAGATGCAAATAGGCAGCTAAATACGATCCGACACATACTATTCTAATCCCATCACAGAAGTTAAATTTCATCTTGAAAATATTCCATTAACAAATATGTGAGGTTTTATAACCAGTGTTGATCCAGATCAGCCTGTGCTTATGGGATTTGTGACCAATGTAGCATCAGATCAAATAGCACACTCCTTCAGCCTGATAATAACCTATCTTGTTAGAAGCATGACAGGTGTTTCATTGATGGAATGGCGATCAGTGCAGATCCTGATCAGACTGTGCGGAGGCACAGGCTGATCTGGATCTACATTGGTCGTAAAACCCATAAGCCTCCTTTCTCCAGTCAGAGCCACATATTACCTACCTTAACTGCCATTATTCTCTGTGTAGGTTGATGGACAGCCCTGAAAATCACAACACAGACAGCAATAGAAAATACACAGCTGGCACGTTTTAATATCAAGTTTAGCTAGGAAACTTGCTGAGCCTCGGAATGCCTATTGTCCGAGCCAAAAGTGACACATAGAGATTATCAGGCAAGGTGAGGAAACAAGTATGAATTCCGAGGCTCGCTGATAAAAATGTGTCCAATGTGGACAGCAGTGTTTTGACCGGAAGTTGCATTCAGTTATTTCCCTTCGGAATTGCTTACAGAAATGAAAACAAAGCCATCTGATGTGATGCTTCAATTTGAAAGAACTATTTTTCTTTTCATATGCGGGTAAATTACAAAGTTTACTACTATAGCATCCAATAAACGTTTTGTTTATCCTGTTTCATGCCAGGTACTGATCATTCACAGGTATAAAAATTTACCAATATTTTTTTTTCTATTTTCTTTGTTTCTCAATGAAAGTATATGTTGTTACCACTCTGACAGCTGAACTGTCTCAATGAGACGGTTCAACTGAGTGGTAACATCAAATACTTTGTGAAATGTTTTTTTTCTCATGTTCAGCATGAAATGTGTTATTCATGTAATATACAAATTAGCTGCATATTTTCCGCTTTAAAAGGCAACAGGTTACTCTATATCGCTACACCACAGTCAACGATAAGTATTTAGCATTTACATTTGTGCACTAAAATATAGAAAAAACCTGCAAGGTGTTGACATTCATACTTCTCTATATTGTTATTGAGAGACAATTCTACAATATGACACAAAAATATTACCACAAACTTACCTAATAACGTGTGTATTAGCAAAATGCTTAGGTCACTCTCCACGAAGTACATAGTAAACAAAGAACGCTTCAAACGCACATTTGGAAATCATAACGCTTATATAATGCAGTGTAATGAAATATAATTAGTGTTATGTACTGAGAACTATATACACATATTGTTTTCACGTACGCAGGATTATTGCACCTCTGCAATAAACTATATTTATTTTCCTGGCAATGGCGATGTTTTCATGTTTGTCCGAGTGTATTTAGCACAAAATTATCAAAGGACGATCGGTCTGGCTTTTGGTTTTTATTTTTAAACTCTAAAACGTTACCAGAAAAATATTCTTAAGATGCTATGAATAGACTTACTTGTATACGAGACCTCCATTGCCTCGCCCAAGCAGTTCCACCTGTTGTAGATCCGTCTCCACTATACTGCCGCAGGTTAGAATCTGCTTGATATTCTCAGCCTGGCTCCTGGCTCCATATAATTGTACATGTGATTGGGTACCAGGCGGTACACTTTGGCTCCCAGCTCCATATGACTGTACATTTGGCTGGGTACCAGGCAATACACTTTGGCTCCCAGCTCCATATGACTGTACATTTGGCTGGGTACCAGGTGCCACTTTCTGACTCCCAGCTCCATACAGCTGTCCCTGCAACTGTTGATTCTGGCTACCGGCTCTATAGGGCTGGTCCTGTCGCTGGGCACTGGTTTGTAGATTCTGGTTGCTGGATCCATAGTGCTGGCCCCGTAGCAGGGTACCAGGTGGAGGGCTCATGGCTGCACTGGGCAGGGTGCCAGGTGGGAGGGTGTTTGACTGGGTTGTTCTGCAGATTAACAATAATTCATTGGAGTTATATTTATGTCTGTTCAACAAGACCGTATATAAACAGGAATTAATCGTTGTGGGAAGCATTGCAAAATCAGCACTGGAATTACTGTAATACCCAATATGTGGGATTCTACATTTATCCATTAACCATGTTAACACTGCTGAATTAAATTGTGTAGCTGTTGTTTATTTTTCATTTTTCATCCAAAATATGCTTTGACAGAACTTTAGAATCATAAAACCCAACTTTACCCGTAGAATGCAAGAAACAAAAATTGTTGTCTACTGTTGACTTATATTTTGTCCTTTCCGAGGCTTTCGCTCAATAACAATACCGGTACATGAAAATGCTGTTGCTTTTATATCTGGATTTGTTTCTCCATAAAAACATGGTTTGAACAGCACTTCATGGGGGGGGGGGGGGGGGGGGGGGTGGGGGGGGGGGGATTCCTATAATTATACAGCCCTGAATTTAGAATAACCTGACCTGGTGCCAGGTCCCTACCCACCAGTCACTTGGCCCCTTCCCATAAAAGTAATAGCATTAGGAATAATTGTATTACCGTATTTAGCCGTGTATTACGCGCATTTTTTCAGCCCCATTTTTAATCCAGAAGTCGCCCTGCGCGTTATAAGTAGGAACATAAATTTCAAACATTTTTTCCAACTGATTTCTGCCAGTTTCACGCAAACAAAACAAGCCCGGAAACGGAAATGTCAATTTTTGACAGACGTTTAAATACGCATAGTGTGAAACAAGAGAAAATGAATCAATCGATATGAATGGGTGCGGTAAGTATAGATTGATGGTAAATTGGTATATTTTGGGATTTAATATAGCTTTTGGTATTGTTTGGTTGTACATATTCAAAGTGACGTCACACGTCTGCCATTCTGTGAATAATTAATGAGGACAGATCATCTCAATCCCATAAGCGCTTGATGTAAGATTTTAGATGCTAAATCAAGCTTCGCGCACATTCAGATCGCATTCGGTAACACTCGGTAATGGTCGTTTTTCGTTGCTAGGTGCCGACTGACTGTGTTACTATTTTTGTAAAGTATTGACAAGTATTCACGCCATTCTCCATACATAGCCACATTTTGGCATTTTCTGTCTCGAAATTAAATTTATCTACGCTGGTGTCTCATATCGGTCAATTGTTGTCGGCTTGTTATCGGTGGTTGTGAAATTTTCAATGTGACGTCACGCGTCAGCCATTATGTGAATAATTAATGAGGACAGTAGTTGTAAAGCAAATCAACCTTATGACGTGGCGTTAGCCATTATGTGAATAATTAATGAGGACAGTAGTTGTAAAGCAAATCAACCTTATGACGTGTGCGAGCAGCGTAGTATACACCAGTCAGATCAGTACAGTATAAGTGGATAACATTCAATCAATAAACATGCTAAGCTGAGGCTATACGCTGTATTCTACAGCGACTGCTATGTCTATTTTTAAACCCGATCAATAAACGGTGAATACACACTACGCGTGTGTACTGTGTCAATATTTGGCTGGGGTACAGGTGTTTCAGTATCGCCTTGGGGAAGCTGTCGTCTTGACACATGGCTGCCACGTGTTGTTGATTATCGACCTGATTACGGGCGACACGTGACTTGCTGTGTCGAATGCCAAATGTAGTGGATTAAATAAAAACAAAAATTCTTCGTAAGTAGTTCCAATAAATTCATTACATGCGTCGTAAATTTTTTTAATTTTTAATTAGCATATTAATCGGTAAATACCAATAAATGCAACACTAACTGCTTTGAGAAAGCCTACCCGCACACGTTCAGCATTGTGGATGTGAACTCGGAAAGCAATTTTCTTATACTAATGACAAAATTTCGGCCGATTTTTTTCGTGAAAATTGTCTGCGCGCTATTTACTAGAACTGTTTTTTTACCAATTTTTTTGGCCCAAAATAGGGATGCGCGCAATACACCAATGCGCGCAATACACGGCTAAATACGGTACTTATACAAGAGGTAAAACCAGATTTAACCCTCCCATACAAGAATGCCAAAGACGTACTTGAGGGCCAAACCAAGTCTCCGTTCGGGATTCCAATCGTTAAATTACCCATCGCATGCTCCCACCTGCCACCCACAATTCGGCATTGTCAGGGCTAAATCCACTATACCTGGCGGGTTTTCTCCCGTCCACTTGACCGGCTGGTAAGACATCGGTCAGTAATCGAGGACTCGGCTTCACGGTTTTGATCTGTGAGTAAAGAGGCCGCCAGTTGACATACAAGCCTTTATGAAATTTGAGTCCCATTTTTATTATTTGATCGAGGTCACTGTCAAATCATTGTCTATTTTGTGAACATGTCTAGTGACTGAATAAAACTTGAGTGAATGAAAAGCGAACAGTGTAGACCCTGAGAAGACTGCGCGGATGCGCACCACGCATGCTGATCTGCGGCTATGCTAGTCATGAAAAGTCCTAAGTTCCCTTTTGTCCGACAGCAGCCAAATACGACACTGAATGAATGAATTTAACCCTAAATATGTTCAACTTCCATAAATTCTTAACCCATTAAAGACGGGATACAATTATGGTACACGTAACATGTAGTACGAAACTTTTATGAGAAAAAAATGCCTATTTTCTTTATTTCATCTTGAACGTATATGTTGTTACCACTTGTAACAACATATACCTTCATGGAGAAATAAACAAAATAATGAGATTTTTTTTACAAAAATGATTGTATGCTTAGACTGAAATGGGTTAATGAAAATGCCCATTATAGTATTGCAATTATATCCCAGTGTTTACATTAGCCCCGCGTGACATCGCACAATGTTGTCGATTGGTTACTGACATCATTAACCCATTTCAGCCCAAGGATACGATAATAAAAATCTGGAATGAGCATTGTCTACAGCCATGATCAAACAGCACGTGCTGTACGTGTGAACATGGCTGTGAGCAGCGCCGAACAGCGGCAGTCATGCAACAATATGGCTGTACAACCTTCCGTACCCGGGGATGATAATTACCTTAAGGTGGTGAATATTTATATCTTTAGGTGATTTTCCCACTGAAATAAACAGAACATTGAATTAAGGAGTTTTACAGCTTTGACAGCAATACAAATTTCTGAAGAATATGACCAGTGTTCCAGTTAAGGTGCGTAATTTGGAGGTAAATTTATTATTTCTCCATCAAAAATGGCAAGTTGGGAGTGCTTTAGAATCGTCTCAATGAGACGATTCTAAAGCACTCCCAACTTGCCATTTTTGATGAAGAAATAAAAAAAATTCACCCCAAGTTGGTCAATTTACGCACATTAACTGGAGCTCTGAATATGACCTTGAAGGGGCATATATAGTTTGTGATGATGCTAGCCTAGGAATACATATACAGATCCTACACACATTTAACCCTTTCAACCCTAAGGAACTGGAATGGACTGTGATATGCTAATGTTCAGACCAATCCAATGGTCACAAAATGTTTTTCAGATTCGTCGATTTATGAAAAGGGTTTTTTTTTGTTCTAAGAAATATGAAAATTACTTGCAAAAAGTGCAGATCCTGATGAGACGGCTCGTTACGAGCCGGCTCATCTCTATCTGCACTGTTTGCATAAACCGCTATAGCGGGCTTTCGGGTTCAAAGGGTTAAAAGAAGAAAACGTGGCACACAAATGAATCCAGTAGCCGATTTCATAGAAATTGCAAAGTATACTTATCTAGCAAAGTTTACTCTGAGGGAGTAATCATTTATTTTAGCATATATTTGGTGATTAAAAGTATGCAGAATTATTATACTGAATTTATTACATTATCACAGCCATTAATCATTTATTTTAGCATATATTTGGTGATTAAAAGTATGCAGAATTATTATACTGAATTTATTACATTATCACAGCCAAAATGGCTGTGATAATGTAATAAATTCAGTAAAATAAAAATTAATAAATTTATCCTTAAATTGAAAATTTCTCTCTCAAAGTAGACTTTGCTAGATAAGTATATATTGCAATGTTGATGAAATAGGCTACAGATGCAGGGATTCCGCTGGCAATCGCCACTTTCGCAACTGGCGATAAAAATTTCAATTTTCGAAAAAAAATATCCTTTTCTCGAAAATTGTAATTTTTTATCGCCAATTGTTTATTTTTATCCTATTGGTTATTTTTTTTTTATTTTTTTTTGAAGTGGCGATTTTTTTATTTTCCCCAGCGGAATCCCTGAGATGGCAGATTGGAGAAACTCTTGTAATCTTCTTAACCGGACCCACGGATACACACGGACGGACACACAGTCTAAACACTATATGTATCCCGGCTCTACCAAGACCAGAGGCATAAAATATGATTCGAAAATCTGATAACAATCTATATTGCTTGTTAGAAGCATGGTGGGTGTTTCCATAATGGGACGATGAACAATGCAGATCCTGATCAGACTGCAGATGCACAGGCTGATCAGGATCTACACTGTTCGCCAAACCCATAAGTCACACTTCCCGAGTCACAGCCCCATGTATAGGTAGGTCATAATATACAGACTATCTTGCATGCAAGGAGTAGCGGGACAGAGTTTACCTCGCGGGTATATGATCAGTGGTGGCAGCAGGCCTCGAGCCACATCATCCTCGGACAAGCAGCAGAAATACTGGAATACAGGGTATACTAGACATTATGTTTATAAAACATGGAATGCCCCCTTGGCATACTTGACGAACTGTCAAAATGTCAGTCGATGTTAACGAAACCGAATACCATCACACACTTTAACATCATTTGATCACCGCAGCGTGCGACTTTCTAAAAACAATCCTTATTTGACATTGTCATTCAATATAAAAGCATCATGGCAGAGCTATGAAATAACTAGACATGTTTGTAAAACATTGATATGCCCCCGACATACTGCACTCTAACTGGAGAAACTCTTACAAACTTTTTGACGCAATGTACACGGACGGACGGACGTATAGATGTACGGAAACTCATGAGCAACGCAATATGCCCTCCTTGCTATCGCAGGGATTCCTCTGGCAATCGCCACTTTCGCAATTGGCTATCAAAATAAACAATTGGCGATAAAAAATTACAATTTTCGAAAAAAAATCAAAAACAAAAAATAATCTTCTTCTTTTTTCTTTTTTCTTTTTTTTTTTCGAAAATTGTAATCTTTTGAAGTGGTGATTTTTTAATTTTCCCCAGCGGAATCCCTGCTATTGCATAAGGCGCATAAAAATGGCTACGTGTTTCAGCGATCTTGTGGCGGTAAAATAAAAGGTCATGATCAAGTTAATGGTGGCATGAGTGTGTGACACATGTTCAGGTGATTCAAGTGTCCAAGTATTGAAGCAATCCTTCGCGTACTATTGAAGATATTACATGTTGGAGAAACTCTTACAAACTTTTCAACATAACAAAATGGCTAAGTTTTTCAGCGACATTTAGAAGGTGACAAAGGTCAAGGTTGTGTTAATGGTAGCGTGAGTGTGTGACAAATGTTCAGGTGATTAAAGTGCCCAAGTATTGAAGCAATCATTTGTGTAACATTGAATATATTACATGTTGGAGAAACTCTTACTTACTTTTCGGCGTAAATGTACACGGATGGACGGATGTACGGATAGACGTACAGAACCTCAAGAGCAGCGCAATATGCCCCCCTTGTTTATATCGTATAGGGACCATAAAGAACAACAAGAAAATGTGGCCTGTCGGCACTCAAATGCCACTGGTATCAGATTGGAGAACCTCTGGCAAACTTTTTAACATAAAGTGCTAAGTGTTTAAGCAAAGTTGTGAAGGTCAAAAGGTCAATGTCATATCAAAGGCAGTAGGGATGTGTGGCATTTGTGCACCAGTATGATGTATTGACATAGTAAAGTAATCCTTCAAGGGAGATAAAAGTTATGACATAATTGAAAAACTCTCGCAAACTTCTTAAATGTTTAAGCAAAAGCCTTGAAGATCAAAAGGTAGAGGTCATATTGCGGGCAGCATGATGTACATTGTATTGACATACTAAAGTATTCCTTCAACGGATTTAGGAAGTTATGAACAAAATTGAGAAACTCCCAAATTTCTTAACTTGTCTATTGACGGACAGACACATGGATGGACGAACATTCCAAACACTATATCAAGGTGCATGATCACGTGGTTACAACAACAACAACGTCGCCCACTTCAATATAAGTATTATTTGATATTTTCCTTAATATGCAACGGATTTTGATGAAATATGGCGCAGCAAACGCATCTTCATGAGATGCATTTGGTGATCCAGATAGTTTGGCACAGACTTATGTCGTTTTTGCAAAGAATCGGAAATTGGTTCTTCGCAAAAACGACAGAAGTTTGGGTGAAAATACAGAGACCACCAAATGCAGATTAACAAGACGCGTTTGATGCGCCATATTTCATCAAAATCTGTTACATAATAAGGACAATATAAAAGAATACGTTCTTTCAATCGGATGTATTCTGGTAGTTTCAGTATTTGTTGTTGTTGTTAGTACCACGTGATCATACACCTGGTATATGCCTCCTGGTTCTACTGAGATGGGTACAAAGCCAGGTAGTTGTCTATGAGGCTTACCATCTGAAACATGGCCTTGAGTTCATCATCACTGCGCACTGTTATCTTCTCACCGTCATCGTCTACGTCTAAACACACAACAGCATGGTTTGAAACAACTAAAAAAGCGACCAATTTGGGCTACATCGAGAGAGTGACTATTTAAAACCATATAGCAGGGTTTGAAACTAACAAACAAAATTAGCATGTGACCGACCAGTGACCAATTTGGGTCACTTCGGGTGAGTGACCATTGTAAATCACAAAGCAGTGTTTCAAACAACAACACTTTGCATGGGCCCAAGAAAGTGCACTTTAATACTGAGCATAAGGGTGTATTTACTTCCTGGAGAGTCACCGGTACAAACTTTATGTAAACGGCTCTTAAAGCAGGTGGACTTACACACAGGTGGAAGTGAGTGAGTGAGTGAATAGGGTTTAACGTCCGCTTTTCTGACATAGAGGTACAAGCCTCAGGGAGTCTACATGCAGACGGGTCAACGGGGTCGTGTCCCGTATCCACCTGTCCGAGGGGGGTAAATCCCAACTTCAGAACTCAATATTTACATTCAAAATATATATGAGCCGCGCCATGTGAAAACCGGGCTTAATGACAACATTTTCAGTTTTTACTTTTTAGCGTATTCTGATTTGTACATCTTTTAAAAGCCATATGCCGCCAAAATTATCAATGTATCCAAATTATTTTTCATTTTAGAAGTATTTTTATGGCGCGTGGTAAAAACTTATATGACGTTTTAGATCAGTGATGTTGAAATTACGACGTTTTTATCAACTGCGTATATAAGGGGTATTGATAAAATACCCGGACAAGTCCTATAGATTTGTCATCTTTTATCGCATGTCAGCCAAATTTGGATATCTCGTAACCTTTCCAAGTGTTTCCCATTAGGCCAAGACAAAGTATGAAAATAATGTTTATTGCAGTTGCTATTAATGTAACGTCATGTTTTGGATTGATGCCCATGTAACGTAATTCCGTATGAATAATTTTCAAATAAGGCAGAGTGTTGGCGTTTCCCTGTTGTTTGCTGCTGTCTGAAAAAAATTTGGGGAATAAAAGCGACATTATATAACATTATTTAACATTTCGTATGCGACGACATATTTTAAAGTAGGAAGTAGGCCGCTTATAACATTAACTTTGTAACAAAACACGACGTCGGGCAGATTTGGTAGCCTGATACCTTATAATTGTCGCCGTGTGTCTTTCTTGAGGATCGCATTACCATCGCCTGATTCAGACATACATTGTTATGCAGTCAGGCGATAAGCTGATGATTTGCGAAAAGCAAGTTTATGACCATCAAATTTCCAATTAATTTCAAAACTTTTCGAAAACTCCACCGACCTCACTGTGTGTTTTGTTCATTATGTATTACTTATACACAAACAATGAAGGATAATAATGGTAATATCGTTGACATACAATAGGTTGTTCATATTTAAGATTATTTAGGATTCAAGGTGCAGTGTAAGCGAATACTTCGCTGATATGTAGCCAGTTAAATTATGCGTTCACCATTTTAAATTCATAAGGATAACCGACGAAAAAGAGTGACAATGTCAAATAACGACAGTTAGGCGACAATGCACAGCGCCTGAAGCATTTCTATGTCATTGATGTTACGAGGAACTCGTGCAAGTATCCTTGCTATAATATTTTGTCACGACACCATGGCCATAACGTCAAACATGTATTCACGTTCAGTGACGTCACAAGTACGTGACGTCAAGTAATGACGTCATAATATGTGTACTAAGGTGCAAGGCATCGCGTCTCATATTAGTGACAGTTTCAGTAAGTTATAATTTTCCGTTTTCTGTTCACACTTAATGTTAACTGACACCAGTAAACGTAAATGGGAGGCCAACAATTGAACTTTTACAGCGACGCTGCAAACGTCGCTTTTCCGACGTCGTTTACTGCTTTTCATGACGTTGTCATTAAGCCCGGTTTTCGTATGGCGCGGCCCATATTCAGTCCTGAAATTAGAACAACCTGATCTGGTGCCAGGCTCTCGCCACACCAGCATCATTTATCCCATCCCCTAAAAGTAATAGGATTAGCGCTAATCTTACTTTTATATATGGGTCATAGCCCGACTCAACTCTCACGTACAAGAAAGCCAAAAATGTACATGAGGGCCAAATCCGGTGTAGTGGGTTCCGGAAAGCATGAACCCAATCGTTAAGCCAGTTTAGTCGCCTTTTACGACAAGCAATGGCTACTGCAGCACTATTCTCAGGGTCAGTTGATCCCGCCCCGGTGCCTGCACGGGGCCACAGGTGGAAGACTTGGACCTGTGACACAAAAAAAATGTTGTGTCACAAATCCAAGTCTCCACATGTGGACTTACACTGGAAGGCTGTTGTCGAAGTGTTGGGTAGAATTCTCTGGATCACTTCCTGTAAAACAACCAGATAAGAGGGAATAACAAGTTTATTAGGTAAGGCTAGGAAATGTGTAGGAATTTCTTAGCTTCCTGAGGAATTCCTACCATTTCCAAGCCTGGCCTGATAAACGTGACAACAAAACACACAAGCTTCAGGGTTTGACATTCACTTTTGAGCTAGGGAATCCGCAGCATCGACATCCCGATTTTTGCATTATGTTGAACTTTTTACATTATGTTGATTTCATTGACAAGACCGCGGACATATGTTCGACTTGTTCAAGGTGCATAATTGCACGGACATTTGGTGACATCGTCCAACCAATGAAACATCAAAGTAGACTGCACATGCTGAAGCTAGATACAATTTGCTTGTGGCACATTCCTGATCAGGCTCTGTACTGTTTGTTGTAATCATGGTAAGACGGAATTAATGGCTAACAGTGCAGACATTGATCATACTGTGGATGTGCAGGTCTATCTGGGTCGACACTGGTTGCGAAGAACATAAGCCTTATTTATCACAGTCATAGTCACAGACAGAGCTCCAGTTAAGGTGCGTAATTTGACCAACTTGGGGTGAAATTTTGTTAATTCTTCATCAAAAATGGCAAGTTGGGAGTCCTTTAGAATCATCTTATTGAGACGATTCTAAAGCACTCCCAACTTGTCATTTTTGATGGAGAAATAAAAAGATTACCTCCAAATTACGCACCTTAGCTGGAGCTCTGGCTGTGCTTTGACCAAATCAGAATGGATTGATAACAAATGTATTTGGCAAATCATATTCAAAAACTACCGTACACCATTTTATCTTATTCCAAGAAAATTGTGTTTTCTTATTCTAGATACTATCATATTGAAGACAATTTGGTAATGCACTTCCGCTATTACTAGACCAGAAACTGAAAGCATAACTTGTGAAAAGTTTCCAGGGTTTATTTTCGCCATTTGGGAACATGACCCATACCCCTGGAATTATGAGTTTTTACGGAGTATTCATCCAAATTGGGAAAAATAGAAAAAATCAGTCTTAACTTTAATAAAGACCACACTGAACAAATATTAATGCCTATACAGTATACAAGTAACACCTGGTAGACACTTCCACTAATAACAGTAATACTAACAGTAACAGTAATACTAAATGACATCACAGAAAGTAATGGTAACTTCATTTTGGGATTTTTTTGTTCCAGAGAAGCGTGGATTTGTCACAGCATGAAAGCAGACCATCAGAGCAATGGGTGTGTGACATATCAAGCAGATCCATGCAAGTAAAGCAACATTATATGACACTTACCTGAGTTTCGAATGCACCAAGTATGTGACCTTGACCCTGGGCTTAGAGATGGGGGGGGGGGACGATCGTGGATTTATTACAGGGCGGTAAAGGACCATTAAATCAATGCATATGTGAAATATCAAGATGAGTACAAGGCAACAGAAATTATAAGACATTTACCCAAGCATTAAGGTTTTCGAATTCACCATATTTTTGTGACCTTGACCCTGGGCTTAGCAGGTGCAGGACAATCGTGGATTTATTGCAGGGTGTTAGAGGACCATTAGACAATTTGTGTGTGACATATCAAGCAGATCAGTGTAAGGAAACACAAATTATAAGACATTTACCCGAGTGTTAAGGCTTCGGGATGGAAGGACGGGATGTACGGATGCTGGTAACACTCACAATATGCCCCCCTCACCATTTGGTGGCGGGGGCATAAAAATATTTCAAAATTTACATACAGGTTTGTAGCTATGTATGTACAGAGCGAAAGTGAATGGGTTTAACGTACCAGCAAAAGGTAAGGTCATTTAGGGTCGGGGCCGATTTACAGTCAAAACGCCCCCAAGTCAAATCGCCCCCTAGTCAAAACGCCCCAGAATTGGTCAAAACACCCCCGTCAATTAGTTAAAACACCCCCATTTTGGTCAAAACACCCCCTATTTGGTCAAAACGCCCCCATCTTCAAATGTTTATTGTCAAATAATTAACTTATTCTGGTGGTTTTTATGGGTGTTTTACTATACTATTTTCATTTCAGGTACGCGTTGTGTACAAAGAATGTCTGTACGGGAAGAATTATGGCGATGATATTATTGTATAATTTCTGAATTATTTCTTCATGTGTAAATTTGTGTTTTCTTTGCGTATGTGTATTTTTGTGTGTATTTTGAGTGTTCAATGTTAATTATTGCATAATACATCAGTTGATTTTGTTATTGTATTTCTATTAGCATGATTAAAGGATGATTAAATGATGTAATTATGTATTGGCGTGTGTGTGTTTGTGCGTGTTCTGCGTTATTATCCCGTTGATAGGCACCTGTGTTCACACTTATTTAACCACTTTTATCCCGTTAATCACGTAATTGATAATCCTACATTACACCCAACAATAACGATCTATTAATATGCATTACAAGTGGCGACCCAGTACACGAGCGACCAGGCGACCCATGCATACATCTGGAAGTTGCTGAGTTTGCCGTTCCACCACACATTGGCCTTATTCCACCACCGTCCTGCATTACTTTTATCATGTATTATTATGTATTACATTTTACATATATATTTGAAACAAAAAAAATTATATAATGAAACAAGAGCTCCGTGGAGCAAGATGTCCCGCCTG
The DNA here is from genome assembly GCA_029237695.1 of Conchocele bisecta. Classification (NCBI taxonomy): domain Eukaryota; kingdom Metazoa; phylum Mollusca; class Bivalvia; order Lucinida; family Thyasiridae; genus Conchocele; species Conchocele bisecta. The sequence continues at coordinate 38,454,316 of CM055276.1, forward strand.
GCGCAGCTTGATAGTACATAAGGAGCTTGTAATAACTTTGGGGTTAGTGAGCACCATGGGCTTTCTGTAGAATGATGCGGGATGTTGTTACAAATGCATGTATGGAATATTGACGCCCCCTAGTCAAAACGCCCCCAATTTGACTAAACCACAATCAAACAGGTCATGTTTATTGAAAAAACGGACTTGTTTATCATGTTAAAAAGGCTCATACATGTCCACTGAATTACTGTACAAATACAAAAACAATTAATAATGACAAAATAAAATCGTATTTAACAAAAATAAAATTATGGGGGTGTTTTTTGGGGTTGTTTTGACCAAAGATGGGGGCGTTTTTATCAAAATGGGGGCGTTTTGACTTTGGGGTGTTTTGACCTGCTTCCGTCGGGGCCTCAGTTTCAAGTCTCATTCCATATACAAATATGTAGTGTATGTACACAACGAAGGTGGATTTTAAAATGTTAACCATAATAAGATATTCTGTGGATTGAAAAATGTTCTAGGTACGAAATGGAATGGCATGGGAACGAAATTGCTCGGGACGAGATTGGTTGTGCCCGAAATGACCCGGAACATAAAATTCGCATACAAGAGCCTGATGGAATGTGATTTCATCTGGCTGAACCATCCAGTCGATGTCCTGCTCTTGTTCAGTTCGGATTCTTAATGTAAAGGGTGGTGGCGAATTCATTTTATCGCTATAACAATAAAATAAATATTTCGATTCTAATATAAATAATTTGTGTGTGTTATGGGCGCAGACATCTTGTATTTAGCGCCGTCTGGACACATTCAAGAACTGTAATATGGCAACAGCTTAACGATAAAATCCAAGGACTTCGAGTCAATTTGCTGCGACGCCATTTGCTTTCGCCGATTGACTTCGCGATGGCTACTTTAGAAGATAAGGCGATTTGGGACGATGGAGAGGTTTATAAATACTTTTTAATGTTCCAGCACTTAGTCATCGAATACACAATTATATTGACATCATGAAATAATGAACATGTATGAAAGTTGGGAATTATTTTGGGAATTTTAACTAGCTGAATCACGATACATTGCAAAAATAGTGGGTGGGGTAAAGTCAACAACAACAACAACAACAAACTAGAGCAGCTTGAGCTGCATCAACGGTTTGAGCCTCAAACATTGATTTCATGTGTAACTAAGCTTTAGCCCAAGGTGTAAACTATCGGTTGCAAAAGAATTTCTGAAGTTTTAGAATGAACAGTCCAACATTATTGTGTTCGCATCATCACACCGATGTGGGGCCGGTTAGCTTAGAGGTAGAGCGATGGACTCGGAGCGAGGGATACCGGGTTCGATCCTCAGCCAAAGTTTTAGCTAAAGGACTGAAATATCAACTACAGCAAAAACAATTGAAATCGAATGATAAATAACGAAGCTGACGTCACATCCGTTTGCTCTATTTTGAAAACTTGAAAAAATACGTTCATCTTTGACATCAAATAGAGCCGTAAGTAGTCAAGATATAGCTCTGAAAATTATCATCTTTCATGCGGCTGACCATCCCCTATCACCCTGGCAAGAAATTATGTTGCTGACAGTACTGTACAAATTGGAAAACGTTTGTAAAGACCACCCGTTATCAGCCGAAATTCAGAAAAATCGTTGAAAAGTACATTTTTCAACTTCAAATGCATATAGCTCTTTTATTTGAGCAGATAGCCGAAAACTGTCTGCGAATCTGAGATAGAGAATTTTGTCAGTTTTCCAATGCAAAAAGATTTCTTGAAATCGGTTGGAAAATAAGGAAGTTATAGGAAGTATGACGTCACTTCCGTTTTCGTGGAAAGTAGCATTAAAAGATATCTGAAAATCTCTGAGTCTCTGCTCACACTTGATCCGAATGTGCAATATTCCGCCAGTGAAGCTTTCGTTTGTTTTTCACCATAGGCCTGGCACAAAGGGGGAAAGTTTTAGCTAAAGGACTGAAATATCGACCGCAGCAAGAAATTTTGAAATCTATTGATAAATAACGAAGCTGACGTCACATCCGTTTGCTCTATTTTGAAAACTTGAAAAAAAAGACGTTCATCTTTGACATCCAATAGAACCGGAAGTAGTCAAGAGGTCTGAAAATTATCATCTTTTATGCGCCTGACACTCCCCTATCACACTGGCCAGAAATTATGTTGCTGACATTACTGTACAAATTGGAAAACGTTTGTAAAGACCACCCGTTATCAGCCGAAATTCGGCAAAATCGTTGAAAAGTATGTAGAGGTGTACCGCTTTGAGCTGGCGCGTTATTATTGTAAATATTATTGTAAACACGTGCTATTTTTAAATAGTTTACGTCATATGTTGTAGACATGGTATTTGTATACCATCGCAAACGCATTAACATTCGATATAATTGCTAATTACAGTAACATCGTTTAGTGCTCTAGTGGGTAGATCTGCTGTTTGGTGATCGGACGGTCGTGAGTTCGAATCCTGCCAAAGACATACATTTTTCTCTCACTTTCACTATTTTGGCGCCAGAGGTAACGCACACATCCCGAAACAGTCGTGCATTTACTTTTACACAACATTATAAAACAATTCACTTTGAACCTAATCATTGTGAAATGCATTCTGCACATTCGTGTGTTATTGTGAAAGTCCACCTCGACTCACTACAAATGCAAATATGTTACGGAGAACACCATGTCGAAAAATAAACCTCTCACTTCAGATAATAAACAAATAAATAAACGTGGATGCATGTGGTTCATAATTATCATGTCAATTGTTGTTACATGTAATAAAGATGCATTAAAAAGAAAAAGAAAACACAAAAACAATATTTAAAAAAAAATAATATATATATATAATGGCCAAAGTGAGGATCGAACGCATGCAGTGCAAACTTAAAATCAAGTGCCGCCGTAGGCTGCCAGTTTACCCACTGCGCCAGTATGAGAAACTGTTTTGTCAATCTCAATATATCGATCATGACTATAGCAACGCGCCATAATAAACAGGGAAATGCCTACAGGAATCCCCTGTTTATTTATACACCAATGTTTATATAAACAAAGCATGTAAACAACGCCATGTCAGGCTGGTATACTTATACATTTTTCAACTTCAAATGCATATAGCTCTCTTATTTGACCAGATAGCCGAGAACTGTCAGCGAGTCCGAGATAGAGAATTTTGTCAGCTTTCCAATGCAAAGATAATTTTTGAAATCGGTTGGAAAATAAGGAAGTTATAGAAAGTATGACGTCACTTCCGGTTTCGTGGAAAGTGGCGTTAAGAGATTTCTGAAAATCTCTGAGTCTCTGCTCACACTTGATCCGAATCGGCATGCAAAATTTGAAGTCGATCCGACCAGTGGTTTGGGCTGTAGAATGAACGGCTGAATAAAAAAAACCAAAAAAAAAACCAACGAATACAATAGGTTTTCGGCGCAGCTGAAAACCACCTCAAACCTAAAAATATGCACACCATTATAGCGGCAGCACGATTTACCCAAATCTTAGTTTAGTTATTGCAATTTAATTTACGGAGATACATTTCAAGACTCACACAGGAAGTCAGAATGGAGAAATAGAAAATTTTGCAACATTTACCATATATGGCAAGAAATCATGGCTACACTGGTCACAATTTCGATAAGCCCCATTTATCGAGTCACAGCCACATAAATTTATATTGCTTTTATATATATATATATTCTTAATATTCATCTACAATAACAATAAACGATCTTGTATTAAGAACATTGATGAAAATGAACCTTAATATGCATGCAATATATATATTTTTTAATTTGTGTATGGTTTGTATATCTTGTCATATGGCTTGAATGTTTTTCGCACCTGCTGATCATACGGTCGTGGGTTCGAGCCTCGCCAGTGGCAATGCGTTGTGTCCTTGAGCAAGACACTTTATCCACACTGCTTCAGTCCATTCAGCTGTAAATGGGTACCGGTTACCGGGAAAATGTTGATTGTATTCGTTTGTATGTACATGTGTCACGGTACGGATCTAGTAACTCAGGAGAGAAGATATGTATCTGTGCCCGGTTATCTCAGTCAGTAGAGCGACCGCCTTGTAAGCGGGAGGTGCCGGGTCGGGTGCATATTTTCTCTTCCTGTTACATTTGGCGCCCAACGTGGGGCCGTGACTAACATATACTCCGAGATTGTCCCACAGATAATCACTATAATCCCAAAAAATGTGTAATTTGAGGACGAATTTCAATTTGGCGGGGGAGTATGTCACGGTACAGATCTAGTAACTCAGGAGAGAAGATATGTATCTGTGCCCGGTTAGCTCAGTCGGTAGAGCGACCACCTTGTAAGCGGGAGGTGCCGGGTTCGAGTCCTGGGTCGGGTGCATATTTTCTCTTCCTGTTACACATGTATATATAAATAAAATATGATCCTGGACATAATCCCCAAAAGGGGGTGTTGCAGTATATAACGATATAGACAAAGCCCAATATTATATTGTATTGACCAGAACACAGTGTATTTTAGTGGGGTAGCTCGTTATATATAGTCGATTAATTAAAATATGGGAAACTGTGTAGATCTTGATTAGATTGTGAATGCATATTTCCTCTACAGGTATAGCCCCAACAAGTGGTTATGCACAAAATGGGAAACCGGATAGACCCTGATCAGACTGTGATTAAGATTAAGATTGAAAACAGTGTAGACCCTGATCAGACTGTGATTGCAATTTCCCTAGAGGTATAGCCTCAACAAGTGATTATGTACAAGATGGCTACACGTCCTCGTGGGCGAAAATGGCTAGTATACGGTCGACACCGTCACACTGTCTCCTTGTATGTCAACATTAGAGAGGTTCTACAGTTTTTTATTTGTATTTCAATTAAAAATCATCATTCCCATTTAGCATGTTTAGCCATTATAAAGTGGATTATCTTCCTTGGCTTCCTAGTTTTAAGTTTATCGCGGTACTCTCCCTTTATTTCATATACAAATATTTCCATTTTGCATCAAAGCATTAAAATGGGCCCTGGCATGAGCAAATTAATGACATACATTATGTAAGTACAGTCCGAACATCATTATTATGATGTGTATAGCTTTATTTATTAACACATATAGTAATTATATGAAGATTTGGGTAAATCATGCCACCCCCATTATAGTAACAATACCGTGAGAATATATAAAGACGACAAACATAGAAGACGTGTGAAGTTATATGTCCTTTAAGGCTGAAGTAAGAAGCAAGTCCTGACTAATAGTGCAGCTGAAGCAGTAGCTGCATTTTTTCCGCTTTATAGGCAACATGTTGCATTATATCGCTACATCACGCTACACAGTAAAAATGTGCATAATAGCATTTACACTTCACACACTAACATATAGAAAAAACCTGTAGGGTGTTGACATTCATACTTTGTTATTGAGAGATAATTATACGATATGACACAAAAATATTACCATAAACTTACCCAATAAAGTGTGTATTAGCAAAATTCTTAGGTCATTCTCCACAAAGTAGAAAGTAAACAAAAAACGCTTCAAACTCATATTTGGAAAGACAAATCCGTCAGAACTCACATAATGCAGTGTAATGAAATGTAATTAGAGTTATGTACTCAGAACTACTAAAGCGGCAGAACTACTACAGGATTCAGCATAAGATGTAACAACAATGGTAGACATTAAGGACTGACTACATAGAATATGACCGTTTGTTTCAAATGTAGTGGAATAATACATGTGACTGAAAATCTATATAAAGTATAGCTGACCCTGTTCTTCTTAGAGTTTATTATACAGAGCATTTAGTTCCCATCTCCGCCATTTTAGTTTGTACATGTTATCGGACAGTTTCATCACTTGGAGGATTCGACACCTACAGCAAATAATATGGCAGAAAATCTAATAAAATTTGGTGCAATACACATACATGATATAAGACGACAACGTCCTATAAATAGTATTTATAGCTAGATATCTGAGCATTTCTACCATCACTCACAAAATATACAATGGACACTTTTTATACCCCCAGTTTGCCCGGCCTTACATGACCTTAGCTGTTGATAGGCCGTTAAACACCAATAAACAAACAAACAAAATATACCCCCCGCAACGAGTCTGGTGTCAGGTTGGTTGTCCGTCCATCCGTCACTAAACTTAACATCAGAGAAATATGTTATAAGTTCTATTTCCTTACATATTTAGGGGCACATGGGCTCACACGCGGGGGGGGGGGGTATTCCGTAAGCCTCGCTTACTGACAAATCTAGTTCAATGTATAAAATGTCAAACTGATGCACTGTCTATTATTAGAAGTGCATCTGCCACAGGTAAAAAACATATTTACTCGCATAGCAGGCAAGTAGACACTGTCACAGTAGTGACAATACACTCAGATAACTGCTTACAAGTCGCTGGATTCGATACAGTATTTATGGTAATACAGGTATATATCTCAGTCTCCGCGAAACTGCCAAAATGTTACAGGACATTCGGTCTGGTAAGCTTGAAATTTTGACCAGACCGGACAACATTTGTTTATAAAAAATAAAATGGATTTTCTGTGATATTTAAAAGCTTTTTAAGTATATCAGTCATATAAGAAAAGATAGCTATCACCAGAAGTGCATACCAAAGAAAGGTGATTTCGTTGAAGCTTGGAATAAGAAAGTAAAAAAAATCCCGACCATTGGATTGGCGAAAACTGGGCGGTGGGTGGGGTCCACAATCAATGTTTAGTTTTCTGTGAAATGTCCATTTCTCTGTTACTGTACAACCTTGGACCACCAAACTTTGACAGCTTCATAAGCAGTGGGTGCCCACCACATACCACTATCCAACATGTGACCTTTTTTGACCTTCACCTATTTTTTCCGCGTGAACGACTTAGCCATTTTCAACTTTAAGTTTTCTGTTAAATGTCCATTTCTCTGTTACTGTACAACCTAGGACCACCAACCTTTGACAGCTTCATAAGCAACGGGTGCCCACCACATACCACTATCCAACATGTGACCTTTTTTTTACTTATTTTTTTATACCCCCGCAGCGAGTTGTGGGGGGTATACTGGAGTCAGGTTGTCCATCCGTGTGTGCGTGCATCCGTAAACTTAACATCAGAGAAATATTGTTATAACTTGTATTTCCTTCATCTAAAATGCTTAATATTTCACACATGCATTCCTGTAAGGCTCTACTACCATGCTGTGCCAAATCCACGACCGTCCAACTCCCGCTGATCCCAAGGTCAAGGTCAAATACTTAGTCTCTTTACAAAACTTAACATCAGAGAAATATGTTATAACTTCTATTTCTTTCATTGAAAATTCTTAATATTTCATGCATGCATTCCTCTAAGGCTCTACTATCATGCTGTGACAAATTCCCGCTGATCTCAAGGTCAAGGTCACATACTTAGTCTCTTTACAAAACTTAACATCAGAGAAATCGGTTATAACTTCTATTTCCTTGCTCGGATCTGCTTCACATTTCACACACGCATTGCTCTAATGGACCTCTACCACCCTGTGACAAATTCACGTGCATGCCGCTCCCGCTTAGCCCAGAGTCAATGTCACAAGCCCACACACTTGGAAATTTTTACATATTTTAGGGGTACCTGGGCCGTATTTCATAAGCCTCGCTTACTGACCAATCTAGTTTATAGTCGGACATTCGGTCCGGCGACTTCCGGTTTACCGTCGACCGGCGGCACTTTTAACGGACATGCCCGACGACTTTCGCGGAGACTGATATCTACAGCACTGTGTATTGTTCTTACTGTTACACAGTCTTCACTGAATTCTCAAACATTGTAACAAAGGGTCAGCAAACACTTCAGATATCAGACTTTGTATATAAATTTGATGAAAACAAGGCATAGCTTGCTGTAGTCGGATGTCTCCACATCATGTTGCACCAAATTGTATTCATGTTTTTGTCATATTATTAAATGCAATAAAAGTAAAACTGGCTGAAGGCTTGTACACGCTAAGATGGCTGACATGGAAACTGCACGCACTGTGTAGGATATAGTAAGAAGAGAATGTACATTTATGTTATGCTTGTTACATGTAGCCCATCACATTTACGAAGCAATTATGCATGAATCATTAGATGATCAGCAGCCCCACGGGTCCTTAAAAGGGGTGGATGGAGTCGACCTTCCAAGAAATGGCAACGTCAGTGGATTACTGTCATTTTGGCATATTTAATAGGGGTTTCCAAAAACAATTAGTGTCTGAATAGGTGAATACCTAGAGTTATTACAGTAGATATAGAGAATAGTAGGCACTAACCTACTATTCTATTTATCCCGTCAACACCTACACATGGCTGTAAAATGCAAAAATAGTATTGACTGGATATCAAAAATGTTTCACGGCACCATGTTTCACGGCACATAGGCACTGTGTTGACGGGATAAAAATCATAAAGTAAACACTCCCTGCTGTATCAAAGCCAGACTCCATACAAATGCAGAAACAACATTCTATATTTATCTTTCCAGGAGTCGCTGGGTGAAGAGGTGTTGCGTATGTCCACTGAAGAAATAGTCAGCAGGACACGGCTGCTGGACAATGAGATTAAGGTACCGTATATACCATATGAAACACGCTATGTGACTGTACCTAAGAACATGCGCGATATTTCATGAAAAATATTTACAAGTTTATGATGTTTTCCGTATAATGATGTCGAAAGTTATAATGGAGTCATTTACAGAAACTATCACAGTTTCTGTAAATATATTTCTTAAACAACCAGGGCTCCAGATAAGGAATTAGTAATTGAATATTGTCACTCTAATTTCTTAAGCAATTGGGTATTTCAAAATTTTAATTGGGTAAAATAAAATTGCACTACTGTTTACACATCAATATACAGCAATTATTGAATAGTTTGCTTCAAAATAAATCATGTCTTGGCATTTCATTAGAATTATCTCCTTGGAGACAATTCTAATGAAATACCAAGATGTGTTTTCTTAGAAAATAAGAAAAATGTGCTATATTTGTGGTCTGTTTATTGTTTTCTGCAGCATGAAAAAGGTACCGTAAAATTGTATTGATTTTTGATACTCGCTACTTCTGATTTCAATTGGGTTTTTGGCAATTTTAGTTGGGTAAAATAAAATCGCACTACTGTTTACACATCAATAGACAGCAATTATTGAATAGTTTGCTTCAAAATAAATCATGTCTTGGCATTTCATTAGAATTATCTCCTTGGAGACAATTCTAATGAAATACCAAGATGTGTTTTCTTAGAAAATAAGAAAAATGTGCTATATTTGTGGTCTGTTTATTGTTTTCTGCAGCATGATAAAGGTACCGTAAAATTGTATTGCTTTTTGATACTCACTACTTCTGATTTCAATTGGGTTTTTGGCAATTTTAATTGGGTATTTAAGCAAATACGCAGCTTATCTGGAGCTCTGAACAACCGCACATGTTCTTAGGTACAAAATCACATAGCGTGTCTCACATGTTTAACTGAAATCAGGGCTTGTGCTTACAAACAACCTTTCAGAGAACCTATCAAAGCGGTATGTGGGGCGGGCATCCATGTTAGATATGAACATATTTTCTAGTTTCAAGTAAAAACAAATTTAGGAAAAAAACACCCCCTTTTCATGAATGGACTAGTCTGGAAATCATTTTGTGACAAATGGATTTGTCAGAAAATTAACATATCACAGTTCATTCGAGTTGGGGTAACTTGCATTAGAGTTACTGTCATTTCGGATAAATGTGCAATTCATGTTAAATTTAGCCTAGTGTGCGTCATAATAAAATATGTTGATTTTGGAATAAACAAGTTGATTAATTGCTACACTGTGTCTCAATTTTATCACATTCCAATAGTATGGTAAAATGTTATTCAGAATACAGTATAGTAAACTGTGTAAAATTCTCGGACCCTGCTGATGAATGAATACCTGTCTTATTTACTAAATTATCTTGTCAACTATGAAACTAACTGGTTATGGTGTAACTGGAGAAGTTCTGCTACACGTTTAATACCAATTTTGCTATGCTGATCCAGTATGCCGTTCGCCATTTTTCTTTACACTAACAGATGTGCAGCATTAGCAGGAAAAAATGTGACGTTGCAAACACGCATGTGATGTCATACATCACACAATTTACGTCACTTACTGACGTCAGAATGTTATGACATTTTACCTGCAGACTTCTTTGAACTTTGTTGAATATTAAAGGAATTTTGACTGAATATGGAATGTCAATGCATTTAAATTTGTTTGGAAAGCCTTAGGTGCGCACTATTAGCCGACACCATTGTAACACACATTCTCTATACCACTATGGCCCCGTGCAGGCACCGGGGCGGGATCAACTGATCCTGAGAATAGTGCTGCAGTAGCCATTGCTTGTCGTAAAAGGCGACTAAACTGGCTTAACGATTGGGTTCATACTTTCCGGAACCCACTATACCGGATTTGGCCCTCATGTACATTTTTGGCTTTCTTGTATGTGAGAGTTGAGTCGGGCTATGCCCCATATATAAAAGTAAGATTAGCGCTAATCCTATTACTTTTAGGGGATGGGATAAATGATGCTGGTGTGGCGAGGGCCTGGCACCAGATCAGGTTGTTCTAATTTCAGGACTGAATATATATTTTGATTGTAAATATTGAGTTCTGAGGTTGGGATTTACCCCCCTTGGACAGGTGGATATGGGACTCGACCCGTTGACCCGTCTGCGTGTAGACTCCCTGAGGCTTGTACCTCTATGTCAGAAAAGCGGACGTTAAACCCTATTCACTCACTCACTCACTCTATACCACTATCAGATCATGAAGTCTGAGATCATGCGCATCTCCCACGAGCTGCAGGCCCAGAAGGACAAGATAAAGGAGAACACAGAGAAGATAAAGGTCAACAAAACTCTGCCCTACCTTGTCTCCAATGTCATCGAGGTAAGTCTGCAGTTACGCCTAAAAAGGTTCCTGTTACCCGACTTGTTTACCCCCGACCGTAATTTTTGTCGCGTTTTTTGCGGACAGTGCGATATAGTCGGCACATTGACGTACGTACGTGCGTTCTGGTTAAAGTTTTCGGTGTACTATCAAAGCCTCGGTGTGCGCAACATGCAGGCCGCGGCCATCTCGTTTTATTGTCTACCGACTGACCCTATTTTTGTTGCGCCCGCTTGCTGACATCACGATATAGTCGGCACATTGGCGTACATTCGTACGAGATTGGTTAAAGTTTTTTTTGGTTAAAGTTTTTTGGTATACTATCACAGCCTCGGCGGGCGTGACATGCGGCCATCTCGTTTTTTCATTTTCAGCCCGTAACAGGAAACACACCTATAATCCTTACTGCCCGAGTCACAAACATGAATTTATTTCAAGGCCTGTATTACCTCTGTGGAAAAAACTTGTTACTCAACCAACAGTAAAAATGTAAATTGTAATTTAAGTGTTCGGTTGTTTTCCCCTCGCCAATAGGCAAGATTTGATATAACGTTATTCCACGTACGTGTGTTAGTAACTTAGGAACACTTTTCATTTCTTTATTATAATCATTTATGAACCACTTCACTGATTTTAATACTATTTGACTACAATGGCCACAATGTGTGTCTTGGGATGGTGCTTTCTTTCGCATACACCACACGTCTGAATACCCAAGGTCAAGGTCACAGACAATGCAACCCATTAGGCTCCAGGTACAATTCTAGTAGTACAAAACTTTTGAGAAAAAAGCCTAATTTCTTTATTTCATCTGCAAAATATATGTTGTTTCCACTCGTTTGAACCGTCTCGACGAGACGGTTCAAACAAGTAGTAACAACATATACCTTTATTGAAAAATAAACAAACTACCGTATTCGTGCGATTATAAGTCGCAATGATGTATATGTCGCACCCCTATTTTCACTCCAAAATCTGCGGGAAAAAGTCTACATGGGTCTATAAGACGCCCTCAATTTTCTAAGTTGTAGTTGTTGTTGTTTATAAATACCAGGCACTGTTTTTTTGGTCACTCACAAGCTTCGTACCCTGGACGTTTCGGACCAATAGAATTAATCGCCAAGTTGTTGTTGTCATTTAATACTAATTCCCCGCGCTGTTTTTTATTTATTTTTCGTACCCTGGACGTTTCGGACCCATACAATTAATCGCCAAGTTGTTGTTGTTGTTATTTAATACTAATTCCCCGCGCTGTTTTTTATTTATTTTTCGTACACTGGAAGTTTTGGACCAATTCATGTAATCAAGTAATTCTGATTTTGTGAGATTATTGTGCAACAGCAATACGGTTAAATGGCTCTAAAAAGTGCCGTTTGAGCAAGTTTGGCAATATATAGAGGATACTGTTCAAAATGCGATATGAGAAAACAAGAATTTTCGGTGGTATTTAACCCTACTGTCAGTTTGAGAAATTCTTCTCAATGTCAACACCTAATCAGAATACGACTCAATTATCGCGACAGTTTCTCACTAAGAAAACAAATCTGACCACTTCACACGAGAAATGGCTTGTGCCGAAAATTTAGTAATTGACGTTTGACACGACTGAGATTAAAGGTGGCAATAAGGCAGTTCTCAGTTTCTCACCTTTCAAAATAACTGGCAAACACCGCAAATTACACATTGTCAACACATGGGAAACCCTTCTCGTCTATAATCGAAGCCCACTGTACATATTGTAGACACAGATCAGCTTGTAAATCAATGTGCATTCCCAATAATAAATATATACTATATAGACCATTAACTCGGAACTTCAGTCAATTGCGTGTTCCCGATACAGGGCCGTAACGAATATGGGGCGAACTGGTTAGGGTACGAACATGCCATTTTAAAAATTAGGCTAAATCAGCAAACTGGATCTGATCTTGGTATACACTGTTCGCCTTCGGTATAGAAAATGTGTACCGAATGTGACACAGGGCCGAACGAGTAAGGCGCGAGTAAGGCGCGAACTGTTTAGAATACGAATCCATTTTTCCAATACCGGATTTTACCCCAAAGACTAACAACAACAACAAATATAGGAACGCATTTTATTGTTTTGATTTTTGGTCGTTTATTTCAATATTTCGGATGGAAAAAAATGCTCATGTATCTACATGTATTTATAAGACGCAGGGGCTTTCTGGGATACAAATCTGAGGGGAAAAAATGCGTCTTATAATCGCACGAATACGGTAATGAGATTTTTTTCAACAAAAATTTCTGTTTCATGATTTCAGCTGTTGGATATGGATCCCCAGGATCAGGAGGAGGAGGATGGGGCCAATGTTGACCTAGACGCCCAGCGGAAGGGGAAATGTGCCGTCATTAAAACATCCACACGGCAGGTACTGTGGGCTTCATGCAAATTTCGTCGTCCAGGGGCTGTTTCACTAAAGTCCATACGACTAAAATGTTTGTAAGTGCAAAATTGGGATCGTCTGGAAATCTTAATTGATGGATTTACATTTATTGAACATAGGCTGCATATGAAGCCTATGCTCAATAAATGTAAATCCAGTAATTGTTCCAGTATAAACAGTGTTAATGTGAAATTTACAGACTATCATAATTTTGCACTTACGAACATTTTAGTCGAACGACGTTTGGTGAAACGGCCCCCAGTTCAGCTGCTGTTGTACCGCGGTCACTGGAATTGCAAAGGGCAAATTGTCATTTTACTCTACCCTTGGAAATGCAGCAAACGAAAATTGTTGTCTGCTGTCGTTGCGTATTTTGTCCTTTTTCTCAATAAAACATGGTTTGGCAACACTTTCGAAATTTCGATAAAAATTGAAAATAAACAATCTTTTCTCCTGAAAGATTTATGTTTTATTTTAGAAAAATGGTGAAAATACATGTAACATCAATTGTTTTCACCCACTTGACTGTTTAGAACTGATGCCTCGCCGATTGAAATATCGTTTCTCAGCGTAGCCTCATTTGTTATGAAATCAGTAAACTTGTACAATAAATATCATATTAAATCAACATTCGTTGTAAGATCCTATTTATTAAACTCATTGACTGTTTTCATAAACAAATCCAGTGTACTATATAGCCTTGTTTCGTACGAGATCTTGTTTATTAACCCATTAAAGACAGGATACAATTATAGTCGTATGAAACTTTTATGAGAAAAAATCCCTATTTTTATTTCATCCATAAAGTACATGTATATATTGTTACCACTCATTTAAACCGTCTCCGAGACTTTCAAACGAATGATAACAACATATACCTTCATTTATTTTCATGGAGAAATAAACAAAATAATGAGATTTTTTACAAAAATTATATAGACTGAAATGGGTTAAACAAGTTGACTGATTTCATAAGAAACGGGGCCTAGTATCGTATTGAGCCAATGATTATTTCAGACGTACTTCCTGCCTGTCATCGGATTGGTGGATGCTGAGAAACTTTCCCCTGGGGATCTCGTTGTAAGTCTCACCGATGATCGACTCGCTTTCGTTTTATATTTGTGGCTGTGACTGGAGAAATGGGCTTATGTGTTTTGTGACCTGTGTAACTCCTGTTCAAATAGCACACTCCTGGGGGCCGTTTCACTAAACTTCTTACGACTAAAATGTTCGTAAGCGCAAATTTAGAATCGTCTGCAAATTTGAATTGATGGATTTACATTTATTGATCATAGGCTGCATATGCAGCCTATGCTCAATAAATGTAAATCCAACAATTATTTACAAGAAAAGAGTGTTAATGTGAAATTTACAGACTATCATAATTTTGCACTTACGAACATTTTAGTCGTAGGAAGTTTAGTGAAACGGGCCCCTGTTGCCTGATAACAAGTTATTGCTTGAAGGCATGAGAATCTTCAGCTGATTTCAGATGATTTCGTCATAATTTGTGTTTTCAAAATGATTCAGAATCAATCTGCTATGATCAAATTTGATACTTGAGGTGGGGTGAGGGGGTTTCAGTGGATTTTCAGCGACAGCCATTCTCGTGCCTGTGCTTGTTAAAGGCATTACTGGTGTTTCATTGATAGAATGGCAGACAGTGCAGATCTGATTAGACTGTGCGGATGCACACGCTGATCTGAATCTAAACTGGCCGCAAAATCCATAAGCCCCATTTCGTGACGGTGTGCCGTTTTTGAGGCTAATATCCGCACCCACTGCACAGCAATATGTTTTTCCCAATACTCCATCAAATAAAAATCAAACCCTGTTGTTCTTTGGCAATGTTTATGAATTCCATAATGGCCCGTTTCCCAAAACAAATTATACAAACCTTATAAAACTGGGGTTGCCCAAAATATATTGTATCCAAGTACATTGTTATTTTGCTACCTCAGTACAACCATACAAATCCTAAATATTTGGACACTTTGTTTTGAGAAACAACTATGTATACATGTTTCTCTGAATAAAGTGTATCTGCCTATTTAGGGTTAACCCTTAGACCGCTACTCACAACAATTGTCGTCTGCTGTTGCTTTTATAATTATATTGCCTTATTTCTCGATAAAAACATGGTTTGACAACACTTCAGAATCATTTCCAATGGAACTGATTCTGAAGTGCTATCAAGGCATGTTGTAAATTATTCTAAAGTGCTGTCAGAGCATGTTTTTGATGATAAAAATGGAATAGAAAATAAACAGCAGACGACAAAAAAATAAGATAGCGGTCGAAGAGTTAATACAATGCTATGAAATAAAATTCTGTTAAAATATGTCAGTTTGCAATACAAATAGATTTGTAGAGCTCCAGATAAGGTGTGTATTGGTGTATTTTATGCACTTATGTTAGCAGAATATGCATTGAATATCAAAAGTGGGAGTACAAAATACTCGCAGCAATCTGAAAATACACATTGATTTTCAAATTGAGTAGTGAAAATACTGTAATAAAGTTGATTTTTTTTTTTATCACTTGTTTCCTATTTAATAAGGATGAATATCAATAATACATTTGTAAAAGTAAAATACTCATTGAATTTGAAATATGGAGGTATAATCCTCTTTAGATGCAAGACTTATCTGGAGCGCTGGATTCGTGAAATAACTGTCTGGAACATTGCCAATGTTGTTGTGATATGTTTCAGGGAGTGAACAAAGACTCCTACTTGATATTGGAGACACTACCAGCCGAGTAAGTATGCTGTCAACATCATATACAGTGGAACCTCTCTAAATCGGACACCCTGGAAGGTCCCTAGGGTGTGCGGTTTAGAGAGGTTCCACTGTAATTAAGCACTCAATGTCCAATTTTTTGTCATTTTCTGTTATGACATGACATGACATGACAATTACATTGACATCCATCTAAATTAGACACAATGGGGCCCCTAGTGTGTTCGGTTTAGAATGGTTCCACTGCATCAAGTTCTATGAGAAGCCGGCTTTGGATAATACCATTTCATATCGTCGTTTATGCTGATATTGATTTCGAAAAACTGAATTGTATCTACTTGTTAGTGTTGTTGAATATCGGAGCTGGCTGAAAATCCTCCATCAGTCCTTCTGTCTGTTATGCTATCATTATCCAGAGCTCCAGATAAGCTGCGTATTTGCGTAAATACCCAATTAAAATTGCCAAAAACCCAAATGAAATCAGAAGTAGTGAGTATCAAAAAGCAATACAAATTTTGCAGTACCTTTATCATGCTACAGAAAACAATAAACAGACCACAAATATAGCATATTTTCTTATTTTTCCATGAAAACACATCTTGGTATTTTATTAGAATTGTCTCCAAGGAGATAATTCTAATGAAATACCAAGATGTGTTTTCATTTCGAAGCAAACTATTCAATAATTGTTGTCTGTTGATGTGTAAACAGTAGTGTGATTTTAGTTTACACAATTAAAATTTTGAAATACCCAATTGCTTCAGAAATAATGGAGTGACAATACTCAATTACTAATTCCTTATTTGGAGCCCTGATTATCTCTATTTTCACTCTGTAAATTATTACCCATCTGTGTAGCCCAAATGCCAACAGTCTAATAACACTTCTATGTTTAGCCTGCATATATAATTTGCATTTGCCGGTCAAAGCTACAACCGTTTGTGTATGCGAATTCCTTGCTCCTGTGGCACGTGTCCCTAAACGCTGTTTGAGTTGAGTGCAAAATAAATATAACTTTTGCATGGGAAAATAATTCCAGCACAAAAATATTTACACAATTCCCTAACATTTGATTGGCCCGTAGCAAGTCTCTGTCCAAAATTTATATCCCAGTAAACTCCCACGCCGAACTACTTTCCATAAGAAAATGGAAAATAAACACATTTTCTTGATGAATTTATTTCAAATGCTGGAATTATAAGGAATGAATGGCCTTTTTGTGGAATTTATCGGGAATATAAACTTGGAAAAGTCGCGGGAATACTGGACGAGGCCTTAAAAAAATTACAATTTTCGAAAAAAAATCAAAAATTTTTTTTTTTTTTTTTTGAATTTTTTTCGAAACTTGTAATTTTTTATCGGTCCGTCGTCCAGTATTCCCACGACTTTTCCAAGTTTATACCCCGATAAATTCCAGAAAAAAGCCATTCATTCCTATAATCTTTGGTTGTTTTGTTTAGATGTATTGGCCTCTTCATGTTGTAAGATTAGTGCAGGTACGCTCGTATTGGCGAGTGAATTTTTGTTATTCTCAATGAAAGTATATGTTGTGACCACTCATTTGAACCGTCTCGGCGAGACTTCAAATGGTGGTCACATATAAAGAAAATATTTAAGATTTTCTACAAACGAAATGATGTGTCTCCAGCCTCGACACATCCACTCGTCCGCTCATATTGGTGAGTGGATTTTTCATCTGGACGAGTGTCAATTTGAAGAGACAGTGCGGCATAAACATTAAACATATAAAAATGTATGAGGTGAAATCCATTTGGGACGAACTAAGAATTTGTTGAGGCCTGTAGTGACTCATTTTGGTGTGTGAAGTACAATTATAAAAAAAATCTTTGTACGAACATTTTTGTCGTACGAGTTTAGTGAAACGGACCCTAGTTCTGGTTGAACATAATCCTAACTGTGCAAATGTAACTTCATTGTTACCATCATTGTCATGTTTCAGGTATGATTCTCGTGTGAAAGCCATGGAGGTTGATGAACGACCCACCGAACAATACAGTGACATTGGTGGACTGGACAAACAGATTCAGGAGGTGCAGTGAAATTATATAGAGAATATTAGTATAGTGTCATGAACGTGAATAAATATCTGTCGAGGCTGAGAAATCAGGATGGGCGAGGCTTGCCGAGCACATCCTGATTTCGAGCCGAGTCAGATATTTATTCACGTTCATGACACTATAATAATATTCTATTTATCCCGTTAACCACATCAAAGTTGTTCAAATGTCTCTAAAAATGCATTTGTGGCCTCATAAGTTTGTCTTCCGAAGCGACAAGATTATCGTGTTACGTCATTCACATAATGACGTAACGTCATACATAATGATGTATCTACTAGACGTGAACGAGAAAAAATACACGTACCTGCTTTTCATGTCTAGTAGCGACATAGTTGACGGGATAAAATGCATCGAAGTTCCACACATTTTCCTACTAGTCTGTCGGATGAGACTTTATTCTGTGGTTCCGTCTCTATTGGACCTTACCTGTTGCTGGGACCTTCAACTCATTCACTTTGACTTTTCCACACTTTTTGAGTCATTGCATCTGTCAATACTGAAGGGGTCAGTGGGATAAGGGAGCTAACTCCCTCATGGCAAATATCCTTATTGTCGTTCAATTTCGATGCTTCCCAGTCCCATGGGACACACTCTTTTTTGTGTCCTCGCATCTCGCGATTTTGGCATATTTTCGACTACTGCACGTGCCGTTATTATGCAATAAAACGAAACACAATAAAGTATGGCCAGTCTCGGAATTGTGTATTAAAGTTTTGTAGGTAATTTTGTTGTTGTTGTTTAATTATTGATAATTCATGTCAAATATGTACCAACATGTATATTTATAATATTGATTGCAAAAGACATCATCAAATGAGAAATTGATACTTGTTACTTTCTGGGGACACGTCTTCCCCCATTTCATCGAGCTAGAATGCAGACTAGTTATATGGTTTTCATATCGCCTTCCCATTGCAGTAGAGATGTTTTATGGCCTTTTCAATATGCTCCCGTTTACCTCTTCTTCAGTTAATAGAAGCAGTGGTGTTGCCCATGACACACAAAGAACGATTTGAAGCCCTCGGTATTCAGCCACCAAAAGGTAGGTTTCATGATAGATTTTCAACTTGATGGTGTTTCATTGGTAAGGCTCAATTGATCATTATGACGTCTGTCCATCCATATTTTCAGTCTGTATCCAACCCATGCGGACCACATACCCAAGATCAAGGTCAACTAACTTTGAAATTTGCATGAACCTTTTTGAATGTACATGCAATACACTTGTTAAGTAACTTCACTTGTATCTCAAGCCATGGATACATGTGGGCCATCAATAAACTTTGGGAGAATAAATGTACCCTATAACTATCTTTGATTTCTGTTGGAAATTTCAATTGTTGGATTTACATTTATTGAACATAGGCTGGATGTGCAGCCTATGTTCAATAACTGTAAATCCAATAATTGTTTACAAGTAAACATTATTAATGTGAAATTCATAATTTTGCATTTACTAACATGTTAGTCGTACAAAGTTTAGTGAAACGGTCTCCAGGTGCATACTATTCGCGGCCAATGCTGCAAATGCTGAGAATGTTGTTTTGAAGTTGGTATTAATGCATATTCCAGGAGTGTTGCTGTACGGCCCACCCGGTACAGGGAAGACGCTGCTGGCGCGAGCCTGTGCTGCCCAGACGAAGTCTACATTCCTCAAGCTCGCCGGTCCCCAGCTCGTACAGATGTTCATTGGAGACGGGGCCAAGCTCGTCCGCGACGCCTTCGCTCTCGCTAAGGAGAAGGCGCCGGCCATCATATTTATAGACGAGTTGGATGCCATTGGTGAGTATTCTCCCCAACACACAGAGGTTGAGATGTTAATTTTATCCCGTCAACACAGTGCGTATGTGCTGTGAAACACGGTGCCGTGAAACATTTTTGATATCCAGTCAATACTATTTTTGCATTTTACAGCCATTTGTAGGTGTTGACGGGATAAATAGAATAGTAGGTTAGTGCCGTGAATGGAAAAAATATCTGGCGCGGCACGGAAACGGGATGTGCTCGGCAGAGCCTCGCCCATCCCGTTTCCTGAGCCTTGCCAGATATTTTTTCCCATTCACGGCACTAACCTACTATTCTATATCTATTTTCCTTATTTCTGAACCAAAGTATATGTTGTGACCACTCATTTGAACCGTCTCGGCGAGACGGTTCAAATGAGTGGTCACAACATATACTTTTGATGAGAAATAAAGAAATTCTTGGGCCTTGCCGGATATTTTTTCCCATTCACGGCACTAACCTACTATTCTCTATAATGCCATGTATTCTCCCCACCACATAGAGGATGAGATGTTAATTAAGGCCAATACAGTCAAACTTGTAAATATAGGCCAGCCACAGGAGGAGAAAAATATGGCCTTTGTTCACGGGTGGTCTTTATTCACAGGTTCATTTATGTAGTAATTGAATAAATGGGGGGAAAAAGCATGGCTGCTATAGACAGGTACTTGCTATTCAGAGGTGGCCTTTAGCACATGTTCGACTGTATATCAATTCTTAACCCTGACACTGAATTAAATTTTGTTGTGTATTTTGTATATTTCTCAACGACAAGATGTTTTGTCAGCGGAACTGTCGAGGCTTCCCAAACAAGTGCATACCCATCTATATTTGTATTACCTTAATGTTGAACGGTTGTAAAAGACAATCAATAGCCACAAACACTAAAGTAAATAGCATACAATTCATGCATGCTACCGGGGTATTTTAACTGCTAACTGAGGTAATGTACCTTATAAAACTTGTTGGCGAACCTCAGATTTCCTGCATGCTTCCGAGCCGAGCCTGATATGCTTGATATCAAAAGACACTAGCTTGGTATTATATTCATCAGGTAACGATTTATGCTACAGAATGAGAAACTTCAGGAATTCAGGCTCGTTTTCGTTTATATCATTTAACTGACGTCATTTGCTAACGTCATGTTGTTCGATGAACAAACCTTCGATGAAAGTAGTATCCAATTCGGATTCACCATGATGCACGTTATTGCATCAGCAGTTTGTCAGTCAATCGGTCGACGTGTATTCGAACAACACATAGTCAGTTACCCGATAAAAATTGTAATAAAATCTACTTATGTACGGCTGTTTATGCCCCGTGTCGGTAGAGCCAAGAGGCATATAGTGTTTGGACTGCTGCAGAGCTCCAGGTAAGGTGCGTATTTGCGTAAGTACCCAATTAAAATTGCCAAAAACCCAATTGAAATCAGAAGTAGTGAGTATCAAAAAGCAATGAAAAATTTGTGGTATCTTTATCATGCTACAGAAAACAATAAACAGACCAGAAATATAGCATAATTATTTTCTTATTTTTCCATGAAAACACATCTTGGTATTTCATTAGAATTGTCTCCAAGGAGACAATTCTAATGAAATACCAAGATGTGTTTCCATTGAGAAGCAAACTATTCAATAAGTGCGGTCTGCTGATGTGTAAACAGTAGTGTGATTCTATTTTACACAATTAAAATTTTGAAATACCCAATTGCTTCAGAAATGATGGCGTGACAATACTCAATTACTGATTCCTTATCTGGAGCCCTGCAGAAAATACTCAATTACTGATTCCTTATCTGGAGCCCTGCTGCTGTATGCATGTTTTCAGGGTTTCTCCAATCTGACACTGGGAACATTTGTGTGCCAATGGGCCACATTTTCTTGTGGCATGTATATTATCAGTCCGTGTGTATTCAGTCAATGCACAGCTAGGTACCTGGGGCCCGTTTCACTAAAGGTCGTACGATAAACATTTTCGTACGAAGATTATTATTAATTTGCATTAACGTGGCTAAGTAATGCTACACGTACACATCATTATATGTGAACGCATCCACAAATTTCCAAGTTCGAAACTTCTTGGTCGTCTAGTGAAACGGGTCCCGGATATGAGTTTTTACAACACCTGTTTACAGGCACGAAGCGGTTTGACAGCGAGAAAGCCGGAGACAGGGAGGTACAGAGGACAATGTTGGAGCTGCTCAACCAGATGGACGGCTTCCAACCTTCGTCAATGATCAAGGTACAACCGGCACTCTTGCGTCGACCTGTGCCTGTAGAACTGTCTGGGCATGTATTCAATTCTCGTGCTCGACTTGTATTGGTCAAGACTGAGATGTGCATCAGACTGCATGGTTTTGAGTACATATTTTCTGAACATATACTCCGTTCTCAGTCTGAAAATCGGGAAGTTTGATTGGTCGAGGCTGAGCTATGTTCAGTCTTGGCCGATCAAACTGCATGATTTTGAGTGTGAATTTGGATTTTTTTAAGCATGTTCTCCATTCTCGTGCTCAAAATCAGGGATTTGGATTGGTCGAGGCTGAGCTGTGCTCTATTCTAATCACCAAATAGAGTTTCCCCAACTACTAAAAAGGGTTGATAGTCAAGGAAAAGGGTTTGCATCTTTGTTTTAATCATATTTGATTTGTATATAATTTACATGCATGGCATCAATAGTAGTATATATAGAGAATAGTAGGTTAGTGTCGTGAATGGGAAAAAATATCCGGCAAGGCCCAAGATTTATTCCTTTATTTCTCATCAAAAGTATATGTTGTGACCACTCATTTGAACCGTCTCACCGAGACGGTTCAAATGAGTGGTCACAACATATACTTTGGTTCAGAAATAAGGAAAATAGATAGAGAATAGTAGGTTAGTGTCGTGAATGGGAAAAAATATCTGGCAAGGCTCAGGAAACGGGATGGGCGAGGCTCTGCCGAGCACATCCCGTTTCCGTGCCGCGTCAGATATTTTTTCCCATTCACAGCACTAATCTACTATTCTATTTATCCCGTCAACACCAACAACTGGCTGTAAAATGCAAAAATGGTATTGACTGGATATCAAAAATGTTTCACGGCACCGTGTTTCACGGCACATACGCACTGCGTTGACGGGATAAATACGGGATGGGTTGTCACCTAGGGGTTAGAACACACGACTTCCAATCCGGCGGTTGTGTGTTCAAACCTCGCGTTGGGTATCGAAAATACTTTCATAGTATTTCCATCCCACTGGTCTGTCGGATGTGACTTTAAACTGCGGTCCCGTCTCTATATGACCTCAGCTGTTGTTTGGACGGACGTTAAACCCATTCACGTTTCACTTTCAAAAGTAGTATATACAGTTTTATACAATGGGATTGGATTGAAAGAAAGCTTAGATAAATGCTCTCCCTCTGTGCTATAATGTATTTAACTATGCACATTCTGCGTGTAAAATCTTGGAAATGAAATTTATTACTAGCTATGATACACAGGTAGTGGCTGCGACAAACCGAGTCGACATTCTGGACCCGGCATTGCTGCGGTCGGGCCGTCTCGACAGGAAGATAGAATTCCCGAGCCCAAATGAGGAAGCCCGAGCGAGGATATTGCAAATTCACTCGCGGAAGATGAATGTCAGGTAATTACTTGTATGTCATATATGTGACTGTCACTGAGGGGTTTATGGGTTTTGCGACCAGTGTAGATCCAGATCAGCCTGTGCATCCGCACAGGCTGATCAAGATCTGCACTGCTCGCCATTTCGTAAATGAAACACCCGTCATGCTTCTAACGAGCAATATAGATCGTTATCAGGCTACTGGAGTGTGCTATTTGATCAGGAGCTACACTGGTTACAAATCCCATAAGCACCATTTCCCTGGTCACAGCCACACATGGTGAACATCGGGTATTTGCTGTTATGGTCACCGTCTAATTACTTGTTAATATTCAGAAAACAATGATTTTTTGTTTGAATTGACACTGGTCTAGTTGAATTGATATTGGGCTAGTAAAATATATTTACGTTACCCATAAGCCCCACTTCTTCAGTCACAGTCATATTTATCTGTGTGATTTGTGTTTTCAGCAAAGATGTGAACTTCGAGGAATTGGCCCGGTGTACCGATGACTTCAATGGTGCCCAGCTCAAGGCTGTCTGTGTAGAATCTGTAAGTACTTCTGTCACTGCTGGGAACCACCCAGTTCTATGGCTGTAATTACATGTGCGTTCATGTACAGTCAAACCAGTGAATAAAGGCCAGTCATGGTAAGATAATTCCAGCACAAAAATATTTACGCAATTCCTTAACATTTGATTGGGCCGTAGCAAGTCTCTGTCAAAAATTTATATCCCAGTAAACTCCCACGCCAAACTACTTTCCGTAACCGTGAGGCGCAGTTAATATAATTTTTAAGAAAACGGAAAATAAACACATTTTCTTGATGAATTTATTTCAAATGCTGGAATTATAAGGAATGAATGGCCTTTTTGTGGAATTTATCGGGGAGATAAACTTAGAAAAGTCGCGGGAATACTGGACGAGGCCTTCCGGCCTTCGTCCAGTATTCCCGCGACTTTTCCAAGTTTATACCCCCGATAAATTCCACAAAAAGGCCATTCATTCCTATATTAAATCTCTGGCCTTTTTTTCATAGGTGGTCTTTGTGAGTTCATGTATGTAGTATATGTACAGTCAAACCTGTGAATAAAGGCCAGTCATGGAAGTGTAAAACTGGCCTTTGTTCACAGGTGGTCTTTGTGAGTTCATGTATGTAGTATATGTACAGTCAAACCTGTGAATAAAGGCCAGTCATGGAAGTGTAAAACTGGCCTTTGTTCACAGGTGGTCTTTGTGAGTTCATGTATGTAGTATATGTACAGTCAAACCTGTGAATAAAGGCCAGTCATGGAAGTGTAAAAACTGGCCTTTGTTCACAGGTGGTCTTTGTGAGTTCATGTATGTAGTATATGTACAGTCAAACCTGTGAATAAAGGCCAGTCATGGAAGTGTAAAACTGGCCTTTGTTCACAGGTGGTCTTTGTTCGCATGCTCATTTATATTGTACATGTAATTGAATAATTGGGAAAACAAATAACAGGTAATTGCTATTCTGAGATTGCCTTTAGCACAGGTTCGACAGTAGACAACTTCTGTGAATTTTTTATTAGGGCCCCCGCCGAGATTCAGCAGTGCCCTATAGGTTTCATCATGTCTCTCCATCTGTCTGTCCATTCGTCCGTCCGTCTGTCCGTCCGTTTATTTTTTTGGAAGTTTTTGTAAGAATTTCTGAAATCACCTTAGTGCGTCAACAGACCACATTTTCTAATATTACTCTGTTCTCACACTCGGAATTCAGCAGTTTAATTGGTTAAGTTTGATAAAACGGCTTGTTTGTATTTGAAATTATGCTTAAATGTTCAAACTCAACTGCTTTGTCATGGGGTGGTGGGGGATATGCATATCTTGATGATGAAACTATCGTTAGGGAAACGAAAATTGTCGGCGGCTGTTTCATATTTTGTATTTTTTATGCCCCACCATGAGGGGGCATTTTGTGTTATCCTTGTCCGTCGGTCCGTCATCAACCTCGTAAAACTTACTAGCTACAGACCTGACACTTGGTATGAAGCTTCCTTATGATGAGTAGATGCAGAAAGTTTATTTCGATTTTTGATTCGACCCCTGGGTCATAGATTATCTCACCCTTTTTGATTTAGAATTAGGTGGGGCATCTATATTTTATGAACACATTTTCTAGTTATTATTCAAACAACGTTTCATGTCTGATCTTTCAGGGAATGATAGGGGTGGGATGTGGCCTAGCTAGGGGATGTGGCTTTGGACTTCAATACTGCAGTTTGTGTGTTCAATCCTCACCCGTCTCTAAATGACCTTAGCTGTTGGTGGGACGTTAAGGCCATTCACTATTGTAATACAACACTGTTACTTCTTACTTGCAAGGGATGGGCTGTGGCTCAGGGGTAGAATACAGGACTTCAATACCGAGTTCAAAACCTACCCTTGGCCATGAAAAATACTTTTATAGTATATCCATCCAACTGGTCTGTCGGATGAGACTTTAAACCCTATATGAGGCACGCGATGGGATTTTGTACCTTCGGGCATCTGCGTAATTTCATGACATGTTAACAAAATTTTCCGTAAATGACGTCAAAAGTTGACACAAATTTCATTCAGAGTACATGTACTCTTAAATTTTTGTCAACTTTTGAGTTTATTTATGCAAAATATTATAAATTTTTGTAAACGTATTTCATGAAATTACGAAGGTACAAAATCCCATGGCATGCCTCATATGACCTTAACTGTTGCTGGGACGTTACACCTTGTTCATTTCCTTTCTTACTTTCAGGGAATGATAGCGTTAAGGCGGGAAGCCACCGAGCTGTTCCACGAAGATTACATGGACGGCATTATAGAGGTGCAGGCAAAGAAGAAAGCCAACTTACAGTACTACGCATAGTCGGCACACACACATAGACAATATCATTACGTTCATGTTGAAAATCTCACATTGCTTGGGCGCCTTGGGAATACACCAGTAAAGTTTAACACTTTGAATGCGGGAACCAAAAAAAATTGTCCTCTGCTGTGCTTCATTGATGGAATGGCGAACAGTGCAAATCCTGATCAGACTGTGCGGATGCACAGGCTGATCTGGATTTACACAGTGAGAGCTGCATTTACTGCATACAATGGGCTTTCACTGTGTGATAACACAGTGTATTAAAAATCATAATGCACTAGCGTACTAAAAAATCAAGCGAGATGGCTACAGAAAACACATTGGGTGATCAGTACAGCTTCATTATAGGAACTAATGGCCTTTTTGTGGAATTTATCGGGGTATAAACTTGGAAAAGTCGCGGGAATACTGGACGAAGGCCGGAAGGCCTCGTCCAGTATTCCCGCGACTTTTCCAAGTTTATATCCCCGATAAATTCAAGAAAAAGGCCATTCATTCCGTATAATTCCAGCATTTTAAATAAAATCATCAAGAAAATGTGTTTATTTTCCGTTTTCTTAAGAATTATTTTAACTGTGCCTGACGGTTACGGAAAGTAGTTCGGCGTGGGAGTTTACTGGGATATAAATTTTTGACAGAGACTTGCTACGGACCAACTTGCTACGGACCAATCAAATGTTAGGGAATTGTGTAAATATTTTTGTGCTGGAATTATTGTATGATGATGTACTTGTGCAATAAATAGAATTTAAATTTGTGTTGATTTAATATTATATTTATTAAACTTGTCGACTAATTTCATGAGAAACTCGGTATGGCCTTGTTTGTTGTGAAGTCGGAAATTAATAAATATATTAAACCATCACTCGCGTTATATCCTCTAATTATGCACTTATTTCAAACATAATACTTTCTCTTTTTGTAACCTTGCGGCAAATATGGTCATACTAAGAAAACAGTATGATGATCAGGAACTACAATGGTATAAAATGGTCTACTCTGTTCTTGTTAGCCGACCCATTTGGGTGGTGTAGAGAGTTTTGTATTGTAATGCATCCAATTACGATGGCTTGTTATTTAATAGAAATAAAGATGCAAATATGGCGTTTACACACACATTGCTTTTCATTGTAAATTGGGTCTGTGTTTCTAAAAGTTGCCGAGCACTTTCTCGGAATGTGTTCTTGAAAGGAGGCTGTTTAACTGGTTGAGACTAAACACATCTCCGCCTCGACCAAACTTCCTTACATCGCTCTAGATAAGGAATTAGTAATTGAGTATTGTCACTCCATCATTTCTGAAGCAATTGGGTATTTAAAATAAAATCACACTACTGTTTACACGTCAACAGACGTTATTATTTAATAGTTTGCTTCTAAATGAAAACATGTCTTGGCATTTCATTAGAATTGTTTCTAATGAAATACTAAGATGTGTTTTCATGGAAAATAATAAAAATATGCGTTGTCTGTTTATTGTTTTCTGCAGCATGATAAATGAAAGGTACCACACAAATTTTATTGCTTTTTCATACTCGCTACTTCTGATTTCAATTGGGTTTTTGGCAATTTTAATTTGGTATTTAAGCAAATACGCAGCTTATCTGTACCTCTGTCCTTATTCCAATCATGAGAACTGAGTATATACTCGGGAATATTTGCTGGGACTCGAAATTGGAACTTAAACATCAGTTTCAAGTTCAAATTTTAGAGTCTTGGTCCATCTTTGGCTGGGACTCTAAATTTGAACTTAAACCTACATGTAGTTTGATTTTAAGTTCAAATTTCGAGTCCAGTCTCATCTAGCTGACCATATACTGACTTATCATGCTGAAAAATGTAAATGAGGAATTTTCTTAATAGCTCATCAGTCAATTCATTGATTTTGAGCAGGAGATGTGAGCATATGCTCATGTCTTGGTTAATCTCTGTGCTGGGAATCAGAGCTGCTTCTGATTTAATGTAGAACACAACAAAACCCCCTCCCCCGTCTAATCTGGTTATACCCCTTATGTGAGTATTACGATATTCGTAATCCTATTTTAGGGGAATGGTCCAAGTGACTTTGGTGTTGTATGGACCTGGCACCAGGTCCGGTTATTCTAATTTCCGGGCTGAATATATTTGTTCTCGATATAAATATTCCGTTCTGATTTTGGGATTTTCCCCCCAATGCAGCAGGTTAAAATGGGATCGAACCAGTTTGCCCGGCCTTACATGACCTTAGCTGTTGATAGGCCATTAAACACTAATAAACAAACAAACAAACTTGCACATGTACTTGTACAGGTAATATATGCGATTTAATACTAAACCCATTGACCCGGCCTTAAATGACCATAATTCCAGCACAAAAATATTTACAAAATTCCCTAACATTTGATTGGCCCGTAGCAAGTCTCTGTCCAAAATTTATATCCCAGTAAACGCCCACGCCGAACTACTTTCCGTAACCGTGAGGCGCAGTTAAAATAATTCTTAAGAAAACGGAAAATAAACACATTTTCTTGATGAATTTATTTCAAATGCTGGAATTATAAGGAATGAATGGCCTTTTTGTGGAATTTATCGGGGATATAAACTTGGAAAAGTCGCGGGAATACTGGTATTCCTGCGACTTTTCCAAGTTCATACCCCGATAAATTCCACAAAAAGGCCATTCATTGCTATACTACAAATTAATAGTATACAGTCCGTAATTGTTTAACTCATTGCCTTCTAAGAATATATGTTGTAAGAATCTGATTATTTAATGTATTTCTCTATATATGCTGTCACTACGCAGTCAACCTATGCTCTTGTTTTTATATGCCCGTTTGAAAAAATGGGACGTATTATGTATTGTCCTTGTACAGCGGGTGGGCGGACAGGCGGGCGGATGGTGGACAGCGCGAGTTCAGCAGGCAGACACAGCATGTCCGCAAAATAACTAGCATTCTACTTGCCGTATCATAGCCAAATTTGGTATACATGTTTATCACGGCAAGACAAAGAAGCCTATTGATTTTCAAAAATTTCTTCCAATGACTTATCTCCCCTTGGCGGCCATTTATAATTTTCGCACACTGTATTCTTGTCCACGCAATAAGATCTACTTGATGGATCGTTGCCAAATGCGGTATACATGTTTATCACGGCAAGGCGAAGTAGCCGATTGATTTTCAAAATTTTCCGATTGCGGTATACATGTTTATCACGGCAAGATGACCTATCTCCCCTTTTTGCACTTTTCCACGCAATAACTCGAGTTCTACTTGATAGATTGTAACCAAATTAGGTATACATGTTTATCACGGCAAGACGAAGAAGTACTGATTTTCAAAACTTTTCAATGACTTCTTCCCTTGGCGGCCATTTTTAATGTTCGCATTCTGTACCTGTGTCCACGCAATAATTCAAGTTATACTTGACTGATCGTAAACAAAAAACAACAGAACGTTGATTTAGTTTCAAATTGTGCAGCATAAACAAGTCTGCATTCTTTTCAACGAAAACCATGTCATATTTGCTTATTCTGTAGCATAAAACATTAACTGACAAATAGAATACCGGTATTGTCTTTTGATATAAGTTTATCAGGTACAGATTTCCAAGCCTTGTCTGATAAACTTGATTTCAAAAGACATTAGCCTAGTATTCTCTAATTGCATACCCAAGTTTAACCCTTACAATGCTGAATTTTGTCATCTGCTGTTTGTTTTATTTGCCATTATACCCATGAAAAACGTGCTTTGAAAGTACTTTAGAATCATTTCCACTGGAAATGATTCTAAAGTACTGTCGAACCTTGTTTTTACTGAGAAAGAATACAAAATATGAAGTGGGTGGCAGGTGGGAGCAGTCGATGGGTAATTTAACGATCGGGGTTCATCCTTACCGGAATCCCGACTGGAGACCTGGTTTGCCCCTCACATACGTCTTTGGCATTTTGTATGTGACAGTTGAATCCGGTTATACCCCTTATGTAAGTATTACGATATTCGTAATCCTATTTTAGGGGAAGGGGCCAAGTGACTGGTGTGGTATGGACCTGGCACCTGTTCGGGTTATTCTAATTTCAGGGTTGACTATATTTGTTCTCGATGTAAATATTCCGTTCTGATTTTGGGATTTCCCCCCCCCCCCCCCCAACATTAGCTGTTGATAGGCCGTTAAACACCAATAAACAAACAAACAAACAAAATATGAAACAATAGCAGACAACATATTCGGTTCCCGCCTTTTAAGGTTTAAGGAAGTGTCCGTATACAATACAAAGTAATTCAATGCTAATATACCATATAAATACTGCATCATTTGAAACTTGTATATCTTTCATGTCTGACGGGTCTTTGGCATTCTGTATGTGACAGTTTAATCTGGTTATACCCCTTATGTGAGTATTACGATTATTTGTAAGTCTATTTTAGGTGAAGGGGCCAAATGACTTTGGTATGGTATGGACCTGGCGATAGGTATCTAATTTCAGGGCTAAATATATTTTTTCTCGATGTAAATATTCCGTTCTCATTTTGGGATTTTCCCCCCAATGCAGCAGGTTAAAATTGGATCGAACCCGTTTGCCCGGCATTACATGACTTTAGCTGTTGATAGGCCGTTGAACACCAATAAACAAACAAACAAATTTTCATGTCGGGCCTAAAATATCATTCTTGTGGTGCGGCAACCCGACCCTAAAAAAAAAACAACGGCAAAAAGTCTCAATTTCAGTCACTTTTGCCGTGAAACCATGTTTAAACTGGTTTACTGTTTGTTATATTCCTCAATCAAGTGGGCAAACAAGAATAATGCCATATTGACACCCACAAATGTCTACTGTCTGTTCCATGTTTTGCTGCTGACGAACATTAGGCTATTAAACATATTAAATCTAAAAAATATCAAATATTGATTTTATTGCGAAAAAACGATTTTACTATGGGAATTTAACATGGGGGCTACAAATAGATTTTATTTGTGGACTGATTTTCAAAATCTAGCTATTGTTTTCTTAGTTACATCATTTTCAAGCTATCTCGCTAGGTTTCGGAGTCAATTTCCAAATGTTTTCGTTGTTTTATCCTGAAGGATCAAAAAACGAAAAGTTTTGGAAATTGACTCCCCATGTTAAATTCCCATAGGAAAACGTGGAACAGACAGTAGTAGTACTAATAAAATGAAAGGCCGGCCCTAACTAGTATGTCTTTTTGACTGTTGTTGCCAGCACCAGAAATTATTTTTTTTGACCTTGGATCTAATAATTTTGGTAAAACAATAATGCTTATTCAGTGAATAAATTTGAAAAGTGTAGACCCTGATCAGACTGCGCAATGCACAGCCTGATCTGTGGTTATACTGGTCGCATGTGTTGTAAAGTCCATTTTTTCAGTTGGTGACCCATATATAATCACTGCATTATAGTACATATAACTGTAATATTGATCTTTCGGTCTGTGAAGTGTTAACTATATATTAAATATATAGGCACCTCATTCAGTTTTCTTTCGCATGCATGTTGTACATGTAATAGTTAGATCATAAAATTGCAAGTGTATTTGATTTAAACGAGGCCGTAAGGCTGAGTTTAAATCAAATGCACGTGCAATTTTATGATCTAACTGATTTGTATCATTTGCCAAATATGGAAAATTGGCACATACGCAATTCTATGTGGGCGCGGCTCATTATTGACAGGAGCCGTTTTTGATCGCTCGACCTACCACGGAATTGACACGGTCCAATCAGAATTATAGTGCCAGGTGAGGGGAAGTCCCTTCACCTGCCATGTTTACGTCGTGAAGGCCGTCGTCATATATAATATGCGTTGTCTGGCACATTTCCTGTTTAGGTCATTGAGGAACAGCCGTGCAGTAATTGCCGTGTGTGTAAGTGCCCATACGTTTCGGATACACACATGGCAATTATTGCACGGCATCTCATTAAAGGTGTATTAAGGTGTAACGTCCCAGCAACAGTTAAGGTCATATGAGGCATGCCATGGGATTTTGTACCTTCGGACATCTGCGTAATTTCATGAAATACCTTACAAAAATTTATAAAAGGAAGCTTCATACCAAGTGTCAGGTCTGTAGCTAGTAAGTTTTACGAGGTTGATGACGGACCGACGACAAGGATAACACAAAATGCCCCCTCGTGGTGGGGCATAAAAAATACAAAATATGAAACAACAGCCGCCGACAATTTTCGTTTCCCTAACGAGTTTCATCATTAAGATATGCATATCCCCCACCACCCCATGACAAAGCAGTTGAGTTTGAACATTTAAGCATAATTTCAAATACAAACAAGCCGTTTTATCAAACTTAACCAATTAAACTGCTGAATTCCGAGTGTGAGAACAGAGTAATATTAGAAAATGTGGTCTGTTGACGCACTAAGGTGATTTCAGAAATTCTTACAAAAACTTCAAAAAAATAAACGGACGGACGGATGGACAGACAGACGGAGAGACATGGTGAAACCTATAGGGCACTGCTGAATCTCGACGGGGGCCCTAATAAAAAAACTAGATTGGTCAGTAAGCGAGGCTTGCGGAATACCCCCCGCGTGGGCCCAGGTACCCCTAAAATATGTAAAAATTTCCAAGTGTGTGGGCTTGTGACCTTGACTCTCTATTTGTCATTTCGTGGGAACGAATTGTTAATTCGAGGGAAAAAAATGTTAAATCGAGGGAACAAATTGTCATTTCATGGGAACGAATTGTTAATTCGAGGGAAGGAAAAACCTCATGTGAAACAAAAATGAGCACAGTGAAATATGCTTCAAGGAAGCAAGACAGCAAGTGTACCACCTTGGAATGGTCACTGAGCACAACCGTGCACATCACGGGTTAACCTGTGTTAATGTGCAGCTATATATGGGTTGTGGCCTAGGGGTTAGAACAACTGAATGACTGCCAGGTTGTAGGTTCAAACCTCGTCTTAGGCATCACAAATACTTTCCTAGTATTTCCATCCCACTGGTCTGTCGGATGAGACTTTAAACTGTGGTCCCGTCTCTATATGACCTTAGCTGTTGCTGGGACGTTAAACCCATTCAATTTCGCTTTTCTAGTGTGCAGCTAAACATCCCGTGTACCTTGAAACCATAAGTAGTAGATGGGTAGTAAAATGATATCGACGTCTAGTTGAGTCAAGTCTAGGCTCAAATGTCGACACAAATATGTCTCGCCATATATCGCCTGTGATGAGGGAATGCGGGTTTAATGGTAACACATAATATTACATTAAAGCGAGTAATCGCGGCATTTGTGAGATGCACTTGATACATGCGTCTCGCCACATAAACACGTGCAACCAAAAGCATCTGATTTCGCCTCGACCCCGGTATTATGTCAGCAGTAGATGATATAACGCACATAACGCTTTATTTCATAAACATATGTGGGATAATAAGAGTTATGATAAAAAGTAATGCCCGAGTCAATGCGAAATCAGCTGCTTTTGCTGTTTACATATGAGACACGCCATATACCCGAGTCAATGCGAAATCAGCTGCTTTTGCTGTTTACATATGAGACACGCCATGCAATTTTGTATCCAAGAACATGTGCGATTTTTCATGAAACTGTGATATTTTCAGTAAATGACGTCGAAAGATGACAAATTGTTCAAAGCAAATGCGGAATATATGAACATTTCGCCAACTTCCGACGTCATTTACGGACAATATCGTAAATATTGTAAATATGTTCATGATATATCGCATATGTCTTAGCAGAGACATAAATACAACGGTAAGTGAAATCATTGGTCTTGGGTACAATATGACATGGCGCGTCTGTATAATAAAAACACGCGCACCTGCGCACAGGCCGACTTCCGTGCAGCACATTGTTTGGTCACATTTATACCCACCACGCCCGATTCCCCAATATTTTCTAGTCATTAATCTGACATTACAATGCTAAAAAAAAGATGTCGTCTGCTCTTTCTTTCTTAAATTCAATATAACTCGAGAACTATGGAAGGTAATATCCGCCATAATTATATTAGGCTTGATGCTTGCTTGCTGATGACATTCTAAGTTATATCCGTCTTATTACAATTCTATGTGGCTTGATGCTTGCTGACTCCATGGTGCCATTACAACTTAATTTCATTTTATTTTATTCGTCATTCGTGTTTGTGACATTTTAAATCTTCTTGGTTGTAGTCTAAATTGCATGTGCATTTGGCTTGATGCTTTATTCGTTAGAACACTTTTTCAATGCGTTTGTGTTGATTACATTCTAAGTGACATCCGGAGTTCCATTATTGATTATTGCATCGCTGTTTTGCCATGCGTTTTGTTACCTCGATAAGCCACGCCCCTTGACAACAACAATTGCAACAGTAATTTGGGAACAACCATTATGACGCCAGGTGCGCTGCTAAAACTTAAAATAGTTCTCCCTAAACTGATTTAATATGCTAGTACCCGTCCTACAATGCGTTGCTCTCTAAATTGGTTCCATGTCCGTAACGGTGTTGATGTAGATTGATGCCGCCTTTTCTGTTGCGCCATGTTTAGGTTAAAAGACACCAACTAGTTTTACTGTATAATTCAACCGAATCCCAGCCAGTCTTTCCTACTTTCACTATTCGTATGGATGTTGTGGGACCAACCTCGTCATGTCCCCCAATATTGTTTACATTATTTGGCCACGTAAACTCTGTTTACATCACGTGACAAACAGTCTCAGTGTTTTCTTTTAAATGCTTCAAATATGCTGAAAACTGGTGTTAAAAACACACCTTTTCTAACCTTAAACCTAGAGTGTACATGCCAGGTTATAATATAGGGAGACATGCTTTTATTTATTCTTTCAATCTGACATTTTTCTGGCAAAATGATTACCATTACCAGACGTACTAATTGACATTATTATACTTTTTATATCAAACGCGAAATGCCAGTTTGATATCAGGGGCGATAACCGTGGTTCCTTAAAATGATAACGGAGGCAACTATTTATTTATTATTTGATGTGCAATATCATACTTTATGATATGTCGATAAAAATATGTATTCAGCATTTAGTTGATATAAATAATTTAAAAATACTGCATCACTTGCATATGGAACTAGCTTGATACCACCGCGAGTCTGTGAGTACATTACATATTACTAAATAATTATATCTGTAGCTGGCACTCGTAATTTTTGGTGGACTAGTTGCAATTATACACTTATTTAAGTTCCATAAAGAAAAGTTTGTACCTACTAGATGGGACCCCAGCTTCAACAATAATTAAATCTATAGTTTAATTAGTCAAGATCCAGAGCAGAATGGGTGCAGGTTATTGGAAATTAGGTCCCACAACATCCATAAGAAAAATGAAAGTAGCAGAGAATAGCAAAATGTGTGGTAACAGGTTATTTTTTTAGGGAAAATCAATGGTGGTGGCCCACCTTAGTCTGATCCCGGACGGTTATTGGTTTGCATCGGTAACGGGCCAGTTTGACAGTCAACCTGTGTAAGTTCCCATATGTGTAACTTACTATGAAAATGTGATTGTTTTCAATTACGTACATATGTAATTTAATTATGAGGATACATGTATGTATAAAACAAATTAGTAAGTCAAACACCATATATACATGTGCAATTTAGTTAAATTAGGTAAGAGAATAACAAATGGTGCGAAATTGTCAAGACGGTAAAAGTAGTCCGGTATGAACAAAATCGTGCGGGTGTTTTGAGGTCACTGACACAGTTTGCTTGCAAATCTTGATCCATTATTACCCAGTTTCACTTGAGGAACATGATGGTCATGTGATGTAAACAGAGTTTCCATGGCCACAAACAAAATGTAAACAATATTGGGGGACATGACGAGGTTGGATTTTTCTGTCTTAGGAGTAAGTGAAGCTATTGTTTAATTCATGCAGAACCAGTACTGACCGGCTGCATGTCATGTACAAAGTAGGTCCCACAACATCCATACGAATAGTGAAAGTAGGAGAGACTGACCTTATTGAATGGGATTCGGTTAAAGTGTATAGTAAAACTATTTGGTGTCTTCTAACCTATACTGTGATCATTTGTAGGTGAAATATTACATCAACACTGGCATTGGAGGTGTGCCTCAAACAGCCAATCACATCTCGTACTATTATTTATTAGTCGGAGGATTCCTAACATTGACAGCAGTTCCATCTGGCGTAATAATGAGGCACTATAACTAACCAATATATTGCTTGCATCATTCTGCTTGTGGCTTGATGCTTTCTGCTTGTGGGTTTCCACTTTCGGACTGTGGCTTGATGCTTACTTCCTGCGGCTTTGTCCTTACGGCTTTCGGCCTTACTTTCTATTGCAAATGCTTAGTGCAATAAAACAGGGACACGAATAAGGACGTATCAATAATTGTAATGTAAATAAGACGAATGAACAAAGCAATCAGCAGAATGGACATGTAAGAAAGACAAATACAATTACAACAAGCAGATTTCAAATGTAATAAATACAAATGACGAATGAAATAACATGAATATAAGTTGTAATGTCATCAGCACGCAAGCATCAAGTCACATAGAATTATGGCGGATATTACCTTCCATAGAGAACACTTGTTTCAGCCGCTCATGATAGTCGTCACCGAAGGCGACGACTTTTATGTGTGAACTAACCCATAACCCTAACCCTTTATTTAAAAATAATAAGGACAACAGATGTAAATAAAAAAAAACAGGCGACAGTTTTCATTCCCATCTTTGTATCATCAGAAAACCAATGCTACAATTAAACCAGTATTATCATACCAGTCAGTCAAAGCGCAACACTCCTTGAAGGTACATTAAGTACGAAGTTTTACGTCATTAAACGGTTTCCGAAAACCAAAGCAACTTCGAACCAGAGTGCTCCAAATTGAACCAACCCTGATCGTGCGCGTCTCAAAACAAATGCGAAGTTGTCCGGTTTCTTGAGAATTGGGTAAGAAATGTAACACAACAGCATTGTCATTCGATATGAGAGAAATGTCCCATTCCCATACTTGAGGCGGGGAATAACAATACCTGTGTTAAGGTGAGGACCGGCGACGTTTGTGCGTGTAGAATACCATTAAGTCGTATTTACAAAACTGGATTTGAATTGTGTCGTCTGCGTATTTTTATTTTTCGATATTTCTCCGCAAAAACTTATTTTGACAGCGCTGTAGAATCGTCTCCATTGGAGACGATTCTCTTGCGCTGCCAAAACACGTTTTTTTTAGGAAATACAACAACAAATAAAACCGCAGCAGACGACAATACTGGTTTTGCCGTCTTTTAAGGTTTATGTCCTATTTACAATAGCGTGAATACCTTTTAATTTGTGTACAGTATATATAGCGGCATCTGGACTACGATTCACGGAGAAGTACAGAGCGACCCTTTCGACATTAGCACCTGGTGCGACTCGACTCCCGTGCGCCCTTTACAAGGATCTTTCATTGGAATTAACAAGCCGTGGTATTACGGAGGACGTGAATTTTGTGACCCACGGTAAAAAACAAGTTTTGGTGTTTTTGAAAAAGTTTGTGTGATGGATAACCGCGTGTCGCGTTATTCGCAGCGCCCCCAATCCGCCTCGCCCGTGTATACTGTGGAGGCGGGAGTGGAACGAGAAAGGCGGCCACACGTGGATCATTATGAGTCTCATCGGATATCCAAAAAACGGGTAAGAAATGCAGATCAATCCACCATTGCGTGTTCTTATTTGCTTCGTTATTATTATCCACCCGTTTTGTATGGAACGCCAAACCTACATAAACTCAAATAATTAATGCTAGCATTAAATATTTAGAGCTAGCTCCAAATCATTTGAAGAGCTTTCTAAATCACAAGGAACTTAATGCTAGCTCTCATTATTTAGAGCTAGCAATAATTATTTGAGTTTATGTAGAATCGGCGTTCGAGGAACGGCAAATCTACATAAACTCGTATAATTACTGCTAGCTCTAAATATGTAATGCTAGCTCTATTTATTATACCCCCGCAACGAGTTGGGGGGGGGGGGGGGGGCATACTGGAGTCAGGTTGTCCGTCCGTCCCCGTCCGTCCGTCCGGCGAAATTGGGTGCATTTTAACTTGCGATTTAACCTAAAGATGCACAAATTGGGTGCATTTTAACTTGCATTTTAACTTGCATTTTAACTTGCGATTTAACATAAAGATGCACTTGGCAAGTGCATCTTTAGGTTAAATCGCAAGTTAAAATGCACCCAATTTCGCAGTTTTCAATAATAGCTATTATACAAACGGTTTGGTAATGTAAAACGTTTACTGTACGTCTGGGTCCTTAGGAACCGTGTACGTACATTCATTATAATATACAGTGGAACCCCTCTAAACCGGACATCAAGAAAACACATGTGATCTTATTTTTGATGAGTTTCTTGGTCAGTTATCTCAGGTGATAATGTCTGTTAGTGATCGCATAGCACGCATCTATGGCTCAGAATGATCAAATGCCTCTTCAAGGAGAGGAACTGTATAAGATAAAATATGTTTATACCAAATGCCTGATTTACTGTGAAACCTCTCTAAGCCGAGAAAGGTTTACCGTGTATGTACATGTACTTATTTGTCACTAAAGTATACAACATTTAAAATTGAGGTATTGCACCAAAAGCTACATGGACTACACGTACGGTTATATATAACATACTGTGTGAATATTTGGTTGCGAAATGTTACGCTTTTGCACGTACATACGCGACTGTGACTGGAGAAAAGGACTTATGGGATATTTGTGACCAGTCTAACTCCGGGTCAAATAGCACACACAAGTAACCTGATAACGCTCTATTTTGCTTGTTAGAAGTATGACGGGTGTTTCATTGATGGAATGGCGAACAGTGCAGATCCGGATACCGGATAGATAAGATACTGTGGAAATATTTGGCAGAGAAAGCATTATGCAGCACGTACAATTAAGATTATATTCAACGACATATTCCTATTAAAGCTAACACTAGTGAATTAATCATAACATATAACTATATACACACGTATCGATCTCTATTACGTTTTCAATTAAATACAAGTAACATGTGTACTAGTATATTCAAATATTCATGCTTATGGCATTCACTATATTATATTTGCACAGCCAACCACCCTGTCGTTGGAAAGTCGACAACTTGATACATACCCGCCCTGAGGACAACTTTTACATATGGAAGGATTTTACCTGTTAATTTCAGTTTCGGTAGTTATTGGAAAAGTCGCGGGAATACTGGACGAGGCCTTCCGGCCTTCGTCCAGTATTCCCGCGACTTTTCCAAGTTTATTATGTGTTTTTTACACAGTGCAACTGTGGTTTAGATATGGATGTAGCGAACGGTTTATTGGGAGCATGCTTGAAGGGTAATTTAACCATCAGGTTTATCGGAATCCCTATCGGAATCCCGATATCCTTAGTTTGACCCTCAGGTGCATATTTTTACTTTCTGGTACGTGATAGTTGAATCCGGTTGTACCCATTATAAAAGTAGTAAGATTAGTACTAATCATATTACTTTTAGGGAGCGGGGCTAAATAAATTGTATGATGAGGACCTGGCACCAAATCAGTGATTCTAATTTCAGGACTGAATATATTTGTTTTCATGTAAATGTTCAGTATGACTTAGGGCCCCCCTCCCGGTTATTCTAATTTCAGGACTGAATATATTTTCCATGTAAATGTTCAGTCTGATTTTGGAACCCCCGTTCACCGCCACCCCCATCCATACAGGTGAAATACGTGATTTGACCCGTTAACTTGGCATAAACTGACATTATCTGTCGACAGGCCGTTATATAACATTAAATACATAACTAAATACACATGGAAGTAATCCAAGGCATTGTATCTGCTTTGCAGACATGGACAAAACATTGCCATTACATATACGTGGCAGCGTACAACCAAATAAAATTAAACACACCGACCTTTTGCGACCAGTGTAGGCCCAGATGAGCCTGTGCATTTGCACAGTCTGATCAGATCTGCACTGTTCGCTATTCCATCAATGAAACACCCGTCATGCTTCTAACAAGCAACATAGATCGTTATCAGTATACAGGAGTGTGCTGTTCATCAGGGACTACACTGAGCACAAATCCCATAAGCCCAGTGTCTCCAGTCAAAGCCACAGGTTGAAGTAACGGACCGAGGTCTATAAATACATTAAATATGCCTAAAAGCATCAATAAAGTATTAGAAAACCAGTGTATTTACTCAAATTAACTATGCCGACATAAATTATGTGGTTGTGACTGAAGAAATGTGAAGAAATGTGAAACCTGATTATGGAATTTTGCGACCAATGAAGATCCAGACCAGCCTGCGCATCCGCGCAGACTGATCCGGATCTGCACTGTTCGCCATTCCATCACAGAACCACCCTTCATGTTTCTAACAAGCAAAACAGATCGTTTTGCTTGTTGGATCTAACAAACGGACCGAGGTCTATAAATACATTAAATATGCCTAAAAGCATCAATAAATGAAGAAAAAAACTATTGAAGTATATGGAGGGAGCAAACAAATGTTTTTTAGCTTGTTTTTTTTCTTCATTTATTGATGCTTTTAGGCATATTTAATGTATTTATAGACCTCGGTCCGTTACTTCAACCTGTGGTCAAAGCCACAATTATACTGCATCATAAGAATGCATGATTCGACTTATTGAAATTACATATATACCTATGTATGTGGTTTTGACTAGAGAAATGGGCCTTATATGTTATGCGATCAGTGTAGCCCCAAATCAGCCCGCGCATTCGCGCAGTCTGATCAGGCTGTTTTTCATTCAGTCAGTAAATGAACTGTCCTACTTCTAACAAACAGTATACGTGTATATCCATACCAGACTCAGAATGTGCTATAAGGTCAGGATCTAGACTGACCAGAAATGTCATACGCCCCATTTCTCCAGTCACAACCACATATATAGTCCTGTAATATCGAAGTTGAAATATTTTTCTCTTCATTTCGGACATATTTGTATACAGTGGAAACTCTTCAAACCGGACACCCTGAGATCTCCTCCCAGGGTGTCCGGTTTGGAAAGGTTCCACTGTTGTAAATCATGTACAGTGAAACATATCTAAACCGGTTCCCAGGGTGTCAGGTTTAGAGAGGTATCACTGTAAATCAGGCATATGGCCATCTGAGACATGTGTGTGCTATGCGATCATGAACAGGCATTGCCATCTGATATAAATGACAAAGAAACATATCAACATACGATCACAGATGTTTTCTTGGTGCCCGGTTTAGAGGGGTTCCATTGTATGTGACCTTATGACTCAGTTCGTGTTTTGCAATCATGAACCGTCAGTATAATCACAGATACGAAGGAGCGAAACGCATCTAAATTAAACAGCCATATCTTCCAGGACCCGGTTTAGACATGTTCGTTCCACTGTACATGGGGATGGTCAGTGGCCTAGGGGATATGACATTGTACTTTCAATACCGGAGTTTGTGAGTTCAATCCTCACCCTAGGCGTACAGATACTTGTATTTCCATCTCACTGGTCAGTCGGATGAGCCTTTAAACTGTAGTGCCGTCTCTATATGACCTTAGCTGTTGCTGGGACGTTAAACCCATTCACTTTCCACTGTACATACAATTTCGAAGCTGGTCAAAACGAATCATAACGGATTGTTTTCAATATTTACCAACTACTGTATAAACAAACTATTGATTTTACATGTACTTTAATGGTAAATATCGACTATCTTTGTTTCAGAGGCGATACTTAAGTATGATTTCACATGAATTATTACACTCGTCCACGGTAGCTTAATGGCAATATTGACATATATATCGGCAGACTTCATTTGTGACTGTGACTGGAGAAATGGGGCTAATAACGATCTGGGGCCCGTTTCACTAAACTTCGTTCGACTAAAATGAATGTTCGTATGTGCAAATTTAGGATCGTCTGGAAATTCCAATTGATGCATTTACATTTATTGAGCATAGGCTGCATATGCAGCCTATGCTCAATAAATGTAAGTCCATCAATTGTGTACAAGAAATCATTGTTAATGTGAAATTTACAGACTATCATAGTGTTGGGCTTACGAACATTTTAGTCGTACGAAGTTTAGTGAAACGGGCCCCTATTTTGCTTGTTAGAAGCATGACGGGTGATTCACTGATGGAATGGCGAACAGTGCAGATCCGGATCAGTCTGCGCGGATGCGCAGGCTGGTCTGGATCTTCACTGGTCGCAAAATCACATAAGCCCCATTTCTTCAGTCGCAACCACATATGTCGGCATAATTCATTTGAGTAAATACACTAGTTTTCTAATACTAAAACAGTGTATTTTCATAAAGTGTTTGTTACGCGTAAATGTAATTTTGAAAATATTAATTAAAGTCCATTTAGCCATTAGGACAATACGCATCAAGGCATGACTGACATTTATTAGCAGTCACGCTAAATTTATAATGCTGTAATATGACAGTAATGCGTATACGCTTCGCCTCTGATACCCACAACTTCTAGCACACATATTATACGGTAGTATATTTGAGACAAAATAATGTAAATCATAGAACTTCATGAAATGTATCTATCTCAAGGGCGGATTCAGGGGGGGGGGGGGGGGGGTGGGGGGAGTGGGGAGGGGGGGCGGACCCGGCGCGCCCCCTTCGCCGAGTAAAGATTTTTTACAAGTTACAAGGCACGTTTCTACGTTCGCGTTGTGAATTTATTGTTTATTGGGTTTTTTTTGCTCCAAAATGCGCCAGAACGCAGGAAATGCGATGTAGATTTCAAAAAAATTCAGGTGGGGAATGCCCCCGGACCCCCCTAGCGCGTTCGATAATATAGTCAAGTATTCCAAAATAGTTACGCCCCCCTTAACCCGAAATTCTGGGTCCGCGCCTGTATCTTTATGTAAAATCCATAGACAAGAATCCGCGTGTTAAAAGTGCGTAAACCGCGGCCGAATGCCGTAATTTTTGACATTTCCATGGTAACCGTAAATTCTCTGACTGGAAAAAATACAGACTAAATGTGAACAGTTGTTGCGTTGATTACTGTTAATAAACTTGTGAAATATGATTTAATTAATATGATGCACATATATTTGACTCGGGTTTATATTCATCTGTTAATGTTACAAATTACACAAAATCTGGCGTAACCATGGCGACCGATATTCTAACCAATCAACAACACTTTGCTAATTAATAGCGTTTTCAGGTCATTCTTATAACATATTCTTATTTATTTAAAGTACGTATATATATATAAACTACTGATACTTAAAATAAGAATGTGTGTGCTGTTGGCATTCAGAACCTTACAATGTTTACATTGAGCAGTTAGTAGTGAGTTAGTCACCTTTTAATTGAATTTGTATAATAATACAAGACACATCATCATAGATGCATTTATAAATCTGAAACTTGCGCCCACCTTAAATAATGGGGTAACATTATGTGGTAACGCATAAGTAGCAACAAGTGCGACCTTCGTATGCTGATCAAGTAAAGAACATCATAATTAAGAAAAAACAAAATGGCCGCCAACTGTTTGTTTTATCCATATCCAAGCGAACCATCTAATTGTATATGTACATTGTTTTATTATAGTATTTGTCTGTTCATAGATTCATAGTATTTATCATGTGATATATTTCCCTGCTGTCCATCGTTTCTGTTATATGTTGGAGAGAGATTCAAATGGCTCCCATATTTTGAGAATATTACATGTGCATGTATAATGTAATGTTCTGCTATTTGTCCTATTTACGCTTGTACATGTATATATATAATTA
Source organism: Conchocele bisecta (assembly GCA_029237695.1). Taxonomy (NCBI): domain Eukaryota; kingdom Metazoa; phylum Mollusca; class Bivalvia; order Lucinida; family Thyasiridae; genus Conchocele; species Conchocele bisecta. The sequence continues at coordinate 38,498,496 of CM055276.1, forward strand.
TACACCTTGTCAATATTACATTGTTTAATTAGTTTAAACATAGTTTATTGCATATAAGTACAATGGGTTTGGCCTACAAGTTCTCACACCATTAGTTACAGCCCTTACCCAAGTAGTTCAACAATACAGCAATTTAACAGCGATGGCGATAAGTAAACATCATGCGGTATATATATATATATATTTGCACAATGTACGAAAATAAAACTCGGATAGAAAGAGAGAGTAAAGGTAGTGAGAGAGGAGGTTGGGAGAAAGAATGAAAGAGTTATGTGTCCCAATGTACATATAATATATAACCTGATTCATCGATAGATGTTTACAGCAGTTGATTTCAGTGTTCGTTATTATCAGGTGGTAGTGGATGATGTTGAAAATGGAAAGCATCCGATAGAGCTTGCGTCCCAGGCATCCACCAATGGTGTTACTCAAATATTTTCGTAGTTTTAATAAAATATTGTACAGCTTTAAAAAATTACAGTATTGCATTCATTATTTTCTTTAGGTAGGCCATGCAAAAGTATATGCGCGTTTAGAGGATAAAATTGTCGCAGTAACTGGCATAAAATTAGACGCTGCGCATGATATTTATTACATTCAAAGAAGTAATGTTCAGCATCCTCTACAACTTCACTACATTCGCAGTAGGGAGTTTCTCTGATATGGTTATTTCAAAGATCACAATTAAGCTGCTACATTTATTTCGAATTATTGCATGCATAACTGACAACAATCGACTCCCTCTAAATAGTATGATGGTATATTATATTGAGTATATAGTTGTTGGGCGCATGATGTTTTGAAGTATCTAAGACTATCTACATTTCTCAGCAACGGGTCAGTTTCATACCAGAGTTGTACCGAAGATGGTATAAACGATTGTTTGTATACTTCCAGTCGTGTAGTGGAGACATTTAAATCTAATTGATTTCTAAGATTGTAACGAGATATATTATTAACAGTGGGTGGAATCAGGTTCGAAATATAACAAGGTACTTGATTATTGTTAGCTTTGTACATGATCGAAAGCCTTTGAATACTACGTCGAACAGATAGAAGTTAAGTTGTCGAGTGATACTGACCGTGTTAATCCTGTTACTATTCTCGCGGCTTCATTCTGATTTTTTTTTCCAACGAATCATTTTCATGTTCTGTACACCCATCCCAGACTGATGAAGCATATTCTAGTATAGGTCTCATATAAGATATATATTTGGTTTAAAGACTGTCTGCTTATCTTAAATTTTTGTGTTACACATTATTCCCAGTACTCTCGTAGTCGAATTAATTATATGTTGTATATGTGTATGCCATTTTCCGTCATTGCTCAGTGTTAAACAAAGATTCGTATGATCGTCAACAAAGGTTATGGACGTGTTCTGAAAGATTAAGTTTAAGGGTCGATCAAGTTGTCTTAATGTTAGAAGCATCGCTTCAGTCCTGTTCGGATTGAAACTAACCAACCATTGTTTAGCCCAATCAGAAATAATTAGTAGGTCATGATGTATTATGCCTTCTAGATCATCAACATTTTTTGAGGAAAAGGACAGAGAGCTGTCGTCAGCAAATAATCGAACAATACTTAATAGATGGTAATTTGAAGGCGTCTGTAGACACCTCTTTTTAAATAGAGGAATTACACTTGCTAATTTCCACGCCATCGGAAATTGAAATTCATTGACATATCTATTGAGAGGATCGCCAGAGGTTTTGAGACAGATGTAATAGTTCCTTTTAACATTCTATGACTAATTAGATCGTATCCACAAGCTTTATTAGTTTGCAAAATTGTTATTATATCTCTAACCTCAGATTCATTTATATTAATCGTATCAAGTACTTGGTTAGTTTTTAATTCAAACGGTGGTAAAGTAGTGTTATTATCATCAACAGTTGATATTGAAACGAAGAAGTTGTTAAGACAGTTTGCTTTGTCGGTATCAGACAAATATATAATTAAAAGTTCGCTGTTACCATCAGTGGTTTTTAAAGGAGGAATAGTATCACTTGACTTGTTGTCTTACACAAAGTGTCGGACTAGCTTCCAGAAATATATATTGTTATTCGAAAATGATTCTGTTAGATTAAATTGCATGTCATTCTAAAATGCTTCTCTGGCATGTTTTTTCATATTATTAACTTTATTCCGAGTTGTTTTGTATTTATTCCAATCGTCCACCCGTCCAAACTGTATTGCTTTCTTTCGTAACTTGTCCCTTAGCTTGCTTGTTTTGGCGAATTTGGGAATCATACTATGGTTTATCGTTAGGTCGCACTGTGACTTGACTGCATGGAATGCATTGCTTAGCTAGCTCAATTAACTTAATTAGATGTAAATATATTAGATGCATCATCTACACTACCATTATTTAAAATTGTCCAATCAGTATAAGCATGAGCTCGTTAAATTTAGCAAAATCTGCTCTTTTATAGTTCCATACAGTTCGTTTATATGAATTATTATATGAACTTTCAGCTGGTATGATGACACATGTAGCCTTATGATCACTTATGTTAGGCGAAACAGACAATACATCGCTTTTGAGAACGATCTGATCTTGGTTAACAAGAATTGGATCTAGTAAGGTGGAAGTAGTAGCTGTTTCCCGGGTTGCGAATGTAATTATGTTTCTCAATGAATTCATACTCATTACATCTTTTAATTTGTGGTTTTGTACATTTAATTGATCTTCATTTACATCGCCAACAATAGTGATATTATTTGTTATATCGGATACCAATAATGAATTCTAGATTGCGATGAAGTAATTCCCAAAATTCGATATTTGACGACGGTAAATCGTGTCAATCAAGAACGTTTTACGGTTTGTCTTAACTTGAATCCAGATGGTTTGATCCCAAAATATTTCTAAATGTTGCATTCTTTCTGATAATAAGTGGTCTGCGACATATACTAATATACCCCCATGTGGCGATTTGTCCTTTCGGAATGGTAAGCCATATCCAGTCAGTTGTAAATTGCTTGTTTCTATAGCGCATGGTAAATGCGTTTCTGTAAAACATAGAATGTCGAAGTCTGTAAAAGTGTCTTCGATATAATTAACTGACCTTATTGCGAATACTTCCAATATTTATATTTAAATGTAAAATTGAAAACAATCCTATCTCATTGTCAGGCCCTGGGTTTCTTTCAATATCACCAGCCAACAGTAGCAAAATCAAATATATTATTGCTAGACAAATATTGAGGTTAAATAGTAATCCGGATCCTCTACATTTAAATATATTGGTCAAACAATTACCTATATCTATTAACACATTCAGTATTATATATAAAATGTTAGTAGATATTGTAAATGCAAGCAATATCGGCTGTGAGCTACAATTAAAATAGCAGCCCTCTAGGATGTTAAATAATTACCCAATCGGCTTATTAATTAAATCAGCGAAGTGAAGAGCTGCCATAGGTATCAACAATGACAACCTCACCCAACAACACCAGATAATATGTATGTTCACAAATCTTATCAACATAGTGCATATGTACCTATAATAGTGACATTCAAACAGCAAATACGTTTGACTGAGAGAAAGAAGATAGAGCGAGTAAAAAACAAAAAGAATAGTAGAAAAACAAGAAGATGATACTGAAGCTGGTAGGAACACGTACATGTAACATACAAATACATCTTTCTAACATGTGATGCAGAACGGTGATCAGGTTTTTGTGACGGGATGGATAGTTCAGTAAACTTCATTTGTTCATTAACAAATGTTTACAATGCAATACTATTTTGTATAAGTTTATTTTAGTATCAAACTCGTATTTGTCTATTTTAAAGTACATCGTGTTTATCAGATTTCGCTCCACAAGAAACAACATAATACAGATACATTTACAAACGAATACTGTCAGCATGGAGTAGACTTACACATGCTATACATTGACTTTCATTACACGTGTATCAAATATGTAACTGTGTACACGTTTTCCTTGAATAGGGTTAATATTCATTTCACATACACAATCAATTTATTTGATATGCACGGTAAACTGTAAATTATAACAGCTATGAGAAAAGCGCTGTTATTGCGTTAGCCTGGCAGTGAATATATATATGCCACCGATGAATCAGTTTCACTTTCATTGATAATGTACACTCGTATGAAATGTCATAATAAATATAATATATAGACTAATACAATTTATGACTTTTAGCCGATAGTACCATATCAGATAATGAATATACAATTAAATAATAGCAGTTGCAAATCCCGTAATCGCGGCTTAATACAAGTATATGTACGGGCCTATTAAGAGTCACACATCTCCATGCAGCTCACCAGCATACTCAAGTTATAGAGAATAGTAGGTTAGTGCCGTGAATGGTAAAACATATCTGGCAAGGCTCAGGAAACGGGATGGGCGAGGCTCTGCCGAGCACATCCCATTTCCGTGCCGCGCCAGATATGTTTTCCCATTCACGGCACTAACCTACTATTCTATTTATCCCGTTAACACCTACAAATGGCTGTAAAACGCAAAAATAGTATTGACTGGATATCAAAAATGTTTCACGGCACCGTGTTTCACGGCACATACGCACTGTGTTGATGGGATAATATCAAAATATACTGCATTATACTATGTTCCCGTCACATACCAGCACAAATGTTAGCATAACTAGCACATTATTATTAGATTTAGTGTCACTAAATGTGTTTTCGGAAACATTTGTGTACAAACAATATATATGCTGAACATGCCATTATTACCCCGACTAAATCATTAATATCTATTAATGTGTGACTTACAGACTACGTGTTAATTAATGACCATATTTTCATATGTAAAACACTACTTTATTCCATACGAACGCTATACATATGATTATTGTGCAAACATTCAGTTCGAGAACAAAACTATTAAGCCCATGAGACGTAGTAATAGTAGTAATAAAAACTCAAATATATAATCATGTGTTCGATAAAATATCTAGAACTTCAATAAATGTATGTGTACGTGCTGCCATGACGCTATTTTGCACGACCACCAGACATATGTGTCCAACTACTGTCTGTTTCACAAAAGCTGCCCAAATTGTACGGCCATATAAACAATTGAAAAACAATATTGTTTTCGATAATATTAAATTAAAGGAAAATTTAAGAATGAGCCTTCTTTTTATTTCGTTAAATTTGATCAAATATTGGTTTTATTACGAAAAATTGATTTGTCTATGGGAATTTAACATGGGGGAAAAGGTAGAGGAGTTGTGAGAGGAGTCAAAAAACGATTTTTTTTGGAAATGGACTCCGAAACCTAGCTTGATAGCTTAGAAATGATCTAACTAAGAAAACAAAAGTTAAATTTTAAAAATCGGTCCAGTATTTCTGAAATTCTAAAAAATTTCCCCATGTTAAATCCCAGGGGATTTAACATGGGGAAATTTTGTTTTCGCAATAAAATCAATATTTGACCAAATTTCAGGAAATAAAAAGAAGGCTCATTCTTAAATTTTGCTTTAATTTAATATTATCGAAAAAAATATTGTTTTTGTATTGTTTATATAGCCGTAAAATTTGGGCATGTTTCGTGAAACAGACTATAGTACACATGGGCCACTGTGAAATATTCAGGTACATGTCCACCATTTGTTCCTTAGACACTTCGCACACAATGGAATCTTCCATGAACACAATTCACATAAGCGTAAATACTTTTTTTTTCTAATCCAAATGTATGTACTACATGTATCTTTCATTAAATAAATATTGCTTATAACAAACATATTCATATAATATTATTTCTATTGCATATATGGCATAAACTGATATTGCTTTCAGCAATGCACCTCTATATGTACAATTGTTTAACAACATATTTACATCTACAATGCATTTTGTTGATATCAAATAAATTTAAAATATTAGCAATTTCATAAAGATATATTTTACAAATAACATGTATGGTTTGTTGTTATACTATACTCACATTCATTGCTCAACACAAATATATATTTATACCAGAACCTCTTTTATCATAACACAATACGGTTTCTTGTACCTCACTAGTCTGCCAGAACACCGACCTATGTCTGCTACGTAAGGTTACATGAATATGTTTTACCGAAGCCCAGGTGCATGTGACTGCCATATGCGATTTCAAAATGTAACTCTTTATTTCTACAAATATACACAGATATTATGTATATTTGCTAGTATGACTGTGAAGCATGTATTTGCGTCTAATTGGTAAATTATTCAAACATTACAATATAATTACAGCATCCAATTATGTAACTTTGATAGCCGAATATGTGATTATATACAATTTCACTAGACGTATTTCTATCACAATGTATTCGAAAATACTTCTATGGATCTGCAACGCACATTCAGTTTGATATGACAAACACATAATAGCATTGGAATGTATATGTAATCAGGAAACAATCGCATTTTGTTACGCCAGCAGACCTGCACATATGTTCATATGTTCTGTCTAGGCAACAGTATGAATAAATGTTTTATGGTACTATGTAAGTTAGTTGAGACTCATTTTCCTTATCTGTGCCATTGCCATCAGGTTCGTTGTCTTGGGAATCTATCATATGTTATCATATGTTCAACATGTTTACAACTCAGACTGTATGCTGTTTAATAGATTATGAGTTGAGTATGTTGAACTGGGTTCTCCGTTTTGTCTGACCTCTATTTCACATGTGCATACACATGGCTATACTAGATCAAGGGGGCAAGGGCTCACCGATACCCCCGGCCGCAGCCTGGTCCGACATTCCAATATTTACTCAGTCCATTGGCATTGACACTGGGCATGAAAGCCGCATGGGTAGGGTGCAGAATGAAACTATGGATGATGATAAAGAGGTAAAGGCAGTTTCAAGTTAATCCGACTTAGGCTGCAGAGATAATGGGTACCCGAAGACTTCAACGCAAATCTTACGGACGGACGCCCTGACGGATTAACGGATGGACGGACCAAAATACGAACAAACGAAATGTCGAAATAACACTATCTATGACTGCTAGTGGGTTCATTATTTCGTCACCACCCGGTATACCCTCATTCATGAGGAAATTATAACATGCTTTGTGCCAATGTAAAATGTGTTCTCAAAACAAATGTTTGAATTATATCCAATCGATTAAAAGTGACGATCATTTTAATATTGTTATGTTATAGGCACATATAATACATACAGGGAAACTACATGATGATTAAATTGTACTTTATGTATGATTGTTTTCAGCAAGCTATTAATTATATCCCATTCTATCAGGCGTTAGCATAAATTATTAGCTACAACGAATCCCACAAATTAAGATATATTGCCGATATGCTACAAATCAGCTGATAGAATACTGTTATATCGAACAGGTTCTCCCATTGCACTCATGATTTAGATGCCTTAAAATAGAATCCGCAAAGAAATAAAAGCTATGATTGTTCCACCGTGGGTATATCGAAAATGAAACAAAAAGCTAAGTCACATATTTCACCGGTTGGTAACGAAGCGTTTTGTGTAGATCCTGATCATCAGTTGGAATCGTGCAATGGTTAAACTGGTAACAACTTGTTGTTCAGGGAAATAAACGGCATTATTTTGGTTGAATTGTGAACGGTGTATGCTCTGATCAGAGTCTTCTGGTCGAATTTCCCAGGCCGTAACCAACATAACACTTTTAAAAGTGGCTGTGTTGATATGTACACATGTGACGTAAATAAACTATTAAAAAGAACTAAATCTAATTACATTTCATTACATTACATTACATACGCGTTATGGCGGAGTAGTCTTTCCAAATGTGCATTTGAAGCGTTCTTTGTTTACTTTCTACTGCGTGGAGAAGGACCTAATTTTGCTAATACACACTTTATTATGTGATTTTATGATACTATCTTTGTCTCATAGTGTAGAATTGTCTCGCACTAACAATGAAGTGAAGTATGAACGTCAACGCCCTGCAGGTCTTTTTTCTATATTTTAGTGCGCGAAATGTAAATGATATTACTCAAGTTTATACCGTTGCCTGTGGTACAGCGGTAAAGTCAAGGTGTATGATCACGTGGTACTAACAACAACAACATGTACCGATTCAAAGTACGTATTCTTTTATAGTGTCCTTATTACGTAACGGATTTTGATGAAATATGGCACATCAAACGCGTGTTGTTAAGCTGTATTTGTTTGTCTCTGTATGTTCACCCAAACTTCTGTCGTTTTTACGAAGAATCGATTTCCGTGTCTGTGACACGGAAATCGATTCTTCGCAAAAACGACATAAGTCTGTGCCAAACTCCATAGACCACAAAATGCAGCTCATGAAGATGCGTTTACTGTTCCATATTTCATCAAAATCCGTTGCATATTAAGACAAATATCAAATAATACTTACTTTGGAGTGGGCGACATTGTTGTTGTTGTAACCACGTGATCATGCCCCTTGAAAGTGCAACATGATGCCTATAAAGCGGAAAACGTCTCACCCGTCCCAATAAGGAGAGGGCGTGGAGGGCAATACCTGAAATTTGTATGTCTAATTTCCAGTGTACACGTATGTACACCCACCCCAACTAATACTAGGACACACACATTATATTAGGTTAGAACACACCAATTAGTTTTACTATACAATTTAACCGAATCACATCCAATAGGTCCTAATTCTCTCCCACTTTTAATATTCGCATGGATGCTGGGGCACCTACTATTACATGACCTGTAACCTGTCTTGATCTACATGAATACAATAGAATACAATAGAAAGAAAAATTCAACCTTGTCATGTCCCCTAATATTATTTTACATTATTTGGCAATTGCGACAGTGCTTACATCACGCGACCAAAAGGTTCAGTGTTTTCTTTTAACTGCTACAAATATGAAAACATGTTATTATCCCAGTAGAATTGGGCAGTAATGGATCAGAATTTGCAAGCAAATTGTGTCTGTAACCTCAAAACATCCAGATTAGTTTTGTCGCGCCCGCTTGCGGACAGCGCGATATAGTCGGCACGCATAGGTCCGTACGTACCAGTACGTACTTTCGCAATTGGCGATAAAAATAAACAATTGGCGATAACAAATTACAATTTTCGAAAAGAAAATCCATTTTTTTGTTCTCGAAAATTGAAATTTTTTACCGCCAATTCTTTTATTTTTTTTATTTCCCCAGCGGAATCCCTGCGTACGTATACATACTTCCATACGTCCGTATATGCGTCCGGTTAAAGTTTTTTGGATTTAGGTTAACATTTTTAAGAAACCGCTTCGCCAATTCACTAGAAACTTCACATGTGTCTTTATCATCTTCCATATTTTCTTTCTATGCCCAACCCGTGCAGCCCCTGTGCACAATGCCAAGGTCAAATTGCTTTGAAATTTACCTTAATTTTGTTTGGATTTAGGATTAAGTTTTTAAGAACACTATATCTCTGAAACCGCTTCGCCAATTCACTCAAAACTTCACACGTTTCTTGATCATCATCCATATTTTCATTCTGTGTTCTGCAGACAGCACGATATAGTAGGCACATTGGTATACTATCAAAGCTCGTTTAGTACTACCGAATGCCTCGGCGGACGCGACATTCTGGCAGGGGCCATCTCGTTTTTATACTGGAATACTTTTGCTCTTTTGTCCCATTTAGTTTTTTCTAACCTATTAGAATACAGAAAGTATAAACGTCTAATGACATAGTAAAATACGCCGACATTAGGCCCATCCATAATTATATCTCCGTTTCCTGTAACCCGACCGACCCGCTAAAAACGGTGCGACCCGATTTTTTGTATTGCAATTTCGTTTACAATTTTTTTTATTTTTTTTTACAATTTGTTTTACAATTTATTTTTTTTTTTTCAATTTAGTGCTACAGTGGGTTAAAAGGGTTAATATAATCTCTGGCCCTAAATGGCATATACATGTTCATACAACAACACATACAGCAATTGACATACTTTTATTGCAAGACTTGCAATATTTAATTTAAAAATTATTAATATTAAAAAGGTACAATATTTTAACATTTGCGATGCAAATGTTAAAATATTGTACATTTTTAATATTAATAATTTTTAAATTCAATATGTCATGTGACAGAAAAAAAAAAGAAATTGCCTACCGACCGACCCACTTCTAAAATTCTGGGTCGGGTTACAGGAAACAAACAATTGTGGACGGCCTTAGCCATGCTAACCGGGATTATCTCAGCCAATATACTTCGTCCGTCTATAGCTACTCTTTCACTTCACGACACGTCACAGACGCAGTATTTACAAATTCCACCTCAATGGAAACTCTTTATATATAAATAGTTTAAATGACACAATCCATGTGGTTTTGCACCTTAGAAGATGTGCGACATTTCATGAAAACTATTTACAGAAACTGTGATATTTTCTGTCAATGACGTCGAATGTTGACGACATTTTCATAGCAAATGCGTTCGCGGTTCCATATTTGGTCTGAACATTTCTTTCGATGTCATTTACGGAAAATATCATAAATTTCCTAAATATTTTTCAGGAAATATCGCACATCTTCTTAAATGATTATATATAGCCTATATCCTACAAATCACATGACATGCCTCATTGTGCGATTTTTCATGAAAACTATTTGCAGAAACAATGATATTTTCTGTCAATTCCGCATTTGCTCTCAACATTTCGTCAACTTTCGACGACATTTACGGAAAATATCGTAAATCTTCTTAAAAAATTATAATCTCCAACTCACGTGACTTGCCTCATAAATTACTCATTGTTCGACATGTTGGGTTGGGCTCGACTGGCGTCAAACGGTGTCCGATTCGGTTTGTTCGTTCAGTACCACGCCCAATACAATGACTCAGTCGTGATGCGTGACTCTGGCGGCATCACCTTTAAAACAACTGCGTCTAATATGCACGGAACGACTAATGATGTGGGGTTGCTTCTTTTATGGGGGGGGGATTGCATCGAAAAAGAAAACGATACTTTCAACCTTCGACTTGTCAACAAAATGAACCTTATGAGTTACGACATACGTGCCATGCTTGCCTGTACGCCCTAATATACGTTAGCTGGTATTTATACCCCCCGCAACGAGTTGTGGGGCGGGCGGCGGGGGGATATACTGGAGTCAGGTCGTCCGTCCGTCCGTCCGTGCATGCGTGCGTTTGTCCGTCCGTCACTAAACTTAACATCGGAGAAATATTATTACAACTTCTATTTCCTTCATCTAAAATGTTTAATATTTCACACATGCATTCCTGTAAGACTCTACTACCATGCTGTGCCAAATCCACGACCGTTCAACCCCCGCTGATTACAAGGTCAAGGTCAAATACTTAGTCTCTTTACAAAACTTAACATCAGATAAATATTGTTATAATTTCTATTTCCTTCATCTAAAATGTCTCTTTACAAAACTTAACATCAGATAAATATTGTTATAATTTCTATTTCCTTCATCTAAAATGTTTAATATTTCACACATGCATTCCTATAAGGCTCTACTACCATGCTGTGCAAAATCCACGACCGTCGAACCCCCGCTGATCCCAAGGTCAAGGTCAAATACTTAGTCTCTTTACAACACTTAACATCAGAGAAATATGTTATAAATTCTATTTCCTTCATCTAAAATGCTTAATATTTCACACATGCATTCATGTAAGACTCTACTACCATGCTGTGCCAAATCCACGACCGTCGAACCCCCGCTGATCCCAAGGTCAAGGTAAACTACTTAGTCTCTTTACAAAACTTAACATCAGAGAAATATGTGATAACTTCTATTTCCTTCATCTGAAATGCTTAATATTTCACTCGTGCATTTCTGTAAGGCTCTACTACCATGCTGTGCCAAATCCACGAGGGTCCAACCCCCGCTGATCCCAATGTCAAATATTTAGTCTCTTTACTTAATATCAGAGAAATATGTTATAACTGCTATTTCCTTCATTGCAAATTCTTAATATTTCATGCATGCATTCCTCTCATGCTGTGACATATCCCCGCTGATCTCAAGGTCAATGTCACATACTTAGTCTCTTTACAAAACTTAACATCAGAGAAATCGGTTATAACTTCTATTTCCTTGCTCCGATCTGCTTCACATTTCACACACTCGCATTGCTCCAATGGACCTTTACCACCCTGTGACAAATTCACGTTCATGCCGCCCCCGCTAAGCCCAGAGTCAAGGTCACAAACCCACACACTTGGAATATTTTACATATTTAGGGGTACCTGGGCCCACGCGGGGGTGGGGGGGGGGGTGGGGGTATTCCGTAAGCTTCACTTACTGACCAATCTAGTTTTATATAATATATTATCTCTCTTGAGATAGCATATTATGTCACGCAAATTTCTATGGCGGCAGCCATATTGTCGTGCTACACATACACGGCGAGTACGACCAAGAAAATAGTGCCCTGTGCCTACTTATCTTATGGCGTTTTCGTCTGTCTTGCTTTTAGTCTTTGGGCCACCAATAACCCCCCCTCCCCCCCCTGTGGTACATAACGCCACCATGATTTTCAAATTCAGTAGTCAATTGTCTGTCATTCCAGAAGGTCTGCCATCAAAAAGCCGCTGGATGAACAAATGGCGGCCATTTTCCAAGATGGCCGTCAAAAACAATTGTTTTGGTTTACAGGACTAGCTTTATCGCCTGTTAACCGGTATTAGGACCGATTTAAATTTTCTAAATCGTTCTTATCTACTCCCTAATTGAATATAAAACAGTGTGTGATACATTCAAAATCAATTTATTTTACCAAATGGCCGCCATTTTCAAAACGGCCGCTAAAAAGTGTGTTTTTGCGAAAAGTTTGCACTGTAACTGCTGTTAAGTGTTATTGGAACCGCTATTAACATTGTAACTTATACCTGTAATGCATATGAATATGCATATCAATTATGTAATATATATTGACTTAACAGCATGATATAAATGGTGGAAATTTTCAAAATGGCCGCCAAAAAGGGCGTTTTTTCAACAATTGTCTATGTTAACAATTTTCCATGTTAACTGATGATAAGTGGCATTTGAACCACTTTTTACACCGCAAATTAATGCCATGTGATGAATATCAATATACATGGCAATTGCGTAATATAATGTGTGTTTTACGCAGGGGTAAGTTTTCCATATTTGGCCCATGGCCTAATCTTATGACATATGCGACCTATGGATGTCTTGACTTACACATGTATTGAAATGCAGTCTGTTCTGGATCTAAGATATTCAATAGAAATGACACTTCATAATATAGATTGAATAGCGAACAGCATGTGCCATTATCATACTGTCACATCTGGCGTTACGCTGGTCTCAAATGTATTTCGGTACATTTTGTCAGTCAACGTCACAAATTAGCTGCCAGGTGCAGACTGAAGTCTGTTTGTAGGAAGATCTGCTAGCTTCCATGCGCCAATAAAGCAACAAAAACTCAAAACATTTGCAACGCTTGCAAAATCGGTGACACTTACGAGTCCACAGCGAATGTCAAAGGAACTAGTAGCAGAACGGAATGTATTTGGACAGCTCGTTTCCATTGCACAACATTGACATGGCTAAGGTCTTCAGTTACCCGTTAGGTCCATTTCCATGGTCGTTTGCAACAGCTGATGGATCACCGGCAAGGACTGACAAAGCGAAATTGATGCACCAACTGGAAGGGCAGACGCATATGGTTTACAGGCCTCCGCTAGAACAGGTGAGCTACATCATTGACGGAAATGCAATTCTACATATGCAAACTGCTTTGCCCAACACATTTGCAGATCTGGCGGAGAGTCTATATCACCAAATGCCGAAAGCAGAACGCGTGGATTTTGTAACAAACACGTACCATCCTCTGTCAATTAAAACCAATGAACGACAACGAAGAGGTACCACAAATACCTACTTGATCAAGGGACCGCTGACAAATGTTCCACGTGACTGGAAGCAGTTCCTCTTGAACGATGTCAACAAGACACAATTGTGAAAACTCCTACTTAATGAATGGATGCAAGATAAATACACACATAAGGTGAAAGGAAGAACACTTGTGTTTGTGTGTGAAACCAAATGCGTCAAATTACTAGTATGTATGGCATATCAACACACACTGACGAAATAGAAGAACTGAATTCGTCACAAGAGGAAGCAGACACACGACTGGTATTGCATTGTTTGCACCATGCATCGCATTTATCGGAGAACAATACAATTGTTGTCAGATCTCCAGATACCGACGTGTTTGTACTAGTACTGTTACTCAGGTTTACACAGCTGGTGAAACAGCGTGTGCTGTTTGACACCGTGTCGGCAACAAACGACGACTGCTTGACATACACGGTTATCATTGCTGAGGTTGGTACGCAGCTGTGTTTGGCATTGCCAGCACTTCATGCATTCATCGGCTGTGACAGCACGAGTGCTTTCGTTCGTCGTGGAAAGGTGACACCGCTAAAACTACTTCAGAAGCACCCAGAATTCACTGATACATTCATGCAGTTGGGTTTGTCCCTTCTTGTAGAACCACAACTCTTCGAAGACCTTGAACACTTTGTGTGTCTGATGTACAGGAGTACTAGTACTAGTATTACAGACATAAACAAACTGCGCATGGAGCTATTCCTGCAAAAGTTCAGTCCCAAGTCGGGAGAGCTGCTGTCAAGTTACAATGGCGCTGATCTTAGCATTCTGCCACCATGCAGGTCATCGTTAAGAATGTATATAATGAGAGCTAATCACCAAACCCTCATTTGGTGCAGCACTGACCAATCGAATGCATGCATACCGCCACCAAATGGCTGTGGGTGGGAGGTCATAAACGGAACACTAGAGTGCAAATGGACAGAGGGGGATTACCTGCCAACTGAAATGATAGATCTACTGGTAGAAGAAGAGGAAGAAGTGGATACGGTGGATGTTGATGAAACAAATGCCCATGAGCCCGACAGCTTACTAGATAGCATGTTTGATGCGGATGAAGCATATGACTAGGTTGCTTCTCTTAAGCCGGATTCACTAGATATGTATCTACGATTTGTACAGCATGTTAGGATAATACCTGAGCGCTGTTGATGTCAGAAAATATCGAAGAGTTTCGTACCTGATGCCATGGGTATTGACTCCGCCACAGGTGCGATGCTTCCGAACCTGATTGAAAATGAATTACTTTGTTGTAACCAACCATAAGTGAATCAAGAACAACGAATGCACCGGACACATTATGTAACTGTATGTATGTCTATATATGCTGATGAATATGCTGATATGAATGATATTGTGTACCATATTTTATTTCATCTGTTATTGTAAATATCGAAATATGTCTTACCTGGTATCGAGGCTTTCAATCCTGAGTGAAAATTAATTACCTTGTTGTATAATCATGAACAAATCAAGAACACTGAAAGCCCTGGACACATTATGTAACTGTATGTATGTGTGTAGTGTATGTGTCTGATGCTATGTATATGTTAATGATTTCATGAACCATATTTGATGTGACGATGCAAATAATGAATAGTTTCTTACCTGATGTTGTGGGGATTGTCACCGCCATAGGCGCGATGCTTCAAACTTTGATTCAAAATTAATTACCTTGTATAATCATGCACAAATCAAGAACAATGAAAGCCCTGGACACATTATGTAACTGTATGTATGTATGTATGTCTATATATATGTGATGCTATGTATATGTTAATTATTTCATGAACCATATTTGATGTGATGATGCAAATAATTAATAGTTTCTTACTTGATGATGTGGGGATTGTCCCCGCCACAGGCGCGATGCTTCAAACCTTGATTGAAAATTAATTACCTTGTTGTATAAGCATACGCGAATCAGTATACGCATGTCTATAACTGTTGTTGTGCATTATATCGATGCTCACATTTATTTCTTTAACATGTTTCTATTTCACAATATAGCATTGATCTTGTTGTAAATATCGAATCATTTCTTGCCCGATAATGTGGGGAAATTCCATTTTTTTTTTCTTCACACTTGCTGCTATACATACTTCACTCCATGCACTTTCATCATGACAACTCACGATATTTTGTGTATGCAATGATGCCAGTGTCATGTTGAAGTAGTTGACTTCATATGTACCAGTTAAAAGTAAATGTAAGTGGAGACAGCTAATGAAACTCAATATGTGTAAAATGTACATTGTAGATTTAGTGGGTGGGGTAACGGTTTCAAATTCAGTTGTGGTTAACTTAGTATCATGTGCAGTAAGCATAAGAAAAACAGGAACTAAAGTTTGCACATGTTTCATGAGCACATGCATGTATATTTTCCAGAGCTACAATTTAATAAATACCGTATGGGAAGAGATGTGTGGCAATACATGTGTTACCATTGAAATGGAGTGGGTGGGGTAATTAAATATGCAAAATATTTGCTTAAAAGGACCGGACGGTCCTAAATTCTACTTAAATGCAAAGTATTGCTATAAACATCTCTCAAAACCTGCAAAACAACAGCAGTTTCCGTGTTTAACAATATAATTTTGTCACATTTTTACAAAAAGTGTGATTTTTTAATATGGCAAAAAGTTGCTGGGTGGTATACTTCAAAATGGTGCCATACATTCATCCAGCGGGTTACAGAGCGCAGACAAGTTGCATTACACTCGTAATTGATTATAGTTATCAGAAAAATATGTCTGCTTATGTACCACAGGGGGGGGGAGGGTTTCCATATTTGGCCCATGGCCTATTTGTATCTAAAACTCTACATATACTATTCTCTATAGTTTTCACAGTTTTGGGCTCAGTTAAATTCTGGAAATTACGAATCAAGACATTTCGTGCGTATGCATAAAGCAGCTATTACCTTTAGTTCTCACAGTGACCAGCTAGCCGCCAATTTTGTACATTTTTTTCTGGGAGTTTCAAACAGTAATGTATTCTAGAGAAAACGTATGGATGGAAATGGGTTTGAACCATCACAGTACATTTGCCTCTGGATGATGGTTGAGGAAATATGCAACTTTCAGTCTCTTGTTCCGCAAGTGATCAGTTTTTGTGGAGATAGCATATTTCAGTACTTTCAGTACTTTGATTTGTCATGCAGATACGATCAGTCTTTGAGAGCACGGTATTACAATCTGTAGTTTTCAGCGCAGAATAGGTTTATTATTCAACTTTTGAACCAGAACAATATGCGTGTAAGCGCTCGCACCTCATAAAACGAGTTTAGTGTTCATTCATTGAAAATTAAATCGATCTCACACAGAAAACCACATAATTAACGTCCTCTTTATACATATATTGACTGTGCAATGCGAAGTGGGATGTATGTCCTTTGCGACCAATGTAGAGCCAGATCAGCCTGCGCATCTGCGCAGTCTGATCAGGCTCTGCACAGTTCGATATATACTCAGTGACCACCCGTCATGCTTTCACAATCATGCAAAAATAACATAACAGAATAGAGGATTACACGTCAGGAGCTAGACTGGTCACAAATGCCATAATCCCCATTTCTTTAGTGACATCCATTTCTCCCTATATTTGACCTTGGGTCGGAGAAGTACATGTACGTGTATATAGAATATAGACTGAATATATTTTTTTCTGTAAATATTCGGTTCTGATTTTGGGATCCCCACCCTCCCCCATCTATACAGGTGAAATATGGGATTCGACCATGTTAGCCCGGCCTAAAATGACCCATAGCATGGGCGGATTCAGGGGTGGGTGGGGACGGACCCGGCGCGCCCCCCCCCCCCCTAAAATTTGCCGAGTAAAGATTTATTACAAGTTACAAGGCACGTTTCATGCCAAGTGCCACGTATTCCATGCATTTTTCGGTCGTTTTCTTATTGTTTCAAAATTTAAACGTTTTCAATCAAAAATCATGTCTAAACATACTGTGACAGTGTCAATATTTTTGCTCCAAAATGCGCCAGAACGCAGGAAATTCGATGTAGACTTCCAAAAATGTTCGTGGGAGAATGCCCCCGGACCCCCCTGGAGCTGCTCAGTCGACTATTTTGCAATACTTTACTATATTATCGAACGAGCATAGCTCATTCGCGCCTGCATAGCTGTTGCCGTTAAGAAATTATGTCATAGATAGATACACGTGACTTCAATGATAATTGCTTCATAAGAGTGATGTGATATATGAATATAACATATGTGAATATTGTCTTGTTACTGTGTACTATATGGAACATTCAGTTGCCATCTCCGCCATATTTGTATGTACACGCCATCGTACAGTTTCACCACTTCGGGCGTTTGACACATACAGCAAATAATATGAAAGTTAACCAAATACAATTTGGTGCAATACATAATAGACAGATATGATGAAGGCAAGCTATAACTATTATGCCAGCAAACTATACAAAAAACGAGATATCTGAGCATTTCTCTCATCAATCTCAAAATAAATTTTGATGTGTAAGCTTTTCAATCTGATGCACAGCCTATTGTTAGTGTACACGTTACCCATAGGTAAAGCCATATCTACTCGCATAGTAGGTGAGTAGACACCAGGGACAATACACTCGGGTAACTGCTTACATATTACTGGTTTTGATAGCTAATAACATAGTACAGTAATGGGTATATAATATGGTATGTGTTGTGTGGTTGGTCAGGTAAAAGTGATACATTTTTCGATTTTCTGTGTATGAGGGTATTTATAACGGTTGTTCATGTTTTAAAAAACACGGGCACAAACTTGTAAAGAAAACTGACGTAATTGATAGGAGTCCGTTCTTCTGGCTTTTCTACATGTGATTAGCTACATTATATAACATGTTCTACTTCACAGTTTGAGTTCTTTGTCAAACGTCAGAACAGGTGAAACTGGCTGATGGCTGGAACACACAGAGATGGCAGACTTGGCCACTCCATGTCGTATAGGATATATTCTCACACATTTACGGTATTTAAGCACCATTGATTAATAAAGAAAATTGATCTGGGTCCCAAAACAGTATTCTTCTGACCTAGATTTGATACAAGCATAACAGGTGTTCCAATGATTGCACCCCGAACAACGCAGACCCTGATCACACTACGCGGGGCTGATATGTGACGACACTGTCGACAATGTCATACGCCCCATTTCTCCAGTCACAGCCACATATAAGCTCAGCTGGTGGCATATGCAAGGACATCGAAAACCGATCCCACTTGTATTGCCATGTATTGTGTGTGCACATACACCCGGATACCCGATAACTGATTAAATAAACACGGGTGAATGACTACTTTTTAATAGACGCAGCAACAATAGATGAACATAAATTGTGTACAACACAAAGTATTCAAGATTATACTTACATACACACCGCGCCTATTGATGTCCCCGTCGCATGATTATTATATTACAGTGGAACCTCTCTAAACCGGACATCCTGAAAGCCGTATTGTGTTAAATGTAGACGGGTTTCACAAATGTATTGCATGGTCGTGTCTGTTAATGATTGAAGATGACAAAACGTGTTCATTGAGTGCCTGATTGCAGTGGAACCTCTCTAATCCGGACACCTTGGTCACCTGTCTTTGACATGCTCAGAAAGTGACGACACATACTTTATCCCGTCAACACAGTGCGTATGTGCCGTGAAACACGGTGCCGTGAAACATTTTTGATATCCTGTCAATACGACCTAATCACTGCGTATGAATATATGCGGTGGAAAACAATATCTGGCGCGGCACGGAAATGGGATGTGCTCGGCAGAGCCTCCCCATCCCATTTCCTAAACCTTGCCAGATATGTTTTCCCATTCAATGCACTAACCTATTGTTCTCTATATAAAGGTAGCCTAAGGAAGACTATATGGAATATGACCTTTTATTTAAAATGTAGTAGAATCATACACGTGACTGAATATATATATAAAGTATATCTGACACTGTTCTTCTTAGAGTATATTATACAGAGCATTGAGTTGCCATCTCCGCCATTTTATTTTGTACATTCTATCGGACAGTTTCACCACTTGGTGACACGTACAGCCAATAATATGGCAGCAAACCTAATACGATATGTCCCACATATATAGAACGACAGCGTCCTATAAATGTTATTTCAGCAGACTACACAAAATGCTTGATATTTGAGCTTTTCTACCATCACTCACAAAATATACAATGGACACTTTTTCCATGTGTAAATGTTCAAACTGGTGCACTGTCTATTATTAGAAGTACATGTACATCTGACACAGGTAAACACCGTATGTATTCACATAGCAGGCAAGTCGAGGTGTACCGCTTTGAGCTGGCGCGTTATTATTGTAAATATTATTGTAAACACGTGCTATTTTTTAAATAGTTTACGTCATATGTTGTAGACATGGTATTTTTATACCAGCGCAAACGCATTAACAAATCGATAGAATTGATAATAATGCTAACATCGTTTAGTGCTCTAGTGGGTAGATCTGCTGTTTGGTGATCGGACGGTCGTGAGTTCGAATCCTGCCAAAGGCATACATTTTTCTCTCGCTTTTACTATTTTGGCGCCAGAGGTAACGCACACATTCCGAAACAGTCGTGCATTTACTTTTACACAACATTATAAAACACTTCACTTTGAACCTAATCATTGTGAAATGCATTCTGCACATTCGTGTGTTATTGTGAAAGTCCACCTTGACTCACTACAACTGCAAATATGTTACGGAGAACACCATGTCGAAAAATAAACCTCTCACTTCAGATAATAAACAAATAAATAAATAAATGTGGATGCATGTGGTTCATAATTACCATGTCAATTGTTGTTACATGTAATAAAGATGTATTAAAAAGAAAACACAAAAACAATATTTAAAAAAAATAATATACAGTCGAACTTCGATGGGTCGAACAGCCTGCGGGGTTAAGTTTTAGTTCGACCCATCCGTTGTTCGACCCATCGGGATTTTCTACTGTAACCATTACAGATCGACGAGTTGGTCAGTGTACTAAGTGAAACAAGTCGTCATTACGACACGTTGTTTCATATAAATGCGCTTACATTTGCATTTACGGTTGATTGTCACAGTCGTTTATTATCAGAAACAGGCTTTAATAAAATAAAGAAAGCGGCAAACTCATGTGTGTTTTTATTTACATAGCCATTATACAGCAATAGAACATGAGAACAACAGAAAATGATTACGAAATACAATTGGCGGACTTGATTTCCCCGTCCGATACGATCATGCCCAGTCGCCCCATCACTACTTCGGACCCGGAACCACATTCACTGCATATATTAATTTACTATCACATGGAACCCAGTACAAGTTATACATGAAAGTTATACACGTCCGGTATTGAAGAAGTCTGTTATCTCGCCTTGCTTCGTAGTCTTCCGCTTCACCTGCTTATATGGCGAATAAATCGGATGACACATCACACTCATTACTGATCATAGTAAAAACAGTTCATGTTGATTTACAACTTAAAAGGCCAGATGCTTGGGTCATTAATTAAAACTGAGCGATATTTAATTCCACATGTCCCATAAATTCCACATTTAATTAAATAACAACTTCGCCGACATTGGTCAATGCATAATTACCACGTATGCTGGTCACGACTGCCGTTATTGTATACGCTCAAATGACCACTTGAGATTTCTTTGATAACCGGTTAACAATAGGTGTGAAAGGTGTCAACTAGTCTGGAGACAATCGTCTGACATGTTCGAGTTTTTGTGGTGTTTATAGTGGATTTATACACGACCGGGCGTGACAGCGATTCGAGGCATTGAGGGTTGTTCGACTTTCACAAGTTCGACCTATACCGGGTAGTTTTAACGTATTTATATAGGAATTCTGCCGGGACCTAAAGGCTAGTTCGAGGCAAGCATGGCTGACGAGTCGAGTTTGCACTGCATGCGTTCGATCCTCACTTTGGCCATTATATATATATATTATTTTTTTTTTAAATATTGTTTTTGTGTATATATATATAATGGCCAAAGTGAGGATCGAACGCATGCAGTGCAACATTAAAATCAAGTGCACCGTTGGCCGCCGGTTTACCCACTGCTCCAGTATGAGAAACTGTTTTGTCAATCGCAATATATCGATCATGACTATAGCGACGCGCCATAATAAACAGGGAACACCTACAGGAATTCCATGTTTATTTATACACCAATGTTTATATAAACAAAGCATGTAAACAACGCCATGTCAGGCTGGTATACTTATAGACAGTAGTGGCAATACACTCAGATAACTGCTTACATTACGTCACTGGAATCGATACAGCATGTAAGGTAATACAGGTATATATCTACAGCACTGTGTATTGTTCCTACTGTTACACAGTCTACTGAATTCTCAAATATTTTAACAAAAGGTCAACAAACCCTTCATATATCAGACTTTGTATACACATTTTATGAAAACAAGGCATAGCACGCTTTTGTCTGATGTATCCCCATCATGTTGCACCAAATAGTATTCATGTATTTGTCATATTATTAGTGGTATGTGTCAAACGCAGTAAGAGGTAAAACTTGCCGATGGCTTGTACACACTAAGATGTCCGACATGGCAGCTCCTTGCACTGTGTGGGATATAGTAAGAAGAAAATGTTCACATGTATGTTATGCATATATCCCTTCACATTTCGAAGCAATTATGCATATAAATCATTTGATTATCAGGGGCCCCACGGGTCCTTAATTGTAGATTTGTAATGTACTTCTGAACCCAATTGTACCTCACACCATCCCCTACCTCCTCAACAAAATATGGACATAAAAAGCATTACCTACTTCTGAGTACATAACTAATTACAGAACAGAACAGAACTTTATTTTGAGAAACAAATAGTCTCGGGCCACTCCCAGATGGCATACGAGACAAAATTATATACGTATGACAAAACAATTACATTCCATTTATATTACATACGCGTTATGACTGAATAGTATTTACAGGGTATGGGATCACGTGGTCTATTGTTTAAATGGGGGCGCCCATGGGGTCTACGGTAAATCTTATCAATACGACTGCGGTTTCAAGATCACGTGGTTACAAGAACAACAACGTCGCCCACTCCAAAGTAAGTATTATTTGATGTGTTCCTTAATATGCAACGGATTTTGATGAAATATGGCGCAGCAAACGCGTTTTCATGAGATGCATTTGGTGGTCCAGGGAGTTTGGCACAGACTTATGTTGTTTTTTCAAAGAATCGATTTCCGTGTCGGAGGAGACACGGAAATCGATTCTTCACAAAAACGACAGATGTCTGGGCGAAAATACAGAGACCACCAAAATGCAGCTTAACAAGACGCGTTTAATGCGCCATATTTCATCAAAATCCGTTACGTAAAAAGGACAATATAAAAGAACACGTACTTTCAATCGGATGCATTCTGGAAGTTTCAGTACCTGTTGTTGTTGTTAGTACCACGTGATCATACACCTTGTAATTAATACCACCAAAATTAATAACACCAAAATTAGCAGCATTAATTATGTAGTTACTCTGAACATTCTGCAGAGAAATTCTAATCGGACCAAGCTTAAACAACGTTCGATTCCGTCCGATTCAAATTACTCTGCATTACACAGCTCGTGATAAATCGCGAGTCACGCATCTCTACTTATCCATTGTGTTGTCCTGTGATTAAAGTTCTTTTTCCTAATCAGTTTCATCAGTTTCTGTTCTTTATATGGGAACCTGGTGCCCGTTTCACTATACTTCGTACGACTAAAATGTTCGTAAGTGCAAAATTATGATAGTCTGTAAATTTAACATTAACAATGTTTTCTTGTAAATAATTATTTGATTTACATTTATTGAGCATAGGCTGCATATGCAGCCTATGCTCAATAAATGTAAATCCATAAATTGACATTTACAGGCGATCTTAAATTTGAACTTACGAACATTTTAGTCGTAAGAAGTTTAGTGAAACGGGCACCTGGGGTCCGTTTCAATAAACGGCTTCGTACGACTAAAATATTCGTAAGTGAAATTGTATGATAGTCTGGAAATGTCAATTCATGGATTTACATTTATTGAGCATAGGCTGCAGCCTATGCTCAATACATGTAAATCCAGTAATTGTTTACAAAAAAACATTAATAATTCCAGCACAAACATATTTACACAATTCCCTAACATTTGATTGGTCCGTAGCAAGTCTCTGTCCAAAATTTATATCCCAGTAAACTCCCATGCCGAACTACTTTCCGTAACCGTCAGGCGCAGTTAAAATAATTCTTAAGAAAACGGAAAATAAACACATTTTCTTGATGTATTTAATTCAAATGCTGGAATTATAAGGAATGTATGGCCTTTTTGTGGAATTTATCGGGGATATAAACTTGGAAAAGTCGCGGGAATACTGGACGAGGCCTTCCGGCCTTCGTCCAGTTTTCCCGCGACTTTTCCAAGTTTATACCCCGATAAATTCCACAAAAAGGCCATTCATTCCTATAACATTTATTGAGCATAGGCTGCAGCCTATGCTCAATACATGTAAATCCAGTAATTGTTTACAAAAAAACATTCTTAATGTGAAATTTACAGACTATCATAGTTTTGCATTTACGAACATTTTAGTCGTAAGAACTAGTGAAACGGCACCCAGTGCCTTTAAAGCATACATTTTAGTTTTACTAACACACGTTCTTATCTATTATTCATTGTGCAATGTCATAATATACCGCTGACAGGCAAGTGATTAGTTCGGCCAGCTTACATTGGGTGACTGATTGAACAGAATGGACCTAATACGATATTGCGATCAGCATAGCGCCAGCTCAGTCTGATCAGAGTCTATGTTGGTCGAAATGTACTCGTCAACGGAACTGGTAGACCATGATCATACTTTGTGATTGTGAACGGCGATCAGGATCTACACTTTGTTGCAAAAACAATATCGTATTGAAAGGTTTCTAAAAATAAATGGGCGGCTGTTTGAAAGAACGGTCCTTACGACGTGCATGTATGCGACCAGTATAGTCCCAGATCAGTCTGCGCGGGATACGCAGGCTGATCAAGGCTTACGCTGTTCGCCATTCAATCACATGTGCTGCCATCGGAAACCATTATCATAGCGTGTGACAGTGAAAGATGAACAGTATCTACAGGTATTGCAAATACCGTGGAGCCTCTCTAACCCGGACACCAATAAAACACATGTGATCTTGTTTTGAATGCGTTTCTTGGTCATTTATCTCAGGTGATAACGTATGTTTGTGATCGCATAGCACACAACTATCTCGCACACTGATCAAATGCCTGATTTACAGTGAAACCTATCTGAGCCGGACACCCTGGGGACAAAGATTGATTAGAAGTATTTGACATTCAATGCCGTGTGTGGTTCGGAATTTCTGTTAGACTTCATGTATTGCCACTATTACACTTTTGTATATCAAGAGTGAAGTTCCAGTTTGATACCAGGGGCGATAACCGTGTTTCCTTAAAATGTTAACGGAAACAACTATTTATTCTCTAATTCTTTTTTTATTTGCAATAATCATACTTTATAAAATGACGACACAAACATTTATTCAAGTGACGCATGTAGTTAATATAAATGATTTAAAACTGCCCTGCCTCATATGCATATCAAAATAGCCTGATACAACCGCGCGTGTCTATCAGTAAATTAAAGATTACTAAATGGTTATATCTGTATAGCGGGCACTGGTAATTTTTAAAACTGGCGGAATAGTTACACAATTATACACTTCTTTAATTCCTAGAAAGAAAAGTTGGTACCGACGGGATACCAACTTTAATATAGGCGAGAAACGGCGATGCGATGAGTGGTGTAATTTCAGAAGTGTGATAATACAACTTATCATATATAACTAATGGTAATACATGGTAATACGATATTGTGACCCCGGGCTGTTGGTATTTACATTACGTACATTATATCCAACCTTGTGAATGAATAAATACCAATATGTGGCCGTGACTAGATAAATGGGGCTTATGGTGTTTTTTTTGCGACCAGTGTAGATCCAGACTGGGTCCTGATCTGGGTCGAATATTAACTGATTGATAGACCCTGATCCAAATCAGCCTGTGCATCCGCACAGTCTGGTCAGGATCTGGGGCCCGTTTCACTAAGCTTCGTACGACTAAAATGTTCGAAAGTGCAAAATTATGATAGTCTGTAAATTTCACATTAACAATGGTTTCTTGTAAACAATCGTTGTATTTATATTTATTGAGCATAGGCTGCATATGCAGCCTATGCTCAATAAATGTAAATCCAGCAATTGAAATTTACAGACGATCCTAAATTTGCACTTACGAACATTTTAGTCGAACGATGTTTAGTGAAACGGGCCCCGGCACTGTTCGCCATTCCATCAATGCAACACTCGTCCTGATTATATCGTAACAAGCAATATAGATCGTTATCAGGATACAGGAATGCGATCAGTAGCCGATTTCACCAAAATTGCTAAGCGTACGTATTTAGCTAAGTATACTTTGAGGGAGTAATCATTTATTTTTCCTCGAAATGCATTATTTCATATAGAATATTTGACGATTAAAAGTATTCAGAATTATTATACTTAATTTATTACATTATGTAATAAAGTCAGTGTAATACATTTTAATAAATTTATAACTAAATTAAAAAATTCTCCCTCAAAGTTCACTTAGCAAGATAAGTATACTTTGCAAATTTGGTGATATCGGCTACAGGAGTTTCACTGTTCACATATCCTATAAGCCCCATTTAGAGGCATGGTCACATAATATTATGAGACACGCCATGTGATTTTGTACCTTCGGACATCTGCGTAATTTCATTAACGTAATATACGTTTATACAAAATTTACTATGTTTTTCATAAATAAAGTCAAAAGTTGACAAAGTTCCGCATGTACTCTGATAATTTTTTTTTAAGTTTTGACGTCATTTACGGAAAGTATTGTAAATTTTATAAACGTATGTCATGAAATTACATAGATGTCCGAAGGTACAAAATCACATGGCGTGTCTCATATACACAAAGACATGTAATTGCGTGGACGGCTGCGTAAACATAGTTTGAGATCTCCTATTATATTAACTTATTAGTTACATGCATTCGTGGTTGTGCATATTTCACGGTAGTCGTTCAGTCGAAGTGTATACATTTGTATGAATACGTGGCCGTGACTGAAGAAATGGGGCTTATAACCAGTGTAACGCCCTATCAAATAGTACACTCATGCAGCCTGATAGCGATCTATATTCATTGTCAGAAGTATGGAACGCCATGACTGCCTTAACTGAAGACATGTATTTATCTTACGTGGTCTCGTCTTTATCTTATGTCAGTTCGTTCTTATCTTATGTCAGTTCGTCTTTGTCTTACGTCAGTTTGTCTTTATCTTGTGTGGATTCGTCTTTATCTCATGTCAGTTCGATTTTAACCTATGTCAGTTTGTCTTTATCCTGTGTGGATTAGTCTTTATCTCATGTCAGTTCGTTTTTATCTTATGTCAGATCGTCTTTATCGTGTGTGAATTCGTGTTTATGCTTTGTTAGTTCGTCTTTATCTTATGTCAGTTCGTAGTTATCTTGTGTGGATTCGACTGTATATTATATCAGTGTATCTTTACTTTAGGTCAATTCGTCTTTATCTTATGTCAGTTCATCTTTATCTTATGTCAGTTCATCTTTATCTTATGTCAGTTCATCTTTATCGTATATCAGTTCGTATTATTATGTTGTGCGGATTCGTCTATATCTTATGTCAGTTCGTCTTTAGCTTATGTTAGTTCGTCTTTATCTTGTGTGGATTCGTGTTTATATTATGTCAGTTCGTCTTTATCTTATGTCAGTTCGTATTTATCTTCTGTGGATTTGACTTTATCTTATATCAGTGTATCTTTACTTTAGACCAATCCGTCTTTATTTATGTCAGTTCATCTTTGTCTTATGTCAGTTCATCTTTATCGTATATTAGTTTGTCTTTATCTTGTGCGGGTTCGTCTATATCTTATGTCAGTTTGTCTTTATCTTAAGTCAGTTCATCTTTATCGTAATCGCATGTCAGTTCATCTATATCTTATGCAATATCGTCTTTATATTAGGTCAATTTGTCTTTAGCTTAAGTCAACTCACTTTTTTAATTTGTTATCTTATGATCGTATGTTGGTTCGTCTTTATATGGGCCGCTGGGCTGAGAAATGGGACAGTATGGCATTTACAATAATTGGCACTAATTGGATATATAATTCCTTTTGCAAACTCACACAGAAAATGACTGGATTCTAATCGTCTTGCTGGTGTTATTAATGCTACTCCATTGATGGAACAGCGTAGGCCCTGATAAGACTGTGCGGAGGCACAGGCTGCTCTGGGGATACTCTGATCGCATATGTCGTAAGGTCACTTTTGTCAGCCGCGGGGGGCGGTGGAGGGGGGGAGGGCATATGTCGTGTCGGGTTGACATTATTTTTTGTGTGGGTAGTATATCGTAATCTTATGTGGGTTCGTATTTATCCCTGGTCCGGATCGGTTCTTCTTATCTTATGTAGATTTGTATTTATCTTAAGCATGTTAAGTGCAGTTCTCTTTATGTTCTGTCGTTTCGTCTTTATGTCGAACATTGTTAAGGTTAGAGGATATCAAATGGTGCGAAATCGCACAGGGGGACGCAAAAATTATCCATTACTACCCAGTTTCATTTGAGGAACATTTTGGGGTGCTTTTAACTCCAGTTTTCAGCATATTTGTAGCATTTAAAAGATAACACTGAACATGTTGGTCACGTGATGTAAACAGAGCTTCCGTGGCCAAAAGATGTAAACAATATTGGAGGATATGACAAGGTTGGATCTTTCTTTCTTAGGAGTAAGTGAACCTATTGTTTAGTTCATGCATAATCAGTACAGATTGGCTGCAGGTCATGTAGAAGACATAAGATAAAGACGAATCCCCATATAAGATAAAGACGAATCCACATAAGATAAAGATAAATCCACATAAGATAAAGACGCATCCACATAAGATAAAGACGAATCCACATAAGATTAAGATGAAACCACATAGGATAAAGATGAATCCACATAAGATAAAGACGAATCCAAAGATGAATACACTCAAGATAAAGACGAATACACATATAAGATAAAGATGAATCCACATAAGATGAAGATGAATCCACATAAGATAAAGACGAATCCACATAAGATAAAGATAATGACGATTCCACATAAGATGAAGATGAATCCACATAAAATAAAAATGAATCCACATAAGATAACAATATTAGTTCAGTTAAGACAGTTCTGGCGTTCCATATAAGTATGGTGAGTGTTGCATTGATGGAATGGCGAACAGTGCAGCTCCTGATCAGACTGTGCAGATGCACAGGCTGATCTGGATCTACACTGGTCGCAAAACGCATAAGTTTCATTTCTCCAGTCCAGCCACATAATGAGACAAGCTATATGATTTTGTTATATGAAGATGTGCGATATCTCATGAAACGTATTTACACAATGTACGATATTTTCCGTATACATATATGACGTCGAATGTTGACGAGAAAATGCAGAATAGAGCTTTTTTACGGAGCCCGCAGTGGACATGGATTTTTGTTTTATTAATTCGTTCCCATGAAATAACAATTCGTTCCCTCAATTTAACAATTCGTTCCCTCGAATTAACAATTCGTTCCCACGATATAACAATTCGTTCCCTCGAATTAACAATTCGTTCCCACGATATAACAATCCGTTCCCTCGAATTAACAATTCGTTCCCACGAAATGACAATTCGTTCCCTCAATTTAACAATTCGTTCCCTCGAATTAACAGATCCCACGAATTAACAATTCGTTCCCGTGGGAACGAATTGTTATTTCGTGGGAACGAATTGTTAAATTGAGTGAACGAATTGTTAATTCGTGGGAACGAATTGTTAATTCGTGGGAACGGATTGTTAAATTGAGGGAACGAATTGTTATTTCGTCGGAACGAATTAATAAAATAAATAATTCTACGTCCCCTGCGGGGCTCCGTACTTTTAACTTTCGATGTCATTTACAGAAAATAATAAGAATACAGAATGTATTCGTATGACCCAGTGTGAAAGCAATACATGTACTTGCATATAGTCAGGAAACTATGTATGGATATCAAAGTGTATTAATTACATGTATGTAATTTCGTTAAGTCATCGTGTGGCTGAGTGCATTCTGTAGCCGATTTCATCAAAATTACAAAGCATACTTATCTAGCAAAGTATGCTTTGAGGGATTAATCATTTATTTTCCCCAAAATGCATTATTTCATATAGAACTAACCACTACATATATTTGATGATTAAAAGTATGCAGAATTATTATACTGAATTTATTACATTATCACAGCCAAAATGGCTGTGATAATGTAATAAATTCAGTATAATAAAAATTAATACATTTATCGTTAAATTGAAAATTTCTCCCTCAAAGTATACTTTGCTAGATAAGTATACTTTGAAATGTTGGTGAAATGGGCTACTGGGGAGACAGTCGAGGAAAAACAACTAGCAAACGTGATTTCACTAACTGTAGCTGCATTAACAAATTTCCAAATTATGGGTTCCTGTGCCGAGTATAGTATAGAATCACAGGTTGAAGTAACTTAACAAGGTGTAAATACATTAAATATACCTAAGATATTCAGTAAGTGAAAACTATAAGTTAATGGGTGATTCCTTTACTCCCTGTTATACGAGAATTATACGAGAATTATTGTATAACAGGGATTTAAAGTTAAAATGAAAAGTCATGCAGAGCATGATGTTCTTAGCCGATCAAATCAGAGTTCAATATATGTCCACATTTTAGTAGTTACGGAATCTCAGGGAAAAGTGAGAGAAGTGTTGATTTCCTCCCCAACCAAATTCTCCCAGTTATATTTAGCTAGCATTTATATCTGATCATAGCAATACGTATGGTAGTGAAATGTAAACAATATTATTCCAGTTGAAAGAATTAACCTTTGAATATAGGTGAAGGCGCTTAGCATTACACACATACATGTATGTAGCAAGTCAACCGAAATCTCATAAATACCCGATTTTTGGCGGCCATCTTGAAAATATGATAAGTATGTACTGAATATTAGTGTAGTTTACGTAAATTCTTTAATTTATCCATCAGAAATGTTTTTTTAACAACTTACACCAATTTCCAAGTTAAGGACCATGACCTATTGGCTCATATATTGGCAATTTTCGACTTCCGTCAAGCATAAAGTTCAATAACCTTGAAATGACCTTCAACTTGGTTTAAAAAATGGCACCCGGATATTTTGGAAACCTTATACATTCAAGTTTATAAAAACACCGGGTGCCATAAATTAACACGAGGTGTCGGAATCTGATATATACCTACAATTGCCCCTGGACTTGAAGGCAAACCGCCTAACTTTAGTGTTTATTTTTAGCCTAATTGCAAACCGCCTAACTTTAGTTTACCGAACTCTAGTAGTGAAAACGTTTATTTATAGCAAAATTGTGTTATTTCGCTATATTTAAAGTTTTCAACAGAGATAATGGCCAAAAATGAAAAATTATCCGGTTGATGTAATTTGGAAGTGATACAACAAATTTCGCGTTTGTAGATTACAGAATATAGGAGAAAATGGTGGTTACAAACTTTTTCACAAACCAATGGATAACCAATATATAGCCGATCTATAAATAGATCGGCTAATAATAAATGTTCACTCATGGGCGCCGTACGCATCATAAACTTGGTCTGGCGAATCTAGCTACTACGGAAGCCCATTAGGGCCACTTCACTTTTTTTTAATTTCCATTTATTCAAGATGTTTTCTTGAATTTTCAAGTTCTTTTCTTGAATTTTCAAGAAAAAATCTTGAAAATTCAAGAAAACATCTCGAAAATTCAAGAAAAGATAACAAAAAAAGTGAAGTGGCCCTATTGGGCTTCCGTAAGATACCCACCCAAAGTGTATGTTGTTACCACTCAGTTGGACCGTCCCGCCGAACATTCCGTTTTTTTTAAGCATGAATTACAAATATGTCAAAAGTATTGATCGGGCAGTGGCCGGTCCTGCCGGATCTGTTCCGACGCTGCTGTCACTTATAGTTCACTTACTGATTCTCTTAGGTGTACAATATAATTTAATATATTTATAGACCCTGCTCTTTTACTTAAACCTGTGGATAGAATTGACATATTTTATCACTAAATTGTATCAATATATAATTTCCTTTTATCAATAAGACATCCATTATGATCAAAATACATTGTAGTAAATGTATTATATGTATTTTATTTCGGATCTTAAGTTTATGGTTTTATCATAAGGAAAGATCCGGAGCCCAGCAGGCGACGTATAATTATTTTTTTTATTAATTCGTTCCCACGAAATAACAATTCGTTCTCTTAATTGAACAATTCGTTCCCATGAATTAACAATTCATTCCCTCAATTTAACAATTCGTTACCACGAAATAACAATTCGTTCCCACGGGAACGAAATGTTAATTCGTGGGAACGAATTGTTATATCGTGGGAACGAATTTCCAATTCGAGGGAACGAATTGTTATATCGTGGAAACGAATTGTAAATTCGAGGGAACGAATTGTTAAACAACTTGCGGTGAAAATACGACTACTTCCGCTATCTATATTCATATTCTGTATTTAGAAAGAAAACAGCGCAATTAGGCTGCAAATACACATTCATTACCGTATACAGTCTAAAAAACTGCTAATTTCCATGGAGCGATATATAAGAAATAGAATATTCATATTTTTGCAACGAATATGACATATATGTTCATCTCGTGGTGTGAAATGTCCATATCATATTCGTTGCAAAAATATGAATATCCTCTATAATTTATATTACTGCTCTACCGAATACCACCAGCACGGTATATTCACAACTATGTATACTTCCAGGATACGGTCGCAAGAATTACATTATAGGAATGAATGGCCTTTTTGTGGAATTTATCGGGGTATAAACTTGGAAAAGTCGCGGGAATACTGGACGAAGGCCGGAAGGCCTCGTCCAGTATTCCCGCGACTTTTCCAAGTTTATATCCCCGATAAATTCCACAAAAAGGCCATTCATTCCTTATAATTCCAGCATTTGAAATAAATTCATCAAGAAAATGTGTTTATCAAGTTTTCCGTTTTCTTAATAATTATTTTAACTGCGCCTGACGGTTACGGAAAGTAGTTCGGCATGGAGTTTACTGGGATATAAATTCTGGACAGAGACTTGCTACTGACCAATCAAATGATACGGAATTGTGTAAATATTTGTGTGCTGGAATTATTGCTGTATGACTTAGTTTTCTCCATAGCGGCCACATCCAAGATGGCGACTACATGTATATAATTCCAGCACAAACATATTTACACAATTCCCTAACATTTGATTGGCCCGTAGCCGCGGCAAGTCTCTGTCCAAAATTTATATCCCAGTAAACTCCCACGCCGAACTACTTTCCGTAACCGTGAGGCGCAGTTAAAATAATTCTTATGAAAATGGAAAATAAACACATTTTCTTGATGAATTTATTTCAAATGCTGGAATTATAAGGAATGAATGGCCTTTTTGTGGAATTTATCGGGGATATAAACTTGGAAAAGTCAAGATAAGTTTTCAGGGGCCCCAAGAAAGAACATAGCATTTGGAATTGAGTATTCTTTGGAAAGAGGGGGCCGTTTCACTAATCTTCGTACGACTAAAATGTTCGTAAGTGCAAATGTAGAATCGTCTGGAAATTTCAATTGATGGATTTACATTTATTGAGCATAGGCTGCATATGCATATTCAACAAGTAAATCGCTCTGAAAGTTTATAGTTATTATAGGAACGAATGGCCTTTTTGTGGAATTTATCGGGGTATAAACTTGGAAAAGTCGCGGGAATACTGTACGAAGGCCGGAAGGACTCGTCCAGTATTCCCGCGACTTTTCCAAGTTTATATCCCCGATAAATTCCACAAAACGGCCATTCATTCCTTATAATTCCAGCATTTGAAATAAATTCATCAAGAAAATGTGTTTATTTTCCGTTTTCTTAAGAATTATTTCAACTGCGCCTCACGGTTCCGGAAAGTAGTTCGGCGTGGGAGTTTCTGACTGGGATATCAATTTTGGACAGAGACTTGCTACGGGCCAATCAAATGTTAGGGAATTGTGTAAATATTTTTGTGCTGGAATTATAAGTGAATAACGTAGCAGGGATAGTATATTGGGTGGGTACTGGTTATAACAATTTACCAACTTATTTTTAGAAACCAGCAGGGAGTCCGAGTAGGAATTTCTCTACTTTCTGCTGGTATATAAACATAGTATGCAGAATTTTAACGATTGTGCCATCCCTGTAGCCTATTTCATCAACATTGCAACGTATACTTTTCTAGCGAAGTATACTTTGAGGCGTAATCAATTATTTTCCCCGAAATGCATTATATCATATAGAACTAACCACTGCTTATATTTCATGATTAATATGCAGAATTATTATACTGAATTTATTACATTATCACAGCCAAAAGGCTGTGATAATGTAATAAATTCAGTATAATAAAAATTGATCAATTTATGCTAAAATTTAAATTTTCTACCTCAAAGTATACTTTACTAGATAAGTATATTTTGCAATGTTGTGAAATAGGCTACAGATACAAATGTTTGGTCAACAAGCGACGACCTGCCCATTTCACAACCCTTGCAGCAACAGCTAGAGTTTTTGTTTCACAGAGACATTCAAACCCCTACACGGCTATTTATATCTCTTTTGTTTCAGGATTACTCTACATCAAGCGAAAGTAGCTACGGCCATGAGCGGATCATCGTGGAGGATCCGCCAGATGGCGGGCAGTGGGCGTGGTTTGTCGTTCTCGCATGCGCAGTGCTGCACCTCTGCAACGAGGTGACCTACTTTATGTTCTGGAATACGATCGTGATCGCGAACTACCGCAACCAAGCCCTGGTGAAACACGGAATCCTCCCAGTGGATACATACACAGACTTCCAGGTGTTCGAGGACGTGCGATTGGCTGGAGGTAAATCTGGGTGTGGGATCACGTGGTTTCCGAATGACGACATGGTTTGCGTTGTGTTTATAGTATATTTTCTTTTCACATCTTTCTAACGGAATGACGAATTGCTATGAAACATAGCACAGCAGATGCGAAACTGATTGCCCTTTATTGTACAGTTTGCTTTAATTGCATACTTATGTCGTTTTCACGAAGAATAGGTTACTGTAGATGTAAATAAATTCGCACATCAAACATTTGTTTCAATATATCTTTAACATGCAATATAAGTATGTAACTTGTGTACAAGAACTGTATCTAATTCTGGCAATATAAGGTATTGTGAAATGTTGAACACGTGTACTATTCGTGAAATGTGTCCAGAATGTTAAGGCAGTCGAAACATTACAAAAGTAGCAAACATTCGCTTACCGCCATTGGTAATAAACCCACACTTCCGTTGGTGGAGAAAACTGAATATAGTGTGGGGTTAAACATGGAAAACAGCAGACGACAATATTACATTCCATTGCAGAGTTGATCGCGGCTATCGCGTCCGTCTTTATCGGCTACCGGATCGTAGCGGCTTTCGGGTCTGTAATGGTTTTGGCCGGCTTTCTTGGCGCGTCCTTCGTCGATCCGGGCAACAACGTCGAACTGATGGGCTTTCTCGTCGGCTTCCTCGGAGGTAAAGAACGCAGAGATACCAAGCCAGAGCTCCAGATAAGCTGCGTATTTGCTTAAATACCCAATTAAAATTGCAAAAAACCAATTGAAATCAGAAGTAGCGAGTATCAAAAAGCAATAACAATTTTGTGGTATCTTTATCATGTTGCAGAAAACAATAAACATACCACAAATATAGCATATTATTCTTTCTTTCCATGAAAACATTAATTGGTATTTCATTAGAATTGTCTCCAAGGAGACAATTGTAATGAAATGCCAAGACATGTTTTCATTTCGAAGCAAACTATTCAATAATTACTGTCTGTTGATGTGTAAACAGTAGTGTGATTTTATTTTACCCAATTAAAATTTTGAAATACCCAATTGCTTCAGAAATGATGGATCCGGAGTGACATACTCAATTACTACTTCGTTATCTGGGGCCCTGTCAAGCTAGTGTCTTTTGATATTATGTTTAAGTCTTATTTCACTTTTTTCATTTGTATTAAGAACTATGCTAGTATTTTCAGTCCATGAAACAAACGCATCTAGCGCTAATTAAAAGAAAAAGAAAACTGTCTAGATGTGCTGAAATACCTGACTGACAGTGGAGCCTCTCTAAACGGGTCCACTGGATATTATATCCCCAGGTCTGGGATGTTCCTTCTGGCGGTTCACGGCCTATGTCGCCATACTCGAGTACTTCAAACGTTACCGCATGACCGCCCTCATCTTATCCGGGTTCGGGCGCGTCATCGGCATTTTCATCGGCTACGGAGTTCTGGCGCCAGTTTTCAAGAAGATTCGTGACGTGAGTATATATAGTCGGTATTGGGGCCCTGGACCGACAAAATAGAGTAGATATAATATATATACTCTATTTTGTCGGTCCAAGGCCCCAATACCGACTATATATATATATATTATATTGTGTTTCTAACCAGCATAGTATACAAGGTGTATGATCACGTGGTACTACTAACAACAACAAGTACAGATTCAGGGTACGTATTCTTTTATAGTGTCCTTATTACGTAACGGATTTTAATGAAATATGGCGCATCAAACGCGTCTTGTTAAGCTGCATTTGGTGGTCTCTGTATTTTCGCCCGGACTTCTGTCGTTTTTGCGAAGAATCGATTTCCATGTCTCTGACACGGAAAACGATTCTTCGCAAAAACGACATAAGTCTGTGCCAAACTCCCTGGACCACCAAATGCAGCTCATGAAGACGCGTTTGCTGCGCCATATGTCATCAAAATCCGTTGCATATTAAGGAAAATATCAAATAATACTTACTTTGGAGTGAGCGACGTTGTTGTTGTTGTAACCACGTGATCATGCACCTTGGTCTATAAAGGCAAGCCAAATGCACCATAATTCTCTAGCGCCTGTCTTCAAACAACTCCGGGAGGTGGGCTATCGGTATTGTACTGAAGCCTGGAGGTGACGCATGAAACAAAAAGCCTATGTCGTGCGCATGACATCCTACCACGTGCGCACGACATCCTACCACGTGCGCACGACATAGCTATCACGTGCGCACGACATAGCTATCACGTGCGCACGACATCCTACCACGTGCGCACGACATAGCTATCACGTGCGCACGACATCCTACCACGTGCGCACGACATCCTACCATGTCTGTCTGTCTGTCTTTGTGTCTGTCCGTCCGAAGCTTATATTCTTTAATAACTGCATTACCCTATGGACCATTCTCATGAAACGTGGCATGTGTATAGAACAAGCGACGACACTTTCCCTCGTGCAAGAGAGACAACTCTCGGACACTTAATTTTGGAATTATGTACGAGAAAATGCAATACTTCACAGAATAAATATGCATTCACTTAATATTTAATTATAAGTAAAATCCAGCTATCAGGTAAAATAATATTACGACGAATTTGACCTTTACGTATATTTAATTCTGATTTACTGTAAAGTCAACGTTGACTTAAATTAGATATAACTGTCACTCTTCTCCATCATTGTTTGTACGAGTAAATGCAATACTTCACAGAATAAATGCGCATTTACTTAATATTTAATTATAAGTAACATCCAGCTATCAGGTAAAATAGTATTACGACGAATTTGACGTTTACGTAGATTTAATTCTGATTTACTTTAAAGTCAACATTGACTTAAATTAGATATAACTGTCACTCTTCTCCATCATTGTATGTACGAGTAAATGCAATACTTCACAGAATAATTGCGCATTTACTTAATATTTAATTATAAGTAACATCCATCTATCAAGTAAAATAGTATTACGACGAATTTGACCTTTACGTCGATGTAATTCTGATTTACTTTAAAGTCAACGTTTCTTAATTCAGATATAATTGTCACTCTTCTCCATCATTGTGTGTACGAGTAAATGCAATACTCCACATAATAAATACGCATTTACTTAATATCTAATTATAAGTAAAATCCAGCTATCAGGACAAAATAGTATTATAGCGAATTTGACCTTTACGTATATTTAATTCTGATTTACTTTAAAGTCAACTTTGACTTAATTCAAATATAATTGTCACTTTTCTCCATCATTGTATGTACGAGTAAATGCATACCTCCACAGAATAAATACGCATTTACTTACCACACAATGAACTATAATAGAATGTCAGTTAAACACAAGATGGGGCATGGTGGGTGGGGTCGTGCGGCCGACTGATTTACAGGGTTTGTATAAATTATGAGATGTGGGGTTGGCGGGTGTAAGGAATGGGTGGTGTGGCTTATTGATAAAATGTACAAAGCGATTGAGTGGATGGGAGGGTGGAGGTTTACATCAGCTAATGTAATGTCAATGCGAAATAACTTTGATTTCACATTCTTTAGATGTGTGCGACTTTCCCCATTACCCTATTACTACGGGGCGCCACAAAATTCAATTATGTGTAACAAAATTCAATTCTGTGCCACAGAATTCAATTATGTGTCACAAAATTCAATTCTGTGCCTCAAAATTCAATTCTGTCAATTCTGCACACGCATGTAAGAAGGACTACCATTGGTCAGAAACTGCACTGGAGAAATGGGTCACGGTCGCCGATCTACACATTCAATGTCGATGATTCATTTCTCATTCTGCCGATGATTCATTTCTCATTATGCCATTTTGCTTCAACTATCTCCAAACAGTCAAACGTTGACAAACCCATTCGTATTTAAACTCATTTGCGTTATAATTGTACACATAATTCATGTACATGTAGATCTCCCGCGAGTACTGACGTCATGTATTGTGTGTATCGCAAGGTACATCTGCCCCAGTTAATACACGCGCTGTGGCCTGTGTTCTGACTGCTGTCTGTGCTTATAAACAGAATGTGTGTATTGGGCCATTTGAGGAAACCATTTGTAGTATTTGTGTAGATACCATGGATAATAAGATGGTGTATACTGTAAATAATGCATGTAGACACATAGTTGCGAACATGTAACTTCGCAGATCCAATACCATTTGTTTCACAAGGTTAGATCTACTGTTAGAATACGACGTCATCTAATGTCATTTTCGAGCATAAAACGTTACCTGATAAATAGAATACCAGGCTAGTGTATTTTAATATCAAGTTTATCAGGCTCGGCTCGGCTCGGAAACGGTAGGAATTCCTCGGCAAGCCTCGGAATTCCTACGCGTTTCCTAGCCTTGCCTGATAAACTTGATATCAAAATACACTAGCCTGGTATTCTCTATATATGGGCATGCTCTCAGGTCTAGCTATGTCCCGGCTACTTTATGTTTGACCCTGTTTACATAATTGAGGGAAAATTCTGAATATTTTTCTTATTTCTCCTTCAAGGTATATATGCTTATATGGTGTGACTACTCATTTGTAATCATAATATAAACAAAATAACTGTCCATAAAGAAGTATAATATTGATATATTGGGTTATATTTTCGCATTGAAATATTTAAACCTGCAAGTGTACTCCACCATCTAGTAAAATGGACTAAGACCGATCTCAACCAATCAACGTAGAGATGACATAGACTATCCTACGCAAACTAATTTTTGTGGACAAAAATGAATTCTGTCCCACAAAACTGATTTTTTTTCACAAAACTCAATTCTGTCTTACAAAATTGAATCCTTTATAACAAAAATGAATTTTGTATACGAAACGTATGCAGAATTGAATTTTGTGACACAGAATTGAATTTTGTGACACAGAATTGACAGAATTGAATTTTGTGACACAGAATTGAATTTTGTGATTTTTAGTGTTACAAAAATCAATTTTGTACACATAATTAACCTGTCCTGCATGGCGCCCCGTAATTACATGTTACTGCATGAGCGATTGGCTTAGACTTTTTAAAATGTCTATGTTTATGATCAAATCACCACATCGATGGGATACATGGCGTTGTCAGCGTTCTTGTTATTCGACAAACTGCTTTATGTATTGTTTCTTTATGTGCCATATAACAGCACGAATTATAATTGTAGTCCATAATTTACTTCCATAGTAAACACCATCCAACAGATAAACTAAACCATCACAATCAGTACAGGTAAATTTGATATTACACGTATACATATTATCTTTATCATTTGCATGTCCCTTAAGCAACACCAACTATACAGAAAATGCGTATGTATTAATTAGACTGACAAACTGCCATTTAAATCTCAAAACAAAACTAAATGCTAAATAGTATTGGAACAAATAATTGATGAAGGAACGTGTGTCTCTCTGGTTAAATAATCCATGAATTGTAATATTTATCAATTAACTAGGGCCTACGCATCAGATAAAAGTTCCCGTGTGCATGAAATGTTAAAAGTGAACAACTTATATAAATGTATTCTACCATATCCCATAAACTCAAAAACTGCTGTTGTCATTTTTTCTGATGACCTTTAGTGACATTGAACAAAGGTCAAAGGTCAACTGTAATTTTGGGCATAAGAATGCCATATTATGTCATTATACCAAGGCAGACATGTGGTTGTACAATGTTTAAATGCAGATTTATATTGTAGTAATATTGTCACCAATGCAACACGAAGGGCTCCCACATTTACAAAGTGTCCAAAACAATATTAATTTACATATAATATCTCAAAATGGCGGCCGAAAATAGTGTTTTCCATATTTCCTGCCTCTAACCATTTATTTAAAATAAAATTTCGACCTGTCACGTGTTCCACAGATGGAATCAACTATTTCAAATGCATTACATTCAACATAAATCGCACTGGGTGACATACGTCATGTTATTAGCCATAACGTATTTAACAACGCTGTGATTTTTTCGTTCCGAAACAGTTGCAATTTGTGTAATAAGCGCGCGAAAGTTGTGCAATCGTACAAATTGTTACTTTCTTGCATTACGCTTTGCAATAAACTTGTTCTGTGATTGTTTTACTCTTTAACATAGTGTTATCGAGTATGGTCAATTAGTGAGTCCAAATGTTACCAAAAAGGCAAGACTGGATACAGATTTCAACCTGTGCATAAAATGCCAGCAAGCAGA
Source organism: Conchocele bisecta (assembly GCA_029237695.1). Classification (NCBI taxonomy): domain Eukaryota; kingdom Metazoa; phylum Mollusca; class Bivalvia; order Lucinida; family Thyasiridae; genus Conchocele; species Conchocele bisecta. The sequence goes on from CM055276.1 coordinate 38,539,643, forward strand.
TAGCAGACCACTTGTAACAAACCCATCATTTGAAGCTTACTCAAGGTTTCTTTCATTTATTCATCAGCTTGGTGAGTACGGAGATGGACACTTTCCGGATATCAGCCGAAGGCTCATTAACCTCACTGCAACAGAATTGAAGGCAAACAATGCTTCATGGCACCGCACATGTTACAGTGAGACATGCCACATGCGTTATCTTGACCGTGATAAGACCCGTTTTGAAAAGGCCTGTGGCGATGGAGACAGTCAGAAACTTCGGAAAACTCGTGGTCGCCCATCTACAGTCAACGACATGTGTGTCCAAGATTCGTCTGACCTTGGTACTAGTAGTACTCATTTTACACGATCATTGACAGTTCCATGCCAGAAACACCTTTGTTTTTTCTGTCAGGAGGATATTCCTGACAAGGGTGTTCACGAGGTAACGACTTCCAACGCAGGTGAGCAGTTGCGTGAAGCTGTTTATAAGAGTAATAATGCCAAAGGGAATGTTCAGCTCAATACGGCCATCTCCGTTGCAGATGCTTGTGTCATTGATATCAAGTATCATTTGACATGCTGGGTACAACATATGCAACATGATGCGGCCAAAGCAGACCAGGAAACTCGGAAGAAAAAAACGTTGGTATTATTGCTTCCGATGTTGAGTTTATCAGCCTCGTCAGAGGTCTGTCAGCAATGTAACTGTCGTTATGTCAGTATGGGCGATCTGCGAACAACGTACAATTGCATTCTCCACACGAATGGCATTCGCAAGTTACAGCGTGAGCGTGATCGACATCTGAAGGAAAAATTGATCTCTCATATAGACGGTCTTCAGTTCATGAGACCAAAACGCCGCAACGAGCCCGACCGAGTGTTTTCCACAGCTGTCCGCGACACTGCTATGGAATATTTCACAGCACAAAACAAAGAATCTAATGTGCGCAAATTGTTTGAGAGTGCCTCAATATTGAGGAAAGCTATAGCCGATCAGACCAAACACCCATGGGTGTTTGATGGGTCGGTGTACACCAGTGATGCAGAACAGCATGTTCCAAATGTTCTGTATTCATGCATTAGATGGATATTACAGGGACCAGCTGAAAATCTTCAAACTGAAGTACGTTCAGCTACAGTACATAAATATGTGCTAGCAGTCAGCCAAACTATCATGTACATGTACAAGTCACAGCTACAAGTCGTTTACAAGCCAAAGCATGCAGACACACTATTCCGACATCGCTTAGAATGGCCCAAGTTACTTGGTGTCGGTATCGCGGTACACCAAGCAACAAGAAGCGAAAAGCTTGGTGAACTGTTACATGGCGTTGGTGTCTGTGTTGAATACAATCGGATAATAAGGTTGGAAACACAGTTAGCGAGCTCCGTTATAGAGGCTACCATGACACAAGGAGCCTACTTGCCATAAGCAATGTGCAAAGGAACATTTATCTTCTTTGCCGTGGGGACACCAGTGACCTTAATGAAGACACGCCTGATGGGAAAAGAACACTTCATGCAACTGCCACGGCACTTTATCAATGCCGAAATGGTGACACAGATCATGGCAATACAAGCCAACTCCGGTTGCATGGTAAGGCCAGAGACCGTTCCTTGAAGTGTGTCAGTTCTCCACCCTTTGTCTCTTGTTATGCACCAAACACACAGTCAACACAATCCCCCAAGTGTTGGTTTTACAGCTGGGTCAAGCAAACATGTCATTGAACCATTTCAAAAACAGGATACAGCTTGGTTTTTGTCCCGTACTATTATCAGCACAGACGAAGTTGACGACAGCCAACCGGTGGACACATTGATAGGTGTATCAGGTGGTCTTCAACCAACTGAGATACCACAGGCAAAAACCATTGATGATTCTGTGCACTCAGACGAAAAGACGTCAAAAGAGTCATCGGTCAAGACGATCAAAAAACACAACATTCCCACATGGATTGATTACAACTTGCTCCTATCAGAAGAGAAAGCCCTGACAGAAGTTGCTGCATTGCCGCTACTAGCAGCACCGGCCCATGAATGGCAAACATTGATAACAGTGTTAAAACAGGCGCAAGACACAAACTGTGTACTTTGCACGAAAGGCACTCAGTCATTTCGAAAGAAATGAAAATATATTCGTTGTTACATCGAAACAGGATGTGTTCTCAAACCGACTTGACGTTAGTCATCTTCGCAGCTGCCAAGAAGAGGCAGACATAAGAGTCATACTGCACAGTCTGAATGCAGTAAACAGGGGTCCCACGGAACTATACATACAGTCAACTGACACAGATGTATTCGTACTTGCAATTCGGCGGTACCCCCAGCTCTGCAAACGTACTGGCATTGGAAGTAACAGGCGTGTAATCCAACTACAGCCGATAGTAAAATAACTGGGTGGTGCAACGGCTGCTGCATTGCCAGGCTTCCATGCGTTCACAGGTAGCGATAACTGTGGAAGATTTGCAGGAAAATGTAAATTCAGTTGTTGGCAAGCATTAAATAAATGTTCCGAAGATGTTATTTCTGCGTTTACATCTTTAGGCGCAGAGAGAGATTTGACGCACATAACAGAGGAAGGCATCGATGCATTTGTATGTCAGCTGTATGAGTCTGGAACCGACATACATACTGTTGGTGATCTGAGATGGAAACTCTTTACAAAGAGGCAGTTAGAAGGTCAAAAGTTGCCGCCAACACGAGGTGCCTTGAAACATGCAATTGCTCGAGCACATTACCAGGCTATGGTGTGGTATCAGGACACGGTACCAGAGCGACTTATTCCACCTGCTACAGAGTACGGATGGAAAGAAGAGGGTGGTCTATTCATACCCATTCCAACATTAGAGCCTCCTGCTCCCTCTTCGCTAACACAGCTGATGTGGGAATAAAAAAAACAGATGCCTGTCACACTGCTCATGCATATCACAAAAAATGAATTGCTCAGAGATGTGCCTATGTGGAGCGGATGACGAGCTCTGCAGCAATGTGAGCAGTTGTGTTCTCGGGATCAGCGATGATGAAGAAGACGGTGATCCTTCAGTTTAAAAACAGAAGTGACCATAAAACATACCTGATTCTAGTAACTTGAACATACAAACAAATGTATCAGTGTAGAAAGAACGTGACCTTGACATTGGGCATAGCGGGAATGGGTTGATGGTGGATTTGTCACAGCATGATAGAGGACTATCAGAGAAGCACATGTCAAATATCAAGACGCTCCGTGAGAGGAAACAGAAGTGATAACAAAATATCATCACGTCAACAACGAACTGCGGACGCCGGACGGACAAAGCGGCGACTATATGCTCCCCCATTGTTTTCTCCGAGCATAAAATAAATAGTCACAAGAAGAAAGACATGTACTAGGCATATATTGTAATCGTTGGTATAGGAGTAGGTTTATGTAAATATATATTCGGAATGTTAAGAACATCATTTTTGTGAAGTTAGACCTATTTGCTTTTTTGTTAGTTTTTTTTTAAGATTTTTTTTATTTTGTTTTCATACATAGTAACCGATGAATACATATGAGCCGCGCCGTGCGAAAACCGGGCTTAATGACAACATTTTCAGTTTTTACTTTTTCGCGTATTCTGAATTGTACATCTTTTAAAAGCCATATGCCGCCAAAATTATCAAAGTATCCCAATTATGTTTCATTTTAGAAGTAGTTTTATGACGCAAGGTAAAAACTTATATGACGTTTTAGATCAATGACGTCGAAATTACGACGTTTTTATCAACGGCGTATACAAGGGGTGTTGATCCGGACAAGTCATATACTTTGTGACAAAACACGACGTCGGGCAGATGTGTTAGCGTGATAGCGTGATAACTTTCGCCGTGTGTCTTTCTTGAGGATCGCATTGCCATCACCTGATATCCATTATTATGCAGTCAAGTGATAAGCTGATGATTTGATACTACAAATCGTACGAAAAGCAAGTTTATGACCATCAAATTTCAAATTAATTTGAAGAATTTTCGAAAACTCCACCGACCTCACTGTGTGTTTTGTGCATTATGTATTGCTTATACACAAACAATCAAGAAGCTGCAATGAAATCATTGATTCTGAATCTATTATAGAGATGTTGATGCATTTGTTTTGCCAAATTCAATACAAACACCGGATATGTATGTAATTACATAGCTGCGTGTCTACCTGCGTGATAAAATAAGTGGCATTAAATGGCATATCGTTCGCTAAGTACTGGATAGAATTGTTCAAAAGTCTCAATTTACTAATATCGTTTGCATACACTAGGTTCTTCATATTTAAGATTATTTATGAATCAAAGTGCAGTGTAAGCGAAAACTTCGCTGATATGTAACCAGTTAAATTATGCGTTCACCATTTTGAATTCATAAGGACAAACGACGAAAAAGAGTGACAATGTCAAAGAACGACAGTTAGGCGACAATGTACAATGCCTGAAGCATTTCTAAGTCATTGATGCTGCGAGAAAGTGTGCAAGTATCCTTGCTATAATATTTTGTCACGACACCATGGCCATAACGTCAAACATGTATTCACGTTCAGTGACGACACAAGTACGTGACGTCAAGTCATGACGTCATACTATGTGTACTGAGGTACAAGGCATCGCGTCTCATATTAGTGAAAGTTTCAGTAAGTTTAAATTTTCCGTTTTCTGTTCACACTTAATGTTAAACGACACCAGTAAACGTAAATGGGAGGGCAAAATGTGAACTTTTACGGCGACGTTAGACAATTTGAATCGTCGTTTTTCCGACATCGTTTATCGCTTTCCATAACGTTGTCATTAATCCCGGTTTTCGTATGGCGCGGCCCATGTGTATTTGTGATAGTTTGTGGAATAATTGTCAGTCACGGTCCCGCGTTGGGCGCCAAATATCACGGCGAGAAAAATGCACACCTGACCCGGGGATCGCACTTGGGAAATTTTATTTACCGTACCATCACTCGACCTACTGAGCTAACCGGGTACAGATACACGCTTCCTCTCCATAGTGAGTGACGTACCGTGACATACAGCAGGCCATATTATATTAGACATACTGTTGGCGAATATGTGCACATTAAGAAGACTAACGGGATCCTATGTTTTATTACAAAGTACATGATATCTTATTCTGTAATATAAGGTCTGTACGTTTTGCTTGAAATGTGCATGCACAATTGACGACGGACCGGTTTCACTGACAAAGAGGGACTGACAAAGAGGTCCCAATGCACTTGATAATGCCATTAATTGGGCTGCCTATGGTTTTATGGTGGCATGCCCGTCCCAGCTCGGGTTCATATTGGGCATAATCTATGTGTCAAGCAATGAAACAACAATGATGATTCTGTTACATGTTCCCGTTATCGCTTAGACCCCATATAACTATCAGGGTCTACACTGCCCGCCATTCAGTCTGGAACATTTGAATCAGGAGCTCCACAAGCCACACATTTCATGTGGGGGTGTGCAGTTGGGGGTAATTAGACACATTGTCATATCTGCAGTCTACATAATGTATAATATCCTAAGTCCTAATTTCTTACTTCAGCACATATGTGTACCTAGTTAACAATAGGAACCATGCGATGTTTCCAACCAGTATAGACCCAGATCAGCATGCACTTTCGCAGTCTGACCAGGATATCTACTGTTCTACATAGTCAACGTGAATGTGATATAGCAGAATACGCCTCCACTAGCCCCAGAGCTGGGGCACTTTTATTTACAATGTTGAGCCCGAAAGGTTTGAGGGGTGATTCTTATGTAAAATTTTGTGCTCAATTCGAAAATCCATTTCTTACAAACCTCAGGTGGGCCGTTTTCTGGCAAATCCAAGATGGCCGCCAACATTCCGCTAAAATTATATACCTCAAAAACGACTCTCTAAAATTAAATGTACCTGCTATATTCCCATCCAACTTGCGTTAATTTACAATGGCGTACTCCTCGCCGCACTCGGCAGCTACTCGCTGAGATAGCCGTAATGTTTCGGCTACCACATCTAGACGTGTTGGTGGCATGTTTAGGTTTTCCATGTACGCAATTATTTTCTTAGGTAGATGATCTTCTGTAATTAAGCAATTCCACCCTGTCCACATTGGTATATTTTCCTTCAGTACAACATTCATCAACCAGAATCTGTCACGCCATTCGACGTGTTGCAGATTCATGGGATTAGGATGCTTTCTCTCTTTGTACTCAAATAATGACATTTTTGGCTTCTTTCGATATGGTTCAATGCTTCTGCTTTCAACATCCAGGTTCTCCTTTTGACAGTGGGTGTTTGTGTCTGCGTGTTAGACGGTTCGATTACGTCTGCCCTTTCGAACTGTTCATTCTCGCTCATTACATTTCGATAGCATATGCCTACTGTATCGTGTAATGTTCCGCCACCTGAAAGTGTCTCTGTGTTCTCCTCATAATTGTCCCATGCTAAACTAGTAAACAATCCGCCAATCTTATTCATACCGTCTGGAGTTGTCTGATGGCGCCCAACTATTTCAGATGCCAGCTGTGTTTCTATGGTCTCAACTGTGTGATAACTATCATCCACATTTAAATTATGTATGCAACCCATATGACCTTCATGTTCAATGCAAGGCCAAATTGCGTGAATTGTTGTGTTACATATGGTTACTGTGTTCAGGCGGTGGCCGGGGGTATACGTGAGCTCACTTGCTATCTAGTTGTTTCACTCTTTACGTGTGTCATTAATATACACGAATGTCATTTAAATTGTATTACCTGGTACAATTATTGGCATTAGTTTCCCTTAGTTGTACGACATATTTTAGCGGCGGGCGGCGGGCGGCGGGCGGCACTAAAGGTTAGAAGACACCAAATGGTGCGAAACCGCCCAGGGTGTATGCAAAAGTAGTCCGGTATAAAAAAATAGTGCGAGTGTTTTGAGGTCACAGACACCGTTTGCTTGCAAATCTTGATCCATTACTACCCAGTTTCACTTGAGGAACATTTTGGGGTGCCTTCAACACCAGTTTTCAGCATATTTGTAGCATTTAAAAGAAAACACTGACCCTGTTGGTCACTTGATGTTAAACGGAGTTTCCGTGGCCAAAAAATGTACACAATATTGGAGGATATGACAAGGTTGGATTTTTCTTTCTTAGGAGTAAGTGAACCTATTGTTTAGTTCATGCAGAACCAGTACAGACTGGCTGCAGGTCATGTACAAGTGGGTCCCACAGCATCCATACGAATAGTGAAAGTAGAGAGACTGGCCTTATTGGATGGCATTCGGTTAAATTATATAGTAAAACTATTTGGTGGTGTCTAACCTATAAGGTGTGCCTAGGCCCTATGTGAGATATGTTTGTTTGTAGAATTTGAAGTTGGAAGTTTATGTTTCTTGTAGCTATGTCTCTGGGAACATAATTTTAAAGTTACTGCGACAAGAATAATCGAGCGGATCTCCGCGATGCAACATATTTGTTCTTTTTGTATCTCAGACGGACAGTTATCGGCTTCAAAATCTTCTAAAATCTTGATTTCTCAGCTTTATTTAGTGAAATATAATAAACCAGTGTATGCAAATTACCTGTAGGTGATTGGGCTTGGAATGTGACAGAAATATACACCGAAACAGTGATTATAGTGTGTTTTTATTTTTTTTTCATTTTTTTTCATTGATATTGGCTTGCTGATGGACAATTAAGAAGTTATGGAAAGTGGCGCGACATCGCGACGCTGTTCCAAAATTTGCCAAAAATTAGGCGTAAGTGTATTGTTTTCGCATATCGGTATAGTACCAAGACACTAGTACTCAGAAAACATTGTTATTCCTTTCCTCCTGTGTTATAAAGCAAATTTCTTGACTGACCGTTCCAAGCCAGTACCCTTTTGTCTGTCGACCATTCCAGAGTGGCATACATGTTGGTATAGTTTCAGTGATGAGTCTGTATATGTAGAATGGTTAGCTATAACACTATTTAGGGTAATGTTATGTGATTTTATGGAGATTTGTGCTTTTAATTCATCATCTATTAAAATTCTCCATAGTTCTGTAGTAGCTCAAATTAAGGCAGAATGTGGACAGTCACATGGTGGAGTTACACAGCTGCTGTGTGACAACCATTTGAGATATTTGCTCCAAACTTGGTACTGTATCCAGGAATAGAAGCTACTTTTTGAATAGTGAATATTGTAGAATGATTTGTAGTGGGACTGGTACACTTATAAGGTGTGCCTAGGCCCTATGTGAGATATGTTTGTTTGTAGAATTTGAAGTTGGAAGTTTATGTTTCTTGTAGCTATGTCTCTGGGAACATAATTTAAAGTTACTGCGACAAGAATAATCGAGCGGACTCCGCGATGCAACATATTTGTTCTTTTTGTATCTCAGACGGACAGTTATCGGCTTCAAAATCTTCTAAAATCTTGATTTCTCAGCTTTATTTAGTGAAATATAATAAACCAGTGTATGCAAATTACCTGTAGGTGATTGGGCTTGGAATGTGACAGAAATATACACCGAAACAGTGATTATAGTGTGTTTTCATTTTTTTTCATTGATATTGGCTTGCTGATGGACAATTAAGAAGTTATGGAAAGTGGCGCGACATCGCGACGCTGTTCCAAAATTTGCCAAAATTAGGCGTAAGTGTATTGTTTTCGCATATCGGTATAGTACCAAGACACTAGTACTCAGAAAACATTGTTATTCCTTTCCTCCTGTGTTATAAAGCAAATTTCTTGACTGACCGTTCCAAGCCAGTACCCTTTTGTCTGTCGACCATTCCAGAGTGGCATACATGTTTGGTATAGTTTTTTCAGTGATGAGTCTGTATATGTAGAATGGTTAGCTATAACACTATTTAGGGTAATGTTATGTGATTTTATGGAGATTTGTGCTTTTAATTCATCATCTATTAAAATTCTCCATAGTTCTGTAGTAGCTCAAATTAAGGCAGAATGTGGACAGTCACATGGTGGAGTTACACAGCTGCTGTGTGACAACCATTTGAGATATTTGCTCCAAACTTGGTACTGTATCCAGGAATAGAAGCTACTTTTTGAATAGTGAATATTGTAGAATGATTTGTAGTGGGACTGGTACACTTATAGGTTAGAAGACACCAAATGGTGCGAAACCGCCCAGGGTGTATGCAAAAGTAGTCCGGTATAAAAAAATAGTGCGAGTGTTTTGAGGTCACAGACACCGTTTGCTTGCAAATCTTGATCCATTACTACCCAGTTTCACTTGAGGAACATTTTGGGGTGCCTTCAACACCAGTTTTCAGCATATTTGTAGCATTTAAAAGAAAACACTGACCCTGTTGGTCACTTGATGTAAACGGAGTTTCCGTGGCCAAAAAATGTACACAATATTGGAGGATATGACAAGGTTGGATTTTTCTTTCTTAGGAGTAAGTGAACCTATTGTTTAGTTCATGCAGAACCAGTACAGACTGGCTGCAGGTCATGTACAAGTGGGTCCCACAGCATCCATACGAATAGTGAAAGTAGGAGAGACTGGCCTTATTGGATGGCATTCGGTTAAATTATATAGTAAAACTATTTGGTGGTGTCTAACCTAAAACTGAATAAAACTCCTGTCCAATTACCTGTTGTATACTGAATCTAACTTTAAATGAAACTGAGATATCTACTTCGTCATGTTCTATTTAAATGGAGAACAAACATTTGCTTTTTTTGAAGGCCCGAACCCACTATCAATGGGGATCTAGACGTCGGCACTAACCACTGGACTACGAAGCACATATGAAAATAGGTATGATGCGTACATTAGAATAATGTTTTTACTTACCGTGTCTGTATTGTGTTTTAAATATCGACCGTTTGTTTATAAACAATGGCCAGTTTATCATCTGTGGACTATAGGTTGTATACAGTAACGGAGAAATAGACATAAACACAAAAACTCAACGTTGAAAATGTCTAAGTCATTTACGCGCAAAAAAATAAGCCAATGTAAAAAAATGGTCGCATGTTGGATAGTTGTATGTTGTGGGCAACACTCAAAAGTTTGGTGGTCATATATTGTACAGTAACCAGGTAACATATAAATGAACTTAAACAGGAAAACTTAACGTTGAAAATGACTAAGTCAATAATGCGGAAAAAAATAGGTAACAATAACAAAAGTCACATTTTGGATAATTGTATGTGGTGTGTACAGTAACAAAGAAATGGACATAAACACGAACACGTAACATTGTACACGCCGCCCGCACGCCGTCATTCGCCCGCCCGGCTTTCACCAATCCAATAGCCGGGATTAAAACACACGGCTAAAAATGGCCACCAATTATCATAATTTGTCCCATTAAGAGTTAACGTATTTTAATGCTGACCAAATGGCATATCCGATATTTAACTTGGTTTGCTGGTGTGTGGGTGGTGGTAAAAGTCAGATCTGAATACCTAAATTTGGAAGAATAAATAATATTCAGCACTGAACTTAGAATACCCCGACCTAACCTCAGGGCCATACCACATTTATCCGCCTTCCCAAAAGTAACAAGATTAGCACTAATCTTAATATTGTTCAGACCGTGTACGACAGCATTCCTGCTGAGACGCTTTTGTGGAGCCTTTGTTATATTTTGTGTTATTTTCCTATTTATTGTAGTTATTGTTTTGGTGGGGACCGTACACCGCTGATTGTGGAGTGCATTCATTTTATGGCCATGTTGTAGACTCTGTAGCCACCGTTGTACACGTGCCATAGATGCTATGGATGTATTGCTACTGTTATGTTTGCCCTTGCTCGTTGGCCCCCTCATGGTTAATTACTCTATTTTATATCCATTACACGTGAACGTTATTTAAATCCACGCGAATATGAGACATCAAACCAGATATTGAGTATCATTCGGCTTGAAGTACTCATTCAGACATCATCGTCGGGATGCATACTAATTTAAAACGTAGAACAAACTATTATCTTGCACACAGGAAAGATACCGCTGAGTTGCGCACTTTATACACACTGAACTGGTACAAATCATTGTTTATATAAATGGCACATATGATATGCCATTGGTTCGCACCGAGTATGAAACTGACTTTATCACAGTATTGGGACCAGCTCACTCGGTGTTCACTAAATCGACAGTACACATGATGTTATCCGTATTTAACTTGTGAGGCACATGTAATGGTTAAAGCCATATAGTCAGCTAATAATGTGTTACTTTGAACTTACTAACGTACATACGAAGCTATATGCTATTATTATATATGAAAAAGTGATAATAGTCAGGTTGCAGCTTTATTAAAATCTGCTGCTTTCCTCAAAATACTTTCTAGAATAGAGATTTACATTACACGAGAGGTTATGCTGAATGTATGAAAAGACAGGGTAAACCTTTAGGTTACTCATTTGTTCGCCGTAAGACCGGGTTTCTTTATACCAACAACGCTTACTTTTTTGTGTACCAGTTTAATGAAATTGTACTGCCTGTCACCGGGTCTAAGGTCTCATATCGGTTGAATAGCTTCTTATCTCTTATTTCACACGTAAGCGTGTGGTAGCAGACATGCAAACTCAAAACTGAAAGATCATACATATATAGACGTAAAGATTATGGTACACTATATGTACATGCTTAGTATGTGACACGCGCCAATACTATTTGCATTATGAAAGCGATGCGTGTATGCTCGTTACATATTTTATTGTAGGCAACTCTCAATTCAGGTTAAATTTTCCAACATATATACAATGTGAAATATAGCTATTTCCAGAAAACGCATTCCGGTGGCAATTGTCTTAATATATCAAATGTAATGTAACCTCTATGTTTGCTGATTGTTATTTATGAAATAATATAGAACAGTACAACGTAGATTTAAATTTCCACAAGGCATATTTAAGCGCAGCTAGTTTAGAGAGAGAGAGAGAGAGAGAGAGAGAGAGAGAGAGAGAGAGAGAGATCGCACAACTGTCCCATCTTGCAAGTATATATTACAAGGGCATCTACACATATGTTTACGACGGCTAAATAAAACGACTTGTAATATGATGAATGTTTCAATCGTGAACACACCTGGCTTATTTGTATCCACAGTATTGTGCATGTGTGCTATATTGTGAGTTATATCATTTCATCTTCATCAGATGTATTCACTGTGAAGAAATTAAATACATGTAGCCAACAAAATATAGCATGCGGATCCAGTTTTAATATACATCGATAGTCAAAAACAATATTTTCATAATTTTGGCGGCCATTTTGAAGATATAGAAGAGATATTTAAGTTAGAAGACTTCCCCCAGACACAGTACTCAAAATGCGGGTGAATACGTGCCTTGTAGTACAATGTTCTGTGTTCTATTGATATGAACGGTTTTATTTTCGAAATAAGCCATATATACGATGCTATCTTCTTGCAGACATTACTAAATTGGTCCCACCATCGACTATGGGGCATAATGTGATATTTACCGGCAAATTAAATCAATTTTGGGAAGGTTCTCTGGCTGGAAACATTTCTTATCGGTTTTAGAACCACATGTAACATCTTCTAATTGGCCATAAAATCACAGACAACTGTGTCCAAGAAATATACAGGTGGCTCCCAGTGGCTCCCAGTCTGGTGCGTGGAGAAATAATATAATATAATTACATATAATGCAACCGAATGTTCGAGTTCTGTTACGGTAACGTGCGCTGTGAAAGCATCTTATTAGCAGCGGGAGTTTCTTCTTACTTCTACCTGTCTAACAAACTTTTTTTTCAACAGGTCAATTACTTTTTGTAATATATGTTGAAATCTAATTTGTTACATGACTTGCACACTATACATGTATATTCGCACAGTAAACATGGACATTATGTCGTTTGCTGTCTTAAATTTTGTCTATTTCGCGTATAATTTTTGACTGTTCAGTTCAGGACCCAACAATTTAAATTAGATACATTCCGTAAGTAAAAACATCATGGAATGAATCTAATTAGTTCACGCATGCGCAAGACCGTTTCCGGCAATTAAAAAAAATTCAATGATATTTCTACTTACGGAATGAATCTAATTTAAATTGTTGGGTCCTTAAAAACACCCAATAATTAGGTGTGTATATATATATAAAGTACAGTGTTGTTAAACTATATATTATAGATAATATTTCTTCATTTATTTGATGGCATTCCATAAACTATTGATTGTATTATTGTACCGGAAAAAGCACACTATTTTTATAACATGGGGAGCAAAAAAACGAAAAGTGGGAATTTTGAAAATGTCTCCGAAACCTAATGAAATAGTTTGGAACGTATGAAGTAATATACGAAGAAAACGTATATACTAACCCTTAGAATGTTGGGAACGAAACTTGTAATCTACGGTTATTTTATCTTCTTTCTCAATAAAAACATAGTTTGACAGCATTATAATGTGATGTCAAACCATGTTTCTGATGATGCAAATGGTATGTGTATGCAATAAATAAACAGCAGACGACAAACTTTAATTCAGTTTGTTAAAGGTTAACGCAATAATGTGGCAAGCGTAAATTGCAGTCTGTTGTTGTAACCGGAGTTAATGTGCTTCTTCAGATTGTAGACCGGCTGGGCATCTCATAATGGTCATTATCAACATGATCAAGGCTATAACTTTTAATTTGGCACTTGTATTAATATAACTTTGTTTCTCAGAATGCTGAACTCGCATGCAACGAACGAATCTGAATTCGTGTTTTACGCCTCAGCAACGTATTTCTTACTTAATAGTACACATTAACAAGTATTAAAATAATATATAATTGCAGACTGTTGTCAGGTAGACATCCAATGCATGTGAATTGTTTTAATTAAACATATAATACGTACTATGATTATGTTTGTAATGGAAATATTCATCACATGAAAATGACAAATGTTGTTTGCGAAATGTTGCAAATGGGTCACATATGAGTTGTTGTAAATGTAAATGCTTGCATTTTTTAAGACGGCACTGGTTCAAGGACTTTGCATGTCGGGACCGACTTTTTAAGTCCCCATCCGATTTGACTAGGCGATGCTGGCATCCCTCATTCGGCAATTTCATATTCTGACATGGGCCATTCTGCGTGCTTGCATGCGTCATTCGGCGGAATTCATATAGTCATATACGCATCCCAGGAAGCTTTAAGCAGAATGACACATGGCAGAATATGGCATGTAACAATGTGAAATAGCCAATCGAGGTATACAATATGCAATGTAATAATGCAAAATGGAGTTGTCATTAAGCAGTATTGTATAGCCAAGATGCAGGATGACATGTAACAATGTGAAATAGCCAACCCGCCAACCCCACATCACATACTTTATACAAACCCTGTAAATCAGTCGGCCGCACGACCCCACCCACCATGCCCCATCTTGTGTTTAACTGACATCCTATTAGAGTTCATTGTGTGTTAAGTAAATGCGTATTTATTCTGTGAAGTTATGCATTTACTCGTACATACAATGATGGAGAAAAGTGACAATTATATTTAAATTAAGTCAAAGTTGACTTTAAAGTAAATCAGAATTAAATCTACGTATAGGTCAAATTCGTTATAATACTATTTTGTCCTGATAGCTGGATTTTACTTATAATTAAATATTAAGTAAATGCGTCTTTATTCTGTGGAGTATCGCATTTACTCGTACATACAATGATGGAGAAAAGTGAGAATTATATCTGAATTAAGTCAACGTTGGCGTTAAAGTAAATCAGAATTAAATATACGTAAAGGTCAAATTCGTCGTAATATTATTTTACCTGATAGCTGAATTTTACTTATAATTAAATACTAAGTAAATGGGCATTTATTCTGTGAAGTATTGCATTTACTCGTACATACAATGATGGAGAAAAGTGACAATTCTATCTAATTTAAGTCAACGTTGACTTTAAAGTAAATCAGAATTAAATCTACGTAAAGGTCAAATTCGTCGTAATATTATTTTACCTGATAGCTGGATTTTACTTATAATTAAATATTAAGTAAATGCGCATTTATTCTGTGAAGTATTGAATTTACTCGTACAAACAATGATGGAGAAGAGTGACAATTATATCTAATTTAAGTCAACGTTGACTTTAAAGTAAATCAGAATTAAATCTACGTAAAAGTCAAATTCGTCGTAATACTATTTTTACCTGATAGTTGGGCTTTACTTATACTTAAATGTTATGTATTTATACAATGATTCAATGTTCTATGATATTTACTGGTATGATTAATGTTGAAAAATAATACCAATTAAACACGATGTAAATGTAGCACATATGTTTTACTTTAAAGTAAATGTCACACTTTTTGGATGAAATTCCAAATATAATGGAATCACGTATTCGCAATAATATGTGAACTTTGTTTTAAATTAAATGTGAAGGTAAACTTGCATCTTCGTCTTTAAGTAGAGTTGAAGTTTACGGAATTTGATTAAACGCATGTTTTCATGCAGTGTATAGTCTAAGGAAAGACAAATGCATAATAATTGCTCATTTCGCAAGGTTGGAGCCCCTGACTGGCAACGTAGAGTAGATTTGTTACTGTCTGTTTCACGAAACCTGCCCAAATTTTACGGCCATATAAACAATGCAAAAACTTATTTTTTTCGATAATATTAAATTTTAACAAAATTTAACAATGAGACTTCTTTTTATTTCGTGAAATTTAGTAAAATAATCATTTTTATTACGAAAAATTGATTGGAATTTAACATGGGTAAAAGGAGGTGGAGGAGCTGGTGGAGGAGTCCAAACATGAGATTTTGGAAATTGACCCAGAAACATGGCTTCAAATAGCTTGGAAATGATCTAAGAAAACATAAGTTGAATTTTGAAAGTTTTGAAAAATTCTCAAAATAAAAAAGGCTCGTTCTTAAATTTTGATAAAATATAATATTGTTGAAAAAAAAAAGATTTTGCATTTTTTATATAGCCGTAAGATTTGGCAGGTTTCGTGAAACAGACAGTTGGGTTGGGGCCCCTAGCTAACAAAATAAAGCCAAATGCACAATCATTCCTGAAACTGGGGTTTGTGGCCTTTAGCTAACAAAATGGATTGTCGTGTTTGTAACCATCAGTGTAAGGAAATAATTCCTCAAATCAGGGCTTCGGGGCGCTTAGCTAACAAAATATATAATTGTGTTTGTAACCAGCATAGTCTCAGGAAAGTCAAATGCACAATAATTCTTCCAAATGTGGCCTGTGGCCCTTAATGGACATGTTCGACGGTTATGTTTGTAACCAGCGTAGTCAAAGGCAAGTCAAAATGCACCATCGTTCCTCAAGTCTGGGGCTTGGGGCCCTTAGTTGACAATACAGATTAGTGTGTTTGCATCCAGCGTAGTCAATGGCAAGCCAAAAGGACACTACTCACTCACAATAGGGTTTTGGGCATACGTATCATAACCAAAATCAGTTACAGTTTAACGCTACTGAGAGAATGTATATCACAAGGTTCCTTTCTTCAGACATGGCCACATATTGTCAGCGCACTTTTATCATGTTTATCATTTACAGTCGTCGACCACCCTGAACGAGCTACAGGACATCACGGAGTGGGAAACCTACTACCAATGTATCGCGGCGCCCGCGGGCGTCGCCTTCTGCGCCGCCCTCGTGATTGTGCCCCCGCATCTCATCAAGGACCGCAGTCGCCACGTCGACTGTATCACGGTCCTCAAGCTGCTGGACATCTCATTCTGCAGTGGCGGCATCCTCTTATTAACACTCATCATCTACTTCATATATTATCTAGGTAAATCAGACACGTCCAACATCTGCTTAATATATTACCTAGGTAATCAGATACGTCGAACATCTCTACTTCATATATTATCTAGGTAAGCAGATACGTCCAACCTACTTCATATATTAATTAGGTAATCACTACTTCATATATTAGCTAGGTAACCACTACTTCATACAGTATCTACTGTCTGTTCCACATTTTGCTGCCGACATTTGGCTATTAAACATATTAAATCTAAATTAATATTTAAATGTCAATACTTTTTCATCAATAACAAGAAAGTCACCCTCCATTATTTTTTTTATTTGATGAAGGAGGAGGGGGCTGACCAGGAGGGTCGAACAGTTTTGGAAATTGACTCCGAAACATGGCGAGATCGCTTGGAAATGAAGTAAATCAGAAAATAAAAGTTAGATTTTGAAAATCGATCGACAAATAAAAATAAATATTTAAAAAATCTATTTATAGCCCCCGTGTTAAATTCCCGTAGGAAAAACTTTTTTTTTCGCAATAAAATCAATGGAATTTCATCAAATTAATTTTTTGGGGGAGGGAGACTTTCTTTTTTTTGATGAAAAAGTATACTTACATTTAAATATTTTTTAGATTTAATGTGTTTAATAGCCAAAAGTTCGTCGGCAGAAAAACGTGGAACATACAGTAGGTAACTTCTGCTTCATCTATTATCTAAGTAATCACTATTTCATACATCATCTAGGCAACCACTATTTCATATAGTATATAGGTAATTACTGCTTCATATACAATCTAGGTAACCATAACTTCATATACTATATAGGTAACCACAACTTCGTATATTATCTAGGTAACCACTATTTCATATACAATCTAGGTAACCATAACTTCATATACTATATAGGTAACCACTACTTCATATACTATATAGGTAACCACTGCTTCATATACTATATAGGTAATTACTACTTCATATACTATATAGGTAACCACAACTTCATATACTATATAGGTGATTACTACTTCATAAGTATCTAGGTAATCAGTACTTTATATAGTTATTAACTAGGTAACCAGTACACAATATATTAGCAAGATCACCACTACTTCATATATTATCTAGGTAACACCTGCTTCATATATTATCTAGGTAACCACTACTTCATATATAATCAAGGAAACGTCTGTTTCATATATTATCTAAGTACTCACTACTTCATATATTATCGAGGTAACCACTACATCATATACTATCTAGGTTAACACTATTTCATACACATCGTATTATCTAGGTAATCGCTACTTCATATATTATCTAGGTAATCACTACTTTATATATTATCTAGGTAACCACTATTTCATATAGTATCTAGGTAACCACAACTTCATATATTATCTAGGTAACCACAACTCCATATATTATCTAGGTAACCACAACTTCATATACTATCTAGGTAACCACAACTTCATATATTATCTAGGTAATCACCACTGCATAAGTGTCTAGGTAACCACTACTTTATATAGTTATTAACTAGGTAACCAGTACACAATATATTAGCAAGGTCACCACTACTTCCTATATTATCTAGGTAAAAACTGATTCATATATTACATAACTAACCGCTACTTCATATATTATCTAGGTAACACCTGCTTCATATATTATCTAGGTAACCACTACATCATATACTATCTAGGTTACCACTATTTCATACACATCGTATTATCTAGGTAATCACTACTTCATATATTATCTAAGTAATCACTACTTCATATATTATCTAGGTAACCACTAGTTCATATAGTATCTAGGTAGCCACTATACTTCATATATTATCTAAGTCATCAATAGCCGCGGGCAGTAACTCTGCAAAACTAATGTACCGTCTGTAGCATACTATGAACAGTACAGGAAGTTTGCAGACTTACTTTGCATGCCCGTAACTGGGTCATCACTACTTCATATATTATCTCGGTAACCACTACTTCAAATATTATCTAGCTAACTAGTACTTCATATATTATATAGGTAACCACTACGTCGTACAGTATCGAGGTAATCACTACTTCAAATATTAACTACTACTTCATATATTATCTAGGTAATCACTACTACACATATTATTTAGGTAACCACTACTTCATACAGTATCTAGGTAATCAGCTACGTTCAGCGTAGACTTCAAATGTTGTTTAGGTAATCATTTTCTATGTACTCAGATACTGCCATTGTCACCTCATATATTATCTAGGTAATCAGATACTTCCATTGTCACTTCATATGTTATCTAGGTAATCAGATACTTCCATTACCACTTCATATATTATCTAGGTAATCAGATACGTCTATCACCTACTTCATATAGTATCTTGGTAATCAGATACGGCCATTGCCACTTCATATATTATCTAGGTAATCATATCAGATACGTCCATTATCTACTTCATATATTATCTAGCTAATCAGGTACGTCCATTGTCACTTCATATAGTATCTAGGTAAACAGATACGTTCATTGTCTACTTCATATAGTATCTTGGTAATCAGATACGTCCATTGTCACTTCATATATTATCTAGGTAATCAGATACCTACTTCATATGTCATCTAGATCATCAGATACGTCAATTATCTACTTCATATAGTATCTTGGTAATCAGATATGTCCATTGTCTACTTCATATAGGTATCTAGGTAATCAGATACGTCCATTATCTACTTCATGTATTAGCTAGGTAACCAGATACGTCCATTGTCTACTTCATATATTATCTAGGTAAGCAGATACGTCCATTATCACTTCATATATTATCTAGGTAATGAGATACGTCCATTGTCTGCTTCATATATTATCTAGGTAATCAGATACGTACATCACCTACTTTATATATTATCTTGGTAACCAGATACGTCCATTGTCTACTTCATATATTATTTAGGTAGTCAGATACGTTCATTGTCTTCTTCATATACTATCTAGGTAATCAGATACGTCCATTGTCTACTTCATATATTATCTAGGTAACCAGATACGTCCATTGTCACTTAATATGTTATCTAGGTAATCAGATACGTCCATTATCGACTTCATATATTATCTAGGTAATCAGATACGTCCATCACCTACTTCATATGTCATCTAGATCATCAGATACGTCCATTATATACTTCATATATTATCTAGGTAACCAGATAAGTCCATTGTCTATTTCATATATTATCTAGGTAATCAGATACGTCCATTATCTACTTCATATATTATCTAGGTAATCAGATACGTCCACTACCTACTCCATATGTCATGCAGATCATCAGATACGTCCATTATCTACTTCATATATTAGCTAGGTAATCAGATACGTCAATTGTCTGCTTCATATATTATCTAGGTAATGAATTACGTCCATTGTCTACTTTATATATTATCTAGGTAATCAGATACGTCCATCACCTACTTTATATATTATCTAGGTAACCAGATACATCCATTGTCACTTCATATATTATCTAGGTAATCAGATATATCTGTCACTTCATAATATATTATCTCGATAATCAGATACGTCCATTGTCACTTCATATATTATCTAGGTAACAAGATAGTCCATTGTCTACTTCATATAGTATCTAGGTAATCAGATACGTCCATTATCTACTTCATATACTATCTTGGTAATCATATACGTCCATATTCACTTAATATATTATCTAGGTAATCAGATACGTCCATTGTCACTTCATATATTATCTAGATAATCAGATACGTCCATTATCTACTATATATATTAGCTAGATAATCAGATATGTCTATTATCTACTTCATATATTAACTAGGTAATCAGATACGTCCATTTTTACTTCATATATTATCTTGGTAATCAGATACGTCCATTGTCACTTCATATATTATATAGGTAATCAGATACCTACATTGTCTACTTCATATGTCATCTAGATAATCAGATACGTCCATTATCTACTTCATATACTATCTAGGATATCAGATGCGTCCATTGTCTACTTCATATATTATCTAGCTAATCAGATACATCCATTGCCACTTCATATATTATCTAGGTAACCAGATACGTATATTGTCTACTTCATATAGTAGCTAGGCAATCAGATACGTCCATTGTCTACTTCATATATTATCTAGGTAACCAGATACGTCCATTGTCACTTCATATATTATCTAGGTAATCAGATACGTCTGTCACTTCATAATATATTATCTCGATAATCAGATATGTCCATTGTCACTTCAAATAGTATCTAGGTAACCAGATAGTCCATTGTCTACTTCATATAGTATCTAGGTAATCAGATACGTCCATTATCTACTTCATATACTATCTTGGTAATCAGATACGTCCATATTCACTTAATATATTGATCTAGGTAATCAGATACGTCCATTTGTCATTCATATTGTTCTAGTATCGAATTACGTCCCATTGTCTACTTCTTATATTAGATACGTAATCAGATATTTTATTATCTACTTCATATATTAACTAGGTAATCAGATAAGTCCATTTTTACTTATATAGATCTTGGTAAATTTTCAGATACGTCCCATATTCCAACTAGGTAATATATCTAGTTATATCAGAATACGTCCATTGGTCTACTTATATAGGTTATAGATATTTCTACTATAACTTTAAATTAGTCCATTGTACTTCATATATTAGCTAGGTAATCGGATACGTTTATTATCTACTTCATATTATCTAGGTAATCAGATTAGATTATTCATGTTTACTTAGGTATCAGATTATCTTGGTAATCAGATACGTCATTGCCACTCATATATTATATAGGTCATCAGATACCTACATTGTCTACTTCATATGTCATCTAGATAATCAGATACGTCCATTATCTACTTCATATATTATCTAGGATATCAGATGCGTCCATTGTCTACTTCATATATTATCTAGCTAATCAGATACATCCATTGTCACTTCATATATTATCTACGTAACCAGATACGTATATTGTCTACTTCATATAGTAGCTAGGTAATCAGATACGTCCATTGTCTACTTCATATATTATCTAGGTAATCACTACTTTATATATTATCTAGGTAACCACTATTTCATATAGTATCTAGGTAACCACAACTTCATATATTATCTAGGTAACCACAACTCCATATATTATCTAGGTAACCACAACTTCATATACTATCTAGGTAACCACAACTTCGTATATTATCTAGGTAATCACCACTGCATAAGTGTCTGGTAACCACTACTTTATATAGTTATTAACTAGGTAACCAGTACACAATATATTAGCAAGGTCACCACTACTTCCTATATTATCTAGGTAAAAACTGATTCATATATTACATAACTAACCGCTACTTCATATATTATCTAGGTAACACCTGCTTCATATATTATCTAGGTAACCACTACATCATATACTATCTAGGTTACCACTATTTCATACACATCGTATTATCTAGGTAATCACTACTTCATATATTATCTAAGTAATCACTACTTCATATATTATCTAGGTAACCACTAGTTCATATAGTATCTAGGTAGCCACTATACTTCATATATTATCTAAGTCATCAATAGCCGCGGGCACTAACTCTGCAAAACTAATGTACCGTCTGTAGCATACTATGAACAGTACAGGAGTTTTGCAGACTTACTTTGCATGCCCGTAACTGGGTCATCACTACCTCATATATTATCTCGGTAACCATTACTTCAAATATTATCTAGCTAACTAGTACTTCATATATTATATAGGTAACCACTACGTCGTACAGTATCGAGGTAATCACTACTTCAAATATTAACTACTACTTCATATATTATCTAGGTAATCACTACTACACATATTATTTAGGTAACCACTACTTCATACAGTATCTAGGTAATCAGCTACGTTCAGCGTAGACTTCAAATGTTGTTTAGGTAATCATTTTCTATGTACTCAGATACTGCCATTGTCACCTCATATATTATCTAGGTAATCAGGTACTTCCATTGTCACTTCATATGTTATCTAGGTAATCAGATACTTCCATTACCACTTCATATATTATCTAGGTAATCAGATACGTCTATCACCTACTTCATATAGTATCTTGGTAATCAGATACGGCCATTGCCACTTCATATATTATCTAGGTAATCATATCAGATACGTCCATTATCTACTTCATATATTATCTAGCTAATCAGGTACGTCCATTGTCACTTCATATAGTATCTAGGTAAACAGATACGTTCATTGTCTACTTCATATAGTATCTTGGTAATCAGATACGTCCATTGTCACTTCATATATTATCTAGGTAATCAGATATGTCTGTCACTTCATAATATATTATCTCGATAATCAGATACGTCCATTGTCACTTCATATATTATCTAGGTAACAAGATAGTCCATTGTCTACTTCATATAGTATCTAGGTAATCAGATACGTCCATTATCTACTTCATATACTATCTTGGTAATCAGATACGTCCATATTCACTTAATATATTATCTAGGTAATCAGATACGTCCCATTGTCATTCATTACTATATATTATCTCCAGATATCAGATACGTCCATTATCTACTTACATATATTAGTCTAGGTAATCAGATGTCTATTATCTACTTCATATAGGTAATAACTATTGTAATCAGATACGTCCATTATTACTTCATATATTATCTTGGTAATCATACTCCATTATCACTTATATTATAGGTAACAGTACCTCATTGTCACTTCATATATCTGATAATCCGATACGTCCATTACTACTCATATATTATAACTAGCTATCAGATTACAATCCATAGTCACTTCATATAGGTAATCATATGTCCATTGTCCACTTCTATATTATATAGGTATCAGATACATATTGTCTACGTTCATATAGTAGCTTATAGCATCAGATACGTCCATTGTCTACTTCATATATTGATCTAGGTAACCAGATTCGTCATGTCACTTCATATTATATCTGAGTATCATATACGTCTTTACACTTCATAATATATTATCTCGATAATCAGATACGTCCATTGTCACTTCAAATATTATCTAGGTAACCAGATAGTCCATTGTCTACTTCATATAGTATCTAGGTAATCAGATACGTCCATTATCTACTTCATATACTATCTTGGTAATCAGATACGTCCATATTCACTTAATATATTATCTAGGTAATCAGATACGCCCATTGTCACTTCATATAGTATCTAGATAATCTGATACGTCCATTGTCTACTTCATATATTAGCTAGGTAATCAGATATGTTTATTATCTACTTCATATATTAACTAGGTAATCAGATACGTCCATTTTTACTTCATATATTATCTTGGTAATCAGATACGTCCATTGCCACTTCATATATTATATAGGTAATCAGATACCTACATTGTCTACTTCATATGTCATCTAGATAATCAGATACGTCCATTATCTACTTGATATATTATCTAGGATATCAGATGCGTCCATTGTCTACTTCATATATTATCTAGCTAATCAGATACATCCATTGCCACTTCATATATTATCTAGGTAACCAGATACGTATATTGTCTACTTCATATAGTAGCTAGGTAATCAGATACGTCCATTGTCTACTTCATATATTATCTAGGTAATCAGATACGTCCATTGTCTACTTCATATATTATCTAGGTAATCAGATACGTCCATTGTCACTTAATATATTATCGTGGTAATCAGATACGTCCATTGTCTACTTCATATATTATCTAGGTAATCTGATACGTCCATTGTCACTTCATATATTATCTAGGTAATCAGATACGTCCATTGTCACTTCATATATTATCTTGGTAACCAGATACGTCCATTGTCTACTTCATACATTATATAGGTAATCAGATACGTCCATTGTCTACTTCATATATTATCTTGGTAATCAGATACGTCCATTGTCACTTCATATATTATATAGGTAATCAGATACGTCCATTGTCTTACTTCATATATTATCTAGGTAATCAGATACGTCCATTGTCACTTCATACATTTTATAGGTAATCAGATACGAAAGTTAACTTGAATATTCGATACGAAAACGCGCATAGTTTTGACACTTCGTGAACTGTACGATACCGAAATCATCTGACAATACGTTTAAATAATATTAATACACAAAATTTCATTCATAATTTATATGTAACTACTTTCCTTACTAGTTATTTCTCAACATTTCTTTGAAAAATAGCGTGCATAATCCTTTCACTTTATCACCGTCGCCATTTTCTTTCCGAGGTACAATATCGGAAATCTGCAAAGTAACCGACCAATGAAATCGATTGACGTATGTGGGGGTTTCCCACTCAGATGTCAGATAGTCTGGCAGCCAAGTGTATAACACGTTCTATGCAGGAGCTTAACTTTATTTTGAATACAATAGTTTTTTTTATTGGCAATTTTGATTGCCCAGATCATAAACATCAAGAATCCGACTGATGGCACTATGTCATCTTTGATCGTTTTGAGAAATTTGCATAAATACAAAATGGCTGCCAAACAGTTATAGATAGTGTGTCATATAGTTGTTTCCACACGAGGTATTAGCATACATTAACAGCATAAAGTGGATTTACTTGACTTATCGAGATAAGTGATCAACATTAAATTTCAATTCACTGTTAAAACATCCAACATGGCCGCCAAACGTAACATGATAGCTTGCATATGACTGCTCCCATTTACACTCCATATGAAAGCAACATGTATACTAATCTTGGATATATTGACATGATAAACGCTTACAGTAAATTTGATACATAACTAGACACATTTGTGAAGAGCGGAAGTCCAAGATGGCCGCCATATATACAGAAATTATCCGATGACGATCATCACAGAGAATATGAATTAAGTATATAATTGCACATGGATGTCATATCGTATAAATTGGAATAAAAGTACTGAAGTTATGTATACTATGAACGTTTTTACTAACTTAGGAATACAATTAGATAACTACCAATAGAAGAAATCATAGATGGCCACCAATTATAAAATTGTTGCCGTATATTGAACAAATTGCATATAAACTAGGATTATAAGTAAATATATCTGCAATATTATATACTTATATGCATGGCAGACGTATATATAAAGGTAAATTACATCGCAATGGCAATCATATCGTGTAATGATTCAAATATTACATTTCAAAGGAAATGAATATATGGATAATGGCGGCTCTAGAGATGCAGTATGCATGGACAACAACTATTACCCAATATTCCCAACATAAAAAATATAAACAAATACACAATCATATTGAAGTGCAGTACACGAAAACATGACAACAAGGATGCCGCTTTGGTATTGTAAAAACATTCCAGTTGGGTGGTTGAACCTGATAAGCCACCATAGAATTTCTCCCGCAAACCTCTCCATCCTACGTGAAAAGGACAGTATTATACAAGGCAATGATGAATAAAAAATTATTAACATATGTATACTGTACAAAAAAAAACATTAATTACACAAACTATATCGGTTTCCGTAATTGAAAGCTAATATTGTAAATATAACTATAAGAAAACAATGATATAATTATGATGACACAAACAATTTAGACAGTTATATTGTTCAGCATTTTCATATTAGTCTATTAAATTGCGTGAATACTGTATGCCTCATATCCATTTGATGGTACCTTGAAATGTGTCACGTTCTATATATGGTTGTGTACCATGTGTATTGCTGTCTGCAGGTACTATACTATTTTTTGTTACCGTGAGTATTTAGTAGTGGCACAACTAGATTGTCTGTCATATAATATCAATTACATTTGTATTAGTTGTGTCCTCCCTATGGTATTTAATATATAGCATCTCCGTGTTCTTTTCGGAATTATTATATTTGTGATTACGGTTGTTTTCTTTGATCCACATTTATGTATACTGACGGCGTCATGTCTTAGTTTTTACATATCATATGCATTCACAGGTGCTGAATTCTGTCATATGTTTAAATAAGTAAAAGCCATTTAATGGCATATAACTACACAATAATTCGACAAAAATAAAGTATTTGTATTGCTTATCTTTGAAATAATACACAGAGAAAATTGGTGTACACACATTACCTCATCATATAAATATGTTGCTCTACATCGGCGATAGTGGTCTGAAAACACAACAATTACTTGCAGCTTACAAAGTAATAAGTGATATTAAAGTGTTGTACATCAACCATCATGTGCATACAGCCGCTTTGTGGAAACTGACTACTTTCACAGAAAGAAAACATGTGGCCAATAATATCAGCTAAGTGGTTGTAGTAAGTCGGTTGAAGGCACGTAATGGTAGCCAGAAACTGGAATAAGCTACTGGATGGCTGTTATTGTACGTAGTCAGCGATTGTGACAGAAATATTATAGGAATGAATGGCCTTTTTGTGGAATTTATCGGGGTATAAACTTGGAAAAGTCGCGGGAATACTGGACGAAGGCCGGAAGGCCTCGTCCAGTATTCCCGCGACTTTTCCAAGTTTATATCCTCCATAAATTACACAAAAAGGCCATTCATTCCTTATAATTCCAGCATTTGAATTAAATTCATCAAGAAAATGTGTTTATTTTCCGTTTTCTTAAGAATTATTTTAACTGCGCCTGACGGTTACGGAAAGTAGTTCGGCGTGGGAGTTTACTGGGATATAAATTTTGGACAGAGACTTGCTATGGACCAATCAAATGTTAGGGAATTGTGTAAATATTTTTGTGCTGGAATTATATAGACGTATCATCCATTTGTACTCGTTAAATTGCTATATTCAGGCACTCAAGTTGTTAATGACGCGACCTTAGAGGAGCCATTTCATGCGATGTTTCACAGTAAATCACATTGAACATTTGACTTTTTGGAGCCAATGATATAAACGACGACATCTGGTATTTTTACAAATTAGGAAGTCCTTGAAGTATATTGTAAAGTACAATATATCTCCCTGCCAACAATAGAAGTATGAATGCTGCTATGGAATGGCAAGACAAGACAAAACAATATCAAAAATATATAATTAACTGAATGCACGATTTTAAATCTCATTATAATATATTTGTATTACTATTGCAATGTACCATACTATATTCATATCCGGCGGCCATATTAGACTTACGTTAGTGCCGATGCTGTCTAATGGTGTATATCAAGGTGTAATTACATAAGCTATTTACTACAAAAGTTAGTTATCAGGTAATATGATATTTGGTGGTCACCTTGGACTAATGCTATTGAAACATGTGTCTAAATACATACCCAATGTATTGGAATAATTATATACATAAATACAATATTGGTATGCAAATTCGCTCTGATATGATTGCAAGTATATAGTGTTTCTTATTTCAAGATACGGTTGCAAGTACATTGTAATATATTCATATATGGCTGCCATCTTGGTCTTGTGTTATATAGATTAGTATATAATTTCACATCAAAGTTAAAAAAACAACAACACGCATTCATTGTTTTAAACACATAATTAAAAACGTATTCTTTGATATGACGAATTAGTGAAAGTATGTAAAATAGTCACACTTGGTGGCCATCTTGGATTTTTTTTATATGCAGTTAAGGAAAAGGAATTGAATTTTAAAGTTGCACAGTTGTGTCAGCACGTTAATACATTCATTATACTCTCTTAGATGGTTTAATTTCCTCCTGGGGATGCAATTATATGGCACGATATATCTTGGTGGCAGACATCTTGAATGTATACAGATTTCTCCAAATGCTCAAGGGTAACAGATTGGCATCAGTCGGATTCTAAAGCTAGAAAGTCTACATAGGCAAAATCAGTAATACAAAACATAAGTTATTCAAAACAAGGTTAAGCCCCAGACTAAAAACAGAATCACGGAAGTTAATTTATTCTGCCGGAAATTCTTCGGCAAAATGGCGACCGTAGCGTTGTAAACTTTGTACACTTTATGTAGTCGGACTTTATACAAGTCACCCATTGTAACTCATACAGGCTATTTAATATAAGTTCTGGTTTTGCACTGCTGGTTTAGCACCATTAGACGCGTATTTAGACAATAATCGACATATTTCAAATCTTGAAATCAAGTCGCTACAGTAGCTAGGTATCTTTGAGGTCTATGGCTGTAACGGTAGTAAAGCCATAGTGCTATGTCTAATTATCTATGTAATCAGATACGTCCATTGTCTACTTCATATATTATCTTGGTAATATGATACGTCCATTGTCTACTTCATATATTATCTTGCTAATCAGATACGTTCATTGTCACTTAATATACTATCTAGGTAATCGGATACGTTCATTGTAACTTCATATGTTCTATAGCTAATCAGATACGTCCATTGTCTACTTCATATATTAGCTTGGTAATCAGATACGTCCATTGTCTACTTCATATATTATCTTGCTAATCAGATACGTCCATTGTCACTTAATATATTATCTAGGTAATCAGATACGTCCATTATCATTTCATATGTTATATAGCTAATCAGATACGTCCATTGTCTACTTCATATATAATCTAGGTAAACTGATACGTCCATTGTCACTTCATATATTATCTAGGTAATCAGATACGTCCATTGTCACTTCATATATTATCTAGGTAATCAGATACGTCCAATGTCTACTTCATATATTATCTAGGTAATCCGATGCGTCCATTGTCACTTCATATAGTATCTAGGTAACCATACACGTCCATTGTCACTTCATATATTATCTAGGTAACGCGATACGTCTATTGTCTACTTCATATATTATCTTGGTAATCTGATACGTCCATTGTCACTTCATATGTTATCTATATATATATATGCATGTAATCACATACGTCCATTGTCTACTTAATATATTATCTATATGTAGGTAATCAGATAGTTCCACTGTCTACTTCATACTATTATATAGGTAACCACTTCATATATTATCTAGATCATCGGTCACTACTTTATATATGTATAGGTAACCCTCATTGCCCACTTATAGAGAATACCAAGCTAGTGTCCTTTAATATTAAGTTTATCAGGCAAGGCTAGTACTTTTTCAGCTCACCGAGTAGAGAAATTCCAAATTTCCCCGAGCGGAATCGTGAACTATGCAGATCCTGATCAGACTGTGCAAAACCCATAAGCCCCATTTATCCAGTCACAATTTAGATTACACTAGTACCTATAGTATATTGTATTTGTTGCACAGTATTTCTTCTATGTTTAAAAACATATACAGTGAACCAGGCCCACAATGATAAAACATGCTCAACTAGTAATTGAATAATTGGGAAAACAAGAGTGTAGCTGCTATATAGAGGCAATTGCTATTCAGAGGTGACCTATAGCACAGGTTCAACTGTATTTCACGATAATCAGCTCATTAGGTTCATAAACGGCATTTATAACCTTGGGCCCTTGTCGTCACATTGCAGGCGAGTCGTTACCCAGCACAACCATGATCGATTGGATGGTGATGCAAGACTTCTCGACGACCCAGATTCTGGTGGCCATCTTTATCCTCGCAGGTGGCGTCACACTCGGCTACCTTCTCTTGGTGTTCTGGCCGCTCAAGAAGAAATTCTACGGTAGTATGTTGTGGATGGGGATTTTGTCCTTGATCCTGGGACTCGTCACGATGCAGATACCAGCGTTCACCAGTAACCACTTGTCATACGTGGCCACGTATATGGCCATATTGGGATTCACACAAGGTAATGTTTTGATTATCAACTGGAAGCAGAAATATATTTTGCATGTGTGATAAAAAAAACAAAAAAACACACTATTTCAACGTTTTGGCTTATCAAGGAAATAGATAAATGTATGTTTAACTAGAAATGGACGCTTGTCGACAAACGCATGTGTATCCCCCTCCCCAGATACACAAGTAGTTTGAAAAAAGGGTGTTCGAGTTATGCTCCGGAGACAAAATCAGTGACGGAAAAAACAAAGGGAGATAACTAAAAAATTAGTGATGCAAGAGTTGTCATTCTTGCGTGACAAACCTTTAGGGTTGTGGTCTATGCATGTGTGAAGTTTCATGAAAATATTCCAAAGGGTGTTCGAGGTATGCTCCGGACACAAAACAACAAAGGGAGATAACTAAGAAATTAACGACGCAAGAGTTGTCATTCTTACGTGCGACACACCTTTGGGTCGTCTTCTATGCATGTGTGAAGTTTACTAAACTAGAAAATGTGTTCATAGAACACGGATGTCCCACATATCGCTTTGATAATAAATGAGGCCAAATTCCAAGTCAAAATTTTCTTTTACCTGAGCGTTAAAGTTTTTGAAGCACCAAGCATGTGACCTTGACCCTGGGCTTGGCGGGGGCAGGACGAACGTGGATTTGGCACAGGGCGGTAGAGAACCATTAGAGCAATGCATATATGAAATATGAAGCTGATCAGTGAAAGAAAACAGAAATTATAAGATATTTACCTGAGCGTTAAAGTTTTTGAAGCACTAAGTATGTGATGATAACCCTGGTCTTGGCGGGGGCGGGACGAACGTGGATTTGGCACAGGGCGGTAGAGGACCATTAGAGCAACGCATATATGAAATATGAAGTTGATCCGTGAATGGAAAGAAAAATTATAAGATATTTACCTGAGCATTAAAGTTTTTGAAGCACCAAGTATGTGACCTTGACCCTGGGATTGGCGGGGGCAGGACGAACGTGGATTTGGCACAGGGCGGTAGAGGACCATTAGAGCAATGCCTATATGAAATATGAAGATGATCCATGAAAGAAAACAGAAATTATAAGATATTTACCCGATCGTTAAAGTTTTTGAAGCACTAAATATGTGACCTTGACCCTGGGCTTGACGAACGTGGATTTGGCACAGGGCGGTAGAGGACCATTAGAGCAACGCGTATATGAAATATGAAGTTGATCCGTGAATGGAAAGAAAAATTATAAGATATTTACCTGAGCGTTAAAGTTTTTGAAGCACCAAGTATGTGACCTTGACCCTAGGATTGGCGGGGCAGGACGAACGTGGATTTGGCACAGGGCGGTAGAGGACCATTAGAGCAATGCGTATATGAAATATGAAGATGATTCATCAAAGAAAACAGAAAGTATAAGATATTTACTCGAGCGTTAACGTTTTTGAAGCACTAAGTATGTGACCTTGACCCTGGGCTTGGCGGGGGCAGGACGAACGTGGATTTGGCACAGGGCGGTAGAGGACCATTAGAGCAATGCGTATATGAAATATGAAGCTGATCCGTGAAAGAAAACAGAAATTATAAGATATTTACCCGAGCGTTAAAGTTTTTGAAGCACCAAGTATGTAACCTTGACCCTGGGCTTGGCGGGGGCAGGACGAACGTGGATTTGGCACAGGGCGGTAGAGGACCATTAGAGCAATGCGTATATGAAATATGAAGCTGATCCGTGAAAGAAAACAGAAATTATAAGATATTAACCCGAGCGTTAAAGTTTTTGAAGCACCAAGTATGTGACCTTGACCCTGGGCTTGGCGGGGGCAGGACGAACGTGGATTTGGCACAGGGCGGTAGTGAACCATCAGAGCAATGTGTATATGAAATATGAAGCAGATCGGTAGAAGGATGAAGAAATTATGAGACATTTACCCAAGTGTTAAATTTTTGTGACGGACGGACGGACGGGAGGACGGACGGGAGGACGGGACGCACGTTCCTACGAATGAATACTTGTTGGGTTTTTACTGTATAAAAAATACCCAACAAGAGTACCCAACACTATCCTAACCCTACCCAATAAGATCCCCGTACGCTTACAACAAGTATCCATTCGTGTGTGCGGACGGACGGACGGACGAACGGACGGACAAGGGTAACACTAAATGCCCCCTCCATCATCGTGGTGGGGCATACAAATATTCCAAAGGGTGTTCGAGTTATGCTCTGGATACAAAATCAGAGCACGAAACAACAAAGGGAGATAAGTAAACAAGAATTCCGCAGAATCAGATGCCTCGCCTTGTCCCGCCTTGACCTCGAGCCTGGGCCCGAAAGCAATTTTCACTGGCCCGAATATATTATACAATTATTGACCAGTGAGCCATAGAATATCAGATTATATTCTATGGCTCACTAGTCAATAATTGTTTTAGTATATGATAATAGTTTGTATATAGCACTTACGACCTTATGCTACTAGACAAAAATTGAAAAAGAATTTGAAAAAAAAATTAAAAATAATAATGCTTGCTACTGGAGCCGAGAATTTTTTTTCAAAGTCCTATATTTATCTACATATATCTGCACAGGTCCACATAATGCCACAATATTTTCAACACAGTTTACGGAAATGTAATATACAAAAAAAATAAAATAAATAATGCTCGCTACTGGAGCCCAGAATTTTTGTTAACAGTCCTATATTTATCTACATATATCTGCACAGGTCCACATACTGCCACAATATTGTCAACACAGTTTACGGAAATGTAATAATGTACCTGTATAAATTACCTGTAATAAGTTAGTGGTCAGTTAAAAAATTGAAAAAAAATGAAAAAAAATGGAAAAAAAAAATGGAGAAAAAAATATAAAAGAATAATGCTCCCTACTGGAGCCCAGAATGTTTTTTAATAGTCCTATATTTATCTACATATCATATATACACAGGTCCACATATTGCCACAATATTTTCAACACAGTTTACGGAAATGTAATATAATCATTTACCTGTATAAATTACCTGTAAGTGGTCAGTGGTCAGTTGCACATGCTAGCACATGCACAGGTGAATAGTCTGTATATAGCACTTACGACCTTATGCTACTACACACAAATTGAAAAATAATTTGAAGAAAAAAAAAAAAATGGAAAAAAAGTTTAAAAATAATAATGCTTGCTACTGGAGCCCAGAATTTTTTTTAACAGTCCTATATTTATCTACATATATCTGCACAGGTCCACATAATGCCACAATATTTTCAACACAGTTTACGGAAATGTAATATCCAATGTAGTAATTTAACTGTATAAATTACCTGTGGTCAAGACTGGACATTTGCACATGCTAGCACATGCAGCACATGGACAGGTGAATGGTTCTCCCAGTCTCTATTGTTCTCTCTACAGGTAAGGTGTACAGAGCACACGAGAAAAGGTGTACAGAGCAGACGAGAAAACTGGTCTTCATGCATTATTGTCCAGTTTGTAGAGTGCGCAAAACAAAAAGGGAGATAACTCAAACATTAGCTACGCAAGAGTTGTCATTCTTGTGCGCGACACACCTCCGGGTCGTGGTCTATGCATGTGTGAAGTTTCATGAAAATATTCCAAAGGGTGGTGGAGTTATGCTCCGGACACGAAATCAGTGCGAGAAACAAACAAGAAACGAGGCAAAGCCACGAAGGCCAGGTTTTTTCCAAGCATGGACACTTGGATAACATAATTATACCCACTTTTTGTAGACTAGATGGCCGTGGCCTGCATGTCGCGCCTTGGGGCGAGGCATGGACACTAAAAAATAGATATAGTAGATGGAAAAACTTTAACGAAAAAACTTTAACCGGACACACGGACGGACGGACGGACGGACGTATGCCAAAATGCCGACGATATCGCGCTTTCCGCAAGCGGGTGCGACAATGATGATAAACACCCATGTGAAGTATGAAGGTAATGGGTGAAGCAGTTGCAGAGATATAGTACACGAAAAAACTTTAACAAATAAATTCAAAGTAATTTGACCTTGACATTGCGAACAGGGGCCGCACGGTTGGGGGTTAGAATGAAAATATGTACGATGATAAACACCCATGTGAAGTTTCAAGGTAATGGGCGAAGCAGTTGCAGAGATATAGTATAATGAAAAAGTTTTAACCAAAAAATTTAACCAGACGTACGTTAAAAAGTTAACGTTGAAAATGGCTAAGTCAATTACGTAGAAATAATAGGTGAAGGTAAAACAATGGTCACATGTTGGATAGTTGTATGTGGTAGGCACCCTTTGGTTATGAAGCTGTGAAAGTTTGGTGGTCCTAGGTGGTACAGTACCAAAGAAATGGACTTAAACACAAAAACTTAACATTGTAAACGGGAAAACTTAACGTTGAAAATGGCTAAGTCGACTGCGCGGAACAAATGGGTCAAGTTAAAATAAAAGTAACATGTTGGATAGTGATATGTGGTGCGCACCCCTTGATTATGAAGCTGTGAAAGTTTGGTGGTCCTAGGTGGTACAGTACCAAAGAAATGGACTTAAACACGAAAACTTAACATTGAAAACGCGAAAACTTAACATTGAAAATGGCTAAGTCGACTGCGCGGAAAAAATGGGTCAAGTTAAAAAAAAAGTAACATGTTGGATAGTGATATGTGGTGGGCACCCCTTGATTCCTTGATTATGAAGCTGTGAAAGTTTGGTGGTCCTAGGTGGTACAGTACCAAAGAAATGGACTTAAACACAAAAACTTAACATTGTAAACGGGAAAACTTAACGTTGAAAATGGCTAAGTCGACTGCGCGGAAAAAATGGGTCAAGTTAAAATAAAAGTAACATGTTGGATAGTGATATGTGGTGCGCACCCCTTGATTATGAAGCTGTGAAAGTTTGGTGGTCCTAGGTGGTACAGTACCAAAGAAATGGACTTAAACACGAAAACTTAACATTGAAAACGCGAAAACTTAACATTGAAAATGGCTAAGTCGACTGCGCGGAAAAAATGGGTCAAGTTAAAAAAAAAGTAACATGTTGGATAGTGATATGTGGTGGGCACCCCTTGATTATGAAGCTGTGAAAGTTTGGTGGTCCTAGGTGGTACAGTACCAAAGAAATGGACTTAAACACAAAAACTTAACATTGTAAACGGGAAAACTTAACGTTGAAAATGGCTAAGTCGACTGCGCGGAAAAAATGGGTCAAGTTAAAATAAAAGTAACATGTTGGATAGTGATGTGTGGTGCGCACCCCTTGATTATGAAGCTGTGAAAGTTTGGTGGTCCTAGGTGGTACAGTACCAAAGAAATGGACTTAAACACGAAAACTTAACATTGAAAACGCGAAAACTTAACATTGAAAATGGCTAAGTGGACTGCGCGGAAAAAATGGGTCAAGTTAAAAAAAAAAGTAACATGTTGGATAGTGATATGTGGTGGGCACCCCTTGATTATGAAGCTGTGAAAGTTTGGTGGTCCTAGGTGGTACAGTACCAAAGAAATGGACTAAAACACGAAAACTTAACATTGATTGTGGACGCCGCCCGCCCGCCCGCCCGCCCGCCCGTCCACCCGCCCGGCTTTCGCCAATCCAATAGCCTGGATTTTTTTTCAAAAAACCTGGCTAAAAATGGAGATAACTAAAAAATTAGCTATGCAAGAGTTGTCATTCTTGTGCGCGACACACCTTCGGGTCGTGGTCTATGCATGTGTGAAGTTTCATGAAAATATTCCAAAGGGTGTTCGAGTTATGCTCCGGACAAGAAGTGTCTGCGGCGGACGCGGACGCGGCGCGCTGTCAAATCCATAGTATCCCCCGACGGAGTCCGGGTCTGGGGGATACAATGATGCTTAATAAACACCAAACCCACTTTACCAACGTTTCGGCCAAAGGTGAAACGTTGGAATATGAGTTTGTGGTTTATTTTTAAATGTTTGGTTAATTTTCATTGTTACATATATATATAGACATAGTAGCGCCACACAAGGTAATTTAATTTTGGTTAGTTTCCATTGATGTTTGTAACTCAAGACCATACTTGGTTAGTTTTTGTTGCTGAATATACAGGTAAAACTGGGTAATACTAATTGAGGGGGGCAAGTGGAAAGGGTGCTAACTCCCTCATGGAGTCAGCCCCCCCCCCCCCTTTTTAATGACATCTTACATTTTTGGCTAATTATAGCCCAGAAATGAAGTTTATGACTGGGGGTGGGGGATATATAGCAGGCCCGTATGCAGGAATATATAGGGGGTGCGTTATCGACGGCGCAAAGGGCCGGAGTTGGTAATAATTTCTTTGTTCAAAGAGTTCAAAGGTCAAATATGCTCATGAGCTTGTTTCCGCCATATAGCTTCAAAACTGACGAATGGATTTTCAAATGATTTGCCACAAATGTTTACTACGAGTATGATAAAGCAGAATCTCATACTGCTAACACTTTGATTTCGACATTACAGTGCTGTTTGAGACGATCCTGCGATGGGTGATACCGATTGCGTTCAGCCGCCAGTACATCCGCTGGGTGGAGGGGCTGCTGGGATTTATGGCAGGTGGCGCCACCATAGTCAACAACTTCTCCACAGGTAACACAGTTTACATAGTTATGAGGCACGCATGTGATTTTGTACGAAAGAACATGTGCGATATCCATCTTGCCAAAAATATTTGATTTTTTTTCTTCGCAACAAAAATAAATATTTGATGGAATTTCATTAATTTAAAAAAATTGGGAAGGGTGGCTTATTTGTTATTGATGAAAATTTACTTACATTTAAATATTTTTCAGATTTAATAGGCAAAATTTGTGGGCAGAAAAAACGTGGAACCACACAGGTCAGATTGGACAGGAACAGATGTATGGGGGGGGGGGGGAGTACTGTACGCTGAGCACTGAAATTACAATTAAAACTTTCAGCACTAAAATACAGTGTCCTGATCTGCTGCCAGGCACCCTTACTACATCAGGGGCCCGTTTCACTAAACTTCTTACGACTAAAATGTTCGTAAGTGCAAATTCAAGATCGTCTGTAAATTTCAATTGATGGATTTACATTTATTGAGCATAGGCTGCATATGCAGCCTATGCTCAATAAATGTAAATCCATTAATTATTTACAAGAAAACATTGTTAATGTGAAATTTACAGACAATAAAATACTGCACTTACGAACATTTGTCGTACAAAGTTTAGTGAAACGGCTCCCAGATCACTTGGCCCCAGGTGTGACTCCCAGTAAGATTCACCGTTAAGTTATGAATCGTTCTAGATGGATCCATCCTATCTTCCCTGTTCATATCATCATGAATATGTCATTGAATTTCCTGCAGACATAATTCGAATGAAATTCCAAGACATATTTATAAAGAGAAATAATAAAAATACTGATAGTCGGGGGTCTGATCGCCATTGTAGTAATTTTCATTCAGCTTTAACCCTAAAAAGGCGTGAACCAAACTTTTTTTTTTTTTTTTTTTTATACTTAGTTTTCCAACAAATTACAGCACGTGTTAAAACATGTTTTAATGTGATAAAATAGAAAACAAACAGCCGACGACAAAAAATAATTTTTAATGTAATGGTCAATGAATATTGTCGTCTGCTGTTATTTTTTCAACTTATTTTTCTAACAAATTAGGGGACAACAGACATAAAACCTCACACACACACCGCTCCAAATCGAAAAACAAAGCATGGTTATCCCCATTCTAATGCACCTAGTGTGCTGCCTACTTTATGCAATGTCGTAGCATATCACGAACAGCGATACTTTTTAATACGTCAGCAGGTTGTTGTCGTCAACGATAACCGCCTCACACCAAATTAATTTGAAGAAATGTAACTCCACCAAAGAATATTCCCATTTCAAATTGAGATTAACGGAACTTTTTCTAAGACACGTATACATTAATTCAACTCTAAAGTTTATTTTAACAATTGTATTGCTTTTCTATGTGTAGTTGCAACAGTTAATTGCACATTTCTGCAGTGGGTCGGTGTGATTTTTACAAAGGAAATGCAAACAAGAGACAACATGATTTCACAGGATTTACGCCTAATTCAGGTGATTACCCATCTACAATACAGTTATTATGTATAGTCATGTATGTGCACATTGGAATTTGTAAAGCTATAGGCTGGTACTGGCATATTGAGTTTGCATTTGAGCATTTTAGTAAATTCTTCTGTGTTTGAAGGGCAACCCTGAAGTCATGTTTATCAGTCATTGGTTGATTCTCTTAATTTCCGGTTTGGGTTGTACAGGTCAATATGGCAGAATGGTTAACCGAACATGTACTGAAAATGATTTGGGAAATATTTGGATTCCCCACCGCTGGTTATTGTTTACAAAAGCGCGTAGGGTTACATAAATATGTCAAGTTGTAAAATACAGACTGGTAAAACGGAGATACTAATGCACCGAAAATAGAAATCACGCACCTGATTGGTCAATTGTAATTACAGCCTATTAAATATGAAAAATCACAGCATATAAAATTTCCTTTTTACCAGTCTGTGTTTTACAACTTGACAACTTTATGTAACCTTACACATTTTTGTAAACAATGGCCAGCAGCGGGGGAATACAAATTTGGTACATTTTCTGTTATCCATTCTGCCATCTTGACCTGTAGCCTGCACAACCCAAAGTGGAAAACGGAATCGACCAAGGACTGACTTCGATAGCCGATTTCACCAACATTGCAAAGTATACTTTGAGGGAGTAATCATTTATTTTTCCCGAAATGCATTATTTCATATAGAACTAACGACTGCATATATTTGATGATTAAAAGTATGCAGAATTATTATACTGAATTTATTACATTATCACAGCCAAAATGGCTGTGATAATGTAATAAATTCAGTATAATAAAAATTAATAAATTTACCCTTAAATTGAAAATTTCTCCCTCAAAGTATTTCTCCCTCAATTTTGGTGAAATAGGCTACAGGGTGGTCCTTCAACAAACAAATTCTCAAATACATTTTTGTTGTGTTTGTTTGATGGGGTTTAATGGCCTATCAACAGCTGAGGTCATTTAAGGCCAGGTCAATCGGTTTAATACTAAATACCATATATTACCTGTACAAATGGGGGGAAAATCCCAAAATCAGAACTGAATATTTACAATAGAAAATCTATATATTCAGCCCTGAAATAAGAATAATCCCGATTTGATTCCAGGTCCTTGCCACACCAGAATCGCTCGCCACCCCCCAACCCCCCAAAAAAAGCAGTAAGATCAGTAAAAATCTTATTACATGTACTTTCATATAAATGGGCAATAACCCAATTAAAGTCCAAGGTAACAAAAGAGCCAAAAATAAAAACATACCTGAGGGCCAAACCAGGCAAATCGTGATTCCTATACGGAGGAACCCCTACCGTTAACACGTTCTCCCGACCAACCACCCACCCCAAATATATTACATTACCCCATCCGCCCAAAATACAGAAGAATTTACTAAAATGCTCAAATGTAAACTCAATATGCCAGTACCAGCCTATAACTTTACGAATTCCAATGTGCACATACATACATGTATTGCAGATGGGTAATCATCAGGCGTAAATCCGAGGAAATCCTATCGACACTGTTTATACATTTCCTTTATAAAAATCTCACGAAGCCAATGCAGAAATGTTGTCATTTCTTTAAATGAATAAAAGCAATTAACTGTTGCAACTACACATAGTTAAGCAATACAATTGTTAAAGGTACATGCCCACGCAGTAAGCACAAAATGTTCTTTATAGGAATTAAATAAGTGTATAATTGTGTCACTATTCCACCAGTTATAAAAATTACGAGTGCCCGCTATACAGATACATGTATAATCATTTTATGATTTAGTAATATTTATTTTACTGATACCGGTAGTAACGCGTGGTGGTATCAGGCTATTTTCATATG
Organism: Conchocele bisecta; assembly: GCA_029237695.1. NCBI lineage: Eukaryota > Metazoa > Mollusca > Bivalvia > Lucinida > Thyasiridae > Conchocele > Conchocele bisecta. The sequence continues at coordinate 38,579,939 of CM055276.1, forward strand.
CAAATGAGGCATGGTATTTTTAAATTATTTATACTAATTAAATGAATCACCTGAAAAAATGATCATTGTACATCAAAAAGTAATTACAGAGAAGAAATAGTAATGTCAGTTAACATTTTTAAGGAAACACGGTTATCGCCCCTGATATCAGTGTGAAAATTCATGTGTGATATACAAAGTATAAAAATGCCAATTATATCGTCCTAAACCCGCGAACTGGTTCTACCCAGATTACACAGATTCAAAATTCCCATTAGGCCCAAGTTTTTATTCCACCTTTTGCGGACGGCTTGCAAGTCCATAGAGACAGTGCGGTCGCTAAACGTAAGCAAGCAAGTCCGAAAATGGTTAATTATAGGAATGAACGGTCTTTTTGTGGAATTTATCGGGGTATAAACTTGGATAAGTCGCGGGAATACTGGACGAAGGCCAGAAGGCCTCGTCCAGTATTCCCGCGACTTTTCCAAGTTTATATCCCCGATAAATTCAACAAAAAGGCCATTCATTCCTTATAATTCCAGCATTTTAAATAAATTCATTAAGAAAATGTGTTTATTTTCCGTTTTCTTAAGAATTATTTTAACTGCGCCTGACGGTTACGGAAAGTAGTTCGGCATGGAGTTTACTGGGATATAAATTTTGGACGGAGACTTGCAATGGACCAATCAAATGTTAGGGAATTGTGTAAAAGGGAATTGTGTAAATATCTGTGTGCTGGAATTATGACTGTTCATTTTGCCCGAACAATGTTATATCTAATAACAAATATGCCTCCCTATATTATAACCTGGCACGTGGGCATGTACCTTTAAAATAAACTTTGAATACATGTATTAGAAAAAGTCCTGTTAATCTCAATTTGAAATGGGAGTATTCTTCGGCGGAGTTACATTTCTGCTAATTCATGTGGTGTGAGGTGGTTATCGATGACGACAAAAATCTGCGGACGTATTGAAAAATATCACCGTTCGTGATATGAAACGACGTTGCAGCAAGCAGGGAGCATGTTAGGTGCATTAGAATGCCGTAAAACTGATTCAGACCATAAAACCCCCCACATACCGCTCCAAATCGAAAAACAAAGCATGGTTATCCCCTAATTTTATATTCTGTGATTTTCATATTTTATAGGCTGTAATTTAAATTGACCAATCAGATGCGTGCTTTCTATTTTCGGTGCATTAGAATGATAGGTTTTGGCAGCACATGAGAATTGTTTTGGATGAAATAGAAAATGGAAAATAAACACGAGACGACAAAATTTAGTATTAATGTAATGATCAATGAACAATTCACATTCCAGAGGTACTAGCGAAGGAAGATGGCAGACTAGACAACGTGTTCTACTTCGCCGGTTCCGGCTTCCTTGGCGCGGGTCTGATCGCCATAGTCACCGTCAACATACTGATCTGTTTAAAGATCAAGGATAAAAACTTGGAAAAGGAACCGCCCGTCCTTTCGGAAAAAGCTCTACACGTGGTTGGGCGGGACAGAGAAGAAGAAGAACCGCAGCATTACCACGGGCATCGCTACCGTTAATTGCATCTGGGAGGGAATATGGCCGTGACTGGAGAAACGGGCCTTATGGTATTTCTGGGCAGTGTGGCTCTACATGCATCAGCAAACCGCTGTGGTCTGATAAGGTAGAAGCAAGTCTGTAGCCTATTTCATCAACATTGCAAAGTATACTTTAGTAGCAAAGTATACTTTGAGGGAGAAATTTTCATTTTTTTTTTAAATTTATTAATTTTTATTATACTGAATTTATTACATTATCACAGCCAATTTGGCTGTGATAATGTAATAAATTCAGTATAATAATTCTGCATACTTTTAATCATGAAATATATGCATTTGTTAGTTCTATATGAAATAATGCATTTGAGGAAAAATAAATGATTACTCCCTCAAAGTATACTTTGCTAGTAAAGTATATTTTGCAATGTTGATGAAATGGGCTACTGGTGTTTCACCGACTGAAAAGAGAACAGTGCAGATCCTGACCAGACAGCGATGCTCTGGGTCTACACTGGTCGCAAATGCAGTAAGCCCAATTTCTTCGGTCACATCCACAAATATGGACGGAGATGTGGAATAACCTTATATTTTATTTTTTATACATTTTATGCATCGTTTTCTCATTCTTAGACTTACAAGGGGATGCGTCAAATGTCTTTTAATCATCTACAGTGGATTGTTTGTTTTGTTTGTTTATTGGGGTTTAACAGCCTATCAACAGCTAATTTAATTTAAGGCCGGGTCAATGGGTTTAGTACTAAATCCCATATATTACCTGTACAAATACATGTACAAATGGGGGTGGAGAAAATCTCAATATCAGAACTGAATATTTCTAACAAAAATATATATATATTCAGCCCTGAAATCAGAATAATCCTGATATGATGCCAGGTCCTCGCCACACCAGAATCACGTGGCCCCTTCCCAAAAGCAATAGGATCAGTAATAGTCTCACGGTACTACTTTTATAATGGGCAATAACGCAATTCAACTCCCAGGTAACAAAAGAGCCGAAGATAAAAACGTACCCGAGGGCCAAACCAGGAAAATCGTGATTCCTACAAGGAGGAACCCCTACTGTTAATTTACACCTTCACGTTCGCCCGACCAACCACCAACCATCTACAGTGGAACCTCTCCAAACCGGACACCCTGGAGGGTGTCCGGTTTGGAGATGTTCCACTGTAAATCAGACATATGACCATAAACATCTATAATTTCCCCGAGTGTCCGGTTTAGAGGCGTTCCACTGTACCTAGATGTGAAAAATAACGCGACATATTTTTATACTTTTCATGGTCTGCATAGGGCGCAAACCGCAACCCCAACAGCGGCAGCATCTAGCACTGATTACAGCGACCTGCTCGATTGCGGAGGTTTAAACTTACTTATTTATTTTACACCAATTACTGTTGAAACCAAAGCGAGAGCTCTAATTGCTTTCTGTGGGACAGACAGAGGTATTAATGGTGGTCTACAACTCTGCATGCTGGGATATTTGTGGGCTATAAATAGTTAAATAGCAGACGACAATCTCAGTATATTTTCTATTATTTCTCACTACAAATCGATGGTCTAGTAACATAAGGTCGTAACTGCTATGCTTTAGCTTTAGCATAGCAGTTACGACCTTATGTTACTAGACCATCGAAATGTCCTGAATTGGTCTTGGAATTTCATTAGAATTTAGTCGGTAGGATGCAATTCTGATGAAAATTCCAAGACATATTTACAAGAGAGAAATAAGAAACATACTCGTAATTTGTTGGGTGTTATTTTCACCGCTAGCATGCAAAGAGTTAATGTGAGAGGAAACCTCAGGTTCCAGGAGAAAACCTAGTTGTCCATTGGAAATGATTCTAACGTGTAATTCAGCATTGAAAGGGTTAAAGGTACATGCCCACTCAGAGGGCACAAACTGTTCTTTATAGGAATTAAATAAGTGTATATTTGTGTAACTATTCCACCAGTTCTAAAAATTGCAAGTGCCCGCTATACAGATATAATCATTTAGTAATATTTATTTTACTCATAGTGACGCACGGTGGTATCAGGCCTTTTTCATATGCAAATGAGGCATATTTTTTAATTATTTATACAAATTAAATGCCTCACCTGAAAAAAATAGTATTTTCGACAGATTATAAAGTATGATCATTGCACATCAAAATATAAATACAGAGAATAATTAGTAATGTCCGTTAACATTTTAAGGAAACACGGTTATCGCCCCTGATATCAGTGTGGATATTTACCTCTGATATAAAATGTATAATAATGCCAATCATTATGTGGGGAAATGGTGAATGAATGTTTATTTTGCCAGGAAATGTCTCTGATGATGTCTAAAGAACATTTTGTGCCTACTGAGTGGGCATGTACCTTTAAGGGAAGCATTTTTAAATCCTTCCCATTTGAGACACACCATGCAATTTTGTACCTTCAGACATATGCATAATTACATGAAAATCAAAATAAATAGCAGACGACAACATTTTGTACGGGTTAATATATGTCACGAATAACCAGAAACATTAGCAAGTAATCAGACCTCAGTAGCCTATTTCACCAACATTGCAAAGTATACTTTTCTAGCAAAGTATACTTTTGAGGGAGTAATCATTTATTTTTCCCGAAATGCAATATTTCATACAGAATTAAAGACTGCATATATTTGATGATTAAAAGTATGCAGAATTATTATACTGAATTTATTACATTATCACAGCCATTTTGGCTGTGATAATGTAATAAATTCAGTATAATAAAAATTAATAAATTTATCCTTAAATTGAAAATTTCTCCCTCAAAGTATACTTTGCAATGTTGATGAAATCGGCTACTGACAATATCGGACCTCAAACAATCAACTCATCCGCTTGTATCGGTGAGATATTTTTTATCTGGTGCTAATTTGAAGGGACAATTAAGCATTAAAGGCACTGGGTCTCAGATATGCCGCGAAAGTGATAAACAGAATATAAAAATTGTTTGCTTGTAGATTTGTTTGTTTGTTTGTTTATTAATGTTTACAGCCTATCAGCAGCTAAGGTCCTGTAACGCCGGACAAACGGGTTCGATCCCGTTTTAACCTGCTGCATTGGGGGGAAAATCCCAAAATCAGAACGGAATATTTACATCGAGAAAACAAATATTCAGCCCTGAAACTAGAAATAACCTGACCTGGTGCCAGGTCCATACCACACCAAAGTCATTTGGGTCCTTCCCGTAAAATAGGATTACGAATAATCATAATACTCACATAAGGGGTATAACCAGATTTAACTGTCACATACAAAATGCCAAAGACGTATGTGAGGGCCAAACCAGGTCTCCAGTCGGAATTCCGGTAAAGTTGAACGTCGATCGTTGAAATGCCCGTCGCGTTCTCCCAACCAACCACCCACTGCTTGTAGATTTGTATTTCTGAACCTAATTGTATATAAGTGGCCTGTAACAATTTGGTTTTCAATTATTGGTACATATTTTATGTAAATTTATAATACTAGTGTGTATACATGGTAATGGTATTTCTTTTTCTAAAGTTGGAATAATACTACGGCATCATTTCACAACAAAAATTACTGGTACATGTATAGTGAAAATGCCAAATTATGCCAAGCCAATTATCTCCCCTACTTATCACACTTTCTAATTGCATGTACTTGCGGATGCACCGGCTGATCTGGATGTACACTGGTTGCAAAACCTCTAAGCCCATTTCTCCAGTCACAGCTACATTTATGTTTTAACAATTAAAAGGCAGGAACCAAAATTGTCGTCTGCTGCTGTTTCATATTTTGTATTCTTTCGCAATAAAAACATGATTTGACAGTACATTAGAATCATTTCCATTGGAAATGATTCTAATGTACTGTCAAAACATGTTTTTGATGAGTACTATTAATTAACATAAGCAGGCTCAGCAGATGACAAATTCAGCATTGTATGGGTTAAATCATGTTTTGACAACAAATTCAGCATTGTATGGGTTAAATCATGTTTTGACAACAAATTCAGCATTGTATGGGTTAAATCATGTTTTGACAACAAATTAGAACGAGATACTATTTAATTTCTTCCAGAGAATAAGTAAAATCATGAATATTTTACCACATGCATTCATATAATATAATAATATTGTGGTCAGAGCTCCAGATAAGCTGCATATTTGCTTAAATACCCAATTAAAATTGCCAAAAACCCAATTGAAATCAGAAGTAGCGAGTATCAAAAAGCAATAACAATTTTGTGGTACCTTTATCATGCTGCAGAAAACAATAAACAGACCACAAATATAGCATATTTTTCTTACTTTCCATGAAAACACATCTTGGTATTTCATTAGAATTGTCTCCTTGCCAAGACATGTTTTCATTTCGAAGCAAACTATTCAATAATTGCAGTCTGTTGATGTGTAAACAGTAGTGTGATTTTATTTTACCCAATTACAATTTTGAAATACCCAATTCCTTCAGAAATGATGGAGTGAAAATACTCAATTACTAATTCCTTATCTGGAGCACTGATTGTGGCATTGATAAACTGAACTGAACAAGAAAATACACTTAAACATTGTTATAACACTATGATTGGGGTCCATTGGAAACCATTGCATTGATATGTAATGGTGTTTAACGGCCTGTCAACAGCATCAGTCATTTTAAGCCAGGTTAACGGGGGGTCGAATCCCACATATTACATCATCATATTTATAAGTGAAATCATGTTATGTCCATACTAAACGCATGAAGCTTATAGTAAAACATTTGGGATTTGCTACTTCAGTGCGTTATTGAAGTGTAACTGAAAAACGGTCCATGATCTTAATACACCAGGGCCATTTCACTAAATTAAGCTGGATACATTCTAAGTGGTTATAATGCTTACATCATGCGTATGTACTCGTATACCGCATGTTGCGGTCCGAGATCTTAAAAAATAAAGACATGTTCTGTTCTGTTAAATTGGTCGGAAAATTAACAAATCTCAGTCCATTCCAGTTACTCGGGGTTGAAAGGGTTAATATAACAAACAGTCTTTACCCAGTTGCTCAAAACCTCTGTTAGCTTAACAGACTGTTAAATCCTTAACAATGTTAAGGATTTAACAGTCTGTTAAGCTAACATGTTTTGAGCAACCAGGCCCAGTTAAGCTAACAGAGGAATAGCTTAACGGACTGTTAAATCCTTAACAATGTGCTAAGGATTTAACAGTCTGTTAAGCTAACAGAGGTTTTGAGCAACTGGGCCCAGTTAAGCTAACAGAGGAATAGCTTAACGGACTGTTAAATCCTAAACACTGTTAGCATTTAACAAATAGTTATTAAGCTAACAGAGGTTTTGAGCAACCGGGCCCAGTTAAGCTAACAGAGGAATAGCTTAACGGACTGTTAAATCCTAAACACTGTTAGGATTTAAAAAATAGTTATTAAGCTAACAGAGGTTTTGAGCAACCGGGCCCTGACTGAGTCGATTTTAGATTGTAACTTAGGTTGCAAGGTTTAAATCATGAAACATTCTATACATATTTGTACTTGCATTTATTACCCAGTATATGATTATACAAGTATATGTACGGCAAGGGATAGTAATCATCTTAACACTCTACCAGAGCTCCAGATAAGCAGCGTATTTGCGTAAATACCCAATTAAAATTGCCAAAATCCCAATTGAAATCAGGAGTAACGAGTATCAAAAAGCAATAACAAATTTGTGGTACTTTTATCATGCTACAGTAAACAATAAACAGACCACAGATATAGCATATTTTTCTTATTTTCGATGAAAACACATCTTGGTATTTCATTAGAATTGTCTCCAAGGAGACAATTCCAATGAAATGCCTAGACATGTTTTCATTTCGAAGTAAACTATTGCTGTCTGTTGATGTGTAAACAGTAGTGTGATTTTATTTTACCCAATTAAAATATTGAAATACCCAATTGCTTCAGATATGATGGAGTGAAAGTACTCAATTACTAATTCCTTATCTGGAGCCCTGCTCTAACATTTAGCATATATATATATCAGTGTTAATAATAAAAATGTAATCAAATCTGATTTTGTTTTATTTGGAAGGTCCACTGCATTGTTACTAATGCACGCACATATAATTCCAGCACAAAAATATTTACATAATAACCCTAACATTTGATTGGTCCGTAGCAAGTCTCTGTCCAAAATTTATATCCCAGTAAACTCCCACGCCGAACTACTTTCCGTAACCGTGAGGCGCAGTTGAAATAATTCTTAAGAAAACGGAAAATAAACACATTTTCTTGATTAATTTATTTCAAATGCTGGAATTATAAGGAATGAATGGCCTTTTTGTGGAATTTATCGGGGATATAAACTTGGAAAAGTCGCGGGAATACTGGACGAGGCCTTCCGGCCTTCGTCCAGTATTCCCGCGACTTTTCCAAGTTTATACCCCGATAAATTCCACAAAAAGGCCATTCATTCCGATAATGAACATATACACATACATCGACTAATGCTATATACCCTCCTGTCTCGTTGAGGGGATAATAAGCAGGAGTTGTCATTCTTGCGTTTGACACACCAACGGGTATTCAAATAAATGGACCAGACTCGAGTTTGATTGGTAGGGAGTGAGCACAGCTTAAGTATCGACCAATCAAACATCCTGATTTTGATTCAAGCAGTTTCATTGGCAGAGACTCGACCAATCAAACTTCATGATTGTGAACACGAGATAGGACTACATGCACAGAAAGCCGGCCTCGTCCAGTATTCCCGCGACTTTTCCAAGTTTATATCCCCGATAAATTCCACAAAAAGGCCATTCATTCCGATAATGAACATATACACATACATCGACTAATGCTATATACCCTCCTGTCTCGTTGAGGGGATAATAAGCAGGAGTTGTCATTCTTGCGTTTGACACACCAACGGGTATTCATCAAATAAATGGACCAGACTCGAGTTTGATTGGTAGGGAGTGAGCACAGCTTAAGTATCGACCAATCAAACATCCTGATTTTGATTCAAGCAGTTTCATTGGCAGAGACTCGACCAATCAAACTTCATGATTGTGAACACGAGATAGGACTACATGCACAGAAAGCCGGCCTCGTCCAGTATTCCCGCGACTTTTCCAAGTTTATATCCCCGATAAATTCCACAAAAAGGCCATTCATTCCGATAATGAACATATACACATACATCGACTAATGCTATATACCCTCCTGTCTCGTTGAGGGGATAATAAGCAGGAGTTGTCATTCTTGCGTTTGACACACCAACGGGTATTCAAATAAATGGACCAGACTCGAGTTTGATTGGTAGGGAGTGAGCACAGCTTAAGTATCGACCAATCAAACATCCTGATTTTGATTCAAGCAGTTTCATTGGCAGAGACTCGACCAATCAAACTTCACGATTGTGAACACGAGATAGGACTACATGCACAGAAAGGTATACAGATATAGCAAGCTGTCCGCATCAATACGATATTTTGAACAATACTCTTCAGTAACCAAGAAACCACACTTCCAACATTTCGGCACAAGGTGTTTATCAATGAATAACTGTCTGTTCCACGTTTTGCTGCCGATAAATTTTTGGCCATTAAACACATTAAATCTTAAAAATTGTCAGTAGTTTTTCATCATTAACAAAAAAGTCACACTCCCCAAAAAAAAATATTTGAAGAAATTCCATCAAATATTGATTTTATTGCGAAAAACGATTTTCCTGGGGGCTAAAATAGATTTTTTTTTAATATATTTTTTATTTGTGGACCGATTTTCAATATCTAACTTTTGTTTTCTTATTTACATCATTTCCAAGACATCTAGCCAGGTTTCCATAGTCAATTTCCTCTTTTTCTCCCATGTTAATAATTTTTTTGCTATAAAATCAATATTTGATGCAATTTCATCAAACACATTTTTTTGGGGAGGGCGACTTTTTTGTTATTGGTAAAAAAGTACTTACATTTAATTTTTTTTTTAGATTTAATGTGTTTAATAGCCAAAAGTTGGTCAGCAGCAAAACGTGGAACAGACAGTAGTGTCTAATATATGCTAAGTGGCATCCATTTTAGATTTCACAATGGAACATTGTGAGATCTAAAATTGATGCCACTTCGCGTAGTCGACATTAATTTCTTGATTAATGCCTTGTGCCAAAACGTTGGCAGTGTGGGTTCTTGATTACTGAAGTATTGTATAAATTATAAACACTAGTCCTGAAACCAAAGATTCGGACAAAGCTCAAGGCTTCTTCTTCAATTTTGGAGAACACAAAAACCCCGATAATAACTGAAGAGAATGTTTCGAAACTTCCGATCGTAAACTGGTTTCACTAGTGACGGATGACGTGGACGGGATATGACGAGAACGTACTTTTCGCTTGTCCAGCGGTGTATGGCATTCTGACCCAGAATCTAATAATCTCGTATCATGTCTCTGTACATTCTCCCGAGACAATGGCAATGGCGAATCGTTGAGATTCGCCATTACCATTGTCTCGGGAGAATGCTTTCGTTTCCGTTTATGCCTACCTGAAGTTGTTATTATATTGCTTGGGCTGTTAACGATATGGAACATGTTAAAGTCTGCGAGTCCTGAAATCTGAGGCATGTCATCGGCAGCGCTGACGTCGTTATCACAAGAGCTGTTGGGTGTGGCTGGTGGGTTTCTTTTATGCCTGTTTGGCGTTGTTTGTACATTTTCAAAACCAGTTACTGACTGGAGTAAAACGGGTTTGATGCGATTTGTCGTAAATCTTTGTTCATTATCTCGTTCGGACGCATCACTGTCAACGTTAGCATCCGACATCTCCGTGTTACTTTTCCGTCTGCTTGGGGTTGTGGAGACCTCAGGCCGGGTTGTGGGAGGTTCAAACAGGACACACATACTGAGGTCTGTGTGTCTCACCAGGTCAAGGTCACTATCCATGCCGGACACGTCCTTGGCTACACCACCCTTGTCTGCTGATTCCTCCCCCGCACTGGTTCCTGGCTCATCAGACAAGTGTGTCCCAGCTTCACTATCCGAGACCCGACTCCCATCTTCAGCACTCAACACAGGTTCAGTCTCCTTTGCTTGTTTCCGGTTTAACTCTGGTTCCTGGCTTCGGTCTGAATCCGTGCCAGTCTCTGGTTTCCTGTTGCCACCTGGCTCCCTGTTCAGCACCGGTTCCCCATCTTCATCCATTGATGTCAACTCTGGATTGGTTCCCTCTCTGCTGCCTGGCGACTCGGCAGACTGACCCTCACCTGTCAGCCTCGCCAGCACACTGGCTTCATCCATACCCGGCATTAATGCCATTTTGTTTTTCTTCCTCTGCTTGTATTCTACGACTTCCTTATCCTGTAAATAGAGAATAAGTGTATGTTGTCAGAAATAGGCTTTGTCGAGTTTCTGACAACATAGTCTGATCACAAGCGTGGAATATCTTTGCCACACACCAGTGCATATGATGGGAGACTTTTTCTCGCCCACTTTATAGAAGATATTTGTGAATCTAACTGACCAAGAATAAGACTCAACTTTTTATTCGCTGAATTTTTATATGTCCAATGTGTTCGCCATGCTAATGCCCTTTCAATGGACAGTTTACAAATTATTATCAAAGTACATGTAATATTCAATGTCGTCACCATACAACCCTGGGTGGACTATCCTTGTCCAACACCAATGCCTATGATGGATACTTTTTCTCGCCCCAATATCAAACATATTGCGAATCTCAAAATATTTATCTGACCCTCTGGCCATGTCAACAATGTCGGTGTTGTGGATCGTTTACAAATTATGATCAAATTAATGTCCGATGTCATCGCTATACAGTCCTGGCGACACCAAAATGTACGTCGAATATTGCCGACGTCGTCAAAATTGAAATGACGGCATGACGCTATGACGTATTGAAAACAATGAACATCAATCATATTCATTACTTGACGGGGTAATTGTAAAATTGTAAGACACATTAGCCATAATCTTGCCCTATTAGAAAATGTATCATTGCTAGATGTGAGACAAGCGCGTGTAGGGTGAGACAAGGAGATCTCACATGGGCACGACTATACAGATACCCTTGTCTCGGGGCACCTGTAGCCAATTTCACCAACATTGCAAAGTATACTTAAAGGGAGAAATTTTCAATTTCAGGATAAATTTATTAATTTTTATTATACTGAATTTATTACATTATCACAGCCATTGTGGCTGTGATAATGTAATAAATTAACTATAATAATTCTGCATAGTTTTAATCATCAAATACATGCAATCATTAGGTTCTGTATGAAATAATGCATTTCGGAAAAATCAATGATTACTCCCTCAAAGTATACTTTGCTAGATAAGTATACTTTGCAATGTTGGTGAAATAGGCTACTGATGAGTGAGAATAAGAGTATCCATCATATGCACTGGTGTGGGACAAGGATATTTCACCCGAGTGTCAGAATATGTCGTTGGAAACGAGGCTTTGCCGAGTTTCTGACGACAAATTCTGATCACCAGGATGGAATATCCTTGTCCCACACCAGTGAATATGATGGATACTTTTTCCCGCCCCTTTATATAACATATTTGCGAATCTTAATATATTTATCTGACCCAGAATAAGACTCAACTTTTTATTCTCTGAATTTATGCGACTTTTGACACGCCCAACGGGTTTGCCATATCAACAAATGGGTTAAAACAAAGTTTTCACCCACGAATTGGACGCTAATGCCAGTTCAGTGGATTGTTTACAAATTATTATCAAAGTAATCTTCAATGCCATCACTATCCACCCCTGACAACGCCAAAATGTACGTCGCACATTGCTGACGTCATCCAACTTAAAACGACGTCATAACGCTATGACGTGATAATAAACACGTCAACAACCATTGAAAAACATAAACATCAAACGTATTAATTATTGTATGGTGTAATTGTAAGACATTAGCCATACTATTGCGCTATTAGACAATTTGTCGTTGCTAGATGTGAGACACGCGCATGTAGGGTGAGGCAAGAAAATCTCACATGGGCGTGACTATGTGAATATCCTTGTCTCTGACACCTGGTGGGCGAGAATACCTGGGCCCGGTTGCTGAAAACCTTGGTTAGCTAAACGGACTGTTAAAGCCTTAACTCTTTGCATGCTAGCGGTGAAAATATTGTAATGTACTGGCCTGCTATACAGTGATCACAATGGCATCCGACTATTGGTTCTCGCCGAAGTTCGGTAATTTCCCATTGTAAATATCAATGATATATAACTAGGTCTATTGGATAATATTACATAGTAGCGATCGCTAATTCGATCCAGTTATAATAAGTAGTTTACCTGTAAACTTTCTGCTTCATCTGCATAGAGTGACAATGCAGGAAAGTGACTTAAATGTCGATTTAATTAGAGAATTTCAGCGTGTTTTCTGAGGATATTCCCAACCACTAGTGACCATTGCGCATGCGCTAGATCACTTCCGGAAAATACGTCATATGCCAAAGTTCAGTAGGTCAGCGTTTCTGACACAGCGCAACCTTCACATCTCAGTCCGCCCTAAATAAACCCCAATAGACTCAAATTTAATGTATTATGAACGATGCCGAGATGGCAATTGTGTTCAAAGATGACTATTAGTCGTATTTGTGTTATTTATAAAACAACTTTCATTGAAAATAGTGAACTTAAGGGAACTTATTTCCCACTGTATCCGGAGAAACTGTAAGAATCCCATTGTTGCTATGAGCGCGTAAGGATGATTTCACTATTGCTAGTGTCAACCCTAAGGGTATAAATACCCGCACAGATTCAAATGAGAGGATTCTGGGCACCGGCAGAGCAGAGGACAGTTATATTCAGAGGCTATTCTCTTGATTTCATATATTTATGCACCAAGAAGAATTTATTGTTATATATTATCTGACTTACATTAAGTCACATCTAACTTTGACTAATATAGGTGGGTATTGTTAGGATGAGTGTATTTTTAATTTACACATAGTCGATCCTTGTGGGTTTTTGGGGAAAGTGTGGATTTTTATTAATAACCCTTCCTCCTGTTATCCCAACTACCGTGATTACCCCTATCCTATGATGGCCAGTTATTTGGCTACTAGAACAACAAGTGTCTATTAGAGAGGTGAAGGTTACCTCCCTTGTTGTGAGAATATTAAGATAGGAGGAGTGAGTTCCCCTATGTATCGTAGCTCCCACATCTAAGACTGGAAAGCTGTTTGATGTAGGGAGTTATTTCCCTTAGAACTGTATAGATCCTGATCAGTGATGGAGTATATATAGACTCCTCTCGCAACCTCAGTTAAAGGAGATATTTCCTTGGTTACACATTTAGAGAAACATCATCTCTAGTTGTCTCTGCCTGTCGGTAAATTATTCGAACCACAACAAAGATCCCCTCAGCCCAGAATCATACCATCTATTAGAGAGGGATAGGTCCACACGACCTCGTTTATTATTGATTTGAAATTGTAAACAGTATGGATTGTATGTAAATAAAATATACATGTAGTTATACACCTAATTGTTGTTCCCATCTTACTAGGCCCTTTAAATCAGTCGCGGCCCACGCTACCCAAACCCGTGACAATATCTTGGAATTTCATTAGAATTGCGTCCTCAATTCTAATGAAATTCCAAGGCATATTCACGATATTTACCAACAGAAAAAAGAGAAAATATAAAGAATTATCGTCTAGTACTTTTTAACTATTTATAGCTCACATATTTCTCAGCATGCAAAGAGCTAACACTTTGAGCAACCGGGCTGTTAGTGTCTGTTGATATAATGTTTATTAGGCAATGGCTAGAAAACGCGTAGGAATTCCGAGGCTCGAAGATGAATTACTACCATTACCTGATAAACTTGATACCAAAGACTTATTTACAAGGTTAATGGGGTTGAATCCCATATTTGACCTGTACTGATGGGATTCGGGGGAGGGGGGGGGGAGGGGGGATCAGAAATCAGAACTGAATATTTACTGAATATTTACTGAAACTAGACATTATGTTTGTAACACATGGATATGCCCCCGTGGTATACTGGACTCTGACTGGAGAAACTCTTACAAACTTTTCGACTATTTGACATAAATGTACACGGACGGACGTACGGACTGATGGTGGGACGTACGGACCTCAAGAGCAATGCAATATGTCCCCTTGCAAACGCACAGGGGGCTTAAAAATATAGATTCAGCCCTAAAGTTTGAATAACCCAACTTGGTCCTCACCACACCCCTCACTTACCTCGCTCCCTAAAAGTAATAGGATCAGTACTAATCCACCTACTTTTATAATTGGTATAACCTAACTCAACTCTCAAGTACGCCAAAAATAAAATGTACCTGTGGCCAAACCAGTGATATCGGGATTCCAGTAAGGATGAATCCTATCGGTAAATTTACCCTTCACCTACCCCCACCTGCCACCCACCAAAAGACATTAACCTGGTATTCTATTTATCAGGTAACGTTTATAGAGGATGGGCAATGGGAAGTACGTATACAACAAGAGCTGTAGGAGAACAGCATAGCTCGACTACGAGGGTTGTCGATATACACATGTTGATGACAAACAAGGTGGCCGCGGCCTGCATAAAAACCGTAACCAAGGTTGACTAAAAACCTTAACCAAGGGAGATTAAGTAAGTAATTCAAGGTTAAATGTAGGTCAATGTCAGATATAGGTCAGGGGTTATTGATGTACATCACTAGGAGATGAAGTTTTCCAAGTATGGTTGCTGTAGGCCCAGGAGTATTCCATATACAAGCTTGACTAAAAACCTTAACCAATGGGAAATAACTAAGTAATCCAAGGGTAAAAGTAGGTCAAGGTCAAATATAGGTCAGGGATTATTGATGTACATCACTAGGAGATGAAGTTGTCCAAGTATGGTTGCTGCAGGCCCAGGAGTATTCCATATACAAGCTTGACTACAAAACATTAACCAAGTTTGAGTACAAACCTTAATCAAGGGGAAATAAGTAAGTAATGTAGGTGAAGTTGAAATATAGGTCAGGGTTTATTGATGTACATCCATATGAGAAAAAGTTAATCCAAGTATGGTGTCTGTATGCACAATATTATTCCATCTACAAGCTTGATTAAAAACCTTAACCAAGATTGACTAAAAAACTTAACTAAGGGGAATTAACAAAGTAATTCAAGAGGAAATGTAGGTCAAGGTCAAATATAGATCAGGGGTTATTGATGTACATCCCTATGAGAAAAGGTTGTCCAAGTATGGTGTCTGTATGCACAATAGTATTCCATGTACAAGCTTGACTAAAAACGTTAACCAAGGTTGACTAAAAACTTAACCAAGGGGAATTAACTAAGTAATTCAAGGTTAAATGTAGGTCAAGGTCAAATATAGGTCAGGGGTTGTTGATGTACATCACTAGGATATGAAGTTATCTACAAGCTTGACTAAAAACCTTAACCAAGGGGAATTAACTAAGTAATTCAAGAGGAAATGTAGGTGAAAGACAAATATAGATCAGGGGTTATTGATGTACATCCCTATGAGAAAAGGTTGTCCACGTATGGTGTATGTATGCACAATAGTATTCCATGTACAAGCTTGACTAAAAACCTTGACCAAGGTGGACTAAAAACCTTAACCAAGGGGAATTAACTAAGTAATTCAAGGTTAAATATAGGTCAAGGTCAAATATAGGTCAGGGGTTGTTGATGTACATCACTACGAGATGAAGTTGTCCAAGTATGGTTGGTGTAGGGCCAGAAGTATTCCATCTACAAGCTTGACTAAAAACCGTAACCAAGGGGAATTAACTAAGTAATTCAAGAGGAAATGTAGGTCAAGGTCAAATATAGATCAGGGGTTATTGATGTACATCCCTATGAGAAAAGGTTGTCCAAGTATGGTGTATGTATGCACAATAGTATTCCATGTACAAGCTTGACTGAAAACCGTAACCAAGGTTGACGTAACCAAGGTTGACTAAAAACCTTAACCAAGGGGAATTAACTAAGTAATTCAAGGTTAAATGTAGGTCAAGGTCAAATATAGGTCAGGGGTTGTTGATGTACATCACTAGGAGATGAAGTTGTTAAAGTATGGTGGGTGTAGGGCCAGGAGTATTCCATATACAAGCTTGACTAAAAACCTTATCCAAGGCGTGACGGTGACAACGACGCTGGGGTGACTACATAAGCTCCAACTATTCTTTGAATAGTCGAGCTAAAATGGAAAACTATTGATGGCTTCCAATCCATTGTGTTTCAATGGGAAACGGAAGTACGTATATAATAAGGCTGGTCTATACATACCCTGTCCTTGAGAATATCGTCGATGTCTGGGTCCCGACTCCAGAGTTTCAGTAGTAGACGACTCAGTGCAGAGGTGCTGGGTAGGGCAGACGGCTCATCCATACTCAAGGCTGGGATACAGTGAGACGCTGAGGCTGTTATCACTCCATTCTGTAAAGTTATCAAGTAACATGTTTTATATTGGCCAAATTGATACTTAAGGAATAAAACCATGGGCAGCTGAGTTTACAGTAATATGCAAAACATTTGGACTGTTTAAAATGTGCAAGTTGTGATTTACCATGTCATCAGCAGCCACGATATTCTGGCCATCCTCCAGTGAATGCATACATTTATTTCAGATGTCGTCTGCTACAAGTTTTATAATTCCGGGTCGTGATTTACCTTGAAAATAGCAGCCATGATATTCTGGCCATCCTCCAGTGAATGCATACAGTTGTTACAGATTGACATCTGCTGCAAATTGTATAATCCCAGGTCGTGATTTACCTTGTCATCAGCAGTCACAATATTCCGGCCATCCTCCAGTGAATGCATACATTTGCTACAGATGTCGTCTGCTGCAGAATTCTTTAACCGAGTCGACGGTAAACACAGCGGGCATGATATGTGGAGTGGTCCGTGATTCCGGATCTCTGGAAATAATAAATGGAGAATGCCAGGCTAGTGTATTTTGATACCAAGGCTAGGAAAAACATACAAATTCACCAAGGAATTCTTAGTTTCCGAGCCATGTCTTGATAGTAATGGCCCTGGGTCTCAGATACATACATAGAAAGTGATGAATTTAATTATTTATTTATTTAATGGTGTTTAATGACCTGTCAACAGCTATGGTCATTCTAGTCCAGGTTAACGGGATCGAATCCCATATTTCTCCTGTTGTGATGTAGGGAAACATGAAACAGAATCAGAAAAAATAGTTTAATGGTAGAGTTGTATCTTATTTCTGAACCCAACTGCACAGTCTGGACAAAAAATGGAGACTGGTAAAAAAAACACAAGAAATGCGGATGCCACCTGCAGCATGTTTGAGAAACTGTGACAAATTGGTTAACCGAAAAGTGTGACAGACGGACAGACGGATAGACGGACGTTCTTACAAATGGATACTTATGTGGCTTATCACATATTAAATATTAGCCACATAAAACGATTTTTAGCCACATAAAAGGATTTTTTAGGTGGCTAATTGTAACCAACCCTATCCTTTACTAAGTCCATAACCCTGTGGGGCTAGCCACATAAGTACCCTAATGTGTGCCCGGACGGACGGACGGACGGACGGTCCAAACACTATATGCCACCCGTTTCTTCGAAACCCGGTGGCATAAAAATGTTTATAATACTGAAAAATTTGAAACACTAGCTATTTTTCAGTAGTATAAGCATGTTTTTCAATCCATGGCTACTAAGTTATTTTATTTCAATTAATTACACTCACATCATCGAGACGATTCTCAAGAACTCCCAACTTGCTATTTTTGGTGAAGAACTAAGAAAAAAATACCTCAAATATTTGGTAAAATAACGCATCTTAACTGGAGCTCTGGTCTATATTGGGAACGTCTTTCTAAATTTGGTATAGTATTATCATTTCAGAACAAAAAAAATTCACAATTTTTCCTTTAATACTGGTACAGGTTTTGCGAAAATGCCAAGTTGAATTACCTCCCCTGCTTATCACAGTTTCTGATAGCACATACCACATGTTTTTGGAAATGTGATCAAATAAAATGCTGTTATTGATTGATATATGTCGTGTACTGTGCATGAAGCAAAAACTACATATTGGATTAGCGCTCCAGATAAGGTGCGTATTGGCATATTTTACGTACTTATTTTAGCAGAATACGCATTGATTATCAAGTGGATGTAATGTGAAATGTGAAATGCAGCAATGTGAAAATGCGCATTGATTTTCAAATCGAGTAATGAAATTAATGTAATAAAGTTGAAAATTTACTTAGTTGAGCTGCAAAAAGCAAACAGTGTGTGCTTTTTGCAGCTCAAATAAGTAAAATTTTAAATTTGTTATATTTTTGTATCATTTTGAACAAATATCAGAAAATCAATAACACATTTAACCCTTTCAACACCACAGACCTCTATAGAGACAATGTTTGCAAACAGTGCAGATCCAGATGAGCCGGCTCGTAACGAGCCGTCTCATCAGGATCTCCACTGTTTGTTAATAATTTTAAACGTCGTACAGATTACCCTTTTAGAAGAATGGGATAATTTGAATGAACAAAATTAATGAAATAGCGTGAAACATTGGCATGGAACATCCTATTAAGTTACTTGGTGTTGAAAGGGTTAACATGCACATTGAATTTGAAATCTGGGCGCACAATACTCTTTAGATACAAAACTTAACTGTAGCTATGTTGGATAATGAGACGCAGTCACCTTCGGCATGTGTTTTCCATCACCAGTAGCCCATTTCATCAACCTATCAACACTTGATCAATCAGGACCAGTAGCCCATTTCATCAACCTACCAACACTTGATCAATCAGGACCAGTAGCCCATTTCATCAACCTATCAACACTTGATCAATCAGGACCAGTAGCCCATTTCATCCAACCCTATCAACACATTGATCAATCAGGACCAGTAGCCCATTTATCATAACAACCTATCGGAACACTGATCAATCAGAACAGGTAGCCCATTTCATCAACATTGCAAAGTAAACTTTAGTAGCAAAGTATACTTTGAGGGAGAAATTTTCAATTTTATGATAAATTTATTAATTTTTATTATACTGAATTTATTACATTATCACAGCCAATTTGGCTGTGATAATGTAATACATTCAGTATAATAATTCTGCATACTTTTAATCATGAAATATATGCATTTGTTAGTTCTATATGAAATAATGCATTTCAGGAAAAATAAATGATTACTCCCTCAAAGTATACTTTGCTAGTAAAGTATACTTTGCAATGTTGATGAAATCGGCTACTGAGCAGTGGACTACCCATCAAGCCAGATGAGACATTTGATAATCCTAATTATTGCGAAAAAAACCTTTCAAAACTTTTTTCTAAGTCATTTGACCTTGACCTGGATCACGCACGGATGTCATTGTAGTGAGTCTCCATTCCGTAAGCAGGCACGGCAAAATTTTGTGTTATTTTTCCTAGCTTTTAAATGACGTACATGCAGGCAGTGGCATTATTTGTTTTTTTATTTAAATGTAAAACTTACCTTTTTGAAGCCGATAGCTTTCATAATTTTTGTTTTGAAAACTGTCCACCCATCCCCGAAGGCTTGAAGAAAGACAGACAAAAGAATAAACTGAAAGTGAATGGGTTCCACATACCCTCAATAGGTCATATAGAGATGGGACCACAGTTTAACCCTTCCTACGCTGTCGACAGAAATTGCCGTCTGCTGTTTTTCATTTTTGCTTTAATTCTTAACAAAAAAATGGTTTTGACAGCACATGAGACGATTCTCATGTGCTTTCAAAGCCAGGTTTTTGTCGAGAAATATTGAAAATAAAACATTTCCAGCAGACGACAACATTTAATTGAGCGTAGTAAGGGTTAAAGTCTTATTTGGAAATACTAAGGAAGTATTTTTGACGCCAAAGGTGAGGATTGAACTCACAACCTTAAGTCCAATGCCATATTCCATTATTCATGGCCCAACCCTACAAAAGAATAAGCTAAGATACCTTCCAACACATGTGAGACGTCCTTAAGCACAAATTGTTCAGCGACCACGATGGATTTTGCGGCCTGTTTCTCCAACAGCCCTGCCCACTGCTGAACTACAACAACAACGTCGGGGTGTGGGGTTTGTGTCTCAGCGCCCGCAGAGAATGTTACGTCCTTGTCGGTGGCCCCTTCCTGGTATACCTGGTGGAATATGTCACCGTGGCTATCCACCTGCATGAAACAACAAAAAATGTGTAGTTAATTCCAATGGATACAGTCAATAATCGTTACCTCAAACTTTCTTAACTCTTTGCATGCTAGCGGCGAAAATATCCGCCAAACGAATTAGGAGTGTATGTTTTATTTCTCTCTGTAAATATGTCTTGCAATTTCATTAGAATTGAGTCTCAGGACTCAATTCTAATGAAATTCCAAGACATATTCATGATATTTACGGGGAGAAATACAAGAAAATATGATGAATGTTTGTCCGCTAGTTTTGAACTATTTATAGCCCACAAGTTTCCCAGCATGCAAAGAGTTAAGTCAAACTGCTGATAAAGTTCACACTCGTTACCTCAAACTCTCTTAAGTCAAAGTACTGATAGTCTACATTCGTTAATACCTCAAACTCTCTTAAGTCAAACTATTGATGCAGTCTACATGTGTTACCTCAAACTCTCGTAAGTCAAACTACTGACAACTCGGTCATATTCCTGGTCCCAAGTAGAGGTTTTCTTATATAGCAACTCTTGTTAACTCGAATTTTCTTTTACTCATAAACGTTTTCCTATATCCCCTTCCCTTTGCGTAAACAAGTGTGAACTGTATCTTCTTTTCCATTTTTATTTCTCAACAAAAGTATGTGTTGTCACCATTCATTTAAACCGTCTTGGCCGGATGGTTCAAATGGAGGTCACAATATATACTTCTGATAACAAGTAAAGAAAATATTTAGAATTTTGGATGAGTAAAATTGTATTATCCTCAGAATTCTATATTCCATCTGCGTGTCTGACTTTCAACTAGACAAAGGAACCAGAGACTTGTGATCAGTGCTGACATCGGCCTATGTTAGAACTTAATTGTTGTCGTCTGCTGTTTACTTCTTTTATCTTCCATTTTTCTCATCAAAAGCATGCTCTGCCAGCACTTTAAAATCATTTCCATTGAAAATGATTCTAAAGTGCTGTCAGACCAGGCATTTATTGACGAAGAAAACAAAATATAACAGCAGACGACAATTTTGTTTCCAGCATTCTTGGGGTTAAAGGTACATGCCCACTCAGTAGGCACAAAATGTTCTTTACATCAGAGACATCATCGGAGACATTTTGCTGGCAAAAAAAACATTCATTCACCATTATCCCACGTATTGACTGGCATTATTATACGTTTTATATCAGACGTAAATTTGCACACCGATATCAGGAGCGATAACCGTGTTTCCTTAAAATGTTAACGGACATTACTAATTATTATCTGAATTTATTTTTTGATGTGCAATGATCATACTTTATAATCTGTCGAAACTATTATTTTTTCAATTGACGTATTTAATTAGTATAAATAATTAAAAAAAATAATGCCTCATTTGCATATGAAAATAGCCTGATACCACCGCGCGCTACTACATGTATCAGTAAAATAAATATTACTAAATGATTATATCTGTATAGCGGGCACTGGTAATTTTTAGAACTGGTGGAATAGTGACACAATTGTACAATTATTTAATTCCTATAAAGAACATTTTGGGCCTACTAAGTGGACATGTACCTTTAATACTAGTACTATTAATTAGACATAATTTTAAAGTGCTGTCAGACCATATTTTTATTGAGAAAGAAGACAAAAGATAACAGCAGACGACAATTTTTGTTTCCCCATATTGTAAGGGTTCATTTTTTTTAGTCAAAAATGATTCTAACATGCTAACAACAACAGACGATATTAATTTTTGTTGTCTGCTGTTCATTTTTTATTTTCCGTTTTTCTCCATCAAAAGCATGCTCTGCCAGCACTTTAGAATCAGCTATTGAATTCTAAAGTGCTGTCAGTTATTTTTATAGAGAATGAAAACAAACTGTAACAGCAGACGACAATTTTTGTTTCCTGCATTCTAAGGGTTAATACTGTTAGCTAAAGAATGCCGTTAGACAAAATAGAAAACAACAGCAGACAACAATTTTCTTTTCCCGCTTCCTAAGGGTTAATCCCTTTACCAAGACAACATGGGTACCTGAAACACGGTGAAGCCATCTTGACCTGGGGCCACATCCAGCCCCACCAGGGAGGCATTGAGTCGCTCCCGGAGGGGCCTCGTGCTGATTAGGGACTCCGTAAACTGGGGCCACTCACAGATGTCCCTACAATGTAACATAGACAGGCTTTATATAGTGGTAATGTCAATGTAAATGCATGTATTGGCAATTGTAGGTCAAGGTCAGATGACGGTTAAGATAATGTGCAAGAGTGATGGCTGCATGCCAAATAGCATTGAAACTAGAGCCAGTGAGCAGAGGTTCACGGATACCGCACGCCGCCGCCTCGACAGACTTCGCATGCCGGGGTATAAATATCAGCTGAAACAAAAACTTTAACCAAGGAAAATTACTATGTAAATATGGCAATTGTAGGTCAAGGTCATATGGAGGCCATTTATTTCATAGTGGTTTGCGGTGCACATTACTGGCCCATTATAATGTGCAAGGATGATCAAGAGAAATAACTATGTAAATAGTGTAAGTGTAGGTCAAGTTCAAACAAAGGTCATATGAAGCACAGCGGGTTGCGGTGCACATCACTGGCTCATGATAGTGTGCAAGTATGGTGGCTGTGGGCCTAATACAGGTATTATTGAAGACACAAGCTCAAACAAAAACTTTAACCTTGTGATGGACAGGACGGATGGACAAGGGTAACACTAAATGCCCCCTCCACTATCGTGATGTTGTATAAAAAGTAGGGATGGCAACGAATATTTGACCGAATATTCGAATATCAGTTTGGTATTCGAATGGAAAACTTATTTCAAGGTATTCTTTGGTTTACTTATTTCTCACCGTCGCACATACAGCAATTGATCCCGGCATGTGTCAAAGTTTGTATTGTCCGTTATCGACGATTAATACGGTATCGCGTCAAAGTTTGCTTGTCCCTAATATCGACAATTAATAACACGGTATTGTTTTGACAGCCTGAAGGCTTGCAGGTGTTTAATCCGTACCATAATAAAGTTCAACACTTGACCCGCGCTACACACGTCTATCCTTTCTGAGTAAGACAGGCAAGGAATCGCTAGAGTCTCTCATGGATGAGATTCCGTTGTGCTTACCTGCACGTGACCGCGACACGTGAGCCCACGCCATCGAAGTGCCGGAAACCGGACTTTCTAATGTTTGATTCGCCGGAAAAGGATGACAGTGGCGAACTTCGCACTTATCTCCAGGAACAATGTGATCCAGAAGCCGATCCACTCACGTGGTGGAAACAGAACGAGACTAAGTTCCCGAGAGAGGCCGCTATCGCAAGAAAACTACTCGCAGTACCCGCAACTTCTGTGCCGTCGGAACGCATCTTTTCTACTGCTGGTCTACTACTGACCAAGTTACGAAACCGGCTCTCAGTGATTTAATGGACAAAACAATATTTTTGAACAAGAACAAAGTTAAGCGCGTTTCAGACATAGACAGTGATCAAATTAATTGTGTACATTTCTGGAGAATAAGTGAGAGTTACTGACAAAATAGGGATTATGGGCTGCGCAACCACTGTATACCAAGATCAGACAGCATTCTCACTGTATATGCAGGAGTGTATTAATTGCTTATGAAATCGATTGGTAACACATACCATAAGTTCCATTTCGCCAGTCACAACAACGCATGAACATCAAAAATCAGATATCATTCTCCGAAACCGGGAATTACTATTCAATGTTATTCATGTATTTTGTTATCCTGTACATATTTATTATATGTTTCCTGCCACGTGATTATGGACTAATCCCGATCAGCTAGCAAACACTTTAATCCCGATATGCGTCTGAAATTTCCTTTAATAGAAGCAGAAGCATGGTTTCTCAGTTGATTCGCGAAACATGTAATTCCTGATCAGACTGCGCGGAGGCGCATGCTGGTCTGGAGCTCCACTTTTCCCAAACTCAATACACCCATTATTCTCGTGTCCAGGGCTTCTAAAAATTTCAGAATGCCAATCGGTCCAGAGTCCAGACATAACTGTCGGCCATTGTCGGAACAGAACCCCCCCCCCACCACCCCCACCATAAAAACTTTAATGAAATTTCGAAGTTCAAACAAAGTACTAGAAATAATGGGATAAATGTTGTATTGGGATAAATAAATCGTGTTTATAAACAACAAAAGCGGACAAAATTGTGTATGCACCGGGTCACGTGGTGTGCCTAAATAGCGCAAAGACGGAAAAAATGCGAAACGACAGAGACGAATCGTGATGCCGATTGATTGCAGGTAAATTTTCGGTAGACTAAAATAAATTAACATTTTACAAGTCTGTGTCTCGTTTCGTTTTTTATTTATTCCTCTCTGCCGGGTTGCCAAGCCGGTAAGTTGTCTTTGTGAATAACGACAAAATAGTTTGTTGTGCCATTTCAATAATAATCGAATGACGGACAACATAGAAAAAAAATGTGTCATATACCCAACTCTTAATTCATTGCCAATTATGATAATATCACTGTTCACACCGACTTCAAAATTAATCGGCCTAATTTGGCTAGCTGCAGACACATCAATTTAATTTAATTACGTGATAAACAATTAATTTGTACAATTGAATTAACATTCGGTGTTTCTTTAATCCTCAGATCGAGTTCAAAGTACATCGGCGGTGTGATTTAGGACTTCAATTGATCCCTAATCCCTGATCCCTAATGAGTCACACTTTTAACACGACAGACGTACCTTGTCGTTTATCAAAATGTTTGCGAATTGTAGATCACGTGAGCCGGCTTATCAGGATCTGCGGCATTCCTACGTACATGTACATTTTATATACACAAAAATGACCCCTAATACAGCGTAATGTAACAGTTCCTAACTTAATATGGAATAGCCCGGGCCGATAGTCCGTGTCAGTTACTTGGGGTTAAATATTATGAACACAGATAAACACAGTGCATGGTTTCTTTATTTTAGTTTAACATCATAAATGGCGAGTCTAGGAACTCTAGTATCTTTACGCTGAAGCCAGTCTATTTAAGTCACTAGGCTGCTATACACCTGTACCACACGTGTGTTAAGAAAAATCGATACTAGGAGAAATTGAATACACAGCGAGTTGTTGCACACAGATATAGCCCGCGGATATGTGTCATAAAATGGACATTACTTGGTGGTCAAAAACTGTAAATTTACAAGGTTTATAGCGAAATAGCAGCCGACTGGCAATATTTCTCGGACCGATTTTTAAGACTAGTTTTCAAATCTCAATCGGCCTGAGAGTTAAAAAAACGGTCCAGAACCGGTAATCTGAAAATTTTAGAAGCCCTGCTCGTGTCGGTATACACATTTCATCTTTCCGCTGTGTGATGCGTGACGTCATTTGAGACTTCCAATACACACAAGACACAACGGAAGTTTGACATCACGTATTATTGACACATATTTGAATCGGGCATTACACATGTTAATAAAATAGTTAATTGATTATTATTTGAAGCACGTGGGAACTCAATTCCGTAATAGTGAGGAGATTTAGAGGTTAGGTGGTTCCGAATATTCGAATAGCCAATTGAATATTCGAATACCATTTTTACCATTCGATGCCATCCCTAATAAAAAGTAATAAAATAATTTTTAAAATTTTAAATTTTACACAAAATAATATCATCCAATGCTGAATTTGTAATAAATCTTAAAAATAAACATTTATGACCTGGCCACGACCTTGACTCCTAAAATAAGACATATTACCGTATCTTGGCAACTCGCCAGGGCAGAGACGACATCTGGCACGGGTTATCTCCCCTGCGAGTGAACCTGAACGCGTGAACGTCGGCGGGTGATTGGCTGGCAAGAAACACAGCACTGTCATCGCTGCTTGTGTGGGACAGCTGCTCTAGGACAACCATGTACTGGGGCGGGGCGGTCAACATGTGGTCCCACTGTAGCACCTGGCAAGTACAGGCAGAGGAAAAATGAACCCGACAACCTGCTATAGCAGGGTTTGCAAGCAGTGAAGATCCAGCTGAGCCGGCTTGTAATGACCCGTCCCACAGGATCTGCATTTTTTGCAAGTATTTTTTTATATTTTCACATCCCATTTTTATAAATGGACAAGTCTTAATATCAGTTTGTGACGGTTGGATTGGTTGCAAAATTAACATATGAAAATCCATTACAAATTTCACCTTACGACCACCCCGTTAATATGGCTGCATTTTCAATGAACCGTTTTATTTACTCTTTACTTACTTGGTCGCAGGGTTCGATAAAACGACCACCCCGCTATTCCGTATTACGACCCCTTTTGACTGTCCCGATGTGTCAAAATGTGTTGTTTTAGGGTCCGTAATTACGACCGTGACACCAAAAGATTTGTGTATCTGGAGCATCAATTAGCGAGGCGAGACAATTTTGCGACAATAAACAATTCCAAGACCACTCTTCAGCCAATATTGTTTGCACTAATTGTGGATTAAGAAGTGTTTAATTTGACACAGTACAGCCACAGTATGCCACATTATAAGTTCCTGTCTTTGTAGACTCTTCCTATTGCCAAACATGAACACATCTTAAAGGTACATGCCCACTCCATAGGCACACAATGATCTTTATCGGAATTAAATAAGTGTATATCACTATTCCACCAGTTCTAAACATTACGAGTGCCTGCTGTACATATATAATCATGTACCTGTAACAATTCAAGTGCAGTAATTTTATCGAGTCACTAATGTTTCTAATGATGTTTATATGGGCATTGCTCATATTGGTCTCTATCTACTGTATAATGATGCCTAAAACAAGATAACAATGTCAAAACATCATTGTTTTGTCAGGCCATTAGAAAGGTTTTCACTTTGCACATAGGAATAAATTAATTGCGTTGATATGATCGGCCTATCAATTTGGCTCCAGGTGTTATGACAAATGTTCATGTCACTTAAGAAATTGGTTTCAGGGACATCATCAGAGCTCCAGCTAAGGTGCGTAATTTGGAGGTAAATTTTTTATTTCTTCATCAAAAATGGCAAGTTGGGAGTGCTTTAGAATCGTCTCAATGAGACGATTCTAAAGGACTCCCAACTTGCCATTTTTGATGAAGAATTAACAAAATTTCACCCCAACGTGGTCAAATTCAACACCTTAACTGGAGCTCTGCATCATAATAAGGTTTAATATGTTACCGGATGTCCAGGGAACCTCTGGTCCACCAACACAAGGCTGTAGTCTGTGGCCACAAACTGGTGGAACGGTTGGCCCAGGGTGCCGTGACAAGCCCGGATTCGCTCTTCTGTGTGCAGGAACTTGCTGGGCAGCGCAAACAAGTCCAGCCCTTGGACACTGGGACTCTGTCATGGTAAATCAAGGAAGGCTAGGAAATGTGGAGGAATTGTGAGGCTCGCTGAAGAATTCCTACAGTTTGAGAGCCGAGTCTGACGAACAGAGAATGCATGGCTAGTATCTTTTGATATCATGTTTAACCCTTACTACGCTGAATTAAATGTTGTCGTCTGCTGGAAATGTTTTATTTTCAATATTTCTCGACAAAAACCTGGTTTTGACAGCATATGAGAATCGTCTCCAGTGGAGACGATTCTCATGTGCAGTAAAAACCAGTTTTTTTGTTAAGAATTTAAACCAAAATGAAAAACAGCAGACGGCAATTTCCGTCAACAGCGTAGGAAGGGTTAACAGGAAAAGGTTAGGAAGCATGTAGTAATTCCGAGGCTCGTATTTCTACCATTTCAAAGCAAACCCTGATAATACAAAATACCAGGCAAGGCTGGGAAACATGTAGGAATTGGCATTTCCTACTGTTTCCGAACCGAACTCGATAATTGAGAATATCAGCTTAGTGACTAAATAGCGAACAGTGTAGACACTGGTCTGGGTACAGGTCGCATTGGCCATAAGCCCTATTTCTCCAGTCACAGCCACAAATATTAATAGGACTATGTCTCAGAAGGTGGCTAGGATATTCACTATGTGGCTGTTCGCTTTAAAGATTGCAACTGGCATATAACACAGAAACTTACCATTTTATTTTATCAAATTCAAGAGAGTTTGTCTTTTATTCCACTAATATACTTTCAGCAACTGTTGATAAACAAGCGAGATATTGCAGGGATTCCTCTGGCGATCGCCACTTTAGCAATTGGCGATAAAAAATAACAATTTTCGGAAAAAAATAATAATTTTTTTCTCGAAAATTGTAATTTTGTTATCGCCAGCGGAATCCCTGTACATGTATCACAGTACCAGAGAGCACAATATGTGGACATAATGTTGTTTTTTTTGCTTTTAACTGATTATGCTATACCACCACCTAAGTGGTTTCCATTTGAGACTGTAGTTCAATTAATTTTAATAACAATATTAAATAAACATCACACAATTCTTTCCAAGCAACTCATAGGTAAAGTTTGGTTCAGAATATATTACATCACCACAATGCATTTTTATGACGCAATTAGCAATATATACGCCGTAGCAAAGATAATCGAATGCAACCAAAACAGAAACTTTTCGAGGATATCCAAAATGGCAAAAATGGGAAGCGTCGGAAATAAAAAATATTTCTAAATCCGAATCAGATGGGAAATGAAAAATATTTCTAAATCCGAATCAGATTCCGACTTTTCTGGGTTTGAACTTGCAGATGTATTGCGGGTAGCAGAAATTGTGCATGAATATGATATGATAGTCACCTCATGACCGGGAATTTCCAAATGATTAGGAGAGGGAAGATCATCCCTTTATTGGTGAAAGTGGGATAAAATTGCACACCTGTAATTATCAGGCACCTCATTCTCAGGTAAATGTGTAGGCAGAGTTCCAGATAAGGTGCGTATTTGCGTAAATACCCAATTAAAATTGCCAAAAACCCAATTGAAATCAGAAGTATTGAGTATCAAAAAGCAATGAACAACAGTAGTGTGATTCTATTTTACCCAATTAAAATTTTGAAATACCCAATTGCTTCAGAAATGATGGAGTGACAATACTCAATTACTAATTCCTTATCTGGAGCCATGGTGTAGGTGAAATACATGCATTGCTATGATATCTTCGAAAATGAAAAAGTTATTAATGTTTATATACACCCAGTGCATAATCAGTAACTTTACCTTTTTTATTTGGCAATGGATGGATATATATGCAAGTATATGTGCGGCAGGATAAAGGCTAAATAGTTTTGACTGATTTCGTTCTGACATAACTTTCTGCACATATCTGAGAGCCAGTGCCTTTATGCTGCTTACCCTCAAATCAAACAGCTGTACGGCTGTAAGGTCAGCATGGATTATCTCCCTTGGGTGTGCCCCGAACTGTGCCTGACTCCAACCATCAGACACCTCAAACCGCGGACTGCAGCTAAACACAGGACTTCCTGGACTGGATTAAAAAATCAATATTGGTTAAATACAGATTAAATATAGAAGTTCTGCATACTTTTAATCATCAAATATATGCACTCGTTAGTTCTATATGAAATAATGCACCTCAGGGAAAAATAAATGATTACTCCCTCAAAGTATACTTACGGTAGCTAGATAAGCATACTTTGCCATGTTGGTGAAATAGGTTACTGATATGTGACTTGTGGTTTAATAAAATGCGTTCAGGACTAAATTTAAACACTTTTGGTCTACTTTTAAGATTCTTACGCAGATAAATCACAAAATGTATTACCGGTACCCAATGAAATAAAACATTTGCTTTATTGCATAGCTTTATTCTGCATGCTAGTTTCAATGTATATGGTAAAAATACACACACACACATATATATTATATATATACAGGGATTCGGCTGGCGATCGCCACTTTCGCAATTGGCGATAAAAATAAACAATTTATTTATTTTTATTTTTTTTTCTCTCGAAAATTGTAATTTTTTATCGCCAATTGTTTCATTTTTTTGGAAGTGGCGATTTTTTTATTTTCCCCAGCGAAATAATTTTTTTGATTTTCCCCAGCGAAATACAGTGAAATCGCGATGGCTCGAACTGCCACGGGACCGCACATTTTGTTCCAGTGATCGCATCTTCCGAGCCATCGCATCTTTCGATTTTGTTATATTTGCCGACTGCTGTACCCGTCGGATTTAGGAAATAAACAAAGCACAATAGAATGTATCCATGTTTTAGATGATTATAATATGTATTCACAGATTAGTTAGCATGAGAAATTAAATAAACTGCATGTATTGATAAAACTGTCTTTATTTCAATTATTATCAAAGTCGAAAAGGAGAAAAGGTCCAGTATTCACTATAAATAGCGGCGCACATAATTAATGCAGCAGGTGGTTGTGACGTCACTCGAAACAGTGGTCTTTTCAATGGGCGTTTTTCGTTGTAACTCCTTGGTAGCCTCTCGAATAAAACGGGAGTTAAAACTAAAAACGACCAATGACTTACGACAGACTCTATTAAATACTCCGAGTGGACGAAACCGAGAATATTTAATAAATCGCCGTAGATTACTCGAAAATGTATTGCAAACAGGTTTAATATTTTGGTAGGTAGGGTATCGTGCGTATAGTATCGTGCGTAAAACAAGTGTAAGTATGATCTGTAACACAAACATACGATTTAAATAGTAACTCATTTGGGTTGACACATATTAAATGGTTATTACCAGCAATTATTTAATTGAAAATGATCGCCATCAACAACGTTAACGATCAAATTGCACCACTTTAGGCAATTAACTGCACTTGAAAAGAAATCACATTTCACAGATAGGTAGAGCGCGGCTCGGCCTTTGTTCGTAATAAGTCTGACGCTGACGTGTGAAAATTAGCCAAACACAAACTTCGACATCAATTTCGAGTCATCGTATAGCAAAATAGCGAGAAATGTGTCCGCGGGACTTGACAATTGTTTCGAGCGATCGCACTTTTCGAGCCATCGCATTTCGAGCCATCGCATGTAAAATACATTAAACATATAGGGAAAATTATCGGGACCGCGACGCCATTTCGAGCGAGCCCGACATTACGAGCCATCGCATTTCGAGCCATCGCGATTTCACTGTATATATATATGGACTCTATCAAAGTTAAATCATGAATGTACATTTTTCACGTTAACAAGTGAGCCTTGTAAAAACATATACACATCAGATAACTTTTGAATATTTTCTAAACGCTGTGCACATCTTTTATTCATACCAAATTTAAAAAGCTGTACAATCAGTAGCCTATTTCACCAACATTGCAAAGTAGACTTATCTAGCAAAGTATGCTTTGAGGGAGACATTTTCAATTTAAGGATAAATTTATTAATTTTTATTATACTGAATTTATTACATTATCACAGCCATTTATTTTGGCTGTGATAATGTAATAAATTCAGTATAATAATTCTGCATACTTTTAACCATCAAATATCAAATATGCAGTCGTTAGTTCTATATGAAATAATGTATTTCAGTAAAAACTAGATTGGTCAGTAAGCGAGGCTTACGGAATGCATGGGCCCAGGTACCCCTAAATATGTAAAAAAAAAAAAAATACAAGTGTGTGGGCTTGTGACCTTGACACTGGGCTTAGCGGGGGCAGCACAAACGTGAATTTGTCACAGGGTGGAAGAAATCCATTTGAGCAATGGGTGTGTGAAATGTGAAGCAGATCCGAGCAAGGAAATAGAAGTTATAACCGATTTCTTTGATGGTAAGTTTTGTAAAGAGACCAAGTATGTGACCTTGACCTAGAGATCAGCGGGGATTTGTCACAGCACGATAGTAGAGCCTTAGAGGAATGCATGCATGAAATATTAAGAAATTTCGATGAAATAAATAGGAAGTTATA
Source organism: Conchocele bisecta (assembly GCA_029237695.1). Classification (NCBI taxonomy): domain Eukaryota; kingdom Metazoa; phylum Mollusca; class Bivalvia; order Lucinida; family Thyasiridae; genus Conchocele; species Conchocele bisecta. Next base: position 38,612,456 of record CM055276.1, read on the forward strand.
ACATATTTGTCTGATGTTAAGTTTTGTAAAGAGACTAAGTATATCACCTTGACCTTGGGAATCAGTGGGGGTTGGACGGTCGTAGATTTGTCACAGCATGATAGTACGACCTTAGAGGAATGCACGAGTGAAATATTAAGAATGTTCAATGAAGGAAATAGAAGTTATAACTTATTTCTCTGATGTTAAGTTTTGTAAAGAGACCAAGTATTTGACCTTGACCTTGGGATCAACAGTGGTTGGACGGTCGTGGAGTTGGCACAGCATGGTAGTACACTTACAGGAATGCATGTGTGAAATATTAAGCATTTTAGATGAAGGAAATAGAAGTTATAGATAATAGTAGGTTAGTGCCGTGAATGGGAAAAAATATCTGGCGAGGCTTAGAAAACTGGATGGGTGAGGCTCTGCCGAGCCTATCCGGTTTCCGTGTCGAGCCAGATATTTTTTCCCACTCACTAACCTACTATTCTATTTATCCCGTCAACATTCTAAAACAGCATTTAAATCAACTTAATTTAGTTAATTTAGCCTTCAAAAGCGAGATAAGTTAGAACCGAATTACAACAAACACTCATTGGCGCACAGAACATAGTTCGATAAAGTATGGTTGTAAAATCCGTTAATCAACAGTCATGTCAGTAAATTGATCAATAATTGTTTTAGACTTTAGGAACTTTACACATCGAAATATTTCACGAATAATCTTAAAATGTTACAACGATTTTGTTTCTGTTCTTTTCACCGTTCGTGAATCATGGAAATGAAGAAAAAAAACAAGACGGCAGCTTTACGATTTAATCCTATTTAGAATAGCAACCATCCATCCCGAATTAACCATTAAAACTTGTACTTCAGGCAGGTTCAACAGATAAATGTTCTGTTGATACTTTATATTTTGTCACTGACAATGTGAAATTACAGCTTCTTTTCAACGAAATACACTCTCAAAATTCACCAGACCCATCCATTTCCATTTGGGGCAGATTCTGCAACGATTGCGATCTGTCCAGAATAAAAATCAACAACACAAACACCATTTTATTTCGTTTATTTCCTTACCTGACTGGAATCCCTGGGAGCAGCCATTTTTATTTTAAATGACATAGTAGACTTATTGACGTAAATATAAGTATGACGTCAGTCAAGTCTGAATGACGCACGGAATGATGGGTAGAGAGCAAACACAATTGGAAATTGAGGGTCGTAATGGAAATTTATTTGACATTCAGAAAATGGCATGCACTTAATTTTATTTTCTGGCGATATCGTTTTTATTTGCCAAATTTAACCCTCACACTGTAAACAGTTCCATTTCCATCAGACTATTCAGTCAACTCAATAAGTATACTGGGGAAAGTAGTCACCAACACGAATGACGCGTATGAATTGTGATTAGGTCGTATTGACAGGATATCAAATATGTTTCACAGCACCTTGTTTCACGGCACATAGGCACTGCGTTGACGGGATAAATAACAATATTTTTCTGATGTAAAGTTTTGTAAAGAGACTAAGTATTTTACCTTGAGCTTGGGATCAGCAGGGGCTGGAAGGTTGTGGATTTGGCACAGCATGGTAGTAGAGCCTTACAGGAATGCATGTGTGAAATATTAAGCATTTTAGATGAAGGAAATAGAAGTTATAACAATATTTCTCTGATGTTAAGTTTTGTAGAGACTAAGTATTTGACCTTGACCTTGGGATCAGCGGGGATTGGACGGTCATGGATTTGGCACAGCATGGTAGTAGAAATGTGTGAAATATTAAGCATTTTAGATGAAGGAAATAGAAGTTGTCTCATGTTAAGTTTAGTGACGGACGGACGGACGGACGGACGGACGGACGGACGGACAACCTGACTCCAGGATACCCCCCAACAACTTGTTGCGTGGGGGGGGGGGGGGGGGGGGGGGGGGGGGGGGGGGGGGGGGGGGTATAATAAATGATACATGCAATCATTAGGTTCTGTATGAAATAATGCATTTCGGAAAAATCAATGATTACTCCCTCAAAGTATACTTTGCTACAAAAGTATACTTTGCAATGTTGGTGAAATCAGCAGAGTTCCAGATAAGTTTTGTATCTAAAGAGTATTTATTATACCCCCAGATTTCAAATTCAATGCATATTTTACTTTTACTATTAAAGTAAATTTTCAACTTTATTGTACAGTATTTTCACTACACAATTTGAAAATCAATGCACATTTTCACATTGCTGTGAGTATTTTGTACTCCCACATTTGATAATCAATGCGTATTCTGCTAAAATAAGTGCGTACCCCAATACACACCTTATCTGCTGACATACTGAATGTGACGTTATAACATCATTACAGCAGAAAATGTATCGTTTTGACATTTTAAACAGACATCAGTGTTTTTAATCGTTTAGGTGGTTCATATTCTTGTTTACATTGGATATGCGACAGCTGTAGCCTATTTCATCAACATTGCAAAGTATACTTTAGTAGCAAAGTATACTTTGAGGGAGAAATTTTCATTTTTTTTTTAAATTTATTAATTTTTATTATACTGAATTATATTACATTATCACAGCCATTTAATGGCTGTGATAATGTAATAAATTCAGTATAATAATTCTGCATACTTTTAATCATGAAATATATGCATTTGTTAGTTCTATGTGAAATAATGCATTTCTGGGAAAAAAAATGATTACTCCCTCAAAGTATACTTTGCTAGTAAAGTATACTTTGCAATGTTGATGAAATAGGCTACTGGTGTACTAAAATAGTTCTATAAAGTGAATGTCAATGTTTTATAGACAACTTGTGATCAAAAAGTTTGATCAATTCTATACAGAATATTGGAAACAATTTGTTTTATCTGCTGTTGCTTTATATTTTGCCTTCTTTCTAAACACCAGATGGTCACGGCCCGCATGTCGAGCCCGCCGAGGCATTTCATGGTCTCAGAGTGTATTTATTTGAAGTTTGAAGGGTTGTGGAAATATAAGGTATGTAAACACAAATTTTAAAGTCATTTGACCTTGAACTTGGGCATGTGGGCCGCATGGGTGGGCTATAGAATGGAAATATGGAAGATAATAAATAATTATTTGAAGTTTGAAGTAAATCGGAGTAAGTATTGTGGAGATATAAGGTATGTAAAAACTTTAACACACATTTCAAAGTCATTTGACCTTGACCTTGGCCATGTGGACCACATGGGCAGGCTATAGAATGAAAATATGGCTGATGAATAAGAAGTATTGGATGTTGGAAGTAAATCGGAGTAAGTGTTGTGGAGATATAAGGTATATAAACACTTTAACACAAATTTCAAAGTCATTTGACGTTGACCTTGGGCATGTGGACCACATGGGCAGGCTATGGAATGAACATATGGATGATGAAAAAGAAGTATTGGAAGTGGGAAGTAAATTGGAGTAACAATTGTGGAGATATAAGATATGTAAAAAGTTTAACACAGATTTTATAATAACGCAAACTTCTAAGTCATTTGGCCTTGACCTTGGGGCACAGGGGCCGCATGAGTGGGACACAGAATAATTATATGGATGCTGCCCAATAAGCATACAAAGTTTCAAGCAAATCTGACTTACGGTTACAGAGATAGTAGGTATGTGAAAACTTTAACGCAAATTTTGACAGAAACTTTAATGCAAACTTCTAAGTCATTTGACATGACATAGGGGCACAGGGGCCGCATGAGTGGGACATAGACAGAATATATGGATGATGACTAATAAGCATATGAAGTTTCAAGTCAATGTGACTCAGGACTGCAGAGATATAAGGTTTTTAAAAACTTTAATGCAAATTTCGGAAAGCAAACTTCTAAGTAATTTGACCTTGACCTTGGGCACAGGGGCCGCATGAGTGGGATACAGCATGGATATATGGATGATGACTAATAAGCATATGAAGTGTCAAGTCAATGTGACTTAGGACTGCAGAGATATAAGGTATTTAAAAACTTTAACGCATATTTCGGACGGACACTCGTACATCATTGTGATCACTAGGTCTCGCTTTCCGCAAGCGGGCTCGACAAAAAACATGATTTGACAGCACTTGATATCCGAAAGCATTAGTCTGGAATTCTCCATATCCCACCTATCACAAGAAATATCTCCTACCTTTGGTCAGTCCAGAGAAAACAGTTCCCTTGATCAGTGGTCAACACGGCCTCGCCTGGTATATATGGACTGCAAGAGAAAAGGTACAACATTTGCAACAATTTGCAAATCTTGGTCCTTTTTTGCTTTGACAGTAGGACAAATACTGAATAATTTTATTGATGGCAGTAATCATACTTCAGTGACTGAGTGTCAAACAGTGTAGACCCTGATCAGACTGCGTGTATGCACAGCACAGGCTGAACTGGGTCTACGCTGGTTGCAAACGTCCTAAAGTACATTTTGTCTGTCGGTGGCCCACACTCAGTGGAATTTATTTCGGACAGGAACGAAGGTCCCCAGGGTGTCTGGGTTTGATTGAGCAGTTTCATTGCATTTCAGACAATTGTAAATTCAACTACATAATTGTGTGCTCTGTATTGAAGAAGATGCGTTATCATGAATTTCATGAAATCATGAAACACTCAGTAAATCTCAGTTGGTTCATCGAGCCATTTCGGCTCAATGAACCAACTGAGATTTACTGAGTGTTTAGTTGACACTGGTTCTAATATACACACAATTTTGCAAATGTCTACACTGCAGAGCTCCAGATAAGTTGCATAATTTGACCAACTTGGGGTAAAAATTTGTTATTCCTTCATCAAAAATGGCAAGTTGGGAGTCCTTTAGAATCGTCTCATTGAGACGATTCTAAAGCACTCCCAACTTGCCATTTTTGATGGAGAAATAAAAAAATTACCTCCAAATTACGCACCTTAGCTGGAGCTCTGGTCTACAGTGTATATTCTATAGGGGTGGGAACGGTTCCAAATGCCAAATCCTGAAAATGGCTAAACAAACACATTTTTGCACCCACAAATGCGTATGAGTGCGTTTCCCATGTTGAAACATTAGTATTTTTCTGCAATTACAAATGTATCAGGAACCTCAACTCCTGATTGCAGGATATATCCTGAAAATGTCCACCCCTGATTTTACATACCTGGGGTTGATGGATAAAGGTGACTGGGTGTCCAACTTCACACTTTTAACTCGCCTCAATGACAGCTGTCTATCGGGACTGTCCAGCGTATACAGCAAACATTCATCGCCCGTTCTGACTGCTATCATGTCTGCAGTAAACAAGAAAATATATATAAAATCGACATTTACACAAGAATTACACAGTGAAGGTAATGATGTTTGAACTACCCAATGCATACTACTCTATATCCGGTTCTTTATTATTTTTCTATCCAACCCATTACGTTTAAAGATACAAGTACTTAAGATAACATATACCAGAGCTCCAGTTAAGATGCGTAATTTGACCAAATATTGAGGTATTTTTTCTTAGTTCTTCACCACAAACGATAAGTTGGGAGTTCTTTAGAATCGTCTCAATGAGATGATTCTAAAGCACTCCCAACTTGCCATTTTTGTTGACGAAATAACAAAATCCCCCCCCCCACAGTTGATCAAATTACGCACCTTAACTGGAGCTCTGATATACTATTGGTAGTTTCATGCATGTGTATTGTTAAATGTTGTACTATTACAGCCAACTGTATGATTGTGAATTATATGTATAGAATGTGTTTGTATAAATGTGTTTGAAAATGAAAAATGAAAACCTGAAGAAAACATGCGCAATCTGATCAGGGCCTGCACTGCCCGCGAATCAGGCAGTGTAACATCTGTGATGCTCCTAACAAACAGTATAAAACCAGATCAGGCTGCCGAAGTGCGATAGCTGATCAGGAGCTAGACAGGTCACAGATGCCATAAGCCCCAGTCACAGCCACAATTATGAAGAGAGATTGATTGCGTATCATACGTTTCACCTTACCAACTAACGTGAACTGTTCCATGTTCATTTCTGAACCACTACATTAATCACAAAGGGCAGGGATTCCGCTTTCGCAATTGGCGATAAAAAATTACAATTTTCTAAAAAAAATGAAGTGGCAATTTTTTTATTTTCCCCAGCTGAATCCCTGAAAGGGGTACTTTTGTAACAACAGTAACTATCAACAAATAGAACACATACTATTGATAGCATCCTGATGCAGCATAAACATGAATACTTACTGTGTGATTGAACCTCACAGCCAGATATGCCATATATGTCTATATAAAAGTTCCATTGCCATGACAACCGGCATAAGCAAACATATTTACTCTGCGACTGAACCTCACAGCCAGATGTGCCATAATTTTCTCCATTTACACACTCCGTTGTCATGTCAACCAATCTAAACATAAATACTTACTCTGTGATTGGGCCTCACAGCCAGATGTGCCATACATTTCTCAATTTACACACATTCCGTTGCCATGTCAACCAAAGTAACCATAAATACTTACTCTGTGATTGGGCCTCACAGCCAGATGTGCCATACATTTCTCAATTTACACACATTCCGTTGCCATGTCAACCAAAGTAACCATAAATACTTACTCTGTGATTGGGCCGCACAGCCAGATGTGCCATACATTTCTCAATTTACACACATTCCGTTGCCATGTCAACCAAACTAACCATAAATACTTACTCTGTGATTGGGCCTCACAGCCAGATGTGCCATACATTTCTCAATTTACACACATTCCATTGCCATGTCAACCAATCTAAACATACATACTTACTCTGTGACTGAACCTCGCAGCCAGATATGCCATATATTTCTCCATTTACACATTCCGTTGCCACGACATCTGATCGCAACAGACCCTCACTTCTCTCAGATACCTGATGTAATGCTGCATTATGTTAAAGAACATAACTTTGCTATCAACTACAATCTCTCCACAATTATCAGAAAAAAAATACCTGATTATCTAGTCAACAGATCACAGGGAAAAACGGGTCAGTTTTATTTTTTCAAGCCCCGAAATGGAAAACATAATTATTTTTATAAACTAGACATTATGTTTGTAAAACATGGATATGCTCCAGTGGCATACTGGACTGTAACTGGAGAATATCGAAGATATTACATGTTGGAGAAACTCTTACAAACTTTTCAAAGCAACAAAATGGCTACATATTTCAGCGACATTTCGAAGGTGACCAAGTTTCTTTAATATGAAATCAGCCAACGATTTTAATAAATATGCTAAACCAATACAACTGTTAGATTCTATTTAATGCATATGCACATCATCATAATTTGAAGCTGTACTGATTACCCAACATGTTTTCTGCAGCGGGCTCATTTGCATATCTTTTTTATTACACTGTGTTATCAACCCATTCAGGGATTCCACTGGCGATCGGCACTTTCGCAATTGGTGATAAAACAAGAGGGCCATGATGGCCCTAATTCGCTCACCTGACTCCATGAACACCAGAGGAGAATGTGACATTGAGTTCATATGTTTTAGAAAAATTGTGCTATTTTTAGATGGCGGTCATCTTGGATTAAGCGATGACTCTCATTTTACAAAATCTGAAAATGCTTCACGCAGCATCGGCCATGTGGTTTCTGAGAAAAAGTTGTTAAAAATCTTGAATAAATGGACCTTTTGGTGGCCATCATGGAAGACATAATCATCCAATTCCGACAAATATTGCACCAGAGTGATCGCCTCATTGATACATTCAATTTGATATATGACATGACCATATTCAGTCAAAAATAAAATTTTACCCCAATTTGACCCCACGGGCCACGCCCATTTTTGACCCCGGGGTCACCATTTTAACAACTTTCAAAGAGCAATGTACATCGATCATTCCTACCAAGTTTCGTCGAAATCCGGCTAGCGGTTCATGAGAAGAAGATTTTTTAAGAATTTATGCTATTTTTAGACGGCAGCCATCTTGGATTAGCGATGACCTCCATTTTAACAAATCTGAAAAGGCTTCACACATGGACCATAACTTTTAAGTTTGGCTACCATGGGCCAAGCGGTTCATGTGAAGAAGAATTTTGAAATCTCTAATAAAAGAACGACCTTTTGACCTTTCGGCGGCCATCTTGGATGACATAACAATCAGATTTCGACAGAAAATGCACCAGAGTGATCGCCTCATTGATACCTTCAATTTGATATATGACATGACCATATTCGGTCAAAAATAAAATTTGACCCCAATTTGACCCCACGGGCCACGCCCATTTTTGACCCTGGGGTCACCATTTTAACAACTTTGAAAGAACAATGTACATCGATCATTCCTACCAAGTTTCGTCGAAATCCGGCTAGCGGTTCATGAGAAGAAGATTTTTTAAGAATTTATGCTATTTTTAGACGGCGGCCATCTTGGATTAGCGATGACCTCCATTTTAACAAATCTGAAAAGGCTTCACACATGGACCATAACTTTTAAGTTTGGCTACCATGGGCCAAGCGGTTCATGTGAAGAAGAATTTTGAAATCTCTAATAAAAGAACGACCTTTTGACCTTTTGGCGGCCATCTTGGATGACATAAAAATCAGATTTCGACAGAAAATGCACCAGAGTGATCGCCTCATTGATACCTTCAATTTGATATATGACATGACCATATTCGGTCAAAAATAAAATTTGACCCCAATTTGACCCCACGGGCCACGCCAATTTTTGACCCTGGGGTCACCATTTTAACAACTTTGAAAGAGCAATGTACATCGATCATTCCTACCAAGTTTCGTCGAAATCCGGCTAGCGGTTCATGAGAAGAAGATTTTTTAAGAATTTATGCTATTTTTAGACGGCGGCCATCTTGGATTAGCGATGACCTCCATTTTAACAAATCTGAAAAGGCTTCACCCATGGACCATAAATTTTAAGTCTGGCTACCATGGGCCAAGCGGTTCATGTGAAGAAGAATTTTGAAATCTCTAATAAAAAAACGACCTTTTGACCTTTCGGCGGCCATCTTGGATGACAACAATCCGATTTCGGAAAAAAATGCACCAGAGTGATCACCTCATTGATACCTTCAATTTGATATATGAAATGACCATATTCAGTCAAAAATAAAATTTGACCCCAATTTGACCCCACGGGCCACGCCCATTTTTGACCCCAGGGTCACCATTTTAACAACTTTGAAAGAGTAATGTACATCGATCATTCCTACCAAGTTTTGTCGAAATCCGGTTGGCGGTTCTTGAGAAGAAGATTTTTTAAGAATTTGTGCTATTTTTAGACGGCGGCCATCTTGGATTACGTAATGACGTCATTTTAACAATTTTGTAATCCCCCTACCTAAGGACCATGACCATGAAGTTTGGTGACTATAGACCCAATGGTTACCGAGGAGAAGACGTTTGAAAATGATCACAGACGACGACGGACGACGGACGCCGGACGATGGACACATTGCGGTAACAATAGCTCACATGAGCTTCGCTCAGGTGAGCTAAAAATTACAATTGGCGATAAAAAATTACAATTTTCGATTTTTTCTTCTTTCGAAAATTGTAATTTTTTATCGCCAATTATTTTTTTTGAAGTGGCGATTTTTTTATTTTCCCCAGCGGAATCCCTGCCCATTACATGTGGACTACACCTTTACGGGTATCAGATTTTATGCCCCACCATGATTGTGTGTGGAGGGGGCATCAAGTGTTACCCTTGTCCGTCTGTCCCGCCGTCCATCATTGCGTCCGTCGCCAACCTTGTAACTCTTAAAACTCTTAAACAGTACTAGCTACAGACCAGGGGGCCGTTTCACTAAACTTCGTACGACTAAAATGTTCGTAAGTGCAAATTTATGATCGTCTGTAAATTTCAACTTATGGATTTACATTTATTGAGCATAGGCTGCATATGAAGCCTATGCTCAATAAATGTAAATCCAATAATTGTTTACAAGAAAACATTGTTAATGTGATATTTACAGACTATCACAAGTTTGCACTTACAAACATTTTAGCCTTACGAAGTTTAGTGAAACCATGGATTTTCATCCCCTTTTGGACTTGGAATTTTGCCTCGTTTACTATCAAACACATTTTCTAGTTTCAAATATTTTATTTTTATTATTTCTTAATGAAAGTATATGTTGCGACCACTCATTTGAACCATCTCTAAGCACATTTAAAGACAATATTTATGATTTTCCCCAATTAAAATGGCATATCCTCAGCATGAAATGGGTTCAAGTGTGAAAGCCCATTGTACTCAATAAATAAAGGATACAGATCGTGTCAAAGTTCACGCCACTTGGGGCCGCCAACACCGCTGTATCGGGTGTGTGTAGACAAGTCAGACAACCACCAGCGTACCGACTGTTCTGTCTCTACAAGGAAAAATAAAGTGAAAGTGTATGCGTTTAAACGTCCCAGCAACAGATAAGGCCGTCCTTAAAAAATTATTTGTTTCCTGTAACCCGACCCAGAATTTTAGAAGTGGGTCGGTTGGTAGGCAATTTTTTTTTGTTTTCTTCACATGACATATTGAATATAAAAATTATTAATATTAAAAAGGTACAATATTTTAACACTTGCATTGCAAGTGTTAAAATATTGTATCTTTTTAATATTAATAATTTTTAAATTCAATATTGCAAGTCTTGCAATAAAAGTATGTCAATTGCTGTAGGTGTTGTTGTATGAACATGTATGCCATTTAGGGCCAGAGATTATATTAACCCTTTTAACCCACTGTAGCACTAAATTGAAGAAAAAAAATTGGCAAAAAATAAAAAAAAATTGTAAACGAAATTGCAATAAAAAAAAGTCGGGTCGCACCGTTTTTAGCGGGTCGGTCGGGTTACAGGAAACGGAGATATAATTATGGATGGCCTAAGGTCATATAGAGATGGGACCAGAGTTTAAAGTCTCATCCGACAGACCAGTGGGATAGAAATACTATGTTCGTATCTTTCATGCCTAGGGTGAGGATTGAACAATGCCATATCCCCTAGGCAACGACCCGTCTCTGAATCTACAAGGAAAATAATTTTACACGATTCTGAGCATTTTCATTGCAACATCCGTGTCCATGGCAAGGTGAAAGGGTTTAACATCGCAGCAACAGCTAAGGACATAATATTATAGAAATAGGTCCTCAGTTTCAAGTAACATATAAAACACAGCTTGAAGTAATGCACCAAGGTCTATAAATGCATTAAATATACCTCAAACTATCAGTAAGTGAAAGAAAATAAGTTAAATGAATGTCTTTTTTACTCCCTGTTAACCCATTTCAGTATAAGGATACGATAATTTTGAAACAATATTGTTTATTTCCCCATGAAGGTACATGTATACTCAAATGGCCTCGAGAAAATGGACCCTCATGAAAAAGTCAACTGATTTATATCTTTTCGTGTATTGCAGATGTTAGGCAAATGTCAGACCGCCACAACAATATATTCCCCGATGCGCTATGTCAACGCATTGTCGAGCTATGGATTATTTTTTAAAGGTCCACATTTTTCTCTAGTTTGTAAAAGAAGTGGCACATTTATTCCTTTGGCTTTCCGTACGATGCGCCAGCGGGTACCGTTTCATAGCTACGCTTACAGGTAAGCAGCTGTGAGGTTGGTAACCAGTCAATGAAAACATGACACTCCATGCATTTCGGCCAATCAGAAGTTTAGCGATGACGAAATCGGGAAACCCACTATGATTAGACAACATGGCTTCCCGAGGAATTCTAGAAATGTTGTTGTGACACATTGTATAAATGTAGGTTTGATCAAATTTTCAATCAGAAACAATGTTTTGTTTTTTGCAAAATGTTACTTTACGGGTCCAGTGTAGTTCGAGGCAGATGTTGGCAGTGTCATGTAGTAGTATTGGCCCAAAATATGTGCCACTTCTTTCCAGACAAGAGAAAATGTGAACTTTTGTTAAATAAAATAACCCCATAGCTCGAAAACATTAAAACATATAGGAATATATTAGTTGAAATCTGGACTACAGTAGTGGAAAATTAAAATTGCTGAGGCCTGAAGTCTAGTTGCTATTCAGTGAAATTGACCTGAATTTTGTCCGTTCATTTATCAGTATTTATTGACTACTAATTCCATTTGATGATCAGGATCCAGCCTGGTCTCATTTGTGGCTGTGACTGAAGAAATCAGCCTTATGGCATTTGTGACCAGGGTAGCTCCTGATCATATACAAAACTCCTGTAGCCTGGTAATGATCTAGTTTGGTTATTAGAAGCAGGACGGGTGTTTCATTCATGCAGGGATTCCGCTGGCGATCGCCACTTTCGCAATTGGCGATAAAAATAAACAATTGGCGATAAAAAATTACAATTTTCAAAAAAATATTAATAAATAATCGAAAATTGTAATTTGTTATCGCCAATCTTTTTAAGTGGCGATTTTTTTATTTTCCCCAGCAGAATCCCTGTTGATGGAATGGCAAGCAGTGCAGATCCTGATCAAACTGTGTGGATGCGCAGGCTGATCTAGATCTACAGTGGTCACAAAACCCTTAAGCCCCATTTCTCCAGTCCCAATCACATTTAAACCTTTCAACTCCACAGGCCATAATTCCAATATTCACAAACATTATAGATCCAGATTAGCCCGCTAGTAATGAGCCGTCTCATCAGGATCTGCAGTGTTTGTCGGTATTTAACCCATACTATGCCGAATTAAATTTTGTCGTCGGGTGGAAATGTTTTATTTTCAATATTTTTCGATAAAAACCTGTTTTGGCAGTGCATGAGAATTGATTCTCATGTGCTGTCAAAACAGGTTTTTTTGTTAAGAATTAAGGCAAAAATGAAAAACAACAGACGACAATTTTCGTCTCACGCGTAGCGAGGGTTAAGGATTAACCCTTTGAACCCAAAAGCCCGCTATAGCGGTTTATGCAAACAGTGCAGATCCAGATGAGCCGGCTCGTAACGAGCCGTCTCATCAGGATCTTCACTGTTTGAAAGTAATTTTCATATTTTTGAGGACAGAAAAGACCCACTTTTCATAAATGGACTAGTCTGAAAACCATTTTGTGACCACTGGATTGGTTGCGAAATTAACATCAAAATCCATTCCAGTTACCTAGGGGTGAAAGGGTTAAAACAAGAAATCAGTAACACTGATGGAGCATGTACTCCTAAAAAAACTTTAACGCAGATTTATAAGTCATTTGACCTTGACCTTGAGCACAGGCGCCGCATGGGTGGGCTACAGAATGAAAATATGATGAATATAAATATACAGTGCAACCTCTCTACAACAGCCACCCATGGGAAGAGGCAAAATTGGCTGTTATAGAGAGGTGGCTGTTGTGGGGAGGTTAATGCTGAATACAATTTTATCGTCTGATGTTTATTTATTTTCTTCAATAATTCTTAATAAAAACATGTTTTGACAGCATTTTAGAATCATTTCCAATGGAAATGATTCTAAAATGCTGTCAAAACATGTTTTTATTGAGAAAGAAGGCAAAATCAACATCAAACGACAATGTTCATGCTCAGCAGTGTAAGGGTTAGATATAGATGAAATCATCCACTTGGGATATAAAATAGCGGCTGTTACAGAGAGGTGGCTGTTGTAGAGAGGTGGCCGTTCGGGGAGGTTCGACTGTATGATATTTTGAGCACATTAAGCAAACATTGTATTAGCGAGCCAACCTCACCAAACCCCCGGTTACCTATGTAAACAGCGGGTTTGATGAGGTTGCCGCGCAATAGGTAATGCGGTCAAATAGGTCACGATGCAGTGACTATTTTCAATCAATAACTTATGTTGTAAGCGATTGTAATGTGTATTTTCAATATTTATATTATTAAAATGTATCATATCGGTACCCCTTTAAGTAATATTTGTATATTTTAAATGTAATGATGTTGTCATGAAGCGCATGAATATAAGTATTAATTAATCCAGTTTATATTGAGGCAAATCACACAGCCTAAAAACATAGTGCTGGAGTATAAACCATAGTATCGTATATTATTCATAAGTATATCACTATTAAACATTAATTACAATATGTATGCATATTATTAAAACAGTAGATGCTACCGCTGTTTCGCTGTATGTGATATTTATAACAAAATATTTTTTTTATTCGTCCGCGTACGGATTTCTGTCACACAAAGCGCCATTTTCAGTTCATATTTTGACCTGTGCATATGAACCGGACTAAGTTTAAACAACGCTCGATTCCGTCCAATTCAGATTTCTCTGCAGAATGTTCAGACTAACTACATATTAAGTAATGTTGCTAAATAAGTGTTAACGGCTGGAACATGGTTATCACTAAAAGGAAGAAACCAGTCGTATTATTGAAAAATAAGATTTACCTGAGACCTCATGGAGGCCGCCATTAATCCAGTGTAAACAATAGACCGTGTGATCCCATTTCCTGAGTAGCCCCCGCTTAGTGAAACGATGTGCTAATCATGATATTATGTTCCCCAATAATTGGAAATGGTTTGAATTTCTCGGTAAAAACTACGAAAGTCATAAAAAAATAACGATGTATATTTAACATTGGATACGCTTAAACGGTATTACTCTCTCATCGGATCGTCAGTTGTCGTCGATAGCGATTTAACGTACTGATCTGGTCTTAATTTATTGTCAACTTTCAACGCCATTTACAGAATATATGGCTAATTTTGGAAATAAATAACGGCAAATTACGATGACGTCTGCTCTGAAATATCTGTCAACATGCGGACGTAATTTAAGGAAATCGATTATATTTTAAGGCTACATCTGTGACTAATTACGAATTTATGTATGGTCTTTGGCTACATCCGACACATTACACAGATCTAGTTGTAAATACACGTCGCTTTGTGTGAGGAAAAAATCGATAATGCGTAGTTGTGTGTGATGAGGTGTTGATCTGATGACAGCTGTGACCCTTAGGCAATGTTTTGAAATTGACGTGTCGTTTTGATGTGTGCCGCAACACCTCACTGTCGGAGACAACATGACAATTAACGATATACTCTCGATTATACACAGATCTATTAGACGGCTGGTTATTTAAAATAAAGAGTAGTTCAGTACACCTTCGCTGATATTGTATTTTTTAGAAAATCAGTAATATTTTCCGGAAATGGTGTTGAAAAGTTGACAAAAATTCTATCACCGTATTTAGTTGTGCCGATATTGTTTTAAAAAATCAGTAATTTTTTTCCGTAAATGGTGTTGAAAATTGACAAAATATATAGCCGCATTTCTCCGATATTCGTTTAGAAAATCACCAATATTTTCTGTAAATGGTGTTGACACAAAATGCAGCGTTCACGCAGAATTCAAATAAAATACAAAATAATAATTTAATAAATAGACGCCGATGGCTACTGTGTTTGCGGCCAGTGAATTCTGGTCGTGGTAGCCACAGGCGCAGTTCGAACAGTGTTGTGAGCAGATGGAGGACAATAATTATTTCAAATTCATAAAAAAATAAATGTTTGCTGTCCGAAAATTAATTAATTGTGACAACCAAAAAAAAAAGATTTTGGGACAGTAAAACATTATATGGTATAGACAGTATAGACAGTACCTCAAACTTAAAAAAACAGTAACAAACTGTCTGTGTATATATTACTTAAACTTAAAAAATCAGTAACAAACTGTCTGTGTATATATTACTTAAAGACAGACACTTTAATTGTTGGTAAGTTTCTATCAATTTATAGGTATTTTAATTAAAATCATAAAATTGTGAAAATATTAAAAAATATTAAAATCACAAAAATAATATATATGGAAAAAAAAAATTACACCACGTTGAGGTTTGAACCACCGACCCTTCGGGGAATCGGTAATTAAATCATTGAAGTCGGCGACCTTAACCTCACGACTGTTGCGCCATTTACGACAATCACAGTTATACAGAAGTGCTATCAGTATTACGCCACCATTTGAACGTAATAATTATTAAATTATTTGCAACTCCATCTACAACAATACCGTTATAGAGATACGCTATTGAAACAACATGTATTAGTACCCATAACATAACAAAGTAATGTATCATTATATATCACAGGAGATAGCTTAAAACTATATATATACTAATCATAAACAGAACAATCCGCTTGGCTCGTATGAAAATAGTTCGCATGATATTGATTATCTCCCTTGCCGAAAGTAGTTCAGTGATTTATTAATTCCAAATAAGACGTGTTTGCGTAATGAAATCTTAATTTGTGGTAACAGAGATAGTAGGGGGCCAACAACATTAGCGCAAATTTTAGACAGACGGATACGGTGACGCCTTTATATACCCGGATATGTTTTATGGCGTACACAAAAATATAATGGACCAGTCCATGTCATATATTTAGGGGAGACTGGGTTAAGGGTGGCTGAACCATCAACACAAAACTGTAATACCCGATAAATTTATTCATGGCACCACTGCATAATACCAGTGGCCGATGTCACCAACATTGCTATTAAGCATACTTATCTAGCAAAGTGAACTTTGTGGGAGTAATCGTTTATTTTTTCCGAAATGCATTATTTCATATAGAACTAACGTCTGCATATACTTGATGATTAAAGCAGACGCAACAAAAATGATAAATTTCTCCTTAAATTGAAAATTTCTCCCTCAAACTGTACTTTAATATAGCAAGATAAGTATACTTTGCAATTTGGTGAAATCGGCTACTGATGCAGAAAAGGATGCCTGAAAGGGCTTTTTATGAGTCACTCAAACCTGGAGTTCTCGAGTGTCGTGTAGCGATGTGGATTGTTTCAGCAGATCATCAAACCAGGATGGAATGAAATTCTCCAGGTGATCCGGATCATCCGAGTGCGACTTCAAAGCTTCCATAATCGTTGCAACATCGTCCTTCTTACAGGACCTCTGATACAAAAGATAGCCTGTTATATACAGGGCTCCAGATAAGGAATTAGTAATCGAGTATTGTCACTCCAACACTTCTGAAGCAATTGGGTATTTCAAAATTTTAATTGTGTAAAATAGAATCACACAACTGTTTACACATCAGCAGACCGCACTTATTGAATAGTTTGCTTCTAAATGAAAACACATCTTTGTATTGAAATACCAAGATGTGTTTTCATGGAAAAATAAGAAAATATGCTATATTTGTGGTCTGTTTATTGTTTTCTGTAGCATGATAAAGATACCACAAATCTTTCATTGCTTTTTGATACTCACTACTTCTGATTTCAATTGGATTTTTGGCAATTGTAATTGGGTATTTACGCAAATACGCACCTTATCTGGAGCTCTGATATATATAGGCTGGATACAATTACAGTAATATGAAACTTTGGGGATTTTTTTCCCTCTTTTCTTCATTTCGTCTCGAAAGTATACCCATGATCTGAAATGTCTTTCATGTGGTTTTTACTGAATAGCTGATGTTGCGAAATCACACTGACGTCATTCGGTATGTCTTGCGACGTCTTTTGACAAATGAAACATCAGTTAAAGCATTTTTCGAATATGGATTGCCTGTGATACATTGTATCATCATCAATACTTGAGAAAAGGTTTTTATTATAAGTCAGTGTGTGTTTGGTCTCGGGAACCCTCGGCCCATTCCGTAAAATCGAGAATAGCCTTTTTTTTTTAATATAAAGCTTAAAACAGGGACCCATAAAGCTGGAACGAAAGACGCAAGCCGGAACAACGGCTCTGTGACCAGAATGCGTGTGTTTGGCCAATCCGCACTTAACTCAGTTTAAACAATTGTATTGTTTTCAATGTACAATAGGTTGGGGCCACAAGTTCTAGCAATTTAGTTAAGGCAGTCACCAACCTACTAATGCACACCTAACTACCTGATCATGTACAGTGGCACCTCTCTACACCTGTAGTCTATTTGATTGTGATGTTTGATCTGGAGCTACATAGGAGGGTGCTATTGATTGTGATGTTTGATCTGGAGCTACACAGGAGGGTGCTATTGATTGTGATGTTTGATCTGGAGCTAAGCTACATAGGAGGGTGCTATTGATTGTGATGTTTGATCTGGAGCTAAATAGGAGGGTGCTATTGATTGTGATGTTTGATCTGGAGCTACACAGGAGGGTGCTATTGATTGTGATGTTTGATCTTTTGATCTGGAGCTACATAGGAGGGTGCTATTGATTGTGATGTTTGATCTGGAGCTAAATAGGAGGGTGCTATTGATTGTGATGTTTGATCTGGAGCTACACAGGAGGGTGCTATTGATTGTGATGTTTGATCTGGAGCTACATAGGAGGGTGCTATTGATTGTGATGTTTGATCTGGAGCTACATAGGAGGGTGCTATTGATTGTGATGTTTGATCTGGAGCTAAATAGGAGGGTGCTATTGATTGTGATGTTTGATCTGGAGCTACACAGGAGGGTGCTATTGATTGTGATGTTTGATCTGGAGCTGTAGCTCCAGATCAAATATCACAATCAATAGCACCCTCCTGTTAGAACTGTGTTGTAGCATATTTCACCAACATTGCAAAGTATACTTATCTAGCAAAGTATACTTTGAGGGAGTAATCATTTATTTTTCCTGAAATGCATTATTGCATATAGAACTAACGACTGCATATATTTGATGATTAAAAGTATGCAGAATTATTATACTGACTTTATTACATTATCACAGCGGAATGGCTGTGATAATGTAATAAATTCAGTATAATAAAAATATCCTAAAATTGAAAATTTCTCCCTCAAAGTATATTTTGCTAGAAAAGTATACTTTGCAATGTTGGTGAAATAGGCTACTGATACCCTGGGATGTCCCCAGGGTGTCCGGATTGGAGAGGTTCCACTGTATTCCAGGCATACAAGCACTGTAAGACATGTCTGCAATTTTGTTATTAGTCAGTGTGTATTCAGTCAATGCACAGTTAAGTACAGTGGAACATCTCCAAACCGGACACCCTGGGAGGCCACCACTGTGACCAGTTTGTCCGGTTTGAAGAGGTTCCACTGTACTTCAGGGGACTGTTTCACTAAACTTTGTACGACTAAAATGTTTGTAAGGGCAAAATTATGATAGACTGTAAATTTCACATTAACATTGTTTTCTTGTAAATAATTATTGGATTTACATTTATCGAGCATAGGCTGCATATGCAGCCTATGCTCAATAAATATAAATCCATAAATTGAAATTTACAGACGATCATAAATTTGCACCTACGAACATTTTAGTCGTAAAAAGTTTAGTGAAACGGGCCCCAGGTATCCATACGAGCACTGTAAGCCATCATGTCTGCGTGTATTTGGTAAATGACACGCTTAGTACCTTATAAATATCAAATTCAATATCTTCCGAAGGTCAAATGATAATTTTCTCTTTTTTTCTCTCATATTTTCTCCAATCTTTCCCATACCTTCAGTTGACTAATCAGCTGGGACACATGATCGACAAACGATACAGCCATCTGGTTCTTCCTGTTGGTCTCCCCCATCACTCTGTCGCTCCACGGACAGGGAACTAGATATACAGTAATAACCCTAATATTCGGACACAATGGATTCTGGCAAACGCACATTAATGTGAGACACGCCAACTAATTTTACAGAAACTGCAATATTTTCTGCAAATGACATCGAAAATGTCATAGCAAATGCGGAAATCAATTTTGCATTTGCTATGAACATTTCGTCAACTTTCGATGTCATTTCAAGAAAATATCATAAATTTCGTAAATATTTTTCATGCAAATGTTCTTAGGTACAAAATAGCATGGCGTGTCTCATAAATGGCTTCTCGTTGCCAGGAGTGTCCAAATATTTACAGTTACTGTCTGTTTCATGAAAGCTGCACAAATTTTACGGCTATATAAACAATTCAAAAACAAGATTTCTTTTGATAATATTAAATTAAAGGAAAAATTAAGAATGAGCCTTCTTTTTATTTCGTGAAATTTGGTCAAATATTGATTTTATTGCGAAAACAAAATTTCCCCATGTTAAATCCCCATATTATGGGGATTTAACATGGGGCCATTTTTTAGAATTTCAGAAATACTGGACCGATTTTTAAAATTTAACTTTTGTTTTCTTAGATCATTTCCCAGCTATCTATCTAGCCAGGTTTCGGAGTCAATTTCCAAAAAAAATTGTTTTTTGACTCCTCTCACAAGTCCTCTACCTCTTTTCCCCCATGTTAAATTTCCATAGAGAAATCAATTTTTCGTAATAAAACCAATATTTGACCAAATTTCACGAAATAAAAAGAAGGCTCATTCTTAAATTTTGCTTTAATTTAATATTATCGAAAAAAATATTGTTTTTGCATTGTTTATATAGCCGTAAAATTTGGGCAGGTTTCGTGAAACACTATAGTATAGTTGTACTTGTGTTTGGATGCAATTTGATTATAGGGGTTTCCCAAAACAAATGGTGTCCGAATATCTATGGTTATTACGGTAAACCAGGATGAACTATAAATTTGGCTCTTGCCCACAATCACATGTGTATTCCGCCTGACATAAACTTGCCTAAAATATACACTGGACACAAACACAGTCAATGAAAACACAAAGAAACATAACTTAAAAATTAGAAACAGAGTTTTCACTCTTGCACATGACACACATTTGGATTGCGGTCGAAGCATGTGTGAAGTTTCATGAAAATGTTCTAAGGGCTATTGTTACACGATTGCCGTAGTTTGACACCGCTCACAGCTGTGTTCAAACATACAGCGCATGCTGTTATAGGAATGAATGGCCTTTTTGTGGAATTTATCGGGGTATAAACTTGGAAAAGTCGCGGGAATACTGGACGAAGGCCGGAAGGCCTCGTCCAGTATTCCCGGGACTTTTCCAAGTTGATATCCCTGATAAATTCAACAAAAATGCCATTCATTCCTTATAATTCCAGCATTTGAAATAAATTCATCAAGAAAATGTGTTTATTTTCCGTTTTCTTAAGAATTATTTTAACTGCGCCTCACGGTTACGGAAAGTAGTTCGGCATGGGAATTTACTGGGAAATAAATTTTGGACAGAGACTTGCTCCGGACGAATCAAATGTTAGGGAATTGTGTAAATATTTTTGTGCTGGAATTATTTGACGATGGCTGTAGACAATGCTCATTCCTTTGTCAACTTTTGACTGAAAATATCATAAAATTTGTCAATATTTTCCACAAAATATCACACAGCTTCTAAGGTACAATATAGGAATGAATGGCCTTTTTGTGGAATTTATCGGGGTATAAACTTGGAAAAGTCACAGAATACTGGACGAAGGCCTCGTCCAGTATTCCCGCGACTTTTCCAAGTTTATATCCCCGATAAATTCCACAAAAAGGCCATTCATTCCTTATAATTCCAGCATTTGAAATAAATTCATCAAGAAAATGTGTTTATTTTCCGTTTTCTTAAGAATTATTTTAACTACGCCTCACGGTTACGGAAAGTAGTTCGGCGTGGGAGTTTATTGGGATATAAATTTTGGACAGAGACTTGCTACGGACCAATCAAATGTTAGGGAATTGTGTAAATATTTTTGTGCTGGAATTATAATCACATGGCTCGTCTCAAACAAAAATTTATTAGAACTGTCTCAATCAATGGACAAACAAACTGTGACCCAACAAAAATGCGCAAGACGAACAAAGGTTTGTTACTAACTGCGCAAAAATCAAAAGTGAGGAATTGTTATGCAACCATGACTACAAAAATAACAAGTGCGCGAAGGCCGAGGACCTGCACTACTGGTACCCAACTATCAAACCGTAAACAAGCAACAAATGAAAGTTAAAGGAACTATCTCTGAATGCAATTAATTAACCATTTTTAGTTTCACCCAAAAATAACCCAATCTAATAATAATAAACATAATTAATCTCTTATAGCCAAAGCAATTTTATTTGGAACAAATAAAACGTGCTAGTCAAGATAATTAATTCTACATGTAATACCTTGCATGGCAAAGTCAAATAATGGCACAGTTGGATGCACCGCGTGGTATGCTGTACTCCCTTTCTCCACTCTCTGTCCCGTCATGGATGTCTCCGCATCTCCCATCTCAACGTTGAACATCGCAGACAAGCCATAGTTGGAAAATATCGCCCTCTTCTTTCCAGGTTTAAGTTTGTATGGGAAGTTGTAGGCAGGAGGTGTCTTATCCATCGTTTAACACTAAAATAACGATTGGTTGTCTGGTTAGTGCAACTGGTAACAAGGGCATCGTTATCACTAAGCTAATTCCCTCACTGGCAGCCTTGTTACTAACAACAAGAGCTGTAGGAGAACAGCATAGCTCGACTACGAGGGTTGTCGATGTACACATAGCTTGACAAAGAAGGTGGCTGCGGCCTGCATACAAACCTTAACCAAGGTTGATTACAAACATTAACCAAGGGAAATTAAGTAAGTAATTCAAGGTTAAATGTAGGTCAATGTCAGATATAGGTCAGGGGTTATTGATGTACATCACTACGAGATAAAGTTTTCCAAGTATGGTTGCTGTAGGCCCAGGAGTATTCCATATACAAGCTGGAGTAAAAACCGTAACCAAGGGGAGATAACTAAGTAATCCAAGGATAAAAGTAGGTCAAGGTCAAATATAGGTCAGGGATTATTGATGTACATCACTAGGAGATGAAGTTTTCCAAGCATGGTTGATGTAGGCCCAGAAGTATTCCATATACAAGCTTGACTATAAACAATAAGCAAGTAATTCAAGGTTAAATGTAGGTGAAGGTAAAATAAAGGTCAGGGGTTATTGATGTACATCCCTATGAGAAAATGTTATCCAAGTATGGTGTCTGTATGCACAATAGTATTCCATCTACAAGCTTGACTAAAAACCTTAACCAAGGTTGAGTAAAAACCTTAACCAAGGGGAATTAAGTAAGTAATTTAAGGTTAAATGTAGGTCAAGGTCAAATATAGGTCAGGGGTTGTTGATGTACATCACTAGAAGATGAAGTTGTCCAAGTATGGTTGGTGTAGGGCCATGAGTATTCCATCTACAAGCTTGACTAAAAACCTTAACCAAAGATAATTAATTAAGTAATTCAAGAGGAAATGTAGGTCAAGGTCAAATATAGATCAGGGGTTATTGATGTACATCACTATGAGAAAAGGTTGTCGAAGTATGGTGTCTGGATGCACAATAGTATTCAATGTACAAGCTTGAAAAAAAACCTTAACCAAGGTTGACTAAAAACCTTAACCAAGGGGAATTAAGTAAGTAATTCAAGAGGAAATGTAGGTCAAGGTCAAATATAGATGAGGGGTTATTGATGTGCATCACTAGGAGATGAAGTTGTCCAAGTATCGTGGGTGTAGGGCCAGTAGTATTGCATATACAAGCTTGACTAAAAACCTTAACCAAGGTTGACTAAAAACCTTAACCAAGGGGAATTAACCAAGTAATTCAAGAGGAAATGTAGGTCAAGGTCAAATATAGATCAGGGGTTATGGATGTACATCACTAGGAGATGAAGTTGTCCAAGTATGGTGGGTGTAGGGCCAGTAGTATTCCATATACAAACTTGACTAAAAACCTTAACCAAGGCGTGACGTGACGGTGACGCCGGGGTGACAACATAAGCTCTACTTATTCTTCGAATAGTCGAGCTAAAAATATATAAAACAAGAATTCCGCGGAATCAAATGTCTCGCCTTGTTCTGCCTTGACCTTGACCCTGGGCTCAAGAAAAACAAATTTAATAGTCGTATATTCATATACATATCATAGTAAAGGTATGTATAAAGTTTGATGACTGTAGCTGATAAGGTGTTGAAGTAATGATCGTAACATGAAAACTTAACATTGAAAGTATTATAAACATAGAGTTTGACCTTGACCCTGGGGACCGAGAAAAAAAAAGAGTCCTATATTCATCTACATATCATAGTAAAGGGATGTATAAAGTTTGATGACTGTAGCTGATAAGGTGTTGAAGTAATGACCGTAACACGAAAACTTAACATTGAATGTATTAACAAATAGAGTTTGACCTTGACCTTGAAGACCCTGGGGCCCGCCAATTTTTTTATAATAGTCCTATATTCATGTACATATCACAGTAAACGTATGTATAAAGTTTGATGACTAGCTGGTAAGGTGTAGAAGTAATCCTTGTCTGACCAACAAATAATTTTCAACTGGTTTGGCCTTGATCTTGGGCATGAAAACAGCTATAGAACCGTGCGAACACATCATTAATGATAAAAACCACAAATGATCTACCCCTCAACATTCCTTATATAATGCAGGGGTTATAGTGAGTGATGGCTTAGATTTAATATGATATTTATAATATCATTTACTGATTTTATAAAAAAAAGTCAGCTTAGCCTCGTTTCTTATGATATTAGTAATTAAACTCTTAACAAGAGTGCCGTAAGTAACAAAATACGCCGGTCGAAGATGGGCCAGACAGCGAAGATGCAGAAATGTGAAGCTGTCACCAAGGCAATAAACATTAATGATAATTTAAAACTCTATAGCATTATTTCTCCATCTCGTTGTGCTAAACATATATACTAATTTAGGCAGAGATGTGTAAAGAAAAAATGATATAGAATTGGATACAACAATGTATAAAAAATGGTTAAGTTAAAAAGGTGATATTTTTGTTAACAAATATTTTTTCGGCATAACGCCAAGGTGCACATCTTCAATATGTGTAGAAGATGTGTGTATAGTTTCAGAACGATCGACTGAACGCTTTCAGAGGAGTTGTGTACACAAACTCTGTACCCTATATAGAATTGTATAGAAAAATGTAGAAAAAATGGCTAAGTTAAAAAGGTGATATTTTTGTTAAAAGAATATTTTTTCGGCATAAAAACACCAAGGTGCACATCTTCAATATGTGTAGAAGAGGTGTGTAAAGTTTCAGAACGATCAACTGAACGGTTTCAGAGGAGTTGTGTACACAAACTATGCACTTTTTCTGTCCGCCGCCCGCCCCGCTGTAAAACATAATACGTAAAAATAGATACCATGAACGAACATCACTAAAAAATACCCCCAAAAGTTATCAAGTTGATATACAAATATTATTGTTATGTGATGGCGACTGTGGCAGCAGAAATGTTCGTAGGTCGATACCCCACCCACATAATGAAGACTACGCGTATCAGTGATTTTATATTTTATGTACATATTGGTGCCGTTTTTCTAGTTTCGATGTAGAACCAATAATTCATTAAACTGTGTTTATTCCATTGGGTGACAGTCCAGTTGTTACATTTATAATAGTATAGCCAATTGTTCTCGTCATTTTTTTAAATTTTATTTCCACTTCAAGGGACCAGGGGTCTCAGAAATGTCATTTCCGTTACGTATATTTACACGACGTAAATGTAGCTTTACATTTACATTTTTTTTTTTTTTTTCTTTTCCAACGGCATAAAACATACAACTGAAGGGGCATCTATTTAGAAAAGTGTCAAGAATATGGTAAGCTAATTGTATTAGTGCGAAACAGAGAAATTTAGTAGCAAGTCGTGGAATTTCTCATTTATGGTAACCCAACAACATGTATTTAATATGAATCAGTAAAGTTAAGCAAAACAAAATAGCTTGGCAACTAACAGAATGCCGTGTTTTACCACATGTACCAAACATCGTTATAAAGCTACATTTAATTAATAGCACAGCCTCCAAAAATATGGGCGTAACGGCAATGATTATGTAACGGTAATGACAAAACGTAACGGTAATGACTTTCCATTTATTTAAAATACTAATACAGCATATATAACAAACATATTTGAATACTTTGAATATGCTGTACAATATAACTTCAAGTTAGTGTTTACTTTTAATGTGATTGCCAATAGAAACCCACATTCCTTGAAGCTGTGTCTGTTTTTTGTTGTTTCAGAGCTTTTACTAATTAAATCCTGATATATAAATGTTGTAGGTCTGAATAAATGTGCCATTACTGACCGACAACTGATGGGACCTGGTTTATATCTAATTGACGCATCAACTGACGCATCACCGTGTTTATTTATAAATCGGGTGCCCATAAACAGTGTTCATTGCATTAGTAGCTGAGAGTAGGAAAGGGAGGTTACTCTGATTTTACATTTTTTCTTCAGCGTAACGGTAATGATTCGATTTCGCGGGACAGATACATTAACGTCAGTATTTTTGACAACAAAAGGCAAATTTATTGCAGAATAAGTTTAATGTCAATGTTAAACTATTTTAATTCAGATGCAATGTATAGTAAAGTACAAATGGACAAGATTTGAGAATTACGGGCTTGTGAACTGTGCTGATTGATGATCGGGACATGCCCATTTGGTGCATCATACATATGCCAACAACAGAAAATAATAACTAAACACACATAACAAGAATTGTAAATACCGTTTACTTAATGGATTGGTATTATACATAGTTTCTTTACTGAAAAAAAATTAATTTTCCTTATAAATTGTGTGATTTGTCAGTAAATTACACCGAGACACCAGATGTACATAAAATATAGAATCACTGGTATATATAGTTATGGAGATTGAAAGCCGAAAACCGCCGAATGCCTGTGCGCGTATACCCATCCTCGTTCAGTTTGCTGAAAAACTTGCGTGTACACTGTGATCTGTGTAATTATACTTATGAAAGCTAAATGAAGGTCGATTTCAAAAGATGAATGTAAGTTTGATTTAAACACGAGTTGTCAGAGGACAACGAAGTGCACCCGGTGGCAGCAAAGGAACCAAGGGCACATTTGAATGTGGATTTGCCACAGCGCAGTAGAGGACCCTTGGAGCAATGCGTGTGTGAAATATGAAGCAAATCCAAGCAAGGAAACAGAAAATATAGGCCAATATATAACCGAGCGACCGAGCGTTAAGGTTTAGAGATGCACAAAGTATGTGACCTTGACCCTGGGCTTAGAAGGGGTGGCACGGACGTGGATTTGCCACAGCGCAGTAGAGGACCCTTGGAGCAATGCGTGTGTGAAATATGAAGCAAATCCAAGCAAGGAAACAGAAAATATAGGCAATCATAATGTTTGAAGACAGACGGATGTACAGACGGACGCCTACGACGCCGTGGGTATGCCATAAGCACAACTAAAAATTAGGGAGCAAAATGAAAATAGCACATTTTGGCTGGCAGTCAATGCGACATTGGTTTGTTTACATGTAACGCTCGTGCGGAGCAAAATCTACAACAACAATTACCATATATGGCAAACTGTAACTTGGTGTATTTAAATTAATTTAATGAGGACTGATATGTACGTATTCTGTCATTGTATCAGCCACGTGTATGTATACATGCTGTGGCTGGTATGTGCGTATTCTGTCGTTGTATCAGCCACATGGATATTGTATACCAGTCTAACATGCCATGCCACCACCATACCATATGTCGCGACCTCTGACCCTATGACGTCATATACTCTTCCGGTGCAGGTGCCCGGTTGGAATACACCAACAATTTTCTTTTGATTTCAAGGGTTGGTATGCATATGGTTCCAACTTCAATCATTATATGAACGATTGATAACTTGGAAAATATAACATGTTAGAATTAAAATATAAAGTTTAAACTTGTTTTATTTTTTGTCAACATTTACTTAGTATATAATTTATATACATTGTACAAACATTGTACAAACATTGGACATTGCTTAGTTGCAGCCTGTAACCCTGTGACTCTCCCGTACGTCTGCAACTAGACATTGCTGTACAATGTACTGTGCATATGATCATCAATGGATATATTATTCCTCGTGTTGGCAATGAGGACAATACAACTTGACATGTCTTAATTCTAACTACAGTTACATGTGTACAATACCTGAGGTGCACCCAATGCGGAGATATTCCACTCCATCGCACGTCACCCATGATGCATAAACAAGTGAGATGCATGCCTGTAATTCTAAGGGCGCTCGAGAGCTTTTCCCTAAGGGCGCTCGAGAGCTTTCCCCTTCATAGACGTTTGTACAACTGATTTTCCCTTACCTTTTGCTGCCGTATTCGGTCCACTGCCCTTTGAGCACCTACCTTAATTGTTGAACTTCATGCTGGACCATCCTATCTATGGCACGCCGTTTTACTATTTATTCAGAGTAAAATATATCTCTTTGAGTCAATATAAGATATCTCTTTCAATCAACAAGATATCTCTTTCTGACAAACAGATATCCATTTCAGTCAATAAGAACGCCCGGCAGGTGATCCTGGAGGAACTTGCTGAGTGTATTGAAGGAACTTCGCACTTTATTTAACTTTGTATTATTTATTATACATTTATTATTAAATGCTGGCAGACTACCAGTATATAAAATTCCGGATCATAACCTACTATATTTACAAGTGTGTACACATATGCTTGTACATAATTGAGAATCAACCAATCCAGTAACTTTTAATTAGTATTATTGGAATCGATGGAAAACAATTAAGCAATATATCATATGTTTCTTACATGTACATGCCAGTGACACAATATGATGAAATGTATAGTTTGTGATATTTGTTAATTGTTGAATTATATGAACATTTGGATATTTGTTGTAGCAGCATAATATCTATGAGCACATTGTGTCAGTGAGAAAATGTTATTTATTTTCTGTCAAGGAAGTTATTTGAAATACATGTACAGACTGTGTAACTTTATGAAATAACATTGATATATGTGTTAGCTGTGACTATATTCTCTATATTAACTAATATCTTAATGTGATGAAGGAGTATATAAGAGTCATTATTGTGAATGCTTAATTTATGTGACATTGGAGAATTATCTGTACTTTATATGTCAAGAAAGGTGATATATGTATTAAGTTTCAATTATATGCGCACCCCATGATATATGTTATAATAAAATACAAGTGATCGAGTGACCTAATTGGTGAACATTTACAAGAAGAGTGATGAAATATACTACAAGTGTGTCTACTTCGGCCTGAAGGCTTAGAAGATTGAAGATTGAAGATCTGTTTGTCAGAAAGAGATATATATTGTTGATTGAAAGAGATATCTTCTTGAATGAAAGAGATATCTTATTGACTCAAAGAGATATATGTAACTCTGAAATAGATATCTCTATGATAATAACAATATAGATATCTGTTTCAGAGTTACAGATATATATCTCTTTCAGTCAATAACATATATCTCTTTCAGTCAATAAGATATCTCTTTGACAGAATGAGATATCTGTTTGGATTCAATGAAACAGATATCTACTTCTATGAATAAGATATCTAATATAGCCAAACAGATATCTTGTTGTATGAAACAGATATCTTCTATGGTGAAAGATATATCTTGTTAAATCAATTAGATATCTATTTTACTTTTTCATATATATATATATATACTGTTTGATCGACTACTTAACAGTAACTGTTGCTCACTGCAAGTCATATAATTATTTTACAATCAGAAAATAGTAAATAAATAAGTTGATTTTGTGGTCCATCAGCGGGATGGTGGAAATATTTATTTTTGCGGAGATTTGGGTTATTTGGACTTTCCTGGTAGGGAGAATTCATTTATACAATTAAAAAATGAAACGAAACAGATATCTTATTGAAAGGCTTCAAATATATTTTTTTTTCATCAAACTAGATATCTTGTTGACTCAAAGATATATCTTGTTGACTCAAAGAGATATCTTGAACTGTCAAATATATATCTGGTTGAGTCAAAGTGATATCTTTATTAAATTCTTAGATAGATATCTCTTTTGAAATACTAGATATCTACTTCACAATAAAATATATCTCTTTCCTTCAATAAGATATCTTAATGAGCCAAACAGATATCTCTTCTATTATTTTAAAACATATATATATCTCTTTCCGAGAAGTAGATATCTAGTATGATGAAATATATATCTCTTTGAGTCAACAAGATATCTCTTTTTGACAATAAGATATCTCTTTCAGTCAATACGATATCTCTTTCAGTCAATAAGATATCCCTTTCAGTCAATACAATATATATTTGAGTCAATAAGATATCTCTTTCAGTAAATAAGATATCTTCTTCCGTCAATAAGATATCTCTTTGACTGATGAAGATATATGTTACTTATAAAGATATCTTGTTCATGTACTAGATATCTTAATGACTGAAATAGATATCTGTTTGTCTGAAAGAGATATCTTGCTGATTGAAAGAGATATCTTATTGACTCAGAGATATATTTTACTCTGAATAAATAGTAAAACGGCGTGCCATATCTATCTCTTACTGACGTCTCTGTAATTGCCCTCCCCGACACTACCGCACTCATCGTCCTTCTTGCTTTCTTCACATGTTCGCTGTTAACTCTCCGTAATTCATCCTCCCGTCTCTTAAAAATATCGTCAGCATGTTCACACCCTTTTTCTCCGTCTATACGGCCATCATCCATTACAGATTCAATTGTATCCAACTCCATTTCTGCCTCATCATTACCACGATCAACTGCACTACCACCATGCACTGTATCAGCATACTCATGCACTTCCATCATCACCAACAACAACCTTATTCACAGTGAAAATGTCTGCTGGTGTTAGAGTCTCATTCGAAATAGCACTCTTATTCAAGGGATATATATGCCGGTTTTTCTGATACATGCTGTGGTACGGGGCGCCAAGTGGGACATGGCTCAATTTTGTCAACAAAATTCATTTTTGTGCCACAAAATTCAATTCTGTGTCACAAAATTCACTTTTGTGTCACAGAATTCAATTCTGTGTCACAAAATTCAATTCTGTGCCACAGAATTCAATTCTGTCCACAAAATTCAATTCTGTGCCACAGAATTCAATTCTGTCAATTCTGCACACGCATGTAAGAAGGACTACCATTGGTCAGAAACTGCACTGGAGAAATGGGTCACGGTCGCCGATCTACACATTCAATGTCGATGATTTATTTCTCATTCTGCCGATGATTCATTTCTCATTCTGCCATTTTGCTTCAACTATCTCCAAACAGTCAAACGTTGACAAACCCATTCGTATTTAAACTCATTTGCGTTATAATTGTACACATAATTCATGTACATGTAGATCTCCCGCGAGTACTGACGTCATTTAGTGTGTATCGCAAGGTACATTTGCCCCAGTTAAATCAATAATACACGCGCTGTGGCCTGTGTTCTGACTGCTGTCTGTGTTTATAAACAGAATGTGTGTATTGGGCCATTTGAGGAAACCATTTGTAGTATTTGTGTAGATACCATGGATACATGTACTAAGATGGTGTATACTGTAAATAATGCATGTAGACACATAGTTGCGAACACGTAACTTCGCAACTAGTAGACACAGATCCAATACCATTTGTTTCACAAGGTTAGATCTACTGTTAGAATACGACGTCATCTAATGTCATTTTCGAGCATAAAACGTTACCTGATAAATAGAATACCAGGCTAGGTGTATTTTAATATCAAGTTTATCAGGCTCGGCTCGGAAACGGTAGGAATTCCTCGGCAAGCCTCGGAATTCCTACGCGTTTCCTAGCCTTGCCTGATAAACTTGATATTTCAAAATACACTAGCCTGGTATTCTCTATATATGGGCATGCTCTCAGGTCTGGCTATATCCCGGCTACTTTATGTTTGACCCTGTTTACATAATTGAGGGAAAATTCTGAATATTTTTCTTATTTCTCCTTCAAAGTATATATGCTTATATGGTGTGACCACTCATTTGTAATCTAAATATAACCAAAATAACTGTCCATAAAGAAGTATAATATTGATATATTGGGTTATATTTTCGCATTGAAATATTTAAACCTGCAAGTGTACTCCACCATCTAGTAAAATGGACTAAGACCGATCTCAACCAATCAACGTAGAGATGACATACGCAACTAATTTTTGTGGACAAAAATGAATTCTGTCTTCACAAAATTGAATTTTGTGACACAGAATTCAATTTTGTGACACAGAATTGAATTTTGTGACACAGAATTGACAGAATTTTGTGACACAGAATTGAATTTTGTGACACAGAATTGAATTTTGTGATTTTTAGTGTTACAAAACTCAATGTTGTACACATAATTAACCTGTCCTGCATGGCGCCCCGTATGTGGCTGATATGTACGTATATTCTGTCATTGTATAGGCAATAGGTGATATATAGCCATGTACGTACGCAATGGCGGATTCAGGGGGGGGGGGGGGGGGGGGGCGGACCCGGCGCCCCCCCCCCCCCCCCCCTAATATTCGCCAAGTAAAGATTGTTTACAAGTTACAAATTAAGGCACGTTTCTACGTTCACGTTGTGAATTTATTGTTTATTGGGGGGTTTTTTTTGCTCCAAAATGCGCCAGAACGCAGGAAATGCGATGTAGATTTCAAAAAACATCCGGGGGATATGCCCCCGGACCCCCTTAGCGCGTTCGATAATATAGACAAGTATTGCAAAATAGTTACGCCCCCGTAATCCGAAATCCTGGATCCGCGCCTGGTACGTGCGTGCATAAGTACATGTATACGTTAGTACCACCTTTCAATTTTTCAATAATGTGATTATTACGAGTATTCGTAATCCTATTTTAGGGGAAGGGGCCAAGTGACTTTGGTGTGGTATGGACCTGGCACCAGGTCAGGTTATTCTAATTTCAGGGCTGAATATATTTTTTCTTGATTTAAACATTCCGTTCTGATTTTGGGATCCCCCCGATCGAACCCATTTACCCGGCCTTACATGACCTTATATAGCTGTTGAACATTCTTAATAGTTCACGCATGCATTCCTCTAAGGCTCTACTATCATGCTGTGACAAATCCACGACCGTCAAACTCCCCCCCCCCCCCCCCCCCCACCCCCCCCCCCCCCCCCACGCCCCACGCTGATTCCAAAAATGTTTATTTAACCAGATGAGCCGATTATCTTCAAATTGTGATTGGGTCCTAACACTAAACTCGGTTCGCTAAGCTCACTCCTTTGTTTAGCGGACATTGCTATTTATTCTCTGTATTTATATTTTGATGTGCAATGATCATACTTTATAATCTGTCAAAAATATTATTTTTTCAGGTGACGCATTTAATTAGTATAAATAATTAAAAAAGTATCATGCCTCATTTGCATATGAAAATAGCCTGATACAACCGCGCGTCACTATCAGTAAAATAAATATTACTAAATGATTACATCTGTATAGCGGGCTTGTACTTGCAAACTTGTAATTGTTAGAACTGGTGGAATAATGACACAATTATACCCTTATTTAATTCCAATAAAGAACAGGTTGTGAAAATATGAAACATAAAGAGTTGCTGCCTTGAATATTTCGACGTTTATTTTTTATTATTTATTAAGAAATACTAATTTGAAATGCAACATTTCGTCTGTTACTGCAATCAGAAATAAACAGTCTGTCTAAATTATGCACACAGTTCAGAGAGTTTAATCAGTGCATGTCTGGATCGGTTTGACAATTAAGTATCTACAGTGTTTGCCAGACCGGTATGGTAAGCACTGTAGCATGGTTGTTTTCTTTCTTTACATCTCCTTTTGTTTTACTTTGTCACTAATTCAAGGTGCATGATCACGTGGTTACAACAACAACAACGTCGCCCACTCCAAAGTAAGTATTATTTGATAGTTTCCTTAATATGCAACGGATTTTGATGAAATATGGCGCAGCAAACGCGTCTTCATGAGACACGGAAATCGATTCTTCGTTTCCGTGTTGGAGACACGGAAATCGATTCTTCGCAAAAACGACAGAAGTTTGGGCGAAAATACAGAGACCACCAAATGCAGCTTAACAAGACGCGTTTGATGTGCCATATTTCATTAAAATCCGTTATGTAATAAGGACAATATAAAATAATACGTACTTTGAATCAGATGGATTCTGGAAGTTTCAGTACTTGTTGTTGTTGTTAGTACCACGTGATCATACACCTTGTAATTTACCTAACATTATCTGCTGTTTTGGGTGTGCGGCTGCACGTAAGGAAATGTAAAAACATTAGATGGCTTCTGCTTCTGGCACATGTACTGATGCAAAATTCAAACTCGTTGAAGGACACAAGATAGCATCGCTTGATGTCTCGTACTTCCACTGCAAGTGTCGAAACACGTTTGCTGGATATTTGTAATAATAAAACCACTGTGCAATTACCAACTACAAAACCACTGTTAATTTTTATTAGCCGATCTATTTATAGATCGGCTAATATATTGGTTATCAATCGAATTCTGAAAAAGTTTGTAGCAACCCTTTTCTCCGCTATTCGGTAATCTACGAACGAATTTTTCTGTATCACTTCCAAATTGCATCAACCGATAAAGTTTGCATTTTTGGCAATTATCTCCGTTTAAAACTTTACTTATAGCCAAATAACACAATTTTGAATACGTAATGAGCTGAACGCGGAAGAGATTTAACCCGGAAGTTATTGTTGTTGAAGTCCATAGTTGGCTCTAATGGCCATATACGCCAACATACGCCGATTATTGGGCTAATTTAAAGCTTTTATTTCTTAAACAGAACACGTTTCAGCCACGTATAATCGCGTAAAATGTGTTTATTCGGCTAATTTATAATCGACCTCTGCTCAAAATCTCCTTACTAGCAACCCCAGCATTTTCGGGTTTATCCCAGCATCTCGGGTTTATCCCATTGGATCGCGTATGCGCGTCATTTGACGCTAGTTAATATTCACAAAATTTTCCACCAATCAAAACGAAGAATTGCCCTTCATAGCGAACTTTGTTTACGTATCATGCAGGGATGGCAGGGATGCATCCAGCACGCGCGATTGCGGCAAGCCCCCTTAATTATTGTCAATGCCGCAAATTATTGATTGTCTTGCGCCCGACATCGCGCAAAAAATCACGGATGGGGCACATTAGGCCTATCTGGGCATGTGCCTGAATACGCAGGAGCTTGCGTCTATTTTTAGATGACACTGTAACCGCTAGATATATATAGCTCTGGTAGCTCCGCCCACTCGCTTGCTGCCACAGAATTCGGACAAACACACAGTGACTACAACTTTGTGTATTGCGGAGTGTAATTTGTAGATAAATAGAGCATACAGTACAGGTGTTACGCTGGAATATTCGCGGTGACAACAAAACATTGCTGCTATGGCATTGCTGCTATTGGATGGATTTGGGAACGGGTTTCCAAAACCTGCACAAAATCGAGAAAAATGTCAACGCTGGGTACAGAACTGTGGTCGAAAATAGTTTACCATTGACAATGTTACCAGAGACACCTACATATGTTCGATGCACTTTACCCTGATTTGATCGGCTAATAACATCATGCTCTGCATGACTTTTCATTAATATTTTTCATGTTTTTTTTTGTTTTGCCATCGTTAGCATGCTAGATATATTTGGGCATCACTTTGTACATCGTGCATCCATCAACACTGGTTCAGGCCCGTACGCAGGATTTTCTATTGGGGGTACGTCAGGGGGGTGCGTCAGGGGCGAGCCCCATGTAGTGGTGCGAGTACGCTACGGGGGTACCCCCTAGCGTACTCGCGCCACTACATGGGGCTCGCCCCTGACGCACCCTCCTGAAATTTTTTAAACCTAGATGGCCTGAAATGTACTCTCCTGCATTTTATGTCATTTTTTTTCCGATTCAACGGTGGCATTTTCATGCAAATTAATGCATTTCAAGATTTGTTGAGATTACTGTCCCCTCCCACCACCCCTGCGTACGGGCCTGTGGTTGGTAGTTATGCTTTACTATGCAACCAAACATTGGATATTGATTCACACAAAAATATAAAATGCTAAAATTATTGATATTAGAAATATTAAATTGTTGAAACTATTTGTCTGTAAAAGAAAATGCTTCAACATTTTTCCTGAATATAAGCATGTTAAAAATATGTGCCTGGATTTAAAAATGGTGTAGTTTTATATGCCTGGAAGAGAAAATTCTAAACAATATGTACCTCAACTACTTTCCTTCCTTGTCAAGGTCATTTCGGTTGATATTGAACGAAAAGAACCATGTGCGATTTGAAACAAATGCAGATCTTAGTTACACTTGGTATGTAAGATGTGCCGTAATCTGACAACACAGGCTTCTTTCATTTCTGAACAGTGTAGATCCCGTACAGCCTGTCTACCCATTTGGTTAACCTGAATGTTATGGCTGTCATACGGGGTAACTTCATGTCGCCTTGAATGTCAGCCATTAAATTCCGGTTACGTGATAGTAATTCTCTATATATTTGAGTGATTTTCGAACAGCAAAGATCCTGACTAGATTACATTGATGCATATACCTATAGTGGAACCTCTCTAAACCGGACACCAATACAACTCATGCGATCTTATTTTTTATGAGTTTCTTGGTTTTTTATCTCAGGTGATAATATCTGTTTGTGATGGCATAGTACACAGAGGATATTCCATCGTACATTTTGAATAGCGGGAAATAATACACGAGTGTGCGTCGGCTTCCGCGTAGGCAACGAGTGAGCGTAGCGAACGAGTTGCTTGCACGGACGCCGACGGACACGAGTGTATTATTTCCGCTATTTAAACATGTACGATGGAATATCCTATTTATTACACTTCAACGGCTTCTATTTTTGAAATTATACTCAATGAATTGTGATGCGCGCATGGATAGTTATACAATGACGTGTTTTCCCGCGTTTTGACGTTACGTTGTGTGACGTCAAATGTGACGTCATGTAAACTTTTTGAAATCGAAATTACGCAGCTGTTTCTATGAGCCAGACATATTTGAGTGCACTTTTGGAATGTGTTCAATCACATTAACATTCTAGATTAGTCGAGACCCTTTCCAAGTTTTCAAATAATTTTATTTTGACAGTAATACAAAATAAAAAATTGCATGGTAGCTCGTGGTTTCCAAGAAAACAGGCGGGCAATTACGGGTGTTCTCTTCACGGTGTATTATTTGTAAGGAGTTGATTACTGGTTTTCTCTCACAGCGAAACCCGTGCAAATAATTTGCAAGAGTGTAATAAACAACTATGACTCGGAATGAAAAAAAGAGACATTTTAAAGTGTGAATTCGTGGCCTAGGTGTCAGGAAATCGCATCTGCGGCGATCTGGCATTAAACATTTTTATATCTTACCTTATTTCTCAGTAAAAACTTGTTTTAACAGCACTTTGCATGATGTTGTAAATTATTGTAAAGAGTTGTTAAAGCATGATGATAATACTGGAAAATAAACAACAAACGACTAACAATTAAGATAGCGGTGTAAGGGTTAGGTTGAATAGCGTGTGCAATATTTTAATAAAACTTCACACACGCATACAAGATATTGAGTCAAAGGTGTGTCGTACGTAAGAATGACTATTCTAGCATCGCTAATTTGGATAATTTCATTGTTATGTTTTTAGTTATTGCTCTTTTTTCTTTTCTTTTTTGTATTTCTTGTCCAGAGCATAAGTTGAATATCGTATGGAATATTTAAAAAACAAATCACACATTCATAGATATCGTGTCAAAGATGTGAGATTTTCTTCTGGAGTTATGTCCATTTGTTTCTTTTTACAAACTTAACGTAGGGGTAAATGTCTGATAACTTCTGTTTCCTTTCATGGAGCACTTTTTCATGGAGCACTTTGCTATTTCATACATGCATTCCTCAGATGGCCCTCCATCGTGCTGTAGCAAATCCATGTCCCAGCACTCAACCCTTACCCAAAGGTCACGGTCACAAAGTCTCAGGCACATTTTTATATTTGGCTCTTTTGTTACCTGGGAGTTGAATTGGGTTATTGCCCATTATAAAAGTAGTAAGATTAGTACTGATCCTACTGCTTTTTGGAGGGGGGCAAGTGATTCTGGTGCGGCGAGGACCTGGCACCAGATTAGGATTATTCTGATTTCAGGGTTGAATATATAGTTTTTTATTGTTATGCCCCCGCCACCGAATGGTGAGGCGGGCATATAGTGTTACCGGCGTCCGTACGTCCAGCACATGAAAGGAATACAAATAGTCTTGATATTTTATCAGAGAATAAAACATGTATGTTTATTATATATGTACATTTGTTTGACATTGAAACACAATGGAAAGTAAATTGTCAATATTTTACCATATTGATCAGTGCCAGAATTACTTTTCACATTGTATAATAGTTCCTTCTAAATCATCAGTAATTTGTTTACTTCATTGATAGTTTGTATATTTTTAGGCACATCTTAGTTGTGAGTGATTTACATATATTATAAAAATGTTATTTGATTTGTATGTGGATATAATTGCCACTCGTTCCGACTAAAGTCGCACAATATCGCATGCTACGTAGCTCGTGCATATATCCACATATAGAAAACATAATAACCTATAAGTACTATAATTATATCTATAAACAAACCCCGTCCTTGTGATAATAATTGTAAATGTATGAAGATTTTCAAAGGAAATTATTTCCAATATCTTCAATACGCGACCTTAAATTATGTCAACACAATGATTCTAATTTTAAATCATCAATTATGAATAAATATGAATATCGTTTTTGACGGCCGTTGCGTGCGCATGTATCAACTTTCTTAGAGAAGGGTCGTCGCGTGTAACACAGCAGTAATATCTGTTTGTCAGAAGTTGAAAACATGCCAAACACGCGTACGTCGCTTGTATTGTTTCGGTACCGGTGTGCCCTTCGTTCGCGGCTGGCAGCATGCTCAATACACGGTCTACATTTGGATGTATTCAATACTGAGACTTAGAGAACAAAACATATAAAACAAACGCATGTAGGACATGTTTTATCCAACGGAGTTATACACACGTTTAACAATTACTATAATTTTATATCAACTGTCGATGTAAACGGGACAATAAACTAAGTATGTGATATTTAAATGTGTTTTTCCAGACCTGGGTTGTCATTTCCGCATGATTGCAATACACATACACCTTTATAGGGTCGATCATACATAGAGAATTAGACTAAATAAATAGAGAGGTGGGATTATTTAACTTTTATCTAATTACCCGTCAGTTTTCTGCCGCCGTAGTCCAATTCTATCCTACCGCCCAGATGGGCACGCCTGCATGTTGTTTTATGTACGAATTGTCTTGAGAACGACGTGAGCAGTTGTCCAAGGCAGATAACATGACCAGTGGTAAACAAAAATGCATTAAAAGGAAACTACCTTCTTTGTTGCCGATTTATTAAACACAGGTAGATGTGCATACATCGTGAGGTATTTTCTTATTGTCAGAAACATTTACTGTAGTACCCGCTTTTTTCGAAATAAAATAAAAGAACAAAGTAAGTAGGCGTATTTATGGAAATAAATAAAAAAAATATACATAGACGCGACAATGACGCTAAATGTGACGTTTACTTTGTCAAAACCGCGCGGAAATTACTCCATCTTTATAACGTTAGGCCTATAACTCGTTACGTCGCGTTTTCCGATAAGGGAGGTTTTCGCTTGGCGTGTCACATATTTGAATACTGCCTTGTTACTGTATCCTATACGGCACGTGGAATGAATGGCCGAATCGGCCGGCCATCTTTGTGTGTTCTAGCCATCAGCCAGTTTCACCTGTTCTGCCGTTTAACAAAGAACTGAAACTGTGAAGTAGAACATACGGTATAATGTAGCTAATCACATGTAGAAAAGCCATGATAACAGACTCCTAAGGAGTCCTATCAATTATTTTACACCAAACTGTAAAATATGTCAGTTTTCTGGACAGGTTTGAGCCTGTGTTTTTAAAAACATGAACCACCATTATAAATACCCTGATACACAGAAAATCGCACAGTGGCCAACCACACAACACATACCATATATAACCACAAAACACACATCA
The DNA here is from genome assembly GCA_029237695.1 of Conchocele bisecta. NCBI lineage: Eukaryota > Metazoa > Mollusca > Bivalvia > Lucinida > Thyasiridae > Conchocele > Conchocele bisecta. Next base: position 38,652,179 of record CM055276.1, read on the forward strand.
TATATACATGTACCTACTACTGTACTCTGTTATTAGCTATCAAATCCAGTGATATGTAAGCAGTTACCCGAGTGTTTTGTCCCTGGTGTCTATTCACCTACTATGCGAGTAGATATGGCTTTACCTATGTATAATGTGTACACTAACAATAGACTGTGCATCAGATTGAAAAGAAAAGTCTACGCATCAAAATTTATTTTAAGATTGATGAGAGAAATGCTCAGATATCTCGTCTTTTGTACAGGCATTATATTTATAGATTGGCGTTGTCACATCTGTCTATTATGTATTGCACCAGAATTTATTTGGTTTACTGTCATATTATTTGCTGTATGTGTCAAACGCACAAAGTGGTGAAACTTTACGATGGCTTGTACATACAAAGATGGCGGAGATGGCAACTCAATGCTCCATATAGTATACAGTAACAGTAAGGGCTGTAATTAATGTTGTGAGAACTTGTAGCCCAAGCCCATTGTACTTATATGCAATACACTATGTTTAAACTAAACTAGTAACAAGACAATATTCACATATGTTATATTCATATTGGTGCACTACATAATATACACATATGACAACGGCAAGCTATAAATATTATGTCAGCAAATTATACAAAAGACGATATCTGAGCATTTCTCCCATCTATATCAAAATAAATGTTGATGTGTAAACTTCTCAATCTGATGCGCCGTCTATGTTATTGTACATGCTACCATAGGTAAAGCCATATTTACTTGCATAGCAGGTGAGTAGACACCAGGGACAAATCACTCAGGTAACTGCCTACATGTCACTGGATTTGATAGCTAATAACAGAGTACAGTAGTGGGTATATATGGTATGTGTTGTGTGGTTTGCCAGATAAAAGTGATACACTGTGCGATTTTCTGTGTATGAGTTATTTATAATGGTGGTTCATGCTGTAAAAAAACACAGGCACAAACCTGTCCAGAAAACTGACATATTTTACAGTTTGGTATGATATAATTGATAGGAGTCCGTTCTCCTGGCTTTTCTACATGTGATTTAGCTACTTTATATCATATGTTCTACTTCACATTTTGAGTTCTTTGTCAAACGGCAGAACATATGAAACTGGCTTATGGCTGGAACACACAAAGATGGCCGATTTGGCCACTGCATGTGCCGTATAGGATACAGTAACGAGGCAGTATTCACATATGTTCTATCATATTTACGAAGCAATTATATTTGAATCAAACGATGATCAGGTATAGCACGGGTCCTTAAGGTTTCGTACCTATCCATTTGGTAGGTTTTTCTAGCAGGATTGCTGCTCAAACGCTAATCAAAATAGAATAACGTACGTATCATTGTCACAAAACATCTCACTCGGGCACCAATTCATTACAACGTACCCTCTCGGTACGTCATACATTGACCAATGTCACAGCCTGCAAACGTTTATTCATCCAATAATGTATCGTTAGAGGGAATTACAATCAGTTTATGTATGTAACTGATAATGTGTATAACATCATAGGTATTTTACAAAATAAAAAAGCTTACATTCTATGTATTTTTTGGAGTGTAAGTGTAAGCTGACCATTTTTACGCCTTATCTTATTACGTGTAATGGGTTATGTACAATTGTACTCTGTATTTCTGGTTACATGTTACGCTATTATATATACTAATAATAAGGGCATAACATAAAACTAACACAATCATGCGGTATATTTAATTTCATCACTACAGCATGTATATCTTTCCTATATACATGTAGTACAACACAGTGTACTGTAGCATATTAAGCAAAGACATACCGAACATATATAATTTTACATGTAGCAAAATAGTTTGCCCACCCCCCATAATTGAAACGCTCCTACGCCTATGATCCTAGACCACCAAATGATCACGTGGTACTAACAACAATAATTACCGATTCAAAGTACGTATTCTTTTATAGTGTCCGTATTACGTAACGGATCTTGATGTGATATGGCGCATCAAACGCGTCTTGTTAAGCTGCATTTGGTGGTCTCTTTATTTTCGCCCAAACTTCTGTCGTTTTTGCGAAGAATCGATTTCCGTGTCTCTGACACGGAAATCGATTCTTCGCAAAAACGACATAAGTCTGTGCCAAACTCCCTAGACCACCAAATGCAGCTCATGAAGACGCGGTTGCTGCGCCATATTTCATAAAAATCCGTTGCATATTAAGGACAATATCAAATAATACTTATTTTGGAATGGGCGACGTTGTTGTTGTTGTTGTTGTTGTTGTTGTAACCACGTGATCATGCACCTTGTTGTTGGTTTCACTGGAAAACTAAGTAGCATGACATTAAACATCTCGGCCGATTCCAATGCCAAGGATGCACCCCAAGTAGTTCTAAGGGAAGTTGCTCTTGATTTTCCAAGTTTGGTAATATTGACTGATATACCAGTAGTCAAAACCAAATCGTGTGAACGTGCATAAGGACCAGGATCTACAAGTGTTGCAAATGCCAGCGCTCTTTTGTCTGTGGAATTCTTGGTTATTAGTCGATGTTTGGTAACTCAATTACAAATTTACACTATTTTGGTAAATTTTGCATTGCTACGAATACGTAGTATTCAATCATTATCTATTATATGTTGGGGTAATCTGCGATGTAAATCTTTCTTGCTTTTTTGCTTTAACAGCAATTTTAAGCTATGCTAAGCAATAATTTTTTAGCTTCAGATTAACCTGAGATGTGGCTAAAAAATACTTAGAATTGCTTAAAATTTCTTATTTGTTTGTTTGTTTATTGGTGTTTAACGGCCTATCAACAGATAGGGTCATGTAAGGCGGGGCAAACGGGTTCGATCCTATTTTAACCTGCTGCATTGGGGGGGGGGGGGGAGGGGGTCCCAAAATCAGAACGGAATATTTACATCGAGAAAAAATATATTCAGCCCTGAAATTAGAATAACCTGACCTGGTGCCAGGTCCATATCACACCAAAGTCACTTGGCCTCTTCCCCTAAAATAGGATTACGATTAATCGTAATACTCACATAAGGGGTATAACCAGATTCAACTGTCACATACAAAATGCCAAAGACGTATGTGAGGGCCAAACCAGCTGGTATCCAGTCGGAATTCCGGTAAGGATGAACCCCGATCGTTAAATTACCCATCACATGCTCCCACCTGCCATTTGTTAGCAAATCAGTAAGTTTAAGCAACTCTTATGTATTAGCAAATCACTAAGTTTAAGCGATCCTAAAAATATGTTTAAGCCAAGGCTTAGCCTTAGTGGCTTAGTAAAGATAAGCCGTGGCTCAACATTGCCTTGAATTGCTTAAAATTGCTTATTTGTTCAGCAACAACTATTCATATCGCAGAATCCCCATTTATAATAGAGATCAATCTGGACACAAATCACACGTATTAGTAATCTGCGTTTGATCATTTCCTTGTACATTAAAATAAATCTTGGTTCGAGCTCAGCCAATCAAACTATTTTATTTTGGGTATGTGGTTTGCATATACATGTATGCTTTAAAATTGTATATTTCTGGATTCATGATGATTACTACATGCACTATATTTGTGATTCTTGTTGAATTCTTCATTTATGCCCACCTGTGATCTCCTGTAGCCTATTTCACCAACATTGCAAAGTATACTTTTCTAGCAAAGTATACTTTGAGGGTGTAATCATTTATTTTTTCTGAAATGCATTATTTCATATAGAACTAACGACTGCATATATTTGATGATTAAATGTATGCAGAATTATTATACTGAATTGATTACATTATCACAGCCAAAATGGCTGTGATAATGTAATAAATTCAGTATAATACAAATTAATAAATTTATCCTAAAATTGAAAATTTCTCCCTCAAAGAATACTAGGAAAGCATACTTTGCAATGTTGGTGAAATAGGCTACTGAGCATGTACCTAACCCTTTCACTCCTAAGTTACCGGAATGGAATTTGATATGTTAATTTTGCAACCAATTCAATCGTCACAAAATGATTTTCAGACTAGTCCATTTATGAAAAGGGGGTGTTTTTGTTCTCAAACATATGAAATTACTTGGAAAAAGTGCAGATCCTGAGGAGACGGTTCGTCATGAGCCGGCTCATATGGATATACACTGTTTGCCAATACCACTATACAGGCATGTGGTGTTGAAAGGGTTAAATGTTATGTTCAAAATCGGACGGTTTTATTTGTCAAGTCTTGATCTACTCGGGCTCAACTAATCAGGCTGTTTTCAGAAAATTCTCAGAATGTTATATAATCTTAGGGTCTGATAGTCCATTCACAGGTCAAATACATTACTAAATTACATTTCAAAGTCTCAAAAACCAGCCTAGGAGCTATGCTGGCTGTAATTTGAAAATCCCATAAGGTACGTCAGCTCGTAAACTGATCGACGCTTGACAATTTTTGGGAAAATGTACCTTATCAAAATGTTTCTCGAAACCAGCATAGAAGCTATGCTGGTCATAATTTGAAAATCCCATGAGGACACTGGACAGTTCATGGGAAAAGGTACCTAATGGACATTTTTCTCAAAAGCAGGCCCGAACTATGCTGGTCACAACTTGAAAATCCCATCAGGTATGTTTTCTCGTGAACTGATGCTGAACAGTGGGAAAAGGTACCTTACAGTGGGGTCAGCGTGTAAGTGCACACACGAACGAAAAAGGACAGGTTGGAACCAACCTGTCGTGTTCGTTCGTGTGTGCACTTACACGCTGATCCCACTGTATAAAGAAGCTATGCTGGTCATAATTTGAAAATGCAATGAGGTACGTTTTCTCGGGAACTAATACTGGACAATTCATGGGAAAAGGTACATTAGGGAATAAATTCTCGAAACCAGCCTAGGAGCTATGCTGGTCATAATTTGAAAATCCCATGAGGTACGTTTTCTCGTGAACCAACACTGGACAATTCATGGGAAAAAATCTCGAAACCAGCTTAAGAGTTATGTTGGTCATAATTTGAAAATCCCATAAGGTACGTTTGCTCGTGAACCAACACTGGACAATTCATGGGAAAATGTACCTTACGGTAAAAATTCTCGAAACCTGCCTAGCAGGTATGCTGGTCATAATTTGAAAATCCCATAATGTACCTTTTCCCGTGAACCGACGCTGGGCAGTTCACGGGAAAAGGTGCCTTGTGGAAACATTTCTCGAAACCCGGCTAGGAACTATGCAGGTCATAATTTGGAAATCCCATCAGGTATGTTTTCTCATGAACCGATGCTGGACAGTTCATGATAAAAGGTGCCTTATGAAATAAATTCTCGAAACCAGCCTAGGAGCTATGCTGGTCATAATTTGAAAATCCTATTATGTACGTTTTGTAGTGAACTGACATTGGACAGTTCATGAGAAAATGTGCCTTATGAAAACATTTCTCAAAAACAGCCTAGGAGCTATGCTGGTCATAATTTGAAAATCACATAATGTATGTTTTCTCGTGAACCGACACTGGACAGTTCATGTGAAAAGGTACCTTAAGGAGAGAAAAAAATCCAAAAACCAGCCTAGGAGCCATGCTGGTAATAATTTGAGGTACGTACCAACACTGTACAATTCATGGTAAAAGGTACCTCATGGACAAAATTATCGAAACCAGCCTAGGAGCTAAGGGGCCAAGTGACTTGGTGTGGTATGGACCTGGCACCAGGTCAGGTTATTCTAATATCGGGGCTGAATATGTTTGTTCTCGATGTAAATATTCCGTTCTGATTTTGGGATTTTCTCCCCAATGCAGCAATGATCGAACCCGTTGCCCGGCCTTACATGACCTTAGCTGTTGATAGGCCATTAAACACTAATAAACAAACAAACAAACAAACATAGTTTGAAAATCCCATAAGGTACGTTTCCCTTGAACCGACGCTGGGCACTTCATGGTAAAAGGTACCTCATGGAAGAAATTATCGAAACCAGCCTAGGAGATATGCTGGTCATAATTTGAAAATCCCATAAGGTACATTTTGCCGTGAACCGACGCTGGGCAGTTCATGGGAAAAGATGCCTTATGGAAACATTTCTCGAAAACAGGCTAGGAAAAATATGCAGGTCATAATTTGGAAATCCCATACCGATGCTGGACAGTTCATGGTAAAAGGTACCTTATGGAAAATATTTCTCGAAACCAGCCTAGGAGCTATGCTGGTCATAATTCGAAAATCCCATAAGGTACATTTTCTCGTGATACGACGTTGGACAGTCCATGGGAAAATGTACCTGTTGAAATGTTTTTTATCAAAACCAGCATAGGAGCTATGATGGTCATAATTTGAAAATCCCATAAGGTACGTTTTCTCCTGAACCAACACTGAAAAATTCATGGGAACATGTACCTTATGGAAAAATTCCCGGAACCAGCATAATTTGAAAATCACATAAGGTATGTTTTTTTAATTGACCTATGCTGGTTTTCAGATTTTTTCTTAACGTACCTTTTCCCATGAATTGTTCAGTGTCAGTTCACGAGAAAATGTACCGTATGAAATTTTCAAATTCAAACCAGCATAGCTCATTTTGAGTGTTAAGGTTTCATTTCATTAATACCTATGTCAATGAATTGTTCAGTGTTGGTTATGAAATTTTCAAATTATCTCATTTTTACCTAGGTTGGCCACATGCCACTCAGTAGGCACAACCTGTTCTTTATAGGAATTAAATAAGGGTATAATTGTGTCACTAATCCACCAGTTATAAACGTTACAGGTGCCCGCTATACAGATATAATCATTTAGTACTATTTATTTTACTGATAGTTACTAGTGGTGGTATCAGGCTATTTTTATATGCAAATGAGGCATGCTATTTTTGTCGAGCCCGCTTGCGGAAAGCGAGACATAGTGATCACAATGACGTCCGGGTGTCCGGGTGTCCGTGTGTCCGTCCGTCCATCCGTCCGTCCGAAATCTGCGTTTGCGTTCCGAAATCTGCATTAAAGGTTTTAAATACCTTATATATATGGGGCCCGTTTCACTAAACTTCTTACGACTAAAATGTTCGTAAGTGCAAATTTAAGAACGTCTGTAAATTTCAATTTATGGATTTACATTTATTGAGCATAGGCTGCATATGCAGCCTATGCTCAATAAATGTAAATCCAATATTTATTTACAAGAAAACAATGTTAATGTGAAATTTACAGACTATCATAATTTTGCACTTACGAACAATTTAGTCGTAAGAAGTTTAGTGAAACGGGCCCCTGCAGTCCTAAGTCACATTGACTTTAAACTTCATATACTTATTAGTCATCATCCGTATATTCATGCTGTATCCCACTCATGCGGCCCCTGTGCCCAAGGTCAAGGTCAAATGACTTAGAAATTTGCGTTCCGAAATCTGCGTTAAAGTTTTTAAATACCTTATATCTCTGCAGTCCTCAGTCACATTGACTTGAAACTTCATATGCTTATTAGTCATCATCCATATATTCATTCTGTATCACACTCATGCGGCCCCTGTGCCCCTATATCAAGGTGAAATGACTTAGAAGTTTGCGTTAAAGTTTCTGTCACAATTTGCGTTAAAGTTTTCACATACCTACTATCTCTGTAACCGTAAGTCAGATTTGCTTGAAACTTTGTATGCTTATTGGGCATCAAATTTCAAATAAATACACTCTGAGACCATCAAATGCCTCGCCAGGCTCGACATGCGGGCCGCGGCCATGCTCGTTTTATTATTTATACTAATTAAATGCGTCACCTAAAACATAATATATTCGACAGATTATAAAGTATGATCATTGCACATCAAAAAATAAATACAGTGTAGCAATGGTTATGTCTGTTAACATTTTAAGAAAGCACGGTTATCGCCCCTGATGTCAATGTGGAAATCTACTTCTGATATAAAATATATAATAATGCCAATCAATACGTGGGGAATGGTGAATGAATGTTTATTTTGCCATCAGTAGGTTATATTTATAATATACATGATATAGGGAGACAGATAGGTTTGTATATTCTGTAGATATGACATTTTCTGGCATGAAGTTCGCCGGAGTTTCTCAATTATGTCATAACTTGTACTCCCTGGATAGATTACTTCAATATTGCAATACAGCATACTTGTGGTCAAATGCCACACATCCGTGCTGCCCTTAATATAACATTGACCTTGTGACCTTTACAACTTTTAACTTTTTCACGCATTAAGAAGTTCGCAAGAGTTTCTCAATTCTGTCATAATTTCTATATTCCTTGGTGGATTACTTTAATATTGCAATACATCATTACTTGAGGAAAAATGCCACACATCCGTGCTGCCTTTAATATGACCTTGAGCCGTTGACCTTCACAACTTTGAACTTTTTCACACATTAAGAAGTTCGCCAGAATTTCTCATTTCTGTCATAACTTATAATATGGCTTGATGGATTACTTCAATATTTCAATAAATCATACTTGTGAACAAATGCCACACATCCATGTTGCCCTTAATATGACCTTCAGCCTTTGACCTTCACAACTTTGAACTTGTTCACACATTAAGAAATTTGCTAGAATTTCTCATTTCTGTCATAACTTCTATATGGATTACTTTAATATTTCAATATATCATACTTGTGGACAAATGTCACACATCTACATTGCCCTTAATATGACCTTGACCTTTTCACCTTCATAAATTTGCTTGTGAATACTTATCACATTGGTTAATTAACTTTGCCAGTTTATCCAATCTGCCACCAGGGGCATTCGTGTGCCGACAGGCCACATTTCTTGTTCCAATTCGGAGTGTCCATGACACATTGGGACACTGCTCACAGCCGTGTTCAAACGTACAGCGCGTGCTGTTTGACCATCATTTTCAGCATCAAATATAAACAGCCGTTAGTTAATATGTAATAATGCATTTCAGTACAAATACATATTTACTCCCGCAGAGTGTATGCTTAGGTAGATTATTTGACTTACTGTAGCATATTGTGACAAACATTTCCAATGTTTGTCACAATATGCTACAGTAAGTCAAATAACTAAAACAGCAGACGACACTTTTCGATTCGTTTCTCACATTTTATTCATTTCAACGTGGAAAAAAATGTCGTCTATCCTTGAGATAGCATATTATGTCACGCAAATTTCTATGGGGGCAGCCATATTGTCGGCGAGTACGACCAAGAAAATAGTGCCTTGTGCCAACTTATCCTATGGCGTTTTGTTCCGTCTTTCTTTGATATATACTACTCTCTATAGTTTTCACAGTTTTGGGCTCAGTTTATCAGTTAAATTCTGGAATATACGAATCAAGACATTTCGTGCGTATGAATACAGCAGCTATTATGTTTAGTTCTCACGGTTTGGTAGCAGTGACCAGTTAGCCGCCAATTCCGTACAATTTTTTTCTGAGAGTTTCAACCAGTAATTTATTCTAGAGAAAACGTATGGATGGGAATGGATTTGCACCATCACAGTACATTTGCCTGATGATTGCAAATGCAAATTTCAGTCTCTAGTTCCGCAAGTGATCAGTTTTTTTTTGTTGAGATAACATATTCCAGTACTTTCCGTACTTTGATTATTTTTCATATTCATTTTTTCAAGGCTTTGAATTTATATTCCCAAGCGCTGCCAAAACAGGTTTTGCTAAGAAATATGAAGAAGAAAAGCACAGCAGACGACACTTTCCGATTCAGGGTTAATGGTTAAGTATGGTTATGGTTCATAATTATGGTTAACTATGTGACTTTCCACTTGCATGGTTCATTTTCAAAACTGAGCCGAATGAGGAAGGAATACAATTTATGAAAGTAAAATTGGAAACATGAGATGTAGATAAAATAAATTCTGATTTCTAGATACATATGTACTATTTTGTTTTAGTTTTTAACGTGTTCGTCGCTGAAAATTGGAAGTTAAATCTTAAGAAATAATACAACCTGTAAACATTTTGAGATTCAGTCACAACATTTCGTGACTCCCGAAATGTGCCGGGTTACTGAAGACGAAGATGGGTCACCCAGGCGCTTAAACGCCACCCACATATACATACGGGTGAGTATTTTAAACGGTCACGTTTTAATTCTATCTTTGTTTTATCTTCATTAAGACGAACAGTTCCTGTTCCTTTTATATCACTGTTATTCCTATGGCAACATAAATACCATTTCACCTGCGTTATATGCCAGGTAGTCGATACACAAGCGCGGTAACTCTATTGTCGATACTGTGTATATAAGCGCACGAAGCCGGAACTGCTATATATGGATGTGTTAAAACTGGTCTAAACTTAATACTATATGCCAGCGTTGGGATTGATTTCTATACAATCAGTGACTATGATACAACAACGCTATGCCGACAGGGTAAACGCAAACACTCGGTGGAATACACACCTGGACCCACATGATATCAATGAATCAGGTATGAAATTAACATGATCGAATCAATTTCTTTCTAACGTTCAACATTAATCTGTTAGTGTGGACTCTCCATGTGCGTGACCAGGTATTCATGCCTCGAGTAAAGTACTTGGGTAACACCGAATACGTGTTATCTGTCCAGTCAACACACTACCGGTTCATACGGAACGTTCACAACGGTATGTTAACAACGCGGACGTTATGCGGATGAAATACACAGGTAATTTAATTAATTCATCATCTGATCATTACGACAAAATATCATCAAGTACTTTATGGTGTTTCAACAATAACAAACTGTCAATCGATGTGTTGGTATCTATTTGTTACATGATTTATCTAAATGGTTTACAATAAACAGTAATACAAACATTTAAAGCATGCACGTCTTATGTTTCGTTCATGTGAGTTTCATTATCTAAATGGTCGGTGTACGACTCGTCGAGTATATACGCAATTGTGTGTAGTCGATTTGACAGATACAAATGTAGGCCATTATGCACTAATTTCTTGTTTCGTTGTTAATCGTGGAGGTCACTGCCCGGTTGTGCTGGTTTCATTATATGTATCGGTAGCTTTATTCCCGACCGTGAGAACATGTGGGGCATTGTTTGTGTTTAACCACTCTGTCATGTGTCTGTTCTTCCGTCCGTCCGTCCATCTCTGTGACTGAAGACGTGAAGTTCATTGCTTTATACAATATGGTGTCACTGGTTAAGGGTGATTCCCCTGTAATACATGGATGATCCACATGAACACTCAAATACATGTAACAATTATATAGTAGGAAGTAAATTACAGTTAACGCATCTATACCTCACTACCGGTATAATGCTTACCGGGTACCCAGTTTAGAGATGTCCCACTATACGATTAACATAGAAGATCTTATAGCGTCACTGATGAATTAATATGAAAGTTATTAATCTCATTTACTGATTTCATAAGAAACGAGGCGATGCCTGGTTTCTTATGGAGTCTGTCTACGAGTTTAATAAGTATCATATTAATTAACCCTTTGAACCCGAAAGCCCGCTATAGCGGTTTATGCAAACAGTGCAGATCCAGATGAGCCGGCTCGTAACAAGCCGTCTCATCAGGATCTGCACTTTTTGTAAGTAATTTTCATATTTCTTAGAACAAAAACACCCCCTTTTCATAAATGGACGAATCTGAAAATCGTTTTGTGACCCTTGGATTGGTCGGAACATTAGCATATCACAGTCCATTCCAGTTCCTTAGGGTTGACAGGGTTAAACACGCATACATAGACGCTGTACTTATCGCCTAACATGTTTTCAGTAACTGTCTCCTTTGCATATTTAGTACACTAGTGTATTTAGTAAACTAGTGTATTTAGTACACTAGTGTACTATGATTTCGAAAGCTTGGCACACTTTTCATATTTGTTGGTAGTTTGTGTTGGCTTAACCCTTTGAACCCGAAAGCCCGCTATATCGGTTTATGCAAACAGTGCAGATCCAGATGAGCCGGCTCGTAACGAGCCGTCTCATCAGGATCTGCACTTTTTGCAAGTAATTTTCATATTTCTTAGAACAAAAACACCCCCTTTTCATAAATGGACGAATCTGAAAATCGTTTTGTGACTATTGGATAGATCTGAAAATTAGCATATCAAAATCCATTCCAGTTACTTAGGGGTGAAAGGGTTAAGCCGGTACTAGGAGGCGTTTGTGTCATTGACTGATAACTTTGATACTGTCATTGACGTAACTGATAAGCAAGCAGGTTCAATGAAATCGCACTTGAAATCTGTCTTTCTGCTCCTATCGTATTTTATTTTATCTCAGTTGTAATCAAGAACACATATACAAGTACATATCTACAGTGGATTCATGCATTCATGTTGAGAGATAGAATCACATAATATAGGCCCAATCGGTATACTGTTGGATAAAGAGTTAATTCTCATTGTTCTTTATAGCTGAAGTTTAACAAACTAAGATGACCAATAATAGTAGTGCGAACTGTGTATGCGATTTAGCGCATTGTAGTCCGAGGATAAAAAACTTATCGAAACAACTATGCTTATTTTGTTCATTTCTCCATAAAATATATGCTGTTGCCACTCATTTGAACCTTCAGCTGAGTGGTAACAATACAATGTATATACTTTCGAGAAGAAATAAACAAAATGGCGATACAAATCTCCGAAGTTTCATACGACTGTAATTGTATCTGGCGAATAATGGATTGGTTAACAATACTACATTGTTAACGCTTTGCATTATGAAGATGACATTTTGCTTATGGAAAATTTTAAACAGTTCACTTATTTGTTTTCCTAATTGTATATGCTGTGATAAAAGGTTTAACACATTGCTGGGTCTGCACTATTTGCAAGGTGATTGGTGACGGTAGTATAATATACCAGTAGCCTATTTCACCAACATTGCAAAGTATACTTATCTAGCAAAGAATACGTTGAGGGAGAAATTTTCAATTTAAGGATAAATTTATTAATGTTTATTATACTGAATGTATTACATTATCACAGCCAAAATGGCTGTGATAATGTAATAAATTCAGTATAATATTTCTGCATACTTTTAATCATCAAATATATGCAATGTTTAGTTCTGTATGAAATAATGCATTTCCAGAAAAATAAATGATTACTCCCTCAAAGTATACTTTGCTAGAAAAGTATACTTTGCAATGTTGGTGAAATCGGCTACAGATAGACACAGACATAACAAGATACCCAACGGGCATGAAACAAAAATCCAACACAATACACCATGACAGCAACACATGACAGCCGCACAGTGGTGACCGAGAAGTCTTCAATACGGTACACGAATGTACATGTACTACACATGCACTATACTATATACAATAACACAGATACAATGAAAGCTCCACAATAAACAATCCCCACTGAATCACCGATAAATTAACAGCCATAGTATACAGCAAATCAAACACACTACATTAAAAGGAACCATGCCATCAAGTTAGAAGGTTAGTGGACAAACCAGTTCATGGGGGTAGATGAACCTGGTTTGTGTGATGCCATATAACATCGTATAACCATACAAGGAAATGCGACAGTAAGCAATCATCTGATAGCACATGTTCTTTTTAAATAACTGGTATTACAATTAATGCACTGGCTGATGTATTTTCTTATAGTCACATAATTTTATTCAATTTGACATCACCGATTGAATTAGAATAAGTAGTGTAATGTACTAAAATTGTTTATAGAATGCACTTAACTTCAACAAGTAATACCATGTACTCAAATAGGTGACACATAAGTTTCATAAAACATATCCACAAACACCAGCCCACATATGCACGAACAATTAATATAAACGATCCAGCTGTATTAATAATGGGGTGTTTGTTATATAGAGGGTCTTACTTGAGTGATGAATTAATATGATATGTATTAAACGATCTTACTGCTTTCATTTCATAATAATTCCAGCACAAACATATTTACACAATTCCCTAACATTTGATTGGCCCGTAGCAAGTCTCTGTCCAAAATTTATATCCCAGTAAACTCCCACGCCGAACTACTTTCCGTAACCGTGAGGCGCAGTTAAAATAATTCTTAAGAAAACGGAAAATAAACACATTTTCTTTATGAATTTATTTCAAATGCTGGAATTATACGGAATGAATGGCCTTTTTGTTGAATTTATCGGTGATATAAACTTGGAAATGTCGCGGGAATACTGGACGAGGCCTTCCGGCCTTCGTCCAGTATTCCGCGACTTTTCCAAGTTTATACCCCGATAAATTCCACAAAAAGGCCATTAATTCCTATATTAAATCAACACATATGTTAGATTATATTTGCTACATAAGCATGCATCATCATACATCGAAGTTCAGTATTGTTCAACTAACATATAGTCTAATGCGCTCAAATATAGTTATTTGTTACACTGCAAATTTCAAAGTTTCATTTGATATCGTTGCAGGTTCCAGCTTATAAACAGTAAAGACACTGACCTATACACTCATATGTGTTGATGCTCTGATCCCTGGACCACTCGACACAACAGAATAACAGTGTGCTTGATAACCTTGAAAGCAAACTAGGAAGTGCAATTCGTAGGAGGACAGACACAAACAATAATAGCAAGCGTATACGTGTAATACAAAACTACACATTGGCTTAACAACGAGGACGTGCATATTTGTATGATACTGTTAACAACATCCTGCAATGGTAAAGGTTAGAAAGGGAACCATTTATGCATGTTTATCGCTGTTGCTGTTTGTGTATTTTGTTTCAAAAGTGATTGTATTCCTTATACCCGTATTTCGAGATGACGTCGATGTAGATGATGTTCCGCCGGATGCAGTGGCCCGGAAGAAGGCTACACACGAGGAAATACCGAGACATATTCATCAAATATTCTTCTTCATCACCGACTCGGAGCTACCAGACAGACTTAAAAGAGCACAGACATCATGGAAGGAGCTGAACCCGAACTACGACTACACCCTGTGGAATGCTACAATGGTGGATAACCTGATTGATCGCCACTACCCCTGGCTAATGAACCTGTACAAATCATATCGCCATTGGGTGTCACGTGCTGACGTCGCTCGCTACGTCATCATGCGCCATTATGGTGGCATTTATGTAGACATCGATATTGTGTGCAAGCGGCCTATAGACGAACTCCTTGCTCAACTAGATAGAAAAACATTATTGTTGAGACAAACGACGCCAAAGGGTTTATCTAATGATTTCATCATCTCGATACCGAGACATGATTTCTGGACATTTCTGCTGGGCGGGCTTCATGAAGCTAATCGGTGGTACATCATACCATATGCAACAATCATGTTCAGTACGGGCCCGCAATTCATATGGGGCAGATATCGCAAGTACCAGTGGAAACACGACATATTCGTGCTGCCGGACAACTCCACGTATATCCACCAAACTCACGGCTCAGCTTGGCACTCCATTGACGGAGTTCTTATATATTATTTCTTCAAGCATACAGTGTTTTCCATATCTTTGATTGCTGCATTTCTTGCGGTCGTACTTTTAGTTTACGTTATTGCAAAGAACAGATTGAAAAGAAAACTTAAAAGAATGAGGCTGTCAAATTGGTAAAGCTATTAGCAGTTTGTATTTTTAACACATAACTAGAGATTCTACTAATATTAAACTAACTACGCACTATACTTACAAATACACCAGTAACAAACAAACTATTTATCAAACGGTGGCTCTGATACGTATATCACCACCAATGCAGAGACAAAACTAATGTCTAAGAGGATGTTATCATTTAGACAAAGCTACATGTGGGTGTTAAGGAGTCCATTTATCGCTGTTCAAACGTTGTGCTAAACTGGAAGGAATTAAGTGTACTCGGGTTTCATGTCAAGCCTCGAAATTGCAGAACATTCGAATTACACGTGAGCATGGTGATTTCGATATACACTAGCCAGTTATTCTCCTTGTAATAGCTGTGCGAGGAGACATTACGCAATATTAAATCGTAAAACTTCTTTTATTCCACCATCATAACCGTAACAATGATAAAACGCGAAAATAGAGAAAATAAATTATCACATGAAATCCTTGTTATGCCGTGTTTCAACCCATTTCATAAATGTGTTATGAAACACATGGAGCGCATTTGATTGGCCGACCACATCACCCTAATTACGTATTCGTATTCTGCGCCAACGTTATTCAACTGAATAAAATAGAGACGTTCCAAATGACGTCCGTAATGGCGCGACAAAGCAATGATGTTTTGACGTTGACGTCGTCATGTTTGAAACGTCATTAGAAGCGGCAGTGACTCGTTAAAATTAATGAAAGTGTTCGGTTGTGCTCCCGATTCGTAATATGAAGTGTTTACAACGAACAGGAACCTACTATTTATCATTATTTTCTTGCAGGGATTAAAACAATTTTTTCTGTGGAGATTTAACTACTAGTTTGTTTAACTACATGCGAAACTAGTCAATGGCGTCTGCTCACTGAAACGTATAGGACACATCCACGTTCGCTGCTCTTTGGCGAGTGAAGTCATGTGATAAACAGAATCTCAAACTCGTTCCATTTGATATGATAAATCTCATATCAAATGGCAACTCGTTTGAGATCCTCTGTATGCGTAAGTATATAATTATGAGCATTCATATCATATTACCATGGTTTCTAATGACTGACAGTAGTAGTGTCAGGCACAACTCTACAGACAGAGTTCCGACTGAAAATACTGATTACCTACATACAAATATCATGCAAATAACATAAAAATATTTATTTCTCGTATGTAATACCACTGTACAGGCCTTTAAAACTACAAGCTTGTGTCATATACGTGTACACCGTTAATAACCTTGGAATGCACCATTGTCTGTTTTGCTAGATGCAACATTAACATTATAATTATGCGCCGTGAGTATTCAGTAGAACAATATTATTAGCAGGACTAAATGTTTACCAAATTCAGCGTTCCAAAAGAAATTGAGATGCATTTCTAAGCAATGTGTTATGATTCGTATTGTGTGGCAATGGGGACGTTTGGCGCACAGTCTGATTTGACTTAGTTTAATATAGTTAATTGCTGTTTTATTTCTACTAACAGAGATGGATCTACGGCACGACTTTAGAACCGCAAAGACAATACATAAGTGTCTGTATTAGTGCGTAATCCGACACCATATACATGTACATGTATATAATTATATTTGTTTCATTTTTAAAAACAGTAGTGCGTGTTACATTTGAATTGTAATGTTGTGTTCAGTATTTGGAAACAGTAATTCCAACGTCCTGAGAATTTTGCAAATTGTCATATCACACAAACACATTTTTGCTCGTTAACTTTTAATTTTAGTTTGTATCTTCTTAATTACCAATCATTCAGTAATTACTCCGAATAACTACCAACAGTGTATTTTTTGTATGTAATAAGGGAGTAAGACAATGAGAAAATGTATCACCATTATTATTTTCATTATACCTAAACGACATTGAGACAACTCTCGCCCAAGAAAATACAGGTATTGAAATTTTTCTTAACGAACTAGATACATTTTTAAAATTCATTGTAATTCTTTATGCAGACGATACTATTCTCATTGCAGATTCTGCTGCAAGCTTACACAATTTGTTGCTTTCATTTCATGACTATTGTACCGAATGGAAGCTCAAGGTTAATGCCACAACAACAAAAATTGTTATATATGGAAGTAGAACAAATAGGATATTAAAATTGAAATATTAAAACAGTTTAAATATCTTGGTGTGACTTTCAGCAGAAACGGTCATTTTGCCGATACCAGAAAGTCTACATGTGCACAAGCTAGGAAAGCATTACACGTATTATATACAAAAATAAGAAATCTTAATCTCCCAGTTGATTGTCAGATTAAATTGTTTGACCAGACTGTCATGCCTATATTATTGTATGGTTGTGAAGTATGGGGTTTTGAAGAGCTGTCTATACTTGAAAAAGTACATACTGATTTTTATATTTTACATGTAAAGAAATCTACACCGCATGCCATGATATATGGTGAACTGGGGAGGTTTCCCATTGATATTCTAGTTAAACAAGAAAGGCTAAATACTGGGCTAGCATAACCCAACAACACAATAATAAATTCACGAAAATGCTGTACGATATCATATCAGAGTATTTTATCTTAAACGATAACAATTACAAATGGTTGAATAAGGTTACATCAATATTTGAAGAAACCGGTTTAAATCATGTCTGGACAGATCATCAATTTCCTAATAGTCAATTGGTGAAACATAATGTTGAAGCTGTACTAAAAGACCAGTATAAACAATTGTGGTATTCAACGGTGTCAGATAGTTCTAAATGTATAAATTACAAAATCTTTAAACATGAACATCAAATGGAAAAATACTTACTTATACTACCACAAAATTTTGCCCAATGTTTTATACATTATAGATTATGTAACAATTATCTACCAATTGAAACTGATAGACAGCTAGATCGCCATAACAGAATATGTAACTTTTGTGACTCGTCTGCAATAGGTGACGAGTTTCATTTTGTATCTGAATGTACGTATTTCGGCGAAATGAGAAAGTATTCGTTAGTCTACAAAAATATTTTGATAAATATTTTTGTAGACTACCGAATACTTTCAAACTAGAGAAATTATTTAATGAATCAAGGATTGGCCCGTTAACAAAACTTGTGTAGGTTTCTGAAGGAAATACTCAATAAATGTAAACCACTATAGAACACCACAACTTGTATATACCAGTACCATGTCATAATTTAGACATATATGAAATACTACCTCATGTATGTTATAGTAGCCATACTTCAATTGTTGTTTGACATATCCAATGCACTTATATGTATGCATACATGTATACCTACCACTTATATCATTTGTAAAAAATGATCAGAGTGAATAAACTTTTGTAACTTGTAACTGTTCAGCAAACGAGGATTCAGCGATGAAATATGCAGGAAAATATGTTAATACCTGTATTCATGTATAACGAAAGAAAATACACTATCTAATGGATGTGCATAGAGGATCTCAAACTAGCTCACATTTGATACGAGATTTATCATGTTTATGAAACTAGTCACGCACAATTTTTGTGCCGAGCCTCTGGCGATGTGCATACAATTGCGGACGAGTTTCATAAATATCATATCAAATGGAAACGATTCTGTTTATCACATTATTTCACACTTCAAAGAGCAGACAGCGTGGAGATATCCAATACGTTTCAGCTGAGCAGACGCCATTGACTGTTTTCGCAGCTAGTTAAAAATATACACAGAGAAAATAGTTTTAATCCCTGTAAGAACAATAGTATGTAATTATATGCCATATAATAGGTTCGCGTTCTTTGTAAACACTTCATATTACCAAACGGGAGCACATTCGAACAATTTCAGTAATTTTAGCGAGTCACTGACGCTTCTATGATGACGTCAACGTCAAAACATCGTCTACATTTGATTAATTTAACATAATTTGGCGCAAAATACGAATACATAATTAGTGTGATGCGGCCAGCCAATCAAATTCGCTCCAAGTGTTATTACGCGTGTGTCATTATCACATTTATGAAATGTGTTACAGCACGGAATAGCAATGTTTTCATGTAATAAAGCATGTTATTCAATGCTAGATGTTGCGTTTCTAAAGTCGCTATGCACGTATATTAACTATCTTACCTACCCGCAATACAATTTAACGTCGACGTAAGTTAAGCTCTATTCCCTAACCAAGTTTAAGCTAGCTGGTGGTAACGCCGCTACTTTACAACAAAGTCGTGTTGGTCATTGAAATACAAAGAAGTGCGTTAGAATAGAAGTACATGTACGTTGTAATTCTAAGAAATAAACAATATTTTTTCGAGGGTTTATCGGGATACAATTCCAGTATCCATCCGGTGTGTTTGGACTGAAGTGTATAACCTGATAAATTCGCAAAAAAAGATAGTTTATGCCAAAAGTAACCGGTAGCCGTAACACTTCATGACGAATCTTTCCTAAACCCAATTGGGATGGAGGTTCTGATTTTATTACATCGGTTTGCCAGGTAAATACTACGCTCCTATGCTCCGGCCATATTGCTTGTTGAGTACATGTACATGTAGTTTTTATGTATTGGTGTTACATGCTTTTCTTACTTAACGTCACAACTTCATATTCAGCTACCATGTTCTCCTTTATTTGGTTCTTGTTCTTTTATGGTAGTTTCATTGTTCCTTTACCTCCGGTTGTGGTCGATTTGCAATCAATTTATGTCTTCCTTACTGTGTCTGTTGTATGCGAATGTTTGATTTCTTAACGTGTCGAATGTCAAACTTAAAATGTATACGTGATTTTGTCATTTGAATTCGTTCTGTGTTAATGGCCATCTTTTTCCACTGTCTGTTCCGTTCGGAAGCATAGTCGGTATAACGCGACATTTGAAAGTCCGATACCCGGGATAATACTACTTACTTGTAGTGTAATCCTGTATGTTACACATTTTGTGCGTATGCTGTGTTTGAAAGCATTGCTAGTTATAGTTTCGTTTGAGTCATGTAATATGTTGGCATACACGTCACATCAGTTCTACGAGTTGACTGCTTTGAAACGTACGTATCTCCGTGCGTTCTTCCTATCATCGGTGTGCATTATGCATGCATGCATGGGCGGCGGAAGTTGAGGGGGGAGGGGGGCCAATTTCCCAATAATTTTGTTGGAGAGGCCTGGTCCCCTAAATAATATTGTAACTTTTGGAGTATCATCCATATTTTCATTATAAAGTACATATTCTCATTCTCCAACTTGCTGAGAATGCAGGAAATGACGTTTCACCCCTCTTAGATTTCAAAAAGTTCGGAATAATGTTCCGGTTCCGCCGCCTATGGCATGTAATTTCGACTGTTACGCACGTTCTCACTCTACAACCATCGCTCTTAAAACATGTTCCGCTTAACTCGGTGTTTGTGCCACATGCTATTGCATAACCCCGAAAGTTCTGTGTTCTGTCTGTAACGCAGAACTTTCGGGTTAGCTATTACAATACTGTCACCAAGTTATACTTGTTAGGTGCACATTGGTGCTTTGATGCAGATCCTACGGTGGCACAGAGGGGACATGGAAATATGTTTTACTATTGCGTGCGAACACGATAGCTATTGCGTGCGCAAGCAAAACCTATCGCGTGCGCACACAATAGCTATCGCGTGCGCACGCAATAGCTATGAAATATTGCCATGTCCCCTCTGTGCCACCGTAAGAGTAAGATCCGGTTAGTGATGCTATATGCCAGTCATGATTGATGGTGAATTGTTTGCTGGTAATGTTCAATAGTCTCCATTTTGGTGCAGAAGTTTCAATTGGTATTTGTTGAATATTTACCATCGGTGTCCAAGGGTAAATGTAGTGTCTACAAACATACGTAATACATGTGTCTATATTTTGTCCCACCATTATGTTTTACTTGTTAGTTTACGTTCCTTAATGCGCCTATCAATGTTGTTCTCAATGGTGCAGCGGGCAACAGTAAAATAATCTCCAGATTCAATAGTTAAACAGTCCAAACTTCCGCGGGTGGGAATATAACATACATGTACATACAAGTCATTCCATCATATCGATTGGCTCAATATGCAAACGCATATACATGTAGAACTCTAGGAGATTATATTTGTAAGTTGTCTAAATCACCGGGGTTTTCCCATTGTCTTCCGCCGGACTTTGAAGGCATTGATAGGTGCATACTATACATGTATCCATTAAACCAGAAAATATAAACTGATGTTCACGTGTGATTTATATACATGTAGTTGTATGTGTATGATCAACATCCCTTATTGAAGTTATACTACGTACGAATACAAGTGTTTTACAACCATTAGTTACTCCCAATTTGTTGACAGAGGTACTACGGGGCGCCATGCAGGACAGGTTAATTATGTGTACAAAATTGAGTTTTGTAACACTAAAAATCACAAAATTCAATTCTGTGTCACAAAATTCAATTCTGTCAATTCTGTGTCACAAAATTCAATTCTGCATACGTTTCGTATACAAAATTCATTTTTGTTATAAAGGATTCAATTTTGTAAGACAGAATTGAGTTTTGTGAAGAAAATTCAGTTTTGTGGGACAGAATTCATTTTTGTCCACAAAAATTAGTTTGCGTAGGATAGTCTATGTTATCTCTACGTTGATTGGTTGAGATCGGTCTTAGTCCATTTTACTAGATGGTGGAGTACACTTGCAGGTTTAAATATTTCAATGCGAAAATATAACCCAATATATCAATATTATACTTCTTTATGGACAGTTATTTTGGTTATATTATGATTACAAATGAGTGGTCACACCATATAAGCATATATACTTTGGAGGAGAAATAAGAAAAATATTCAGAATTTCCCCTCAATTATGTAAACAGGGTCAAACATAAAGTAGCCGGGACATAGCTAGACCTGAGAGCATGCCCATATATAGAGAATACTAGGCTAGTGTATTTTGATATCAAGTTTATCAGGCAAGGCTAGGATACACACATTTTGTTTATAAACACAGACAGCAGTCAGAACACAGGCCACAGCGCGTGTATTATTGATTTAACTGGGGCAGATGTACCTTGCGATACACACTAAATGACGTCAGTACTCGCGGGAGATCTACATGTACATGAATTATGTGTACAATTATAACGCAAATGAGTTTAAATACGAATGGGTTTGTCAACGTTTGACTGTTTGGAGATAGTTGAAGCAAAATGGCAGAATGAGAAATGAATCATCGGCAGAACGAGAAATGAATCATCGACATTGAATGTGTAGATCGGCGACCGTGACCCATTTCTCCAGTGCCGTTTCTGACCAATGGTAGTCCTTCTTACATGCGTGTGCAGAATTGACAGAATTGAATTTTGTGACACATAATTGAATTTTGTGGCACAAAAGTGAATTTTGTGACACAGAATTGAATTTTGTGGCACAGAATTGAATTTTGTGACACAGAATTGAATTTTGTGGCACAAAAATGAATTTTGTTGACAAAATTGAGCCATGTCCCACTTGGTACGGGGCGCCAAGTGGGACATGGCTCAATTCTGTGTCACAAAATTCACTTTTGTGCCACAGAATTCAATTCTGTCAATTCTGTGTACTTTTGTGCCACAAAATTCAATTCTGTGTCACAAAATTCAATTCTGTGCCACAGAATTCAATTCTGTGTCACAAAATTCACTTTTATGCCACAAAATTCAATTCTGTGTTACAAAATTCAATTCTGTCAATTCTGCACACGCATGTAAGAAGGACTACCATTGGTCAGAAACTGTACTGGAGAAATGGGTCACGGTCGCCGATCTACACATTCAATGTCTATGATTCATTTCTCATTCTGCCGATGATTCATTTCTCATTCTGCCATTTTGCTTCAACCATCTCCAAACAGTCAAACATTGACAAACCCATTCGTATTTAAACTCATTTGCGTTATAATTGTACACATAATTCATGTACATGTAGATCTCCCGCGAGTACTGACGTCATGTATTGTGTATCGCAAGGTACATCTGCCCCAGTTAAATCAATAATACACGCGCTGTGGCCTGTGTTCTGACTGCTGTCTGTGTTTATAAACAGAATGTGTGTATTGGGCCATTTGAGGAAACCATTTGTAGTATTTGTGTAGATACCATGGATACTAAGATGGTGTATACTGTAAATAATGCATGTAGACACATAGTTGCGAACACGTAACTTCGCAACTAGTAGACACAGATCCAATACCATTTGTTTCACAAGATTAGATCTACTGTTAGAATACGACGTCATATAATGTCATTTTCGAGCATAAAACGTTACCTGATAAATAGAATACCAGGCTAGTGTATTTTAATATCAAGTTTATCAGGCCCGGCTCGGAAACGGTAGGAATTCCTCGGCAAGCCTCGGAATTCCTACGCGTTTCCTAGCCTTGACTGATAAACTTGATATCAAAATACACTAGCCTGGTATTCTCTATATATGGGCATGCTCTCAGGTCTAGCTATGTCCCGGCTACTTTATGTTTGACCCTGTTTACATAATTGAGGGAAAATTCTGAATAGTTTTCTTATTTCTCCTTCAAAGTATATATGCTTATATGGTGTGACCACTCATTTGTAATCATAATATAACCAAAATAACTGTCCATAAAGAAGTATAATATTGATATATTGGGTTATATTTTCGCATTGAAATATTTAAACCTGCAAGTGTACTCCACCATCTAGTAAAATGGACTAAGACCGATCTCAACCAATCAACGTAGAGATGACATAGACTATCCTACGCAAACTAATTGTTGTGGACAAAAATGAATTCTGTCCCACAAAACTGAATTTTCTTCACAAAACTCAATTCTGTCTTACAAAATTGAATCCTTTATAACAAAAATGAATTTTGTATACGAAACGTATGCAGAATTGAATTTTGTGACACAGAATTGAATTTTGTGATTTTTAGTGTTACAAAACTCAATTTTGTGCACATAATTAACCTGTCCTGCATGGCGCCCCGTACTTGGCGCCCCGTAGGTACAGGAGGAATTTGTTTTCTAAAATGTTTCAGGTAGTCAATTCAGCAATGGAGAATTTTTATTTTTTGTGTTTTGCGACTAGTGTAGGTCCAGATCAACCTGTGCATCCGTAGTCTGATCAGGATCTGCACTGTTCGCCATTCCTTCAATGAAACACACGTCGTGTTTCTTACAAACAATATAGATCGTTATGACGCTGCAGGGGTGTGTTATTTGATCGGTAGCCACACAAGTTACAAATACCATAAACCCTATTTCTTCAGTCACATTTGACTGCGCCGCAGTTATAGTTCATGGGACAGGATACAGATTTCACCAGCAAAAGCTTCAACAAAACTCATTTGAGACAGCCCATGTGAATGCACATACCTAAGAAGATGTGCGATTTTTCAAGAAAATATTTACAGAAACTGTGATATTTCTGTAAATGAGTCGGCTGTAAATGACTACTACGTCAAAAGTTGAAGAACGTTTCATTGCAATTCCGCATTTGCTCGGAACAATTCGTAAACGTTCGACATAATGTACGGAATAGATCATACATTTTGTAAATGTTTTTCATGGAAGATCGCAAATCTCATTAGGTAAACAATCACATGGCTTGTCTCATTTGTAAACTGGGGTGAACAACGAATGTCATATCTATAAAAGTACATGTACAACGTGAACACACATCTTTCGAAGTGACAGTTGTGCTCAACGACCACAAACAATGGGAAACATAATACTACCATTGGAACAACACACGGGGAGACGCACGTACTATGCCTGATACATGTAATTACAAATGAATGTGAAATTCATGTAAAACTGATCAACTCTTTAATATAAATATCGTTATATAATATCATACCGTCTTAGATGAAGGTGTGCATTCAACGATGGGAGGCGACGTCATCCATGTGCCAGGTACATGTTTACATGTATGTCTTCCAGAGAAAAAAAATATCTGCTATGGTCTACCGTTATGATGTCATATGTAAAGATCATATGTCGCTTCAAGGGAAGAAATAAGTTATACATTATACACCAAGAATGTCTTCCTCTTGAGGACCATACACCACTGGATGTGGAGGACACTTAGCATAAACACTGAACCCACATTAATGTTTATCTCTACATGGTAGAAATATATATATTTTTAAGCGGAACAGACAGTTCGATTAGCTGATATTCAATGGTGGGAATTGGCTCGAAGGCCTCCAGTCTTTCACACCCTGGCGTTTGAGACCGAAATAAATGTCCGTTCAATGGCCGTATCTTTCCGAATTTCCGAATAGAGGGTGTGTTAGCGACGGCGCGAAGGGCCGGAGTTGCTAGGGGGTCATGCATTCTGGGAAGGAAATGTTTTTTGCCTCAAAATATGCAAGTTTAATTCAAAATATACAATTGTATACAGAAATTGTATAGAAGAAAGGGCATTACCCCAGTAGCCGATCTCAACAAAATTGCAAGGTATACTAATCTAGTAAAGTATAGTTTGAGGGCGAAATTTTCAATTTAATGATAGGTTTATTAATTGTTATTATATTGAATGTATTACATTATCACAGCCATTTTGGCTGTGATAATGTAATAAATTCAATTTAATAATTTTGCATACTTTTAATCTTCAAATATATGCAGGTGTTAGTTCCATATGAAATAATGCATTTCGGGAAAAATAAATGATTACTCCCTCAAAGTATACTTTGCTAGATAAGTATACTTTGCAATTTGGATGAAATCTGCTACAGGTCTGCTGCATAATTTGACTAGGTCATATGCTGTTTTCCATTCAGTCATTGAATGAAAATAGTTTGTGCCTCTAGTGCACACAACAGTTTCGAGTGCATATACTGATCTGGAAGTTCCGAACTACACTTGTGACAAATCGGTGTTCTAGTAACAGAAGGTGTGACTGCTATGCATAGATGTTGTAACTTGTTATTAGACCGTCGATTAATGCCAACATACACTTCAGTACAACTTCATATAGTACATGTGTAACGATGTACCACCTGTACTTCTGTTTGTCAATTGCGTGTTGTGTTGTACAAATAAAGTGTACTCTCAAAGTCGTTGATTTCCTATTTGGTCATTATAGTTGAAATCTCAAGTTCAGACTTGAACATAATGATTGCTTGATGCAGAGTGTATACTGAGTATCAACCAATTGCAATCTATTTTGTTTAAGTCTGAGTTTAAAATTTCAGCAAAACTGGTACGTGCATGTACATATCATATAATTGGGTCAATAACATAGGGGCGGGCATTACCACACATTTCAGTATTGCAATATTTTGGTAGATATTGAGATAATCAATAAATAAGAATTATTAACTATAAATAAACAGAAAAAAGGTGTTTATTTCTTGCCATAACCTGATAACAAAATCAAAGATCTTTATGACTAGAACATACTGGAATCTGTAATGTTATCCTGTATCTTGTATGTGGTGTTGGACGAAAGAATGACTTCTGTATTCTAACTAATCACTTTAATATACATATAACATCATGACTGTTTACTAGTGTGGTTTAAGTAAAAGTCAGGGGCCACTGCAACCGTGTGCTGGTATTAAATACATCAGGGGAACTAACCCTTACATATCATAACATCTCCCTTTTTTATTTTTGCAAAACGATGAGACAACGCTAAACGAGAGCGTGCCTTTAAAACATAACTCGCTACATATACGGTACATGAGTAATGTGATTTATCACTATAGATATATCAGTGCAAACTCACACGTGTGGGTTTGACAGATTCATCTATGCCTGTTTTGTTTTAACTCTACAAATTTATTGACTCTGGGCCATTTTCAATTACATGAAAAAACATAAATTTCCGGGCTGTAACGGAAATAATTATACAAACATGTCACATGATTCAAGTGAATAACACATTGTTATTGGAAGATTCCAATACTGTCTACTTGCATACCATGTACATTATTAGTACATACTGTTTGACAAGTTTTTGTAGTCTTGAACACTGTACACATATATTATACAATTCTACCACTGCGTAGCTGCATACCAGCTGGTATTCCTTGATCAACATGTCTGTTTGTGAATACAATAGGAGTGGTTTCGCACTGTGGATATTGCTGTGGTTGGTTTAATCCACAATCAGCTGTTTGCGAGGGAGTGTGTGTTTCATTTGTGCTCATTAGAAAGCGTCTGTTACGCCGGTAAATAGCGCCATCTGCAGTTTGCACAATATAAGACCTGGCATTGTGTTTGCGAACAACTATCGCCGGTTTCCAAAGTTTGCCATCCTTCTGTACCCTGACATGATCGCCTGTTTTGAGTTGTTTCAACCCAATGGCGGTTTTGTCATGATGAAACTTGCTCTGTTGCTGATTGGAACTGATTTTGTCACGAACAGAGCTAACATCCGGTGTTTTGGGTAATAGCTGTTGACAGGTGGTTGGTAATAGAGAACGTATCCTTCTACCATATAACAACTGTGCTGGACTGTGTTCCATGCCCGTTATTGGGGTATTACGGTATTCCAGTATACCCATATATGGGTCAGTTCCTGCACAGCCTTGCGCCAGTTTGTGAAAATATTTTTCACGATGCCGACCGTTCGTTCAGCCAACCCGTTAGACCTGGGATATCTGGGGCTGGAGGTGAGATGTCGGAAATCCCATTGTTTCGCGAAATTTGTGAATTCCTGCGATACAAACTGAGGACCGCCGTCAGTGACGAGGTTGCTTGCTATGCCATGTCTGCAGAACAAGCTTTTAAATTTTGTAATGACAGCTTGGGATTTCAGACTATGTAACTGCTGTGTTTCGAAAAATCTACTGTAATAGTCAACAGTTACAAGAAAATCCTTGTCATTCCATGTGAAAATGTCTGCTGCTACAGTCTGCCATGGGTGGTCTGGGATATCATGAGAAATCAGGGGCTCTTTGGCGTTTGAGTTACGATGCTCTAGGCAGATCGAACAGCTTTCAACCATTTTGGTGATGTCGGCTGATATGTTTGGCCGAACATGATATCTCGTGCTCGCCGTAGACATTTCTGAATACCCAGGTGACCGATATGTATGGCTTCTAGCATTTTGGGTCTCAAACCCGCGGGGATGATGAGCTTTGAGCCTTTCAGAATGATAGAATCTGCAATGGTCAGCTCATCTCTGTAATTCCAATATTCCGAAATTTCACGTGGACATTTCTTTTTGGAATTAGGCCATCCCTTAAGGATCGTTTGTCTGAGCAGTATAAACTTGGGGTCTTGCTCTGACATGCTGGCAATTTCTGTCAGTTTGCGATCACTGATAGGTAGATTTGCTAATACAGCATGTACCTGGGCATCCATGCCGTCAATCAGGCTGGAATATGTGTCTGGGACTGATTTGCGAGATAGCGTGTCAGCAACAGGTATCTGTTTGCCAGGAACATGGTTCACTGACATATCATACTGTTTCAGTTGTAACAAGATACGCTGTAATCTGGGCGGACAGCTGTGTAACGGTTTTCTCATTATGGGGATTAATGGCAGATGATCAGTTTCAACTAGTACTCTGCGCCCATAAACATACTGATGAAAACGTTTCATGCCGAATAATATGCCGAACAATTCTAGTTCTATCATGGCATATCGGGTTTCAGCGGGAGTCAGCGATTTGGAAGCATAAGCCACTGGCTTACCTTCCTGTAACAGAACACACCCAAGACCAGACCGAGATGCGTCGGTCTGTAGTGTCACAGGCTTTGAAGCGTCATAATAGGAAAGTACAGGTGTCTGTGTAATCAGATGTTTGACCTGTTGGAATGCCTCATCCTGTGGTTTGTCCCATGAGAAAAGCACATTCTTGGCAAGTAACTTGCGCAAGGGGCCTGTTGTCTCAGCTAAATTTGGGGCAAACTTTGACAGGTAATTTACCATGCCAAGGACAGTTTCCAATTCCGCACGATTGTGTGGCGGGTCCATATCTATGATTGCAGACACCTTTGCTGGGTCTGGTTTCAGACCTTGCGCAGTCAGTATATGTCCAAAATATGGTACTTCTGTGACACCGACATCCAACTTATCCTCATTAAGTTTGATGCCTTGGGCGGACATGCGACGTAAAACTTTGTGCAGATTTTGGTCATGTTCATGGCGTGTCTGTGCGTGCACGATCACATCATCAACAATTGAAACTACACCAGCCGACCTTCAAGGCACTGATCAATTTTACGCTGAAACATGTCTTGGGAGCTCTTGAGACCATATGGTAGTCGTAAATAACGATACCGTCCGTACGGGGAATTGAACGTAGTGAGGATTGAACTGTCGTCAGACAGTTTACATGTCCAATAAGCTGACCGTGTATCCAGTTTAGTATAAAACTTGGAGCCAGCGAGGTCGGGCAGTATATCCTCTAAAGTTCTCATAGGATAATGTGGTCTCAAGATAGCTTTGTTCAGGTCGTGGGGGTCAAGACAGACTCTAAGCTTGCTGTCTCGGGCTTTTCAACGACGACCATGGAATTTACCCAATCAGTGGGTTCACTGACCTTTGTGATAATGGTATTCTCTTCCATTCTATCAAGCTCCTGTTTGAGCCGGTCACGCAGTGCGACGGGCACACGCCGTGGAGGGTGTATAACAGGCTTTGCGTTGGGGTCTATTTGTATGGTACATTCACCAGGAAACGTGCCTATGCCTTTGAAAACGTCTGCATAGTCAGACAAGACGGTTTCCTTGTTTAAAGGTTTGGCAGTTGTACATGTAGTCTCAACAGAGTATGTCAATTTGACCAGTTCAAGGTCGAGACATGTGTTAAGGCCTAATATAGGTGGTGAATCGGTGCAAACAACATGGAAACCAATGGACAGATAAACTTGTGCACGCCTGCATGGCAAATCGCAATAACCAACACTTTCTAATGAGCCACCATTGTACGCAGACAGCTTGCTTGTGGATTTCTGAAGAACAGTGTGTAGATCCAATTTGTCATAAATGTGCTCAGGTAAGATATTTACCTGTGAACCTGTGTCAAGCTTAAAATTAACATTTTGTAAATCTGGGCCTACTTCAATATCCACAAATGCTTGGCCGTTTCTAACTTGGTGTGTCTCTACACTATCCACAAAGAAATCGGATTCTGGCATGCAATTAACAACATTCACAGAAGACCTAGCACTGTCATTTTTCTTCTTACGACACACAGAGGCGAAGTGATGCCACTTTTTACAGTAGTCGCACTGTTTGCCTTTGGCCCTGCAGACGTCGGTTTTGCCGTGTTTGTACCCACAGCTTCCGCACGATTTCTCCGGACCGCGGTGAGCTTGAGGATGGCCCGTGTTCGTTGGTTTCCCTGCCCGGTCTGGATATCGTCTGGCTCCTGTCGGTTGGCTGGTCTGCCTTTTATTGCGCACAGCATGCACGTTTGAAGTGCTATCTATTTGCTTCAATTGTTCTTGGGAGTATTGATGGCTCTGTGCTATGTCGACGGCCTTCTCGAGTGTGAGGTTCGCGCCTTCGTTAATGAGACGTTCGCGTACCCTTGGTGAGTTTGTGCTGAACACAATTCTATCTCGGATCATGTCGTCGGCGGCGTCCCCAAATACACTTTAACAGACAATTTTAATCGTGTTAAAAATTCTTCGATCGTGTCGGAACCCTGTGTCTCGTTGTAAAATTTATAACGTCCGAAAATTGGGTTCAGCTTCGGTCGAACGTACGACTGGAATTTCTCGTATATGATGGTGATATCCTCATTGTCGTCTGCTGAGAGTGTCCATGTTCTATGTATCTCGCGCCCCTTGTCACCGACCCATAACAATAAGTATGTCACTTTTTCGGCTTCTTCTTTGCCCTTGAGTGGTCCTTTAAACATCAGATCCACGTGTGCCTGGAATTTCTCCCATGCCTCTGGGAGGTTTGTGGCACCCCAGTCCATTCTGGGCGCTGGAATTCCGGTTAATTCCATTTCACGGTTAATTAAATCCAAATATATTTTATATTAATTTAATAAGTCCGCTTTTTAACTTCTGACACCATGTAATGTTATCCTGTATCTTGTATGTGGTGTTGGACGAAAGAATGACTTCTGTATTCTAACTAATCACTTTAATATACATATAACATCATGACTGTTTACTAGTGTGGTTTAAGTAAAAGTGAGGGGCCACTGCAGCCGTGTGCTGGTATTAAATACATCAGGGGAACTAACCCTTACATATCATAACAGAATCAACATATGTAGATTACATTACTGACTAGAAAGAGGTAATGTGATCTGCTACATCTGCATTCATTATCCATAACAATCCAAGTACAGACTACAGGCCGTGTCCACCTAAACTTATTTTGTCACATGAACAAATATCATGTTCTTGGTTGCACTGAGTACTATCAGTATGTGTATACTGGTGTGGGGGAGGGGAAACATATGCATGTACAAGCATGGCATGGTTACAATATCATAACAGATAGTGTGAACAATTCAGTATACAAGTAAATTGTCCTCGCTTTTGCATCTGACCATTGTTGAAATTTCAAGACCAGACTCGAGCATAATGATTGGTTGATACAGAGTCTATACTAAGTATCAACCAATCTGTTTTTCTCGAGTCTGAGTTTGAAATTTCAGCAATCTAGAATAAAACTTTGAAGTACTATCTGGCCAAAGTGGAAATTTCAAGTTCATATTCAAGCATAATGATTGGTTGATACAAAGTGTATACTGAGTATCAACCAACCAATTTGCTTTCCTCTTCATCTTTCTTCCTTCCCATTTTTACCGTAGTCCCAGCAGCACTACGGTAAAAGCTGAAATAATACAAAGATTATAAATATTGTATTATTTCACAAAAACAACAACAATTTTGTTTTGTATCAATTATTTTAGCATCGAGTGACCTTGACCTTGGGGTATATGTGCGGCTCACTGCCGTGTATAGACGCACAGTGTTGCCAATAGTATTTAAGTCCGTAAAGTGTTTCAAAATGTATTGCACCGACATGATAGAGCTAAACACGTTTGCTGCTAACCAAACCAATAAACAAGGGCATCGCTAGCAATAAGGTAATCCCCTCACTGGTAGCCTTGATAAAATATTTTTTTATTTGGTGAACACGAGTTCTCAGTGACCATGTCCTTGGGTGGCGGGACGTGGGTCGTATGCAAAACAAAGCACTATTCATTGACACACATTGTGACCGAATATTATCAAAATCGGTGAATGGGTTCAAAATATATTGAAAAATTAAAGGCGTTATACTAGCGTACGCATGCACGCATACTACATGGACTAACACAATACCGGCATCCCATCTTGCCTATCTGCGAGGGGATAATTAGTGGGGGCATAAATATAGAAAAATAGTGTGTGCCGCCGTCTGGGGCCGTTTCGACTGGGGAAGTTTCGATCAAACCGTATCTTTTGGACTCACCGTTTTGTCTTGCTTCCTAGTGTGTTACTCACAAATTAAGATGCTAACACTGTGGTATATAATTGGGGATGGGACTTAAAGTGTGTAATTGTACATAGTGCGCCTCGGGACTTCTTGTAGCAAATGGCGTGCCAAACGAGCAAGGGAGATAACGAATGTAGTGTCTATAAAAATGGATGCGCGGTTAACTTACCGATATTGGTTACGGCCGGTATTGCACCATTTATATACTGCACGTTATGATATGGGGCCCGCCGTAACTGTGTCTGAGTGTCAACTTCATTTACAGCGTTAGTGCACATCCACGGACCTCGGCGGACTAAGTTTTTTTTGTACACATCCACGGACGGACCTCGGCAGATTAAGAGGGATGCGTGCAATGGGCCTGGTACGTACGTTACATGTTAATATTGGACTATTCCATTAATAAATCAAAGTACTGACATATGTATCCTCCACAAAAACTGATCGGTGTGTGGGGAAAGTTAAATTAACTTTGTAAAACACACACAAACAAAGGTGTAACTGCAGGGTCAGTACTGAAATATATAGAAAATCGTCCACACCCTTTTACTGCTAGCTGAGTACGTACTGTTCCGTGAGATTTAAAAATAATAGCTGCTGTATTCATACGCACGAAATGTCTTCATTAGTATATTAAAGAATTTGACTGATAAACTGAGCACAAACCTGTGAAAACTATAGAGAATAGTATATATATGTAGAGTTTTAGATACAAGACGGGCTCATCGGGATATATTGTGTTTGTAAATGATGGCTTAATGATGTAAATAGTTAAGAAGGTTGCGGTGCGGTTATTAATGTAACCTTAATTGTTAGTATCCGAGAGCAAATCAGTAACATGTCAGACCGTGTCAATGCCGGAGTACGAGTGCATAAGATATATGGAGAATCAGCGGTAACAGTGTTTTCGTTTGTGATAATGTTATGTAATAATGCTATTTGAGGACTGCTGAGACAAGCAGACCATACATGGAAGATTCGAGATGATATGAGCCGCGCCGTGCGAAAACCGGGCTTAAAGACAACATTTTCAGTTTTTACTGAGTTGTACATCTTTTAAAAGCCATATGCCGAAAAAATTATCAATGTATCCCAATTATTTTTCATTTTAGAAGTATTTTTCTGACGCGTGTTAAAAACTTATATGACGTTTTAGATCAATGACGTCGAAATTAAGACGTTTTTATCAACGGCGTATACAAGGGTGTTAATAAAATACACGGACAAGTCCTATAGATTTGTCATCTGTTATCGCATGTCAACCAAATTTGGATATCTTGTAGCCTGGCCAAGTGTCTCCCATTAGGCCATGACAAAGTATGAACATAATGTGTATGGCTCGTGTTGCAGTTGCTAATGTAACGTCATGTTTTGGATTGAGGCCCAAGTAACGTAATTTTGTATGAATAATTTTCAAATAAGACAGAGTGAGAAGTTTTGGCGTTTCCCTGTTGTTTGCTGCTGTCTGAAATAAGTTTGGGGAATAATAGCGACATTATTTAACATTTCGTATGCGACGACATATTTTAAAAATCTGACATCATGACCGGAAATGACGTAGATTAACGACTGCCAGCTCTGTCTAAGAGAATATGCCGAAAAAAACAAGAGATTATATTAAAGTTTGTATTTTAACACAAAACACGAGATATTCATGATGAGAGAAAGTCCATCAACGGGATGACAATATACGAACGATACAGTCGGATAGACAATGGACATGAAGTCGCGAAAGGCTAGGCCAGATATTGTGACGCAAAGTAAAAGTCCTGGCCGACTGACCACTTTTCGTGAAATGCCAGAACATTGTGTGATTACACATATTTAAATATGAGGAGACATATGGCTAGATGGATCCCGATGATGGTGAACATGTACATTTGTCCAATTGAGTGGTTACAGTCGATGAATCTATTATCAAATATCGTCGATTGAGGCGTTATTCAATCCTCCATATTCGCCCAATCTTGCCCTATGTGATTTCATTTTTTAATACCGTACACGAACAGCCGCATAAAGGGAATCCACTTCGACAACGTCAGCAGTCAATAATGTTACTGCTGGTATTTCAGGTGGTATGTTTGAACAAATGTGAATTTCATTGCCTGACTTGCTGTCGGAAGTGCATGTAATATAAAACAAAAATATTTATTCCGTTTATTTTGAAAAGTAATAACCCATTGTGCGAGCACGAATGAAAGCATGGACATGTTCTTCTTCTTGTTTTGAACAATACGGAGCATAACATTAACATAGCATTAACATAACGTTATTTTGACGTTGGGTTCCATATCGCGTGAAGACGCTGAGTTGGTAACGATAGAATTGTCCACACGAGTGACCGTACAACTGTATGTACATATTGTGCTTGCAAATCTTCTAAAATTATCCCGCGGGATCATAACCCAAACCGCGTAAATATAATACATAATTGGATGTTGCAGTTGCAGGCTATGCATATGGAATGCCCATCCCTCATATAAATCAGCCACAGCTGGAAGCTCATTTTAGATATGTTGACGAATGACTTTCATATCATGATAAAGTTGTGTTATTTTAATTACTACAGACCCACATAGATAGAAAGAAGTGATCATAGTAAAAAGATCACGTAAAAACTTTCAATTTCTTTTTCATTTCATTTCAATATGAAATACATTTCGGACACACCGATTGGCATTCAGTGATGAACTATATTCCCAAGGGGCGCTTGTCCCCGAATCCCCAATCCCCACCCTTCGTCGCCGGATCATATGATTGTGCCCACGCGTAATGTTCACGATAATTGTTTTATATTCCAATATTATATCATAAGGATGTGTACGGATTAACTTTGTGACAAAACACGACGTCGGGCAGATTTTGTAGCGTGATACCTTATAATTCTCGCCGTGTGTCTTTCTTGAGGATCGCATTACCATCGCCTGATTCAGACATACATTATTATGCAGTCAGGTGATAAACTGATGAATTGATACTACAAATCGTGTGAAAAGCAAGTTGATGACCATCAAATTTTCAATTAATTTCAAGACTTTTCGACAACTCCACCGACCTCACTGTGTGTTTTGTGTATTATGTATTGCCTATACACAAACAATCAAGAAGCTGCATTGAAATCACTGATTCGGAATCTATTAGAGAGATTTTGATGCATTTATTTTGCCAAATTTAATACAAACCCCGGATATATATGTTATTATATAGCTGCGTGTCTACCTCCGGTTATGATAAAATGAGTGGCAGTAGACACAAAATGTTCTTTATATCAGAGACATCATCTGAGACATTTTCTGACAAATAAACATTAATTAACCATTACCCCACCTATGGATCATTGTCACTATTATACATTTTATATCAGAAGTAAATTTCCACATTGATATCAGGGGCGATAACCGTGTTTCCTTAAAATGTTAACGGACATTACTTTTTATTCTCTGTATTTATGTTTCGATGTGCAATGATCATACCTTATAGTCTGTCGTAAATATTAGTTTTTCAGATGACGCATGTAATTAGTATAAATAGTTAAAAATGTCATGCCTCATTTGCATATGAAAATAGCCTGATACCACCGCGCGTCACTATCTGTAAGATTAATATTACTAAATTATTATATCTGTATAGCGGGCACTCGTAAGTTTTAGAACTGGTGGAATAGCGACACAATTATACACTTATTTAAATCATATAAAGAACAGTTTGTGCCTACTAAGTGGGCATGTACCTTTAAATGGCTAGAATTGTTCAAAAGTCTCAATTTACCAAGATAATAGATGGTAATATCGTTGATATACACTAGGTTGTTCATATTTAAGATTATTTATTATCAAAGTGCAGTGTAAGCGAAGACTTCGCTGATATGTAGCCAGGTAAATTATGCGTTCACCATTTTGAATTCATAAGGACAACCGACCAAAAAGAAAGACAATGCCAAAGAACGACAGTTAGGAGACAATGTACAGCACCTCAAGCATTTCTAAGTCATTAATTGATGCTGCGAGGAACTCGTGCAAGTATCCTTGCCATACTATTTTGTCACGACACCATGGCCATAACGTCAAACAAGGATTCACGTTCAGTGACGTCACGTCATGATGTCATAATATGTGTACTGAGGTACAAGGCATCGATTCTCATATTAGTGAAAGTTTCAGTAAGTTTTCATTTTCCGCTTTCTGTTCACACTTAATGTTAACTGATACCAGTAAACGTAATTGGGAGTGCAAAATGTGAAATTTTACGGCCACGTTAGACAATTTGAATTGTCGTTTTTCGGACGTCGTTTACCGCTTTTCATGACGTTGTCATTAAGCTCGGTTTTCGTATGGCGCGGTCCATATTTAATCACAGCACGCAAACTGAGCAGGAAACGTGACACTCACGCACTTACACCCACAGCCCACCGGAACACCACAACCAGAGGCAACACTAGCCACATGACGGCCCCCTCCCACTGAGTGGGCGATTTCAAGCAAACAATCATACCACTTTCCATGATGGGCGTGTTACCTTATCCGCGGGGGTCCGGTTCAATTCATACCTAGGCTATACCATTTCGAATGGGTGCTGGTACGAACTTGTATTATAGTACGAATGGACCAGGTACCTCCGAGTAATACATCGACCCGTTCTATATCTCATCCTTTGATTCAAAGATAATTTTGCTGCATAACTGTAATACAATCAAAGTACTGAAAGTACTGAACATAGGGTACTACAAGAATTCCGCCACGGAAGCGGTGTTGCGCCTGAAAATGCCTTGTCGGTACAAAACAATGTTGTAGCAGGATTTTTGTTAAAGTTTCTGCATTTCATTTTACATCGCCATGTTTACTTCTGTTTTGTGAATGAAATAGTTGGCCCCGGATTGAGTATATTAAAACATACAAATGACGTCATTGGGTAAACCGCTGACAAAATGTTCAATGTATGGAAGCCCAAACTTGTTAGAATTTATTTTTGTCGTATTTTCAGTACTTGCATTAATATGGGTATTAATCTACGCTGGATGTGTTATACTGTCATTAATTTGTTCCCTGACTGTAACTTATCACTTATCAACATGCAGGTAGCTGTATATAACCCCTTGATATCGTGTGTGTGTGTGTGTGTGTGTGTGTGCGTGTGTGTGTGTGTGTGTGTTTTGTACGAGTCGCGTGTTGTTTATCCTGTGGAGAGTATTCGGAGGGAGTTAACTCTGTCGAAAACTATAGCCTGTTACTAAAGTTAGCGATGACCGCACGATTTGTGACGCAAATGGGGGAAAATCACGCGCACCAAAATAATCCGATGTATTTTTGTACGTAGAACATCCGTTGTTGATATTGTTCAGTGCAAGTAGTTTTTCATAATATTATATTCTCACGTGTACACTTTTCTTCAAGTTAGATACTGTACGTATTTTCTTTTTGTACGGTACGAACCAGGGGCGGCGGAAGCGGGGGGGGGGGCCTGGGGGAAGGCCCCCCAATAATTTTGTTACCCCCCCCCCCTGCCCAATAATTCTGTAAATTTTGGATTTTTTATTCTAATACATTTGTGTAATCATGAGTACTGGGAACTTTGCTGAGAACTTTGCTGAGAATGCAGGAAATTGCGTTCAATGTATGGAAGCCCAAACTTGTTAGAATTTATTTTTGTCGTATTTTCAGTACTTGCATTAATATGGGTATTAATCTACGCTGGATGTGTTATACTGTCATTAATTTGTTCCCTGACTGTAACTTATCACTTATCAACATGCAGGTAGCTGTATATAACCCCTTGATATCGTGTGTGTGTGTGTGTGTGCGTATGCGTGTGTGTGTGTGTGTGTGTGTTTTGTACGAGTCGCGTGTTGTTTATCCTGTGGAGAGTATTCGGAGGGAGTTAACTCTGTCGAAAACTATAGCCTGTTACTAAAGTTAGCGATGACCGCACGATTTGTGACGCAAATGGGGGAAAATCACGCGCACCAAAATAATCCGATGTATTTTTGTACGTAGAACATCCGTTGTTGATATTGTTCAGTGCAAGTAGTTTTTCATAATATTATTTTCAATTAGCGGTTGCGTATGACAGTTAAACGTTGAGTAACACAATGCATTTTTTTGTTGTTATGGTTACTGCAAAATATCACTACGGACTAGCCCATCGAGGGGGGTCTAGGGCGTGGCTAACTGTCCGAGGCGATTACAATACATAGGTAACCCTATGTGATATATGTATAACATATATGTGAACGCTGTCTCGTTACTGTATCATATACGGCGCATGGGCAGTGATGGTGTGGCAAAGCTTAAGTCGGCCATCTTTGTGTGTTCCAGCCATCAGCCAGTTTCACCTCTTCTGGTGTTTGACAAAGAACTGACAAAGTGATATAATGTAGCTATATATGTATATATAATAATACATAGAAAAGTCAGGAAAACGGACTCCTATCAATTATATTCTACCAATATATATGTACTTCAAGTCGGATAATGGTGTACTTTTGCCAGCATTCTCACGTGTACACTTTTCTTCAAGTTAGATACTGTACGTAGTACTATGCTATGTAAGTACACATGGGTCATATTATGCTCTCGCCATATGAAACTTCACTGCACTATTGCAATAGTGTCTAATAATAGAGTACAGTAGTGGGTATATGGTATATGTGTTGTGTGATTAGCCAGTTAACAGTGACACGTACACAAGCTGTGCTGTACCATTTTCTGTGTATGAGGCTATTGACAATGGATTCGTGTTGTAAAAATAAAACAGGCACAAAACTCTCCCGAAAACTGACACATTTTACAGCTTACTGTACATAATATAATAATATTGATAGGAGTCCGTTGTCCTGGGTCCTTAATTGTTTACATGTCATGTTATGGGAACCAATTTTCTTTTTGTACGGTACGAACCAGGGGCGGCGGAAGCGGGGGGGGGGGGGGGGGCCTGGGAAGGCCCCCCCAATAATTTTGTTACCCCCCCCCCCCCCCACCCCCCCCCCCCCCCCAATAATTCTGTAAATTTTGGATTTTTTATTCTAATACATTTGTGTAATCATGAGTACTGGGAACTTTGCTGAGAACTTTGCTGAGAATGCAGGAAATTGCGTTTCACACCACTTGGATTTCAAAATTTAAAGGGGGGGTGGGGGGGGGGGGGGGCAATGCCCCCGGACCCCCCTAGCGCTATCGGGCCCTTCGGGCCCTCAACATTGGCCCACCCCCCACCCCACAATAATGTTCGGCTTCCACCGCCTATGCGAACAAACAAGCCCGTCCGTGTTCGTGTTGAACAAACAAGCCCGTCAAACAACCACAACTACAACTTTTATTTTCTGATTTGTTTTCATTATTCACACCTAACAAATGGCGTTTGGGCTGTATTCATTGATCGAGGCACTTATCCTGTGTTTGAATGCTGTTTGTGTTCTACACGAAGAGCGATTTCTTTCCAAAAGTATGTTGTCGAGCTATTATAAATGTTTAGCATAGTGCATTGGCCTTGTTTCGTGTGATACCAATTGTCGACATACATTATTTTGAAGTAAATCCTCCCGGAATGTCATCATGTGAAACCATGAGCTCCTAATTGTTCCACTATAAAAATGTTTGTTTTTCCATTTCCATGCAAATATCAAGGATTTACCTCCCTAGTTGAGGGAAGTAACTATGCAGAATACTTGTACTTGTAGATTCTAGCTTAAATTTACTTAGTAGGTCTTGGCATTTTCAAATTTATAAAATAATTAATGTAATATGCTAATTTCATAATAATGACATTTACTTCATATCAAAAATACACAAAATTGCTGATAATTAACATTTGAAGTGTGAATCAGATCTGATTCGCTACTCTGCAGGGGAATGCTATGGGAGGAACTGTAACTCGTACGTACGGGACGGTCACAGAGTTACAGGCTGCAACTATTATCGCCGTACCCAGAGTTACGGCGCCATACATAAGTTTCCCCTGCAAAGCAGCGAATCAGATCTGATTGGCTATTAATTGAGATATATTTTCTGTATTTTTCAATTAAAAGAAACGTCAGTATTATAAAACAAACTTATACTTCTGAAATAAATTCTGTCATTGTAGTAAGACTTGAAAAAATAAAAATATTGCCTTTCCCTAGTCGAGAACATCATCGACCCAATCAAGTTGGGTCGTGATGGCTGCTATTTGTTTATTGGCATTTTATAGCATCTAACTGTATAAACACTTGGATTGAACCCTAATTTACATTTTTTTTTTTTTTTTATTAATCTTTAAAGCTCTTTGTTACATGTATATAATACATAACATACAATCATACCCATAGTTAACATTGTCAAAATAATATAGTGTACACATGTATGCGTATAAAATAATAAAAATAGACCGTGATCTGACAAACAGAAAAACAAATACGTATTTGTCAGAGCATGGTTACATTCCTTAATTGTGCAGATATGCATGTAACAATGAGTTTTAATGTTTTTAAAGGGTCTATATAGGCTATTGGATTGAGGTAGGAGGTTTATTTATATCGGAAGGTGAGAAGGGTCAAAACTCTCTTATATGGTAACGTATACAATTTTTTACCGCAAAAAAATGTTTATTTTTCTGATATTCATGAATTTTGTCAATAAAAATGATTTTCACTGTTTTTGAAAATTCCACAGGAAAATGCCACTATACAAGAGTTAGCCATCATGAAGTCACGAATACTGGACCCCATCATAAATTTTAC
Organism: Conchocele bisecta; assembly: GCA_029237695.1. Taxonomy (NCBI): domain Eukaryota; kingdom Metazoa; phylum Mollusca; class Bivalvia; order Lucinida; family Thyasiridae; genus Conchocele; species Conchocele bisecta. The sequence continues at coordinate 38,693,737 of CM055276.1, forward strand.
ATTCAGATTTTGTTGCCACTAACTGGGTAATTTTTATTTTCTAGCTTAAATTTACACAACATGCAATCTACATCAATAAATTTATATGACAGAACTATTGAAATATGTTGATTTCATAATACTGACCTTCATTTCTGTGGAATAAGTATAGAAAATGTACCATAATGAACAGCTAAAGTGCGAATCGGCTCAGACTCGCTACTCTGCAGGGGAAACATATGCATGGCACTGTAACTCTGGGTACGGACGATACATGAGTGCTCTGCAGAGTTACTTCTCGCAACTATTACCTCGCATAACCACACACATGCGGCCTTCATGTCCAAGGTCAAGGTCAAATTACTTAGAAATTTGCATTAAAGTTATACGGGGGTATACGTGAGCCCCTGCTCACTTTCTCTAGTTATAGAAACCGCTCCATCTACTAACATGCTAATTGCAGCAGGAGTGTCTATAAAAAGCTCCAGATAAGGCTTGTATGGTGTATTTTACGTATTTGTTTTAGTGGAATACACATTGATTTTCAAAAGTGGGAGTACAAAATATTTAGAACAATTTAAAATGTCTTCAAACTGAGGTGTAAATATGCTGTCATAAAGGTGAAATTCATTTGCTTGAGCAGAAAAAAACGCTGTTTGTTTGGTCATCTTTACCAATTTTCTGTCTACCCTAATACAGTTGATTCTCAATTTCTCGAACAGGTCTGTCGGAAACGGTTTAAATGCTGGTCACAACATATACTTCTCTAATCACATATAAAGAAAATATTTAGGATTTTCCACACAACAAAATGGTGTAATGGGTTAACCCTTTTCATGCCGAGGATACGGCATTCCGTTTGCGGAAAATCCTAAATATTTTCCTTTTATGCGCTCAGATGTACATGTCGCAACCACCATTTGAACCGTCGACAGTTCAAATAGTAGTCACAACATATACTTTCATTCAGATATAACAAAAATAGAATATTTAATAAATTTCATACCTGCAAAGGTGTATTCCGAAAGAAATGGCTTAATACATATATTAAATTACATATAACATCCTCTATAATCATACTGCACATTTGATATCAAGTTACATTTTCTTTGCAGTTGGCTGGGGTTCAGATCAGCGGAGTTTTGACGAACAGCCGGGAACAAAGAGACAGATCATGAACCTTGTCCGGTCCATACGGACAGTTGTCAGATGTAAGCTCATTATCACCCAATGCATGGTTACGAGTGGCTCGTTTCAAATGTGGAATGCAGACTCCATTCCACATGTGAGACGAGCCATATGGTTATCTATATGAAGATGTGCAATATTCCTGAAAAATATTTACAATATTTTCCATAAATCACATTGAAAGTTGACGAAATGTTCAGATCAAATGTGTAATGGCATTTGCTATGAAAAAATCATCAAATGTTGACATCATTTACAGAAAATATCAGTTTCTGTAAATATTTTTCATGAGGTACCGACATGTCTCATTTAAGGAATTAAACCATGCGCTGTTGTGTTTACTGTGGTATGGAAAACATAATGGTGTCTGTTTGAAAAATGTAAATAACCAAATATGTTAAGATTAAGAATCATCTTGTTTTACGTCATTTTGTTTAATGGAACAGCGACGTTGCTGGTCACTAGCGTGCCATTATTGACAATGTTGTGGAGAATAATGATCTTACACAAACATTAATCAATCAACAACGGCACTTGGGGCTAATCATTAATGTATGTATCGAAAGTTAAATACAATTGGCGGGATAGGGACTCGACTCTTGATTAATTTTGATAACATTTTACAACAATGTGTATCTATGGATGATGCTATGTTGCACATGCAACCCACATCCAAACACCAAAATTACGGAGTACATGTCTTCACATTGTGCGTCAAGCAAATGTGTAAGTTTATTTTTGTTCTGTCATAATATTTGGAAAGTCTTTATATAAGAATGAAGCTTTCTCTTGCTCGCATTCACACCCCGTACCTCCAAATCCCAAGGCCAAGGCATCTTTCTGAGTGAGGCTAACAGGGCGATGATTTACTTTGTGTAAGTCCAACAATTCCAATTCTTGTTTACGGGATGGGTTGTGGCCTGGGGGATATGGTATTTCACTTCAATACCAGGGGGCCGTTTCACTAAACTTCATACGACTAAAATGTTTGTACATGCAACTTCAGGATCGTCTGGAAATTACAATTGATGAATATGCAGCCTACGATCAATAAATGTAAATCCAATAATAAGAAAAACATTGTTAATGTGAAATTTACAAACTATCATAAATTTGCACTTACAAACATTTTAGTAATACAAAGTTTAGTGAAATGACCCCAGATGCTGGGAGTTCAGTCCCCACCATAGGCGTGAAAAATACTTGCATTGGTCTGTCGGATGAAACTTTAAACTGTGGTTCCAACTCTATATGACCGGAGCTGTTGCTGGGACGTTAAACCCATTCGCTCTCACTTTTTTCTTGTTTACCGTACATTAAATAGAAACAATTTACCTTGCTTCTATTTCTAACACATGCTCCTTGCTCTTTCTAATACTTGCGTCTCGTCTAATTTCAGTTCCATTAATTGGCATCAACATACTGGTGATAGGATTTAAGCTGATACTCGGGTGATACTCATACTTGTACAGGGAGAAGGCTGAAGCTGGGAACTGGCTGTGATACTCGTTTTCAATGTGACTTTGTCCTAGTGACACATTAACCCATTGGAGACGGGTTGAAGGTTGATCGGACCAAGGTCTGTAAATGCAATAACAAAACAAATGAATTAGGCCAAAATAACAAGGCGATCACCGTCGCCCACGAATGTCACGGTCACAAAGTTCGAAATTATTTATATGAAGGTCAGTCACCAAAGTAAAATGTAAAAACATGTACATAGAGAATGGATTTTTGTTGTCTTTTATTACGACATTTTTTAAATTGCCTATCTAGCCATGTTTGTAACGTAGGGTCGGGTTTGGGCAAACCTAAAACCATTTAATTGTGGGCTTTAAGACTGTTGTTGTTTTTTTACTGTCTGTGATTATGCATTTAATGCAATTATAGCCATTGGTCTATTACTTCAACCTGTGCTTCAAATTAGTCACATACAGAATAACGGGCTAGTGTACTTTGATATCATGTTTCAAGCCCGTAGCGGTGTCCGAATAAAATAATGCCACTGTGGACTTTTGAGCAAGGAACAGAATTCAACATAATTATACCCTCAAAATGGTGTTTCCTGCGTTCTAGAGCCAAACTAGTGCCACAACGCGCAGTAGCTGCCGTGGTGGTGTCTACGGTCATGAGTTTATCAGGCAAGGCTAGGAAATGTATAGGAATTCCGAGGCTCGCAGAATTCCTATTATTTCCGAGCCGAGTCCGATAGACTTGATATCAAGAGACATTACCCTGATATTCTATTTATCAGATAACGTTTTATGCCATGATGCAAGCATAGTGTGGTTTTCATTTGTGACTGGAGAAATGGGGCTTAAGGGTTTTGCAACCAGTGCAGATCCAGATCAGCCTGTGCATTTGCACAGTCTGATCAGGATCTGCACTGTTCGCCATTCCATCAATGAAACACCTGCCATGCAAGCAATATTTTTTTGTTACCGGGCTACAGGTGTGTGCTATTTGATCAGGAGGTACACTGGTCACAAATCTCATAAGCCCCATTTCTCCAGCCACAGCCATATTTTAAAGAAGAGATTTGTACACACTGTGACATTACACCATTAAACCAATGAAACATCGTCGAAAGTAGTTTTTTTAATCCAGATTGATTGTGATACATTGTATCAGCTTCAATGTGATCATTGCCGCTGAATGGACATAAAACCCCAATCAATCAATATTTGATTCAGCAATTTGTTATTGGTTGTATTTAGTGTCTTGGAGTTAGTTTGTTGGGGTTTAACGGCCTATAAACAGCTAAGGTCATTTAAGGCCGGGTCAATGGGTTTAGTACTAAATCCCATATTTTACCTGTACATGGGGGGGGGGGGGGTGGGGGGGGGGGGGGGGGGGGTATCCCAAAATCAGAACTGAATATTTACAATAAAAAAACTATATTCAGCCTTGAAATCAGAATAATCCTGTCTGATGCCAGGTCCTCGCCACACCAGAATCACTTGGCCCCCTCCCAAAAGCAGTAGGATCAGTAATAATCCGACTACTTTTATAATGGGCAATAACCCAATTTAACTCCCAGGTAACAAAAAAGCCAAAGTTAAAACGTACCTGAGGGCCAAACCAGGCAAATCGTGATTCCTACAAGGATGAACCCCGATCGTTAAATTACACATCGCATGCTCCCATCCATGATCTGCAACCCACCCAGTAAGGATGAATCCCATCGTTAAATTACCCTTCGCATGTTTCCAACCTGCCGTCCGTCCACTGCTTCAAAAACAATCAAATGGCAGCAATTTCAAAATGTGGTACCGGTCAATCCCAAAATTAGAACTGAATATTGATATATATGAATTCAGCCCTGAAATTAGAATAACCGGACCTGGTACCAGGTACTCCCCACACCAGTCACTTAAAAATATTGATTAGTACTAATCTTACTACTTTTATAATGGGTATGACCTTATTCAACTCTCAAGTAACAAGAAAGCCAAATATATACCTTAGGGCCAACTAGGGATATCGGGATTCCGGTAAGGATGAATCGCATGGATCAATTTTCCCTTCGCTCGCAACCAACTGCCGCAGGTAAATAAAACAATCAACACCATGTTTATAATTTAATCTCTCATGTTTTCATACAGAAATCTACATGTACACATGTATACAGTAGTAGCATATACAGAAAACAGCCATCGCAGTTTTAACAAAACACAACGTGGAACATTACAAACATCACGACATATACAGTAGAACCTTTCTAAACCGGACACCCTGTGGACTGCATTGTTTAATTTAGTTGGGTATCACATTACGGTCATTTATTTCATGTTCGTGCTTGTTGATGATTGAAAATGACAAACTGTTCATGGAGTGCTTAATTTCAGTGGAACGTCTCTAAACCGGACACCCTGGGGACCTCCCAGGGTGTCCGGTTTAGAGAAGTTCCACTGTATTGGCAAACTGCAGATCCAGATGAGCCTGCTACGCTCTCTCACATTCGTGTTTGCTTAACCCCATCAGCCCTACAGACCATGAAGTCAACATTAGCAAACACTGTCGATCCAGATGAGCCGTCTCATCAGGGGGCCGTTTCACTAAACTTCTTACGACTAAAATGTTCGTAAGCGCATTGTTAGAATCATCTACAAATTTCAATTGATGGATTAATATTTATTGAGCATAGGCTGCGTATGCAGCCTATGCTCAATAAATGTAAATCCAACAATTATTTACAAGAAAACATTGTTAATGTGAAATTTACAGACTATCATAATTTTGCACTTACAAACATTTTAGTCGTAGGAAGTTTAGTGAAACGCGCCCCAGGATCTGCAGCATTTGTCAGTCTTGTTCTATTGTAAAACAATATCCGCATATTCTTATTAACTGAATAAACTATGTGGCTGCGACTGGGGAAATGGTGTTTTACGAACAGTCTAGATCCAGATCAGCCTGTGCATCCGGCTGCGTGAGTGTGCTATTTGATCATGATCTACACTTGTTACAAATCCCATAAGCCCCATTTCACCAGTCACAGCCAATGTTGATTATTTAGGGGTGAAAGTTTTATGAGCATCATGATGTACATTTCACCCAATGAGTAGCGAACAATGATCATAATTCTCTATAGTCACATTCACAAATAACACCAATGAAAACTGTCTGCAACACATGATAAAGTGATATATTACTATTGAGATATCATGGAAAACTAACAAGGGCATCTTTATTACGAAGCTAATCCCCTCGCTCACAGCCTTGATAATAAAATCGACATACTTCTTCACCGTGGGTGTTCAGATTTGATTTGATTTATTAGTGTTTAATGGCCTATCAACTATCAACAGCTATGGTAAGTTAAGTCCGGGGGCTAATGGTTTGATCCTGCACTTAACCTGCTGCATTGTGGGAAAATCAGAACAGAAATTAGAATAACCCGACATGGTGCCAGGTCCATACCACACCAGTCACTTGGCGCATTCCCCTGAAATTAATACCGGTAGGATTACTCTTATAAGGGATATAACCATATTCAACTCGCACATACAAGAAAGCCAGACGTACCTGAGGGTCAAACCAGGTCTCTGGTCGGGATTCTGGTGGAATCCCGATTGTTACATTACCCATTGCATCATCGCCATGCTCCCAACCAACCACCACTCCATGGGTGTTCAGACGTGGGGTGTGTGCTAAACAAAGCATTATTCATACACACATTGTGATCATATTTTATTTAAAAATCGATTGTTAAGCAGTTATTGAGAAAAGAAAAAAAATACATTTGCCGTGAACGGAATTCCTTGGTGACCACGACATTGGGTATTCAGACATGTGGTGTATACGAAACAAAGCATCAAATCCCGAGACACACAGAGTGGCCAGAAAATATTAAAACCGGTGAAGGGGTTCATAAGTTACTAAGAAATGAACGAACACTTACGCACATAAATGTACATGGACTAACGCTATAACAGGAATTCCGCTGGCGATCGCCACTTTCGCAATTGGCGGGCGATAAAAATAAACAACTGGCGATAAAAAATTACAATTTCCGAAAACAAAATCCAAATTATATTTTTCTTCAGAAAATTGTAATATTTTATCGCCAATTGTTTTATTTTTTTTGAAGTGGAGATTTTTTTATTTTCCCCCAGCGGAATCCCTGTACATATGTACATTAATCTAAAGCGGGAAAACAAAAATTGTCGTCTGCTGTTGTTTCATATTTTGTCAATAATTTGCCATGTTTTTGTCGAGAAAATGGTAACCCAAAATTTCTGTCTGTAACGCAGGGCGACTTACAGCCAGATCGCAAACTTTCTGTCAATTCTTCCTGCACAGGGAGTTATGGTTTTAAAAAGTGTCAAATCATTCAAATATCACAATTTCCTTCATACAAACAACACATACCTGAACAAAATGAATTTCTTAAAAACGTATTTATTCACATTTTTCCATTACCATATCAACAATATTTTTTTCTTTTCATGATATCAACGTAATTACTCCCCTTCAATTTCACCGTCTGTTATTTATATTAATTATCATTAGTAATTGGGGATTAAAGTTAATTAAACCATATATTCTTTTGGTAGTTTTATTAATTTTATTATTGTACAACTTAACACAAGATTAATAGCTACCTTGTATTTTCTTTACTTAAGAAATAATTTATACAATGTACCAGTAGCCCATTTCATCAACATTGCAAAGTATACTTTACTAGCAAAGTATACTTTGAGGGAGTAATCATTTATTTTTCCGGAAATGCATTATTTCACATAGAACTAACAAATGCATATATTTCATGATTAAAAGTATGCAGAATTATTATACTGAATTTATTACATTATCACAGCCATTAAATGGCTGTGATAATGTAATAAATTCAGTATAATAAAAATTAATAAATTTTTCAAATAATTGAAAATTTCTCCCTCAAAGTATACTTTGCTACTAAAGTATACTTTGCAATGTTGATGAAATGGGCTACTGACCATTTGCTGAATTATTTAGCCATGCATTAGGATTTATCAACAACATACAGGTTCCGTTTGACAGAAAAAGAACCTTTGAGCGTTTGGCTGCAAGTCGCCCTGCGTTACAAACAGAAAGTTCGGGTTAGAAAATGGAAGCAAGAAAGTATTAACACTGATGGAGGATGTAGCCCACAAAAACTTTTGAAACAAATAAAATTAGAAGTCATTTGTTTGGACAGGGGGCTGCATGAGTGGGCAATTGTAAATGTGCGTGATGACAAGTAAGTATATGTATATGAAATGTCAAGCCAATCCGATTTAGATCTACGGTGGTAAGAGAGATAGTAGGAATCTGAAAACTCTGACAGACAGACGAACCAACGGACGAACAGGTGGTGACTATATGTATATGTACCACACATTATTTTTTAGACGACATAAAATTGATTGATTAGTGTTTAACGACCAATCAACAGCTAAGGTAATTTAAGGTCGGGCCAACAGGTTCGATCCTGTTTTGTTTGTTTGTTTATTGGAGTTTAACGGCCTATCAACAGCTAAGGTCATTTAAGGCCGGGTCAATGGGTTTAGTACTAAATCCCATATATTACCTGTACAAGTACATGTTCAAGTACATGTACAAATGGGTGGGGGGGGGGGGGAATCCCAAAATCAGAACTGAATATTTACAATAAAAAATCTATATATTCAGCCCTGAATCGGAATAATCCAGAGGTTCGATCCTGTATGTAACCTGCTGTAATCCTAAAATCAGAACGGAATATTTACATCAAAAACAAAATATATTCGGACCTGAAATTAGAATAACCTGCCAGGTCTATACCACACCAAAATCACTTGGACCCTTCCCCTAAAAGTAATAGGATCACGAATAATCGTAATACTCACAAAAGGGGTATAACCAGATTCAACTGTCGCATACAACAATTCCAAAGACATGCGTGAGGGCCAAACAGATGGACGAACAGGTGGTGACTATATGTATATGTACCACAAAACAGCAGACAACAGAATTTAATTCAGCACTGTATGTTTGTTTGTTTGTTTGTTTGTTTGTTTATTGGTGTTTAATGGCCTATCAACAGCTACGGTCATGTAAGGCCGGGCGAATGGGGTTCGATCCCATTTTAACCTGCTGCATTGGGGGGGGGGGGGATCCCAAAATCAGAACAGAATATTTATATCGAGAAAAATATATTCAGCCCTGAAATTAGAATAACCTGACCTGGTGCCAGGTCCATACCACACCAATGTCACTTGGCCCCTTCCCCTAAAATATGATTACGAATAATCGTAATACTCAAATAAGGGGTATAACCAGATTCAACTGTCACATACAAAATGTCAAACATGTATGTGAGGGCCAAACCAGGTATCCAGTCAGAATTCCGGCAAGGATGAACCCCAATCGTTAAATCGGCACTGTAAGGGTTAACTTATGTTAATAATTTAAAATATAACAAAACCATTTAATCAACAGTTTCACCATTTTGAATCATACCCAACTTGACACAGCCAAATGTCCCTATGCATGTATTTTCCATTTTAGTTATAAAGCTCTATATACTATTTACTACATAAGAAACCGCACTTGTTAATACATTTCATTCTGAATACACGTCTAATTGAATGGGGTTTTATGTCTGTTCAACAACAAGGTCATATATAGATGAACACATGTATAAGGAATTTCTCCTAAAATCGGACGTTAATAATGAACTGTGACTGGAGAAATTTGGCTTATGGGTTTTACAACCTGTGTAGATCCAGATCAGCCTGTGCATCATGTGTTATCAGGCTACACGAGTGTGCTATTTGATTAGGAGCTACACTGGTCACAAAACACATAAGCTCCATTTCTCCAGTCATGGCCACATATACAGATGAACATGTATAATGAATTTCTCCTAAAATTGGAAGTTAATAATGAACACTATGACTGTGTACACCCATTTATATAAACAAACAAATACTTGTACTTTTTGTTTCAGAGATGTGTAAAAACAGGGGGCCGTTTCACTAAACTTTGTACAACTAAAATGTTTGTAAGTGCAAATTTAGGATTGTCTGGAAATTTCAATTATTGGATTTACATTTATTGAGCATAGGCTGCATATGCATATGCTAGGTCCTCGCCACACCAGAATCACTTGGCCCCTCTCAAAAGCAGTAGGATCAGTAATAATCTTACTACTTTTATAATGGGTAATAACCCAATTCAACTCCCAGGTAACTAAAGAGCCAAAGATAAAAACGTACCGGAGGGCCAAACTAGGTAAATCGTGATTCCTATAAGGAGGAACCCATACCGTTAATTTACGCCGTCTCATTCGTCCGACCACCACCCACCCACTAACATTTGTCTGTTGAACTTTTAGCTATTAAATTCCAAGAAATATTAAACTCAAGTATTTTTTAACTTTACAAAGTATACTTTGAGGGAGAAATTTTAAATTTTATGATAAATTTATTAATTTTTTATTATACTGAATTTATTACATTATCACAGCCATTATGGCTGTGATAATGTAATAAATTCAGTATAATAATTCTGCATACTTTTAATCATGAAATATATGCATTTGTTAGTTCTATATGAAATAACGCATTTCAGGAAAAATAAATGATTACTCCCTCAAAGTATACTTTGCTAGTAAAGTATACTTTGCACTGTTGATGAAATCGGCTACAGGAGACTGAGGAGAACACTTTGTGTAAATTATAAATAAATGTGTGCTAAGCACCCGTTTCTTTATCGGATTAACAAACATCTGAAGGAAATATATCCCGAATTTCAAAATGACACTTTGAGTAAATGGTGTACGACCTGCCATGTGACCATACTACAAATAACTGCATAACAAAATGGTAATAATAGAGCGCATATATAGAAGACAGTAATCCACAAAACCAAACACTATTTCTAGTCCAGACTTATAACTAGGTTACGCAACTTGGAAAACTATAGAAAGTGAGCAGGGGCTCACGTATACCCCCGGCCGCCGCCAGGATCAACAAATAAAAACTTTAACACAAATATTTTTGTTAAAAATTAACACAAATTTCTATTAAAAAATAATTTGACCTCGAGCTTGGACATGACGGCTGCATGTGTGTGGTATGGAATGAAAATATGGATGATGATAAGGAAGTATATGAAGTATGAAGTCAATCTTGTTTGTTTATTGGTGTTTAACGGCCTATCAACAGCTAAGGTCATGTAAGGCCGGGCAAACGGGTTCAATCCCGTTTTAACCTGCTGTATTAAGGACAAAATCAGAACGGAATATCTACATCGAGAAAACATATATTCAGCCCTGAAATTAGAATAACCTGACCTGGTGCCAGGTCCATACCACACAGTCACTTGGCCCCTCCCCCTAAAATAGGATTACGAATAATCGCAATACTCACATAAGGGATACAACCAGATTCAACTGTCACATACAAAATGCCAAAGACGTATGTGAGGGCCAAATCAAGTCTCCAGTCGGAATTCCAATAAGGATGAACCCCAATCATTAAATTACCCATCGCATGTTCCCACCTACCACCCACCTATCGTGGTACAGATAATGGGTACCCAAAAACATTTAACACAAATCTTACGAATGCAAATTTCTAAGTAATTTGCCCTTTACCTTGGACATGAAGGCCGCATGGGTGTGGTATGGAAAGAAAATATGGATGATAATAAGGAAGTATATAAAGCTTGAGGTCAATCCGACTTACCCGCTACAGAGATGATGGTACCCAAAAACTTTACCGCAAATCTTACAGATGCAAATTTGTATGTAATTTGACCTTGATCTTGGACATGAAGGACACATGGGTGTGGTATGGAAAGAAAATATGGATGATAATAAGGAAGTATATGAAGCTTGAGGTCAATCCGATCAGACTTACCGTTACATAGATAATGGGTACCCAAAAACTGTAACGCGGACGAACGGACGGACGGACGGAATTACGAAAACTATATAATCATGAGTAACTTCCCTTAGAAACTACTTTTGGGTAATCCTTGATGTTAGAATTGGCAGAATTTATCTGTTTATGTTACATTAATTTCCGCTTTTTCTTTTCATTATATAACAAAGCAATTCGACATCAAAGCTTAGTTTCTCATTATCGCAGTCGCTGTGAAACTAAGCAATGTAATATCAAACCGACTAACTAGATTCTACACCAATTCTAGAGAGCTGATGATGCCCTGCAATTTCACTAAAATTGCACTTATCTTGCTACACTTTGAGGGAGAAATTTTCAATTTCAGGACGAGTTTATTATTTTTTATTTAATGAAATAAAATATTTTCTTACCAAATTATTATACTGAATTTATTACATTATTACAGCCAATTTGGCTTGGCTGTGATAATGTAATAAATTCAGTATAATTATTCTGCATACTTTTAATCATCAAATACATGTATATACAGTCGTTAGTTCTATATGAAGTAATGCATTTAGTGAAAAATAAATGATTACTCCCTCAAAGTATACTTAGCTAGATAAGTATGCTTTAGCAATTTTGGTGAAATCGGCTAATGGAAGTAGTTTGAAGAGAAGCAACTCCCCGTATTTTCCCAGGTCGTCAACATATTTACAAGATTGGTCTAAACAGCAAGAGCATGTATACACAGACATCCATCTAGCAATGGATAATACATACACGGACAAGAATATGCCGTTTCACCAATGTGTAAATACAACAATGTGATAGTATCTTGCATTTGATGAAGAATTTCTTGATGTGAAGGGCAAACTTACATATATATGAGATTTTGTACCCAAGAACGTGTGATTTTCATGAAAAATATTTTAAAACAGAAACTGTAAACGTCAAATTCCGCATTTGCTATGTAAATTTTGTCAACTTTCGACATCATTTACGGAAAATATTGTACATTTTGTTAATAAGATATCGCATGTTCTTAGGTGCAAAATCACATGGTGGTCACCATGTGATTTTGCACCTAAGAACATGTGCGATATCTCGTGAAAAATATTAACAAAATATACTGGCGAGTCTAGGAACTCTCGTATCTTTACGCTGAAGCCAATCTATTTAAGTCACTAAGCTGCTATACACCTGTCCCAATTACCACGCGTGTGTTAAGAAAAATCGATACAAGGAGAAACTGAATACACAGCGAGTTATTACCCGACACTGTTTTAACACGGATATGGCCCGCGGATATGTGTCATAAAATGGACATTAATTACTTGGTGGTCAAAAACGGTAAATTTACAAGGTTTATAGCGAAATAGCAGCCGACTGGCAATTTTTCTCGGACCGATTTTTAAGACTAGTTTTCAAATCTCAATCGGTCTGAGAGTTCAAAAATCGGTCCAGAACCGACAAACTGAAAATTTTAGAAGCCCTGTCATATTGTGTCTCATATGTGGCTGACAAATCGGCTTATGGCATGTGTTGAATGTGACGCTGCTGATTTGCTAGTGCACTCACACAGCCTTACTAACACTAAGCATGCAGGAAATGTAAATTGTCGTCTTCTGTGGTCTGTACGTTTTCTCTTCTCAATAAAAACATGGTTTGACAGCACCTTAGAATGATTCTAGTGTTGTCAAAACATGATTTTGATCAGAAAAATGGAAATATACAGCAGACGACAAAATTTAATTCACCATTGTAAGGGTTATAGATCTACTCCGATCTTTAAAAGGATGAAATGTGTATCACTGTCAATAGCGAATTGTGCAGACCCTGACCAGACTGAGCGGATGTGAAGGCTGGTCTGGGTCTACACTGGTCAAAAGAGCCATATGCCTCATCTCTCCACTCAAAGCCACACACAAGCTCTATCCCATTTTATGCCAGATACCTCGAAAGCTAGCTCAAAATTTAATTACTGAATTTTCATGTAACCACCCTTACAACATTTTACATTACATGACATTCTGTTATCGTCATTATATTGCACAAAATGGGCATTCGCAAAAATCATAATACACTAGTGTAATATACATGTAAATGAGACTGCTACAGAAAACATGTGAAGTGATGAATAGTTTCAACATATGATGCTGTGCTTATGTTTGTTTGTTTGTTTATTAGTGTTTAACGGCCTATCAACAGCTACGGTCATGTAAGGCCGGGCAAACGGGTTCGATCGAATTTAACCTGGGGGTTTGAGGGGAAAATCCCAAAATCAGAACGGAATATTTACATCGAGAACAAATATGTTCAGCCCTGAAATTCGCATAACCTGACCTGGTGCCAGGTCCATACCACACCAAAGTCACTTGGCCCCTTCCCCTAAAATAAGGGGTATAACCAGATTCAACTGTTACATACAAAATGCCAAAGATGTATGTGAGGGCCAAACCAGGTCTCCAGTCGCGATTCCGGTAAGGATGAACCCTGATCGTTAAATTACCCATCGCGTGCTCCCATCTGCCACCCACTGTGTTTATGTAATAAACAGAATCTAACATTTGTAATGATTTAATACGATAAGAAACTTGTATAGCTGGGTTTAATAAATATCATATTAAATCAGTATTCATGTCAGATCTTTGATAATCACCAATTTTTCCAGTGTAAATGACATTCTTACGATTCTAGTGCAGAAGCGATATCAGTAGCCGATTTCATCAAAATTGCCAAATATACTTATCTAGCAAAGTATACCTTGAGCGAGTAATCATTTATTTTTCCCGAAATGCATTATTTCATATAGAACTAACCACTGCATATATTTGATGTCAGATTAAAAGTATGCAGAATTATTATACTGAATTTATTACATTATCACAGCCATTTTGGCTGTGATAATGTAATAAATTCAGTATAATAAAAATTCATAAATTTATCCTAAAATTGAAAATTTCTCCCTCAAAGAATACTTTGCAATGTTGGTGAAATAGGCTACTGATTGTACAGCTTTCCAGAAAATAACCCATGGCAGGGTTGGAACTGAGATGGGGAATCCCAGTCTTGTGGCGTATTATCGTCGTACGATCGGCGAAGTTACTTTTATATATGGAAAACTATAGGGAAAGTAATGATGCAATTTTGAAATTTCGAGAACTGATTTATTGATTGATTGAGATTTCACAACAGCAAGGTTATATGTGCTCTGCGACCAGTGTAGATCCAGATCAGTGATAACAAAGGAATATACTGTAGATCGTTATCAGGCTACAGGAGTGTGTTAGTTGATCAGGAGCTACACTGGTCACGTATCCCATCAGCCCCATTTATCCAGTCACAGCCACATATACAGACGGGCCAGGCACCCTTGCTAAACCAGTTCACTTGGCCACAGGTGTGAATCTCAGCACAATTACTCATTAAGATTAAGGACCAGTTCTATACCTGATCATCGTTTGATTCAAATGTAAATGCTTCGTAAATGTGATAGAATATAATGTATAACATATATGTGAATACTGCCTCGTTAATGTGATAGAATATAATGTATAACATATATGTGAATACTGCCTCGTTACTGTATCCTATACGGCACATGGAGTGGCCAAGTCGTGTTCCAGCCATCAGCCAGTTTCACCTGTTCTGCCGTTTGACAAAGAACTCAAAATATGAAGTAGAACATATGATATAATGTAGTTAATCATGTGTAGAAAAGCCAAGAGAAGGGACTCTTATCAATTATATTACACCAAATTGCAAAATATGTCAGTTTTCTGGACAGATTTGTGCCTGTGTTTTAACAACATGATTCATGATACACTTGAGATTTTTTGTGTATGAGGCTATTTATAATGGTGGTTCATGTTACATGAACCACCATTATAAATAGCCTCATACACAAACAATCTCAGTGTATCACTTTTACATGGCAAGCCACACAACACATACCATATAAACCCACTACTGTACTGTTATTAGCTATCAAATCCAGTGACATGTAAGCAGTTACCCGAGTGAATTGTCCCTGGTGTCTACTCGCCTACTATGCGAGTAAATATGGCTTTACCTATGGGTAACATGAGAAATGCTCAGATATTTCGTCTTTTGCAGTTTGCTGGCATAACATTTATAACTTGCCGTTGTCATATCTGTCTATTATGTATTCGCACTAACTTTTATTTGGTTTACTGTCAAATTATTTGCTGTATGTGTCAAACGCCCGAAGTGGTGAAACTGTACGATCGCTTTTACATACAAAGATGGCGGATGCATCTCAATGCTCCATATAGTATACAGTATCAAGACGATATTCGCATATGTTATCTTCATATATCACATCACTCTTATAAAGCAATTCTCATTGAAGTCAAGTTTATCTATATATGACCTAATACCTTAAGATACATCTGCCCTACCTTCCTCCCATTTAACAAATGAATCAGTATATGGCATAATATGGGTTGCTTAGCAACATCTACAGAAACATATACAACGCGAGTCGGAACACTCAAATTCCAATTTGCCATACAAATGACTCGCCACAACAAACAGGGGCTTACACAGTTTTTAACCAGCGTGGTCAATGATCAACTACTGTTTGTTTCACGAAACCTGCCAAAACTTTACGGCTATATAAACAATGCAAAAACAATATTTTTTTTGATAATGTTAAATTTTATAAAACTTTAAGAACAAGCCTTCTATTTTGTGACATTTGGTCCAATATTGATTTTATTACGAAGAAACAATTTCCCCATGTTAAATCCCGTTAGACATATTTACAGAGTGAAGATGTCTATGGGGATTTAACATAGGGAAATTTTTCTAATTTCAAAAATAGTGGAATGATTTTCAAAATGTAACTTGTTTTCTTAGATCATTTCCAAGCTATATAGCCAAAGCTATTTGACCAAATTTCACGAAATAAAAAGAAGGCTCACTCTTAAATTTTGCTAAAATTTAATATGGCCGTAAAATTTGGGCAGGTCTTGTGAAACAGACAGTAGCGCACATATGCAGTGCGATACGGATCTGTGGTTTTCGTTAAATGCACAGAGACCGTTTCCTCTATGCAATAACAAACATTGTAGGCCCTGATCAGACACTATGTATGCGCAGTCTGATCTGGGGCAACACAAGCTGTAAACCCAATAAAGCCCCTTTTATCATGGCAAGTAATATATACATGTACTATGATTTTCATTATTTTCGTCATGGCTCAATTTACGTCATTTTCGTCATTGATCTGGATGATGAATTTACGTCCTTGACGAATAATGAACTCACTCAACAGCCATAAAACATTCTTGTTGTCACCACATTAAATTGATAACGGTCATATTTTCTTTAAATTATAAGCGAGTTGGCCTGTGAAAACCGCTGAGGAAATATTGGTAATTGAAGAATAATTAAAGTGCGAGTCTAGTAATGTATAATCTCATACAAGACAGATGTCCAAACCAGCCAAGAACATCAGACATACTTGCTGTCTGACCAATGTAGCATACAATACGTGCTGATAAGTAAACATTTTTTGACGCCGACGTGACAAATTTTGCACCCAAGGGAAGTGCAATTTTAGCAGACTCGTCTGACAAATGTACGTACTGACGAATATGTATTTTGGGGCACAATGACGAAATTTGACCCGGACGAAAATTAATGCAATCACAGTATTATAATAATTTATACAAGTTATACATATACAAAACAAGCCATGTAATTTTGAACCTAAGAAGATGTGTGATTTTTCATGACAAATATTTACAGAAACTGTGATATTTTCTGTAAATGACATCGAAAGAGGACAGAATATACAGAGCAACTGCGGAATGCCCTGCAAACATTTCTTCAACTTTCGACATTATTTATGGAAAATATCGTAAATTTTGTAAATATTTTTCATCAGATATCGCACATCTTCTGAGGCACTAAATCACAAGGTTCGTCTCATATAGAGATAAAAAATATGCCCACCGTAACCAATGGCAACCGAACAATGCTTTCATAAAGCACAATAATATCAAATATTCCGGTCCACGGCACAACACACCTTAAACAATGCATGCGCGATAATGACTTCCCTTCGATACATATATGTGGTTGTTACTGGAGAAATGAGGCTGATCGGTTTTGAGATCAGTGTAGATCCAGATCAGCCTGTGCATCCGCACAGTCTGATCGGGAACTGCACTGTTAGCCATTCCATCAATGAAACACCCATTATTCTTTTAACAAGGCTACACTAGTGTGCTATTTGATCAGATACTACACTGATGAAAAATCCCATAAGACCCTTTTCTGCAGTCACTATAGGAATGAATGGCCTTTTTTGTGGAATTTATCGGGGTATAAACTTGGAAAAGTCGCGGGAATACTGGACGAAACGATAATTGAGTGAGTGAGTGAATAGGGTTTAACGTCCGCTTTTCTGACATAGAGGTACAAGCCTCAGGGAGTCTACACGCAGACGGGTCAACGGGGTCGTGTCCCGTATCCACCTGTCCGAGGGGGGTAAATCCCAACTTCAGAACTCAATATTTACAATCAAAATATATATTCAGTCCTGAAATTAGAACAACCTGATCTGGTGCCAGGCCCTCGCCACACCAGCATCATTTATCCCATCCCCTAAAAGTAATAGGATTAGCACTAATCTTACTTTTATATATGGGGCATAGCCGGACTCAACTCTCACATACAAGAAAGCCAAAAATGTACATGAGGGCCAAATCCGGTATAGTGGGTTCCGGAAAGTATGAACCCAATCGTTAAGCCAGTTTAGTCGCCTTTTACGACAAGCAATGGCTACTGCAGCACTATTCTCAGGATCAGTTGATCCCGCCCCGGTGCCTGCACGGGGCGGATGAAACGATAAACAAGAAACGAGGCAAAACCACGAAGGCCAGGTTTTTTCCAAGCATAGACACTTGGATAACAAAATTATACCCACTTTTTGTAGACTAGATGGCCGTGGCCTGCATGTCGCGCCTTGGGGCGAGGCATGGACACTAACAAAATAGATATAGCAGATGGAAAAACTTTAACGAAAAAACTTTAACCGGACACGGACGTACGGACGGAAGGACGTATGGCAAAATGCCGACGATATCGCGCTTTCCGCAAGCGGGTGCGACAATGATGATAAACACCCATGTGAAGTATCAAGGTAATGGGGTGAAGCAGTTGCAGAGATATAGTACACAAAAAAACTTTAACAAAAAAATTCAAAGTAATTTGACCTTGACATTGGGCACAGGGGCCGCACGGTTGGGGGTTAGAATGAAAATATGGATGATGATAAACACCCATGTGAAGTTTCAAGGTAATGGGCGAAGCAGTTGCAGAGATATAGTATAACGAAAAAGCTTTAACCAAAAAACTTTAACCAGACGTACGTTAAAAACTTAACGTTGAAAATGGCTAAGTCAATTACGTAGAAATAATAGGTGAAGGTAAAAAAATGGTCACATGTTGGATAGTTGTATGTGGTAGGCACCCCTTGATTATGAAGCTGTGAAAGTTTGGTGGTCCTAGGTGGTACAGTAACAAAGAAATGGACTCAAACACGAAAACTTAACATTGATTGTGGACGCCGCCCGCCCGCCCGCCCGGCTTTCGTCAATCCAATAGCCGGGATTTTTTTTCAAAAAACCTGGCTAAAAATTACAATTTTCGAAAAAAAAAATTATTTTTTTTTTTTTTTTTTTCTCAAAAATTGTAATTTTTTAAGGCCTCGTCCAGTATTCCCGCGACTTTTCAAAGTTTATATCCCCAATAAATTCCACAAAAAGGCCATTCATTCCTTATAATTCCAGCATTTGAAATAAATTCATCAAGAAAATGTGTGTATTTTCCGTTTTCTTAAGAATTATTTTAACTGCGCCTCACGGTTACGGAAAGTAGTTCGGCGTGGGAGTTTACTGGGATATAAATTTTGGACAGAGACTTGCTACGGGCCAATCAAATGTTAGGGAATTGTGTAAATATTTTTGTGCTGGAATTATAGCCACATATACACTGGATCACATTACAAACACAAGTTGTGTATTAAGTGGTCGGTTGGTAGTGAGTGAGTGAGTGAATAGGGTTTAACGTCCGCTTTTCTGACATAGAGGTACAAGCCTCAGGGAGTCTACACGCAGACGGGTCAACGGGGTCGAGTCCCATATCCACCTGTCCAAGGGGGGTAAATCCCAACTTCAGAACTCAATATTTACAATCAAAATATATATTCAGTCCTGAAATTAGAACAACCTGATCTGGTGCCAGGCCCTCGCCACACCAGCATCATTTATCCCATCCCCTAAAAGTAATAGGATTAGCGCTAATCTTACTTTTATATATGGGGCATAGCCTGACTCAACTCTCACATACAAGAAAGCCAAAAATGTACATGAGGGCCAAATCCGGTATAGTGGGTTCCGGAAAGTATGAACCCAATCGTTAAGCCAGTTTAGTCGCCTTTTACGACAAGCAATGGCTACTGCAGCACTATTCTCAGGATCAGTTGATCCCGCCCCGGTGCCTGCACGGGGCTGGTCGGTTGGTAGTACCATATTTAGTGATTGGATCAGGTGTTCAACTGGTCAAAAGTGCTATAAGTCCTATTTCACCCACATGCTATAAATATGGCATAACCTTCTGCTTCCCACTTACATGCAAACCATGTGTTTTGGTTCTATAAAATTATAATTGAACTACTCAAAGCAAACAAATAATTTTAGTTGGAGACAAATAATTTTAGTTGGAGATCATGTAGAAATGAATTCTATTGAAAGTGATATAATATCACTTTCAATAGAATTCATTTGTACATGATCTCCAACTAAAATTATTTGTATATATGTATAGTTGTATAGAGGCAGCTCTGCTAAGCTCACAAGATAACACTCGTCAATTGCAATACGGACATTTCAAGATGTCAATTTCAGCACCGTCACCATTGTCCTCTATGGAAATTGTACATTTTTCAAATTAATGAAAATTGTGACATTTCACAGTCCAATTAACAGAATTAAAATACAAACACATCACTGGAAACTACATGTATATTCTTTTGAAAATTGATCAACAGATTTAATTTTTATTTGCTACAAATCAATGTTCGTTTTACATTGAAATCTATGGGAGTTAAAAACTGATTCCATATTAATGGCATGGGGGTGTGTAGACACTGAGTAGACCAGCCATAGATGCCACATTCAACATTTCTGCATTCACAAAGTCCGTTGTTACTGTGGAATAGTGCAAATATTTGTAATTGTGTTTAGTACAAAATACTTGGAACTTGATTGGCTGAGCCTGAGCTGTGCTACAGCACAGAAACAGACAATCAAACAATTTGATTGGCTGAGCCCGAGCTGTGCTACAGCTCAGTCACAGCCAATCAAACTGCTCGATTGCTACCAAATTGATATTGCCAATAGATGCTTGGAAATGTTGGCAAGATTAACACAGGGGGTTGTGTATATCTTGAGCTTACTTGCCAGCACGGACCCAAGGTAGATTCTCGTTTGAACCTACACAATATGATAACCATCCTTGCTATTCAATTAAGGCATATATTAGGCCTCATAACTGAATGGATGCATTAAACAGTGCAGAATAGGCAGGATGTAGGATGTGGGTTTGTGATTAATTGATTAGCTGTTCAATATTCATCAGCAATTAAAGCTGGGGTCCCACATGCCAGGTTACAATATAGGGAGACAGGGGCCCGTTTCACCAAACTTCGTAAGACTAAAATGTTCGTAAGTGCAAATTTAGGATCGTCTGGAAATTTCAATTGATGGATTTACATTTATTGAGCATAGGCTGCAGCCTATGCTCAATAAATGTAAATCTATTGTTTACAAGAAAACGTTGTTAATGTAACATTTACAGACTATCATAATTTTGCACTTACGAACATTTAGTCGTACGAAGTTTAGTGAAACGGCCCCCAGATATTTTGTATATTCTGTAGATATGACATTTTTTCCTGGCAAAATAAACATTCATTCACCATTACCGGACATATTGATTGGCATTATTATACATTTTAAATCAGACGTAAATTTCCACTGATATCAGGGGCGATAACCGTGTTTCCTTAAAATGTTAACGGAATTTACTATTTATTATCTGTATTAATTTTTGGTGTGCAACGATCATACTTTATAATCTCTTGAAAACATTATTTTTTCAGGTGACGCATTTAATTGGTATAAATAATAAAAAAATCATTTGCATATGAAAATAGCCCGATACCACAGCGAGTCATTATCAGTAAAATAAATATTACTAAGTGATTATATCTGTATAGCTGGCACTAGTAATTTTAAAACTGGTGGAATAGTTACACAATTATACACTTTTTTTAATTTCTATAAAGAATATTTTGTGCCTAATTAACAGAACCACAACTTTAATGTTCAACAGCAAAGTCATAAACATAGGTAAATTCACCTCAGATACCTGTACGGCAGTGGTGGAGCACTGTTCATTCAGCACTATCAGTTAGAATAAAAACTTTCAGCACTTCATGACAGGGATCTGGGGCCCGTTTCATTAAACTTCGTAAAACTAAAATGTTTGTAAGTGGAAATTTAGGATCGTCTGGAAAGTTAAATTGATGGATTTACATTTATTGAGCATAGGCTGCACATGCAGCCTATGCTCAATAAATGTAAATCCAATAATTGTTTACAAGAAAACGTATTTACAGACTTATCATAATTTTACACTTACGAACTTCTTCGTCGTAAGAGTGAGTGAGTGAATAGGGTTTAACGTCCGCTTTTCTGACATAGAGGTACAAGCCTCAGGAAGTCTACACGCAGACGGGTCAATGGGGTCGTGTCCCGTATCCACCTGTCCGAGGGGGGTAAATCCCAACTTCAGAACTCAATATTTACAATCAAAATATATATTCAGTCCTGAAATTAGAACAACCTGATCTGGTGCCAGGCCCTCGCCACACCAGCATCATTTATCCCATCCCCTAAAAGTAATATGATTAGCGCTAATCTTACTTTTATATATGGGGCATAGCCTGACTCAACTATCACATACAAGAAAGCCAAAAATGTACATGAGGGCCAAATCCGGTATAGTGGGTTCCGGAAAGTATGAACCCAATCGTTAAGCCAGTTTAGTCGCCTTTTACGACAAGCAATGGCTACTGCAGCACTATTCTCAGGATCAGTTGATCCCGCCCCGGTGCCTGCACGGGACGACTTCGTCGTAAGAAGTTTAGTGAAAGGGCCGTTAATTCTGGTGCTAAACGCCATTACTACACAAGATCACTTCGCCCCAGGTGTGAATCCCAGTAAGATTCACAGTTAAGACATATAATCCTAAAGAATGGATTCGTTGCTTAGATACGCATACCTTCCCAACCACCCGATGTAATTATGGGCTGGAAGCTGGAAGCTAAAATATACAGTGTCATCTGATGTTTATATTTAGTCTGCTTTCTCATTAAACACATGGTTCGACAGCACTTTAGAATCATTTCCATTGGAAATGATTCTGAAGTGTTGTCAAAACATGTTTTTCATGAGAAAAATGGAAGAAAAAATAACCGACCGACAACAAAGATGCATTCAGCATTGTACGGATTAAAGGTACAGCTAAACATGACAATAGTCGTCAGAGGACAACAAAGCGCGCCAGGTGGTGCTGGCTTAGAATGTGTGTCAGGTGTCACACAATGAAGACTTGGTAGAAGAATGGTGGCCTCGGAAGGCGCCGCGCTAAAAACGTACACCCTCCCAACCCTCGACGTGATCCGGGTCTACACTAATTGCCGTGGCAACAGGATGCCTCTTGTCGGAGCGTGGGACCATATAATACTTGGGCAGACAGGGGCCGGTGACACACACAAAGACACGATAGAACAGTCAGACTCTTGGCACTACATCAAGCTGCTATCCGTCCTCCTTTGGCGGTGTGAACCAACCTGAAAGGCAGGAAATAATTAAAAAGAGTATCTTACACGAGTGATGATTTAATATGGGCCATTTCTTATGAAATCAGGTCAATAAGTTTAATTAATTAATAGAGGATCTTTCTGACACAAGTGTGTGATTGAATGTGACATTTATTCTGAAAACAGTTTATTGTTTTCATAAGCAACTAGGCTATACGGAGTGCTTATATAGTGCATATTACGCGAGTGACGATTTAATATATTTGTTAACCCTTAGAGTGCTGAATTAAATTTTGTTGTCTGCTGATTATTTTTTAATTTTCATTTTTATTAAAAAAAAAACATAGTTTGGCAGCACTTTAGAATCATTTCCAATGGAAATGATTCTAATGTGCTACCAAACCATGTTTTTATTGAGAATAAAGACAACATAATAAACAACAGCGGATGATACTTTTTGTTTCCCGCGCTCTAAGGGTTAACAAAGCTTACTGATTTAACAAGAGAAAAGGCTATGCCGAGTGCTTATATAGGACCTTACATGATCGATGCTTTAATGATATTAAACAAATTTACTGATTTCATACAAACTGGGCTTTGCCAAGTTCCTATTAAATGAAATCAGTGAACAAAATTAATTTAATAAATAGAGGATCTTATATGAGGGATGATTATATATAGTATTTATAAACCAAGTTTACTGATTCCATAAGAAGCAAGGCTGTGCCGAGTGCTTATATAGAGGATCTTACATGAGTGAGAATTTTATATGATATTTCTAGGTTGGCACTACTGGTAACCTTGGTAGCCATTTCAGAAATGGACATTTTGCCTAGTAAAAATTTCAGAAATTATTTGAAAAAAATACTGTTTTTACCAAGAGTGTAGCACATGTAATATTGCATTGTCTATTGAAATTGAAAGTTACAAATAATTTTTATTTCCATAGTACATCATTTTCAGTCGCTACAGCTACGCTTTGTAAATCTATTTCCAAACTCTTTTTTTCTACTGCCTTAATAACAAGTCCATAAAGAGCCTGGAATACATGTGTAAAAGTAAAGACAAATTGTCTTGTCCCTCAATAGCAAACTTACCATTTTTTTCATGTATTTGCACCAGAGATTTGAAAGACTGTTGAGCTCTAACTAAACTATATTGACTCTGAAAAGGAAAATAATAATCATTGCTAGTTGCAATAGGCTACTGGACAATGAGAGATCGTAGCTAGTTATTTCCCTTTGCAAAGAAATTTATTGAGATACGGTCCTATGCTGTATTTCAATGTTTCTTTCTTAATGAATAGCACAAAAATAGAGTTTTGCGAACAGAGTAGACCCAGATCAGTCTACACTGATTGCAATAACATTAATTAATAGGTGTGAAAATGTGAATCTGGAAAATAATGTATTCCCAGATTGTGTAGATATATGTAGGATGATTTGCATCAACACTAGTAGAAATCACTATATTGACTCCTTTTCACAACATGTCATGCTACATTCGCTCTTTTTACAAGCAATAAGGCCCTAAACTGCACAATTTGGACCGGATTTCTATAAATAAATTCAATGGGAGATAACTAGCTATGATCCCTCATTACAAGGGATCTTACAACAAATACAAATGAGAAATTATTATTTTTTAGAGGATATGCTATTTTCAGGTGGGAAAATGTTGCCTGGGCGTGCTCTAGAGCACGCCCAGGCAACATTTTCCCACCTAAAAATAGCACTTTCCTCTAAAAAATAATAATTTCTCATTCATTTACAATGAGATTTTATTTGTTGGTGCTTAACGGTCTATCAACGGCTACGGTCATTTAAGGCCGGGCTAATGGGTTCGATTAAGCATAACCTGGCGCATCGGAGGGGAAACTCCCAGAATCAGAACGGAATATTTACATTGAAAAAATATAAATATTCAGCCTTGAAATTAGAATAACCTGACATGGTGCCAGGTCCATACCGCACCAAAGTCAATTGGGCCTTTCCCCTAAAATTAATAGGTATAATCGTATTACTCATATAAATTATAACTAGAAATGTGGCCTGTCGGCACACGAATACCCTCACTGGCAGCCAAAGAAAACGAGGAATTTTTTATTATAAGCCATTTAGCCGAGCGTTAAGGTTTCAAACGCATCAAGTCTGTGACCTTGACACTGGGCATAGTGTGATAATCCATGCATCGGTGAAGAAGATATAGAGAGGAAGGGTTTGACCTTCAACTGTGACCTTGGACGTAGGTGCGTGGTTATTGATCGCGACACACCTTCTCATCCTGAGAAACATTTGTGCCAAGGCATTTGATAATCCCATGCATCGGTGTAGAAGATATAGAGCGGAAGGGAATTTCAATAGGTTTGACCTTTGACCTTCAACTATGACCTTGACCTTGGACGTAGGTGCGTGGTTATTGATCGCGACACACCTTCTCATCCTGAGAAACATTTGTGCCAAGCCATTTAATAATCCATGCATCGGTGTAGAAGATATAGAGCGGAAGGGAATTTCAATAGGTTTGACCTTTGACCTTCAACTGTGACCTTGGACGTAGGTGCGTGGTTATTGATCGCGACACACCTTCTCATCATGAGAAACATTTGTGCCAAGCCATTTGATAATCCATGCATCGGTGTAGAAGATATAGAGCGGAAGGGAATTTCAATAGGTTTGACCTTTGACCTTCAACTGTGACCTTGGACGTAGGTGCGTGGTTATTGATCGGGACACACCTTCTCATCATGAGAAACATTTGTGCCAAGCCATTTGTTAATCCATGCATCAGTGTAGAAGATATAGAGCGGAAGGGAATTTCAATAGGTTTGACCTTTGAACTTCAACTGTGACCTTGACCTTGGACGTAGGTGTGTGGTTATTGATCGCGACACACCTTCTCATCATGAGAAACATTTGTGCCAAGCCATTTGATAATCCATGCATCGGTGTAGAAGATATAGAGCGGAAGGGAATTTCGATAGGTTTGACCTTTGACCTTCAACTGTGACCTTGACCTTGGACGTAGGTACGTGGTTATTGATCGCGACACACCTTCTCATCATGAGAAACATTTGTGCCAAGCCATTTGATAATCCATGCATCGGTGTAGAAGATATAGAGCGGAAGGGAATTTCCAACAGACCGACCGACCAACCGACCGACCGACAAGCCGACTCCTATATACCCCCAACAAACTTTTTTTTGGGGTATAACCAGATTCAACTCTCACATACAAGAATCCCAAAGATGTACCTAAAGGCCAAACCTGATCTCCGGTAGGGATTCCGGTACGGATGAATCCCGATCCATAGCATGCTCTCAACCAACGACCACATGATATACAATGGGAAAGGGGGCCAAACCCTGAAATTGTCCTCATAGGTCGGAGAACTAGGCATGACACTACAAATTGGTGAATACAATAGAACCTCACCAGAGCTCCGGATAAGGTGTGTATTGGCGTATTTTACGCACTTATTTTAGCAGAATATGCACTGATTATCAAAAGTGGGAGTACAAAATCATATAACACATCATGAGTGAGCAATAATACATAGAGAGATGAACTTACCTTACAGGCGCCAAACTGTATTCGGGCCTTGCCTTTGACCAATGTGGCGGAGATTTGTAATATGACAGACTCCATACTGTAGGCACTGCTCCAGCCCTGTACATAAAAAATACCGAGGCTAGAAAACGCATAGGAATTCCTAGGCTTGCCGAGGAATTCCTACAGTTTTCGAGCCAAAACTGATACATATGAATTTATCAGATATCATGTTTATCAGACGAGGCTAGAAATGCACGGAAATCCTAACGTTTCACAATCGAGACCAATACAGGGAATACCAGCCTAGTGTTTTGATATCAAGATAACAGGCAAAACTAGGAAGCGCGTAGGAATTCCTACCAATTCCCAGCATAGCCTGATAATCTGGTTTTCAAGTTCAAGTTGTTTATTTGAATTACATAGGCCACTGGGACTAAGTACATATACATGTAAATATACAAAACAGTATCATGATGAGCAGAATTTTTGGGATGAGGATTAAAGTTCAAGTGAATCATGAATGGTATTAACGACTATGCAATTATTGTTCACACCTATGGTGAGGATTGAACTCACAAACTCTGGTATTGGAGTGCAATGCCATATCCCCTAGACCACGACCCATCCCTGGGAGGAGAATAAGCAGCAGTCCTAACCTATTATAGGAATGAATGGCCTTTTTGTGGAATTTATCGGGGTATAAACTTGGAAAAGTCGCGGGAATACTGGACGAAGGCCGGAAGGCCTCGTCCAGTATTCCCGTGACTTTTCCAAGTTTATATCCTCGATAAATTCCACAAAAAGGCCATTCATTCCTTATAATTCCAGCATTTGAAATAAATTCATCAAGATAATGTGTTTATTTTCCGTTTTCTTAAGAATTATTTTAACTGCGCCTCACGATTACGGAAAGTAGTTCGGCGTGGGAGTTTACTGGGATATAAATTTTGGACAGAGACTTGCTACGGGCCAATCAAATGTTAGGGAATTGTGTAAATATTTTTGTGCTGGAATTATGAGTGTGTACAGTCAAAAACCCAAATAAACGGTCCCGATACAGTAGCGCTTTTCTGCAGGTCAACTATACGTACTATACCAATACTATACGTATACTATACCAATACGATATGTTTTCTATACGATATTCATATAATATTAACGTACGTATGGTATGTTTGTACCGTACATACGAACCAAAATCGTATAGATATACCATTCAAATCGTACGTTTATACAAGTTTTATACATGTGTATAATTCTGGTACGTTTGTATCGTTCAAACATACCAGATAATGGTATATTCGTACCATATCCGTACGGATATATTGTATATACGAACGGATATCGTATGTTTGTATACTATTCGTATAGTACGTTTGTACTATACGATGATACGGTACAAACATACCAATATTATATGATCATACGATATGCTCATTAAATATACCAATACTATATGATTATGATATGTATACGATATTAGTATATACAAATAGGTAAGGAGCAGAAAAGCTCTACTGTACCATTGTAAGCATTTTTCATGCCTATGGTGGGTATTGTGCCCACGACCTCCGGTACGGACGTCCAATGCTCTACCACTAGACTATCAACCCATTCCTTAGGAGTGAAAGGTCAACTCGCACAGCCATACATTACTAGAATGGATTTTTCAAGTTATTTTCAGACAGTTGCATTAATTGAAAAAAAGGGTAATTTTGTACGAAATCAGAAAGTATCTGTCTACAAACAGTGCAGATCCAGATGTGATGGCTCGTTACGTGCCGGCTCATCTGAATCTACTCTGTTTGAAAACATTACGGTTGAGGTTTGCAGTGTTGAAAGGGTTAACTTGGGCAGCCAGTGAGTGACCCCCAGACGACCTACCTGTTTCGTTAGGAGTTCCATACATATAGCACCGCCCCCTAACACATAGCCCCCTTGTAACACCGGGGTGATCACTCGGATAAACGGGGGCTCAAATGGAAAATTGTCCTGAAAAAATAAACAAAATATAAGCAGGGATTCCGCTTTTGATTTTTTTCTCTCGAAAATTGTAATTTTTTATCGCCAATTTTTTGAAGTGGCGATATTTTTTTTCCCCAGCGCAATCCCTGTATAAGTATGTATAATGTGCCACATACCAGTGTCAACTCTTTAAAACCTACTTTCGCTGGCTTCATTGGTCGAACAACGTAACATGATGTTACCGAATGAGGTCATGTAATGACTTAACAAAAGTGACAGTGAATGGGTTTAACGTCCCAGAAACAGCTAAGGTCATAATGAGACGGGGACCACTAGTCTCATCTGAAAGACCAGTGTGATGGAAATACTATGTAAGAATTTTACACGTCTAGGGCGAGGATTGAACTCATAACCTCCGGTATTAAAGTCCAATACCATATTCCCTAGGCCATGGACCATTCCTAACGAAAGTGAAAGGGTTTAACGACCCACCAACAGCTAGGGTCATATAGATATGGGACCACAGTTTAAAGTCTCTAGGATAAAACATCACCTGACAAATAGAATACGATGCTAGTGTCTTTTGACATGAAGTTCTTCAGTCATGGCTCAGAAATGGTAGGAATTCCGAGGCATGCCGAGCAATTCCTAAACGTTTCCTAGTATGCCTGATAAATTTGGTATCAAGTCTCATTTCTAGACGTATTTATTAAAAAAAATTGATTCAGTTGATTTTTACACCAGATTGAATGTCCATGACCCAATTGTATCAGGCCGTATCACATCTGGTAATATCCATACGAGACGAGCCATGTGATATTACATGTATGAGGCAAGCCATGTGATTTTGTACCTACAAATATGTGCAATGTTTCATGAAAAATATTTACAGAAACTGTGATATTATCTGTAAATGATGTAGAAAGTTGACGAAATTTTCATAGAATTCCGCATTTGCACCAACTTTCGACGTCATTTACGGAAAATATCCTTCATGTTGTAAATATTTTTCCTGAAATATTGATGGGTATAAGCGGATTTAGCTCTCAAGTAACAAGAAATCCAAGAATACCTCAGAGGGCCAAACAGGGATATCAGTAGCCTATTTCACCAACATTGCAAAGTATACTTTGAGGGAGAAATTTTCCGTTTTATGATAAATTTATTAATTTTTATTATACTGAATTTATTACATTATCACAGCCAAAATGGCTGTGATAATGTAATAAATGCAGAATAATAATTATGCATGCTTTTAATCATCAAATATATGCAGTCGTTAGTCCTATATGAAATAATGCATTTCAGGAAAAATAAATGATTACTCCCTCAAAGTATAGAGATGATACTTTGCAATTTTGATGAAATCGGCTACAGGATCCCAGTGAGGATGAATCCCATCATAAAATTTACTCTTCACATGCTCCCAAACCCCCCTTATGAATGTGTAAGTATACAGAACATGGGGTGTGAACGAAAACATAAGTTTTAAGAACTGTATTTTCACGATATTTCACACTTGACATACTTACTTTAAAAGAACATTGTAACAATATGTGGTCTCTGCCGTCCTTCTCTTTGAATGTTTGCATGTCTGTATACAGTGCACTATCTGGGTCTACCCTGCAAGCACGATGGACATGATCAATGAAACTGATAGCAGGTGACACAGCATACTTTTGTATATCAATTGATTGAGGTTGGTTTTTATATTCAATATCAGGTCATATACAGATGGCAATGAACCTGTATAAGGGGAGGGTACAGTTTAAATATCATAAACATATTAGTATTTTTTTCACACCTAGGGTGGCGATTGAACCCACAACTACGGTATTGAAGTATAATACTCTACACACTAGACTATCAAGCCGTCCCTATTTGATTGGCGGATGTTGCACCTATATGCACCTACATCCCACATGTGAACACATCCAAAAAAGATTTTCCAACATCGACTGTCAGTGTTACATGTTACTATAAAACTTATTTTTGCACTTACACAAAGTTTTGTGAAACTGGCCGCTGACATGGAAACTTGTAAGAATTTAACACCCGAAAGCTTCTGTATCCATTAGTGTTATCGAGACAAGGTGCAGCTGGTTAGCAGATACTATAGGAATGAATGGCCTTTTTGTGGAATTTATCGGGGTATAAACTTGGAAAAGTCGCGGGAATACTGGACGAAGGCCGGAAGGCCTCGTCCAGTATTCCCGCGACTTTTCCAAGTTTATATCCCCGATAAATTCCACAAAAAGGCCATTCATTCCTTATAATTCCAGCATTTGAAATAAATTCATCAAGAAAAAGTGTTTATTTTGACAGACGGCAGCCATTTGTTTACATTGACAGCACTGACAGCGCACCTGTAGAAAGTAGTTCGGCGTAGGAGTTTACTGGGATATAAATTTTGGACAGAGACTTGCTACGGGCCAATCAAATGTTAGGGAATTGTGTAAATATTTTTGTGCTGCAATTATATTGATATCAAATACTTACTTTTTTAATCTAATACTCCAATCGTATAAACTGTCATTGACTAGCTCCACACAAAAGATACCTGTAAAACAGTATGTGATTTTACACCGGAGATCGCTTGACCAGGATCAGGATCTAGACCGACATGAAATGCCATAATCCCCATTTCTCCAGTCGGTTCAACTGGAGAAATGGGGATTATGGCATTTCATGTCAGTCTAGCTCCTGATCCTCTAGCACATTCCTGTAGTCTGATAGGGATATGTATTGTTTGTTAGAAGCAGGACAGATGATTTACTGACTGAATGACAAACAGTGTAGGGCCTGATCTGACAGAGTGGATGTGCCGGCTGATCCGGGCCTACACCGGTCGCATAACCCATAAGCATCCACACAGTCGGATCAGGATCTGCACTGTTAGCCATTCCATCAATGAAACACTCGTCGTGCTTCTAACAAGCAATATAGATCATTATCAAGCTACAGGAATGTGGTATTTGATCAGGGCGACACTGATCACAAATCCCATAAGCCCAATTTATCCAGTCACAGCCACATATAAGTTGTATTGAAAACTAGAGCAGCTTGAGCTGCATCAACGGTTTGAGCTTCAAACATTGATTTCATGTGTTACTAAGCTTTAGCCCAAGGTGTAAACTATCGGTTGCAAAATGAATTTCTGAAGTTTTAGAATGAACAGTCCAACATTATTGTGTTTGCATCATCACACCGATGTGGGGCCGGTTAGCTTAGAGGTAGAGCGATGGACTCGGAGCGAGGGATACCGGGTTCGATCCTCAGCCAAAGTTTTAGCTAAAGGACTGAAATATCGACTACAGCAAAAACAATTGAAATCGAATGATAAATAACGAAGCTGACGTCACATCCGTTTGCTCTATTTTGAAAACTTGAAAAAATACGTTCATCTTTGACATCGAATTGAGCCGTAAGTAGTCAAGATATAGCTCTGAAAATTATCATCTTTCATGCGGCTGACACTCCCCTATCACCCTGGCAAGAAATTATGTTGCTGACAGTACTGTACAAATTGGAAAACGTTTGTAAAGACCACCCGTTATCAGCCGTAATTCGGCAAAATCGTTGAAAAGTATGTACATTTTTCAAATTCAAATGCATATAGATCTTTTATTTGAGCAGATAGCCGAAAACTGTCAGTGAATCTGAGATAGAGAATTTTGTCAGCTTTCCAATGCAAAAAGAATTCTTGAAATCGGTTGGAAAATAAGGAAGTTATAGGAAGTATGACGTCACTTCCGTTTTCGTGGAAAGTAGCATTAAAAGATATCTGAAAATCTCTGAGTCTCTGCTCACACTTGATCCGAATCGGTATGCAAAATTTGAAGTCGATCCGACCAGCGGTTTGGTGTAGATGGAGGGAGCCCGTAAGTCAACGGATGATTATTTTTCGATAGTTATCGCCCTTAAATGGCAGTTTACTCCATTTGTAAATACACCTAATAAAACGGAAATATGCAATATTCCGCCAGTGAAGTTTTCGTTTGTTTTTCACCATAGGCGGGCACAAAGCGGGAAAGTTTTAGCTAAAGGACTGAAATATCGACCGCAGCAAGAAATTTTGAAATCTATTGATAAATAACGAAGCTGACGTCACATCCGTTTGCTCTATTTTGAAAACTTGAAAAAAAGACGTTCATCTTTGACATCCAATAGAACCGGAAGTAGTCAAGATAGAGCTCTGAAAATTATCATCTTTTATGCGCCTGACACTCC
Organism: Conchocele bisecta; assembly: GCA_029237695.1. Taxonomy (NCBI): domain Eukaryota; kingdom Metazoa; phylum Mollusca; class Bivalvia; order Lucinida; family Thyasiridae; genus Conchocele; species Conchocele bisecta. The sequence continues at coordinate 38,726,929 of CM055276.1, forward strand.
CCTATCACACTGGCAAGAAATTATGTTGCTGACATTACTGTACAAATTGGAAAACGTTTGTAAAGACTACCCGTTATCAGCCGAAATTCGGCAAAATCGTTGAAAAGTATGTACATTTTTCAACTTCAAATGCCTATAGCTCTCTTATTTGACCAGATAGCCGAGAACTGTCAGCGAGGCCGAGATAGAGAATGTTGTCAGCTTTCCAATTCAATTTTTGAAATCGGTTGGAAAATAAGGAAGTTATAGAAAGTTATAGAAAATATGACGTCACTTCCGGTTTCGTGGAAAGTGACATTAAGATATTTCTGAAAATCTCTGAGTCTCTGCTCACACTTGATCCGAATCGGCATGCAAAATTTGAAGTCGATCCGACCAGCGGTTTGGGCTGTAGACTGAACGGCTGAATAAAAAAAACAAAACAACAACAACAACGAATACAATAGGTTTTCGGCGCAGCTGAAAGCCGCCTCAAACCTAAATATGGATGATGATAATAGCATAAAAAGTTAATCCAACTTATGGTAGCAGATATAAAGAACTTAACTTAACAAGAGCTGTAGGAGAACAGCATAGCTCGACTACGAGGGTTGTCGATGTACACATAGCTTGACAAACAAGGTGGCCGCAGCCTGCATAAAAACCTTAACCAAGGTTGACTAAAAACCGTAACCAAGGTAAATTAAGGAAGTAATTCAAGGTTAAATGTGGGTCAATGTCAGATATAGGTCAGAGGTTATTGATGTACATCACTAGGAGATGAAGTTTTCCAAGTATGGTTGCTGTAGGCCCAGGAGTGTTCCATATACAAGCTTGACTAAAAACCTTAACCAAGGGGAAATAACTGAGTAATCCAAGGGTAAAAGTAGGTCAAAGTCAAATATAGGTCAGGGATTATTGATGTACATCACTAGGAGATGAAGTTGTCCAAGTATGGTTGCTGTAGGCCCAGGAATATTCCATATAAAAGCTTGACTAAAAACCTTAACCAAGGGGAATCAAGTAAGTAATTCAAGAGGAAATGTAGGTCAAGGTCAAATATATATCAGGGGTTATTGATGTACACCCCTATGAGAAAAGGTTGTCCAAGTATGCTGTATGTATGCACAATAGTATTCACTGTACAAGCTTGACTAAAAACCTTAACCAAGGTTGACTAAAAACCTTAACCAAGGGGAATTAAGTAAGTAATTCAAGGTTAAATGTAGGTCAAGGTCAAATATAGGTCAAGGGTTGTCAAGCTTGACTAAAAACCTTAACCAAGGCGTGACGGTGACGCCGACGTGACTACATAAGCTCTAACTATTCTTCGAATAGTCGAGCTAAAAACTGCAATGAAAATGCTGCAGAAATTTGACCTTGACCGTGGGCATGCAAGCCACATGGATGGGCCATAGAATGAAAACATGGATGATGACAAACGAGCATATACAGTTCAATCCAACATCCAACTTAACGTTGCAAGGAAAAGGATGGACACACAGAAGGATGGATGCACGAATGTCATTGTGATTTCCGCAAGCGGGTTCACCTCTGTGAACATATCAAACTGGAGACAAACCTTTCTTGTAACTTTCACATCTGTATATGTCCCTCAGCTCCTTCATGAGGCGGTCAGTGGCCTGCACGGACCCCGACACCGACCCCTGAAACATTCACATAGAGGATATTTATTTAATTAATGGTGTTTAACGGCCTGTCAACAGCTATGGTCATTTTAGGCTGGGTTAACCCTTTCATCCATATGTACTGGCATGGACTATTTCATGTTAAGTTTGTTCCATTACGCAGAAAAGGAAGGAATTTTGTGAAAATTAAAAAATAATCACAAATGGTGCAGATCTTGATGAGACGGCGTGTTACGATCTAGACTGATTACAAATATTAGAAAAAGGTCTCTAGTGTTGAGGGATTGGGGGAAAATCCCAAACTTAAGGACAGAATATTTACAGGAAAAAATAAATCCAGCCCTGAAATTAGAATAACCTGATCTGGTAATCACCACACCAGAATCACTTGGACCCACTCCCTAAAAGTAATAGGATTAGTACTAATATTACTACGCGAGTGCCAAAACAAGGGATATCGGGTTTCAAGTAAGGACGAGTCACATCGTTAAATTTACCCATTGCATGCTCCCCAACCAGCTGCCCACATACAGAGGATAAATGCAGTGTGTAGAAAATATCAAACTTAAACCAATAGTGTGTATATTTGTTGATGGATATAGCAAACAAAGCTTGCCGAGTGATATTTACTAAACACTGCATTTTTTCTATATCATTTTGCAATTCAACATAATACATGTACAATGATCGCATAGGATCTGCACTATTTGTCATTTCATCAATGCAGCCCGCGCCATGCTTCTAACAAGCAATATATATTGTTATCAGGCTACAGGAGTGCTATTGATCAGCAGATACAGTGATTGGTCACAAATCCCATAAGCCACATTTATCCAGTCACATATGTGACTGATGCAGGAGAAATGGGGCATCTAACATTGTCTATCTAGCGTGTAAGTCAGTGAGGGAATGGCAAACAGTGTAGGCTATGATCAGACAGTGCGATTGCACAGGCTGATCTGGGGCTATGCTGGTCGCAAACATCAGAAGGTATATTTTCTATGGCAAACAGGCCTAATCAGTGCAAGTGAATGGGTTCAACGTCCCACCAACAGCTAGGCTCATACAGAGACAGCACAGTTTAAAGTCTCATCCAACAGAACTGTGGGATGGAAATACTATGAAAGTATTTTTGATGCCCAAGGCAAGGTTTGAACCCACAACCTCCGTATTGGAAGTCAAGTGTTCTAACCCCTAGGCCACAATCCACCCCAACAGGCCTGATCAGACCAATGTGCAGGCTGATCTGGTGCTACGCTGGTCGCAAACATTTAATTTGAAAAGAGGTCTATTTTCTCAGCCAACAGCCCTGATCAGACCAATGAGCAGGCTGATCTGGGGCTATGCTGTTTGTAAATGTCGAAAGGTACCTTTCTGCAGGAAGCCCTGATTAGACTGCGCAAATTATTAAATGCGTAGGCTGATCTTGGGTTACGCTGGTCAGAAATGTTGAATTTGAAAAGAGGTCCATTTTCTCAGCCATCAGCCCATATCGAATGGTCCCTTTTCTTGGCTGGTGGCCCATATATATAATACACCAAGTTACCTTGAGGTAATCGTCCCGCTGGTTTTTCTGTAACCGGTCCAAGACCGCCAAGTTTTCTACGTCAATTCCCTCCTTCTCATGTTTCGCTCTCTGATCACTGAAAAACACAAACAGTACATTGAGACAAGCCATGTGATTTTGTACCTAAGGTCTCATGGGACAGTGGGCGGCTAGTTTTAACGAGGATGGCCCGCCGAGGCATTTGATGGTCTCAGAGTGTATTTATTTGAAGTTTGATGCCCAATAAGCATACAAAGTTTCAAGCAAATGTGAACTTACGGTTACAGAGATAGTAGGTATATGAAAACTTTAACGCAAATTTTGACAGAAACTTTAACGCAAACTTCTAAGTCATTTGACCTTGCATAGGGGCACAGGGGCCACATGAGTGGTACACAGAATGAATATATGGATGATGACTAATAAGCATATGAAGTTTCAAGTCAATGTGACTTAGGACTGCAGAGATATAAGGTATTTAAAAACTTTAACGCAGATTTCGGAACACAAACTTCTAAGTCATTTGACCTTGACCTTGGGCACAGGGGCCGCATGAGTGGAAATGGTGTGGTGTTACAAGTGATAGAACAAGACATAACAAAGTATCTGTGCCTCATGTTTTCATGAAAACAATTCCGACAAATTCAGACGTGTTGAAATTTCTAGGCCAAAAATAGGTGGGTGGGGTAACTTTGTAAAAAATTAATTGAACACATCTGATGCGGTTACTGCATTTTTATTGTGGCACGCGATTTTACTTCATTTGTGAGTATTTTTTTAATATTTGTCACAAAAGCCTCCTTAACTGATTGTGAGAGGCGGTGATTTTTGTAAGTCACCCGCCGCCCTCAGAAAAGCAATTTTGGCTATTTTCAACCGTCTCGTGATGCCTAAGAAGATGTGTGACAGCGCATAAATAATATTTACAAAATTTGTGAAACTTTCTGTAAATCACGTCAAAACTTGACAATTTTTTTTATATATTTAATGTGGAATAGAATTTGCTATGAAATTTTTTTCAACTTCTGGCGTCATTTACCGTAAATACCACAGCTTCTATACATATTTTTCAGGATAAATCGCACATCGTAGTACAAATAACTTGGCTTTTCTTATACATGTCAAACAATGCGACAGCTACAGATTGATTGATCAATTTATTGGGGTCCGTTCAACAACATGGTCATAGACAGACAGGCAGGAATGCACCTGTGTGGGGGATAACCATACGTTCAGTACTGAAATGACAATAAAAAAAATCAGCAAAAAGACTGTGTCCTGATCCCGTACCTGCAGAGCTCCAGTAGCCGATTTCACCAACATTGCAAAGTTTTGCGACCAGTGTAGATCCAGATCAGCCTGTGCATCCGCACAGTCTGATCAGGATCTGCACTATTCGCCATTCCATCAATGAAACACCCGTCATGCTTCTAACAAGCAGTTGTTATCATGCTACAGAAGTGTGCTATTTGATCAGTAGCAGATTTCACCAACATTGCAAAGTATACTTTTCTAGCAAAGTATACTTTGAGGGAGTAATCATTTATTTTTCCTGAAATACATTATTTCATATAGAACTAACGACTGCATATATTTGTTGATTAAAAGTATGCAGAATTATTATACTGAATGTATTACATTATCACAGTCAATGTTTTATGTAATACATTCAGTATAATAAAAATTAATAAATTTATCCTAAAATTGAAAATTTCTCCCTCAAAGTATACTTTGCTATAAAAGTATGCTTTGCAATGTTGGTGAAATACGCTACAGATATTGACATATTTGTATGCACTTACTGCAGCAGAATACACATGGATTATCAAAAGTGGGAGTACAAATCACTCACAGCAATGTGAACAAAATATGCATTTATTCAGTAGTGAAAATACTGTAAAGTTGAAAAAGCCAACAGTGTTTTTGCAGATCAAATAAGTGAATTTTTAAATTTGATATATGTTTTTATCATTTGTTCCCTATTTTAGAAGGAAAAAAATCAATAATACATTTGTAAAAGTAAAATACGCATTGACTTTGAAATCTTGGGGTGAAATATTCTTTAGATACAAACTTATCTGGAGCTCTGGTACCAGGTATCCTTTCTAGACCAAGGTGTGAATTGCTGTTAAGATATGCATCCTTAACCCATTAAAGTCCGTGGATAGGACTGGATACAACACTTTTTTATTGAAAAAGTCTGATTATTTTCTTTATTTCTACATAAAAGTATATGTTGTTAACCCTCATTTGAACCGTCTCGTTGAGACGGTTCAAATGAGTGGTAACAACATATACTTTCGAAGTTTCGAACAGAAATAGAGAAAATAGCAAAAATAAATCTCCAAATTTGCTGACTACTGTAATTGTATCCAGTCTATATTAATGGGTTAATGGTGCATTCATCATTAAGACCATATGCAGACCCTCCCATCCTTCAATACACCAGAATGAACAACAATTACAGACCATAAAGACAACATGTGCAAACAGTGTAGATCTAGATGAGCCGTATCTGCAGATCATCAGTATCTGCAGCAGTTATTAGTAATGACCAATTCTGAAAAAGTCCACATTTTATCATTAATATTAATGGAATAGTTAAAATAAAATAGCATGGACATGTCAATGTAGAATAGGACGTAATTTACCCGTTTCAAAAATTTACATGTTAAATGCCTAGTTTTTAATCGTGTGAACACACTAACTGACCTGTGTGATTCCTCCTCCATGTCGTAGTGGAACTCATCTTCATCCTCGCTGTCGGAACTGTGGTCAGCCGACAGCATGCCCTATAAGTAGAGAATACAGTTTATCAGGCAAGGCTAGGAACTACAGTTTTCAAGCCGTGCCTGATCAAATTGATAGCAAAGGACTTAAGACCACAACTAGAAAATGTGGTCTGTTGATGCACTTAGGTAATTTGAAAAATAAACAAGACAAAAATTCTTACAAAAAAAATTATAAAAAAATAAACAGACAAGACAGAAAGTCGATCAGTAGCGAAGGTAATTGTACTAAAATGGAAGGATGTATCGTTACTAAGTAATGCATGTGTGCAGTATGAAAATATTAGCTGAAGGCAAACAGAAAGCGATTTAAGAAACTCGTATAAAACTTTCGTAAAATAAACAGATGGACAGGGCGAAACCTCCGAGAATAAATAATAGAATGTGTGTTTCCAATCTCCCGACACACAGCATTTTGAAGTTGGGTAGGTAGGAAAATGGGTATACATGTAATTATTTGAGTCGAGCTGATTTAGCAGGTTGGTCGGACGATGGGGAAACAGACATGACAGACAACTATTTTATGACCCCAGCGAGGTATTCTATTAATCAGGTAACATTTAATGCTACATAACGAGTAAATGTGACATGATTTTCGTTGAAAAGAATGCAGAAATATTTATGTCGCATCATTACACTGACGCTATACAGTAATGTCATGTACATGTGACGTCGTTTGACCAATGAAGCATCAGTTTTGAATTTGATGTAACCCGTATATATGCATCTAGGCAACCTGCACTATTTGTCATTCCGATACACTTGTGTGTTGATGGCCGTTAAGCACCATTTCATTCCATTCCATCTCAATGACACACCAGTCATACATGTACTAATATTGATCGTTATCAGGCTATAGGAGTGTGCTTTTTGATCAGGAGCAACATAGGACACAAAACCCATATGGCCCAATTGAACCAGTCACAGCCACAAATATCACTCATGTAAGATCATATATGTATGCAACTTACCCTTTCATCGAGCTTCTCATCCAGAGACAACATTTCATCGGGCGTCTCCAAATTGCTAATGCTGCAGAGTTCATTGATCAACATCTTTATCTGTCGTAATATCTACAATAGCACGGAGCACATCCTGATTGATTGCAAAAATATATGGAGTGGCATAGAACATAAAATTGTAACTCACTGTTCAAGTGTAATGGTTTAATCCATTTCATGCTGAGGATACACTGTTTTAGTTGTGGAAAATCCTAAATAATTTCTTTCTCTGTTCTTATACAAATATATATGTTGCGACCACCATTTGAACCGCCTTGTCAATACGGTTCAAATGAGTGGTCACAACATATACTTTTATTGACAAATAACAAAAACTAAATATTCAAAATAATTCATACCTGTAAAGGTGTATTTCGAATGCAATGGTTTAACCCATTACATTCCGAATATACTTTTGGGTGTATGAATATTTGTAAAAAAAATTATCTGATTTTTTTCTAATGTCTTTATGAAAGTCTTTTTGTTGTTACCACTCATTTGAACCTTCTGATGAGAAATCAAGAACTGGTCTATCCTCAGAACGTACTGGGATATGGTTAAGGTCATATACATGTAAAGAAGGGACTTCTGTTCAACCCATTTCATGCTGGGGATTCCCAATTTTGATGATAGAAAAATATGATCAGTTTTCTCCTATCTCCCTAAAAGTATATGGTGTAGACGGCTCAAATGAGTGGTCACAACATATACTTTTGATGAGAAAATTGCACATTTGTTTATACCCATATATATGCAGAGCTCCAGATAAGGTGCGTATTTGCGTAAATACCCAATTAAAATTGCCAAAAACCCAATTGAAATCAGAAGTAGAGAGTATCAAAAAGCAACGAAACATTTGTGGTATCTTTATCATGCTACAGAAAACAATAAACAGACCACAAATATAGCATATTTTCTTATTTTTCCATGAAAACACACATTGGAGACAATTCTAATGAAATGCCAAGACTTGCTTTCATTTCGAAGCAAACTATTCAATAATTGATGTCTGTTGATGTGTAAACAGTAGTGTGAATTAAAATTTGAAATACCCAATTGCTCAAGAAATGATGGGAGTAACAATACCCAATTACTAATTCCTTATCTGGAGCCCTGTATATGGGTATTCCGCATCCAATGGGTTAAAGTCTCATCTGAAAGACTTGTAGGAAACACAATACAAATCCTGATTCAGGGCTTTAGATAAGGATTTATTCATTGAGTATTTTTACTCCATGATATTTTTTTCAATTGGGTATTTTCAATTATCATTTGGGTACCTTACAACCGTTACCCCATTGTGTAAAATTGAATAGGGTATTTTCCAATTCTGGTATCAAAATGTGCAATAAACATTGGCTACACAAAACATTGAATATGTGCATGTGACATCTTTTAAGTGTTAGTTAACACTAATTAGAAATTATGTTTAATTGGGCCTTTGCTGCGTCTTTTTTCTCCACGTTATGTTGAAGACATATTTACCGCGATCTGTCAAATCTTAAACAATAACATCCGAAGTATATCCGAATGAAAAGAAACTTAGTCTATTTGCACGAACTCGGACGTTTCGCATAACAAACGTTTCGGACCAGGGTCGAGTCTTAAATGGCGAATTACAAAAAGGAATCGTAATCGACCGACCGGAAATTCATATGAAGTGCTTTTCACAAGTACTGTCACCGTGTAATTGCTAACAAATAGTGACCGTGTATATCCTATTTATAAAACATCCATAAACGCTTATTATATGTATAGTTGCATCATCGATATAGACGCTTATTGTAACCAAATAAGACAGATAGGCTAGTGGTGATTTTGTGACTGATTTTGCAATCGACGTCTTGGCATTTTTCAATAATTTTATTGAAAACTGTCCTTGTAAAATTATCAGTACGCATATATTTTCAAGCCAATTGATTACTCGATGTTTTAATTGGGTTTTGGTACGCAGGGCTTTCAATTTGAATTGGGTTTTCAGATTTTTTTATTGCTTATCAAGGCCTCTGCTGATTTACTGTAAATATATCTAAAGTGGCATAAAACTTGAATATCAATGAGGTGTAATAGCTGTTTACCAATGAGGTCATATACAGGTGTGTGTGATTGGATAGAACAAGTCTGTATGAACCAGTAGTCGGAAACATTACAATTTTAATTGTATTTCGTTAAGGATTTTGCGTCATAATTGGCACCTGGAGTGATAACTCACATTGTATTTGTCTGGTGACGAATTTGTCACTTTCTCTATCGCTGTTGTTGCAATCAGGCTGTCACCATCACAGAACCAGATGGGAGCCGTCTGTGGGTACGTCTCCTACAACAGAATACAAATGTCACTGAAGCTATTTCCACAAATGTACATGCATAATTGTCATAACAGTCTCAAGTAATCTCCAATAACCAAATTGGTATGACGGTAAATTAGTAACCTGTTTTCTACTATTTTCACACCTATACTTGTCAATATTTCCTTTACACTAATTTTACACTAATTTGCCCATACATGCAATGAGGGGTGCAGCAGGATAGACTGACAGACACAGATAGTGGTAAATTAACCATACAAAATTTTGAGCTGGAAAATGTTGAATTGGTTGAAACCTAGAACAAATTGCGTTAATTCAATGTATAAATCAATTGCAAGAGACCACTTTATAGACTTACTCAGTAAAGGTCTGTCAAATGGTGATAGTGTAAATTAATTGTCTTCACTGAATAAGCTGTGTTACAGCCTGTAACTGTATGAATAAGCGTGTGCAAATGGCATATTAAATAATAGTTGCGAACAGTAACTCTTGCAATATTCTCCTGTACGGTTCGTAGCCAGTTACTATTCCACTAATAGGTTTCCTCTGCAGAATAGCGAATCATATCTGAGTGGAATCGTAACTGGCTATGGACATGATGGACAGTATGGGAGCAGATTGCAAGAGCAACAAATGAAATAACTCTATCAATTTATTAAAATGCTCTTTCTTTAAATGGTGACGAATGCCAGTTTTGTACCTTTCATAATTACATAATCTTCAGACCCGGGCGCATTTCAATTGTTTTGCACGTTGTTCAGAAAGGCGTTTCGTGTATATACAAACAATAATTCACCATCCAAGACATGCTAGAATCACCTGCAATATCAAGGAGCTACCGAGCTAACATTGGTGTATTGGGCAGGTATAACAAGACATTACTTGGGTCATTCCGGGAGTTTCCTCACGTGTATACTATCAGCTGTACCACGTGTAACTTAATGGACCAACCCATCAGCGCCGTTCGAACTAGGAAATGATTATCAAAATACACAAAACAATCAAAATACACAAAACATTTTGTTCTAAGAGTGTCTATTGGGAAGGTGTGTTAAATTAGACTATTGGCACATGTTTTAATTCAAACAGAAAAAATACAAATGCCCATTACCGTGATGTTTGCATGAATATCGTAGTTTTCGTCATTTCTTCCTATGAAACGACAGGACAGTTCGTCAACAGAGGCTGACAATATTTGGAAACGATCATTTTCAGGAGTAAATATAGTTTCAAGTATTTTTATATCCTGCTTTAGGGCTTGTAGACAGGACATTCTGATATATCGTTAAATGAGAAGCGTCCATAAAACAACTATTGTTATTCAGGAAACCATTTTTCTCTTGCGCAAAAAGGAAAGTTGTGTTATGATTCGTCCATTATGGCGACCACTTTGGAGTGCGCATGCGTACCGGATGTCTATAATCTGTTCACTCAAGACGCATAACTTCGGACCATGTACGTTTCGGGCTATGAATGTTTCGATACGGATAGAGGGCAATTCGGCTGACTATTTTAAGCATGTTAGCCATGTAACAAAATGTCATATAAAACCAATCACAGCCGATAAGCTGACTAGTAGTGAGCACTGTGCAAACATGGGTCTTATGACATGTGTGGTCAGCCTGGTCAGTCTATTCTTCTCTGCTAGCATAATCGCCAATCAATCAATCAATCAATCATGCAGTCAATCAACCAACAAACCAAACAAGCAATAAATACATAATTCCACTAACCAATCAATCAATCAAGCTCAATCAATCAACAATAGCAGGCGAGAGTCTGTTCTATTCCACTACAGCCAGGGAAAATAATGAAAACATATATAGTAGTCTAGCTAGCTGCGGTGGCCTGCATAATGTAGAACAGACACGGGTGTGCGTCTGTTCGTCTGTTTTCGAGAGTGCACACAGCGTTAGCGATACACTTGCGTATGGGAGATAATTGTTGGTGAACCATCTTGCTGTTATATGCGGCACCATCTCCATTTACGAATGTTTTCTTGGTGTATGGACTCCATACAGGGGTGCATGCATATATGCCAGTATTGAACGGACAGCTAAGTGACTTGTAAGCAGTCTGGCGTATGCCCTGGTGTTTTGGCTTTATTTTGTTTATGAATCCTAGAGCCTAATTATGATTTGCAGAACTTCTGCATAGTTGCCGCCCCCTGACGTTTAAGCTTTAACGTGTCACTCGACGTTGCGTCACCAAAAGGTCGATCAGTTCTATGGCAACTTCGTAACGTCGGCATTTCCTCTCAGCGTTCGCTTCAGGAAAGACGCATTGTATATTACACTCTTGCAATATTGCACGATGATTACGAGAGACAATTTAAGTATATACATCTTATACCAGCTTATTTTTCCAGGAATGCCCAAGGTAAGATCTACATATTCACGTTAATATAGTAATTTCCAATTACCTCCGAATGGAAGCACATTTATAACACATTATTTTAAAGTCACTCTTTTTATTAAACTTTCGACCACATGGCCTTTATCAAAAAAAGAGTAACTTTAAAATAATGCATGTTAATATAGATTATAATATTTCGTATGACGGTCGTAACCAGCTTAATTCCATCTTTCGATCGTGTGTGGAAACAAATTTGATGACAGTTATGCTAACCCGTTTGATTTAATTTATGACTCTTTAATCATATGTATATATAGACACCAATCAAGTGGTTCTAACACTGGTGAGATCGTGCCAACTTGTACAGCTTCCGTGTTCGTTGTTACATTCTTGGTTTCTTGTTTCTGGATCACAGGTGTGATACATGTACTTACGGAATACACGTTATAACGTTTGGCGGTCATTTTGTAAAACGAACAGGAGCCATAATCACGTATACATACTTGCTTTATACACCACCGTGTCTTTGCACGAAATATACACCAAAAAATCGCTGTGGTACGTACGTGGTCTTTCTTCAGCCAAGGAGTTCGGCTATGCTCGAACTTCACCGTTCCAGACATGAGTGACTGGGCGATTGACCCCACCCCACCTAGCTGGCCGCTATATCTCCAGCTGCCGACGCCCAAAGCTCATCCAGAGGCTTCGATGAGAAAGTCCGGAGACTGTTGTTTCTGCCACGTACCGCCTGCCACAAACGGTAGGTCTTAATTTAACATGTAATACGGCCCTGTTTTATGGAACTCCAAATCTGCATACAAGCTATAAATAATTTGAAGAGCTCTCTAAATAGTTTGAAGCCAGCTCTAAATATTAGAGCTAGCAATAATTATTTGAGTTTATGTAGATTCGGTGTTCCAGAAACTCCAAACATACATAAACCCAAATAATAATTACTATAGTAGATAGAGTTGGAACGCCAAATCTATATAACTGAAAGAATTAATGCTAGCTAGCATTACATATTTAGAGCTAGCTCCAAATCATTTGAAGAGCTCTCTAAATCATTTGGAGCTGGCTCTAAATAGTTAATGCTATATAGATATTTAATGCTAGCTCTAATTACTTATTTGAGTTTATGTAAATTTGGCGTTCCATACGGTTATCCCCAGGTCATGCTAATTTAACATGTTCTATGGACCTGCCATATTCACCGAACACCAGTATGTGTAACTTTGATGGGGTTTACTGTAGATTATCTGTATAACAGTGGGGCTTCTGTAAATGGCACCCCCTGGAAGGTACCTCCCACACGTGTCCGATTTAGAGAAGTTCCACTGTATGATAGTTCTGAGACCACATATAACACTGTGTATATCAATATCTTACCGCTAGGGTTGATGGTGGTCACAGTGCACGTGGGGAATATTGCCTTAATAACGATATCTTTGGTACATTTTCGAGCCTTTTGTATGCATCTACACAACATGGACACGAGGATGTGATAACATAGATCACTTTCATCCGCACGTACAATCGAAATCCAATTCGCTATATAAGATATAACATCCATGATCATCATTTGATTAAAAGATGATTGCTTCGTATATATGATAGGATATATGTATTACTAGAAACAAATTTGCTACCCCGCTCCATACCCCTCGCGAGGGTAGCAAGTTAACCCCATCTCTTTAATGTAACACATGGAAGAGTGATTTTTGCAATCGGTCATCCGGCGTGTTCGATATGTTAGCGATATAAAACTGTCAAAGCGGTATCAATAAATTATTAATGTAGAACATACACATGCAGAAATTGGTTATTTTCCTGTGTCTAGGTGTTTATCTGACATTTGTATGTATATCTTGTAAATTTGAAAGCTTCATTTTATTATGTTGAATGTTGAACAGCAACAAGAGAAAATATGGCTTCCACGAGAAAATGACTTCCCTGTTCTATAGTGTTGGCAATGTACTAGTTCTACATCAAAGATTATTTGTTTAAAGGTATAAAATATACAGTTTGCTAAATTTTGACCTACATACAACAGGTTTGGGTATGCACTTTGGTTGCTCACATTTTTTTGAATGGGTCAAATTGTAGCCGTAGATAACATCGGAGGCGAAATATTGTAGCTAATGTATTACATATTATACCTTGAGCCAGCAATACCCCGCCCCAAGTGGGATTTTTGGTGAGTATGGTTTTCGGATTGAGTAGCCTATTGTCTATCTATCCTGGTTGTCTGCGCTCAAAAAGCCGCTGGATTAATAAATGGCGGCCATTTTTCAAGATGGCCGCCGAACATTATTATATTGTTCTATTAAGGACTGTTAACTTTCAGTCTGATCAATATTAACCGGGTAAATAACTATAATTAAGGCACTATTTGAATGTAAAATGATTTAGAATACATCTTACATTTAATTACATCCGTAAATGACAATATATTTCAAAATGGCTGCCGAAATAGGCTGTTTTACAACATTTGTTTCAGCGAGTTGCCGGTGTGCTGCTGTTAAAACACATACAGACATTTATAAAGTTAAAACACCTATACATTGCTTTCCCTCACAAATGAATGGAAAGTACAGGATATAGTGATGCAATATCCTTCCACAATTGTCAGAAAGGTCAAAATGGCCTCCAAAATGTTCTTGTTTTGTTCTATTTTTACTGTATGGAGTTGTTATAAACAGCATTTCATGCACCTATTACATGTATACATACCAGTTTGAGGTATACAATACAAATCATTTGATAACTTATACATATGCATGAGCGTGATGTTCTGCTTATTTTCAAAGACAAATACGGATGTATTTCAATCAGTTTGAGTATTGAATAACTGTTTCAACGTGTTTCCAAAATGGATTGACTGTTGACAAGGAATACAATGTTATTATTGGAAACGAGCACTCTTCTCACAATTAAGCGAGCATGATGATCATTGACCAATACAGTATGTAGTATGGTATGATGAATGACATGGGTATGTTTATTGCAAACATGCATGGCTCCCACATTAAGCATCCCGCATATGTCTTCACATGTGACAGTAATTTAAATTAACTCTTGGTCGTGAAGTGCAAACATTAGAAAATAAATACAATATATGGTAACGATAAGTAATTTATGCAGTCACTGGTGTAATCAATTCTACATTAACCACTACATGTGCTGTATTTTTTAAAAATTAAACATGAGTGAAACTAATACACCAACAACGTAATCATATACAGTGTCGCCATGACTGTCAGTTTCAAATGACCATTAACATGGTCGCTTTTGCAATTAGGAGATGTGATATTTACGGATCTATATGTACACCTTTAATACTGCTTAAATATCTTAAAATAGTTTATAATACCGGTAGCCAGAGGAGGTCCCGCATCTTGCGATGACACCAAAATGTACTAGAACATGAAATATACTCGAATACATGTCTCTGGTTGCTATGTAATGTAATATGATTATCCATCAGCGGAGAAATATATATTCCGATGACACGAAAGAGCCAGCAAAATACACAACAATGCGGCAGAAAACGCCTTCCATAAAACTAGCTGATTCTTACCGCCTGCGTAAATAGTTAGAATGCCATGTAGACAATAGTTCAATTGCATAGTAAAATCGAAATGTTAATGTGTCTCGATAGAGGCTATGTGATATTGTTTAGGTGAACATTTTGATACATTGCATAATATGTTATGGAGATACGTTATCATTCATGGGGATTTAAGCATATATTGATTTTCGTATGAGTGTGTGTGACTACACGTGGTAGATATTAAACTGGACTAGATTGATGTTTGAATACCCCGGAATGGCTTTTTCAGACTACATACATACTAATATTGGCTTGTATATATAGTTATATATTTATATACATGGGTTTGGAGGACATATACATCTTTTCAGAAGTCATACGTTTAGCCACATTTGTCATATATTTATTTCGGCACAGTATGAAATGCAAAGACTACATTTAAGCGATTTACTTGTGTATTTGAAATATGTCATGATGCTATTATCCAACTGTTATGCAGGTATATGCCAATCGGAACTATTACAAGTTGATTACAAACCTACATCCTTTTTGGTTTTGGTTAATTTGACACAACAGGTGTGGAATAACACGTGTGCTATAATTGAGAACACCGAATGTTGAAACATATGGGACAACATAGTTTATTATGTGTACATAACAGCTATATGAATATAGTGGATATATTTGAAGATCATATGCATTCTTTTAAAAAGATCACACACCTTCAATGTCTTTGTTTACATGAAATTATGAACCATACAGGTTAGCAAATGTCACTATTATGAAATCATGGTTAAATATTTACTTACAATGCCTCATTTACAAATTACAATATCGTAATGGATGCCTCTCAAATGAGACTAATTGAGTAATATACCTGCATGTATTATGTATGATGCATGCACTGGTGTGCACTTAACACTGGTAATGGATGACGGTTATACACATTGGAACACACATGTTCTCGTATGAAACATAGTGTACATCAGTAGTTATACATTTTTCCTATATACATGAATTTATAAGTATAGGTGCCAACTACACATTTGAATCCTGTTCCTGCTGATGACTCGGAATTAATTTAGGGAATATTATTGAAATGCACAATAAATAGTGTGTACATTATGTGGAACCAGGATATATATATACATGTATCTCAGTTTCATCGGTTTTACTACCTAATTTTATTTTTATGTCGCACAAACTATTTTACTGGCTGTCATCTTGAAAGTGTATAACAATGTATGTGTCCTGTTTTACTCCAGCTTAGCATGCTCGTATTATTTACAGCTATCCTAATGTTCTGTATTTTAGTATTTACTGTGCCATAATTATATGGAACAATATGTGCTACAAATCATCCATTCAGCAAGGTAGAAAGGTATAATATCTATATCCAATTTGCAAATTAGTACCTATACTAATATACGACCTATACTATTGACAGTAATAATTATATTTATTTATTTACTTTACTAAATGGTGTTTAAAGGCCCGTCAACAGTTGCGAGTAATACTTGTATATATCAGAGACGTTCATATTGGATTACACAACATAATACTCATAGTAATTGTTATGGTTGCATAAATATGAAATGGACATATACAGAGACGAACAGACGTTCATCCTGTATCTGAAATATGTGTGGATAACTAATATGTGGCTGTGACTGGAGAAATGGGGCTTATGGGATTTGCGACCAGTGTGGCATCTGATTAAATTAGAAGCATGACGGGTGTTTCACTGATGGAATGGTGAACAGTGCAGATCCTGATCAGACTGTGCGTATATACTGGCTGATCTGGATCTACACTGGTCACACAAGACATAAGACCCCATTCTCCAGTCACGGCCACATATACAGGTGTTAGTAGGTACACGTTCACATGAGCCTTTCATAAGTATCTGGCAGCGTATAAAGTAAGAACAAATATTACATATAAAATGGTCATTGTAAATTCAGTGGGAGGGGAATATATAGTTAAAACTACTTTATTTTAGCATTTCATCATGTGCTGTAAACATTATGTAATCAGAATATGGGCATCAAACATATATTGAAAACAATAGTAAGTACAATTACCATTGATACAATTAATAGACACCGAGAAAGATTTGCATAATGAGCATGATGAGACATATAGCCTAGTTGTTACCTTCACTACGTAAATGCGTGCACGGATACATATAAGTAGTGCCTAAATAGTGCATATGCATTTAAACAATTTATAAGTAAATGACAGTGCATAACATAAATTAAATTCCTTAATTACATGTAAAATTCCCATTGTAAAATGTGTGGGTGGGGAATGGTGAAAATACTTTGCTTTTAACATTGTATCATACACTGCAGACATCAGATAATCGGCATATATGCAATTAACATGTCTAATGAACACTACTAGGTACCATTGACACAAATAAAATACAAAAGTATCATACTTTTATGGAGTTATTAAGGTAGGTGTTTTGCCATTGAAATTCAGTGGGTGGGGTAATACAACGTGCACAATTCGTCATCTGAATTAGCAGATATTATTTAATTGAACATTACTACATTGTATAGTTATGAGCATATCAGAAAACATACAAAACTGCCATATCAGTTAATTGTTTCTAATGATAAAAAACAGTCGGTTTTCAATGAAAAATGTAATTTTTGACAATCCGAGGGTAGTATACTTCAAAATGGTGGCAAACATTCATCCAGCAGGTTACAGACATACGGCATGACACTCGTAATTGAAAGTAGTTTCAGAACAAATATGTCTGTAAAAATCCCACATGGAGGGTTTCCATTTCTGGCTGACGGTCTATATATGTGAACATTCTCAGTTATTGTATTCTATACGGCGCATAGAGTAGCCTAGCCATTTCAGCCATCTTAGTGTTGACATGCTATCGGTTATATTCACCTCTTGTAGCGTTTGATACAAACAGCAAAACTATGGCACACAAACTAAAACATTTGGTACAGTATATTGCAAGGATAATTATTTACAACGTGCAATCAATTATATCATGGCAGTTTATACACCGTGATTGATACAGTAGTGACGGTATATATCTTTTTTTGTCATTTCCAAAATCTACACGTTTACATTGTAAGTGTATCTCACCAGGACACTCCACTCGCCTAATGTTACAACTACAGGTATGACAACTTTACAACATATAGTCTGCTGTAACAACTTTATGATAACTGCATAAGATCATACAAAATGGATATTCCTTAATAATTCCAGCACAAAAATATTGCACAATTCCCTAACATTTGATTGGTCCGTAGCAAGTCTCTGTCCAAAGTTTATATCCCAGTAAACTCCCATGCCGAACTATTTTCCGTAACCGTCAGGCGCAGTTAAAATAATTCTTAAGAAAACGGAAAATAAACACATTTTCTTGATGAATTTATTTAAAATGCTGGAATTATAAGGAATGAATGGCATTTTTGTGGAATTTATCGGGGTATAAACTTGGAAAAGTCGCGGGAATACTGGACGAAGGCCTTCCGGCCTTTGTCCAGTATTCCCGCGATTTTTCCAAGTTTATACCCCGATAAATTCCACAAAAAGGCCATTCATTCCTATACTGTATTCAATACAGTATACATGGTAAATACTCTTCGTACATACAGGTAAGAAAGCCACTCAAGGAAGCCGTAGTCACTGATTTCCATGTTTTAAAAGATGGGAACATATATCGTCAGAACTCAGACTTGGGATCGACCTGGGCTACATATAATAGATAGAACATGTAAATAATTATTTTTAGAACGCATCGAACTAAATTATATTCGTTTATCCGTCAAATGGTTGTATGTGTCAAAAGCTACACTAGGTGAATATGGCTGATAGCTTGTTCATGCCAAGCTGGCACAGATGGCAACTCAATGAACAGTATAGTATGCACTAAGAGGACATGGTCAGATATACATTATTAAAATATCCAATCACATTTACTGAGCTATTATATTTGAAACAAATGGTGATGTTATATAGAATCAGTCCATAAGGACTGACTTTATAGAATATTACCTTTTGTTTCAAATGTAGTAGCATCATACATGTGACTGAATATTAAAATAAAATATATCAGACCATGTTCTTAGTGCTAGTGTATATTATACAGAATACAGAACATTGAGTTGCCGTTTCCGCCATTTTAGTTTGTACATGCTATCGGACAGTTTCACCACTTAAGCTTGGAGCGTTTGACACACACCGCAAATAATATGGCAGACAATGTAATACAATTGGTGCAATACGTCCCAGATATATATGACGCCAACGTCTTATAAATATTATCTCAGCAGACTACACACAAAGCTAGATATCTTACTTTTTCTACCATCACTCACAAAATATACAATGGACACTTTTTCAATGTGTAAAGTGTCAAACTGATGCATGTCTATTATTAGAATTCCATCTCCCACAAGCAAAGCCTTATTTACTCACCTAATAGGCAAGTAAACCATAGTAACAATACATGCAGATAACTGCTTACAATTCACTTGATTCGATATAGTATGTATGGTAATACAGGTATGGCGGATACATTTGCACAGGTACGTTGTTGTATAGTAGGTGACATGTCGAACAGATTTAATTATTTACACATAAATGTAAGTGCAATATACATGTATCTAGCATTGGCACATTCAGAAAAGTTCATTATTTAAAACAATTCGATGTCACTCCTGGACAGTATCACATTTTCACGAGATGTCGTGTTATTTATCTCGTCCATTATATCTCGTCCTGACCAATTAGTTAGTCAAACATATGGGAACAGGTTGAATATGTTGTGAAGACAACTGACAATATGTTATGGCAACTTATTAATTAACTATCACGTTATCACTTTAAGTAGATGGCAGAATGTGGCATCATTTATATTTGTGGCTCTGCATTGATTCATTAGCTCTATGTTCTCGTATGACGTTTCATTGTACTGAAGCACGTTCTATTAAATATACATCATATTATGTTCGATCATTCCGCAGCATAAAACGCTACTTGATAGATAACATTTTATGGTACCACCGATCGTATGGTAACACGTTTATCATATTCAACGTGGAGATGAAAAGTCATGCAGAGCATGATGTTATTAGCCGATCAAATCAGGGTTCAATATATGTCCGCATTTTAGTAGTTACTGAGTCTCGGGGGGGGGGGGGGGGGATGAATGAGCGAGAGAGTATTGGTGTTTAACGGCCTATCAACAGCTAAGGTCATTTAAGGCCGGGCCAACGGGTTGTACTGTCCCGCATTAAGCGGGTCCACGATGAGGAAAATTGCCAAAATCAGAACTCAATATTTCCATGCCACACCAGTTACTTTAGTAGCTCGGCCCCAAAATAATATGATTTGCCATAAGCTTATTACTTCTTAATGGAGCATAACAGGATTTAGCTCTCAAGTACAGGGGGCATGTAAATGAGCATTCCGCAAAGGATGAAAACCGATCGTTAAATTACCCTTCGCTGCTCCCAACCACCACCCAAGGGAAAAATGAGAGGTCATCGAGCCAGTGCCGCCGTTACGGCATGTAAGGTCGTCAAGCTGGTGCCCTGATACGATATGTTAGGTCGTCGAGCCAGCGCCGTACACACAGTGCCCCAGGTAATCTGTGTATCCACGTAATTTACGCAATTGAAATAGCTGGATCATAGCTATATGTATTTCAGCTGTATGAAGGAGGAAAACCCAAAATATCCAAAAAACAAACATAATAATGTATTTTTATTATTCAACTTAAAAAATAAAATTTCTAGATGGTAAACTATCAAGTAACAGTATTGTATGTTATTACACACAACCGTACACAACCACATAATTTACATTTAAAAACATATTCCTTCTTCGTTTTGATTGGTGGAAAATTTTGTGAATATTAACTAGCGTCAAATGACGCGCATACGCGATCCAATGGGATAAACCCGAGATGCTGGGGTTGCTAGTCGGAGGAGATTTTGAGCAGAGGTCGATTATAAATTAGCCGAATAAACACATTTTACGCGATTATACGTGGCTGAAACTTGTTCTGTTTAATAAATAAAAACTTTAAATTAGCCCAATAATCGGCGTATGTTGGCGTATATGGCCATTAGAGCCAACTATGGACTTCAACAACAACAACTTCCGGGTTCAATCTCTTCCGGCGTTCAGCTCATTACGTATTCAAAATTGTGTTATTTGGCTATAAGTAAAGTTTTAAACGGAGATAATTGCCAAAAATGAAAACTTTATCGGTTGATGCAATTTGGAAGTGATACAGCAAAATTCGCGTTCGTAGATTACCGAATAGCGGAGAAAAGTGTTGTTACAAACTTTTTCAGAATTCGATGGATGACCAATATATTAGCCGATCTATAAATAGATCGGCTAATAATAATACGTTTAGTTGCATTCTCTAGTACGGAATGTCACTAAAACACACTAATCACTATCTCATGTATCACATTGCAGGTACACTACTTCTCATTGTTGTAGGACTACGGAGGCTGCTTGCATGCCAGAGATACGATGACTCCATAAGTTATATTAGTCATTAATATTTGTTTCTTTTATGTATATTTTCAGTCCATTAATATTTGTTTTATAATAAAGTTTACATATAGCTTCGGAAACTGACGAATGCCGGAGACATTCTTTCTTGAAGGGCAAATATGTCACAGGGTCAGATATGTTTACCTGTGGCTAAATGGTAATTGAACATGCGCCCCTATTAATATATAACGTTCACTTTACGTTTATGTCACGTGAATCGTTACGTATTGTTCTTGTCGTCCATTTTATTGCGGGTCTATATTTCATTTGTCCGCACATGCCATGTGTTACATCTCGTTGTATGTTTCTTTTCCGTACTGTGACGTCATAGCATGTATGTATTTTGATTGGATGTAGCCATGCATGCGTAAACTGTAATTCTCCGCGCATTAGCCTTCAGCCGGTCATTCTACACCGAGACATCGAATCAAACTAGTCGCAGCCATAGTGCATTATTATTAGTATGCGCGTCATTTGACGCTAGTTAATATTCACAAAATGTTCCACCAATCAAAACGAAGAATTGCCCTTCATAGCCAACTTTGATTTGTTTACGTATCATGCAGGGATGGCAGGGATGCATCCAGCACGCGCGATTGCGGCAAGCCCCCTTAATTATTGTCAATGCCGCAAATTATTGATTGTCTTGCGCCCGACATCGCGCAAAAAATCACGGATGGGGCACATTAGGCCAATCTGGGCATGTGCCTGAATACGCATGAGCTTGCGTCTATTTTTAGATGACACTGTAACCGCTAGATATATATAGCTCTGGTAGTTCCGCCCACTCGCGTGCTGCCACAGAATTCGGACAAACACACAGTGACTACAACTTTGTGTATTGCGGAGTGTAATTTGTAGATAAATAGAGCATACAGTACAGGTGTTACGCTGGAATATTTCGCAACATAATGGTGACAACAAAACATTGCTGCTATGGCATTGCTGCTATTGGATGGATTTGGGAACGGGTTTCCAAAACCTGCACAAAATCGAGAAAAATGTCAACGCTGGGTACAGAACTGTGGTCGAAAATAGTTTACCATTGACAATGTTACCAGAGACACCTACATATGTTCGATGCACTTTACCCTGATTTGATCGGCTAATAACATCATGCTCTGCATGACTTTTCATTATAATATTTATTTACATACACTATTATACAATATATACTTTCGGTAAGTGAGCGCCTTATATATAGCTGGTATATTTGAATTGATTCATGCCTTTTCAGCGTTCCAGCATTTTACAACCGATTCCTGTGAAAACTACCGGTCTGCCACGGGTCTCACTGTTTAGCATTTGCATATCCCCGTAGATGGGTGGCTGGTCTGCTATGGGTATCACTGTACTGCCAGGTCTCACTGTTCAGCTATTGTATCTCGCCCAATATGGGTGGCCGGTCTGTTATGGGTATCACTGTTATTGCGCTTGCATACCAGGCTTGTATGCATCTGTCCCGTTCCGTCCCGTCTAATGTAAATGTCCGTGTATTGTATATTCGCATACATGTTACCCGGTCCACGAGAAAACCTGACCTGAATATTCGCAGTGCGCCTACATTTATCGCCTTGTGTGTGAGGATAATATTGCCCTGGTTCTCGCCGCAGAAATAGTTGGGCGGCACGGACGATGTAGCGGCCTGTCGGGGGTACGTGGGACACGAACCGGGCGGCAACTGTTGTACGGGGTCTACCGTCGGCGATGCCGGGGTTACTGCCGGTGATAGGAGATGGCGTTTGGTCACGAATTCAACGGTTTTGTAGCAACGCTGAACTTTCTAATGCATGTAAAATGGATGTATATCTCGTATGCATAATATTTCCCCTTAGTAGTCTTTAGGAAATGAATATTTCCAGCATGGCAGTCGCATAAATTCGACTACACAAATCCCGAGTTTTTATGAAAATTTACGAATGTATCCTTCGTAAATTTTCATAAAAACTCGGGGATTGAGTAGCTCCTAAAATATAGTATGTGCTACAAGTGTTTTAATTTTTATTCGTGTACTGAAGATGTGCATACATTTCAATCGTTATGTAGGCCAATGCTTACGTGTTGACCCTTGCTTTACATTCTGAGAATAGTTATTGATGTCACTGTCCATATCATAACATTTCTCAGACGTATACATGTGCTGTGAATGGAAAACCATACTATATCAGCCAATCACACCAGTCATGTATGCTGTTCGATCTGTCCTTATTACCATGGTTACATGCTGTTATAAAATATATATAAGTTAATTTGAAACACACGAATCAAGTTAAGTCTTATTTGCTATATCTCGTGTTTCGGTAACCGAATTTTTTGGCCAGCGTGACAACCAGAAATTCGGTTTACTTCTTGGTCTATATGTATGTTATATCTATTTTTCCTTTAAAGTGACATGTCATCTTGACCTTTCGTTAACATAATTAATTTGGACTGTCCCATTATCGTTTAGGTAGAATAGTCAGGAAAACTCAGCGGGTGCCGTAATTGGCACCAGTGCCCACTCATGGGTATTTTCACCCTTAAGTAACTGGAATGGATTTTGATATGTTAATATTGCAACAATTCTAATCGTCAAAACAGATTTTCAGACTAGTCCATTTATGAAAAGGGTGTTTTTGTTCCTCAACATATGAAAATTACATGTACCAAAAAGTGTAGATCCTGATGAGACGGCTCGTGACGAGCCGGCTCATCTGGATCTACACTATTTGCCAATACCACTATACAGGCATGTGGTGTTGAAAGAGTTAAGTAAGCGCTCGCTTACTAACACATCTACTCTGTTTCACGAAACATGCCCAAATTGTACGGATAAATCCATATTGTATAAACAATATTGTTTTCGATAATATTATAATATTAAATTATCTTTTTCTTTCGTGACAATTTGGTCAAAAATTGATTTCATTACGAACAATGATTTCTCTATTGTAATTTAATATGGGGAGGGGGGGGGGGGGTAAATAGCTAGGGGAGATGCAGGAGGACTATAAAAAATTTTTTAGAAATTTTGGAAATCGGTCCACTATTTCTGAAACAAAATGATAAAATCCCCGTAGGCATCTTCACTGTGGACCAAATTTCGCGAACAAAAAAGAAGGCTCATTGTTTTTAAATTGTGCTATTAAACGTCTAATATTATCGAGAAAAAAAATCATTTTGTGACTATATCCATCATTTGGGCAGGTTTGGTGAAATAGACAGTGATGTGATTTCTTCTGTCTACCGATAACTTAACATAACATGATATTTACCATGAACCAATTATTCGGTAACTTTAGTCTTCGGTGAGGATAAGTTACCTTGACCTTGACCACAAATATGTGATCCTGACCTCTCAAATGTGTCAAGTAACTCATCAATGGTGATGTTCTTATGTACAGCCTTATCACTGAGACTGCTACAACGATGATGATGCCACTATTGCCAGGATAAAAGTAGTTCTACATTTTTGGGTAATTTGACATTGACATTCACTTTCAGAACATGACCTTGATACATAATCATTTAAAAAACTTCACATACTCAGTGACCTCAGAAAATATCAAATCAATATCAAATGTCTGCACATAGCATCGCCCGTTGTTAAGATAAGGCAATAAATAACTTTCTCGATCGGTGGCCATCTTGGATTTTAACTACACTAGCAGAGAGCATAAACATTGAGATTGTTTCCATCAAAATATTGGAAAGGCATTATCTGAAGGTCACGTGTGCCAATTTTCGAAAAGATAACCAGATGTGCGAATTTATTTGTATCCCGTCAACACAGTGCGTATGTGCCGTGAAACACGGTGCCGTGAAACATTTTTCATATCCTGTCAATACGACCTAATCACTGTGTATGAATATATGCGGTGACTGGTGTTATCTTTTTGCATGTTAAAGCCACTTGTAGGTGTTGACGGGATAAATAGAATAGTAGGTTAGTGCCGTGAATGGTAAAAATATCTGGCGCGATATGGAAACGGGATGTGCTCGGCAGAGCCTCGCCCATCCCGTTTCCTAAGCCTTGCCAGATATGTTTTCCCATTCTCGGCACTAACCTACTATTCTCTATGACTAACGTCCCTCACAAACGATATGTAATGCGCGTCAGATCTTCTTTATTAAAGACGTTTCTCCTGCACACGGACATTAGACATAAAGGCGATAATTAAACGGTCGATTAGACATACGGGGTTTGCCACACTGTCCACTTACTTTGATGTTACATATGGAAAATAACCGCAATCCTATCGGGATTTTATAAATTGACATACAGTGGCAATTGTGAAAACTTACACGTTAACATTTATAAAAATAAACCTATTTAATCCGCATTTGAATACGATGAGCCCGTTTATTATTCTATAATACGGGATGTAATTTAATATGTGCGTATTCAATGACAGTTTAATGTCATGCCAATTCATGTACGACAAAACTGGCATAATGCTTGTGTCCGGAAACCATTATAGGAATGAATGGCCTTTTTGTGGAATTTATCGGGGTATAAACTTGGAAAAGTCGCGGGAATACTGGACGAAGGCCGGAAGGCCTCGTCCAGTATTCCCGCGACTTTTCCAAGTTTATATCCCCGATAAATTCCACAAAAAGGCCATTCATTCCTTATAATTCCAGCATTTGAAATAAATTCATCAAGAAATGTGTTTGTATTCCGTTTTCTTAAGAATTATTTTAATTGCGCCTCACGGTTATGGAAAATAGTTCGGCGTGGAAGTTTACTGGAATATAAATTTTGGACAGACTTGCTACGGGCCAATCAAATGTTAGGGAATTGTGTAAATATTTTTTGTGCTGGAATAATTGCCTTACACCGCTTACAACCAGCGTGGCCTCAGATCAGCATACGTATTTGCGCAGACTGATCACGAGCTACGCTGTTCAACATTCAGTCGCTGAAGTAGTTTATCAATTGCTAAACGAAAAATTAGACTAATTAGACCGTCTTACCGCACAAGAACAGGGTATATAGTTATGATACATCCTTTAAGGTGAAATTTGTCAATTTTAACTTAACATACGCGTCGTTATTGCGTAAAACACCTGCGAGAAAATGGACATCATGACATTTGTAACCAATATAAATCCCGATCATCCCGTGTTCTTACAATCTCATTATTCAAAATCATATACAGTGTACCGTAATTGTCGAAATAATGACATGCGTAGCCCCTGATCAGCGGATGCGCAGGCTGATCTGGAGCTACGCTGGACGTATACGTCGTCATGTATATTTCCTCAGCTGGGTGTCCGCTTTATTTGTATGTATACACGTCTACTTTCTACGGAAGCCCATTAGGGCCACTTCACTTTGTTTTACCTTTTCTTGAATTTTCGAGATCTTTTCTTGAATTTTCAAGATGTTTTCTTGAATTTTCAAGTTATTTTCTTGAATTTTCAAGATCTTTTCTTGAATTTTCAAGATCTTTTCTTGAAAATTCAAGAAAAGATCTTGAAAATTCAAGAATAAGATCTTGAAAATTCAAGAAAAGAACTTGAAAATTCAAGAAAACATCTGGAAAACAAGATGTTTTCTTGAATTTTCAAGTTATTTTCTTGAATTTTCGAGATCTTTTCTTGAAAATTCAAGAAAAGATCTTGAAAATTCAAGAAAAGAACTTGAAAATTCAAGAAAACATCTTGAATAAATGGAAATTAAAAAAAAGTGAAGTGGCCCTAATGGGCTTCCGTAACTTTGTCATTCCACTTCGTAAAAGTAGTGTCTATTTCCAGGGATATGCTTGGCTTATATTGAATGAATTAATGAGTATGCGTCTAGTCCAATTAATATCGTTGGTATTGTGTAGTCTGATATGTTTGTAGTGCCTCAAACTGGACACATTACTTTTTAAAGAAAAAGGTAAGACATTTTCAGACCTTTCCCTTATGAGGGGCCGCAACAACCCATGATTGTATTCCTTAACGAAATGGTAGTTACTGTAAAAATAAAAAAAGTTAACAAAATCAGCAAATAGCAGTCAACAGTGATGAGCATTATACATGTTTGCCCCAATGACAGTTAAAGGTACATGCCCACTCAGTTGGCACAAAATGTTCTTTATAGGAATTAAATAAGTGTATAATTGTGTCACTGTTCCACTAGTTCTAAAAATTACGAGTGCCCGCTATACATATATAATCATTTAGTAATTCATTTATACATTTTACTTATAGTGACTCGCGGTGGTATTAGACTATTTCCATATGCAAATGAGGCATGATATTATTTATACTCATTAAATGCGTCACCTGCACATCAAAAAAATAAATACAGAGAATATATATTAATGTTCGTTAACATTTTAAGGAAACACGGTTATCGCCCCTGATATCAGTGTGGAAATTTACGTCTGATATAAAATGTATAATAATGCCAATAAATATGTGGTGTAATGGTGAACGAATGTTTATTTTGCCAGAATATGTCTCCGATGATGTCTCTGATATAAAGATCATGTTGTGCCTACTGAGTGGGCATGTATCTTTAACAGAAAATAAAAAATGCCAATAGCAGGCTAACAGTGTTAATAACTGGCCAACTCCCTTCACCCCCGACCCCACCACCATCGCATATGGCCTAGGGACGATACTGAACCATTCGAATGTGTGGAACATACTTTGTCGTCTGTTGTTGTTACATATGTTCTTTCTCAATTAAGACATGGTGTTACAGCACTTTAGAATCATTTCCATTGGAATTATTCTAAAGTGTTGTCAAAAATGCTTTTGATGAGAAAAATGGAAAAAAAATATAAACAGCAGACGGCAAAATGTAATTCAGCATTGTAAGGGTGAATAATCCATGAGCCGGGAATCAAATCTAAATATAAATTGCGGAGGGGATACAAAATATCGATCGCCAATACAGGTCACGTATCGACCGCCGGCTGACAAAATCTACCTTATAACGTTTGTAACCAGCGTATGACCACATCAGTCTGCGCATCTGCGATGTCTGATCAGGATCTATACATTACATTATAACTTGTATGTGTGGGTGGTGGAGAGCGTTGGGGTGGGGGGGAGCGTGGTGTGGACAAATTTAATTGTCACCATGTTTCGGCTCAATGACAATTTTTTTTAGCAAATTCGAAGACCATTACAATAAACATATTCATACTACTATGTATATAAATAATGACTGAAACTATGTCACCTGTTGTTTATTATAAAATGTGGGGCCAATATGACCGGCAAAGTCTAAGAAGGCTGCCAAAAGCTACCATTTCCACTCATCACATTTGCAACTAGTCAGTGTGCGATGTCACGTAAATAAGTATGCGTTCCTTCTGACAATTACAGCGCCATGCATAAACATGCGCATTTCTGTAATAACCTGATAACATGCTACCTAATTACACAGTATATATAATGACAAACCTGTGTCTGTTAACATTAACATTATCAGGCTCGGCTTGGAAACGGTAAGAATTCCTCGGCAAGCCTCGGAATTCCAACGCGTTTCCTAGCTTTACATGATGTGCATGGTATAAAAGGAAACTATCCTGGTATCTATGTAGGTTTGGAAGGTCTGCGAGCCAATTCCTACCCTTAAATATAAGATAAATAACTAGTATCCTCTATGTATCAGGCAGGTCCAGTCCCCATGTCTGCCAGACACACGGCGTCCGCCAACCAGAGGACGTCTGTCAGTCACGTGACGTCCTGTGATATTCCACGTCTGCAGGTGGACATGACACGGGCATATCTGGCCAGCAGGGAGCGACGGAAAGGTCGGTATATTTGAGACGCACCCCACCCACAGAAATTCGGCGTACGCGTGTTTCTTAAACTTTCGTCGGTACTGCTATTTATGAATGGCGCGGTAATACTGTATAGGTTTAACCACACTAACTTATCAGATATCCATGCGTGATAGTAAAAGGTAGTACGATTACGCTAAAAAAAAACATATTTGTTATGCCATAGATACTCAATGCTTGCAGAAACCGGTCAATTGATGTACTAATCTACTTGACAGGCATGTTAATGTATCATTTACATCAGTTTCAAGAATATGCTGGGATTATTTTGTAAGTAGGAGCGTGTTTGTCATGCGAGGCGTTTCCAATTCCAACCACTAACTTTTTGCACCATCATGAGGGTGGTAACAGGAGATTTAATCTCTGTCTTAACAATAATTGAACCTATATTTTCATTAGTGAATATCCATAGCAGAATGGGTACATGTTATGGGAAATAGGTCTCACAACATCCATACGAAAAATGAAAGTAGCAGAGAATAACAAAATGTGTGGTGATCGGCTAGTTTATATAGGAAACATCATTGGTGGTGCTGGACCTCTAAACTACAATGATCACGTGCCCTGCTATTTATGCAAATGTTTGCAGGTAAGACACAAGTTGGTATTATAAAATGTCATATTTAAACTGGTACTCGACATCCATTATATTTATGTTCATATATAGTAATACCCAAGAGAGCCGAACACGCCAAATGTCGTGACGCCGCCATCTCCCCCATTTTGTCCACTCTCGCGAAAAGGACTGGCACGTGATGCTAACATAGCACCAGAATTGCCTGTTCATCACACAGGCATTCAGCGTGTTCGACTTTCTCCGGTATTGCTATATACGAACATACATTGAATGATGCAAGGTACGAGTTTAAAAAGATCAATAAAACAATTTTTTTTTATTTCTTTAAGTGATAGTATTTGATATGAAATGAATGCTGAAAACCGCATGTAAAAATACCAAATACTTCAAAAGTTACAAAGTTTTGAAATGTTTAATTAGCTGAAATAAGCACGTTCCACTATGACGTCGTCAATGATCAATTATTTTTAAAATTATTTGTATTATTTTCATTAATTCTTTTTTTATTGTAATTTTTAAAATATGGTTGGAAACAATTTGCATAAATTTGTATAAAATATACAAATATGGAAACTTGTGGCACTGCATTTACTTGACCATACACCTCGTATTGTTGTAGTACTTGTCCGACAACATAACACATATCAAAGGACTGAAAGTCCTGAAATCCTTCGCAGTACGTGCTTGTGGAGGACACATATACTAAGAATTCATTTGTTGGAAAGTACACTGTAGTCTTCAGAATTGGCACCAGGAGGGATGCGGAACTTTGCGGAATAGATGTATTAGGCTTGTCAGTAGTTGAGACAGCAACTATTCAAATGGTCAGCTACATACAAATTTCACTTGCTCAATAATTTCCCCGACTATATATACTCAAAGGATATATTGCTTTGTCATATATTATTATACACTAGTTCTGAAATATATATGCATTACCATAGTAACCATGGTAACCAATATTGGAAAACACAAAAATAGTATTTGTTGAAAAGGTGATTACTTTTTGAAAATCAATGCAATACACCCGAGTACTGTTACCATCTTGCAATACACTTAACATGTGAACGTTTAATAATATTGGTTTTCATGGCAACCATTTTAATATTTCACACAACAAATCATATATACTCCATTTAAAATCAATATATTCGTCGAATCAGTATACATTATCAATGCTACAAAAACAATATTTATCTTGACAAACATGATTGTTCAAAGTAATTTCACCTTGACCTTGGATATCGTTTTCCAATTCAAATAGGAATCCTCAGCGATTTGTAACCCGGAGGATATAACAAAAACGTTCTACTTTCACTTTCATTTCAGCTACACATTCAATTTTAATTTATTGAGTAAATGATGCCGAAATATTTATTTAAATTAATATCTAATTATTTAAATATACTTTTTAGCTCGACTATTCGAAGAATAAGTAGAGCTTATGTTGTCACCCCGGCGTCGGCGTCGGCGTCGGCGTCTGCGTCGACGTCGGCGTCGGCGTCGGCGTCGGCGTCGGCGTCGGCGTCGGCGTCGGCGTCGGCGTCACGTCACGCCTTGGTTAAGGTTTTTAGTCAAGCTTGTATATGGAATACTACTGGCCCTACACCCACCATACTTGGACAACTTCATCTCCTAGTGATGTACATCAATAACCCCTGATCTATATTTGACCTTGACCTACATTTCCTCTTGAATTACTTGGTTAATTCCCCTTGGTTAAGGTTTTTACTCAACCTTGGTTAAGGTTTTTAGTCAAGCTTGTATATGCAATACTACTGGCCCTACACCCACCATACTTGGACAACTTCATCTCCTAGTGATGCACACCAATAACCCCTCATCTATATTTGACCTTGACCTACATTTCCTCTTGAATTACTTATTTAATTCCCCTTGGTTAAGGTTTTTAGTCAACCTTGGTTAAGGTTTTTTTTTCAAGCTTTTACATTCAATACTATTGTGCATCCAGACACCATACTTCGACAACCTTTTCTCATAGGTATGTGCATCAATAACCCCTGATCTATATTTGACCTTCACCTACATTTCCTCTTCAATTACTTACTTAATTCATTTTGGTTAAGGTTTTTAGTCAACCTTCTATATGGAATACTACTGGCCCTACACTCACCATACTTGGACAACTTCATCTCCTAGTGATGTACATCAACAACCCCTGATCTATATTTGACCTTGACCTACATTTCCTCTTGAATTACTTACTTAATTCCCCTTGGTTAACGTTTTTAGTCAAGCGTGTACATGGAATACTCCTGGCCCTACACCAAACCATAACTTGGACAACTTCATCTCCTAGTGATGTACATCAACAACCCCTGACCTATATTTGACCTTGACCTACATTTAACCTTGAATTACTTAGTTAATTCCCCTTGGTTAAGGTTTTTACTCGACCTTGGTTAAGCTTTTTACTCAAGCTTGTACATGGATAACTATTGTGCATACAGACACCATACTTGCACAACCTTTTGTCATAGTCATGTACATCAATAACCCCTGATCTATATTTGACCATTCACCTACATTTCCTCTTGAATTACTTACTTAATTATCTTTGGTTAAGGTTTTTAGTCAAGCTTGTAGATGGAATACTCATGGCCCTACACCAACCATACTTGGACAACTTCATCTCCTAGAGATGTACATCAATAATCCCTGACCTATATTTCACCTTGACCTACTTTTAACCTTGAATTACTTAGTTATTTCCCCTTGGGTAAGGTTTTTAGTCAAGCTTGTATATGGAATACTCCTGGCCCTACACCAACCATACTTGGACAACGTCATCTCCTAGTGATGTACATCAACAACCCCTGACCTATATTTGACCTTGACCTACATTTAACCTTGAATTACTTACTTAATTCCCCTTGGTTAAGGTTTTTACTCGACCTTGGTTAAGCTTTTTACTCAAGCTTGTACATGGAATACTATTGTGCATACAGACACCATACTTGGACAACCTTTTGTCATAGTGATGTACATAAATAACCCCTGATCTATATTTGACTTTGACCTACATTTCCTCTTGAATTACTTACTTAATTATCTTTGGTTAAGGTTTTTAGTCAAGCTTGTAGATGGAATACTCATGGCCCTACACCAACCATACTTGGACAACTTCATCTCCTAGTGATGTACACCAACAACCCCTGACCTATATTTGACCTTGACCTACATTTAACCTTAAATTACTTACTTAATTCCCCTTGGTTAAGGTTTTTGTCGCGCCCGCTTGTGGAAAGCGCGATATAGTCGCACTTTGGCGGTTAAAGTTTTTGGTTAAGTTGTTTGGTTAAGTTTTTTGGTTAAAGTTTTTGGTTAAGTTCTTTGGTTAAAGTTTTTGTTTAAGTTTTTTGGTTAAAGTTTTTCGTTAAAGTTTTTCGTTATACTATATCTCTGCAACTGCTTTGCCCATTACCTTGAAACTTCACATGGGTGTTTATCATCGTCTATATTTTCATTCTACGTTATACTATATCTCTGCAACTGCTTTGCCCATTACCTTGAAACTTCACATGGGTGTTTATCATCGTCTATATTTTCATTCTACCCCCCTCCCGTGCGGCCCCTGTGCCCAATGTCAAGGTCAAATTACTTTGAAGTTTTTGGTTAAGTTTTTTAGCTCACCTGAGCGAAGCTCATGCGAAGCTCATGTGAGCTATTGTTACCGCAATGTGTCCGTCGTCCGTCGTCCGTCGTCGTCCGTGAACATTTTCAAACGTCTTCTCCTCGGTAACCATTGGGTCTATAGTCACCAAACTTCATGGTCATGGTCCTTAGGTAGGGGGATTACACAATTGTTAAAATGACGTCCAAGATGGCCGCCGTCTAAAAATAGCACAAATTCTTAAAAAATCTTCTCAAGAACCGCCAACCGGATTTCGACAAAACTTGGTAGGAATGATCGATGTACATTGCTCTTTCAAAGTTGTTAAAATGGTGACCCTGGGGTCAAAAATAGGCGTGGCCCGTGGGGTCAAATTGGGGTCAAATTTTATTTTTGACTGAATATGGTCATTTCATATATCAAATTGAAGGTATCAATGAGGCGATCACTCTGGTGCATTTTTGGTCGAAATCGGATTGTTATGTCATCCAAGATGGCCGCCGAAAGGTCAAAAGGTCGTTCTTTTATTAGAGATTTCAAAATTCTTCTTCACATGAACCGCTTGGCCCATGGTAGCCAAACTTAAAAGTTATGGTCCATGTGTGAAGCCTTTTCAGATTTGTTAAAATGGAGGTCATCGCTAATCCAAGATGGCCACCGTCTAAAAATAGCATAAATTCTTAAAAAATCTTCTTCTCATGAACCGCTTGCAGGATTTCGACGAAACTTGGTAGGAATGATCGATGTACATTGCTCTTTCAAAGTTGTTAAAATGATGACCCCGGGGTCAAAAATGGGCGTGGCCCGTGGGGTCAAATTGGGGTCAAATTTTATTTTTGACCGAATATGGTCATGTCATATATCAAATTGAAGGTATCAATGAGGCGATCACTCTGGTGCATTTTCTGTCGAAATCGGATTGTTATGTCATCCAAGATGGCCGCCGAAAGGTCAAAAGGTCGTTCTTTTATTAGAGATTTCAAAATTCTTCTTCACATGAACCGCTTGGCCCATGGTAGCCAAACTTAAAGGTTATGGTCCATGGGTGAAGCCTTTTCAGATTTGTTAAAATGGAGGTCATCGCTAATCCAAGATGGCCGCCGTCTAAAAATAGCATAATTTCTTAAAAAATCTTCTTCTCATGAACCGCTAGCCGGATTTCGACGAATCTTGGTAGGAATGATCTATGTACATTGCTCTTTGAAAGTTGTTAAAATGGTGACCCCGGGGTCAAAAATGGGCGTGGCCCGTGAGGTCAAATTGGGGTCAAATTTTATTGTTGACTGAATATGGTCATGTCATATATCAAATTGAAGGTATCAATGAGGCGATCACTCTGGTGCAATATTTGTCGGAATCGGATGATTATGTCATCCATGATGGCCACCAAAAGGTCCATTTATTGAAGATTGTTAACGTCTTTTTCTCAGGAACCACATGGCCGATGCTGGGTGAAGCATTTTCAGATTTTGTAAAATGAGAGTCATCGCTTAATCCAAGATGACCGCCATCTAAAAATAGCACAAATTTTTTAAAACACATGAACTCAATGTCACATTCTCCTCTGGTGTTCATGGAGTCAGGTGAGCGAATTAGGGCCATCATGGCCCTCTTGTTTGGTTAAAGTTTTTGGTTATGTTTTTTGGTTAATGTTTTTCGTTATACTATATCTCTGCAACTGCTTTGCCCATTACCTTGAAACTTCATATGGGTGTTTATCATCATCTATATTTTCATTCTACCCCCCTCCCGTGCGGCCCCTGTGCCCAATGTCAAGGTCAAAATACTTTGAAGTTTTTGGTTAAGTTCTTTGGTTAAAAGTTTTTGCTTAAGTTTTTTGGTTAAAGTTTTTGGTTAAGTTTTTTGGTTAAATTTTTTCGTTATACTATATCTCTGCAACTGCTTTGCCCATTACCTTGAAACTTCACATGGGTGTTTATCATCATCTATATTTTCATTCTACCCCCCTTCCGTGCAGCCCCTGTGCCCAATCTCAATGTCAAATTACTTTGAAGTTTTTGGTTAAAGTTTTTTTCGCGCCGCTTGCGGAAAGCGCGATATAGTCGGCACTTTGTCGTACGTACGTACGTACGTACGTACGTACGTGTGTCCGGTTAAAGTTTTTGCTTATGTGTTTTTTGGTTAAAGTTTTTCGTTATACTATATCTTTTTTTTTAGTGTCCATGCCTCGCCACAAGGCGCGACATGCAGGCCGCGGCCATCTAGTTACTCAACCTTGGTTAAGGTTTTTAGTCAAGCTTGTAGATGGAATACTATTGTGCATACAGACACCATACTTGGATAACTTTTTCTCATAGGGATGTACATCAATAACCCCTGACCTTTATTTTACCTTCACCTACATTTAACCTTCAATTACTTGGTTAATGTTTATAGTCAAGCTTGTATATGGAATACTTTTGGGCCTACATCAACCATACTTGGACAACTTCATCTCCTAATGATGTACATCAATAATCCCTGACCTATATTTGACCTTGACCTACTTTTATCCTTGGATTACTTAGTTATCTCCCCTTGGTTACGGTTTTTAGTCAAGCTTGTATATGGAATATTCCTGGGCCTACAGCAACCATACTTGGAAAACTTTATCTCCTTGTGACGTACATCAATAATCCCTTGGTTAATGTTTTTAGTCAACCTTGGTTAAGGTTTTT
The DNA here is from genome assembly GCA_029237695.1 of Conchocele bisecta. Taxonomy (NCBI): domain Eukaryota; kingdom Metazoa; phylum Mollusca; class Bivalvia; order Lucinida; family Thyasiridae; genus Conchocele; species Conchocele bisecta. Next base: position 38,763,326 of record CM055276.1, read on the forward strand.
ATGCATGCCGCAGCCACCTTCTTTGTCAAGCTATGTGTACATCGACAACCCTCGTAGTCGAGCTATGCTGTTCTCCTACAGCTCTTGTTTTAATTCATAATACAAATAATCTAGAGATAATTATTATCCTTATTCAAACTCAAGACAACGTTTCCTTCGAGAAGTGTATCGTACTGTATATGCTGTGTAACGTCAAGTCGCAAGACTGTCGGCAGCGTATGCGCTAACACACACGACGTGTAATTATCAAAAAATTGCTAGCACCTCTTTGGAAAGTTTGGATTTCCGCGCGAATTGTTTTACTAAATATAGATTAGTTGATTTTTTAAGTAAAATGGACACTGATTAATAATATCGATGGCTCATGATGATTAAAACAGTATGTAACTGTAAAAAAACAATGTATCTGCTTTAAATCATCATCATTTCGCTGTCCAATGTCAGATTTTATCGAGCCATTGACCTATGTAAAGTTCAGAATGTAAGCTTTAATCTGATTGGTCATTCAAGAAAAACTTCACGGGGAAATCCCACCCCCTACTATATCATTGCGCAAAATATCAACATACATAACAAAGAACTCATATTAATACATAACAGTTAATAGTTTATAAAGTATACAAAAACTTTTGCAATAACACACATATAGCACAAAAAAAGCAATCAACACATGTATTACGCTGAAACGGTAAGATAGCTCGCTGTTTTACTGTTGTTGAACTACTTTTTTATGGCGTAGTACCGCGTGTTTTTCTAAAGTTAAACCAGCAAACAGTGACACTGCGACTGCCACTTAACTCATTAGCATATCTGCAATGACTGAGAATTTTCATATATAGTTACTAAATCCGAGCTAATAGCTCGGATAATAATACGGGAAGGGTATACATACGTATGACATTGTTCGACAATTATCTCCGTTCATAAGATGTGACCGATGAAGCTCAAACATGTCATGAAATGCTATATGTACCTAAATTACAACGGAACCTCTCTAAACCGGACACCCTGGGGACTGTTTAGAAAGGTTCCAATGTACAATGAACTACAAAATAAATACACGTACTACAATGTAGGTACAGCTAGATGTAGACGGGAGTGGCTAGACAGCCGGCGCGATGACGATGACGACAGGAGCCTTACACTACGGCAGCGATTGCCGGAGTACCGGAAGTTCGTGAATAGACACTCTCGGCACCAGCAGAAGAGGGAACTTCGACCGTCGAGTCAGTCGACGACGTCGTCGTGTTGGGAGGATGAAGTCAGAAAGCGGTTTGTTGATTTATTGTTTGACCTAGTTTCTCGATCAATGAAAACACAGCATTTCATCTCAATTAATCGCATATTGCGACATTTTCGCCATTATCTATCAAAACCATCATTAAATGATTCAATAAGTACAAAGCTATATTTATAACCCGAGGGGTCGCCTTATTCGCATCATTTCCCGTGACGTGCATCATGTCACCGCGTGTCTATGATCGATTGGGATGGTATTATAATGAACTCAGCGAAATGTATTACACGGTTGATGTCATGATGTTTTTGGTAGTTTATAATATGCCCAAAAATAAAAATACAACAAACAATAAAGCACAATTCTACTGACGGAAATTCCGCATAAACACTGGCAACTCCAGGTGTCGACACTGCAAGAAATTTTCAAAAATTGTATGGTTCTTCAGGCTTTGTAATATCAATCATTAGTATAAATCCAACCTATTACCGTCAAAGCTAGTTGTGGCAAGGGCTCTCTGCGAAATGTCAAACAGGGAACAAAGAGCGAGACATAACATCTGTAGAGATGCAAAGCTACTGTCTGTTCCACGTTTTGCTGTCGACGAACCTTTGGCTATTAAACACATTACATCTAAAAAATATTTAAAAGTAAGTACATGTACTTTTCTATCAATAACAAAAAAGTCACCCTCCCTAAAAATATTTATTTGATGAAATTCCATGAAATATTGATTTTATTGCGAAAAAACGAATTTCATCAAATAATTTTTTTTGGGGAGGGTGACTTGTTATTGATGAAAAAGTACTTACTTTTAAATATTTTTTAGATTTAATGTGTTTAATAGCCAAAAGTTCGTCGGCAGCAAAACGTGGAACAGACAGTGAGAGATATAGAAACAGAGATGTGCACGCGAAGGGGCGGTGCATATACCATGTAATAAGATAGTTCACATAATAAATTTTTAATAAACTAGTTTCTTCGTTCGCTCGTAATTAATTTATATAAAAAATCAGTAAATGAGCAAAAACTATTACTTATACCTTCAAACAATTGACTATATCATATTTACAAATACATGTACTTGGTATAATTATATCGTATCGTCATCAGTATATGTGCCCATTGTCGGTTAATTTTTTATTAGTATTTTAAAACTTACAAGACTGAATTTAATTGTGTCATCTGTAGTTTTCTTCATTTTCCCATTGTTTATGGATTCAAACACGTATATCCAACTAGAATGGAAACCTATTTCAATAGGTGATTTAGTGTTTTATTTTACAACTAATAAGCGTTATATTTCACTGATTATATTTTCTGGTACAGTAGTAACGGAATACATTACCAAAATTACCAATAAAATGTGACTGACCGAAGAAATAGGGCTTATGGGCTATTGGGCCAGTGTAGCCCCAGATCAGCCTGTGCATCCGCGCAGTCTGATCAGGGCCTGCACTGTTCACCATTCAGTCAATGAAACAGCCGTAATATATATAATTTATAGTGTTGATCATTATCAGGCTCCAATAGTGCGTTAGAAGATCAGACGTTGAATAACCACACAACCCATAAGCCCATGTTTCCAGTCACGGCCACAAATGACAAGTGTGATTAGTCGATATAGGTCATTTGCAGTGGAACTACATGTATTATGTTATATTCCACAAGATTATGTGTCTTGGTTCAATCTCGGGCACAAAACAAATAACTTTGCAACTAACATACAAATAACACGAGTAAAACCACCTGCTATTGCTTTTGTCGTCATACGTGTATGTAAAATATTTGTCCTGTTTACAATTTTCGAGTTGCCCTGAAGAAATATATTTCGACTTTACCAGTTGTTATATTTCAGCAATGTGCCAGAGAGAGTCTCATTTGTACGGACGATTGTACTGGGCTCCCCCACCCCACCGAGGAAACAGCGCACGGACACGCCCAGGCATATAACGGCCATGTTCCAGACCACCAACACGCCCCGGGACAAACACAGAGACAGAATACACTTCATAGACAAAGACTGGAACTCCGAGCGGGTGTCATGGTTACGCTTTCAGCAACCAGGTGTCGCAGACATTCATAGGTTTAGCTGGATCCAGTAGTGAGGTTAGGAAACGTGTAGGAAATCCGAGGCTCGTCGAGGAATTAATACTGTTTCCGAGCCGAGACTAATGGATTTGTTGTAGCTGGATACAGTAGTGAGGTTAGGAAACGTGTATGAAGTCCGAGGCTCGCCGAACTGATAGACAGCTTATCACAATCACTGATGGTGCACTCTCGAGCGACGTAAATTGTTTTATGCCGATTTATGATTACGATAAATGTAAAACTATAACAATTATTAAATTCTTGGTTTGCACATACATGTATATTAAATATATATATCAAATGCAATCCTATAATATATGCCCTACACAATGGTTTAGCTGTGTCAAAAACGTTCTGTTGATCTAAATTGTTGTACAATTTACTAGTAAACCCCGCATTTGAAACAATTTTGTTGAAACAATTTTGCCCGTATACATGTATTTGTATATGACCCAAACGTCGCGTTTCGTTATCACCGCATGCTAATTAATAGCTAGTTCTGACGTAACGAGTACGGAACTAGTGACGTTTCGAAATTAGTAGGGACACTTATATTTTTGTTATTTTCTTCCACGTTTTCATTATTTTCCAGTTTAGATTCTGTATATGCACATGTTTACATCCATGTGTAGTTTTTTGACATTGTACGAGTAAGTGAACATAAATTTGATAATATTCCAATGTAATGGCAATGTAATTTTAAGGTATACACCCGGCGCACTCCCCCCCCCCCCAACCCCCCCCCCCCCCCCCCTAAAATTCGCCGAGTAAAGATATTTTACAAGTTACAAGGCACGTTTCATGCCAAGTGCCATGTTTTCCATGCATTTTTCGGTCGTTTTCTTATTGTTTCAAAATTTAAACGTTTTCAATCAAAAATCATGTCTAAACATACTGTGACAGTGTCAATATTTTTGCTCCAAAATGCGCCAGAACGCAGGAAATACGATGTAGATTTGCAAAATTTTCCGGGTGGGAATGCCCCCGGACCCCCCTAGCGCTATCTCGACTATTTTGCAATACTTGACTATATTATCGAACGAGCTTAGCTCGTTCGATAATATAGTCAAATATTGCAAAATAGTTACGCCCCCCCCCCTAACCCGAAATCCTGGATCCGCGCCTGGTTTCATAAAATATTTTTAAAACGTGTACATGTCATCTCGATCGAATGATGGCATTTTCCAGTCACTGGTTTATGCTTAGACCAATCAAATTCTCTGATGCAGCATACCTATAACAGTTATTGTTCACTGATGAACAATTGTAATAATCATGTTTTATTAAATAAAGCACCGTAATATGCGCATGTACAGGGGCGGATCCAGCATTTGGGGAACGGGGGTGTTGCGAAGGTAACGGTACGGGAGTAATTGCAAGAGTTACCGTTCGCAACTAGGGGATTGTCCTATTTTTGAACTCTTCGAAATGCACTTTCCTGTGTTTTACGGCATTTAAATTCAAACTCCAACTGGTGGTAAACTGTGATCTATGTAAACTCTGTGGCTGAACGGGGGGGGGGGGAGGTGCAACGGGGGTTTCATTGAAAAAATTGCGAGCAGTGCAGATTCTGCTCAAACTGTGTACAGGCTGATCTGGATCTACACTGACCGCAAAACACATACGCCCCATTTCGTCACAGCCGCATATATAACCGAAGAAGGAGATATAGAAAACAAGACTTGATTCATGTGATTCAAATTAACCTATATATTTACTGCAGATAGCACATTTTTTCCATGTATTGATGAACAACAACGAAGAACATTCATTGAAGTTATGATTGGTTGAATAAGTGCGTGTTATCCAATCACGTCTTAGCCTGAGGAATGGTGTACTATAGACATGAACACCAACAAATTTCCTTAGACTGTGAAGCAAGGGTCAAAACGTCAGCATTCGCCTACACAACTATATATTGAACTTTAGGCACATCTTAAGTGCATGAAGAAATGTCAATACTCTTGTAACGCATGTTATAGTTTAGGAGCTACAAAAGGTACAATGGTTTATAAAATAAAATTTACGAATGCGTAAGTCATATGTGACTGCCATGCTGGAATTTGTTCAGTACCTAAAGAGTACTAAGTGGAAAGTGTTATAATAATATATAGAAATGTGCGTACATTGTATGTGGAATGTCGTACATGCATATGAAGCGTCTGACAAGTTGCTACACAACAGTTGAACTCGTGCACATCTCCAATCACTGGTAGTAACCCCGGCATCGCGGACGGTAGACCCCGTACAACAGTTTCCGCCCGGTTCGTGCCCCACGTACCCTGACAGACCAGTACATCGTCTGTGCCGCCCAACTATTTCTGCGGCGAAAACCAGGGCAATATTATCCTCACATACGAGGCGTTGTCCACAGGGCGGCGTACGGGGACACAACAGTATGTGTACACCGTACAGTCACCCTGGACAACGTAGCCCGGATTCCCCGTGCAGAAATGTTCACGTGGCCGCTGGACAGCACGGACCAAGATTGACGTTGGTATACCGACACAATCGAGGGTATCCGGCGCGTGACCCGGACGGATTCTGTTGCCGAAACGCAAACCAGGACCTACCGCTAGCATCACCAATGTAACCGTCAGTCATCGCGGGAAATGTTCTTAAGCAGACGATACGTTTTTTGCTTCTTACCAATGCACCGTGTGTGAGTTAAAGGTACATGTAGGTCCGTGCATTGTTCGTATTGCCCAGCAATCTCTGGAATGACAATCAGGACAAGCCGAACTCTCATCGCAGAAATGTTCACGTGGACACTGGGCAATAGGAACCGGAATGCAATGCACACATGGTATGTTGCCGATTCACGGTAGTATTTCCCATGTTAGTAACAGTCAGTGATCACGGGAGATGTTCTTAAACAGGCGATACTTGCTTTGTTATTGTCAATACATCCTGTGTCAATTAATGGTAAGTGTAGGTCCGTGCATTGTTCGTATTGCCCAGCAATCTCTGGAATGACAATCCGGGCAAGCCGAACTCTCATCGCAGAAATGTTCACGTGGACACTGGGCAATACGAACCGGTATGCAATGCACGCTGTAGCGCAGTCTTACATGAGCATTGCACGTAACTGGGCAATAGAACAGTCACGCAGTAGTGCAGACGTGAACTCGAACGCCAACAGGAGTGAGTACAGTTGGGGATTCCAGCATGGTAGTCTTACATTAGTTGCGGGTACGAAACACTTCAAATACTCCCGTATCGGACGATACGGGAATATTTGAAGAGTTTCGTTTCCGCAACTACGCGTAGATATGTTCATATTGATTATATGCGTGACTTTTTACCCGTTGCTATTACAGATATATTAACGACAAGCTCTTCCATCTGCGTGCGATAGCCATTTATCTGTTTTAAAAAAAAATCAGAAAGGTTTTCCAAATTGGTAGATAAACGCATTTGTCGTTGAAAATTCACATTACCAAATATATTTTCGATATAAAGATGTTGAAAGTTTAAATGTGATTCATGAATCAGAAGTTCAGAGGCATATGATGATTGCCATACTATATCGATTCCCTGAGATACTTTTATCGTGATATAAATATTTACAGGTGACAAATAGAATGATTATGAACAGATGATATTTACAAGGTGTGGTGGGGGCAATGAAAGCATGTTTACTTTTAAATGTGCCAGCTAATCACCGACTACATCAGCAGATGGTTCATTAAAATAAAGTATAAAGATTATTTAAATGTCCTGTTAACATGTACTGTGTCTCAGATATGCTTAAAAGGCAATCAAACACATAAGTAAAAAAAACTAAACAAGAAGAACATTCCAAAATTTGATATTTCATTGCCCCCACCAAAGGAATTACAGATTCCTCTGAACTTCTGTCAGATAATTAATGATGGCATCGATGAACGGCCTATCACTTGGCTCATCCTGTTGACAGGCCGTGTGCAGGGGGCGGAGCTTGTCGTTATCGATGATAAAATTAACCTGCTCCACGAGCAGGCCAATGGCGTAAATGTCTGATAGTTCGCTGGTCGCCTCGCCGTTAAACACCTCGGGTGCAATGTGTGTATTCTTTGGCTGGCTGGTGTCGTAGCCAAACGCCTGTGGGCCGATGGATGCCATTCCAAAGTCAATGAGATGGACCTTAACGGCAGCCGCTGGTAATTCGCTGACCATGACGTTGTCAAACTTGAGGTCATTGTGGAGAATACCAGCGGCGTGTACGTCCTTCACTCCTTTGGCGACCTGAAACAAGGGAGGGATGACGGTTATGGAGGAATGGTTGCCACGACCCTTCACGGGATTAATATAGACAGACCTTATACATAGGCTACAGAACTTTGAAAATTGCGAGTAAAGTCCTATAGAACTACTTCCAGAACACGTGACATTAAACCGAAAGAGTCCGCCAATGCTAACTTCAAGTATGCCACGGAAGTTCCTTGATATACTCGTGATTTTTCAAATTCTGTAACATATTATAATACACACTGGTCTGTATCATTGCGTTCTCGGATGACCGTATTGTTTAGTGAACCATGTAACGTGAATCATGTTTTGTGACCAGTATTACAGGCTCACCGAATTATGATGAACGGAATCCCTTGCTTTTCGCGACAATGACACTCCCATTATATATTCTTGGGATTATATGGTAAATTCGATACTAGCAATGTTATATCACTAGTACCGAATTTACCATCACTAGTACCGAATTTACCGAATTTACCATCACTAGTACCGAATTTCGTCCCAAGTAAATAACATCGGATTATCCAAATAACTGGTCTTCTCTAATGGGAAACGTTTCTTCCACAACCGAGTTAATACACCGGGGGCCGTTTCACTAAACTTCGTACGACTAAAATGTCCGTACGTGCAACATTATGATAGTCTGTAAATTTCACATTAACAATGTTTTCTTATAAACAATTATTGCATATGCAGCCTATGCTCAATAAATGTAATTTCATCAATTGTCATTTCCAGATGATCCTAAATTTGCACTTACGAACATTTTAGTGGTACGAAGGTTAATAGTGAAACGGGCCCCTGTTTTGTTGACACTATGTACTATGAAACTACTATATGGAGGAAATGTGCATATATGTTTGATTCGCTTTGTCTTAGCTCTGTCGCTACGTCTTTGGTCGGTACATTTTAAATCGGTTGTTCCGCGTTCTAGTGGACAGTACTGTGACATTGTGAATTGAACCTACCTCTGCGAATACATTGATATATGCATTACCTGTATCAGAATATCGAGCCACAGGTGGTCGGAAAGGTGGTAGCTTTTATTGTAGGTCGCCTGTAATATATCGTAGAGCTCATGGGCGGCGGGCAGGTACTCCATTAGGACGTGGTGGTCCGGCAGGCGGGGCGTTTTCTCCACCACGCCGTATAGGCGGGGAACTACGTCCAGGTGCCGGAGGTGGTGGAGCGCCGTGACCTCGATGTCAAACGCCCGCTTGACGCCCGCAGTACCAAGCATCATCCTCTTACAAACCAGTGGGAAGGTATCCGATGACGTCACGTCACGAACACGAAAAACTCGGCCGAAGGCACCCTGTCCTACAACACGAACGAGGATATGAGGTTAATTGTAAGTATACACCCTGTCGTTAATGTCTGTTCAACAACTAGATGTAATACACTCGGGTGCAATGTTAAATAAGGGACACGTGTCACACTCCAGCGTCTATTCTTCTGATTCGCCAGATACTACCACCTACATGTATGTTACTTGAGGATTCACTCAGTATTCATCCAGATACTGTATGACGATTCCCAATTGTGTTAAAGCACATTATTATTTTTGGTATGTTTTGGTGCGTATGTTCTGCATATCATGATTGTTTTTTGTATTGATTGATACAGTGCAACCTCTCTAATCCGGACACACAGCCAACTAATGTGTGCTTAAATTTGATGGGTTGCATTGACATGTATCTCTGGTGGCTATTATGTTTGTGATCGCAAAACACGCATATAAGTAAGTAAAGTGTTGTTTATTATCGTGTCATCCCTAATGAAAGTGCCAGTCAGTTTTGACTTGTGAGACACTACTCTAATCGCTGAACATCAGTACTTCCAAATACCTATATATATGCCAGAAATCAGGCAGGTAGGCAATCGGTAGCATTATTTAACTAGCTGGCGGCTCACCAAGCGGCTATATCAGCCCGAGCTCGAACCATCGACCTCCCAGTTGCGAGGCGAATGCTTCATTATCCATTAGGCCACACCAACTGTATGTCTTGCAGTTTTTCATATGCCTGAATTACAGCCGAATATCTCTAATCAGGACGCACTGAGGTCCGGTTTATAGTATTATTATAGTAGTCGATGAATGCACTCAATTGTATCTAGTACTATCACATGTTGCGAGTTCTGTTTTATCACTGAAATACAACCACGACAGACCATGTTCGGGTTACACATCCCTGATCAGGGTTTACATTATTGGTTATGTGATCGATCAAACATCGTCAACCATTGTTGTCTCAGTGACGTGCTTAAGCCACATGGTGATCAGGAAGCACACCGACCACGTATTTACGCGCCTCGCATTCCAACCAAAGGAGAACAGAGAAGCTCACAACCATTCTCAACAGACTAACCATGTACAGACTGCTGTAAAATGGACCTTACTAAGTAATGTTCATTTTTTTTCAACTGTCTGTACATGGTAGTGTATTCTTCTGTTCTCTTCTGTTAGGAATATTGAGGTGTATATGTATCTCCATTCTAATTATGAACCATCTGCTACGTACCGATGTTGTCGGCTTGCATCAGCAGATTATCAGGGTGGATTATAGCCACGCCCTCTGGTAGGTCCTCCAGTGACGGCATCTTGTAGTTATTTGCCGACTGCAGCCTCGTGGTGAATGCTGTCCACATTGGCTGCAGTGTCACCGGTGGCGTAGCCATGGGCGTGGCCATGCCAACAGCATTAACCGGGGTCGGTGTTGTGATCTGTGCCGTAGTATTGTCTGTAAATATAGTAATACAATGTAGTAAACAGCGATAAATTTGCAGTAAAAACTACAAGGAATCGACAAACCTCAATTCAGTTGTATTCCATGTTTGTCTCCGATATGCGTTCATATTTATCAAACGGCAGTACTTTAGCCTGTTATGTTCTGTATAAGACATACTCGCGGTGCCACTATAATATAACAACGCATTGTCTTACAAATCAAACAAATCCCTTTCTCCCAATAAAACATTTATGACATTCGATTACATGCTTATAGTCTCGCTTTTATAACCATTTCTGGGAACTACTTTCCCCAGAAAATGCGCTTACCTTCGGCAAGTTGGGACATTTCTTCTGTGGTCCAAGGTAGCCACATTTTCTCTGGCACCACTGTCTCCGGGTTAGCGAGTTCTTCAGGGCTGCAATATCCATCGTCAGTCAGGACTGACAATTTCCTTTCTGAAATCAATTAAATAATTGACGTTTCAAAAGCAGTAATACAATCATGCCCGTTTTGACATGTTTCACTGTGCTGTACTGTACTGTATTTGTGTGCGTCTGGAGATCTGTTCTGAACCGCTGTTTCTTCTGCATTGCTTTCAACTTGTGTATAATACATGTATTGCTGTTTTTCTTTTCTTTTTCTATCATGTTGAAGGCTTTGCGACTATCGCAGTTAGCGTACCAGGCTAGTATACTTACATGTAATTGACTTACATGTTTTATTTTGTACGTTCCTTGACGTTCTTCGAACACATTGGGTTTTATTGCTTGTTTCCATATATCTGATATGTACCTTGGGCTAGTTGTGCCATTTCCTCGGTGGTCCAGGGCTTCCACATTTCTTCTGGCACCTCCGGACCTACGGATTCTGCTGCACAGACAACTGTGTGGTCATATTCAGCCAGTGATTGTGTATTGTCTGGAAAAAATAGTTACGCTGTATAATTACCACAGACAAAATCAGACACAATTGTGTAAACATCAAACAAGCTCACACAATGAAGCTTTATGGCGACGGTTAATCGGGTATATACATATTGTCATCGCACGACACATTTTATTTATATTCATCACATTGAACATTTCTGAGTAAATTATCACAGTTCCTGTAAATATTTTTTTTATGAAAAATCTACAAAATCACATGGCTCCTTTTGACTTTATTTATACGTATATTGTGTATTATGTACCTTTCGCCAGTTGCCCCATTTCTTCATCCGTCCATGGGACCCACATTTCCTCATGACACTCCTGTTGGGTGGTGACTCCGGCGGTGGGCCTGTGATTGGTTGGGCTGAGGCCAACCTCCAGGCATGCAATACCACGTTGATTGGGCGGCGACCAGTCTGTAGACCACGCCCTATCCGCATACTGGGTGCTGACCACTACTGGGAAAACAGTACATGTTACTGATACAGCTTACCAGACGGTACCAAGTTATTTCGGTGATATGATGCCAAGCTTATTACCATTTATTCATATATCTACCATTTATGAGTTGTACATGTATATGATAAAAACACATGATACTAGTCTCATATGTGTATCAGGTAACGTTTTATACGGTAAATCGAGTATAATATGATGTGTATTGAACACCATTTGATAACGTACAGTTCAGGAATCGATGCCGTCTGCAGCCATTGTGTATGACTGTATGACTACTTACTGTAATAGTGTGATAATAAAGTCGACTTAAACACATTGTACGTCGCCTTAACAGCATATGTGTCACATTCAGGCGACATACTGACTGATGACGACGAGATAAATTGAACATAATAAATACGGAAATACATGTAATACGAAATCTCGTAAATATAATGCCAAATAGTAAGTGGACATCGGTTTTGTTCCATAAATAACTTTTCTGAATGCACCAATGCTATATACATATTGTACTTACATCATGATATATGTGTAAATTATTAAATATGTTCGAAATGTTGGACAACAACGTACCTGTACATGTGTCTCCGCCATGTTCATATTGGCGATTGCAGACTTTGGTTACAGATGTATCTACGGCCGCCTCATTTGGAACGTAATTCGTAGCTGTTTGCGAGGAGATGGCCATCGAACAGTTTGTCGTCTGCTGGTGCGCAGCCTGGTGATATTGGGACGTCGTCCGACATCCGACTGCGGTTCCAGCAACGTCTGTGGTCTGGGCTCCAGTGGCAGTCTTTGCTGGGTGGTCGGTCTGGGTTGTAGCGGAAGCAACTGTTTGCTGTCTGGTCTGACTCGCTGTTGCTGTAGGAGCTGGGTCGGGTGTTGTCTGTACGCTGGCTGTATTAACGGTATTAATGTTAAAAAACACTAAATGGGGCAAAAGAGCCAATGGCCCGATATTCAAAAGCAGTCCGGTATAAAAGAATAGTCTGGATATGTTGAGGTCACATACACAAATCCTGATCCAGTGCTACCAAATTCCACTTCAGTAACATGTTGGATATTTTTAACTGCAAGTTTCAGTCTATTTGTAACATTCAAAAGATAAAACTGAACCTTTTGGTCACGTGATGTAAACACGGTTGCAATGGCCAAATAATGTAAACAATATTTCTTATGAGTAAGTGAACCTATTATTTTACTCCTGCAGATGCAGTGCAGACAGGTTGCAGGTACTATAAAGATATGTCCCACAGCATCCTTACGAATAGTGAAATAGGAGAGAATGGCCTTATTGGATGGTAATCGGTTAAATTATATAGTAAAACTATTTGGTGTGTTCTAACCAATTAAACCACAGTTAGATCACGGTTTGTCCGCGTGTACGGGGAGATAATCCGCGAGCTTTAGAGAGTGGGCTATCGATCGTAAATGTAGATGAACGTTATTTCTGTTAGCTCATCCTCAAAGTCATAGCGAATATAGTAGCTAGGTTAGTTCCATGAATGGGAAAACATCTGGCGAGGCTTAGGAAACGGGATGGGCGAGGCCTGCGTGTATGGTCATATTTAAATACACCCATTAGCATGTTTGAGGCGATATGTTTAATATGTTGTATAACGTCTGCATTACGAGCATGCATTATTTCATTGGCATCGAGTCTGGCACCCGGGAGTAGGCCTAATTATCATTATGATAATTAGGCCTACTCCCGGGCGCCAGACTCGATGCCGATGAATAGCCAAATAGTAACGTGACCAGTTAGCGGCGTCCATAAATTGAGCGTCTGAAAACATGTAAATAATTGGAAATTTGTAATTCCTAAGGTAAGTTTTTATCTGAATTGGATAGTTTTGTTTCGATTGCAATTTACTGTTCCACTAGGAAGCACATGTCGTTAGGTGTTCCGAAACTAATTGATTGAGGCTACTCAGTACCGTACTGTACTACTGTACGTCAGTCAGGTTCAACAGAAGAGTGCTATGTTTATATTATTTTGAAGGTTGGTGGCTATGCTGTGTGTCCACCAAGGTTAGTTTAATGATACGGGGATGCATACCACATACTGATGTTGACACGTTGGCAGTCGTAGATGAAAATGTAAATGCTAGGGAGTGTATAAATATTCTCGATGAGAATTTATGACCATGTTGTAACTCATTAAGGGCGTTAATTCCCAGATGAAAACTATTTTCCAATATGAAAATACTTGTAGGTAACGAGTCAAAATTCTTAGTAAACACAAAGTGCAAATTCAAATCCACTCCATGATGTGATATATATAATTTCCAAACTTAAAAAGATATTTTAACTACTGACTGAACCACATGTTGCTGCCAACAGACGTTTGGGTATTACACACACTAATATAAAAAATATTTAAATGTAAATACTTTTTCATTAAAAACAAAAACATTTATTTGATGAATTTCCATCAAATATCTAACTTGTTTTCTTAGTTACATCATTTCCAAGTTATCTAACCAGGTTTCGGAGTCAATTTCCAACATTGTTAGTTTCTTCAGCTCCTCTTCCACATGTTCACCCATGTTATATTCCCATAGGAAAATCTTCTTCTTTTTTGCAATAAATATTAAATAAAAATATTTGGGGAGGGTGACTTTTTTGTTATTGATGACAAAGTACTAACATTTAAATATGTTTTAAATGTAATGTGTTTAATAGCGAAAAGGTCGTCGGCAGCAAACCGTGGAACAGACAGTAGTTGTTTTTGGTAGAAGCATACACTGAAGAGCTACAGAATACTGTGGATGTTGGATGTCAAAACAACAGCTAGAAATCGCCATTAGACTTGTGTTTACTAATGTCCCATTAAAGTATGTATGAAGAATTTTCCTATCAATTTAAATACAAATTCACAATGTTCTTACATTAAACATATATGATGATGGGTCTAGTTTTCGGGTTCATCAACTAGTGGTTTTCATAAAACATAACATATGAGCTAAAGTGTCAGTTAAATCCAATGATAAACATTTATTTCATTTATGACTGACGGTAGAAAATCGAATCTCGGATTATTTTTCTTCCTGAAAAAACGCAAAGATCAAAAGAAGAGATATGTGTATACGGCCAAATAAAGGATCTGCGGTATGAAAAATACGTTATTGTGATTCTACACAGGCTATATGGTGTAATATTGCCCGTCTGAAGGTATGTTCACCCGAGGCGTGCAATATTACACCATATAGCCTGTGTAGAATCACAATAACTTATAATGTCCACTCCGTAGGCACATACGGTTCTTTATATCAGAGACATCATCTGAGACATTTTCAGACAAAATAAACATTAATTCACCATTACCCCACGTATTAATTGGCATTATTATACGTTTTATATCGGACGTAAATTTCCACACTGATATCAGGGGCGATAACCGTGTTTCATTAAAATACTAACGGACATTACTATTTATTCTCTGTATTTATCTATTTTTTGATGTGCAATGATCATACGTTATAATCTGTCGAAAATATTACTTGTTTAGGTGACGCATTTAATTAGCATAATTAATTAAAAAATATCGTGCCTCATTTGCACATGAAAATAGCCTGATACCACCGCGCGTCACTATGATATCAGTAAAATACATATTATTAAATCATTATATTTGTATATCGAGCACTCGTAATGTTTAGAACTGGTGGAATAGTGACACAACTATACACTTATTTAATTCCCATAAAGAACAATTTGTGTCTACTGTGTGGGCATGTGTACCTTTAATATATTTTATTTAAACTCTAAATGCACGCATATCGAAAATCATGTGCACACGCGTTTTAATGACGTTAAGTCATGACCTCAAACTTCTGTCAAATCATGACGTTATAACTTATATACACTATATGCTAACAGCTGCGTTAGCAGGCAAGCTGCATCTACTGATATAATGCGTTATCGTCATGGTACGTCATATTGGGAACACAGGCGATTCTAGCGTGTCTTGGATGGTCAATTATTGTTTGTATATACATAAAACACCTTTTTAAACAATGTACAAAACAATTCAAAAGTGCCCGGGTGTAAATATAATAATACTTAGAAAGGTACAAAACTCCCATTCGCCACCATTGTAACGAAAACTCACACAATGTAGACAATTGGAACTCGCATATAAAACGCATTCAGCGTGTCGTAACCGGTGAATTTTCGACATAAAGTTTACAGTTGCCAATACATTAACATAAATCTCAAAGATTGTGGGTGTAAACTGTACTAAAAACGCGTCTTACTAACCTAAATCCGCTTTTTAAAATCATACACCTTCGTTTCCTGATTAAAAATGAAGGTTAGCCGCCATCTTTGAAAATATCGAATCACATGACACGCACTGATTTGGTTGGCTAATGGAAATGACGTCAGTCTCCAGTAACCAACCAAACTACTGCGTGCACCTGATTGAAACATTTTCAAAGATGGCGGCTAATAGTCATT
The DNA here is from genome assembly GCA_029237695.1 of Conchocele bisecta. NCBI lineage: Eukaryota > Metazoa > Mollusca > Bivalvia > Lucinida > Thyasiridae > Conchocele > Conchocele bisecta. The sequence continues at coordinate 38,779,468 of CM055276.1, forward strand.
GAGAATGCGGAAGTGAACGTGTATAATTTTAAAAAGCGAATTTAGGTTAGTGGGACGCGTTTTTAGTACAGTTTACACTCGAAATCTTTGAGATTTATGTTAATGTATTAGCAACTGTAAAATCTATGCCGAAAACCCACCTCAAACAGCGGTTTCGACACGCTGTAATGCGTTGTATAGGCGAGTTCCAATTGTCTACATTGTGTGGCTTTTCGTTACAATGGTGGCGAATGGGAGTTTTGTACCTTTCTAAGTATGATTATATTTACACCCGGGCACTTTTGAATTGTTTTGTACATTGTTTAGAAAGGTGTTTTATGTATATACAAACAATAATTGACCATCCAAGACACGCTAGAATCGCCTGTGATTGGGAACAGTGTATGAGGTAGCCATTGGCTATATACGTGGTCCAAATTACAGAGCTGACTGTCTATCACATGTGTTCGAGGATTGTGGTATGTGAAGTCGGTTTGAGGACATTACGTCTAAAATGGCTTTGACTGCATGCCGTGTCATACCAACTTGCAAAAAATATTACGTATCTTCAAAACAAAGCCAGATATTGCTTTCAAATTTTCGCATGATACACAACTAAAATGGGACTGAAAGAAAATGGAAAAATCTCAAATTATGGTATTTTTGCGAAATTTCACTATTAAACGCTTTCTCTATTTAACGACCACCACCCATTTAACCCGCGCATTGTGAACAGTATCATTTTCATCAGTCAATAAGTATGCCGACAAAAGTAGTCACCCAACACGATTGGCGCGTATGAATTGTGATGCGGTTGTACTATACATTAAAGGTACATACCCACTGAGTAGCCACAAACTGTTCTTTATAGGAATTAAATAAGTTTATAATTGTGTCACTATTTCACCAGTTCTAAAGATTACAAGTGGCCGCTATACAGGTATAATCATTTATTAATATTTATTTTACTGATAGTGACGCGCGTTGTTATCATGTTATTTTCGTATGCAAATGAGTCGAGGTGCAACTCAGGGGGGCATTCCACTAAACTTCGTACGACTAAAATGTTCGTAAGTGCAAATTAAATGGGTCACCTGAAAAAATACTATTTTCGACAGATTATAAAGTATAATAATTGCACATAAGAAAATAAATACAGAGTTAATAAAATAAATATTAATGTCCGTTAACATTTTAAGGAAACACGGTTATCGCCCCTGATATCAGTGTGAAATGTGCAGCCGATATAAAACGTATAATAATGCCAATCGATACGTGGCGTAATGGTGAATGAATGTTTATTTTGCCAGAAAATGTCTCAGATGATGTCTCTGATATAAATAACATGTTGTGCCTACTCAGTGGGCATGTACCTTTAATATTGATTAATGTATACCCCTTTCAACTCGATAGTATACTTTTGTTCACAAACTCAATCGAATGAGAGTCCGGGAAATTTTAGGGTGTTAACCCGGGACTCTGAGATTTAGGTTAATTCCACTGTACGATCGATTGCTGTTAATAAAAGTATGAGTGCAGAACTACTCCGTTGTTCGTCTTGGACAGGTTCCAGAAGGTGCAACTCAGGGGGGCGTTCCACTAAACTTCGTACGACTAAAATGTTCTTAAGCGGGGCCCGTTTCACTAAGCTTTCGTATGACTAAAATGTTCGTAAGTGCAAATTTAAAATAGTCTGTAAATTTCAATTGATGTATTTAAATTTATTGCTGCATATGCTCAATAAATGTAAAACAATAATTGATTACAAGAAAACACTGTTAATGTAAAATGTGCAGACAGTATCATAATTTTGCACTTACGAACATTTTAGTCGTACGAAGTTTAGTGAAACGGCCCCCAGGTACTTGTGACAGGTTAAATCCGTATCACCCAGAGACAACAGACCTACCATTTGTGGCGGGAGGTGGCAGAAACAGCAGCCTCCGGACTTTCTCGTCGAAGCCCGCCTCCAGAAGCCTCTGGATGAGCTTTGGGCGTCGGCAGCTGGAGATATAGCGGCCAGGTGGGGTGGGGTCAATCCCCCAGTCAGTCGTGTCTGGAACCGTGAAGTTTGAGCATAGCCGAACTCCTGGGCTGAAGAAAGACCGCCACAGCGATTTTTCGTTGTATATTTCCTGCAATAGACACGGTGACGTATCAATCACGTGAATATGCTCCTGTTCGTTTTACAAATTGACGACCAAACGTTATTAATAGTTATCTGGTAACGAGCTTTAAATTCGCTGAATATACGTTCTGACTGGTAACATAATATTGTATCAATGAAACCAACGACATAATTCCCCATTCTGTAGTATAAAAAATAGTAATATAGTTTAATAATTCTGCATAGTTTTAAATATCAAATATAAACAGTCGTTAGTTCTATGAAATAATGCATTTCAGTAAAAGTAAATAATTACTCCCTACAAGTATACTTAGATAATGGAGAAACGTGCATACATCTATTGAATGTTAAACTTCAAAGATAATTGACATTGACCTTGGGCAGAAGGGCAGCATGTGTGGGACATTGAATGAAAATATGAATGATGAGAAACATGCACATGAAGTCTCAAGCCAATCGCTCGTACACAAAAGAAGTAATAAAAGAATGGAAAAAATGCGCACGCATCTACTGAATGTAGAATTTCAAAAGTTATTTACCTTGGGGGTGGGGGAGCATGGGTCTGGCGGGGAATGAATATATGAATGGTGGGAAGCATGTACATGCTGTTTCAAGTCAATCGCTCGTACATGTACAGTAAAGAAGTTCCTAGGATAGAATGGAGAAACGTGCACACATCTACTGAATGTTACATTTTAAAGTTAATTGACATTGACCTTGTGCAAAAGGAGAGCATGGGTGGGGCGGGGAATTAAAACATGAATGATGAGAAACATGCACATGAAGTTTCAAGCTAATCACTCGTACACTAAAGAAGTTATAGGAGAAGTGAGACGCGCACGAATCTACTGACTGTGAAAATGTTAATTGTATCCCCCGGACACGGACTTCTTGTCCGGAGCATAACTCGCACACCCTTTGGAATATTTTCATGAAACTTCACACATGCATAGACCACGACCCGAAGGTGTGTCGCGCACAAGAATGACAACTCTTGCATAGCTATTTTTTCAGTTATCTCCCTTTTTTGTTTCGCGCACTGATTTCGTGTCCGGAGCATAACTCGACCACCCTTTGGAATATTTTCATGAAACTTCACACATGCATAGACCACGACCCGAACGTGTGTCGCGCACAGGAATGACAACTCTTGCATAGCTATTTTTTGAGTTATCTCCCTTTTTTGTTTCGCGCACTGATTTCGTGTCCGGAGCATAACTCCGACACCCTTTGGAATAATATTTTCATGAAACTTCACACATGCATAGACCACTGACCCCGAAGTGTGTCGCGCACCAACTATGGAATTACAACTCTTGCATAGCTATTTTTTTAGTTATCTCCCTTTTTTTGTTTCGCGCACTGATTGACCATAACTCGACCACCCTTTCGAATATCTTTATGAAACTTCACACATTCAATTAGACCACGACCCGGAGGTGTGTCGTGCACAAGAATGACAACTCTTGCATAGCTAATTTTTTAGTTATCTCCCTTTTTTGTTTTGCGCACTCTACAAACTGGACAATAATGCATGAAGACCCGTTTTCTCGTGTGCTCTGTACACCTTACCTGTAGAGAGAACAATAGCCTTCTCCGGTTGAACAATAGAGACTGTGAGAACCATTCACCTGTGCATGTGCTAGCATAAATTACTACATTGGATATTACATTTCCGTAAGCTGTGTTGAAAATAGTGTGGCATTGTGTGGACCTGTGCAGATATATGTAGATAAATGTAAGACTATTAAAAAGAAAATTCTGGGCTCCAGTAGCAAGCATTATTATTTTTAATTTTTAAAAAAAAAAAATCCATTTTTTTTTTTTCATTTTTTTTTTCAAATTCTTTTTAAATTTTTGTCTAGTAGCATAAGGTCGTAAGTGCTATATACAGACTCATGTATAACGCTCAGGTAAAAGAAAATTTTGACTTGGAATTTGGCCTCATTTATTATCAAAGCGATATGTGGGACATCCGTGTTCTATGAACATATTTTCTAGTTTATTAAGCTTCACACATGCATAGAAGACGACCCAAAGGTGTGTCGCACGTAAGAATGACAACTCTTGCGTCGTTAATTTCTTAGTTATCTCCCTTTGTTGTTTCGTGCACTGATTTCGTGTCCGGAGCATAACTCGAACACCCTTTGGAATATGTTCATGAAACTTCACACATGCATAGACCACGACCCTAAAGGTGTGTCACGCAAGAATGACAACTCTTGCATCACTAATTTTTTAGTTATCTCCCTTTGTTTTTCCGTCACTGATTTTGTCTCCGGAGCATAACTCGAACACCCTTTTTTCAAACTACTTGTGTATCTGGGGAGGGGGATACACATGCGCTTGTCGACAAGCGTCCATTTCTAGTTGACATTGACTTTGGGCACAAGGGGAGCATGTGTCGGGTGGTGAATGAAAATATGAATGATATATATAATCCCTATATCATATGTCATTTTTGCTACGCGATGGGATACGCGCACGGTTTGGCTTGACTGTCATCGCGTTATATTCCGTGCAAACGGGTGACGGAAGCCGGTGAAGGCCGTCATATGTGGCTGTGACTGAAGAAAATGGGCTTATGGGAAGTAGCTCCTGATAAAAGAGCACATTCCTGCAGCCTAATAATGCTCTATATTGCTTGTTAGAAGCATTACGGGAGTTTCATTGATCGAATGGAGAACACTGCAGATCCTGATCAGACTGTACGGATGCACAGGCTGGATATACACTGGTCGTATAACCCCCAAGCCCCAATTCTCCATTCAGCCACATATGAAATAGTATATCAGTGATTCTATAGTGTATGTACATCTTGGTGCCGTTTTTCTAGTTTCGAAGTAGAACCAATAATCCATTAAACTGTGTTTATTCCATTGGATGACAGTCCATGTTACATTTATAATGGTATAGCCAATTGTTCTCGTCATTTTATATATTATATTTCCACTTCAGGGGACCAGGGGTTTCAGAAATGTCATTTCCGTTACGTACATTTAAATGACCTAAACATAGCTTTACATTTACAGTTTTTTCTTTTCAACGGCATTATACACCAAATGGCCGCGGCCTGCATGTCGAGCCAGTCGAGGCATTTGATGGTCTCAGAGTATACTTATTTGAAGTTTGAATTAAGGTATGTAAAAGCTTTAACGCAAATTTGAAAGTAACTTGACCTTGATCTTGGACATGTGGGTCGCATGGGTGGGCTATAGAATGAAACTATGGATGATAATAAAGAATTATTTGAAGTTTGAAGCAAATCTGAGTAAGTGTTGTGGAGATATAAGGAATGTAAAAACCTTAACACAAATTTCAGTCATTTGACCTTGGGGCACAGGCACCGCATGAGTAATACACGGAATGAATATATGGATGATGGCTAATAAGCATTTGAAGTTTCAAGTCAATGTGACTTAAATATAAGGTATTTAAAAACTTTAACGCATATTTCGGAAAGACGGACTGACGGACGCACGGACAACCGGACGTCATTGTCATCACTATGTCTCGCTTTCCACAAGCGGGCTCGACAATAAAACTGAATGGGCATTCATATACATTCTCAAGACAAATTAATTAACAAGAATATGCAGATCTTACCTTGGGCATTCCAGGAAATTAAGCTGGTAATATTTCTACGTGTCTCTCATAATTATCGTGCTTTCTTGCAAGAGCGAAACGCAATGCGTCTTTCCTGAAGCAAACGCCGAGAGGAAATGTCGACGTTACCACGTTGCTATAGTATTGACCTTTTGGTGACGTAACGTCGAGTGACGTTAAAGGTCAGACGGCTGCAAAAGAACATCTTCAATCTGTGGTTAATACGTGTATGCTCCATTAACCCCTCGAATGCTGGGCATGAAAATTGTCGCCGGCTGTTGCTTTATATTTTGCCTTTTTTCTCAATAAAAATATGGTTTGACATCACGGTAGAATCATTTCCGTTGAGAATGCTTTTAATCTTGCTGTCAAAGCATGCTTTTGATGAGAGAAAAAATAATAAAATAGATATAAACAGCAGTGTAAGGGTTATGCCCGATTTTGGCTCACCGTGTCTTCTAATGCGTGTGTTTGTCCTTTACCCAGGTCGATCATCATTGGCTGGCTGTTTGTTTGTTTCTTTGTGTATTGGTGTTTAACTGCCTATCAACAACTAAGGTCATTTAAGGCCGGGCCAACGGGTTCGATCCCGTAACCTGCTGCGTTGGGGGAAAAAAATAAAATCAGAACGGAATATTTACATGGAAAACAATATATATTTAGCCCTGAAATTAGAATAACCGGACCACACCAAAGCTACTTGGCCCCTTCCCCTAAAAGTAATGGGATTACAAATACTCACATTACTCATATAAGGGGTATAACCAGATTCAACTCTCACATACAAGAAAGCCAAAGACGTACATGAGGGCCAAACCTGTAGCCTATTTCACCAACATTGCAAAGTATACTTATCTAGCAAAGTATACTTTGAGGGAGAAATTTTCAATTTAAGGATAAATTTATTAATTTTTATTATACTGAATTTATTACATTATCACAGCCATTTTGGCTGTGATAATGTAATAAATTCAGTATAATAAGTATGCATACTTTTAATCATCAAATATATGCAGTGGTTAGTACTATATGAAATAATGCATTTTGGGAAAAATAAATTATTACTATCTCAAAGTATACTTTGCTAGATAAGTATACTTTGCAATTTTGATGAAATCGGCTACAGGTCTTCGGTTGGGATTCCGGTAAGGCTGAAGCCGGATAGTTAAATTACCCATCACATACATACTCCCACACATGTATATGTCATGTATATGTGACTGTGACTGGAGAAACGTGCTTGTGGGCTTTGCGACAAGTATAGATCCATAGGCGCATGCTGATTAGGACTACACTTCATATCATGCTTCGAACAAGCACTATCAAGGTGTATGATCACGTGGTACTAACAACAACAACAACAAGTACCGATTCAAAGTATGTATTCTTTTACAGTGTCCTTATTACGTAACGGATTTTGATGAAATATGGCGCATCAAACGCGTCTTGTTAAGCTGCATTTGGTGGTCTCTGTATTTTCGCCCACACTTCTGTCGTTTTTGCGAAGAATCGATTTCCGTTCTCCGAAACGGAAATCGATTCTTCGCAAAAACGACATAAGTCTGTTCCAAACTCCATAGACCACCAAATGCAGCTCATGAAGACGCGTTTGCTGCGCCATATTTCATCAAAATCTGTTGCATATTAAAGAAAATATCAAATAATACTTACTTTGGAGTGGGCGACGTTGTTGTTGTTGTTGTAACCACATGATCATGCACCTTGACTATAGATCGTCATCAGGCTACAGGAGTGTGTTATCTGATTAGTGATTAGGAGTTACATTGGTCGCACATCCAATAAGCCCCACTTCTCCAGTCACAGTCGCATATTATTATTATTATTATCATGCTTCGATAACGAAATTTGCAATAAAAATCTTTACAAGTATGTTTGTTTCTTTATTGGTGTTTAACGGCCTATCAAGAGCTAAGGTCATTTAAGGCCGGGCCAACAGGTTGGACTATCCCATATTTAACTTATCCATAATGAGAGAAATTTCCCAAAATCAGAACAGAATATTTACAAAAAAATAATACATATTATATATTCAGTCCTGAAATTAGAATATCCTAACCTGGTGCCAGGTCCATTCCACAATAGCATCACTTAGCTCCAACCCCAAAAGTAATATGATCAGCACAAATTGTATTACTTTGCAAGGGGTATAGCAGGATTTCGCAGGTAAATCCCAAAATCAGAACTGAATATTTAGTCCTCACCTCACCAGTCACTTCCCAAAAGTAATAGGATTACTGTCGGTTCCACATTTTGCTACTGACAAACTTTTGGCTATTACACACATCAAATCTAAAAAATATTTAAATGTAAGTACTTTTTCATCAATAATAAAAAGTTCACCCTCCTCAAATGTTTTTATTTGATGAAATTCCATCAAATAATGATTTTATTGCGAAAAAACGATTTTCCTATTGGAATTTAACATGGTGCTAAAGTGCACCGATTTTCAAAATCTAACTTGTTTTCTTAGTTACATTATTTCCAATCTATCTCGCCAGGTTTCTGATTCTATTTCAAAAAAAATTGTTTTTTTTTACCATCCTCGTCTGGAGCACCTTTTTGCCCCATGTAAAAATTCCCATACCAAAATCCTTTTTTCGCAATAAAATCAATATTTGTTGGAATTGCATCAAATAAAAAAATTGGGGAAGGTGAGTTTTTTTTATTATTGATGAAAAAGTACTTACATTTAAATATGTTTTAGATTTAGTGCGTTTAACAGCCAAAAGTTCGCCGGCAGCAAAACGTGGAACAGACAGTAGTACTAATCGTCTTACATTTATACTGGATATAACCGCATTCAACTATCACGTAGCAAAAAGCCAAATGTGTACCCAGGACCAAACCAGGGATATCGGGATTCCGGTAAGGATGACCCAATCATTTTTTTTTGTTATCATTTTACTTGGCAACCATGAAACTATGTTAATGTGGATTTTTATCAAAAACACAGACATGGCAAGATATGTAATATATATGTTTATATTATGATATCTGTTTAACCAATACCGTTCAAACACAAGAGTTAATATGTAAAATTAACAGTGAGTAATATGGTAATACTACAAACAGGGTTAGTTTTGGTGATGATGTTTACCGGTATATCATTGACCCTTTCAGAACTCTATAGCCGTGTTTGCAAACAGTGTCGATCCAGATGAGCCGGCTCATGACGAGCCATCTCATCAGGATCTGCACTTTTTGCAAGTAATTTTCATATTTTTTAAGAAATAAAAAACCACCTTTCATAAATGGACTAGTCTGAAAATACTTTTGTGACGATTGGATTGGTGGGCAAATTAACATCAGAAAATGCATTCCAGCTACTTGGGGGTGAAATGGTTAATAATTGTTTTGTAATTCCAACTCGAAATGATTTACAAATCCAATCAAAGAATTCATCCGTGAATAAAATAGAACGGTGGAAATTTTGCAAAGATTCGAAATTCTAAATGCAAAAAAAAACACACATAATATTGCAAAGAATTTAACCTGCTGCATTGGGGGAAAAATCCCAAAATCACAACGGAATATTTACATCGAGAACAAATATATTCAGCCCTGAAATTAGAATAACCTGAACCTGGTGCCAGGTCCATACCACACCAAGTCACTTCCCTAAAATAGGATAAGGAATATCGTAATACTCACATAAGGCGTATAACCAGATTCAACTGTCACATACAAAATGCCAAAGACGTATGTGAGGGCCAAACCAGGTCTCCAGTCGGGATTCCGGTAAGGATGAACACCGGTCGTTAAATTATCCATTGCGTGCTCCCACCTGCCACACACTATGGAACCAGTATGCATTATAAATTGTGTTCATAGAACACGGATGCCCTACTCACAGCTTGATTAGTAAACGAGGCACAATTGCAAAATTTCAAAAATACAAGCTCAAACAAAAACTTTACCCAAGGGAAATGACTATGTAAATATTCCAATTGCAGGTCAAGGTTACGCAAATATCATTTAACCCTTACACTGCCGAATTAAATGTTTTCGTCTGCTGTTTATTTTTTATTTTCGATTTTTCTCATCAAAAACATGGTTTGACAGCATTTTAGAATCATTTCCAGTGGAAATGATTCTAAAGTGCTGTCAAACCATGTCTTTATTGAGAAAGAAGGCAAAATATAAAGCATCAGCAGACGACAATTTTCGTGCTCAGCAGTCTAAGGGTTAATGCACAGTGGGTTGTGGTGCACATCACTGGCTCATGATACTGTGCAAGTGTCGTGATTTTAGGTCTAATACAAGATATACATTGAAGATATAGGCTCAAACAAAGCAAAAAACTGTAACCTTGTATGGACAAACAGACAAAGGTAACACTAAATGCACCCTCCATTATCGAGGTGGGGCATAAAATTAGGACTCATTTTCAAAATTTCAAAATAGAATTAGTTTGGAATTAAAAAATAAAGAATATTTTTTTTGACAAATTATCAGGGATATATATAAAACTTTCGATATAAACTTTTAAAAGTCCAACCATACTGGTTGTAGGCCGGAAATAGAATTGGTTTGGAACAATACTTTTTAACAAGCGACTAGTATCAGGGACATAAACATTGAACCCTCACTACGCGGGAGACAGAAATTGTCGTCTGCTGTTTTTCATTTTTGCCTTAATTCTTAGCGGTTTTGACAGCAGATACTGGAGACGAATGATTCTCATGCGCTGTCAAAATAGGTTTTTGTCAAGAAATATTGAAAATAAAATATTTCCAGGAGACAACAAAGTTTAATTCAGCGTAGTCAGGGTTAAATGTCGAACAATACTGGCTAAAGGACTTCCGGTCTTCATCCAGTATTGTTGGACGTTTCAAAGAGTATACCACGGCAAATTCTCAAATAACAAAAAGGTGTTATTCCTATAACGATTCATAACAGTACTGTTGCCTCTGAGCAACAAACAATATTTGTGACAAGTAATGTGATTTTGCACCTAAGAGGATGTACAATTTTTCATGGAAAATATTTACAGAAACCGTGATTTTTTTTGTAAATGACGTTGGACGTCGACGAAATTGTCTTAGCAAATGCCGTATTCTATTCCGCATTTGCTTTGAACATTTAGTCAAGTGTCGACTTTATTTACGGAAAATATTGTAAATTTTGTAAATATTTTTAAAAAGATATCGCCCATCTTCTCAGGTACAAAATAGCTTGTCACACATGATGATTATCCATGACCAGCATGGAGATACAATATACAAAGCTTTGCTCAGTCTCGGTCAATCAAAGTGTCTGGTTTTTGATTGGTCGAGGCTGGGCAGAGCTTACCAAGACAGTTCTCATGGTGATCAACATATAATGTCAAGTAGACATGTGGCAGTGACTGGAGAAATGGGAGAGGCTGAGCCGTGCTCGGTCTTGGCCAATCAAATGGTCTGATTGTTTACCAATCAAACTTTCTGACTCTGAGCATGAGAGTCGAGCACTTATGCAGACTATTTTATAATCGTAGGCCCTTAACCCTTCCTACGCTGTTGAAGGAAATTGCCGTCTGCTGTTTTTCATTGTTGCTTTAATTCTTAACAAAAAACTTGTTTTTACAGCACATGAGAATCGTCTCCACTGGAGACGATTCTCATGTGCTGTCAAAACCAGGTTTTTGTCGAGAAATATTGAAAATAAAACATTTCCAGCAAACGCCAACATTTAATTCAGCGTAGTAAGGGTTAAATCAGACACTATTATTATTATTTGAAATCAGAGGGTAAATATAAAGAATTTACTTTAGATACAAAGCTTATTTAGATCTCAGCCATTTTCCGGTACCCAGCTGTGAATTGACAAAATACAAGCGGATGTTTCACTGGTTGGATGACGTTATGTGACGCCCTGAATGACGCCGATGTAATGACAAAACATAACGATGAAAACCACATTACATGCATCTTGTCACATGAAATGCTACCTGATAAATAGTAAATATAATACCAGGTCTGTGATTTTTATTTAATGTTTATCAGGCACGATGAGCCTCAGAATTCCAATGTGCTTCCGACAGGCACCTGGTAATCTTGGCTGCAAAAGACACTAGCCTGGTATAATCTATGTATTAGGTCCGGCTCAGTAGCCTATTTTAACCAACATTACAAAGTATACTTTTCTAGCAAAGTATACTTTGAGGGAGAAATTTTCAATTTTAGGATAAATTTATTAAATTTTATTATACTGAATTTATTACATTATCACAGCCATTTTGGCTGTGATATTGTAATAAATTCAGCATAATAATTCTGCATACTTTTAATCATCAAAAATATACAGTCGTTAGTTGTACCGGTATATGACATAATGCATTTCGGGAAAAATAAATGATTACTCCCTCAAAGTATACTTTGCTTGATAAATATACTTTGCAATGTCGGTGAAATAGACTACAGAAGTCTTGGAATTTCTACACAATTCCTATCCTCACCCGAGCCGGGCAAACGGGTTTGATCCCGTTTTAATCAGAACGGAATATTTACATCGAAAACAAATATATTCAGCCCTGAGATTAGAATAACCTGACCTGGTGCCAGGTCCATACCACACCTAAGTCACTTGGCCCCTTCCCCTAAAATAGGATTACGAATAATCGTAATACTCACATAAGGGTATAACCAGATTCAACTGTTACAAACAAAGTGCCAAAGACGTATGGTGAGGTCTCCAGTCGGAATTCCGATAAGGATGAACCCCGATCGTTAAATTACCTTCCACCTGCCACCCACTGATATCAAATAACAGTAGCATTATACTCTTATTTATACAAAGAAAATCCCTCACTGGCAGCCTCAGTCACAACATAAGTACAGTGGAACCTCTCTAAACCGTACACCCCGTCAGGTCCCCAAGGTGTCTGGTTTAGAGAGGTTCCACTGTAAATAAGCACTCGATGGGAGGTCCCCAGGGTGTCTGGTTTAGAGAGGTTCCACTGTAATTAAGCACTCGATGGGAGGTCCCCAGGGTGTCCGGTTTAGAGAGGTTCCACTGTAATTAAGCATTCGATGGGAGGTCCCCAGGGTGTCCGGTTTAGAGAGGTTCCACTGTAATTAAGCACTCGATGGGAGGTCCCCAGGGTGTTCGGTTTAGAGAGGTTCCATTGTAATTAAGCACACGATGGCCAATTTTTGTGATTTTCTGCTATGAACTGACAGGACAATGATATAAATTACAATGAAACCCATGTAAATTGGACACAATGGGGTCCCCAGGGTGTTCGGTTTGGAGGGGTTCCACTGTATTATAACATTGACATTGGGCATTAGAGCATACGGTGTATGTATTGTACGATGATGCCAAGACACATTTGTGACTAATATGTGGCTGTGACTGGAGAAATGAGGCTTATGGGATTAATGAGCAGTGTAGCTCCTGTCCTGAACAAATAACACACTCCTTGTGTGTTGGAAACACAACAGGTATTTCATTGATGAAATGGTGAACAGAGCAGATCCTGATCAGACTGTGCAGATGCACCCTCTGATCTGAATCTACAAGCTCGCAAAACCCATAAAGCCCATTTTTCTCCAGTCACAGCCACATATAACTAGAATCTGTAAAGGGATTGAGTAGCTATTGAAAATAACAAAATCTTGAACGCATTTGTTAAACACAAAGATGAATGTTGTACCAACTCAGTGACCTTTACATCAGTAGCCGATTTCACCAACATTGCAAAGTATACTTATCTAGCAAAGTAGACTTTGAGGGAGAAATTTTCAATTTAAGGATAAATTCAGTATAATAATTATGCATACGTTTTTTAATCATCAAACATATGCAGTCATTAGTTCTATATGAAATAATGTATTTCGGGAAAAATAAATGATTACTCCCTCAAAGTATACTTTGCTAGATAAGTATACGTTGCAGTGTTGGTGAAATAGGCTACAGGTCATAAAGTGACTTGGTGGTCAAAACCGGTAAATTTACAAGGTTTATAGCGAAATAGCAGCCAACTGGCAATTTTTCTCGGACCGATTTTTAAGTTTGTTTGTTTGTTTATTGGTGTTTAACGGCCTATCAACAGCTAAGGTCATGTAAGGCCGGGCAAACAGGTTCGATCCCGTTTTAACCTGCTGCATTGGGGGGAAAATCCCAAAATCAGAACGGAATATTTACATCGAGATACAACATATTCAGCCCTGAAATTAGAATAACCTGACCTGGTGCCAGGTCCATACCGCACCAAAGTCACTTGGCCCCTTCCCCTATTTAAAAGTAATACCGGTAGGATTACTCTTATAAGGGGTATAACCAGATTCAACTGTCACATACAAAATGCCAAAGACTAGTTTTTACAGGTGTTGGGATATAGAGGGTATTCACAACAAAAAATATCATGTCTAGAAGCAGTGTTGCCAAATATGATCAAACTAGAGCAAGTGAGCAGGGGTTTGTGGATATCCCCGGCCACCGCCTGGTCCTACAAGGTTATTTGGCCTTGACCTTGGGCATGCAGGATGCAGGTCATATAGGTCGAGCAGATTGCACAAAATGGTGCATGATGATGTAAGGAAGACATGAACCAAATATGAAAGCATTCCATGAAGGGAAACATAAATTACAAGAAAATGTTAAGTTACAAACGGACATGCGGATGGACAGACGAACGAATATATGGACAGACAGGACAGATGGACGACCGGACGGAAAGGCAACAAGAGTGCTGAAGGTCACAATATACGCCCATCGAGGCAAGGCCAGTCAACAAGAGGAGATAACTCACTGAAAACTATTTCATCTTACCATTATAAACATGTATACCAAATTTGGTTACGAACCGTCAAGTAGAACTTGAATTATTGCATGGACACGGGTACAGAATGCGAAAATTAAAAATGGCCGCCAAGGGAAGAAAAGTAATTGAAAAGTTTTGAAAATCAGTAGACTTCTTTGTCTTGCCGTGATAAACATGTATACCTAATTTGATTACAAACTATCAAGTAGAACTCTCGAGTTATTGCGTGGAAAAGGATACAGAGTGCAAAAAGGGGAGATAGGTCATCTTGCCGTGATAAACATGTATACCGCAATCGGAAAATTTTGAAAATCAATCGGCTACTTCGCCTTGCCGTGATAAACATGTATACCGCATTTGGCAACGATCCATCAAGTAGAACTTATTGCGTGGACAAGAATACAGTGTGCGAAAATTATAAATGGCCGCCAAGGGGAGATAAGTTATTGGACGAAATTTTTGAAAATCAATAGGCTTCTTTGTCTTGCTGTGATAAACATGTATACCAAATTTGGCTATGATACATCAAGTAGAATTCTAGTTATTTTGCTGGACATGCTGTGCCTGCCCGCTGAACTCGCGCTGTCCACCGTCCGCCCGCCTGTGCGCCTGCCCGCTGTACAAGGACAATACATAATACGTCCCATTTTTTCAAACGGGCGTATAAAAACAAGACCATAGGTTGACTGCGTAGTGACAGCATATATATAGAGAAATACATTAAATAATCAGATTCTTACAACATATCGATGGTCTAGTAACATAAGGTCGTAACTGCTATGCTAAAGCATAGCACTTATGACCTTATGTTACTAGACCATCGATATATTCTTAGAAGGCAATGAGTTAACCAATTACGGACTGTATACTATTAATTTGTAGTAAGTAGTTTGTTTCTTTGTTTGTTTCTTTGTTCGGTGGGGTTTAACGGCCTATCAACAGCTAAGGTCATTTAAGGCCGGGTCAATGGGTTTAGTATTAAATCCCATATATTACCTGTACATGTACATGTACATGTGTATGTAGTATGAAAGTTTCTTTAAATAAAAATAATCATAGTTGCCTCATTTATTTTCGAATGTACATTGTATATGTTATCACCACTCATTTGAACTAACTCGAACCACTTATATTAACCGTCTCGCTCTCGCCGAGATGGTTCAAATGAGTAACCATGACCAGTAACAGAATATACTTTCATGGAAAAATAAATGAAATAAATAAATGAAATAATATTTTTCAATAAAAATATGTTGTATCTACAGATTGCAATAAGTTAATGGCATAAGCAATGATGAACAGTTATATGCATACCTATTTACAATGTTTATGTTGTTCATATATATACAAAATGAGAGTAACAACTTTGATCGACAGTGCCATAGCAAAAACAAATTTGGCTGTTCCCATCATAGCAATGAGGAGCAATCCAATCTCAACCAAAGGTCAAAGAAATCTATGTAAATCTTCTGAGGAGCTACAATCATGTCTGCTCCATCCCTTCTCTCAGTGCATCCGGGTAAAGTTTGGCTGTTCCCAACACAAATACAAGAATTCCACCACGGAAGCGGTGTCGTGTTATATATGCTCACATGTATCAAGTGTCCAAGTATTAAAGCAATCCGTCATGTCATGTAATATTAAAGTTATCATGATGAGAAGAAACTTGTACAAACTTTTTGACATTGTTGACATCGATGGGAAAAAGCGGCGACTAGTCACGCCTTCTGCTAGAGCAGGCGGGACAAAAACTTAACAACAAAGAGCAATCCAAGGTCAACCGAATGTCAACCTTTATGAAAATCTTTCGAGGAGCTGCAATTTCCTACGATTAATCGCCAGTCTTATCTCACTTTCTGCGCATCGGGGTGAAGTTGGCTGTTCCAGAGAAATAAAACTTCAAGGTCTGACCTTGTATTGCACCTCATTGTTAAGTTTTGTTTGTAATGGGAACAGCCAAAGGTTGACCTCTATGAAAATTGTATGTAAAACTTCAATTTCCCAGGGAATAATCCCCAGAGTCTTCCGTCTGTTCAATTAATTCTCTGTGCATCGTAGTAAAATTTGGCTGTTCGCACTAAAACTAAAACTTAAGTTTTATTTGTAGTGGGAACAACCAAATTTTACAATGAGAGCAATCCAATGTCACCAGATTCTTCCATCTGTTCAACACCTTCTCTTTGTGTCAAATTTGGCTGTTCCCACTGCAAATAAAACTTAAGTTTTATTTGTAGTGGGAACAGCCAAATTTTACAATGAGAGCAATCCAATGTCAACCAGAGATCGAGCGTTGCGAAACTATTCTGAGGAGCTATATTTACCACAAATAATCACCAGAGACTTCTGTCTATCCCTTCTCAGTGCATCGAGGTAAAGGTTGGCTGTTTCTGCCAAAGATGTAACTTAGCAATGAAGGGCAATCCAAGATCATCGACGTCCATAAAATTGGTCTGTAAAACTTCAAGTTCCCGGGGAATAATCACCAGAGTCCTCCGTCTGTTCAATCCCTTCTCTGTGCCTTGGGGTAAAGTCTGGCTGTTCCCGCCAAAGATGTAACTTAGCAACGAGGGGCAATCCAAGGTCAACGTCTATAAATAACTTATCCTTGGGTTCCTTGGGATGACCTTTGATATTGTACTGCACCAACAGTCTCACTATGAGGTTGCTCTGAAATAAAAAGATTGATTGATTGATGGACTGGTTAATGTTTCTTTTAATATCTTCCTAACAAAAATACAGATATTGATGATAAACAGCGTACCACAGACAATGACTTACATGTTTTATGGTTGCTATCAGTTGATGAAAACAAACTTTACTCATTTAATAGCTGCAATGTTTCATAAAAATGTCATTCCTTTATTAAGATAATGAAGAAAGCTACTGTAAACATATCTAAAAATATATAAAAACATGTCACGCCTTTCGGAAACCATGTGATCCCACACCCTGATATACAACCAAGTAAATACATAGAAACCATCTGCATCTGTGACTGGGAAATTGCACACGGACATCAATTAACCCTTTCAACCCTAAGTAACTGGAGTGGACTGTGATATATTATTTTAAGGACCAATCCAATCATCACAAAATGATTTTAAGGCTAGTCCATTTATGAAAAGGGGGTGTTTTTGTTCTCAAAAACATGAAAATTACTTGCAAAAAGTGCATATCCTGATGTCAGAGACAGCTTTTGATGAGCCGTCTCATCTGGACCTACACTGTTTGCCAATAGGGGCCCGTTTCACTAAACATCGTACGACTAAAATGTTCGTAAGTGCAACTTTAGGATCGTCTGGAAATTTCAATTGATGGATTTACATTTATTGAGCATAGCAATAAATGTAAATCCAATAATTGTTTACAAGAAAACAGTGTTAATGTGAAATTTACAGACTATGATAAGTTTGCACTTACGAACATTTTAGTGGTACGAAGTTTAGTGAAACGGTCCCCAGGTCTGTAGTGTTGAAAGAGTTAAGGAATACAACCATGGGTTGTTGTGTTTAACGAAACTTTAACGAATCAACAACGTCGTGCAACATCACGTGGGGCTAATGTAATGTACTGGGATATAAACGCAACACGTTAAATGGCATTTCCATTATGAATTTACGGAAGATGTAAATATTGGGAGGATAACTCCAAATGCTCGCAATTCAGTTTGTTTATTTGTTTAATGGTGTTTAATGGCCTATCAAAAGCTAAGGTCATTTAAAGCCGGGCCAACGCAACGGACTCGATCCCGCAGTCAACCTGCTGCATTGGGGGGAAAAATCACAAAATCAGAACGGAATATTTACATCGAAATAAATACATATTCAGCCCTTAAATTAGAAAAACCTGACCTGTTGCCAGGTCCATACTAAACAAGTCACTTGGCCACTTCCCCTAAAAGTAATAGGATTACGAATACTAATATTACTTATATAAGGGGTATAACCAGATTCAACTCTCACATACAAGAAAGCCAAAGACGTACATGAGGGCCATCTCCGGTCAGGGTTCCAGTAAGGATGAACCCCGATCATTAAATTACCCATCGCATGCTCCCACCTGCCACCCACTCGGAATTCATAGTTGCCACGTGACATGGCTTTGTCAGGCCCGTACGCAGAGGGTACGCACCCCACTTAACCCGTTCAACACCACAGGCCTGTATAGTGGTATTGGCAAAAAGTGTAGATCCAGATGAGCCGGCTCGTGACAAGCCGTCTCATCAGGATCTGCACTTTTTGAAGGCATTTTTCATAATTTTGAGAACAAAAACACCTCATGTTCATAAATGGACTGGTCTGAAAATGGGTTGCAAAATTAACATATCAAAATCCAGTCCAGTTATTTAGGGGTGAAATAGTTAATCTACTGAAGTCTGTCCGTGAATGTGCAAAAAAAAACAATGTTTAGCCCTTCACGCCGTCGATAACGCACCGCCCTAAATTAATTCCTGCGTATGGGCCTGTTTGTGTCGTACTTTATCAGGCAACTCTCTATGGCATCGAGGCCACTTAGCTGAGAGTAGTCAACCAATTCCTTGATATTAAATTGGAATAATGGGTTTGTGGTTTATTAACCTGTTAATTTTGCAACCAATCCAATCGTCTTAAAATAATATTTAGACTAGTCTATTTATGAAAATGGGGTGTTTTTGTTCTCAAAAATATGAAAATATGTAAATATTGTTCATGAAATATCGCACATGTTCTTGGGACACACCATGTGATTTTGTACCCAAGAACATGTGCGATAATTCATGAAAAATATTTACAAAAGTTATGATTATCTGTAAATGACGTAGACATTAAATTTTCTTAGCAAATGCAGAATTGAATTGCTGTGCCTGGTTGCTCAAAGCTTCTGTTAGCTTAACAGACTGTTAAATCTTTAGCATAGCTAAGGATTTAACAGTCTGTTAAGCTAACAGAGGTTTTGAGCAACCAGGCCCAGGTTATTACAGCAGTGAAGGGATGAGTACCTGTAGTTTCTGGATGTCCTGTAAAGTGACCTTCGTCTTGCAGGGATCAATGACCAGCTGCATTGGTCTGTTCATCAAGGACACACTCTGAAATGGATTGGTTGGTTGGTTGGTTGGTTGGTTGGTTGGTTGGTTGGTTGGTTGGTTGGTTGGTTGGTTGGTTGGTTGGTTGGTTGGTTGGTTGGTTGGTTGGTTGAATGGGGTATTGCTTTCGCTCAACAACAAGGTCATATGAACGACATTGTTTATCATTGACACTCTAACATTAATTGATTGGTTGATTGGTTGATTGGCTGGTTGATTGGTTGGTTGATTGATTGATTGATGGGTGGTTGGTGGGTGGGATTTTGGTGAGTATTGGTTGGTTCGTCGATGGCTTGTTGGTTGGTTACAACCTTTCAACAACAAGGTAACATGAGAGTATTGTTCATCATTGACGTTGATATTCAGCTACCTGACATTGTTTGAGTAAATGGTTGATTTACTTGGTTGGTTGAATGATGTAGAGTAAATATTGGTCGACTGATTGGATGGAGAAATACTGATTTATTGATTGGTTGACTGATTGGATGGGGAAGTACTGATTTATTGATTGGTTGACTGATTGGATGGGGAAATACTGATTTACTGATTGGTTGACTGATTGGATGGGGAAATACTGATTTACTGATTGGTCGACTAATTGGATAGGGAAGTACTGATTTATTGATTTGTCGACTGATTGGATGGGGAAGTATTGTTTTATTGATTAGTCGACTGATTGGATGGGGAAGTACTGATTTATTGACTGGTTGACTGGTTGACTGATTGGATGAATAAGTACGGATTTATTGATTGGTCGACTGATTGGATGGGAAGTACTGATTTATTGACTGGTTGACTGATTGGATGAATAAGTACTGATTTATTGATTGGTCGACTGATTGGATGGGGAAGTACTGATTTATTGATTGGTTGACTGATTGGATGGGGAAATACTGATTTACTGATTGGTCGACTAATTGGATAGGGAAGTACTGATTTATTGATTTGTCGACTGATTGGATGGGGAAGTATTGTTTTATTGATTAGTCGACTGATTGGATGGGGAAGTACTGATTTATTGACTGGTTGACTGATTGGATGAATAAGTACGGATTTATTGATTGGTCGACTGATTGGATGGGAAGTACTGATTTATTGACTGGTTGACTGATTGGATGAATAAGTACTGATTTATTGATTGGTCGACTGATTGGATGGGGAAGTACTGATTTATTGATTGGTCAACTGATTGGCTGGGGAAGTACTGATTTATTGATTGGTTGGTGGATTGGATGGGAAGTACTGATTATTGATAGGTTGATTGATCAGTCAACCAATCAGTCAACCAATCAATCAATAAATCAGTACAGTAAAGCAACCAGCCAATCACCCAACAACGGCATATGATGGAGCACTGTTTGTCCTTAACATTCTCTGAAATTAAGTGAGGGAAAGATTAATTGAGTGTATGTTTGGTTGATGGATTTGTTGATTGATTGATTAGTTCATTACAATGTAGGAATAAATGGCCTTTGTGTGGAATTTATCGGGGTATAAACTTGGAAAAGTCGCGGGAATACTGGACGAAGGCCTCGTCCAGTATTCCCGCGACTTTTCCAAGTTTATATCTGTGAAGTTTCATGAAGATATATGACTTATGCTCCAAACAAAAACGTTATGCCCACCGCCCACTGCCTGCCCGCCAAACGTTAAAACATATTACGTCACGCTTTTTCAATACGGGCATATAAAAATTGTATGTAACATGAGCAAAATTGGGAATTTGACATAAAAAAAATTTAAACATATTTTGCGAATAAACTTTTATTTTCCCTGTACAATGGAACCGCTCAAAACCGGACACCCTGGGGACCTCCCAGGGTGTCCAGTTTGGAGAGGTTCCACTGTAATTAAGCACTCCATGAATAGTTTTTGTCATTTTCAATCATGAAAAGACACGAAAATGAAAGAAATGACAGTGAAATACATCTAAATTTAAGACATTGGGGTTGCCAGTGTTTGGTTTAACGGGGTTCTACTGTATTTCTAACTTACAGCTGGCCAATGACTGATGTAGGGGAGGCAATTCTCGGTGATTCCTTTCTTCTTCACAGTGGCGTACACGTGCAGCACATTCGAGAATTCAGCTGTGAAGTCGAGCTCCACACACACACCCAGCTTGGCAATCTCAATGTCCCGTTTCATAGGTTTCACTGTAACACACGTATCAAGGTGGGAAATTCCAATTTGTTACTTATAGGATCCAGAGCCGCAGATAAGTTTTCTATCTAAAGAGTATTATACCCCCCCCCCGCCCGCCCCCCGATTTCAAATTCAAAGCGTATTTTATTATTTTACATTTGATTTTCTTCCTTATTAAATAGGGAAAAAATTATAAACATAAAACAAATTTAAAAATTCACTTAAATACAGTGTTTGCTTTTTTGCAGCTCAACAAAGTAAATTTTCAACTTTATTACTATATTTTCACTACTCAATTTGAAAATCAATGCATATTATCACATTGCTGTGAGTATTTTGTACTCCCACTTTTGATAATCATTGCTAAAATAAGTGCGTAAAATACGCCAAAATCTGGAGCTCTGAGGATCTTTAAAACACGAGTGATGATTTAATATATTTATTAAACGAGTTTACTGATCTCATAAGAAATGAGGCTATGCAGAGTTTCTTATGAAATCAGTCCAACGAGTTTAATAAATATATGAAATCAACACAAATGTTAGTTTCTATGTATTGCACAAGCAGCATAATATACATGAAGGTTGGAAATTACTATAGGAATGAATGGCCTTTTTGTGGAATTTATCGGGGTATAAACTTGGAAAAATCGCGGGAATCACAAAATGAATTCCCGCGACTTTTCCAAGTTTATATCCCTGATAAATTCAACAAAAAGGCCATTCATTCCTTATAATTCCAGCATTTGAAATAAATTCATCAAGAAAATGTGTTTATTTTCCGTTTTCTTAAGAATTATTTTAACTGTGCCTCACAGTTATGGAAAGTAGTTTGCGTGGGAGTTTACTGGGATATAAATTTTGAACAGACTTGCTACGGGCCAATCAAATGTTAGGGAATTGTGTAAATATTTTTGTGCTGGAATTATTATTTGTTACAATTCATTCAACAAATATGTCTGTGATAAGTGAGGACGGATATTAATCCTTTCAACACCACAGGCCTGTATAGTAGTATTGGCAAACAGTGTAGATCCAAATGAGCCAGCTCAAGACGAGCCGTCTCATCAGGATCTGCACTTTTTGCAAGTAATTTTCATATTTTTTGAGAGCAAAAACACCCCCTTTTCATAAATGGACTAGTCTGAAAATCATTTTGTGACCATTGGATTGGTTGCAAAATTAACATATCAAAATCCATTCCAGTTACTTAGGGGTGAAAGAGTTAATATAGTAGGAGTGTTTCATTGATGGAATGGCGAACAGTGCAGATCCTGACCAGACTGTGGATGCACAGGCCGATCTGGATCTACACTGTTTGCAAAACCCATTAGCCTGATATATCATACCAGTGTAGCTCCTGATCAAGGTTGGAAATTCGTATTTGTTACATAGAGGATCTTACATGAGTGATGATTTAATATGATATTTATTAAACGAGTTTACTGATTTCATAAGAAACGAGGCTATGCCGAGTTTGAAAACTATTTTATATTTATGAGACGGGAGTGTATATCCGTTCCTACACTCACACTGGGAGTTCATCCATATGAGGGTGCGTTGCTGGAAGGCTTCCGTCTGACCCTTGGCAGCAATCTTGTCGACGAGGGACCGACGAGGCTCCTGCAGGTTCGAGCGAAGTTCCGGATTCTGCATCTCACTGTGGTCGCGAAACCGGTTGAATCGGTTGAACTCTGTCACAAAAATGGACAATTTCAGTTTACTATTAAGTTACTTAAAGTCAGACTAGTCTGACATTCATTTTGTGACGGTTGGATTTGTTGCAAAATTAACATATCAAAATCCATTCCAGTTACTTAGGGGTGAAAGGGTTAATAGTTTCTCATATTTTTTAACCAAGTTCCATACATGTACAATGTAAACAAATAATTTTCGCATACGAGATACCTTCGCGTTCTTCGAGAGTGATTGAAAATCGCGAACATAAATCTCCATAAATATTCCTACATGTCCAAGCCTAAAACAAAAAAAAATCATGATGCTTTTTGTTTAGAACTATAATGCACGATGTCACATATAGTATGTCCCATGATGTTCTATTATTCCATTCGCCGTGATTGTCGTGCGTTTATGGTTGAAAATGAAAATGCAAGAATTTGAAACATCTCATAGGGTTCCTCTGCAGAATAGCGAATCAGGTCTGATTCTCACTTTAGCAGTTAATTGTGACATATTTGAGATATTTTCCATCTGCAGAAAATATTAGTATTATAAAAACAAGAGGGCCATGATGGCCCTAATTCGCTCACCTGACTCCATGAACACCAGAGGAGAATGTGACATTGAGTTCATGTGTTTTAAAACAATTGTGCTATTTTTAGATGGCGGTCATCCTGGATTAAGCGACGACTCTCATTTTACAAAATCTGAAAATGCTTCACCCAGCATCGGCCATGTGGTTCCTGAGAAAAAGACGTTAAAAATCTTGAATAAATGGACCTTTTGGTGGCCATCATGGATGACATAATCATCCGATTCCGACAAATATTGCACCAGAGTGATCGCCTCATTGATACCTTCAATTTGATATATGACATGACCATTCATCAAAAATAAAATTTGACCCCAAAATTTGACCCCAATTTGACCCCACGGGCCACGCCCATTTTTGACCCCAGGGGTCAGCATTTTAACAACTTTGAAAGAGCAATGTACATCGATCATTCCTACCAAGTTTGCATTCGAAATCCGGCTAGCGGTTCATGAGAAGAAGATTTTTTAAGAATTTATGCTATTTTTAGACGGCGGCCATCTTGGATTAGCGATGACCTCCATTTTAACAAATCTGAAAAGGCTTCACCCATGGATCATAACTTTTAAGTTTGGCTACCATGGTCCAAGCGGTTCATGTGAAGAAGAATTTTGAAATCTCCAATAAAATAAAAGAACGACCTTTTGACCTTTCGGCGGCCATCTTGGATGACATAACAAACCGATTTCGACAAAAAATGCACCAGAGTGATCGCCTCATTGATACCTTCAATTTGATATATGAAATGACCATATTCAGTCAAAAATAAAATTTGACCCCAATTTGACCCCACGGGCCACGCCCATTTTTGACCCCAGGGTCACCATTTTAACAACTTTGAAAGAGCAATGTACATCGATCATTCCTACCAAGTTTTGTCGAAATCCGGTTGGCGGTTCTTTAAGAATTTGTGCTATTTTTAGACGGCGGCCATCTTGGATTACGTAATGACGTCATTTTAACAATTTTGTAATCCCCCTACCTAAGGACCATGACCATGAAGTTTGGTGACTATAGACCCAATGGTTACCGAGGAGAAGACGTTTGAAAATGTTCACGGATGACGACGGACGACGGACACATTGCGGTAACAATAGCTCACATGAGCTTCACTCAGGTGAGCTAATAATACAAACTAATAATTCTGAAATAATTTTTACCATTGTACATGGTTTAGAAAATTATTTTTTGCCTTTACACAAAATGGACCCATCTTAACTTTTACATGTTGAAGTTGGCTGCCACTGACTGGGTCACTTGTTGATTCTAGCTTAAATTTACTTTATCAGGTCATCTACATATATATGTGCATTTCAAAATTTAACTTTTGTTTTCTTAGTTACATTATTTCCAAGCTATCAAGCGAGGTTTTGGAGTCAATTTACAATTTTTTCTGCTTATTTTACTCCTCCCCCAGCTCCTCCACCTCATTCCCCGCCCTATGTTAAATCCTAATAGATAATTAAATTTTTCGTAATAAAATCATTATTTTACCAAATTTCATGAAATAAAGAAATAATGTTTTTGCATTGTTTATATGGCCGTAAAATTTGCGCATGTTTTGTGAAACAGACTATAGATGGCGGCTCCCCAACATATAGTAGTATTCTCACCCTCCTTGAGTTCGGACACGAGAGCGTCAATTCCTATCGGCTTGGTCAGCAGGCCATGTAGGTGACGAACCAATAAGCCGTTACGTGGATCCTCAAACGCATTCATGCCGACACTCCTGGAATGGGTGGGTGGATGGATGAATGAATGGATGGTGGGTTGGATGGTGGGTTGGACGGTAAAAAATGGAGTGTTTCAGCGACCGTATGACGGTAAAACATCGGTCAATGTCAAGTTAATGGTGGCATGAGTGTGTGACAAAAGTTGAGGTGATTCAAGTGTCCAAGTATTGAAATCCATCGCGTAATATTGAAGATATTACATGTTGGAGAAACTCTTAATTTTTTTTACCATAAATGTACATGGACAGACGGACATACGGACGTAGGACGTACGGAATCTCAAGAGCAACGCAATATGCCCCCCCCCCCCCACTGCTATCGCATAGTGGGCATAAAAAGGTTATTTGAATTGTGGATATACAGTGGGGTCAGCGTGTAAGTGCACACACGAACGAACACGACAGGTTGGAACCAGCCTGTCGTGTTCGTTCGTGTGTGCACTTACACGCTGACCCCACTGTATGCCACTCGTTCCGTCACGCAACAATATTGTGCTCTACATTCGCGCAACATCACATACTACGGAACTTAAAAAAACCTATAAATATACACCAGCTAAAAAGTCCATACTTGCATGCTATGTCATAGTTATAGTTCATATATTGAATTTTTAATACATTAATTTCAAGCGAGCGTATCTTATTGTTGGCCCATGCGTGCACATGTCTGTTGGAAGGAAGCCCCACCCATAAACGTGCTTTTGAATTGCGATACTACATGTTTCACGTCATAGGAAATTATGTCAACAAGGCAGAACCTCGGGTTTTAAATTTAACTTTCTACGTATTAAACCATTTAATGATTCATTTAATAGATATTGGCGAAAGTGTCGCAATATGCGATTAATTGAGACGAAATGCTCAGCTTTCATTGGTCGAGAAACTAGGGCAAACAATTAACAGACTTTCTACCTATTAAAAAATTTAATGATTAATTTAATAGATATTGGCGAAAGTGTCGCAATATGCGATTAAATGAGACGAAATGCTCAGCTTTCATCCACAGTAACGGACCGAGGTATATAAATAAATTAAAATATGCCTAAAAGTATCAATAAATGAAAAAAAATAAGCTAACAAAAAATGTTGTCTTATTTTTTTTTCATTTATTGATGCTTTTAGACATATTTAATGTATTTATAGACCTCGGTCCATTACTTCAACCTGTGACTTACGTGGCGTAACAGAAGACTGTGTTGGCCCTTGACTGCCTATCCAGGTACAAGGGAACCCCTTTCCCATTTACCTTGTTCCTGTAAGTACAACACAATAACTCAGAGCTCCAGTTAAGGTGCGTAATTTGGAGGCAAATTTCTTATTTCTCCATCAAAAATGGCAAGTTGGGAGTGCTTTAGAATCATCTCAATGAGACGATTCTAAAGGACTCCCAACTTGCCATTTTTTATGAAAAAATAACACAATTTCACCCCAAGTTGAGTCAAATTACGCACCTGAACTGGAGTTCTGATAACTGCTATATAAAACAAAATGCCACCACTGGTGAGCCATTCAGAACAAAACAGCAATCAAGATATGATTAAATTTGATTTAATGGTGTTTAATGGCCCGTCAACAGTTAAGGTCATTTTAGGCCAGATTAACGGGATCGAATCACATATCTTACTACTTGTATAATGGGCATAAGCAGTAGACGATTTCATCAAAATTGCAAAGTATACTTATCTAGCAAAGTATACTTTGAGGGAGTAATAATTTATTTTTCCCGAAATGCATTATTTCATATAGAACTAACTAATGCATATATTTGATGATTAAAAGTATGCAGAATTATTATACTGAATTTATTACATTATCACAGCCATCTTGGCTTAAATTCAATATAATAAAAATTAATAAATTTATCCTTAAATTGAAAATTTCTCCCTCAAAGTATACTTTGCTAGAAAAGTATACTTTTCAATAATTCCAGCACAAAAATATTTACACAATTCCCTAACATTTGATTGGCCCGTAGCTAGTCTCTGTCCAAAATTTATATCCCAGTAAACTCCCACGCCGAAGTACTTTCCGTAACCGTGAGGCACAGTTAAAATAATTCTTAAGAAAACGGAAAATAAACACATTTTCTTGAAGAATTTATTTCAAATGCTGGAATTATAAGGAATGAATGGCCTTTTTCATGTCATGTAAGGCCGGGCAAACGGGTTCGATCCCGTTTTAACCTGCTGCATTGGGGGGAAAATTCCAAAATCAGAACTGAATATTTACATCGAGAAACAATATATTCAGCCCTGAAATTGGAATAACCTGACCTGGTGGCAGGTCCATACCACACCAAAGTCACTTAATAGCCCCTTCCTCTAAAATAGGATTACGAATTATAGTAAAACTCACATAAGGGGTATAACCAGATTCAACTGTCACATACAAAATGCCAAAGACGTATGCGAGGGCCAAACTAGGTCTCCAGTCGGGATTCCGGTAAGGATGAACCCCGATCGTTAAATTACCCATCGCTTGCACCCACCTTTCACCCACGGATTTAGGGAGAGGAATTATGTAAGCTTGCTTTTAATCCAATCCCATCCCATTCTGTATATACTATTATTGATGCCTTACTTGTAAATTATATACAAATAAAATATGTTTAAACCAACTAACGGATCAAGAGATATTCAACATTTGTACATTTAAAATTATTGACACAAAAGAAAAGGCCACCAAGGTGACGGTCAATGGCACTGGAATGACACTGATGGATGGCTACCAATGTGAGGAAACTATTTATAAAATTTGTTAATGATATGACTATCGGATCAGAAGATATTCAACATTTGCACATACGTCCAAATTTTTGGACACAAGGTGAAGGTCAACCGAATTACACTGGTAGATATCCATCAATGTGAAGAAGCTATTGATGAAGATTGGAGATAATCCAACTAACGAATCAAGAGATATTCAACGTTTGGATGTACGTCCAAAATTATGTGGATAGCCATCAATGTGAGGAAGCTGGTAAAGGGTCCGACTAACGGATCAGGAGGTATTCAATATTTGAACGTATGTACACAATTATTAACACAAAGATTAAGGTCACCAAGGTGAAGGTCAAGGTCACACCCAAATGGCAGTGGGTGGATAGCCATGAATGTGAGAAAGGTATTGATGAAATTTGGTAATGATACAACTAACGGATCAAGAGATATGGGAAATTTGGGTATGTCCTAAGTTCTACCAAGGTGAAGGTCAAGGTCACCCAAATGACAGTGGGTTGATGGCCATCAATGTGAGAAAGCTATTGAGATCAAGAGATATGGGAAATTTGACTACGTCCAAAATTACGTCCCACAAAGGTTAAGGTCACCAAGGTAAAGGTCAAGGTCACCGAAAGAAAGTCACTTGGCCCATTTCCCTAAAAATAATAGGATTACGAATAATTGTAATACTCACATACGGGGTATGACCAGATTCAACTGTCACATACAAGAATGCCAACAATGTATGGGTGTGCCAAACCAGGTCTCCAGTCAGGATTCCAGTAAAGATGAACCCTGATCGTTAAATTACCCATCGCATGCTCCCACCTGCCATCCACTATACAGTAAAGAAGTTGTAGGAGTTGAGAAACGCGCACACACCTACTGGACGGAAATTTCAAAGTTATTTGATCTTGACCGCGGGCATGAGGAGAGCATGGGTTGGGTTGGAAATGAAACTGGAGAAAGTGAGCAGGGGGCTCACTTATACCTCCGGCCTTCCTGGACCGACAAATAAAAACTTTAATGCAAATATTTAAAAAACTTTAACGCAAATTTCTAAGTAATTTCCCCTTGGACATGAAGGCTGCATGGGTGTGATATGGAATGAAAATATAGATGATGATGATAAGGAAGTATATGAAGTTTCAGGTAAATCCGACTTAACGTTACAGAGATAATGGGTACCCAAAAACTTTAACGCGGACGGACGGACAAATGGACAGATATAATTATGAAAACTATATACCCCTCAACAAACTTTGTATGCCGGGAGTATCAATATTTATGTTAATAAAGATGCACATGAACTTTCACGTCAATTGGTCATACAGTAAAGAAGTTATAGTAGAATAGAAAACATGACGGAGAGACAGATGAACGTACGGACACCTTTTGCATCGCTACACAATGGGATAAAAGAAATTACGGTCGGGGTAAAAAATATGGTATTAACAGGAAAAACGCCTTTTTTTTTTTGGCGTTATCAGGGGCTCTGGATATCCAGATATTTTTTCCCATTCACGGCACTAACCTACTATTCTCTATCTATTTTCCTTAGTTCTGAACCAAAGTATATGTTGTGACCACTCATTTGAACCGTCTCGGTGAGACGGTTCAAATGAGTGGTCACAACATATACTTCTGATGAGAAACAAAGAAATTCTTGAGCCTTGCCGGATATTTTTTCCCATTCACGGCACTAACCTACTATTCTCTATTTTTGGGCCTTATCAGGGGCTCTACATATCCTTACCAATACCTCTTACGGCATATATCGATGATCATGAAGATCAGAGGCGGCTCTTTCTTCTGAATGTTCTCGAGAATCACGTCGGCGCACACACACTCATCCGTCTTATACCCGGTGGGTGCGTCCGTGGGAATCAGGAACGAGTATCCCTCCTCCTCGAAGCCATGACCACAGAAGTAGAAGACGACGTAGACATTCTTATCCACAAGTTTGCAAAACTCCAACACGGCCGACTCGATCTCCGGCTTCGTCAAGTTTAGTAAGGACACGACTTTGAAGTTGATAGAGCGGAATATCTCCTGTAGAACTTGGACGTCCGGGATTGGGGCAGTTAGGGGCTGTTCGCTTCTGTAGTCGGAGTTACCGATCAGGAGCGCGACCTTGTCAGAGGCTGTGGTGAATGGAGAAAGGTCATTTAAGACACGCCATGGGATTTTGTACCTTCGGACATCAGTGTAATTTCATTAAATACATTTAAAAAATTTCCAATATTTACATTTAAAATATATAGAGTACATGCAGAATTATACTCTGAAAATTTCGTCAACTTTTGAATAAATTTATGAAAAATATTCTAAATTTTGTAAACGTATTTAATGAAATTACGCAGATGTCCGAAGGTACAGAATTCCACGGAGTGTCTCATTTGTGGATGTGACTGGAGAAATGGGGCTTTTGGGATGTTGTGATCAGTGGTCCTGAGCAAATAACACACTCCAGGGGGCCGTTTCACTAAACTTCTTACGACTAAAATGTTTGTAAGCGCATTTTTAGAATCGTCTACAAATTTCAATTGATGGATTTATATTTATTGAGCATAGGCTGCATATGCAGCCTATGCTCAATAAATGTAAATCCAACAATTATTTCCAAGAAAACATTGTTAATGTGAAATTTACAGACTATCATAATTTTGCACTTACGAACATTTTAGTCATAGGAAGTTTAGTGAAACGCGCCCCTGTAGTCTGGAAACAATCGTTATTGCTTGTTAGAAGCATGACAGGTGTTTCATAGACAGCATAGTGAACAGTGCAGATCCTGATCAGACTGGGCTGAGGAAGTTTTTAACATATATTTGAATTGTGGCCAGCAAACTTTCCAAAAAAATAAGCAGAAAATACGGTGATCACATGAAACCCTTGTTATGCCGTGTTTTAACCCATTTCATAAATGTGTTACGACACACGTGTAATAACATCTGGAGCGAATTTGATTGGCTGGTGCATCGCCCTAATTACGTATTAGTATTATGCGCCAACTTTATGTCAAATGAATAAAATAGAGACAATCCAAATGACGTCCGTAATGGCGCGAACAAAGCAATGTTTTGAAGTTGACATCATCATGTTTTAAACACCATTAGAAGCATCCGTGACTCATTAAAAGTATTGCACTTGTCACTTGAGCTCCCGGTTGTTAATATAAAGTGTTTACAATGAAGAGCAACCTGTTATATGGCGTATTTATTATAGGAATGAATGGCCTTTTTGTGGAATTTATCGGGGTATAAACTTGGAAAAGTCGCGGGAATACTGGACGAAGGCCGGAAGGCCTCGTCCAGTATTCCCGCGACTTTTCCAAGTTTATATCCCCGATAAATTCCACAAAAAGGCCATTCATTCCTTATAATTCCAGCATTTGCAATAAATTCATCAAGAAACTGTGTTTATTTTCCGTTTTCTTAAGAATTATTTTAACTGCACCGGACGGTTACGGAAAGTAGTTCGGCATGGGAGTTTACTGGGATATAAATTTTGGACAGAGACTTGTTACGGACCAATCAAATGTTAGGGAATTGTGTAAATATTTTTGTGCTGGAATTATAATAATTTTAACTATATTTCTCTGTGGAGATTTTCGACTCGATGCGAAAATATTCAATGGCATCTGTTCACTCCTCCACTATTTTATGCACCTCGACAGAGGCTCGGTGCTTAAATTGTGCGGGACTCGTTTCATAAATCCCATATCAAATGAAAATTCGATTGAGATCCTCTATTTAGTGAACTGTATTATAAAATAAGTGTAAAATTCATAAACATATTTAAAACTTGGACCAGTCGCCAATCAATTTTAATATTACACCCCCTTTTGATAAATGAACTAGTCTGAAAATCATTGTGTGACGATTGGATTGGTTGCAAAATTCCAGTTACTTAGGTTTGAAAGGGTTAACAGAGAAATAAATTGTTTTGGCCTTATTCTGTGCCAGTGCCACAACTTACGGTTGTATTCGATGTTCTCGCAGGTATTCGGTGGCACCTCGACTGTGAGACGAGCGCTGAACGTGAGTCGACGTTTCGGATTAGGTGACAACGTGGACACCTCACACTGGTACATGCCCTCCCAGCGGCGATCTTGGATGTTGTAGAACTTCAGCTCACTCCCAGTATCGCCTGTTTTGTTTGTTTGTTTATTAGTGTTTAACAGCCTATCAACAAGGTCATGTAAGGCCGGGCATTCGATCCCATTTTAACCTGCTGCATTGGGGGGAAAATCCCAAAATCAGAACGGAATATTTACATCGAGAACAAATATATTCAGCCCTGAAATTAGAATAACCTGACCTGGTGCCAGGTCCATACCACACCAAGTCACTTGGCCCCTTCCCCTAAAATAGGATTACGAATATCGTAATACTCACATAAGGGGTATAACCAGATTCATGTATGTGAGGGCCAAACCAGGTCTCCAGTCGGGATTCTGGTAAGGATGAACCCCGATCGTTAAATTACCCATCGCGTGCTCCCACCTGCCACCCACCAGTCTTGCCTGTATATAGATGTGATTAGATTTAATTGTTTAATGGCTACGGTCATATTAGGCCGGGTTAACAGTGTCAACTCCCATATTCCACCTGTTGTGATATGTGGAAAATCCCAAAATCCGAACTGAATATTTACAGAAAAAATATATCTCAGCCCTGAAATTAGAATAACCCGACTTGGTGCCCTGTCCTCGCCACTTAGGCGAGTCACTTAGCCCCACTCCCTACAAGTAATAGGATTAGTACTAATCATACTACTTTTATAATGGAGATAACCAGATTCTACTTTCAAGAAACAAGGAAGCCACAAATGTACCTGAGGGCCAAACCAGAGATATCTGGATTCTGGTAAGGATGAAGCCTAATTGTTAAAATTACCCTTCACATTCTCCCAACCAACCACATAAAACGGTATATAGAGGATCTTACAGGAGCTATGATTTTATATGAGTGGTATCGTAACTCTAGCTACAGACAGTACAGGAGTATATTGCAGGAATACCCCCCGCGTGGGCCCAGGTACCCCTAAAACTATGTAGGAATTTTCGGTCAAGGAAATAGAAGTTATAACAGATTTCTCTGATGTTAAGTTTTGTGAAGAGACTAAGTATGTGACCTTGACCTCGGTATCAGCGGGGGTTGGACGGCCATGGATTTGTCACAGCATGATAGTAGAGCCTTAGAGGAATGCATGGGTGAAATATTAAGAAGTTTCGATGAAGGAAGTAGAAGTTATAACATATTTCTCTGATGTTAAGTTTAGTGATGGTATATGCCATCCTTGGATTGGACAATTGGATTGGGCCTTTAGTTAACATAGCATGGTCCATTAGTTATTTAGGGGTGAGCTACCTTCCTGGAGTACGCCATCCTTGAACCACTGGTAGGTGAGGGGCTGTGGGAACCTGGCCTCGCAGTGGAACATCACATCTCCGCCGAACTGAACCGCACACGACTTGGGGTTCGACACAATGATTATCTCTGCAAGACGGAACAGCATTTAGTTGTATGGCTGGTTGGTTGGTTGTTTGGTTGGTATTGGTTGGTTGGTTGATTGGTTGATTGGTTGGTTTTGGTTGGTTGGTTGGTTGGTTGGTTGGTATTTGGGTAGGTTCGTTGATGGTATTTGGGTTGGTTGGTTGGTTGGTGGTATTTGGGTAGGTTGGTTGGTTGGTTGGTTGGTTGGTTGGTTGGTTGGTTGGTTGGTTGGTTGGTTGGTTGGTTGGTTGGTTGGTTGGTTGGTTGGTTGGTTGGTTGGTTGGTTGGTTGGCATGCACCTGTATGGGGGATTAATTGATTGATTTGTTTACATTCATTCAACAGCAATGTCAGACAGAATAGCATGCACCTGTATGGGGGATTAATTGATTGATTGGTTTACATTCATTCAACAGCAATGTCATAGACAGAATAGCATGCGCCTGTATGGGGGATTAATTGATTGATTGGTTTACATTCATTCAACAGCAAGGTCATATACAGAATAGC
Organism: Conchocele bisecta; assembly: GCA_029237695.1. Taxonomy (NCBI): domain Eukaryota; kingdom Metazoa; phylum Mollusca; class Bivalvia; order Lucinida; family Thyasiridae; genus Conchocele; species Conchocele bisecta. The sequence continues at coordinate 38,813,886 of CM055276.1, forward strand.
ATGCACCTGTATGGGGGATTAATTGATTGTTTGGTTTACATTCATTCAACAGCAAGGTCATATACAGAATAGTATCCACCTGTATGGGAGGAGCACTGAATATTATGTTGTAATATTACAATGAAATCTTTTTAAACACAGAAAGACAGTGTCCTGATCTGGTGCCAGACACCCGGATTCAGATCAGATCAATACAAGATTCACCTTTATGATATGAATCATTATTAAAGATGGATTCATTGTTAACATGTAATTTAACCAATGGCCCAGGTTATTATGGCAAACCTACCGTCATTGGGAGTGAATGGCTTCAGTGCGTACTCTGCAAGAAAACACAAAATAAATGATTGAATGAGACATAAATGGATGTCGGTAACACAAATACAATACATTGTCATTTTTTATTGATCAACTGATTGATCTTTAATGTGATATCAAGGTAATTTGCATACAAGGTCACCTAAAATATATAAATTGAATGATGTTAGAATGTAATATGTAATACATGATCTCTATTTTTCAAATTCTGTTCTGTTCGTTATTTCAGTCATACATATTCAGACAAGCAAAAGCAATATAAATCTGCAATAAATTTTACAAAAAACATGAATGATTGACGTACAGATGTATGGATGGACAAACACTAATAACAACAAGAAAATGTGGCCTGTGGCACACAACTACCCCCGGTGGCAGATTGGACAACCGGGGCAAACTTCTGACCCACAGGACCCGCGGCCGGACACACGGACACACAGTCGAAACACTACCAAGGCCAGGGGCATAAAAACAATGCATCCATTTTTAAAAAAATCTTTTTCCGCATTAGAACACTCTGACATAAACATTCCTACATGTTTACAGAATTATTTTTTTTTAATACATGTATTTTATTTTCATTTTGTTATTTCTCAACAAAAGTATATGTTGTGACCACTCATTTGAACCGTCTCAGCGAGACGGTTCACATGGTGGTCACGACATACACTTCTAAGCACAAATAAAGAAAATACTTAAGATTTTCTACAAACAAAATGATGTATCCTCAGCATGAAATGGGTTAACAGGCCTCGACAAATCCACTCATCCGCTCGTATTGGCGAGTGAATTTTCGATCTGGACAAGTGGTAATTTAAAGAGACGCGACAGCATAGACATTAAAACATATGAGAAATGTACGAGCTGAAATGCATATCGGGACGAGTGGAACATTAAATATTTGTCGAGGCCTGGGTTAGCACCTACATGTACCTCTAACAAAAACTTTCCTGCTCATCTGTGAAGTACGACCATCATTCACCCGACACTCGTACGATCCAAAGTCGTCCTGCATCGCATGATGCACCTGGGTATGAATATAAAATAGTCTGTGTTTCTAGGGGTATATTGGCATTTTTATACCTACTTTTTGAAAATGTCTGTATGTACGTCCGCCACGTTTCTTGCAAGAAGCAAATAATTTAAACTGGAATAGCTGGAGACTTGAGATTTGGTACGTCGCTTCTTTATGGTGTGTGAATTTCGATTTTTTATTCGACCCTCAGGTCAAGAATGACCTTTGATCTCTAAGCGTGTTTGACCTCACCGGTTTAGAAGACAAGAACGCCGCCAACGGCATGTATCCCACTGTTGTGGTAATTGGATCATACATATGCGCATGATATTTCAAGCCAATCGCTCATACAGTAAAGGAGTTATAGGAGAATGGATAAACGCACACGCATCTACTGGACGTAATAAGTTATTTGACCTTGACTTTGGGCATGGGGACAGTATGGGTGGTACATGGAATGAAAATATGAATGATGAGAAACATGCACAAGAAGTTGCAAGCCAATTGCTCATTCAGTAAAGAAGTTATAGCAGAATTTAGATATCTGACCTCGACCTTGGGTACAGGGAGGAGCATGGGTATGATGACAAACATGTATGTACTAACGTACATACATGGACCATCGCTATATGAGACACGCCATGTGATTTTGTACCTTCGGACACCTGCGTGATTTCATTAAATTTGTTTACAAAATTTACAATATTTTTAATAAATACAGTCAAAAGTTGACAAAATTTTCAGAGTACATGCGGATTTATATTTTGACGCCATTTACGGAACATATTGTAAATTTTGTAAACGTATTTCATGAAATTACGTAGATGTCTGAAGGTACAAAATCACATGGCATGTCTCATATATTGATAACAATCATACCTGCAGCATGGAGGTACACGCGGGTATCAGTTTGCCGTTTCTATACCACTGGTAGAATATGGGCGGGTTTCCGTGTGTCTCCACGGACAACACGAACGGCTCGTTCATCCCCACGTTCAGGTCATGTGGGTGTCGCACGATCAGGTTCCCCACCATTGATGCTGCAAAGGCATAGGGGAAATCATGTGAGAAAATGGCGGGAAACAATGAAATATTTGAAAAGTCTATCCATACTCATATGTGACTGTGACTGGAGAAATGGGTACCAGTATATCTCCTGATAAAATAGCACATATCTGTAGCCTGATAACGCTCTATATTGCTTGTTTCATTGATGAAATGGCGACCAGTGCAGATCCAGCGCACAGTCTGATCAGGATCTGCACTGTTCACCATTCCATCGATGAAACATGTGTCATGCTTGTAACAAGCCAATATAGATCGTTATCAGGCTACAGGCGTGCGCTATTGGATCAGGAGCGACACTGGTTATAAATCGCATAAGCCCCGTTTCTCCAGCCACATATTTTGCATGGATGAACTCATGATGCGTAGTTCCTTCACAAACCTATCTCCATTGGCTATAACTACATTAACTATATCACAGATACTATTTCTTAACCCATTTCATGCTGAGGATGTTATTTTGTTTGTGAAATATTATAAAACAAAATCTGTATACATCCTTACAACTAGAAATGGACGCTTGTCGACAAGCGCATGTGTATACCCCTCCCCAGATACACAAGTAGTTTGAAAAAAGGGTGTTCGAGTTATGCTCCGGAGACAAAATCAGCGACGGAAAAAACAAAGGGAGATAACTAAAAAATTAGTGATGCAAGAGTTGTCATTCTTTCGTGACACACCTTTAGGGTTGTGGTCTATGCATGTGTGAAGTTTCATGAAAATATTCCAAAGGGTGTTATGCTCCGGACACGAAATCAGTGCCCGAAACAACAAAGGGAGATAACTAAGAAATTAACGACGCAAGAGTTGTCATTCTTACGTGCGACACACCTTTGGGTCGTCTTCTATGCATGTGTAAAGTTTAATAAACTAGAAAATGTGTTCATAGAACACGGATGTCCCACATATCGCTTTGATAATAAATGAGGCCAAATTCCAAGTCAAAATTTTCTTTAACCTGAGCGTTAAAGTTTTTGAAGCACCAAGTATGTGACCTTGACCCTGGGATTGGCGGGGGCAGGACGAACGTGGATTTGGCACAGGGCGGTAGAGGACCATTAGAGCAATGCGTATATGAAATATGAAGATGATCCATGAAAGAAAACAGAAAGTATAAGATATTTACCCGAGCGTTAAAGTTTTTGAAGCACTAAGTATGTGACCTTGACCCTGGGCTTGGTGGGGGCAGGACGAACGTGGATTTGGCACAGGGCGGTAGAGGACCATTAGAGCAATGCGTATATGAAATATGAAGCTGATCCGTGAAAGAAAACAGAAATTATAAGATATTTACCCGAGCGTTAAAGTTTTTGAAGCACCAATTATGTAACCTTGACCCTGGGCTTGGCGGGGGCAGGACGAACGTGGATTTGGCACAGGGCGGTAGAGGACCATTAGAGCAATGTGTATATGAAATATGAAGCTGATCCGTGCGAGAAAACAGACATTATAAGATATTAACCCGAGCGTTAAAGTTTTTGAAGCACCAAGTATGTGACCTTGACCCTGGGCGTGGCGGGGGCAGGATGAACATGGATTTGGCACAGGGCGGTAGTGAACCATCAGAGCAATGTGTATATGAAGCAGATCGGTCGAAGGATGAAGAAATTATGAGACATTTACCCGAGTGTTAAAGTTTTGTGACGGACAGACGGACGGACGGACGGACGGACGGACGGACGGGAGGACGGGACGCACGTTCCTACGAATGAATACTTGTTGGGTTTTTACTGTATAAAAATACCCAACAAGAGTACCCAACACTATCCTAACCCTACCCAATAAGATCCCCGTACGCTTACAACAAGTACCCATTCGTGTGTGCGGACGGACGGACGGACGGACGGACGGACGGACGGACGGACAAGGGTAACACTAAATGCCCCCTTCACTATCGTGGTGGGGCATAAAAATATTCCAAAGGGTGTTCGAGTTATGCTCTGGATACGAAATCAGAGCATGAACCAACAAAGGGAGATAAGTAAACAAGAATTCCGCCGAATCAAATGCCTCGCCTTGTCCCGCCTTGACCTCGAACCTGGCCCGAAAGCAATTTTCACTGGCCCGAACATATTATACAATTATTGACTAGTGAGCCATGGAATATCAGATTATATTCTATGGCTCACTAGTCAATAATTGTTTTATTATATGATAATAGTCTGTATATAGCACTTACGACCTTATGCTACTAGACAAAAATTTAAAAAGAATTTGAAGAAAAAAAATGAAAAAAAAAAATGGAAAAAAAAGTTTAACAAGAAAAGAGGCAAAGCCACGAAGGCCAGGTTTTTTCCAAGCATAGACACTTGGATAACATAATTATACCCACTTTTTGTAGACTAGATGGCTGTGGCCTGCATGTCGCGCCTTGGGGCGAGGCATGGACACTAACAAAATAGATATAGTAGATGGAAAAACTTTAACGAAAAAACTTTAACCGGACACACGGACGTACGGTCGTACGGACGGACGTATGCCGACGATATCGCGCTTTCCGCAAGCGGGTGCAACAATGATGATAAACACCCATGTGAAGTATCAAGGTAATGGGTGAAGCAGTTGCAGAGATATAGTACACAAAAAAACTTTAACAAAAAAATTCAAAGTAATTTGACCTTGACATTGGGCACAGGGGCCGCACAGTTGGGGGTTAGAATGAAAATATGGATGATGATAAACACCCATGTGAAGTTTCAAGGTAATGGGCGAAGCAGTTGCAGAGATATAGTATAACAAAAAAGTTTTAACCAAAAAACTTTAACCAGACGTACGTTAAAAAGTTAACGTTGAAAATGGCTAAGTCAATTACGTAGAAATAATAGGTGAAGGTAAAAAATTTGGTCACATGTTGGATAGTTGTATGTGGTAGGCACCCCTTGGTTATGAAGCTGTGAAAGTTTGGTGGTCCTAGGTGGTACAGTACCAAAGAAATGGACTTAAACACGAAAACTTAACATTGTAAACGCGAAAACTTAACATTGAAAATGGCTAAGTCGACTGCGCGGAAAAAATGGGTGAAGTTTAAAAAAAAGTAACATGTTGGATAGTGATATGTGGTGGGCACCCCTTGATTATGAAGCTGTGAAAGTTTGGTGGTCCAAGGTGGTACAGTAACAAAGAAATGGACTCAAACACGAAAACTTAACATTGATTGTGGATTGTAGATTTGTCCCAAAGTGCTAAGTAAACATTTCAAGTGGAAAAGGTCAAGGCCAAAGGTGAAGGTCGAAGTACTGGGGGGGTGGAGTATAAATATTGACATAATATGTGAAGCCATGTAGAAGTTACTAAAGAATATGGTAATATCGGGACGTACGGACGTACGGACGTACGGACGGGACGGACGTACGGACGGACGCTGGTAACACTATATGCCCCCATACCTTTCGGTAGCGGGGGCATAATAAACGGCTACTCAAACAGCCATTTGGCCACTAATATTTCAGAAATGGCCATTGAACTAGACATCATGTTTGTAAATGGATATACCCCTATGGCATACTGGACTCTAACTGGAGAAACTCTTACACACTTTTCGACGTAAATGTACATGGACGGATGCATGGATGGACGGAACCTCCAGAGCAGCGCAATATGCCCCCCTTGCTATCACATAAGAGACATAAAAAGTGGGGAGTCTCATATATACTTACACACACAACTCTCTAAGGGCAGTTCCATCGGGGCTTTGTAGCCATGCCCACTAACGCCACACGTCGTTACTGGTAATCCACCTATATACATATGTCCATACTCAATTACTCATATGTGGCTGTGACTGGAGAAATGGGCACCAGTATATCTCCTGATAAAATAGCACATATCTGTAGCCTGATAACGCTCTATATTGCTTGTTTCATTGATGAAATGGCGACCAGTGCAGATCCAGCGCACAGTCTGATCAGGATCTGCACTGTTCACCATTCCATCGATGAAACATGTGTCATGCTTGTAACAAGCCAATATAGATCGTTATCAGGCTACAGGCGTGCGCTATTGGATCAGGAGCGACACTGGTTATAAATCGCATAAGCCCCGTTTCTCCAGCCACATATTTTGCATGGATTAACTCGCGATGCGTAGTTCCTTGACAAACCTATCTCAATTGGCTATAACTACATTAACTATATCACAGATAACATTTCATAACATAACATTTCATGCTGAGGATGTTATTTTGTTTGTGAAATATTATAAATATTTTCTTTATACATGCATAAAAGTATGTCGTGACCACCATTTGAACTGTCTATTCGAGACTGTTCAAATGAGTGGTCACACCATATACTTTCATTGAGAAATAAGACAAGAGCTCCACGGAGCAAAATGTCCCACCTAGCGCAGTTTGATAGTACATAAGGAGATTGTAATAACCTTGGGGTTAGTGAGCAACATGGGCTTTCTGTAGAATGATGCGGGATGTTGTTACAAATGCATGTATGGAATATTAAAGCATAAACTGAGCATTAATTTTTTCCAAACACGGAAATTTCTAAATCAGTGACCTTGACCTTAGCTAGCGGGCACAATGGGCTTTCTGCAGAATGATGGGCTTTCTGTAGAATGATGCGGGATGTTGTTACAAATGCATGTACGGAATATTAAGGCATAAACTGAGCGTTAATTTCTAAGTCAGTGACCTTGACCTTTGGGGTTAGCGGGCACCATGGGCTTTCTGTAGAATAATGCGGGATGTTGTTACAAATGCATGTATGGCATATTAAAGCATAAACTGAGCGTTAATTTCTAAGTCAGTGACCTTGACCTTTGGGGTTTGCGGGCACAATGGGCTTTCTGTAGAATGATGCGGGATGTTGTTACAAATGCATGTATGGCATATTAAAGCATAAACTGAGAACTAAAACTGAGCGTTCTTTTCCAAACACGGAAATTTCTAAGTCAGCGACCTTGACCTTTGGGGTTTGCGGGCACCATGGGCTTTCTGTAGAATGATGCGGGATGTTGTTACCAATGCATGTATGGAATATTAAAGCATAAACTGAGCGTTAATTTTTCCAAACATGGAAATTTCTAAGGCAGTGACCTTGACCTTTGGGGTTAGCGGGCAACATGGGCTTTCTGTAGAATGATGCGGGATGTTGTTACAAATGCATGTATGGAATATCAAAGCATAAACTGAGCGTTAACTTTTCCAAACACGGAAATTCTAAGTCAGTGACCTTGACCTTTGGGGTTAGCGGGCACCATGGGCTTTCTGTAGAATGATGCGGGATATTGTTACAAATGCATGTATGGAATATTAAAACATAAACTGAGCGTTAACTTTTCCAAACACGGAAATTTCTAAGTCAGCGACCTTGACCTTTGGGGTTTGCGGGTACCATGGGCTTTCTGTAGAATGATGCGGGATGTTGTTACAAATGCATGTTTGGAATATTAAAGCATTCTATTGAGGGAAACAGAAGTTACAATGAATTAACCTGAGCGTTAAGTTTTAGAAACAGAGCTAAACGCAAAAACTTAACGTTGAATGCATGTGAAAAGTAGGTCAATGAACCATGAAAACTAGGTCAAGGTCACATGGGCTCCCTCTGTGAGATGGTTACACCACAGTGTTGATGTATACCGAAGCATTCCATCAAGGGAAACAGAAGTTGTAATACATTAAACCGAGCGTTAACTTTTCCAAACACGGAAATTTCTAAGTCAGTGACCTTGACCTTTGGGGTTAGCGAGCACCATGGGATTTCTGTAGAATGATGCGAGATGTTGTTACAAATGCATGTATAGAATATTAAAGCATTCCATTGAGGGAAACAGAAGTTACAATGAATTAACCCGAGCGTTTTAGTTTTAGAAACAGAGCTAAACTCAAAAACTTAACATTGAATGCATGTGAAAAGTAGGTTAATGAACCATGAAAAGTAGGTGAAGGTCACATGGGCTCCCTCTGTGTGAGATGGTTACACCACAGTGTTGATGTATACCAAGTATGGAGGTCGTAGGAGTTATAGTTTTCTGGAAACTGAGCTAAACGCAAAAACTTAACGTGAAATGTTGACGCCGCAGCCAACGCCGACACCAACGCCGACGGAAAAGCTACGCCTATGTCCCGCTTCTGCTAAAGCAGGCAGGACAAAAAATGGCCATTTTGGCTACTCAAACGGCCATTTGGCCACTAATATTTGAGAAATGGCCATTGAACTAGACATTATGTTTGTAAATGGATATGCCCCTATGGCATTCTGGACTCTAACTGGAGAAACTCTTACACACTTTTCGAAGTAAATGTACATGGACGGACGCATGGATGGACAAACAGAACCTCCAGAGCAGCGCAATATGCCCCCCTTGCTACCACATTAGAGACATAACAAGAGTTTTCAGAAGACTACGAAGCTCGCCTCAAAGTTGCATAAAAAACATGAATATTATATAACTTGACCTTGGGTTAAGGGGCGTGCGGTGGACCTTGACATTGGGGTCAGTGGTGCAAGGTGGGTCGTGGGTTTGCTATAGCATAATATAGCATATTAAGATGATCAATGCGCTCCCTGAAAACAGAAGTAAAACAAAATTTAACCCAACGTTAAGTTTATGAACGCACTAAGTCGGTGATTTTCTACAGCATGATAGCTATTCACATGAGGAATGCATGTATGAATGTGCTAAGTTTGTAATCTTGACCTTGGTAAAAGGTATGGGGGGGGGGGTGGGTCATGGATTTGCTGTAGCACAATAGAGGATCATCAGATGATGCATGTATGAAATATCAAAGCGTTCCCTGTAAAGAAACAGAAGTTACACAACATTTACCCCAACGTTAAGTTGATGAACATGCTAAGTTTGTGACCTTGACCTTGGGGTAAGGGTTGGGTGGTGGGTTGTGGATTTGCTACAGCATGATAGAGGGTAATCTGAGGAATGCATGTATGAAATATCAAGGCGCTCCATGAAAGGAAACAGATGTTACAAGACATTTGCCCCAACGTAAAGTTTATGAATGTGCTAAGTTTGTGACCTTGACCATGTGGTAAGGGGTGGGCGGTGGGTCATGGATTTGCTATAGCACGATAGAGTATCATCAGATGAATGCATGATTGAAATATCAAGGCGTTCCATGAAAGGAAACAGATGTTATAAGACATTTACCCCAACGTTAAATTTATGAATGTGCTATGTTTGTGACCTAGACCTTGGGGAAAAGGGGTGGGGGTGGGTCATGGATTTGCTATAGCATGATAGAATATCATCAGATGAATGCATGTATGAAATATCAAGGCATTCCCTGTAAAGAAACAGAAGTTATAAAAATATAAGGGGTGGGAGGTGGGTCATGGATTTGCTATAGTACGATAGAGTATCATCAGATGAATGCATGTATGAAATATGAAGGTATTCCCTGTAAATAAACAGAAGTTACACAACATTTACCCCAACGTTAAGTTTATGAACATGCTAAGTTTGTCACCTTGACCCTGGGGTAAGGGTTGGGTGGTGGGTGATGGATTTGCTACAGCATGATAGAGGGTCATCTGAGGAATGCATGTATGAAATATATAAGACATTTACCCCAACGTTAAGTTTGTAGACGACACCGACGACGCCGGGGCATGCCATAAGCTCTTCTGCACATCGTGCAGGCGAGCTAAAAAGTGGAGAGTCTCATATATACTTACGCATACAACTCTCTAAGGGCAGTTCCACCGGGGCTTTGTAGCCATGCCCACTAACACCACACGTCGTTACTGGTAATCCACCTATAGACATGTTGGTTGGTTGGTTGGTTGGTTGGTTGGTTGGTTGGTTGGTTGGTTGGTTGGTTGGTTGGTTGGTTGGTTGGTTGGTTGGTTGGTTGGTTGGTTGGTTGGTTGGTTGGTTGGTTGGTTGGTTGGTTGGTTGGTTGGTTGGTTGGTTGGTTGGTTGGTTGGTTGGTTGGTTGTTGGTTGGTTGGTTGGTTGGTTGGTGTTGGTTGGTTGGTTGGTTGGTTGGTTGGTTGGTTGGTTGGTTGGTTGGTTGGTTGGTTGGTTGGTTGGTTGGTTGGTTGGTTGGTTGGTTGGTTGGTTGGTTGGTTGGTTGGTTGGTTGGTTGGTTGGTCAATTTGCCGATCGCATGTGAGTAAGATTTGGGTAGGTTGGATGGTTGGCTTGTTAGTGGGATTTGGGTAAGTTGGTTGGTAGGTGGGATGTGGGTAGGTTGGTTGCTTGCTTGGTTGGTGGTATTTGGGTAGGTTGGTTGGTGGTATTTGGGTAGGTTGGTTGGTTGCTTGGTTGGTGGTATTTGGGTTGGTTGGTTGGTTGGTGGGATTTGGGTAGGTTGGTTGCTTGCTTGGTTGGTGGTATTTGGGTAGGTTGGTTGGTTGGTGGGATTTGGGTAGGTTGGTTGGTGGATGGGATGTGGGTAGGTTGGTCAGTTGGTCGGTTGCTTGGTTGGTGGATTTGGGTTGGTTGGTTGCTTGCTTGTGAGATTGATTGATTGGCATTACATCCATTCAACAGAAGACGAAAATGAACCAATCAATATGTGAACAATAACCTACTTATAGTTCAGCAAACGTTACAATTCTATGTCCCATCCGCATATTGATTTTCCATTTCCAGTTAATCATTAAATCAGGTAAAATACCGTATAACTTATTGGCGCTGCAATATGTGAAATAGGTGGAGCACAATGCTGCCCAGCTGCAATATGTGAAATAGGTGGAGCACAATGCTGCCCAGCTGCAATATGTGAAATAGGTGGAGCACAATGCTGCCCAGCAATTGGCTTAGAACGCAGAGTGAATTGATGTTAATTTTGCAACCAATCCATCATTACAAAATGATTTTCAGACTAGTACATTTATGAAAAGGGAGTGTTTTTGTTCTAAAATATAAAGATTACTTGCAAAAAGTGAAGATCCTGATGAGATGACTCGTCACAAGCCGGCTCATCTGGATCTGCACTGTCTGCAAATATCGCTATAGCGGGTTGTCGGGTTCAATGGATTAATAACCCAAAATTCATCGCCAGTTTTTTAAATGTAACAGGCAGTTAATTACATACCAACGCCAAACTCTGCCAACATGCTTGATATATCAACCTTCTCGGGCGGGTTGAGCCCGGAATCGACAGGGTGCAGATCTGGCACAACCGATACGAGACATTTGCCGGAGAATCGACACTTATCGGAGTCCTTACAATTGTGTATCTGGCAGGTATATGCCCCCGCATTGTCCACACTGCAAGAAACAATCACACGCTTCTCTGAGGTATAGTATGTCGGGGCCATGTGTATAAGCTTTCTGAGTACAAACTCGAAATCAGGAAGTTTGAAATCATGCAGTTTTATTGGGCTCTAGAACGCAGGGAACACCATTTTGAGGGTCTAGGTTGATTTTTTTCCCGCTCTCAATAGTCCGCTGTGGCATTATTTTATTCACTGCTACGGTTCTGGATTTTGATTATGAATTGTGAGAATGAGAGCAGAATGCTTTATAATCATGGTGGCAGATTAAATTAAAACGTTTGTTTTTCTACATATAGAGTTTACTTATATGTGACCAGTGTAGCTCCTGATCAAGTAGCTCACTCCTGTAGCCTGATAACGATCTATATTGCTTGTTACAAGCCTGGCGGGTTTTTCATTGATAGAATGGCGAACACAGAGCTCCAGTTAAGGTGCGTAATTTGGGGACAAATTTCTTATTTCTCTATCAAAAATGGCATGTTGTGAGCGCTTTAGGATCGTCTCAATGACTCCCAACTTGCCATTTTTGGTGAAGAAATACGAAAATTTCACAAATTATGGACCTTAACTGGAGCTCTGGAACAGTGCAGATCCTGACGAGACAGTGCAGATACAACTGCTGATCTGGATCTGGATTTATTGATTGATTGGTGTTTTACATCCGTTCAACAGCAAGGTCATGGGGAGTACTACTGTCTGTTTCACGAAAGCTGCCCAAATTTTACGGCTATATAAACAATTCAAGAACAAGATTTCTTTTGATAATATTAAATTAAAGGAAAAATTAAGAATGAGCCTTCTTTTTATTTCGTGAAATTTTGTCAAATATTGATTTAATTGCGAAAAAACAATTTCCCCATGTTAACATGGGGAAATTTTTTTGAATTTTAGAAATACTGGATCGATTTTTAAAATTTAACTTTTGTTTTCTTAGTTAGATCATATCCAAGCTATCTAGTCAGGTTTCGGAGTCAATTTCCAAATTTTCGTTTTTTGACTACTCCCACACTTCCCTACCACTTTTTCCCCCATGTTAAATTCCCATAGACAAATCAATTTTTCGTAATAAAATCAATATTTGACAAAATTTCACGAAATAAAAAGAAGGCTCATTCTTAAATTTTCCTTTAATTTAATATTATCGAAAATAATATTGTTTTTGAATTGTCTATATAGCCGTAAAATTTGGGCAGCTTTCGTGAAACAGACTATAGAACCAGCATTGAAATTGCAAAACAAGACTTTTCCACACTGAGCGACAGTATCAGAGCTCCAGATAAGTTGTGTATCGAAGGAGTATTATAGCGCCAGATTTCAAATGTATTATTGATTTTCTTCCTTATTAAATAGGGAAAAAATGATAACGTAACAAACAAATTAAACACATTTAAAAATTCACTTATATGAGCTGCAAAAACCAAACTGTTTTCTTTTTGCAGCTCAACTATTAAAGTAAATTTTCAACTTTATTACGGTATTTTCACTACTCAATTTGAAAATCAATGTGTATTTTCACATTAGTGTGAGTATTTTATACTCCCACTTTTGATAATCAATGTGTATTCTGCTAATATACGTGTGTGAAATATGCCAATACACACCTTATATAGAGCTCTGAGTGCCAGGCACCCTGACTAAACCCTTACTTGACGTTACTTAGCCTGAGATGGGACTCAGTGCGGCCGACGAGTCGAATGAAGTCGTTCTGTCCATCCTTACAGAAGAACCACTGGTAGCAGGGGTAGGGCCGCCCTGTCGCGCCCACCTCCAGGTGAAGGCACCCACCCTCATACACCTCCACATCCTCCGCCACCTCCGTCGTGATCCGGATATCCTCTAGTGGGGCCACACAAAGGGAAAGTTACCACCGGTAATAGGGTTTTCAATAGAGCTCCAGATAAGCTTTGTGTCTAAAGAGTACCGCAATAACCCAGGGATTCCGCTGGCGAAAATTGTAATTTTGTATCGCCAATTGTTTTATTTTTTTTGAAGTGGCGATTTTTTTATTTTCCCCAGCGGAATCCCTGATAACCCTAAATATTCGGACACCATTTATCTAGGGAAACATATAAAAATAGATGGTTTCCCCACGACAGTGAGCATGCCAATATTTAGGGTTGGCATCTCAGTAGTGGTCTAATCACAATAACATTTAAATGTATGTGGATACAATTTGTTTTGGGAAACCCCTATTGTTTCCCAAAGCAAATTGTGTCGGAATATTTAGGATCAATACGGTAATACACCGCCTGATGAAAGAGACCAAATAGTATACATGTACACCCTGATTAAAAATTCAATGAGTATTTTCTTTATAAAAATGGATTGCTGAATTTATCATGGTTTTCTGATACAACATAGGGAATAAATAAGAAAACAAAGTAATTAAAGTTTAAAATTCACTTACTTTGAGCTGTGAAAAGCAAACAGTGTTTGCATTCCACAGTCGTGGGTAAACAAATATGTGAATTTTCAATTTTATTCGAGGATTTTAAATTTGGAAGTATTTTCCACTCCCCTTTTGATAATCAATGTGTATTCAGCTAAAAATATGTGAAAACGACACCAATACTAGAACTCTGGGTGACAATGAGGAGCATTTTGATCCTTGACAATCGCACAGATGGATAACGCGCAGCAGTGACGGTATTATTGTTAAACATTTCCTAATTATGTTTTGAAACAGAAAGTCAGAAAAATAAAACCTGCGATGAAAACAAACAAAAAATGCCTCTAAATTAATGTTATTAGATACAGTAATATTTTGTTTGCATAGCAATTTTATTTATCTGTCTTTCTGCTGGTTTCTAAACATAATTGACTAGTTTTTAACTAGTAAGCCATCCCTGTCACACATTATTCACATGTGCACAATACCTTCACCCCAGTAGCCTATTTCACCAACATTGCAAAGTATACTTATCTAGCAAAGTATACTTTGAGGGAGAAATTTTCAATTTAAGGTTAAATTTATTAATTTGTATTATACTGAATTTATGACATTATCACAGCCATATTGATAATGTAATAAATTCAGTATAATAATTCTGCATACTTTTAATCATCAAATATATGCAGTCGTTAGTTCTATATGAAATAATGAATTTCAGGAAAAATAAATGATTACTCCCCCAAAGTATACTTTGCACTTTTGATGAAATCGGCTACTGGAATCTAGTTTTAACGCTTGAAATTTGCAGCACAGTGGTTTTTGTTCTGTTCCAACCATGGATTGAAATACTAATTGCTTATTTGATATAAGTTGTCAATTATTAATTGGCCATTATGCTTTAATACAAACAATACAAAATTCTAAAATGATTTCAAAGCATGAGCATTCCCCAGAGAAAAATAGTTTTGGGCATATTAGTTTATAATTAGACCAACACTATTCAAATGAAAACAGATGATTTTGCTATCATTTAAAAAATTATTTTATACAAAAAAATCACTGTGTAAATGTAGGCATAGATCTTCGGAAGATATATTTGAAACAAACAACATATAGCTATATGTAGTTTTAACAAGGTCACATGACTGGGCGGTACTCACGATATGATGTCAGCCCTAGAAGACATGTGTCTATTTGCAGCTGGTCCAGATATCCACACAGCTGCTGGACGGTCATACCGAGCGCACTGAGCTCTGTGAGCAGATAGTCGGCCGCACTCCGCCCCCCATGGTTGATGGCCGACGACCAACTCTCACGTATCTCCGGTCTGTAAATAGACACGCTAAGAATGGCAACTTGATGGGCAATACAAATTTTTGGGCTGTTTCGCAGAGCCATTTAAGACCGCCAGAAAATTCTGGTTGACTGTACACGACCAGCTCTGGTAGATATCCATCAATGTGAAGAAGCTATTGATGAAGTTATTGACATAAAGGTCAAGGTCACCATGGTGACAGTCACCCGAATGAGACATTGGTTGGATAGCCATCAATGTGAGGAGCTATTGATGAAATTTGGCAAAGGATCCAACTAATAAATCTGGACACTGGATGGATAGCTATCAATGTGAGGAAGCTATTGATGAAGTTTGGTAATGATCTGATTAACGGATCAAGAGATATGGGAAAATTGGCTACGTCCAAAATTTACGTCCCACAAAGGTCAAGGTCACCAAGGTCACCAAGGTCACCAAGGTCGCCAAGGTCACCCGAAAGACACTGGATGGATAGCTATCAACGTGAGGAAGCTATTGATGACGTTTGGTAATGATTCGACTAACGGATCAAGAGATATGGGAAACTTGGCTACGTCCAAAATTTATGTCCCACAAAGGTCAAGGTCACCAATGTCACTCGAAAGACACTGGATGGATAGCTATCAACGTGAGGAAGCTATTGATGACGTTTGGTAATGATGCGACTAACGGATCAAGAGATATGGGAAATTTGTCTACATCCAAAATTTATATCCCAAATTGTAGACGACAGCCGACACCGCCGGAATTGTGACCGCTATGTCTCACTTCCCATTATTGTGGCATTTTGAAATTTTCCTGTGATATAACATTTGGAAAAAGAATTCACAATTTACATGTAGCTTGTAATGAGTTGTCTAAAAATAGTTATAAAGGTATGCTATCCCCAAATGGTTAGCTAAGTCCCTGACCTAATTCTATATTTGTCCTCAGCTACACGTATGAGTGCCCTCCAGTCCTTGTCTTCCGGATTCGTGTTCAGCTGTTCTCGTATCCGGTAGGCCACATCCCCACGTAGGTCATTCGGACTACCGCTCAGGTCAATATCATTGCACAGGCCGAATTGGCGAGAAACTGGCATCTCTCCTGCAGGTACATGTAGGAATCAGTCGAATCACTTCTTGACATGGAATGTACGTGGGGCCTTAAAAAAGTTCTGATACGGAGGTTGTAATCACTTAATGACATGAAATGTACCATAATAACTATATATATTCGGACACCATTTATTCTAGGAAACACACACACAGTGGAACCTCTCTAAACCGGACACCAAGCAAACAGCTGTGATCTTATTCTCTGGTGATAATGTCTATTCGTGATCGCATAGCACACAACTATGGCTCAGAGTGATTAAATGCTTGATTTACAGTGAAACCAAACTAAGCTGGACACCCTGGGGATCTCCCAGGGTGTCCGGTTTAGAGAGGTTCACCATACATGTATGGTTGCCCACAATAAAGAGTGTCTCAATATTTAGAGTTATTATGGTTGTACTGGTTTATCACAATAACAATGTATTTAGATACAATTTGTTTTGGAAAACCCCGATTGTATAGGTGTGTTCCAAAACAAATTATGTCCAAATATTTAGGATTGACCAGGGTTTGACACTCACATTTGGGCGAGGGATTCCGCAGCATGGATATTTTTATGGGATCTTCTTGAAGGTTCTGGTATTCCTCCTACAACAACAGGGATCACAGGACACTGCGAGTGTCGACCCCTGTTCTCAGAAACACAACACACGTATACCAGTATACAAGGGCGTCATCAGCGGAGGTTCAATGGGTTCATATGAACACCCCTTTTTGAGCGAGCAGAATTTTTTTTATATATAAATGAGGTCTGCGATAGCCATTTTCAATGCATGAATGATGTACTAACAAAACAGAGTCAAGCAAAGCCAAACGTATTGCAATATGCCAATTTTCAGAATACGCTTCTTAAATTGACCCAAAACACTTTGCACAGGAGCTAGTTGTTGTGCAAACATTACCCGTATGCAATATTTGGCTTCTAGACATCAAAATCGTTCCAGGTCTGTGACGCAACCGAAATATGTAAAGGGTCCAGGGGTTGCTTCACAGCTGAATGTCGAACCTCCTTTTCAAAAATGCTGATAACGCCCATGATATATATGGTTTCCCACAATAGTGTCTCAATATTTAGAATTAGTATGGTTGTACTAGCTAGTTTATCACAATAAGTGTATTTGGTGCCCAAACATATAAGGTCAAACTGATAGAAAACTAGCGCCTATCCTGGAGACAGGATTCGGTGAAATCACTAAATGACATGGACTGTATGAGGGGCATACAAAAAATTCTGATAAGAATTGTAACTTTTGAACATGTTGAATGTTCATACATGTATATGAGACATGCCATGTGATTTTGTACCTAAGAACAATGCAATATCTGACAAAAAATGGTTACAAAATGTATTATATTTTCTAAGAGTTGGGTATCGCCGGAAAAAACGTATCGCGATACGTATCATGATAGTCGGGACATATCACGATACGTATCACGATAGTTTTGTGGATTACTCTGATAACCAGTTACACTGCTTTTGTACTGTGCAGCCAAAGTTGTGTACCATACAGAGTTGTTGTGTGGTGTTTAACACTGTTTATAATTAGTTGTAGGCATGTTATACTCGTTTTTCTTTAATACAAAATAGATCAATTAGTTATATTGCATAATTAATTGGCCTCCGGACGGTTTTCAAATAATAAAAAAAAATGCCTGTGGACAGAAAGAGGTGGGGCTGTGGTGAGGGGGTGGAGGGCGTTTGGATAGGGAGGATTGAAAGTCTAGTGTCTGAAAAAAAGATCGCTAAATACACAATACTCAATAATAATGATGCAGCTCAATTTGATTGATAATAACATTGTGATTTGGAGCTGATTTTTTTTTATTATTATTATTTTTGTTGAATTGTTGAACATATATTCAAAATGAATCTACAAGGACCCACAGACACACAGAGGCATCATTAAACAACAATTTTTCACTTTAATTTTACACCAAAAACGGCCAGTTCTACTGTAACGCTACCTTTTTCGATGTGGAAGTGAAAAAAAATGGTCGCGAAAACCCATGACATGGCTCGTGTTCCGAACTTCCGGTTTGATATGAGGTTTATAAAAAAAAATGCCATCAACTGCGCTAAAGCCAAACGGTTCAATAGTGTTTTTTGTGCACATTAATGATTGTTAAAGAAACTGTCGATGTCCTACGATGTCGAATCCAGAGGTTCCTATAACAAGAAAACGAGGCAAAGCCACGAAGGCCAGGTTTTTTCCAAGCATGGACACTTGGATTAGGGGGTTTAGGTATTTTTTTTCTAGTTGAAATATACATTAAAATTTGGTACATCGATGTAGGGCATGAGTTATAGATTTTGAAAATCGGATAAGCGGTTAAAAAGTTATTAAGGTTTGTAAATCAGAATTTTGCAACATATTGTGTTCATTTCCTCCATGTATTTGAATGGCAACCGACGGCACCGATATCAGCTAAAATAACAGCTTTTATGTTATTATTATTAAAATAACTTGAAAACTAATGGAGATAAGTGCATAAAACCAAGAATTTTTTGAATAAAATACAATTTTATACACATATGTTCCAAAAGGATCTTTATGTTTTATGGAAAATAACTGATTTTGGGTGGTAAAATATGACGAAAAGACAGTTTTTGCCACAAAAATGTGATTATTTTGAATATTTATCTTATTTGCAATACATTTCATTACCATGTCACATAAATCAATATATACCCATATTTTCTTGTAATTTCTACAATTTAAGTGGTAAAAAATACCATGTAAATGCTTTATTTTTGCCGAAATTGGTTACCATGGCAATGGTTTTTAAAAAATGTGTTTCTGCACATAATTTTAACATTTTAATAAAAAAAAGGACAGCGACATATAAACAGTTAATTAATATTAATTCAGTAACAAATCTACTATAACCATAATAATCTGAGTTAATTGGTTACCATGGCAAAGGTTTTAAAAAAACTAATGTAATTAGGAATATGATTTTACATTTTGAGCAATGTAAATATTTCTATGACAACATTAAAAACATATGTTACATGAAATTAATGTTACAGTCATTCTGTAACTTAACCTAATTTCTGTAGTAACCATGTAGTAACATGTAGTAATCAATTGGTTACCATGGCAACGACTTTGAAAAAATGTGGTTTCATACACAACTTGACATTTTGAGTAATTAAATAATGTTAGGCGACATAAAATACACACATTACATCAAATTAATGTTACAATCATTCTGTAACCAACATACTGCTGCCATGGTAACCACTTTATTTGGTACCATGGCAAAACAGTGAAAGTGAACGGGTTTAACGTCCCAGAAACAGATAAGGTTATATAGAAACGGAACCACAGTTTAAATTCTCAGCGGTTTTGTATAAATGTGTTTTCTTACATTTTGAGCAATGGGAACATGCATGGCCGTAGACACCACCCCGCGGCACTATTTTGGCTCTAGAACGCAGGAAAAAACATTTTGATGGTTTAGATTGATTTTTATTAATATGTGTGAACAACCCCCCACCCATCAATCGTCCGCCATGGCATTATTTTTTCCACCGCTACGGGCCTGACATAATTATGTCGCAACATAATTGAAATATTAGTTACATTAAACTACATGTAGTATTATATTCATTCTGTAACAAATAATGTATACCATTAACATAGTAACAAAAATGCAAGCAAATGCACATACATGTATGAGAACAGCCGTGTAATTTTCTACCTCAAGACAACTGTGATTTTTCATGAAATAGATCTTCAAAAAAATAAAATTCTGTAAACGACATAGAGGATATTCCCATCGGACATTTTGGATAGCGGGAAATAATATATGAGTGTGCGTCGGCTTCCACGTAAGCAAAGAGTGAGCGTAGCGAACGAGTTGCTTGCATGGAAGCCGACAGACTGTATTATTTCCACTATTTAAACATGTACAATGGAATATCCTATTTATTAAACTTCACGGAAGATATATATGCATATTTTTTGAGATTGTAAGCAAAAGAATCGTGCTGTGCGTATGAATAGTTAGACAGTGACATGTTTCCCGCGTTGTGACGTCGCGTTGTATGACTTCAAACGTCACGTCATCTAAACTTTTTGAAATCCAAATTACGCAGCTGTTTCTAAAAAGTAGAAATATTTTAGTGCATGTTTGGAATGTGTTCAATCCTATTAACATTGTACATTAGTCGAGACTCTCCAAATTTTCAAATAAATTTATTTTGAAATAAAAGAGGGTGCAATGACGGGTGTTCTCTTCACGGTGTATTATTTGTAAGGAGTTGATTACAGGTTTTCGCTCGCAGCGAAACCCATGCAAATAAGTCGCAAGAGTGTAATAAAAGAGAATATCAAAATATTTTCTGTTATTAATGACCAGAGAATATTGAAAAATCACATTAATCGCACAAGGTCGCCCAAAAGTGTTACGGAATGATGAACTGACGAAAAGTAAATTTCGAAGTAATTTGACCTTGGGCAAGAAGGCCACATGAGTGTGGTATAGAATGAAAATATGGATGATGATAAAGAAGTATACGCTGGAAGTTTGAAGTCCATCCGACGGCTGCAGAGATAATGGGAACCTGAAAACTTTAATCTTGCGGACAGATGAAAACTATATATAACAAGAAACGAGGCAAAGCCACGAAGGCCAGGTTTTTTCCAAGCATAGACACTTGGATAACATAATTATACCCACTTTTTGTAGACTAGATGGCCGTGGCCTGCATGTCGCGCCTTGGGGCGAGGCATGGACACTAAAAAAATAGATATAGTAGATGGAAAAACTTTAACCAAAAAACTTTAACCGGACACACGGACGAACGGACGGACGTATGCCAAAATGCCGACGATATCGCGCTTTCCGCAAGCAGGTGTGACAATGAAGATAAACACCCATGTGAAGTATCAAGGTATTGGATGAAGCAGTTGCAGAGATATAGTACACGAAAAAACTTTAACAAAAAAATTCAAAGTAATTTGAACTTGACATAGGGCAAAGGATCGCGCTTTCCGCAAGCAGGTGCGACAATGATGATAAACACCCATGTGAAGTATCAAGGTATTGGGTGAAGCAGTTGCAGAGATATAGTACACGAAAAAAATTTAACAAAAAAATTCAAAGTAATTTGACCTTGACATTGGGCACAGGATCGCGCTTTCCGCAAGCAGGTGCAACAATGATGATAAACACCCATGTGAAGTATCAAGGTATTGGGTGAAGCAGTTGCAGATATAGTACACGAAAAAACTTTAACAAAAAAATTCAAAGTAATTTGACCTTGACATTGGGCACAGGATCGCGCTTTCCGCAAGCAGGTGCGACAATGATGATAAACACCCATGTGAAGTATCAAGGTATTGGGTGAAGCAGTTGCAGAGATATAGTACACAAAAAACTTTAACAAAAAATTCAAAGTAATTTGACCTTGACATTGGGCACAGGATCGCGCTTTCCGCAAGCAGGTGCGACAATGATGATAAACACCCATGTGAAGTATCAAGGTATTGGGTGAAGCAATTGCAGAGATATAGTACACGAAAAAAATTTAACAAAAAAAATCGAAGTAATTTGACCTTGACATTGGGCACAGGATCGCGCTTTCCGCAAGCAGGTGCAACAATAATGATAAACACCCATGTGAAGTATCAAGATATTGGGTGAAGCAGTTGCAGAGATATAGTACATAAAAAACTTTAACAAAAAAATTCAAAGTAATTTGACCTTGACATTGGGCACAGGATTGCGCTTTCCGCAAGCAGGTGCGACAATGATGATAAACACCCATGTGAAGTATCAAGGTATTGGGTGAAGCAGTTGCAGAGATATAGTACATGAAAAAACTTTAACAAACAATTCAAAGTAATTTGACCTTGACATTGGGCACAGGATCGCGCTTTCCGCAAGCAGGTGCGACAATGATGATAAACACCCATGTGAAGTATCAAGGTATTGGGTGAAGCAATTGCAGAGATATAGTACACGAAAAAACTTTAACAAAAAAATTCAAAGTAATTTGACCTTGACATTGGGCACAGGGGCCGTACGGTTGGGGGTTAGAATGAAAATATGGATGATGATAAACACCCATGTGAAGTTTCAAGGTAATGGGCAAAGCAGTTGCAGAGATATAGTATAAGGAAAAAGTTTTAAGCAAAAAACTTTAACCAGACGTACGTTAAAAAGTTAACGTTGAAAATGGCTAAGTCAATTACGTAGAAATAATAGGTGAAGGTAAAAAAATGGTCACATGTTGGATAGTTGTATGTGGTAGGCACCCCTTGGTTATGAAGTTGTGAAAGTTTGGTGGTCCTAGGTGGTACAGTACCAAAGAAATGGACTTAAACACGAAAACTTAACATTGTAAACGCGAAAACTTAACATTGAAAATGGCTAAGTCGACTACGCGGAAAAAATGGGTCAAGTTAAAAACAAGAAACGAGGCAAAGCCACGAAGGCCAGGTTTTTTCCAAGCATAGACACTTGGATAACATAATTATACCCACTTTTTGTAGACTAGATGGCCGTGGCCTGCATGTCGCGCCTTGGGGCGAGGCCACATGGAGCACTAAAAAATTAGATATAGTAGATGGGAAAAAACTTTAACGAAAAAAAACTTTAAACGGACACACGGACGAACGGACGGACGTATGCCAAAATGCTGACGATATCGCGCTTTCCACAAGCAGGTGTGACAATGATGATAAACACCCATGTGAAGTATCAAGGTATTGGGTGAAGCAGTTGCAGAGATATAGTACACAAAAAAACTTTAACAAAAAAATTCAAAGTAATTTGAACTTGACATAGGGCACAGAATCGCGCTTTCCGCAAGCAGGTGCGGACAATGATGATAAACACCCATGTGAAGTATCAAGGTATTGGGTGAAGCAGTTGCAGAGATATAGTACACGAAAAAACTTTAAAAAAAAATTCAAAGTAATTTGACCTTGACATTGGGCACAGGATCGCGCTTTCCGCAAGCAGGTGCGACAATGATGATAAGCACCCATGTGAAGTATCAAGGTATTGGGTGAAGCAGATTGCAGAGATATAGTACACGAAAAAACTTTAACAAAAAAATTCAAAGTTAATTTGACATTGACATTGGGCACAGGATCGCGCTTTCCGCAAGCAGGTGCGACAATGATGATAAGCACCCATGTGAAAGTATCAAGGTATTGGGTGAAGCAGTTGCAGAGATATAGTACACGAAAAAACTTTAACAAAAAAAATTCAAAGTAATTTGACCTTGACATTGGGCACAGGATCGCATTTTCCGCAAGCAGGTGCGACAATGATGATAAGCACCCATGTGAAAGTATGAAGGTATTGGGTGAAGCAGTTGCAGAGATATAGTACACAAAAAAAACTTTAACAAAAATTCAAAGTAATTTGACCTTGACATTGGGCACAGGATCGCGCTTTCCGCAAGCAGGTGCGACAATGATGATAAACACCCATGTGAAGTATCAAGGTATTGGGTGAAGCAGTTGCAGAGATATAGTACACGTAAAAAACTTTAACAAAAACATTCAAAGTAATTTGACCTTGACATTGGGCACAGGATCGCGCTTTCCGCAATGCAGGTGCGACAATGATGATAAGCACCCATGTGAAGTATCAAGGTATTGGGTGAAGCAGTTGCAGAGATATAGTACACGAAAAAAACTTTAACAAAAAAATTCAAAGTAATTTGACCTTGACATTGGGCACAGGATCGCGCTTTCCGCAAGCAGGTGCGACAATGATGATAAACACCCATGTGAAGTATCAAGGTATTGGGTGAAGCAGTTGCAGAGATATAGTACACGAAAAAACTTTAACAAAAAAATTCAAAGTAATTTGACCTTGACATTGGGCACAGGATCGCACTTTCCGCAAGCAGGTGCGACAATGATGATAAGCACCCATGTGAAGTATGAAGGTATTGGGTGAAGCAGTTGCAGAGATATAGTACACAAAAAAACTTTAACAAAAAATTCAAAGTAATTTGACCTTGACATTGGGCACAGGATCGCGCTTTCCGCAAGCAGGTGCGACAATGATGATAAGCACCCATGTGAAGTATCAAGGTATTGGGTGAAGCAGTTGCAGAGATATAGTACAAACGAAAAAAATTTAACAAAAAAATTCAAAGTAATTTGACCTTGACATTGGGCACAGGGGCCGCACGGTTGGGGGTTAGAATGAAAATATGATGATGATAAACACCCATGTGAAGTTTCAAGGTAATTGGGCGAAGCAGTTGCAGAGATATAGTATAACGAAAAAGTTTTAACCAAAAAACTCTAACCAGACGTACGTTAAAAAGTTAACGTTGAAAATGGCTAAGTCAATTACGTAGAAATAATAGGTGAAGGTAATAAAATGGTCACATGTTGGATAGTTGTATGTGGTAGGCACCCCTTGGTTATGAAGCTGTGAAAGTTTGGTGGTCCTAGGTGGTACAGTACCAAAGAAATGGACTTAAACACGAAAACTTAACATTGTAAACGCGAAAACTTAACATTGAAAATGGCTAAGTCGACTGCGCGGAAAAAATGGGTGAAGTTAAAAAAAAAAGTAACATGTTGGATAGTGATATGTGGTGGGTACCCCTTGATTATGAAGCTGTGAAAGTTTGGTGGTCCTAGGTGGTACAGTACGAAAGAAATGGACTTAAACACGAAAACTTAACATTGTAAACGCGAAAACTTAACATTGAAAATGGCTAAGTCGATTACGCGGAAAAAATGGGTGAAGTTAAAAAAAAAGTAACATGTTAGATAGTGATATGTGGTGGGCACCCCTTGATTATGAAGCTGTGAAAGTTTGGTGGTCCTAGGTGGTACAGTAACAAAGAAATGGACTCAAACACGAAAACTTAACATTGATTGTGGACGCCGCCCGCCGCCCGCCCGCCCGCCGCCCGCCGCCCGCCCGCCCGGCTTTCGCCAATCCAATAGCCTGGATTTTTTTTCAAAAAACCTGGCTAACTATGTTACGTATAACTATAGTAGCTAATAAATGATTACTGCACTTGCACGCATCAATGTACAGACTGTAAGAGGTTTTTAAACCTCACACCAGCCAAGCGAATAGCGGGGCGTTTACCAGGGACGGGCGGTGGTACGGCTTTATCTTTCATTGCGCTCGGCAGTGCAGGGACACCACACGTTCCCAGGCAAAGTACTGCCACGGAATGGATCATCGAGCTCGTGCAGAGCAAAATGGAAACATAAGCCGGAGATATAGTATAACGAAAAAGGTTTAACAAATAAAAAAATTTAACCAGACGTACGTTAAAAAGTTAACGTTGAAAATGGCGAAGTCAACTACGTACAAATAATAGGTGAAGGTAAAAAAAATGGTCACATGTTGGATAGTTGTATGTGGTAGGCACCCCTTGATTATGAAGCTGTGAAAGTTTGGTGGTCCTAGGTGGTACAGTACCAAAGAAATGGACTTAAACACGAAAACTTAACATTGTAAACGCGAAAACTTAACATTGAAAATGGCTAAGTCGACTACGCGGAAAAAATGGGTCAAGATAAAAAAAAAGTAACATGTTGGATAGTAATATGTGGTGGGCACCCCTTGATTATGAAGCTGTGAAAGTTTGGTGGTCCTAGGTGGTACAGTACCAAAGAAATGGACTTAAACACGAAAACTTAACATTGAAAACGCGAAAACTTAACATTGAAAATGGCTAAGTCGATTGTGTGGAAAAAATGGGTCAAGTTAAAAAAAAAGTAACATGTTGGATAGTGATATGTGGTGGGCACCCCTTGATTATGAAGCTGTGAAAGTTGTTAAATGGCAATACTATAGGGCCTGTATCATTTAAAGGTACATGCCCACTCTGTAGGCACAAAAAATTCTTTAATATCAGAGACATCATCGGAGACATTTTCTGGCAAAATAAACATTCATTCAGCATTACCCCACGTATTGATTGGCAGTATTATACATTTTATATCAGACGTAGATTTCCACACTGATATCAGGGTCGATAACCGTGATCAAATAGCACACACCTGGAAGCCAGATAATGACATATGCTGCTTATTAGAAGTATGACAGGTCATTCACTGCTGGACTGGCGAACAGTGTAGATCCTGACCAGACTGTGCAGATGCACAGTCTGGTCAGGATCTACACTGTTCGCAAAACCCACAAGCCCCATTTCTCCAGTTAAAATGTTAACCGACATTACATGTACTATTTAATCTCTGTATTTAGTTTTTAATGTGCAATGATCATAGTTCATAATCTGTCGAAAATATTATTTTTGCAGGTGACGCATTTAATTAGTATAAGTAATTAAAAAAATATCATGCCTCATTTGCATATGAAAATAGCCCGATACCACCGCGAGTCACTATCAGTAAAATAAATTTTACTAAATTATTACATCTGTATAGCGGGCACTCGTAATTTTTAGAACTGCATGGTGGAATAGTGACACAATTATACACTTATTTAATTCCTATCAAGAAAATGTTGTGTCTAAGTGGGCATGTACCTTTAAATAATTGATTTTCCATTCTAGACACTTGTTGAAAATTTATTTAAATTAGTAACTACCAATTGTGCAAAAACTACTGTCTGTTTCACGAAAGCTGCCCAAATTTTGCGGCTATATAAACAATTCAAAAACAAGATTTCTTTCGATAATATTAAATTAAAGAAAAATTTAAGAATGAGCCTTCTTTTTATTTGAAATTTGCTCAAATATTGATTTTATTGCGAAAACAAAATTTCCCCATGTTAAATCCCCATAGACATCTTTTTAGAATTTCAGAAATACTCGACCGATTTTTAAAATTTAACTTTTGTTTTCTTAGTTAGATCATTTCCAAGCTATTTAGCTAGGTTTTGGAGTCAATTTCCCCAAAAAATGTTTTTTGACTCCTCCCACAAGTCCTCTACCTCTTTTCCCCCCATGTTAAATTCCCAAAGAGAAATTTCTCGTAATAAAACCAATATTTGACCAAATTTCACGAAATAAAAAGAAGGCTCATTCTTAAATTTTGCTTTAATTTAATATTATCGAAAAAAATATTGTTTTTGCATTGTTTATATAGCCGTAAAATTTGGGCAGGTTTCGTGAAACAGACTATAGTACATATGCACAACATACGAGTTAATGTCAAATATTACAAACATTTTTTACCAAACCCGCTTAAAGGTGGATGCCCTCAAATTATGTAAAAATACATCTTTACGGAAATTAAGTGGGTACCTCATTATGTAACTATTCAACATGTTTTTTAACATCAAAAGTGTCAGTTTTTACACAGTCCCAACTAATATTTAAATTTTGTGTCAGTAGTGGTGATCACCAGTGTATGAAGAAATGGTGATGATCGAGTTTTAATTATTTAAATAAATAATGTGTATAAACTCAATTACGACTGCTGTCGATATCTTATAAGTTATAAAAGTATAATTATTGTACACCAGCAAATGCATTGTATGAATAAATATTGATTTCCATAGAATAAATATTGATTTTTGTTAATATTTTGAGAAAATGCGGTTATTTCCCTTGACCTCAAAAGTAATAAAATCTGTCATTCAAATAAGGCAAAATAATGCCAATAAGTGTACCAGGTAATACAAATTATTTGCTATTTGTGATTAAGTGTTTATACATTTAGAAACATACACCAGTATTTTATATTGTTGATTTCAATAGAATTTTTTACCAATAAAACATATTGTTTTTTCTCAAAAATTCATGAATTTTGTCAATATAAAAAAAAATGAATTATTTTTATTTCTATAAGCAATAAAAGCTTAAAATATTTCAGAACCACTTTTTACATGCCTATTGAAATAAATAAAAAGTTATTTAATTTAAAAATATGTAAATTTGATACTTATCACTGTTTTTGAAAATTCCACAGGAAAATTCCACTTTACTCTTTAGTTTAGTCTTTACAAGTTTACAAGAGTAAGCCATCACGATGTTGTATATCAAGACAATTGAATTCAGAAACGCAATACAATCAAAGATTTTTTTATTATCTGCTTCATCATTTTCTGGACATAGCTGCGATCATCAAGTGATTTTACTGTTCACATACAATGCTACATGTAGTTTAGGAATAAGAAAGGTGTCGGGTAATGGTAATATCGTTTACCGGTTGCTTATCATGTTAAAACACACAAGTATGTTGGGACACTTTGAAAAGACAATCAACAAAAAGAAACTTACTATGTTTCACACCGAGACAATACACGGACTAACTTATACTATTTTTTTTCTTTTAAATGCTGTTGTCACGTCCATGGTATTTAACAAAATAAACCCATTAAAAAAGTAAATTTAGCCCAACTTGTTTGTAGACAACATGTTGCGTTTTTTTGTAAGTGACGCGGGTGCCCCGACTTTTCACTTGATAACAATATAGTTACGTACATTTTGTGAATTCGTCGTCGTCGTCTCCTAGCTCCTCCTCTTCCTCCTTCTTCTTGTTTTTCGTCTTCGTGGTGTTATTGTTTTTCTTTCAAACTTCAACAAGCATGGACGAGCCAGGATTTAAGTCTATCAGAGACAAAATAAATCCTTGGGTCTATCTCAATTGAAAATGAGACATGCATATACCATGCATACGTGATCGTCAACTTACCTAAAAAAAAATATGCAAATGGCCTCTTTTCTTATCAAGACTATATATATGTTGCTACCACTCAGTTGAATCCTCACGACTCAAGATAAATGTTACTTGAAAGACTGAAACTAAATCATGATGTCTCAGATATACAATCCTCATGCAACTGAATGAGTTGTGGCGATTTTACACACGTTTAGTCTATGGCCGATAAATGTGTAGGGTCTACCTGTACATAGACATAGACACTTTTGAAACTCTGCCAAACGCTCTCTACCGTCCGTAGCAGACAGTACGGTGTGGCTTGAGTCATACAGACAGTTCATAAAGCATATGTACAAAATGAAAACAAAAGATCAAACTCCAAGTTACAAATCCTTGCTGAGATGTTTACACCATCATACCCTCGTGTATACAAATGGGACATACAATCACATCCATCCAGTGGGAAAACACGGAAGAAACTCACAACAGCAAATGACGTCGATGTTTAATCTACCAATCAAAAGTAACGAAACATAAAAAGAGTTAGGCGTTTTACAATTCACAGGCACTAGACGTTCAAAATGTACAACGTTCGCGATTCACAGGCACAATGCGTTCAAAATGTACAACGTTCGCGATTTGCGAATGCCAGTGATATCTCCAAGTAGACATGTGCATTTATGTCATTTCCTACCATACAATCATATACCGTTTGTTTACAGTATGACATGTATTATATGTGAATGTACATGACTGTATTATTCATGTGACTAGTTGTTTTACACTAGTTGTTTTACACCATTGTGATGCTGATTTAAAGCGAATTTGCCAAAAACAAAAACTCTCCCGAAATTAAAAAAAATATTTAACTACTAGTAAGCTTTGTATGCTTTGTTTCGTTAACTTATCCTATACTTGTGTGTAAAGTAGATACATGTATTATATGTGCACTATTACTTTAAAACGACAATTGGAATACAATGTATGATCAAAGTATTCCTGTTTGAGGGAAAGAACGTTCATGCCATGACGCTGCCACTGTTGAATAGTTTTATGTATGTGTATGTACACATATGCATATGTGTCTATATGTACTTATATAGACATGTAATACTATACCACATTTAGAAAGAAGATATACATGTATATGGGTGTGTATATGTGCGTATATGTGTGTACATGTATCTGCATGTATACATGTGTGTGTACATGTGTATTTCTATGTATATGTATGTCTATTTCTCATTTATTGTTAAAATTAATACGAGCTATATAACACTTAGCACACACTATATGATCAGTAAGCCGAGACTGTTCGATGTACATGAGTGTATGATACAAGTACAGCTATATGTATTAGTGGTTGCGGCATGGTCTGAAATCTATTTGCCTATTTGCCACGATTGTGGTATTTCTAAATTTATTATATTTAGTACTTTACCCATGTACGCCATCTTGCATTGTACGTATATTATACCATAGTCACGTATGTATGCTCATGAGGCAGTTGCCTCGATGCAATAAACTATTCTTCTTCTATTCACAGCCGCAACATAATGCATCAACACTCATACACCCCTAAATATTCGACATTATTGTTGGATGCTCATTTTAAGCTGGGTCATAAGAATACATGACCTAGTTTTGGGGCAATTACAGATTTACCCCCAAAATAAACAATTAAAGGAACTTAACCATATGAACCGATGAGTAACTTGAAAAATAAATATTAAAAAAAAGATTCGTCTGAAAGGTAACAGTCAAAAACGCTAATGATGGGATATTTCCATCATTATAGGAATGAATGGCCTTTTTGTGGAATTTATCGGGATATAAACTTGGAAAAGTCGCGGGAATACTGACGAAGGCCGGAAGGCCTCGTCCAGTATTCCCGCGACTTTTACAAGTTTATATCCCCGATAAATTCCACAAAAAGGCCATTCATTCCTTATAATTCCAGCATTTGAAATAAATTCATCAAGAAAATGTGTTTATTTTCCGTTTTCTTAAGAATTATTTTTACTGCGCCTGACGGCTACGGAAAGTAGTTCGGCATGGAGTTTACTGGGATATAAATTCTGGATAGAGACTTGCTACGGACCAATCAAATGTTACGGAATTGTGCAAACATTTTTGTGCTGGAATTATATCCCTATATAGAGTATTATTAATGTTCTTGAAGACATTCCATATTCATTTGCTGGTCGATCCCAAGGTGTATGATCACGTGGTACTACCAACGACAACAAGTACTGAAACTTCCAGAATCCATCCGATTGAAAGTACGTATTCTTTTATATTGTCCTTATTACGTAACGGATTTTGATGAAATATGGTGCAGCAAACGCGTCTTGTTAAGCTGCATTTGGTGGTCTCTGTACTTTGGCCCAAACTTCTGTCGTTTTTGCGAAGAATCGATGTCCGTGTCGGTAGACTCGGAAATCGATTCTTCGCAAAAACGACATAAGTCTGTGCCAAACTCCATGGACGACCAAATGCAGCTCACGAAGACACGTTTGCTGCGCCATATTTCATCAAAATCCGTTTCATATTAAGGAAAATATCAAATACGTTACATTCACAATGGACATACATAATTATTACACATGTATCAAACATTAAATGACTAGTTCAAGTTAACAACATGTAAGAACACAATTATACTGCATCAGACCTGAGGAATACTAAAGCGAAGTACGTCATGACAAATATATATCATCTAATTTCTTTTATTATCAACTTCCTGGTTTCTAAATATATACATCCTATGAATTCCTTCTATACACATTTTACTAATATCATATTCAATGTTACTCATAATAAAATAAAAGTTATCATCATATCATCATTCATGCTAATAAAAGTTGGGACTATGTATTGTATGTTACTAAATATGTCCTGTCTAATACAATTTAGTTTCTCACATCCAAATATGAGGAACGCCATGTTATTCCCAAAATATACAATTAAAGGAACTTAATTAGCTATATGAACCGATGATTAACTTGCAAAAAAAAAGTGAATTATTAAAAAAAATATAGATCTATATATTGTCTGAAAGGTACAGTCAAAAACGCTCATGTCATGATGGGAGATTTCCATCATATCCCTATATAGGTTATTATTAATTTTCTTGACAACATATTCCATACCCATTTGCTGGTCGATCCTGTGCTTTCCAAATAGCATAGTGAGGAACACCATGTGATTTTGTACCTAAGAATGTGTGCGGTATCTCATGAAAATATTTACATAATTTACGATTTTTCTGTAAATGACGTCGAAAGTTGACAAACTTTACATAGCAAAAGCAAAACAGTATTGCGCTATGCAAATTTCGTCAACTTTTGAAGTCATTTACAGGAAATATCGTTTCTGTAAACATTTTTCATGAAAAATCGCACATGTTCTTCGGTACAAAATCGAATGGCGTGTCTCATAACTGGTGCGCGTACCCTTCCTGCCATTATCAAGTACTTGAAATGAATCTCGAACCTGTGCATTTTTAATTATTGACGTCATTCATCTTGCCAGTCATTTTCGGTGCGATATAAACTAAGTTTCCATTGGCTAAAAATAATCACGTCATCCAATAGAAACGTGCTTTGCATATCTTCAAGCTGACAGATGTAAATAGAGCAGGTGCCCGTCAATGGTGACAGGTCATGTGTATAGGTGACAAAGAAACCAGGGTTTTATGACAAATTACACAGGTATGACGCCTTTTATTTGCAGCAGAAAGATTAGTTAGTATTATACATTAGCATATATTTCATAATTATTTACAAGTTACCCACGGAGTTACGGGTAGATAGGTTTGAAAAGAGTGAATACTGTTTACCGTAAACATGCCGTCACATGGTCATATTGGAAGTTTTGTTACTGACAGTGTTGTGTATTTATCCCCAGGGAAAATTATTGAATGTGAGTTTGTGCCAGATGTGACGGTATGTTGAGACGTTTTTATAAACATCTGTGTGAGTTAATACCGTGTGTGATAGTGTTACTATGTTGGCAAATCTTCCAGTTATCTGGATACCCTGGAAGTTGTAAATTCCATGCTGTAAACATATTAATAACTAGTTCTGAGTACATAACTTTAATTACATTTCATGGGTTATTAACTTATTACACTGCATTACATAAGTTATGAAAGAGTAGTCTTTCCAAATGTGCGTTTGCACTTTCTTTGTTTACTTTCTACTTCATGGAGAGTGACCTAAGAATTTTGCTAATTCACATTTTATTAGGTAAGTTTATGGTAACATATATTTGTGCCATATTGTATTATTGTATCTCAATAACAATTTAGTGAAGTATGAACATCAATATGTGGAAGTGACTGGAGAAATGGGGCTTATGGGACTTGGTGGTCAATGTAGTCCTGATCACACACTCCTGTAGCCTGATTATAAGCATGATGGGTGTTAGTTGCGGGAAGTAACTCTGCGGAATACTCATGTATCGTCTGTACCCAGACTGGCGGGAAGTAACTCTGCAGAATACTCATGTATCGTCCGTACTCAGAGGCGTGAAGTCACTCGGCAGAATACTCCCGTATCATCCGTACGCAGAGGGTACGGACGACACAGGAGTATTCTGCAGAGTTATTTCCCGCGACTAGATGGGTGTTTCATTGATGGAATGGCAAACAATGCAGATCCTGATCAGACTGTACGGATACACAGGATGATATGGATTTACACTGGTCGCAAGACACAATATCCCCATTACTCCCAGTCACAGCCAGCCACAGGTATATTGTAATTAGACAGTACAGTGGAACCTCTCTTTATAATGTAACGAGCTACGCATTGGCCAAATACACGTTTTCCGCTTTATAGGCAATATAGGGTGCACTATATCGCTACACCACAGTCAGCAGTATAAATTTGCAGATATTTTTTTTCCATTTCGAGCACTAACATATATAGCAATAATCTGCAGGGTGTTGACATTTAATCTTCTCTACAGGTGTCATACCAGTTTGTCATACCAGTTATCCGGACAAATGAAAATACCTGTTAATTAAGCGCATTCTTTTGATCCGATTTTGCAGCGAATACAGGTGCTTGCAGGTGCTTGGTGTTTCCATGCCAGTGTGAAGAATATATCGCCACAGTGAAAATTTTAGTAAAATTTGTTGGACACATTCCTCAACTCTGTTTACAACGTCAAAAGTCACGTGGGGGGCTCAATCGAGTGCGCCCATTACATCATTGCCGAGCTGTTCTATATATACAATACATTCTATAAATATGATATTTTCCAAGGGTGACTGATTTTTCTGCAGAACTACACAATGCTGTTTACACTGGTTTACAGGCAATAAACTTATGATTTCAATGTGAGAATAGAAGTTATAAGACGATTATATGTTTGTCCGGATAACTGATTGTCAATGTTAATTTTGGGGCAATCTTACGTCTGATGATCTGACCCAATTTTAAGTGAGAAAGATTGCACAGTTTGCTAAATAGTTTACATGCACTGAGAAAACAAGAACCAAGGATTTTATGCCCGTAGCTGCTATTTTAAGAAACATATCGCAAAAACACTGCCATTTTTGTCCGATACTCTGGAGGATCCCCGTATATTGTTATTGAGAGAAAATTCTACAATATGACACCAGAATATTATCATAAACTCGCATAATAAAGTGTGTATTAGCACAATTCTTAGGTCGCTTATATGTAATGTATACTTTGAGTTATATACTCAGAACTAATCAAATACATGCTGACAAAAATACTGGAGGTCTATCAGGCATTGTTGCTGATGCTATGTATCGGTCAATCCATATTAACCCATTGAAGACTATGGATATTATAACTTTTGTTGAAAAAATCAGATTTCCTAGTTTATTTCTCAATAAAAGTATATGTTGTTACCATTCATTTGAACCGTCTCGCAGAAACGGTTCAAATGAGTGGTGGCAACATATAGTTTTAGAGAAAAAATGAGGAAAATATTTATTTTTTTAGAAAATGTCATACTACTTTAATGGTATCCCGTCTGCAATGGGTTAAAAAACTACATTTGCTGGCTTGTCATGTCATGTGGTATATTAATAATTAGCTGCACATTTTCCGCGTTCATAATTAATCAATGGGTTGCTCTATACCGCTACACTGCCGCTAACAGTATGGATTTGCGGAGTAAGGTTTCACTTTCGCTTAATATACTACTCCAGGGTACTTTACTGCATCAACATGGCTGGAGCTTATGAGATTTGCGACCAGTGCCGATCCAGATATTCAGCCTGGTCATCCGCACAGTCTGATCAGGATCTGCAATGTTCACCATGCCACTAATGAAATATCCGCCATGCTTCTAACAATACATGTATATATATCGTTTTCGGGCTACATGATTGTGCTATTTGATCAGGGACTACACTGGTCACAAATCCCATAAGCCCCCTTTCTCCAGTCGCAATTAACCCTTTTAACACCACATGCCTGTATAGGTAGTGATATTGGCATAAATGTGTAGATCCACGTGAGCCGTCTCGTGACGAGCCGTCTCCTCTGAATCTGCACATTTTCCAAGTAATTTTCATATTTTTGAGAACAAAAACAAACCTTTTCATAAATGGACTAGTCATAAGATCATTTTGTGACGATTGGATTGTTTGCAAAATTAATATATCAAAATCCATTCCAGTTACTTAGGGGTGAAAGGGTTAAGCAAATGTAGGTGGAAGTGTGCCTACTGTCTGTTTCACGAAAGCTGCCCAAATTTTACGGCTATATAGACAATTCAAAAACAATTTTTGTTTGGATAATATTAAATTAAATGAAAATTTAAGAATGAGCCTTCTTTTTATTTCGTGAATTTCGGTCAAATATTGATTTTATTACGAAAAATTGATTTGTCTATGGGAATTTAACATGGGGGGAAAAGTGGTAAGGAAGTGTGGGAGGAGTCAAAAAACGAAAAAAAATGGAAATTGACTCCGAAACCTGATAGCTTGGATATGATCTAACTAAGAAAACAAAAGTTAAATTTTAAAAATCGGTCCAGTATTTCTGAAATTCAAAAAAATTTCCCCATGTTAAATCCCCAGACATCTTCACTCCGTGTGAAGATGTCTATGGGGATTTAACATGGGGAAATTGTTTTTGCGCAATAAAATCAATATTTGACAAAAATTTACGAAATAAAAAGAAGGCTCATTCTTAAATTTTCCTTTAATTTAATATTATCGAAAAAAATATTGTTTTTGGATTGTCTATATAGCCGTAAAATGTGGGCAGCTTTCGTGAAACAGACAGTAAACATGTTGTGTGTGTGTCACATTTTACCTACCATGTTCAAGTTGCCAGAGCGAGCTGTCAATGACCTGACAGACTGGATCAGGTGTGATTATTTCCCCCTGATTACCATTGATGTGTCACAGACAGGTAGGTCACTGGGGCAGGTGTCCACTATGGGCAATAATTTGGCAATTAATCACTGTATTTGTCTTGAAGGGACCGTATTCCAAACATTGGATCTTTTGTTTATGCATGTATTCTATTCTGCTCTTATACTCACTTTTTGAGAGGAAAAATTGGTACATATATACCGGTATTGTTTTTGTAACTGATGACTCTGTTTATCCGTCTCTCTGTCCGTCTTCAAATGTTAAATGTATGTGTTTTGATCCGTTTCACTCCACAGGTTGAAGTAACAGACCGAGGTCTATAAATACATTAAATATGTCTAAAAGCATCAATAAATGTGGAGTCTATGGAGTCTATATGGAGGTAGTAAAAATTTTGTTTAGCTTTTAGGCATATTTAATGTATTTATAGACCTCGGTCCGTTACTTCAACCTGTGTTTCACTCTACCTGTCGCCTCTACAGCCACCATTCTACTACCATTGATACTCAGTGGAAACTGCTGTATATCAGTGACCTTGACCTGTCACACATTCTAGACCGGCACCAACAGGCGCACTTTGTTGTCCTCTGACAACTATTGTTCTTATTTCTCACCAAAAGTATATGTTGTTACCACTCAGTTGAACCATCTGATTGAGTGGTAATAATATATGTTTTCATTGGGAATCAATAAAATAGATACAAATATTGATACATGCACCCAGAGCTCCAGTTAACCCTTTCCCTGTTTTGCGATATTTCGACTCTTCCAAATCGAAAACATCTGAATAAAAGAATCAAATGCTGGGTCAAATGATGGTTAAATTATCTGATAGAGTAGAAAACATTGTGGGAAAAGGAGAAATTGCTTGTTACAAGCAATTTCTCCTTTTCCCACAATGTTTTCAAAAGACAATTTCTGCAGAGGCGTGAAAAGTCGTCTCTATCAGGGAAAGGGTTAAGGTGCGTAAAGAACTCCCAACTTGCCATTTTTGGTGAAGAACTGAGAAAAACACCTCGAATATTTGGTCAAATTACGCATCTTAACTGGAGCTCTGCGTGCACCCAGTGCTGTGCTTCTGTCTCAGATCCAAGGGAATGCCTTCCACTCAATGGGAGTCGGAGCTCCAGTTAAGGTGCGTAATTTGGAGGTAAATTTCTTATTTCTCCATCAAAAATGGCAAGTTGGGAGTGCTTTAGAATCGTCTCCATGAGACGATTCTAAAGGACTCCCAACTTGACATTTTTGATGAAGAAATAACAAAATTTCACCACCAAGTTGGTAAAATTACGCACCTTAACTGGAGCTCTGGGAGTTCCTCATATTTTAACCATTTTCATGCTGAGGATACGTCATTATGTTTACGGAAAATCCTAAATATCTTTCTTCTATGCACTCAGAAGTATATGTTGTGAGCACCATTTGAACCATCTCGTCGAGACGGTTCAATTGAGTGGTTGCAACATATACTTTCATTGAGAAATAAGAAAAATAAAATATTTAATACCATTAAAGGTGTATTCCGAAGGGAATGGGTTAAGGGTCGTAGGCAGTTTGAGGTGGGAAAAGGCTCTAGGCACAACATTATGTAAATGTGATTCAGCATTCCCCATATAAAATGGGATAATTTATATATTACTCTATTAGCCTAAACATGGCCTGTGTAGTTTCTTGGCCTACATACATATTTATGACGTCGTTAATGATTATTTACTATTTGGATTGCCTCAGGTGTAACATGTTCATTCATAAATTGTGTTCATTACCGGCAACGAGCACCAGGTTATATACAGTAGAACCTCGCTATACTCTTAGAAAGCCTCCGTGTGCTGAACTCTTTCAACACTAGAGACCTGTATAGTGGCAGGGTTCAAGCTAGCCCTTCAAAATAGGGAGAAGTTTTCACTAAAGATTTGAGATAATAGACATTATTTTTTTCTTCAAAAAATTCTGTTTTATATAAGGAAAAACTTCTCCCTCAACTCGAAAGAGGGAGAAGTCAGAAAATTTATGGAGATAATTTCGCCCACTTCGTCCTGTAAACTGATCCCTGTAGTGGTATTGGCAAATAGTGTAGATCCAGATGAGCCGGCTCGTGACGAGCCGTCTCATCAGGATCTGCACTTTTTGCAAGTAATTTTCATATTTTTGAGAACAAAACACCCCCTTTTCATAAATGGACTGGTCTGAAAATTATTTTGTCATTATTGGATTGGTTGCAAAATTAACTGGTAAATTTGATGGATATCCCATGATATTGCCTGTTTTCGATCACAAAGCAAACAAAACTTTTCTTGGAAATGCTTATGCCTGAATATACTTCAATATATAACAACATACCTGTATTACTGCTGCTGAACATCTCTATATCCATCTATCTATAGCAGTCACCCTGGGGATTTCCCCAGAGTGTCCAGTTTAGAGAGATTTCACTGTATGGGTAAGTGTGGCTGTAGCGCAACTCCTTATTTGGCCAAAAGTACAGTATATCGACAGAATCATGGTATATCCATTTACATGTTGTGCAGTATGTTGAACTGAACAGCTGGCAGAAACATAAATACTTGCAACCA
The DNA here is from genome assembly GCA_029237695.1 of Conchocele bisecta. NCBI lineage: Eukaryota > Metazoa > Mollusca > Bivalvia > Lucinida > Thyasiridae > Conchocele > Conchocele bisecta. The sequence goes on from CM055276.1 coordinate 38,852,798, forward strand.
GTTTTAGACGTTATTATACCCACTTTTGGAAAAAAATGGATATAATTATATTACCGATATTACATTCAAACCATAATAGCTGGAGACTTCATATTTGGCATGTGGCTTCTTTCTGGTGTGCAGATGCGTAAAGTGAATTTTGATTTTTTATTTGACCCGAGGGTCATCTCCCTCTCCGTCCGTCCGTCCATCACCAACCTTTTGATTCGACCCCTGGGTCATGGATTATCTCCCCCTTTTCGACATCATTTTCCAATTTTGGCTTGTACATTTAAGTCGTAAAACTTTTAAACCCTAATAGCTACACACCTGAAACTTGGTATGTAGCTTCCTTATGATGAGTAGATGTGCAAAGTTTATTTTGATATTTGATTCGGCCCCCGGGTAATGGATTATCTTCCCCTTTTCGACAGTTTTCCTTGTAAGAAGTAAAACTTTTTAACCAATATAGCTGAAAGCTTGATATTTGGTATGTGGTTTCCTTAATATGGTTTACATTTGTGCAAAGTGCATTTCGATTTTTATTTGACCATGTGGTCAGGGATTATCTCCACCATTTGGACTTAGAATTCGTTAATTTTACTCATCAAAAACATGCTTTGACTGTACGTGAGAATCATTTCCAATGTAAATGATTATAAAGTGCTGTCAAACCATGTTTTTATTGAAAAAGAAGACAAAATATGAAACAACAGCTTACGACAATTTTGGTTCCCGCATTTTAAGGGTTAAGAAGCAAGAGAAGTACGCCAAGAGATAAATAGCTGAACTGTTTATACAGACAGTAAGCCATGTTTCTCCTGTGTACTGGTCACAAATACCATAAACCCCAATGCTCCAGTCACAGTGAGATATTGGACTAAAACAAATGTGTGGCTGTGACTGGAGAAATAGGGCTTATGGGATTTCTGACAAGTGTAGCTCTTGCTCAAATAGCACACTCCTAATAACAATTATTACAACAATTGTCGTCTGCTGTTGCTTTTATATCTTCCCTTATTTCTCAATAAAAACATGTTTTGACAGCACTTCAGAATCATTTCCAATGGAAATGATTCTGAAGTGCTGTCAAAGCATGTTGTAAATTATTCTAAAGTGCTGTCAAAGCATGTTTTTGATGATAAAAATGGTAAATAGAAAATAACAGCAGACGACAAAAAAATTAAAGATAGCGGTCTAAGGGTTAATATAAACATGATGCATGTTTCATTGATGTAATGGCGAACAGTGCAGATCCTGATCAGACTGTGCGGATGCACAGGCTGATCTGGATCTGCATTGGTCGCAAAACCCGTAAGCCACATTTCTCCAGTCACAGTCAGATATTGGACTAAAACAAATATATTCAATGTCTCGTGATCAAACTCTCCATCTTCCTTGTTATGTATGACAGAAGGAAGATAATGAATACCATAAACTCTTCCTGTTTTTGTCCTCTTATCATGATATCATGGGCGGATTCAGGGGGGCGGACCTGGTGCGCGCCCCCCCTAAAATTCGCAGAGTAAAGATTTTTTTACAAGTTACAAGGCACGTTTCTACGTTCGCGTTGTGAATTTATTGTTTATTGGGGGGTGCAGCCAAAAAATAAACGCGAGGCAGCAGCAGCAATATTTTTGTCAATATTTGTCAATATATTTGCTCCAAAATGCGCCAGAACGCAGGAACTTGTAGATTTCAAAAAATTTACCCCCTAGCTCAGCTCGGTCTATGAACGAGCGTACATATTAATATAGTCAAGTATTGCAAAATAGTTAGGCCCCCCTAACCGGAAAACCTGGATCCGCGCCTGGATATGAGAAGTATATTGTGAAATTTCATGGTTATCAGTAGATTTTGTTTCTATAGTGACAGTCATTGGAAATATTTGACAAGCCCAGGCATATTTTCTTTACGACGTGTCAAGACCAGTAGCCGATTTCATCAAAATTGCAAAGTATACTTTCCTAGCAAAGTATACTTTGAGGGAGCAATCATTGATTTTTCCGAAATGCATTATTTCATGCAGAACTAACGATTGCATATATTTGATGATTAAAACTATGCAGAATTATTATACTGAATTTATTACATTATCACAGCCAAAATTGGCTGTTATAATGTAATAAATTCAGTATAATAAAAATTGATCCTAAAATTGAAAATTTCTCCCTCAAAGTATACTTTGCTAGGATAGTATACTTTGCAATGTTGGTGAAATAGGCTACAGACCAGCTTAAATTTGTAGTGACAATTTCCATTGAATAAGCTGTCCTGTATGAAGCCTCGCAGGAGATGTAGTATTCTTTTTTATGCCACCGGGTTTCGAAGAAACGGATGGCATGAAGTGTTTGGACCGTCCGTCTGTCCGTCCGTCTGTCTGTCCGTCTGTCCATCCGTCACACTTTTCGGTTAACCAATTTGTCACAGTTTCTCAAATATGCTGCAGGTGGCATCCGCGTTCGACATACGCATTTCTTGTTTTTATTAATTTGTTCCAATGAAATAACAATTTGTTCCCACAAATTAACAATTTGTTCCCACGAATTAACAATTTGTTCCCTCAATTTAACAATTTGTTCCCATGAATTAACAATTCGTTCCCACGAAATAACAATTCGTTCCCACAAATTAACAATTATTTCCCTCAATTTTTTTGGAACAAATTGTTAATTCGAGGGAAGGAATTGTTAAATTGATGGAACGAATTGTAGATTCGAGGGAACGAATTGTTAAATTGAGCGAACAAATTGTAATTTTGTGGGAACGAATTAAAAAAAAAAAAAATGTCCCCTGCGGGGATCCGTTGGCCTGGGTCTCAGATGCATGTATGTACAGAAAGTGATAAAACCGTCTGTTCCACATTTTGCTGCCGATGAACTTTGGCTTTTACTGGTAAATGCATTAAATCTAAAAACATTTTTTGGAGGGTGACTTATTTGTTATTGATGAAAAATCACGTTGGTGACCTTGACCTTCATGTCATTAATTTTGGACGTACTTTACATCCAAATGTTGATTATCTCATGATCTGTTAGTCGGATCATCTCCACACTTCATCAATAGCTTCTTCACATTGATGGATATCTACCAGTGTAATTCGGCTGACATTCACATCGGTGACCTTCACCTTGGTGTCAACAATTTTGGACATACGTCCAAATGTTGAATTGAATATCATCATTCTGATATATATAGTCACATCATTACCAAACTTCATATATACCTTTCTCACATTGATAGCTATCCATCCGGTGACCTTGACAGTCACCTTGGTGACCTTGACATTCATGTCAATAATTTTGGATGTATGTCGTAATGTTCAATAATTGCAGCACAAAAATATTTACACAATTCCCTAACATTTGATTGGTCCGTTGCAAGTCTCTGTCCAAAATTTATATCCCAGTAAACTCCATGCAGAACTACTTTCCGTAACCGTGAGGTGCAGTTAAAATAATTCTTAAGAAAACGGAAAATAAACACATTTTCTTGATGAATATATTTCAAATGCTGGAATTATAAGGAATGAATGGCCTTTTTGTGGAATGTATCGGGGATATAAACTTGGAAAAGTCGCGGGAATACTGGACGAGGCCTTCCGGCCTTCGTCCAGTATTCCCGCGACTTTTCCAAGTTTATACCCCGATAAATTCCACAAAAAGGCCATTCATTCCTATAATGTTCAATATCTCCTGATCAGTTAGTCGGATCATTACCAAACTTCAACAATAGCTTCCTCACTTTGATGGCTCTTCACCCAGTGTATTTGTGTGACCTTGACCTTGGTGACCGTGACACTCGTATCAATAATTTTGGACTTCCTCATATTGCGACCTTGACCTTAGTGATTAACAGACATTACTATTTATTCAAGTTATCTGTTTAGCGCACACTTGTATTTTTTCGAACTGGTGGAAGAGTGACACAATTATACACTTATTTAATTCCTATAAAGAACAGTTTGTGCCTACTGAGTGGGCATGTACCAATTATACCTGAAGAAAGATGTAATTTGGTAAAATAATAGGTACCGGTATGTACATGTACCGGTACATGTAATCCATTGCTATGGGACAGTATAGAATTATTGTCTTGTATCCAAAAGTGTTACGTTTCACAAAGTGTGTTTTCTGGTTCACTACTGGTGGAGTGGGTGGAAGGTGGGTGCAAGCGATGGGTAATTTAACGATCGGGGTTCATCCTTACCGGAATTCCGACTGGAGACCTGGTTTGGCCCTCACATACGTCTTTGGCATTTTGTATGTGACAGTTGAATCTGGTTATACCCCTTATGTGAGTATTACGATTATTCGTAATCCTATTTTAGGGGAAGGGGCCAAGTGACTTTGGTGTGGTATGGACCTGCCACAAGGTCAGGTTATTCTAATTTCAGGCTGAATATATTGCTTCTCGATGTAAATATTCCGTTCTGATTTTGGAATTTTCCCCCCAATGCAGCACGTTAAAACGGGATCGAACCCGTTTGCCCGGCCTTACATGACGTTAGCTGTTGATAGATATCACCAATTGCGAAAGTGGCGATCGCCAGCGGAATCCCTGGGATGGTCTATGTGTTACTCCTTTTCAGATTTAAAATGGAAATCATCGCATGTCCATGCAATTAATAACTCATGTTCTACTTGACGGAATCGTAACCAAATTCGGTATACATGTTTGTCATGGCAAGAAGAAGGCCCTATTGATTTGATTTGTGTTATCTCCCCTTGTTGACTGGCCATGCCTCGATGAACTTACAGTGTGACCTGCCTTTGATAAAGTGGATGTTACTCATTTTACTTCAATTGCCTTATATTAACCTTTTCAACACCACAGGCCTGTATAGTGGTATTGGCAAACAGTGTAGATTCAGATGAGCCGCTCGTGAGGAGCCGTCTCATCATGATCTGCATTTTTTGCAAGTAATTTTCTTATTTTTGAGAACAATAACGTCCTCTTTACATAAATGGACTAGTCTGAAAATCATTTTGTGACAATTGGATTGGTTAAATCCATTCCAGTTACTTAGGTGTCAAAGGGTTAATTCTATTGGTATAGTACATGGGTGGGAGAAGGCAAAAGTCGTGCTGAGCGTACTGTACTATGATTTGACACTTAAAACACAAAATTCTCAGAATTTGATCAAATAAACCTGTGTTTGGTTGATACATGAATAGGTTATTTGCAATACGCACAGGTATATGTGACCCAGTGCTGAATTTGATATAAATTGTTGAAATATACACCTGAAGTTGATACTCGTTTGATAGTTAGTAAATTGTCACGTTTCATGTGATATATTTATGCCTTCCCACCTGCCAGGTAGTGATATGGTATTGTTGTAAGTGGGCCAGAGGTTTAAAGGCACTGCCAGATATTTCATGTAAATATGTGTAGAAAACAGAGCAGGAAAAAACTGGTTTAATTGTATATTTGTATTGTATTTCTGAACCCAAATGTAACTGTCACCTATAAAAAAAATGAGGATTTGTAAAAAATATGTTCATAATACTGAAAAATAAATATGTTTGCAATTTATTTATTTTATTTAAATTAATTACACTAGTGTGAATAATGGAAACTTCTTAACTAAATGTAGCATAACACACTCATTTGACAATTAGTATTAAAGGAAATTCACATTTGTTCCTTCCTGGTACAGATATAGCGAAAATACCAAGTAATGCCAAGCCAAATTATCTCCCTTGCTTATCACAGTTTCTGATAACATGTGCCTGAATATAACAGATATTTTTAGCTCGACTATTCGAAGAATAAGTAGAGCTTATGTTGTCACCCCGGCGTCGGCGTCGGCGTCACCGTCACGCCTTGGTTAAGGTTTTTAGTCAAGCTTGTATATGGAATACTACTGGCCCTACACCCACCATACTTGGACAACTTCATCTCCTAGTGATGTACATCAATAACCCCTGATCTATATTTGACCTTCACCTACATTTCCTCTTGAATTACTTGGTTAATTCCCCTTGGTTAAGGTTTTTAGTCAACCTTGGTTAACGTTTTTAGTCAAGTTTGTATATGCAATACTACTGGCCCTACACCCACCATACTTGGACAACTTCATCTCCTAGTGATGCACATCAATAACCCCTGATCTATATTTGACCTTGACCTACATTTCCTCTTGAATTACTTGCTTAATTCCCCTTGGTTAAGGTTTTTAGTCAACCTTGGTTAAGGTTTTTTTTCAAGCTTGTACATTGAATACTATTGTGCATCCAGACACCATACTTCGACAACCTTTTCTCATAGGTATGTACATCAATAACCCCTGATCTATATTTGACCTTCACCTACATTTCCTCTTCAATTACTTACTTAATTCCTTTTGGTTAAGGTTTTTAGTCAAGCTTGTATATGGAATACTACTGGCCCTACACCCACCATACTTGGACAACTTCATCTCCTAGTGATGTACATCAACAACCCCTGATCTATATTTGACCTTGACCTACATTTCCTCTTGAATTACTTAATTCCCCTTGGTTAACGTTTTTAGTCAAGCTTGTACATGGAATACTCCTGGCCCTACACCAACCATACTTGGACAACTTCATCTCCTAGTGATGTACATCAACAACCCCTGACCTATATTTCACCTTGACCTACATTTAACCTTGAATTACTTAGTTAATTCCCCTTGGTTAAGGTTTTTACTCGACCTTGGTTAAGCTTTTTACTCAAGCTTGTACATGGAATACTATTGTGCATACAGACACCATAATTGGACAACCTTTTCTCATAGTGATGTACATCAATAACCCCTGATCTATATTTGACCTTGACCTACATTTCCTCTTGAATTACTTACTTAATTCTCTTTGGTTAAGGTTTTTAGTCAAGCTTGTAGATGGAATACTCGTGGCCCTACCCACCAACCATACTTGGACAACTTCATCTCCTAGTGATTGTACATCAACAACCCTGACCTATATTTGACCTTGACCTACATTTAACCTTAAATTACTTACTTAATTCCCCTTGGTTAAGGTTTTTACTCAACCTTGGTTAAGGTTTTTAGTCAAGCTTGTAGATGGAATACTATTGTGCATACAGACACCATACTTGGATAACTTTTTCTCATAGGGATGTACATCAATAACCCCTGACCTTTATTTTACCTTCACCTACATTTAACCTTCAATTACTTGGTTAATGTTTATAGTCAAGCTTGTATATGGAATACTTCTGGGCCTACATCAACCATACTTGGACAACTTCATCTCCTAGTGATGATCAATATCCTGACCTATATTTGACCTTACTTACTTATCTTGGATACTTGTTATCTCCCCTTGGTTACGTTTTTTACTGAAGCTTGTATATGGAATACTCCTGGGCCTACAGCAACCATACTTGGAAAACCACGCATCTACGTCCAAGGTCAAGGTCACTGTTGAAGGTCAAAGGTCAAACCTATGAAATTCCCTTCCGCTCTATATCTTCTACACCGATGCATGGATTATCAAATGGCTTGGCACAAATGTTTTCTCATGATGAGAAGGTGTGTCGCCATCAATAACCACGCACCTACGTCCAAGGTCAAGGTCACAGTTGAAGGTCAAAGGTCAAACCTATTGAAATTCCCTTCCGCTCTATATCTTCTACACTGATGCATGGATTATCAAATTGCTAACCACACACCTACGTTCAAGGTCACAGTTGAAGGTCAAAGGTCAAACCTATTGAAATTCCCTTCCGCTCTATATCTTCTACACCGATGCATGGATTATCAAATGGCTTGGCACAGATGTTTCTCATGTTGAGAAGGTGTGTCACAATCAATAACCACGCACCTACGTCCAAGGTCAAGGTCACAGTTGAAGGTCAAAGGTCAAACCTATTGAAATTCCTTCCGCTCTATATCTTCTACACCGATGCATGGATTATCAAATGCCTTGGCACAAATGTTTCTCAGGATGAGAAGGTGTGTCGCGATCAATAACCACGCACCTACATCCAAGGTCAAGGTCACAGTTGAAGCTCAAAGGTAAAAAATATTGAAATTCCCAAATGGCTTGGCACAAATGTTTCTCACGATGAGAAGGTGTGTCGCGATCAATAACCACTCACCTACGTCCAAGGTCAAGGTCAATGTTGAAGGTCAAAGGTCAAACCTATTGAAATTCCCTTCCGCTCTATATCTTCTACACCGATGCATGGATTATCAAATGCCTTGGCACAAATGTTTCTCAGGATGAGAAGGTGTGTCTCGATTAATAACCACGCACCTACGTCCAAGGTCAAGGTCATAGTTGAAGGTCAAAGGTCAAACCTATTGAAATTCCCTTCCGCTCTATATCTTCTACACCGATGCATGGATTATCACACTATGCCCAGGGTCAAGGTCACAGACTTGATGCGTTTCAAACCTTAACGCTCGGCTAAATGGCTTATGATCAAAAATGCCTCGTTTTCTTTGGCTGCCAGTGGGGGTATTCGTGTGCCGACAGGCCACATTTCTAGTTTCCCTTGGTTAATGTTTTTAGTCAACCTTGGTTAAGGTTTTTATGTAGGCCGCAGCCACCTTCTTTGTCAAGCTATGTGTACATCGACAACCCTCGTAGTCGAGCTATGCTGTTCTCCTACAGCTCTTGTTTTGGGAATGTGGTCGAATAAGACAGTTCAGGCCCGTAGCCAGACCTGTTTGAAGGGGGTGTTGTTTCGAAGGCTCAAGGGGTCTGAAGTATCTACCTGTTTGAAGGGGGGGTCGTTTCGAAGGCTCAAGGGGTCTGAAGTATCTATGGGGGTCTAAAAAAGTGGACCTCAAGGCTAAAAAAGTGAACCTCGAGGCTGGGCGGGGGGGTCGTCCGACCGCTCCGACCCCCCCTGGCTACGGGCCTGCAGTTGGATTGATAGATATACCTCTGTACACATATGCAATGTACTGTGCATGAAGTGAAAAACCACAAATTGGATATCTGAGACACAGTGCCTTTAAAGAGGGTAAAATATGTGTCGAACAACGGCAGTCATGTACAAATGCAGAATAGCAGTTATATAATTGTGACTTCTTATATATATTTTCAATCTGAACAAAAATATTATAAAAATAATACAAACTAATAATTATGCAATAAATTTTATCATTGTAGAAGGTGTAGAAAATAAAATTTTGCCAATCCAGATAAAGGACCCCATCCTAAATTTTAAATGTTGAATTTGGCTGCCACTGACTAGGTCACTTGTTGATTCTAGCTTAAATTCACTTCATCTGTAGCCCATTTCACCAACATTGTAAAGTATACTATTCTAGCAAAGTATACTTTGAGGGAGAAATTTTCAATTTTAGGATAAATTTATTAATTTTTATTATACTGAATTTATTACATTATCACCATTTTGGCTGTGATAATGTAATAGATTCAGTATAATAATTCTGCATACTTTTAATCATGAAATATATGCATTTGTTAGTTCTATAGGAAATAATGCATTTCAGGAAAAATAAATGATTACTCCCTCAAAGTATACTTTGCTAGTAAAGTATACTTTGCAATGTTGATGAAATAGGCTACAGGTCATCTACATGTATGTCAAAATTACTGGAATACATGTATGTTATTGACATAATGTTGACACTTATTTCAGTTCTAAAATATTTAAAATCTTTCACAATGGCTAAAGCGCGAATCAGATATGATTCGCTATTCTGCAAAGGAAGCCTATGAATGGAATCGTAACTCTGCTGCGGACGATATGGGAGTAGGTATCAAGAGTTGATGTTCACAACTACATATTCATAAGCCTGGTTTTGTCGAATTTTGGTCCAAATCTGTTTCATGACACTGTTAACAATGCATTCGGGTAATAAATTCATGGGTCTGGCCATGTATCTACTATCATGACTATGACCTACATTGTCTACTTTTTAATATGGCCCCTACATATGTTGCTGAGAAAAGGACCTTACAATATGTGCGTCCAGTGAATCAGGGCAAATACTGAATAGAATTCTACATTAGCTATGAAAAGTTTGTCAACTTTCCAGGTCATTTACGGAAAATATTGTAAATTTTATAAATAATTTTCATGAGATATCATGTTCTTAGGTAAACAAAATCACATGGCCTATCTCATATTATGATCATGGTCTACACGGACCACACATGTCCTAACGGCCCTTTTATCATCTGGTGGCCCATGCTTAACCTACATTGTCAACTGGTTATATATACGGAAACACCAAGAGATAATAGCCGTTAAGCCTTTCAAGACCAGTGTAGCTCGACCAGCCTCTGCATCAGTCTGATTAGGATCTGCACTTACCATTCCATCAATGAAACACTCTCCATTCTGCTACCAAGCCATATAGATCGTTTTATCCCGTCAACACAATGCGTATGTGCCGTGAAACACGGTGCCATGAAACATTTTTGATATCCAGTCAATACAATTTTTGCATTTTACAGCCATTTGTAGGTGTTGACGGGATAAGTAGAATAGTAGGTTAGTGCCGTGAATGAGAAAAAATATCTGGCGCGGCACACAAACGGGATGTGCTCGGCAGAGCCTCGCCCATCCCGTTTCCTGAGCCTTGACAGATATTTTTTCCCATTCACGGCACTAACCTACTATTCTCTATCTATTTTCCTTATTTCTGAACCAAAGTATATGTTGTGACCACTCATTTGAACCGTCTCAGCGAGACGGTTCAAATGAGTAGTCACAACATATACTTCTGATGAGAAATAAAGAAATTCTTGAGCCTTGGCGGATATTTTTTCCCATTCACGGCACTAACCTACTATTCTCTATCAGGCTACTTATTTATAATAAGTACAATAGAGCTTCTCTAAACAGGACACCCGGAAAACAGCAGTTTGGTTAATTTTCAAAGTTTTCACTGTAGTTCATATCTAATGCAACGTTTGTTCAAATGCCTCTCCAAATACAGACACCCTGGGGCTGACATGTATCTAATGCAATATGTTTGTTCATAATAAGTGTTGTTAAGTGCTCATATACCTGGATTACAGTGAAACCTCTCCAAAACCGGATACACAGGGAGCCGGTTTAGAGAAGTTCCACTGTATGGGGAACTATTCGCAATGCCTTATGAAAGGGCGAGCTATGAGTGTACTACCTAATAAGGATCTACAACGGTTGCAGAGCTAGTCAGCCTTTTTTGTAACATTTGTAACAAGCCACATTTATGGCTGTCACTGAAGAAATGGGGCTTATGGGTTTTGCAACCAGTGTAGATCCAGAACAGCCTGTGCATCTGCACAGTCTGATCTGGAGCTGCACTGGTCACCATCACATAAATGAAGCACCTGTCATGCTTATAAAATGCAACATAGATCGTCATCAGTAGCCGATTTCATCAACATTGCAAAGTATACTTATCTAGCAAAGTATACTTTGAGGGAGTAATCATTTATTTTGCCTGAAATACATTATTTCATATAGAACTAACAACTGCATATATTTGATGATTAAAAGAAAGCAGAATTATTATACTGAATTTATTACATTATCACTGCCAAAATGGCTGTGATAATTATCACAGCCAAAATGGCTGTGATAATGTAATAAATTCAGTATAATAAAAATTAATAAATTTATCCTAAAATTGAAAATTTATCCCTCAAAGTATACTTTGCAATGTTGGTGAAATAGGCTACTGGTGTGTGCTATTTAATCAAGAGCTATACTTGTCAGAAATCCCATAAGCCCCATTTCTCCAGTCAGGGGTGTCCAATATAAAGGTTCCACTGTATGTATACACAAAGCCTTACAAAAGGCGAGATATGAGATCTTCTATGGTCGCAGAGTCAGTAATCCCTTTTTGTAACGCATCTAGCGAGTCACATGTATGTATGTTAATTATCATTACGCCAATTTACGGTACATTGATGTCCAAATGTCATAACATCCGGTACCGCATCGTAAGCAAAGTGATTGTTCTAAGCATATATGTATGTACATTGTCAAGTAGGACATACAAACTGATAATTATGACCCCGTTACAGGTAAATGTTTTCTGGGCGACGTCGTGGCGTGATTTATTGTGAAGGATAGTTTATCTACCATCTGATGCATGTTTAACAAATTACGTTAGCGTACATTAATTTACTGATGGAAAAATGTAGGGATTTTACTGATTTCTACACAAAAGTATGTATTTTAAGCCTTTCAACTCTTAACCCTTAGAATGCGGGAACCGAAAATAGTTGTCGGCTGCTGTGTCATATTTTCTCTTCTCTCAGTAAAAACATGGTTTGTCAGCATTTTAGAATCATTTCCATTGGAAATGATTCTAAAGTGCTGCCAAACCATGTTTTTGATGAGAAAAATGGAAAATAAAAAATAAATAGCAGACGACAAATTTTAATTCAGCATTGTAAGGGTTAACTGGAATGGATTTTGGTATGTTAATTTCCCGAAAAATCCAATTGTCACACAATTCTTTTCAGACTAGTCCATTTATGAAAAAAAGGTGGGATTTTTTTCTCTCTAAAAAATATGAAAATTATTTGCAAAAAGTGCAGATCCTGATGAGGCGACTCGTTATCTGGATCTACACTGTTTGCAAATACTGCTATACAGGGGCCCGTTTCACTAATCTTTGTATGACTAAAATGTTCGTAAGTGCAAATTTATGATAAATTTAACATTTACATTGTTTTCTCATAAACACTTATTGGATTTACATTTATTGAGCATAGGCTGCCTATGTTCAATAAATGTAAATCCATCAATTGAAATTTCCAGACGATCATTTGCTGTTCATATTTGAGGAGTAACAGGAAACTTTTGGGGGGTAGAGTTTGTCATCTGCAGTTCCGTGAGATATACTTTTTACATTGTGCGGGTGGTCGGTTGAGTGCATGTGAAGGGTACATTTAGCGATAGGTTTCATCCTTAACGGAACACGATATCTCTGGTTTGACCCTCGGGTGCATGTGCATTTTTGGCTTCTTTGTTCCTTGAGAGTTGAATCAGTATATACCCATATAAAAGTAGTGTAAGATTAGTAGTAATTGTAATTACAGTCGAACCTCCCCGAACGGCCACCTCTCTACAACAGCCACCTCTCTGTAACAGCCGCTACTTTATATCCCAAATGGATGATTTTATCCATATCTAACCCTTTAATACACTGCTGAGCATGAACATTGTCGTTTGATGTTGATTTTGCATTCTTTCTCAATAAAAACATGTTTTGACAGCATTTTAGAATCATTTCCATTGGAAATGATTCTAAAATGCTGTCAAAACATGTTTTTATTGAGAATTATTGAAGAAAATAAATAAACATCAGACGATAAAATTGTATTCAGCATTAACCTCTCTACAACAGCCACCTCTCTATAACAGCCAATTTTGCCTCTTCCCATGGGTGGCTGTTGTAGAGAGATTGCACTGTACTTATTTAACTCTTTGCATGCTAGCGGTGAAAATAACATCCAACAAATTACGAGTATATTTCTTATTTCTCCCTGTAACTCAATTCTAATGAAATTCCAAAACATATTTGTGATATTTATAGGGAGAAATAAAAGAAAATATAATGAATTGTTGTCTGCTATTTTTTAACTATTTATAGACCACACATTTCCCAGCCTGCAGAGAGTTCAAGAGTGGGGCTAAGTGACACTGGTGTTGTGAAGTTCAAGCACCAGGTCAGGGGGCCGTTTTACTAAACTTTGTACGACTAAAATGTTTGTAAGTGCAAAATTATGATAGTCTATAAATTGCACATCAACCCTATAAATTGCACATCAACACTGTTGCCCCCCCCCCCACCCCCCCCCCCCCCACCCCCACCCCACCACCACCAGTGAAATAGTGAAATATGGTATTCAATCCCGTTAATCTTAGTTGTTGACAGGCCGTTAATTTTCTTACATTATGTGAACTTTGCATTATGTAGTACACTCCCATGTTTTGCAGTTAGTGTGTTACAGTAAAAATACAATTCATAGAGATGTTTGTGACCTTGTTGATATGTGAGACAGGAATTTGGGCTGTTTATTAACCCTTAGACCGCTACTCACAACACTAATTGTCGCCTGCTGTTGCTTTTATATTTTGCCTTATTTCTCAATAAGAACATGGTTTGACAGCACTTCAGAATCATTTCCAATGGAAATGATTCTGAAGTGCTGTCAAAGCATGTTGTAAATTATTCTAAAGTGCTGTGAAAGCATGTTTTTGATGATAAAAATGGAAAATAGAAAATTTAAAGAGTGGTGCATTGGAAATGATTCTGAAGTGCTGTCAAACCATGTTTTTGATGATAAAAATGGAAAATAGAAAATAAACAGCAGATGACAAAAAAATTAAGATAGCGGTGTAAGGGTTAAAAAGCGGGAACCGAACATTGCCAACGAACATTGCCAATTTTGTACTTTTCACTGTTTTGATATTTTTAATATTTGTAAACAAACCATATTTTGGCAGTGCATGAGAATCTCCAATGGAGACGATTCTCGGGCACTGCCAAAGCATGTGTTTGCTGAAAAAAAAAAAAACGAACAGCTGATGACAACATGTATCATAATTCAGAATGTTTTTTAAATGGATACTATACATGTTCATATATTTTGAGGTAATTTGACACTGGTGTGCCTGCTTGTATTACCTTGCCGAAATATCTTTATTATGAATCATTTTACATGTAAATACCTATTTTGTTTACGTTGGTCATATCACAAGTGCGATTTTATGAGATATGTAATCATATATTACAGTATTTTACAAGGACGTGTTTGCATTGTATCATTCTCTACATTCTACGTGATCATTTACATATTGAAACCAGGTATAAAGAATTTTTACCCGATAATTTTTTTTTAATTCAGTCAATGTGGCAGTCTTATCAGAATTAGGTTATTTCCCAATTTCTATATTAGCTTTGAAATACACTGTAAACTTTTGGCACCATGTTATTAATGGAGATGAAAAGAGACTAGTTAGATTGGCATATTTTGAAAATTTATCTTTACCAAATAGCTATTGTAATAAACTGAAAAAGTTTTTTCTCGAAGTAGGATTTGAACACATGTGGCTTAATCAAAATATGGTTTCACTATCTAAGTTAGTCCATGCCATACAAATAATGTTACAGGGTAGATATATATGTTACCTTTTGGAAAGAAGTTCTGCATAATAATGATAACACTGCAAGTGGTAATAAATTGCGTACATATAGGATTTTTGAAGTTAATTATAAGATGCAAAACATTTTGCTTACCAATATAGATAAAGCTCTATTTCAACTTTTGTGAAAATTAGGATAAGTACCGGTAACAGTAAGCTTTTTATAGAAGAGGGTAGATTCAGAAAACTGCCTGTAAATGAACAAATTTGTCCACTTTTATTTCTGAGGTTGAAACAGAAAAACATTTTGTTGTCAGATGTGAGAAACTAAATTGTATTAGACAGGACATATTTAGTAAGATACAAGACATAGTCCCCACTTTTATTAGCATGAATGATGTATTAAATTTTATTTTATTATGTCAGAGTAACATTGAATATGATATTAGTAAAATTTGTATAGAAGGAATTCATAGGATGTTTATATTTAGAAACCAGGAAGTTGATAATAAAAGAAATTAGATTTAGATTATAAATTTTTCATGACATACTTCGCTTTAGTATTCCTCAGGTGTGATACAGTAGAATTGTGTTCTTACATGTTGTTAACTTGAACTAGTCATTTAATGTTTGATTATTCCAGCACAAAAATATTTACACAATTCCCTAACATTTGATTGGCCCGTAGCAAGTCTCTGTCCAAAATTTATATCCCAGTAAACTCCCACGCCAAACTACTTTCCGTAACCGTGATGCGCAGTTACAATAATTATTAAGAAAACGGAAAATAAACACATTTTCTTGATGAATTTATTTCAAATGCTGGAATTATAAGGAATGAATGGCCTTTTTGTGGATTTATCGGGGATATAAACTTGGAAAAGTTGCGGGAATACTGGACGAAGGCCTTCCCTTCGTCCAGTATTCCCGCGACTTTTCCAAGTTTATACCCCGATAAATTCCACAAAAATGCCTACAATACATGTGTAATAATTATGTATGTCCATTGTGGATGTATATGTCTATATCAATGTTTTTATGTTAGTTGGCATCAAGCCTGTGTATTAAGCGATTAAACTTGATTATACCCCCACAAACAAAGTTTGTTGGGGGTATATAGGAGTCAGCTTGTCGGTCGGTCGGTGGGTCGGTCGGTCTGTTGGAAATTCCCTTCCGCTCTATATCTTCTACACCGATACATGGATTATCAAATGGCTTGGCACAAATGTTTCTCATGATGAGAAGGTGTGTCGCGATCAATAACCACGCACCTACGTCCAAGGTCAAGGTCACAGTTGAAGGTCAAAGGTTAAACCTATTGAAATTCCCTTCGCTCTATATCTTCTACACCGCTGCATGGATTATCAAAATGGCTTGGCACAAATGAATTTCTCATGTTTGTGAAAGGTGTGTCGCGATCAATAAAAACCACGCACCTACGTTTCAAACCTACGTCCAAGGTTTTCAAGGTCACAGTTGAGGGTCAAAGGTCTAAAACCTATTGAAATTCCTTCCGCTCTATATCTTCCACACCGATGCATGGATTTATCAAATGCCTTGGCACAAATGGTTTCTCAGGATGAGAAGGTGTGTCGATCAATAACCACGTACCTACGTCCAAAGGTCAAGGGTCACAGTTGAGGTCAAAAGGTCAAACCTATTGTAAATTCCCTTCCGCTCTATATCTTCTACACCGATGCATGGATTATCACACTATGCCCAGGGTCAAGGTCACAGACTTGATGCGTTTGAAACCTTAACGCTCGGCTAAATGGTTTATAATAAAAAATGCCTCGTTTTCTTTGGCTGCCAGTGGGGGTATTCGTGTGCCGACAGGCCACATTTCTAGTTTGATTTGTTGAGGATGATAAAATATTGTCAAGTGTGATAATCAGATCTACTAAGGTAAATATTTGTTTTGATAACCTGAAGTTTGACAATTATTGACCAGTCATCTCAGGCCATCTCTGGTCACTACTAAACGCCTAAGGCATGACAGTATATTGTCAATGATAGGTGATCTGTATATTTGATCTTTGACATGAATTTTCACGAGGTTACGTTGTATGTCTTATATTGATGAAATAGGGTGGCAGATTTTACCCTCGTTGTATAGGATTTTATTATGTATGCTGTACACATTGGCATCGTTTTGTTCTATGAATAATAAATACAAGGTATGAGGATTTAAGGCTTTCAATGTCATTTATCTGTGGTGAAAATATCTGTTCATGATTGAAAACAAATGATAAATACAATACCAGACCCATTCCTTTCGGAATACACCTTTACAGGTATAACATATTTTATTTTTGTTATTTCTCTATGAAAGTATATGTTGTGACCACTCATTTGAACCGTCTCAACGAGACGGTTAAAATGGTGGTCGCAACATATACTTCTGAATGCATAGGATTTTCCGCAAACATAATGGTGTATCCTCGGCATGAAAAGTATTAATCAGGGTTGGCATGGAAAACGTTAGCAATTACTGCACCTTACCTAGCCTCGCCTGATATTCTTGATATCAAAAGACACGAGCCTGGGCCCGGTTGCTCTAAACCTCTGTTAGCTTAACAGACTGTTAAATCCTTAACAATGTTAAGGATTTAACAGTCTGTTAAAGCTAACAAACCTTTTGAGCAACTGGGCCCTGGTATTCTACATGTATTTACAATATTCTTTTTGCATTATAGCGGTGATTAACTCTTTGCATGCTGGGAAACTTGTGGGCTATAAATAGTTAAAAAATAGCAGATGACATTCATTATATTTTCTTTTATTTCTCCTTATAAATGTCATGAATATGTCTTGGAATTTCATTAGAATTGTGTCTGGAGGAGAGAAATAAAACATATACTCCTAATTCGTTTGGCGGATATTTTCGCCGCTAGCATGCAAAGAGTTAACATCCAACAAAGTATGTGTATGTGTTCTTATTTCTCTCTGTAAATGTGTCTTGGCATTTCCTCCGGACTCGATTCTAATGAAATTCCAAGACATATACATGATATTTATATGCAGAAAATATAGTAAATTGTCGTCTCATATTTTTTAACTATTTATAGCTCACAAATTTCACAGCATGCAAAGAGTTATTAGGCTTGGCTCGCAAATGTCAGGAATTTCTCGACAAGCGGGATGGGTTATGGCTGAGAGGTTAGAGGAGTGGACTTCAGTACCAGAGGTTGTGGGCTCAAACATCGCAGTAGGCATCAAAGATACTTTCATACTATTTCCATCTCACTGATCATTCGGATGAGACTTGAAATCGAGGTCCCGTCCCTAAATGACCGTAGCTGTTGCTGGTATGTACCCAGTCACTTTTCCTCAACAAGCCTTGGAATTACTACGTATTCCTGTCCTCACCTGGGGGCCATTTCACTAAACTTTGTACGGCTAAAATGTTCCGTAAATTTCACATTAATGTTTTCTTGTAAACAATTATTGGATTTACAATGTACAATTACAATATATTCAGCATAGGCTTCAATATGCAGCCTACATGTATGTTCAATAAATGTAAATCCATCAATTGGAATTACCAGACAATCATAAATTTGCACTTACGAACATTTTAGTTGTACGAAGTTTAGTGAAACGGCCCCCTGATGAACCAGCTGCCTGGTAATTAAGTATGTACATGTGTATTTTCAGGTGGTAGGATGAAGTGCTAACCATCACCGTGGCAACTGCAGCAGCAGGTCTCGATATGTCTGATCCAGATGAAATAACTATTATTGGTAAGCCACATCTGTGGACACCGCCACTGTAGACATCTGTTGACACTGCTGTGGCACTATTTTGGGACGTGTAAGGCCCAAAAAAGGATGTTACTATGCCACTCTATGCCATTTGTACAACAGCAGCAACAACAACATCATGAACATTTTATTCATCCGGCATGCACCCGGACCCCCTAGCATACTCGTTCCACTCCATGGAGCTCGAAAATATGACAACCTCCCCCACCCCCCCCCCCCATTCCCCAAATGCTGGATCCGCCCCTGGGCACTGCTACAGGCCTGTACCTGTATGCCACTGTCATTCTTTTCTCAATTGTGGAAGAAGGGACATAACTCCAAAATTCAGTAAACTCGTTTAATAAGTATACATGTAATATATATTTTAAATAGGGACTCTACAACATATTTTCTTCTCTTTGCATGCTAGCGGTGAAAATAAAAGCCAAATAATTAGGAGTATTTGTCTTATTTCTCTCTCTAAATACGAATTGTGTCCTATTCATGATATTTACATGGAGAAATATAATGAATTGTCGTATGCTATTTTTGAACTATTTATAGCCCACAAGTTTCCCAGCATGCATAGTTAAACCATCTACAAATATGATGTAAGATCCCCTATTTATTTTCCAGTTCACAGTGCTAAAGGATTGAAGGGCAAGAAACCAGGTAATATCTGTTGGTAATATACTGCTATTTATCAGGTAACAAACCTTGTATTGGCCACATATGTACTTACAAATAACATAATGTCATATCAGGTACTGACGTCAAATGAATATCCGGGTTAAAACAAATTGAAAAATGGCGTCTCATTGGTCGAATGTTGTCACATGACGCAACCGAATAACGTCGGTGTATTGACTCCATGTAAAGTTTGTGTTTGACCATCGACTAGCATAAAATGTTACCTGATAAATGGAATACCAGCCTAGTATCTGTTGATATCAAGTTTATCAGGCTCGGCTCGGAAACGGTAGGAATTCCTACGCATTTCCTAGCCGTGCCTGATAAACTTGATGTCAAAAAGCACTAGCCTGGTATTCTCTATATTATACGTCATCGGCTGAGAAATAGAGAATAGTAGGTTAGTGCCGTGAATGGGCAAAAATATCTGGCAAGGCTTAGGAAACGGGATGGGCGAGGCTCTGCTGAGCACATCCCGTTTCTGAGCCGCGCCAGATATTTTTCCCATTCACGGCACTAACCTACTATTCTATTTATCCCGTCAACACCTACAAATGGCTTTAAAACGCAAAAAAAATAACCCCAGTCAACGCACATATTTATACTCAGTGATTAGGTCGCATTGACAGGATATCAAGAATGTTTCACGGCACCGTGTTTCACGGCACATACGCACTGTGTTGACGGGATAAATAGAGAATACCAGGCTAGAGTCTTTTGATACCAAGTTTATCAGGCAAGTCTAGGAAAGGCGTAGGAATTCCGAGACTTGCCGAGGAATTCCTACCGTTTCCGAACCGAGCCTGATAATCTTGATATCGTAAGACAGTAGCCTGGTATTCTATTTACCAGGTAACGTTTTATGCTCGAAAATTACCACAGATGACGTCATTATCTATGGACAGAACGCGGACTTGTTTATTTTGCGTCACACCGACGTCATTCGGTAACATCACACGTTATCCGACCAATGGAACGTCATATTTCACTTTGTTATAACCCAGATGTTTGTATCAGGTCAATGCCTGATGCAATAATATGTTACAAGTCAGTACGTATTCGGTCAATACAGGGCTGGTTACCTGTCATTGTCAACAATTGTAGACACTGATCGACTGGGTCATACTGCAGAGCACCAGTTAGGGTGCATAATTTGACCAACTTGTGGTGAAATCTTTTTATTTCTTCATCAAAAATGGCAAGTTGGGAGTCCTTTAGAATCGTCTCATTGAGACGATTCTAAAGCACTCCCAACTTGCCATTTTTGATGGAGAAATAAGAAATTTACCTCAAAATTACGCACCTTAACTGGAGCTTTGATACAGTATGATTATAGTCTAATAGTTTTGCTGATAAGCGCAAAACTATGTCGGTCACTGAATGGTGAACAGTGTTGGCCCTGATCAGACTGCACATATGAGCAGGCTGATCTGAGGTGATCCTGGTCGCAAGTAGTACCAAAAAATAATGATTAAGGAATAAAACCTGTTGCTTTACTATGGTACCGTGACTCTTCGCAAACTTCAAACATACCAAATGTGTTGTGTATTACAGTAAATGCAACGGCCCATGGCGTACGTACGTATGTCCATCCATACATACGTCCGTACATGTATCCGGTTTAAAGTTTTTGGTTAAAGTTTTTCTGTATACTATCAAAGCCTCGGCGGGCGCGACATGCGGGCCGCGGCCAGCTAGTATTACTTATATTTACATTGCATATTCTGATGTTATCAAAAATGTAAATAGCCAAATATGGCGTTAAAATCATCTTGTTTCATGTCATTTTTATCTCAATTCATGGAACAGAGACGTTGCCAGTCAATAGCATGCCATTATTGACAACATCGTGTAAATTAATGACGTCAGAAGGTCTAAATATTTACAAACCATTTGTTTTGGGTTTCCCAAAGCAAATTGTCTCCAAATACATTGTTATTGTGATAAACTACATGTATATAAACCATAAATATTCCTCTTTGTTGTTGGAAACCATATATGTGTTTCCCAGAATAATTAATTGTGTACAGGTATAATATTTACAGATATTCCGGTATACCAGTTTGTAAAAATGTTTATTATATAAAAAATTCCAATAACCTCCAAAGGGAAGCACATTTAATACATGTTGTTTTAAAGTCACTCTTTTTATTAAATTTTCGACCACATGGTCTTTATCAAAATAGTGTGAAAATGTATTGGCAGTCCTATGTGATGTCACACTATGAACGTCACATAGGACTGCCAATACATTTTCACACTATTTTGATAAAGACCATGTGGTCGAAAATTTAATAAAAAGAGTGACTTTAAAACAATGTTTATTGTATAGTTTGTACATATATTTCTTAAATCTTACAAGCCATAAAATATAACATGTACAATAAATGATTTTCGTGTTTTATCACCAAATCTTTGTAGATACTGTCTACACTCACTTTCTCAAAGTGTGGGTGGCAGGTGGGAGAATGCGATGGGTAATTTAACGATCGGAGTTCATCCTTACCGGAATTCCGACTGGAGACCAGGTTGTGGCCCTCACATATGTATTTTGTATGTGACAGTTGAATCTGGTTATACCCCTTGTTAGCTCGACTATTCGAAGAATAAGTAGAGCTTATGTTGTCACCCCGGTGTCGGCGTCGGCGTCGGCGTCACCGTCACGCCTTGGTTAAGGTTTTTAGTCAAGTTTGTATATGGAATACTACTGGCCCTACACCCACCATACTTGGACAACTTCATCTCCTAGTGATGTACATCAATAACCCCTGATCTATATTTGACCTTGACCTACATTTCCTCTTGAATTACTTGGTTAATTCCCCTTGGTTAAGGTTTTTAGTCAACCTTGGTTAAGGTTTTTAGTCAAGCTTGTATATGCAATACTACTGGCCCTACACCCACCATACTTGGAAAACTTCATCTCCTAGTGATGCACATCAATAACCCCTCATCTATATTTGACCTTGACCTACATTTCCTCTTGAATTACTTACTTAATTCCCCTTGGTTAAGGTTTTTAGTCAACCTTGGTTAAGGTTTTTTTTCAAGCTTGTACATTGAATACTATTGTGCATCCAGACACCATACTTCGACAAGCTTTTCTCATAGGTATGTACATCAATAACCCCTGATCTATATTTGACCTTGACCTACATTTCCTCTTCAATTACTTACTTAATTCCTTTTGGTTAAGGTTTTTAGTCAACCTTCTATATGAATACTACTGGCCCTACACCCACCATACTTGGACAACTTCATCTCCTAGTGATGTACATCAACAACCCCTGATCTATATTTCACCTTGACCTACATTTCCTCTTGAATTACTTACTTAATTCCCCTTGGTTAACGTTTTTTAGTCAAGCTTGTAGATGGAATACTCCTGCCCTACACCAACCATACTTGGGACAACTTCATCTCCTAGTGATGTACATCAACAACCCCTGACCTATATTTGACCTTGACCTACATTTAACCTTGAATTACTTACTTAATTCCCCTTGGTTAAGGTTTTTACTCGACCTTGGTTAAGCTTTTTACTCAAGCTTGTACATGCAATACTATTGTGCATACAGACACCATACTTGGATAACTTTTTCTCATAGGGATGTACATCAATAACCCCTGACCTTTATTTTACCTTCACCTACATTTAACCTTGAATTACTTGCTTAATGTTTATAGTCAAGCTTGTATATGGAATACTTCTGGGCCTACATCAACCATACTTGGACAACTTCATCTCCTAGTGATGTACATCAATAATCCCTGACCTATATTTGACCTTGACCTACTTTTATCCTTGGATTACTTAGGTTACGGTTTTTACTCAAGCTTGTATATGGAATACTCCTGGGCCTACAGCAACCATACTTGGAAAACTTTATCTCCTAGTGATGTACATCAATAACCCCTGACCTATATCTGACATTGACCTACATTTAACCTTGAATTACTTACTTAATTTCCCTTGGTTAATGTTTTTAGTCAACCTTGGTTAAGGTTTTTATGCAGGCCGCAGCCACCTTCTTTGTCAAGCTATGTGTACATCGACAACCCTCGTAGTCGAGCTATGCTGTTCTCCTACAGCTCTTGTATGAGTATTACGATTATTCATAATCCTATTTTAGGGGAAGGGGCCAAGTGACTTTGGTGTGGTATGGACTGGGCACCAGGTCAGGTTATTCTAATTTCAGGGCTGAATATATTTTTTCTCGATGTAAATATTCCATTCTGATTTTGGGATTTTCCAAGCAATGCAGCAGGTTAAAATGGGATCAAACCCGTTTGCCCGGCCTTACATGACCTTAGCTGTTGATAGGCCGTTGAACACCAATAAACAAACAAACTTACTCAAAGTCCAGGGGATTGAGGAAACTATTTTGATTTAACGAAAATTTGAGTTAACCAGAGTTAACATGGACAAATAATTTGACTTTTGAGTTATCAGTAGTTTGACTTAAGAGTGTTTGAGGTAACGAGTGTAGACTGTACATTAAAACCGACCCAGTTTTCTTCACTGAACTTGTCAACATGTGTATTTCAGGTCGACATAAATACTCTGTGATATTTGGTCTGGGTGTGGTGAAGTTCCGCACCGCGATAGTCAAGGATTCCTCGGGCAACCCTGAATGGAATGAAGAAACGGTTGCGTATGTATTCACCTAGGCCTAAAATGACCCTAGCTGTTGTGTTGACAGACCGTTACTACCATTAACCCTTACACCCCTAAATAGTTGGAATGGACTGTGATATCGATTGTCTAGTAACATAAGGTCGTAAAGCATAGCAGTTACGACCTTATGTTACTAGACCATCGATATGTTAATTTTCCGACCAATCCTATCGTCTATTTATGAAAAGTTTGTTTTTTATACTGGAGTCAGGTCGTCCGTGCGAGCGTCCGTGTGTCCGTCCGTCCGTCACTAAACTTAACATCAGAGAAATATGTTATAACTTCTGCTTCCTTCATCGAAAATTCTTAATATTTCACCCATGCTTTCTTCTAAGGCTCTACTATCATGCTGTGACAAACACGACCGTCCAACCGCCGCTGATCCTCAGGTCAAGGTCACATACTTCGTCTCTTCACAAAACTTAACATCAGAGAAATCTGTTATAACTTCTATTTCTTTCATCTAAAATGCTTAATATTTCACCCATGCATTCCTCTCAGGCTCTACTATCATGCTGTGACAAATCCATGACCGTCCAACCCCTGCTGATCCCGAGGTCAAGGTCACATACTTGGTCTCTTTACAAAACTTAACATCAGAGAAATAAGTTATAACTTCTATTTTCTTCATTGTAAATTCTTAATATTTCACTCGTGCATTCCTCTAAGGTTGTACTATCATGCTGTGACAAATCTACGACCATCCAACCCCCGCTGATCCCAAGGTCAAGGTCACATACTTAGTCTCTTTACAAAACTTAACATCAGAGAAATATGTTATAAGTTCTATTTCTTTCATCGAAAAGTCTTAATATTTCATGCATGCATTCCTCTAAGGCTCTACTATCATGCTGTGACAAATTCCCGCTGATCTCGAGGTGAAGGTCACATACTTAGTCTCTTTACAAAACTTCACTTCAGAGAAATCGGTTATAACTTCTATTTCCTTGCTCGGATCTGCTTCACATTTCACACACGCATTGCTCCAATGGACCTCTACCACCCTGTGACAAATTCACGTTTATGCCGCTCCCGCTAAGCCCAGAGTCGAGGTCCAAGCCCACACACTTGGAAAATTTTACATATTTTAGGGGTACCTGTGCCCACGCGGGGGTATTCCGTAAGCCTCGCTTACTGACCAATCTAGTTTATACTGGAGTCGGGTCGTCCGTGCGTGCGTCCGTGTGTCCGTCCCTCCGTCACCAACTTAACATCAGAGAAATATGTTATAACTTCTACTTCCTTCATCAAAAATTCTTAATATTTTACCCATGCATTCCTCTCAGGCTCTACTATCATGCTGTGACAAATCCACGACCGTCCAACCCCTGCTGATCCCGAGGTCAAGCTCACATACTTTGTCTCTTTACAAAACTTAACTTCTATTTCTTTCATCTAAAATGCTTAATATTTCACCCATGCATTCCTGTAAGGCTCTGCTACCATGCTGCACCAATTCCACGACCGTCCAACCCCCGCTGATCCCAAGGTCAATGTAAAATACTTGGTCTCTTTACAAAACTTAACATCAGAGAAATAACTTCTATTTCTTTCATTGAAATTCTTAATATTTCGAAAAACTTGTGCATTCCTCTAAGGTTGTACTATCATGCTGTGACGAATCCACGACCGTCCAGCTCCCGCTGATCCCAAGGTCAAGGTCACATACTTAGTCTCTTTACAAAACTTAACATCAGAGAAATATATTATAACTTCTATTTCTTTCATCGAAAATTCTTAATATTTCATGCATGCCTTCCTCTAAGTCTCTGCTATCATACTATGACAAATCCCCGCTGATCTCGAGGTCAAGGTCACATACTTAGTCTCTTTACAAAACCCAACATCAGAGAAATCGGTTATAACTTCTATTTTCTTGCTTGGATCTGCTTCACATTTCACACACGCATTGCTCCAGTGGACCTCTACCATCCTTTGAGAAATTCACGTTCATGCCGCCCCCGCTAAGCCCAGAGACAAGGTCACAAGCCCACACACTTGGATAATTTTTATGCCCCACCACGATAGTGGAGGGGGCATTTAGTGTTACCCTTGTCCGTCCGTCGTCCGTCCGTCCGTCCGTCCGTCACAAAACTTTAACGCTCAGGTAAATGTCTCTTTAATTTATTCATCCTTCAACCGATCTGCTTCATATTTCATATACACATTGCTCTAATGGTCCTCTACTGCCTTGTGCCAAATCCACGTTCGTCCTGCCCCCGTCAAGCCCAGGGTCAAGGTCATATACTTAGTGCTTCAAAAACATTAACGCTCAGATAAATATCTTATAATTTCTGTTCCCTTTCACGGATCAGCTTCATACTTCATATACGCATTGCTCTAATGGTCCTCTACTGTCCTGTGCCAAATCCACGTTCATCCTGCCCCCGCCAAGCCCAGGGTCAAGGTCACATACTTGGTGCTTCAAAAACTTTAACGCTCGGGTAAAAAAAAAATTTGACTTGCAATTTGGCCTCATTTATTATCAAAGCGATATGTGGGGCATCCGTGTTCTATGAACACATTTTCTAGTTACATATTTAGGGGTACCTGGGCCCACGCGGGGGGTATTCCGTAAGCCTCACTTACTGACCAATCTAGTTTTTCTAAAAAATGTGAAAGTTATTTGCAAACGGTGAAGATCCTGATGACATGGCTCATTACGAGCCAGTTCATCTGGATCTACACTGTTCACAAACACTGCTACGGTTAAATAAATTCGCTTAGAACAACTACCAGAGCATCCTTCACATTTGAATTAATGAAATTTGTCGGTTTGGTGTTTCTTTGCTTAGTATAAATTAAGGAACATGATGCCAGTCTGACAATTATAATACTAAGTAGTTATATGGGAAGTCACTTGTGATATTCCAAGTTCGGTAATGTGACTGGATAAATGGGGCTTATGGGTTTTGCGACCAGTGTAGATCCAGATCAGCCTGTGCATCCTTCTAACAAGCAATTTAGATCATTATCAGGCTAGTGTGATATCTGATCAGGTATGACAATGGTTACAAATCCCATAAGCCCTATTTCTCCACCCACACCACATACCAGTCCACCAGATAAATACCAGCTTTTGGTACATTATTTAGAAATTAAGTTGGACCCATCGTTTCCAGATATACTCGGAAAACACGGGTTCTACTACATTTCTAAATAGTGTTCCGATTCTTACAAATTCTATTACAATTTCAGCCATGTGGACAACATTCTGAACCAAGTGTTCTTCATAGTCACTGAGAAGGATGACATTCTCGGTCAGATCAGTGTGCCTGTGACATCTATACGTGCCACAAAGGGCACCGGCAAACGCCAGACCTTACAGCCTCACAAGAAGTGTCAGAACCCAGAGGGTGAGCTGCTGTATCAGTGCTATGTATCGAGGTATCGCGCCCCAGGTGACCATGTCCCCATTATTAAAGACATTTCCTCCGTGCCACAAGATGTTCGTCCGCAGTCAGCATTCCAGCGCCTTCGTAAGCGAATGGCGTCGCCAGTCACAACGCGACGAGCCAAGTACGAACCCAAGAAAGAAAAAGAACACAAAAACGGTGGCTCGTTATCGACGTTTAACAAGAAGTTATCACGTTCGATACAAGACCTGTTTTCGTTCGGAAAACTATCCGCAGGAGACACGATTAATGTCGATGACGAAGAAGTTAATACCGGTACTATGCAAAAAAAGAATTCGAAGAATAAGCGTAAATTTAGTTTAAGCTTCTTAAGTGTTAGCAATCTGGAGCAAGCAGGGCATGATCCTGTTATAACGCACGTTATGCCCGACACTGGGCCTATAGACCAACCAACTCGGATTTGCATCGAGGGAAAGAATCTAGGTGTCGGAAAATCAGATATTATGTCGTTGACAATCGCCGGCTGTGATTGCACAGATACGGTCGAGTTCGAATCTTCCATGAAAATCTACTGCACCACACACTTCTGGAAAGTGATGAAAGGAGCGGTTGTGATAGACACTATATCGGGAGGTATCGGGACTCTCGCAGGCGGGTTTACGTTTTACGAGGAGCTAGACGCAAATGAGAACAATAGTTTAAGTACGAACAATAATCCGTTTGAGGGCGCAGATGATGTGGTTGCCCATCAGGAAGAATCGTATGAGTTCAACATTGGTGGCCGCGAAATCAAGGTAATTTTGTTTTGAAAAAAGGACCTTACAACTTTTGTAACCAGCATATTGACCTGAGCCTATGCTGATTGCAATTCCGTCTAATGAACATGGTTTTGTTACATTTGAATAAGTTTTAATCAATCTCTGTTGTATGAGTATGCATAATGATCTGTGTATTAAGGTCCCTAAGGTTAACCCATTTGTTCAATTTGCCATCCATAGTCTGTCCATTTGTTGCTCTTTAACATTTTATGCCAATGTGGATCAAACTTTACAGGGATGACCTACGTTTGGGTAAATATGTTTGTCGATCAATCAATCATCAAATAACACCTCATTAACCAGAAGACCAATTTTGACGAAACCCTGTAGAAGTTATCAACACCTACATCGCTATATTCGTTGTTATGTCCCCAGGATGAGAGTCCGGTAGCCGATTTCATCAAAATTGCAAAGTATACTTTTCTAGCAAAGTATACTTTGAGAGAATAATCATTTATTTTTCCTGAAATGCATTATTTCATATAGAACTAACAACTGCATATATTTGATGATTAAAAGTATACAGAATTATTATACTGAATTTATTACATTATCACAGCCAAAATGGCTGTGATAATGTAATAAATTCAGTATAATAAAAATTAATAAATTTATCCTAAATTTGAACATTTCTCCCTCAAAGTATACTTTGCTAGAAAAATAGACTTTGCAATGTTGGTGAAATAGGCTATTGGTGGGTTTCAATTTGTTCTAATCAGGGTTGGCAATTTCCCGGGAAATAAGAGTATTTACCAGGACGGCGGGAAATACTGGGAAATACCGGGAAATACTGGGAAATACCGGGAAATATGAATCTTGGTGGTCTTTTTAATTCCAAAATGTCAAGATGAGTCTCTATATTCCCCTATATCTACTATGGTTTATTTCTGTGTAGACTGATAAGCCTACAGGTAAAACATTCTGCAATAAGAAAAGAAATAATAAATTTATTTAGAGAAAAAAAACATCATTATTTTCTAGACAATTTTCTTCCCTATATATAAGTCTATGTAGTATTTGCCAACTGTCTATTTTATTGTATATGAGAACACCCCTCATTACTATAGTAACCTGCCACTAATAAAAGATGCTTTTGGAATTTTGAGAAAATCCCTGTTGATAACAGGGATAATCCATGTACAGTGTAATTGTTTTACAACTTGACATGACCATATACAGACCACCTGGGTTCTTATTATACAGTACGACACAAAAGGTGTGAGAGAAGGCTGACAATTAACAGCCTGTTGTCATAGTCTGATGGTTTATTAAAGTATATTAAAGTCTCATCAATGTACATGCAAATAAGTATACATTAGTAGGTTTTTGGCTAATTTTAACGATTTTAGGTACTGTATCTCATACGTACCATTATGGCCCATAGTCTTCACGTTAAATAAATGTCATAATAATAATGCAAAGCATAAAACAGCAGTACAGGCTAGCAACCACCAATTAGTTTTACTATACAACTTAACCGATTCCTCCAAATATGGCCATTCTCTCACACTTTCACTATTCGTATGGATGCTGTGGAACCTACCTGTTCATAACCTGCAACCTGTCTGCACCGGATTTTCACTAATTAAACAATATGTTCACTTACTCCTAAGAAAGAAAATTTCAACATTGTCCTGTCCGCCATATTGTTTATCATCAAAGTGTCATATGACGTAGTGTTCACATCACGTGACAAGCAGGCTCAGTAATTTCTTTTAAATGCTAGAAATATGCTGGAAACTGGTGTTAAAAACACCCCAACATGTTTCTCAAGTAAAATTGGGCTGTAATGGATCAGGATTTACAAGCAAACTGGGTCTGTGGCCTCAAAACGTCTGCACTATTTTTTTATACCGGACTACTAAAGCATACCCCCTGGCCGATGTGAACTATATTTAGCACAGTGATACCTACATTGTCAGTCATATAAGACTTGTAAGAGACTATGTGTATGCACATCATGCATGCTAAGATCATTTATTCTCATTTCTTGATACCGAATATTAGTGTGGGAGAAGGTTGACAATTAACAGCCTGTTGTCTAAACATAGTCTGATCATGATGACGTTATCTTTGTGAATTGTATCTAGCAGACACTCAGATGCTTCCTAAAAAATGAAGAATTAATTTACAAAAAAATAATAGAACCAAAATATAAATGTCATGGTTGCCAAATATTCCACCTGATGAGTACCCCTAGTTGGGAATGAAACATGCAGATCTATACATTGTAATTAACCCCTATATCTAATTATTAAGTTGTTGATTGCTTAATTAACTATTATTGAGCTTAAAACTTAATTTAAATAACTTTAATTATCAAATAATAACATCAAAATTCATATTTCCTGGTATTTCCCACTTTGGGGAGTATTTCCCGGGACGGGAAATACCGGTATTCCCGCCCCCGGTATTTCCCGGCCAACCCTGGTTCTAATTTGTTCTAATCTGCTTGTGTGGCAAACTACTTGTACAGTTTTCACCTGTTCTGCTTCATACTTGGTATACTGGACAATCAAGGTGCATGATCACGTGGTTACAACAACAACAACGTCGCCCACTCCAAAGTAAGTATTATTTTATATTTTCCTTAATATGCAACGGATTTTGATGAAATATGGCGCAGCAAACGCATCTTCATGAGCTGCATTTGATGGTCTAGGGAGTTTGGCATAGACTTATCAAAAAACGACGGAAGTTTGGGCGAAAATAAAGAGACCACCAAATGCAGCTTAACAAGAAGCGTTTGATGCGCCATATTACATCAAAATCTGTTACGTAATAAGGACACTATAAAAGAATACATACTTTTAATCGGTACTTGTTGTTGTTGTTAGTACCACATGATCATACACCTTGACAATCGAGTGGAGGAATGTGTACATAACCGTCTGTCCAGATTATAAACATTTTTAGCTCGACTAATCGAAGAATAGTTAGAACTTATGTTGTCACCCCGGCGGCGTCGGCGGCGGCGTCGGCGGCGGCGTCACCGTCACGCCTTGGTTAAGGTTTTTAGTCAAGCTTGTATATGGAATACTACTGGCCCTACACCCACCATACTTGGACAACTTCATCTCCTAGTGATGTACATCAATAACCCCTGATCTATAGTTGACCTTGACCTACATTTCCTCTTGAATTACTTACTTAATTCCCCTTGGTTAAGGTTTTTAGTCAACCTTGGTTAAGGTGTTTAGCTCGACTATTCGAAGAATAAGTAGAGCTTATGTTGTCACCCCGGCATCGGCGTCGGCGTCGGTGTCACCGTCACGCCTTGGTTAAGGTTTTTAGTCAACCTTGTGTATGGAATACTACTGGCCCTACACCCACCATACTTGCACAACTTCATCTCCTAGTGATGTACATCAATAACCCCTGATCTATATTTGACCTTGACCTACATTTCCTCTTGAATTACTTAGTTAATTGTATCCCCCGGACTCCGTCGGGGGATACTATGGATTTGACAGCGCGCCGCGTCCGCGTCCGCGGTCCGCGTACGCGTCCGCCGCAAACACTTCTTGTCCGGAGCATAACTCGAACACCCTTTGGAATATTTTCATGAAACTTCACACATGCATAGACCACGGCCCGAAGGTGTGTCATTTTTTAGTTATCTCCCTTTTTTGTTTCGTGATTTCGTGTCCGGAGCATAACTCCACCACCCTTTCGAATATTTTCATGAAACTTCACACATGCATAGACCACCACCCGAAGGTGTGTCGCGCACAAGAATGACAACTCTTGCATAGCTAATTTTTGAGTTATCTCCCTTTTTTGTTTCGCGCACTGATTGACCATAACTCGACCACCCTTTGGAATATTTTTATGAAACTTAACACATTCAATTAGACCACGAACCGAAGGTGTGTCGTGCACAAGAATGACAACTCTTGCATAGCTAATTTTTTAGTTATCTCCCTTTTTTGTTTTCGCTCACTGATTTCCTGTCCGGCGCACTCTACAAACTGGACAATAATGCATGAAGACCTGTTTTCTCGTCTGCTCTGTACACCTTACCTGTAGAGAGAACAATAGAAACTGGGAGAACCATGTGCTAGCATGGGCTAGCATGTGCAGATGTCCAGTGCTTGACCACTGTTGACCAGGTAATTATACCCCCCGCAACGAGTTGAGGGGGGGTATACTGGAGTCAGGTTGTCCGTCCGTCCGTCCGTCCGTCCGTCCGGATAAACTTAACATCAGAGAAATATTGTTATAACTTCTATTTCCTTCATCTAAAATGCTTGATATTTCACACATGCATTCCTGTAAGGCTCTACTACCATGCTGTGCCAAATCCACGACCGTCCAACCCCCGCAGACCCCAAGGTCAAGGTCAATTACTTAGTCCGTAAACTTAACATCAGAGAAATATTCTTATAACTTCTATTTCCTTCATCTAAAATGCTTATATTTCACACATGCATTCCTGTAAGGCTCTACTACCATGCTGTGCCAAATCCACGACTGTCCAACCCCCGCAGATCCCAAGGTCAAGGTCAAATACTTAGTCTCTTTACAAAACTTAACATCAGAGAAATATTGTTATAACATTCTATTTCCTTCATCTAAAATGCTTAATATTTCACACATGCCTTCCTGTAAGGCTCTACTACCATGCTGTGCCAAATCCACGACCGTCCAACCCCCGCAGATCCCAAGGTCAAGGTCAAATACTTAGTCTCTTTACAAAACTTAACATCAGAGAAATATTGTTATAACTTCTATTTCCTTCATCTAAAATGCTTAATATTTCACACATGCATTCCTGTAAGGCTCTACTACCATGCTGTGCAAAATCCATGACCGTCCAACCCCCGCTGATCCCAATGTCAAGGTCAAATACTCTTTACAAAACTTAACATCAGAGAAATATTGTTATACCTTCTATTTCCTTCATCTAAAATGCTTAATATTTCACACATGCATTCCTGTAAGGCTCTACTACCATGCTGTGCCAAATCCACGACCGTCCAACCCCCGCAGATCCCAAGGTCAAGGTCAAATACTTAGTCTCTTTACAAAACTTAACATCAGAGAAATATTGTTATAACTTCTATTTCCTTCATCTAAAATGCTTAATATTTCACACATGCATTCCTGTAAGGCTCTACTACCATGCTGTGCAAAATCCATGACCGTCCAACCAACCCGCTGATCCCAATGTCAAGGTCAAATACTCTTTACAAAACTTAACATCAGAGAAATAAGTTATAACTTCTATTTCCTTCATTGAAAATTCTTATTATTTCACTTGTGCATTCCTCTAAGGTTGTACTATCATGCTGTCACAAATCTACGAGTGTCCAACCCCTGCTGCTCCCAAGGTCAAGGTCACATACTCTTTACAAAACTTAATCAGAGAAATATGTTATAACTTCTATTTCTTTCATGGAAAATACTTAATACTTCATGTGCTGTGACAAATCCCCGCTGATCTCGAGGTCAACGTCACATACATACCGTATAACCTTGGCTTAACGCCCCCCTCCTAATAAACGCCCCCCCCCCCCCCCCCCCCCCCACTAAATAAAAAAAAAATAAAAATCCTTATTTGTGTTTGAAATTGGCGGTCGGTCCTTGGTTAAAAAAACAATTTTTTTTTTTTTAATGGCTGATAATAAACGCCCCACCCCCCCCCCCCCCCCCACAAATAAATATTTTTTTTTTTTACCAATGATCCGCCAATTTCAAACACAAATAAATAGTCTTTAAATCTTTATTTGTGTTTGAAATTGGTGGTCCTTGGTAATTTTTTTTTTTTTTAATGGATAATAACCCCCCCCCCCCCCCACCCGAAACCCAAATAAAAAAAAAAAATAATAATTTTTTTTACCAATATGACCGCCAATTTCAAACACAAATAATCCTTAAATCCTTATTTGTGTTTGAAATTGACGGTCCTTGGTAATTTTTTTTATTTTTTTTTTTTTATTTTTTTTTTATTTTTTACTGGCTAATAAACGCCCCCCCCCCCCCCCACCCCCCCCCCCCCCCCCCCCAATAAAAAATAAAAATAATAATAATTTAATTTTACC
This sequence comes from Conchocele bisecta, assembly GCA_029237695.1. Taxonomy (NCBI): domain Eukaryota; kingdom Metazoa; phylum Mollusca; class Bivalvia; order Lucinida; family Thyasiridae; genus Conchocele; species Conchocele bisecta. The sequence goes on from CM055276.1 coordinate 38,887,175, forward strand.
AATGACCGCCAATTTCAAACACAATAATCCTTAAATCCCTATTTGTGTTTGAAATTGACGGTCCTTGGTAATTTTCTTTTTTTTTCTTCATTTTTTTCTTTTTTACTGGCTAATAAACGACCCCCCCCCCCCCCCACCCCCCCCCCCCCCCCCCCCCCCCCCCCCAATAAAAAATAATTACCAATGACCAAAAAAAAAAGAAATAAAAAAAAAAGAAAAAAATTACCACCAAAGACCGCCAATTTCAAACACAAATAAGGATTTAAGGATTATTTGTGTTTGAAATTGGCGGTCTTTGGTAATAATTTTTTTCTTTTTTTTTTTCTTTTTTTTTTTTTTTTTTTTTTTTTTTTACTGGCTAATAAAGCCCACTCCCCCCCCCCCCCCCCCCCTTTTGTAAAATGTAACGCCTCCGGGGGCGTTAATTCGAGGTTATACGGTAGTCTCTTTACAAAACTTAACATCAGAGAAATCGGTTATAACTTCTATTTCCTTGCTCGGATCTGCTTCACATTTCACACACTCATTGCTCCAATGGACCTCTACCACCCTGTGACAAATTCACGTTCATGCCGCTCGCGCTAATCCCAGAGTCAAGGTCACAAGCCCACACACTTGGAAATTTGTACATATTTTAGGGGTACCTGGGCCCACGCGGGGGGTATATTCCGTAAGCCTCGCTTACTGACCAATCTAGTTTATACAGGTAAATTACTACATTGGGTACTGTGTTGAAAATATTGTGGCATTATGTGGACCTGTGCAGATATATGTAGATAAATATAGGACTATTAAAAAAAAATCTGGTCTCCAATAGCAAGCATTATTATTTTTAAACTTTTTTTTTTCATTATTTTTTTTTTTTTTTTCATTTTTTTTTTCAAATTATTTTTCAATTTGACTGAAAAAAAATCTGGGCTCCAGTAGCAAGCATTATTATTTTTAAACTTTTTTTTTCCATTTTTTTTTTTCATTTTTTTTTTTCATTTTTTTTTTTTCATTTTTGTTTTCAAATTATTTTTTAATTTTTGTCCAGTAGCATAAGGTCGTAAGTGCTATATACAGACTGTTCACCTGTGCATGTGCTAGCATGTGCAACTGACCACTGACCACTTACAGGTAATTTATACAGGTAAATGATTATATTACATTTCCGTAAACTGTGTTGAAAATATTGTGGCATTATGTGGACCTGTGCAGATATATGTAGATAAATATAGGACTATATTCAAAAAAAATTCTGGGCCCAGTAGCAAGCATTATTATTTTTTAATTTTTAAACTTTTTTTCCATTTTTTTTTTTTTCATTTTTTTTTTCAAATTCTTTTTCAATTTAGTAGCATAAGGTGGTAAGTGCTATATACAGACTATTATCATATAATAAAACAATTATTGACTAGTGAGCCATAGAATATAATCTGATATTCTATGGTTCACTAGTCAATAATTGTATAATATCTTCGGGCCAGTGAAAATTGCTTTCGGGCCCAGGCTCGAGGTCAAGGCGGGACACGGCGAGGCATCTGATTCCGCGGAATTCTTGTTTACTTATCTCCCTTTGTTGTTTCGTGCTCTGATTTTGTATCCAGAGCATAACTCGAACACGCATATACGCATTGCTCTAATGGTCCTCTACCGCCCTGTGCCAAATCCACGTTCGTTCTGCCCCCGTCAAGCCCAGGGTCAAGGTCACATACTTAGTGCTTCAAAAACATTAACGCTTGGGTAAATATCTTATACTTTCTGTTTTCTTTCATGGATCATGGATCATCTTCATATTTCATATACGCATTGCTCTAATGGTCCTCTACCGCCCTGTGCCAAATCCACGTTCGTCCTGCCCCCGCCAATCCCAGGGTCAAGGTCACATACCTTGGTGCTTCAAAAACTTTAACGCTCAGGTAAATATCTTATAATTTTTATTTTCCATTCACGGATCAACTTCATATTTCATACGTACTTGCTCTAATGGTCGTCTACCGCCCTGTGCCAAATCCACGTTCGTCCTGCCCCCGCCAAGCCCAGGGTCAAGGTCACATACTTAGTGCTTCAAAAACTTTAAAACGCTCGGGAGGGTAAATATCTTATAATTTCTGTTTTCTTTCATGGATCATCTTCATATTTCATATACGCATTGCTCTAATGGTCCTCTACCGCCCTGTGCCAAATCCACGTTCGTCCTGCCCCCGCCAATCCCAGGGTCAAGGTCACATACTTGGTGCTTAAATTCAAAAACTTTAATGCTCAGGTAAATATCTTATAATTTTTCTTTCCATTCACGGATCAACTTCATATTTCATATATGCGTTGCTCTAATGGTCCTCTACCGCCCTGTGCCAAATCCACGTTCGTCCCGCCCCCGCCAAGCCCAGGGTTAACATCATACGCTCAGGTAAATATCTTATAATTTCTGTTTTATTTCACGGATCAGCTTCATATTTCATATATGCATTGCTCTAATGGTCCTCTACCGCCCTGTGCCAAATCCACGTTTGTCCTGCCCCCGCCAAGCCCAGGGTAAAGGTCACATACTTGTTGCTTCAAAAACTTTAACGCTCAGGTAAAAGAAAATTTTGACTTGCAATTTGGCCTCATTTATTATCAAAGCGATATGTGGGACATCCGTGTTCTATGAACACATTTTCTAGTTTATTAAACATTCACACATGCATAGAAGACGACCCAAAGGTGTGTCTCACGTAAGAATGACAACTCTTGCGTCGTTAATTTCTTAGTTATCTCCCTTTGTTGTTTCGGGCACTGATTTCGTGTCTGGAGCATAACTCGAACACCCTTTGGAATATTTTCATGAAACTTCACACATGCATAGACCACGACCCTAAAGGTGTGTCCCGCAAGAATGACAACTCTTGCATCACTAATTCTTTAGTTATCTCCCTTTGTTTTTCCGTCACTGATTTTGTCTCCGGAGCATAACTCGAACACCCTTTTTTCAAACTACTTGTGTATCTGGGGAGGGGGATACACATGCGCTTGTCGACAAGCGTCCATTTCTAGTTCCCCTTGGTTAAGGTTTTTAGTCAAGCTTCTACATGGAATACTATTGTGCATACAGACACCATACTTGGACAACCTTTTCTCTTAGCGATGTACATCAATAACCCCTGATCTATATTTAACCTTGACCTACATTTCCTCTTGAATTGCTTACTTAATTCCCCTTGGTTAAGGTTTTTAGTCAACCTTGGTTAAGGTTTTTAGTCAAGCTTGTACATGGAATACTATTGTGCATACAGACACCATACTTGGACAACCTTTTCTCATAGGGATGTACATCAATAACCCCTGATCTATATTTCACCTTGACCTACATTTAACCTTGAATTACTTAGTTAATTCCCCTTGGTTAAGGATTTTATTCAACCTTGGTTAAGGTTTTTAGTCAAGCTTGTACATGGAATACTATTGTGCGTACAGACACCATACTTGGACAACCTTTTCTCATAGGGATGTCCATCAATAACCCCTGATCTATATTTGACCTTGACCTACATTTCCTCTTGAATTACTTAGTTAATTCCCCTTGGTTAAGGTTGTTAGTCAACCTTGTATATGGAATACTCCTGGCCCTACACCCACCATACTTGGACAACTTCATCTCCTATTGATGTACATCAACAACCCCTGACCTATATTTGACCTTGACCTACATTTAACCTTGAATTACGTAGTTATTTCCCTTTGGTTAAGGTTTTTAGTCAACCTTGGTTAAGGTTTTTAGTCAAGCTTGCACATGGAATACTAGTGTGCAACAGACACCATACTTGGACAACCTTTTCTCATAGGGATGTACATCAATAACCCCTGATCTATATTTGACATTGACCTACATTTCCTCTTCAATTACTTAGTTAATTCCCCTTGTTTAAGGTTTTTAGTCTAGCTTGTATATGGAATATTCCTGGCCCTACACCCACCATGATTGGACAACTGCATCTCCTAGTGATGTACATCAACAACCCCTGACCTATATTTGACCTTGACCTACATTTAACTTTGAATTACTTAGTTAATTCCCCTTGGTTAAGGTTTTTAGTCAAGCTTGTACATGGAATACTATTGTGCATACTAACACCATACTTGGACAACCTTTTCTCATAGCGATGTACATCAATAACCCCTGATCTATATTTGACCTTGACCTACATTTCCTCTTGAATTACTTACTTAATTCTCCTTGGTTAAGGTTTTTTAGTCAAGCTTGTAGATGCAATACTCCTGGCCCACACCAACCATACTTGGACAACTTCATCTCCTAGTGATTGTAACATCAATAATCCCTGACTATATTTGACCTTGAACCTACTTTTATCCTTGGATTACTTTCTTATTTCCCCTGGGTTAAGGTTTTTAGTCAAGCTTGTATATGGAATATTCCTGGGCCTACAAAGACTTTCATCTCTAGTGCCAACCTTTACTTGGAAAACTTTCATCTCTAGTGAGTACATCAATAACCCCTGACCTATATCTGACATTGACCTACATTTAACCTTGAATTACTTACTTAATTTCCCTTCGTTAAGTTTTTAGTCAACCTTGGTTAGGGTTTTTAGCTCGACTATTCGAAGAATAAGTAGAGCTTATGTTGTCACCCCGGCGTCGGCGTCGGCGTCACGTCACGCCTTGGTTAAGGTTTTTAGTCAAGCTTGTATATGGAATACTACTGGCCCTACACCCACCATACTTGGACAACTTCATCTCCTAGTGATGTACATCAATAACCCCTGATCTATATTTGACCTTGACCTACATTTACTCTTGAATTACTTGGTTAATTCCCCTTGGTTAAGGTTTTTAGTCAACCTTGGTTAAGGTTTTTAGTCAAGTTTGTATATGCAATAATACTGGCCCTACACCCACCATACTTGGACAACTTCATCTCCTAGTGATGCACATCAATAGCCCCTGATCTATATTTGACCTTGACCTACATTTCCTCTTGAATTACTTACTTAATTCCCCTTGGTTAAGGTTTTAGTCAACCTTGGTTAAGGTTTTTTTTCAAGCTTGTACATTGAATACTATTGTGCATCCAGACACCATACTTCGACAACCTTTTTTCATAGGTATGTACATCAATAACCCCTGATCTATATTTGACCTTCACCTACATTTCCTCTTCAATTACTTACTTAATTCCTTTTGGTTAAGGTTTTTAGTCAACCTTCTATATGGAATACTACTGGCCCTACACCCACCATACTTGGACAACTTCATCTCCTAGTGATGTAGATCAACAACCCCTGATCTATATTTGACCTTGACCTACATTTCCTCTTGAATTACTTAATTCACCCCTTGGTTAACGTTTTTTAGTCAAGCTTGTAGAATGGAATACTCCTGGCCCTACACCAACCATACTTGGACAACTTCATCTCCTAGTGATGTACATCAACAACCCCTGACCTATATTTGACCTTGACCTTCATTTAACCTTGAATTACTTACTTAATTCCCCTTGGTTAAGGTTTTTACTCGACCTTGGTTGAGCTTTTTACTCAAGCTTGTACATGGAATACTATTGTGCATACAGACACCATAATTGGACAACCTTTTCTCATAGTGATGTACATCAATAACCCCTGATCTATATTTGACCTTGACCTACATTTCCTCTTGAATTACTTACTTAATTCTCTTTGGTTAAGGTTTTTAGTCAAGCTTGTAGATGGAATACTCATGGCCCTACACCAACCATACTTGGACAACTTCATCTCCTAGTGATGTACATCAACAACCCCTGACCTACATTTAACCTTAAATTACTTACTTAATTCCCCTTGGTTAAGGTTTTTACTCAACCTTGGTTAAGGTTTTTAGTCAAGCTTGTAGATGGAATACTATTGTGCATACATACACCATACTTGGATAACTTTTTCTCATAGGGATGTACATCAATAACCCCTGACCTTTATTTTACCTTCACTACATTTAACCTTCAATTACTTGGTTAATGTTTATAGTCAAGCTTGTATATGGATAACTTCTGGGCCTACATCAACCATACTTGGACAACTTCATCTCCTAGTGATGTACATCAATAATCCCTGACCTATGATTTGACCTTGACTACTTTTATCCATGGATTACTTAGTTATCTCCCCTTGGTTACGTTTTTTACTCAAGCTTGTATATGGAATACTCCTGGGCCTACAGCAACCATACTTGGAAAAACCACGCATCTACGTCCAAGGTCAAGGTCACTGTTGAAGGTCAAAGGTCAAAACCTATTGAAATTCCATTCCGCTCTATATCTTCTACACCAATGCATGGGATTATCAAATGGCTTGGCACAAATGTTTCTCATGATGAGAAGGTGTGTCGCCATCAATAACCACGCACCTACGTCCAAGGTCAAGGTCACAGTTGAAGGTCAAAGGTCAAACCTATTGAAATTCCTTCCTTGCTCTATATCTTCTACACCGATGCATGGATTATCAAATTGCTAACCACGCACACTACGTTCAAGGTCACAGTTGAAGGTCAAAGGTCAAACCTATTGAAATTCCCTTCCGCTCTATATCTTCTACACCGATGCATGGATTATCAAATGGCTTGGCACAGATGTTTCTCATGTTGAGAAGTGTCACAATCAATAACCACGCACCTACGTCCAAGGTCACAGTTGAAGGTCAAAGGTCAAACCTATTGAAATTCCCTTCCGCTCTATATCTTCTACACCGATGCATGGATTATCAAATGCCTTGGCACAAATGTTTCTCAGGATGAGAAGGTGTATCGCGATCAATAACCACGCACCTACATCCAAGGTCAAGGTCACAGTTGAAGCTCAAAGGTAAAAAATATTGAAATTCCCAAATGGCCTGGCACAAATGTTTCTCACGATGAGAAGGTGTGTCGCGATCAATAACCACGCACCTACGTCCAAGGTCAAGGTCACTGTTGAAGGTCAAAGGTCAAACCTATTGAAATTCCCTTCCGCTCTATATCTTCTACACCGATGCATGGATTATCAAATGCCTTGGCACAAATGTTTCTCAGGATGAGAAGGTGTGTCTCGATCAATAACCACGCACCTACGTCCAAGGTCAAGGTCATAGTTGAAGGTCAAAGGTCAAACCTATTGAAATTCCCTTCCGCTCTATATCTTCTACACCGATGCATGGATTATCACACTATGCCCAGGGTCAAGGTCACAGACTTGATGCGTTTGAAACCTTAACGCTTGGCTAAATGGCTTATGATAAAAAATGCCTCGTTTTCTTTGGCTGCCAGTGGGGGTATTCGTGTGCCGATAGGCCACATTTCTAGTTTCCCTTGGTTAATGTTTTTAGTCAACCTTGGTTAAGGTTTTTATGTAGGCCGCAGCCACCTTCTTTGTCAAGCTATGTGTACATCGACAACCCTCGTAGTCGAGCTATGCTGTTCTCCTACAGCTCTTGTTATGCAGGCCGCGGCCACATTCACCTACATTTAACCTTGAATTACTTACTTAATTTCCCTTGGTTAAGGTTTTTAGTCAACCTTGGTTAAGGTTTTTATGCAGGCAGCGGCCACCTTGTTTGTCAAGCTATGTGTACATCGACAACCCTCGTAGTCGAGCTATGCTGTTCTCCTACAGCTCTTGTTAGTCCAGCTTGTACATGGAATACTATTGTGCATACAGACACCATACTTGGACAACTTCATCTCCTAATGATGTACATCAACAACCCCTGATCTATATTTGACCTTGACCTACATTTCCTCTTGAATTACTTATTTAATTCCCCTTGGTTAAGGTTTTTAATCAACCTTGGTTAAGGTTTTTAGTCAAGCTTTTACATGGAATACTAGTGTGCATACAGACACCATACTTGGACAACCTTCTCTCATAGGGATGTACATCAATAACCCCTGATCTATATTTGACCTTGACCTACATTTCCTCTTGAATTACTTACTTAATTCCCCTTGGTTAAGGTTTTTAGTCAAGCTTGTAGATGGAATACTCCTGGCCCTACACCAATCATACTTGGACAACTTCATCTCCTAATGATGTACATCAACAACCCCTGACCTATATTTGACCTTGACCTACATTTAACCTTGAATTACTTAGTTAATTCCCCTTGGTTAAGGTTTTTAGTCAACCTTGCTTAAGGTTTTTAGCTCGACTATTCGAAGAATAGTTAGAGCTTATGTTGTCACCCCGGCGTTGGCGTCGGCGTCGGCGTCACCATCACGCCTTGGTTAAGGTTTTTAGTCAAGCTTGTATATGCAATACTACTGGCCCTACACCCACCATACTTGGACAACTTCATCTCCTAGTGATGTAGATCAACAACCCCAAATCTATATTTGACCTTCACCTACATTTCCTCTTGACTTACTTAGTTAATTCCCCTTGGTTAGTCAACCTTGGTTAAGGTTTTTAGTCAAGCTTGTATATAGAATACTACTGGCCCTACACCCACCATACTTGGACAACTTCATCTCCTAGTGATGTACATCAACAACCACTGATCTATATTTGAACTTCACCTACATTTCCTCTTGAATTACTTAGTTAGTTCCCATTGGTTAAGGTTTTTAGTCAACCTTGGTTAAGGTTTTTAGTCAAGCTTGTACCTGGAATACTATTGTGCATACAGACACCATACTTGGACAACCTTTTCTCATAGGGATGTGCATCAATAACCCCTGATCTATATTTGACCTTGACCTACATTTCCTCTTGAATTACTTAGTTAATTCCCATTGGTTAAGGTTTTTAGTCAACCTTTTTTAAGGTTTTTAGTCAAGCTTGTACATGGAATACTATTGTGCATACAGACACCATACTTGGACAACCTTTTCTCATAGGGATGTACATCAATAACCCCTGATCTATATTTGATCTTGACCTACATTTCCTCTTGAATTACTTACTTAATTCCCCTTGGTTAAGGTTTTTAGTCAACCTTGGTTAAGGTTTTTAGCTTGACTATTCGAAGAATAAGTAGAGCTTATGTTGTCACCCCAGCGTCGGCGTCGGCGTCGGCGTCACGCCTTGGTTAAGGTTTTTAGTCAACCTTGTATATGGAATACTACTGGCCCTACACCCACCATACTTGCACAACTTCATCTCCTAGTGATGTACATCAATAACCCCTGATCTATATTTGACCTTGACCTACATTTCCTCTTGAATTGCTTACTTAATTCCCCTTGGTTAAGGTTTTTAGTCAACCTTGGTTAAGGTTTTTAATCAAGCTTGTACATGGAATACTATTGTGCATACAGACACCATACTTGGACAACCTTTTCTCATAGGGATGCACATCAATAACCCCTGATCTATATTTCACCTTGACCTACATTTCCTCTTGAATTACTTAGTTAATTCCCCTTGGTTAAGGTTTTTAGTCAAGCTTGTATATGGAATATTCCTGGCCCTACACCCACCATACTTGGACAACTTCATCTCCTAGTGATGTACATCAACAACCACTGACCTATATTTGACCTTCACCTACATTTAACCTTGAATTACTTAGTTAATTCCCCTTGGTTAAGGTTTTTAGTCAACCTTGGTTAAGGTTTTTAGTCAAGCTTGTACATGGAATACTATTGTGCATACAGGCACCATACGTGGACAACCTTTTCTCATAGGGATGTACATCAATAACCCCTGATCTATATTTGACCTTGACCTACATTTCCTCTTCAATTACTTACTTAATTTCCCCTTGGTTATGTTTTTTTAGTCAAGCTTGTATATGGAATACTACTGGCCCTACACCCACCATACTTGGACAACTTCGTCTCCTAGTGATGTGCATCAATAACCCCTGACCTATATTTGACCTTCACCTACATTTCCTCTTGAATTACTTACTTAATTCCCCTTGGTTAAGGTTTTTAGTCAACCTTAGTTAAGGTTTTTAATCAAGCTTGTACATGGAATACTATTGTGCATCCAGACACCATTACTTGGATAACTTTTTCTCATATGGATGTACATCAATAATCCCTGACCTATATTTGACCTTGACCTACTTTTATCCTTGAATTACTTAGTTATTTCCCCTTGGTTACGGTTTTTAGTCAAGCTTGTATATGGAATACTCCTGGGCCTACAGAAACCATACTTGAAAAACTTCATCTCCTAGTGATGTACATCAATAACCCCTGACCTATATCTGACATTGACCTACATTTAACCTTGAATTACTTACTTAATTTCCCTTCGTTAAGGTTTTTAGTCAACCTTGGTTAAGGTTTTTATGCAGGCCGCAGCCACCTTGTTTGTCAAGCTATGTGTACATCGACAACCCTCGTAGTCAAGCTATGCTGTTCTCCTACAGCTCTTGTTATGCAGGCCGCGGCCACATTCACCTACATTTAACCTTGAATTACTTACTTAATTTCCCTTCGTTAATGTTTTTAGTCAACCTTGGTTAAGATTTTTATGCAGGCCGCGGCCACCTTGTTTGTCAAGCTATGTGTACATCGACAACCTTCGTAGTCGAGCTATGCTGTTCACCTACAGCTCTTGTTATGCAGGCCGCGGCCACCTTGTTTGTCAAGCTATGTGTACATCGACAACCCTCGTAGTCAAGCTATGCTGTTCTCCTACAGCTCTTGTTACTCAAGCTTGTACATGGGATACTATTTTTTCTCATAGTGATGTACATCAATAACCCCTGATATCTATTTGACCTTCACCTACATTTCCTATTGAATTACTTAGTTAATTCTCCTTGGTTAAGGTTTTTAGTCAAGCTTGTAGATGGAATACTCCTGGCCCTACACCAACCATACTTGGACAACTTCATCTCCTAGTGATGTACATCAACAACCCCTGACCTATATTTGACCTTGACCTACATTTAACCATGAATTACTTAGTTAATTCCCCTTGGTTAAGGTTTTTAGTCAACCTTGGTTAAGGTTTTTAGTCAAGCTTGTAGATGGAATACTATTGTGCATACAGACACCATACTTGGATAACTTATTCTCATAGGGTTGTACATCAATAACCCCTGACCTATAGTTTACCTTCACCTACATTTAACCTTGAATTACTTACTTATTTCCCCTTGGTTAAGGTTTGTACTCAAACTTGGTTAATGTTTATAGTCAAGCTTGTATATGGAATACTCCTGGGCCTACAGCAACCATACTTGAACAACTTGATCTCCTAGTGATGTACATCAATAATCCCTGACCTATATTTGACCTTCCTTGACCTTCCTACATTTTTATCCTTGGATTACTTAGTTATAACCCCTTGGTTAAGGTTTTTAGTCAAGCTTGTATATGGAATACTCCTGGGCCTACAGCAACCATACTTGGAAAACTTCATCTCCTAATGAGGTACATCAATAACCCCTGACCTATATCTGACATTGACCTACATTTAACCTTGAATTACTTACTTAATTTCCCTTGGTTAAGGTTTTTAGTCAACCTTGGTTAAGGTTTTTATGCAGGCCACGGCCACCTTGTTTGTCAAGCTATGTGTACATCGACAACCCTTGTAGTCGAGCTATGCTGTTCTCCTACAGCTCTTGTTGAACATCTATTGACAATGTAAACTCGCAATCAAGCAGTTTGATTGGCTGAACCTGAGCTGCAGCCAATCAAGCTGCTTGACTTCAAGCACAAAATTCCAAGTATTTTGAGATAAAGAAAATAATAAGTATTGCCAAGATTAGCACAGGCGGTAGTGTATGGGACAAAAATGATCATTCTTTGACCCTCCATCCGGAGTTATGCCACTTTATTACTCTGAGAATGCATTGTTATTGAAAAATTACCACAAGGTCATCACCTCTGTCTTAGACGCCTTTTTTGGAGACACAATTTGCTATTTTCTTATGGGATGGGTTGTGGCATAGAGGCTAGAGCATTGTACTTTAATACAAGTTTGTGGGTTCTATACCCGCCCTTGGCATGAACAATACTTTCATAGTATTCCAGGGATTACGCTGGGGAAAATAAAAAAATTGCCACAAAAAAAAACATCGAAAATTTAAAAAAAATATATCGAAAATTGTAATTTTTTATCGCCAACTGATTATTTTTATCACCGATTGCGAAAGTGGTGATCGCCAGCGGAATCCCTGGTATTTCTATCCCACATGTCTTTTGAATGAAACTTGAAACTTGAAGGTCCCGTCTCTATCTATGGCTGTGACTGGAGAAATGTGGCTTATGGGTTTTGTGACCAGTGTAGCCCCTGATCAGCCTGCACATCCGCACAGTCTGATCAGGGTCTGCTCTGTTCACCATTCAATCATTGGAACACCCATCTTGCTTCTGACAAACTTCAAAGGTCCTTATCAGGCAGTATTGCTATTTGATCTGGAGCTAGGCTGGTCACAAATTCCATAAGCCCCATTTCTCCAGTCATAGCCACATGTGACCTGAGCTGATGCAGGGACGTTAAGCCCTTTCACTTTTCCACTTTTCAATTTTCTAGTTTTTTAGAGACACAATTTTTGTGGACAGCGCGATAATGTCGGCACATTGGTATACATCTGTCCGTCTGTACGTACGTACGTAGATACATACGTATGTGCGTCTGAGGTTAACGTATTTGGTTAAAGTTTTTTGGTTTACTATCAAAGCATCAACGGGCGCGACATCTATAGTCTGTTTCACGAAAGCTGCCCAAATTTTACGGCCATATAAACAATTCAAAAACCATATTTTTTTCGATAATATTAAATTAAAGCGAAATTTAACAATGAGCCTTCTTTTTATTTCGTGAAATTTGGTCAAATATTGATTTTATTGCGAAAACAAAATTTCCCTATGTTAAATCCCCATAGACATCTTCACGGAGTGAAGATGTCTATGGGGATTTAACATGGGGAATTTTTTTGGAATTGTTTTGGAATTTTAGAAATACTGGACCGATTTTTAAAATTTAACTTTTGTTTTCTTAGTTAGATCATATCCAAGCTATCTAGTCAGGTTTCGGAGTCAATATCAATTTTTTTTCGTTTTTTGACTCCTCCCACACTCCCTTACCTCTTTTTCCCCCATGTTAAATTTCCATAGAGAAATCAATTTTTCGTAATAAAATCAATATTTGACCAAATTTCACGAAATAAAAAGAAGGCTCATTCTTAAATTTTCCTTTAATTTAATATTATCCAAAAAAATATTGCTTTTGAATTGTTTAGATGGCCGTAAAATTTGGGCAGCTTTCGTGAAACAGACAGTAGTATAGTTTATACATCAAGGTTAGAGGATACCAAATGGTGCGAAATCGCCCAGGGTGTATGCAAAAATAGTCCGGTATAAAAAAAAAATAGTGCGGGTGTTTTGACGTCACAGACACCGTTTGCTTGCAAATCTTGATCCATTACTACCCAGTTTCACTTGAGGAACATTTTGGGGAGCTTTTAACACCAGTTTTCAGCATATTTGTAGCATTTAAAAGAAAATACTGAACCTGTTGGTCACGTGATGTAAACAGAGTTTCCATGGCCAAAAAATGTAAACGATATTGGAGGATATGACCAGGTTGGATTTTTCCTTCTTAGGAGTAAGTGAACCTATTGTTTAGTTCATGCAGCCACAGCATCCATAAGAATAGTGAAAAGTAGGAGAGACTTATTGGATGGCAATCTGTTAAATTATATAGTAAAACTATTTGGAGGTGGCTAACCTCAATTGAATATGTTCGTGTGATATATGTGATATACAATGTGGTGATAACCAATAGGGAGTTATTTCCAAAATAAAATTTTCAGGCCCGATATTGACATTATTCTGACTACAGTAACATGTTTGAGAATAGAGAAAATGAGCGTAAAAAATGTTTTCTTGTCTTGTAACCAATTGTATGTATTATGTGTGTGTCACTTTTCTGTTATGAAATCCATACTGTTTATCCCCTGGAATGCGGGAAAATAAATTTGTCGTCTGCTCTTGTTTATTTGTTTTTCTTCTTTCTCAATAAAAACGGAAATGATTCTAAAGTGCTGTCAAACCATGTTTTTAATAAGAAAATGGTAATTAACAGTAAACAGCAGGCGACAGAATTTAGTTCAGCATTGTAAGGGTTAAGCTAAAATTGTCACCACAGACCGTAATAGAGGTATTTTATGATATATAAATAAATGCATGTATCTGAAATAATTTGAAAAGTTCTGGGGTTGGGTTATGGCCTATGGGTTAGAACACTTGACTTCCAATCCAGAGATTGTCGGTTCAAACCTTGCCTTAGGCATCAACAAATACTTTCATAATATTTCCATCCCACTGCTGTTTCGGATGAGATTTGAAGCCGAGGTCCCGTCCATAAATGACCTTAGCTGTTGCTGGGATGTTAAACCCATTCACTTTCACTTTTTGCAAAGTCCTTGTTTTTCACTTGTTGTAGTAAAGGATGATCTTGATGAAGATCTATGGGTTTTTTTAACCCATAAGCAATATGTGTGGTATGAACCCGGCACCAGGTCAGGTTATTCTAATTTCAGAGCTGAATATATATTTTTCCGATGTAAATATTCCATTCTGATTTTGGGATTTTTCCCCTCAATGCAGCGGGTTAAATGTGGAATTGAACCTGTTGGCCCTGCCTTACATGACCTTAGCTACTGATAGACCATTAAACACCAATAAATCAAATCAAATCCACAAGCAATAGTGTCATTCATATCCACTCATTCATTTGTGTTTGCAGTCGGGCTTTAACACGGTCCCTCGCATACGCACGTCGGGCTGCAGCGAGCCGGCAAAGTCTCCGCCCAGTCCGAGTTTGGCCACGCCCACTACGCGGTACAGGAAGAAACACACGAGGAATGCCAGCGAAACAGCTATGATTGACAGTGCACCACAGATGCCCGTGGAACGTAAGTACAGTCTTGCCCGTGGAACATAAGTACAGTCTCCGCAAAACTACTCGGACCGACGGACATGTCCGGTAAAATTGACGCCTGTCCGATGGTAAACTGGAAGTAGCCGGACCGAATGTCCGACAGTTTTTTTTTAAAAAATTAACTTTTCTATTCTAAACTTGGGTGGTTGGTTGAGAGCATGTGAAGGGTAACGATGGGCTTCACCCTTACCAGAATCTCGATATCACTTGGTTTGGCCCTCATGTACATTTTTTGGCTTCGCTTTCTGGTACGTGAGAGTTGAATCCGCTTATACCCATTATAAATAAGCCAGTCTTACTTACATAACTGACACTTAAAAGCTCTTAAATATCAATTTTATTTTGATAAATGTTTTTTTTTTCTGGTCTGGTAAATTTTTGTCCAGTCTGGTAAAAATTTCAAGTTTACTAGACAAAATGTCCTGTAAATTTTTGGCAGTTTCGCGGAGATTGTAAGTACCGTAATTACCCTAAATATTTGGATGCCTTTTGTTTTGGGAAACCCTATAGGGGTTTCCCAAAACAAAAGGTATCCAAATACATTGTTATTATTCATAAACCACAGGCGGAAGACTCGGACCTAGGACCCAATAATTGGCTCATTTGAAAAACTTTACCCCACCCACCCATTTCCGTACACTATACATTACAGGTAGACAAGAGTTTGGAAAAAATGCCCTAGACAAGCTTAGTTTCGGGCTCGTTCAAAAACAATTTTTCTTGCGTCTCTGGCAATAGATCATGCATTCAGACCCCCAAATATATTCACTTTAAACATTTAGTATATTGCTAGTTACACACATGTTAGCTACCACAGTTACAGAGAAATTTCTCTGTCCGAAAGAATCCCATGCAACCAGTTTCACGCATCGCCACCTGATTGGTTGAACTAATTTAGGAGTATTTATGATTCTCCAGTTAGCTGTTGATAGGCCGTTAGGCGATTTATTTTATATGTCTTGGTTTACAAAACCGCCGAGTGTAATTTTTGGGAAACACGAAAAAAAAAAAAGAGGAAAGTTCGTGTTTTTTTTTAAGTAATTATTTCCGGCGATGGAAAAGACGTTTTGAAATAAAAAAAATAATGATCGGGAATTCAATTGTTAAAAAAATAGTGTTAATAAACATAAAACAGATCAACTTTTAATCACCTACATCGTTGAAATTCGGGACACCCAGCGCGTTTGAGCGCTTCGATCTTATGAACGAATTACGGACAAGTCGGACCACGGTCGAGTCGGCCCATATATGGACGATTTGGGGTCCGACGATTTGGCCCCGTCCAGATATGGGCTACGGTCATATGAGCCCGTATGTTTGGAACCAGTCGGCCCATGTCTCGATAGAGGCTGCACGGTCTTCTCGGGCTATGACTATGTGTGGACGTGTCTGCCCACGTCTGAAATATGTCGGCACATATTCGTAGACGTTTCTGCCCATGTATTATACAGGCAAAAATGGAGAATACTAATAAAAAAATAAAAGTTTTAATTACACCTATGAACATTTAACGGATCGATTTCAACAGACAACAACTGTTCCAGCGACATACATGTGTTGTGTCGGCTATATTACAAGGGCTGACTCGACATATGTAGGTAGGTGTCTAGGTGACCAAAAATATATAGAAAAGAGTTTTGCCGGGGATCATATTTATTTGTGTGTTTTGTGAACCTATTATGCCCCACATGAGAAAGTTGAACTAGATGTGTCAGTAAACGAGGGCTTACGGGATACCCCAGTGTGGACCATGACCCAAAGCAAAAAAATCGGAATTTTCTAAGTCCATGACGTTGACCGCGGGGTCAGCGGGGTGCCGTAGATTCAGCGCATAAGACTGGATGATTGGCGTAGAAAACGCATGTGTGAAATATCACGACATTCAGTTGAAGGAAACAGAATATATATTATAACAAATTTACGAGACGTTAAGTTTTGTGACGGATGCACGCACGGCAAGACGGACGACGGACGCACGGACGCACGGACGGACAATCTGATTCCAGTATACCCCCCCCCACAACTCGTTGCGGGGGTATAACAAGTAAAAAATAAATGACAAAATAATTATGACAAAATAATTATTTGTTAAATCTACATTGTTTACACGGCACCGATGTAAACAATGAGTGGGGAATTGTATTCATTTGTTACTTGAATACATGTAGTACCGGTATATAAAATGTTGTAACATAATGTTAGAGAGACTATAGAGTTGTATCAGACAAGCACAAACGGACGTTTGCAGTTTATAGACCGTTTCTTCAAAACGAAAGTAGGCCTAGATCGAGAATCGCTGTTGTTTCGTATTGAACGTTTATTTTTCTGCCCACCGGAGAAGGTAACACTATTTGAAAATGTCATAAGTAGGCCACTAATTATTTATGCATATAAAATATTCATCGGACAGTCTGTAATGATTCAGAAGTTGTTCTGTAAATTACGTCTACATGTATATGGGGAATCCAGTCATTTCGTAACCATGCCATTTCGTAACCGCCGATTTCTGGTCATTTCGTAACCGCCCAAAATCGGCCCCTTGAAAAAAAAATCATTTCGTAACCGCCGGTATTTTAACGGCATTCGGTTACGAAATGACCAATTTGTTGGTCATGTCGTAACCGCCGGTCTTTTAACATAGAAAACTTAAAATCATATTTGCTCTTTGCCGACACTATTGATACATCAATGGTGATTATGAATTGTTGCCGTTGGATATATTTATATTTATATATTTATTTAATTGGTTACGAAATGACCAGAAATCGGCGGTTACGAAATGGCATGGTTACGAAATGACTGGTTCCCGTATAGGGGCCTCATCTGAAACAGTCCCTTTAATATCAAGTTTATCATGCCAATTGCATTGTAAATTAGACTATTTTTAAATGTGGACTGTAAATAGACATTTAAAACTTAGTTTTAACAGTAACTTTTAACAAGTATTTAATCTTTAATAATCAACTGTGTATTACGCATGTACAAATGCGGTGACGCGAAAAGTAAGTGCGGGTATCTCGCCAACAACAACAACAGAGGCCGCCATAATTTCCACGAAGTTGTTTCGCCCTGCAAACGGGAAATGTTGTTTACTTCCGCCTATAATGCACGAATGACGTCAAATTCAGTGATGACGTCACTATAGTGTTACTTCAACCTTTGGCGTATTTTATCGTTTATTGGTCCACAGGTGAGAATTAATTAGGAAAGAGTTTACTACTTTGAATGAAAAAATAGCGTGCGCCGGGTATGCGTTTCTATGGTAATTAAAACGTTCGTCAGTTTAACCATAGTAATGCGTTATCACCAAAAACTAGCTCTGTTCGCTGCAGATGGATATGAGGTTTCGGCATGTAATTTTCATTCACATTGTGCAAATAATAAATGAATGAGAGCAAAAATCCACGTTATTTTTTAACAACCCTCGTACATATTCGCCGGAATAGTGTTTATGCACACCAGTTGAACTCATGCACTGTCGCAGCTTAGACGAGTATACATATTCGCCGGAATAGTGTTTATGTACACCAGTTGAACTCATGCACTGTCGCAGCTTAGACGAGTATGCATATTCGCCGGAATAGTGTTTATGCACACCAGTTGAACTCATGCACTGTCGCAGCTTATCCCAGTTCCAAATATACATCAGATATCTTAATACTAAATAAATAATTCAAGACTGTAAAACTAAATTTGCACACAGGCAATACCAATATAGAGGTTTCCGCTGCCGAGCCTATTGAATACAGTGCAAGTGTGTACTTTAATAGTATTTAATTTGAATATTTGTGTAATACAAGTAGAACTGCAGCTCTCGCATATTGTCAGATTAATATTTTTGATATCCGAACGACTATATCAAAATCATACTGTATTGTTTTGATCTTATTTATAGTTGTATCCAGTCTTACCCCTACAACCCCCTGTGGTGTGGGGGTGGATCAGCTCTGTCTGATTCCAGGAAAGAATAAACCACAGTATGTCTGTCCTGCTTCTTGTAAAAGGATCTTAATGATGGGGTTCATCCTTATGGTCACGACTGGAGAAATGGGGCTTATGGGTTATGCGACCAGTGTAGCCCCAGATCAGCCTGTGCATCCGCACAGTCTGATCAGGGGATACACTTTTTCGCCATTCAGTCAATGAAACATACATCATGGATCTACCAAACCGTATAGATGCTAATCAAGCAACATCAGTGTGCTAGCTGATCAGGATCTAGACTTGTCACAAAACCCATAAGCCTCTTTTCTCCAGTCGCGGCCGCATATGAACACCGGTACCCTGGCTTGGCCTTCAGATACTGTTTTCTTTTGGCTTTGTTGTATCTGGAAGTTAAGTCTGATTTAATATACCTCATATATCATATAAAAGTAGGATTATCGCTAATCCAATTACTTTTATGGGATTGGATAAATGATGCTGGTGTGGCGAGGGCCTGATCAGGTTGTTCTAATTTCAGGACTGCAGCCTTCACGAAAAAACTTTTCAAACAACTGGCCCTCCATCAAAAAGTGCTGGCCCGAATACTACATTTCTAAGCAGCGAGGTTCTAATTTTCACCGGCTCGGCACAAATTTTACTGGCCTCGAGCCTATTGAAAACCAATGGTTTTTCGTGACGACTGGGACTGAATATATATTTTGTTGTAAATATTGAGTTCTGATTCCGGGATTTACCCCCCTCGGACAGGTGAATACAGGACTCGACCCTGTTGACCCGTCTGCGTTCAGACTCTGTGAGGCTGAGATCTTGATTGTCAGAAAAGCGGACGTTAAACCCTGATCACTCACTCACTCTTACCCCGAGTACAGTGTTCGAAGGACTCATCAGTTAGGACATCACCATTAACTTGGGTCAGCATTGAATCAACTGGATTGCATTATTAAAACATTTTAATATAAATAAACCACAACAAACTTTTTTTTTTTTTTTTTCTTCCACCCGATGTGTTTTTTCCCGTAAATAATAAAAAAAAACACAACGTCCGTCTTTTTTTTTTTTTTTTTTTTTCCTCCACCCGGAGCATACTTTTTTCAAAATTTCTCGTAAACCAAGAAATAAAAAAGAAGTGGCCTTACACACTAATAAACAAAACATCTCCAGTTAGGGTTTTCCCGTGACATCACTATTGATCATTCTACGAATATGACAAAATCCGAAAGTAAAGTTCACGGAAGATTATGTCGAAATGTTGGGATGCAAATCAAAATAAAAAGACGTTTTAGATAATTCAAGGTTAGTGGATGATACTTATTAGTCACAAATTGTAACATTTAAGTTACTGATCTTTATGTCAGTGATCCATGTTAATATGTTGAAATTGTAATTGCATTTCGGCATGATTTAACACATTATTTATGCTTCCACAGCCCAGCAATTATCGCCTCGTCTTTGGTAGCTAATTTGCCGGTAACTAATGAAATGCTGAAAGCAGGTGCTTGAAGTGAATATATTTCAAGACCTAAGACATTTATCGATTACCAGAGACATAAGTCGGCAGAAAAATCACATTTTTGCGAATCTAATTCTCACCTTGAAAAAATGAAAAGACTGCAATGTATAGTGTATGGAAATGGGTGGGTGTTGTAACATTTTTCAAATGAGCCAATTATTGGGTCCTAGGTTCAAGTCTTCCAACTGAGTGGGCCGTACTAACACTAAACATTTTGACACTCTTTGTTGTACGAAACTATATTGAAACTATATTGACATGTGTTTCCAAGAATAAATTGTGTCCAAATATTTAGTGTTATTACAGTACACAGAAACGGAGCTCCAGATAAGGTGCGTATTTGCGTAAATTAAAATTGCCAAAAACCCAATTGAAATCACTACTGAGTATCAAAAAGCAATGAAAAATTTGTGGTATCTTTATCGTGCTACAGCAAACAATAAACAGACCACAAATATAGCATATTTTCTTATTTTTCCATGAAAACACATCTTGGTATTTCATTAGAATTGTCTCCAAGGAGACACGTCTAATGAAATACCAAGATGTGTTTTCATTTAGAAGCAAACTATTCAATAAGTGCGGTCTGCTGATGTGTAAACAGTAGTGTGATTCTATTTTACACAATTAAAATTTTGAAATACCCAATTGCTTCAGAAATGATGGAGTGACAATACTCAATTATAATTCCTTATCTGGAGCCCTGCAGAAAATACTGCACGCCGGCATCTGCACAACTCATAGGTGCATGAACAGCAGGGATGACAAAGATATTTAACATTTTGCTAATTGTTTAGAAACTATTACAGTGCAACCTCTCTACAACAGCCACCCATGGGAAGAGGCAAAATTGGCTGTTATAGAGAGGTGGCTGTTGTAGGGAGGTTAATGCTGAATACAATTTTATCGTCTGATGTTTATTTATTTTCTTCAATAATTCTCATTAAAAACATGTTTTGACAGCATTTTAGAATCATTTCCAATGGAAATGATTCTAAAATGCTGTCAAAACATGTTTTTATTGAGAAAGAATGCAAAATCAACATCAAACGACAATGTTCATGTTCAGCAGTGTAAGGGTTAGATATAGATGAACTCATCCATTTGGGATATAAAATAGCGGCTGTTACAGAGAGGTGGCTGTTGTAGAGAGGTGGCCGTTCGGGGAGGTTCGACTGTACTTGATTACTTGATCTTCAACCACAATGTGAGTCTTGTAAACTCCTGAAGGTTCCTCGCGTCAAATGGACTTTACAACTACAGTAACTTTATCTTCGGTACATATTTCATTTAAAATATATTGCACATGCAACTTCTTTTTGAAAGAATGCATTAAACTGATGAAATAGCAGAAAGTCAGAGAAATAAATATTGCCATGAAAACCAAAATCTTCCACTAAGTGCCTGTAAGTGAAGTCAATCTGAGTAACATTTTCAAACACAACTGCCACTCTCAGGTTACTGACCTTCCTCTATTAGAGGTCAATCTGAGTAACATTTTCAAACACAACTGCCACTCTCAGGTTACTGACCTTCCTCTATTAGAGGTCAATCTGAGTAACATTTTCAAACACAACTGCCACTCTCAGGTTACTGACCTTCCTCTATTAGAGGAAGGTCATTAACCTGAGTGTGTCAGTTGTGTTTGAAAATGTTACTCAGATTGACTTCACAACTCATTAAATAAATAAATATGAATAAATATATTCACTTACACTTCAGGTGTCTCCAAGGAAGAACTGCAAGAAAAAATCCTGCAGCTGGAAGTGGAGAATGCAGGTAAAAATGAGGGTGATCGTAGCTAGTTATTTCCCTTTGCAAATCTATTTATAGAGATCCGGTCCTATGCTGTATTTCTTACTTAATAGCACACAAAAAATAGTTTTGCATACAGAATAGACCCAGACTGAGAGTTCAGTCTGATCTGAGTCTACACTGTTTGCAATCACATTAATAAGTGTGAACATATGAATCTGGCAAATAATGTAGTCCCAGATCCGATTGAGCAGATATGTAGGATGATCTGGGTCAACACTAGTCAAAGTCACTATATTGGCTCCTTTTCACAACAAATCATGCGACATTCGCCCTTTTTACAAGCAATAAGGCCATAAATTACACAATTTGGACCGGATTTCTATAAATAAATTCAATGGGAGATAACTAGTTTTGATCCGTCATTGTGACAATAATCTCTATTCCATGCAACCGGCTTATTGTCATGTAAATATTGTGAGAGAAAAAAATCAAAAAAAATCGGGGCCTTCAATCTGAAAATACAGAAAACACTTTTAAAACTCTTTGCATACTAGCGGTGAAAATAACATCCAACACATTATGAGTATGTTTCTTATTTCTCTCTGTAAATATGTCTTGGAATTTCATTATAATTGCTAAGGAAATTCCAAAACATATGCATGATATTTATAGGGAGAAATAAAAGAAAATACAATAAATTGTCGTCTGCTATTTTTTAACTATTTATAGCGTTCAAATTTCCCAGCATGCAAAGAGTTAAGTGATCTGTTTGATATTATGTTCATGCAATAAATAGCACCTAACATTTGAGCTGATGTAATGATATAATAAATACCATATTAAAGGTACATGCCCACTCAGTAGGCACAAATGTTCTTTATATCAGAGACATCATCCGAGACATTTTCTGGCAAAAATAAACATTAATTCACCGTTACCCACGTATTGATTGGCATTATTATACATTTTATATCAGACGCTAATTTCCACATTGATATCAGGGGCGATAACCGTATTTTCTTAAAAGGTTAACGGAAAATGTTCTCTGTATTTATTTTTAGCTCACCTGAGCGAAGCTCATGTGAGCTATTATTGTTACCGCAATGTGTCCGTCGTCCGTCGTCGTCCGTCGTCGTCCGTCGTCCGTCGTCCGTCGTCGTCCGTGAACATTTTCAAACGTCTTCTCCTCGGTAACCATTGGGTCTATAGTCACCAAACTTCATGGTCATCGTCCTTAGGTAGGGGGATTACAAAATTGTTAAAATGACGTCATTAGGTAATCCAAGATGGCCGCCGTCTAAAAATAGTACAAATTCTTAAAAAATCTTCTTCTCAAGAACCGCCAACCGGATTTCGACAAAACTTGGTAGGAATGATCGATGTACAATGCTCTTTCAAAGTTGTTAAAATGGTGACCCCGGGGTCAAAAATGGGTGTGGCCCGTGGGGTCAAATTGGGGTCAAATTTTATTTTTGACTGAATATGGTCATGTTATATATCAAATCGAAGGTATCAATGAGGCGATCACTCTGGTACATTTTTTGTCGAAATCGGATTGTTATGTCATCCAAGATGGCCGCCGAAATGTCAATAGGTCGTTCTTTTATTAGAGATTTCAAAATTCTTCTTCACATGAACCGCTGGCCCATGGTAGCCAAATTTAAAAGTTATGGTCCATGGGTGAAGCCTTTTCAGATTTGTTAAAATGGAGGTCATCGCTAATCCAAGATGGCCGCCATTTAAAAATAGCATAAATTCTTAAAAAATCTTTTGACTAAACTTCGTAGGAATGATCGATTTTCAATGCTCTTTCAAAGTTGTGAAAATGGTGACCCCGGGGTCAAAAATGGGCGTGGCCCGTGAGGTCAAATTGGGATCAAATTTTATTTTTGACCAAATATGCTCATGTCATATATCAAATTGAAGGTATAGATCAGGCGATTGCTCTGGTGCAATATTTGTCAGAATCGGATGATTGTGTCATCCATGATGGCCACCAAAAGGTCCATTTATTCGAGATTTTGAACGTCTTTTTCTCAGGAACCACATGGCCGATGCTGGCCAAACTTCATAGGAAGTTCAGATCCTTGGGTGAAGCATTTTCAGATTTGGTAAAATGAGAGTCATTGCTTAATCCAAGATTTTTTAAAACATATGAACTGAATGTCACATTCTCGTCTGGTGTTCATGGAGTCAGGTGAGCGAATTAGGGCCATCATGGCCCTCTTGTTTATTAAAAGAACACAGAATTGTTTATTTTGCGTCATTACACTGACGTCATTCGGTAACGTCATGTGACGCCGTTCAACCAATGAAACGTCAGTTTTCAATTTGTTGTAACGTGGACATTATGTTATCAGTCAATACGTATTCGGCCAATACAGAGCTTGTTACATGATTAAGATACATGTAAATAATGCGTAGGCATAGCCTTGTTTCTTATGAAATCAGTAGACTTGTTTAATAAATATCCTATTAAATCATCACTGATGTAAGATCCTCTATTTCTCCAGCCACATTTATGTTATCGTGTATTTATCTGCTGCAGCCTTGAAGAAAGACAACGTAGGAATGAAGGCATACATTGACAAGCTGGTCTCCAAGTGTATGATCCACTGCCCCGAGGCGCTTGCTCAGGATGATGACGAAAAATCCAAGCTCTACGTTCTATGATCATACTTGTGTATTCAAGTGTAACAATGGCTGGTCTCTATGTTATATGATCATACATCTATTCAAGTGTAACAATGGCCAGTCTCTACGTTCTATGATCATACGTGTACTTGTGTATTCAAGTGTAAGAATGGTGGGTCTCTCCGTTCTATGATCATACATCTATTCAAGTGTAACAATGGCCAGTCGGCGTTCTATGATCATACGTGTACTTGTGTATTCAAGTGTAAGAATGGTGGGTCTCTACGTTCTATGATCATACGTGTATTCAAGTGTAAGAATGGCCAGTCTACATTCTATGATCATACGTGTATTCAAGTGTAAGAATGGCCAGTCTCTACGTTCTATGATCATACGTGTATTCAAGTGTAAGAATGGCCAGTCTCTACGTTCTATGATCATACGTGTATTCAAGTGTAAGAATGGCCAGTCTCTACATTCTATGATCATACGTGTATTCAAGTGTAAGAATGGCCAGTCTCTACATTCAATGATCATACGTGTATGAGTGTAAGAATGGTGGATCTCTACGTTCTATGATCATACTTGTGTATGAGTGTAAGAATGGCCGGCCTCTATATACCTGTAGACCAGTCTTATAAATAGGTTGCCAAACTTGTAAAATCACAAATAACGTCCCTTAGAACTACTTCCGAGGCATCATCAGCATTAGCGTTCGTGGAGTTTGTCAGTTTGACGACATGTTGCTGAACCTTTTCAACACTACAGACCTCTATAGTGGTGTCTGCAAACAATGTAGATCCAGATGAGCCAGCTCATAACGAGCCATCTCATCAGGATCTGCCCTTTTTGCCAAATAATTTTCATCCCTAACAAACACCCCTAGACCAGTCTGAAAATCATTTTGTGACAATTGGATAGTCGGAAAATTAACACGGCACAGTCCATTCCAGTTAATTATCGGTAGTGTTGAAAGGATTAACTAATTGTGATTTTCTGAGTTCAGTAACCTATTTATAAATCTGATCTATACTATGATCATAATTGTAGATGAGCATACAAATGGCCATAACTTTTAAGGACGTGACGTGCTATATGTACTATTGTCGTACTTGTACGTATCCCAGCATCGAAAACATATGAAAATCAGAAACTTGTAATAACTAATAAATTATTGGTATGTGAGTTGTATATACATAATAATACAGTGGTATGTTTAACCCATTTCATGCTGAGGATACGCCATTTTGTTTGTGGAAAATCTTTAATATTTTCTTTAAATGAGCTCAGAAATATATGTGGTGACCACCATTTGAACCGTCTCATCAAGACGGTCCAAGTGAGTGGTCACAACATATTCTTTCATTGAGAAATAATTCCAGCACAAAAATATTTACACAATTCCCTAACATTTGATTGGCCCGTAGCAAGTCTCTGTCCAAAATTTATATCCCAGTAAACTCCCACGCCGAACTACTTTCCATAACCGTCAGGCGCAGTTAAAATAATTCTTACGAAAACGGAAAATAAACACATTTTCTTGATGAATTTAATTCAAATGCTGGAATTATAAGGAATGAATGGCCTTTTTGTGGAATTTATCGGGGATATAAACTTGGAAAAGTTGCGGGAATACTGGACGAGGCCTTCCGGCCTTCGTCCAGTATTCCCGCGACTTTTCCAAGTTTATACTCCGATAAATTCCACAAAAAGGCCATTCATTCCTATAATAACAAAAATAAAATTCATACCTGTAAAGGTGTATTCTGCATGTAATTGGCTAGAACAAGCCAGGGAGACATTTTCCTTAAGCTGCCAATGTTTCTTAACCCTTTCAACACCAAATAACTTAATAGGATGTTCCATGCCAATGTTTCACGCTATTTCATTAATTTTGTTCATTCAAATTATCCCATTCTTCTAAAAGGGTAATCTGTACGACGTTTAAAATTATAAACAAACAGTGGAGATCCTGATGAGACGGCTCGTTACGAGCCGGCTCATCTGGATCTGCACTGTTTGCAAACATTGTCTCTATAGAGGTCTGTGGTGTTGAAAGGGTTAAAATATAAAGACACTTCAACCCCATTATAACACTATTCATTATAACACTATATTTTATACAACACAATGTTATCATGGTTCCCAAATACATAGAGTTTATTCAACTACCAGTTTGAAATACCTTCTGAAAATCCGATAAAGAAACGAGTACGGATTTACTGATGTCTAGGGAAATTTTAATTGTCCCATTGAATATGAGGCATAGGCACAGCACTGATAATGACATGCTATACTAACGATGCTCAAGATATTGTAAAAAAAATCCAGTGACTGTTGTCCACTGTTTTGCCCCGTGCAGGCACCTGGGCGGGATCAACTGATCCTGAGAATAGTGCTGCAGTAGCCATTGCTTGTCGTAAAAGGCGACTAAACTGGCTTAACGATTGGGTTCATACTTTCCGGAACCCACTATACCGGATTTGGCCCTCATGTACATTTTTGGCTTTGTTGTATGTGAGAGTTGAGTCGGGCTATGCCCCATATATAAAAGTAAGATTAGTGCTAATCCTATTACTTTTAGGGGATGGGATAAATGATGCTGGTGTGGCGAGGGCCTGGCACCAGATCAGGTTGTTCTAATTTCAGGACTGAATATATATTTTGATTGTAAATATTGAGTTCTGAAGTTGGGATTTACCCCCCTCGGACAGGTGGATACGGGACACGACCCCGTTGACCCGTCTGCGTGTAGACTCCCTGAGGCTTGTACCTCTATGTCAGAAAAGCGGACGTTAAACCCTATTCACTCACTCACTCACTCACTCACTTGTCCACTGTTCACATGCTTGTGTTTTATTCAGCAGTAATTATGCTGGACTCGCCACTCACCCTGATGAGTGGTAATTCTAGGGAAAGTTTTTGTGAAGTTCTGAAAGTTACCGATTTACATATTTCTCAGTGTTTTATTCAGTACATCATTCAATTATACTGGGTCGGCCATACGCCTTGGCGAGTGATAATTGTAGGGAAATTCATTTTGAAATTATGAAAATTACTGAATTTACAGGAATCTCAATCACTGCACAATGTTTTTGTTTACGGATAACTCACTATGCATTGACCGAATACACGCTGACTAATAACAAAATGCTGTATCAGGCATTGACACAGATATAATGTATCACGGTCAATCTGTATTCAAAAACTTATTTTGCTGAGGTTTCATTGATCGAAGGATGCCGCCAGATGATATACATACAGCTCATACAGTGTTCGAGACCGGATATAAGCATTCAGTTTCTTCAGCCCTTGTGGTGCTTTCCTTTAATTTATTTTGCAATGTTGTGCATGATCATATTTTATTCATAAGTACATGTACATACAATCGAGGTTCTTGGTAATTAGCCGGTACACATTTTCAGCTGGGTGGACTGAAGCAGTGTGGATAAATTGTCTTGCTCAAGGACACAATGCACGCCTTTAGTGAGGCTCGAACCCACGACTGTAAGATCAGCAGTGCGTCGCTCCATACCGCTCGACCACACGCTCCACTAATGAGTCAGTATAGGAATGCAATGTAAACAATTCGGATTCCCGATATCCCTGTAGCCGATTTCACCAACATTGCAAAGTATACTTTTCTAGCAAAGTATACTTTGAGGGAGAAATTTTCAATTTTAGGATAAATTTATTATTTTTTATTATACTGAATTTATTAAATTATCACAGCCAATTTGGCTGTGACAATGTAATAAATTCAGTATAATAATTCTGCATACTTTTAATCATCAAAAATATGCAGTTGTTAGTTCTATATGAAATAATGCATTTCAGGAAAAATAAATGATTACTCCCTCAAAGTATACTTTGCTAGAAAAGTATACTTTGCAATGTTGGTGAAATCGGCTACTGGTTCGGCCCTCAGGTGCATGTTTGGCTTCTTGTTACTTGGGAGTTGAATCTGGTTATACCCATTATTATAAAAGTAGTAAGATTAGTTCTAATTAGTACTTTTTGGGAGTGGGGTTAAGTGAGTCTGGTGTGGTGAGAACCTGGCAGCAGATTAGGTAATTCTAATTACAGGGCTGACAATATTTTTTCTTCTGTAAATATTTACTTCTGATTTTCGGATTTCACCCCATTCGTAAAATATGGGATTTGACCACATTAACCTGACCTAAATAGAGAATAGTAGGTTAGTGCCGTGAATGGGAAAAAATATCTGGCAAGGCTCAGGAAACGGGATGGGCGAGGCTCTGCCGAGCACATCCCGTTTCCGTGCCGCGCCAGATATTTTTTTCCATTCACGGCACTAACCTACTATTCTATTTATCCCGTCAACACATATACATGGCTTTAAAATGCAAAGAAATAATCCCAGCAACCGCACATATTCATACGCAGTGAGTAGGTCGTATTGACAGGATATCAAAAATGTTTCACGGCAACGTGTTTCACGGCACATACACAGTGTTGACGGGATAAAATGGTATTAGCTGTTGAAAGGCCGTTAACACCATTAAATAAATAAATAAATTCTTTGATCTCGTATTCATGGTTGTGTTCGATCTATGCAGTCAAACATTATAGTATTATTACCATGTATGTACTCCTTAAACAGGACCACATCCTGTAGTTAGTTACACTTGTAGAATGTCTGTTTTTAACCCTTAGAATGTGGGAACGGTAAATTGTCGTCTGCTGTTGTTTTATATTTTGTCTTCTTCCTCAATAAAAACATGGTTTGACAGCACTTAAAGTGCTGTCAAAGCATGTTTTTTATGAGAAAAAAATAGAAGAACAAATAAACCTGGTACAACAATTTTAAACAGCATTTTGTAACTCCGCATACATTTAAAGAACATAGAACAAGAAAAAACACATTTCAAATATATTTTGTTAGCATATAGTAAATGACAATCTAAGCTAAATGCAGAAAACCTAACCCAAATTTCCAATTCTGTCGGAATTAAAGTTTCCTGTTTAAACTAATGGTTCTCTGAATAAAAATACTTTATTTTGGCCATGACACATCATTAAATAAATAAATCTTCAATCTGCCACTGGGGACATTTGTGTGTATTTTCTTGTGTTTTTTTCTCCATATTGTATAACGTTATGACTGCATCTGATTTTTCAGGTTGTAAAATTATACACATTGTTTACAAATTTCAGATATTGAAAATCAGAGAAATATTCTATTCAGATCTGTATTTATGTATACATACATTGTTGTAACTTTAGCAAGTGTCAAATGTGAGACAAGCCATGTGATTTTGTACCTTAGAAGATCTGCAAGTTTTCATGAATAAACATTTACAGAAACTTTGATGTTTTCTGTAAATGATTTCGAAAGTTCACAAAATTTTCATAACCAAACGCGGACTTCTATTCCGCATTTGCTCTGAACATTCGTAAATATTTTTTTTATGACATATCACAAGGTGCATGATCACGTGGTTACAACAACAACAACGTCGCCCACTCCAAAGTAAGTATTATTTTATATTTTCCTTAATATGCAACAGATTTTTATGAAATATGGCGCAGCAAACGCGTCTTCATGAGCTGCATTTGGTGGTCTAGGGAGTTTGACACAGACTTATGTCATTTTTGCGAAGAATCGATTTCCGTGTCTCTGACACGGAAATCGATTCTTCGCAAAAACGACAGAAGTTTGGGCAAAAATAAAGAGACCACCAAATGCAGCTTAACAAGACGCGTTTGATGCGCCATATCACATCAAAATCCGTTACGTAATAAGGACATTATAAAAGAATACGTACTTTGAATCAGTACTTATTGTTGTTAGTACCACGTGATCATACACCTTGTATCACACATTTTCTTAGGAACAAAATCACATGGCTTGTCTCATATGGGTATATATTTACATGCTCTTCCATTTCATTGTCTTTCGTTAACCCTTTCAACACTAAATAACTGGAATGGATTTTCATAGGGTGTGTTTTTGTTTCTATAAAATATAAAAATTACTTGCGCGAGCCGGCTCATCTGTTTGCAAACACCATTATAGAGGTCTGTAGTGTTGAAAGGGTTGAATGTTTACATGTGAAATACCTCTCTGAGTGTAAAAATAATAATTCAAAATATGTTATGCATTTTCGTCTTACCCACGTTAGTGGAAAGTGAGACATAACCAGAGCTCCAGTTAAGGTGCGTAATTGGACCAAATTTTCCGGGTATTTTTCTTATTTCTTCACGAAAAATGGCAAGTTGGGATTGCTTTAGAATCGTCTCATTGAGACAATTCTAAAGCACTCCCAACTTGCCAATTTTGGCGAAGAAATAACGAAAGTCTCCCCAAAGTTGATCAAATTACGCACCTTAACTGGAGCTCTGATAGCGGAGACAATTCCGACGTCGACGTCGTTGTAAGTGTTAACAATTGGAACGTAAATCAGAATGTAGCATATCTCCTGATATGTTGATTGGAACTTTACCAAACTTCATATCCTGGCCTTACATGACCATAGCTGTAGATCGGCCGTTACACACCAATATACAAACAAACAAAAAACCAAACTTCATAAATAGCTTCCTCAAATTGGTGGCTAACCACCTTGAGTCATTTGGGTGACCTTGAATTTCGTGGGTGAGACTATCGATGGTGATCACCTTGTTCTTACTTCCCACCCAGAGTATATGTTGTTACCTCTCATTTGAACGATGTCGGCGAGACAATCCAAACGGTGGTCACAACATAAAATTTTGAGAAGAAAGAAAAATAAATATTTTGAATTTTCCGTAAGGAAACATGGCGTATTCTCAGCATGTAAAAGTTAAAGCAGCAGACAGTATATATGACAATATTCACAGGGTTCAATATCACCTCTATACTAGAAAATCTTGGGTGTGGTGATAAAATAGGCATATTGGGTTTTTATACACCCTCATTTGGAAAAATAGGACATGATGGCATAGCAATGTCCGTATATACGTCTTTCAGTAGGCATCACAAACGGGTTAAAGTTTTTTTGGTCCAGCTTCTATTCTCAATACCGGTAGGTCTGCGGTCACAGGTTTCTAAATGTGGCTGTGACTGGAGAAATGGGGCGTATGGGATTTGTGTATTTGACCAGTGTAGATACTGATTAAATTGCACATTCCTGTAGCCGATTTTTATTATACTGAATTTATTACATTATCACAGCCAATTTTGGCTGTGATAATGTAATAAATTCAGTATAATAATTCTGCATAGTTTTAATCATCAAATATATGCAATCGTTAGTTCTGCATGAAATAATGCATTTCGGAAAAATCAATGATTGCTCCCTCAAAGCATACTTTGCTAGGAAAGTATACTTTGCAATTTTGATGCACACCTTGATCCCACACTATTATCAGCAAGTAGCATGTGACCTTCAAATGACCTTGACCTACTTTTTCCACTTCACTGACTTACTGCCTGAAACAGGCGTATATTGTGACTCTGACACTGTTGTTAAAAAATTTTCTAAGCAAGTACTCTAATCTCATGTTCAAAATCATGCCATTGCATTGGTTGAGCCTAAGCTGTGCTCAAACTCCTTTGTGGATACAGGTTTCTAAATGTGGCTGTGACTGGAGAAATGGGGCGTATGGTATTTGTGTATTTGACCAGTATAGATACTGATTAAATTGCACATTCCTAGTGCCTGATAACAATCTACATGTATATTGCTCGGCTTGTTAGGAGCATGAAGGATGTTTCATTGATGGAATGGCGAATGGTGCAGATCCTGATCAGACTGCGGATGCAATACCCATGAGCTCCATTTCTCCAGTCACAGCCATATATTTTTGTGCATAATTATTTTATGTCTATAATTAGATTTACCGGTATCTAGACTGACATATCAGACTTTAGCAGGGTTGTTTGACTGTGTGACACAATTTGTACATGTATTTGGTTGTTTACATTGATCTGTAAAATATATACTGGTGACTTCTGTTTTGAGAATATTTTTGTACACCACCACAAATCATGTAGTTTTTCCTTTCATCTTTTAATATCCACAAGGTATATGATCACGTGGTACTAACAACAACAACAAGTACTGAAACTTCCAGAATCCATCCGATTGAAAGTACGTATTCTTTTATATTGTCCTTATTACGTAACGGATTTTGATGAAATATGGCACATCAAACGCGTCTTGTTAAGCTGCATTTGGTGGTCTCTGTATTTTCGCCC
This sequence comes from Conchocele bisecta, assembly GCA_029237695.1. NCBI lineage: Eukaryota > Metazoa > Mollusca > Bivalvia > Lucinida > Thyasiridae > Conchocele > Conchocele bisecta. Next base: position 38,920,067 of record CM055276.1, read on the forward strand.
AAACTTCTGTCGTTTTTGCGATTTCCGTGTCTCCGACATCGATTCTTTGCAAAAACGACATAAGTCTGTGCCAAACTCCCTGGACCACCAAATGCAGCTCATGAAGACGTGTTTGCTGCGCCATATTTCGTCAAAATCCATTGCATATTAAGGAAAATATCAAATAATACTTACTTTGGAGTGGGCGACATTGTTGTTGTTGTAACCACATGATCATGCACCTTGATCCAGGTGGCCAGTTGTTTAGGTGCATGTGAAGGGTAAATTTAACGATATGGGTTCACAGAGCTCCAGATAAGCTGCATATTTGTGTAAATACCCAATTCAAATTGCCAAAAACCCAATTGAAATCAGAAGTAGTGAGTATCAAAAAGCAATGAGAACAATTGTGGTACCTTTATCATGTTGCAGAAAACAATAAACAGACCACAAATATAGCATATTTTTCTTATTTTTCCATGAAAACACATCTTGGTATTTCATTAGAATTGTCTCCAAGGATACAATTCTAATGAAATGGCAATATATGTTTTCATTTTGAAACAAACTATTCAATAATTGCTGTCTGTTGATGTGTAAACAGTAGTGTGATTAATTTTACCGAATTAAAATTTTGAAATACCCAATTGCTTCAGAAATGATGGAGTAACAATACTCAATTACTAATTCCTTACCTGGAGCCCTGGGTTCATCCTCATTCGCTGATTTGGCTTTCAGGTACATGTTTTGCTTCCTTGTTACTTGTGAGTTGAATATAAAAGTAGCAAGATTAGTACTAATTGTATTACTTTTAGGGAGTGGGGCTCAGTGATTCTGGTGTAGTGAGGACCTGTCACCAGGTCGGGTTATTCTAATTTCAGGGCTGAATATATTTTTTTTTCTGTAATTATTCTGCTCTGAGCTTGGGATTTTCCCCCCATCACAATAGGTGAAATATGGGATGTGACCCCGTTAACCCGGCCTAAACTGACTTTAGATAACGTATATAAGTTTCAGTATGTTGAACATGCTCACTCGTCCTTTATTTTTGACTTTCTCAGCATTTCTTTATTCTGATGTATATTTTGATACTTTTGTATAATATTCCCATTTCCAACCTCTTTACATGCATACCCGTCATATCATGCCGTTTACATGTTTAATGTGTTTATTGCATGTTATAAGTGGTTGCATGTTTAACCATTGTGTCATATTGTTTACATGTCTAGCTGTCATGTCCTGGTGTTTACATGTGTAACTGTCATATGTTGTCATTCAGATGTTACCTGTGGCATTGTGTGTGGGTGGTTGGTCGGGCGATCGCGACAACGTAGATTAACGGTAAGGATTCCTCCTTATAGGAATCACGATTTGCCTGGTTTGGCCCTCAGGTACGTTTTTATCTTTGGCTCTTTTGTTACCTGGGAGTTGAATTGGGTTATTGCCCATTATAACAGCTGTAAGATTATTATTGATCCTACTGCCTTTGGGAGGGGGATTTTTGGGATTTTCCCCCCATTTTTACAGGTAATATATGGGATTTAGTACTAAACCCATTGACCTGGCCTTAAATGACCGCAGCTGTTGATAGGCAGTTAAACCCCAATAAACAAACAAAACCTGTGACATTGTGATGTTACCTATGTGTGAAGTGAATTTCTTGAATGTTCATAATTATTTGACTTAAGTAAAGTTAAGGGAGTCCGTTTTGGAGATGTTCCACTGTCAATCAGACATGTTCGCGCTTCATGACACATTCTAGTGTTTTGCAATCATGAAAAGTCATTGTAATCAGATACATTACAGCGAAACTCATCTAAGTTAAACATCCATATTTTCCTGAGTGTCTGGTTTAGAGTAATTGTTTTGCTTTATTGTGCGACAAAAATATTGTATTTCAAATATTAGTGTACGTCATAGCATGTAGCAACCCTGTGTCAATGTTGGACATCCGCATTGTTGCACTTGAAATAGGTCATCAGATCATAAAATGTATATTCTATACAAACTATTTAACCGTTAGACCGCTATCTTATTTTTGTTGTCGTCTGCTGTTTATTTTCCATTTTTATCATCAAAAACATGCTTCTACAGCACTTTAGAATAATTTACAACATGCTTTGACAGCACTTCAGAATCATTTCCATTGGAAATGATTCTGAAGTGCTGTCAAATCATGTTTTTATTTAGAAATAAGACGAGATATAAAAGCAACAGCAGACGACAATTGTTGTGAGTAGCGGTCTAAGGGTTAATAGTGTTGTAGTGATGTACCGTAATTCATGCATGTCCCATTGCTACAGTGACTTCACAAAACAGTGACGTTGCCGGTCAATAGCATGACGTTATGGACAAATCACAATGACGATGAATGTCGTGTATTTTAATGACGTCAAACAAACTTTAACGAATTAACAACGTCACGCAATGTCACATGGGGTTCATATAATGTATGTACTGGGATACACTTTTAATGGGCGTTTCCATTATGAATTCAAGGACAGTGTAAATATTTGTAATTGGATGTAGATATTTTAAGACGGCCACCACAGTGATATACAATACAGATTGCAATACTCAGTAAGCCTATAGTATTGTAGTGTGCAATTAACAGTTACTTATTAGTAACGGTAATTAAATTATTCTGTCAAGAAAGTGAAATGCAAATTTGATACGGGCCAGTGGTCTGACAATCTTGCATTTACCTCGTCTTGTCAAGGTTGGGTGAATGTATGACGTCCTTGACCATCAGATGTCGGACTTCAGTCTCAGCATCATATAGAGGATATGTATTAGTGACGAGTTAATACAATATTTATTAAAGGAGTTTAATATTTCATAAGAAAACAAGGTTATGCCAAGTTTCTTATGAAATCAGTCAGACATAATTTTCCCCGTTTTATTTTTCCAAAAAAATGTGATCTGTGTCTTGCAGACAAAATTTTCCAGTTTTATTTTCCAATGAATTTTGTATTACAAATTAATTGATATGTCATTTTCTTTATCGAGGTTGATTTCTGGATACTTAGACATTAACCATTACCATGCTGAATGAAATGTTGTCTGCTGTTTATTTTAGTTTCCATTTCTCTAAAAAAAACAACATGGTTTGACAGCTCTTTCCCTTGGAAATGATTCTAAAGTGCTGCCAAACCATGTTTATTGAGAGAAAAAGATCAAATATGAAACAACAACAGATGACAATTTTCGTTTCCCGCATTCTAAGGGTTAAATAAATACATTGTACACAGTAATAGTGATATGTGTCTGCCTCCAACAACATCAGCACATTAAAACAGACATGGGTACCCTTATTGTCCCATATGATTCAAGGTTAACCCTTTCAACACCACTGGCCTGTATAGTGGTATTGGCAAACAGTGTAGATCCCGAAAGTGCAGATCCCGACGAGATGGCTCGTCATGAGCCAGCTCATCTGGATCTGCACTTTTTTAACGTAATTTTTTAGAACGACACCTCCTTTTCATAAATGGACTAGTCTGAAAATCATTTTGTGACGATTTGATTTACATACCGACATCCATTCCAGTTACTTAGGGGTGAAAGGGTGAAAATGAAAAATACAGACAAGATAATCGCCATTGTGAAGTACCTGACAATGGCTGCCAGCTGAGAAAATGAACCTTATGATAATTGCGACCATTGTAGCCCCTGACCAGTAGCCCATTTCATCAACATTGCAAAGTATACTTTCCTAGCAAAGTATACTTTGATGGAGAAATTTTCATTTTTTTTTATAAATTTATTAATTTTTATTATACGGAATTTATTACATTATCACAGCCATTTAATGGCTGTGATAATGTAATAAATTCAGTATAATAATTCTGCATACTTTTAATCATGAAATATATGCATTTGTTAGTTCTATATGAAATAATGCATTTCAGGAAAAATAAATGATGACTCCCTCAAAGTATACTTTGCTAGTAAAGTATACTTTGCAATGTTGATGAAATAGGCTACTGCTCGCACAGTCTGATCAAGGCATATACACTGATCGCCATTCCATCACTCACTGTTTGTGGGTGGTAAATTAACGGTAGGGGGGTCCTCCTTATAGGAATCACGATTTGTCTGGTTTGGCCCTCGGGTACATTTTTATCTTTGGCTCTTTTGTTACCTGGGAGTTGAATTGGGTTATTGCCCATTATAAAAGTAGTAAGATTATTACTGATCCTACTGCTTTTTATATATATATATTTTTTTTATTGTAAATATTCAGTTCTGATTTTGGGATTCCCCCCCCCCCCCCATTTTTACATGTACTTGAACATGCACGTGTACTTGTGCAGGTAATATATGGGATATACATGTAGTACTAAACCCATTGACCTGGCCTTAAATGACCTTAGCTGTTGATAGGCCATTAAACCCCAACAAACACTCACTGTTCATAACCATGAATAACAGTTTTCATCAATCACGCCATTTTGCCATGGTAACAATAATCATGTCCTCATATACCGCATGTTACAGTCTGAGATCTGAAAAATAAAGATCTGTTCTGTTCAACAAATATGATCATCCAAATACACTGGCTGAGGATTGAAGGGTATGTGTCTTAACGATGAATCCATCTTTATAGTTTCATGTCCTCCCCCCCACCCTTCTTACACACACTGTCCGTATGTGACCTTTCTGTTGACATAAACCCCCATCAAAATACAGACTAAAATTTTCCTACCGTCTCTTTTCTTAGCTGCCAGCTCATATTATTTACTTTATGTGTGGGTATTGTGTACAGGGTGTGACAAAGGTGTGTGCAGGTTATGATAATTATAAGATATGGAGCAGTACTCAAAATCTTATCCCGAAGTCAAGCAAACAGACGGTTTGATTTCAGGAAGATATTTGAATACATGCCCAGACTTCTTTTTGTGACTGGTCATAATAAAAAGGGGATATTGAATTTTCGACCAGTGTAGCCATCGTGTTGATGCCTACTGAAGGCAATGCCTATTGAATGCAATAAAATCGTTATCAGACTGCATGAGTATGCTGTCTGACCAGGAGCTACACTGATCAAAAACTCAATATGCCTCTTTTTCTTGTGCCATTTCACATAATGTGGCTGGAGAAATGGGGCTTATGTGATATATATGAGACCAATGTAGCTCCTGATTAAATAGCATAATCCTGTACCCTGATAACAATCTATATTGCTTGTTACAAGCATGACTAGTGTTTCATTTATGAAATGGTGAACAGTGCAGATCCTGATCAGACTGTGCGGATGCACAGGCTGATCTGGATCTACACTGGTCGCAAAACCCATAAGCCCCATTTCTCCAGTCACAGCCACATATAATCATGTGACCTGGTTTGTACCACAGTGGTGCTGGTGTCATTTAAGGAATCCTGGACATTTCCTTTTGGCAAATGGTGTTATTTCACTATACAAATGCATTGTCCCCTTGTCGATAGACAAGAGGGGATATAGCGTTGGTCCATGTGTTAGTAACACCTTTCATTTATCAATAACTCATGAACCGCTTCACCGATTTTGATAATATATGGCCACAATGTGTGTCTAGTGATGGGGCTTTGTTTTCCATACGACTCGCGTCCGACCGTCCAAGGTCAAAGTCATTGAGGTCTTATGTTCACCTTGTTTTTAAGGCGAAAATGTAATAAAAAAATGTTCTTTTTATTATCAAGGCTGCCTGCCAGCGAGGGGATTAGCTTCGTTTAACGATGCCATTTCTTGTTAAATTTTATTTCAGAGATCCCTTAAAAGACACCATCACCTACCACAGATATGTTTATAGGTTTTTATGAGTGCTATTGTAAACCAGCTTGGAAGTGAAGTGATCTGAGGGATTTAATATATTTTTGTACAGATCTGGTTGTGCATACATTATTATTAATATATTACTCGTATATTCTGTAACCAGCATATAATCAAAACAATCATTTCTTCATGTTAACCCACATTTTGGATATGCTGTTGGGCATAGATAAATATTTTATTTATATAAACAGTTTTCATATTTCTTTATGAAAGTATATGTTGTGACCACTCATTTCAACCATCTGCATAAGAGGGTTTAAATGCTTGTTGCAATGTGTATTTTGCATCAGCTAAATGGTGTTCATGCAGAATGGAAGGTGTAAATTTGAAAAAAATAATTTTACCTCTAAAACTTAATTCTACCATACTTAAATGATACTCCCCATTGATGGCACTCTTATGTATAAATTGAAGGAGGTCAGTGGAATAAGGGGGCTAACTCCATATGGAGTTAGTCCCCTTCTTCCACTGTCCCTGTGGCCCCGTGCAGGCACCGGGGCGGGATCAACTGATCCTGAGAATAGTGCTGCAGTAGCCATTGCTTGTCGTAAAAGGCGACTAAACTGGCTTAACGATTGGGTTCATACTTTCCGGAACCCACTATACCGGATTTGGCCCTCATGTACATTTTTGGCTTTCTTGTACGTGAGAGTTGAGTCAGGCTATGCCCCATATATAAAAGTAAGATTAGCGCTAATCCTATTACTTTTAGGGGATGGGATAAATGATGCTGGTGTGTCGAGGGCCTGGCACCAAATCAGGTTGTTCTAATTTCAGGACTGAATATATATTTTGATTGTAAATATTGAGTTCTGAAGTTGGGATTTACCCCCCTCGGACAGGTGGATACGGGACACGACCCCGTTGACCCGTCTGCGTGTAGACTCCCTGAGGCTTGTACCTCTATGTCAGAAAAGCGGACGTTAAACCCTATTCACTCACTCACTCACTCCACTGTCCCTGCAATTGATAGTTAGCCTCTTATTCCATTGACCCCTTCATTCGTATTCGAGAAATTTCCTTCTCATTATTACGAAGTATGCACCTATTACTGGTTTCCCTGCATGGGGGAGCAGATGGTAGGCCCAGGGGAAATTGTTCTAAAATCTACCGTCTAATTCCCGACCCTCAGGATTTAATTCTTAAATTTGTGAGCTTTGTTTTAGCATATTGAAGAAAACATCTGTGGATTTGTGGACTCCTCATATTTCTAGCTGAGGGCATCTTGCGGCTGCTTAATTCCCATACACACCTGGGTAATTGTATCCCCCGGACTCCGTCGGGGGATACTATGGATTTGACAGCGGGCCGCGTCCGCTGCAGACACCTTGTCCGGAGCATAACTCGAACACCCTTTGGAATATTTTCATGAAACTTCACACATGCATAGACCACGACCCGAAGGTGTGTCGCGCACAAGAATGACAACTCTTGCATAGCTAATTTTTGAGTTATCTCGCTTTTTTGTTTCTCGCACTGATTTCGTGTCCGGAGCATAACTCCACCACCCTTTGGAATATTTTCATGAAACTTCACACATGCATAGACCATGACCCGAAGGTGTGTCGCGCACAAGAATGACAACTCTTGCATAGCTAATTTTTTAGTTATCTCCCTTTTTTGTTTCGCGCACTGATTGACCATAACTCGACCACCCTTTGGAATATTTTTATGAAACTTCACACATTCAATTAGACCACGAACCGAAGGTGTGTCGTGCACAAGAATTACAACTCTTGCATAGCTAATTTTTGAGTTATCTCCCTTTTTTGTTTTCACGCACTGATTTCCTGTCCGGAGCATAACTCGACCACCCTTTGGAATATTTTCATGAAACTTCACACATGCATAGACCATGACCCGGAGGTGTGTCGCGCACAAGAATGACAACTCTTGCGTAGCTAATTTTTGAGTTATCTCCCTTTTTTGTTTTGCGCACTCTACAAACTGGACAATAATGCATGAAGACCCGTTTTCTCGTCTGCTCTGTACACCTTTTCTCGTGTGCTCTGTACACCTTACCTGTAGAGAGAACAATAGAGACTGGGAGAACCATTCACCTGTGCATGTGCTAGCATGTGCAAATGTCCAGTCTTGACCACTATATCTGACCACAGGTAATTTATACAGGTAAATTACTACATTGTATATTACATTTCCGTAAACTGTGTTGAAAATATTGTGGCATTATGTGGACCTGTGCAGATATATGGGCCGCGTCATGCGAAAACCGGGCTTAATGACAAAAATTAAATTTTTGACTTTTTTGCATATTCTGAATAGCGCATCTTTTAAAAGTGATATACCACAAAAAATATCTATGTATCTCAATTATTTTTCATGTTACATGTATTTTGATAACACGTGGTAGAAGCGCAAACGACGTCGCAATTATGACGTTAACATTAACGGGTGACTTCAACGTCAATAAGAACGTTTAAGTGTAATGGAGTAGTAAACGAATAGGCCTGCCATGTAGGTTGATTTTAGGAAGTGTATGTATAATTTTATACTATTAGTGAATAATTGACAAACGACACGTAACCTTGGGCAAAGTCAACATTATTTTGTGTGTACTTTTTGCACAACTACGAACGCCAACAATATATGAGCCGCGCCGTGCGAAAACCGGGCTTAATGACAACATTTTCAGTTTTTACTTTTTCGCGCATTCTGAATTGTACATCTTTTAAAAGCCATATGCCACCAAAATTATCAATGTATCCCAATTATGTTTCATTTTAGAAGTAGTTTTATGAAGCGTAGTAAAAACTTATATGACGTCTTAGATCAATGACGTCGAAATTACAACGTTTTTATCAACGGCGTATACAAGGGGTGTTGATCCGGACAAGTCCTATAGATTTGTCATCTTTGATCGCATGTCAACCAAATTTGGATATCTCGTAGCCTGGCCAAGTGTCTCCCATTAGGCAAAGACAAAGTATGAAAATAATGTCTATGGCTCGTGTTGCAGTTGCTAATGTAACGTTATGTTTTTAATTGCGGCCCAAGTAACTTAATTTCGTATGAATAATTTTTCAAATAAGGCAGAGTGAGGCGTTTCCCTGTTGTTTGCTGCTGTCTGAAATAATTTTGGGGAATAATAGCGACATCATTTAACATTTTGTATGCGACGACATATTTTAAAGCAGGCAGTAGGCCGCTTATAACATTAACTTTGTGACAAAACACGATACCGGGCAAATTTGGTAGCGTGATACCTTATAATTGTCGCCGTGTGTCTTTCTTGAGGATCACATTACCATCGCCTGATCTACATTATTATGCAGTCAAGTGATAAACTGATGATTTGATACTACACAAGCACTTTCGACTACAAAAGCAAGTTTATGACCATCACATTTCCAATTTCCCCGGATATTTATGTCATTATATAGCTGCGTGTCTACCTCCATTTATGATAAAATTAGTGGCATTAAATAGCATATCATTCGCTAAGTACTGGATATAATTGTTCAAAAGTCTCAATTTACCAAGATAATAGATGGTAATATTGTTGGCATACACTAGGTTGTTCATATTTAAGATTATTTAGGAATCAAAGTGCAGTGTAAGCGAAGACTTCGCTGATATGTAGCCAGTTAAATTATGTGTTCACCATTTTGAATTCATAAGGACAACGACGAAAAAGAGTAAAAATGTCAAAGAACGACAGTTAGGCGACAATGTACAGTGCCTGATGTCATTGATGCTGCGATGAACTCGAGCAAGTATCCTTGCTATAATAGTTTGTCACGACACCATGGCCATAACGTCAAACATGTATTCACGTTCAATGACCTCACAAGTACGTGACGTCAAGTCATGACGTCGTAATATGTGTACCGAGGTACAAGGTATCGCGTCTCATATTAGTGAAAGTTTCAGTAAGTTATCATTTTCCGTTTTCTGTTCACACGTAATGTTAACTGACACCAGTAAACGTAAATGGGAGGGCAAACTGTGAACTTTTACGGCGACGCTAGACAATTTGAAACGTTGTTTTTCCGACGTCGTTTACCGCTTTTCATGACGTTGTCATTACGCCCGGTTTTCATATGGCGCAGCCCATATGTACCGGTAGATAAATATAGGACTATTAAAAAAAAATTCTGGGCTCCAGTAGCAAGCATTATTATTTTTAATTTTTAAACTTTTTTTTTCCATTTTTTTTTTCATTTTTTTTTTCAAATTCTTTTTCAATTTTTGTCTAGTAGCATAAGGTCGTAAGTACTATATACAGACTATTCACCTGTGCATGTGCTAGCATGTGCAACTGACCACTGACCACTTACAGGTAATTTATACAGGTAAATGATTATATTACATTTCCGTAAACTGTGTTGAAAATATTGTGGCAATATGTGGACCTGTTCTATGAACACATTTTCTAGTTTATTAAACTTCACACATGCATAGAAAACGACCCAAAGGTGTGTCGCACGTAAGAATGACAAGTCTTGCGTCGTTAATTTCTTAGTTATCTCCCTTTGTTGTTTCGTGCACTGATTTCGTGTCCGGAGCATAACTCGAACACCCTTTGGAATATTTTCATGAAACTTCACACATGCATAGACCACGACCCTAAAGGTGTGTCACGCAAGAATGACAACTCTTGCATCACTAATTTTTTTGTTGTCTCCCTTTGTTTTTCCGTCACTGATTTTGTCTCCGGAGCATAACTCGAACACCCTTTTTTCAAACTACTTGTGTATCTGGGGAGGGGGATACACATACGCTTGTCGACAAGCGTCCATTTCTAGTTTATTATAGGAATGAATGGCCTTTTTGTGGAATTTATCGGGGTATAAACTTGGAAAAGTCGCGGGAATACTGGACGAAGGACGGAAGGCCTCGTCCAGTATTCCCGCGACTTTTCCAAGTTTATATCCCCGATAAATTCCACAAAAAGGCCATTCATTCCTTATAATTCCAGCATTTGAAATAAATTCATCAAGAAAATGTGTTTATTTTCCGTTTTCTTCCGTTAACAGCGCCTCACAGTTACGGAAAGTAGTTCGGCGTGGGAGTTTACTGGGATATAAATTTTGGACAGAGACTTGCTATGGGCCAATCAAATGTTAGGGAATTGTGTAAATATTTTTGTGCTGGAATTATTATAGTCTAATTCTGTGTGGGTGCTAGGCAGGCAGGAAAACAGTAATAGGTGCTTTGTGAAGTCATGAATCGTAGATAAATGAAATAATGTAGTCCCGGTATAGCGAGATCATTAAATTTGACGTATCATGGATATAGATGATTGTGTATGGAATAACATGCTTCTTGAGAAATATAATAAAACACTGCCATATACATTACTATGTATTTGTTTGTTATTACACGTATATCCAATATTTCCACGTTAACCATTTCACCCTTAAATATCTGACATTGATAGTTCCATGCTGACTTATGGACTATTGAATTAATCAGTTAAGGGGTATTTTCTAAATATTGGAAGAATACTCGCAAACACTGCAGATCCTGAGGAGACGGGTTGCTACAATTGTAAATGTTTGCATTATATTTTCTCTGGGTACTCGTTACAAGAATTCCGCCACAGAAGAGGTGTCGCGCCTGCCGAGGTATTTGACCGTAACATAATCATGGGCATGTGCTAAAGTAAGTATCACAAAGAGAAATGCATGCTTACAACACGAAAAAGGTCAAGGTTGATAAAAATATTTGACCTAAAAAAAAAGGGTAAGTGTTTCCACAACCATGTGAAGGTGAAAAAGGTCAAGGTCATGTTAATGGTGGCACGAGTGTGTTGCAAATGCTTACATGTATCGAGTTTCCAAATATTGAAGCAATACATCAATTAATATTAATGTTAAATGATGATGAAGAAACTTGTACAAACTTTTTGACGCAAAATTTGGCTACGTGTTTCCGCAAAAATGTGACGATACAAAATGGTCATGCTCATGTTAAAGGGCACGAGTGTGTTCCAAATACTCGCATGTATCAAGTTTCCTAATATTAAAGCAATCTATCAAGTAATATTAAAGTTGTATCATGATAAAGAAACTTGTACAAGCTTTTTGACACAAAAAAGGTAAAAAAGCTCAAGGTCATGTTAATGGCGGCATGAGTGTGTTCCAAATGCTACATATATCAAGTGTCCAAACATTGAAACAATCCATCATGTAACATTTAATGTTATACAAAAATGTTAAGGTAAAACAGGTCAAGGTCATGTTAATGGCGTCATGAGTGTGTTCCAAATGCTCACATATATCAAGTGTCCAAATATTGAAGTAATTCTTATACCATGATGAAGAAGCTTGTACAAGCTTTTTGACACAAAAAAATGGCTACGTATTTCCACAAAAATGTGAAGGTAAAAAAGGTCAAGGTCATGTTAATGGTAGCATGAGTGTGTTCCAACTACTCGCATGTATCAAGTGTCCAAATACTGAAGCAATTACTGAAACTTTTGACATTTTGGACGACGACAACGACGGAAAAAGTGGCGACTAGTCAAAAAATCAAACCTGGGCCGCATTGGTGAGAAACATGCTCGATACCGATATACGCACTAGTTGTCATACTACACGTTACAGCTTGTCAGTCCTAATTTAATTTGAACTAGGAACCTGGGTCTTGCGCGTGATTCGTCCTCTGATGACGACAAACATTTGTGTGAAGTTGCCAAACTTCCGAATTGTTTGGTAGATACGGCTCCGGACGGACAACGCAAATACTATATCTCTTCGTTGGGGGATAATGAGTCTCTGGTCACCATTTGCTAGAACGAGTTATTACGAATTGCCTACACATGTAATAAATATGGAATAACTCCCATGGACTTCAATGCAAAATGGACATTGATATTTACAGCAAATCAAAATTAACTCTGTTAATCAATTTTCGAGAAATTATGGGATGTACCGTAAATGGGAACTGTCTTATTCGGGAAGTCGCCAGTTTTGATAAAAGGCATCCGCAGTCGGATCAGATCTACACCATTTACAACTCGATGAATAAATGATCCATCTTTCATCTTATAAACACCTCAGTATTCACACAATTCACAATATATTTGTGGGTGTGACTGGAAAAATGGGGCTTATGGGTTTTGCGACCAGTGTAGATCCAGATCAGCCTGTGCATTCGCACAGTCTGATCAGGATCTGCACTGTTCACCATTCCATCAATGAAGCACCCATCATGCTTTTAACAAGCAATATAGATTGTTATCAAGCGACAGGCGTGTGCTATTTGATCAGGAGCTACACTGGTCGCAACTCCCACAAGCCCCATTTCTCCAGTCACTGCCACATTTGTGGCTGTGACCCAACCAGCCGCCCGCATAACCAGATTCAACTCTCAACCCACAAGAAAGCTAAAAATGTACCCCGGGTTCCAAACCAGGGATATGATTCTGGTAAAGAATAACCCCATCGTTAAAAATTACCCTTCGCATGATCCCAACCAACCACCCGCTACACAAATTATAACAACAGGCAAATGTGTATATGAACAAACAACAAAATGCAAGACACTTGCTGACAAAGATCATATTTTATTAAATTATATTTTATTAATAAAGATTGCAATTGTACAGACAGATACAATAGCTATGAGTATATGGATTTGGATTTGACATCAACGTGAATTTCAGCACTTCCACTAATTGGACAATACCCTACATGTTTTCCCCATAGGTGAAACACTCAGATCTATGACCGAAAAATGGACAGTAACCCTTACAATGGTGAAGTAATTTTTGTCATCAGGGGCCCGTTTCACTAAACATTGTACGACTAAAATGTTCGTAAGTGAAAATTTAGGATCCTCTGGAAATTTCACGTGATGGATTTACATTTATTGAGCATAGGCTGTTAATATGAAATTTACAGACAATCATAATTTTGCACTTATGAACATTTTAGTTGTACAAAGTTTAGTGAAACGGCCCCCAGCTGTTTATTTTCTATGTTACATTTCTCTCATCAAAGACATTGTTTGACAGCACTGTTATTGAGTAAGACAAAATATAAAACAGGCGACCATTTTCACTACCTTACCTCACCCACCTGTATTGTGCAGTACAAAAGCAGGTGGGTTGGTTATAAATGTACGGTAGTTTTTTAAATGTCCATTTTTTGGATCATAGGTCTGAGTTTTTCACCTATGTTCCCAACCCTCCTTCCAACATTCACTTGTTAACCCATACAAAGCTCAATTAAATCTGCTGTCTGCTGTTTATTTTGTTTTCTATCTTTCTCAGTCTCTTTAGACACCTGGGACCCGTTTTAATAAACTTTGTACGACTAAAATTTTCGTAAGTACACAATTATGATAGTCTGTAAATTTCACATTAGCAATGTTTTCTTGTAAACAATTATTGGATTTACATTTATTGAGCATAGGCTGCATATGCAAATGTAAATCCATAAATTGAAATTTACAGACTATCATACGTTTGCACTGACGAACATTTTAGTTGTATGAAGTTTAGTGAAACGGGCCCCAGTTTAGACAGCAAAATAGAATTGTTCCCTATTGAGAAGACTTGTGTTTTTAGAAATAACACAATGTTGAAAACTAGAAAATGTGTTCATAGAACACGGATGCCCCACATATCGCTTTGATAATAAATGAGGCCAAATTCCAAGTGAAATTATTTGTTTACCTGAGCGTTAAAGTTTTTGAAGCACCAAGTATGTGACCTTGACCCTGGGCTTGGCGGGGGCAGGACAAACGTGGATTTAGCACAGGGCGGTAGAGGACCATTAGAGCAATGCGTATATGAAGTATGAAGCTGATCCGTGAAATGGGAACAGAAATTATAAGATATTTACCCCGAGCGTTAAAGAAAGTTTTTGAAGCACCAAGTATGTGACCTTGACCCTGGGCTTGGCGGGGGCAGGACGAACGTGGATTTAGCACAGGGCGGTAGAGGACCATTAGAGCAATGCGTATATGAAGTATGAAGCTGATCCGTGAAAGGGAACAGAAATTATAAGATATTTACCCAAGCGTTAAAGTTTTTGAAGCACCAAGTATGTGACCTTGACCCTGGGCTTGGCGGGGTGCAGGACGAACGTGAATTTAGCACAGGGCGGTAGAGGACCATTAGAGCAATGCGTATATGAAGTATGAAGCTGATTCGTGAAAGGGAACAGAAATTATAAGATATTTACCGAGCGAGCGTTAAAGTTTTTGAAGCACCAAGTATGTGACCTTGACCCTGGGCTTGGCGGGGGCAGGACGAACGTGGATTTAGCACAGGGCGGTAGAGGACCATTAGAGCAATGCGTATATTGAAGTATGAAGCTGATCCTGAAAGAAAGGGAAAGATTATAAGATATTTACCCGAGCGTTAAATTTTGTTTTTGAAGCACCAAGTATGTGACCTTGACCCTGGGCTTGGCGGGGGCAGGACGAACGTGGATTTGGCACAGGACAGTTGAGGACCATTAGAGCAATGCGTATATGAAGTATGAAGCTGATCCGTGAAAGGGAACAGAAATTATAAGATATTTACCCGAGCGTTAAAGTTTTTGAAGCACCAAGTATGTGACTAAAGTTTTTGAAGCACCAAGTATGTGACCTTGACCCTGGGCTTGGCGGGGGCAGGACGAACGTGGATTTGGCACAGGACAGTTGAGGACCATTAGAGCAATGCGTATATGAAGTATGAAGCTGATCCGTGAAAGGGAACAGAAATGATAAGATATTTACCCGAGCGTTAAAGTTTTTGAAGCACCAAGTATGTGACCTTGACCCTGGGCTTGGCAGGGGCAGGACGAACGTGGATTTAGCACAGGGCGGTAGA
Organism: Conchocele bisecta; assembly: GCA_029237695.1. NCBI lineage: Eukaryota > Metazoa > Mollusca > Bivalvia > Lucinida > Thyasiridae > Conchocele > Conchocele bisecta. The sequence continues at coordinate 38,935,651 of CM055276.1, forward strand.
GGACCATTAGAGCAATGCGTATATGAAATATGAAGCTGATCCGTGAAAGAAAACAGAAATTATAAGATATTTACCGGAGCGTTAAAGTTTTTGAAGCACTAAGTATGTGACCTTGACCCTGGGCTTGGCGGGGGCAGGACGAACGTGGATTTGGCACAGGACGGTAGAGGACCATTAGAGCAATGTGTATATGAAATATGAAGCAGATCGGTCGGAGGATGAAGAAATTTACCCGAGCGTTAAAGTTTTGTGACGGACGGACGGGACGGACGGACAAGGGTAACACTAAATGCCCCCTCCACTATTGTGGTGGGGCATAAAAATACACCAGCTGACGGCAATATATGTTTCCCTCCTTTTAAGGGTTAACAAGAAACAGACAGACATCATGAGCAAATTACATAGGATGATTTCATATGGTATTAAAATACTTACAAATGAGGCTATGCCAAGTTTCTTATCAAATCGGTAAATGTGGATGTGACTGGAGAAATGGGGCTTATTATAGGAATGAATGGCCTTTTTGTGGAATTTATCGGGGTATAAACTTGGAAAAGTCGCGGAAATACTGGACGAAGGCCGGAAGGCCTCGTCCAGTATTCCCACGACTTTTCCAAGTTTATATCCCCGATAAATTCCACAAAAAGGCCATTCATTCCTTATAATTCCAGCATTTGAAATAAATTCATCAAGAAAATGTGTTTATTTTCCGTTTTCTTAAGAATTATTTTAACTGCGCATCACGGTTATGGAAAGTAGTTTGTCGTGGGATTTTACTGGGATATAAATTTTGGACAGAGACTTGCTATGGGCCAATCAAATGTTAGGGAAATGTGTAAATATTTTTGTGCTGGAATTATGGGATTTATGACTTATAGGTTATGTGGCCAGTGTAGTTCGTGATCAATTACCAACTTCTGTAGCTTGATAAAGATCTGTATTGCTTGTTAGAAGCATGACGGGTGTTTCGTTAGTTTATTGGTGTTTAACGACCTATCAACAGCTACGGTCAATTAAGGCCGGGCCAACCAACAGGTTCGATTTAACCTGCTGCATTGGAGGGGATAATCCCAAAATCAGAACGGAATATTTACATCGAGATAAATATATATTCAGCCCAAAAATTGGAATAAACTGACCTGGTGCCAGCTCCATACCGCACCAAAGTTACTTGGCCCCATCCCCTAACAGTAATACCGGTAGGATTACTCTTATAAGGGGTATAACCAAATTCAACTCTCAAATACAAGAAAGCCAAAGACGTACTTGAGGGCCTAACCAGGTCTCCGGTCGGGATTCCGGTAAGGATGAATCCCGATCGTTAAATTACCAATCGCGTGCTCCCACCAACCACCCAACCGGGTGTTTTATGGCTGAAATGAGGAACAGTGCAGATAATGAGTCTGATCTAGATCTACACTGGTCGCAAAACCCACAAGCCCCATTTTTCTCTCTAGTCACAGCCACAAATCAGTTTAATAAATGTCATATTACACAAATGTTCTATTTGTTGCATAAGCACAGCATTGATACTATACTGATCATGCTCACTAACTTGTTTTCTGAAGCAGTCATTTATTTATACACTAGCATATTATGCTTTTTAATACACTGCAGTATACAATGTGAAAGCCTATTTTATGCGATACATTATAGGAATGAATGGCCTTTTTGTGGAAATTATCGGGGTATAAACTTGGAAAAGTCGCGGGAATACTGGACGAAGTGATAAAAAATTACAATTTTCGAAAAAAAAATAATCAAAAATTGTAATTTATTTAAGGCCTCGTCCAGTATTCCCGCGACTTTTCCAAGTTTATATCCCCGATAAATTCCACAAAAAGGCCATTCATTCCTTATAATTCCAGCATTTTAAATAAATTCATCAAGAAAATGTGTTTATTTACCGTTTTCTTAAGAATTATTTTAACTGCGCCTCAAGGTTACGGAAAGTAGTTCGGCGTGGGAGTTTACTGGGATATAAATTTTGGACAGAGACTTGCTACGAGCCAATCAAATGTTAGGGAATTGTGTAAATAATTTTGTGCTGGAATTATTCATTTTTTAAACATGAACACATGAGTGATTTAAAAAATTGTGAATTGAATTTGGAAATTTGTCGTAAACTTGATATATTATTACCCCAAAGTCTGAGTAAAAGTTTATCATATGAACACATGAGTGATTTAAAAAAGCATTTCGTTAGTTACAGGCAAATTAGCTACCACAGCTAAGGCGATAATTGTGTGTACGAAAGAATGTCACACATTTTTGTGGGCTGTGGAAGCATAAATTACGTGTAAAATCTGGCTGAAATCCCATTACAGTCCCAACATATTGAAGTGAATCACTGAAATAAACATCAGTAAATCCAATGTTAAAATTTGTGACTAATAAGTGTCATTCACTAACCTTGATGATCTAAAACGTGCGTTTATTTTGATTTGCGCTCCAACATTTAGACATAACCTTCCGTGAACTTTATACATGTATTCGGATTTCCTTTGTTATATTGACTATAGGTTTTCCCGTGATGTCATTATTGATCATTCGTCACGGGAAAACCTAAACTGGGAAAACCTAAACTGGGGAAAACCTAAACTGGAGCGTTACACATAAAAACTACACATAAAAACACATAAAAACTACAGCCAATCAGGTGGCGATGTGTGTGGGATTCTTTCGGAAAGAAATATTTCTCTGTATTAACGTTGGTAGCTAAAACGTGTGTAACTAACAATATACTAAACACAGATCTTTACAATTGAGTATATACAGATGTTTAAAGTGAATATATTTGGGGACCTAAGGCATTTATTATCTGCCAGAGGCGTAAGTCAGCAGAAAATTTGAAACGTGTTGGAGATTTGAGCGAGCCCCGAATAAAAAATCTAAGCCTGTCTATGGGCATTATTTTTCCCCAAGCGGTTGCCCACCTTGAAAGGCTAATACTGTAGATTGTAATGGAAATGGGATTTGGGGTGGGGCTAAACGTTTTTTCAAAAATGGAGGGCCATTTATTGGGTCCTAGGTCTTGAGTCGTCCCACCTGTGCATGTATTGGCTTGCCAGTAGCTCTGGATGATCGTTCGTTCAAGTCATTTTTCACCTTTTTACCTGGATTTTCAAGGAAAACACATATGGACAGGAGAAAAAAATTGGGGGGCATTAATGGGTTTTGCGATCTATGCCGATTCCAGATCTGAACTGGTGCTAATGCGCACAGTCTGATCAAGGATATGCACAGGTTTCGCCATTCCATTATTTCATCCACCAAGCACAATTTAGGATCGTTACCAGGCTTACAAGGAGAGTTGCAAAACCGGTATTTGATCAAGGAGGCTAGGACTGGTCACAACATCCCATTAATGCCCAATTTCTCCAGTCCACAGCCACATATCAACAGTACATGTACATAGCACAATGAATCTGTAATCTATACACCAGTTATCTCCCCTGTAACATGTTCAGAAGGGTCATCCAGCGGACATAAACCCAATAGGACAATCTGAAACCTATTACCTATAAATTTGATTCTTTATTGGTGCTTAACAACCTGATTTCAAAAACAGCTTAATTTTCAATTTAAGGTCTGGGTCTACGGGATTCGGTCCTGCATTTAATCCATACTGCCCCATTGGGGGGCAGGGGAAGAAATTCCCAAAAGGAAAAGTAAGGAAATCAAAATATTTACATCGAAATTAATTTATTTATTTCAGCACCCTTGAAATTATTAATAATCCTGACCTGGTGCCAAGGTCCATTACCAAACACCAAAGTCTCCTTGAGGCCCCTTTAACTTAAAAGTAATAGGAATTAATCGTATTAATCACATATAACGGGGTTATGACCAGAATTCAACTCTCGTATACAAAAGGAAATTGACCAAATGGACGTTACAATTGAGAGGCCAACCCAGGTCTTCCGTTTGAGATTGCTGGTAAGGATGAATCCCGAATCGTTTTTAAAAACTATCCATTCGCATGGCTCCTCCCACCTGCCACCGCCACATACATTGTTAAGACCTTACTGAATCAATCAACACCAGTAATCTCCCCCTGTAACAGTTCAGAAGCGTCATCCAGTAGATTATAAATTAACCGTAACCATTCGACAACCTTGGGAGCCGTTTCACTACAAACTTTTGTACGACTAAAAATGGTCGGTATGAATGTCTTGGAAATTTCACATTAAACAAAGTTGTTTTTTTTCTATTACCAATTATTGGATTTACATTTATTGAGGCATTAGGCTGCATTAAATGCAGCCTTATGCTCAATTAATAAATGTAAAATACCATCAAATTAGAAAGTTTCCAGGACAATCCTAAATTTTACAATTACGAAAATCTTAGTTTTGTTACGGATTAAGTTTAGTTAAACGGCCCCTCCCCCTGTTAAACTAGAAACAATGATTATTTGAGTTTTTCTAGTATTACGTGGGAACAGGTTTTATTAGGGGACACAAGTCTTATATATGTGGGCTGTGACTGGAGAAATTGTTGGGCTTATGGTATTTTTGACCCAGTGTTAGCCCCTGATCAAGTAGCACACTCCTGTAAGCCTGAAAACGATCTATTAATTGCCTTTTAGAAGCATGATTATATTGCACAGGGCTGACTGGATACGACATCCTGGTCCACAAAATTAATAGCTAGTCCAACAGCCAACTTAAGTCTACATTTGTTACCCTCGAAAAAAAACCCTCCTTTAAAGGTCCAAAAACAACTGATAAACTCGAGTCAAATTCTTGGTTCCCAAGTATGTGCTTTCCTATATAATATTTTCTCTTAGTTAAACTCAAATGTTTTACGTTAACTGGACCTTTGAGTAAACTGATGTGGATTGGAACTGTAACATTTCTTTAATAATACATGTAATCTGCAACAGCAGTACCAGTTAAAATGGCTTAACAAACGAAAATTGAGGCCAATCATCCCAAAACTAATGTACACGCATGGTTAACTCTAACCAAACAAGAAAATAAAAAATGAATAAAATAATTTACATGGATAGAATTTGTATACTCCTTCCGCTAGCATTAAAAACCAACAAAGATTTGAATATAATCTGGTCCGATAGGCAGAAATATATTGTGTGACTTATAAAAGAAATTGGAGATTATGACATTTTGTGGCCAGGACTAGCAGCTGGGGGTCAGGTTTTGTATGGACTATAAAAATGTTTGTAAGTGCACAAAATTTGGTAAGCGTTTTAGAATTTTTACAATGGATGGATTTTTTTTTTTACAATTATTGAACATAGCCTTTTGGATTGCTCCAATAATAAATGTAAATCCAGTAAATTGTTGTTTATCAAGAACAAAACAGTTGTTAATATGAAAAGTTACAGGGGTACTTATCAGTAATTTTGAAACCCCTTATGGCGGAAACATTATTTTAGTAAAACAAAGTTTAGTGGAAAACGGCCCCCTAAATCAGCTAACAATGATTAGATTAAGATTAGACAGGGAGTATGGGTAATTTGTGGCCCAGTGGGTAGCACGTCACCTGAATCCAGTCACAAAAATATGGTTCTGCCGATCTGACCACTTATTTTTATTTTAAAATCAACAAAACTTTGAATTTTTAATTGCAGGTTTTTAAGTACAGGTAGTACATTAAACATACATTTTTACAATATAAAAATGTTGCCATTTCCCATATAGAATATTTTATCTCTTGAGTTTCAATAAACAGCCTTTGCTAGATAAAATAAATAGAATTCACAATTAGGTAGGACTAAATTTAGGCCAACTAAATCAGATTTATCCCTTTGCCATAGTTAATCACTAAATATGAGGACAAGCCAAGTTTGTTTTTTTTTTTTTTTTTTTTTTTTTTAATTTTTTTTTTTGTTTTTTTTTTTTTTTTTTTTTTTTTTTTTTTTTTTTTTTTTTTTTTTTTTTTTTTTTTTTTTTTTTTTTTCTTTTTTTATTTTTTTTTTTTTTTTTTTTTTTATTTTTTTTTTTTTTTTTTTTTTTTTTGTTGCAATTTTTTTTTTGTTTTTTTTTTTTTTTTTTTTTTTTTTTTTTTTTTTTTTTTTTTTTTTTTTTTTTTTATTTTATTTTTGTAATTTTTTTTATTTTTTTTTTTTAAGAATTTTATAGATTTTTTTTTTTTTTTTTATTACACATATTTTTTTTTTTTTTTTTTTAGAGACAATTTGTTTTTTTTTTTTTTTTTTTTTTTTTTTTTATTTGATTTTTATTTTTTTTTTTTTTTTTTTATTTTTTGTTTATTTTTCGGTTAAATGATGTCGAAAATTAACAAAGAAAATGTTCATAGCAAAATGAAATGTTGTTTCATCCAACTTTCTACTAATTCTTTTAACTGGAAAGTATTTTTTTTAGTAAAGTTAAAGTAAATTAGTGTATCATTGAAAATTCACGACTTCGTACTGTTAGATACATGTATAAAATCACAAATGGCACTGAAATGATGGGGCAACTGTGAATGGGTTTAAACGACTTAACATAGTTATCTTAGTAGATTGCGTAACTCTAGCAATTCTAACTTTCCCAGTACCGTTCCATAAGCCCAGTTGGCTGGCTATGGTAACGGGTTACGGGAGTAGGATTACAATGTTACTGTTCGCAACTTTACATGTTAGGTATCTTATTAGTACCTGTAATTGAATATGACAATTTCAAATAAATTGATGTTTTGAAAGATTCTGCTATAATCTTTTTGGTAAATTAAATTTGTTGAGAGTTTGACAAAAAAATCAGAAGCCGTACATAGAATTCCAAATTATTGGCGTGTGCTAATGGGGACATTTTCATCAACATCAGGGACAGCATAACAAAAAATTATCGCATTTTGTCGGTACAATGTCGGTGAGATGTTTGATTAGGCAGGAAAATTACATACATAGTGGCCCCTTTATTAATACATGAAACCAGATGCAATTCATCAATACAATACAAAATTTTGCCTGTTGGAAAAAAAACATTTTATTTTATTTGGGTTTATTTTAACAGTTTTAACCAAAACCAATTTGAAAACCATCTCCCCGGAGACGGTTCGTATGTGTATGACTAGGTTCACAACATTATACGTAGGATTAAATAGATAAATTTTAAAACATACACCTAAAGTCCACCACGTAACTGAAGAAGTTTATACGGAATTTACTAACCCTATTGCACCAATATAATTTTGTGCATTTGTCAAATCGGGTGGTTGTCGGTGTGGTCCGATTTGGTACAACACTATTTGGCAATCAATACCGAGTTAAGAGAAAACTGAACTGCAATGTTCCTCACACATGACCAAGTGTAATAATAAAAAAATTTTAAAAAAAAAAAGGCGGGAAACTGAAAATTGTCAATCTGCTGTTTTTTCATTTTTTATTTGTCTTATTTCTTTAGCAAAAACATGTTTTGTTTTTACCAGCACCATGAGAATCGTCTCCAGTGGAGGACGATTATCAATGTGCTGTCAAAACAGGTTTCCATTCCAGGAACAAAATGAAAAAACAAAGAGAAAGCAGCAGACAACAAAAATGTAAATCAGAAAATTTCAAGGAGTTAGACTCACCTCAGGTAATGTGAGTCATTAACTACGTAAGTAATGGGAATGTTAAATAATGGGAAATTCAAAAAATGTAAATAACATTGCATAACAGAACATATAAATTGATAAAAATTTGACTTCTTGGAATTCAACTTCTCCAAATACAACAACCAATTACAGTTAGAGGGATTAAAGAAGGAACATTAACTTTTAAAAAAGGAGGGAAAACCACTGTCCTTTTTGGTCTGCTGTTGTATTAAGCCAGATTTCATGTTATTTTCTTTTCCAATAAAAAACATGATTTTTCAACACATGGGAAAAATCAACCTCAGGCAACGTGTCAAAACCACGTTGATAAAGGAAATAAAAATTTAAACAAGAGTGACCGCAAGGTTTACAAATATATGCACCCGTCGAGGCTAAGGCCAGTCCAACAAGGGGAGATAAGTCAACCCTGAAAATCAACAGGGGTTCTTCATCTTGCCTTGATAATAAACATGTATTACCGAATTTTGGTTTTAGATTCAGTTAAAAAGTTAATTAGCATGGACAAGAATATAGGGTGAGGAAAATTTAAAAATGGACCGCCCGAGAGGAGAGTTGGATGGTACTACTGGTTGATGAACAAAATTTATTATGAACTTTGATTACTTTGCCTGTTTGGTTGTGATATCGGTTCGAGTTATTGTCAGATGGACAAGGATTTTAACAAGATGTGAAAAATTGAAAAGGAACACAAAGAGGAGATAAAGTCATCAGAAATTTTTTTTGAAAAAATTAATAGGCTTATTTCATCTTGCAGTGTAAACATCTCAATTTGGTTTATGGATTGGTCAACGTAGAAACGTTGAGGTTATTGCGTGACAACAACGGGATAGCAGAAGTGCGAAAATGAAAAAATGGCCATCAAGGGAAGAGACAGTCAGAGGGGGAAATCTTTGGAAAATCTTCTCCGTCTTGCTAGTGATAAACAACTTGTAAGGCAGATAATTTGGTTACGATCCATCAAGTTAGAATTTGATGGTAATGCGAAAAGTTAAAAAATTGGCCGGCATAAGGAGGAGTGTCATCGAGAAAAAAAAAAAGAAAATGAACAGGGCTTCTTCGTCTTGCCGTATTAAAAGCATGGAGTTGTGAAATTTGGTTACGATACGTCAAGTAGAATCGTGTATGTGATTGTTTGGACAACAAGCTGTGAAAAACCCAACACCCCCGACACCGGCCCATACAAGGTGTAAATACATTAATAACGTTCCCCCAGTTATTTTTTCAAAACTGGCATTATAAATAAAAATATATGAGTGAGAGAGTGAGGTGAAATAGGGTTTTAAACGTTGCCCCGCTATTTCTTTGACATAGAGGTACTACGCCATCAGGGAGTCAACGCGCTACAACTCAGTCAGACGGGTCAAACGGGGCTCGTGTCACCCCGTAAGTCCACCTGTCCGATGGGGGGGTAAATTCCCAACTTTCAGAACCTCAATATTTAACAATCAAAATATAATATTCAGTCCATGAAAATTAGAACAACCTGATTCTGGTCCAGGGGCCCTCGCCCACACCAGGCATCATTTATTTATCCCAATCCCCTAAAAGTAATTAGGTATTTAGCGCCAATATTACTTTTATATATGGGGCATAAGCCCGTTGACTCAACTCTCACGTTTACAAGAAAGGCCAAAAAAATGTACAATTGGAGGGACAAATCCGGTATAGCGGGTTCTGGAAAGTATGAAACCCCATAATCGATTAAGCCAGTTTAAGTCGCCTTTTATTTTTTACGACAAATGCAAATGGGCTAACTGGCAAGCACTATTTTCTTCGAGGGATTCAGTTTGGAATCCCAGGCCCCCGGTGGTGCCTGCCCAACGGGGGCTAATAAAAATAAAAAATATTGACAAAAATTTTAATTCAAGCCATTAAAACTGAATTAAGGAGCCAACAAAACAATATTGGCAGCAAAAATAATGGATGTTTCTTTGATTTGTGTAGTATTTTGGATAGCCAATTTAAACAAATTAGAGTGGGCCTAATTCCCTAGCCTAGGGCACACAACAAAGTAATAAAATGTATAACATTGATATTGCATCTTCACAAACACAGTTTTTACATATATTTTGCCACAAAATGGCATATCAAAACATGGCATAAAACTTTAATAGAAATTAATTAAAATACTCTATTATGCATAAAGTAATCACCATGGTTATAATTATGCTAAAATTGAAAGGAAAAAAGAAATCAACAGACCTCAAAGTATGAATAAAGGGTCTGCATAAATTTTTCTAACAAAAAATAGTTGAATTTACAAGTTTACAACAGATAAAACAATTGGCAATTTAAAATACAAATGTGAAGGGATATTTATTTTCCAAATCAGTGTAATTTTTTGGTCACCATAAAATAACTTTCAGTTGGAATCATAAAAATGGAACCAAGACATTAGATCGGCAGAAATGGGGCTTAAGGCTAGGTTGTGTTGGAAGACCAATGTATTGGCTCAGACCAAGCCTTGCGCATCCATACACTTCCGGTCCATGGGTCTTGCAACGGAGGACTGGTTGTTTGTTTATTGAGGTGTTTAAACGGGCCCTATTCAAAACAGCTAACGGTCCATGTTAAAAGGCCGGTGGGCAAACGGGTTAAGGATTCCCATTTTAAACCTGCTAAACTTGGGGGGAAAAATCCCAAAATCAGAATCGGAATAATTTTTACATCGAGGAACAAAAATTATATTCAGCCCATGAAATTAGAATTAAACCCGATCCTGGTGCCAGGTCCCATAACCACACCAAAGTTCACTTGGGACCCCTTCCCCCTAAAAGAAAATAGGATTACGAAGATCTAATAAACTCAGGGTTAAGGATTGAATTCCCCGATCGTTAAATTTACCCATCGCTGTGGGCCTCCCTCATTGCCACCCACCTGCACGGAGACTGGTTGTTACCACCGGGCGACAATCCCCGATTTTTGTCACAGTGTTCCACAAATGCATTCCCTTTATAGAATAAACATACATGAATAATAAAATTAAATTAAATAGAAAAAAAATAAAAAATTATTTATTCGGATAATTAAGTATGCAAGGACAACAAAGTCCATGTAACGTAACAGTCAGTAAATAAAATATACAAAGATTTAACAAACAGGAAACAAAGTTTAGTATAAGATTGCACTAAAAATAATTACAAATATTGTGTGGATTCATTGTTACCGTCAAAGCTGGGCTTATCTTGTTTGAGACCAGCGGAAAGCCCCCAGTGACCAGCCTGCACAATTCGCCGGCAGCCCTGGATCAGGGTACTTCACCGTTTCGCCATTTGAAATCGATTAACAATAAAGTGGATTTTCTGTTGTTTGGTACGGCCTGATCAGCTTAGAGGTCCATTTTTAGGACCGGGTTTAACAAAAAGAAAATTATTATTTACATGGTACATGGTAATAATTTAGTCCAGAAATCTTGAAGTTACAAATCACTTCCCTATATAAGCATCCAAAGAAAATGTTTAGAATTTAATTTAAGGCAATAATAAAACAAGATTTTAAGTATAACCACCCAGCATGGAGTGAACATTGCATATAAAGAACGAAGATTTAAGGAACCACAAAGTTTTACATTCCATTCAGCAGCACGAATTCAAACTGTGGGTTTTGCTGAAGGTTGTTCAAAACCTACCTCGGTTTGGCATAACAGACTGTTTAAAATAATTAACCTTAAAATTGTTAAGGATTTAAACCAATCTGTTAAGCCAAACCCAAAAAAAGGAAAAAAAAAAAAGGGTTTTCAGCAACCACGGTTTCTGCTAAAAGGAAGATGAAAACACAACTACCATTATTGCACAACCCATGTGGTAAGCAACCAGTGAAGGACAGGCAGGCACCACCGTGCACCATGTATGAGGTCGCGGAGGGGTAGGAATGAGGTTCAAGGTCTTTCGTCGTCGGCCGGGTTGCAAGGTCAAGGTTTTACACCCGTCCTTGATCACTGGGTTTTCTGTGATCTTCCTCGCTGAGGGCCTCCTTGCTGAGTCGCGGTACAGGCAAAAACTCCATTCTTACATCACTGAAAAATTGGGTTAGGTGGGTTAATCCAGTTAAAATGGTGGGGAAAAACAAGATTGCCGACCGTTAATAAAACAAAATAGTGTTTCCAAGTAAAAAATGGCAGTAAACAAATTATTTACAGGAATTAAAGGGAGTATTTTTTTTTTAGAAATTCGAATCTGGCGCACAGAAGTTTTGGAAATGGTCCTAATTAATTAACGCATTTTTAAAATTTTAAATTTATATCCATTGAAATAAAATTCTCAAAAAATTATTTGTTATTCCTTATCCACATTTTAATTTAACTAATGCAATTCCATCAAGTTTTTAAAATGTGAAAACAAGAAGGCGAATCGCCGGGAAGTGTCTCCACCCACTAAAACTGACGTGGCGATCACCACGTAACAATCAAGGCCACAAATATGAGAAAAGTCCAAAAATTATTGATGCGAAAGGTCAAGGTACACCACAAAAGGACTACTGGGTTGGAATAGCCATCAAAGTGAGGAAGGAAGCTATTGGGTTGGGAAGTTTTGGCAAATGATATGTTTCAAGGAGGTATTCAACATTTGGACATACAAATGGTACAAAAACAAAAAAATTATCGACACAAAAAAGTCTAAGTCCATCAAGGTGATGGACAAGGTCACCCAGGGAAATGACACCTGGATGGCAGAGCCTATCCAATGGTGAGGTAGCTTTTTTTGAATTTATGGGGGATTCAGGAGATATTTCAACACTTAAGAAGTAATGTCTCCAAAAATTGTTGACACCCTAAAGTTGAAAAAGGTCACCCGCAGGGGTCAAGGTCAGGTTGAATTACAATTGGTAGAATATCCATCAATGGGAAGGAAGCTATTTATGAACTTTGGGAGATGATCTAACAAAACGGAGATCAAGAGATAATTCAAAATTTCATTTGGATTAACATCCATTAGAAAATTAAATTGGACATGAAGGTCCCAAGGTCCTAAACCATTGTCCACGGTCACACCCGAATGAACCAACTGGGGTGGGAATAGCCGATCAATGTGAGGGGAAGCTAATTGATGAAGTTTGGTAAAAGGATCCAACAATGGATCAGGAGGTATTCAAACATTTTTGACGTATGTACCTAAAATTAATTGACACAATGGTTTAAGGTTCACCAAGGTGGAAGGTTGGTAGGGTCACCACCCAATGACAAAGTGGGAATGGAAAATTAGTCCATCACCGGAAACCAATATTGGCCAGCATTAAAAAGGCCGGGAAACCAATTTATTGCAACGTAAAAGGCGGGAAAACCAAATATTGTTTCGGCAAAAGGTGGGAAACCCAATATCTAAACAAGTAAAAATTAAAGCCAAATCTAATTATAGTTCCAGCAAAAAGGGTGGGGGATAGGAAACCAAATGTTGTTTTTTCCAGTAAGGTGGGAAACCAATAATTGTTCAAAGTAAAAGGTGGGAAACAAATTATTGTCCAGTTAAGGTGGGAAAGGGAACCAACTGATTGTCACGTAAAAGGCGGGAAAACCAATATTGTCCCAGTTAAAAAGGCCGGAAAACCAATAATTGTCAATGTAAAAGGCGGCGGGTAAACCTAATATTAGTTCGGTCAAAAAGGTGGGAAACCAATAAAATTGGCCCAGTAAAAATGGCGATTAAACCCCAATATTGCTCGGCAAATGGAGGGAAAACCAAATTATCAATCTGTAAAATTAAAGAAACTCAATAATGTTCCAGCAAAAGGTTGGGAAAACCAATAATTGTTACCAGTAAAAAAGGAGGGAAACCAAATATTGTCCCGTAAAAAGGCAGAAAATCAATATTGATTAGGTTAAGAAAGGCAAAATAAAAAGAAAAAAAAAAAAACAACGTTATATTGTCCAGGTAAAAAGGCAGGAAAATAAATATTTGTTCAAGTATAAAAGGCGGGGAAACCAATATTAGAAATTGCATTGGGATATAGAGTTCCCCAACAAAGGGCAACTAGGTACTCAGACATACTGCGCAGAAGCGTGATTGAAGCAGATTAGTATATTGGTACATACGAGTCCCCTCAAATTAATTAACTGAATAGAAAAATTAACTAGAATTTTTCTTTTTTGCAAATTCGAATTGAGTATTAATTTAAGTGTAACTCGCATATTTGTTTTTATTACTTGAACGATTTGACCTTGTAACGAAAAATCTTCCAATTTATAACTTATGGTATTATAGTATGATTTCTTTCCATCATGAAATTTTTTTCTTTTTTTTATTTCATTAAAATTTACCTTACTTGGTACCGTGTTATATAGGGTAAAATGCCAAATTAAATTTTTGCATAAGCCAAATTAATATTCCCTGTTTATCAACAGTTTCTGATTATTTTATATTTGAAAATTAAATGTACATTTTGTGGAATTTTTGCCTTCATTTTCAACTGATGGAGTTTTGATTTTGATTGATTGATTGCTAGGCCCAATTTGGCAGGCACGGATCCAGATTCGGGTTGGGGGTTGGGGGGAGGGGGGCGTAACTATTTTTTCAATTACTTTTGACTATATTAATCGAATAAGAGCTATTTATTAGTCTAAGTATTGTCCGAGAGGAAGCTCTGGGATTAGAGCCAGGGGGGTCGTTGGGAATTTTGGAAATCAACTATCGCATTTCCCATGCAATTTCTGGCGCATTTTTGGAGCAAACATATTTGACACTGTCACAGTTTATTTTTAGACATTATTTTTATTTGATAAAAAAACGGTTTTTTAAATGTTTTTGGAAACAATAAGAAAATGGAACCGAAAATGCATGGAATAAAACATTGGGCCACATTGGCATGAAAAATGTGCCTTGTAACCTTGTAAAAGATCTATTTACTCGGACGGAATTTTACGGGGGCTGAATCTCTGCCCATGATGTTTGCTGAAACATGAAGCCGAAAAATGCAACCATTATTTGATATCCAAGACAACGGTCCACTTCAAGGGAGGGACGATTGATTTATTTTTAGCCAGATTTACTGTCATAGGAGACAAATGGCCCAACGAGGGGCCCTGCTGGGTCCTGTGACTAATTGGCATCCGTGGTCCAGGCTTATTACCCCGGGAGTATGGCAACCTGCAAGTGCAAAATGTGTGGCAGGGATTCCGCTGGGGAAAATAAAAAAATCGCCACTTCAATAAAAATAAATAAATGGAATATCCAATAAGATATAAAAATAAAAACAATTTGGCGATAAAAAATTAAACAACAATTTTCGACAAAAAAAAAAAGGGATTATTTTTTTTTTCCGAAAATTGTTCAATTTTTTTTATCGCCAATTGTTTATTTTTATAGCCAATTGCGAAAGTGGCGATCGCCAGCGGTAATCCCTTGTGTGGGTCTGTGAACTGGAAGTAAAATGGGATCAGGATCTGCACTGTTTGGCCATTTCCAATCAATGAAACACCCTGTTGATGCTTTCAAACAAAAAAGCACTAATATAGACAGGAGCTCCAGTTTAAGGTGCGTAATTGGACCAACTTGGGGTGAAATAAATTTGGTTATTTTGTTTTTTTTAGCGGTTTCTCATCAAAAACAAATGGCCAAGGTTGGGAGTGCTTTAAGAATCGTCCACATTGAGACGATTCTAAAGCACCTACCCAAATTTGCCAATTTTTGTATGGAGAAATTTAAGAAATTTTACCTCCAAATAAATTACACACCTTAACTGGAGCCCCCTTTTGGGATTTTTATTTCATTTAACAGGGCTACAGGAGTATTTGGATGAACAAATCCTCGTGGAGACCCCATTTCTCCAGTCACCAGTCAGAGAATTGAGGCACTATTGAGCACTCGGGTATAGCCTCTTTTTCGTGTGGGTGGACAGTGAAAAGTGACGTATTTATATTTTTAGAAAAAAATAAAAAAAAAATGCAGTCCTTTTATAAAATGGACTTAGCCTGAAAATCATTTTTGTGGACGAATATTGGGATTGGTTGGAAAAAGTTAACCCTGGTAACCCCTTAAAAATAAAAAAAAAAAAAAAAAAAAATTAACTAGGAATGGATTTTTGATTATTTTGTTTCCATTTTGCAACCACCAATTAATTAACCGTCCTACATAAAAATGATTTTCAAGACTTAAATCCATTTCATGTTAAAAAGGGGGTATTTTTTGTTCTCATAAAAATTAAGAAAATTAATGGCTTAACTTTAATTAAAAAAATGCAGATTCTCCTGATGAGACGACTTAGTTAACAAAGCCGGGCTCATCTGGAATTTGAACTGACTTTGCAATAAACCGCTAATGCGGGCTTTACGAGTTCAAAGGGTGCTAACACATTCACAGTTCATTGCAGTTATTTTATGGGTGGAAATGGGGTGAAGTTCAAAATGTTGAGTGTCCATCTAGACCAGTTACCGGGTAAACCTGTTTTCCTGGCCTAGCAGAAAGTGGGCGGTTTAGGGCTGAGGGAAATCAGCAGGCCCCTGTTTTCTGCGATTCTTCTCTCGATGTTTATCTACAAAATAACAAACTGTAGTCATTTTTACATCGATATTGGGATCCCAAATGGATGGGATATTGAATGAAAATAATGATGATAAACAAGCACATCATACAGGTACTTAAAATCTATTTAAACTAGAGCTATCACAGGAGTGATCATAATACCCGCACAAACATCGCTTTGATACATGATCAGAAAGAGATTCAAAGTTTGGAACCAAAATGTCATGCCCATTTTTTACCTTTGACCTCTAAGTGCGACCTTGACCTTGGACTAGGCATGTGGATATTGAACGCGACACATCGACTCATCGTGGCAAACATTTCTGGCAAATTATTTGAAAATCCATTTAACGGTTTAGAAGATAATTATATAGTGCAAACAAAATTTTACCATTCACCTATAACTGACCTTGACCTTGGATGTAGACACATGGGTATTGAACACGACACATCATCTCAGACTCATCATGGTAAACATTTGTGTCAAATTATTTGAAAATCCACACCGGTTTAGAAGATATAGAGCGGAAACACAATTTCCAACAGACCAACCGACAGACAAGTTGACTCCTATACAACGCCGTAGCTGTCTGAGGTTGTTAATTGCTATGTTGTCTTGTCAGAGAAACATGTGAACTTGTCTATGGAGCATGTTATTATGTTAAACTGCTATGTTGTCTGTCAGGGCAGTTTAACAAAATAAACACGCTTATTAGCCAAGTTCATACGTTACTTTGACAAGACAACATAGCAGTTTAACATAATGACAAGCTCCGTAGACAAGTTCACACGTTACTCTGACAAGACAACATAGCAGTTTAACATAATAACAAGCTCCGTAGACAAGTTTGCATGTTACTCTGACAAGACAACATACATGTAGCAGTTTAATATAATTGCATGCTCCGTAGACAAGTTCACATGTTACTCCGAAATGACAACATAGCAGTTTGACATAATAACACACTCCGTAGGCAAGTTCACACGACACTCTGACAAGATAACATAGCACGCTCCGTAGACGACAAGTTCACATTTTACTCTGACAAGACAACAAAACAGTTTGACATAATGACAAGCTCCGTAGACAAGTTCACACGTTACTCTGACAAGAAGACATACTGTGAGCAGTTTAACATAATAACATGCAACGTACAGAAGTTCACGTTACTCCGACACGCCAACATAGCAGTTTAACATAATAAATTAATATACTCCCTAGTCAAGTTCACAAGTTATTCTAAAAGGACAGCACAGCAGTTTAACATAATAACATGCTCCGTAGACAAATTCACACGTTACTCTGACAAGACAACATAGCAGTTTAACATAATAAAACACTATGTAGATTAGTTCACATGTTACTCTAACAAAAACAACATAGTAGGTTACAACCTCAGACAGCTACGGTGTCCATACATATGTATCACAATTAAACATAGTTTGCAAAGGTATAATTACTTTTCCTAGATATACGTGTAAGGTAAATGGTATTGAAACACAAAACAAGCGATTGGAAGATTTGAGTTTTATGTCCGTTCAACAGTGAGGTCATATATAGCACACAGATAGTGTGAAAACATAGACCAATGGGTTGTTGCGAAAAACGAAAGAATCAAATGTAAAGGTCAACCAAGATTTAAGCGCATAAAATTGCTGAGTAACTCAAGCGCAAAAAATAGGTCATGGACATGGATGGGTGGATGGTTTATGGATCGGTTGTATGAGTGATGCAGAAGGAAGGTGTGTCCAAGTTTTGTGAACATATACCAATGGGTTGTTGAGAAAATTACTGGAATATGAAGGTTAACCAAGATTTAAGAGCATAAACTTGCTACGTTATTCAAGCAGAAAAATTAGGTCAATGACATGGATGATTGGATGGTGTATGGGTGGGTTGTGGTGATCTGTGCGAGAAAGAAGTTATGTTTATAGTTTCATGAACATACATAAAGTTGTTGAGTAATTCTAGCGGAGAAAGTACATGTAGGTCAAGGACATGGAGGGAAAGCAGATTGTGGATGTGTTGTGGTAAGTGATGAAAGGAAGATGTTATGTTTACCGTAAGTTTCATGAACATAGACCAAGGGGTTGTTGAGAAAATGACTTGAATGTAAATGTAAACTAATTCAAGCGGAAAAAGTAGGTCAAGGACATGGATGGGCATGTGGATTGTGATGAGTGATGCATGAAGGAAATTGTATCCATGTTTCATAAACATAGGCCAAGGGGTTGTTGATAAAAATGACTTGAATGTATAGGTTAACCAAGATTTAAGCACATAAAATTGCTATGCAATTCAAGCAGAAAAAGTAGATCAAGGACACGGATGGGCAGATGAACTGTGGGTGGGTTGTGGTGAGTGATACATGAAGGAAGTGGTGTCTAGGTTTCATGAACATAGGCCAATGGGCCTTTGAGAAAATGACTCTAATGTAAAGGTTAACCAAGATTTAAGTAATTCAAGCAGACAAAGTAGGTCAAGGACATGGATGTGAATTTGATGAGTGATGCACGAAGGACGTTATGTCCAGGTTTCATGAACATTGGCCAAGGGGTTGTTGAGAAAATGACATGAATGCAAATGTTAACCAAGGTTTAAGAGCACAAAATTGCTAGTAATTCAAGCGGAAAAAGTAGGTCAAGGACATGGTTGGGCGGGTCGATTGTGTGTGGGTTGCAGTGAGTAATGCAAGAAGGAAGTTGTGTTAAACTTACATGAACATAGGCCAAGGGTCTGTTGAGAAAATTACTCAAATGTAAAAGTTAACCGAAATCCAGAAGCGGACACTGCCGGAGTGGTGACAATAGCTCTCTCAGTTTTCTTCGAAAACAGACAAGGTAAAAATGACATGGAAAATCCAATGTCAGCCATCTAGGGGTGAAATGGTTAATTACCTAACTTCTTCTGTAACGCGGATGCTTTCCTCACAATAAGTTTCTCATCATCGGTCTGTTGAGTTCCCGGATTGGGAATCAGTGTCGTCACCTGCAATGTAAGGCTCGTCATCAATTAGCTCCAGAATGGCCACCGCTTATACACGGGTTGATCCAAAACTAATGAGTTAATAGGGGTTGCTGGAAGAGGAGGTCTAAGTTATTATACTATGATAAACTTATTTGGTCAGTTGACGATAATAATTGAGAGTGGTCAAGCAGCATTGGCAGGCAAGCCAATTAGTGGAGGTGTGACAAATATCCTTGGAGGAAATAAATAAAAAACACACATTTAAAACATAACTGAGGACATTATGTTCCTACTATGATGTAGAGTATTATTTACTTTACAAATACTAAAAGATTTGTGCGAATTGCAGCCTTCCAAAATATTCAAAACTTTTTGCGAATACTTTACATCATAGAAGGAAAATAATGTCCTCATGTATGCGTTACATGTGTGGTAAAACAGAGTGCACCAGTAGCCTATTTCATCAACATTGCAAAGTATACTTTACTAGCAAAGTATACTTTGAGGGAGAAATCATTTATTTTTTCTGAAATGCATTATTTCATATATAACTAACAAATGCATATATTTCATGATTAAAAGTATGCAGAATTATTATACTGAATTTATTACATTATCACAGCCAAATTGGCTGTGATAATGTAATAAATTCAGTATAATAAAAAATAATAAATTTATCATAAAATTGAAAATTTCTCCCTCAAAGTATACTTTGCTACTAAAGTATACTTTGCAATGTTGATGAAATAGGCTACTGGTGGCCGACTATACCCCTAACTATAGCAGTTGTAGTTCTGAGTACATAACTCTTAATTACATTTCATTACACTGCATTACATAACAGTTATGATGGAGTAGTCTTTCCAAATGTGCATTTGAAGTGTTCTTTGTTTACCTTCTACTTCATGGAGAGTGAACTAAGAATTTTGCTAATACACACTTTATTAGTTAAGTTTATGGTAATATTTTTGTGTCATATTGCGGAATTGTCTCTCAATAACAATATAGCGAAGTATGAACGTCAACCCCCTGCAGGTATTTTCTATATTTTAGTGTGTGAAGTGTACCGGTAAATTTTGTTACGCACATTTTTACTGTGTAGCGTGGTGTAGCGATATAGTGCAACCTGTTGCCTATAAAACGTAAAACGTGCAGCTACATATGTATACCAGTTGATGGTATATCCTGAATTCTTAATTCACTATGGTCAAGGTATGTACATGTGATGTTAAAATATTTAAGAAAAACAACATGTTTTTTCTTCTGGTCATTATTAGTAATTAAAAAGGTAGGTGGTGTACGAAAACCACATCATCGTGTTGATATACAATAGCACTATGTTTCCGTTTTTTTCCAAATGTTTCACTACGAAGTGAACTAGTCTCCCGGCGCACTTTTTAAACTATACCCGAAAACTCCAACCAAAAGTCCCCACTCAAGATGGCTATTTATTTAAACAGGAATAAATTAATATTTTTTTAGATATGCAACATTAAATCAAATTATTATCAACCTATTGGTATGCAATATGAACTTGTATGAGTGTTTAGACATAAACACCATTAGTTTAAAGTGTAAATAACCCGAAAACTGGCCGGATTCAGCAGGGTTGGCAATTTCCCGGGAAATAAGAGTATTTCCCAGGACGGCGGGAAATACCGGGAAATACCGGGAAATACTGGGAAATACCGGGAAATATGAATCTTGGTGGTCTTTTTCATTCCAAAATGTCAAGATGAGTCTCTATATTCCCCTATATCTACTATGGTTTATATCTGTGTAGACTGATAAGCCTACAGGTAAAACATTCTGCAATAAAAAAAGAAATAATAAGTTTATTTAGAGAAAAAAAACATTATTTTCTAGACAATTTTCTTCCCTATTTACAAGTCTATGTTAAGTATTGCCAACTGTCTATTTTATTGTATATGAGAACACCCCTCATTACTATAGTAACCTGCCACTAATAAAAGCTGCTTTTGGAATTTTGAGAAAATCCCTGTTGATAACGGATAATCCATGTACAGTGGAAGTGTAATTGTTTTACAACTTGACATGACCATATACAGACCACCTGGGTTCTTATTATACAGTATGACACAAAAGGTGTGAGAGAAGGCTGACTTAACAGCCTGTGTCATAGTCTGATGGTTTATTAAAGTATATTATTAAAGTCTCATCAATGTACATGCAAATAAGTAGGCTTTTGGCTAATTTTAACGATTTTAGGTACTGTATCTCATACGTACCATCGTGGCCCAGTCTTCACGTTAAATAAATGTTGTAATAATAATGCAAATAAGTAATACAAATGCAAAGCATAAAACAACAGTACTTGTCAGTCATATAAGACTTGTAAGAGACTGTGTATGCACATCTTGCATGCTAAGATCATTTATTATCATTTCTTGATACCGAATACATGTATTAGTGTGGAAGAAGCTTGACAATTAACAGCCTGTTGTCTAAACATAGTCTGATCATGATGACTTTATCCATGTGAATTTTATCTAGCAGACACTCGGATGCTTCCTAAAAAGTGAAGTAATTACAAAAAAAGAATATAACCAAAATATAAAATGTCATGGATTGCCAAATATTCCACCTGATGAGTACCCCCTAGTTGGGAATGAAACAGATCTATACATTGTAATTAACCCCTATATCTAATTATTAAGTTGTTGATTGTTTAATTAACTATTACTGAGCTTAAAACTTAATTTAAATAACTTTAATTATCAAATAATAACATCAAAATTCATATTTCCTGGTATTTCCCGGTATTTCCCACTTTGGGGAGTATTTCCCGGAACGGGAAATACCGGTATTTCCCGCCGGGAATTCCCGCCCCCGGTATTTCCCGGCCAACCCTGGGATTCAGGAGGTTCCGTCAACTGGAGGTTTCGTCAATTAGGCAAAATAGAGTGAAAAGTCGAGTGGTTCCGTCAACTGGTTACCGGTTCGTCAATTAGGCGATTATAGTTGAATGGTATTTATCACACCTCGGCTAATTGACTATTATATCGCACTTTCATCAAGTAGTTGACCTTTGATCGTTTAGTAAGTATTACCGTCAAATGACCGATCATTTAAAGGCACTGAACGGCTCAGTATTACAATTTTCCGATTTGTTCAAACACAAAAACATGTCTGGCAACTGATTTAGTACACAAAACTAACATATACTGCCTAATCGATACATCTCAAGTCTTGAGATTTACATCTTAATCGCAATGTGAAGACAACAACAACTTGTTTTGTGTACCACTCAGTGCAAAATGTCAATATTGACAATTTCATTTCCGTAACCCAACGGCTTCGGCTCGGAAGCGAGTCGATAAACTCCGGCTATCGGAATTCATCGGCCGCGAATCGGGGATTTGAGGAGTTGACCCGAGCGTCTATCGGAAAATCGATCGGGCTTTGAAACACGCACCTGCTGTTTGTTTGTCAACAACTATTGATATTTTCATCGATTACAAACTCATTTTTGTACCAAAATGAATGCAAACAGTTTCAAAGTGTGTGTAAATAGAAACCTGTTCGATTTATGTATGGGAAAACCCAATAGGAGGGCAAATTCTTGCTGACGAAAATATGCTAACGTATGTCTTCTATTCAACTGATTGTGTATCTGGTGATGGCTGACAAATGCTGCAGAAGCGGGTGATTATACAAATACACAAAATATACACCTAAAGATACTTTAAAATGTTATTAAAATATATGCCATTAAATGTCCATATACAACAAATGTCTGCAATTAAATGCCCAAATACAACTAAACATACTTTGAAAATCAACAAATATTTGCAAATATTTGCCATTAAATGCCCATATACAACTAAACCTACTTTAAAATAGCAACAAATATCTGTCATTAATGTCTGATCAATTGTATGGCACGTGCCGGTCATTATCGAGTTTTACTCTTAATTGCATAATTGACGAACCGGACGCCGAGTTGACGAAAC
The DNA here is from genome assembly GCA_029237695.1 of Conchocele bisecta. NCBI lineage: Eukaryota > Metazoa > Mollusca > Bivalvia > Lucinida > Thyasiridae > Conchocele > Conchocele bisecta. Next base: position 38,958,609 of record CM055276.1, read on the forward strand.
CTCTCAGTTGACGAAACCTCCAGTTGACGGAACCTCTAACACCCATCGTGGAAACTAATTACAAACTGGTTGTGTTGGTGTACTTAGACGGAACTCCAAAATCAAGATGCCACCTAAGCAATTAATTTGTATATGATGGTGGGGAAACCATCATATACCTGGACGATGATTTTTGGGTTCAATAGGAAGGAGACTTAACTCCTTTTTAAACCCGACTTCTGCTGACCTCTTCTGGTACTGACTTTTATTCTCATGTGTGTTTTGAAATAAACTTCTTTGTTTGGTATATATTTGGTAAGTATAGTCAATATGGTTGTCATTTGGGTAATGACAACACAAGGTAAAGTCCATTCATTGATCACCCTTTCAGAGAATGTTCGCTGACCAAATGAGGTTAAACATCTTGGCTTGACCATCTTTAGAGTATGTCCGCGAGTTACCGAACTTGAAAATGTGAAAAATTTCTCTGCCGGAACATCTTCAAAGCCTTTCACTATCTTGTATGTCTGTATCATATCGCCCCTTCTTCTTCTGTGTGCTAGCGATGGCAGTTTCAAGTATTTCAGCCTTTCAAAGCAACTCAAATGTTTGATATTTGAAACTAATTTTGTGGCTCGTCTCTGAACATTTTCAACACTGTCAATATCTTTACGTAGGTAGGGGTGCCAAATAGCATTTCCGTATTCCATGTGAGGTCGTACGAGCGCTGTAAATAGTCTGATAAATGACTTCGCATCAATGAAATCAAATGATCTTTTTATTAATGATAACACACTATTGGCTTTGTTAATCTTGGAGGATATATGTTTACTAAATTTCAAATCCTGTTGGAAAATAATTCCTAAGTCCGATTCTTCGGTAACTGTTATCAATGCAGCGGAATTCATAGAATACTGATGGCCTGGATTATCCCGTCCGTAATGTAGAGTCTTGCACTTGGCTACATTAAATTTTAAGTTCCATGTGTCTGACCAGTCCTGGAGAGCATTCAAATCTTCTTGCAGAGTGGCATTTTTTGTTGCAGGAGAATATAACTTGGTGTCATCAGCAAAACTTGTCACTAAACTTTGCACACAGTCAGGGATATCATTCACAAATATAATGAATAATACAGGTCCTAGTACACTTCCCTGTGGAACTCCGCTGACAACATCTTTCCATGTAGAGTGCTCACCGTTGATTGCTACTTGCTGTCTTCTAGATGTGAGAAAGTCTGATATCCAGTCATGTATCTTTCCTTTTATACCATATGCTGATAGTTTCTGCAATAATCGTGGATGTGAAACTTTATCAAAAGCCTTTGCAAGATCTAAATATATAGTGTCCCAGCTTTCATTATTCTCCATATAGTTTGACCAATTTTCCATAACCTCCAACAACTGAAGAACACACGATCTGCCTGAACGATATCCAAATTGTACGTCTGATAGTAATTTATTGACATTAAGATGGTTAATAATAAACTTTCTTACAAGTTTTTCAAGTAGTTTACACACAATTGATGTCAAACTAACAGGGCGGTAGTTTCCAGCATCTGATTTTGACCCTTTCTTAAATAATGGTGTAACGCGGGCATCTTTCCATTCTTTCGGTATTTGTCCACTTTCCAAGGATTTCTTGAATAATAATGTTAGTAGTACTGCTAATGTCTGCGACATAGATTTTAATAATAACAGATGAACATTATCCGGACCCGTTGATTTGCTAGCATCTAGTTCATGTAACAGCTTCTGAACAACTGATTCACAAATGTCAATATGCTCCAAAGGAGTCACAAATTGTCTTTCATCAAATGTAGGTAAGGCGTTCCCATCATCCTGTGTGAATACACTTGAGAAGAACTCGTTTAGAACCCCTGCCTTTTCCTTGTCCGTCGTAGTTAGCGTATCATCATCCTTTTTCAGATTCACAACGCCTGATCTTGATTTTGTCTTTTTCTTGACATATCTTCAGAATTGTTTGGGTTCCTTTTTAGCTTTTGAGGCAATAAGTTTCTCGAAATTACGCTTTGTAGATTTAATTGTATCGTTAGACTTGTTGCGAATTAACTTGTATTTCTGGAAATCACACTCCCTCTTTGTGGCTAAATATTTAGACCAAGCATGCCTTTTCTCTTTAATTGCCAGTAGGGCATCTCCATTCATCCATAATGGTTTGGGTTTGTGTCCAGGTTTGTGTTGACATGTCGGTACATATTTATTTACACAGTCTTCATAATGTTCTTTGAAAACGTTCCATATTTCCTGAGTACAACAGCCCTCAAACTTATTCACCCAATCGATACTTTCCCATTCCTCTGTAAAGCCTTCTATATCACATTTTGTATATTTAAATAACTTTCTACTACTGTGAGTGTCTGTATAAGAACATAAGTAGTCAAATGATATAACAGCATGATCACTCACTCCTAACGATGGTAGGATGTTAATATTGTCAATATCGTTCTCGTCTTTGGATATAATTAGATCCAGTAAACTACTCAGTTGTCCTTCGCGATATCTGGTATTTTCTCTCACATGTTGAAAGAGGTAATTGTCTCTTAAACACTCAATAAATTTGTGTTCATAATGGTTTTCAGTATGACTAGTGGTATATGTAGACCAGTCTATATCTTTCATATTAAAGTCCCCAGTAATCAATACACTATCACTCAATTCTGCTGCTTCTAGCAATAGTTTGTTTATTGTGTCACAATTATCATGACTAGATGGTCTTCTGTATATTACACCTATAATAATATTCTTATTATCAACTAGCCAATTACACCATGATGCGTCTGTATACAATGAATTTAAATAATCATTTGGTGAAATATTCAAATCAGAGTTTGTATATATAATTACGCCACGTCCATCATCAGAACTTGGAAAAGCTGTGTATCCCTCTATTTGAAATATAACAGAAGTGCACGATTCATCATCATACTTGGGCAGTACTTCAGTGACAAATATTAAATGTGGTTTATCGTGTGATATTTGTATGCGCAACTCGTCAATTTTATTCCGTAGCTGATCTGCATTTGTGTATAACAAATTAATTGCTTAGGTGGCATCTTGATTTTGGAGCTCCGTCTAAGTACACCAACACAACCAGTTTGTAATTAGTTTCCACTTAGGCATATTTATGTTTGAACCTAAAAATACATACCCCATCCACTTTATTTGCATAATTTGGTTTTAATACCCCACCCACTTTTTTTGCATTGGTATTTTCTTAACAATTATACCTGCGATGGGGAAGATGGTTTTTGTTTTGATTTGTTATCGCTATCGATGCCGCTATCTTCCATGCTTCTTAGCGTCAAATAAAAAGAAGCATGATTATTTGGTTAGCATAATGTATCGAAAAAATATGTCTATTTATTTCGTCTAATGAAACCGGAAATGATTTGTGGTCATGTGTAATTAGCGGGGCCGTCGGCGGTACGCTGTGAATATCTACAGTACGTCGGCGCAGTCACGCTTAACTATTACGCGACGGGTGGTGCTAGGTCAGAAAAAGTACGAGTGAATGATAGGACCTATATATAGAAGAGCTTGATAGTTAATAGACCGAAGATAGAAAGGTTTGCAGAGCTACGTTTCATGTCGCTGACATTAACCCCGTAACCCGGCTTGAAGCTGGGGTTAGGTAGTGGTTGGCATGCAGTTATATCGACAAGGTCATGACGATCTTATACATCATGGTCAGCAGGGTTTTCCAGTGTAAGTCGTCGATCATGGATGATACACTGCTGGTGTTGTGGTATATGTTGGTGATATACCTAGCGGCCCTTCGTTGTACCATCGATCTCCAAATGTTGTATCTGTAGCATATTTCACCAACATTGAAAAGTATACTTATCTAGCAAAGTATACTTTGAGGGAGAAATTTTCAATTTAAGGATAAATTTAGTATGTTTTATTATACTGACTTTATTACATTATCACAGCCAAAATGGCTGTGATAATGTAATAAATTCAGTATAATAATTCTGCATACTTTTAATCATGCAGTCGTTAGTTATATATGAAATAAGGCATTTCGGGAAAAATAAATGATTATATACATGTATACTTCCTCAAAGTATGCTAGATAAGTATACTTTGCAATTTTAATGAAATCGGCTACAGGTCTTTTTGGTGCGGGTTCCATACCGTGCTGTAGTATTACAGGTTTGGGCGAACGGAGGAGTAATATATGCTGCGCTCTTGACCTCCTCCCTGCTGATCCTTAGATTACGCTGTAAGAAGCCGAGGGTGCTGTTTCCTTTCTTGAAGATTTTGTTTAATTGCAGCTTCCACGACATGTCTTCGGTTAACTCCACCCAGAGGTACTTTGACGATTCTAGCAGCTAGGCAAGTGTGTGGCCTTTGAAGGTGTAGTCAAACAGGACAGGCGATCGTTTGCGGTGGACGCGCATTATGCTGCACTTCTCAGGATGAAAGGAAATTCCCCCAGAGCTTCTCCCACTCCCACAGTCGCTGCAGATCTTTTTGCACGATTTCGCAGTCGCGGACAGAGGATATCTGTCATCAGCGAAGAGCCTTGTTCTAGATGACACGTTGAGCGGGAGGTCGTTAATGAAGACGACCAGGAATAGTATTGGTCCTAGGACGCTTTAATACTGTGGGACTCCACTGTGACAGGTACAGAATCAAAGTGGCACCATCTACTGTAACCCTCTGTGTTCGGTCAGCAAGGAAATCGCGGATCCAGTCCAATGTCTTGCCACGGACGCCATAATGGTGTAGCTTTGTCAGGAGACGCTCGTGAGGGACACGGTCAAACGCATTGCTGAAGTCAAGGATGGCCAGGTCATGTTGCTATGATTTATCAAGGTATTTTGTCGGTTCATCTCCTGAATCCGTGATGGCAGTCGGTTAATTACGATGGTGTTGGCATCTAAGTGGCCCATGATGTTGCTGACGATGATGTGCTCTAGCATCTTGCAGCATGTTCATGTGAGTTAGATCGGGCGGTAGTTGCTCGCCTTGAATATGTCACCCTTCTTGAAGAAGGCTGAGATGTTTGTGGTCTTCCATAATGCGGAGATTGATCCAGCAGCGATGCACTTCTGGTAGATATGGCTGAGGTAGGGAGCACAATCATTTGCTAGCGTATAAGTGTATGCTAACTTTGGTATATGCATACACATTGTAAAACCAATGATGGACAGTGCAGTTTCAATGCTGGTCCAAATAAGTGAAAACAGTAACATTCCAATACTATTTGAAAACAATTATCTTAGTTTTAATGACCGTAAGTGGTGTATGGATCAAATGAGCTAACTGCAGTATGCTTTTTGTGTATAAATCATTTAAATGTAAATAGTTTTTCATCAATAGCAAAAAAGTCCCCCTCCCCACCGCCATCCTCAATTGTTTCTTTTTAAAATAATATTACATGTTCATTTAATTGCGAAAATTAATAAGTTTACTATGTGGATTTCGCATAGGGCAAAAAGGCAATGAAGAGTGACGAGGAGGGTCGAACAACGAAAAAAAAGGCTACGTAAATGATAAAGTTGAGATTTAACGATATTTCCACAATTATTTTAGAAAACCGACGCAATTGCATTGCATTTGAACGTGGTTTTCTTTTCACGGAAAATAATCCCAAAATCACTGGGTACTGATATAGTTATGCCATGCATATGTCGAAAAGTAAAGAAATTATATCTTACTAATAAGAACATCGTATATATGATATCATTCCAGATGGGTTACACGTTACTGTGAACTTGAGGTCTACATGTATAACATATTTTGGCAATCTTCACACGCTGCACTGAGGCAATACTGGTCACGCACGTCGTAATCTATCTTTTCCCAGAAGGGGATTCAACTACAAGCATGTCTCACTGTAGTAATCGCGCGCCGGAACAATGCATACCCCAATCAGAGAATGCACACGCAAAATCAGCATTACGGCATTTGCTGTCTCGGTGAATGAATGACAAGCACCGCATACCTTGATCAGACTGCGATTGTGCAGATTGATTTGAGAACATAATAGAATAATCGTTTATTGCTTAAGCCATGCTGGCTCTTGAGCACAATAATTAACAAACATACAAGCAATATGACAAAGCAAGCAATATGACAGACAATGGACATGGAAAGTAGTGTATGTGTAAATAGCAGTTTTGTAAATACAAAGTTGCAATGAGAGAGAGAGAGAGAGAGAGAGAGAGAGAGAGAGAGAGAGAGAGAGAGAGAGAGAGAGAGAGTAATTTATATGGAAATTTCAGAAAACGATTGAACGTAAGAAAATGGTACGGTGAACTGTTGTCAATCGCCAAAGTATGAACAAAAGATGTCCACTACTGATCAGACATACGCACATAATACGAATTCGCCTGCGTATATCTATCAATGTATATAAACATTTATGTTGACATACGTTATATATATGTGACAATAGTTCATATCTCCTTTTAAAGGATTTAACAATGAACTTTCCTATGTTTCTTACTTTCCTTTGATTATTTGACTTGATCAAACTAATTCCTTTAAACATACTTGGGCGTTGTCGGTAAAATGTATCTACATACTGCAAGCGTAAATCAGAGAACATAGATGATGAAAGCCACGACTAGATAACAGTGCTTTAACAAGGGATTCCTAGTTAGTTTTATTCGGTCTTTCAGTAATATCATTCAACATCATTTTATACAGAACATTTATATATTTACGATCTGTCGCCCCAGTTACCTTAAACCTGTGTCTGTATAGATGTCCGTCCTAGCTCTTTTGAGAATATGCTGGTCACAAACGTCGTACGATACTTTTGTCAGTCAGTGGTCCTTTTCTTCATCCTGGTTATGATTTGCGCTGTTGTCCTTGCTTTATTATACTACGACTTTGCGACATATATATGCCAGAATGGCGAAAAGGGTAGACAATGCAGGTCACATGGCCCACTTCTTCACTCATACAAGTTCAGTCAAACTGTCAACATAATTGAAAGTAATTTGAAGTACATCTAGATATATATCGTTATACAGATCCATCATTGTTATCCTGCCGTCGCTCTTTGACAAAGCGCGAATGTACTGCTAGCTTCTCTAGTTTACCTGTGTGCCTACCAGCCGCTGCGCTTTGACAAAACATACCGTTACTGTCGCAGCACTCTATATTACCTGTCTACCTACATCTACTATGCTATGCTAATATGCAGCGCGTTCGCCATTTACATTGCCCCCGTGCAAAACCGGGACAGGTTTATTCGCCGGAACTCATGCACTGATTATGTGGTGAAAAACGGAACTTTTATACACGGGTATAACTTATACTTAAGACCTATGTTGATTGTAAATGTATCAAATTAAAGGTATGTCTCTATGCTCCAATTTGGTATATGATATGTATGTCTACGATGGGTGCAATCAATTTAAATATTCATTTGAAGTTTACAAAAATGTATATTAATTGCTTGTCACTGATAAAATGGAGCGTATAATCCCAGGAACCCATGGAACCGTTCATAGTTTCTAAAATGTGCTATCAATATTGACAAATTACTTATCAAATTCTACATTAGTCTATATACTTTAATTTAGTATATTAATTGTAACGATTAACCTACGAAAAGTTACCCAAAAAAAGGTTTGATTTTTACCAAAATTCACATTACCGGATTCGTCTAAACAGTATGTACAATCCCCGGAACCTTTATAAATCTTATAATTTTAATAATGTATAATAAATCTTGACCAGCAGTAAACCACACAAAAGGTATGTCTCTATGGTTTAATATGATGTATAAATTATAAAGATCGATTAACTAATTAGAAGTTACCGAAAAGGTAATTGAAATTAACGAATATTTATCCACCAAAAGCATTCTTGCCATTACTATATATATTATACAAGAACCATACAAACCATTAGTCCAAGTATTTCGAAACAAATGACGAACAGTGTAGACCGTTAACAGATTTAGCGGCCATATCTAATGATGTGAGTTTATTGAGATTATGTCTCAGATGGGTCAGCGCATGCAGTTTGATTGATAGAACGTGCAAACAATTATATCCGTTAATCCTCTGATTATATTTACGACACGTGCCGAAGATTAAAACACCGTTTATTGTGCTGCCAAATTTAATAAGCGTGTCAATGAGAGGTGCTATCAATCTGGGGGGAAAACTTGAGAAAAGTTAATCAATCAACATTTAAAACCAGTGTTGATTATGATAAAAAGTCTCATCAAGTTACCATTTGTGTTGTGACATGCAATTTCATTACATAACATCGCTCACCAACAAAAAAAACGGTCAGCACTCAGATCAAACTACGCAAATGTATGCATGTACCATATAGTCATGTAGTCGATGTCTACACTGGTAGCAATAGTAATTCGTCCAGTTTTTGTCGCATACTAATGGTGATATGTTTACATGATGTGGCAATCAACAACGGCGTGGTTGAAAAGTACCGCAACTGTAAACAAACGTAGTCATTATTGTTTCATCATATGTATATCGATTAATTAGAAACTTCAATAAATTTTGTTTTAGGACAAAATTAAACAATATATTACTATATTTCATTAATTTACCCCTATGATCCACATTTATTATCTTAAGATATTTAATACGTTTTGTCTGGAAACAACGACCATTAGGCTACATGCATTCGCTAAATTTAATATGTCAGTGTCTACATTGTTCTCCATTAAATAATTACAATATGTATGTACGTACGTGCTCGTATACAATGTCGAATATATACATTCATATCCAGATAGCCTCATTGTAGGTTCGGAGCATAGTTTAAATAGTAGTGAAATGTTCTAAACTTATATTATACGCTAAAAAAAACAACAACAAGAAAACATCGTGCTTCCTTTGCATTTATTTTTTATATTGTTGTTTGTTTTAGTGACATTTGTTTAATACCTAGAAAATACATCTTATAGTCACAATATATCATATATGGCATGGCAAATAATGCTGGTCTCGCTTACATGTTTCTGATAATTCGCGATCAATTAGACAATAAAAAGGTTAATACTAAGTCGACTATTTGCATGCATTAACAATCTCCAAATGTATCGACCAATATATCATATTAATGCTATGAAGATCTATTATCGTATTATATATGATATATCACAATAGCCAAATAAATGTGTAATTTATGAAGAGTTCCGGGGATTCTTGTGGTAAATGTTTGGTCTGGTCTACCCAGTATCTAGATTTAAAATACGTTTACTTTGACCAAATTCACACATCAATATCTCAAATTAAAGCTATGAGGGTAACCTTTGTTGTAGTATACGTAAACTTGCTACATGTTAATAAATATATCAGTTAGTAAGGTTTAAATGAGTTCCGGAGATTCTGAACACCATTTTCGGTGAGAAAATTTAACTGCGAAAATACATTTTTCAACGGACAAATTTATTTTTTTGGACATATCCAAATTGACAGGACTATAAATTATATCATATTAAAGCTTGCTTTTAATATGATACATGATAATCCAAAATCAGTCGTATATCACTTAACTTATGACCGCATTTGTGAGTTCCGTTATTTCCTTGTTTTATCGGATACAGGCTGACCCGGACCTTGGCTGATTCGGACCCTGGACAACTCGGACCTTTCGCATGGCTGATTCGGACCTCGGTCTGCTTGATTCGGACATTTTTCTTCTGGCCGATTCGGACCGTGCAGTTGGCTGATTCGGACCACTCTGTGGCTGATTCGGACCATCTGTTCTTGGCTGATTCGGACCCTAGATATATAGAAAGTTAACACAAAATAACATGAACATAAGTGTATACACCCAATGTTTTAGTGTTTTTTTTTCACGAATGCGAATATGCCACGAGTCAGTCACACATATGTATAGTCTAAACAAGTGATTCACTGGCGCAGCATGCGCGCCGGCGTAAACTGTTTCACGTCGAAAATGCACGCGACAATACAACGTTTCTGTAATCGACGTATAATTAGAAGAAAAATAAACAATATACCCAAAGTAGACCACTGAACTTGCTATGCCCTGATGTAATGAACATATATTGTGATTCTGACAGTCTTATAGCGGTTACTACAAGTTGTTACATATTGTTTTACTGATATTATTGTGAGCGTATACAAAAATATTATTAAACCTACGTCTGAGACTTCTAAACGTGTTTGTTGAATTTATTTAGAAAATTAGGCCCATGAAAATCACGTACATACCTAATAAAGTGTGCAATTTTGGCATCTGCGTCTGCGTTGTATGGAAAAATCGCAAAAACTGACCCTATTGCCAAATACAAACAAGTGGACACGCTGCTCATATTGTGCAGGTGCACATGCTGGTCTGGGTTTTTCATGGTCGTAAATGTAATATCACATGTCTTGCACGATAATGGTCCATATATTCATTTGTTTGACAAATTCGTCTGACTTGTCCTTCCTGTATGGTGGTTCACGGTTTTATAGCCGACTCCACTTTTGATAAATACACACATTAGATTTGAGTAAAATAAAACCTTATAAGTACACACTTTTTTTCAATAAATTCATCACATTTTCTTGAAATTTCTTCAAATGACAAAAAATGGAAGATCCCTTGCGAATTTAATTTCAAAATCGTTGAAAACGAAAAAATCCAACACGTGACTAGATTGGAAGTGATTCAACGTTCAAAATCGGTAGACAAACTTTAAAATCATAAACATATGGCTGTGACTGGGGGACATGGGTCTTAAGGGTTTTGCTACCTGTCAGTGTGTATACATCCAGATCAGCATGTGCATCCACACTATCTGATCAGGATCTGCACTGTTTGCCATTCCATTAATGGAACACCCGTCATGCTTCAAACAAGAAGCATAGATCGTTTTGAGGCTATATGAGTGTCCTATTTCATCAGGAGCTGTACTGGCCGTGTCACAAATACCATAAGCCCCATTTATCCAGTTACAGTCACATATATATCCTATACTAGGAGAATTTAACATGAGGGCAGAACATAGATTTTTAAAAATAATTTTGGAATTTATGGATCGATTTTCAAAATCTAACTTGTTTTCTTAGTTTCATTATTTACAAGCTTATGTAGTTAGATTTCCGAGTGAAGTTCTAAAAAATCGTTTTTCGACTCCTCGTCACTCTTCAGCTCCATTTGCACCATGTTCAATTCCCTTTAGCAATAAAATCCATATTTTATGGAATTTCATAAAGTAAACCAATTTGGGGAGGGTGACTTTTTTTATTCAATTGATGAAAAAGTACATACATTTAAACATGTTTTAGATTTAATGTGCTTAATAACCCAAAGTCTGTCGGTAGAAAACTATTTTTAGTGGGTCCGAATAAGCCAACATTGAGGTCCGAATAAGCCAACATAGGGTCCGAATCAGTCAACCGTGAGGTCCGAATCAACCAAATCATAAACATAGAAAAGGTCCGAATCAGCCAGAAATCAGGTCCGAATCAGCCAGGTCCGAATCAGCCAAGGTCCGGGTCAGCCTGTTACCTTTTTATCTTATACATATTCCGGGGAATAAACTCATCCCAAAACCGGAAGTTACAACTTCAGACTGATATACATGACATTTGCATAATAAAGGAATGGTTTGTACTACAAAAATAGACCGTAAACCGGTCACACACAGTCGTCGTTAGCAACGAATGCCGCCATAGTCTGTCAGCACCGAGTTGCTGAAACACAGAAAATTTATCGACGTTTTGCAATTGTTATTTATTAAAAATGCCTCTTAAAATGGGAAAAGCGAAACAGGTATATTTATTACGCCGTTTACTGATATGACAGCATCTCTCGTATTTATAATTTGATATAATTAGTTGTCGTCCATCATTTTATGACTGCATTGAATGATTTAAATTATGAACTGGAAATTGATCATCATTGTCAGTGACACTGACAGTTTAATACCATGTTAATATTGTCAATAAAATGTTTGTTACAACTTTACACGGCACTTATGGAATAGACGGCTGCAGTTTGTCAAACAGCAAAATGTGAATCATTAATTATTAAATATGATACAAATAAAAGGTCTACAGTAGTGTAACCATTTGTCAGGATTACCCCCGCGTCAGGAATTTTCGTAAACCCCATTTGTCTCTAATCACGGAAACTTTCACGATCTGAGTTTAATCTGTAATATTTTTTCTTATACAATATACATATAAACTGTTCAGTAATAACCAGTTTGGTTTCCTAGCAGGAATGTAGTGTCCAGTTGTGGTGGTGAGACACGATCGCCCGGTTAGCTCATTTGGTAAGAGTGCCGTGCTAGTTTACGGGGGTCGTGGGTTCAAGCCCCACATGGGGCGACACTTTTTCCCCTTAGAAATACTTCATTGGTGTCAGAAGTAAACAGGATTGTGCCTGGGTGTACTTTGGGTTGCAGGCTATAGCCTCTTACTGCCGAACTCCGGGGTGTAAAGAACATCCGGGGACTTTTGGGTATTCATCTACATTTAAACATTGATTGCTTTACATATTTGTTTTCTTTGAAACATGTGAAAACACCATAATAAAAGAAATAAACAAACAATAAACATTTCTGACCTATCAGCTGTCCGCCATCTTGCAGGTGCCCGGGACAGGAAGTTAACCCAACTCCGGGGAAATGGTCTACTAGGCTGACTTTCTTTACTCCACATGGCAAAAGTATCAAAATGTTCACCCCTGTCAAACTTGTGGTCCATCATTTCGCATTTCATCCAAAATTGTTTGTAGTTTAGTTAATTGATTGGAAATATAAGCCTATGAAATGGAGACAGTATACAAAAATTAACTGTTTAGTTTTAGTTAAAAAATCCCATACTGGTTTCATGACACAAACTTGGGAGACAGTCGAGTAGACCATGTTCTGTTCTGTGTTAACATTGCATATCACGTGACCTGGTATCTACAGAAGCTGGGTCAAACTTTGCACTCGTGTGAAATGTTACAGCGTGCAAAAACAAAAACCCACGGAGTTGTTCGTACCCCCGGAGTTAGGAAGAAGGAGTCTACTCCTCATGAAGCTGTGAGGCAGATGTCTGGCTCCCAAAGGATAAGAAGGGGTGGAGTGTAGTGTCCGGTTGTGGTGGTGAGACATGATCGCCCGGTTAGCTCAGTTGGTAAGAGCGCCGTGCTAGTGTTACGGGGGTCGTGTGTTCAAACCCCACCTCGGGCGACACTTTTTCCCCTTAGAAATACTTCAGGAAGGTCGACAACAATTCAACTGCTAAAAGTTTTAGACGAATGGACAGAAATTAGATGCATATGGACTTTATGAAAGCTTTTGATAAGGTACCACACATGAGATTACTGGGTAATCTAAAAGCATATGGTATCAGCAGCCAATACATTAACTGGGTGCAAAACTTCTTGAAAGACAGGAGCCAAAGAGTGATTGTGAATGGTGCAAAATCAGAAATAAGGGCAGTAACTAGTGGAATTCTGCAGAGCAAATCCTTTTTGTCATCTACATAAATGATATGCCACGGTGTGTCAATGCCACGCCACGCCTTACCTCTTTGCGGATGATACTAAAGTTTATCGACAAATCTCAAAAGATGAGGACCACAATGAAATTCAATTCGACATGGACAACCTGCAGAAATGGTCAGACACATGGCTACTGAAATTCCATCCTGACAAATGTAAGGTTATGACAGTCGCAACAAAGCTACCACCTATGCAACAACGAAGGCGAGGAAGTTAAATTGACAAGATCAGAGGCAGAACAAGTTATGGGAGTGCTTGTGGACAACACATTATGCTTTTCTTCCCATATTCAGCAGCAAGTAAATAAGGCAAATAGTATAATGGGACTGATCAGAAGAACATACACATTCCTGGATGAAATTAGCTTCAAATACTTGTTCCAAGCCTTAGTTCGTCCACACTTAGAATATGCGGAAGCAGTATGGTCGTCACCACATCTGAAAAAGGATATAGAGTGTATTGAAAATGTACAAAGACGTGCGGTGCGACAAAACAGGTACCATCTCTAGCAAATTTGGAGTACACTGAAAGATTAAAGAAATTAAACTTCCAGCAATGAAATATAGGAGGGCACGAGGTGATATGATAGAGACATAAAAAATAATGACCGGCGTATATGATAAAGCAGTCACAACAGTTTGAGAAGTCAAATTCATAAAGAACAAGAAAACACAAATACAAAATATGAAGAAAAACTTGTCGTCTAAATTGTAGGAAATATAGTTTCACACAACGAATGGTTGAACTTGAAGTATGGAATAACCTGCCAGAACAAGTCGTGTTGGTCAAATATGTCAAAGAATTTCAAATTAGACTCGATAAATTATGGAAAAATCAGGACATTAAATTTGACTTCAATGCAAATTATCAATTCAAACCGGCAAGCGGAAGTGAGACAATAGTAGAAGACAGTAATAAAGAAGATGCGGACATAGTGGTACTAGATGCCAACGTCCACAGAAGAACCTAAAGTAACAATAACATCTTCAAAACTTATTATGCACACATTATTGAACATAAACGTGACCACCATGTTTACTATGTCATACTAATGACACTTTTCATGTTCGAATGACGCAGGCAAAGCTGTTCTGTGTGTACGTTTATATGATTGAACAGCCAAACGAAAGGAAACCTGTATACAAAGTAAATAGAACAAGTTTCATTGACCAATTGTGCGATGTGACTTAATTTTGCCATTACAGTAATGTGGCAGCTTGATTGGACAACAAAAATAAACGGGAATAAAAGCATAACCATTGTCAATGTATTCTTGCATACGTCTTATTGTTGTATGGAAGTTTTTGAACCGAACTGCAAAGTATTTAACTGCTCACTTGTCAGACCATGTCAGGAAATGCGAACAAGGAAGGGGCATTTATTGTGACAAAAAAATTCTCAGCAGGTGCCTCGGCTAATACAGGATACTGAATATATAAAAGACAGACAAAATAGTGAAACATATCTGTTTAGCCGCGATTAGTTCTGCTAGGCCCTCTTGTTGAGTGCCAAATGTTATAGGACAAGTAACTGCACCAAGCCTGTGGCTGTGACCTAAGTGTCATTGTACAGGCCCGTAGCGGTGCCTAAAATAGTGCCACGGCCAATTCACGGACGGGGGGTCTGGGGGTCCTCACCCTGAAATTTTTTTAAACTTAGACCCTCTAAATGGCATATCCTGCATTCTAAGTGAACGGTCGAGCAATTAATTGACATGAGATTTTGAACACACACTAATGGAAGAAACAGAAATTTGGCCAAATGTGCTTTATGAAATAACATTTACTGAGACCCGAAACTATAAATCAGAGAGTGGGCTAAAATACCGTATTCGTGCGATTATAAGTCGCAATGATGTATATGTCGCACCCCTATTTTCACTCCAAAATCTGGGGGAAAAAGTCTACATGGGTCTATAAGACCCCTCAATTTTCTAAAAAAAAAATGAAACAAAAACAAAAAAAATCGCAGAGTTGTAGTTGTTGTTGTTTATAAATACCAGGCGCTGTTTTTTTGGTCACTCACAAGCTTCGTACCCTGGACGTTTCGGACCAATAGAATTAATCGCCAAGTTGTTGTTATTTAATAATAATTCCCCGCGCTGTTTTTTATTTATTTTTCGTACCCTGGACGTTTCGGACCAATACAATTAATCGCCAAGTTGTTGTTGTTGTTATTTAATACTAATTCTGATTTTGTGAGATTATTGTGCAACAGCAATACGGTTAAATGGCTCTAAAAAGTGCCGTTTGAGCAAGTTTGGCAATATATAGAGGATACTGTTCAAAATGCGATACGAGAAAACAAGAATTTTCGGTGGTATTTAACCCTACTGTCAGTTTGAGAAATTCTTCTCAATGTCAACACCTAATCAGAATATGACTCAATTATCGCAACAGTTTCTCACTAAGAAAACAAATCTGACCACTTCACACGAGAAATGGCTTGTGCCGAAAATTTAGTAATTGACGTTTGACACGACTGAGATTAAAGGTGGCAATAAGGCAGTTCTTAGTTTCTCACCTTTCAAAATAACTGGCAAACACCGCAAATTACACATTGTCAACACATGGGAAACCCTTCTCGTCTATAATCGAAGCCCACTGTACATATTGTAGACACAGATCAGCTTGTAAATCAATGTGCATTCCCAATAATAAATATATACTATATAGACCATTAACTCGGAACTTCAGTCAATTGCGTGTTCCCGATACAGGGCCGTAACGAATATGGGGCGAACTGGTTAGGGTACGAACATGCCATTTTAAAAATAGGCTAAATCAGCAAACTGGATCTGATCTTGGTATACACTGTTCGCCTTCGGTATAGAAAATGTGTACCGAATAGTGACACAGGGCCGGAACGAGTAAGGCGCGAGTAAGGCGCGAACTGTTTAGAATACGAATCCATTTTTCCAATACCGGATTTTACCCCAAAGACTAACAACAACAACAAATATAGGAACGCATTTTATTGTTTTGATTTTTGGTCGTTTATTTCAATATTTCGGATGGAAAAGAATGCTCATGTATCTACATGTATTTATAAGACGCAGGGGCTTTCTGGGATACAAATCTGAGGGGAAAAAAATGCGTCTTATAATCGCACGAATACGGTAGTGCCATGGCCATATGTTGTACAGGGGGTCTGGGGGTCCTCCCCCAGATTTTTTTCTTCAACTTAGACCCTCCAAATGGCATGTCCTGCATTGTAAGTGAACGTTCGAGCAATTAATTGACACAAGATTTTGGACACACACCAATGGAAGAAACAGAAATTTGGCAAAATGTGCTTTATCAAATAACATTTACTGAGATCCGAAACTATAAATCAGAGAGTGGCAGACTCCCGCCCGAAAAGGTATTGACTTAAGCGGGAGCGTAGTCTTACAACTAGTCTACATCCCTAGGTCATTTTGAGTAACATCGTGAACTTGCAAGGGATGTAGACAGGTTGTAACGAAAGGAATAAATATACTGAGTTTAGCAAACGTATAAGTGTTCGTCTAGATCCGGCAGCCAGACAGACAGACAGACAGACGTTGAGGGCAATCGCTATAACCCCAAACATTTTCGGTCTGGGGTTAATGAGGTGGGAGCCATCACGTTTTGATCCACCCACGTACTGCCTGCAACAACTGTTTCTCACTTAGCTCGTTTAATCTGTTCTTTCCTCCTTGGGTGACAACTTACAAATTCTGAAATTACTACTTACTCGTCTATCTGATCTAACCGGTCTCGGTGAACATGCATAAGCATTGTGCTGTTCAGCCTCAGCTGTGTCATACTTGCCCTGAGGAATGTTTTAACTCTACGCAATGCACTGAACGACCTTTCACTGACAGCATTTGTTGTAGGCAGTACCATGACTAGTTTCAGTATGCTGCCAACTTCGGGATACCGAGGAGAGTTTGGTATGTGCCACTTAACGATGTCTTTGGCGCAAGTGACCGGCAGCGGCATTTGACTCCTGCTCAACATAATTAGCTCTGTTTCTAGAGCATGTGCATTTATGTCTGTTGCATACATCTTTGTTACTAGTTCATACTCGTCCTGGTATGGCTGATCATTGCACGCCTTAACAAGTAGCGATTCCAAGGTCATATACACCTTGAAGCCGGGTTGGTCGAAACGGTTGACGATACCATTGGTAGCTAGATCCATCGCTTCAAAGTAAGCAACTCTACTTTGCTGTTTGACAGTTTGTGGGTGGCTGTACGTCGATGTGTTGTCATCGAATCTGGCTGGTCTTCTTTTTTGTCTCGGCAGTTTCCCCTCTGGTATTCCCAACTCGACCCTTCTCATCTCCACTTTTCCGAAGAATAGCTCGAAGTCACGATCTGACCGCATCTGCTTCAATACAGCCACTGTAGACAGGGCCAGTTCGCGACCATCTAATGCACTAAGACGCTCACCCTGCAACGCTTTCGAAAGGTTATCCGTGATTCGAAAAATCAATTCACCCAGTAGTAGACGTTTACTTTTCGCCGGACAAAATGGCAATAGATGCAATGCCAATGATGCATGGACGAGACCATGCCAATCAATTAGGCAGTGGTTATGCGCTACAACTGATTTGGCATGCTTGGTTGTAGACTATTGGAAGCTCAACCTACAACATTTAACAGCTTAAAAAAAAACAAAAAAAAAAAAAAAAAAAAAAAAAAAAAAAAACGGCCAAAATAGTGCTACGGCCTGGCCGTGGCTGCCGTGGTGTCCGCTACGGCCGTGTTGTATGAGTATTTTACTAAATGAGCATATCCACGAATGTCTTAAGTGTATTTATTTATAAACTATTTACATGAAAATATATAATATGATATTTTCACTTATGCAAATTTCAGTCTGTTTCTTACTCGCATCATGTAAGTATCTGGATACATATAATAATACCATGCACACGTTATTAGCTGTAATAGAACATCAAGTATTTGTTAAAACTACAAATTATGTAGTTAGTCACTTGTTTTATAGAAATATGTGGTAGTCAGTTAAAGTGTAAGTCATTTGGTTCATACTGTGTATTAATATGTAAGTGGACGTACATTAAAGGTGCAAATAGGCGGTCAAAACATCAAATTTCACTCCAAAACAAACGGTACATATTAATTTTAATAGTGTTTAAACAATGTAATTCTTGCACTTCTTATGCTAAAAGTAAGTCAATTCTGTTCAGGGCCCGAAAATAGCACTTGCTGTATCTCAGCTGAATGTAGCTGAATGGGAATATGGCACAGGCTTTTGACGTGTTTCGGCTTTCATTGGTATAACCACATATGAACAACAAGGCTTATAACTTTGGTCAGACTCGACCTTGTATTATAACAAAATAACATGTTTAAAATTGTAATTGCTTATGCATTCTATGTATTTCTGCAGGATAATGACAATTCTCAGATGAACATATTAACTTGCCACTATATTATTGACATTAGAGCCATAAACACATTATTTCATTTGTTATGATACGAGGTCGTGTCCGACCTAGGATAACCAGATGTAATTCGATATTCTTTGCATAATTATGTTCCAACTATGCTATTTCAGCAAGATAACAATAATTCTCAAATGAACATGTGCACTTTCCGCCAAAATATTTACATTAACGTTAATAAAATCGCGGAATTTGTCGTGATACGAGGTCGTGTCCGACCAAAGTTATAAGCCTTGTTATTCATATGTGGCTATACCGATGAAAGCCGAAACACGTCGAATGCCTGTGGAATACGGTGCCTGCCTCAACAGGCAGAACCATGAGATCACTAACTGGAGTAGTCACACGATTTTAAGACACAATTGTATGTAATATTTAACTTAGTATATCACTAGCCTTGAAGTAGTTACAATATACATGTACAATGTTTAAGATCACTATAACATTAGTTGTCACATGAATTCAGAACACAATGTTATGTAAATTAGTATATCACTACTGTAGCAATAACATATGACAATAAGATCACTAACTTTAGTTGTTACATGCAGTTAAAACACAACTGTATTTAAGTAAGTCAGTACATATCACAAACCTACATGTAGCTAAGATAAGAACATACATGTATAAAAGTAAGATCACTCATTTTTAGTAGTCACTTGAATTCAGTAGCCTATTTCACCAACATTTCAAAGTATATACTTATCTAGGAAAGTATGCTGTGATATGAGGGAGTAATCATTTAACAAATACATGTATAAACATTAGTGCTAGGTATCGCCTCTGAAAATCGTATCGCGATATATCGTGGTATTTCACTATGTATCGCGATACGTATTGCGATATTTTTAACCTTTTTCGGCTCGAGAAAAACAGGCTGTTTCCTATTGCATATTCATGTACTAATGGCCCATGTATGTTTTGCAGGTCAATGATGTGAAAAATAAAGCATTTATTTGCAACAAATTACTATGATTTGTATTTCTTCACTACAAAACAACACCAGAAATGACATGTAATTATCAGTGTAGAAGACTACTAGTCTACTACTACTGGCAGGCCTTAGCAACTAGTAAGGCTTACTTACTAGGTTACAACCTGTGTCTGTGACTGGAGAAAGGGGGCTTATGTGTTATGCAGCCAGTGTAGATCCAGATAAGTCTTATCAGGATCAACACTGTTAAAGATCAATGAAACACCTGATTTGTTGTTGTTGTTGTTGTTTTACAATCGGCAACGTTTGGGTGATGTCGGCGTAAACTATGAATTAAATTGGTCGTCCCTTCGCCAGTAGCTTTTACTTGAGCGTCGCAGTGATTGCATATAGCAACATTTTTTGGTCGACGGTATCGTCAGACTTCGCTTTTCTTGAGCCCAAGATGGTCCCACGCACCGCTTTTTGTGTTTCTTCATTTGTTTTTGACAATCTCAAAATCAGGCGATTTCCTGTCCGCCATATTGGAAAGCTGTGTCACTAGGGGCATCTATCGTATGCATATTGAAAATACGGTACCTAAACGTTATAAATAATTATAAATATGCTTATTCCAGGGCAGCGCACTTGTAATATCCGGATAACGATAACTGTCGGAGCGTTCCGAACATGACCGAAAAAACCGGTCTGACTCGATTTAAAACCGGTATGCACCGGGAGAAATAAATATCGGTTATATCGGTACACCGGTTATACCGCGCACCTCTAATAAACATTCACTTACCGGTATTTGAGCTGCAAAAATTTGCTTTTTGCAGCTCAACTAAGTGAATTTTCAACTTTATGACAGTAGTTTCACTACTCAATTTGAAAATCAATGCGTATTTTCACATTGCTGGTTGTATTTATACTCCCAATTTCGATAATTGCGTAAAATACGCCAATACGCATCTTATCTGGAGCTCTGATGTTTATAACCTGTCTAGCATAACTCGTCTGTATGACTGATGAGAATCCAATTAAGCCTTAGACTTCTACACACAATTGTTGTCTGCTGTGGCTTTATACCTAGCCTTATTTCTCAATAAAAACATGGTTTAACAGCACTTCAGAATAATGATTCTGAGGTGCTATCAAAGCATGTTGTAAATTATTCTAAAGTGCTGTCAAAGCATGTTTTTGATCATAAAAATGGAAAATAGAAAATAAACAGCAGACGACAAAAAATTAAGATAGCGGTGTAAGGGTTAACCATTGTATAGTGAAAACCACTATATGGGTATACATTTTCTGCTGCAGTTGGGTTATTTGTACTGGAAAGTATATGTTGTGACCATTCTTTGAACCGTCTCAATGATATGGTTCAAATGAGCGGTGACTCCATATAATTTGGAGGAGAAAGAAGAAGATAAATTTGGCTGTGACTGGAGAAATGGGGCTTATGTGATTTCTGACCGGTTTAGCTCCAGTAGCCTATTTCATCAAAATTGCAAAGTATACTTTTCTAGCAAAGTCTACTTTGAGGGAGAAATCATTTATTTTTCCTGAAATGCATTATTTCATATAAAACTAACAACTGCATATATTTGATGATTAAAAGTATGCAGAATTATTATACTGAATTTATTACATTATCACAGCCAAATTGGCTGTGATAATGTAATAAATTCAGTATAATAAAAATTAATAAATTTATCCTAAAAGTGAAAATTTCTCCCTAAAAGTAGACTTTGCTAGTAAAGTATACTTTGCAATTTTTGATCATGTAGCACACTTTGTTGTCTAATAACGATCTATATTGCTTGTTAGAACCATTGTATGCGTTTCATTGATGGACTAACGAACAGTGTTGACCCTGATCAGACTGTGCGGATGCACATGCTGATCTGGATCTACACTAGTTGCAAAACCCATGAGTTCCATTTTTCCAGTCACAGACACAAATAAGAAGATAATTGTGTTGTATAGTTTGCATGTATGTTATGGACACCTTAGCTGAGAAAAATGACCTTACAATCTATTCGACAAGCACAGCCCCAGATCATGGTGTGTACCAACGCAATTTGATCAAGGCTACTGCTGTTGACGACTCTTGTCTGCATGTATATGACCTAGCTTTTGACATAAAACCCCAAGCAGTCACTGATGACATCATGTAGCACTACTTCTATCTTTAAAATGGGTTGTTAAAATCCTACAGTGTGAATATGCAAACGTATCAAGATCTAAAATCAGCATAATGTCCTTTTCCTCAGGATATAAGAGGCCCATATTTATACCAATATCAATATATATATCACGGTGGGTAAATTTTGTCAATTGTACCTGACAGGGATTCAGATGGGGAAAATAAAAAAATTGCCACTTTTTTTTCTCGCAAATTGTAATTTTGTATCGCCAACTGTTTATTTTTATCACCAATTGCGAAAGTGGCGATCACCAGCTGAATCCCTGCTGATATTTTGGCCCTTTTACTTCTCTTTTTCTAACTATCTAATATATTTGATGCAGTGTGCAGATACACCGTGCAATTACAATATCTCCTTGCTTTATTTATTTCAGTTATTTCGAGAAAACTTACCTTTGTAGTTCTCCCAAAATAACTCTGATATGGATACAGCTACGAGGGTGACGTCATTGACATTTTATGTTCTACAATTATCAGAGATATCTGCACTTTATCACATCAAAATTGCTCATTAATTGTTGAAATATTTACATAAATTTGGCAGTCAATGGAGAAATAATAATATAGCATTGAAGCTGGCCAAAATAGCAGGTGCATGTGACATACTTTGCCCTCCGTCTCCATGTATCGGTGCCTTCCTAGCTGCCTTCTCCTCAGGTGGAAGACTCAGACCTGTGACAATAAAAAAAATCTCATTGCAAAAATCTTATTACCCCACCCACCTGATGTTGTACTGTACGCCACATTATCTATATAATCCCAGTATGACACCAGGTGGGTGGGGTAATGGGATTTTTTCAATGGGCTTTTTTATGTTGCACGTCCTCGTCTTCAACCTGTGGTCTTCTCTTGGTTTCCAGGTCTACTCACCAGCCATCCACTGCCCCTGTATAGTCAGCTGTATCAATGTGGCGAGTCATGTGACCAAAAAATTGCGGCAATATTCAAAGTATATGCCAAGATCTGCCAAACAGACATTTTATTACAGGTTATATTTTATCTGATATAGTCTTCAGAATGTCCGCTTTATTGCTGAACACACTGGTGTATTTAATTTTACTGAGAGACGTGTTATTTCTGCAAAACCATTGGAAATGTGTGGCCTATTCACATTGAGTGTTTACACAAAGCATGAAACTCTCCAGAAAAGTAAATATACCAGCATGTTCAGAATTAAATCACACATACCATATGCTGTATCAAATAAAAAAACAATGATTTACCTTGTATTGGTGCCAGATCTTTGACAATTGTTTTGAAATTGCCGCCATGTTTGGATCACATAATTCCTCACATTGTGTATATAAACTACGTACTGTAGTCCCCAATCAGGATTATTTCAATTGACAGCACAGCCTGGATGATTTTGTCAATGTTGTTGTCTGAAAAATTGCAATCTTTTAAAGTTAACAAAGTCTTCAGAGCACATACGGAATTTAATTTGGCATGTGCTCCGAGGTTTTTGTCAACTGTCATTTATAGAATTTATTTCAAAGTCAATATTTGTAAAATACAGAGAAATAATCCTTGATGCGGACTCGTACTATATATATCGTAGCACTAGCCAACCACAAAAATAAGCTTTGTAGTATATTCTTTCAATACTAGCTTTATATTCACAAATTTGTATCACTTTTGTAATTCACTGCTTCAATATAATACTCACATAAAAAATGTATATCCTTTATTTGCTGTGAAAATGATTTATTTTATACAGTAATATATGTAATATGTAATTGCATGGAATAAAAAGAAGAACCTAGCTTTAGCATGCATGTTAAAACATGACACTGTGTGGTTTTAGTAAGAACAATAATTGTACTGTTTAATACTTAGTGTCGTCACATTCACTTGTTTCTAATGACTATGTTGTCAGTCAGTCAACTGCATGTGGATTCAATAATAATATAAATATATTAATATACTAACTGTAGAGCAGTTTCTAAGCAAAATTATGAATTTTTTATGCCGCTCATGAAATCGATAACTTTTACAGCACTTGGTGGAATCATTAGTATAAGTTATATCACTGTTTGTTCGCATGCATAAGGTCACTTGACAACAGTCACATTTACAGCTTTGGGGCACTGTCAGTTATTTGCCATCTCTATCTGCCTCTTGACAACAGTCACATTTACAACTTTGAGGCAATGTCAGTTGTTTGCCAGCTCTATCTGCCTCTTGACAACGTTCACCGTTACAACTTTGGGGCAATGTCAGTTGTTTGCCAGCTCTATCTGCCTCTTGACACTGGTCACTGTTACAACTTTGGCGCAATGTCAGTTGTTTGCCATCTCTATCTGCCTATTGACAACAGTCACATTTACAACTTTGGGGCAATGTCAGTTGTTTGCCATCTCTATCTGCCTCTTGACAACAGTCACATTTACAACCTTGGGGCAATGTCAGTTGTTTGCCAGCTCTGTCTGCCTCTTGACAATGGTCACCGTTACAACTTTGGGGCAATATCAATTGTTTGCTAGCTCTATCTGCCTCTTGACAATGTCACAATGGTCACCGTTACAAATTTAAGGCAATGTCAGTTGTTTGCCATCTCTATCTGCCTCTTGACAACCGTCACATTTACAACTTTGGGGCAATGTCAGTTGTTTGCCATCTCTATCTGCCTCTTGACAACGGTCACGTTTACAGCTTTGGTGCAATATCAGTTGTTTGCCATTTCTATCCACCTCTTGTCAATAGTCACCTTTACAGCATTGGGACAATGTTAATTGTTTGTCAGTTCTATCCACCTCTTGACAATAGTCACCTTTACAATTGTTTGTCATTTCTACACACATCTTGTCAATAGTCACCTTTACATCATTGGGACAATGTTAATTGTTTGCAATTTCTATCCACCTCTTGTTAATAGTCACCTTTACAATGCTAATTGTTTGTCAGCTCTATCCAGCTGTTGTCAATAGTCACCTTACAGCATTGGGGCAATGCTAATTGTTTGCCATTTATATCCACCTGTTGTCAATAGTCACCTTTACAGCATTGGGACAATGTTAATTGTTTGTCAGTTCTATCCGTCTCTTGTCAATAGTCACCTTACATCATTGGGACAATGTTAATTGTTTGTCAGTTCTATCCACATGTTGTCAATAGTCACCTTTACAGCATTGGGACAATGTTAATTGTTTGTCAGCTCTATGCACCTGTTGTCAATAGTCACCTTACAGCATTGGGACAATGTTAATTGTTTGCCATTTCTATCCACCTGTCGTCAATAGTCACCTTTACATCATTGGGACAATGTTAATTGTTTGTCAGTTCTATCCGTCTCTTGTCAATAGTCACCTTACAGCATTGGGACCATGTTAATTGTTTGTCAGTTCTATCCACCTGTTGTTAATAGTGACTTACATCATTGGTACAATGTTAATTGTTTGTCAGTTTTATCCAATTCTTGTCAATAGTCACCTTACAGCTTTGGGAAAATGCTATTTGTTTGTCATTTCTATCCACCTCTTGTCAATAGTCATCATTACAGCATTGGGACAATGTCAATTGTTTGTCAGTTCTATCCGCATCTTGTCAATAGCCACCTTACAGCATTGGGACAATGTTAATTGTTTGTCAGTTCTATCTGTCTCTTGTCAATAGTCACCTTACAATATTGGGACAATGCTAATTGTTTGTCAGTTCTATCCACCTGTTGTCAATAGTCACATTTACATCATTGGTACAATGGTAATTGTTTGTCAGTTCTATCCACCTGTTGTCAATAGTCACATTTACATCATTGGGACAATGGTAATTGTTTGTCAGTTCTATCCATCTGTTGTCAATAGTCACATTTACATCATTGGGACAATGGTAATTGTTTGTCAGTTATATCCACCTCTTGACAATAGTCACCTTTACAGCATTGGTTCAATGTTAATTGTTTGTCAGTTCTGTCCACCTCTTGACAATAGTCACCTTTACAGCATCGGGACAATGTTAATTGTTTGTAAGTTCTATCCACCTCTTGACAATAGTCACCTTTACAGCATCGGGACAATGTTAATTGTTTTTCAGTTCTGTTAATTGTTTGTCAGTTCTATCCACCTCTTGACAATATTCACCTTTACAGCATCAGGACAATGTTAATTGTTTTTCAGTTCTATCCACCTCTTGTCAATAGTCACCTTTACAGCATTGGGACAATGTCAGTTGTTTATCATTTCTATCCACCTTTTGACAACAGTCACATTTACAGCGTTAGGACAACGTGAATTGTTTGTCATTTCTATCCACCTTTTGACAATAGTCACAAATACAGCTTGGGACAATGTCAATTGTTTGTCATCTTTATTCGCCTCTTGAAAATAGTCACAATTACAGCATTGTGACCTTTACAGCATTGTGACACTGTGAAGTGTTTGTCATCTCTATCCACTTATTGACACCAGAGGCACATTTACATCATTGAGGGAAAGTCAATTTTCTATCCACCTCTTCACAATAATCACCTTTACAGCATTGGGGCAATGTCAATTATTTGTAATCTCTATGCACCTCTTGACAATTTTCGCATTTACAGCATTGGGCAATGTCAATTGTTTGCCATCATTATCCAACTCTTGACAATAGTCAAATTTACAACACTGGGGTAATGACAATTGTTTGTCATCTCTATCCACCTGTTGACAATAGTCACATTCACTGCTTTAGGTCAGTGTCAATTGTTTGTCATTTTGTCCACCTCTTGACAATAAGTATTACATTGTAGTTGAATCCTGATTTGGCTAAATGTAAGAAATCTTTTGACAATTGTCATCTTTATGACTTTGTGGCACTGTCAATTGTTTGTCAATTATATCCACCATTTGGCAATAGTCACATTTACTGCTTTAGGTCACCGTCAATGTGTTTGTCATCTCTATCAACCATTTGACAACAGTTTACAGCATTGGAGCAATGCCAATTGTTTTGTCACCTCCATCCACCTATTGTCAGTCACACTTACTGTTTTATGTCAGTGTCAGTTGTTTGTCATTTTATCCACCTCTTGACAGTAAGTATTATTTGGATCATGGTTTGGCTGCATGTATGAGGCCTCGACAATTGTCACCTATTGACAATAGTCAACATTACAGCATTGGTGCATTCTTAATTGTTTGCTGTCTCTATCCACCTGATGAAACTAGTCACATTCACAACATTGGGGCACTGTCAACTTGTTTGCCATTTCTATCCATCTCTCGACAATAGTCGGCCTCAAAGTTTGGTACAATGTCAGTTGTTTGTCATTTCTATCTACCTCTTGACAAAATTTGGGGCAATCTGTGTTAATTTTCATTTACATGTATATCCACCTCTTGGCAGTAGACACATTTGCAGCATTGGGGCAATGCACATTGTTTGTCATCCATATCCACACATTGACAATAGTAACATTTGCAGCATTGTGACACTATCATTGTCGCGTCTACTTTAACAGAGGCGCGACTATAGTCGGCGCTTTTTCCGTCGTCTGCGTCGTCCGCGTCGTCCGTTTTTTTGTAAGGCAAATGCGTTAAAGGTATTGTTTTTTCACAATATCTCTTTAACCCCTTGCCAGACTTTGATAATATTTCATATCAATCTTTGTCTAGGGATGATGCTTCAATACGCACACCACCACATCCAAATTATGAAGGTCAAGGTCATTTATTTACTTGTAATGTTCACCGGTTTTGTAACAGAAATGCGTTAAAGTTATTTTTTTCTTCACAATATCTCTTTAACTCCTTGCCAGACTGTGATAATATTTCACATCAATGTTTGTCTAGGGATGGTGCTTCATTACGCACACCCCCACATCCAAATTCTCAAGGTCAAGGTCATTTATTTACTACTAATGTTCACGGTCAAATGCCTCGGCAGGCGCGATACCGCTTCCGTGGCGGAATTCTTGTTTTAATTCCTATCCACAACATATCGCTTGGCATTATGCACCCTTGTCCTTTGCTGGTAGCATTTGTCTTTTCCTAACATTTGTTGTCAGCTGAGTTTCATACCTACTATTGTTTACCAACTTTTTTTTTAAAAATTTCCGCAATAATACGATATGTTGAACAATTCTGCAAAAACCAGGAACCCACTTTTCCAACGTTTTTTGAAACGTTGGAAAAGTGGGTTCCTGGTTTTTGCAGAATTGTTCAACATTTTTTTTATAAAGACTTTGGGACCTTGTCAGTTATTTGTCCAGTTTTACACGTACTCGCATCTCTTTACAAATAACTAACCCTTTCATTATACTTCTCTAGTTAGGTGGATGACATCATGAAATTGATATGGGTTTTGATCAATGCTGCATTGACTTGTCGAGTTTGTTGGACTACATCTTTTCTGCATAGGTGATGGTACTCTAGCACAACTTTCTGTTACTCAAAATCTCTGCAGAAACAGAAATGTTTCCTTCTATTATGCAACTCGTTTGTTATCACAACCAGTGTACATAGTTGTATATATTTTGATTGGCCATTAAACTACATTCTATTTCTTGTTTAGCACAATAGTCATGGGTGGTGAAATGGTGTTGGTTCTTTCTTAGTAAAAGTGTGTACAAAACAGCAGACTTGAATTTCACACAAAAAATAAATAAATAAAGGCAGCAAAGGTTTTCCAGGGTTTTTCTGTCAATTTTGGGAATATGTCCCATTCATTACATGTGGTATTTTCTACAAAACTTGGGAAATAAAATATTTTTGAAATACCTGCTTTCTGCTTTAAAATTAAACAAAAAACAATAATAATAACACAGTATGTAAATGACTTGAAATAATAGGAAAGGAAAAGAATATTTTTTTCCATCGTTTTTATTTCTCTGAAATTGAAAAAACAACACCAAAACATTCTATTTTCCATTTTGAACACAGCTGAATATTTGCTATTTAAAAACCAAGAAAAGTATTATCTATAGTGTTGATGTGACAATACAGCTGTTGGTTTACTGCTACAGGGCGGGATGGCTGGACTCATGGATGTGATGGCCAAACGGAGGCAGACCAGGATACGTGGAGTAAGTCGCCATGTATTCCATGCCTGAGCCAGCGCTCGCAGCATGCACAAACTGTCGTTGTATGGGCTACCCAGAGCTATTTTTGACACGAGTGCAAAGCCTGCAAATTGTTACCATGTTTAAAATCACCCAGATGTTATAAATGACATATTGTGCATGTTGCACCATGTGCTGGCTCTTTATTGAACTATATTCTATTGGGTTATGTCTTCAATCACTGTTTTTGCAGTTGGAGAGGCATTTTTATTCGTAATACACTTTTAGGTGTATGAAAAGTTTGGATATTTTAATTTTTTCTTATTTCACAATGATGGTGTATGTATATGTTGTGACCACTCATTTGAACCGGCTCGATGAGCCGGTCCAAATGAGTGATCACAAAATATATTTCTCTAGAGATATAAAGAAAAATTATTTAAATTCACCGTAGGAAAAGTTGTGTATAATAGTCTAGAAGCCCTCTCCAACATCACCAGGTGTACTGCAGACATGGTTGTGATAGAATGTGGTTCACATCATTGTATAGTATATCACCGTGCATATTATAATCACTTGTCTGTATATGATCAGGCAGCCACGAAGGGTAAACCAGCCCCGGGCCGTGGCAAGACGAAGGTAAGATCACGTTTATGTCGTTTCAACATGTTCAGTCACAGGGGTTTGACTTGCTTCGATATTGCTAAGCAGGCTACCATGTTAAATATTGTAAGTATTGAGACATAAAAAAATAAGTAATGCTAAATCTTTTTTACAGTTCCAAAACTTGACATTGAAAAAAAAGATTATTGTCCCAATATTTAGGGTAATGTGTTCCAACTGAAGTGTGGGTGGCGGGTGGGAGCATGCAATGGGTAATTTAACGATTAGGATTCATCCTTACCGGTATCTTGAACGGAGACCTGGTTTGGCCCTTACGTACATCTTTGGCATTCTTGTCTGTGAGCGTTTAATCTGGTTATACCCCTTGTATGAGTAATACGATTATTCCTAATCCTATTACTTTCAGGGGAAGTGGCCAAGTGACTTTGGTGTGGTATGGACCTGGCACCAGGTCAGGTTATTCTAATTTCACGTTTATTTCGATGTAAATATTCCGTTCAGATTTTGGGATTTTTTCCCCAATGCAGCAGGTTACATGCGGCAACGAACCCGTTGTACCGGCTTTAAATGACCTTAGCTGTTGATCGGCCGTTAATCACCAATAAATCAAATTAAATTAAAGTGTTGTAACAAAGTTCATGTTTAAGTAAATTTTGTACACATTCTAAATATATTTCAGCAAAATAGTGATCATCCTAATAATAATATGAGCAGCATTGCGTCTAGGTATTGCATCTACATTTTGTTGTGTGTTTGCATAAATAACGTATGGCACTTACCTGTCAAATGTCCTACATGAAACATAAATACAGGTAGTTATTCAATGTGCATATTTGTGTAGGTATTTACCACTTTAATAATAGTACAGTATGTGTTTCTTTATTCATAAGAAGGGTACAGCAATACCGAAGCAAGCCGAACACCTGTGCCAACAGTTGGTTTGATGTTATTGTTAATTAACATGTTTGAAATTTGTTTCTCTTGATCAGTTTCCACCATGAACTGACAAAAGTGTGTTTGTAACTGGTGCAATTTGTTTTGATTGCTATGTCCTTAACACACCCCAATCACACCCCTAACCCCCTCCCACCCACCCAGTGCAGTATTGTTAGGGCTCCACCGAGATTTGGTCTGTCTTGTCTGTCCGTCCGTTTATTTTTTGGAAGTTTTTGTAAGAGGTTCTCAAATCACCTATAGGGGCCCTAAGTACGTCGACAGACCACAATTTGTAGTTCCCTTTCAGCTCTAATTAATGGCCTCTATCTTAATGTTTGGATTACTGCAGATCGTGGTTCAATCCCCACCCTGGGCAGGAAATTTACTTGCATAGTATTTCCATTCCACTGGTCTTAATCGGATGAGACTTGTAAGTGAGATTCCTGGATCCATCTCTGTATGATCTTCGCTGTTGCTGGGACGTTAAATCCTTTCACCTTTTTGCAAACAGTGCAGATCCAGATGAGAAAGGATCTGCACTGTTTGTAAGTCCGTTCCTGAATTTTCCCAGTTACCCCTTTTTAGCTCACCTGAGCGAAGCTCATGTGAGCTTTTGTTACCGCAATGTGTCCATCGTCCGGCGTTCGTCGTCCGTCCGTGAACATTTTCAAACGTCTTCTCCTCGGTAACCATTGGGCCTATAGTCACCAAACTTCATGGTCGTGTTCCTTAGGTAGGGGGATTACAAAATTGTTAAGATGACGTCATTACGTAATCCAAGATGGCCACCGTCTTAATATTTTTGACCGAATATGGTCATGTCATATATCAAATCGAAGGTATCAATGAGGCGATCACTCTGATGCATTTTTTGTCGAAATTGGACGGTTATGTCGTACAAGATGGCCGCCGAAAGGTCAAAAGGTTGTTCTTTTATTAGAGATTTCAAAATTCTTCTTCACATAAACCGCTTGGCCCATGGTAGTCAAACTTAAATGTTATGGTCCATGGGTGAAGCCTTTTCAGATTTGTTAAAATGGAGGTCATCGTTAATCCAAGATGGCCGCCGTCTAAAAATAGCATAAATTCTTAAAAAATCTTCTCATGAACCGCTAGCCGGATTTCGACGAAACTTGGTAGGAATGATTGTTGTACAATGCTCTTTCAAAGTTGTTAAAATGGTGACCCCGGGGTCAAAAATGGGCGTGGCCCGTGGGATCAAATTGGGGTCAAATTTTATTTTTGACCGAATATGGTCATGTCTATATCAAATAAAAGGTATCAAAGACGCGATCGCTCTGGTACATTTTTTGTCGAAATTGGATGGTCATGTCATCCAAGATGGGGGCCGAAAGGTCAAAAGGTCGTTCTTTTATTAGAGATTTCAAAATTATTCTTCACACGAACCGCTTGGCCCATGGTGTCTAAAAATAGCACAAATTCTTAAAAAATCTTCTTCTCATGAACCGCCAGCCGGATTTCGACGGAACTTGGTAGGAATGATCGACGTAGAATGCTCTTTCAAAGGTGTTAAAATGGTGACGATGGGGTCAAAAATGGGCGTGGCCCTTGGGGTCAAATTTTATTTTTGACCAAATATGCTCATGTCCTATATCATATTGATGGTATCGATGAGGCGATTGCTCTGGTGCAATATTTGTCAGAATCGGATGATTATGTCATCCATGATGGCCTCCAAAAGGTCCATTTATTCAAGATTTTGAACGTCTTTTTCTCAGGAACCACATGGCTGATGCTGGCCAAACTTCATACAATGTAGTAAGTTAAGATCCTTGGGTGAAGCATTTTCAGATTTGGTAAAATGAGTCTTCACTTAATCGAAGATGGCCGCCATCTAAAAATAGCACAATTTTTTTAAAACATATGAACTCCATGTCACATTCTCCTCTGGTGTTCATGGAGTCAGGTGAGCGAATTAGGGCCATCATGCCCCTCTTGTTTATTATTCCCCCTATTCGATAGCATGGGGTACATATTGTGTTACTCTTGAGGTTCCATACGTCCGTCCGTCGTCCGTCCGTCAGTGTACATTTATGTCAAAAAGTTTGTAAGAGTTTCTCCAACATGTAATATCTTTAAGATTACGCAAAGGATTGCTTCGATACTTGGACACTTGAATCATTTGTCACACCCTCGCACCACAATTCACATGACCTTGGTCACCTGTGAAATGTCGCTGAAACACAAATTTGTTTTTCCATCATGTAATATTTACAATATTACTTGAAGGATTGCTTTAATATTTGGACTTTTCATTCACCTGAACATGTGCGACTCACTCGCACTACCAATGACATGACCTTGACTTTTGTGACCTTCGAAATGGTGCTGAAACATTTAGCCACTTTTTTACATCAAAAAGTTTTTAAAACTTTCTCAAATGACTGAAATTTGTGTAAATTTAAAGTTTCCTTCTTTTTTACACACAATCTCTAGTTAGAGTCCAGTATGCCATGGGGGCATGTCCATGTTTTTAAACATAATTTCATATCAAATGGAATAGTCTGAAAATTAGCATGAAAAAGTCCATTCCAGTGATTCAGGGGTGAAATGTGTACAGGAAAAGTCTGACGGCTTTACAGGCTACATGGTGATGTACATTCCACAGTAACCTCTGCTAGTTATAAACGGTGACTAAAAGGCGGAATGGGCAAAGTGATTATTTAGGTTCATTTAACCCATGTCATGCCGGATACCCATTCGCTGGTATCTGAATTCGGAACGCCAAAATGTTTGTAAGAGTCTCCTTCATGCAATAAATTCAATATTACTACATGGATTACTTCAACATTCTCACACTTCATATGTGTGGATATACCTGTGACCATTAACATGACCATGACCTTTTTTACCATCACAATTTTGCTGAAACACCATTTTTAGCTCGCCTGCACGAAGTGCAGAAGAGCTTATGGCATACCCCCGGCGTCGTCGGCGTCGGCGGCGTCGTCGTCAGCGTCGTCCACAAACTTAATGTTGGGTAAATGTCTTGTTATTTCATACATGCATTCCTCAGATGACCCTCTATCATGCTGTAGCAAATCCATGACCCACCACCCAACCCTTACCCCAAGGTCAAGGTCAAGGTCACAAACTTAGCACATTCATAAACTTAACTTTGGGTAAATTTCTTATAACATCTGTTTCCTTTCATGGAACGCCTTGATATTTCATACATACATTCCTCAGATGACCCTCTATCATGCTGTAGCAAATCCATGACCCACCACCAAACCCTTACCCCAGGGGCAAGGTCACAAACTTAGCACATTCACAAACTTAACGTTGGGGTAAATGTCTTATAACTTCTGTTTCCTTTCATGGAACACCTTGTTATTTCACACATGCATTCCTCAGATGACCCTCTATCATGCTGTAGCAAATGCATGACCCACCATCCAACCCTTACCCCAAGGTCAAGGTCACAACCAGAGTACATTCATAAACTTAACGTTGGGGTAATTTTCTTATAACATCTGTTTCCTTTCATGGAAAGCCTTGATATTTCATACATGCATTCCTCAGATGACCCTCTATCATGCTGTAGCAAATCCATGACCCACCATCCAACCCTTATCCCAGGGTCAAGGTCACAAACTTAGCATGTTCATAAACTTAACGTTGGGTAAATTTCTTATAACATCTGTTTCCTTTCATGGAACACCTTGATATGTCATACATGCATTCCTCAGATGACCCTCTATCATGCTGTAGCAAATCCATGACCCACCATCAACCCTTACCCCAGGGTCAAGGTCACACAATTAGCATGTTCATAAACTTAACGTTGGGTAAATTTCTTATAACATCTGTTTCCTTTCATGGAACGCCTTGATATGTCATACATGCATTCCTCAGATGACCCTCTATCATGCTGTAGCAAATCCATGACCCACCACCCAACCCTTACCCCAGGGTCAAGGTCACAAAATTAGCACATTCACAAACTTAACATTGGGGTAAATGTCTTATAACTTCTGTTTCCTTTCATGGAACACCTTGTTATTTCATACATGCATTCCTCAGATGACCCTCTATCATACTGTAGCAAATGCATGACCCACCACCCAACCCTTACCCCAAGGTCAAGGTCACAACCATAGCACATTCATAAACTTAACGTTGGGGTAATTTTCTTATAACACCTGTTTCCTTTCATGGAACGCCTTGATATTTCACACATGCATTCCTCAGATGACCCTCTATCATGCTGTAGCAAATCCATGACCCACCACCGAACCCTTACCCCAGGGTCAAGGTCACAAACTTAGCATGTTCATAAACTTAACGTTGGGGGTAAATGTTGTGTAACTTCTGCTTATTTATAGGGAATGTCTTCATATTTTTTATGCCTCACCACGATAGTGGAGGGGGCATTTAGTGTTACCCTTGTCCGTCCGTCCCATCCGTCCGTCCGGGCACACATTAGGGTACTTATGTGGCTAGCCCCACAGGGTTATGGACTTGTTAAAGGATAGGGTTGGTTACAATTAGCCACCTAAAAAATCGTTTTATGTGGCTAAAAATCGTTTTATGTGGCTAATATTTAACATGTGATAAGCCACATAAGTACCCTAATGTAAGAACGTCCGTCCGTCCGTCCGTCCGTCATAAAACTTTAACGCTCGGGTAAATGTCTCAGAATTTCTTCATCCTTCGACCGATCTGCTTCATATTTCATATACACATTTCTCTAATGGTCCTCTACCACCCTGTGCCAAATCCACGTTCGTCCAACCCCGCCAAGCCCAGGGTCAAGGTCACATACTTAGTGCTTCAAAAACTTTAACGCTCAGGTAAATATCTTATAATTTCTGTTTGCTTTCACGGATCAGCTTCATACTTCATATACGCATTGCTATAATGGTCCTCTACCGCCCTGTGCCAAATCCACGTTCGTCCTGCCCCCCGCCAAGCCCAGGGTCAAGGTCACATACTTGGTGCTTCAAAAACTTTAACACATACTTGGTGCTTCAAAAACTTTAACGCTCAGGTAAAAAAAAAATTTGACTTGGAATTTGGCCTCATTTATTATTCCTAGCACATTCATAAACTTAACGTTGGGGTAAATGTTGTGTAACTTCTGTTTCTTTACAGGGAATACCTTCATATTTCATACATGCATTCATCTGATGATACTCTATCGTACTATAGCAAATCCATGACCCACCTCCCACCCCTTTCCCCAAGGTCAATGTCACAAACTTAGCACATTCATAAACTTAAGTTGGGGTAAATGTCTTATATAACATCTGTTTCCTTTCATGGAACGCCTTGATATTTTATACATGCATTCATCTGATGATACTCTATTGTGCTATAGCAAATCCATAACCTACCCCTTACCCCAAGGTCAAGGTCACAAACTTAGCACATTCATAAACTTAACGTTGGGGTAAATGTCTTATAACATCTGTTTCCTTTCTTGAAACGCCTTGATATTTCATACATGCATTCATATGATGATATCCTATCGTGCTATCGCAAATTCATGACCCACCGCCCACCCCTTACCCCAAGGTCAAGGTCACAAACTTAGCACATTCATAAACTTAACTTTGGGTAAATGTCTTATAACATCCGTTTCCTTTCATGGAACGCCTTGATATTTCATACATGCATTCCTCAGATGACCCTCTGTAGCAAATTCACAACCCACCACCCAAGCCTTACCCCAAGGTCAAGGTCACAAACTTAGCATGTTCATAAACTTAATGTTGGGGTAAATGTTGTGTAACTTCTGTTTCTTTACAGGGAACACTTTGATATTTCATACATGCATTCATCTGATGATACTCTTAAGGTCACAAACTTAGCACATTCATAAACTTAACGTTGGGGTAAATGTCTTATAACAACTGTTTCCTTTCATGGAACGCCTTGATATTTCATACATGCATTCATCTGATGATACTCTATCGTGCTATAGCAAATCCATGACCTACCGCCCACCCCTTACCCCAGGGTCAAGGTCACAAACTTAGCACATTCATAAACTTAACGTTGGGGTAAATGTCTTATAACATCTGTTTCCTTTCATGGAACGCCTTGATATTTCATACATGCATTCCTCAGATTACCCTCTATCATGCTGTAGCAAATCCACAATCCACGACCCAACCCTTACCCCAAGGTCAAGGTCACAAACTTGGCATGTTCATAAACTTAACGTTGGGGTAAATGTTGTGTAACTTCTGTTTCTTTACATGGACGCTTTGATATTTCATACATGCATTCATGTGATGATCCTCTATTGTGCTACAGCAAATCCATGACCCACCCACCCCTTCCCCAAGGTGAAGGACACAAACTTAGCACATTCATACATGCATTCCTCATGTGAATAGCTATCATGCTGTAGAAATCACCAACTTAGTGCGTTCATAAACTTAAAGTTGGGTTAAATTTTGTCTTACTTCTGTTTTCAGGGAGCGCATTGATATTTCATACACGCATTCATCTTAATATGCTATATTATGCTACAGCAAACCCACGACCCACTTTGCACCACTGACCCCAATGTCAAGGTCCACCGCACGCCCCTTAACCCAAGGTCAAGTTAAATAATATCCATGTTTTTTTATGCATCTGTGCCAAGTTTGAGTGAAGGCTGCCAACAGGCGAGCTTCGTTGTCTTCTGACAACTCTTGTTTACAGTTAAGTATGCCAAGGGGACACATCCATGTTTTACGACCACAATACAATGTATATAGTTATATTATAAGTTATTGTGATTCTACACAGGCTATATGGTGTAATATTGCCCGTCTGGAGGTATGTCATACCGCAGATCCGTTATTTGGCCGTATAAACATATCTCTTCTTTTGATCTTTGCGTTTTTTCAGGAAGAATCCAAGATTCGATTTTATATAAAGGCGTAAATCAACATTTTGTTTTTTTATTAAACGAAAACAAACTAAATATGGAGTAAGAAATCCATCGAAAACGACTTTATGACAGTTTTTTTATATCGTGTAATTTAATTTATATTCCACTGCTCTATCGATCTGCTCACCCTTTGGCGCCTCTAGAAGAATGCGACTGGTTCCCAAATATTCGCTGTCATTGATACGCCGCGTTTCGTGCGTGGAACCCATAGTTTATGACCTAAATATAGACGTGTCACGAAGCCTAGTGTGTTGAGATTTGAAAACACTAAACGGGACAGTTTGTGGCATTTTTCGCTCATATTTTGATGAGCGAAGAATATTTATGGAAAAATAAACAATAAAGACTGGTTTTGAGTGTACAATTTGTTACTTTTATTGATCAATTCGGGGTTTTATTGTGTTTAGTGAGGAATACAATTCGCAATCGGTAGACTCTTGCAAAATGTGTCTTCATTGGATACGAGGCGCCGGAGGGGAATCGCAATTCCTGTATGTCCGACGGCCTGTGCAATCAAAAGCCAAGAAACTTATCTGCGGTATGACAAAGTGTTATATTTCCGATATTTGCTGTGATCCTGTGTGTCAATAATACTACGGTATGTTTTAGAATTGTGTTTTATATGCTTCTCACAATGATACTTTGGCGATTACCATCCCCACTCGCTCTCATCTCCACTTAAATTAAATAGCCAGATTATAAAGGGTAATTTAACAATCAGGGCCCGGTTGCTCAAAGCTTCTGTTAGCTTAACAGACTGTTAAATCCTTAGCATTGCTAAGGATTTAACAGTCTGTTAAGCTAACAGAGGTTTTGAGCAACTGGGCCCAGGGTTCATTCTTACCGGAATGCCGACTTACATGGTTTGGCCTTCATGTACATTTTCGACCTTCTGATACTTGAGAGCTAAATCCTGTTATACCCCATTAAAAAGGTAATAATTTTAGTGCTGATCATATTATTTTTGGGGTTGGAACTAAGTGACTCTGGTGTGGTATGGACCTGGCACCAGGTCAGGATATTCTAATTTCAGGGCTGAATATATATTTTCTGTAAATATAGAGTTCTGATTTTGGGAATTTCCCTCATTATGGACAGGTTAAATACAGGATAGTCCAACCCGTTGGCCCAGCCTCAATAACCTTAGTTGTTGATAGGCCGTTAGACACCAATAAACAAACAAACAGACTTAAACTTCAGCCCCTGGAGATATGGTAATCTCTGTATGTATTTGATCTTCTGGTTTCAGGATGGAGACGACATGACCGACATGGGAGACGGCACCGACCCTGAGGATTGGATGAATGTAAGTACAGCCAAAGGACCCAAGCCTGCACATCATTTTCACAAAATAAAAATAATTCCCACAGAAACATCTCTACAAATTAGTGAAAAAATGCGTTTATAATGCCCCAGAATGTGGGGGTTTTGCATCTCCATTTTAAAAAAAATTCAGGAGAGCATGCCCCTAATTCCCCTAGCCAACTATCTCGCTACGCTCAGTCCAAATATTTTGTGCCTGTGCATTATCTTGTCTGTATATGACCTTGCTGTTGAAGTGATGTATAACACGGTTCGCCATTGTGTCAGTGAATCATCTTCCGTTGATCCTTATAAGACCTGTAGGCTTGCAGATCAGGAAGTAGTAATTTTCATAATTGCAGCCTAAACTGACCTTAGCTGTTGACATGACGTTAAACGCCATGAAGCACCTTAACCCTTAGACCGCTACTCACAACAATTGTCGTCTGCTGTTGCTTTTATATCTTGACTTATTTCTCAATAAAAACATGGTTTGACAGCACTTCAGAATCATTTCCAATGGAAATGATTCTGAAGTGCTGTCAAAGCATGTTGTAAATTATTCTAAAGTGCTGTCAAAGCATGTTTTTCATGATAAAAATGGAAAATAGAAAATAAACAGCAGACGACAAAAAAATAAGATAGTGGTCTCAGGGTTAATCCCCATTTCTCCTGTCACAAATTTCATCAAAATTTAATATCTGCTTGAAATGATAAAATTGGACTTGTGTCATTTGTGATCATTTGACACACTAGTACAGACCAGCAATATGAAATGACACATATCGGCATTCTGTGCATCCATATTTTGCATATTTCTTTATATAGTAGTAAGATCTTTCCTAAACTTCTTCAGTAGCTTTCTCACATTCACCCTTAGAATGCGGGAAACAAAAATTGTCGATTTATATTTTGTCTTCTTTCTCCATAAAAACATGGTTTGACTGCCCTTTAGAATCATTTATATTTCCATTGTAAATGATTCTCAAGTGCTCTCAAATCATGTTTTTTTATGAGAAAAAAATGAAAACAGAAAATAAACAGCAGACAACAAATTTGAATTGAGCATTGTAAGGGTTAATGGCTAACAACCCTGAGTTATTCGGGTAAGATAGACCAAAGTTTCCAGGGTGAAAAACTCCACAGTGATCACCTTATTCTTGTAGCGTGTCACATGTCGTAAATCTATAATTATAAAACCATTCTTATCATTTATTGCACTTGTGTAAGATGCTGTGATCAGTTTGGTGTTTCATTTAACTAACATCATGTTGGATATACTTTCTGAGGTATAAACTTTCATATTTTTCTCCCAATTAAAACTACAGGCATTCGGCGTATTTCGGCTTTCATCGGTATAACTCTTCTAACTTTGGTCGGACACGACCTCGTATCGTAACAAAATCACATGTTTAAAATTGTAATTCTCTATGCATTCTATGTATTTCTGCAGGATAACGATAATTCTCAAATGATCATATGAACTTGCCACTACAATATTGACGTTAGAACCGTAAACACATATTTTCATTTGTTATGATACAAGGTTGTGTCCGACCTAGGCAAAGCAGCTGTAATTTGATATTCTTCGCATAATTATGTTCTAACTATGCTATTTTAGCAAGATAACAATGATTCTCAAATGAACATGTGCACTTTCTGCCAAAATATCACATTAGGAATTTGTTATCATACGAGGACGTGTCCGACCACAGTTAGAATCCTTGTTCATATATATAGAGTTATACCGATGAAAGCCAAAACACGTCAAATGCCTGTGATTAAAACATGCAAAATATGATACACCATTTTCAAAAAGCAGCTGAGTTTCAGACAAGTTTGTGCTCAGTTTGTTCCTTACCGAAATACTGATATTCCTGGTTTGGCCCTCAGGTACAGTTTTGTCAGTCTTGTTAATTGATAGTTAAATCCGTTTATACCCTGTAAAAGTACATGTAGTAAGAGTTGTATGCATACGGAGCTCGTGGCCGTTTCACTAAACTTTGTATGACTAAAATGTTCGTAAGTGCAAATTTAGGATCGTCTGGAAATTTCAATTGATGGATTTACATTTATTGAACATAGGCTGCATGTGCAGCCTATGTTCAATAAATGTAAATTCAATAATTGTGTACAAGAAAAAGTTGTTAATGTGAAATTTACAGACTCATAATTTTGCACTTACGAACATATTATTAGTCGGACGAAGTTTAGTGAAACGGCCCCTGCTTCTGATTCTAAAAATATATTCAGTACATGTGTCTACAGTTTTTCATTAAATGTGACTGAAATTGGATCTTGCTTTCTCTCCTTTTGCAACACAAGAGAATCATCTCCCATGGATATGCTACACAACATGTTTCTGTTGTGTAAAATAGAATCTAAAAAGCTGACCAACCTACCAACCAATAGATAAATCAATCAATCAATCCATTGTGTAATGATGCTTGTCTATCTTGCCATTAGACCCGGACCTTGGTGAAACCAGACGACCAGTTGGACTTGTCAGAAACTGTAAGTATTCTATTGCTACTTATTCACAGTCATGCAATACATTATAATTATATATTACATCATGCTACCCAGTGATTAACCGTGATTGTGGAGGGATTTATTTCCTTGAAGGAAATATTTCCTACTAGACCTTCGTGAGACGTAATTGACGTCACGTTTTGACGTCATTTCCGGTGAAGAAACAATTCATACTGACGGCATAATTGTCAATTTTGACGTTATAAACTGGTCTAGGAGCAAATTTCACATTTTTCCAAGAGCATGTAATATACAATATATTCCACTACCATTTTGAAATACCGGATTTATTTCCCTTGACATCTGTAAATCTGATAGCACTTTTTTCTTTATCGGATTTCCAGATGTCTCGGGGGAAATAAATCCAGTATTTCAAAATGGTAGTTGAATAAACTCTATATATCGGCCAGTGTACAGTTTTTACTGCCTTACGAGGTGCAGTCATAAAGTTCTCAGACTTTTTTTTTTAAAAAGTTTAATATAGTTTTATTATATATACCTTGATAGCAATAGCCTGGTACTCTCTATTTGTCTAACATGGCTCTGAAACGGGACAAATATCTCAGCAACCCTCGTTTCGTAGCCTCGGCAGATATACTTTATATGAAAAGACACAGCTTGATATTCTCTATTTGTGGCCCAGACTGGGAAAATGGGGTTTTATGGGTTTTGCGACCAGTGTAGATCCAGATCAGCCTGCACAGTCTGATCAGGATCTGCACTGTTTGCCATTCTGTCAATGAAGCACCTGTCATGCTTCTAACATGCAATATAGATCATTGTCGGGCTACAGGATGGCTATTTGATCAGGAACTACACTGGTCACAAATACCACAAGCCCAAATTCTCCAGTCAGTCACATTTGCATTTTATGTTTACAGCAACTGAAAGAAGAATTCACGAGAATTCTCACAGCCAATAATCCCCATGCCCCGCAGAACATTGTCCGCTACAGCTTCAAGGTACGTAACCACTCTCCTTAGTAACTGCTCTCCTTAGTATCTACCCTCCTTAGTAACTGCTCGCCTTATTATTACCCTTCCTGGTACTGCCTATTGGTAACTGTCACACCCTTTATCTACCCTCCTTGGTAACTGCTCTTAGTAAATGTCGCTTATTTTCTACCTCCTTGGTAAACTGCCTTCCTTGGGCTACTGCCTCATGGTACTGCTCCCCTTATTATCCTACCCTCCTTGATAACTGCTGCCTTATTATTTTCTACCTCATTGGTAAACTGTACCTTATTCCTACCTTGGTTAACTTGCTAAGCCTTATGTACCCTCTTTGGTATTGGCCCTCATTGGTAACTGCTCACCTTATTATATACCCTCTTGGTAAATGCTACCTCCTAGTCCTTATTTCTAACCTCCTTGGTAAATGCCTCATTGGTAAATGCTACCTTTATTACCTCCTTGGTAACTGCCCTCATTTATTGGTAACTGCTCACCTTATTACCTACCCTCCTTGGTAACTGCTCGCCTTATTGTCTACCCTCCTTGGTAACTGCCCTCATTGGTAACTGCTCACCTTATTATACCCTCTAGTACTCCTCCTTGGTAAAACTTGGCTCACCTTATTATCTCATTGGTAATGCTCACCTTACCTCCCTCTTGGTAACTGCTCACCTTATTATCTACATGGTAAAAACTGCTCACCTTGATTACCCTCATTGGTAATGCTCACTTATCTACCCTCTTGGTACTGCCCTCATTGGTAAACTGCTCACCTTATTATCTACCCTCCTTGGTAACTGCTCGCCTTATTATCTACCCTCCTTGGTAACTGCCCTCATTGGTAACTGCTCACCTTATTATCTACCCTCCTTGGTAACTGCCCTCCTTGGTAACTGCTCACCTTATTATCTACCCTCTTTGGTAACTGCTCACCTTATTACCTACCCTCCTTGGTAACTGCTCACCTTATTATCTACCCTCATTGGTAACTGCTCACCTTATTATCTACCCTCATTGGTAACTGCTCACCTTATTATCTACCCTCTGGTAGTTATACCTCTTGGTAACTGCTCACCTTATTATCTCCCCTCTTGGTAACTGCCCTCATTGGTATGCTACCTAATTTATATACCCTCCTTGGTAACTGCTCACCTTATTATCTACCCTCATTGGTAACTGCTCACCTTATTATCTACCCTCCTTGGTAACTACCCTCCTTGGTAACTGCTCACCTTATTATCTACCCTCCTTGGTAACTGCTCACCTTATTATCTACCCTCCTTGGTAACTGCTCACCTTTTATTCCTTAACCCTCCTTGGTAAACTGCTCACCTTATTGTTAATCTAACCCTCATTGGTAACTGCTCACTTATTACCTTACCCTCCTTGGTTAACTGTCGCCTTATTTGGTCTTTCCCTCCTGGGTAACTGACCTCATTGGTAACTGCTCACCTTATTATCTACCCTCCTTGGTAACTGCCCTCCTTGGTAACTGCTCACCTTATTACCTACCCTCCTTGGTAACTGCTCGCCTTATTATCTACCCTCTTTGGTAACTGCCCTCATTGGTAACTGCTCACCTTATTACCTACCCTCCTTGGTAATGCTTGGCCTTATTATCTGCCCTCCTTGGTAAGCCCTCCTTGGTAACTGCTCACCTTATTTTTACCCTCTATTGGCCACTCTTGGTAACTGCTCGCCTTATTATCTTACCCTCCCTTGGTTAATTACCCTTAGTACTACCCTCCTTTGGTAACTGCCCTCAATTTGTAACTGCTCGCCTTATTATCTACCCTCCTTGGCCCCTAACAATGCTCGCCTTATTATTACCCTCTTGGTACCTCCTTGGTAACTGCCCTCGGCATTATAAACGCTCACCCTTATTATCTACCACCCTCCTTGGTTAAACTGCCCTCTTGGTACTGCTTCGGCCTTATTACTAACCCTCCTTGGTAATGCTCAACCTTATTATCTTACCTCCTTGGTAACTGCCCTCATTGGTAACTGCTCGCCAATTTTACCTACCCTTTCCTTGTTAATACTGCTTCGCCTTATTAACTAACTTGTTTAATTACCCTCCTTGGTTAAACTGCCTTGGTTAAAACCCCTTCCTGGTAACTGTCACCTTTTTATTATCTACAACTCTTGGTAA
Organism: Conchocele bisecta; assembly: GCA_029237695.1. Taxonomy (NCBI): domain Eukaryota; kingdom Metazoa; phylum Mollusca; class Bivalvia; order Lucinida; family Thyasiridae; genus Conchocele; species Conchocele bisecta. The sequence continues at coordinate 39,003,003 of CM055276.1, forward strand.
CCTGCTCGCCTCATTGGTACTGCTCGCTTACCTTACCCTACTACCCTCATTGGTAAACTGCTGCCTTATTATCTACCCTCCTTGGTAACTGCTCGCCCTTATTATCTACCCTCCATGGTAACTGCCCCCTCTTGGAAGCTCGTTTATTATTACCCTCCTTGGTTAACCTACCCTCATTGGTAACTAACTCTGCTTGCCTTATTATCTACCCTCTTGGTACTACCCTCCTTGGTAAAACTGCTCGGCCTTTATTATCTACTTTGGAATGCCCTCATTGGTAACTGCTCTTGGTAATGCTGCCTTATTATATAACACTCCTTGGTTAAACTAACCCTCCTTGGTAACTGCTTATTATCTAACTGCCTTGCCCCTTTTTATTTTATTTATCTACCCTCCTTGGTAACTGCTCGCCTTATTATCTACCCTCCTTGGTAACTGCCCTCATTGGTAACTGCTCGCCTTATTATCTACCCTCCTTGGTAACTGCCCTCATTGGTAACTGCTCGCCTTATTATCTACCCTCCTTGGTAACTACCCTCCTTGGTAACTGCTCGCCTTATTATCTACCCTCCTTGGTAACTGCTCGCCTTATTATCTACCCTCCTTGGTAACTACCCTCCTTGGTAACTGCTCCCTTATTATCACCCCTCCTTGGAATAACCCTCTGCTCGACCTTATTATCTACCCCTCCTTGGTACCCTCCTTGGTAACTGACTATTGGAACGCTCAGCCTTATTATCTACCCTCCTTGGTAACTACCCTCCTTGGTAACTGCTCACCTTATTATCTACCCTCCTTGGTAACTACCCTCCTTGGTAACTGCTCGCCTTATTATCTACCCTCCTTGGTAACTGCTCGCCTTATACTACAACCTTGGTAACTTCCTCATTGGTACTGCTCGCCTTATATCTACCCTCCTTGGTAACTGCCCTCACTCTTGGTACTGTCCGCACCCTCCTTGGTAAACCTATCCTAACCCACCATCTCTTCCGTAACTAACCCTCTTGTAACGCTCACCTTATTATCTACCTCTTGGTAACTGCCCTCTAACCGCCTTATTATCTACCCTCCTTGGTAACTCCCTCTTGGTACTGTCCACTATATCTACCCTCCTTGGTAACTACCAAGCCTTATTATCTACCCTCCTTGGTAACTACTGCCTTATTATCTACCCTCCTTGTAACTCGCCTTATATCTACTAACCTTGGTAAACTGCTCGCTTATTATCTACCCTCCTTGGTAACTGCTCACCTTATTATCTTACCGCCTTGGTAACTGCCCTCATTGATAACTGCTCGCCTTATTATCTACCCTCCTTGGTAACTGCCCTCATTGGTAACTGCTCGCCTTATTATCTACCCTCCTTGGTAACTTCCCTCCTTGGTAACTGCTTGCTTTATTATCTGCCCTCCTTAGCAACTACCCTCCTTAGTAACTACCCTCCTTAGTAACTACCCTTCTTAGTAACTACTCTTCTTAGTAACTACCCTCCATAGTAACTACTCTCCTTAGTAACTACCCACCATAGTAACTACCCTCCTTAGTAACTACTGTACTACTCTCCTTAGTGACTACCATACTTAGTGACTACCTCATTAGTAACTACTCTGCTTAGTGAACTACCTTCCTTAGTGACTACACTCCTTAGTAACTAACCTCCTTTGTAACTATGCTTTAAGGATGGACTGGCCTAGGGGTTAGAACACCTGACTTCCAATCCGGAGATTGTGGGTTCAAACCTCGCCTTAGGCATAAACAATATTTTCATAGTATTTCCATCCCACTGGTCCCTGTCGGATGAGACTTTAAACTGTGGTCCCGTCTCTATATGACCCTAGCTGTTGGTGGGACGTTAAACCCATTCACTTTCACTTTTTTTGTAACTAGCTCCTTATTAACTACTCTCCTTGTAACTACTCTTCTTAGTAACTACTCTCCTTAGTAACTACCATCCTTGGTAACTACCCTCCTTCGTAACTATTCTCCTTGGTAACTACCCTCCTTAGTAACTACTCTCCTTAGTAACCATATACCTTCGTACCTACTCTACTTGGTAACTACCCCTCTTAGTAACTACTTGCCTTAGTAACCATCCTCCTTAGTAACTACTCTTCTTAGTAACTACTCTCCATAGTAACCTCCCTCCTTGATGACTACTTCCCTCCTTAGTAACTACCCTCCTTAGTAACTACTCTCTTTATTAATTACCCTCCTTAGTAACTACTCTCTTTATTAATTACCCTCCTTAGTAACTACTCTCTTTATTAATTACCCTCCTTAGTAACTACTCTCTTTATTAACTACCCTCCTTAGTAACTACTCTCTTTATTAATTACCCTCCTTAGTAACTACTCTCTTTATTAATTACCCTCCTTAGTAACTACTCTCTTTATTAATTACCCTCCTTAGTAACTACTCTCTTTATTAACTACCCTCCTTAGTAACTACTCTGCTAAGTAACCATCCTCCTTAGTAGCTACTCTCCTTAGTAACTACCCTCCTTAGGAACTACTCTCATGTGTATATAACTTACTTCTATTGATAAAAACTCCAATCAATCAATCAGTCAATCACCAATCAATCAATTGATCCTTAGTAACAGCTCTGTGATTTGACAATTTCGCTTAAAATTACGTTAGCTGTTGACAGGCCGTTAAACACCATTAAAGAAATTAACAATATAAATTTTTCTTTGTCTCCAATACCATTTCATTTTTTAACCCTTAAATACAAAAGTAAACAGCAGACAACAAAATTTAATTTTGCATTGTAAGGGTTAAATAAAAAAAGAAACAGCAGACGATAAAATTAACTTACACGTACACGATGTCCACTGTGTTTAGAGCAGTGTTTTAGCAGAAATTTCTCCAGTACCTTTCTTTTTTTTTAAATAAAAAAATTAATAAACTGCAGACCACAAAATTAACCTTTGATATCTACTGTGTTACAGGAGCGGCAGTACAAGCAGACATCGAGTGTCGACCAGCTGGCGATCCATTTCGCCCTGGATGGCAACATGTTACACCGCGACTCTGACGAGGCCCAGAGACAGCGCACCCGTCTTGGGCTGCCCGACCAGAGTAAGATGATAACTCGCATGTCGGACAGCTAGGCACTCAGCTCTGCAGAAACTCTGTACTGTCCATAACAGAGTTGTGTGCCATCCATAGCCTTCGCATGTAGAGTAATGAATCAGATCTGATTCACACTAAGTAGCTGTTAATTATGAAACATTTTCTACATTTTTAATGGCAATAAATGTCAAAATTATAAAAGTTTTCAAAGTGTCATAGTTTCCAAAACGGTAAAATTTTACTTTCTAAATATTCTGCAAGGATAAAAATGAGTTCAGAATTTATTAGTTTGTGATAGTTGAAAGCATTAAAGATATATCACAGTTAATATCAAAGTGTCAGTCAGATCCAAGTTGCTGGTCTGCAGGGGAATCCTGGGATTCTCACCTGGGGCTGATGTAGTTAGGGTATCTGACATCAGATCTGGATTCTCACTTTCATTGCTGATAGTTTGTATGCCCCGGTCTCGGTAGAGCTGGAAACATACAGTGTTTGGACTGTGAGTCCTTGCGTGTGTCCGTCTGTGTGTCCATTCGGCTCATTAAGAAGTTGGCCGGAGTTTCTCAATTTTGTCTTAGCGTCTACAGGCCCGTAGCCAGGGGGGTCGGAGTGGTCGGAGTGGTCGGAGTGGTCGGACGACCCCCCCCCCCCCCCCCCCCCCCACCCCCCCCAGCCTCGAGGTCCACTTTTTTAGCAAAAAAGCATGCCCCCGGACCCCCCTAGATACCTCAGGCCCCTTGGGCCTTCGAAACGACCCCTCCTTCAAACAGGTCTGGCTACGGGCCTGGTCTATATCCCTTGAAGGATTACTTAAATATTTTAACACAGCATACTTGTGGACAAATGCCACACGTCCATGATCCCCTTAACATGACCTTGACCTTTTGACCTTGACTTTTTTCACAACTTTTGAACTGTTTCACACATTAAAAAGGTTGCCAGAGTTTCTCAATTCTGTAATAACTTCTATATCCCTTAATGGATTTCTTTAATATTTCAATACATCATACTTGTGGACAAATTCCACACATCCATTCTTAATATGGCCTTGACCTTCACAACTTTGAACTTAACTTTTTCACACATTAAGAAGTAGTCCGGAGTTTCTCAATGCTGTCTTAACTTCTATATCCCTTGATGGATTACTTTAATATTTCAATGCATCATACATGTAGACAAATGCCACACATGCATGCTTCCCTTGACCTTTTGACCATCATAATCGTGCTTATGAATACTTATCACTTTTGCTTAATTAACTTTGCCACAGTTTTTCCAATCTGCCACCGGTGTCATTCGTGTGCCGACAGGCCACATTTCATGTTATTGTAAGTTTGTTGCTGAATGTAATGTGCTCTCCCATACAGGTGTATTTCTATCTATATATGACATTGCTGTTGAACAGATGTTAAACCTCAACCAACCAATCAATCAATCATCCTTTACAGCCCAGAGTGAGCATGCAGTGAGTGAGGCGGGCGAGGGGTCGGGGGCAGCCGGTGGGGAGGAAGAACAAAAGGAAGAGGTAGGTCTGTCGTAGGTTATATGCGAGATCGAACCCGTTGGCCCGGCCTTAAATGACCTTAGCTATTGATAGGCCGTTAAACACCAATAAGCAAACAAATAAACTGTCGACATCGATGTCAGACTAGCGTCCATGATAGAATTCTTCTTCCTGACCGGTGTGTGTCAAATGTACTTTATGTACCCTCTTCTGCAGGCCGGCGGGAAATCATGCAGCCATACTTAACCAATGTCATGCTGTGATATGCAATGTTGTTTGTGGAAAATCCTAAATAATTTCTTTCTCTGTTCTTTAATATATACGTCGTGACCACCATTTGAACCGTCTCGTCGAGACGGTTCAATTGAGTGGTCACAACATATACTTTCATTGAGAAATAACAAAAATAAAATATTTAATAAATGTCCTACCCGTACAGATGTATTCTGAATGCAATGGGTTAACGTACTGTTTTATGTACCCTGAATCATATAGTCGCCACCCTATTCAACTTCATTATTTATAGTTATACTGTCTGTCCGAGATTTGCGTAGAAGTCTAATATCCTTGTTACCGTAAGTCAGATTGGCTTCAAACTTCATATACTTATTTTTCATCATCCATATGGCTGTGACTGGAGAAATGGGGCTTATCAGTTTTGCGACCAGTGTAGATTCAGATCAGCCTGTGCGTCTGCACAGTCTGATCAGGATCTGCACTGTTCACTATTCCATCAATAAAATGCCCATCATGATTCTAACAAGCAATATAGATTGTTATCATGCTATTTGATCAGGAGCTGCATTGGTACCATTTCACCAGCCAGAGCCACTAATATGTCACACTTTAAATATAAACCATTACTATTGAGCCTGCTTACGAAAATCGGGACAGTGATCACTATTACATCCATGCATCTGTCTGTACGAAATTTGCAGTAATGTTTTTAAGTGCCTTATATATAGCTCTGTAATTGTAAATCATATTTACTTCAAACTTAACATGCTTCTTTATTATCAGCTATATTTTCATTCCGTAACTCACTCATACATAATGCCTCTGCGGGCTTGACTTGCGGGCCGCAGCCATCTGGTTATCAATTGATGTGGCCCCAAAGTTTGCCATTTAACTAATGTTTTGATACTTTATTACCACAGCAGATACTGACAGCCGACTATGACTTTGATGAGGTATCATGTTGTATACCACCACCGGACCCTTATGTCGTTATTGTATATGTGAACTTTTGTTTAATACACAATATTACACTGTTTGCACTATAATACAATAAAGCACATACAATTTTCATTTTTTAAATTATTTCAAATTTAATAAACATTGAACTGAACAAATAATATTGCTATTATTACGTATGTTTTTTAACTATTTCTCCGTCTTCAAGTCGAGAGCAGAGGCGTGAAATGACTTGACCATTACTAACCGTGACATAAGAAACAATTTAAAAAAAATATTCTTTTCATACACCACCCGGTATTTGAACCGAGTGGACCATGAAAAATATAAAAAATATAGCTACATCATTAAAATTTCAAATTGAGGAAAAAAATAACATAGCTGACACCCATCAAAAAGCCACTTGTACACAAATTTATAAGCTATAATTTGCATAATATTCTCATGCTGCTGACAGGTTGATTTGGTAGTTAGAATATATGTCTGTCAGCATCCCTTATATTGTGGAGATTTTGTGTTGTGTGCATGTTGTTACCAGTATTTTTGTCTCGCCCACATTAGTAGAAAGTGAAACATATCGGCCACATTTCCGGTGTAGGCGTCGGCAAATATTTGTATGCATGTCCAAATGTTGAATACCTCCTAATCCGTTAGTCAGATCATTACCAAACATCATCAATTGCTTCCTCACATTGATGGTTGTCCACCCAGTGTGATTTGGGTGACCTTGATGATCGGCGACATCAGCGACCATAAACTTAATGTTCGGGTAAACTTTTGCTTCGTTTGATTAGAACGTATTGATATTTTACACATACATTCCTCTGACGGTCCTCTATCATACTGTGACAAATATATGACCCTCTGACCACCTGTAATCTGTAATGTTCGAGTAAATTTCTTATAAATTCTGTTTCCTTTGATAGAGCTTATTGTTATTTCACACATGCCTCTCTGCTCCTTTATCATGCTGTGACAAATCCGCGACCTTCCAACCCCTAGTAAGGTCAAAGACTTGGCGTGTTTACAAAACTTAACATTGAGGACATAACACCAATCAATCAATAACAATTCTCGGAAAATCAAAGAATTCCTATGCATTTCAAAGCCTTGCCTGATAAATATCATATCAAAGCCTGATATTTTTTGCATTGTCCACCAGGGTAAGGAAGAGATGAGGGATGAGGCATCCACTCCGGCCCCAACATCCAGCGATAAGAAGCTGACCAACCAGTTCAACTACAGCGAGCGCGCCTCACAGACGTACAACAATCCATACAGGGTAACATATAATGGAGAATTTGTTGTTTTCAGTGCACCATCAATTTTGTTTTCTTCAGTGCACATCAGACAACATATTTTCTCTTCTGGCAATCGAGTGAACACCAAACATATTTTTGTATTTTCATGTGCTTGTTTGAAAAATGGGAAGTAATGTGGTACATGTATATATCGCTGTCCGTCGTCCAATTTGTGTTAATGTTTTCGGATATCTATTATCTGTTACCCTAAGTCTGATTGACTTGAAATTTTATAAAGACGAAATGTGTGTTTCAAACCCGTGTAAAAATTATCTATAAATTGCTAGTGTTTACATCCTTTTGCATTAGTAAACAAGACGAGCCTCATTTGCCAACACAAAATATATAAATTTTATATTTTCTGTACACTATGTATATGTTTTATATAAATGTCTCCTAGGAACGAGGCACCGCCACAGAACCGCCACCAAGAGCAGTGTTCTCAGCAAACGTCACACAGTGGGAAATATTTGATGCCTATCAGGAAGACTTTGAAAAGCAGGTACGTGTCATTTGTTCTCCATTAACACTTTTAAGACTATGTTACCCGGCGTATTAAATTTACATTTGGTGCGTCGGGAATGATTACAGATTCAATGACAATCTGTTGTAGACATTGATTAGACTGTGTGGACGGTGTTTGGTGTAAATCCAGATTCGCTGGCTCATACGACCTTGAACTTAGTGTGAGACTTGATCTTGACAATGTGTCGTTGCAAATATGTGTCTGTGACTGGAGAAATGGGGCTTATAGGTTATGTGACCAGTGTAGCTCCTGATAAAATAGCACACTCCTGTAGCTTGATAACAGTCTATTGCTCATTAGAAGCATGACAGATGTTTCACTGATGATTTGGCGAACAGCGCAGATCCTGATCAGACTGCAGTTGCACAGACTGATCTGGATCTACACTGATCATAAAACCCATAAGCCTTATTTCTCCAGTTAAAGCCGCATATGGTATTGAGTGAGTGCTGTGTAGCTGACATGGCATTGACATTGGGCAATGGAGCAATATGACCTTGTCATTTGCCATGTTTTTGTGAGTACAATTTCATTATTGTGTTATGTAGTAGATGTGTGGAAAATTAGACCTTGAAATTATACCATATAACAGATCTGACCTTGACATTGAGTTACGTAATAGAATCTGATATGCCTGACATTGTTCTAAGTTGCTAATATGACATTAACGATGTGCCATGGAGCTGGTATAATCTTGACACTGTGATGTATTTCTGATGTGAGCTTGACATTATGTTTTTAGCAAATGTTGCCATTTAACAAGGATGACATTGACACATCTTTTAGCAAATATGGCATTGTACAAATTAGCAAATATGACCTTGACAAATGTGACCTTGATATGATAATTAATAAACATGACTTTGACATTCTGTGATTTATCAGCTATGACCATCACGTCATTTAGTATCTGGGTCATTGACATTGTGCCTTTTAGCAGATATGTGTTTGTGACAGGAGGCATGGGGAGATCCGGATCAGCCTGTGCATTCGCACAGTCTGATCAGGAGCTTCACTGTTCGCTATTCCATCAATGAAACACCTGTTATGCGTCTAACAAGCCCTATAAATCGATCATTATCTTGCTACAGATGTGTGCTGTGCTATTTGATCAGGAAATACACTGGTCACAATTCCATCTCCAGTCACTCCCAAATATGAGACACACCATGTGATTTTTTACCTAAGAACATGTGCGATTTTTCATGAAATATATTTACAGATAATTCCACATTTGCTATGAAAATTTCATCAATTTTCGCCGTCATGTGCAGAAAATATCGTAAATTTTGTAAATATATTTTCACGAGATATCGCACATGTTCTTAGCTACAAATCACATGACGTGTCTGTCATGTTCTTAGCTACAAATCACATGACGTGTCTCATATGACCATGACATTGTAGGAGAAGAGCAAAGAGAAGAAATTTGTGCCAGGGAAGAAGGAGGAAGACAAGACGAGGAAACGACTGACAATCACAGAAACCACGGTAACCATATTTACTGTAATAACCATAAATATTCGGACACAATTTATTCTGGGAAACACCTATATTTGTATGGTTTCTCAAAACAAAGACTAAGTCTAAATAATGTATGCGAGTTAGTGCTGAGCTAGTGCAATAACAATGTGTTTGGATACTACATGTATTTGTCTTGGGAAACTGAGTAATTTATGCTCATTCTAATCAAGAGTTAGTCACTTGTTATTAGGTGAGAGAAAATATATAAATGCAAATTCCTCTCCCATTACACTTTTTCAAATAATTTTTGCTATTTGAAACTGATGTTGGCTCAATTGATTTGATTTGTTTCCCATTGAACAACCTTAATTGATACATTGGTGCAGATTAGTTGTGATTGCAGTACAGTGGAACCTCGCTAAACCGGACACCCTGGGGACCTCCCAGGGTGTCCGGTTTAGCGAGGCTTCACTGTAAATCAGGCATTTGATTGTACCGAGCCATAGTTGTGCGTTATGCGATCACGAACAGGCATTGGCACCGGAGATAAATTACCAAGAAACCCATCAAGATTATGATCACATATGTTTCTTGTTGTCTGGTTTAGAGAGGTTCCACTGTATAATTAAACTAAAAAAAATGTCTGAGAACTAAAACATTTTTTTCACAGTCTTTGCCCTACAGATTTGTGAACCAAATACAATAAAGATGTGATGGTACTAATATTTTTGTTGTATTTTTCTTGTAACCTTAAACAGCAGGTAAGTTGGTATCTGGTATTATGCAATTAACGCTTCAGTTTTTTATTTGCTTTTATGCACTAATATGACAGCATACATGCGATGCATTATGAACATTTCCTGGGAAAAAAGCATCTTTATTTTTTTGTAAAATGATAATACGTACTACACCAAATTGAGAAAGAAATTCCCATGTATAGATGCTTGTGTAATTAATTTAAATAAAATAATTTAGTAATCATAGATAGAACAAACATGTTGGTCAGCGAACGCGACGGCGTAAATTAACGGTAGGGATTCTTCATTACAGGAATCATGATTTGTTTGGTTTGGCCATCAGGCACGTTTTTATCTTTGGCTCTTTTGTTACCTGGGAGTTGAATTGGGTTATTGCCCATTATAAAAGTAGTAAGATTATTACTGATCCTAAGGTTTTGGGAGGGGGCTAAGTGATTCTGGTGTGGCGAGGACCTGGCATCAGATCAGGATTATTTTGATTTCAGGGCTGAATATATAGTTTTGTTATTGTAAATATTCAGTTCTGATTTTGGGATCTTCCCCCCATTTGTACATGTACTTGAACATGTACATGTACTTGTACAGGTAATATATAGGATTTAGTACTAAACCCATTGACCCGGCCTTCAATGACCTTAGCTGTTGATAGGCCGTTAAACCCCAACAACCAAACAAACAAACTGAAACATAACTAGTGTTGCAACACTAGTTAGTTTTCAGTATTATAAACCTTATTTTTAACAATCCACATTTTTTTGCAGGCTACTTACAGGTACAATTAGGTTCAGAAATATGATACAAATCTATATTAAACTGATTCTGTTTCAACACTTTCTATGTATATACAAGATACATATGGGATATGGATATATGAGACACATTGGGGAAAGTTTCATACAGGCCATTATTATGTAAAGCTAGCTGTACTTATCAGACAAGTGTAGCTATGCTGGAGAAATGAAACAAGCCATGTGATTTTGTACACTAGAAAATGTGTGATTTTTCAGAATTCAACATTTGCTATGAATATTTCGTCAAATTTCGATGTAATTTACGGAAAATATCGTGAATTTTGTAAATCTTTTTCATGAGATACAGCACATCATCTTAGGTACAAATTCAAATGGCTCCTCTCAAATGTAGTTGATAGCCTCTGTGACTAGTGTAGACCAAGTTCCTCTGTATCCATTCAATCCGATCAGAGTCTGCACTGTTCGATATAATATTTGTGAAACACCTGTCATGTTTCTAACAAGCATTTTTTATCTTTAAAGAGAGATCGAAATAAGTGGTCAGATCACATTTTTAGCTCACCTGAGCGAAGCTCATGTGAGCTATTGTTACCGCAATGTGTCCGTCGTCCGTCGTCGTCGTCCATCGTCCGTGAACATTTTCAAACGTCTTCTCCTCGGTAACCATTGGGCCTATAGTCACCAAACTTCATGGTCATGGTCCTTAGGTAGGGGGATTACAAAATTGTTAAAATGACGTCATTACGTAATCCAAGATGGCCGCCGTCTAAAAATAGCACAAATTCTTCAAAAATCTTCTTCTCAAGAACCGCCAACCGGATTTCGACAAAACTTAGTAGGAATGTACAATGCTCTTTCAAAGTTGTTAAAATGGTGACCCCGGGGTCAAAAATGGGCGTGGCCCGTGGGGTCAAATTGGTGTCAAATTTTATTTTTGACCGAATATGGTCATGTCTTATATCAAATTGAAGGTATCAATGAGGCGATCACTCTGGTGCATTTTTTGTCGAAATCGGATGGTTATGTCATCCAAGATGGCCGCCGAAAGGTCAAACGGTCGTTCTTTTATTAGAGATTTCAAAATTCTTCTTCACATGAACCGCTTGGCCCATGGTAGCCAAACTTAAAAGTTATGGTCCATGGGTGAAGCCTTTTCAGATTTGTTAAAATGGAGGTCATCGCTAATCCAAGATGGCCGCCATCTAAAAATAGCGTAAATTCTTAAAAAATCTTCTTCTCATGAACCGCTTACCGGATTTCGATGAAACTTGGTAGGAATGATCAATGTGCAATGCTCTTTCAAAGTTGTTAAAATGGTGACCCCGGGGTCAAAAATGGGCGTGGGACGTGGCTTCAAATTTTATTTTTGACCGAATATGGTCATGTTATATATCAAATTGAAGGTATCAATGAGGCGATCACTCTGGTACATTTTTTGTCGAAATCGGATTGTTATGTTATCCAAGATGGCCGCCAAAATGTCAAAAGGTCGTTCTTTTATTAGAGATTTCAAAATTCTTCTTCACATGAACTGCTTGGCCCATGGTAGCCAAACTTAAAAGTTATGGTCCATGTGTGAAGCCTTTTCAGATTTGTTAAAATGGAGGGTCATCGCTAATACAAGATGGCCGCCGTTTAAAAATAGCATAAATTCTTAAAAAATCTTCTTATGAACCGCTGGCCGGATTTTGACTAAACTTCGTAGGAATGATCGATTTTCAATGCTCTTTCAAAGTTGTGAAAATGGTGACCCCGGGGTCAAAAATGGGCGTGGCCCGTGGGGTCAAATTGGGATCAAATTTTATTTTTGACCGAATATGCTCATGTCATATATCAAATTGAAGGTATAGATGAGGCGATTGCTCTGGTGCAATATTTGTCGGAATCGGATGATTATGTCATCTATGATGGCCCCCAAAAGGTCCATTTATTCGAGATTTTGAACGTCTTTTTCTCAGGAACCACATGGCCGATGCTGGCCAAACTTCATAGGAAGTTCAGATCCTTGGGTGAATCAGATTTGGTAAAATGAGAGTCATCGCTTAATCCAAGATGACCGCCATCTAAAAATAGCACAATTTTTTTAAAACATATGAACTCAATGTCACATTCTCATCTGGTGTTCATGGAGTCAGGTGAGCGAATTAGGACCATCATGGCCCTCTTGTTTTTTATCTAAAACAAACTACACAATCTTATTTTAATCATGTTCACACAATGTAATTTATGTATGTCATATTGCGAAAATGTTAATGAGACTTGGTGGTTACCGCTGCCATGTATCGATCATCACAACCCACTTACCCATATTCTTCACCTGAATGGTATGTTCTTGTTTCTGTATGGTTCACTTTTGCATATTTTTTACAGCCACACCTTTGCTTTAGTTGTTAGTTGGTAGTAGTTAATACCATACACTTCTGTGCATATTTAAGATAAAACAAAATTATTGTTTCATTTGAAAAATTGTGTTGCCTCAGTACGTTATGGGTTAAGTTACAATAATTGCAGAGCTGGGATGATATAGTCGGCACCTTGAGCATGTATCTGCATTTATGGCTATGACTATAGAAATGGGGCTTATGGAATGGGGCTTATGGGTTTTGCAACTAGTGTAGATCCAGATCCAGATCAGCCTGTGCATCCGAACCTCATGTCAACCATACTCATTTCAAAATAGGAAAGCATGATGATTTCAGGATTTAATTGTTGAAAAGAATCACTTGCCGAAAGCTAGAGTCTGCTTTCGTGGTGATATCGGTAGACCTTGAAAAGATGTCCAGCTAAACTGAGGCGAACATTGTTGCACAGCATTTTAGACAATTTTCTCACTGTGTGTCTTTTAATCTGGATTATTTTGAACATAGTTTCAATACTAATTCTGTGATATTTGTATTACATTGTTTTTCTTGTAGTAATTATGCATCATGTAACAACACATTGTCCTCTTTCATTTAATCTGGGTGCATACATATTCTGCTTTGACTTTTCCATTAACTATATTTTAAATTGTTTGGCTTTATAACACAAAAGTTGCTAGTTTGTTTGAGTTTGTACACTGCAATTGTTAAATTTAGACACTAAATTTTCGCCTGCCACAACTAATATGGACATATCAAGGTTTTGGCCAGTGTAGCCCGGTTATGGACCTAATATTTATGGGGGGGGGCATATTGTGTTACTCTTGAGATTCCGTACGGCCATCCGTACGTCCGTATGTCTGTCCGTATGTCTGTCTGTACATCCGTCCGTTTACATTTATGTCAATAGTTTTTGTAACAGTTTCTCCCACATGTAATATCTTCAATATTATGAGTAGGATTGCTTGGACACTTGAACAGTTGTCACACACTCACGCTATCATTAACACGACCTTGACCTTTGTCACCTTTGAAATGTCGCTGATACACTTAACCATTTTGTTTTGTGCACGCTTTGCCTTGTTTCTTGTTATGGTCCAGTATACCCATGTTTTACAAACATAATCTCTAGTTTTGTTAAGTCGTCAAAACATTTTCTCCAAGACATAGCTAACACTGTAGGTCATGATCAGACTAATATGGAACTACATTGATCAATTACTCCGTAAGCCTCTTTTAGGGAAATTGTTAATCCCACTATTATCTTTTTGCATGCTGGGAAAATAATGGCTAAAATAGTTCAAATATAGCAGCAGACTACACTTCATTACTATTGTTAAACTTATATATTGCTCTTTGAAAACTTGAAAATATGAAATTCCATGACATATTTATTTGGCTGTTACTTTCACCGCTAGCTTGCAAAGGGTTGTACAAGACATGTTCAGCCTGTCTGTAATAAAGTGACATTGATTTTTCTGCAGTTGAATACTGGTCCATTCTTGTAGACTATTTGCTCATGATCAGATGAAATGAATTATTATTTGCATTAAATCAATCCATTTTAGGGTGATGATGTTTCCCGTATTTCGGTGGCGTCCAAGATCGTGGAGAGAATGGTTAACCAGAACACATATGATGATATTGCTCAAGGTATCGTAAACCTATTTTCCCTGTTTATCTTCTTTTCATATTCACATATTTTAAGTCAGTCCATCAGTCCGTTATTCAGTTAATGTTTTTCCGTATACATGTACTATCAAAGCCTAGGCGGGCGTTAAGCACCATTCCATTCCATTCGGCGGGCGCAATATGCGGGCCACAGCCATCTAGTTTTACTGAGTCACTGATGCCTGTAATGGGCTACAACATGGTATAACAAGGATTTCATGTTATAAGCTTTGTTATTATAGGAATGAATGACCTTTTTGTGGAATTTATCGGGGTATAAACTTGGAAAAGTCGCGGGAATACTGGACGAAGGCCGGAAGGACGAAGTATTCCCGCGACTTTTCCAAGTTTATATCCCCGATAAATTCCACAAAAAGGTCATTCATTCCTTATAATTCCAGCATTTGAAATAAATTAATCACGAAAATGTGTTTATTTTGACAGACGGCAGCCATTTGTTTACATTGACAGCACTTAACGCACCTGTAGAAAGTAGTTCGGCGTGGGAGTTTACTGGGATATAAATTTTGGACAGAGACTTGCTACGGGCCAATCAAATGTTAGGGAATTGTGTAAATATTTTTGTGCTGGAATTATGACACTGTAAAAGTCCATTTTATGCAATTAAAACTTTATTGCCAAATTCAGATTTCAAGTACTGGGAAGACCCGTCAGATGAGTACCGTGACAACGAGGGTACGCTACTGCCGCTCTGGAAGTTCTCCTACGAGAAGGCGAAGAAACTCGCGGTTACCTCCCTTTGTTGGAATCCCAAATACAGGGACCTGTTTGCCGTCTCGTTTGGCTCTTGTAAGTATATTTGATGCACTGTTTGGACCAGATGCTGTAAAACTTGTGTTGATTGAATTATGTTTTATTCTACAATATTCTATTGACTTGTTAAATGGGAGATAATTTAGTAACTTAAATCCACAAGAAAGCATGACCGTTTGACCATCACAACTTTGAACTTTTGCACACATTAAGAAGTTCGCCAGAGTTTCTCATTTCTGTCATAAGTTCTATATCCTTTGAAGAATTACTTAAATATTTCAAAACAGCATACTTGTGGACAAATGCCACACGTCCATGCTGCCCTTAATATGAACTTGAACTTTTGACCTTCACAACTTTGAACTTTTTCACACATTAAGAAGTTCGCCAGAGTTCCTCATTTCTGTCATAACCTCTATATCCATTGATGGATTACTTTAATATTTCAATACATCATACTTGTGGACATTTATTAAAACCATTATTAAAACCATTTAACTTTTTTTTCCTTTCCAGATGACTTCATGAAGCAGGGAAGCGGTATGATGCTGTTCTACTCGTTGAAGAACCCGTCGTTCCCGGAATACATCTATGAGACAGACAGCGGGGTCATGTGCCTCGATGTACACCCGGAGCACCCATACATGGTGTCTGTGGGCTTCTACGACGGTAGTGTCGGCGTCTATAACGTCGAGAAGAAGGACGGACCCGTACACAGGTGCACCGCGAAGAACGGGAAGCATACTGACCCTGTCTGGCAGGTATGTGTATATATGTGGCTGTGACTGGAGAAATGGGGCTTATGGGTTTTTGCCACCAGTGTAGATCCGGATCAACCTGTGCATCCACACAGTCTGATCAGGATATGCACTGTGCGCCATTCCATCAATGAAACTCCCATCATGCTTCTAACAAGCAATATAGATCGCTACCAGGCTTTAGGAGTGTGCCATTTGTCCAGGAGCTACACTGGTCAGAAATCCCATAAGCCCCATTTATCCTGTCACAGCCACATATAGAGAATACCAGGGCCCGGTTAGCTTAACAGACTTGGAGTTTTGAGCAACCAGGACCAGTAATTGACACAAATATGTAGAAATGGAGCTTATGTGTTTTGTGACTAGTGTAGCTCCTGATGAAATAGCACATTCCTGTAGCCTGATGGTATCTCTATATGACCTTAGATGTTGCTTGGACATTAAACCCATTCACTTTTACTCTTTTTTTTGTAGCCTGATCTGTAGCCTATTTCATCAACATTGCAAAGTATACTTTAGTAGCAAAGTATACTTTGAGGGAGAAATTTCCAATTTTATGATAAATTTATTAATTTTTATTATACTGAATTTATTACATTATCACAGCCATTTTGGCTGTGATAATGTAATAAATTCAGTATAATAATTCTGCATATTTTTAATCATCAAATATATGCAGTCATTAGTTCTATATGAAATAATGCATTTTGGGAAAAATAAATGATTACTCCCTCAAAGTATACTTTGCTAGATAAGTATACTTTGCAATGTTGGTGAAATCAGCTACCGATCTATATTGCTGGTTAGAACCATGATGGGTGTTTCATTTATAGTAGTTCACCCATGTACGCCATCTTGCATTTGTACGTATATTATACCATTATGCTGTATGTATGCTCATGAGGCAGTTGCCTCAGTGCAATAAAATATTATTATTCTTCTTTCATTGATGGAATGGCGAACGGTGCAGACCCTGATCGGACTGTGCAGCTGCGGGTGATCTGGATCTAGACTGGTCACAAAACACATAAGCCTCATTTCTCCAGTGACAGCCACATATATAAGAATTCTGAGACTGTCTAATATTAACATTCTTCACTAAATAAATATTTCCGTTCGTGAAAATTTAACATGGGGAAAAATGTCTGATGATGTTTTAGCATCAAGAAACTATAATGACTATAATGTATTTTCCTATTTTAGAACTGTTTGACCGAGTTTTACCAATCTTACCATTGAATTTCCAAACTATCTACCCGGTTTCTAAAACCTCATTTCCAGAACATGTCGGCCCGGCCTTATATGACCTTAGCTGTTGATAGGCCGTTAAACACCAACAAACAAACAAAACCCGTCGTGCTTCTATCAGACCTTATTGTGACTATTTATATATATTTTTTTTTTATATATATATATATAAAATAAACCCCTGAAGAGTAGCAAAACCGGTAGGGTTTTAGGTTGACATTAATAAGTAATAAATATGTCATGAAATCTGTAGTTATTACTTTTCTTTATTTTGATCAGGGTCTGCACTGTTTGCAATTAAATCAGAGAATATTTAATCAATCTACGAGGTGCTGTCATAAGTTTTTGGACTTTCTGGATAAAAGGTTTAATATACCTGCCACATTGTTCATCTTTATATGACATTTACATCTGATCAAATCAAATTGATTTGAAAATAAGAACATACTTTGCGACAATCCTTTCGCACATAATTGGTAACTATAGCAACAAAATAACATCACTACGGAGCAGTTAGACGACGTCAAACTGCTCCGTGCTGATGTAGATGCCTGCGAATAAATGACTACTTGACGAAATATTGTGATTTACTTCATGGAACCAATATGTTACCGTTTGCACAAATGATCCAGCTTCCTAATGACATATTTCACAACCAATTTGACCAAATGGTTTGTTAGATGTAAGCAAAGTCTGAGAACTTTATGACTGCACCTCGTATTTACCTATTTACAGGTGCGATGGCAGAAGGATGATCTAGAAAACAACCACAACTTCTACTCGATCTCCTCCGACGGCCGAATTGTCCACTGGACCATACTCAAGGTCAGTGAGAGGTCATTTGAGACACTATATGATTTTGTACCTTTGGACATCTGCGTAAGTTCATGAAATATGTTTACAAAATTTACAATATTTTCCGTAAATGGTGTTAAAAGTTGACAAGAGTACATGCGGAATTATATTATATTTCGGATGTACTCTTAAAATTTTGTCAACTTTTGACTTCATTAATGAAAAATATTGTAAATTTTAAACGTATTTAATGAAATTACGCAGATGTCCGAAGGTACAAAATCACATGGCGTGTCTCATTTATTATAGCTGACCATGTTAGTGTTCTGGGGCCCGTTTCACTAAACCATAAAAATATATTTGTATGAAGATTTTTATTAATTTCTATTTGAGATTACAGTTTGAAGTGTTGCGTTTTTCTTTGTTTTTGGGTATTTAATTACTACATCTGGTTTTCACAATTTTTATTCCTTGCTATACATCTGTTTACCGTATATCAATTTAAAAGCCAAGGGCCCCACTCCCAAAATACCGAAAGGAACACTTCATGAGGTTTTGTGATTTTATACATTTCATGACGTGAATGTGTGTATTACAGAATGAGTTGACGTTCCAAGATGTAATCAAGCTGGCTCTGCCTGAGACGGCTGAGGGTCCCGATGGAACAAAGGTTAACACTATTGGTAAGCCAATTTCCATTTACCCGAAAATTATTGGAATAAACAATATTTTTCGATTTTATTGGGGTGTATAAACTTTTAAATGGGCAACTGTATTGGATGAAGGCTGGATGGAAATTATGCAAAGATGTTTGCTGTACTTTCCTGTGCTTTTTCTCAAAATCAAAAAGTTCTCGAAATCTGAAACTTTGAATGGTCGAGGCTGAGCAGAGTAGGTGCTCGGAAAATGTTATATTGCATGCTAACCTGTAGTGGTGGACCGATAGTATTGATGCATCGATAGATCGAGGTACATATCTTCACGATACATGTATCGCGATACACTGCCAAGTATCGATAGTTGACGATAGCTACATTGTAATTATTAACACATTTTCAATGATCGTGTTTTTGGTGCTAGAAAGAGGTATAAATATTTGAAGTGATTTTTATAGGAACCTCTGGATTCGACATCCTAGGACATCGACAGTTTCTTTAACAATCATTAATGTGCACAAAAAACACTTTATTGAACCGTTTGGCTTGTGCGCAGTTGATGGCATTTTTTTTATTAACCTCGTATCAAACCGGAAGGTTTTCGCGACCATTTTTTTTCACTTCCACATCGAAAAAGGCAGCATTACAGTAGAACTGGCCGTTTTTAGTGTGAAATTAAACTGCAAAATTGTTGTTTAATGATGCGTGATGTGTTAATGATGTGTTTTTGTGGGTCCTTGTAGATTCATTTTGAATATATGTTCAACAATTCAATAAAAATAATAATAATAAAAAAAATTCAACACCAAATCACAATGTTATTATATATCAATCAAATTGAGCTGCATCATTATTATTGAGTATTGTGTATTTAGCGATCTTTTTTTGATAATAAATCCGGTATTTCAAAATGGCAGTTGAATAAACTATATAAACATGAGCTATGATGGTTTTCAGGTTGCGGCACTGCATTTGACTTCCACAAGAAGAACGACTACCTGTTTCTGGTGGGGTCCGAGGAGGGGAAAATCCACACATGTTCAAAGGCCTACAGCAGCCAGTTCCTCGACTCCATGGACGCCCACAATATGGCCGTATACAAGGTCGGTCACATGTCACGCCGCTACAGAAAATCATATTTTCTAGCCATGCCTGATGAATTTAGTATCAAAAGATACCACCCTGGTGTTCTCTATATCAAGTTCATCAGGCCCAAGTCGGACACAGTAGCCATTCCGAGGCTCAATGAGGAATTCCTACCGTGCCTATGAGCCTGATAATATAAACTTAAAATGCCTGGTACATTGTATTGTGTATGTAGGTGCTCTGGAACCCTTATCATCCACAGATAGATTTACATCACCTCACTGACTTGATCTAGACTTGGCTGAGAAACTGTAGTAATTCCTCATAATTCCTACACTCTTTGTAGCCTCACCTGATAAACTTGATATCAAAAGTTTGGTGTACTGTATATAGGTGCGCTGGAACCCGTACCATCCGCGGATATACATCACGTGTAGTGCTGACTGGACAGTGAAGATCTGGGAGGTGGGAACTAAAACCACGGCCGACAAGACGGACAGCGGACCAGATACATCGCCTAAGTAAGTTTCACTAAACTTTGTATGACTAAAATGTTTGTAAGTGCAAATGTTGGTTCGTCTGTAAATTCCAATGAATAGATTTACATTTATTGACCGTAGGCTGCATATGCAGCCTATGCTCAATAAATATAAATCCAATAATCATTTACAAGAAAACATTGTTAATGCGAAATTTACATAATTTTGCACTTACGAACATTTTAGTCGTACGAAGTGTAGTGAAACGGGCCCCAGTTGTGTGTCTTATACAAATGGTAATATAATTGTTGATTCATTTATTGAGGTTTTACGTTGTTAAACAACAAGGTCATATACAGAGGGCAGGGCATGAAAATTCCACTCGTCCGCTCGTCCTGACGAGTGGGAATGTCTACAGGACGAGTGCAAATTTCAATTTTTGCAATGTAAATTTCTTATATTTTCCATTCTTGTCAAAGCAAGGACAAGTGAAAATTTTAAGAATGTTCGTACCCTGGACAGAGGTGGTGAGTGAAGCCCAATTTCCGTTGTATGGAGTTACCTCCCCGACAGACTTACTCGAAGCTGCCAGTTCTCGGCAATGACAGCTCTAGGAACTTGAAGAATACCCTACAATATACCGAATGTACAATCACATGTGGCTGTGACTGAAGAAATGGGGCTTATGGATTTTGCGACCTGTGTAGATCCAGATCAGACAGTGCAGACGCACAGTGTGATCAGGATCTGCACTGTTCGCCATTTCTTCTATGAAACACCTGCCATGCTTCTAATAAGCAATACAGATCATTATCAGACTACGGGAGTGTGATAATTGATCAGGAGCTACACTAGCTACAAATTCCATAAGCCCCATTTTTCACAGCCACATACATATACAGTGAATATCTCCAATTGGACCTGTGGGCAATTTTGGTGGGTTTCAATTAATTATCGCTGATGGCTCTGTTCTTGATTGCATAGCACTGAAACATGCCTTGGAGTGGACATATGCCTGTAGCCGATTTCATCAACATTGCAAAGTATACTTATCTAGCAAAGTATACTTTGAGGGAGTAATTCATTGATTTTTCCGAAATGCATTATTTCATATAGAACTAATGATTGCATATATTTGATGATTAAAACTATGCAGAATTATTATACTGAATGTATTACATTATCACAGCCAAAATGGCTGTGATAATGTAATACATTCAGTATAATACAAATTATACATTTATCTTAAAATTGAAAATTTCTGGATTAAAGTATACTTTGCTAGGAAAGTATACTTTGCAATGTTGGTGAAATAGGCTACTGGTTTACAATGAAACTTATCTAACTAGACACACTGGGGACCTTCCAGGGTGTTCAGTATAGAGGGAGATTATACATATGTTGCCGTATATGGAGAAATTTGCTTAAGGGATTTGTGATCAGTGTAACTCCTGATCAAATAGCCTGTAGCCTGACAACGATCTACATTGCTTGTTAGAACGATGGCAGGTTTTTTTTCATTGATGGAATGGCGAGCAGTGCAGATCCAGATCAGACTTTGTGATTTGCTTGTTAGAAGCATGATCTGGATCTACACTGGTCACAAAACCCATAAGCCCCATTTCTCCAGTCACAGCCACATATATACAGGCCTCAACAAATCCACTCATCCATCTTGTATTGGCAAGTGAATTTTCTGGAAGAGTGGTATTCTGAAGAGAGAGTGCGGCATAAAAACATTTAGCAATGCAAGAGTTGAAATCAATCTGGACAACATTGCTAAGCATACTTATCTAGCTAAGTATACTTTGAGGGAGTAATCATTTATTTTCCCCCGAAATGCATTATTTCATATACAACTAATGGCTGCATATACATGTATTTGATGATTACAAGTATGCAGAATTATTATACTGAATTTATTACATTATCACAGCCAAAATGGCTGTGATAATGTAATAAATTCAGTATAATAAAAATTAATAAATTTATCCTTAAATTGAAAATTTCTCCCACAAAGTGTACTTAGCAAGATAAGAATACTTTGCAATTTTGGGTGAAATAGGCTACAGATATGAACAATATTGTATTGCAGGAAGCCTCTGTTCACCTTTGACCTGAACAACTCTGTGGGCGACGTTGCCTGGGCTCCATTCTCCTCCACGGTGTTTGCCGCAGTCACTGCCGATGGCAAGGTGAGACATTTGAGCATGTACTGAATTGTCATTTTCGTAATCAGAAAGTTTGATTGGTCGAGGATGCCTCTGTAGTTTTAAACTAAGCAATATGATGTACAAACGTCGCCAATTCTAACATCCAGAACGCGAAATAGTGATAAAATAATAATAATCTTTATTTACCGAGGGCGACACATTCAGTTGATACTAATCTTCCATGTGGCCCTCTATAAAGAAGCAATGTGACATCAAACTCCACCAATTCGAACATTAAGGATGCCCTGGTACAATAATTTATATAGAAGCAGTCGCTTAAAACCGACAAATGTGGCAATTCTAACATCAGTGATGCCCTGGTTAAACAACGTGGCTTTAAATGAACTAACTCCACCAATTACAACGTCGATGGTGCCCCCCGGAAATAGTTCCAACTTAAACAATGTGACGTCAATCCGACAATTGTAATCTCAATACAGACCTTTCCCCAGAAATTCTTTAAGGCACTGGGGTATTTTTCTGTGAACATCATATTTTGGTGGGTCATAATTATTATTCGGGCATATACCAATATATCTCCTTTAATACATGTTTAAGCCTTATAATTCAGTCTAATAGTCATTACAATGATCAAATGAAGCTCAAATTAAATGGAAAAAAAAGAAATTGAAACTTTTATGCATTCAATCTGAAATTTATAGCGCTGGGTCATGTTGTTTTTGAACTTAAGATGCTGGGGTACCACAGCACTATAATGGAATGGGTACCGTAATGACCCTAAATATTCGCACACCATTTATTTTGGAAAAACCCAAATACACATTGTGATAAACAAGTACAACCATACTAACTCTATATATTTGGACACTCATGGAAAACCATATACTGGTATTTATGGTTGCCAGAATAAATGATGTCTGAATATATAATGTCAATATGGTAATACTAAACTAGGGAACTCAACGTCACACTGTGTCACTCGTTTGTTGCAGCTGTTTGTGTACGACCTGAACGTGAATAAGTACGAGCCCCTGTGTGAACAAATGGTGGCCCAGAAGAAGAAGACGAAACTCACCCATCTCGAGTTCAACCCCGTCTACCCCATCATCATTGTCGGAGACGACAGGTACGTGCCATTTCCACACGGGTTCCCACAGGTCTGCTAAAGGTGCATACATGAGACACGCGAAACTCATCAGACCGACGGACATGTCCGGTAAAATTACCGCCGGTCCAACGGTAAACCGGAAGTGGTCGAATCAGATGTCCGACAATAATTATGTTATTAATATATTACTCGTAACTTCAAATTTATGATGTTAGCTAGCCTTACATACATGACTGATATACTTAAAAGCACAATTTTATCACGCAAAATAAATTTTGTTTTTATAAATGTTTTTTCGGTAATTTTTTGCCCAGTCTGGCAAAGATTTTAAGTTAACCAAACCAAATGTCGGGTAAAGTCTTCGCAGTTTCGAGGAGACTGCTATGTGATTTTGTAGATGTGCGATATCTGATGAAATCTTGCTATGAAAATGTCATCTTAGCGTCTTTTACAGAAACGGATAAATATATATTTCATGAAATCTCACATATGCTCTTGGGTACAAAATCACATGCCCTTCTTGTCTGAATATGAGGGTGGTCTAGTGGTGAGAGCCTTGGACTTCAATACAGAAGTTGTGGGTTCAATCTCCGCCCTAGGCATGAATAAATACTTTCACCATATTTCCTTCCATCACACTGGTCTTTAGGATGGGACATAAAAACGGACGTCCTGTCTCTATATATGCCCTTGGCTTTTGCTGGGATGCTAGTCTTTCACTATCACAGGATTGTGGCCTAGGGGCGAGAACACCAGATTTCCAATCCGGAGAAAGTGGGTTAAAACCTCGCCATAGGCAACAAAAAATACTTTTGTAGTGTTTTCATCCCCCTGGTCTTTCGGATGAGACTTGAAACCTAGGTCCCGTCTCTAAATGACCTTAGCTGTTGCTGGAACGGTAAACCCATTCACTTTCATTGTCTGAATATTTATAATTTAAGGTGACATGCCGTATTTTTAATGTGTTTAGACATGTCCTAATTGTCATTTAAGCTTATACATTGTGCTAATTTTAATGTTTTATGCCATATTTTATCTAATCACATTTAAATCCTTTCAACCCTACAGACCATAAAGCCAACATGTGCAAACACTGTAGATCCTGTGGAGCCGGCTCGTAACAAGCCGTCTCCTCAGGATCTGCAGTGTTTGTCAGTATTGTTCAATTCTAATAAACAAATCCGCATTTTCTCATCAATGGAATAGTCCACAAATTAGCATGGAAAAAACAATGTTAGATATTTAGGGGCGATGTTAAAACAGTAGAGTACAAATTTTGCTATATCTAAAGTCTTTCATGCTGGGAACAATTTCATATCAGGCTACATCAGATAACAAGCTTTGCATTGACCAAATACACACTGATAACAAATTGTTGTATCCCGTATTAACTAGATAACAAAATCAGGGTTACAACAAATTCAAAACATACTTTTCATTGGTCGAATGAAGTCACATGACGTTACCGAATGATGTCCGTCTAATGGCGATGCAAAAACCACACCATAATTGCTTTATAGTCTATAGCATAAAACATTCCCTGATAAATAGAATACCGGGCTTGTTTCTTTAGATATCAAGTTTATCAGCGGCGAGTCCTACGCGTTTCCTAGCCTTGTCTGATAAACTACATATCAAAAAACCCTAGCCTGGTATTCTCTACATACATGTACGTATACCTGGTGTTTTATTCTAGGGGAACTGTGACGAGTACCAAAATGTCGCCCAACTTGAGGAAAGTTCCAAAGGTAAGATCACCCACTCTCGTGTCGGAACCAGTAATCCCAGCTTTCCTAATACTATTATCTTCTCATATATTCTTGGGTGGTTAGTTTCTTACTACTAATACATTCTCGTACATTCTCCTATTTCTCCAGTCACACATGTGACAAACCCATGTCCCTCCACCTTGACCCCAACTAATGTCAATGTCACAGACTTAATGCATTGACACGTAACTTAAGATGGGAGAACTTCCTTTTCTTTTATGTTTCCATCCATGGAAGTTTCCTTAATAGTTCACATATGCATTTCTATCGTGATCTTGCACTAAGCTGTGAAAAATTGGTCACTATGCCATTGTCATGGCTATAAAAACATTTAGCATTTGGGCCTGTGTGCGTGTAACTGTAAGCTCTCGCATACCGACAAATCTAGTCGCAACCGGTCTTCTACTACTACTACTTATTCTGCCATTTAGCATGCTTTGTCTATATATGTGGCTGTGATTGGAGAAATGGCGCTTATGGGATTTGTGACCAGTATAGCTCCTGATCAAATATATTCTTCAAGCCTGGTAGCGATCTATATTACTTGTTAGCAGCACGACAGGTGTTTCATTGATGGAATGTCGAACAGTGTAGATCCTGATCAGATTGCAGATGCACAGGCCGATCTGGATTTACACTGGTCGCAGGACCCATAAGCCCCATTTCTCCAGTAGCAGCCACATATCATGTAGGCTATTTATACATGTATTCTGTGCTTTTTCGCATAGTATTTCCCATATTATCAACTAGAAAATATAATTATTAGTTTTACAGGGTGCTTAATCTGCAGCAGTTTATTTTAGATGTTTCTATTTGTCAACATCATGATGTCGCAATGACGTGAGAGAGCAAGCTGGGTAGCACATTGTAGTCAGAAAGTTGTGCATTATTTGTGCGCTATAAGATATGCCTTATATGAGGGACAGTTGTATGGTACTATTCTCTGTATCGCTTTTATTCTATTCAACTGTACGTATCCTCGTGTTCGTAACCGAGTCCTTTCATCAGGATCACACTGAATATTTTCAAGATAGTTTTCAAGAAATTATGACTTCAATTAACTGAATATTCTGACAATTAGCATGGATTGATTGATTTATTGGTGTTTAACAGCCTATCAACAGCTAAGGTCATTTAAGGCCGGGCCAACGAGTTCAATCCTGTATATAACCTGCTGCAATGGGAGAAAAATCCCAAAATCAGAACGGAATATTTACATCGAAGAAAAAAAATATTTTCAGCCCTGAAATCAGAATAACCGGACCTGGTGCTAGGTCCATACCACACCAAAGTCACTTGGCCCCTTCCCCTAAAATATGATTATGAATACTCGTAATACTCACCTAACGAGTATAACCAGATTCAGCTGTCACATACAACGACGTACAGGGGCCAAACCAGGTCTCCGGTCGGGTTCCGGTAAGGATGAATCCCGATCTTAAAATTACCCATTGCATGCTCCCACCTGCCACCCACCAAATGGCAAGGAATAGTTCATTCTAATAATATTGGAGGATTTCAACCAGATTTTATAATGAATATGTCGGAATAAAATTGTAAATTACATGCGACTTTTTAAGTTGGAACATACAGAGCGTGCATTGGCAAGTCGAATACGAATGTTGTACGAGCGGCTATATGTAAGTGACGTGTAATGCGACACTGTCACACGATATCTGTACTTGAACATCCGTAGCCATACCTGTAACACTGATCTATACACTGGCTTAAATTGCTTGCGAATGTGGATAAAAAGTTGTAAAACATTTTACTGTACAAGTTATATTTTTATCTGCTATGGCCAACGGAATGTGTGCTTTAATATCGAAGTCTCGATGCTGGTACTCTATGTAGTTTTACTGAGACATATAGTTTCTGCAATCACCCCAGATAAGTCGCCAATACACACTGTGTATTTCACAGTCAATCGGGAGACTTTTGCAAAGTGTTGTATAATATACAAATAATATACACTTCTTCACTAAACTTAAATCACACATTCCAAAAGCTATATCAGATAAAATATAACGTATAAAAATAAAATGATTTACCCTGTTTTTGTGGTAGATCTTGAAAATACTTTGCAATTGTCGTCATGTTTTGGTTATGTGATTCTGCACATTGTATTGACATGCAAGTATTCAATCGTTGAAGATGTCGGATTGATACAGTGGAAACTCTCGAAACTGGATACCCTGGGAGGACCACAGGGTGTCCGGTTAGAGCTTTCAATGTAGTCACTACTAGTAACCTCTACTAGCTGTTATATGCAAAACAACTTAAATTGGATTGTGTTAATATTTGTGCTCTATTGGGTGTGGTAGAATCGAGATTGTTTTAAATTTTAAAAATTTCAAGATCAGTTTTACAAGGTAACTTGTGTAGGAGCATGGTACATGTATCATTATTAGCATGTACGTTGACATGAACGGATCACGTTATACAATGTCAGGGCCGTAACCAGAGGTAAAAACCAGACAAGGTGAACAAGTCCCGATATGGGGGTCAGGGAGCATTCTCCCCGCCCCCAACCCCGGGGATTTGTTTAATTCTTAGCATAAAAAAAATCGGCAAAATGACAGACGAGCTGACCGCCTCGTCTGCCCCATCCTAGTTACGGTACTGAATGTAGTTTCTTTGCACTGCTGGTCAGTAAAAGAACCTTGAATCGTACTTATGTGTGGAACTACGGTAGAATTGTTTTTCGCACCAAGGCTAATTCACTAGTGCTGTACTCTGCACCAGCGTGACAAGTTTCATGTCTAAATCACAGGTGGAAGACTCGGACCTATGACACCAAAAAAAAAGAATGCCTATTAAAAAAATCCCATTACTCCACCCACTTGGTCTCGTACAGTACCATCTTCTATTATAATAGAAGATGGTACTGTACGAGAACAAGTGGGTGGGGTAATGGGAATTGTTAATGGAATTTTTTTTGGTGTCATATGTCCCAAGTCTTCCACCTGTGGTCTAAATAGGCACTGGATTCCCAATGAATTCCCATTCAGCTACATGCAGAAGATACTGAATAAACATATTTTCGTCTCGTAACCAGCTCCAGAAATGTATGCCCGTTACTAGACAAAAAAATGCGTTTATGCGATAGTACTAAGTAGAGCTGAGGGTCATCTCATCAGGAAACCGGTGCATTTTTCGACGTGAAACATTTACGTTGGTGCGGAGTACAGCACTAATGTAATTGCAACCATTGTGAGGTTCGTTTTGACATTCAGTAGGACATATACATTAGCATATATGGTGTTGTCTCATATTAGCCATCTAGTATTTAATCAATTATCGTGCATAGTAGTTGAATAGTCGCTCATTGTCTATATAATCTATATAATCTATTAGTCACTATCTGTAGTCTATGTATGTATACATGTCGCTTCGTTCCAGACGCAATTCATGTAAACTTCAACGTAGTACTGTCTGTTCCACATTTGTCTATTAAACACATAAAAAAATAAAAAGTCACTAAAAATGTTTTTGAAATATGTTGACTACCAATTTTATTTATTTTGAATAAAACAATTTATTTTTATATAACATAGTCAAAGAAGGTGGAAAAGGGAGACACTGAGGAGAAACAAACTTGGCGGGGGTAGTGGGAAAGTTGGGGATGGCGAGTTGTCTCTATTATTTGTAAGAAATCTGCAGGAAACGAGTTGGCATGAGTATGAGGAACAGGCAGAGCTAGGTTTGAATGGGATTACAGAGCTCCAGATAAGTTTTGTATTTAAAGAGTATATACCCCACATTTCAAATTCAATGCATATTATTGCTTTCCTTCCTTTTTAATTAAATAGGGAACAAATGATAAAAATTAAAACATTCACTTATTTTTGCCGCTGAATTGAGTAAATTTTCAACTTTATTACAGTATTTTCACTACTCAATTTTAAAATCAATGCATATTTTCACGTTGCTGTGAGTATTTTGTACTCACACTTTTGATAATCAATGCATATTCTGCTAAAATAAGTTTGTAAAATACGCCAATACACACCTTATCTGGAGCTCTGAGATTAACAAACTTATCACTAAAATCATTGTGATTATTATAGGAATGAATGGCCTTTTTGTGGAATTTATCGGGGTATATAAACTTGGAAAAGTCGCGGGAATACTGGACCGATAAAAAATTACAATTTTCTAAAAAAAAATTTATTTGATTTTTTTTTTCGAAAATTGTAATTTTTTTAAGGCCTCGTCCAGTATTCCCGCGACTTTTCCAAGTTTATATCCCTGATAAATTCCACAAAAAGGCCATTCATTCCTTATAATTCTAGCATTTTAAATAAATTCATCAAGAAAATGTGTTTATTTTGACAGACGGCAGCCATTTGTTTACATTGACAGCACACCTGTAGAAAGTAGTTTGGCGTCGGAGTTTACTGGGATATAAATTTTGGACAGAGAGTTGCTACGGGCCAATCAAATGTTAGAGAATTGTGTAAATATTTTTGTGCTGGAATTATCATACCATGCATTCTATTTAGGCTGATATTAGTTTTACCGCAGTTATATGTGTAAGTCATCATTTACATAATTTCCTGCCACTGTCATTGTTGTACGTTACATTCTATATTTTCATCTAACCATATCAGATGATCAGTCATGAATTTTCATTTTTTCTACCACATATCTGTTTCCCTCAATTTTAAAGGTATTATTTCCCCCATAGAATACTATATGCTAATTGCCAAACTTTCACTTTTAAATGCTTTAAATACAACAGAGTTTACTTTTGAGCATTATATTTTATTTCCTTCTCAAAATGTAGAACGGCCATTATACATTTCAATTTACTTTAGCCCTTCCTCCTACCACAAACGCCCAGTACATGTAATATGTTGTGAATTCAAACCAATTATTGTTGACTGCATAATTATCCCCTTGTCTATAGGGGATATAGCATTAGTCCATGTACATACGTATGTGTGTACGTACATGCGTGCGTTAGTAAACGCAGTGCCGAAAGAACTAATGGCATACCCCCGGCGTCGGCGTCCACAAACTTGACGTTGGGGTAAATGTCTTCTTTTCATGGAACACCTTGATATTTCATATTGCATTCCTCAGATGACCCTCTATCAAGGTCACAAACTTGGTGCGTTCATAAACATAATCATCGCGTAAATCTCTTATACCTTCTGTTTCTTGTACACACAGGGTGCACTTTGATATTTCATACATGCATCCATCTGATGATCCTCTATTATGCTGTAGCAGCTCCACGACCCACCGCCCACCTCTCTCCACTCCCAACTTACTCCAGTATCATTAACACTTTGAATGCTGGAACTGAAAATAGTCGTCTGCTGTTGTTGTTTTATCGTTTGTCTTGTTTCTCAATAATAAGATAGTTTGATAGCACTTTAGAATCATTTCTGTTGGAAATGATTCTAAAATGCTTTCAAACGATGTTAAGAAAACGGAAAATTTAATTCAGCATTGTAAGGGTCATCTTACACCCATATTGTCACATACATAACATTACATGTAATTTACATGTGGGATGTGTTTATACAACTGATGCCTTTGTAATGTTAGTGCCACCTTTGAGTCGAGGCTGCCAACAGGTGAGCGTCGTTGTCTTGTCAAGTTCTGACAACTCTTGTTCAATAACTTATGGACCGATTCACCGATTTTGATAATATTTGGCCACTATGTGTGTATAGAGATGGTGCTTTGTTTTGCATACGACCCACGCCCAAGGTCACTGACACCGAGGACTTATGTTCACCTTGTATGTAAGGCAAAAATGTTAAAGTTTTTTTTTATCAAGGCTGCCTGCGAGGGGATTAGCTTAGTGATAACGATGCCCTTGTTATTTTATAACAAAAGTAATGAGCCTATCTAGTTGATGTCTACATTAATACAATGGAATCACAAATATCTTGATATTGTAGTAACATATGACTAAAAGGGCACTGGCTCATGTGGTAATTTCGGTGTCGTAATGATACTCAATACGAGATCACTAAATGTTTCCCAAAAGTGTTAAACCTTTCATTACATTAATCAAAACGTCAAAATGTGTAAATAATTATTTCGGCCATTGGTTTCTGCATGTGGTTCTGTATGTAGGATTCTATTACCAAGGTAAGGTACCTCTGTTGTGCCAGGATCAGGGTTCAGTGATGTATAAAAAGCTAGGTATAAAATTATGCTGTTGGATCAGGCTACAGTAAGTAATTGGCTTACATGTAACAAACAACAGCTATTTAATTCATAGCAATTCACAGATGCAAATTTAGAATGAAACAACAAATAGTGTGAAGCATGTTTACATTCTAAATCACTTGTTTCATTGAAAATATTTGTTTTATGTTTCAGAAATGATACTAATACAACATTATATGTACATATATATGTATACAATGTACCTCTTTTAGTATAGGAAAACTGGGGATTCAACTTGTTTCACGATATGCGGCTGTGACTGGAGAAATGGGGCTTATGGGTTTTGTGACCACTACCAGTGTAGATCCAGTAGCCGATTTCATCAACATTGCAAAGTATACTTTACTAGCAAAGTATACTTTGAGGGAGTAATCATATATTTTTCCTGAAATGCATTATTTCATATAGAACTAACAAATGCATATATTTCATGATTAAAAGTATGCAGAATTATTATACTGAATTTATTACATTATCACAGCCATTAATGGCTGTGATAATGTAATAAATTCAGTATAATAAAAATTAATAAATTAAAAAAAAAAATGAAAATTTCTCCCTCAAAGTGTACTTTGCTAGTAAAGTATACTTTGCAATGTTGATGAAATAGGCTACAGATCAGCCTGTGCTTCCACACAGTCTTATCAGGATCTGCACTGTTTACCATTTCATCAATGAAACACCATCAGGCTTCTAACAAACAATATAGATCGTTACCAGGCTACATGAGTGTGCTATCAGGAGCTATGCTGGTCACAATCCCATAAGTCCTATTTCTCCAGTCACAGCCACATATTACAATGAAAGTAAATTACATAACTTTACTACACTTTACATTTACAATATTGGATCGTGAAAGTGGTTCTTGTCTGTTGGTCTGTATGCATAGTCACTACACAAATTATTCATCACCAACTTCACATTTTCTCCGTAAACCGTGATATCACTTGTACAGGGATTCCGCTGGGGAAAATAAAAAAATCGCCACTTCAAAAAAAATCAACAATTGGCGATAAAAAATTACAATTTTCGAGAAAGAAAATCAAAAATCGAAAATTATATTTTTTCATCGCCAATTGTTGATTTTTTATAGCCAATTGCAAAAGTGGAGATCGCCAGCGGAATCCCTGCTTGTATACTTTATGTACGCGTTTCATTTGAGACTGCAAGACAGTATAAAAGGTGTAAACATGTAATAGCACACACTATTTTGTCATATTGTAATTTGCTATAATTAGTTTACAGTATTTCTATATTACTCGTACATACAATGTATGTAAGCTTTCTATTAATAGTATGCTGTCTTTTGATATTAAAGTAAGCAATAATGATTCCTTTAAAGCACCAATAAAAATATTCAAATGCTTGTCAAATTATAATGATCTTTCCAGATGAGGAGGTAAACCGACAATTCCTGTCTCTAAATGACATTAGTTGTTGGTGCGATATTAAATCCTTTCACCTATTGTTAAATTATTGACGTTCTAAAAACCATCATCAAGAAAACGTTCTATACCACCTTTTGCTCGAATGTTTAGTATTTCATATGTGGCTGTGACTTTAGAAATAGCATTTATGGGTTTTGCTACCAGTGTAGATCCAGTAGCCGATTTCATCAAAATTGCAAAGTATACTTATCTAGCAAAGTATACTTTGAGGGAGTAATCATTTATTTTTCCTGAAATGCATTATTTCATATAGAACTAACAACTGCATATATTTGATGATTAAAAGTATGCACAATTATTATACTGAATTTATTACATTATCACAGCCAAAATGGCTGTGATAATGTAATAAATTCAGTATAATAAAAAATAATAAATTTATCATAAAATTGAAGATTTCTCCCTCAAAGTATACTTTACTAGATAAGTATACTTTGCAATGTTGGTGAAATAGGCTACAGATCAGCTTCTCCAGCCGCACATTGTAATCGGGATCGGCACCTTTTGCCATTCCATGAACGAAACACCGGTCATAAAAAATATATAGCATTTTCAGGCTACAGGAGTATGCTATTTGATCGGGAGCTACACTAATCACAAAACCCATGAGCCTCATTTCTCCAGTCACAGCCACATATATAGATAGCTGTGGAACATCCCAATTCTTCAGTGGTCTTCATGAAGAATGGGGAATATTCCTGAAATACTAAAACCATTTAGTTCTTTTTTATGATTCATATAATGTACCTTATGTTTAAATAAACAACCATTCAAACTTTTCAGCAGAATTCATAAAGCCCGTTTTCGCATCCTATTATTATCTGTATGTACTATAACATATTGCACGTTTACTGTAAATGAATAAGAATTAAACTGTTTAAACTAACATATTTCAGGGTAAACCTAGTGAGTGAGCCATGGTGTCATTGTGGTATTTTATCAAAGGGAAATAACTCCAAAAGTACAAAATCAGATGTTCTGACAAAATATGTTATTTGCTAAGAAATAAGGCAAACCCCCCAAAAACACCATAACTACAATATACATGTATGTTCACGTTTCCCGCATTTTAACAGTTAAATTTGAGCAACATTCCAAGTTTACTGGTATACCAGCGTATTCTCCACTTCTTCTACAGGAGAAGAAGGGAGCGCCTGCCATTGACCCTGCCCAAAAGGAACAGACAGAGATTGCGAAGCTGGAGAAGCTCCTCCTCATGGTGCGCGACCCACCAGAGGGTAAAAACTAAGCAACAAACAGACAGACAACACAGACTGGTTACATGTGTGTACTGTGTAGCCATGGAACATTGTGATTTTGTTGGACTTTACTCGAGTTTCAAACACATTCTGACAGACTGGCTGCATGCATGTAGCCAAGAACATTATGATTTTGTGGGACTTTACTAACATTTCAAAGACATGCAGTCTGACAGACGAGTTACATACGCGTTTTGAAACACAGTCTGACAGAATGGTTACTTGCATGTAGCCATGGAACATTGATTTCGTAGGAATTTTTGAAACACAGTCCGACAGACTGGTTACATGCATTTAACCAATGAACTTTATAATTTTGCAGGACATTATGCAAATTTCAAACACAGTCTCGTGCATGGTGATTTGTTAATACATGTACTCAGTAAGCGACCAATCAGAATGTTTCACACTGGGTTTGAAAAGTGTGTAATGTTTTATCTTGTAGCATGAAATGTCACGAATGAACAGTGTCGACATTAATTATACCAGCTGGCTGAGAGTAAATTGATA
The DNA here is from genome assembly GCA_029237695.1 of Conchocele bisecta. Classification (NCBI taxonomy): domain Eukaryota; kingdom Metazoa; phylum Mollusca; class Bivalvia; order Lucinida; family Thyasiridae; genus Conchocele; species Conchocele bisecta. The sequence continues at coordinate 39,037,863 of CM055276.1, forward strand.
TACATGTATAGCATGTTGTTGTTTTAAATTGTTATGTCTACTACCATCTGTTAAAAGCGTGCATGCTCTTGTGCATGACAACATTCCACTTATTGTCACACCCAGCTTAGCTATGTTTATATGTGGCTGTGACTGGAGAAATGGTGCTCGTCTGTTTTGCGACCAGTGTAGATCCAGATCAGTCTGTGCATCCACACAGTCATAGATCCAGATCAGCCTGTGCATCCACACAGTCTGATCAGGATCTTCACTGTTCGCATTTTCGTCAATGAAACACCCGTCAATATAGATTATAAATCAGGCTACAGGAGTGAAATATTTGATCAGGAGCTACACTGGTCACAAATCCCATAAGCTCCATTTCACCAGTCACAGCCACATATTTGGGCTGAATGTATGGTGCTGTACTGTTTTCCGCATTGCAAGGTAACTTTTCTTAACAATGGTGTTAATTAAATCATTCAATATTATTGCCTACGTTAACCCTTAGAATGCGGGAAACAAACATTGTTGTCTGCTGTTGTTATACATTTTATCTTCTTTCCTCAACAAAAACATGGTTTGACAACACTTCAGAATCATTTCCATTGAAAGTGTTGTTAAAGCATGGTTTTGAGGAGGAAAAATTAAAATAGAAAACAGCTGACGACAAAAAATAATTCCACACTGCAAGGGTTAAAAATTCTGAGTTATGGCTTCCATCCTGATTCTATAGTGGAACATTTAAGTCTATATATGTACCGTAGTAACCCTGAACATTCATACACAATTTATTATAGAAAACACTTATAAATATCGGGTTTCTCGCAACAAAGAGTGACCCAATGTTTAGGGTTAGTATGGACTGGTTAATATAGCAATAACTATACAATTTGTTTTAGGAAACATAGGGGTTTCCCAAAACAAATGGTGACTGAACATTTATACCGGTATGTCTTTTGCAGTTGGTAATTGAAGCTTAGAACTCTGCACAAACAAAAATAAGAAAGATTGAAAATAAATTTGCCGGAGTATTATTTTACAGACTTAACCGATCTGTGGCTAGACTGTAAATGGTCTGTAGAGGCAGCAAACCTATTTTTGTCATGGCTACCGGTACTGCAAGCATTTTTATTGGTCGGGATCTATGGAACCAAATCGACATAAACGCAAATAATTAATACTAATTAGACCTAGCATTAAATATTTTAGAGCATTAAATATTTAGAGCTAGCATTAATTATTTGAGTTTATGAAGATTTGGCATAAACTCAAAATATTATTACCTGATCTTTGGCTAGACTGTAAATGGTCTATAGAGGCAGCAAACCTATTTTTGTCATGAATAGTGAGTCGCATATACCGGTACTGCAAGCATTTTTATTGGTCAAGATCTATGGAACCAAACCTACATAAACACAAATAATTAATACTAACTAATTAGACCTAGCATTAAATATTTTAGAGCATTAAATATTTAGAGCTATCATTAAATATTTAGATCTAGCTCTAAATGATTTAGAGAGCTCTTCAAATTATTTGGAGCTAGCTCCAAATATTTAATGCTAGGTCTAATTATTTAGAGCTAGCATTAATTATTTGAGTTTATGTAGATTTGGTGTCCCATAACGATCAACATTTCAAAAGTAATCGAGGCAGACATAGAAAATCGACATGTTTTATTTATGCATGTTTGCTGCAAACCAATTTCTGTGATGGTTAAATTTTATACACATGTGAACTAATGTATTTATTTTCAATATTTGCGATTAAAATTGTTAAATACCGCCATGATTGTTGTTGTTGATTTCAGCCATGATATAATAAAACACATTTTTCTTGATGAATTTATTTCAAATACTGGAATTATAAGGAATGAATGGCATTTTTTTGGGAATTTATCGGGGATATAAACTTGGAAAAGTCGCAGGAATACTGGACGAGGCCTTCCGGCCTTCGTCCAGTATTCCCGCGACTTTTCCAAGTTTATACCCCGATAAATTCCACAAAAAGGCCATTCATTCCTATAATATAACAAGAATGCCAGAGGGACATTTAATTTAATGATGTGAAACGGCGAAGGTTATCAGGGTGTGGGATCATGTGATGTCCTGTTTTTATGCACCCTGATATTATTAAATATTTGGGGGACATACATAGAGAATACCAGGCTAGTGTATTTTGATATCAAGTTTTATCCCGTCAACACAGTGCGTATGTGCCGTGAAACACGGTGCCGTGAAACATTTTTGATATCCAGTCAATACAATTTTTGCATTTTACAGCCATTTGTAGGTGCTGACGGGATAAATAGAATAGTAGGTTAGTGCCGTGAATTGGAAAACATATCTGGCGCGGCACGGAAACGGGATGTGCTCGGCAGAGCCTCGCCCATCCCGTTTCCTGAGCCTTGCCAGATATGTTTTCCCATTCACGGCACTAACCTACTATTCTCTATTATCAGGCGGGGCTAGGAAACGCGTAGGAATTCCTACCGTTTGCAAGCCGAGCCTGATAAACTTGATATCAAAAGACATTAGCACGGTATTCTGTTTATCAGGTAACGCTTTTGGCTATATAATGAGCAATTATGACTTGTTTCCGAGATGTCATTCCACTGACGTAATTCGGTAACGTCATGTGACATTGTTCAATCAATGAAACATCAATTTTCAATTTGTTGTAACTCGGATATTCGTATCTTGTCAATGCCTGATACAGCAATATGTTATCAGTCAGTATTTTTTTCTTTCAATACAAAGCTCGTTCCACGATAAAATCGCCAGCCTGTCTGTCCATCTGTCTGTCCAAGATTTGCATTAATATTTTCGGCTACCTACCGTCTGTTATCGTAAATTTGGGTTGCTTGACTTTATATACATTGTACTTATTTGTCATCATACATGTACACATTTTCATTCTATAGTCCATCTATGCGGCACCCTTTCTCCCCTAAGTAACTGGAATGGATTCTGATATGTTAATTTTGCAACCAATCCAACTGTCACAAAATGATTTTCAGACGAGTCTATTTATGAAAGGGGTTGTTTTAGTTCTCAAAAATATGAAAATTACTTGCAAAAAGTGCAGATCCGGATCGTTACGAGCCGGCTCATCTGGATCTGAACTATTTTCCAATACCATTATACAGGCCTGTGGTATTGAAAGGGTTAAGGTCAAGGTCAAATGACTTGGAAATTTAAGTTTTGTTTGTTTATTGGTGTTTAACGGCCTATCAACAGCTAAGGTCATGTAAGGCCGGGCAAACGGGTTCGTTCCCGTTTTAACCTGCTGCATTGGGGGGAAAATCCCAAAATCAGAACGGAATATTTACATCGAGAAAAAATATATTCAGCCTTGAAATTAGAATAACCTGACCAGGTGCCAGGTCCATACCACACCAAAGTCACTTGGCCCCTTCCCCTAAAATAGGATCACGAATAATCGTAATACTCACATAAGGGGTATAACGAAATTCAACTGTCACATACAAAATACCAAAGACGTATGTGAGGGCCAAACCAGGTCTCCAGTCGGAATTCCGGAAAGGATGAACCCCGATCGTTAAATTACCCATCGCATTCTCCCACCTGCCACCCACTGTATTTAAGTGTTTAAGAGGTCCATCCTCCATTGGTGTTATTGATTTATTGTTAGGTATGCTTGCATTAATTTCCTTTAATATCTTTCTAACAGAATGACCGATTTTTATGAAAAAGAGTGCAGCAAATGCAAGCAAAACATGCACGATTCTTTAATCTCATAATTCTGTCATCTTGACAATGAATCGGTTACCGTCGATGTAAATAACCAAAATGAAATAAATAAATGGTACCGGTATTCAATTCTTCGTGAACAGATTGTAAAGAATTTCTAGTGCCATAAAACATGTAATTAATTGTCTTTGGTGCACTATGTATCATCAACATTTGTCCGTTTGTTGGGAAGGTTTTCAGGAAAATTTTCTTAAAAGTGATGTCAAAGTTTACGCTAAGTTGGAAAATGTTGTTCGGAAACTATGTGATCCCATACCCTGCCCGACTAATGATCGAAAATCCTGTATTTCACCTGGGGAGGAAATTCCAAAATTATAATGTGAAAACTATTAAATGTGTTCATAGAACATAGATGCCTCACTTACTGCTTTGACAGTATAAAACAGCCTTTGTTAGAAAAGTTTAATCGGAAATAGAGATCATTTAGAATGTGAAACAAAAATTATCAGACATTTACCCAAACGTTAAAGTTTTTGACGCACCAAGTATGTGACCTTGAACCTGGGCTTAGCGAGGGCGTGACAAACGTGGATTTGTCACAGGGTAATAGAGGACCATTGGAGCAATGCGTGTATGAAAAGCAGATCCATGCAAGGAAATTATAAGACATTTACCCGAGCATTAAAGTTTTGTGACAGACCGACAGGACGTACAAGGGTAAAACTAAATGCCTATTTCTGCCTGTATGTGAATAGTGGTAGCACTGAAAGAGAATTAATTGTAAACAAGAGACCCGTCAAGTAGAACTGGTGTGTGGACAAGCTGTGCCCTCACAAGGTGAATACATAAAACATTTTCTCAGACAGGCGTATAAAGGGTTAACATGGAGTCAAGTGGAGATAACTACAAACGTACAAACTTCTGTAATCCCTCAATATGTCATTGAGATATTGCAAGCGGTATATGACTCTACTTCTTCTGCAGACAAGCATTGGGTACCAGATGGACAAAGGTAAAACAATGCCAATGCACCCCTCCTCCAACCGCACCTGTCGGAGGAAATTGGCGACAAATATTTTTTTCTTCTTCAAATATTGATACTTTTCAATCAGTATCCCACATGGAATGTCTTAATGAGCTAAACTACAGTTTTGGCATTTGGATATTTGGGGCTCTCAATAACACCTTTCCCAAACTTGTACTCCAGGAAATTCCGCACATGGTTCGGTGCTGGGGCATTTAGTCCAGCGAACTCGATCACAGTGAGTGGCTGAAGAAAATGCTCTGGAAACTGTGTATCTTGTCTGTGCGACTTTATCCATGTATTCTTAGTCATTATCCCATGTTTGGAGAAGAATGGAAATATATCCACATGTAAATGATTTGTTTCGCTAAATTGCACTCGAAAAAACTCCCCTTCGATAGCCTTCTCCCATGAGAAACCACTGTCGTCGACGAATGAATCTTGTTGAAGTTTCACCAACTGTGAACACTTGATTATATCCTCTTGATAAATACCTATGTCAACATCATAGTCCCAGGGGATTATATCTTTGTTCCTCACTGCTCCCAATAAACTGCCCCCTTCCAACCAGTATCTCACTTTACACGATTCCAAAATTGAGAAGACGTGTTTCGCTGTTTCCCTTAAATGTTTGAGACAACATGGCGGGGTATACCGTTCGTGATAAATGTATTCCGGCATATCTTCATGGACTGTGTCAAAACATCTAAGAGTCTCCTTGCCACAGCCGAACCAGTCGGTTTGGCCATTTTCACGAATAATGCGCTTTACACCTAGTTCCCCAAATAAATGCTTTAGTTGATCATTATGTGACTGTTTATGTTGCCACACCATCTGTGGTTCCTGACTGGACGGTTTGAGTTTTGTCAGACTGAGTTCTGTAGTTATTACTGGTTTCATATGTTTCACGGACAGCTGCACATACAGAGATGAGAATGTGGGCAACAGGAATGGGTTAGACACGGACCACAAATCCCTCGTCTGGAACAGAAGTCCGTGTTCCCCAGTAATATAGCCACAGTGTTCTGACTGTAAACTATTACTAATTTCAATAGTCCATGTTTTCTGCAGAAACGATAGACCGTGGCACTTTAATCGGAGCTGACCTACAGGAATGGCGTAGACACCCCATTTCGAGACTGGAATATGTCTCACAAACGTCTTAAACTTTTCAAGAAATGCAATATCTATACCAATACCATCGGGGACAAACAAGACAAAGTTTGTTTTGATCCAGGTTTCCGGCCGCGTGTCATTCAGCGTTTTGTGTGGACTATTTTCCAAGGTCACTAACTTCACATTATTATGTTTTGGCAGATCCATCGGTGGGTAGGGAAGCTTATCCGATACAATCAGCACCTGCACTTCATCAAAGTTTGTTACGAGGTGTGTTACAACATCGCTCACATGATTCTCAAACGTATCAAAGTCCTGAATGATCACTGTCAGCGTAGGTTTAATTGTACTGGATATCGCTGGTTCTGTGATGGAAACGTGGACATTACTGCCGGGATCCAACTTCAGTTGATGTTGCCACAGACTCAGGATAATGAAGATAATCAGATTTATTGCCGCTGTGATGGCAAAATACCTTCGCCAGTATCGCCATGAGAATCTCATTATTGTTCTTTGTACAGAAGCACCAACTGTATTGATTGATTAACCCTTACTATGCTGAATTAAATTTTGTCGTCTGCTGGAAATATTTTATTTTCAATATTTCTTGACAAAAACGCGTTTTGATAGCGCATGAGAATCGTCTTCACTGGAGACAATTCTCATATGCTGTCAAAACAATTTTTTTTGTTCAGAATTAAGGCAAAAATGAAAAACAGCAGACGACAATTTCTGTCTCCAGGGTACTAAGGGTTAAGGAGCCGAGTCTAGATGGATATATGATAGAATACCAGCAAAGTATCTTTTGGTATCCAGTCTATAAGTTTAGGCTAGGAAGTGTGTAGGAATTCCAAGGCTTGCAGAGGAATTTCTACCATTACACAAGCAGTATCTGATGGATACATCGGAGAGAATGGCAGCAAATTATATTTTGGTATCAAGTAATCAGGTAAGGCTAGGAAATGCATAGGAATTCCTAGGCTTGTCAAAGAATTTCTACCATTTCCGAGCCGAGAGTGATGGATATTAGAGAGAATACCAGCATACGGTAGTATCTTTTGGTATCAAGTGAGGCTAGGGAGTGCATAGGACTTCCGAGGCTTGTCGATGAATTCCTACTGTTTCCTACAAATTCTGATGGATATAGTGAATACCAGCAGAGTGTCTTTCGATATCAGGTTTATTAGTCAAGGCTAGTAAATGTGTAGGAATTTCGAGGTTGCGCTCAGTCAAAATCAAGGCCAATCAATTTCTGGTACAAATTTTGAGAAAATGCTTCAAATGGGCACGGGCCCAGACCTGTGATCTAGCTCCTAATCTGCGAGTACACTCCTGAAGCTTGACAAAACTTGTATTGATCATCAACGGGCTCCACTGTTTGTTATGTGAATGTTGAAGCCTAGGCGCCAATCACCAGGTGGTCCTAGTAGAATCTGCAAATAAATGGAAAACATTGCCATGGATATACACCCTAACCCGATGCAACCCAATGGCAGAAACACATATATTTGTGTTTCTGGTATTGGGTTTCATCGGGTTACCTGGTACACTTTAATATTGTGGTCAAAACAAATCAGTGGGAATGACAACAGTTTACTGCTGTCCTAGTTTATTTTATGCAACCAGATACTAGTGACGTCATTTACCTTTGACTGGCTCGCTAATTGTTGTAAGTTACTAATCCACATGAAGGCCAGGCACCATGCACAAACAACAGAGTTCCCGGCCTTCACGCGCATTGGTAGCTGCATGTTTTCCGCTTTATCGGCAACAGGTTGTCCTATATCGCTACACCACGCTACACAGTAAAAATGTGCGTAATAGCATTTACACTTCGCGCACTAAAATGTATAAAAAACCTGCAGGGCGTTGCCGTTTGTACTTCGCTATATTGTTATTGAGAGTCAATTCTACAATATGACACAAAAAATATTACCATAAACTGACGTAATAAAGTGTGTATTAGCAAAAATATTAGGTCACTCTCCACAAAGTAGAAAGTAAACAAAGAAGGCCTTAAATGCACAAATGGAAAGACTACTCTGTCATAACTCTTAAGCCAAATTCTCCTGACTCGTATCCGCTAGGGTGTAGAGCGCTGAACTACGACTTATTCCGGAAATCAATAGTTGACAGCGCTACATGCGCCTGTGGCGCAATCGAAAATGCTAATCACTACATTCTCTCATGTCCCCTTTATACAAATCAAAGACAACGATATTTGTCATCTCTTCCTTGTCCACCGATCCTTAATAACTTAATTTACGGCAGCGAATTTTTAATGGACAATGAAAACAGCCTTGTATTCCAAAGGGTTCAACAATTCATTATTGCCTCTAAACGTTTCACTGCATGACGGGAGACTGCCCCTGCGACAACGGTTTGTAACGATTATCTTGTAAACTACCAATAACAGGACAAATGCTAGTCGTATATCGTTATAACAGTCCAATTCAATGCCAATGGTTCGGAGCGCATGCTTGGGATAACTCTTTTTTCCCCTTCAATTATCTAACAAAACTTACATATGTATGCATTATATGCATTCTTGCCACATTCCCATTTACTGATGCTTTACTCAAGGAGAAGAATTCACAGAAGCTCTGTGAGCTTGTTTTCTAATCCTTATTCACCGTACCTTTGTATGTATTTTGATGCATATAATATACACATGTTATAATGTATATTATTTGAACTAAAATATTGTTTAAACTATAACTGCAGTGTAATGAAATGCAGTTGGTTATGTACTCGGAACTAGCGCATTGGTAACTTACAATTAGCGAGCCGGTCAAAGGTAAATGACGTCACTTCCGTTGGTTGAAAAAAATAAACAAGATGGCAGCTGTCCAACCTTGAAGACAATATAGATCCTAATTACAACTGGAATCTGGATATCAATCATTACTGTCATTTCGGCTAATTCTGCGCATCAGCTAATGCGCAATTCACGTAAAATTTAGCCATGCGTACGTCATAATAAACTGTGGATTTTGGAATAAACAAGCTGATTAATTGCTACACTGTGGCAGAATTTTATCACATTCCGGTAGTTTGGTAAAAAGTTATTCCCAATATAGTCAAAATGTGTAAAATCTTCAGACCCTGCTGATGGAATAGCTGTCTTATTTACTAAATTAACTGTTAAACGAAGAAACTAACCTGCCATGATGTCACTGGATAGTTCTGCTTCAAGTTTAATACCAATTTTGCTATGCTGATCCAGTATGCTGCTTTCCATTTTGTTTACACTACCAGATGCGCAGCATTAGCCGAAACAAATGTGACGTTGCAAACACGCATGTGATGTCGTACATCACACAATTTACGTCACTTACTGACGTCAGAACATTGACATTTTACCTGTACAAACGTTTTTGAACTGTGTTGAATATTCAGGAAAGTTTGACCGAATATGGAGATGGTAATGCCATATAAATGTGTTTGGAAAGCCTTAGGTTTTAGCCGACACCATTGTATCACATCGGCTTTTCGTGGGCCGCACGATTCACCCAAATCCTCCCCAAATCCTCATTTTTCCCCCAAATCCTCCCCAAATCCTCATGTAATGAATAAGTTATCCAATTAATATGTCTCAAAACCTTTTAATATCGTTCTTAAGAACTTATTGAAACCGATTTGAATACGTTTTTATGGTAAAAAGAGTCTTACCGGTATTTCGATGTTTTAATTTAACTTAGGCATTCTAGCAGCCAAGGGAGATCATCCAACATAAATTATGAGATAAATGCAAGGGAGATAAATGTTGTTTGACCCATTTTGGTCAATTGAAACATGCAAGTTATTTACCATTCCAAATGTGTATAATACTATTCATCTGTTTTTTTATCTCAATCAATCAATCAATCAATCAACCAACCTCAGCACATATATAGCTTTAAAATATGAACACGTCCGTAAATGTGAAGTGTCTATGCAGTATACCTGTGGGGCCCGATATGCAGCAAGTTGTAACCCATTTGTTTGGGTGGTGGTTGGGAGCCAGCGAAGGGTAATTTAACGATCGGCGTTCATCCTTACCAGAATGCATTTATCTCATAATTTATTTTGGATGATGTCCCTTGGCTGCTAGAATGCCTAAGTTAAATTAAAACATTGAAATAAGACTCTTTTTACCATAAAAACGTATTCATTATCGGTTTCAATAAGTTCTTAAGAACGATATTAAAAGGTTTTGAGACATATTAATTGGATAACTTATTCATTACATGAGGATTTGGGGAGGATTTGGGGGGAAAATGAGGATTTGGGGAGGATTTGGGTGAATCGTGCGCCCGGCTTTTCGTTCATCCTTTATCCGTCCCATAAAGTGTGTTGCCTATGAAAATTGACGCATACTTATTGACCAATCACCACAAAATGAGCATTCAGTACTAACTGTACGATAGACATCTGGCATGTTTCCTGGGAAATGGCAGGCCTGGTTCTTTTTCCACACGACCATATCGGATAACCGTACCCCACCCACCTTTATTGTAACTGTGTTAAACTTACAACAGCAGGGAACGCTAAGTCAGACGCCGAAGACATACATAGAGTCACCAGTTGTAAGAGTAAATGTAATTTAAATAGATAGCGGGGTAAACAAATGCATCAATAAAACTTAATGTAAGCGGTTTTATTAAACGTACGAGAATTTTATTAAACAATGTTGTTGTTGTTGTTATTTACGATAAAATCCAGGGTGTGTCTAAACCGCTGACCTTTCCGCTAGCCGGTTATGTATTAGCTGGCCCAATTTGGTGTCTAAAATGCTGACCGTACTGTAATAAATACTAAAAACTAAATTTCTGCTGATCGCCCTTCAGAAAATGTTGATCCAAAGAGTCTATATATAAGGCCATATAACGTTAATTTATTGAATAACATCAGAATTTTTGGAGAGAAAAAATTGGGGCAGGTGCGAGACTTAGTTTTTATTGTTTATTAACATGTGTGTAATTAGCGGCAAAAAGCAATAATTAACGATTTTTCATCCAATATATATAAATAAAAGATGTTCTAGGAGCGGGTGGGCATGATTGGATGGGCACTATTAACTTATAGTACAGCACTGCTACGTCCCAGGGTATCCGGTTTAGAGACGTTCCACTTTAATTAAAGATCATTAGATCAATTATTATAAAGATCAGCAGTTCAAACATTTAATTTGTTCAATAATACTTTCATGGACAGAATAAACAGTTTGGAAAGAAATCCGAAGGTGTTATAATGTGATCATGTTTAAATGATAACATGATTATGTTTCCAGAAATAATAACTTGTGTATTTTTGTTCTTTTCCTGCTGAGAAATACAGAGAAAACATGGTAAACTAAATATGAGATGTACCATTATAAAAAAGTCCCTAAATGTTTAGGATTAATACTAATCTTACTACTTTTATAATGGGTATAACCTGATTCAACTCACGAGTAAGCCAACAATTCCAGTAAGGATGAATTCCATCGTTAAACTGACCCGTCACATGCTCCCAACCAACTGCCCAAACGACCACTTCTAAGCTGTATGGGCCTGCTAGCTTTGGCCCAGGGTCCTTATAAAACTGTACGAGTACATTCTCCGTTCACACCATTGACTGATAGTTGAATTTATTGATGGTTTACATCCATTCAACATCAAGGTCATATATGTCTGTGACTGAAACATGGGTCTAATGGGTTTTGTGACCAGTGCAGATCCATATCAACCTATGCACCAGCACAGTCTGACCAGGATCTGCACTGTTCGTCATTCCATCCATGAAACACAATATTGATCGTTATCAGGCGACAGGTGTGTTTTAATTGTTTGCTCAGAAGCTACACTGGTCACAAATCTCATAAGACCAATTTCTCCAGTCACAGCCACACATATGTATTGAATGTTAGTGTATATTCTGATCTGGGGCCCGTTTTACTAAACTTCGTACAACTAAAATGCTCGTAAGTGCAACTTTAGGATCGTCTGGAAATTTCAATTTACATTATGCAGCCTCTGCTCAATACATGTAAATCCAATAATTGTTTACCAGAAAACATTGTTAAAGTGAAATTTACAGACTATCAAAATTTTGCACTTACGAACATTTAGTCGTACAAAGTTTAGTGAAACGGGCCCCTGTTTCCAGGTACCCTTACTACAAAGGGCGTGGGGGGGGGGGGGGGGGGGGGGGGGGGGGGGGGGGGGGGGGGGGGTGGGCAATCTGACCTTTTTTTCATGGTCATTTATATGGCCATTGTATGTGTAATGAACAAAGACGGTGATATTTTGGATGAAGACTCGATTTTTCTGTGTTGGATCAGTCATTGTTTCCAAAATGGCCACAAAAAATGCTGTCTTATTTCCTACAAGCATACCCAATTCATACAATCATGTTTGCAATTATCATTTCCTATGTGTTTCAGGAGGCTAAACATGAATATGGAAATATTTTGTTTGCTAAGTGTCATAAGCATGGTTATAATGCCAACAAAAAGCAATACATGGTGGCGAAATATTTGAAAATTTATATAAAATTAATGAAATCAACCATATGAACACGAAATTCGGGAAATAAATGTAACTTATATGTATATATTGGCATACATAACATAATCTATCACGACAGTATGTATCTAGAACTGTTATAAATTTCAGATCTGACTGAATGATGACAGAAAACATGCCACGTAGGCAAATGTCTGTGAGCAATATGGTGTGTGATGTGACATTAAATTATTAAATAAGTTTACTTTTAAATGTAAATTACCGGTACATTCTGGAATGTTTGTCATTGACAGAATGCTGTCAGTGTCTCATCAACCAGCGAACAGCAAACCCTAAGTAACAGGCACATAGATGCACTCTCCGAATAGCAATGTACATGTGCAATCCACCACTCGCCCCAAACCCACACTTACATAACGTATATATAAACGAAATCACCAACATCATGAACATAACTAAATAAATGCAACAATCTCACAAATAGGACACAGATGTCAGCAAAGCGAAACAATCAGTGAACAAAATAAAGAAAGCAATTTACAGAGATTTTGGAAACCGAGATAATTAATGTAGAAATGGAAGCAAATTGAAGCAACAGGACTACATTCACTCACATGCCACGTTGAGCCAATCAATGTCAACCCGAAATCTAGCACCAATCACATATATATAATGATCATCCATAAGCTGACCTAATATAGTACAGAGAGTAAGCTGAACGAAGTAAACTCATAAAGGTAAATATAGAAGACAACTGCTACTACTGAAGATAGTGCCTCACCAAAACAAAATTCACACCACATGATATAACGAGAACAATTCATTCATATTGCAAATATTATTTGTGGACATACCGAGACGTGGAAGGAAGAGGAGAAAATGAAATCATGAAAATGAGTGATGATGACAGCGATAGTTATAATGACAATGATGTCATCAATATTAAATTACAAACTGACGCTGGCTCATGTACGTTTGGTATTAAACGTTTACATTTTAATTTATCATGTCGGAAACCTTTGGTATACCATTTTTCAACATGATACCTGGAGGATGTATTATTTACGGAACAGACATATTTACAGACAATATACTGAATAAAGATGATTTGGTTGTACATGTATGTGTTGACAAACATGACACAACAAAGTCTGCAGAGCATAAACTTTATTATTTTTGTTAAGGAGGATCTTATAATTCATATTGGAAGTCACTGTCAACAGGCTACAAACAGAGAATATCATTAATTCTAGGAATAATGGTGCTAATGCATATATGTATATGAATTCAAACGGATACAATTAGCTAATATTGTGACCGTTGATGAAATTAAAACCAGGCTGTGCTACTGACTGCGACAAAGTACTCATGCTACATCTTGGAGTCAATTATAAAATAATTAAATATTGCACACACTTGATACTGGTAGATCATGCTTGCGATAAAATGTGCAAAAGAAACGGAACATACTGAAACTTACAGCTTTAGAAGAGATATTCAGTTATCCAGAATCAAGAATACACACACTCACATTAATAACAATTCAAGAGATCATGATAATCGCAACAACTACCAGAAAAGTATGCATTGCAAGTGGGATTTTATTTCACTTGTTCATTTGTGTCATGGACTGTGTGAAAAATGTCACATACCAGGACACAAATGCCTACTAATTCAATATCAAGAATATATAACATGTGCCAAACTGTACAAACGACAGCTATGCTCAATGACCACCAAATATATGGGTAATAATCACTAGAAGAACGCACAGGAAGACTTTGTACATCTTACACCAAGCCATGTTGTGCACTTCTTATCATTATATAATGATCACACTTCGTGGATGAGTGCAAATGACTTCCCTAATGGTAAGGTAGGTTCAATGAACCTGTGGGCAAATTACATGCTCCGACAGATAAGTATTTGACTATCAATTCTCACAGTTTAGTCATTGCAGTGATACAAATGCCCACAAGCTGGTACTGTCTGTGCCAAGCTTCATCTTGCACTATTGTTGCTTAATGTTCTGTTCAGATGTATATTCTATTGATATTCGCTGTTATGACATTACTTGATAACGATGAAAGTTGTAGAGATACAAAATTTTCACAGAACCTCCAACTTTGCCGATAACGTAGACAGCCTACTGAGAAGTTCATTGTGAATTATCGTCGACAAAGTGTGCTACCAGCTTGACTAATTTGGTATTTGACCAGCTGAACACTGAGCAGAATCTAAATCAGGCTGTTTCCAACTATATTACAACAATGTTCACCGACTTCTATTTTATGTAATGTGATGATAATTGCATAATTTACTACTAATATATGATCATAATCTCAGTACACCCGATGTATAACCTGCATATGTCGGGTTATGCACATGTTTAATAGCGTTTTACTCATATCATTTTTCAAGAAATCTTACTTTTGGCGGCCATTTTGAATATTTGTTTAAATAAAAATAAACAGCAAGTAAAATCAAATTTTAATCATTGCAGATGTATTTACCACCCATGAATACATATAAATGGATATCTTACATGGTATTTTACAACCAACTGACAAGATTTTCAAGAAAATATGTGTATTTTGGCTGATCCAACCGAAAAAACATATTTTTAATCTCTGATCTCACCAGGTTTGTTCATTACATTATAGAAAATGGCCATAACATATAGACGAGGATGGCCGCGGCCCGCATGTCGAGCCCGCCGAGGCATTTGATGGTCTCAGAGTGAATTTATTTGAAGTTTGATGCCCAATAAGCATACAAAGTTTCAAACAAATTCTGACTTACTGTTACAGAGACGTATGTGAAAACTTTAACGCAAATTTTGACAGAAACTTTAACGCAAACTTCTAAGTCATTTGACCTTGACATAGGGACACAGGGGCCGCATGAGTGGGACACAGAATTAATAGATGGATGATGACTAATAAGCATATGAAGTTTCAAGTCAATGTGACTTAGGACTGCAGAGATATATATAAGGTATTTAAACACTTTACCGCAGATTTCGGACAGACACACGGACGGACGCACGCACGGACACCCGGACGTCATTGTGATCTATGTCTCGCTTTCCGCCAGCAGGCTCGACAAAAATGGCCTAAGAAATCACAAGTCTAACTTGAATTATTAAAAAAAGTATAGATTGGTCCACCCTTATTACTACGCCTCACTTGTGTCATACCCAGTCAGTTAAATCCTTAACCCTTACACTGCTGAATTAAATTTTGTCGTCTGCTGGTTGTGTTTTAATTTCCATTTTTATTATCAAAGACATGGTTTGACAGAAGTTTATAACCATTCCCAATGGAAATGATTCTGAAGTGCCAAACTATGTTTTTAATGTGAATAAAGACAAGATATTAAACAACAGCAGACGACAATTTTTGCTTTCTGCGTTCCGAGGGATAATAATTGATTTAGAGTTATGATACACCAGAGATATAAATAGCTGTACAGGTGTACGGTTTTGAATGTCTCTGGATACACATACAGGTATCCTCCCATCCTCCGTGCTCTCCTGTATAAAATCAGGAACAAGATTTATGCATTAATCATGCTAATATGACATGTTGAATGATACTGAACTCTTTGCATGCTGGGAAATTTGTGGGATATTAATAGTTCAAAATAGCAGATGACAATTAGTGATATTTTCTTTTATTTCTCATAAATATCATGAATATGTCTTGGAATTTCAGAGGACGCAATTCTAATGAAATTCCAAGACATATTTACAGAGAGAAATAAGAAACATACCGTACTCGTAATTTGTTGGATGTTATTTTCACCAGCTAGCATGCAGAGTTAAACCACAGTGGTTTTGTCAACACAATCAGGAAGCTTGACTGACTGAAGGTGATTTGATTTATTGGTGTTTAATGGCCTATCAACAGCTAAGGTCATTTAAGGCCGGACCAATGGGTTTAATTCCGTATTTAACCTGCTGCATTTGGGGGGAAATCCCTAAATGCGAATGGAAACATTTACATCGAGAAAAATATTTATCCCGTCAACACAGTGCGTATGTGCCGTGAAACACGGTGCGGTGTAACATTTTTGATATCCTGCCAATACGACCTACTCACTGCGTATGAATATGTGCGGTTGCTGCATGGGATTATTTCTTTGCATTTTAAAGCCATTTGTATGTGTTGACGGGATAAATAGAATAGTAGGTCAGTGCCATGAATGGAAAAAAATATCTGGCGCGGCACGGAAACGGGATGTGCTCGGCAGAGCCTCGCCCATCCCGTTTCCTGAGCCTTGCCAGATATGTTTTCCCTAACCTACTATTCTCTATATATTCAGCCTTGTAATTAGAATAACCTCAATGGTGCATACCACACCAAAATCACATAGGCCCTTCCCCTAAAAGTAGTATACAGTATAAGGGATATAACAGGATTCAACGCTCACATACAAGAATACCAAAGAGTACCTAGGGGCCAAATCATGTCTCTGGTCGGGATTCCGGTAAGGATCGATGAATCCCGAGCGTTAAATTACCCATACCATACCAACCACCACAGGCTGAAGGTGAGCTGTGCTCAGACATTGCCTGATTTCGAGTACAAATTTGGAGAATCTGCTCAGAAAGCAGTGGCTGGCCCAGGTTTTTGGTATCTGATATAAAAATGTATAATGTATCTTATAGATAAAGCACTTTTATTGGTGATGTATATATGGCACATACTCGGGCTACAAGCAGAGAAATTGTACCACATCACGAATGCGAGCAGCACAACCCCAGTAGCCTATTTCACCAAAATTGCAAAGTATACTTTGAGGGAGAAATTTTCAATTTATTGATAAATTTATTATCTTTTCTTATACTGAATTTATTACATTATCACAGTTTGGTTGTGATAATGTAATACATTCAGCATAATAATTATGCATACTTTAATCATCAAATATATGCAGTCGTTAGTTCTATATGATCGAACTAATGCATTTCGGGAAAAATAAATGATTACTCCCTCAAAAATATACTTAGCTAGCAGGCCCGTACGCAGAGGGGGTGCGACGGATGCATACGCACCCCCCTTAACCCATTCAACACCACAGGCCTGTATAGTGGTATTGGCAAAAAGTGTAGATCCAGATGAGCCGGCTCGTGACGAGCTGTCTCATCAGGATCTGAACTTTTTGCAAGTAATTTTGAGAACAAAAACACCTCATGTTCATAAATGGACTGGTCTGAAAATCATTTTGTATAATAATTGGAATGGGTTGCAAAATTAACATATCAAAATCCATTCCAGTTATTTAGGGGTGAAATGGTTAATCTGCCGAGGTCTGTCAGTGAAATTATGTGCAAAAAAAACAATGTTTAGCCCTTCGCGCCGTCGATAACGCACCCCCCTAAATTAATTCCTGCGTACGGGTCTGGCTAGATAGATAAGTATGCTTAGCTATTTTGGTGAAATCGGCTACAGATCTGCACAGTCTATACATAATAAAATGATTAAATGTGGCTGTGACTGGAGAAATATGGTTTATGAGTTTTGTAACCAGTGCAGATCCAGATCAGCCTGTGCGGATTGCAGATCCAGATCAGCCTGTGCATCCGCACAGTCTGAAGAGGATCTGCACTGTTCGCCATTCCATCAATGAAACACCTGTCATGCTTCTAACGAGCAATACAGCTCATTACAAAGCTACAGGAGTGTGCTATTTGATCAGGAGCTACAGTGGTCACAAATCCCATAAGCCCCGTTTATCCAGTCACAAACCATAATCCGTTGATGTGAATGTAAAACTGGGGGCCGTTTCACAAAACATTGTACAACTAAAATGTGTGTAAGTGCAAACTTCTGATAGTCTGTAAATATGATATTCTGTAAATTTCATATTAACAATGTTTTCTTGTAAACACTTATTGGATATGTAGCCTATGCTCAATACATGTAAATCCATCAATTGAAATTTCCAGATGATCCTAAATTTGCACTTGCGAACATTTTAGTCGTACAAAGTTTAGTGAAACGGGCTCCAGCACTTTTATCAGCAAATTTGGCAGATGTCATACGGTACGTTTTCTCAGCCTGTAGCCCACATGTATTCTACCTACACATGGCACTTCAACGGTCTGTAAAAACTATAATTTGAGACAATATGCACAACATACACACAATTACTCAATTTTGATTGATTGGTGTTTAACGGCCTATCAACAGCTAAGGTCATTTAAGGCCGGGCCAACGGGTTCGATCGCGTATTAAACCTGATGCATTGGAGGAAAAATCCATAAAAATCAGAACGGAATATTTACATAATAAAAAATATATTCAGCCTGAAATTGGAATAACCTAGCTGACCTGGTGCCAGGTCCATACCACACCAAAGTCACTTGGCCCCTTCCCTTAAAAGTAATAGGATTACGAATAATCGTAATACTCACATAAAGGGTATAACCAGATTCAGCAGTCGCATACAATAATGCCAATGACGTACGTAAGGGACAAACCTGGTCTCCGGTCGGGATTCCGGTAAGGATGAACACCGATCGTTAAATTACCCATCACATGCTCCCACGACTCAATTTTGAGTTGAACCCTGTTCTTGTATAAAATGTGATTCAACTGTCAAGTAACAAGGAAATAAACAAGAGCTATATGAGAACAGCATAGCTCGACTACGAGGGTTGTCGATGTACACATAGCTTGACAAACAAGGTGGCTGCGGCCTGCATAAAAACCTTAACCAAGGTCGACTAAAAACCTTAACCAAGGGAAATTAAGTAAGTAATTCAAGGTTAAATGTAGGTCAATGTCAGATATAGGTCAGGGATTATTGATGTACATCACTAGGAGATGAAGTTGTCCAAGTATGGTTGGTGGTGTAGGGCCAGGAGTATTCCATCTGCAAAGCTTGACTAAAAACCTTAACCAAAGAGAATTAACTAAGTAATTCAAGAGGAAATGTAGGTCAAGGTCAAATATAGATCAGGGGTTATTGATGTACATCACTATGAGAAAAGGTTGTCAAAGTATGGTGTCTGTATGCACAATAGTATTCTATGTACAAGCTTGAGTAAAAACCTTAACCAAGGTTGACTAAAAACCTTAACCAAGGGGAATTAACTAAGTACTTCAAGGTTAAATGTAGGTCTAGGTCAAATATAGGTCAGGGGTTGTTGATGTACATCACTAGGAGATGAAGTTGTCCAAGTATGGTTGGTGTAGGGCCAGGAGTATTGCATGTACAAGCTTGACTAACAAGAGCTGTAGGAGAACAGCATAGCTCGACTACGAGGGTTGTCGATGTACACATAGCTTGACAAAGAAGGTGGCTGCGGCCTGCATAAAAACCTTAACCAAGGTTGACTAAAAACATTAACCAAGGGAAAGTAGAAATGTGGCCTGTGGGCACACGAATACCCCCACTGGCAGCCAAAGAAAACGAGGCATTTTTTATTATAAGCCATTTAACCGAGCGTTAAGGTTTCAAACGCATCAAGTCTGTGACCTTGACCCTGGGCATAGTGTGATAATCCTGCTCGGTGTAGAAAGTATAGAGCGGAAGGGAATTTCAATAGGTTTGACCTTTGACCTTCAACTATGACCTTGACCTTGGACGTAGGTGCGTGGTTATTGATCGAGACACACCTTCTCATCCTGAGAAACATTTGTGCCAAGGCATTTGATAATCCATGCATCGGTGTAGAAGATATAGAGCGGAAGGGAATTTCAATAGGTTTGACCTTTGACCTTCAACTGTGACCTTGACCTTGGACGTAGGTGCGTGGTTATTGATTGCGACACACCTTCTCATCATGAGAAACATTTGTGCAAAGCCATTTGATAATCCATGCATCGGTGTAGAAGATATAGAGCGGAAGGAATTTCAATAGGTTTGACCTTTGACCTTCAACTGTGACCTTGGACGTAGGTGCGTGGTTATCAATTTGATAATCCATGCATCAGTGTTGAAGATATAGAGCGGAAGGGAATTTCAATAGGTTTGACCTTTGACCTTCAACTGTGACCTTGACCTTCGACGTAGGTGCGTGGTTATTGATCGCGACACACCTTCTCATCATGAGAAACATTTGTGCCAAGCCATTTGATAATCCATGCATCGGTGTAGAAAGATATAGAGCGGAAGGGAATTTCAATAGGTTTGACCTTTGACCTTCAACTGTGACCTTGGACGTAGGTGCGTGGTTATCAATTTGATAATCCATGCATCAGTGTTGAAGATATAGAGCGGAAGGGAATTTCAATAGGTTTGACCTTTGACCTTCAACTGTGACCTTGACCTTCGACGTAGGTGCGTGGTTATTGATCGCGACACACCTTCTCATCATGAGAAACATTTGTGCCAAGCCATTTGATAATCCATGCATCGGTGTAGAAGACATAGAGCGGAAGGGAATTTCAATAGGTTTGACCTTTGACCTTCAACAGTGACCTTGACCTTGGATGTAGGTGCGTGGTTATTGATCGCGACACACCTTCTCATCATGAGAAACATTTGTGCCAAGCCATTTGATAATCCATGCATCGGTGTAGAAGACATAGAGCGGAAGGGAATTTCAATAGGTTTGACCTTTGACCTTCAACAGTGACCTTGACCTTGGATGTAGGTGCGTGGTTATTGATCGCGACACACCTTCTCATCGTGAGAAACATTTGTGCCAAGCCATTTGGGAATTTCAATATTTTTGACCTTTGACCTTCAACTGTGACCTTGACCTTGGATGTAGGTGCGTGGTTATTGATCGCGACACACCTTCTCATCCTGAGAAACTTTTGTGCCAAGGCATTTGATAATCCATGCATCGGTGTAGAAGATATAGAGCGGAAGGGAATTTCAATAGGTTTGACCTTTGACCTTCAACTGTGACCTTGACCTTGGACGTAGTGCGTGGTTATTGATTGTGACACACCTTCTCATCATGAGAAACATTTGTGCCAAGCCATTTGATAATCCATGCATCGGTGTAGAAGATATAGAGCGGAAGGGAATTTCAATAGGTTTGACCTTTGACCTTCAACTGTGACCTTGGACGTAGGTGCGTGGTTAGTAGGGCTGCAACAATACGCCAATATATCGCGTATCGCAATACGCAGCCCAGAGATAGGTATTTCGCCAATAACGGTTTTTGCGTGGGCCATCGCGATACGTATCGCGTTTTTTACACCAAATTATTTGTTGCCATCTAGTTTCTTTAAAATGGCTAAAACAACCTAAAATAATTTAAAACATGATAGCTAATATTCTATAAGTAAATATTTAGTATAACACACCATAATTATATATTTAATTATTTGAATAGAGACGTGAAATGAGAAATCCGACATACATGGTGTGGAAGGTTTCCGAGCCGAACCCTTAAATATAAGATTCATTCAACAGACCTGATTTCAGGACTGATCGAATATATATATAGTTCTGTAAATATCGAGTTCTGATTTCGGGACCCTGGCTGTTGATAGGGCCATTAAACACCAATAATCAATCAATCATTCATCAGACGTCTCGAGTTTTACGTTAAATCCCATAGCGTAGTTCTATGTATATACTTGGTCAATAAAGTATTACATGCGCTCACTTGCTAGTGAGATATACACGTATATATAAAATATATGACAAAATTTGTAACAACTATTTTTGATTGATATAATAAATACTGTACATCCGGATCAGACTATGCTGATAGCCTGAGAGTGGCCGGCCGATATCCAGACTGGTATAATATGATGCTACTGGTGGCGAATGATGTACGATCTCCGTCATCTTTGATGATTGAAGTTAGTAGGTTTTCACATGCTGTTTCTAAAACAGGTGCGGTTGGCATTGTTTTGTAATCTATTGTCATTCGAAAATGATGTAGCCAGTTAATTGTCCTTGTCCTAAAACTTAATGCGGAATAAATTAATAACTTTTTGATACTGTATATATTTGTTATGGATGACGAAACATATCGCAATACATATCGCAATATGGGTTTGTTGTATCGCAATATATCGCAATACGGGTTAGACCGTATCGTTGCACCCCTAGTGGTTAGCAATTTGATAATCCATGCATCGGTGTAGAAGATATAGAGCAGAAGGGAATTTCAATAGGTTTGACCTTTGACCTTCAACTGTGACCTTGACCTCGGACGTAGGTGCGTGGTTATTGATCGCGACACACATTCTCATCATGAGAAACATTTGTGCCAAGCCATTTGATAATCCATGCATCGGTGTAGAAGATATACAGCGGAAGGGAATTTCAATAGGTTTGACCTTTGACCTTCAACAGTGACCTTGACCTTGGACGTAGGTGCGTGGTTTTCCAAGTATGGTTGCTGTAGGCCCAGGAGTATTCCATATACAAGCTTGAGTAAAAACCGTAACCAAAGGGAGATAACTAAGTAATCCAAGGATAAAAGTAGGTCAAGGTCAAATATAGGTCAGGGATTATTGATGTACATCACTAGGAGATGAAGTTGTCCAAGTATGGTTCATGTAGGCCCAGAAGTATTCCATATACAAGCTTGACTATAAACATTAACCAAGTAATTCAAGGTTAAATGTAGGTGAAGGTAAAATAAAGGTCAGGGGTTATTGATGTATATCCCTATGAGAAAAAGTTATCCAAGTATGGTGTCTGTATGCACAATAGTATTCCATCTACAAGCTTGACTAAAAACCTTAACCAAGGTTGAGTAAAAACCTTAACCAAGGGGAATTAAGTAAGTAATTTAAGGTTAAATGTAGGTGAAGGTCAAATATAGGTCAGGGGTTGTTGATGTACATCACTAGGAGATGAAGTTGTCCAAGTATGGTTGGTGTAGGGCCAAGAGTATTCCATCTACAAGCTTGACTAAAAACCTTAACCAAAGAGAATTAAGTATGTAATTCAAGAGGAAATATAGGTCAAGGTCAAATATAGATCATGGGTTATTGATGTACATCACTATGAGAAAAGGTTGTCCAATTATGGTGTCTGTATGCACAATAGTATTCCATGTACAAGTTTGAGTAAAAAGCTTAACCAAGGTCGAGTAAAAACCTTAACCAAGGGGAATTAAGTAAGTAATTCAAGGTTAAATGTAGGTCAAGGTCAAATATAGGTCAGGGGTTGTTGATGTACATCACTAGGAGATGAAGTTGTCCAAGTATGGTTGGTGTAGGGCCAGGAGTATTCCATCTACAAGCTTGACTAAAAACGTTAACCAAGGGGAATTAAGTAATTCAAGAGGAAATGTAGGTCAAGGTCAAATATAGATCAGGGGTTGTTGATGTACATCACTAGGAGATGAAGTTGTCCAAGTATGGTGGGTGTAGGGCCAGTAGTATTCCATATAGAAGGTTGACTAAAAACCTTAACCAAAAGGAATTAAGTAAGTAATTGAAGAGGAAATGTAGGTCAAGGTCAAATATAGATCAGGGGTTATTGATGTACATACCTATGAGAAAAGGTTGTCGAAGTATGGTGTCTGGATGCACAATAGTATTCAATGTACAAGCTTGAAAAAAAACCTTAACCAAGGTTGACTAGAAACCTTAACCAAGGGGAATTAAGTAAGTAATTCAAGAGGAAATGTAGGTGAAGGTCAAATATAGATCAGGGGTTATTGATGTGCATCACTAGGAGATGAAGTTGTCCAAGTATGGTGGGTGTAGGGCCAGTAGTATTGCATATACAAACTTGACTAAAAACCTTAACCAAGGTTGACTAAAAACCTTAACAAGGGGAATTAACCAAGTAATTCAAGAGGAAATGTAGGTGAAGGTCAAATATAGATCAGGGGTTATTGATGTACATCACTAGGAGATGAAGTTGTCCAAGTATGGTGGGTGTAGGGCCAGTAGTATTCCATATACAAGCTTGACTAAAAACCTTAACCAAGGCGTGACGGTGACGCCGACGCCGACGCCGACGCCGGGGTGACAACATAAGCTCTACTTATTCTTTGAATAGTCGAGCTAAAAACCTTAACCAAGGTCGACTAAAAACATTAACCAAGGGGAATTAACTAAGTAATTCAAGAGGAAATGTAGGTCAAGGTCAAATATAGATCAGGGGTTGTTGATGTACATCACTAGGAGATGAAGTTGTCCAAGTATGGTGGGTGTAGGGCCAGTAGTATTTCATATACAAGCTTGACTAAAAACCTTAACCAAGGGGAATTAACTAAGTAATTCAAGAGGAAACGTAGGTCAAGGTCAACTATAGATCAGGGGTTATTGATGTACATCGCTATGAGAAAAGGTTGTCCAAGTATGGTGTCTGTATGCACAATAGTATTCCATGTACAAGCTTGACTAAAAAACTTAACCAAGGTTGACTAAAAACCTTAACCAAGGGGAATTAACTAAGTAATTCAACAGGAAATGTAGGTCAAGGTCAAATATAGATCAGGGGTTATTGATGTACATCACTAGGAGATGAAATTGTCCAAGTATGGTGGGTGTAGGGCCAGTAGTATTCCATATAGAAGCTTGACTAAAAACCTTAACCAAGGCGTGACGGTGACGCCGACGCCGGGGTGACAACATAAGCTCTAACTATTCTTTGAATAGTCGAGCTAAAAATGTACCGGAGGGCCAAACCAAGGATATCGGGATTCTGTTAAGAATTTACCCGTCGCATGCTCCCAACCAATTGCCCACTGTCTTAGCTAGATGGTCGGTAAATCCGACAAATGCTCCCCGATGACGCCTGGATTGAAATTCAAAGTCCTTGACCCTGGGTATTGGTGTAGCATGCTTATTAATCACAATAAATGGTGATAAATGTGTACATGAAGTTTAAATAAGATAAGTTTAAGATAAATTCTAGAAAGGTTTAACACAATGTATTGTTTATTAGTCACAATAAATATTTGGATGCTAATTTGAATTGAAATGAATTTGAAAAACTTTAACGTAAAACTTTAACAAAAAGTTTATAAAGTCATTTGTTTGTTTGTTTATTGGTGTTTAATGACCTATCAACATATAAGGTCATGTAAGGCCGGGCAAACTGGTTCAACCCATTTTAACCTGCTGCATTGGGGGGAAAATCCAAAATCAGAACGGAATATTAACATCGAGAAAAAATATATTCAGCCCTGAAATTAGAATAACCTGACCTGGTGCCAGGTCCATACCACAGGTCACTTGGCCCCTCCCCACAAATATATTACGAGCAATCGTAATACTCACACAAGGGGTATAACCAGATTCACTGTCACATACAAAATGCCAAAGACGTATGTGAGGGCCAAACCATGTCTCCAGTCGGAATTCCGGTAAGGATGAACCCCAATTGTTAAATTACCCATCGTATACTCTCACCTGCCACCCACTAAAGTCATTTGACCTTGACCTTGTGCTCTTGGGCAGCATGGGTAGGGTATACAATGAAAATATGGATGGTGATCATTGTGTATATGAAGTTTGAAGTTGATATCCCAAGCAGTCATAGAGATATAGCAATTTGAACAAAATTAACGTAAAACTCGGACGGCGGACAAAACGGTAACTATCTGTTCACCCGAATTTTTGTTTTCGGGGGCATAAAAATATAATTTGAGACAATATCATACAACATGAGCATACATATACATACATTGACTCAATTTTGAGTGCAACCCTGTTTTTGTAGGAACATATTTCCAGGTCGTTACATAAAAACCTCTTCTGGAAGCCAAAGAAAATGAGTATGTTTTGTGACAAAGGAAGATAATGGCCAAAGCTAGACATTGGTCAATCAAATTCCTCGTTTTCCTGATTAATATCAATGCAATACAAAGTATGATGGACACCTGCCTTATGCTAGTAGTTTAAGTGCATACATTATTATTAATTTATAAAACACAGGTGAACACGTGCCATGAAAAACAAGAGGGCCATGATGGCCCTAATTCGCTCACCTGACTCCATGAACAACAGAGGAGAATGTGACATTGAGTTAATGTGTTTTAACAAAATTGTGCTATTTTTATATGGCGGTCATCTTGGATTAAGCGATGACTCATTTTACCAAATCTGAAAATGCTTCACCCAAGGATTTTAACTTACCATGAAGTTTGGCCAGCATCGGCCATGTGGTTCCTGAGAAAAAGACGTTAAAAATCTCAAATAAATGGACCTTTTGGCTGCCATCATGGATGACATAATCATCCGATTCCGACAAATATTGCACCAGAGCAATCGCCTCATCGATACCTTCAATTTGATATATGACATGAGTATATTCGGTCAAAAATAAAATTTGACCCCAATTTGACCCCGGGGTCACCATTTTAACAACTTTGAAAGAGCATTGTACATCAATCATTCCTACCAAGTTTCGTCGAAATCCGGCCAGCGGTTCATGAGAAGAACATTTTTTAAGAATTTATGCTACTTTTTAGACGGCGGCCATCTTGGATTAGTGATGACCTCCATTTTAATAAATATGAAAAGGCTTCACCCATGGACCATAACTTTTAAGTTTGGCTACCATGGGCCAAGCGGTTCATGTGAAGAAGAATTTTGAAATCTCTAATAAAAGAACGACCTTGTGACCTTTCGGCGGTCATCTTAGATGACATAACCATCCGATTTCGATAAGAAATGCACCAGAGTGATCGCCTCCTTGATACCTTCAATTTGATATATGACATGACCATATTTGACCCCAATTTGACCCCACGGGCCACGCCCATTTTTGACCCTGGGGTCACCATTTTAACAACTTTGAAAGAGCATTGTACATCGATCATTCCTACCAAGTTTTGTCGAAATCCGGTTGGCGGTTCTTGAGACGAAGATTTTTTAAGAATTTGTGCTATTTTTAGACGGCCGCCATCTTGGATTAAGTAATGACGTCATTTTAACATTTTTGTAATCCCCCTACCTAAGGACCATGACCATGAAGTTTGGTGACTATAGGCCCAATGGTTACCAAGGAGAAGACGTTTGAAAATGTTCACGGACGACGACGGACGACGACGGACGACGACGGACGATAAGACACATTGCCGTAACAATAGCTCAGCTTCGCTCAGGTGAGCTAAAAATGCTTTTAAAGGCATACATGTATTAACTGCTACACACAAGAATTGTCGTCTGCTGTTGCTTTTATATCTTGCCTTATTTCTGAATAAAAACATGGTTTGACAGCACTTCAGAATCATTTCCAATGGAAATGATTCTGAAGTGCTGTCAAAGCATGTGGTAAATTATTCTAAAGTGCTGTCAAAGCATGTTTTTGATGATAAAAATGGAAAATAGAAAATAAACAGCAGACGACAAAAACTGTAAGATAGCGGTTTAAGGGTTAATAATAGGCCCTTACTTGCATTTATTTCTGTGACTTTTGCTTGTTTCAAAACATAATTATGAACTTATGAACCATCATCTTTCTTACCATCCCTGCCACACGGTATTCACATGTGTTTGACTGTTATGAAAGTGTGGCGAATATATCTATTTTTAGCACTGGTGATTTTGAAGTTGAGCAGACAAACCCATCTTTCAATAGTATTGATATCATTAAACAGGGATTCCGCTGGGGAAAAAAATTGCCACTTCAAAAAAAAAATATTTGATTTTTTTTTCGAAAATTGTAATTTTTTATCGCCAATTGTTTATTTTTATCACCAATTGCGAAAGTGGCGATCACCAGCGGAATCCCTGATTAAATTATTTTCACAGGTGAAGCATGGATAATATCAGCTTTATAGTAGTAGAGCTATCATGTGGAAACAACAAAAGTGAGGGAAACCTACTTTTAGCCCAGTAGCCTACTTCACCAACATAGCAAAGTATAATTTACTAGCAAAGTATACTTTGAGGGAGAAATTTTCAATTTTATGATAAATTTATTAATTTTTATTATACTGAATTTATTACATTATCACAGCCATTTTGGCTGTGATAATGTAATAAATGCAGTATAATAATTCGGCATACATGTACTTTTAATCATCAAATATATGCAGTTGTTAGTTCTATATGAAATAATGCATTTCAGGAAAAATAAAGGATTACTCCCTCAAAGTATACTTTGCTAGAAAAGTATACTTTGCAATGTTGGTGAAATTGGCTACTGATGAACTTGAACTTCAATGAAGAACAGTTGACATGCATGTACATGTAGTGGAAAATTACAAGATATAGTCATGTGATCCATGATAATTGCCGAACACGACTATCAGGAAAGGTATATATAGATTGCAAGTGCGGTTTTATAGCACTTATTCAATAAAGAGTTAACCCTTTCAACACTACATACCTCTTTAGCAGTGTTTGCAAACAGTGTAGAAGCAGATTAGCCGGCTCGTAACGAGACGTCATCAGGATCTGCACTTTTTGCAAGTAATTTTCATATTTTTTACGATATAAAACACCCCCTTCTTCTAAGTGGACTAGCTAAGTCTGAAATCATTTTGTGACGATCGGATTGGTCCTTAAATTAACATATCACAGTCCATTCCAGTTATTCAGTGTTGAAAGGGTTAACATGTGAAAACAACATTGTATCACAGACAAAGCACAAAATTTTTGACGCAGCAAACATTTGAAGGTAAACTAGAAATGTGGCCTGTCGGCACACGAATACCCCCACTGGCAGCCAAAGAAAACGAGGCATTTTTGATTATAAGCCATTTAGCCGAGCGTTAAGGTTTCAAATGCATCAAGTCTGTGACCTTGAGCCTGGGCATAGTGTGATAATCCATGCATCGGTATAGAAGATGTAGAGCGGAAGGGAATTTCAATAGGTTTGACCTTTGACCTTCAACTGTGACCTTGACCTTGGACGTAGGTGCGTGGTTATTGATCGCAACACACCTTCTCATCATGAGAAACATCTGTGCCAAGCCATTTGATAATCCATGCATCGGTGTAGAAGACATAGAGCGGAAGGGAATTTCGATAGGTTTGACCTTTGACCTTCAACTGTGACCTTGACCTTGGACGTTCGGTGCGTGGTTATTGATCGCGACACAACTTCTCATCATGAGAAACATTTGTGCCAAGCCATTTGATAATCCATGCATGGGTGTAGAAGATATAGAGCGGAAGGGAATTTCCAACAGACCGACCGACCGACCCGACCGACCCGACCGACCGACCGACCAAAGCTGACTCCTATATACCCCCTCAAACTTTGTTTGTGGGGGTATAAAAATGTACCTGAGGGCCAAACCAGGCAAATTGTGATTCCTATAAGGAGGACCCCCTACCGTTAATTTACGCCATCACGTTCGCCGGACCAACCACCCACAGAGAACATTAATGCAAATTTTGACAAAACCTTTTATGCAAATTTCTAAGTCCTTTGACCTTGACCTCGGGGCACCGGGGCCGCATGAGTGGGACACAGAATGAATACATGGATGATGAACAATAAGCATACAAAGTTTCAGGCAAATCGGACTTACGGTTACAGATATAGTAGGCATGTGAAGTTTAGCGCAAATTTTGACAAAAACTTTAACAAAAATCATTTGACCTTGACCTTGGGCACAGGGGCCGCATGAGTGGGATACAGCATGAATATATGGATGATGACTAATAAGCATATGAAGTTTCAAGTCAATTTGACTTAGGACTGCAGAGATATAAGGTATGTAAAAACGTTAACGCATATTTGGGACGGACGCACGGACGCACAGACGGACACCTGGGCTTCATAGTGATCACCATGTCTCGCTTTCCGCAAGCGGGGTCTACGACAAAAAACAACATGATACATTTCTTAGCATAAAACATTCCCTATGAATAGAATACCAGGCTAGTGTCTTTTCATATTATATGATACCAACATACACCTACTGTCTGTTCCAAGTTTTTCTGCAGACAAACTTATCGTCGGCAGAAAAATGTGGAACAGACAGTAGTTATCCTTGTATTCTCTATATTACAGTATTGAGAAGTGACTTGGATGTAAAGGATAACTGGAAGGTGGCTAATGAAGTGCCCCCCGTTACACTAGCTGTTGATCATATATAAAATAGCCCCTTACCAGTAGCCTATTTCACCAACATTGCAAAGTATACTTTTCTAGCAAAGTATACTTTGAGGGAGAAATTTTAAATTTTATGATAAATTTATTAATTTTTATTATACTGAATTTATTACATTATCACAGCCATTTTGTTGTGATATTTGTTTGTTTGTTGGGGTTTAACGGCCTATCAACAGCTAAGGTCATTTAAGGCCGGGTCAATGGGTTTAGTACTAAATCCCATATATTACCTGTACAAGTACATGTACATGTTCAAGTACATGTACAAATGGGGGTGGGGGGGGAAATCCCAAAATCAGAACTGAATATTTACAATAAAAAAACTACATATTCAGTTTGCTGTGACAATGTAATAAATTCAGTATAATAATTCTGCATACTTTTAATCATCAAATATATGCAGTGGTTAGATATTAAATAACGCATTTTGGGAAAAATAAGTGATTACTCTGCTAGAGAAGTATACTTTTTTTGATGAAATCGGCTCCTGATAATATATTTCTGTTATTAGTGTCAGAAATGTTTTCCCAACTCAATAGGGAACAATGTCGTTCTTGATCAGACTGTGCGGATGCATACAAACTCATGGTGAAATCACATACATGTATGCACAAAAACAATTTGAGAACTGCAAGGTCATTTACAGGTGGGAACGCACAAGTGGCCCATTTCACTAAACATTGTACGACTAAAATGTTCGTAATTGCAAATTTAGGATCGTCTGGAAATTTCAATTACAAACATTTTAGTTGTACGAAGGTTATTGAAACGGGCCCCTGGATCAGCTAGCATGAGTGAGTGAGTGAGTGAATAGGGTTTAACGTCCGCTTTTCTGACATAGAGGTACAAGCCTCAAGGAGTCTACACGCAGACGGGTCAACGGGGTCGTGTCCCGTATCCACCTGTCCGAGGGGGGTAAATCCCAACTTCAGAACTCAATATTTACAATCAAAATATATATTCAGTCCTGAAATTAGAACAACCTGATCTGGAGCCAGGCCCTCGCCACACCAGCATCATTTATCCCATCCCCTAAAAGTAATAGGATTAGCGCTAATCTTACTTTTATATATGGGGCATAGCCCGACTCAACTCTCACATACAAGAAAGCCAAAAATGTACATGAGGGCCAATGAGAATGATTATTGTATAAAAATAACACGGTGTATTGAAAATCATACACTAGTGTATTAAATGAGCAAATGAGATCACTACAGAAAACATGTTTGGTTATCAGTACAGCTTCATTGTATGATGGTGTACTTATGCAATAATTTGATTTATTGGTGTTTAACAAGCTATCAACAGCTAAGGTCATTGAAGGTCGTGCCAATGGATTCGATCCCATATTTAACCTGCTGCATTGGGGTTAAATCCCAAAATCAGAACAGAATATTAACATTGAAAAACATTTATATTCAGCCCTGATATTAGAATAACCTGACCAGGTCCATACTACACCAACGTCACTTTGCCTTCCCCTAAAAGTAATAGGATTAGGAATAATATGTACAAATGGGGGGAAAATCCCAAAATCAGTACTGAATATTTACAATAACAAAACTATATATTCAGCCCTGAAATCAGAATAATCCTGATCTGATGCCAGGTCCTTGCCACACAAGAATCACTTGGCCCCTCCCAAAAGCAGTAGGATCAGTAATAATCTTACTACTTTCATAATGGGCAATAACCCAATTCAACTCCCAGGTAACTAAAGAGCCAAAGATAACTAGATTGGTCAGTAAGCGAGGCTTACGGAATACCCCCCGCGTGGGCCCACAGGTACCCCTAAATATGTAATTTTTTCCAAGTGTGTGGGCTTGTGACCTTGACTCTGGGCTTAGCGGGGGCGGCACGGACGTGAATGTGAAGCAGATCAGATCAAGGATTAGAAGTTACAACCGATTTCTCTGTTGTTAAGTTTTGTAAAGAGACTAAGTATGTGATCTTGACCTTGGGATCAGCGGGGATATGTCACAGCATGATAGTAGAGCCTTAGAGGAATGCATGCATGAAATATTAAGAATTTTAGATGAAATTATAACATATTTCTCTGATGTTAAGTTTTGTAAGGAGACCATGTATTTGACCTTGACCTTGGGATCAGCAGGGGTTGGACGGTCGTGGATTTGGCACAGCATGGTAGTAGAGCCTTACAGGAATGCATGTGTGAAATATTAAGCACTTTAGATGAAAGAAATAGAAGTTATAACAATATTTCTCTGATGTGAAGTTTTGTAAAGAGACTAAGTATTTGACCTTGACCTTGGGATCAGCGCGGGTTGGACGGTCGTGGATTTGGCACAGCATGTTAGTAGAGCCTTACAGGAATGCATGTGTGAAATATTAAGGATTTTAGATGAAGGAAATAGAAGTTATAACAATATGTCTCTGATGTAAAGTTTTGTAAAGAGACTAAGTATTTGACCTTGACCTTGGAATCAGCGGGGGTTGGACGGTCGTTGATTTGGCACAGCATGGTAGTAGAGTCTTACAGGAATGCATGTGTGAAATATTAAGCATTTTAGATGAAGGAAATAGAAGTTCTAAAAATATTTCTCCGATGTTAAGTTTTGTAAACAGACTAAGTATTTGACCTTGACCATGGGATCAGCGGGGGTTGGACGGTCGTGGATTTGGCACAGCATGGTAGTAGAGTCTTACAGGAATGCATGTGTGAAATATTAAGCATTTTAGATGAAGGAAATAGAAGTTCTAAAAATATTTCTCTGATGTTAAGTTTTGTAAAGAGACTAAGTATTTGACCTTGACCATGGGATCATCGGGGGTTGGACGGTCGTGGATTTGGCACAGCATGGTAGTAGAGCCTTACAGGAATGCATGTGTGAAATATTAAGCATTTTAGATGAAGGAAATACAAGTTATAACAATATTTCTCTGATGTTAAGTTTTGTAAAGAGACTATAAGTATTTGACCTTGACCATGGGATCGCGGGGGTTGGACGGTGGTGGATTTTGCTCCAGCATGGTAGTAGAGCCTTACAGGAATGCATGTTGTGAAAAATTAAGCATTTTAGATGAAGGCAATAGAAGTTATAACAATATTTCTCTGATGTTAAGTTTTGTAAAGAGACTATAAGTATTTGATCTTGACCTTGGGATCAGTGGGGGTTGGACGGTCGTGGATTTGGCACAGCATGGTAGTAGAACCTTACAGGAATGCATGTGTAAAATATTAAGCGTTTTAGATGAAGGAAATAGAAGTTATAACAATATTTCTCTGATGTTAAGTTTACAGGACGGACGGACGGACGGACGGACGGACGGACGTACTTACAGTACTATACTTATGTGGCTTATCACATGTTAAATATTAGCCACATAAAAGGATTTTTTAGATGGCTAATTGTAACCAACCCTATCCTTTACTAAGTCCATAACCCTGTGGGGCTAGCCACATAAGTACCCTAATGTGTGCCCAGACGGACGGACGGACGGACGGAGACGGACGGACGGACAACGTGACTCCAGTATACCCCCCCACAACTCGTTGCGGGGTGTATAAAAACGTACCTGAGGGCCAAACCAGGCAAATCGTGATTCCTATAAGGAGGAACCCATACCGTTAATTTACGCCGTCTCATTCGCCCGACCACCATCCCACTCACATGTTCATAGTACATGTACAAATGGGGAGAAAATCCCAAAATCAGAACTGAATATTTACAATAAACAAGAATTCCGCCACGGAAGCGGTGTCGCGTCTGCCGAGGCATTTGACCGTGAACATTACAAGTAAATAAATTACCTTGACCTTCAGAATTTGGATGTGGGGGTGAGCATAATGAAGCATCATCCGTAGACAAACATTGATGTGAAATATTATCAATGTCTGGAAAGGGGTTAAAGAGATATTGTGAAAAAACAATAACTTTAACGCATTTCTGTTACAAAACCGGTGAACATTACAAGTAAATAAATGACCTTGACCTTCAGACTTTGGATGTGGGTGTGTGCGTAATGAAGCATCATCCCTAGACAAACATTAATATGAAATATTATCAATGTCTGTCAAGGGGTTAAAGAGATATTGTGAAAAAACAATAACTTTAACGCATTTCTGTTACAAAACCGGTGAACATTACAAGTAAATAAATGACCTTGACCTTGAGAATTTGGATGTGGGGGTGTGCGTAATGAAGCATGATCCCTAGACAAACATTGATGTGAAATATTATCAATGTCTGGCAAGGGGTTAAAGAGATATTGTGAAAAAACAATAACTTTAACGCATTTCTGTTACAAAACCGGTGAACATTACAAGGAAATAAATGACCTTGACCTTCAAAATTTGGATGTGGGGGTGTGCGTAATGAAGCATCATCCCTAGACAAACATTGATGTGAAATATTATCAATGTCTGGCAAGGGGTTAAAAGAGATATTGTGAAAAAACAATAACTTTCAACGCATTTGCCTTACGACGTGGACGACGCGGACGACGACGAAAAAGGGCCGACTATAGTCGCGCCTCTGCTAAAGCAGGCGCGACAAAAACTATATATTCAGCCCTGAAATCAGAATAATCCTACTAATCTGATGCCAGGTCCTCGTCACACCAGAATCACTTGGGGCCCCCTCCCAAAAGCAGTAGGATCAGAAATAATCTTACTACTTCTATGATGGCAGTCTAGATCCGGATTGGCTAGTGCAGTGCCTATGCATGATAATGATCAGCAGAGCTCCAGATAAGGTGCGGATTGGCGTATTTTACGCACTTTTATAAAAATACGCATTGATTATCAAAAGTGGTAGTACAAAATACTCACAGAAATGTGAAAATTGATTTTAAAATTGAGTAGTGAAAATACTGTAAAAAAGTTGACAATTTACTATTAAATAGTTTTTTGCAGCTCAAATAAGTGAATTTTTAAATATGTTTTATTTTTTATCATTTGTTCACTATTTAATAAGGAAGAAAAACTAAAATATGCATTGAATTTGAAATCTGGTGGTATAAAACTGTTTAGATACATAACTTATCTGGAGCTCTGATGATGTATAATATTAGAAGTATGATTTGCGTTGCATTTCTTTCATGGTGAACAGAGCGCGAAGGCCATAAGTCCAATTTATGCAGTCATCTCTACATATGGTTCACACACGTAGGGGCGGATCCAGCATTTGGGGAACGGGGTGGTTGTCAAGTTGCGAAGGTAACTCTTGCATTCTACTCCTGTACCGTCCGTAGCTATCTACGGATGGTACGGGAGTAATTGCAAGTTACCGTTCCCAACTAGGGGGTTAATTGTCCTATTTTCGAGCTCTTCGAAATGCACTTTCCTGTGTTTTACGGCATTTAAATTCAGACTCCAACTGGTGGTAAACTGTGATCTATGTAAACTCTGTGGCTGAACGGGGGGTTGCAACCCCGGAACCCCTCCACCCCACCCAAATCCGCCCCTGACACGCATAACATATACATAACATCTATAAGAAACATTTCTATAAATCTGTACATGTGTGTGATGCTAGATATAAAATGTCCAGGCTCATTACTAGTACATGTATACACATTTCTCACATCTTTTAATGTACGAATGAATGGCCTTTTTGTGGAATTTATCGGGGTATAAACTTGGAAAAGCCGCGGGAATACTGGACGAAGGCCGGAAGGCCTCGTCCAGTATTCCCGCGACTTTTCCAGGCTCATTACTAGTACATGTATACACATTTGTCACATCTTTTAAATGGAAAATGTTCTCCAAAATTAGGTTGTTCACCCTTACAATGCTGAATTCAATTTTGTCATCAGCTGTTTATTTCTTAATTTCTATTTTTCTTGGTGTTACAGCATTTTAGAATCATTTCTACAGGTAAGGGTTACGGTAAAGACTGACTGATAACATATTGTTGTATCAGGCATTGACCTGATACAAACATTCGGGTTACAACAAAGTGAAAATGGGCGTTCCATTGGTTGGATGATGTCACATGACGTTACCGAATGACGTCGGTGTAATGACGCAACATAAACAAGTCCGCGTTATGTCCACAGACAACGTCATCTGTGGCCATTTTAGAGCATAAAAAAACCCCTGATAAATACAATATAATGCTAGTGTCTTTTGATATCAACTTAATCAGGCTCGGCATGTACCAATTTCCATTGTAGGCACTAGTGAAATTATTAAAATATATTAGTCACTATCTATTGCAATACATGTTTTTAATAGGTTGTCCGGCTAGCGCAATTGGTAACGAGCGCGCTTCACACCAATGTGGCCCCGGTTTGATCCTCGACCGGGGCAGTATGTGAAATGGTATGGTGATCGCCAGACCGGACAAGTGGGTTTCCTCCGGGTACTCCGGTTTCCTCCCACATTAAGAATAACCCTTAAACCACCATCTGTGCCAATGAAAGCATTTGTATAAGTGCTCTCGCTTGTTTGTAATTGTTGTAAAATAAATAAAGTTTCAACTTTTAATACGGTACTGAAACAGGTAAAACATGGATATGCCGCCTTGGCATACTTGACGTAACAAAATGGCTATTAAAGTGTTTCATCGACATTTTGAAGGTGACAAAAGTCAAGGTCGTGTTAATGGTGGAAGAATGTTTTATTTATTTTACTCAAGACTAGATCATTTTGATGTGCAATGTTAAAACATGCCAGGTGTATTTTCTGTTTGGTATTTCCAGTATTTATTTAATATCATTATTAATCTCGAGAAATTGCATAAATAACTAACTATACAATATGTTTGTAAAACATGGATATGCCCCCTGGCGTGACAAAAGTCAAGGTCGTGTTAATGGCGGAAAAATGTTTTATTTATTTTACTCAAGACTAGATAATTTTGATGTGCAATGTTAAAACATGCCAGGTGTATTTTCTGTTTGGTTTTCCAGTATTTATTTAATATCATTATTAATCTCGAGACATTGCATAAATAACTATACAATATGTTTGTAAAACATGGATATGCCCCCTGGCATAATTGACTGTAAAAAATGGCTACGTGTTTCAGCGACATTTCGTAGGTAACAAAGGTCAAGGTCATGTTAATGGTGGTGCGAGTGTGTGGCAAATGTTCAGGTGATTCAAGTGTCCCAAGTATTGAAGCAATCCTTCAAGTAATATTGAAGATATTACAAGTTGGAGAAACTCTTACAAACTTTCCGACATAACAAAATGGGAAAGTGTTTCAGTGACATTTCGAAGGTGACAAAGGTCAAGGTCATGTTAATGGTGGCGCGAGTGTGTGACAAATAATCAGGTGATTCAGGTGACCAAGTAGTGAAGCAATCCTTCAAGTAATATTGAAGATATTACATGTTGGAGAAACTCTTGCAAACCTTTCGACATAACGAAATGGCTTTTAAAGTGTTTCAGGGACATTTCGAAGGTGACAAAGGTCAAGGCCGTGTTAATGGTGGCACGAGTGTGTGACTCAGGAGATTCAAGTGTCCAAGTATTGAAGCAATCCATCGCGGAATATTGAAGATATTACATGTTGGAGAAACTCTTACAAACTTTTAGAAGTAACAAAATTGAAGATCAGTGACATTTTGAAGGCGACAAAGTTCAATGTCGTGTTAATGGTGGCGTGAGTGACAAAGTTCAATGTCGTGTGAATGGTGGCATGAGTGACAAAGTTCAATGTCGTGTGAATGGTGGCGTGAGTGACAAAGTTCAATGTCGTGTGAATGGTGGCGTGAGTGACAAAGTTGAATGTTGTGTGAATGGTGGCGTGAGTGACAAAGTTCAATGTCGGTGTGAATGGTGGCGTGAGTGACAAAGTTCAATAGCGTGTTAATGGTGGCATGAGTGACAAAGTTCAATGTCGTGTGAATGGTGGCGCGAGTGACAAAGTTCAATGTTGTGTTAATGGTGGCGTGAGTGACAAAGTTCAATGTCGTGTGAATGGTGGCATGAGTGACAAAGTTCAATGTCGTGTGAATGGTGGCGTGAGTGACAAAGTTCAATGTCGTGTGAATGGTGGCACGAGTGACAAAGTTAAATGTCGTGTGAATGGTGGCGTGAGTGACAAAGTTCAATGTTGTGTGAATGGTGGCGTGAGTGACAAAGTTCAATGTCGTGTGAATGGTGGCGTGAGTGACAAAGTTCAATGTCGTGTGAATGGTGGCGTGAGTGACAAAGTTCAATATCGTGTTAATGGTGGCGTGAGTGACAAAGTTCAATGTCGTGTGAATGGTGGCGTGAGTGACAAAGTACAATGTCGTGTTAATGGTGGCATGAGTGACAAAATTCAATGTCGTGTGAATGGTGGCGTGAGTGACAAAGTTCAATGTCGTGTGAATGGTGGCGCGAGTGACAAATGTTCAATGTCGTGTGAATGGTGGCGCGAGTGACAAAGTTCAATGTCGTGTTAATGGTGCGCGAGTGACAAAGTTCAATGTCGTGTTGAATGTGGCGCGAGTGACAAAGTTCAATGTCGTGTGAATGGTGGCGCGAGTGACAAAGTTCAATGTCGTGTGAATGGTGGCGCGAGTGACAAAGTTCAATGTCGTGTTAATGGTGGCGCGAGTGACAAAGTTCAATGTCGTGTTAATGGTGGCGTGAGTGACAAATGTTCGGTGATTCAAGTGTCCAAGTATTGAAGCAATCCTTCGCGTAGCGTAATATTGAAGATATTACATGTTGGATATTACACGTAAATGTACACAACGGACATATGAATGGACGGACGGACGTACGGAACCTCAAGAGCAACAAAATATGCCCCCACTTGCTATCGCATAGGGGACATAAATACTACCAGTATGCATCATTGTTGTTTGTCTTAGGACAAACAGAAATGGCACAAAATATATTTTTTTCACAAATAAATTAAATTTCACACAAAAAATCCTACCTACCTATATAGCTGAGGGGACGGAAACAAATTATATGTGGCTCTGTCTGGAGAAATGGGGCTTATGGCATATTGACCAGTGTTGCCCCTGATCAAATAGCACACTCATGTAGCCTGAAAACGATCTGCATAGCTTGTTAGAAGCATGACGTGCGTTTCGTTGATGGAATGGCGAACAGTGCAGATCCTAATCAGACTGTGTGGATGCACAGGCTGATCTGGATCTACACTGGTCGAAAAACACATATGCCCCATTTCTCAATTCACAGCCACATATTATCCTGATTGCTGTGTGACATGACTACATTGTCTGTAGTACTTCTTCCTTGTCCTGTAGATTCATTAC
The DNA here is from genome assembly GCA_029237695.1 of Conchocele bisecta. Classification (NCBI taxonomy): domain Eukaryota; kingdom Metazoa; phylum Mollusca; class Bivalvia; order Lucinida; family Thyasiridae; genus Conchocele; species Conchocele bisecta. The sequence goes on from CM055276.1 coordinate 39,077,336, forward strand.
ATCAATTTTATCTGTGTCGTTTTTAGTCTGTATTTCGCTGTCTTTGTCCTGTAGATTCATTGCATCTACATTTTCTTTTTCATATTTAGTCTGTATTTCGCTATCTGTGTCCTGTAGATTGATTTCATCTACATTTTCTGTTTCATCTTCAGTCGGTATTTTGCTGTCTGTATCCTCTTTATTCTGCATTTCGCTGTCTGTGTCCTGTAGATTCATTTCATCTACATTTTCTGTTTCATCTTCAGTCGGTATTTTGCTGTCTGTATCCTCTTTATTCTGCATTTCACTGTCTGTGTCCTGTAGATTGATTTCATCTACATTTTCTGTTTCATCTTCAGTCGGTATTTTGCTGTCTGTATCCTCTTTATTCTGCATTTCGCTGTCTGTGTCCTGTAGATTCATTTCATCTACATTTTCTGTTTCATCTTCAGTCGGTATTTTGCTGTCTGTATCCTCTTTATTCTGCATTTCGCTGTCTGTGTCCTGTAGATTCATTTCATCTACATTTTCTGTTTCATCTTCAGTCGGTATTTTGCTGTCTGTATCCTCTTTATTCTGCATTTCGCTCTCTGTGTCCTGTAGATTTTGCAGCAATTCTCTGTATTAAAGTAAATATAGAACTCTTTCACCCGAAAGTAACTATAATTGATTTTTATATGTTAATTTCCGGACCAATCTAATCGTCACAAAATGATTTTCAGACTAGTCCAGTTATGAAAAGGTTTTTTTTTTCTTTCTCAAAAATGTGAAAATTACTTGCAAAAAGTGCAGATCCTGATGAGACGGCTCTTCACGAGCCGGCTCATCTGGATCTACACTATTTGCCAATACCACTATACAGGCCTGTGGTGTTGAAAGGGTTAAACCTTACACTACCAAATTTTTTTTTCCAGCTGCTGATTTTATTCTTACAGTTTTCTCAATGAAAACATGTTTTGCCAGTACATGAGAATTATCTCCATAGTTTTATTTCAGAAATATTTGTTTTCCACAGTCAAATTAAACATTAGAACTTCCTTAACCCTTAAAATCTTGAAATAAATTTAGTCATTTGTTTATTTTTTATTTTCTCATCAAAAACATGCTTTGAAAACACTTTAGAATCCTTTTTAAAGAATATGATTCTAAAGTGCTGTCATTTTTTTATTGAGAAAGAACACAATACAAGTACACTGCCAACGGCATGTATCCCATCGCTGTGATTGTTGGATCATAAACATGCACATTCAATTTTAAGCCAATAGCTCATACAGTAAAGAAGTTATAGAAGAATGGAAAAACACGCACATATCTATAATTGAATGCGAAATTTCAAAGTTATGTGACCTTGGGCACAGAGGGAGCATTGGTGGGGCGGGAAATGAAAATATGAATGATGAGAAACATACACATGAAGTTTCAAACCAATCACTCATACACTAAAGAAGTTACAGGAGAATTGCGAAACAAGGATCTACTGAATACCGTATTCTGCCGATTATAGGTCGCAAGAGTGTATAAGACGCACCGCTATTTTCAGTCCAAAATCTGGGGGAAAATGTATACATGAGATTATAAGACGCACCCAATTTTCCTAAAAAAAAAAAAAAGAAAAAAAATGAAAACTCGCCAAGTTGTTGTTGTTATTTATTCCCCGACACTGTTTTTTTATTCGTACCTTGGACGTTTTTTCTGTATTTTCCCTATCATAGTTTGCTATGTCCGTAATTTGTCGACTCTATGTCCGTGATTCCCCGGTCTGTATTTCACCATTTTCTAGCATCTTCAATTACACTGTGAATCGGTAGTACACGCTTCACTATAACACGTGCTCGGTTAGTACACGGTTGTGCATTGGCTCCCGATTGTTTAGCCTATTTGTATATCAAAATCGTGTTAAATGTGTAACAGACTATTGTCATAAATCGTGTTAATATATTTGCAATCATATTGCTGCCGAAAGTGGTATTATATTGTTAATTATTGATTGCGGTATGTATTTTCACTTTTCAACACCATTTACGGAAACTATTTTCGAAATCAATATCTGCGTATAATCCAGAGTGTTTTTTTAACCCGTTCCTTTCTGAATACACATTTACGGATATGAAATTTATTAATTATTTTATTTTTATTTTTGTTATTTCTCACTGAAAGTATATGTTGTAACCACGCATTTGAACCGTCTCGACGAAACGGTTTAAATGGTGGTCGCGGAATATACTTCTGATTGCATAGAAGGAAAATATTTAGGATTTTCCGCAAACATAAGCGTATCCTCAGCATGAAATGGGTTACTGATTGCCCCCAGGATGGAAGGATGAAAGCCGCACGTTCGCCACATCTGCAGCACACATCAAAAAGCATGTTGACCAATCAGTGCAATTTCAAAACATAGCCTAAAGGTCACACAGTTTACAGCTCGTGCTGAATGATGACATAAGATAATAGCACCTGTTGACACGGTTGGGTGTTATCGATTTTTTTCCACAAAGCAACACACAACTTTCGCCTACAGTATGTAATATTTCAAAATCAGTTGTATCTTCCGTAAATGACGCTGAAAGCAGCCTATAGCTATGACGAATTTGCATTGTCCGCTGACGTAATTATAATTTTTTAAATAGAGATTGGCGAACATTGTAAACCATGTGCAGACTACGCGAATCCACCACCTGGTCTGGCCGCTAATGCAATAAGCCAGGATTTGTCAGAGATAAAGACCCAATTCACATAAACACGTTTGCTGTGTCATAAATAGAGTCTGGTTCTCGGTAGTATTGTTTCACTGGAACGCATTAGACAGGGTACCAGTTTAGTGACGAATACGAAACGGACGTCAGCAACCGCGTGTGTTGATATTTGATATGGCTTTGTGTTGTAAATCTTGACACTCGGTGTGTTTGATGTCGGCCAGCTGACTTAGGCTTGCCACTTTCATCAGCATCTTGTAAACACACAGTTTCGAAACTAATGATGGAGTTTTATAACTTTCGTGGAATTGCATTATGCATATTGGGATTTACCGTTAATGGCGTCATGCAATATTTTTCAAGGCAAAATGACACCGACCGATATGGGACCGGTAAATGTTTTCAAAAGATAATTAAAATGATAGAGGCAAGATTGTGATTCGGCAGAGAAAATGTCGACCGGATCTGATCTTGGTATACACTGTTCGCATTCGGTATAGAAAATGTGTACCGAATGTGACACATGGCCGGAACGAGTAAGGCGCGAGTAAAGGCGCGAACTGTTCAGAATACGAAACCAATATTCCAATACCGGATTTTACCCCAAAGACTAACAACAACAACAAATATAGGAACGCATTTTATTTTTTTTATTTTTGGTCGTTTATGTCAATATTTCGGGTGGAAAAAAATGCTCATGTATCTACATGTATTTATAAGACGCAGGGGCTTTCTGGGATACAAATCTGAGTAAAAAAAATGCGTCTTATAATCGCAAGAATACGGTATGAAATTTAATAAGTTATTTGACCTTGATGTTGGGAACGTGGGGAGCATGGGGCTGGCGGGGAATGAACATATGAATGCTGAGAAACATGCACATGAAGTTCCAAGCCAATCGCTCATACAGTAAAGAAATTATATAATAGTGAAATGGAGAAACATGCACACATCTACTGAATGTGAAATTTCAAAGTTATTGTACCTTGACCTTGGGGGCAGGGGGAGCATGCGTGGGGTGGGAATCAAAATATGAATGATGTGAAACATGCACATGAAGTTTGAAGCCAATTGCTCATACAGTAAAGAAATTATATAATAGTGAAATGGAGAAACATGCACACATCTACTGAATGTGAAATTTCAAAGTTATTAGACCTTGACCTTGGGGGCAGGGGGAGCACCAGATCAGGAAATGTAAGCTTGTCGTACCTCAATATTTTCACCAGATCAGCAAATGTAGTCTTGTCTTACCTCACCAGATCAGCAAACGTAGGTCAGTCTTACCTGAATATTTTCGCCAGATCAGCAAATGCAGGTCAGTCTTACCTGAATATTTTCGCCAGATCAGCATAATTTATGTAGGCTTGTCTTACCTTGATATTTTCACCAGCAAATGTAGGCCTAACTTACCTCAATATTTTCACCAGATCAGCAAATGTAGGCCTGTCTGCTGGTAAACGCTGCCAGCACTGTGACAAAATGTTTTCAAACACGTCCTCTGGACATCCGCTGGGTCGACCAAACCTCACACCTGCCTGAAGCTGGGTGTATGGGTCTGTGGGTTTTGGAAGTTTGGGATCGCCGCCGTCCAAGAAAACTTCTAGAGCGACCACTCCGTAACTCCAGACATCCGTGGTCAGGTTGTACTTATTTTGAAACACCTCGAGGGCATGCCTATAAATGAGACACGCCATGTGATTTTGTATGTTCCGACATGTGCGCAATTTCATGAAATATTGTAAATTTTGTAAACATATTAAATTAACGTATTCTTGCCACTACATGTATTTGTAAATTTTAATATTGTGCTTGAAATCAAGCAGTTTCATTGGCTGAGCCTGAGCTGCAATACAGTTCAGGCTCAGACAATCAAATTTCTTGTTCAGAAACGTTGATAATCTTGGCAAGATTAACGCAGGCGGTTGTGCATAGAATTTGTGACTAGTGTAGCTCATGATCAAATAGTACACTCCTGTAGCCTCAGTGTATGGGATCACGTGGTCTATTATTTTGTTTGGAGTAATGTGGCAATGAGGTCTGTAGCCTATTTCATCAACATTGCAAAGTATACTTTAGTAGCAAAGTATACTTTGAGGGAGAAATTTTCAATTTTATGATAAATTTATTAATTTTTATTATACTGAATTTATTACATTATCACAGCCAATTTGGCTGTGATAATGTAATAAATTCAGTATAATAATTCTGCATACTTTCAATCATGAAATATATGCATTTGTTAGTTCTATATATGAAATAATGCATTTCAGGAAAAATAAATGATTACTCCCTCAAAGTATACTTTGCTAGAAAAGTATACTTTGCAAGTTTGATGTAATAGGCTACTGGAGTAATGTGGCCCATGAGGTCAAATTTTACTTTTCATCAATACGACTGTGGTATCTTCCTTTTAATGATGACCATGTTCCAGCAGTTAACACGAGTCCGCCAATACCAAATTTAGCACGATTATTTCTGAAGAGAAATTTGAATCGGACCAAATTTAAACTAGAAAATTGTTTATAAAACTAAATTAATGATGACCAGTTCCAGCAGTTAACACGAGTCCGCCAATACCAAATTTAGCACGATTATTTCTGAAGAGAAATTTGAATCGGACCAAATTTAAACTAGAAAATTGTTTATAAAACTAAATTAATGATGACCAGTTCCAGCAGTTAACACGAGTCCGCCAATACCAAATTTAGCACGATTATTTGAGAAATTTGAATCGGACCAAATTTAAACTAGAAAATTGTTTATAAAACTAAATGCCACCGCTGTTGAGAATTCATGAATACGACAGCAATCACTGAGCGAATGATTGGAGAAAAAAGGGGCATAACTGCAGATGGATATGTGGGAAAGCGAAAATTTTATGCTACGCACTCCTGCACTTGATGGTTGGGACGGATGTATACCGAGTATGAAGAGAATCGGCCAAAAACTGTAGAAGTAGTTCGCCAGACTAGGATAAAAAAATATTTTCAGAGTCGAAAAAGAGGCATAACCGCGGATGGTGAAACAGTGAAAGTGTTTACATTAAGCACTCCTGTACTTGACTGTATACCGAGCATGAAGAGAATTGGCCAAAAATTGTAGAAGTAGTTCGCCGGACAAGGAAAAAATTTCAGAGTCAAAAAGAGGCATAACTAAAATAGATCTGTGCAACAGTGAACATTTTACATTACTCACTCCTGTACTTGATGGTAGGGCTGTAGGCATAACTCTGGATGTATCAATGGGACAGGGAGGAAACAGTTTACGTTACACACTCCTGCACTTGATGGTAGGATTGTATACCGAATATGAAGAGAATCGGCAAAAAGTGTAGAAGTAGTTTGCCAGATAAGGAAAATTGTCTACTAACAGACGGACACAGACGGATGGACGGACGGACGGACGGACGGACTGATAACGATCTATATCGCTTGTTGGAGGCATGATGGGTGTTTCATTGATACACAGGCTGATCTGGATCTACACTGGGTAGCTAAACCCATAAGCCCAATTTCTCCAGTCACAGCCAAGGCTCATACCATAATGCCTTCAACTTGGCCAGTTTTCGATATGTATTTAGTGAATGTGTAGTATGTTAACGGATAAATAAGGGTCAGTACCATAATGGCTTAATCTTGGCCCCTTTCCGACAGTAAGTGCCATCCAGCTCATCACCAGTTAACTCCTTCGCCCAGCCGAGGTCCGATATCTTTGCCGTTAACTTCGCCGTTAACAACACGTTCACAGCTGTCAGGTCACAATGTAGGATCTTCCGTAATGATAGGTATTCCATACCCTGTAAGTACATAATATTATCAGGTAACGAGCTTTGTATTGGCCGATTACGTACTGACTGGCATAATTGCTCATTCCGTAGCCAAAAACACTACCTGATAAATAGAATACCATGCTAGTGTCTTTTGATATCAAGTTTATCAGGCTCGGCTCGGGTAGAGTAGGAATTCCTCATAATTTCTACGCGTTTCCTAGCCTTGCCTGATAAACTTGATATCAAAAGACACTAGCCTGGTACTCTCTATGTTTGGCGCATACCATATCTTATGTTCCGGTAAAGCGATAGGTTTGATTTTAAAGATTTCATGCTCGAAATATGTTTATTATGCTCCCGCCACCGAACGGCATACATGTACAGTGGAACCTCTCTAAGTCGTGGCTAGACATTGTTGAACTTTATATAGTAACTTTTGTCATATGCCCCCTCGGACGTGGCCACTCGCAATCAATGAACTGGTGAATGATGCTCAGAATCAAGTAAATTACTTGTGGCTGTGACTGGAAAAATGGGGCCTAAAGGATTTGTGACCAGTGTAGCTCCTGATCAAATAGCACACTCCAGTAAGCTGATAACAATCTGTATTGCTTGTTAGAAGCATGACGGGTGTTTCATCGATTGAATAGCGAACAGTGCAGTTGCTGATCAGACTGCGGATGCACAGGCTGACCTCGGTCTACACTGGTTGCAAAACCCATAAGCCCTGTTTCTCCAGTCATGCAGATGCACAGGCTGATCTGGATCTACTCTGGTTGCACAACCCATAAGCCCTGTTTCTCCAGTCATGCAGATGCACAGGCTGATCTGGATCTACTCTGGTTGCACAACCCATAAGCCCTGTTTCTCCTGTCATGCAGAATGCACAGGCTGAGTCTGGATCTTACTCTGGTTGTAACAACCCATAAGCCCCTGTTTTCTCCAGTCATACAGATGCACAGAAGCTGATCTGGATCTACTTCTGGTTTGCACAAACCCCATAAGCCCTGTTTTCTCATGGTCATGCAGATGCACAGGCTGATCTGGATCTTACTTCTGGTTGCACAGACCCAATAAGCCCTTGAACCCTCCAGTTTTCAATGCCAGATGCCACAGGCTGATCTGGATCTACTCTGGTTGCACAACCCATAAGCCCTGTTTCTCCTGGTCAATGCAGGATTGCACAGGCTATCAGGATCTACCTCCTGGTTGGTTACAACCCAAAAAGCCCTGTTTCTCAAGTCCCATGCGAATGCACAGGCCTGATCTGGATCTTACTCCTGGTTGCACAACCCATAAGCCCTGTTTCTCCTTGTCAGGCAGATCACAGGCTGATCTGGATCTACTCTTGTTGTACAACCCATAAGCCCTGTTTCTTCTCCAGTCATGCCATATGCACAGGCTGATCTTGGATCTACCTCTGGTTGCACAACCCATAAGCCCTGTTCTTTCTATCCTGTCAATGCAAGATGCACAGGCTGATCTGGATCTAACTCTGGGTTTTGGACAACCATAACCCTGTTTCAACCCATCAATGCCCATGATTTTGCCCAGGCTGATCCTGGATCTACTCTGGTTGCACAACCCATAAGCCCTGTTTCTCCTGTCATGCAGATGCACAGGCTGATCTGGATCTACTCTGGTTGCACAACCCATAAGCCCTGTTTCTCCAGTCATGCAGATGCACAGGCTGATCTGGATCTACTCTGGTTGCACAACCCATAAGCCCTGTTTCTCCAGTCATGCAGATGCACAGGCTGATCTGGATCTACTCTGGTTGCACAACCCATAAGCCCTGTTTCTCCAGTCATGCAGGTGCACAGGCTGCTGGTCTACTCGGTTGCACAACCCATCCCATGTTTCTCAGCATGCAGATGCAACAGGTGATCTGGATCTACTCTGTTCAACCCATAAGCCCTGTTTCTCCTGTCATGCAGATGCCACAGGCTGATCTGGATCTACTCTGGTTGCACAACCCATAAGCCCTGTTTCTCCTGTCATGCAGGTGCACAGGCTGATCTGGATCTACTCTGGTTGCACAACCCATAAGCAGAGCTCCAGAGAAGTTTTATATCTAAAGAGTATTATACCCCCAGATTTCAAATTCAATGAGTATTTTACATTTACAAATGTACATGTATTATTGATTTTATTCCTTATTAAATAGGGAACAAATGATAAAAAAAATAAAACAAATTTAAAACTTCTCCTATTTGATCTGTAAAAAGCAAACACTGTATTTCAATTTTCAACTTTATTACTGTATTTTCACTACTCAATTTGAAAGTCAATACATATTTTCACATTGCTGTGAGTATTTTGTACTCCCACTTTTGATAATCAGTGCGTATTCTGCTAAATTATAAGTGCGTAGAATACGCACCTGATCTAGAGCTCTGTATAAGCCCCATTTCTTCAATCACAGCCGCATTAGAACAATTATTCTGCCATACCTTAGCTATGTCCAGCAGGAAGTTCAGTTTCCTGTGAAGGCCAACCGGTGACCTTGACTTTAGACATTCGGCGAGGTAAGATTTCATAGTTCCATTCTCCATGTATTCCATCACATAGGCGTCCATCTTGTCTTTGTCTGTAACCAAAATGGAAACTTACGGTATCCATTATTCTTCGGTGGCTGGTTGGGAGCAGGCGAAGGGTAAATTTAGGCCATAGGTTCTCAGATATCAAATATATCTCAATTTTATTTCTCAATGACGATAAAATGCTGGACGTGCAGGGAGTATTTAGTCTAAATACTCCCTGCACGTCCAGCATTTTATCGTCATTGAGAAATAAAATTGTACTATAAGGCTACAAAAAATTAATGTTTAGATTCTCATCCCCGCCCGCCCCTAATAAAACGGCCCGCCCAAGGGTCTTTTATTTTAAATTCTTTTTATTATACCGCTCCCACAGCTTTTTATCTGAGTGCTTTACGAGTGCTTTATTGAGTGCTTTATTGAGTGCAATACAGCAACCCCGGAACCCGCCCCCTCGAGATTAGAAATACTTCAATATGAACATCATTACATGTTATTACAAAACACTATTGCACGCAACTGCGCCTTGCCGTTCAACACCTCGTTTTAGTATTGCCTGAAAATAAAAAATAAAAGTGTCCCACCCGCCCCATTTTTCCCCAAAATTTGGATGAGAATCTAAACATTAATTTTTTAGAGCCTAAATTCGCCACATGAAAAACACTACCATGCAAACATTTTCACATTCTGCAAACCCCGTGTGTGAGAACCAAAGTACGTATTTTTTATGGCATTAGCGATGGGGTTCATCATTACCAGAATCCTGACATCCCTGTAGCCTATTTCACCAACATTGAAAAGTATACTTTTCCAGCAAAGTATACTTTGAGGGAGAAATTTTCAATTTTAGGATAAATTTATTAATTTTTATTATACTGAATTTATTACATTATCACAGCCATTTTGTATTCAGTATAATAATTCTGCATAGTTTTAATCATCAAATATATGCAGTCGTTAGTTCTATGTGAAATAATGCATTTCAGGAAAAATAAATGATTACTCCCTCAAAGTATACTTTGCCAGAAAAGTATACTTTGTAATTTTGATGAAATCGGCTACTGGTTTGGCCCTCGTGTACATTGTCAAACACCAACAAACAAAGTTCATGTGGGGAGGGGGGTGGTGGGGGGCGGGTGCTAAGGGCGTTATCAGAAAATTTTGAAAATCAACAGACTTCTTCGTCTTGCCATGATTAACATGGATACCAAATTTGGTTTACGATCTGTCAAGTAGAACTCTAGTTATTGCGTGGACAAGCTGTTTCCAGCCGCCCACTCGTACAAGGTGAATACCAGTACATAATACATACCGTTGCAGTTATTTTGAGGAAACTTACATTTACAACTTTTAAACATATTTTATGGTGTTCAATGTACAATAGATTTGGGCCACAAGTTCTACCAACTTATAGTCTGTTTCACGAAAGCTGCCCAAATTTTACGGCTACTGTATATAGACAATTCAAAAACAATATTATTTTCGATAATATTAAATTAAAGGAAAATTTAAGAATGAGCCTTCTTTTTATTTCGTGAAATTCGGTCAAATATTGATTTTATTACGAAAAATTGATTTCTCTACAGGGATCCTCTAGATTATCGGACAAAAATGGCAGGTTTTTTATGATATTTTTCTTAAAATAGCAGCCACGGGCATACAATTTGCACAGAACAATCTTCGGTTCTTGTTTTCTCAACGCATGCAAACTATTTAGCAAACTGTGCCATCTTTCTCACTTAAAATTGGGTCAGATCATCAGTCGTAAGATTGCCCTAAAATTAACATCGACAATCAATTATCCGGACAAATGTATGAACGTCTTATAACTTATATTCTCACCTTACAATCATAATTTTATCGCATGAAAACCAGTATAAACAGCATTGTGTAGTTTTGCAGAAAAAACAATCAACATTCGCTTCTTGGAAAACATCGTATTTATAGAATGTATTGTATGTATAGAACAACTCTGCAATGACGTAATTGGCGCACTCGATTGAGCTCTTCATAATTTGGTAGAAAAATCCGCGGTAATGAGGCCCATAAAGGAAATTATGATCGTTTCGTACACTGGTGTTTTCGCACCTGTCGATTTTACCCACGAATTAATATGGGTGCGAAATGGTGCGTAATGGATTGGGTCCGAAATGGCTTGGGGCGATTTGGCCTTGAAACAATTATTATTTGTTTTTGGATAAGTAGCGCTTCGTTCTTTTTCTATCATGATACATTTTCGCATTCCTTCCTATTTGCTCTGTATTGTGTACATTGTGTATTAAACAGTCTGAAAATGATATTGGAGGAATGCATCGTATCGTCTGCATACTTCGCTCAACAGAGTATTGAACAACTCTATAGGGGGCCTCAAATTATGCGCATGCGCAGTGACAGATACAAGCCCCCGCGCGACGTTTGACGTTGTAAACAACTTGTGGACATAGTTGGGGGGAATGTTTTCAGCAAACTTTACTAAAATGTTTACCTTGGATATATTATTCACACTGGCATGGAAACAGCAAGCATCTGAGTGACTTAGATGTGTTCGTTGCAAAATCGGATCAAATGAATGCGTTTAATTAACAGCTATTTTCATTTGTCCGATAAATTGATTGTCCGGATAATTGGTCGGACCCCTGTATGGAAATTTAACATGGGGGAAAAAGAGGTAAAGAACTGTGGGAGGAGTCAAAAAACACATTTTTTTGGAAATTGACTCCGAAACCTGACTAGATAGCTTGGATATGATCTAACTAAGAAAACAAAAGTTAATTTTTTACAATCGGTCCAGTATTTCTGAAATTCAAAAAAATGTCCCCATGTTAAATCTCCATAGACATCTTCACTCCGTGAAGATGTCTATGGGGATTTAACATGGGGAAATTGTTTTTTCGCAATAAAATCAATATTTTACCAAATTTCACGAAATAAAAAGAAGGCTTATTCTTAATTTTTCCTTTAATTTAATATTATCAAAAGAAATCTTGTTTTTTAATTGTTTATATAGCCGTAAAATGTGGGCAGCTTTCGTGAAACAGACAGTAGTTACGGCCCTCACCTACGGCCTAGACGTATACACACACTGTAGACTAGAAGCTCTCTACATTAGCCCCCAATTACATGTAACTAGAAACAGCCGATGTCAATATATACGCTTCAATGCACTGTTCTACTATTTATTCAGTATTTCATGATATCAATAACATTTTTTATTGATATAAATAATTTGATTTTTGATAGCAATTGATAATTGGAATCATTAAAAAATTAATTATTGATATGAATATATTAAGTCTACTTAAATAGTTTGGAAATGTAGGAATTTTTATACATTAGTAAGTAAGTTTGTTTGTTTGTTTATTGGTGTTTAACGGCCTATCAACAGCTAAGGTCATGTAAGGCCGGGCAAACAGGTTCAATCCCATTTTAACCTGCTGCATTGGGGGGAAAATCCCGAAATCAGAACGGAATATTTACATCGAGAACAAATATATTAGAATAACCTGACCTGGTGCCAGGTCCATACCACACTAAAGTCACTTGGCCCCTTCATCTAAAGTAGGATTACGAAAAATTGTAGTACTCACATAAGGGGTATAACCAGATTCAACTGTCACATACAAAATGCCAAAGACGTATGTGAGGGCCAAACAAGGTCTCCAGTGGGAATTCCGGAAAGGATGAACCCCGATCGTTAAATTACCCATCGCATGCTCCCGTGCACCTGCCACCCATTACATACATATAGTAAGATTAAGAGTCTCCATCATATGCACTGGTGTGGGACTAAGAGTATTCCAGATATACTGTGTAGAGAGTGTGTGTTTGTAACAATGCCGGCCGTGTGCGACAGAAAAATCCCACATGGCTTCCAATGTGTTTGCCATGTCAATATTTTATAGGGTAATTGTAAGACACATTATCCGTAATGTTGCCCTATTAGAGAATTTATCGTTGCCAGATGTGAGACCACAGGTGTTTGAACAGATGGTCATTATGTTGGTGTTATATTATGGGTATTTTGGTGGATTTCGTTGGTTTTGGGTAATTTACATAATTTTGTGCAACTACTAATGCTCAAACATTACATAAGACAGAAATCGTCAATTATCTACACATTCACCATTACAAACTTTTGGGCCCCTTTCTTATTGTCAAAATATCAAAAGGAACAAAAGATTTTTCAATATTTGGCCAATAAAAGTTCCAACATGCGTTGCTTTCCGACCGATTATATCATCAATTTTATACCACAAAAGTCCAAATTTGGGTTCTATCGATTCATGAGAATATATATATTTGCTGATGCCGATGGAATACGTGAACTACATTTAGCTGTTCCTACATTTGAGACATTAAAAGTCATACAATTGCGCAAATTTCTGGTGAGCTGTCTGCTTGGAGATACGTGTGTGGTGGTTTTGTAACGTGCCATTTGATAAGTGTGTTATTGTCATTTGCCGCGATGTGTCAAAATAGTTGGATATTTTCAAACTTTATCCACCACAACCACGCTATTATTGGATGACACATGTGTCAGCCAATAAACGTCGCGCTTACAAAAGCGTGTCTACACGGCTAAGTAAAAATAATTTCTCCACTCCAAGAGCTCGGCAATCTATACGAGAATATTTTATGTTTTTCAGACGATATACATGTACAAATGTTCGACTAGCATTGGCTGTTCAGGTCAAATCTATTAATGTCAAAAAACAGTTTGGGACTGGTTTTATTGTTATCGGTTAAAAAATAATGGTTTTATTGGTTAAAAACGTGCGCGGGTAGAAGTTCTGTTTGTCTCCTGTGTATTACCGTACGTATACGTGTAATTCGCGGGAGGTGTCGTAAATTGTTATAGGAATGAATGGCCTTTTTGTGGAATTTATCGATTTATCGGGGTATAAACTTGGAAAAGTCGCGGGAATACTGGACGAAGCGATAAAAAATTACAATTTTTTTTTTTCGAAAATTGTAATTTTTTTAAGGCCTCGTCCAGTATTCCCGCGACTTTTCCAAGTTTATATCCCCGATAAATTCCACAAAAAGGCCATTAATTTCTTATAATTCCAGCATTTGAAATAAATTCATCAAGAAAATGTGTTTATTTTCCGTTTTCTTAAGAATTATTTTAACTGCGCCTGACGGTTACGGAAAGTAGTTCGGCGTGGGAGTTTACTGGGATATACATTTTGGACAGAGACTTGCTACGGGCCAATCAAATGTTAGGGAAATGTGTAAATATCTTTGTGCTGGAATTATACCGAAATAACCCATAAAACACAAAAATATAAACTGTTCTTCAAAAACCTGTGGTGAGATAAGCGTGTGTAGGGCGAGACATGGAAATCTTACATGGGCTTGACTATATGGATATCCTTGTCTCAGGGCACCTGGTGGACGAAAAACAAATTTATCCCGTCAACACAGTGCGTATGTGCCGTGAAACACGGTGCCGTGAAACACTTTTGATATCCTGTCAATACTATTTTTGCATTTTAAAGCCATTTGTAGGTATTGACGGGATAAATAGAATAGTAGGTTAGTGCCGTGAATGGGAAAAAATATCTGGCGCGGCACGGAAACGGGATGTGCTCGGCAGAGCCTCACCCATCCCATTTCCTGAGCCTTGCCAGATATTTTTTCCCATTCACGGCACTAACCTACTATTCTCTATCTATTTTCCTTATTTCTGAACCAAAGTATATGTTGTGACCACTCATTTGAACCGTCTCGGCGAGACGGTTCAAATGAGTGGTCACAACATATACTTCTGATAAGAAATAAAGAAATTTGTGAGCCTTGCCGGATATTTTTTCCCATTCACGGCACTAACCTACTATTCTCTATGTCTACTCAACATGCACAAATGCAGACAAACGAGTGCAAATAGAGTATACCAGTCTGTATAGGAAATGCCTAGGAATTCAGCACTCCAGATAAGGAATTAGTAATTGAGTATTGTCACTCCATCATTTCTGAAACAACTGGGTATTTCAAAATTTTAATTGGGTAAAATAAAATCACACTACTGTTTACACATCACATCAACATGAATAGTTTGCTTCGGAATGAAAACATGTCTTGGCATTTCATTAGAATTGTCTCCTTCCAATGAAATACCAAGATGTGTTTTCATGGAAAATAAGAAAAATATTTTTGGTCTGTTTATTGTTTTCTGCAGCATGATAAGGCCAGTTTTTTTTTATTTGTTGGTTTACGGATTTTTTTTCCGCGAGATCGGGTCGGTCGGTCGGAAAAAAATAAAAATAAAAAAAAGTTTTTTCAATTTTTTTATTCTTTTTGGCACAGGGTTGGGTCGGTCAAGGAAAAAAAAAAAAGAAAAAAGTCTGTCGAACGCGGATGCCACCGGCGGCATATTGAAGAAACTGACAAACGGGTGAACCAAAAGTGTTAAGTCAAAGGGTGAAGGTCATAATTATGTAGTATGGCAAGGCAGGTGTAGCATACTGCAAATGAATGAAGTATGGAAATATTGAAGCAGTTAAGCAACTTATGTAGATGCTATGGCCAGTTTGAGAAACTGTGACAAACTGGTTAACCGAAATTGCTAAGTCCTTTCAGCAGCCCTGTGAAGGTCAAAAGGTCAAGGTAATATAAAGTATGACAAGGCAGGTATAGCACACATACCAATGAATGATGTGTTGAAATATTGAAGAACTTGAGCAACTTATGTAGAAGATATGGCCGGTTTGAGAAACTGTTACGAAGTGGTTAACCGAACGTGTGACGGACAGACGGACGGTCCGAACACCATAAAAATCACCTTTTTAAGGCACATGGTTGGGTCGGTTCACCTTTTTAAGGCTCATGGTTGGGTCGGTTTGTGGTCGGTAAAAAACAAAAAGGCCAGTGATTGTGATAGAGTGAAACTTGTGTTAACCGGCATCGTCTCGGACCAAGAGTTTGTCGGTTAATGTAGGGAGTCGGTTCAGCAAGTTTCTTTATATTCTACATAGCAACTCAGTTTCATATTCACATACTGTTGAATGTTGATCACTGTGAATGGGTTGCGTAATGCGTACATATTAATACCATATACCGTATCTGGTATAATTAAATACAAGACAACGAAGCGGCGATATAGTTGAAACGAATATCAGTGGGGGTGGCACGAGTGTGGATTTGTGGCAGGGCGGTAGAGGACCCTAGGAAGAACGCATACATGAAATATGAAGCACATCGGAGCAAGAAAACAGAAAATATAGGCCATTTACCCGAGCGTTAAGGTTTTGAATTTTTGCATTCAATCTGAAACAGAGATATATCAAATCATATCATTCGCAGGTTGTTATTGTTGTCGCTGCTGCTAAGATCCGGTTTTTTTTTGGATCGGAGGTAAAAAAATCTAAAAAAAAATCGGAAATTAAATTTTTTATTTTTTTCCACATTGTCAAAAAATCGGGTCGGCGGATCTGTAAACCAACTAATAAAAAAAAAATGGCCTAAAGGTACCATAAATTTGTTATTGCTTTTTGATACTTCTGATTTCAATTGGGTTTTTGGAGATTTTAATTAGGTATTTAAGCAAATACGCAGTTTATCTTGAGCTCTGGGAATTTCAAGGCTTGCCGAGGAATTGCTACCGGTTCTGAGCCGAGCCTGATAAACTTGGATATCAATACAATTTTGTGATAATGGCCCCCGGTCTATATACCTGTCTGCCCGAACATGCCTATAAACTTGATGATATTTTCATCGTCACAGGAGTACAGCAAATCCATTTCGCGATGGAACCGGTGAAAGTCGTCAGGGTGAGCGCTAAAACATTTCACAGCCACTTGGTTGCCATGGTAACTGGCCTTGTACACACATCCGTAACCACCCTGGAGTATACAGAAAACACTCTGGACAAAAGTGCAAAAAGTGCTTAACTCTTAGAATGAGGGATATGGAAATTTCTGTTGTTGTTTTTTTTCTTAAAAAAAAATAGAAATGTGGCCTGTCGGCACACGAATGCCCCCGCTGGCAGCCAAAGAAAACGAGGCATATTTGATTATAAGCCATTTACCCGAGCGTTAAGGTTTTGAACGCACCTTGACCCTGGGCTTAGTGGGGGCGGGACGAATGTGGATTTGTCACAGGGCAGTAGAGGACCATTGTAGCAATGCGTGTGTGAAATGTGAAGCAGATCCGAGCAAGGAAACACAAATTATAAGCCATTTAACTGAATGTTAAGGTTTGAAACGCACCAAGTCTGGGACCATGACCCTGTGCTTAGCGGGGGCAGGACGAATGTGGATTTGTCACAGGGCGGTAGAGGACCATTGGAGCAATGTGTGTGTGAAAGTTAGTGTAGATTTGTCCCAAAGTGGCAAGTAAACAATTAAAGTGGAAAAGGTGAAGGTCAAAGGTGAAGGTCAAAGTAATGGGTGGTGGAGTGTGTAAGGCATGTTCATATGTATCATGTGTATAAATATTTAAGCGATTGGCAAAAGTATTGAGAAATTATTGTAGGATTGAGAAACGTGCACGTAGATTTGTCCCAAAGTGCTAAATAAACATTTAAAGTAGAAAAGGTGAAGGTCAAAGGTCAAGGTCGAAGTACTGGGTGGTGGAGTGTGTAGGGCATGTTCATATGTATCATGTGTATAAATATTTAAGCGATTGGCAAAAGTATTGAGAAGTTAGTGTAGGATTGAGAAACGTGCACGTAGATTTGTCCCAAAGTGCTAAGAAAACATTTAAAGTAGAAAAGGTGAAGGTCAAAGGTCAAGGTCGAAGTACTGGGTGTGGAGTGTGTAGGGCATGTTCATATGTATCATGTGTATAAATATTTAAGCGATTGGCAAAAGTATTGAGAAGTTAGTGTAGGATTGAGAAACGTGCACGTAGATTTGTCCCAAAGTGGTAAGTAAACATTTAAAGTAGAAAAGGTGAAGGTCAAAGGTGAAGGTCGAAGTACTGGGTGGTGGAGTGTGTAGGGCATGTTCATATGTATCATGTGTATAAATATTTAAGCGATTGGCAAAAGTATTGAGAAGTTATTGTACGATTGAGAAACGTACATGTAGATTTGTCCCAAAGTGCTAAGTAAACATTTAAAGTAGAAAAGGTGAAGGTCAAAGGTCAAGGTCGAAATACTGGGTGGTGGAGTGTGTAGGGCATGTTCATATGTATCATGTGTATAAATATTTAAGCGATTGACAAAAGTGTTGAGAAGTTAGTGTAGGATTGAGAAACGTGCACGTAGATTTGTCCCAAAGTGCCAAGCAAACATTTAAAGTGGAAAAGGTCAAGGCCAAAGGTCAAGGTCGAAGTACTGGGGGTGGAGTGTGTAAGGCATGTTCATATGTAACACGTGTATAAATATTGACATAATATATGAAGCCATGTAGAAGTTACTAAAGAATATGGTAATATCGGGACGTACGGACGGATGGACGGACGGGACGGGACGGACGGACGGACGCCGGTAACACTATATGCCCCCGTACCTTTCGGTAGCGGGGGCAAATTATGTCTTCTTGATAAAAAAGGAAAATTACAAAAAACAAGTGCATTGTTATCCCTAAGCTAATCCCCTCGCTCGCAGCCTTGATAATAAAAAAAGTAAAAAAATTTAACATTTTTGTCTTACAAACAAGGTAAACATATGATAAGTGCTTGATCTTGGGCGGTCGCACGTGGATCGTATGCAAAACAAAGCACAATCCCTAGACACACAATGTGGGCACATATTATCACAAGAATTCCGCCACTGAAGCGGTGTCGCGCCTGCCGAGGCATTTAACTGTAACATGATCATGGGCATGTGCTGTAGTAAGCATCACAAAAACCGTCACAGAAGTGCATGATTAAAATACGAAAAAGGTCAAAGTTTAAGAAACGTGTTGACATAATAAAAAGGCTAAGTGTTCCACAACCATGTGAAGGTACAACAAGAGTTCCGAAGGTCACGATATACGCCCGTCAAGGCAAGGCCAGTCAACAAGGGGAGATAAGTCACTGAAAACTAATAGGCTTCTTCATCTTGCCTTGATAAACATGTACACCGAATTTGGTTACGATCGATGAAGTAGAACTCGAGTTATTGCGTGGACAAGGATACAGAGTGCGAAAATTAACAAGAGCTGTAGGAGAACAGCATAGCTCGACTACGAGGGTTGTCGATGTACACATAGCTTGACAAACAAGGTGGCCGCGGCCTGCATAAAAACCTTAACCATGGTTGACTAAAAACCTTAACCAAGGGAAATTAAGTAAGTAATTCAAGGTTAAATGTAGGTCAATGTGGCCGCGGCCTGCATAAAAACCTTAACCAAGGTTGACTAAAAACCTTAACGAAGGGAAATTAAGTAAGTAATTCAAGGTTAAATGTAGGTCAATGTCAGATATAGGTCAGGGGTTATTGATGTACATCATTAGGAGATGAAGTTTTCCAAGTATGGTTGCTGTAGGCCCAGGAATATTCCATATACAAGCTTGACTAAAAACCTTAACCAAGGGGAAATAAGAAAGTAATCCAAGGATAAAAATAGGTCAAGGTCAAACATAGGTCAGGGATTATTGATGTACATCACTAGGAGATGAAGTTGTCCAAGTATGGTTGGTGTAGGGCCAGGAGTATTGCATCTACACGCTTGACTAAAAACCTTAACCAAGGAGAATTAAGTAAGTAATTCAAGAGGAAATGTAGGTCAAGGTCAAATATAGATCAGGGGTTATTGATGTACATCGCTATGAGAAAAGGTTGTCCAAGTATGGTGTTAGTATGCCCAATAGTATTCCATGTACAAGCTTGACAAAAAACCTTAACCAAGGGGAATTAACTAAGTAATTCAAAGTTAAATGTAGGTCAAGGTCAAATATAGGTCAGTTGTTGTTGATGTACATCACCAGGAGATGAAGTTGTCCAAGTATGGTGGGTGTAAGGCCAGGAATATTCCATATACAAGCTAGACTAAAAACCTTAAACAAGGGGAATTAACTAAGTAATTGAAGAGGAAATGTAGGTCAATGTCAAATATAGATCAGGGATTATTGATGTACATCCCTATGAGAAAAGGTTGTCCAAGTATGGTGTCCGTATGCACACTAGTATTCCATGTACAAGCTTGACTAAAAACCTTAACCAAGGGGAATTAACTATGTAATTCAAGGTTAAATGTAGGTCAAGGTCAAATATAGGTAAGGGGTTGTTGATGTACATCACTAGGAGATGAAGTTGTCCAAGTATGGTGGGTGTAGGGCCAGGAGTGTTCCATATACAAGCTTGAATAAAAACCTTAACCAAGGGTAATTAACTAAGTAATTCAAGAGGAAATGTAGGTCAAGGTCAAATATAGATCAGGGGTTATTGATGTACATCATTAGGAGATGAAGTTGTGCAAGTATGGTGGGTGTAGGGCCAGTAGTATTCCTTAACCAAGGTTGACTAAAAACCTTAACCAAGGGGAATTGAGTAAGTAATTCAAGAGGAAATGTAGGTCAAGGTGAAATATAGATCAGGGGTTATTGATGTACATCATTAGGAGATGCATTAGGAGATGAAGTTGTGCAAGTATGGTGGGTGTAGGGCCAGTAGTATTCCATATACAAGGTTGACTAAAAACCTTAACCAAGGCGTGACGGTGACGCCGACGCCGACGCCGACGCTGGGATGACAACATAAGCTCTACTTATTCTTCGAATAGTCGAGCTAAAAATGGCCGCCAAGGGTAGATAAGTCATCAGAAATTTTTAACAAGAGCTGTAGGAGAACAGCATAGCTCGACTACGAAGGTTGTCGATGTACACATAGCTTGACAAACAAGGTGGCTGCGGCCCGCATAAAAACCTTAACCATGGTTGCCTTAAATCCTTAACCAAGGGAAATTAACTAAGTAATTCAAGGTTAAATGTAGGTCAATTTCAGATATAGGTCAGGGGTTATTGATGTACATCACTAGGAGATGAAGTTTTCCAAGTATGGTTGCTGTAGGCCCAGGAGTATTCCATATACAAGCTTGACTAAAAACCTTAACCAAGGGGAATTAACTAAGTAATCCAAGGGTAAAAGTAGGTCAAGGTCAAATATAGGTCAGGGAGTATTGATGTACATCACTAGGAGATGAAGTTGTCCAAGTATGGTGTCTGTATGCACAATAGTATTCCATCTACAAGCTTGACTAAAAACCTTAACCAAGGTTGATTAAAAAGTTAACCAAGGGGAATTAACCAAGTAATTCAAGAGGAAATGTAGGTCAAGGTCAAATATAGATCAGGGGTTATTGATGTACATCCCTATGAGAAAAGGTAGTCCAAGTATGATGTATGTATGCAGAATAGTATTCCATCTACAAGCTTGACTAAAAACCTTAACCAAGATTGACTAAAAACCTTAACCAATGGGAATTAACTAAGTAATTCAAGGTTAAATGTAGGTCAAGGTCAAATACAGGTCAGGGGTTGTTGATGTACATCACTAGGAGATGAAGTTGTCAAAGTATGGTTGGTGTAGGGCCAGGAGTATTCCATCTACAAGCTTGACAAAAAACCTTCACCAAGGTTGACTCAAAAACCTTAACCAATGGGAATTAAGTAAGTAATTCAAGAGGAAATGTAGGTCAAGGTCAAAAATAGATCAGGGGTTATTGATGTACATCCCTATGAGAAAAGGTTGTCAAAGTATGGTGTATGTATGCACAACAGGGGTTGTTGATGTACATCACTAGGATATGAAGTTGTCCAAGTATGGTGGGTGTAGGGCCAGGAGTATTCCATATACAAGCTTGACTAAAAACCTTAATCAAGGCGTGACGGTGACGCCAACGCCGGGGTGACTACATAAGCTCTCACTATTCTTCTAATAGTCGAGCTAAAAATCAATAGGCTTCTTCATCTTGCTGTGATAAACGTCACTACTTTTAGCAAATGACGTCATAAGATGGAATGTATGATATCACTGACTTTTCAATATGAAGTTTCTCAAAATTGGTTCCAAATTGTAATATGAATGTTTAAATGTGCCCGATACCATATAGAAATGATAAATGATATGCGAGAAGTGAAAGTTTAAATCATTAGCAGTAAGTCTACAATACAAAGCTATTACACAGTGAACTACATGTACATGTGTAGCTAAGCAGTATTTGTGTTACTAGTGTGATGTTTCTTGGAACAATGGGTAAGATGAATGCATTTAGTAACCCATCATTTAGGGGTGTCATGATTATTATCATATATTATGAAGGTCAATTAACACTGGAGTTAAACACATGATGAAATAAGACATCTTAGGTATTGTTCGATCAGAACCAAACTGCATACATACATGTATGTATCTAGATATAAACAGCTGCAGATGCACTTCACAAGCAGATTGTCGATATTTTCACTGAACACTTATGGAATAACCCCATCATTCACCAGATCTGAAGAAGTTATTGTCTATGTATATGTGCATAATTTAGAAAAAAAGAGAACAGGTAATTCGATCAGCAACTCAGAAACAATTGGGGGCATCCACCAGTTCAGAAATGAAGAATGTGATGTGCACACAGGTGTAGGTGTGACAATCAGCATTTCCAAAGACAGACGATGGCGCGTTATGCAAGAAATGGCTATACATTTTGCACAGCCTGTGAAAAATATATAACTGATGTGTTTGTCGAATATTATATACTGGAAAAGATGGTGAATAATGTTATTTTATTATGATATATAATTCATATTAATTGTTCTTGTCTACGTGTTTATAGTAGGTCTTAACATGGGGACATATATTTTGAACCACCCTGTATATCGAGTGTCCAAATATTGAAGCGATCCGTCAAGTACATTGAATGGCTGTTTCCATTATGAAGTTATGGAAGGTGTAAATATTTCCATGTATTTAATCATTTCAACACCACAGGCCTGTATAGTGGTATTGGTAAACAGTATAGATCCAGATGAGCCAGCTTGTGACGAGCCGTCTCATGAGGATCTGCACTTTTTGCAAGTAATTTTCACATTTTTGAAAACAACATCCCCTTTTCATAAATGGACTAGCGGTAGTCTGAAAATAATTTTGTGACCATTGGATTGGTGGCAAAATTAACATATTAAATTCCATTCCAGTTACTTAGGGGTGAAAGGGTTATGATAGCATCTTGAAATTTCATGATATTTTCTTGAATTTTCTATCAATTTCTTAGGCCATTCCCTTATGTTGCGTCATGTATGGTAAAACTTACCTTTCCTAAAAGATCAGACATTTGTATGTCATCTTTGTTTATGGTAACATGGTTCACTGAAGCTGCTTTGGAGTAATCTCCACTTATTGAACTTGCTGTATGGCTACCCTTGAATCCAGTTCCCATGCTTGAGGGAGCTGTACTTCTGTTGCTAGATCTCGCTCTACTGCCATTGGTTGACAGTGCACTACTTATATTGCTGGATCTTGCCAAACTTCCATTGGTCAATTTTCCTGCATTGCCATTGGTGGCCAATTTAGGTCTACTTCCATTGGTCAGTTGTGCTCTGCTGCCATTGGCTGCATTTGCTGTGCTGTCATGTGACTGTCTGGTGGGCATGTGCTGATTGGCTGCATTTGAAACGTCTGTAGAGTTTGACAGAGCAGCAGTAGCAGGCTTACTGTTCATGCTATGGTTGACACTCGCTTTCTTGGCTAGATTACCACTAGTATTTAGCTGGGTGTTGTGGTTTAATGGCGTTCCACGGCTGTCACCTTGTTTGTCATCTAGAGGCTGTAGAATGTTCAGCCTACAAGATAAGAGGATACCAGGCTAGTGTCTTTCAATAGGAGCTTTATTAGGCAATGCTAGGAAATCAATAGGAATTGCGAGGCTCGCAACGGAATTCCTATTGTTTCCGAGTCGAGTCTGATAAACTGGTGAAATATCAAGAAGTTATGTGAACGGAAACAGGAGTTATAAAATATTTACCCAAATGTTCAGTTTAAGAATGCAGTTTGTGACCTTGGCTAGTGGGGCTCGGAACTTTGTGGATTTGTTACAGCATAATAGAGGACCATCCCAGGAATCCATGTGTCAACTAGATTTGTCAGTAAGCGAGGCTTACATATGTAAGTGAATGACACTGGAGTAGACATAGGATCATCAGATGAATACATGTATGAAATATCAAAGCGTTCCCTGTAACGAAACAAGTTATAAGAAATTTATGCCAACGTTAAGTTTATGAATGCACTAAGTTTGTGACCTTGGCTTTGGGGTAAGGGGTGGGCGGTGGGTCGTGGATTTGCTCCAGCACAATAGAGGGTCACTTGAGGAATGCATGCATTTAGAAATTTACTCCAACATTAAGCTTACGAAAACACTTAAGTTTGTGACCTTGACCTTGGCTAAGGGGTGGGCGGTGGGTCATGAATTTGCTACAACATGATAGAGAATCATTATATGGATGCGTGTATGAAATACCAAAGCGCTGCCTGTAACACACATAAGTTATAGAAGAAATTTACTCCAACATTAAGCTTATGAACACACTAAGTTTGTGACCTTGACCTTGGCTAAAGGGTGGGCGGTGGGTCGTGAATTTGCTACAGCACAATAGAGGGTCACTTGAGGAACGCATAAACGAAATATCAAGGTGTTCCCTGTAATGAAAAAATTTACGCCAACGTAAGGTTTATGAATGCACTAAGTTTGTGACCTTGGGGTAAGGGATGGGCGGCGGGTTGTGGATTTGCTACAGCATGATAGAGGGTCACCTGGGGAATGCATGCATTAAATATCAAGGTATTCCCTGTAAAGAGACGGAAGTTGTAAGAAATTTACACTAACGTTAAGATTCTGAACACTGGGGGTGGGCCGTGGGTCGTGGATTTGCTACAGTATGACAGAGGGTCATCTGAGGAATGCAAGTATGAATTATTAAGGTGTTCCAAGAAAAGATACAGAAGTTATAAGACATCCACCATAACATTAAGTTTGTGGACACCGACGAAGGCGAGCTACAAATGAAATGTGTTACTAATTTACGTACGTTACGCATGCGCGCCCATATGTATATGGACTAATGCTATATCCCCTCTTGCTTATCGTCGAGAGGATAATAATAAACTTTCATTAGTTGACAAGCTGGTGAATTACCTACCTTGTTGACATTTAATATGACTAAAATTGTGTATGATTTAAAAGAATTGTCGTTCATACCACAAAGTGCCTGTGAACATGTACAGTTCAACATATGAGATTACAGCCGCTAAGTATTTGCAAACATCGGCTATCAGTACAAACATGACTCTAAATATAAATTTTGCTCTTACGAATTTCTTAGTGGTAGGAAGTTTAGTGAAATGGGCCCTAGGACCTACATTGATCACAACAAAAGTCACAAGCCCCATATCTCAAGGTGCATGATCACGTGGTTACAACAACAACAACAATGGCTGAACGTGTTGAAAGCTCGCCCACTCCAAAGTAAGTATTATTTTATATTTTTCTTATTACACAACAGATTTTGATGAACTATGGCGCAGCAAACGCGTCTTCATGAACTGCATTTTGTGGTGCAGGGAGTTCGGCACAGACTTATGTCGTTTTTGCGAAGAATCGAAAATTGATTCTTCGCAAAAACGACAGAAGTTTGGGCCAAAATACAGAGACAACCAAATGCAACTATACAAGACGCGTTTGATGCGCCATATTTCATCAACATCCGTTACGTAATAAGGACAATATAAAATAATACATACTTTGAATCGGATGGATTCTGGAAGCTTCAGTAATTGTTGTTGTTGTTGTAACCACGTAATCATACGTAATGATCCCAGCTTGGTGCCAGGATGCTATAATACCTGTGGCTTTGACTGGAGAAATAGGGCTTTTATTTTTATTTTCCATGAAAACACATCTTGGTATTTCATTAGAATTGTCTCCAAGGAGACAATTCTAATGAAATACCAAGATGTGTTTTCATTTAGAAGCAAACTATTCTATAAGTGCAGTCTGCTGATGTGTAAACAGTAGTGTGATTCTATTTTACACAATTAAAATTTTGAAATACCCAATTGCTTCAGAAATGATGGAGTGAAAATACTCAATTACTCATTCCTTATCTGGAGCCCTGATGATGTTTTACATGTGGCTGTGACTGGAGAAATAGTGCTTATGAAATTTCTGACCAGTGTACCATCTGATCAAATAGCACAGTCCTGTAGCCTAATAATGATTTATATTGCTTCTTAGAGCATGGTGGGTGTTTCATTAATGGAATGGCGAACAGTGCAGATCCTGATCAGACTGTGTGGATACAAAGGCTGATCCGGATCTACACTGGTCGCAAAACTCGTAAGCCCCATTTCTCCAGTCACACCACATATAGTCGAACCTCTCTTAAACTGGACATAGAGAAAAGTTAGTTGTATAATACAGTAAAGTTCCATGTTACGACCACCCCGCTAATGAGACCGCCCCGCTATTACAACCACTTTTTCAAAGAACCGTTCTTTTTACTATATAATTACATGGTCACAGGTTCCGATTCTACGACCACCCCGCTATTCCGTAATACGACCACCTTTGGCAGTCCTGATGTGTCAAAATGTGTTGTTTTTAGGCCCGTCATAACGACCGCCTTTGGCGGTCCTGTCAAAATTTGTTTGTTGTCTTTACGCTCACCAATTCGACTACACCCATGGATAAAATTAGCGTGCAAGTTTTACGATAATACAGACAGATTTATGACACCCAATAAACAAACGTGACAATTTCGACAGATTAGTGCATTTAATTGTTATTTTAAAGAAGCGTGTGCCGATATTGCACTGGCTAATTAGATTAAGAAGTGTTTGATGTTGGCGATTGAAATTAGTCCAATCGATTAGCGTGTGATTAAAGTCGACCGGTGTCAATTATTCTTCGTCATTTATCGGGTTATTCGTGTGGGTAAGTACTCGGACAATAAGAAATTGTCAATTAATTTGCGACGGTCATGGGGAAAACAGGGCTACTGACATTTGTGAGCGGTCTTCAGGGGATCTGCTAATGCAAACCGATCTGCATACTGCATACCATTGAGGATCTACATTTTTTTTTTTTTGAGAAACAATCACCACATAACTGATCAGCGACCAGCACAGCCCCTGATTATATGGATTATATGGCACATAATTATGTCCAAGCTGATATTGGTCTACACTGGTTGCAAATATTGTTTTCAATTGTCATATGAGCCAATTATATTTGTTGTTTACATAAATATATGAATAAACATATATCAACAATGAATTTTCTTAATACATATATTAAATTATACACTGTATTGTGTCCATATTTTATTCCATAACCATATTAAGGACCAGTAGCCCATGGTCATATTAAGATATGGTTTTTTACTGAGGTCCGCTAATAAGACCGACTCGCTAATAAGACCACTTTTCTTCAGTCCCACAAGTGGTCTTAATAGCGGAACTTTACTGTATGTTTCACTGCTATTTACCTCCAATGATAATGTATGTCCATGATCGCAAATCACCCACACTTGTCTTGAAGTAGTCATCTGTCTGTTTTACCATGAAACCTCTCTCAACCAGACACCCTCGGGATGTCCCAGGTTGTCCAATTTAGAGAGGTACCACTGTACTGTTTTAAACATGTAGAAAACAAAAACATTTCAAGTCATTGTTTAGTCAATGTTTAACCCTTAGACAGCTACTCACAACAATTGTCGTCTGCTGTTGCTTTTATATCTTGCCTTATTTCTCGACAAAAACATGTTTTGAAAGCACTTCAGAATCATTTCCAATGGAAATGATTCAGAAGTGCTGTCAAAACATGCTGTAAATTATTCTAATGTGCTGTTAAAGCATGATTTTGATGATAAAAATGGAAAATAGAAAATAAACAGCAGACGACAAAAAATTAAGATAGCGGTGTAAGGGTTAATCTATGACTAAATATCATAGCTGTCATATCTCAGGGACACGGTAAAAATACCCTGCGTTTTCACGATTTCTCCTGCCATAAATTTTCATCTCCTGATTAAAATGTTCATCTCCTGATTAAAATGTTCAAATGTTCATCTCCTGATTAAAATGTTCATTTCTGAATGTAATTTTTATGAAATTTCAAGCAGTTTATTTCATTGCCATTTTCACACACTTGGCATAAAGTTTGTGTTTCACAACACTGACTTAATGATTAGAGTCTGCAATGAAGCTGACCATTGTGTCAAGGTGTAATTTGTTTGCCCATATTGCAGGTGAGCTGGCTCGTGACGAGCCATCTCATCAGGATCTGTACTTTATGAAAGTAATTTTCATAATTATTTTTGTGAACATAAACATATCCATTCCAGTTACTTAGGGGTGAAAGGGTTAAGATGTGTAACTCATGATTACAAGCCATATCTCCTGATCACAAAACTATATTTTTGTAAATCTCCTGCCACGGAGCTTTCACATTACGACAGGTACGTTACAAATGTTTTTGCTTTCTACATATCTAAATCAGTATATTATACAATCTGATCCCCAAGCCGACCATACGTGTGAAAACACACCCCCCCCCCAAAAAAACCCAGAAATCTACCATACCGGTTCAGGCACTGTGTGAACGTTGGCCGTTTGTCTGCATCATATTTCCAACAGTCGTTCATTAGCCCATACAGATCATTGGGGCATTCTGTAGGCTGCTTCAACCGTTCACCTTTGCTCAGTCTCAGCATGCCTTCATTCTTAAAGGCCTCATCCGTCGCACAGATATTTGGCTTCCGGCCGTAGCTGTAGCATTCCCACATGACGATGCCGTAGCTCCATACGTCAGACTTTACCATCACCCGACGCTGGTGACCGATCCACTCCGGCGCACACCTGTGACACAGATTACAAGCTAACTGGTGTCCTGTCCACTCCGGCGCACACCTGTGACACAGATTACAAGTTAACTGGTGTCCGATCCTCTCAGATGCACACCTGTGACACAGATTACAGGTTAACTAGTGACCGATCCACTCCGGCCCACACCTGTGACACAGATTACAGGTTAACTGGTGATCTGTCCACTGCGGCGCACACATGTGACACAGATTACAGATTAACTTGTAACCGATCCACTCCGGCCCACACCTGTGACACAGATTACAGGTTAACTGTTGACCGATCCACTCTGGCGCACACCCGTGACACAGATTACAAGTTAACTGGTGACCGATCCACTCCGGCCCACACCCGTGACACAGATTACAAGTTAACTGGTGACCGATCCACTCTGGCGCACACCTGTGACACAGATTACAAGTTAACTGGTGGCCGAATCACTCCGGTCACACCTGTGACACAGATTACAAGTTAACTGGTGACCGATCCACTCCGGCGCACACCCGTGACACAGATTACAAGTTAACTTTTAGTTTAAGTTTTGTAAAGAGACTAAGTATTTGACCTTGACCTTGGGATCACCGGGGATTGGACGGTCGTGGATTTGGCACAGCATGGTAGTAGAGCTTTACAGGAATGCATGTGTGAAATATTAAGCATTTTAGATGAAGGAAATAGAAGTTATAACAATATTTCTCTGATGTTAAGTTTTGTAAAGAGACTAAGTATTTGACCTAGACCTTGGGATCAGCGGGGGTTGGACGGTCGTGGATTTGGCACAGCATGGTAGTAGAGCCTTACAGGAAAGCATTTTAGATGAAGGAAATAGAAGTTCTATTCAGTGACTCCAGTATACGCCCCCCCCCCCCCCCACAACTCGTTGCGGGGGGGTATAAAAAGTTAATCAACAAGAACTGCGTCTGTCGAACGCGGATGCCACCTACAGCATATTTGAGAAACTGTGACAAAGTGGTTAAGTCATTTAAGTAACCTGGTGAAGGTGAAAAGGCGAAGGTCATATAAATTATGAAAAGGCAGGTGTGGCACACATACCAATGAATGAAGTGTGTATTGAAGCGATTAAGCAACTTATGTAGATGATATGGCCAGTTTGAGAAACTGTGACGAACTGGTTAACCAAAATTGTTAAGTCATCTAAGTAACCTGGTGAAGGTGAAAAGGCGAAGGTCATATAAATTATGAAAAGGCAGGTGTGGCACACATACCAATGAATGAAGTGTTGAAGTATTGAAGCGATTAAGCAACTTATGTAGATGATATGGCCAGTTTGAGAAACTGTGACGAACTGGTTAACCAAAATTGTTAAAGTCATTTAAGTAACCTGGTGAAGGTCAAAAGGCGAAGGTCATATAAATTATGAAAAGGCAGGTGTAGCACACATACCAATGAATGATGTGTTGAAGTATTGAAGCGATTAAGCAACTTATGTAGATGATATGGCCAGTTTGAGAAACTGTGACGAACTGGTTAACCAAAATTGTTAAAGTCATTTAAGTAACCTGGTGAAGGTGAAAAGGCGAAGGTCATATAAATTATGAAAAGGCAGGTGTGGCACACATACCAATGAATGAAATGTTGAAGTATTGAAACGATTAAGCAACTTATGTAGATGATATGGCCAGTTTGAGAAACTGTGACGAACTGGTTAACCAAAATTGTTAAGTCATTTAAGTAACCTGGTGAAGGTCAAAATGCGAAGGTCATATAAATTATGAAAAGGCAGGTGTGGCACACATACCAATGAATGAAGTGTGTATTGAAGCGATTAAGCAACTTATGTAGATGATATGGCCAGTTTGAGAAACTGTGATGAACTGGTTAACCAAAATTGTTAAGTCATCTAAGTAACCTGGTGAAGGTGAAAAGGCGAAGGTCATATAAATTATGAAAAGGCAGGTGTGGCACACATACCAATGAATGAAGTGTTGAAGTATTGAAGCGATTAAGCAACTTATGTAGATGATATGGCCAGTTTGAGAAACTGTGACGAACTGGTTAACCAAAATTGTTAAGTCATTTAAGTAACCTGGTGAAGGTCAAAAGGCGAAGGTCATATAAATTATGAAAAGGCAGGTGTAGCACACATACCAATGAATGATGTGTTGAAGTATTGAAGCGATTAAGCAACTTATGTAGATGATATGGCCATTTTGAGAAACTGTGACGAACCGGTTAACCAAAATTGTTAAGTCATTTAAGTAACCTGGTGAAGGTCAAAAGGTGAAGGACATATAAATTATGAAAAGGCAGGTGTGGCACACATACCAATGAATGAAGTATTGAAGCGATTAAGCAACTTATGTAGATGCTATGGCCAGTTTGAGAAACGACGGACGGACGGACGTTCTTACAGTACTATACTTATGTGGCTTATCACATGTTAAATATTAGCCACATAAAACAATTTTTAGGTGGCTAATTGTAACCAACCCTATCCTTTACCAAGTCCATAACCCTGTGGGGCTAGCCACATAAGTACCCTAATGTGTGCCCGGACGGACGGACGGACGGACGGACGGACGACTATATCGCACTTTCCGCAAGCAGGCGCGACCCATATGAAGTTTCAAGGTAATGGGCAAAGCAGTTGCAGAGAAATAGTATAACAAAAAACATTAACCAAAAAATTTAACCAAAAAACTTAACCAAAAACTTTAACCGGACGCAC
The DNA here is from genome assembly GCA_029237695.1 of Conchocele bisecta. Lineage (NCBI taxonomy): Eukaryota > Metazoa > Mollusca > Bivalvia > Lucinida > Thyasiridae > Conchocele > Conchocele bisecta. Next base: position 39,108,795 of record CM055276.1, read on the forward strand.
GTACGTACGTACGTACGCCAAAGTGCCGACTATATCACGTTTTCCGCAAGCGGGTGCGACCCATGTGAAGTTTCAAGGTAATGGGCAAAGCAGTTGCAGAGATATAGTTTAACCCAAAAACTTAACCAAAAAACTTAACCAAAAACTTTAATCGACACACGTACGTACGTACGTACGTACGTACGTACGCCAAAGTGCCGACTATATCGCGTTTTCCGCAAGTGGGCGCGACAAAGCCTTTAAAGTAATTTGACATTGGGCACAGGGGCCGCACAGGTAGGGGGTACAATGAAAATATGGATGATGATAAACAATCATGTGAAGGTTCAAGGTAATGGGCAAAGTAGGTGCATAGATATAGTACATGAAAAGACTTTAACCAAAAACTTTAACTAAAAACTTCAAAGTAATTTGACCTTGACATTGGGCACAGGGGCCGCACGGGTGGGGGGAAGAATGAAAATATAGATGATGATAAACACCCATGTGAAGTTTGAAGGTAATGGGCAAAGCAGTTGCAGAGATATAGTATAACGAAAAACTTTAACCAAAAAACTTAACCAAAAAAGTTAACCAAAAACGTTAACCAAAAAACTTAACAAAAAAAAGTTAACCAAAAACTTTAACCGGACACACGTACATACGTACGCCAAAGTGCCGACTATATCGCGTTTTCCGCAAGAGCGTGCGACCCATGTGAAGTTTCATGGTAATGGGCGGGCAAATTGCAGATGCACAGTATAACACTAAACCAGTAACCATAACACTCGAACCAAAACACTTAACCAAAAAACTTACCAAAACTTTAACCAAAAAAACAACAAAAAACTTAACCAAAAAAAGTTAACCAAAAATTAACCAAAAAAACTTAACCTTGAACAAAAACACCGATACATACGTACGCCAAAGTGCCGACTATATCGCGTTTTTTCCGCAAGAGCGTGCGACCCATGTGAAGTTTCATGGTAATGGGCAAAGCAGTTGCAGAGATATAGTATAACGAAAAACTAAACCAAAAAACTTAACCAAAAAACTTCACCTAAAACTTTAACCAAAAAACTTTAACCAAAAAACTTTAACCAAAAAAACTTAACCAAAAACTTTAACCAACCGGACACACGTACGTACGCCAAAGTGCCGACTATATCGCGCCCGCTTGCGGAAAGCGCGAAAGGGTGTTCGAGTTATGCTCCGGAGACAAAATCAGACCGCGGAAAAACAAAGGGAGATAACTCAAAGTGTCATGAAAATATTCCAAAATCAGTGCACAAAACAACAAAGGGAGATAACTAATGAATTAATAACGTAAGAGTTGTGATTCTTGCGCACGACACACCTTTGGGTCGTCTTCTATGCATGTGTAAAGTTTAATAAAAAATATTCCAAAGGGTGTTCGAGTTATGCTCCGGACACGAAATCAGTGCATGAAACAACAAAGGGAGATAAGTAACAACAAGAAACGAGGCAAAGCCACGAAGGCCAGGTTTTTTCCAAGCATGGATACTTGGATAACATAATTATACCCACTTTTTGTAGACTAGATGGCTGTGGCCTGCATGTCGTGCCTTGGGGCGAGGCATGGACACTAAAAAAATAGATATAGTAGATGGAAAAACTTTAACCAAAAAACTTTAACCGGACACACGTACGGACGGACGTATGCCAAAATGCCGACGATATCGCGCTTTCAGCAAGCAGATGCGACAATGATGATAAACACCCATGTGAAGTATCAAGGTAATGGGTGAAGCAGTTGCAGAGATATAGTACACAAAAAAACTTTAACAAAAAAATTCAAAGTAATTTGACCTTGACATTGGGCACAGGATCGCGCTTTCCGCAAGCAGGTGCAACAATGATGATAAACACCCATGTGAAGTATCAAGGTATTGGGTGAAGCAGTTGAAGAGATATAGTACACGAAAAAACTTTAACAAAAAAAATCAAAGTAATTTGACCTTGACATTGGGCACAGGATCGCGCTATCCGCAAGCAGGTGCGACAATGATGATAAACACCCATGTGAAGTATCAAGGTATTTGGGTGAAGCAGTTGCAGAGATATAGTACACGAAAAAACTTTAACAAAAAAATTCAAAGTAATTTGACCTTGACATTGGGCACAGGATCGCGCTTTCCGCAAGCAGGTGCAACAATGATGATAAACACCCATGTGAAGTATCAAGGTATTGGGTGAAGCAGTTGAAGAGATATAGTACACGAAAAAAATTTAACAAAAAAATTCAAAGTAATTTGACCTTGACATTGGGCACAGGATCGCGCTTTCCGCAAGCAGGTGCGACAATGATGATAAACACCCATGTGAAGTATGAAGGTATTGGGTGAAGCAGTTGCAGAGATACAGTACACGAAAAAACTTTAACAAAAAAATTCAAAGTAATTTGACCTTGACATTGGGCACAGGGGCCGCACGGTTGGGGGTTAGAATGAAAATATGGATGATGATAAACTAAACCCAACCCTGTGAATGTTTCAAGGTAATGGGCGAAGCAATTGCAGAGATATAGTATAACGAAAAAGTTTTAACCAAACAATTTTAACCAGACGTACGTTAAAAAGTTAACGTTGAAAATGTCTAAATCAATTACGTAGAAATAATAGGTGAAGGTAAAAAAATGGTCACATGTTGGATAGTTGTATGTGGTAGGCACCCCTTGGTTATGAAGCTGTGAAAGTTTGGTGGTCCTAGGTGGTACAGTACCAAAGAAATGGACTTAAACACGAAAACTTAACATTGTAAACGCGAAAACTTAACATTGAAAATGGCCAAGTCGACTGCGCGGAAAAAATGGGTGAAGTTAAAAAAAAAAAGTAACATGTTGGATAGTGATATGTGGTGGGTACCCCTTGATTATGAAGCTGTGAAAGTTTGGTGGTCCTAGGTGGTACAGTACCAAAGAAATGGACTTAAACACGAAAACTTAACATTGTAAACGCGAAAACTTAACATTGAAAATGGTTAAGTCGACTACGCGGAAAAAATGAGTCAAGTTAAAAAAAAAAGTAACATGTTGGATAGTGATATGTGGTGGGCACCCCTTGATTATGAAGCTGTGAAATTTTGGTGGTCCTAGGTGGTACAGTAACAAAGAAATGGACTCAAACACGAAAACTTAACATTGATTGTGGATGCCGCCCGCCGCCCACCCGCCCGGCTTTCGCCAATCCAATAGCCTGGATTTTTTTCTCAAAAAACCTGGCTAAAAATTAACGATGCAAGAGTAATCATTCTTGCGCGCGACACACCATTGGGTCGTGGTCTATGCATGTGTGAGGTTTACTGAAAATATTCCAAAGGGTGTTCGAGTTATGCTCCGGACACGAAATCAGTGCATGAAACAACAAAGGGAGATAAGTAAACAAGAATTCCGCGGAATCAAATGCCTCGCCTTGTCCCACCTTGACCTCGAGCCTGGGCCCGAAAGCAATTTTCACTGGCCCGAACATATTATACAATTATTGACTAGTGAGCCATAGAATATCAGATTATATTCTATGGCTCACTAGTCAATAATTGTTTTATTATAGTCTGTATATAGCACTTGCGACCTTATGCTACTAGACAAAAAATTGACAAAAGTTTAAAAATTAAAAATAATAATGCTACTGGAGCCCAGAATATTGTTTTTAATAGTCCTATATTTATCTACATATCATATATGCACAGGTCCACATATTGCGACAATATTGTCAACACAGTTTACGGAAATGTAATATAATAATTTACCTGTATAAATTACCTGTACTAAGTGGTCAGTTAGTGGTCAGTCTGGAAATTTGCACATGCTAGCACATGCACAGGTGAATGTTTCTCCCAGTCACTATTGTTCAACTGGAGAAGGCTATTGTTCTCTCTACAGGTAAGGTGTACAGAGCACACGAGAAAACAGGTCTTCATGCATTATTGTCCAGTTTGTAGAGTGTGCGAAACAAAAACGGGAGATAACTAAAATATTAGCTACGCAAGAGTTGTCATTCTTGTGTGTGACACACCTTCGGGTTGTGGTCTATGCATGTGCGAAGTTTCATGAAAATATTCCAAAGGGTGGTTGAGTTATGCTCAATCAGTGTGCGAAACAAAAAAGGGAGATAACTAAAAAAATTAGCTATGCAAGAGTTGTCATTCTTGTGCGCGACACACCTTCGGGTCGTGGTCTATGCATGTGTGAAGTTTCATGAAAATATTCCAAAGGGTGATCGAGTTATGCTCCGGACACGAAATCAGTGCGCGAAACAAACAAGAGCTGTAGGAGAACAGCATAGCTCGACTACAAGGGTTGTCGATGTACACATAGCTTGACAAAGAAGGTGGCTGCGGCCTGCATAAAAACCTTAACCAAGGTTGACTAAAAACCTTAACCAAAGGAAACTAGAAATGTGGCCTGTCGGCACACGAATACCCCCACTGGCAGCCAGAGAAAACGAGGCATTTTTGATTATAAGCCATTTAGCCGAGCGTTAAGGTTTCAAACGCATCAAGTCTGTGACCTTGACCCTGGGCATAGTGTGATAATCCATGCATCGGTGTAGAAGATATAGAGCGGAAGGGAATTTCAATAGGTTTGACCTTTGACCATCAACTGTGACCTTGACCTTGGACGTAGGTGCGTGGTTATTGATCGCGACACACCTTCTCATCATGAGAAACATTTGTGCCAAGCCATTTGATAATCCATGCATCGGTGTAGAAGATATAGAGTGGAAGGGAATTTCAATAGGTTTGACCTTTGACCTTCAATTGTGACCTTGACCTTGGACGTAGGTGCGTGGTTATTGACATTTGATAATCCATGCATCGGTGTAGAAGATATAGAGCGGAAGGGAATTTCAATAGGTTTGACCTTTGACTTTCAACTGTGACCTTGACCTTGGACGTAGGTGCGTGGTTATTGATCGCGACACACCTTCTCATCATGAGAAACATTTGTGCCAAGCCATTTGATAATCCATGCATCGGTGTAGAAGATATAGAGCGGAAGGGAATTCAATAGGTTTGACCTTTGACCTTCAACTGTGACCTTGACCTTGGACGTAGGTGCGTGGTTATTGATCGCGACACACCTTCTCATCATGAGAAACATTTGTGCCAAGCCATTTGATAATCCATGCATCGGTGTAGAAGATATAGAGCGGAAGGGAATTCAATAGGTTTGACCTTTGACCTTCAACTGTGACCTTGACCTTGGACGTAGGTGCGTGGTTATTGATCGCGACACACCTTCTCATCATGAGAAACATTTGTGCCAAGCCATTTGATAATCCATGCATCGGTGTAGAAGATATAGAGCGGAAGGGAATTTCGATAGATTTGACCTTTGACCTTCAACTGTGACCTTGACCTTGGATGTACATGCGTGGTTATTGATCGCAACACACCTTCTCATCATGAGAAACATTTGTGCCAAGCCATTTGATAATCCATGCATCGGTGTAGAAGATATAGAGCGGAAGGGAATTTCGATAGGTTTGACCTTTGACCTTCAACTGTGACCTTGACCTTGGACGTAGGTGCATGGTTAATGATCGCGACACACCTTCTCATCATGAGAAACATTTGTGCCAAGCCATTTGATAATCCATGCATCGGTGTAGAAGATATAGAGCGGAAGGGAACTTCCAACAGACCGACAGACCGACAGACCGACCGACCGACCGACCGACCGACAAGCTGACTCCTATATACCCCCAACAAACTTTGTTTGTGAGGGTATAATTAAGTAAGTAATTCAAGGTTAAATGTAGGTCAATGTCAGATATAGGTCAGGGGTTATTGATGTACATCACTAGGAGATGAAGTTTTCCAAGTATGGTTTCTGTAGGCCCAGGAGTATTCCATATACAAGCTTGACTAAAAACCGTAACCAAGGGGAAATAACTAAGTAATACAAGGATAAAAGTAGGTCAAGGTCAAATATAGGTCAGGGATTATTGATGTACATCACTAGGAGATGAAGTTGTCCAAGTATGGTTGATGTAGGCCCAGGAGTATTCCATATACAAGCTTGACTATAAACATTAACCAAGTAATTCAAGGTTAAATGTAGGTGAAGGTAAAATAAAGGTCAGGGGTTATTGATGTACATCCCTATGAGAAAAAGTTATCCAAGTATGGTGTCTGGATGCACAATAGTATTCCATGTACAAGCTTGATTAAAAACCTTAACCAAGGTTGACTAAAAACCGTAACCAAGGGGAATTAAGTAAGTAATTCAAGAGGAAATGTAGGTGAAGGTCAAATATAGGTCAGGGGTTATTGATGCACATCACTTAGGAGATGAAGTTGTCCAAGTATGGTGGGTGTAGGGCCAGTAGTATTCCATATACAAGCTTGACTAAAAACCATAACCAAGGGGAAATTAACTAAGTAATTGAAGAGGAAATGTAGGTCAAGGTCAAATATAGATCAGGGGTTATTGATATACATCCCTATGAGAAAAGGTTGTCCAAGTATGGTGTCTGTATGCACAATAGTATTCCATGTACCAGTTTGACTAAAAACCGTAACCAAGCTGGACTAAAAACATTAACCAAGGGGAATTAAGTAAATAATTCAAGAGGAAATGTAGGTGAAGGTCAAATATAGATCAGGGGTTATTGATGTACATCACTAGGAGATGAAGTTGTCCAAGTATGGTGGGTGTAGGGCCAGTAGTATTCCATATACAAGCTTGACTAAAAACCTTAACCAAGGGGAATTAAGTAAGTAATTCAAGAGGAAATGTAGGTCAAGGTCAAATATAGATCAGGGGTTATTGATGCACATCCCTATGAGAAAAGGTTGTCCAAGTATGGTGTCTGTATGCACAATAGTGTTCCATGTACAAGCTTGACTAAACACCTTAACCAAGGTTGACTAAAAACCTTAACCAAGGGGAATTAACTAAGTAATTCAAGAGGAAATGTAGGTGAAGGTCAAATATAGATCATCAGGGGTTATTGATGTGCATCACTAGGAGATGAATTTGTCCAAGTATGGTGGGTGTAAGGCCAGTAGTATTGCATATACAAGCTTGACTAAAAACCTTAACCAAGGTTGATTAAAAACCGTAACCAAGGGGAATTAACTAAGTAATTCAAGAGGAAATGTAGGTCAAGGTCAAATATAGATCAGGGGTTATTGATGTACATGACTAGGAGATGAAGTTGTCCAAGTATGGTGGGTGTAGGGCCAGTAGTATTCCATATACAAGGTTGACTAAAAACCTTAACCAAAGCGAGATGGTGACGTCGACGTCGAGCGGGGTGACAACATAAGCTCTACTTATTGTTCGGTGTCAAATCCATAGTATCCCCCGACTTTCGTCCAGGGGATACAATAAACGTTAATTCACCATTACCCCACATATTGATTGGCATTATTATACATTTTATAGTGGACGTAAATTTCCACACTGATATTAGGGGCGATAACTGTGTTTCCTTAAACTGTTAACAGACATTACTATTTATTCTCCATATTTATTGTTTGATGTCAATGATAATACTTCATAATTTGTCGAAACAAGAGGCCCAAATGGGCCTGTATCGCTCACCTAAAAGCCTCCATAGTGGTCATCTTGATTTCACAAAGACTCTTCACTTACAACTTCAAATGTTCCACAGAATTTGTTTGTACCTTCTGATCTAACATATATTGCGAATGTGCATGTGATTTACTGCTATACCTTCGATTTGATATATAAAATGACCTATTCGGTCAAAAATAAAATTTGACCCCTATTTGACCCCACGGGCCATGACCATTTTTGACCCAGAGGCCACCATATGAAATAAATCTGAATCAGCGTTAACTATCGATCATTCATACAAAGTTTCGTCGAAATCGGCCTGGCGGTTTGTGAGAAGAAGATTTTTTGACAATTTGACCTACTTTTCAACGGCGGACATCTTGGATTTGGTGATGACCTCCATTTTAACAAAAATGAACAGGCTTCACCAACAAACCATTTCAGTTAAGTTTGGTCAATATCGGCCAAGCAGTTCACAAGAAGAAGTCCTTTGAAATCTTTAGTAAAAGAACAACCTTTTGACCTGTCGGTGGCCATCTTGGATGACGTAATCATCTGATTTTGGCAAAACATGCTCCAGAGTGATCGTCTCGTCGATACCTTGGATTGGATATATTATATGACCATATTCGGTCAAAAATATAATTTGACCCCTAGTTGACCCCTCGGGCCACGCCCATTTTTGACCCAGGTGCCACCATATGAACAAATCTGAAACAGCGTTAAATATCAATCATTCACACCAAGTTTCGTCGAAATCAGTCTGGAGGTTTGTGAGAAGAAGATTTTTTTGACAATTTGACCTACTTTTCAACGGTGGACATCTTGGATTGTCGATGACCTTCATTTTAACAAATCTGAAATGGCATCACCCATATATCATCCCTGTAGAGTTTGACCAACATCGGCTCAGCAGTTCGGAAGAAGAAGATGATTGAAAATGTTCACGGACGACGGACGACGGACACTTTGCCATAAGAATAGCTCACATGAGCTTTGCTCAGGTGAGCTAAAAATATCATGCCTCATTTGCATATAAAAATAGCCTGATACCACCGCATGTCACTATCAGTAAAATAACTATTACTAAATGATTATATCTGCATAGCAGGCACTTGTCATTTTTAAAACTGTTGGAATAGTGACATAATTATACACTTATTTATTTCCTATAAAGAACATTTTGTGCCGACTGAGTGGGCATGTACCTTTTACGTTCGCAACTAATTAAATTTGATAAATATTTGCCTGAAAAAACAATGCAAGATATTGCATCTAAGTTTCGAAAATTTTGGGGTGGGAGGGTGGCAAGCCCCCAGAACCCCTAGCTGCCTCGCTCGCTTAATTGGATCACACACACAACTGTGCCTCCACATCAGCCAGGCCTAGTGATGTCCCTGAGGGTTATTATGGTAATGCGTGCTTCCAGAATAAATTGTGTCCAAATATATATGGTAATTACAGTACTTGCCTATTTGACTTACCAGTATATTGGCAGAGTGCGGCCATCGTCCTTTCGCCTGTAGTAATCTGTGTCCTGACTCAACACCTTGGACAGTCCAAAATCAGCGACCTTGGCAATGAGGTCGGAGGTCAGGAGAATATTGCGGGCAGCCAGGTCACAGTGAATTACCCGATTGGAGGACAAATACTCCATCCCCTGCAGATAAAATGGGCCAGTCCACGAGAGTAAAATATAACTACTGTCTGTTCCACATTTTGCTGGTCGGATTAGCTCAGTAGGTAGAGCGTAAGACTGCGGATCGGGAGACCCCGGTTTCGATTCCCACCTCGATCGCTGTGAATGGCCGATTCGGCAAGACAACTTCGTGCTAGCCTAGTCCTATCGGATGGGGACATGCATGGTCATCGAGCCAGTGCCTTCGTTAAATCAAAGCATTTACGTTTTGCTGCCGATGAACTTTTTGGCTATTAACCCTTACAATGCTGAATTAAAATTTGTCGTCTGCTGTTTATTTTTTATTTTCCATTTTTCTCATCAAAAACATGGTTTGACAGAACTTTAGAATCATTTCCAATGGAAATGATTCTAAAATGCTGAAAAACCATGTTTTTACTGAGAGAAGAGACAAAATATGACACAGCAGCAGACGACTATTTTTGGTTCCCGCACTCTAAGGGTTAAACACATCTGCAGATAAAATAGGCCAGTCCGTGAGATTACAATATCAGGATATGGGATCACGTGGTCTATTGTTTTGTCTGGAGTAATGGCGGCATGCATGAGGTCTCACTTTGCACCATTTTAAATTCCCATAGGAAAATAAAATCAACAAATAATCAAATAATATTTTAGGGAGGGCAACCTTTTTGTTATTGATGAAACTTTTAAATATTTTTAGATTTAATGTGTTGTTTGTCGAGACGGTTCAAATGAGTGGTCACAACATATACTTTCATTGAGAAATAACAAAAAATATATATTTAATCAATTTCAGGTGTATTCTGAAAGGAATGGGTTAAAGTATCTTTTTCATATTGAAAGGCGGGATTGACCTACATGTAGCTGCACATTCTCCACTTCACTCTTTGCAGGCTAGCGGTGAAAATATCCGCCAAATGAATTAGGAGTATATGTTTTATTTCTCTCTGTAAATATGTCTTGAAATTTCATTAGAATTGAGTCCTCAGGACTCAATTATAATGAAATTTGTTGACATATTCATGATATTTACGGGGAGAAATACCAGAAAATATGAAGAATTTTTGTCAGCTAGTTTTGAACTATTTATAGCCCACAAACACTCGGCAACCTGTCGTACTACCAATCGCCCTATAACATTTCTTGCAAATTTCAGGGTTTTGGTCGGCAGTGGTTGTCGTTTTTTTGGTTGTCAGAAGCCGGCAATCGGTCGTATCTCTAGTGCGACTGGGGCTTAAGGCGAGGTTTGAACCCACAACCTCCGGATTGGAAGTCGGGTGTCCTAACCCCTAGGCAACAACCCATCCCTTTTATGTACTGGAATGTAATGTAAATACAGTTATGTATTCAGAACAAGGATTGACCCGACGGCCTCCGGTATTCAAGTCTAGTACACTACCACTATAGGGTTAACTGTATTGTAATTTTCAAATTTGCGGCGTATATCAGAAAAGACACAGGTGGAAGACTCGGACCTGTGACACAAAGAAAATGAACATTACAAAAAAATCCATTACCCCACCCACTTGGTCTCATACAGTACTATCTTCGATTAAAGAAAGGTGGCAAACAATATGACTATTATAGAAAAAGCCCTCTCGTTTCCGAGTCGCACAAATACAATAAACATCGATTAAATGTATGACTTCTGTCTCTGGCAATCAAAAAAGGTCTTAGGTGTGTGAATATACTAACATCAAATCGCTGTTTGCAGCATTTATTCAGTTATTCGCATTTTGCATACATGTACCCCATCCAATGCAAAATTTGTACGAAAGAATTTCTAACACTTTTTTTCTAATTCCATTGCCTTTCATTCATGATTCGCGTACAATCAGATTATGTCTTCCGGAATCCCAAAATGGGTTGAATGTACAAAATGTTCTTACGTAGACGCTTCGGTGCTTGTATTATGGAAGATGGTGCATTGACCCAGTTCCAATTCATGAACAAAATTAGACAAACAAGAGGGCCATGATGGCCCTAATTCGCTCACCTGACTCCATGAACACCAGAGGAGAATGTGACATTGAGTTGATGTGTTTTAAAAAAATTGTGCTATTTTTAGATGGCGGTCATCTTGGATTAATCGATGACTCTCATTTTACCAAATCTGAAAATGCTTCACCCAAGGATCTTAACTTACTATGAAGTTTGGCCAGCATTGGCCATGTAGTTCCTGAGAAAAAGACGTTCAAAATCTTGAATAAATGACCTTTTGGCGGCCATCATGGATGACATAATCATCCGATTCTGACAAATATTGCACCAGAGCAATCGCCTCCTCGATACCTTCAATTTGATATATGACATCAGCATATTCGGTCAAAAATAAAATTTGACCCCACGGGCCACGCCCATTTTTGACCTCGGGGTCACCATCTTAACACCTTTGAAAGAGCAGACTACATCGATCAATCCACATCGATCATTCCTACCAAGTTTCGCGAAATCCGGCCGGCGGTTCATGAGAAGAAGATTTTTTAAGAATTTGTGCTATATTTAGACGGCGGCCATCTTGGATTAGCGACGACCTCAGTTTTAACAAATCTGAAAAGGCTTCACCCATGGGCCATAACTGTGAAGTTTGGCCACCATGGGCCAAGTGGTTCGTGTGAAGAAGAATTTTGAAATCTCTAATAAAAGAACGACCTTTTGACCTTTCGGCGGCCATCTTGGATGACATGACCATCCAATTTTTGACAAAAAATGTACCAGAGCTATCGCCTCTTTGATACCTTCGATTTGACAGATATGACCATATTTGGTCAAAAATAAAATTTTACCCCAATTTGACCCCACGGGCCACGCCCATTTTACACTCTGTCCGACTGGGTAATATCTACCTTCCGGAAAAAGTCAGCAATGTTCGATTGTTTGTTGTGAATTAGAGAAAGACAGACTTTGCTCACAAAACGATCCAACAATGCCATGGCCGGCAACACTTCGTCGGAGTTATCCTGTGACTCCATAAATGACCGCAGTAGATCACAGGTGGTTTGGGCGCGATCCTTAATCAGTTATTGATCACAGGTGATTAAATCAGTTGAGCCAAGTTTAATTGGTGTCGAGGAAATCACCTTTAACACTTATTCAAAGTTTGTTTACACATGTTTACACAGGTAAACAAGTCCAGTCTTTGATCCGGTAAATTGGAGCCGTGAATTCGCACTTCGAGCGTAAACTGACACTTTGACTTAACAAGAGTGAAATACCACACATTTCTTTTTTCGGGACCTAACAATTAGTTAAAATTGGCGAAAAATTCTACGTAACGGTAGCCCGTTACATTGAAAATAATAGGATCTGAAACGGGACTTGGAAACGAATTTGACGCACCAAGGGAATTCGACTTAACCGACTTTGGCAAATAGTGTAGATCAAGATGAGCCAGCTTGTGACGAGCCATCTCATCAGGGTCTGCACCTTTTCATATTTTTCATATTTTTGAGAACAAAACCATATCCGTTTCATAAATGGACTAGTCTGAAAATCATTTTGTGACAATTGAATTGGTCGGAAAATTAACATATCGCAGTCCATTCCAGTTACTTAGGGTTGAAAGGGTTAACCCATCAGACTTAGCTCCCTTCTTCCACTGACCCTTTCAATTCAATGTGACTTACCGTGGCAACGTCGACACAAAATCGCAGCATCTGAGCCGGGCTGATGGTGACCTTGTCCCGGAAACACGAGGCGAGGTAGGTTATAAGGGCGCCCCTGGCCACATACTCCATCACAATATACTCTCCTGTAACACCAGGTGGCAGGGTGTGGGATCATGTGACCAGAAAATGGTGACAAACTAGATCTATTACAGGAGACTGATCAAAATAACCCTTTAATGTTTTGTACATTTAATATCAGAAAGGGTTTCATAGGTCGGAATTAAAATTCCAGGCCCTTTTTTTATTTTGACCTCTAAGTGTGACCTTGACCTTGGATGTAGGTATGTGGGTATTGAATGTGACACATCCTATCATAATGGCAAACATTTTTAGAAAATCATTTGAAAATACATTTTCATAGATTTAGAAGATATATGGTGGAATCAAATTATCGTGAGCATTTTTTACCTTAGACCAGTAATTGTTACCGCGACCTTGGACATAGACACAAGAGTATTGAATGCGACACATCGTCTCATCATGGCGAACATTTGCGGGCAAATTAATTAACCAGTTGGTCGAGTGACCTTGACCTTGGACGCCGATACGTGGGTATTAAATGCGACACATTGACTCATCATGGCAAATATGTGGCAAATCATTTGAAAATCCATTTATCGGTTTAGAAGATATTATAGAGCGGAAAACAAAATCTCATGCACATTTTTTACCTTTGACCTCAAAGTGTGACACACTATTGAACAGGTATTGAACACGACACATCGTCTCATTATGGCAAACAATTGTGGGGAAATTAATTAATCGGCTGGCCGGTCGAGTGACAGAGTGAACAAACGACCGATTGCATTTAATCTAACACCGGATGGCAGTATGTGGATCACATGATCATAAAATGTCGTAAAAAAGATCTTCCAATAAAAGTTATTCAGCTTGTGACATTTGTGGCCAGTCTACACCTTATTTGTGACTGGAACTGGAGACATTTGGCTTGTGACATTTGTGGCCCGTCTAGTGCCTTATTGGTGACTAACTGGAGACAGTTGGCTTGTGACATTTGTGGCCCGTCTAGTGCCTTATTGGTGACTAACTGGAGACAGTTGGCTTGTGACATTTATGGCCAGTCTAGTGCCTTATTGGTGACTAACTGGAGACAGTTGGCTTGTGACATTTGTGGCCAGTCTAGTGCCTTATTGGCGACTAACTGGAGACAGTTGGCTTGTGACATTTGTGGCCAGTCTAGTGCCTTATTGGTGACTAACTGGAGACAGTTTGCTAGTGACATTTGCGGCCAGTCTAGTGCACAACTTATTGGTGACTAACTGGAGACAGTTGGCTTGTGACATTTGTGGCCAGTCTAGTGCCTTATTGGTGACTACTGGACTGACATTTGTGGCCAGTCTAGTGCCTTATTGGTGACTAACTGGAGACAGTTGGCTGACAATTTGTGGCCATCATGCCTTAGGTGACTAACTGACGTTGGCTGATTTGTGGCCAGTCTAGTGCCTTATTGGTGACTAACAGGAGACAGGTTGGCTTTTGTGGACATGTGGCAGTCTAGTGCCTTAATGTGACTACTGAGACAATTGCATTTTTACATTTGGCCAGTCTATGCTTATTGTGATAACTGAGACAGTTGCTTGTGACATTTGTGGCCATCTAGTGCCTTATTGTGACTAACTGAGACATTGGCTGTACATTGTGGCCAGTCTAGTGCCTAATTGTACTACTGGAGACAGGGTGGAAAATGACATTGGTTTGCAGTCATAGTTGCCTTATGGTGACTAACTGAGACATTTTGGCTTGTCATTTGTGGCCATCAGTGCCTTATTGGTGACTAACTGGAGACAGTTGGCTTGTGAAACATCCCGTCTAGTGCCTTATTGGTGACAACTGGAGACAGTTGGCTTGTGACATTTGTGGCAGTCTAGTGCCTTATTGGTGACTAACTGAGACAGTTTGCTTGTGCATTGTGCCCCTAGTCTTGGTGACCAACTGGAGACAGTTGGCTTGTGACATTTGTGGCCATCTATGCCTTATTGGTGACAACTGAGACCAGTTGCTGACATTTGTGGCCAGTGCCCTTATTGGTGACTAACTGGAGACAGTTGGCTTGTGACATTTGTGGCAGTCCTTATTGGTGACAACTGGAGACAGTTGGCTTGTGACATTTGTGCCTCCTAGTGCCTTATGTGGACCTACTAACTGGAGACAGTTGACTTGTGACATTTGTGGCCAGTCTAGTGCCTTATTGGTGACAACTGGAGACAGTTGGCTTGTGACATTTGTGGCCAGTCTAGTGCCTTATTGGTGACTAACTGGAGACAGTTGGCTTGTGACATTTGTGGCCAGTCTAGTGCCTTATTGGTGACCAACTGGAGACAGTTGGCTTGTGACATTTGTGGCCTAGTCTAGTGCTTATTTGGTGACTAACCTGAGATGACAGGAGTCGCCTGTGACATTGTGCCATTTGTGGCCAGTCTAGTGCCTTATTGGTGACTAACTAGAGACAGTTGGCTTGTGACATAAGTATGTGGCCAGTCTAGTGCCTTATTTGTGACTGGCCCATGTCCCAAGTCACGGACAATACAAGCGAAACCACACTTACCATTGCGACAAACGCCATAGAACTTCACTATATTCTTGTGGTCCAATGCCTCATTTACGTGAATTTCTCGCTTGAATAGTTCAGCAAATCTGTCAGCCATCTCGCGCTTCATGACTGAGGAGAAAAATATAGAGAATACAAGGCTAATGTATTTTAGTATAAAGTTTGTCAGGCACAGCTAGGAAACTCGTAGGGACTCCTCTGCTCGCTGAAGAATTCGTTGCGGGGGGTATAATAAAGAATACCATGCTAGTGTCTTTTGATATCAAGTTTATCAAGCAAGGCTAGGAAAGCGCAGGAATTCCAAGGTTTGCCGAGGAATTCCTACCGTTTCCAAGCCGAGCTTGATAAACTTGATATCAAAAGACAGTAGTCTGGTATTATATTTATCAGGTAACGTTTTAGGCTCGAAAATGACCACAGATGACGTCATTATCTATGGACAGAACGCAGACTTGTTTACATTGCATCATTATCTATGGACAGAACACAGACTTGTTTACATTGCATCATTATCTATGGACAGAACGCAGACTTGTTTACATTGCATCATTACACCGACATCATTCGGCAACGTCACATGACGTAATCCAACCAATAGAACGTCAATTTTCACTTTGTTGTAACCCGGATGTTTGTATCAGGTCAATGTCTGTTACAACAATATGTTATCAGTCAGTACGTATTCAGTCAATATAGGACAGATTACCTGATCAAATATACTGGTGCTGTGGTTATAATTGTATCTGTAGCCCATTTCACCAACATTGCAAAGTATACTTTTCTAGCAAATTATACTTTGAGGGAGTAATCATTGATTTTTCCTGAAATACATTATTTCATATAAAACTAACAACTGCATATATTTGATGATTAAAAGTATGCTGAATTATTATACTGAATTTATTACATTATCACAGCCATTTTGGCTGTGATAATGTAATAAATTCAGTATAATAAAAAATAATAACTTTATCCTTAAATTGAAAATTTAACCCTCAAAGTATAATTTGCTAGATAATGTTGGTGAAATAGGCTACTGGTAACTCGCTATGCATTAACTGATACCAAATTGTTGTATCCAGCATCGACTGGATACTGTAATTTCGGCTAATGTGCAATTCAAGTCAAATTTAGACTTACGTACGTCATACTAAAATATGTGGAATAAACAAGCTGATTAATTGCTACACTGTGGCACAATCGTATCACATTCCGATAGTTTGGTAAAAAGTTATTTCGAATATAGCTATCTTATTTACTAAAGTAACGGTTCAACTAAGAAACTATCCTGTCATGAGGTCACTGGATAGTTCTGCTTCAAGTTTAATACCAATTTTGCTATGCTGATCCAGTATGTTGTTTGCCATTTTGTTTAAACTACCAGATGCGCAGCATTAGCAGAAAAAATGTGACGTTGCAAACACGCATGTGATGTCATACATCACACAATTTACGTCACTTACTGACATCAGGACGTTATGATATCTTACATGCACAGACGTCTTTGAACTGCATTGAATATACAGGAAATTTTGACTGAATATGGGGATGTCAATGACATAAAATTTGTTTGGAAAGTCTTAGGTGTGCAGAATTAGCAGACTCTATTGTACGCTATCTGGGTCATAACTACTTTCTCTGACGTTCCATTGGTCAAACACCATCACATGATGTTACCAAATGATGTCACTGATGCAAAGTAAATAAGGCTGCATTCATTGTTATCACTAAGCTATTCCCATTGCTTGTGGCCTAGACGAAACTATCTTAAGGGAATTTGCCTTACAATGAAGGTGAACATGACAGCTCAGTGACTTTGACCTTGGGCATTGGGACGTGGGTGGCATGCATAACAAAGCATTAACCCTTAGAAAGCGGGAATCGAAAACTGTCGTCTGCTGTTATTTTATATTTTCTCTAAATAAAAACATGGTTTGTCAGCATTTTAGAATAATGATTCTAAAGTGCTGTCAAACCATGTTTTTGATAAGAAAAATGGAAAATAAAAAATAAACAGCAGACGACAAATCTTAATTTAGCACTGCAAGGGTTAACATGTAAGTTTTTTGGTGGTGTCTAGTTTCTAATGTCAAACTTAGAACTTTATCATTTGATGTCACAGCTCGACCAATTATAATGTCGATGTTGCCCCAGAACTAGTTGTACGGTAAGCTACAGTTCACCCTACTTTCTAAGCCAATCGCTGGCCAGTATCGAGCTCCACTTTATTTCACATATTGCAAAATTTAACACCAATAAGTTACATATTACCGGATTTAATGACAACCTGTTCGACAGGAAATGGAAAATCAATACACGGATGGGAGACTACATCATAAACCAGGCTAATTATAATTATATGTTATCGCTGACATATTTGGTTTTCAAGGAACTAAATGCTGCACTCACTAACGCTTCCTCGCATTTAATTCTTTAACAAGGGCCATTTAATATATATGCAAGTAAATCTGAGAAAGCTTTATACATTCATTATTCCTACAAAGTTTTGTTCAAACCGGTCTGGTGATTATAATGGGAAGACCTTGTTTAATGATTTTTTCCAATTTTATATGGCGGCCATCTTGGATTATGTGTCTATCTCTAATTTGAAAAATATGTAAATATTTCACTGAAAGACAATAACTATAAAGTTTGTCTAAGCAGTTCATGAGAAGAAGACGTTTGAACTATCTAGTGGCTATGCCCCTCAATACCTTTGATTTGATATATGACATAACCATATTCGGTCAAATGTGAATTTTTTGGAGTTTTGAGTTTTGACCGCTGGGTCACAATTTTTACAAATCTGAAAGAGCATTGACTGTCGATCATTTCTGTCAAGTTTCGTTGAAATCTGTCATGTCGGTTCGTGAAAAGATTTTTTTTTAAGAATTAGACCTACTTTTCCACGGCTACCATCTTGGATTAGGCGACGACCTCCAAATTTACAAATCTAACATGCCCCCACCCATTGATCATCCCTGTGAAGTTTGACCAACATTTGCCAAGCATTTCCTTAGAAGAAGACGTTTGAACTCTCTAATTAAAAGATGACCTTTTTTGCGGCCATCTTGGAAGTCGTAATCATCCGATTTCGACAAAAAATACACCAGAGTAATCGTCTTGTCGATACCTTTGATTTGATACATGACATAACCATATTCGGTCAAATGTGAAATTTTACCCCTACTTGACCTCTCTGGCCCCGCCCATTTTTGACCCCCGGGCCATCATTTTAACAAATCTGAAACAGCATTGATTATCGATCATTCCTGCCAAGTTTCATTGAAATTATCATGGCGGTTAGTGAGAAAAAGATTTTTAGCTCACCTTAGCCAAAGGCTCAAGTTTCAAACATGTTGTCAATCCAAAATGGCCGCCATCTAAAAATAGCACAAATTCTTAAAAAATCTTCTTCTCAAGAACCACCAGACGGATTTCGACGAAACTTGGCAGGAATGATCGATGTACAATGATCTTTCAAAGTTGTTAAAATAGTGACCCCGGGTCAAAAATGGGCGTGGCCCGGGGGGTCAAATAAGGGTCAAATTTGATTTTTGACTGAATATAGACGCATCAAATTTCATATTTGACCGAATGTGGTCAAATCATATATAAAATCGAAGTTTTCAACGAGACGATCACTCTGAAGTTTTCATCGAAATCGGATGATTACGACATCAAAGATGGCCGCCAAAAGGTCATCCTTATTTGAGATTTTAAACATCTTCTTCACAAGAACCGGTAGGCCAATGCTAGCCAAACAATTATGGTCCTTGGGTGAAGCCTTTACAGATTTGTTAAAATGGAGGTTGTCACAGTCTAAAAATAGCACAATTCTTAAAAAATCTCATGAACCGCCAGATGGATTTCGACCAAACTTGGCAGAAATGACGATGTACATTGCTCTTTCATCAAAGTTGTTAAAATGTTTACCCCGGGGTCATATTTGACCGAATATGGTCGCATCATATATCAAATGAAGATATCGACGCGACGATCACTCTGGTGCAGTTTTCATCAAAATCGGATGATTACATCATCCAAGATGACTCCACAATTATGGTCCTTAGGTGAAGCCTTTTAAGATTTGTTAAAATGGAGGCCGTCTCTAATCCAAGATGGCCGCAGTCTAAAATTGCACAAATTCTCAAAAAATATTCTCACAAACTGCCAGACGGATTCCGACCAATCTTGGCCGAAATGACTGATGTACACTGCTCTTTCAAAGTTGTTAAAATGTTGACCCCGGGGTCAAAAATAGGCATGGCCTGTAGGGGTAAAATTTAATATTAATAATCCGAGATGGCCGCAGTCTAAAATTGCATAACTTCTTAAAAGATCTTCTCATCAACTGCCAGACGGATTTCGACCAAACAAGGATACAGAGTGTGAAAAATAAAAATAGCTGCCAAGGGCAGATAAGATTTCGGAAATTTTTGAAAATCAATAGACTTATTCGTCTTGACATGATAAACATGTATACCGAATTTGGTTACAATCCGTCAAGTAGACCTCTAGTTATTGCGCGGACAAGCTGTGCCCGCCAACCAGATCGCCCGCCACCCATACAAGGTGAATACATAATAGGTCCCGTTTTTTCAAACGGGCGTATAATAACTTACAACCAAAGTACTGAAAGTACTGAACATAGGGTACTACA
This sequence comes from Conchocele bisecta, assembly GCA_029237695.1. Taxonomy (NCBI): domain Eukaryota; kingdom Metazoa; phylum Mollusca; class Bivalvia; order Lucinida; family Thyasiridae; genus Conchocele; species Conchocele bisecta. The sequence goes on from CM055276.1 coordinate 39,128,886, forward strand.
AGAATTCCGCCACAGAAGCGGTGTCGCACCTGAAAATGCCTTGTCGGTACAAAACAATGTTGTAGCAGGATTTTTGTTAAAGTTTCTGCATTGCTTTGACATCGCCATGTTTACTTCTGTTTTGTGAATGAAATAGTTGGCGCCGGATCGAGTATATTAAAACATACAAATGACGTCATTGGGGAAACCGCTGACAAAATTTTCAACATATGGAAGCCCAAACTTGTTTTTTTTTGTCGTATTTTCAGTACTTGCATTAATATGGGTATTAATCTACGCTGGATGTGTTATACCGTCATTAATTTGTTCCCTGACTGTAATTTATCACTTACTGACTTATTGACCCCCTTCCCTGAACGTAGAATTGACACTCATGTTGGCGTGTATTGGCCACCATAGACAAATGTCAATCAGGCCGAATTCGGGAATGTCACTAAAATCCGCTGTAAATCCATCGATAGAATGAGGATTAACATCAGTTAGACCCACACGTGCGAGTTTTGTTGCGACACAATCGCGATCATTCAAAAAATCTGGGTCAACAGGTAGCTATAACCTCTCGACGGAGATCGCTTGCGGTGAAGAGTATTCGGAGGGGAGTTAACTCTGCCGAAAACTATAGCCTGTTACTAAATTTAGCGATGACCACACGATTTGTGACGCAAATGGGGGCATCACAACTTGAACACGCAACAAAATAATCCGATGTATTTTTGTACGTAGAACATCCGTTTTGATATTGTTCAGTGCAAGTAGTTTTTCATAATATTATCTTCAATTAGCGGTTGCGTATGACAGTTAAACGTTGAGTAACACAATACATTTTGTTGTTATGGTTATTCCAAGATATCATTACGGACTAGCCCATCGAGGGGGGTCTAAGGCGTGGCTAACTGTCCGACGCGATTCCAATACATAGGCTACCCTATGTAATAATATGCGATTTTCCAACAGTCAATCGATGCACATACCTTTAACGGCGACATCCTGTGGTTGACTGAATCCCGAACTGCCCAATGGTTGCAGCTGCCCCTTATACACGACCCCATAGTGACCCTGTAGAAAGAGAAGAACATAGAGATTTGAATTATTGGTGTATAACGGCCTACCAACAAATAATGTCATTAAAATGAAATGAACAGAGTTTAACGTTCCAGCAACATCTAAGGTCATATAGGGACAGGACCACAACAGAGCTCCAGTTAAGGTGCGTAATTTGATCAACTTTGGGGAGACTTTCGTTATTTACTCTCTAAAATTGGCAAGTTGGGAGTGCTTTAGAATCGTCTCAATGAGACGATTCTAAAGCAATCCCAACTTGCCATTTTTTGTGAAGAAATAAGAAAAATACCCGGAAAATTTGGTCCGATTACACACCTTAACTGGAGCTCAGTTTAAAGTCTCATCAGACAGACCAGTGAGATGGAAATACTAAAGTATTTTTCATGGCCTAGGGTAGTAAGGTCACTCACGGCCGTGCAAACGGGTTCGATCCCGCATTTAGTCGCTGCATTGGGGTGAAAATAAAAAAATCAGAACAGAATATTTACATCGAAAATATATATTCGACTGAGATATAGAAAATACCAGGCTAGTATTGTTTGATATCAGGTTTATTAGGCAAGGCAAGTTAACGAGTAGGAATTCCTAACGGTTCCGAGTCGAACCTGATAGACTTGATATCAACAGACACTAGACTCAGTAGACTGGTATTATATTTATCAGTTAACATTTTATGCTAGCCGATGGTCAATAATAAAATAGTTTTTGTTGAAAAGAACACAGACTAGTTTCCGTTGCGTCATTAGACTGACGTCATACAGCAACGTTATGAGACACCTTTCGACCAATGAAACGTTAGTTATTAATTTGTTTGTAAACTGGATATTCATATCAGGTCAATGCATGATATGACATTATGTCGTCAGGCAGTATGTATTGGGTCAATACAAAGCTCACTACCTGATAAAGATTGATTGATTGGCATTTTATCAGGTAAATCAGTTTGCATTGATGTAATACATGCGGACTAATAACAGTTGTATACTGTACTATCGTAACCCTTAGAATGCGGGAAACAAAACACGACGTCTGCTAATGTTTTATATTTTGTCTTTTTTCTCAATGAAAACATGGCTTGACAGCACTTTAGATTCATTTCCATTGGAAATGATTCCAAAGTGTTGTCAAAACATGTTTTTTACTGCAAAAAATGGAAAATATAAGATAAACAGCAAACGACAAAATTTAATTCAACATTGTAAGGGTTAAGTAGATACGCATATCAAAGTTACAATGAATTCAAAACTGACGTTTCATTGGTCGAATTGGCATCACATGATGTTCAAATGAATGGCAACAACATATACTTTTATGGAGAAAAAACAAGCAAATGAGATTTTTCAACAACAATTATCGTATCCCGAAATCAGAACTGAAAGTCAAGTTAATGTGACTTAGGATCACAGAGATATAAAGCGTTTACAAATGTTTAACCCTTACTACGCTGAATTAAATGTTGTCGTCTGCTGGAAATGTTTTACTTTCAATATTTCTCGACAAAAACCTGGTTTTGACAGCACACCAATGGAGACGATTCTCGTGTGCTGTCAAAACCAGTTTTTTGTTAAGAATTAAAGCAAAAATGAAAAACAGCAGACGGCAATTTCCATCAACAGCGTAGGAAGGGTTAACACATGTTTCGGACTCCTGACGGACGAATGACATCATTGTCACCACTATATGAGGCTTTCCACACGTGGGTTGGACAACAAATAACGTGGTTGTGACTGAAGAAATGGGGCTTGTGGGATTTGTGACCAGTGTAGCTACTGATCAAATAGCACACTCCTGTAGCCTGATTTATATTGCTTGTTAGAAGCATGTCAGGTGTTTCATTGATGGAATGGTGAACAGTGCAGATCCTGATTGTGTGGTAGTTCGGAGTACATAACTATAAGTACATTACATTGCATGACATAAAGCGTTGACAGTGTGGTATTTCCAAATTTGCTTGAAGTGTTCTTTGTTTACTTTCTGCTTCGTGGAGAGTGACCTAAGAATGTTGTCTCATATTGTAGAATATTCTCTCGTTAACAATATAACGAAGTATGAACGTTAACGCCCTGCTGATTATTGTGATAATTATTTTAGAGCATAAAATGAAAACATTATTCTGCAAATTTATACCGTTGACTTTGGTGTAGCGATATAGTGCAAACCAGAGCTCCAGAGAAAAGCTGCATATTTGCTTAAATATCCAATTTAAATTGCCAAAAACCAAATTGAAATCAGAAGTAGCGAGTATCAAAAAGCAATAACAATTTTGTGATACCTTTATCATGCTGCAGAAAACAATAAACAAACCACAAATATAGCATATTTTTCTTATTTTCCATGAAAACACATCTAGTTATTTCATTAGAATTGTCTCCAAGACAATTCTAATGAAATGCCAAGACATGTTTCATTTCGAAGCAAACAATTCAATAATTGCTGTCTGTTGATGTGGAAACAGTAGTGAGATTTTATTTTACCAAATTAAAATTTTAAAATACCCAATTGCTTCAGAAATGATGGAGTGAAAATACTCAATTACTAATTCCTTATTTGGAGCCCTGGCAAACTATTGCCTATAAAGCGAACCTGATCGATGCAAAAATCCCAAATACAAAACAGAAAATTTACAGAAAAAATATATAGTCAGCCCTGAAATTTGAATAACCTCACCAGTGGGTCGTTTCACTAAACTTTGTACGACTGAATAGTTTATAAGTGCAGAATTATGATAGTCTGTCACAGGTCCTCACCACATCAGGGTCACTTAGCCCAACTCCCTAAAAGTAATACAATTAGTACTAATCTTACTACTTTTATAATGGGTATGACCGAATTGAACTCTCAAGTAACAAGGAAGCCAAACAAGAATTCCGCCATGGAAGCGGTGTCGCGCCTGACGAGGCATTTGACCGCAACATGATCATGGGCATGTGCTAAAGGAAGCATTACAAAAACCGTCAGAGAAGTGTATGCTTAAAACAGGAACATTGTCAAGGTTGAAGGTGTTTCCACAACCATGTTAAGGTCAAGGTCACGTTAATAGTGGCATGTGTGTGTTCCAAATGCTTACATGTATCAAGTTTCCAAATATTGAAGGATGTTTTGTTTTGTTTGTTTATTGGTGTTTAACGGCCTATCAACAGCTAAGGTCATGTAAGGCCTGGCAAACAGGTTCGATCCCGTTTTAACCTGCTGCATTGTGGGGAAACTCCCAAAATCAGAACGGAATATTTACATCGAGACATATTCAGCCCTGAAATTAGAATAACTATAAATATTGAAGGAATCCATCAAGTAATATTAATGTAAAACGATGATGAAGAAACTTGTACATTTTTTACTCAAAAACCCCACAGCCGGGTATATACAGGGTTCCCACTCTTTTGGGAAGACCAAATTCCATCACTTTTCCTTGACTTTCAAGGACCTGTTTTCGAAATTCAAGGACCCATATTTGCATGGATGATGCTGATGAAACGGTGTCATGCCTGGAATACACTTGTGTTGGGGAGAGAAGTTACTTCTCTCCCCAACACAAGTGTATTCCAGGCTCGACACCGTTTCATGTAGTACTTCAGTTCTGAATTTATAAAATCCCGATTTGGTGCCAGGTGCCCTTACCACATCAAATCGTTTGGCTCGAAATCACGAAATTGCACTGAACTTTGCTCAAAAACACCAATAATTGGACTGGAATCCAAATTTCATGACTTTCAATTACCTTTTCAGAAAAAGAGGCAAATTCCATGACTTTCCAGGCCTGGAATCCATTTTTCCAAATTCCATGACTTTCCAGGAATTTAAGGACCAGTGGGAACCCTGTGTATATAAGCATGGTCATACAGACCTTTCCAAGAACGACGTTTTGATGAATGTTCAGTCGGTTCTCCGGTATCATGTGTCTCACGTTCGACACTACTGGTTTCACGTTTGGCGGGGTTGCCATGGGCAACGAAGGACTGGTCCCCAGCCCCATCACTGAAACAATAATAGATGATTGGGTGATTATTGTTTTAACCCTTTCAATGCCCTAAATAACTACAATGGACAATGATAAAAAAAAAAGGCGAAAATTATTGTGAAAAAGTGCAGATCCTGATGAGCCGGCTTCTGGATCTACACTGTTTGAAAACACCGCTATAGAGGTATGTAGGGCTGTAAGAGTTAACCCTTACAGTGCTGAATTAACATTCTCGTCTGCTGTTTATTTTTTATTTTCCATTTTTCTTATCAAAAACATGTTTTGACAACACTATGGAATCATTTCCATTGGAAATGATTCTAAAGTGTTGTCAAACAATGCTTTTATTGAGAAAGACGATCAAATATAAGACAACAGCAGACGACTTTTCCCGCATTCTAAGTGTTAAGTTGGTTCAACAGCAGTTGTTGGCGGGTGGTACGTGTATAAATATAGAAGTACTGGTATTTCACCATAAGTTGTTTCTTTCATCGATGGGAACATAATTATGACTTTTATTTACATCATATAGCCACGTATATCATGGGTTTTAGGTTATAATTATATGGAGTTTATATCACCAGGCAAATTGAAGTTTGTTTTATTTCATCGGTTGATACAAAAAATATTTTGACTTTTTGTACATCGTATAGCCACGTATATCATGGGTAGGTATATAATAAAATATTTTGTTATATCACAGGCAATTGAAGTTGTTTATTTCATCGGTGATACATTTATGACTTTTATTTTACAATCGATATAGCCACGTATTTATCTTATGGGTACGGTATATAATAAAATATTTTGTTATATCACAGGCAATTGAAGTTGTTTATTTCATCGGTGATACCATATGACTTTTATTTACATCGTATAGCCACGTATATCATGGGTAGGTATATAATAAAATATTTTGTTATATCACCAGGCAATTGAAGTTTGTATCATCGGTGTAACATGTTTTATTTACATGTTATAGTACGTATATCATGGGTTTTAGGTATAATAATATTTTTTTGTATCAACAGGCAACTGTAGTTGTTTATTTTCATCGGTGATACATATTGACTTTTATTTACATCGTATTAGCTTACGATATCATGGGTAGGTATAATAAAAAAATATAGTTATATCACAGGCAATTGAAGTTTATTGTTTTTTCATCGGTGTGATAACATATGACTTTTATTTAATCGTATAAGCCTCGTATATCATGGGTAGGTATATAATAAAATTATTTTGTTATATCACAGGCCAATTGAAGTTGTTGTATTTCATCGTGTGATAACATATATGACTTTTTTATTTACATCGTATAGCTACGTAATATCATGGGTAGGTATATAATTAAAATTATTTTGTTATACACAGGGCAATTGGAAGTTGTTTATTTCATCGGTGTTACCATATGACTTTTATTTACATCGTATAGCTACGTATATCATGGGTAGGTATATATAAAATATTTTGTTATATTCACAGGCAAACTGAAGTTGTTTATTTCATCGGTGATCACATATGTCTTTTATTTTACATCGTATAGCACGTTATATCATGGGTTAGGTATATAATAAATATTTTGTGTATATCACAGGCAATTGAAGTTGTTTATTGTCAGCCGGTGATACCATATGACTTTTATTTACATCGTAGTGCTACGTATATCATGGGTGGTAGGTATATAATTAAATATTTTGTTATATCACAGGCAATTGAAGTTGTTTATTTCATCGGTGATACCATATGACTTTTATTTACATCGTATAGCTACGTATATCATGGGTAGGTATATAATAAAATATTTTGTTATATCACAGGCAATTGAAGTTGTTTATTTCATCGGTGATAACATATGACTTTTATTTACATCGTATAGCTACGTATATCATGGGTAGGTATATAATAAAATATTTTGTTATATCACAGGCAATTGAAGTGTGATTTCATCGGTGATACATTTATGACTTTATTTTATTTACATCGTATAGCTACGTATATCATGGGTAGGTATATAATAAAATATTTTGTTATATCACAGGCAATTGAAGTTGTTTATTTCATCGGTGATACCATATGACTTTTATTTACATCGTATAGCCACGTATATCATGGGTAGGTATATAATAAAATATTTTGTTATATCACAGGCAATTGAAGTTGTTTATTTCATCGGTGATACCATATGACTTTTATTTACATCGTATAGCTACGTATATCATGGGTAGGTATATAATAAAATATTTTGTTATATCACAGGCAATTGAAGTTGTTTATTTCATCGGTGATAACATATGACTTTTATTTACATCGTATAGCCACGTATATCATGGGTAGGTATATAATAAAATATTTTGTTATGAGGGGCGTTCATTATATTTTGACAACATTTGTTTATTTCAGTAACTAACACCATCACATTCCTAGAATTTTCACATTCCATCATATTACTCTATATATTACTTATTGACGCTGAAGCATTTTTGGCGTAACGGCACTCGGACGTCGCTCATGAAATAGTTACCACATGTGACAGCTCAATTTGTTTTCAGTGTTACTAATTGATTGCCGCTGTCTCTGGTAGAATATCCACACATACTACACCTTGCTAATTACATACCAGATGGCAGCGGCCCGCATGTCGAGCCCGCCGAGGTATTTGATGGAATCAGAGTGTATTTATTTGAAGTTTGAATTAAGGGTTGTGGAGATATAAGGTATGTAAAAGCGTTAAAACAAACTTTAGTCATTTGACCTTGATGTTGGGCATGTGGGCCACCACATGGGTGGGCTATAGAATGAAAATATGGATGATAATAAAGAATTATTTGAAGTTTGAAGGAAATCGGAGTAAGTGTTTTGGAGATACTTTAAAAACTTTAACACAAATTTCAAAGTCATTTAACCTTGACCTTGGACATGTGGACCACATGGGCAGGCAATAGAATGAAAAAATGGATAATGAATAAGAAGTATTGGATGTTGGAAGTAAATCAGAGTAAGTATTGTGGAGATATAAGGTATGTAAAAACATTAACACAAATTTGTGTCATTTGACCTTGACCTTGGGCATATGGACAACATGGGCAGGCTATGGAATGAAAATATGGATGATGAAAAGGAAGTATTGGAAGTCGGAAGTAAATTGGAGTAACAATTGTGGAAATATAAGGCTTGTAAAAACTTTTAACGCAGATTTTATAATAACGCAGAAGTCATTTGGCCTTCACCTTGGGGCACAGGGGCCGCATGAGTGGGACACAGAATGAATATATGGATGATGCCCAATAAGCATACACAGTTTTAAGCAAATCTAACTTAGGGTTACAGAGATAGTAGGTATGTGAAAACTTTAACGCAAATTTTGACAGAAACTTTAACGCAAACATCTAAGTCATTTGACCTTGACCTTGGGGAACAGGGGCCGCATGAGTGGGACACACAGAATGAATATATGGATGATGACCAATAAGCACACAAAGTTTCAAGCAAATCTGACTTGCGGTTACAGAGATACTAGGTATCTGAAAACATTAACGCAAATTTTGACAAAACAAATTTAACACAAACTTCTAAGTCATTTTACCTTGAACTTGTGCACAGGGGCCGCATGAGCGGGACACATTATGAATATATGGATGATGACTAATAAGCATATGAAGTTTCAAGTCAATGTGACTTAGTACTGCAGAGATATAAGGTATTTAAACACTTTAACACAGATTTTGGACAGACGGACGCACGGACAGACACACAGACGTTCCTACAAATGGATACTTATGTGGCTAACCCTAACCATTTCCTTTGTTCATCCCTATTGTTCTGTAGCCACATAAACCCATTTTTAGCCACATAAAATCACGGAACAATAGAATATTACATAACCTATTGTTCTCCTAGCCACATATGTATCCATTTGTAAGCTCGGACGGCCCACCAATAGTGAAGAAGGAGCCATTTCCATTGTTCTAGATCAAAGAGATGGCCCCCTGTAATGAATAGAATAAGGGGCCACACAGAAAAATCAAAGGATTCTTTTGTGTTAGGCTCCGCCCCATGGCCCCTTCTACACCCTTGGTTGCTCGGACAGACGTTCCCACCAACTGATCTTTGTCGGGTATTTACTGTATAACAAGAACACTGCTCTTTTAAAAATGTATTTTATTTCATGGAAGCCCTTCTCTCAGGCAGAGCTTGCGACATTTCATTCAATGAAAGATTGTTCTTCAAGTTGGTAGATGGATCAATGATGTAGGCGCAGTATTAAATACGCTACAGAGTAGTTGTCAAAATATAATGAACGCGCCTCGTATATCACAAGCAACTGAACTGCACCCCCCTCCCCCTTTCACCCCATTCCACTCTTAGTTGGATCCATCTGGGTCGACTATACTATTACAATATAATACACGTAGTATAGTCAGCCCAGATGGATCAGTCTAATGGACGAATGGGGTGGTGGGGGAGGGTTCAATTGCCTGTGATTATAGCAACTATTTCTTTGCAAAACTTAAAAAAAAATAATATGTTGACTTGATTTGGATTTTGGTCGACCTGTGTGTACCTGGGTTACGGTTGACCGCACGATTTTGTATCACAGCTGTAGGCGGATTGGTTCCGATATTCACCAGCTGGGAACCTGGAATGGTTCCCCGGACAGTGGCTGTTGTTGTTGTTGTTGTTGTTGGTGTTGGTGTTGGTGTTGGTGTTGCTGCCGTTGCCATTGTCGACGCGACTGTTGAATGCTGTGGTTGAAGGGCAACTGGAAATATGTTTGGATATCAGGCTAATGCTTTTGATATCAAATTTATCTGGCAAGGCTAGGAAACAGTAGGAATTCCTACCGTTTCCGAGCCAAACTTTTTGGTATTATAAGACACTAGCACGATATTCTTTATCAGTTAATATTTTATGCTGGAGGGTGGGCACATATGTGACTGTGACTGAAAAAATGGCGCTTATGGGATTTGTGACCAGTGGAGCTCCTGATCAAACAGCACACCTGTAGCCTTATAACGATCTATATTGATTGTTAGAAGCTAGATGGGTGTGTCATTGATGGAATGGTGATCAGTGCAGATCCTAATCAGACTGCGGATGCACAGGCTGATTTGGATCTAAACTGGTCGCAAAACCCATAAGCCCCATTTCTCCAGTCACAGCCTCGAGCATCGACACACTTTGACCCAGGCCAGACTTGATTCACTTCCGTAACTTAGAGACCGTCCATGGACGAAGGAGTCATAGGATCACCAGGAAAACTCGGAAATATCAGTAAATGAATGATTCCTCGGTGTGTGGAGCAATACATGTCAATATCCCGGTGTCTCATGATTCCGATATATGTGTAAATTTGATCCAAACTACGCAAGCATTGGCATACCCACTCTATTCGAGTTCTTCAATGGACACAAAACTGTCTGCAGGTGTGGACACGGGACGACGTCAAATTCATAACTTTCATCCAGAGGCATACACTAAGCAAACAAGCTAGCCGCTAGAGATGACGAGTCAGTGACAAGATTAGTCATGTGATTCCCCCACCTCCACCAAAAAACAACAAATTAGCTGATATGTTTACAGCTAGAGATGACGAGTCAGTGACAAGATTAGTCATGTGATTCCCCCACCTCCACCAAAAAACAACAAATTAGCTGATATGTTTACAGCTAGAGATTTTTTTTTTTAGCTGCCGTCTCCCAAGAATGGGAGAAAGAACGGAGGTAGAGGTAGAGATTTTTGAGAGAAGCCGGTAATTCGTATTTACAGAGCAACTACGAATTATCGGTACCCATTTACAGCTGGGTGAACTGGAGCAGTGTGGATAAAGTGTCTTGCTCAAGGACACAACGCACACAAAAAAAACAACAAATTAGCTAATATGTTTACAGCTAGAGATGACGAGTCAGTGACAAGATTAGTCATGTGATTCCCCCACCTCCACACACAAAATTTACAACAAATTAGCTGATATGTTTACAGCTAGAGATGACGAGTCAGTGACAAGATTAGTCATGTGATTCCCCCACCTCCACACACAAAAAAACAACAAATTAGCTAATATGTTTACAGCTAGAGATGACGAGTCAGTGACAAGATTAGTCATGTGATTCCCCCACCTCCACACACAAAAAAACAACAAATTAGCTAATATGTTTACAGCTAGAGATGACGAGTCAGTGACAAGATTAGTCATGTGATTCCCCCACCTCACACAACACACACATAGCTATATTAGTAGCTAGAGATGACGAGTCTAGTGACAACATTAGTCATGTGATTCCCCCACCTCCACACACAAAAAAACAACAAATTAGCTAATTGTTTACAGCTAGAGATGACGATCAGTGACAGAAAATTAGTCATGTGACACACTCAAACACACAGTCTGAAAAGATTAGTATGTGATTCCCCCATCTAATGTCAGCTAAAGAGATGTCACACACAAAAAAACAACAAATTAGCTAATATGTTTACAGCTAGAGATGACGAGTCAGTGACAAGATTAGTCATGTGATTCCCCCACCTCCACAAAAAACAACAAATTAGCTGATATGTTTACAGCTAGAGATGACGAGTCAGTGACAAGATTAGTCATGTGATTCCCCACCTCCACACACAAAAAAACAACAAATTAGCTAATATGTTTACAGCTAGAGTTGACGAGAGACATCAGATCCCTGTGAGCACTGTCGGTGATGGCGCGCCGTGCAGACATGTAGTGGGCGGTGTCGTCTGACGTCGGCACGTCCAACGGGTAGTTATTGACGGACGTTGCCGACATTCCCGGCGTTGCCGACAGCCGCTGAAGCTCCGGAATCACGTTGTAGTTGTGATATGTACCGCCTGAAACGTGGGTAATGTTACGATGATTGATTACTTGAATTGGGTTTCTTCGCATTTTAACCCTTTGAACCTGACAAACAGTGCAGATCCAGTTTTAGAGTTGCGATCATGAACACACATGTACACCATCAGATTTACATGTAATGTACGTCCATGATCGCAACACTGAACTGGCAATTCTAACCATCAACATTAACCGCTATAGGGGGTTTGCAAACAGTGCAGATCCAGATGAGCCGGCCGAGCCGTCTGATCAGGATCTGCACTTTTTGCAAGTATTTTTTAGAACAAAAACACCCAGTTTTCATAAATAGGCTAATCTGAAATTCATTTTGTGACGATTGAATTGGTCGGAAAATTAGCATATCGCAGTCCTTTCCAGGGTAGAGTTGGAGGGGTTAACATCCATCAACGAGGTCATAAATGAAATGTGGGAAATGTTAAGATGACCGAATGCTTGAACGGGGTTTAACTTAAAGTGACCGTGTCTCAAATGATGTCTCAGATATCCAATATGGGGTTTTTCGTTTCATGCACAGTAAATGACTAAATAAATCAATTGCACACTTTTATTTGATCACATTCCCAACAATACAAGAGTAGCGTATGTCACAAAATACGCCAATCGAAGATGGGCCCGGCAGCGAAGACGCAGAAATGTGAAGCCGTCACCAAGGCAAGAAACCTCAATATGAATTTAAAAATCTATAGCATTATTTCTTCCTCTAGTTATGATAAACTAATTTGTGTAAAGAAGAATAATATAGAATTGCATACAAAAATATAGAAAAAATGGCTAAGTTAAAAAGTCTATATTTCGTTAAAAAAATCATAATTTTTGGCATAAAAACACCAAGGTGCACATGTACAATATGTGTAGAAAATGTGTGTAAAGTTTCAGATCAATTGACTTAAACGTTTTAGAGGAGTAGTGTACACAAACTCTACCCTATATAGAATTGCATACCAAAATGTAGAAACAATGGCCAAGTTAAAAAGGTGATATTTTTGTTAAAAATATTTTTCTGCATAAAAGCACCAAAGTGCACATCTTCAATATGTGTAGAAGACGTGTGTATAGTTTCAGATCGATTGACTGAAAGGTTTTAGAGGAGTATAGTGTACACAAACTCTGCAGTCTTTCTGTCCACAGCCCGCCCACAAGCCGCCAGCCCAGCGGTAAAACATAATACGTCCCGTTTTTTTTAAAACGTGTGTATAAAAATGAGCATAGAGCTGCCAATGTCAGATATTTAGGGGTGAAAGGGTTAGAGATTCCATCCACTGTACTAGAAGTAGTTACCGTATGAATTCGAGAGTGTAAGCAGTGACTTGACAATCGACTTTGCAGAAGGTCGTTCCTCTCGGTCCAGTTTCCAGCAAGAGGTCATAAGGTCAAACAAGTGTGTCTTGATCGTGTGTATGTCCCTGGGATCATCAGCCCTCTCCAGCAGGAATGAAGGACACGACAGTGTTTTGCCGGACTTGTAAAACTGTATCATCTGAATATAGTTTGATTGGCACATTAATTAAACCATTAACCCTTTCAACACCACATGCCTGTATGGTGGTATTGGCAGCGTAGATCCAGATGAGCAGGCTCATGAACGAGCCGTCTCATCAGGAACTGCACTTTTTGCAAGTAATTTTCATATTTTTGCGAACAAAAACACCCCCTTTTCATAAATGGAATAGTCTGAAAGTCATCTTGTGCTGGTTGGATTGGTTGCAAAATTAACATATCAAATTCCATCCATGTAACTTTGGGGCGAAAGGGTTAATATGTTGATATTGTGCGGTCTGTTGTGTACGTTTCGACCACACGTGACAGAAAAACTCCCATGATGGCGACTTCTATTACCCTAACACACATTGTTACAATTTTTTTCATATTTGACCTCCAAGTGTGACCTTGCCTTGGACCTAGGAACCAGTCACTGGCGTGTGTCACGTCCCATGATTACAAACTTTTTTGTGCATTAATTTGAAAATCCATTGGTATCTTTTGGATATATGGACCCAGATGTACATTTTAGACCAGTAGCCGATTTCACAAACATTACAAAGTATACTTTTCTAGCAAAGTATACTTTGAGGGAGAAATTTTCAATTTTAGGATAACTTTATTATTTTTTATTATACTGAAATTATTACATTATCACAGCCATTTTGGCTGTGATAATGTAATAAATTCAGTGTAATAATTCTGCATACTTTTAATCATCAAATATATGCAGTCGTTAGTTCTATACGAAATAATGCATTTCAGGGAAAATAAATGATTACATACAAAGTACATACAAAGTCGGCTACCATATTTCACCTGCTGTGATGCGTGGAAAATCCCAAAATCGGAACTGAACATTTACAGAAGAAATATATATTCAGCTCTGAAATCAGAATAACTTGATCTGTAGCCTATTTCACCAACATTGCAAAGTATACTTTTCTAGCAAAGTATACTTCGAGGGAGAAATTTTCAATTTTAGGATAAATTTATTAATTTTGCCAATTTGGTTGTGATAATGTAATAAATTCAGTATAATAATTCTGCATTCTTTTAATCATCAAATATATGCATTTGTTAGTTCTATATGAAATAATGCATTTCGGGAAAAATAAATGATTACTCCCTCAAAGTATACTTTGCTAGAAAAGTATACTTTGCAATGTTGGTGAAATAGGTCACTGGTGCCAGGTCCTCACCACACGAAAGTCACTTAGTACCACTCCCTATGAGTAATACAATTAGTACTAATTGTACTACTGTTATAAGGGGTATAACCAGATTAAACTGTCACATACAGGAATGTCAAAGACGTATATGAAGGCCAAACCAGATCTCCAGTCGGGATAAATCCTGATCATTAAATTACCCATCACATGCAAACAACCACCACACCCTGAGGGTCAAACATATTTGATTAGAAATTAAACTGATCACAAATGTCATAAACCCCAATTCAGCCACTTTTTATATCAGCCCCAATTATCTCACAAAATCAACACAAATCATTGTTTTACCTCCCTCCACTTGTTGGTGAAAATAGCCCATTACCTTGGTGACCGGTCACTCATGTAAAATATACACTACATGAATGACATTACATGAATGATAAATGAGTTTAATCATCAAATAGAAACAAATTGCATGTCAGTGCAAATTAAAACTTACTCTCTCGAAGTGTACAACTACTTATGTAAATTAGTGAAATTTTGATGAAATCTGCATTAGGAACAACCGTAATAACCATAAATATTTGGACACCAGGGCTCCAGATAAGGAATTAGTAATTGAGTATTTTCACTGCATCATTTCAAATGCAATTGGGTATTTCAAAATTTTAATTGGGTACAATAAAATCACACTACTGTTTACACACCAACAGACAGCAACTATTGAATAGTTTGCTTCAAAAGGAAAACATGTCTTGGCATTTCAATAGAATTGTCTCCTTGGAGAAAATTCTAATGAAATATCAAGATGTGTTTTCATGGAAAATAAGAACAAGAGGGTCATGATGGCCCTAATTCGCTCACCTGACTCCATGAACACCAGAGGAGAATGTGACATTGAGTTCATGTGTTTTAAAAGAATAGTGCTATTTTTAGATGGCGATCATTTTACCAAATCTGAAAATGCTTCCCCCAAGGATCTTAACTTCCTATGAAGTTTGGCCAGCATCGGCCATGTGGTTCCTGAGAAAATGACGTTCAAAATCTTGAATAAATGGACCTTTTGGTGGCCCTCATGGATGACATAATCATCCGATTCCGACAAATATTGCACCAGAGCAATCGCCTCATCGATACCTTCAATTTGATATATGACATGAGCATATTCGGTCAAAAATAAAATTTGACCCCACAAGGCCACGCACATTTTTGACCCCGGGGTCACCATTTTAACAAATTTGAAAGAGCATTGTAAATCGATCATTCCTACCAAGTTTAGTCGAAATCCGGCAAGCGGTTCATGAGAAGAAGATTTCGACAAAAAATTCACCAAAGTGATCGCTTCGTTGATACCTTCGATTTGATATATGACATGACCATATTCGGTCAAAAATAAAATTTGACCCCAATTTGACCACACGGGCCATGCCTATTTTTGACCCCGGGGTCACCATTTTAACAACTTTGAAAGAGCATTGTACATCGATCATTCCTACCAAGTTTTGTCGAAATCCGGTTGGCGGTTCTTGAGAAGAAGATTTTTGAAGAATTTGTGCTATTTTTAGACGGCGGCCATCTTCTATTACGTAATGACATCATTTTAAAAATTTTGCAATCCCCCTACCTAAGGACCATGACCATGAAGTTTGGTGACTATAGGCCCAATGGTTACCGAGGAGAAGACGTTTGAAAATGTTCACGGACGACGACGGACGACGGACACATTGCGGTAACAATAGCTCGCTCAGGTGAGCTAAAAATATGCTATATTTGTGGTCTGTTTATTTTTTCCTGCAGCATGATAAAGGTACCACAAAATTGTTATTGCTTTCTGATACTCGCTACTTCTGATTTCAATTGAGTTTTCGGCAATTTTAATTGGTATTTAAGCAAATATGCAGCTTATCTGGAATTCTGGGACACCATTTGTTTTGGGTAAAATAGGGGTTTCCCAAAACAAATTGTATAATTGTATAAACCAGTACAACCATGATGACCCTAAACATTGGGACACATATGTAGATGTGTTTCCTAGAATAAATTGTGTCCGAATATTTAAGGTTACATGGTATATTACCTTGGTGGAGAACCACAAAAAATTAATTTTTCTCTCGCTAATTGGTAAAAATTGTCCGTTACCTGGGTGGCCGACCACCCATTTAGCTGCTGACCGTGGTCGCGAGGCCGGGCACCGTTGGAAAACATCTGCCACAGGGTAGTGCTGTACGCGTAAATGTCCGACTTGATGCTCGAGTGGCTGAACCTCGCGAATAGCTCCGGTGCCAGCCACGGAATCCTGTCACAGGTTCGAAATTAACAATTCTGGGGGCCGTTTCACTAAACAATGTACGACTAAAATGTTCGTAAATGCAAAATTATGATAGTCTGTAAATTTCACATTGACATTGTTTTCTTGTAAACAATTATTGGATTTACATTTATTGAGCATAGGCTGCATATGCATATGCAGCCTATGCTCAATAAATATAAATCCATCAATTGATATTTCCAGACGATCCTAAATTTGCACTTACGAACATTTTAGTTGTAAGAAGTTTAGTGAAACGGCCCCCTGACTTCCAACTAATAGCCCACACTATGAATAACACATGGGATTTTTAATATATTTTGAACATCAGGAGTTATTTGAACCCCGAATTGAAAATCTCAGAGGTCAAAATGAAAATGTGCCACCAGTCTCGTAACCTCGTCTGTCATTTTGCCAATTTTTTGTACACCGCTTGTTGGTAAGAAATATACAAATCCCCGGGGTGGTGGCGGGGTGACGGGGTCCAGAATGCTCACGTACCCCCATATCGGGACTTGGTTCGCCTCGTCTGGTTTTTACCTCTGGTTACGGCCTGGCCACTATGTACCCAAAAATGTTAAAGGTACATGCCCACTCAGCATGCACAAACTGTTCTTTATATCAGAGACATCATCTGAGACATTTTCTGGCAAAATAAACATTCATTCACCATTACCCGACGTATTGATTGGCATTATTATACATTTTATATCAGACGTACATTTCCACACTGATATCAGGGGCGATAACAGTGTTCTTTAAAATCTTAACGGACATTACTATTTGTTCTCTGTATTTATTTTTTGATGTGCATTGATCAATCATACTTTATATAATAGGTCGAAAATATTATTTTTTCAGGTGACGCAAATAATTAGTATAAATAATTAAAAAATATCATGCCTCATTTGCCTGATACCACCGCGAGTCACTATCAGTAAAATAAATATTACTAAATGATTATATCTGTGTAGGGGGCACTCGTAATTTGTAGAACTGGTGGAAAAGCGACACAATTATACACTTATTTAAATCATATAAAGAACAGTTTGTGCCTACAAAGTGAGCATGTACCTTTAACTACACCTCCACAGGGCGAAAATAAAAACAAAATCCCACATCCGCACAGTCTGATCAGGATCTGCACTGTTCGCCATTCCATCAATGAAACACCCGTCATATTTATAACAAGAAATATAAATTGTTTTCAGGCTACAGGAGTGTGCTATTCGATCAGGAACTACACTGGTCGCAAAACCCATAAGCACTATTTCTCCAGTCACAGCCAAAAGTATGCCCGTCAAATTAGGGACATAGAAAGGCACTAGCCAGCTATTCCCTTGCTATCTATGTGGGGAGTCATGTAATCAAAATATCGTGGCGATTTCAAAATATTTGTCACAGTGAACATTGTGTCAAAGAGACAACTCCAAAAGTAAAAAAAAATCCAGAGTTGTCTTTCTTGCATCCGACAAATGGAACATTAAGAATTTGTTGAGGCCTAAATATGCAAGAAATGAGACTTACATGTTTATGCGACCAGTTTAGATCCAGATCAGCCTGTGCACTCGCACAGTCTGATCAGGATCTGCACTGTTTGTAAATTCCAGAGATGAAACACCTGTGAGTACAGTAAATGACCCACCCTGCCACTAGTAACTAGTAACAGTAACTCTTGAAATCAACTCCCATACCATCTGTAGCAAAGTTACGATTCCACTCATAGGCTTCCTTTGCAGAATAGCGAATCCGATCTGATTTAATAGCACTTTTAATAGCAGTTAAATTCAACAAATATTTTATATATTTTCAATCTGAAAAAAAACTACCGGTAGTGCTTGTATTATAAAAGCAATATAAACTAATAATTCTGAAATAAATTTTATCATTGTAGAAAGTTCAGGAATTAAATTTTGTCTTTCCAAAAATTTACCCCATCTTAACTTTAACATGTTGAATTTGGCTGCCACCGGCTGGGTCACTTGTTGATTCTAGCTTAAATTTACTTTATAGGGTCATCTACATATGTCAATTTACGTCATAATTATGTTATTTTCACTCATTTCAGTTAACAAGAATTTTGCCATGGAAGCGGTGTCGCGCCTGCCGAGTCATTTGACCATAATTCCAGCACAAAAATATTCACACAATTCCCTAACATTTGATTGGCCCGTAGCAAGTCTCTGTCCACAATTTATATCCCAGTAACCACCCACGCCAAACTACTTTCCGTAACCGTGAGGCGCAGTTAAAATAATTCTTAAGAAAACGGAAAATAAACACATTTTCTTGATGAATTTATTTCAAATGCTGGAATTATAAGGAATGAATGGCCTTTTTGTGGAATTTATCAGGGATATAAACTTGGAAAAGTCGCGGGAATACTGGACGAGGCCTTCCGGCCTTCGTCCAGTATTCCCGCGACTTTTCCAAGTTTATACCCCGATAAATTCCACAAAAAGGCCATTCATTCCTATAGTAACATGATCATGAGCATGTGCTAAATTAAGTATCACAAAAACCGTCAGATAGAGGTGTAGGCTTAAAACATGAAAAAAGGTCAAAAATGGTTAAGTCTGAAAAAGGTGAAGGTCATGTTAATGGCAGTGTGAGTGTGATCCAAAATGATCACATGTATCAAATGTCCAAATATTGAAGCAATCCGTTATTAAGTAATATTAAAGTTATACCCTGATAAAGAAGATTGTACAAACTTTACAAACAAAAAAAATGGCTAAGTGTTTCCGCAAAAATGTGATGGTAAATCAGGTCACGGTCATGTTAATGGCGGCATGAGTGTGTTCCAAATGCTCACACATATCAAGTGTCCAAATATCGAAGCAATCCGTTAAGTAATATTAAAGTTATACTATGATGACGAAGCCTGTACAAACTTTTTAACATTTCGGACGATGATGATTGAAAAAGCGGCGACTATGTCGACTTCTGCTGAAGCAGGCGCGATAAAAACTAGAAAATTATTTGCAAAACAAGATGCCACCGCTGTTGAGCATTCATGAATACACCAGCAATCATTAAGTGAGTGATTGGAGAGACAAAAATTCCGCCACTGAAGCGATGTCCGCCTGCCGAGGCATTTGATCATAACATGATCATGGGTATGTGCTAAAGTAAGCATCACAAAAACCGTCAGAGAAGTGCAAGCTTAAAACACGAAAAAGTTCAAGGTTGAAGTAACTTTTTGATAGAAAGAAAAAGTGTTTCCACAACTATGTGAAGGTAAAAAGGTCAAGTGAATGACGGCATTAGTGTGTTCCAAATGCTTAAATGTATCAAGTGTCCAAACATTGAAGGAATGCATCAAGTACAGTCGAACTTCGATGGGTCGAACAGCCTGCGGGGTTAAGTTTTAGTTCGACCCATCCGTTGTTCGACCCATCGGGATTTTCTACTGTAACCATTACAGATCGACGAGTTGGTCAGTGTACTAAGTGAAACAAGTCGTCATTACGACACGTTGTTTCATATAAATGCGCTTACATTTGCATTTACGGTTGATTGTCACAGTCGTTTATTAACAGAAACAGGCTTTAATAAAATAAAGAAAGCGGCAAACTCATGTGTGTTTTTATTTACATAGCCATTATACAGCAATAGAACATGAGAACAACAGAAAATGATTACGAAATACAATTGGCGGACTTGATTGCCCCGTCCGATACGATCATGCCCAGTCGCCCCATCACTACTTCGGACCCACATGGAACCCAGTACAAGTTATACATGAAAGTTATACACGTCCGGTATTGAAGAAGTCTGTTATCTCGCCTTGCTTCGTAGTCTTCCGCTTCACCTGCTTATATGGCGAATAAATCGGATGACACATCACACTCATTACTGATCATAGTAAAAACAGTTCATGTTGATTTACAACTTAAAAGGCCAGATGCTTGGGTCATTAATTCAAACTGAGCGATATTTAATTCTACATGTCCCATATATTACCACTTTAATTAACTAACAACTTCGCCGACATTGGTCAATGCATAATTACCACGTATGCTGGTCACGACTGCCGTTATTGTATACGCTCAAATGACCACTTGAGATTTGTTTGACAACCGGTTAACAATAGGTGTGAAAGTCAATCAACTAGTCTGGAGACAATCGTCTGACATGTTCAAGTTTTTGTGGTGTTTATAGTGGATTTATACACGACCGGGCGTGACAGCGATTCGAGGCATTGAGGGTTGTTCATCTTTCACAAGTTCGACCTATACCGGGTAGTTTTAACGTATTTATATAGGAATTCTGCCGGGACCTAAAGGCTAGTTCGAGGCAAGCATGGCTGACGAGTTTACCAGGGTTCGACCCATCGAAGTTCGACTGTAATATGAAAGTTATAGCAGGATGAGAAAGCTTGTACAAAGTTTTTGACACAAAACAAATGGCTAAGTGTTCCAGCAAAAATTTGAAGGTAAAAAAGGTGAAGGTCAGGTGAATTGGCAGCATGAGTGTGTTCCTAATATTTACATGTATCAAGTGTCCGAATATTAAAGCAATCCGTAAAGTAATATTAAAGTTATAGAATGATGATGAAGCTGTTCCACAATTGTTGACATTTTGGACGACGACGACGACTGAAAAAGCGACCTTCTGCAGGAGCGACAAAAATTATTTTTAAATTAAAAAAAAAGTGGCATAACAGCGAATGGATCGCTGGGACAGTGAAAATCTTTACATTACGCACTCCTGCACTTGATGGTTGGGATGTAGACTGAGTATGAAGAGAATCGCCCTAAACCTGTAGAAGTAGTTCGCCGGACAAGGAAAAGAAAATATTTTCAGCATTGAAAAAGGGGCATAAATGCGGAAGAATCGGTGGGACAGCGAAAACAAAAATGTCACGCACTCCTGCGCTTGATGGTTGGGATGTAAACAGAGTATGAAGAGAATCGGCCAAAAACTGTAGAAGTAGTTCGCCGGACAAGGAAAATTGTCTACTCACGGACAGACGGACGGACAGGGTAAACACTATATGCCACTATCGTTGCGGTGGCATAAGTATAGAAAATCTATTACAATTAACTGCTAAAGTGTGAATCAGATATGATTCGCTATTCTACAGAGGAAGCCTAAAAGTGGAATCATAACTCTGTTACGGACGGTACGGGAGTAGATTGCGCGAGGTCCAGGGGGCCGTTTCACTAAACTTCTTACGACTAAAATGTTCGTAAGTGCAAACCTATGATAGTCTGTAAATTTCACATTAACAATGTTTTCTTGCAAACAATTATTGGATTTACATTTATTGAGCATAGGCTGCATATGCAGCCTATGCTCAATAAATGTAAATCCATCAATTGAAATTTCCAGACAATTATAAATTTGCACTTACAAACATTTTAGTCGTACGAAGTTTAGTGAAACGGGCCCTTGTTTACCACTACCATGCCGCCCACCTGTCTCTGTTGACGTCACTGAGTAGGGACATCTGGTTGTACAGACTCACAGATCCCGGGTCCGCCAGCTTCACTCCCATCTCGTGCCGATCGTACTTCACCACAAGCACGTTGCCACAGTGAAGGTTGCCATGGTAAATGACTTTCTCTTCCTGCAAGAGTGAAATCCAGTTTCAATCAAGAAGATTGACTCTTGCTTGCAACAAGTAAAATCTGTCGTCTCCTGCTTATTTTTTTTATTTGCCATTTTCTCGATGCATTGGCAGTGCCTGAAAATCATATGATACACGCAATGTGCTTTTCTACCTTTGTACTTTTGAACATGTGCGATTTTTCCTGAAATATATTTACAGAAACTGTGATATTTTCTGTAAATGATGTCGAAAGATGACGCATTTACAAAAACTATCGTAAATTTTGTATATAATTTTCATGAAATATCGCACATGTTCTTAGGTACAAAATTAATTAATTATTTTCTTATCAGAATCTGATCTCGAAGACCTGCAACACATTTGTTTACATGTTTTGATCACATGACTCGCGGAAAATCACCGGCTGCTATGCATTCTCTGATTGGTTGGTTGGTAAGCAGAGGTTACCAGAGGACTAATCAGAAGCTGTCTTACAACCGGGTGTATTTGTGTGGATCATGTGACCATTTCCCTTCAACCAAGATGCTGATAAGAAAATAATTAAAGATAGCTCTTGTAAGTATATTTTGATTGTATTTCCGCATTTGACATTGATAACTAATATTACTTTATTGAAAAAATCTCGAGGATTCTTGAAATCCTGATCTGGTTTGTTCAATTTAGTCTGGAGAATTTGAGTGAAATCACGATACGAACGTGTGTCTGACCTAGCATAGTCGGGGGACTTGTGTCCGGTTTTTGAATCTTGAATAAATGGACCTTTTGGCGGCCATCATTGATGACATAATCATCCGATTCCGACAAATATTGCACCAGAGCAATCGCCTCATCGATACCTTCAATTTTATATATGACATGAGCATATTCGGTCAAAAATAAAATTTGACCCCACGGGGCACGCCCATTATTGGGGTCACCAATTTAACACATTTGAAAGAGCATTCTCCATCGATCATTCATACCAAGTTTCGTCGAAATCCAGCGGGCGGTTCATGAGAAGATATTTTAAGAATTTGTGCTATTTTTAGACGGCGGCCATCTTGGATTAGCGACGACCTACGTTTTAACAAATCTGAAAAGACTTCACCCATGGGCTATAACTGTGAAGTTTGGCCACCATGGGCAAAGCGGTTCGTGTGAAGAAGAATTTTGAAATAACGACCTTTTTACCTTTCGGCGGCCATCTTGGATGACATGACCATCCAATTTCGACAAAAAATGTACCAGAGTGATCGCCTCTTTCATACCTTCAATTTGATATAGACATGACCATATTCGGTCAAAAATAAAATTTGACCCCAATTTGACCCCACGGGCCACGCCCATTTTTGACCCGGGGGTCACCATTTTAACAACTTTGAAAGTGCATTGTACATCGATCATTCCTACCAAGTTTCGTCGAAATCCGGCCAGCGGCGGCCATCTTGGATTAGCGATGACCTCCATTTTAAAAAATTTGTAATCCCCCTAATGGACCATGGCCATGAAGTTTGGTGACTATAGGCCCAATGGTTACTTTTGAAAATGTTCATGGACGGACGACGACGCACGATGACAGACGATGACAGACAC
Organism: Conchocele bisecta; assembly: GCA_029237695.1. Lineage (NCBI taxonomy): Eukaryota > Metazoa > Mollusca > Bivalvia > Lucinida > Thyasiridae > Conchocele > Conchocele bisecta. The sequence goes on from CM055276.1 coordinate 39,152,886, forward strand.
ATTGCGGTAACAATAGCTCACATAAGCTACGCTCAGGCGAGCTAATAAAAAGAAGACTCATTCTTAAAATTTATAAAATTTAATATTATCACAAACAAGAGGGCCATGATGGCCCTAATTCGCTCACCTGACTCCATGAACACCAGAGGAGAATGCGACATTGAGTTCAAGTGTTTTAAAAAAATTGTGCTATTTTTAGATGGCGGTCATCTTGGATTAAGCGATGACTGTCAGTTTACCAAATCTGAAAATGCTTCACCCAAAGATCTTAACTTCCTATGAAGTTTGGCCAGCATCGGCCATGTGGTTCCTGAGAAAAAGACGTTAAAAATCTTGAATAAATGGACCTTTTGGTCGCCTCATCGATACCTTCAATTTGATATATGGCATGAGCATATTCGGTCCAAAAAAAAATGGACACCAATTTGACCCCACGGGCCATGCCCATTTTCGACCCCGGGGTCACCATTTTCACAACTTTGAAAGAGCATAGTAAATCGATCATTCCTGCCAAGTTTAGTCGAAATCCGGCCAGCGGTTCATGAGAAGAAGATTTTTTAAGAATTTATGCTATTTTTAGATGGCGGCCATCTTGGATTAGCGATGACCTCCATTTTAACAAATCTGAAAAGGCTTCACACATGGACCATAACATTTAAGTTTGGCTACCAAGGTCCAAGCGGTTCATGTGAAAAAGAATTTTGAAATCTCTAATAAAAGAACAACCTTTTGACATTTCGGCGGCCATCTTGGATGACATAACAATCCGATTTCGACAAAAAATGTACCAGAGTGATCGCCTCATTGATAACTTCGATTTGATATATAACATGACCATATTCGGTCAAAAATAAAATTTAACCACAATTTGACCCCACGGGCCACGCCCATTTTTGACCCCGGGGTCACCATTTTAACAACTTTGAAAGAGCAATGTACATCGATCATTCCTACCAAGTTTCGTCGAAATCCGGCTAGCGGTTCATGAGAAGAAGATTTTTTAAGAATTTATGCTATTTTTAGACGGCAGCCATCTTGGATTAGCGATGACCTCCATTTTAACAAATCTGAAAAGGCTTCACCCATGGACCATAACTTTTAAGTTTGGCTACCATGGGCCAAGCGGTTCATGTGAAGAAGAATTTTGAAATCTCTAATAAAAGAACGACCTTTTGACCTTTCGGCGGCCATCTTGGATGACATAACAATCCGATTTCGAAAAAAAATGCACCAGAGTGATTGCCTCATTGGTACCTTCAATTTGGTATATGACATGACCATATTTGGTCAAAAATAAAATTTGACCACAATTTGACCCCACGGGCCACGCCCATTTTTGACCCCGGGGTCACCATTTTAACAACTTTGAAAGAGCAATGTACGTCGATCATTCCTACCAAGTTTTGTCGAAATCCGGTTAGCGGTTCTTGAGAAGAAGATTTTTGAAGAATTTGTGCTATTTTTAGACGGCGGCCATCTTGGATTATGTGATGACGTCATTTTAACAATTTTGTAATCCCCCTACCTAAGGACCATGACCATGAAGTTTGGTGACTATAGGCCCAATGGTTACCGAGGAGAAGACGTTTGAAAATGTTTACGGACGACGACGGACGACGACGGACACATTGCGGTAACAATAGCTCACATGAGCTTTGCTCAGGTGAGCTAAAAATACTGTTTTTGCTTTGTTTATATGACCGTAACATTTGGGCGGGTTTCATGAAATAGACAGTAGTTGGCTCTCAATAAGACACTAATAAATACCTAGCACAGATTCGGTTGAGAAATGGCAGGATTCCAAGACTTGCAGAGGAAAACAGGTAACTTCATATTAAGACAAAATCTTTGCCGGTTATTCTACATGTTCCTTACCAGTAGCCGATTTCATCAAAATTGCAAAGTATACGTATCTCCCAAAATGCATTATTTCATATAGAACTAACCACTGCATATATTTGATGATTAAAAGTATGCAGAATTATTATACTGAATTTATTACATTATCACATGTAATAAATTCACTATAATAAAAATTAATAAATTTATCCTTAAAATTAAAAATTTCTCCCTCAAAGTATACTTTGCTAGATAAGTTTTGTTTGTTTGTTTGTTTGTTGGGGTCTAACGGCCTATCAACATAAGGCCATTTAAGGCCGGGTCAATGGGTTTAGTACTAAATCCCATATATTACCTGTACAAGTACATGTACATGTTCAAGTACATGTACAAATGGGGCGAAAATCCCAAAATCAGAACTGAATATTTACAATAACAAAACTATATATTCAGCCCTGAAATCAGACTAATCCTGATCCGAATGCCAGGTCCTCGCCACACCAGAATCACTTGGCCCCTCCCAAAAGCAGTAGGATCAGTAATAATCTTACTACTTTTATAATGGGCAATAACCCAATTCAACTCCCAGGTAACTAAAGAGCCAAAGGCAAATCGTGATTCCTATAAGGAGGAACCCATGCCGTTAATTTACGCCGTCTCATTCGCCCGACCACCCCCCACTGCTAGATAAGTATACTTTGCAATGTTGATGAAGTAGGATGCAGATATAGAAGGGAGTCAGTCTGTCAACTGCACAGCCATATTCATGAGAGGATGAAGGAAGAGTTGAGGAGCCTCGGAATTCCTACCGTTTCCAAGCCGGAGCCGACTACATGTATTTATTACCTTCATATGAGAATATATTTCCTACCTTTCCTTACCTGTAGCATATTTCACCAACATTGCAAAGTATACTTATCTAGCAAAGTATACTTTGAGGGAGAAATTTTCAATTTAAGGATACATTTATTAATTTTTATTATACTGAATTTATTACATTATCACAGCCATTTTGGCTGTGATAATGTAACAAATTCAGTATAATAATTCTGCATACTTTTAATCATCAAATATATGCAGTCGTTAGTTCTATATGAAATAATGCATTTTGGGAAAAATAAACGATTACTCCTTCAAAGTATACTTTGCTACATAAGTATACTTTGCAATTTTGATGAAATCGGCTACATATATAGCAAGGCTCCTATAACCCGCAGGCCACATTCACGAGATGTTATTCATAGAGGAGGAGCTTCCGATCATAAACGTGCAAAATTTCTAAGGGCCAAACCAATTTGTGACGATTGAAACATTGCAACCAATCACATTTCATGCTACAAACCACCAGCGTTCTTACAAAGCAAGAATAAATTATTTCTACATTTTATGTAGGGCTTTCACAAATTACACAAAACAGCGAAAATAGGTTTTGTTTTGAAATATTCTATCCCTGGTCAATATGAACACATTTTAATGGGTGCAGCATCTGGCCAATCGCATACATGGATATTTCTCAATTTATAATAAAACAATTATTGTATTTTTTGTCAATACATGGTTTTATCGACCCTATTAAAGTGATATCAACCTCGGACATTGTCCTCGGATAGTCCTCGGTCAATGTCACTTGTATAGGGTCGATAAAAACACGTATTGACCTCACAAAAAGGTAATAATTGTATATTATTATCAATCGAGCAATATCTGTGTCTGCGATTGGTCAGATGCTGGTCACTTGATTTTCGATATACAGTCTCACCTGTACTAACGGCCACCTGTATTAAGCGTCTCCCTCCGTTAAGCGGCCATTTTATTTCCACTCAATGAAAATTACTCTAAAATGCACCTGTATTAAGCGTGAACCTGTCTAACACGGCCAACGACCAGGCAAAATCGTCCATTTTGACTCGAAATCCTCGTTTTAGCGACCATTCTCAGCAAAATATCGGAAATTCTAAAAAAAAGCTGGAACCAAATTCGTTCAGGTAATCCCCATTTCCCACCCAGTGACCTAAATCTCGCTAATTGCAGGCCTGCCAAACTGTTTACAATACCATGTAAATTTGTTTTATGACACCCGATTTTTTGACCAAATTTTCATCACATCATTACGCGATTCACTAAAATCATGCCTATAGTTTCAATAATCCCCTAGCCAAACATTGCTTCTGGCTACTATAATTGTCAGTTCAAAACACGTGTTATTCTCGTGGCCAAGTTATTTATACAGTACAGCCAATCGCTGGTAAGTAAAGGCAGCCCTTAGTGGCATGATTGACAGGTTAATGTGGCGAAAGACGTCGGCAATATATCTATCAGCGATTGATCATGAACCCGGTATAGTTAACTCCCTCCGAATACTCTCAACCAGACAAACAAACACATGCAAATACGCGTTTTAACAGGCGCCAGATGCGAGTTGTTTCTGGCTAGTAAAAACAATAAGCTGGGTCGCCCGGTGGCGAATGAATTTCGTAGTTGTCTACACACATTTTTGTCAGCTTATGACGCTTTGTGGGATACCATTTCCGAAATAAAAATAGCATCCAATCGTTAGCTACGATTGTGGGTATACCCACTCGAGGCACCACCTGACGAACCGAGTCGTGACAAACACAGCGGAAGCCCATGATTGCAACTTTCTTTTTCGCCGAAAAGTGTGAAAGAATTAAATACGAAATCAACATATTCAAATGAAATCCTTTGATGCTGAAAACAAATATTGTTTATTGCATTACTAACTGTTTATTACAACTAAATATGGCTAACTGTATTGTCAGAAAACATGAAAAAGTCTGTAAATATCACGGACAATTTCGGCGATTTCATACCTACGTAGTTTCGTCCTTTTGCAACTTTTTCCAATCGATGTTAACGTAACCCGATGTTTATGATAATTCAGTTTGGTATTAACTAAATATACAGAATTTATGCACATCCAAGTTCATAAATGATATTTTAAGTGAATTTAAACGGATTAATTTGCAATAAATGCTGTTTCATTACATGTACACAGTTAAAAGAGGTTCAAATGGGTGGTAACACCATCTACTTTCGAGATGAAATAAACAACAGCCCTTCAGCTTTTACAACAGCCCTTCCACATATGCATGCATCATAATGTGCAAGTTATAGCGAGCATGGCATGGGGACTGCTGTAATGAGCCGAACTATGCTGACCGTGACCTAACTACTTATATTTATCTGTTCAAAAAATGCACATATGAACTTAAGACAAGTTTGACTGAACATTAATTGTACATATAAATCTGTATGGAACAAGTTATAAGTCGGTCCAAGATGAACCTCCATTAAGCACCAACCTGTGTTAAGCCGCTTGCTTAAGACAAGTTTGACTGTAAATGCATATCGATCTGAGAAAGTTGATTCAAAATGTCATATTGACCTGAAGGCGGAGCGACGTTGTGGATTGGCTAAAGTCTGTTTGCAGTCATTAAAATCCACAACGTTGCTAATCATATCAAGCTCTTCACCAGCAACGTCGTTGAACATAATGATTATGAATTGCGCCAAAATGGCGTAAAGCAAGATTAATCATAATGTTCGCACCGTAAATGGATATTTTGCTATATTATTGAAAAGGCGACACATGTGGGAATTTCTCAATTGATAATAATTCCAGCACAAAAATATGTACACAATTCCCTAACATTTGATTGGCCCGTAGCAAGTCTCTGTCCAAAATTTATATCCCAGTAAACTCCATGCCAAACTACTTTCCGTAACCGTGAGGCGCAGTTAAAATAATTCTTAAGAAAACGGAAAATAAACACATTTTCTTGATGAATTTATTTCAAATGCTGGAATTATAAGGAATGAATGGCCTTTTTGTGGAATTTATCGGGGATATAAACTTGGAAAAGTCGCGGGAATACTGGACGAGCCTTCCGGCCTTCGTCCAGTACTCCCGCGACTTTTCCAAGTTTATACCCCGATAAATTCCACAAAAAGGCCATTCATTCCTATAATAAAATAATTACTGCCTTGTCGTATCAGTCAATACGTGGTTTTTTCGACCTGATAAAAGTGATTATCACGTTTATCGGGTCAATAAAACCATGTATTGACCTCACAAGGCGTTGTATAATGTTCCCTAGCCTTACCTGATATTCTCCATTTTCCTTACCATATATAGCAGGGCCACTGCCACCTGTATCGCCACATTCATGAGATGATCAAGGAATAGTGGGCGGTCCGACTGCCGGCGCTGTAGAAACGCCTGCAAGCTTCCAAACTCCGCCCTCTGCTGGATAAAGTAGTCGGTGGGGCTCAGAGACAAGCCCACCAGACCTATGAAGTGCTTCGGTTCCTTGGCGAATTCAGTCAAGTGTTTGTTCATTCCTTCTTTCAATGCCTGTGAACACAAAAACCCGAGCTCCAAATGTATGGAACGCCAAATCTACATAAACTCATAAATTAATGCTATCTCTAATTATTTAGCTAGCTCCAAATCATTTGAAGAGCTCTCTAAATCATTTGGAGCTAGCTCTAGATATTTAATGCTAGCTTTAGTTTAGAGCTAGCAATAAATATTTGAGTTTATGTAGATTCAGCATTCCAGGAACACGAAATCTACAAAAAACTCAAATAATTAAAGGTACATGCCCACTCAGTAGGCAAAAAATGTACTTTATATCAGAGACATCATCTGAGACATTTTCTGGCAAAATAAACATTCATTCACAATTATCCCACATATTGATTGGCATTATTATACATTTTATATTGGACATACATTTTCACACTGATATCAGGGGCGATATTACAATAAGTCCTCAGTGACTTTGACCTTGGTTCAGACATGGTGTGTATGCAAAACAAAGCACCATACCTAGACACACATTGTGACAAAAGAAATATTGAAATTGGTGAATGGGTCAAGTCGTTATTGATAAAAAAATAATGTTTGCCTTACAAACGAGGTGAACAAAAGTCCTCAATGACATTGGCTTTGGGTGTTCAGTGGGGTGTACATGTATGCGAAACAAAGCACTATCCCTACACAAATATTATGGCCAAATACATGTATTATTAAAATTGGTGAAGTGGTTCATCAGTTACTGAGAAATGAAAACTGTTAATAACATATATGTGTACACATGTACGCACACACATGCACACATGCACGCACGCACACACACACACACATGCATATGTACGTACATGGACTAATGCTATATCCCCTCTTGCTTATTGGTGAGGCGAATGAAATGCGACTGTTGTATATACGTAATCACTATTGATTCATGTACACCCCTTTTCATGTATAGTAGCCGCTTCAATAACGGGATAAATATGGCTTATGGCATTTGTGACAAAGATACTGCAGACTGATAAAGACCCTGGGTATTGGTGTAGTATGCTTATTAATCACAATAAATGGTGATCAATGTGTATATGATGTTTCAAGTTGATATCGCAAGTGGTCAGAGATATAGCAATTTGAAAAACTTTAACGTAAGCTTTAACAAGAGTGCCGTAAGTCACAAAATATGCCCGTCGAATATGCAGAAATGTGAAACTGTCACCAAGGCATCAAGGTGCACATCTTCAATATGTGTAGAAGACATGTGAAAAGTTTCAGATCGATTGACTGAACGGTTTCAGAGGAATTGTGTACACAATCTCTGTACCCTACATAGAATTGTATACAAAAATGTAGAAAAAATGGCTATTAAAGTTAAAAAGGTGATATATTTGTTAAAAAAATATTTTTTCTGCATAAAAACAGCAAGGTGCACATCTTCAACATGTGTAGAAGACGTGTGTAAAGTTTCAGATTGATTGACTGAACGGTTTCAGAGGAGTTGTGTACACAAACTCTGTACCCTATATATAGAATGGTATACACAAATGTAGAAACAAATGGCTACGTTAAAAAAGTGATATTTTTGTTAAAAAATATGTTTTTGGCATAAAAACAGAAAGGTGAACATCTTCAATATGTGTAGAAGACGTGTGTATAGTTTCAGATTGATTGACTGAACGGTTTCAGAGGAGTTTAAAACGGTCGTAAAAAAAAAATCTAAGTCATTTGACCTTGGGCTCCTGGGCAGCATGGGTAGGGTATACAATGGATGTGTGACCAGCTTAGTGCAGCTTACACTCAAAATCTTGAGATTTGTGTTAATGTATTAGCAACTGTAAAATCTATGCCGAAAATCCACCCCAAACAGCGGTTTCGACAGGCTGTAACACGTTGTGTATGCGAGTAAAACATTACAACTTTGTGTAGCTTTTTCTTACAATGGTGACAAATGCCAGTTTAGTACCTTGCATAATTACATAATCTTCAAACCCTGGCGCATTTGAATTGTTTTGTACATTGTTTAGAAAGGTGTTTCATGTATATACAAACAATAATTGACCATCCAAGACACACTTGTTTCATTTTGTTAGGAAAATTGGGTGCGTCATTTCCCCCCAGATTTTGGACTGAAAATAGGGGTGCATCTTATACACTCTTGCAACCTATACACAGCAAAATATGGCTTGTGTGCCACGTGGGTGAAATTTACACTTGGTAAATCTTGACACGCGGTGTGTTTCATGTCGGCCAGCTGACTTAGGCTTGCCAATTTAGATGAATCAGCATCGTGTAAACACACAGTTTCAAACCTAATTATGGAGTTTTATAACTTACGTGGAATTGCATTATGCATATTGGGATTTACCGTTAATGGCGTCATGCAATATTTTTCATGGCAAAATGACACTGACCGATATGGGCCAGGTAAATGTTTTCAAAAGAGAATTCAAATGATAGCGGCCAGATTGTGATTCGGCAGAGAAAATTTTGACCGAATGTGACACAGCGTCGAAACCACAGGCATTTGGTGTGTTTCTGCCTTCGTCGGCATAACTCTATATATATATATATATATGCAGTTATACCGATGAAAGCTGAAACACGCTGAATGCCTGTGGTCGAAACGAGTAAGGCGCGAACTGTTTAGAATACTAATCTGAGGCTACTTTTCCAATTTCAAGAGGATGTTACCGCAAAGACTAACAACAACAACAAATATCGAAACAAATCTTTATTTTATTAATTTTTTGTCATTTTTGTCGATATTTTGGGGTGGGAAAAAATGCTCTTGTATCCAAACGTGTGTATAAGGCTTTGTGGGATGAAAATATTGGTAAAAAAAGTGTGTTTAATACATGGCAAAATACGGTACACTTGTTGCAAACCGATAAGCCACAGCCACATATAAACTGGCATTTGATATACAGTCAGGATTCTGTACAACGGCACACGTTACAGAGGCATATTCGCCTCCCGGCACAATAAGCCGCGAAACGAATTGGCACGCTCTTTAATCTGCTCGATAGACCGGCAAATTCGGCTTCTGGAACCGGCGGAGAATTTCCACAAATGAATACACATTTTCAGTCTTATTTCAAGTACATTATAACGGCACTGGTACCCGGCGTCACTGACACCAGAGCTGTGACCCAGCTGTTATCCGGTCATCGAGAACCAGTCAAAGGTGACACACTGACCATATCTACACAATTTCACGACTGATTAACCCCGACCAGCCGATGTCCACCTGCTGTCATAAACCACGACAATTAGCAATGTGTCAGCAGTACCTTGTCACAAATACATGACTGCGTCCCTTTGTCGGTAAGAAATTAACATAGACTGCTGTGATGTACTCTTTTTGCAAACATCAATTAAGAGAAGAATTGAACGGTTAGCAACTAAATTTACAAGGGATTAAGGAACAGACCAACCGGCAAGTAAATGAGCCAATTAAATTAATTGGCCAATCATCGGTACGTCTGTATCAATCCGAGGTGAGCTGTTCATTGAACATAATTAAAGATTTGGAACTGTAACATTGCTTCTGGGACGAATTTAGGTTGGACGAATCGTGATGTGACAATTGTAAATATTGAAAGGGAAACTATTTTACATATTTTTTTTTCATAATAAAGACAAGCATGTAAATTAAAACAAACTGTTTATTAAAAGTCTGTGTTTCTTTTCTTTATGCATTTGTTTACGAATTTCTAACAATAACAAGAGCTGTAGGAGAACAGCATAGCTCGACTACGAGGGTTGTCGATGTACACATAGCTTGACAAAGAAGGTGGCTTCGGCCTGCATAAAAACCTTAACCAAGGTTGACTAAACACCTTAACCAAGGGAAATTAAGTAAGTAATTCAAGGTTAAATGTAGGTCAATGTCAGATATAGGTCAGGGGTTATTGATGTACATCACTAGGAGATGAAGTTTTCCAAGTATGGTTTCTGTAGGCCCAGGAGTATTCCATATACAAGCTTGACTAAAAACCGTAACCAAGGGGAAATAACTAAGTAATCCAAGGATAAAAGTAGGTCAAGGTCAAATATAGGTCAGGGATTATTGATGTACATCACTAGGAGATGAAGTTGTCCAAGTATGGTTGATGTAGGCCCAGGAGTATTCCATATACAAGCTTGACTATAAACATTAACCAAGTAATTCAAGGTTAAATGTAGGTGAAGGTAAAATAAAGGTCAGGGGTTATTGATGTACATCCCTATGAGAAAAAGTTATCCAAGTATGGTGTCTGGATGCACAAATGTATTCCATGTACAAGCTTGATTAAAAACCTTAACCAAGGTTGACTAAAAACCTTAACCAATGGGAATTCAAGTAATTCAAGAGGAAATGTAGGTGAAGGTCAAATATAGGTCAGGGGTTATTGATGCACATCACTAGGAGATGAAGTTGTCCAAGTGTGGTGGGTGTAGGGCCAGTAGTATTCCATATACAAGCTTGACTAAAAACCATAACCAAGGGGAAATTAACTAAGTAACTGAAGAGGAAATGTAGGTCAAGGTCAAATATAGATCAGGGGTTATTGATGTACATCCCTATGAGAAAAGGTTGTTCAAGTATGGTGTCTGTATGCACAATAGTATTCCATGTACCAGCTGGACTAAAAACCTTAACCAAGCTTGACTAAAAACATTAACCAAGGGGAATTAAGTAAGTAATTCAAGAGGAAATGTAGGTGAAGGTCAAATATAGATCAGGGGTTATTGATGTACATCACTAGGAGATGAAGTTGTCCAAGTATGGTGGGTGTAGGGCCAGTAGTATTCCATATACAAGCTTGACTAAAAACCTTAACCAAGGGGAATTAAGTAAGTAATTCAAGAGGAAATGTAGGTCAAGGTCAAATATAGATCAGGGGTTATTGATGTACATCCCTATGAGAAAAGGTTGTCCAAGTATGGTGTCTGTATGCACAATAGTATTCCATGTACAAGCTTGAGTAAAAACCTTAACCAAGCTTGACTAAAAACGTTAACCAAGGGGAATTAAGTAAGTAATTCAAGAGGAAATGTAGGTGAAGGTCAAATATAGATCAGGGGTTATTGATGTACATCACTAGGAGATGAAGTTGTCCAAGTATGGTTGGTGTAGGGCCAGGAGTATTCCATCTACAAGCTTGACTAAAAACGTTAACCAAGGGGAATTAAGTAAGTAATTCAAGAGGAAATGTAGGTCAAGGTCAAATATAGATCAGGGGTTGTTGATGTACATCACTAGGAGATGAAGTTGTCCAAGTATGGTGGGTGTAGGGCCAGTAGTATTCCATATAGAAGGTTGACTAAAAACCTTAACCAAAATGAATTAAGTAAGTAATTGAAGAGGAAATGTAGGTCAAGGTCAAATATAGATCAGGGGTTATTGATGTACATACCTATGAGAAAAGGTTGTCGAAGTATGGTGTCTGGATGCACAATAGTATTCAATGTACAAGCTTGAAAAAAAACCTTAACCAAGGTTGACTAAAAACCTTAACCAAGGGGAATTAAGTAAGTAATTCAAGAGGAAATGTAGGTCAAGGTCAAATATAGATGAGGGGTTATTGATGTGCATCACTAGGAGATGAAGTTGTCCAAGTATGGTGGGTGTAGGGCCAGTAGTATTGCATATACAAGCTTGACTGAAAACCGTAACCAAGGTTGACTAAAAACCTTAACCAATGGGAATTAACCAAGTAATTCAAGAGGAAATGTAGGTCAAGGTCAAATATATATCAGGGGTTATTGATGTACATCACTAGGAGAGGAAGTTGTCCAAGTATGGTGGGTGTAGGGCCAGTAGTATTCCATATACAAGCTTGACTAAAAACCTTAACCAAGGCGTGACGGTGACGCCGACGCCGACGCGGACGCCGGGGTGACAACATAAGCTCTACTTATTCTTCGAATAGTCGAGCTAAAAACCTAAACCAAGGTTGACTAAAAACCATAACGAAGGGAAATTAAGTAAGTAATTCAAGGTTAAATGTAGGTCAATGTCAGATATAGGTCAGGGGTTATTGATGTACATCACTAGGAGATGAAGTTTTCCAAGTATGGTTGCTGTAGGCCCAGGAATATTCCATATACAAGCTTGACTAAAAACCTTAACCAAGGGGAATTAAGTAAGTAATTCAAGAGGAAATGTAGGTGAAGGTCAAATATAGATCAGGGGTTATTGATGTACATCACTAGGAGATGAAGTTGTCCAAGTAAGGTTGGTGTAGGGCCAGGAGTATTCCATCTACAAGCTTGACTAAAAATGTTAACCAAGGGGAATTAAGTAAGTAATTCAAGAGGAAATGTAGGTCAAGGTCAAATATAGATCAGGGGTTGTTGATGTACATCACTAGGAGATGAAGTTGTCCAAGTATGGTGGGTGTAGGGCCAGTAGTATTCCATATAGAAGGTTGACTAAAAACCTTAACCAAAATGAATTAAGTAAGTAATTGAAGAGGAAATGTAGGTCAAGGTCAAATATAGATCAGGGGTTATTGATGTACATACCTATGAGAAAAGGTTGTCGAAGTATGGTGTCTGGATGCACAATAGTATTCAATGTACAAGCTTGAAAAAAAACCTAAACCAAGGTTGACTAAAAACCTTAACCAACGGGAATTAAGTAAGTAATTCAAGAGGAAATGTAGGTCAAGGTCAAATATAGATGAGGGGTTATTGATGTGCATCACTAGGAGATGAAGTTGTCCAAGTATGGTGGGTGTAGGGCCAGTAGTATTGCATATACAAGCTTGACTAAAAACCTTAACCAAGGTTGACTAAAAACCTTAACCAATGGGAATTAACCAAGTAATTCAAGAGGAAATGTAGGTCAAGGTAAAATATAGATCAGGGGTTATTGATGTACATCACTAGGAGAGGAAGTTGTCCAAGTATGGTTTGTGTAGGGCCAGTAGTATTCCATATACAAGCTTGACTAAAAACCTTAACCAAGGCGTGACGGTGACGCCGACGCCGACGCCGACGCCGACGCCGGGGTGACAACATAAGCTCTACTTATTCTTCGAATAGTCGAGCTAAAAACCTAAACCAAGGTTGACTAAAAACCATAACGAAGGGAAATTAAGTAAGTAATTCAAGGTTAAATGTAGGTCAATGTCAGATATAGGTCAGGGATTATTGATGTACATCACTAGGAGATGAAGTTTTCCAAGTATGGTTGCTGTAGGCCCAGGAATATTCCATATACAAGCTTGACTAAAAACCTTAACCAAGGGGAATTAAGTAAGTAATTCAAGAGGAAATGTAGGTGAAGGTCAAATATAGATCAGGGGTTATTGATGTACATCACTAGGAGATGAAGTTGTCCAAGTATGGTTGGTGTAGGGCCAGGAGTATTCCATCTACAAGCTTGACTAAAAACGTTAACCAAGGGGAATTAAGTAAGTAATTCAAGAGGAAATGTAGGTCAAGGTCAAATATAGATCAGGGGTTGTTGATGTACATCACTAGGATATGAAGTTGTCCAAGTATGTGGGGTGTAGGACAGTAGTATTCCATATAGAAGGTTGACTAAAAACCTTAACCAAAATGAATTTAAGTAAGTATTGAAGAGGAAATGTAGGTCAAGGTCAAATATAGATCAGGGGTTATTGATGTACATACCTATGAGAAAAAGTTGTCGAAGTATGGTGTCTGGATGCACAATAGAATTTCAATGTACAAGCTTGAAAAAAAACCTTAACCAAGGTTGACTAAAAACCTTAACCAACGGGAATAAGGAAGTAGTAATTCAAGAGGAAATGTGGAGGCAAAGTCAAATATAGATGAGGGGTTATTGATGCATCACTAGGAGATGAAGTTGTCCAAGTATGGTGGGTGTAGGGCCAGTAGTATTGCATATCAAGCTTGACTAAAAACCTTAAAACCAAGGTTGACTAAAAACCTTAACCAATGGGAATTAACAACAAGTAATTCAAGAGGAAATGTAGGTCAAGGTCAAATATAGATTCAGGGGTTATTGATGACATCACTAGAAGGAAATTAAGTCCAAGTAATTTGGTGGTGTAGGGCCAGTAGTATACCATATTTACAAGCTTGACTAAAAACCTTAACCAAGGCGTGACGGTGACGCCGACGCCGACGCCGACGCCGACGCCGGGTGACCACATAAGCTCTACTATTCTTCGAATAGTCGAGCTAAAAACCTAAACCAAGTTTGACTAAAAACCTTAACGAAGGAAATTAAGTAAGTAATCAAGGTTAAAATTAGGTCAATTTCAGATAGTCAGGGTTATTGATGTACATCACTAGGAGATGAAGTTTTCCAAGTATGGTTGCTGTAGGCCCAGGAATATTCCATATACAAGCTTGACTAAAAACCTTAACCAAGGGGAAATCAGAAAGTAATCCAAGGATAAAAGTAGGTCAAGGTCAAATATAGGTCAGGGATTATTGATGTACACCACTAGGATCACTAGTATGGTTGGTGTAGGGCCAGGAGAATTGCATCTACAAGCTTGACCAAAAACCATAACCAAGGTTGACTAAAAACCTTAACCAAGGCGAATTAACTATGTAATTCAAGGTTAAATGTAGGTCAAGGTCAAATATAGGTCAGGGGTTGTTGATGTACATCACTAGGAGATGAAGTTGTCCAAGTATGGTGGGTGTAGGGCCAGGAGTATTCCATATACAAGCTTGACTAAAAACCTTAACCAAGGGGAATTAACTAAGTAATTCAAGAGGAAATGTAGGTCAAGGTCAAATATAGATCAGGGGTTATTGATGTACATCACTAGGAGATGAAGTTGTGCAAGTATGGTCGGTGTAGGGCCAGTAGTATTCCATATACAAGGTTGACTAAAAACCTTAACCAAGGCGTGACGTGACGGTGACGCCGACGCAGACGCCGACACCGACACAGACACCGACGCCGGGGTTATAACATAAGCTCTACTTATTCTTCGAATAGTCGAGCTAAAAACCTTAACCAAGGTTGACTAAAAACCTTAACCAAGGGGAATTAACTAAGTAATTGAAGAGGAAATGTAGGTGAAGGTCAAATATAGATCAGGGGTTATTGATGTGCATCACTAGGAGATGAAGTTGTCCAAGTATGATGGGTGTAGGGCCAGTAGTATTGCATATACAAGCTGGACTAAAAACCTTAACCAAGGTTGATTAAAAACCTTAACCAAGGGGAATTAACTAAGTAATTCAAGAGGAAATGTAGGTCAAGGTCAAATATAGATCAGGGGTTATTGATGTACATCACTAGGAGATGAAGTTGTCCAAGTATGGTGGGTGTAGGGCCAGTAGTATTCCATATACAAGGTTGACTAAAAAACCTTAACCAAGACAACCTTAACCAAGGCGTGACGGTGACGCCGACGCCGACGCCGACGCCGGGGTGCCAACATAAGCTCTACTTATTCTTCGAATAGTCGAACTAAAAAAGGCAACTTCACAGATCATCTGGTATTCACCACGCGTGTCTACATAATTGCCAATTAGCAAGAGGGTCGCCTGCAACCATGTCAAGTCCTGGATTATTTTTGAATGTTGTTTGTTTTATTGATATAAATTTTGATACATATGCAATGCTTCATCAATGTGGTGACAAATAAATATTATACCAGAATCACTTGGCCCCTCCCAAAAGCAGTAGGATCAGTAATAATCTTACTACTTTTATAATGGGCAATAACCCAATTCAACTCGCAGGTAACAAAAGAGCCAAAGATAACTAGATTGGTCAGTAAGCGAGGCTTACGGAATACCCCCCGCTTGGGCCCAGGTACCCCTAAATATGTAAAATTTTCCAAGTGTGTGGGCTTGTGACCTTGACTCTGGGCTTAGCCGGGGCGGCACGAACGTGAATGTGAAGCAGATCCGAGCAAGGAAATAGCAGCTATAACCGATTTCTCTGATGTTAAGTTTTGTAAAGAGACTAAGTATGTGATCTTGACCTTGGGATCAGCGGGGATATGTCACAGCATGATAGTAGAGCCTTAGAGGAATGCATGCATGAAATATTAAGAATTTTAAATGAAGTTATAACATATTTCTCTGATGATAAGTTTTGTAAAGAGACCATGTATTTGACCTTGACCTTGGGATCAGCGGGGGTTGGACGGTCGTGGATTTGGCACAGCATGGTAGTAGAGCCTTACAGGAATGCATGTGTGAAATATTAAGCATTTTAGATGAAGGAAATAGAAGTTATAACAATATTTCTCTGATGTTAAGTTTTGTAAAGAGACTAAGTATTTGACCTTGACCAAAGGATCAGTGGGGGTTGGACGGTCATGGATTTGGCACAGCATGGTAGTAGAGCCTTACAGGAATGCATGTGTGAAATATTAAGCATTTTAGATGAAGGAAATAGAAGTTATAACAATATTTCTCTGATGTTAAGTTTACGGACGCACGGACGCACGACGGACGCACGGACAGACAACCTGACTCCAGTATACCCCCCCACAACTCGTTGTGGGGGGTACAAAAACATACCTGAGGGCCAAAACCAGGCAAATCGTGATTCCTATATGGAGGAACCCCTACCGTTAATTTACGCCGTCTCGTTCGCCCGACCACCACCCACCTTGATAGTACAGAGCTGTTCGGCGGCCATCTGTATGCGCTTCACAACGAGATTGCACCCATGCAGGTCAGCAGCCAGCACCTCCGTGAAATAGCCTTGACCTACAATATGAGGGGATATGCAGCAGTTTGTGGACAAATGCTATAATTTCAACATGAGCAAACAGATTTTGACAAAAGTTTGAGCTTCAGGGCATGCACATATTTGGAACAGTTTTTCACATTTTCAGATTTGTTCTCCCAAAAACGCATGAGTTATGGTAATCATGACAACGCAGTGGTCCACTTTGCATCGCAGGTCCAATATTCTGCATGACTTGCTGTCTACTTGTAGGAGAAATAGCACTTTCACTTGATAGAAAACTTCGGCAAATCACTCAACGTCAAGATGACGTCATCGAGCAAGATGTACATCATCAAACGTGTATTACGTGCACACGTTTGAAACATGCAAGTGTACAAATAGGAATTTGACCAGTATGCGTATTTGTAAAATATGGCGTCGTATGATAAGTTTTCTCAACAGACAGTAATCCAGTTCTGTGTAAATCTTGGAAACTCCTGTAGCCTATTTCACAAACATTGCAAAGTATACTTATCTAGCAAAGTATACTTTGAGGGAGTAATCATTTATTTTTCCCAAAATGCATTATTTCATATAGAACTAATGATTGCATATATGTATTTGATGATTAAAAGTATGCTGAATTATTATTCTGAATTTATTACATTATCACAGCCAAAATGGCAAAATGGCTGCGATAATGTAATAAATTCAGTATAATAAAAAATAATAAATTTATCCTAAAATTGAAAATTTCTCCCTCAAAGTATACTTTGCTAGAAAAGTATACTTTGCAATGTTGGTGAAATAGGCTACAGGACAGACTGTGGATTTAATGAGCAGAGGTTCCAGAAAGCAGTCTATGGAAGCGGTATAGCAATGGCCAGGAAAGTTTTGTTTGTTTGTTTATTGGTGTTTAATGGCCTATCAACAGCTAAGGTCCCGTTCGATCCCGTTTTAACCTGCTGCATTGGGGGGAAAATTCCAAAATCAGAACTGAATATTTACATCGAGAAACAATAGGCCAGGAAAGTTTTAGAGATGACACGTGATGTGGCCGCCCGACTTGAAAGATGTGTAAATCTGACTTCAAGTTAGTCCAGGAGCTTGTCAATGAGAACCGACGTATTACAATATATGCAGTGCAGTGGGTTCAGAGGCATTGTAAATGTGTAGCAGCAGTGGGCGCTTACTTCAAGAAGGAGTAGCAAAAACAGAATAACGGCAATGTCATTTTGACGTCGCGACGACGTTTGACCTGCAACGGGCAAGTGTACATCACGTATTTAGAATTGCTGATACTCAAATATTAGTAAACTGGGGCCCGTTTCACTAAACTTTGTATGACTAAAATATTTGTAAGTGCAAAATTAGGATCGTCTGGAAATTTCAATTGATGGATTTACATATATTGAGCATAGGCTGCTAGTGCAGCCTATGCTCAATAAATGTAAATCCAATAATTGCTTACAGGAAAACATTGTTAATGTGAAATTTACAGACTATCACATGTTTGCACTTACGAACATTTTAGTATTACGAAGTTTAGTGAAACGGGCCTCTGATCTTTATTATACCCACTTTTTGTAGAACTAGAAAATGTGTTCATCAAACATGGATGCCCCCACCTGCAGTCTTGATAGTAAAAGGGCATCGTTATTACAAAGCTAATCCCTCGACAGACATTGTGGGCAAATATTATTGAAATTGGTGAAGGAGTTATTGAGATAACATTAAAAACTTAAACACATTTGCCTTACAAACAAGGTGAAAATAAGTCTCCAGTGGCCTTGACCTTGGGTGTTCAGGCGTGGGTCGTATGCGAAACAAAGCACCATCCATAGACAGACATTGTGGGCAAATATTATTGAAATTGGTGAAGGAGTTAAGGAGTTATTGAAAACTTAAACGCATTTGCCTTACAGACGCACGGACAGGGTTAAAACATTACTTGGTGGCAGAGCTCCAGTTAAGGTGCGTAATTTGACTAACTTGGGGTGAAATTTTGTTATTTCTTCATCAAAAATGGCAAGTTGTGAGTTCTTTAGAATCGTCTCATTGAGACGATTCTAAAGGACTCCCAACTTGCCATTTTTGATGGAGAAATAAGAAATTTACATCCAAATTACGCACCTGAACTGGAGCTCTGTGGTGGGGGCATGAGAATGGATATATTGTTTTTGTCACGGGTGTGCCTGTCGCAGCACAAATGCCTACTACAGAGAAGTTGTTATTGCAGTTGTTGTGGTGGCATAGTGGTAGCATCGTAGTCACTGTAGTGCAAGGTACTGTCACTGTTAGGGTCGTGGGTTTGAATCCCGGGTGGATGGGGAGATAATACACGACCCGGGTCAAATCAAAAATCAAAATAAATTTTGTGCATCTACTAATCATAAGGAAGCTACATACCAGGTTTCATGACTTACAAAGTTGGCAACTGACGGACGGAAGGGCGGACGGACAAGGGTAACATTAAATGTCCCCTCCACTATCATGAAAGTGAATGGGTTTAACGTCCCAGCAACAGCTAAGGTCATATAGAGACGGGACCACAGTTTAAAGTCTCATCCGACAGACCAGTTGGATACAAATACAGTCGAGTTCGAGATAGCAATGAAGTGACATGATCGAATATTTTCGCGAAAAATATGAAATTTTATCCATTCCACCACGACTAAACAATGACCAATTAACTAACTATGAAAGGTAGTAAGCTAATCAACATTGTAAGGTGGCATCACAACTCTCAGTGACTTGTGTAAACGACCAGCATGATATGCTTAATGAATCGTGACAAACACTCAAATATATCCAGGTAGACTAATAGAGCAAATAACACGAGGTAGGTGTGAATTTATTATAGGAATGAATGGCCTTTTTGTGGAATTTATCGGGGTATAAACTTGGAAAAGTCGCGGGAATACTGGACGAAGGCCGGAAAGCCTCGTCCAGTATTCCTGCGACTTTTCCAAGTTTATATCCCCGATAAATTCCACAAAAAGGCCATTCATTCCTTATAATTCCAGCATTTGAAATAAATTCATCAAGAAAATGTGTTTATTTTCCGTTTTCTTAAGAATTATTTTAACTGCGCCTCACGGTTACGGAAAGTAGTTCGGCGTGGGAGTTTACTGGGATATAAATTTTGGACAGACTTGCTACGGGCCAATCAAATGTTAGGGAATTGTGTAAATATTTTTGTGCTGGAATTATTTTGTCTTGTTTGATAATATGTTTGGAAAAGAGATTTGTATATGGAGGGGACAGAATGAACAGTCGAGATAGAGAACATATACGAGATAGGGCATGGTCGAGATAGCCGAGGAAATTTATATTAAACGAATAAAGATATAATTTGGGACTTTAGTGAATCATCGAGATTTCATCGAGATAATGACATTCGAGATACTGGTGCTCGACTGTACTATGAAAGTATTTTTGATGCACAAAATGAGGTTTGAACCCACAACCTCAGATTGGAAGTAAGGTGTTCTAACCCCTAGGCCACAACCCATCCCGGAGTGGACAAGTGTTTGTTTGTTTATTGGTGTTTAACAGCTATGGTCATGTAAGGCCGGGCAAACGGGTTCAATCCCATTTTAACCTGCTGCATTGGGGGGAAAATCCCAAAATCGGAACAAAATATTTACATCAAGAAAAAATATATTCAGCCATAAAATTAGAATAACCTGACCTGGTGTCAGGTCCATACTACGCCAAAGTCACTTGGCCCCTTCCCCTAAAATAGGATTACGAATAATCATAATACTCACATAAGGTGTACAACTAGATTAAACTGTCACATACAAAATGCCAAAGACGTATGCGAGGGCCAAACCAGGTCTCCAGTCAGGATTCCGGTATTAAAGGATGAACCCTGAACGTTAAATTACCCATCACATGCTCCCACCTGCCACCCACTAAGAACGGACAAGTAAATTTGTCGAGGCCTGTCATTGTCCATGAATGTTGACCTACCAAGAAGACGATTGACCTTGACATCAGAAGACGAGTAGACGCGAGGCAGACTCGATATCTCATCATCAGAATCCGCATCATTCATCACGTCGATCGGATTGACGAGTGTCACAACTTTACTCAACAGGTCACACACTTTAACAGATATAATGCTGGATTAAATACATGGGCTGAATTTGTTTGTCGGCCCTAGGTCTGGGGGCCGTTTCACTCAACTTTACAACCAAAATGTTCGTAAGTGCAAATTTAGGATCGTCTGGAAATTTAAATTGATGGATTTACATTTATTGAGCATAGGCTGCCAATGCAGCCTATGCTCAATAAATGTAAATCAAATAACTGTTTACAAGAAAACATTGTTAATGTGAAATTTACTATCATAATTTTGCACTTACAAATATTTTAGTCGTACGAAATTTAGTGAAACGCCCCCCTGATGTGGTTTGGGGACGAAATGTGTATCTTGCATGATAACATTGAATAATAACATCGTCAGAAGAGATGGAGCACGTTGACCATTTAGATTTAACGATTATTCATTGGATATGTCAAAAAACAAATTTTGCGTACTTCGCCGGAAATTGTATCATGCATATATTTAGTAACAATGCATGTGCGTTGCGTGAAAAGAAAGTGCGCCATTTATATTAAGTTTTTGAAGTGATTCTATTATGATTTTTTTTTGGAAAGTGGTCCCTAAATTTGGCAAATTTTTATCTCGAAGTTCAGATGCGTTGATATATTTAGCTCAGTCCTGTCAACTTCGAGATAAGGATATGATATGATTTCATGTATTGGTGTTTAATGACCTATCAACAGCTACGGTCATTTACGGCCTTGCCAACGGGTTCGATCCCACATTTTAACCTGCTGCGCTGGGGGAAAATCCCAAAATCAGATCGGACGAGATAAGAAGTATTAAAATACCATCGGACTGGGGTCTCAGTCGTTCCCGAGTACCCAACACTCCCAGCTGCTTTATGGCACTGTGAATGCACTTTTTGATGTCTGGAACCCATTCGCTGGCTCCGTCCATTTTATAGCCTTCCTCTGAATGAAGCACCTACAAAATGTAGAGGAACCATTTGAGGCACGCCATGTGATTTTGTACATCTGCAAATGATGTATATAATGCTGAAAAAATATTTTTCAGTATTAGAAACATTTGTTTACCAATCCCATTGTTTTTACGGGAAAGTTATATGTACATTTTGGTTCATATATACGATATAAACTTAGAACTAAACTATTTTGTCCCATTCTTCTGGAGCCCGTTTCACAAAACTTTGTACGACTAAAATGTTTGTATGTGCAAATTTAGGATCAACTGGAAATTTCAATTGATGGATTTACATTTATTAAGCATAGGCTGCATATGCAGCCTATGCTCAATAAATGTAAATCCAATAATTGTTTACAAGAAACATTGTTAATGTGAAATTTACAGACTTATCATAATTTTGCACTTACGAACAGTGTTGATGTATACCGAAGCATTCTACAAAGGGAAACAGAAGTTGTAATAAATTAAACCGAGCGTTAGGTTTTCCGAACCCGGAAATTTCTAAGCCTGTGACCTTGACCTTTGGGGTTAGCGGGCACCATGGGCTTTCTGTAGAATGATGTGGGATGTTGTTACAAATGCATGTATGGAATATTAAAGCATTCCATTGAGGGAAACAGAAGTTAGAATGAATTAACCTGAGGATTAAGTTGTAGAAACAGAGCTAAACGCAAAAACTTAATGTGAAAAGTAGGTCAATACACCATGAAAACTAGGTCAAGGTCACATGGGCTGTGTGAGAAGGTTACACCACAGTGTTGATGTATACCAAGTATGGAGGTTGTAGGACTTATAGTTCTCCGGAAACTGAGAGCTAAACGCAAAAACTTAACGTGAAATGACGCCGCCGCATACGCCGACGGAAAAGCTATGCCGATGTCCCGCTTCTGCTAAAGCAGGCGGGACAAAAATAATCAGATATTTCCACGCAAAACAATGGGCTAAAATTTAAACCTTGAAAATTTTAAAGGTGGCATGCAGCAGACACACCCGCCTGGATCCGTGTCTGTGCACTTTATTGGAAATTTGCATAGCCCGGACAATATTCATCAGAACAAACAGGGCACACAATTTGCATACCTTTCCCAATTGGCAGATTATCAATTCACCATCTATGCTCTGTTTATAGACAACGTCAAACTCATTGTACTTGGACGTGCTCGATCTCAGAATGTAGACGTTAGTATTCAGCTTCCGGTTAAGACACTCAGAACTGAAATCAAACAGGGATTGGCGATTCTCTACTTGATATATTGACAGAGACCAATAATGTAGACTGATATTGAAACATTTGGTTTCAGTTCTGAGTATCTATAATCAGTAGCCTATTTCATCAACATTGCAAAGTATGCTTTAGTAGCAAAGTATACTTTGAGGGAGAAATTTTCAATTTTATGATAAATTTATTAATTTTTATTATACTGAATTTATTACATTATCAAGCCAATATGGCTGTGATAATGTAATAAATTCAGTATAATAATTCTGCATACTTTTAATCATGAAATATATGCATTTGTTAGTTCTATATGAAATAATGCATTTCAGGGAAAATAAATGATTACTCCCTCAAAGTATACTTTGCTAGTAAAGTATACTTTGCAATGTTGGTGAAATAGGCTACTGAACTGAAACCAAACACAGAATGATGATTCTTTGCTTGATACACTGACATACCAATTTGGTAGAGGCGACTTATATAGGGATCTGGCAATGATGAAACCAAACATAGAACGATGATTCTTCGCTTGATATATTGACAGACTAATTTGGTAGAGGCAACTAAAATTGGGGATTTGACATTACACTTGGAACCAAAACCAAACAGGGAATGGTGATTCTCTACTTATTATATTAACGGAGACCGATAATGTAGAGACAGATATTGAAACGTTTGGTTTCAATTCCGAGTATTCCCTGGTTGATACATGAACAAAGACCAATTTGGTAGAGAAGACTTATGGAATTAGACGACTGCTTATATACTGTAAACCAACTAATATTCGCGCCCGAGATACCTTCACGTTCTTCGCGAGGGATTGAAAATTGCGAATGTAAATCTCCGTGAATATTTCCACATTTCCTAGCACACTGTTAAACATATTTTGCTAATAGATGTCGGGCCTCTTTTTAATTATATTTACCTTTCCCATATATCTCGGTGTCATTTGGTGACACTAGTTAATCCTGGTTGTTTTGAATGAACTATATTGATACGTGTTCTGTGTCGTGTATTCCAGTAGAAATACAGGTAATATAATTCTATAATATATGAAAAGTTTGAAAATTCGTACAAAACAGCTTCGGAATACATTTACAACACCATTATTTTCTATTGTTTAACCGACTCTGATTGGTCTAAAGTGACACGCCTGTGACAAGTCAGCTTGTGTTGTCGAGTTCAAAGAGATGCCGCGGTGTCAATTTGAAGCAAGTGTAAAGTCGACGCTGTGGGCACATAGTCATACCGATAATTCAAAGATTAATACACATGATTGCTGACGTCATTCGCGCATGCACCACGGCTTGTGTTTTCTGAATGGGACCGCTATCCTGACAAATCACAGCATATTGCATCAACGGGAAGTCTAGAAGATCAATTTGCGGATTATTGGTTTACAATGTTCGAAATTCACTCAATTAAATATTGATTAATACATCAGCGAACAATGCGAATCAGTACCCAGGGTGAACATATCTAATACGCAACTATTTGATTTATGTTAAATGGAGGATTATGATTGACACAGCGAGGTCAGCCCAATGTACAGTGTACACCGTTTTGTTCGCCGACAAACTCGACCACTGTTTGGAGTTGGTTTGCTGTCGAGTTTATAAAGGACGAAATTGATTCAGCAGTTATGTTTCCAGGTCAAAAATGTCCATGAAAACATATTATTTCCAAAATTGGTCGTGAAAGTTAATAGCGCACGTCGTCGTACCGCGAACGATAATCGTCGCGAATATGGACAGGTTCGAAAATCGAGAAATTTAGTAGCCGCGAAATCTAGTTGGTTTACAGTATATGCAGCATATCTCGCCCACCGAGGTATTTGATGGTCCCAGTGTGATCGGAGAAACTTCGACATTGACAAACTCTGGATCAACGGACACACACACGGACGTTCTTACAAATGGATACTTATGTGGCTTATCACATGTTAAATATTAGCCACATAAAAGGATTTTTAGCCACATAAAAGGATTTTTTAGGTGGCTAATTGTAACCAACCCTATCCTTTACTAAGTCCATAACCCTGTGGGGCTAGCCACATAAGTACCCTAATGTGTGCCCGGACACACACATACATAGACACACAGTCCAAATACTATATACCAAAACCGGGGTCAAAAAGATAACAATGTTACAAAGAAATAAACAACATTTGTACACTTTCCAAATATTCTTAGTGCCATACTGCTTTCCATCATCTTGTAATTTTTACGTTACATCATTACTGTTGACCAGTAACATCCTAAAAACATATTTGGTACTTAAAAATTTAATGCAAATGCCACACTCAGATGCACGGACATACACCAATAGCAGGCGCGATAAAAATGGCTACTGTCTGTTTCTGTGAGTCTTCTTTTTATTTCGTGAAATTTGGTCCAATGATGATTTTATTGCGAAAAAATAATTTCCCCATGTTAAATCCCCATGTCTATGGGGATTTAACATGGGATTTTTTTTATAATTTCAGAAATAGTGGACCGATTTTCAAAATTTTAATTGATGCAAGGTGGGGGCCAGTGAATAACAGTAATTATTTAATTATGGGATCCAGTGAAAACCGACAATTATTTAATTATGGGATCGAGTGAAACACGGCAATTATTTAATTGTGGGTTCGCAGTGTAAAACTGCAAAACATTAATGGTGGTATCGGTAATTAGGTCTCACGGGACAGTGGGCAGCTAGCTTTAAAAAGGGGGTGGACGATTTTCTAAATACTTCACTACCGACCCTGTAAGTTACACCAGTGTGTCTAGAAAAATAGGTTTATGAATATTTCTTGACTTTGGGAGGCTTGACAAGGTGTATTTTTTAGAGTATTTCATAATTCTACGAAACTGAATGTTAGCTCCAGTTGATTTTGACATCTTGGAAAATGTCGCCTGCTATGCTGTCTCGCCGGTACGGTTTCGCGTCAGAATTTAAGGTATTTTTCGGGCATTTGTAGCGAAAATTTGAGCTGGTTATGACCCCGCTTTGAAATCATTTTCAGAAAATGGTGTGGTGTTACAAGTGATAGAACAAGACATAACAAAAAAGTATCTGTGCCTCAAATTTTCATAAAAACAATTACCGAATAAAAATTCAGTCGTGTTGAAAACTTTTGGCCAAAAAAATATGGTGGGTGGGGTAACTTTGTAAAAAATTAATTGAACACATCTGATGCGGTTACTGAATTTGTATTGTGGCGCGCGATTTGTACTTCATTTGCGAGTATTTTTCAATACTTGTCGCAAGAGCCTCCTTAACTGATTGTGAGAGGCGGTGATTTTTATAAGTCACCCGCCGCCCTCAGAAAAGCAGTCAATTTTGGCTATTTTCAACCGTCCCGTGATGCCTTACCATACGTCACGTCAAAGACAAAGAATACAGAGATTGGCAGGTTCCTATTAATGCCATTTATTGTACTAAATTTTGGGTGAAATTGAGTTTTCCGCATACATTACATGCACGTACATAGAACGCAATTCGAACTAGCATGCTTTTATAAATATGTGCGTACGTACATGTAGAATGCAAATCCAACACGCATGCTGTCTACACATGCATGGGCAAATCGTATTTCCAAAAGCGGAAGGCGAGATCGAGATCGCAAATACGCGAGTTTGTAACATAAACAAGAGGGCCATGATGGCCCTAATTCGCTCACCTGACTCCATGAACACCAGAGGAGAATGTGACATTGAGTTCATGTGTTTTAAAAAAAATTGTGCTATTTTTAGATGGCGGTCATCTTGGATTAAGCGATGACTCTCATTTTACAAAATCTGAAAATGCTTTACCCAGCATTGGCCATGTGGTTCCTGAGAAAAAGACGTTAAAAATCTTGAATAAATGGACCTTTTGGTGGCCATCATGGATGACATAATCATCCGATTCTGACAAATATTGCACCAGAGTGATCGCCTCATTGATACCTTCAATTTGATATATGACATGACCATATTCAGTCAAAAATAAAATTTGACCCCAATTTGACCCCACGGGCCACGCCCGATTTTGACCCCGGGGTCACCATTTTAACAACTATCAAAGAGCAATGTACATCGATCATTCTACCAAGTTTCGTCGAAATCCGGCTAGCGGTTCAGAGAAGAAAGATTTTTTTAAGAATTTATGCTATTTTTAGACGGCGGCCATCTTGGATTAGCGATGACCTCCATTTTAACAAATCTGAAAAGGCTTCACCCATGGACCATAACTTTTAAGTTTGGCTACCATGGGCCAAGCGGTTCATGTGAAGAAGAATTTTGAAATCTCTAATAAAAGAACGACCTTTTGACATTTTGGTGGCCATCTTGGATGACATAACAATCCGATTTGGACAAAAAATGTACCAGAGTGATCGCCTCATTGATACCTTCGAATTGATATATAACATTACCATATTTGGTCAAAAATAAAATTTAACCCCACGGGCCACGCCCATTTTTGACCCCGGGGTCACCATTTTAACAACTTTGAAAGAGCATTGTACATCGATCATTCCTACCAAGTCTTGTCGAAATCCGGCTAGCGGTTCATGAGAAGAAGATTTTTTAAGAATTTATGCTATTTTTAGACGGCGGCCATCTTGGATTAGCGATGACCTCCATTTTAACAAATCTGAAAAGGTTTCACACATGGACCATAACTTTTAAGTTTGGTTACCATGGGCCAAGCGGTTCATGTGAAGAAGAATTTTGAAATCTCTAATAAAAGAACGACCTTTTGACCTTTCGGCGGCCATCTTGGATGACATAACAATCCGATTTCGACAGAAAATGCACCAGAGTGATCGCCTCATTGATACCTTCAATTTGATATAAGACATGACCATATTCGGTCAAAAATAAAATTTGACCCCAATTTGACCCCACGGGCCACGCCATTTTTGACCCCGGGGTCACCATTTTAACAACTTTGAAAGAGCAATATACATCGATCATTCCTACCAAGTTTCGTCGAAATCTGGCAAGCGGTTCATGAGAAGAAGATTTTTTAAGAATTTATGCTATTTTTAGATGGCGGCCATCTTGGATTAGCGATGACCTCCATTTTAACAAGTCTGAAAAGGCTTCACCCATGGACCATAACTTTTAAGTTTGGCTACCATGGGCCAAGCGGTTCATGTGAAGAAGAATTTTGAAATCTCTAATAAAAGAACGACCTTTTGACCTTTCGGCGGCCATCTTGGATGACATAACAATCCGATTTCGACAAAAAATGCACCAGAGTGATCGCCTCATTGATACCTTCAATTTGATATATGAAATGACCATATTCAGTCAAAAATAAAATTTGACCACAATTTGACCCCACGGGCCACGCCCATTTTTGACCCCAGGGTCACCATTTTAACAACTTTGAAAGAGCAATGTACATCGATCATTCCTACCAAGTTTTGTCGAAATCCGGTTGGCGGTTCTTGAGAAGAAGATTTTTTAAGAATTTGTGCTATTTTTAGACGGCGGCCATCTTGGATTACGTAATGACGTAATTTTAACAATTTTGTAATCCCCCTACCTGAGGACCATGACCATGAAGTTTGGTGACTATAGACCCAATGGTTACCGAGGAGAAGACGTTTGAAAATGTTCATGGACGACGGACGACGACGGACGACGACGGACGACGGACACATTGCGGTAACAATAGCTCACATGAGCTTTGCTAAAAAAAGTATACCAGCCCACCCATCCCCAACTAGCACATTTGCGACATATAATTTTCGGTCTAGCTGCACACCTGATGGTGTTTACAATCATCTGTCGGTAATCCATTTTCACGTGCAAAGTGTGACTGACCTTTAGAACTCGGCGGAAATGAACATACCAAAACCACGCTATGTAGTCGCTCACGTCATCGAATTGACGCATTAGCTTGTGCAATTTCACATTTGTTTAATTTCTTGATAAAAGCCAGATTTGGCAGCACATGAGAATCGATTCGAAAAGTAAGATGATTCTCATATTTTGTTAAAAAATGTTTTTGTAAAGAAATACCAATATATTCAGGTTTTCTTTTCACATTTGTCCGATGACTTAATAAAACATGTTATGGCAACACATAAGAATCGTCTCCTTAGACGAGTTTAATATTTTGTAAAAACAAAATTGTTTTCACATTTGTTTGATTTCTTAGACCGTGCAAACAATTGACAAATTCAGAAATCAACAACTTAATTTGTGTTTCTGGAGTCGGGCTTCATATGGTGGCGAGGAAATACGATCGGATACACACCGTGAAAATCTTGTTTGAACGTAAATGTCAATTGTCATGTAGGTCATTTCAGTTTACCGCACGTTACGTCAGCTGTTATTCTAAGTACGTATGGTCGCTCGTTATGGGCATTACTTTCCTTCGTTTATAAGGTGGGTCAGTAATTTTTATTGATGGGTGGTGGGGTTGACATATTTTTTTTTATGGATGGGTGGTGGGGCTGGCTTTTTTTTTTTTATTGACAGGAGGGTGGGTTTTTTTCTTCTTTCTAAATGATGGGTTGTGGGGTTCGGTAATATTTTAAGTTGATGGTTGCTGGGGGTCAACGAAAATTGTTATTGATGGGTGGTGGGGCTTAAAGAAAAAGTGCATACACAGATGCTGGGAACATCCAGAGCTAAGCAATATGCATTTGCAAAAGGAGCATAAACAAGTGTCATTTACTACTGTAATGTTCACCTGACGGGACCAAATGCCCGGAGAGTCTGCATCTTCCTCAGTAGTGCGGGCTGCATGTCGGGCACCAATGACTGGTAGTAGTCCACTGTCAGCCGGTAATATCCCTCGAGACACGTCACAAACGACTTCATCTCCGGTTCACGTTCAAAGTATAACATCTGTCGAGCAGTACCAGATGACTTTGACACAAGGTCACACTCAAAGAATAACATCTATGAAACAGTACAAGCTGACTTTGATACAAGGTCACACTCAAAAGTATAACATCTGTGGAACAGTACAAGCGGACTTTGATACAAGGTCACACTCAAAGTATAACATCTGTGGAACAGTACCAGATGACTTTGATACAAGGTCACACTCAAAGTATAACATATGTGGAACAGTACCAGATGACTTTGATACAAGGTCACACTCAAAGTATAACAGCTGTGGAACAGTACCAGATGACTGTGATACAAGGTCACACTCAAAGTATAACATCTGTGGAACATACAAGCTGACTTTGATACAAGGTCACACTCAAAGTATAACATATGTGGAACAGTACAAGATGACTTTGATATACGGTCACACTCAAAGTATAACATCTGTGGAACAGTACCAGATGACTTTCATACAGGGTCACACTCAAAGTATAACATATGTGGAACAGTACCAGATGACTGATATACGGTCACACTCAAAGTATAAAATCTGTGGAACAGTACCAGATGACTTTGATACAAGGTCACACTCAAAGTATAACATCTGTGGAACAGTACCAGATGACTTTGATACAAGGTCACACTCAGAGTATAACATCTGTGGAACAGTACAAGCTAACTTTGATACAAGGTCACACTCAGAGTATAACATCTGTGGAACAGTACAAGCTGACTTTGATACAAGGTCACACTCAGAGTATAACATCTGTGGAACAGTACAAGCTAACTTTGATACAAGGTCACACTCAAAGTATAACATATGTGAAACAGTACAGATGACTTTATACAAGGTCACACTCAAAGTATAACATCTGTGGAACAGTACCAGATGACTTTGATATACGGTCACACTCAAAGTATAACATCTGTGGAACAGTACCAGATGACTTTGATACAAGGTCACACTCAGAGTATAACATCTGTGAAACAGTACCAGATGACTTTGATATACGGTCACACTCAAAGTATAACATCTGTGGAACAGTACCAGATGACTTTGATATACGGTCACACTCAAAGTATAACATCTGTGGAACAGTACCAGATGACTTTGATACAAGGTCACATTCAGAGTATAACATCTGTGGAACAGTACCAGATGACTTTGATATACGGTCACACTCAAAGTATAACATCTGTGGAACAGTACCAGATGACTTTGATACAAGGTCACACTCAGAGTATAACATCTGTGGAACAGTACAAGGTGACTTTGATACAAGGTCACACTCAAAGTATAACATCTGTGAAACAGTACCAGATGACTTTGATATACGGTCACACTCAAAGTATAACATCTGTGGAACAGTACCAGATGACTTTGATACAAGGTCACACTCAAAGTATAACATCTGTGGAACAGTACAAGGTGACTGTGATACAAGGTCACACTCAGAGTATAACATCTGTGAAACAGTACCAGATGACTTTGATATACGGTCACACTCAAAGTATAACATCTGTGGAACAGTACCAGATAACTTTGATACAAGGTCACACTCAAAGTATAACATATGTGGAACAGTACCAGATGACTTTGACATATGGTCACACTCAAAGTATAACATCTGTGGAACAGTACCAGATAACTTTGATACAGGGTCACACTTAAAGTATAACATATGTGGAACAGTACCAGAAGACTTTGATATACGGTCACACTCAAAGTATAACATATGTGGAACAGTACCAGATGACTTTGATATACGGTCACACTCAAAGTATAACATCTGTGGAACAGTACAAGGTGACTTTGATACAAGGTCACACTCAGAGTATAACATCTGTGGAACAGTACAAGGTGACTGTGATACAAGATCACACTCAGAGTATAACATCTGTGAAACAGTACCAGATGACTTTGATATACGGTCACACTCAAAGTATAAAATCTGTGGAACAGTACCAGATGACTTTGATACAAGGTCACACTCAGAGTATAACATCTGTGGAACAGTACAAGCTAACTTTGATACAAGGTCACACTCAGAGTATAACATCTGTGGAACAGTACAAGCTGACTTTGATACAAGGTCACACTCAGAGTATAACATCTGTGGAACAGTACAAGCTAACTTTGATACAAGGTCACACTCAAAGTATAACATATGTGAAACAGTACCAGATGACTTTATACAAGGTCACACTCAAAGTATAACATCTGTGGAACAGTACCAGATGACTTTGATATACGGTAACACTCAAAGTATAACATCTGTGGAACAGTACCAGATGACTTTGATACAAGGTCACACTCAGAGTATAACAACTGTGGAACAGTACCAAATGACTTTGATACAAGGTCACACTCAAAGTATAACATCTGTGGAACAGTACCAGATGACTTTGATATACGGTCACACACAAAGTATAACATCTACGGAACAGTACAAGCTGACTTTGATACAAGGTCACACGCAGAGTATAACATCTGTGGAACAGTACCAGATGACTTTGATACAAGGTCACACTCAAAGTATAACATCTGTGGAACAGTACCAGATGACTTTGATACAAGGTCACACTCAAAGTATAACATCTGTGGAACAGTACAAGGTGACTTTGATACAAGGTCACACTCAAAGTATAACATATGTGGAACAGTACCAGATGACTTTGATACAAGGTCACACTCAAAGTATAACACCTGTGGAACAGTACAAGCTGACTTTGATACAAGGTCACACTCAAAGTATAACATCTGTGGAACAGTACCAGATGACTTTGATACAAGGTCACACTCAAAGTATAACATCTGTGGAACAGTACCAGATGACTTTGATACAAAGTCACACTCAAAGTATAACATCTGTGGAACAGTACCAGATGACTTTGATATACGGTCACACTCAAAGTATAACATCTGTGGAACAGTACCAGATGACTTGGATACAAGGTCACACTCAGAGTATAACATCTGTGGAACAGTACCAGATGACTTTGATATACGGTCACACTCAAAGTATAACATCTATGGAACAATACAAGCTGACTTTGATATAAGGTCACACTCAGAGTATAACACCTGTGGAACAGTACAAGCTGACTTTGATACAAGGTCACACTCAAAGTATAACATTTGTGGAACAGTACCAGATGACTTTGATACAAGGTCACACTCAAAGTATAACATCTGTGGAACAGTACCAGATGACTTTGATACAAGGTCACACTCAAAGTATAACATCTGTGGAACAGTACAAGGTGACTGTGATACAAGGTCACACTCAGAGTATAACATCAGTGAAACAGTACCAGATGACATTGATATACGGTCACACTAAAAGTATAACAACTGTGGAACAGTACCAGATGACTTTGACACAAGGGCACACTCAAAGTATAACATCTGTGGAACAGTACAAGGTGACTGTGATACAAGGTCACACTGAAAGTATAACATCTGTGGAACAGTACCAGATGACTTTGATATACGGTCACACTCAAAGTATAACATCTGTGGATCAGTACCAGATGACTTTGATATACGGTCACACTCAAAGTATAACATCTGTGGAACAGTACCAGATGACTTTGATATACGGTCACACTCAAAGTGTAACATCTGTGGAACAGTACCAGATGACTTTGATACAAGGTCACACT
This sequence comes from Conchocele bisecta, assembly GCA_029237695.1. Classification (NCBI taxonomy): domain Eukaryota; kingdom Metazoa; phylum Mollusca; class Bivalvia; order Lucinida; family Thyasiridae; genus Conchocele; species Conchocele bisecta. The sequence continues at coordinate 39,186,435 of CM055276.1, forward strand.
CAAAGTATAACATCTGTGGAACAGTACAAGGTGACTGTGATACAAGGTCACACTCAGAGTATAACATCTGTGGAACAGTACAAGGTGACTGTGATACAAGGTCACACTCAGAGTATAACATCTGTGGAACAGTACAAGGTGACTGTGATACAAGGTCACACTCAGAGTATAACATCTGTGGAACAGTACCGGATGACTTTTATACAAGGTCACACTCGTATAACATCTGTGGAACAGTACCAGATGACTTTGATACAGGGTGACACTCAAAGTATAACATCTGTGAAACAGTACAAGGTGACTTTGATACAGGGTCACACTCAAAGTATAACATCTGTGGAACAGTACCAGATGACTTTGATACAAGGTCACACTCAAAGTATAACATCTGTGGAACAGTACAAGGTGACTGTGATACAAGGTCACAGTCAGAGTATAACATCTGTGGAACAGTACCAGATGACTTTGATACAAGGTCACACTCAAAGTATAACATCTGTGGAACAGTACCAGATGACTTTGATACAAGGTCACACTCAAAGTATAACACCTGTGGAACAGTACAAGCTGACTTTGATACAAGGTCACACTCAAAGTATAACATCTGTGGAACAGTACCAGATGACTTTGATACAAGGTCACACTCAAAGTATAACATCTGTGTAACAGTACCAGATGACTGATACAAAGTCACACTCAAAGTATAACATCCGTGGAACAGTCCACAGTACCAGATGACTTTGATATACGGTCACACTCAAAGTATAACATCTATGGAACAATACAAGCTGACTTTGATATAAGGTCATACTCAGAGTATAACACCTGTGGAACAGTACAAGCTGACTTTGATACAAGGTCACACTCAAAGTATAACATTTGTGGAACAGTACCAGATGACTTTGAAACAAGGTCACACTCAAAGTATAACATCTGTGGAACAGTACCAGATGACTTTGATACAAGGTCACACTCAAAGTATAACATCTGTGGAACAGTACCAGATGACTTTGATACAAGGTCACACTCAAAGTATAACATCTGTGGAACAGTACAAGGTGACTTTGATACAAGGTCACACTCAAAGTATAACATATGTGGAACAGTACCAGATGACTTTGATACAAGGTCACACTCAAAGTATAACTGTAAGGAACAGTACAAGCTGACTTTGATACAAGGTCACACTCAAAGTATAACATCTGTGGAACAGTACCAGATGACTTTGATACAAGGTCACACTCAAAGTATAACATCTGTGGAACAGTACCAGATGACTTTGATACAAAGTCACACTCAAAGTATAACATCTGTGGAACAGTACCAGATGACTTTGATATACGGTCACACTCAAAGTATAACATCTGTGGAACAGTACCAGATGACTTGGATACAAGGTCACACTCAGAGTATAACATCTGTGGAACAGTACCAGATGACTTTGATATACGGTCACACTCAAAGTATAACATCTATGGAACAATACAAGCTGACTTTGATATAAGGTCACACTCAGAGTATAACACCTGTGGAACAGTACAAGCTGACTTTGATACAAGGTCACACTCAAAGTATAACATTTGTGGAACAGTACCAGATGACTTTGATACAAGGTCACACTCAAAGTATAACATCTGTGGAACAGTACCAGATGACTTTGATACAAGGTCACACTCAAAGTATAACATCTGTGGAACAGTACAAGGTGACTGTGATACAAGGTCACACTCAGAGTATAACATCAGTGAAACAGTACAGATGATGATACGGTCACACTAAAAGTATAACAACTGTAGAACAGTACCAGATGACTTTGACACAAGGGCACACTCAAAGTATAACATCTGTGGAACAGTACAAGGTGACTGTGATACAAGGTCACACTGAAAGTATAACATCTGTGGAACAGTACCAGATGACTTTGATATACGGTCACACTCAAAGTATAACATCTGTGGATCAGTACCAGATGACTTTGATATACGGTCACACTCAAAGTATAACATCTGTGGAACAGTACCAGATGACTTTGATATACGGTCACACTCAAAGTGTAACATCTGTGGAACAGTACCAGATGACTTTGATACAAGGTCACACTCAAAGTATAACATCTGTGGAACAGTACAAGGTGACTGTGATACAAGGTCACACTCAGAGTATAACATCTGTGGAACAGTACAAGGTGACTGTGATACAAGGTCACACTCAGAGTATAACATCTGTGGAACAGTACAAGGTGACTGTGATACAAGGTCACACTCAGAGTATAACATCTGTGGAACAGTACCGGATGACTTTTATACAAGGTCACACTCGTATAACAATTTTTTTTTTCCCGTGGAACATAACCAGAAGACTTGATACTGGGTGACAACTCAAAGAATAACATCTGTGAAACCAAAAAAAGGTGACTTTTGATACAGGGTCACACTCAAAGTATAACATCTGTGGAACAATCCAGAGGACTTTGATACAAGGTCACACTCAAAGTATAAACAACTGTGGAACAGTAACAAGGTGACTGTGATACAAAGTCCAACAGTCAGAGTATAAACAACGTGGAACAGTACAGATGACTTTGATCCAGTCCACACTCAAAAGTATAAACATCTGTTTGGAACAGTACCATACTGGGATACAATGGTCACACTCAAAGTATATCATCTGTGGAAACAGTAAACATCAGGTGTGACTTTGATACAGGGTCCACACTCAAAGTATAACATCCTGTGGAACAGTACCAGAATGACCTCTTTGATACAAAGGTAACACAACAAAATAACGGGCAAATGTATAACATCTGTGTGAACAGTACAAGGTGACTGTGATACAAGGTCACAGTCAAGTAGTAACATCTGTGGAAACGAGTACCAGATGACTTTGAAATACAAGTCACACTCAAAGTATAACATCTGTGGAACAAGTACCAGATCGACTGACTTTGATACAAGGTCACACTCAAGTATATAACACCTGTGGAACAGTACAAGCTGAACTTTGATACAGGTCCCCCTACAACTCAAAGGTATCACTTTGTGGGACAGTAAACAGATGAAACCTTGTATAACAGGTCACACTCAAAGTAAAACATTCTTGGAACAGTACCAGATGACTTTGATATACGGTCACACTCAAAGGTATTAACATCTGTGGAACATACAAGTGAAACTTGATACAGGGGTCACACTCATAGTAATAAAAACATCTGTGGAAACAGTACCAGATGACTGATACAAGTCACACTCAAAGTATAAACAATCTGTGAATAACAGTACCAGATGACTTTGATACTACGGTCACATCTCAAAGTAGATAACATCTATGGAACAATACAAGGCTGACTTTGATATCAAGGTCAGCTACTCAGAGTATAACACCTGTGGAAACAGTACAAGCTGACTTTGAGGTACACGGTCCACACTCAAGTATAACAGTGTGGATAACAGTACCAGATGACCATGAAACTTTTGATATAACGGTCACACTCAAAGTAATAACAATCTGTGGAACAAAGAACCAATGACTTTGATATACGGTCACACTCAAAGTGTTAACATCTGTGGAACAGTACCAATGACTTTGATACAAAGTCACACTTTCAAAGTATAACAACTGTGGAACAGTACAAGGTACTGTGATACAAAGTCACAAATCAAGAGTATCATCTGTGGAACAGTACAAGGTGACTGTGATACAAGGTCACACTCAGAGTATCATCTTGGAACAGTACTAGGTACTGTGATACAGCACACTCAAGTATAACATTGTGAACAGTACCGGAATTGATTTGTTATACAAGTCACACTTCGTATAACATCTGTGGAACAGGTAACCGGAGGACTTGATACGGGTGCACTCAAAAGTATAACACGTGAAACATACAAGGACTTTGGAACAGTCACACCCAAAGTATAAACATCTGTGGAAACAGTACCAGATGACTTGATACAAGGGTTTCACACTCATAAAAGTATAACATCTGTGGAACAGTACAAGGTGACTGTGATACAAGGTCACAGTACATGAAGTACTGAACTTGGATCTGTGGAACAGTACTGATGACTAAATTTGACCTATACAAGGTCACACTCAAAGTATACATCTGTGGATCAGTTACCAGATGACAATTTGATATACAAAGGTCACACTCAAAGTATAACATATGTGAACAGTACCAGATGACTGTTTGATATACGGTCACACTCAAAGTAAAGAATAACATCTGTGGAACAGTACCAGATGACTATTTGATACAAGGTCACACTAAAAGTAAATCAATGTAGTAACATCTGTGAACAGTTACAAGGTGACTGTGATACAAGGTCACACTGAAAGTTAAAACATCTGTTGGACAGTACCAGATGACTTTGATTATTAGTCCACACTCAAAGTATAACATCTGTGGAACAGTACAAGGTGACTGTGATACAGGTCAACACTCAGAAGTATAAACGATCTGTGGAACAGTACAAGGTGACTTGATACAAGTCACACTCAAAGATAAACATTAATGTGGAACAGTACAAGGTGACGTGATACAGTCAACAACTCAGTCAGTGAACATCTGTGAACAGTAGTACCGGATGACATTTATACAAGGTCACCACTCGTATAACATCTGTGGAACAGTACCGGATGACTTTGATACAGGGTGACACTCAAAGTATATCTGTGAAACAGTACAAGGTGACTTTGATACAGGGTCACACTCAAACCCAAAGTATAACATCTGTGGAACAGTACCAGATGACTTTGATACAAGGTCACACTCAAAGTATAACATCTGTGGAACAACCGTACAAGGTGACTGTGATACAAGGTCACAGTCAGAGTATAACATCTGTGGAACAGTACCAGATGACTTTCATACAAGGTCACACTCAAAGAATAACATCTGTGGAACAAGTACCAGATGACTTTTGATACAAGGTCACACTCAAGTAGTAACAAAACCTGTGGAACAGTACAAGCTGACTTTGATACAAGGTCACACTCAAAGTATAGCATCTGTGGAACAGTACCAGATGACTTTGATACAAGGTCACACTCAAAGTATAACATCTGTGTAACAGTACAAGGTGACTGTGATACAAGGTCACAGTCAGAGTATAACATCTGTGGAACAGTACCAGATGACTTTGATACAAGGTCACACTTCAAAGTATAACATCTGTGGAAAACGGCAGTACCAGATGACTTTGATACAGGGTCACACTCAAAAGTATAAACATCTGTGAAACAGTACAAGCTGACTTTGATACAAGGTCACACTCAAAGAAATATAACATCTGTGGAACAGTACACAAGGTGACTGTGATACAAGGTCACACTCAAAAAGCATAACATCTTGTGAAACAGTACCAGATGACTTATTTGATACAGGGGTCACACTCAAAGTATAACATGATTGGAACAGTACCAGATGACAAAAATTTGAAAAATTATAAACGGTCATACTCAAAGTATAAAATCTGTGGAACAGTACCAGATGACTTTGATACAAGGTCACACTCAAAGTATAACATCTGTGGAACAGTACAAGGTGACTTTGATATACGGTCACACTCAAAGTATAACATCTGTGGAACAGTACCAGATGACTTTGATATACGGTTACACTCAAAGTATAACATCTGTGGAACAGTACTAGATGACTTTGATACAAGGTCACACTCAAAGTATAACATATATGAAACAGTACCAGATGACTTTGATACAAGGTCACACTCAAAGTATAACATCTGTGGAACAGTACCAGATGATTTTGATATACGGTCACACTCAAAGTATATAGACCTTGAGCCACCAATAACCCCCCCTCCCCCCCCTGTGGGATTTTTGGTGACTATGATTTTCAGATTCAGTAGCCTATTATCTATTAATCCTGAATGTCTGCGCTCAAAAAGCCGCTGGATGAACAAATGGCGGCCATTTTCCAAGATGGCCGCCATGCCATTTTGAGCCGTTTATATTTACGACTGTTAATTGATATTTAGGCATAAAGTACAAACCCTGTAAATAGCTACGATGTTTTGCCAAATTGGTTACTGAATGGGGGTATACTAATGGACGAATCTATACATCATTACATCATACTATACCAATAATTTCAAAATGGGCCACCAAAATTGGCATCTTTTTCAACATTATTTTCAAATATAACTATTATTGAGAACTATTAAAAACAAAAACTGTTAATGATGATGCAAAAATGCACTTTTATTTTTTTTTTTTTTTTCATTGCATTACTTATATATACCTGTGACCAAAGGGGAACATGTAATCCTTTAAATATCATAACTCTCAAAAATAATATTTCAAAAGTGGCCGCCATAAACTACATATTTACTACTGTCTGGAATTTCGTAAGATGCTATAAAACACGCAATGGTCATATATTATAATACAAAATTAAATTGGTACCTAAATATAGTTTGCTTAGCATTCACAGTCATGTTCCATGATACAATAATGTTGTTATACATTCAAAATGGCCACCTAATATGTTTATTTTCATAAATCACAATAAAAAATCATGTTTTTCTCAGACAATTCAAATTGTATAAAAATGCACAAAAACATGGTTTAAAACATTTGCTGACTGGTTGTGATGATTTGAAAGAATCTATTATATTGGTTGAGTTGATTGACACAATCAGTGACAATCACAATAGTCACCATTAGGTAGTATTAATAACATTTAAATACAGTATTACATAGTGAATCATGTATATGATCATCAGGCATGTGTAGTTGACAATTGCAAATCAAATTAGGTTCGCATAGTAGTAGGAATTTTCACTGTCTGCACCAGTTGTCTTTAAATTAATACTTACAGAACCATTTTTAATCTATTAATACTCTGAAAATATATGGTAATAGTACGACCCTGTTACTTGTAAGTGAACAGATTGATGATTCATGGTTGCAAATCAATCAAGGTATTACGTAATCCGTGACATCTAGTCTATTATCAGTTAATTATGTTGATTATTAGCAATTTGTATCATTCAACATTGATTAGTTAACAAAACCACAGCTATGTGTTATATAGTAACACCATTGTTATATTAAATTAAATGTACAGTATATGAAGTGAGGAGGCATATATTGTACTTCATTTAATTTGATGTTACACTCGTGCTACATTATTTGGATGTATGCAATAAAATAATTCACACTGGCCAAATAAATGATGCAGCTACTACTATTTGAAGAGAGGGCTATATTGATATCATGATGGTTAAGTTAAGATAGATGTATCTCCATAGAGTATCGACGTGTAGCAGTACAAACATGTGATAAAATGTTAGGGTCTCTTGCGTCATGTTTGATCTAACTAAATTAAGACTTGCATGGAGCATCACACTTTTTTATATCAATAGATATAAAGATGTTCTGCCACAATGTAACGTTCCACCACAGTGTAGTGATGTTCCACCACATTATAAGACAGTTCCGGTACAATATAAGGATGTTCCATTACACTATACGGATGTTACATCACACTACAAGCCTTTTCCATCACAACATAAGCTTGTTCCATCACAATATGAGGGTGTTCCACCACATATACGGATGCTCCATCACAACATAATACTGTTTAATCACACTATAGTGCAGTTCTACCACGATATAAATATGTTTATTCAAACTATAAGCAGTGCCACCACAATATAAAGCAGTTTCATCACAATATAAGGCAGATAAAAACACATTATAAGGCAGTTTCACCACTTATAAAGATGTTCCATACATATCAGGAACATTACTTGCACTGTAAGACAGTTCACCACAATATAAGGATGTACCACCACACTATAATGCAGTTCCAACACATATAATACAGTTCCATCGCAATATAAGGATGTTCCGTCACACTATAGGGATGTTCCGTCACAATATAAGGCTGTTCCATCACAATATAAGGATGCTCCACCACAGAATATTATGTTTCCTCACACTATAAGACAGTTTCACCACACTATAATACATTTTTCGTCACAATATACGGCAGTGCCACCACATTATAAGGCGGTTTCACCACAAGATAATGATGTTCCACCACACTATAAGGATGTTTCACACATTATAATGGTGTTTCATAACAATATAAGGCACTTCCACCACACTATAAGGCAAAATTAATTACAATATAAGACAGTTCCACCACTATATAATGATGTTGCATCACGATATAAGGATACATCACCACCATATAAAGATATTTTGTCACAATATAAGGCAGTTCCACCACTATAAGACAGTGTCGTCACACTATATGGCAGTGCCACCACATTATAAGGCGGCTTCACCACCATATAATGATGTTCCACCACACTATAAGGACGTTCCACCACAGTATAATGATGTTTAGTGACAATATAAGGCAATTAATTACAATATAAGACCGTTCTACCACATTATAAGGCAGTTTCACCATAATATAGGGATGTTCAGCCACACTATAAGGCAGTTATCATCGCAGTATACGGCAGTTCCATTACAATATAAGAATGTTCCACCACTCTCAAAGGATGTGTTCCACGATATAATGATGCTCCATCACATTATACATATGTTTCCTCACAAAATAAGGCAGTTCCACCACAATATAAGGCAGTTTCGTCACACTATAATGCATTTTCATCACATTATACGGCAGTTTCACCACAACATAATGTGGTTCCACCACACTATAATGATGTTCCATCACAATATAAGGCAGTTGCATCACACTACATGTATAAGGATGTATCAGCACGACATAAGGATGTTCCACCAGATTATAAGGCTGCTCCGCCACCTCAATATAATAATAAGGAAGTTACAAATGATATAGACCATTATGTCCATCTCCACAATCATATCGAGCGATATATTGCTGTATACATATATATAAATTATCAATGTGGCGGCATTTTGAAATTGCTATAATAAACAAATTGATCCAACTTCATCCATTATATGTATGGTTTTCATCTTATGTCGGATAGCGAAGTGAAAACAAAACATGGTTTTATTATTTTATCTTAAAAAATTGTTTTTAGCTTTCAGGATTTTCTTCCTCCGTCAGGCATATTTGATGCACGATATTAACACCATTACTGAATATGTAAAAAAAGGAGAAGAAATCTATGTACAAATGGATAACTATTATCGTATATAACTCCTGTTGACGATAATGATCACATGCCTCGAACTATATTTTAATATGTGTACATTATTCCAATCGATGCAGTCAATTAATATTTAAGAAGCTAAGAAGTCGTGCGTACAGACGGACGAACATTCGACAAATAGTATCTGCAGTCTGCATAGGACAATACTAATAAATATGTAACTAGTTGTCTGTCCATAGCAACCGGTTTTAAGGATCTGACGTTGATAATATTGAATACCGGTGAAATAACCATTGTAAATAAAATTAGTGGGTGGGGAATGGTAAAAATGTGTTGTTTTTCACTTTGTATATTTTGCAGTAGACACAAAAAAATTGGGCGTATTTGCATTGGATATGTTTAATAGACACTCCTAGCTTACATTAACATTGATAATATGAAAAAATACCACGTTTGCATAAAGTTATTAACATGTATATTTTACCATTGAAATTGGGTGGGATGGGTGGGGTAATCAAACACGTAAAATTTGACTTCTGGATTATCAGATTTTGTTTAAGTGTACCTTATTAGATTCCATATTGTCCAACATCTCTGAAAAAGTGCAAAAATACTACTTTATAATAATTAAAAATGATATAATTTGGTCAATTTTTAGTTAAAAATGTGATTTATGAAGATGGAAAAGTCCGAGGGTGACCTACTTCAAAATGGCGCCATATGTTCATCCAGCGGGTTACAGAGCGCAGACATACGGCATAACACTCGCAATTGAATGTAGTTTTAGGAAAAATATGTCTGCAAAAATCCCACAGGGGGGGGAGGGTTTCGGTATCTGGCTCACGGGCTAATAACATCTGTGGAACAGTACCAGATGACTTTGATACAAGGTCACACTCAGAGTATAACATCTGTGGAACAGTACCAGATGACTTTGATACAAGGTCACACTCAAAGTATAACATCTGTGGAACAGTACCAGATGACTTTGATATACGGTCACACACAAAGTATAACATCTGTGGAACAGTACCAGATGACTGTGATACAAGGTCACACTCAAAGTATAACATCTGTGGAACAGTACCAGATGACTTTGATACAAGGTCACACTCAAAGTATAACATCTGTGAAACAGTACAAGCTGACTTTGATACAAGGTCACACTCAAAGTATAACATCTGTGGAACAGTACAAGATGACTTTGATATACGGTAACACTCAAAGTATAACGTACATGTGGATAACAGTACCATGAACTGACATGTTTTATCATCTTGACATGTACAGGACTCAAAGACTGGATATACGTGGTACAAATCAGTATAGTCTGTGGACAACACTGTACCGATGAAACTGAATAAGTCAATTTCCGAGTTTATAGGTACAAGTGTGAAACACACGTACATGCACTGGATACAAAGTCACACTAACAGTAAATAACCATCTGTGGAACAGCCTGCCCTACCAGATGACTTTGATATACGGTTACACACAAAGTATAACATCTATGGAACAGTAGACTTTGATACAAGTCACAAATACAAGGTCACACTCAGAGTATAACATATGGTTTAATATGGGGGTAAAGTAGTTACTAAAGTAACTACTACAAATATTCAACTGGAAATATAACCATATAATTCCAGCACAAAAATATTTACACAATTCTCTAACGTAGCAAGTCTCTGTCCAAAATTTATATCCCAGTAAACTCCCACGACGAACTACTTTCCGTAACCGTGAGGCGCAGTTAAAATAATTCTTAAGAAAACGGAAAATAAACCCATACATAGAGTTAACAGCGTGAACTAGAGTTGTTTTTGTTTTCGCAACTTCACCTACTGTACAGGAAATATAGCACAGCTTAATTCCAGTAACTATCAATACAGTTACGAGAGTACAGTTGTGTAACATTTCCCCAATAGCACCTACGTGGGTAAAGTATGTTACGTTTCCACAACTACACCTACGGGGGTAAAGTATGTTACCGGTATGTTTCCACAACTACACCTACCTCTGGAATGCCGACTTCGCTAATGATCATTACGCGCCTCCACACACACCCGGCTATCTCTTGTTCCATCACTTCCAGCGACGACAGATTCTCTATGAACCACTCAGACTCCATCATCTGCAATCATGAACTAGCCATCAGGGGTCCGTTTCACTAAACTTTGTATGGCTAAAATGTTTGTAAGTGCAAAGTTAGGATCGTCTGGAAATTTCAACTGATAGATTTACATTTATTGAGCATAGGAGCATATGCAGCCTATACTCAATAAATGTAATTCCAATAACTGTTTAGAAGAAAACATTGCTAATGTGAAATTTACAGACTATCATAAATTCTATAAATTCACATCACACAGTAACGTGGTTCATTAATGCTACCTTTTTCCACCCAACAAAATAGTGTGAAATCACTCCATCCATGACAAAGTTACAGCCTGAACAAGAATTTTGGGCGGACTGAAAGATTGACACATGGACAGGGGTAACACTATACATGAATACCATCCCGCCATTTCATGGGAAAACAATGGGCTGTTCCGTTTACTGTGGGTTGAAAAACATTTGGTCTGTTTAAAGGATTCAAGGAGTCCTACACGTAACAGACTCCACGCACCTTAAACAAACCAACATAACAAAAGTTTTGAAAACCACAGTAAACGCAACAGCACATGGTTTTATTATTTAACACCATTTCATGCTGAGGATATGCCATTTTAATTGGAGACAAGAAACAAGGCAAAGCCACGAAGGCCAGGTTTTTTCCAAGCAGACACTTGGATAACATAATTATACCCAACTTTTTGTAGACTAGATGGCCTTGGGGCGAGGCATGGACACTAAAAAAATAGATATAGTAGATGGAAAAACTTTAACGAAAAAACTTTAACCGGACACGGACGTATGCCAAAATGCCAACATTGAAAATGGCTAAGTCGACTGCGCGGAAAAAATGGGTGAAGTTAAAAAAAAAGTAACATGTTGGATAGTGATATGTGGTGGGCACCCCTTGATTATGAAGCTGTGAAAGTTTGGTGGTCCTAGGTGGTACAGTAACAAAGAAATGGACTCAAACTTAACATTGATTGTGGACGCCGCCCGGCGCCCGCCCGCCCGGCTTTCGCCAATCCAATAGCCTGGATTTTTTTTCAAAAAACCTGGCTAAAAATCATAAATATTTGCTTTAAATGTGCTTAGAAGCATATGTCGCGACCACCATTGAACCATCTCATCGGGACGGTTCAAATGAGTGGTCGCAACATATACAGTGGAACCCCTCTAAACCGGACACGCTGGGGACCCCATCATGTTTAATTTAGATGGAGTTCAAAGTAATGCTAAATGCTGAAAATAGAGAATACCAGGCTAGTGTCTTTTGATATCAAGTTTATCAGGCAAGGCTAGGAAACGCGTAGGAATTCCTACCGTTTCCGAGCCGAGCCTGATAAACTCGATATCAAAATACACTAGTCTGGTATTCTATTTATCAGGTAACGTTTTATGCTTGAAAATTACCACAGATGACGTCGTTATCTATGGACAGAACGAGGACTTGTTTACGTTGCGTCCTTACACCGACATCATTCGGTAACTTCACGTGACGTCAACTGACCAATGGATCGTCAGTTTTCACTTTGTTGTAACCTGGATGTTGATATCAGGTAAATGCCTGATACAACAATATGTTATCAGTCAGTACATATGCGGTCAATGCAGGGCAGGTTACCTGATAAAGATGTTATAATTGGTTAGTGCCCAAAACTTACAGTTGCTGCAGAATTCGTCGGCTTCACGGTTATCCTTGGTCTCAAAGAATTCATTTGGATCTCGACACACACTGGAATCATGATATTTGTTGAATCAGGTCTAAAAACTGTATATTTTTCCCTGTAGTAACGATCAGTGTGGATCAGGACATGCTTTAGAAATGCTAGCATGAAGCCAGTTGATTGCACTTTGCCTGGTGGATATATCTTACAATGTTCGATGATTTTATTCTTTATCGGTGTGTCGCGACGGTGTCTCTGTAGGCGTAAGAATTTCTGTAGTGGATTCGATTTATCAAACGATTTTGGAAGGTAGTCACCTATATTTCTGGAATTCAGAAAGTTGTTCAAGTTTTCAACCACTTCAACACCATCGACACTACATTCTTCGGTATTCTTCCTCAGTGCTGCCATAATACACAAAACCGTTATACCCATTGATTCTGATTCGTTCAGCTCTAGTTTATCGGATAAATACTCGAGAAGCATCTGCCAATAGATGTATTGAAGACTCGTCTCATCAAGTTCCTTCAGTGACTCACACTTCTTTGGTACCGGTAAATATCGTAATCGGAAGTATATTTCCTCATGTCTGTACTTCATGATGTGATCGTCGGGACTAAGCCAGAGTGGGCCCGTTCCATCCCGCTCGTACGACCCAGTACTGAGCGAAAATAACGGCAATGCCGCGGGAGATATATGCAGTGTCTCGGCAATCTCATTGCACACATCTTCACATGTAATTTCCACTGCAGGAAGTAGCAGGTCACGTTTCGTGCATTTTGGTATGACCTTGAAGGTTTCCTTCTTTCCATCATAACACCGTATAACTAGTTCATCTTCAAGGTCATTACTGGCACGTGTGGGAAGAATCGCTCGCATGGTGCTTCTCAGGTAGCGTTTTATGCTCACCATTCTGCGTCTGATGTTGTTAAACATTCGCGTGAGTCATTGTCATGTTATTGCTCCAAAGGCAAATGAAAATTCTGAAAAGAAAAAGTGGATTTATTGAACAAAGGGGATGAATTTATTTAACGGCCTGTCAACCTGCTGTGAAAATCTCAAAATCAGAACAGAATATTTACAGAAAAAAAATATATTCAGCCCTGAAATTAGAACCTGCTGCCAGGTACTCACCACACCAGTAGCTCACCACACCAGGCACCCGTTGGTTATGAAGCTGTGAAAGTTTGGTGGTCCTACTTTAAAACTTTAACCAGACATACGTTAAAAAGTTAACGTTGAAAATGGCTAAGTCAATTACGTAGAAATAATAGGTGAAGGTAAAAAAATGCGCGGAAAAAATGGTCCAAGTTCAAAAAAAGGTAACATGTTGGATAGTGATATGTGGTGGGCACCCCTTGATTATGAAGCTGTGAAAGTTTGGTGGTCCTAGGTGGTACAGTAACAAAGAAATGGACTCAAACACGAAAACTTAACATTGATTGTGGACGCCACCCGCCGCCCGCCCGCCCGGCTTTCGCCAATCCAATAGCCTGGATTTTTTTAAAAAAAAAACCTGGCTAAAAATAATAAATTTATCCTTAAATTGAAAATTTCTCCCTCAAAGTATACTTTGTTAGATAAGTATACTTTGCAATGTTGGTGAAATAGGCTACATAGGCTCTTAGCCCCACTGCCTAACAAGTACTAAGATTAGTAATAATCTTACAACTTCTATAATGGGTATAACCAGATTCAACTCTCCCAAGCAACAACAAGAGGGCCATAATGGCCCTAATTCGCTCACCTGACTCCATGAACACCAGAGGAGAATGTGACATTGAGTTCATGTGTTTTAAAAAAAATTGTGCTATTCTTGGATTAAGCGATGACTCTCATTTTACCAAATCTGAAAATGCTTCACCCAAAGATCTTAACTTCCTATGAAGTTTGGCCAGCATCGGCCATGTGGTTCCTGAGAAAAAGACCCCACGGGCCACGCCCATTTTTGACCCTGGGGTCACCATTTTCACAACTTTGAAAGAGCATTATACATCGATCATTCCTACCAAGTTTCGTCGAAATCCGGCTAGCGGTTCATGAGAAGAAGATTTTTTAAGAATTTATGCTATTTTTAGACAGCGGCCATCTTGGATTAGCGATGACCTCCATTTTAACAAATCTGAAAAGGTTTCACGCATGGATTATAACTTATAAGTTTGGTTACCATGGGCCAAGCGGTTCATGTGAAGAAGAATTTTGAAATCTCTAATAAAAGAACGACCATTTGACATTTCGGCGGCCATCTTGGATGACATAACAATCCGATTTCGACAAAAAATGTACCAGAGTGATCCCCTTTTTGATACCTTCCATTTGATATATAACATGACCATATTCGGTCAAAAATAAAATTTGACCCCAATTTGACCCCACGGACCACGCCCATTTTTGACTCCGGGGTCACCATTTTAACAACTTTGAAAGAGCATTGTACATCGATCATTCCTACCAAGTTTCGTCGAAATCCGGCTAGCGGTTCATGAGAAGATTTTTTAAGAATTTATGCTATTTTTAGACAGCGGCCCTCTTGGATTAGCGATGACCTCCATTTTAACAAATCTGAAAAGGCTTCACCCATGGACCATAACATTTAAGTTTTGTCGAAATCCGGTTGGCGGTTTTTAAGAAGAAGATTTTTGAATAATTTGTGCTATTTTTAGAAGGCGGCCATCTTGGATTACGTAATGACGTAATTTAAACAATTTTGTAATCCCCCTACCTAAGGACCATGACAATGAAGTTTGGTGACTATAGGCCCAATGGTTACCGAGGAGAAGACGTTTGAAAATGTTCACGGACGACGACGGACACATTGCGGTAACAATAGCTCACATGAGCTTCGCTCAGGTGAGCTAAAAAATGCACCATGCTGTTGTTTGTAAGCTGTAACTGCTAACTGGGCATGTGTGCTAAAATACTGTTTTAAAAACACTGCCCGAACCGTCACACAAAAATGTCTACTTCTAATCCACTGAGTTGTGAGCCAAAAACTGACTGGACAAAATGTTGTCTGTGTCAGAGAGCTAAAAAGGAAGAGTTGAAATATCCTCCAACTCATTATGCATGTAGTCCTGAAAACGATGGTTATTCTATGATTGCCGCAAATGTACCACTCTTTCAAGTGATTAACCAGCTGCCAATCAGGTTGGACATGTCCCGATTGGATGACAGAAGTGGTATTAAAGCAACGCTGAGAAAGAACAATGCCAAATATCACCGAAACTGTCGTCTGATGTTCAGCAACAACAAGCTTGAGCGTGCAAGAAAAAAGGCAGCTGAAAATCGGAATGACCCTTGTGAGGGGCAGTCAAAGATGCGACAGACGTCCCTTGAAGTCCAGCAGTGTTTTCTGTGCGAAACGTTTGAACCCGAGTCTGAGCTAAGACAGGCCATGACAATGCAGCTGAACGACAGACTCAATGAATGTGCTTGGCACCTCAATGATGGCAGACTTCTAGCTATATTGAGTGGAGGGGATGTAGTGGCACAGGAGTTGAAGTACCATTGCTCCTGCTTAGCAGCCATGTACAACCAAGATAGGGTACATCTGTCAGCAGCTGAGAACCAAGACAAGAATGCATCGTCTTCAGAAATTGAAGCCTGTCCACTTGTGTTTTCAGAGCTCCTAACTTATATAACTCAGACCAGAAACAGCAGCAATGAGCCTGTTGTATTTCGACTTGCCGAACTGGTTAGCCTGTACAAGCAAAGGCTTCAACAGTTTGTGACAGACATCCCAGATGTAAACTCCACCAGACTCAAAGACAGGCTTTTGGCAGAGATTCCTGAGCTGGAAGCATACAAGAAAGGCAGAGATGTTCTTCTGGCATTCAAAAGAGACGTTGGTTCAGTCTTGTCAGATGCATCAAACTATTCTGATGCTATTATTCTGGCCAAAACAGCCACAATTTTACGAAGGCAAATGGTTGACCACAAATGTAAGTTTGACGGGACTTTTCATGACAGCTGTACTACTGATTCAGTACTTCCAGTTTTGCTTCAGTTTGTCTGTATGATAGAGCATGGGGCCGACATAAAATCCCAGCTGAGGTTTGGTGCAACCACGACAGACCTGGCTATGGCTCAGCTCCTTCAATATAATTGCTTTGCAAAGTAAAAGGAAGGTGCTGCAACTCAAAGACATTCCAAAGAACGAGAGACACCATTCCCTCTTTACATAGGGTTGGCTATGTATGCTAAGACTAGAAACAGACATCTTGTGGAGTTGCTGCATGACAATGGTCTTAGCATTTCTTCTGATAGAGTGCTTGACGTCTCAGCGCAGTTGGGAGATGCCGTTGTTTCTAGATACCTTGAAGAAGGTGTGGTTTGCCCTCCCAAACTGAGAAAAGGTCTGTTTTGCACAGCTGCAATGGATAACACTGATCATAATCCGTCGGCTACAAGTGCAAGTACTTCCTTTCACGGAACAAGCATCTCTATCTTTCAGCATCCAACATCAGAAAATCAAGAAGTTCGAGAGCCAATTCGCATTAGGAACAGCAAGGTCAAGAGAGTCCCAGAACTCCCTGATTCCTATGCAAATGTGCACCCTGCTTCTTTCACAAAAAAGAATCACAGTCCTTCCAAGGGCAACGTCACATATGATTCGTTACCAAATATTATGTTGACAAGAGAGTATGAATGGCTTGAGCATGTCAGCCTCACACAAACACTTGAGTGATGAGGTCAACATCACTTGGTCAGCCTACCATGCAGAGAAAAAGAGAAGGCTAGAGTTTGAAGTCAGTGTCACATCACTCTTGCCTCTCCTGCAGGATGAAGCCCATTCAGTGGCCACAGTAAAACATTGCATGGACAAGGTCAGATATGCTATTGCATACCTGAATCCAGATCAGGTGCCCGTCATAACTGCAGACCAGCCACTCTATGCACTTGCCAAATGAAGTTTATGGCGAGCATAAATGTGTTATCATGTTTCGGGGGCTCCACATAGAGATGGCTGCATTGAGGTCTCTAGGTACCCTGCTCCAAGACAGTGTGTGGACAGGTGCTCTTGTGGAAGCTGGTGTGGCTTCTTCTGGCACAGCTGAGTCGTTCCTTTCTGCATCAAGTGTAACAAGATCACGTCAAATGCACCAAGTTACAGCATGCTGCCTCTATATGCTCTTGAGAAAGGTAGTGCTGTCTTCAGATACTTTTTCAATGGTCTGGGCGATGAGGCTTCCTTCTATAAACCAATCAAGAAGAACAAAACTGACTTCTTTTGCCAAGAGGCAGACCAAGGTACAGGTAAGATGAAGGAGCAAGTGCTGAAAGACGACTGTCGTCTCTTTTCACAGCTCTTCATATCCTGTCAATCACGAGAATGTGATCTGCTTGAGTTTTTTAAGCACAAAAATCAGTCTTTCCCTGCAGCATTGAGTGACACTGGAAAGCTCCACAGTGGTCAGAATTCTCACCTTGTCAATATTTTGGAAACTACTGCTGCTCCTCCAGACACAGAACAAAAATGTGATGCCATCATCATTGATGGGTCTTCTCTTGTTTATTCATTGTCCCCGAAGGCATCAAAAACATTTGAAGAATATTTGAAGAATGTCCAAGACGTTGTTCCAAAGATACAGGCTTATTCAGCAAAGTATAGCAGGACAGACATCATATTTGACGTCTACTGGAATTCCAGTCTGAAGGCTGAAACAAGGTCAAAACAAGGCAGAGGAGTAGACGCAGAGTGACAGACAAAACAAAAGTACCACCTAATTGGAGAAGTTTTCTGCAAGATAATGACAACAAGACTGAGCTTTTTCAGTTTCTGGCCGACAAAATAGTGACATTGTGTCTGGAAAATGTTGTGATTGTGACCAAAGGGGAACATGTTCTTTGCAACAAACCTGACAGTCTGGAAGGCTTAAGTCCTTGCAACCATGAAGAAGCTGACAGCAGAATCTTCCCGAATCTTTTGAATCCCAGCAGCAAGCACTGATTGAGTCGAGGCCGCCATCATTTGTAATATTTCTTATAATAATAATTTGTGTGATATCACCATTGCAGTATGCATTCCCAAGACCATGTATCTATCATATATATCTCAGTCAAGTATTACGAAATGATTTAGAATTTATTTTTATTGTTTTATGACAAAATCAGATATCGGGTCAAATTCAGCACCGATCGACACTATTTCTGTAATTAATTGGCTTATATCTCAACATTTTTTGACAATTTGTACTTTCTAAGTGCAGAATTGGATTGCTCGTACTCAAAAATCCATAGTTTGATGCCAAGATCATCAACATTGGATTATCCAATCACAATCCAGGTAAAAAATTGCATATAATGGCATTTGCTGGTGGCCATCTTGGAAAATGGCGGCCATATTGTTTTTCCATCGTGGATACCAGGCTTTTTCGAAAATATAGGTATTGAAGATAATTTGTGCCAAATTTGTTGCTTGTATCACCAAGTGAAAGATTGTTTCACTAATCTGCAGTACTACAATAGCTCACGAGCTTCGCTCAGGTGAGCTAAAAATTAAGATAGCGGTCTAAGGGTTTAAATGTCAAACTTACAGATTATCATAATTATACCCACTTTTTTGTAAAAAAAAATGTGTATATTGTTTTCGTCACGGGTGTCCGTCCGTCCGTACGTCCGTCCGTCCGTCACGTTTCTTGTAACTCGAAAAACTTTTTCACCTTCATACCTACGCGCCTGATATTTGGTATGTAGCTTCGTTAACATGTGCAGATGCGCAAAGTGAATTCGGATTTTTAATCCGACCCTCCATCATGGATTATCTCCCCCTTTCGGACTCACAATTTCCCATTTTTTCCTTGTAACTCGAAAAACTTTTTCACCTTCATACCTACGCGCCTCATATTTGCTATGTAGCTTCGTTATCATGTGCAGATGCGCAAAGTGAATTCGGATTTTTGATCCGACTCTCCATCATGGATTATCTCCCCCTTTCGGACTCACAATTTCCCTTTTTATTTTTTTCCTTGTAACTCGAAAAACTTTTTCACCTTCATACCTACGCGCCTCATATTTGCTATGTAGCTTCGTTATCATGTGCAGATGCGCAAAGTGAATTCGGATTTTTCATCCGACCCTCCATCATGGATTATCTCCCCCTTTCGAACTCAGAATTTCCCATTTTTTTCCTTGTAACTCGAAAAACTTTTTCACCTTCATACCTACGCGCCTCATATTTGCTATGTAGCTTCGTTATCATGTGCAGATGCGCAAAGTGAATTCGGATTTTTCATCCGACCCTCCATCATGGATTATCTCCCCCTTTCGGACTCAGAATTTCCCATTTTTCCTTGTAACTCGAAAAACTTTTTCACCTTCATACCTACGCGCCTCATATTTGCTATGTAGCTTCGTTATCATGTGCAGATGCGCAAAGTGAATTCCCATTTTTTATCCGACCCTCCATCATGGATTACCTCCCCCTTTCCGACTCAGAATTTCCCATTTTTTCCTTGTAACTCGAAAAACTTTTTCACCTTCATACCTATGCGCCTCATATTTAGTATGTACCTTCGTTATCATGTGCAGATGCGCAAAGTGAATTCCCATTTTTTATCCGACCCTCCATCATGGATTACCTCCCCCTTTCGGACTCAGAATTTCCCATTTTTTCCTTGTAACTCGAAAAACTTTTTCACCTTCATACCTACGCGCCTCATATTTGCTATGTAGCTTCGTTATCATGTGCACATGCGCAAAGTGAATTCGGATTTTTTATCCGACCCTCCATCATGGATTACCTCCCCCTTTCGGACTTAGCATTTGGGGAAAGTGGGTATATTGCGATGGCGCGCCATCAACTTTTTCTAGTTTTTACTTACGAACATTTTAGGCGTACAAAGTTTAGTGAAACGGTCCCCTGGACATTTCATGGCTATGTCTGAAGAAATGGTCTAAATGTCTAAATAAGCTAGCTAACTCCAGCAGCCTGATAAGGATCTCTACTGTTTATTACACGTATGTATGTATTTCACTGACTGAATGTCAAACATTGCAAGACCTGAACAGACTGCACGCATCTGGGACTACATTGTTTGCAAATGCCATAAGAGTCATTTCACCAGACATTTGCAGATCAGTAGCTGATTTCACCAAATTTGCTAATAAGCAAACTTATCTAGCTAAGTACATTTTGATGGGAGTAATCATTTATTTTTCCCGAAATGCATTATTTCATATAGAACTAACGACTGCATAATTATATGATGATTAAATTTGTGTTTTTGTTTGTTTGTTGGGGATAACGGCCTATCAACACCTAAGGTCATTTAAGGCCGGGTCAATGGGTTTAGTACTAAATCCCATTTATTATATACCTACCCATGAAATACATAGTTATACGATGTAAATACAAGAGGGCCATGATGGCCCTAATTCGCTCACCTGACTCCATGAACACCAGAGGAGAATGTGACATTGAGTTCATGTGTTTTAAAAAAATTGTGCTATTTTTAGATGGCGGTCATCTTGGATTAAGCGATGACTCATTTTACAAGATCTGAAAATGCTTCACCCAGCATCGGCCATGTGGTTCCTGAGAAAAAGACGTTAAAAATCTTGAATAAATGGACCTTTTGGTGGCCATCATCATGGATGACATAATCATCCGATTCTGACAAATATTGCACCAGAGTGATCGCCTCATTGGTACCTTCAATTTGATATATGACATGACCATATTCAGTCAAAAATAAAATTTGACCCCAATTTGACCCCACGGGCCACGCCCATTTTTGACCCTGGGGTCACCATTTTAACAACTATCAAAGAGCAATGTACATCGATCATTCCTACTAAGTTTCGTCGAAATCCGGCTAGCGGTTCATGAGAAGAAGATTTTTTAAGAATTTATGCTATTTTTAGATGGCGGCCATCTTGGATTAGCGATGACCTCCATTTTAACAAATCTGAAAAGGCTTCACCCATGGACCATAACTTTTAAGTTTGGCTACCATGGGCCAAGCGGTTCATGTGAAGAAGAATTTTGAAATCTCTAATAAAAGAACGACCTTTTGACATTTCGGCGGCCATCTTGGATGACATAACAATCCGATTTGGACAAAAAATGTACCAGAGTGATCGCCTCATTAATACCTTCGATTTGATATATAATATGACCATATTCGGTCAAAAATAAAATTTGACCCCACGGGCCATGCCCATTTTTGACCCCGGGGTCACCATTTTAACAACTTTGAAAGAGCATTGTACATCGATCATTCCTACCAAGTTTCGTCGAAATCCGGCTAGCGGTTCATGAGAAGAAGATTTTTTAAGAATTTATGCTATTTTTAGACGGCGGCCATCTTGGATTAGCGATGACCTCCATTTTAACAAATCTGAAAAGGTTTCACACATGGACCATAACTTTTAAGTTTGGCTACCATGGGCCAAGCGGTTCATGTGAAGAAGAATTTTGAAATCTCTAATAAAAGAACAACCTTTTGACCTTTCGGCGGCCATCTTGGATGACATAACAATCCGATTTCGACAGAAAATGCACCAGAGTGATCGCCTCATTGATACCTTCAATTTGATATATGACATGACCATATTCGGTCAAAAATAAAATTTGACCCCAATTTGACCCCACGGGCCACGCCCATTTTTGACCACGGGGTTTTCACTACTGTCACATAAGTTTGAAAGAGCATGTACATCGATGAACATTCTACTAAGGTTTCGTCGAAATTTTGCTGCCTACGGTTCATGAGATTTTTTGATGAAAATAGAGTTTTTATGCTTTATACTTTTATAGACGCCTCGGCCATCTTGGATTAGCGATGACTCCATTTTAACAAATCTGAAAAGGCTTCACACCCGAAATCGACGCATACTTAAGTGCTACCATGGGCCAAGCGGTTCATGTGAAGAAGAATTTTGAAATCTCTAATAAAAGAACGACCTTTTGACCTTTCGGCGGCCATCTTGGATGACATAACAATCCGATTTTGACAGAAAATGCCACCCAGTGATCGCCTCATTGATACCTTCAATTTGATATATGACATGACCATATTCGGTCAAAAATAAAATTTGACCATAATTTGACCAGACAGGCCATGCCCATTTTTGACCCCGGGGTCACCATTTTAACAACTTTGAAAGAGCATTGTACATCGATCATTCCTACCAAGTTTCGTCGAAATCCGGCAAGCGGTTCATGAGAAGAAGATTTTTTAAGAATTTATGCTATTTTTAGACGGCGGCCATCTTGGATTAGTGATGACCTCCATTTTAACAAATCTGAAAAGGCTTCACCCATGGACCATAACTTTTAAGTTTGGCTACCATGGGCCAAGCGGTTCATGTGAAGAAGAATTTTGAAATCTCTAATAAAAGGACAACCTTTTGACCTTTCGGCGGCCATCTTGGATGACATAACAATCCGATTTCGACAAAAAATGCACCAGAGTGATCGCCTCATTGATACCTTCAATTTGATATATGAAATGACCATATTCAGTCAAAAATAAAATTTGACCCCAATTTGACACCACGGGTCACGCCCATTTTTGACACCAGGGTCACCATTTTAACAACTTTGAAAGAGCAATGTACATCGATCATCCTACCAAGTTTTGTCGAAATCCGGTTGGCGGTTCTTGAGAAGAAGATTTTTTAAGAATTTGTGCTATTTTTAGTGCTATTTTTAGTGCTATTTTTAGACGGCGGCCATCTTGGATTACGTAATGACGTCATTTTAACAATTTTGTAATCCCCCTACCTAAGGACCATGACCATGAAGTTTGGTGACTATAGACCCAATGGTTACCGAGGAGAAGACGTTTGAAAATGTTCACGGACGACGGACGACGACGACGGACACATTGCGGTAACAATAGCTCACATGAGCTTCGCTCAGGTGAGCTAAAAAAGCCAAAAATAAAATGTACCTGAGGGCCAAACCAGGAATATCGGGATTCCGGTAAGGATGAATCCCATCATTAACCATTTCAATGCTGAATTAATTTGTGTCGTCTGCTGAATATTTTTTATTTTCCATTTTTTCTCATCAAAAACTTGGAAATGATTCTAAAATGATGCCAAACCATGTTTTTACTGAGAGAAAAGACAAAATATGAATTAACAGCAGACAAATATTTTCGGTTCCCGCATTCTAGGGGTTAAGATTACCGTTCGCATGCTCCCAGTCAACCACCTAAATAAAGGGGTCAAACCCTTGTTTGAGGTCCAAACCCGTGTTTGACCCGCTTTATGCAAAGGACCTCAAACACAGGAATGAGAAATCATTGTGCATTTGGCTTGCCATATGCAGGCTCATTTATTATCTTTAAAAGCTGGGAAATGATTTGCCAGCTCAATCTCAACCAGAAACTGATGGCTACCTGCATTGTCATTCGCTATACCTATTTACGAACTACACCACGTTTCAACCAATAAACCATTGAGGTATTGCATACATGAATGGGTTTGTATCAATATTAGAAAAATGCATACCGAAAATATAATAAGGCCGCGGCGCATTGGAGATTTCGGGGCGCATTGGGGTTTTATATGTTATATGTCTTCTAAATAAAAGAATAAATTCTTATAGTATTATACATAAAATTATTAGTAGTTTTGCAAATGTTTTAGCGTAAGGCAATATTCCATTTAATAACTATACTCTGCTCATTATGTTGATAACTTGACTAATTTATTACAAATTTTAACCATTGGCCATGAGTGTATCTAAATTCACCAGAGTGAAAAACTATCTCACGACCGATAGATGATAAAATAATAAGTTACATTTTCATTATTGCATTACGAAATTATTAGTTGTAATATGTCTGTTATTAAACATTGAAAATGAAACTCACAACTTGTATATTTCGCAGCGAAATTGTAGAAACCTCTGAGTGTATTTGCAAAGTAAGATTAAGATATATATGTAGATGTTTTTGTGATATATTCCGGCCATTATTATTTCAATATAAGATCGGACAATTGTTTATATGCTAATTACATTGAATTGGATTGATTTTAATTATTCCAATATATTGCGTCTGCCACCAATCATAGAATATGATTACCTAGTCCACCATGTATCCTAATGTCTCGTGAACTAACCAAGTAGTCTGTTATACAGTCGAACCTCCCCGAACGGCCACCTCTCTACAACAGCCACCTCTCTGTAACAGCCGCTATTTTATATCCCAAATGGATGATTTCCTCTATATCTAACCCTTACACTGCTGAGCATGAACATTGTCGTTTGATGTTGATTTTGCATTCTTTCTCAATAAAAACATGTTTTGACAGCATTTTAGAATCATTTCCTTTGGAAATGATTCTAAAATGCTGTCAAAACATGTTTTTATTGAGAATTATTGAAGAAAATAAATAAACATCAGACGATAAAATTGTATTCAGCATTAACCTCCCTACAACAGCCACCTCTCTATAACAGCCAATTTTGCCTCTTCCCATGGGTGGCTGTTGTAGAGAGGTTGCACTGTATCTTAATTGCAACCATGTGGAGAGGGCAAGGGGCTGTGTATCCACTCACAGGTTGAAGTAACGGACCGAGATCTATAAATACATTAAATATGCCTAAAAGCATCAATAAATGAAGAAAAACAAGAAATGCGTCTGTCGAACGTGGATGCCACCTGCATCATATTTGAGAAACTGTGACAAATTGGTTAACCGAAAAGTGTGACGGACGGACGGACAAACTTACATTTCGGACCTTAGGGGGTACTTGCTATATAAAAGATCAAAGGAAATACCCCGTAAGACACAATAGGCTTACGGGGTACGGAATTAATTCCATTGTCTTCTATTGTCTTAGGCCACGCCCCCTACCCCATAAGTACCATGTGTGCCCGGACGGACAGACGGACGGTCCAAACACTATATGTCACCCGTTTCTTCGAAACCCGGTGGCATAAAAAGCTAACTTTTTGTTTTTACTCCCTCCATAGACTCCATATATGGAGGGAGTAAACGGTCCGTTACTTCAACCTGTGTATCCACTATGGACTTTATCAGTAATTATTCAGGCACCAATGGTTACCGATTAGTTGATCGGATATACACGCACTTAATCCCCCAATCGACACT
The DNA here is from genome assembly GCA_029237695.1 of Conchocele bisecta. Lineage (NCBI taxonomy): Eukaryota > Metazoa > Mollusca > Bivalvia > Lucinida > Thyasiridae > Conchocele > Conchocele bisecta. The sequence goes on from CM055276.1 coordinate 39,212,416, forward strand.
ACAGTTTGTTTTCTCGAATTAGTCAATTCATGCAATTTGTTTTTGTCTGCCATATTTCATCATTGGGCTAATAGTTTAATAATCATTGTCTTGTAGACAGACCCAGCAATAATATCATGTTATAATTCCAGCACAAAAATATTTACACAATTCCCTAACATTTGATTTGGTCTCTGTCCAAAATTTATATCCCAGTAAACTCCCACGCCGAACTACTTTCCATAACCGTGAGGCGCAGTTAAAATAATTCTTAAGAAAACGGAAAATAAACACATTTTCTTGATGAATTTATTTCAAATGCTGGAATAATAAGGAATGAATGGCCTTTTTGTGGAATTTATCGGGGATATAAACTTGGAAAAGTCGCGGGAATACTGGACTAAGCGATAAAAAATTACAATTTTCGAGAATTTTTATTTATTTTTTTTTTTTCCGAAAATTGTAATTTTTTATCGCTTAGTCCAGTATTCCCGCGACTTTTCCAAGATTATATCCCGATAAATTCCACAAAAAGGCCATTCATTCCTATATTACCTGCATACTTTGGATCTGCATTGGTCGTAAATGCCATAAGCTTTATTTGTCCAGTCACAGACACAATTCATAACCTGAAAGAATTCATGCAGCATTTTATATCTAAACAAAGCAGGTGTTTCTTTGAGGGAATGGAAAACGGTCACAAACACATATAAACATGTATTGTGGAATAGGCCCTGGTCAGACCGCATACACCGACATTGTGCTGGTTCATATGTCGTGGATATAGTGAAAGTTTATTGATGTCTCGTTTCCATGACTAATTGGGAACTTGTGGTTGGAATGTACCAATATTCGATTATATTAATCTTACTGCTTTATTTCACTTTTAATATATTATATAGGACATTAAATCATGTCGCTTAACAGTATTTAAAACCAAACTGGATCTAATTATCGGATATATTTGTGTATCTGGAAATGAAAACACTACGCCTTTTATCCCGTCAACACAGTGCGTATGTGCCGTGTAACACTTTTGATATCCAGTCAATTCTATTTTTGCATTTTACAGCCATTTGTAGGTGTTGACGGGATAAATAGAATAGTAGGTTAGTGCCGTGAATGGGAAAGAACATCTGGCGCGGCACGGAAACGGGATGTGCTCGGCAGAGCCTCGCCCATCCCGTTTCCTGAGCCTTGCCAGATATTTTTTCCCATTCACGGCACTATAAAACCTACTATTCTCTATCGATTTTCCTTATTTCTGAACCAAAGTATATGTAGTGACCACATTTGAACCGTCTCGGCGAGACGGTTCAAATGGTGGTCACTACATATACTTCTGAAAAGGTAGTCACTACATATACTTCTGATGAGAAATAAAAGAAATTCTTGAGCCTTGCCAGATATTTTTTCCCATTCACGGCACTAACCTACTATTCTCTATGAGGATTAGCGACAGGTACCAATAACCAGAATTACACAACTGGCACGCGGCAAACATGTGTATTGTGTTTTGTCATACACAGGATTGCCGCGAGCCACAGGTGTAATCATAGTTTACGATTGGATGCTTGACTAGCACCTAATGATATAAGTCCCATTTCTCCATTCACAACATAGTTACCAACATTACATTCTCACAGTTACCGTATTTACCCTATGTATTGGGACAGTAAAACATAAATAAAATTCTACGTGTCCCAATATATAATATAAAATAAATTAAAAAATTTTGTTGGTGTCCCAATTATTAATATTGAAAGTTTGTATCCTCGAAATTTCAGTTAGTACACGGTTGTGCCTTGGCTCCCGAATTGTTTGCCTATTTGTATATCAAAATCGTGTTAAATTTGTAACACGACTATTGTCAGAAATCGTGTTAAATTTGCGATTATTTCCCAAATTAGACCCAAAATGGACGATTTTTTTATTATTTTTTTTTTGTTTTATGGACGCATAGCCTCCTTTTATCTCACCGATGTGACCCAAGCTGATCACGTTTGCACATTTCGTAAATTAATCCGAGCAAACTGGGAATAACATCAATTATTGGTCCCAGTAACAAAGCAGTGCTAATTGTTATGTGCTCGATTTAATTTTTCCGGCATGCGTTCGCGCTCACCATTGGTGGAATATTAATTAGGTGTAAAAGGCTGACCAATCGGAGATCGCGTATCAGTGGCGCAGATTAACTCAACCCAGATTAACTAAATTGTTACAGCACTGCCCACGCCCCCGGCGCATGTACACAAATGTGTACGAGACAACTGGCCTTGTTTAGCTACATCATAATTGAGCCAGTGCATGAGATAATCAACTTTATTATATAACCGAGATTTTCGCCGAGAATGATTTGACTTTTTTCTGCAAGTATATCGGAAAGTTGATAACATTTTCAGAGCATATGCGTAATAATTACTAATTTAATATTCTTCAACATTCGTCACGATATCGTTTACAGAAAATGTACACTATTATCAGATTCATCTTCGTCGAAAATCTCACGTGATAAGCCTGATTACCTCATGAACTGGCGCAAAATTATAACACGTCGCGCAAAACATGTCTATACAGGTCTGTGGTGTTGAAAGGGTTAAAACTCTGTGCGTACTCAAACCCACAGGTGGAATAGTCGGACGTGTGACACAAAGAAAATGACCATTACAAAAATATCCATTATATACCCCACCCACTTGATCTCGTTCTATTATTAACGTCATGTACAGTACGATACCAGGTGGGTGGGATAATGGGATTTTTTTAATAGGCATTTATTTTGATGTCATAGGTCCGAGTCTTCCACCTGTGCTCACCATATGAGTAAACACAGTTTGCAACGCACGAGCTTGTCACGTGACGTTGCAGCTGATGGAACAGGATATCGGTCATTGGGTCATTGCGTCATCTAATGATGATGGCTACACGTGTTTCCTACACTTTTTTCTACACGCGTTTACAATAATGGATTGCACGGACCTGCGTAGTCTACATTCTACATGAACATGATGAATAAATAAAACATGACGTTAACAATTCTTGGATTCAATATATTTATTACATGCGAAGATAACAGTGAAAACTTATGGCATATTATAGGCATTGGCGACGTCGTTCATTCGCAGTCACAGTGTTCAGTGTACATGTATTTTTTGTTGACATTATGATGCGTCTTGGGCGAGAACGGATATAGCACGGTTCGGATAAGCAACACGGAAGGTTGTATGTCGCCGGACTTCCGTGTACTAACGGGATCGCACTGTACTATACTTTCCACCCAGTTGTCCCGATCGAAACGCCATCCCTCGGTAGTGTCTGGATATAATGCATGGAGAGCATGCCGTGACCGGATACATGTCCGTACTTTAAACTTACCTCGTGAATATTGATGAGAGGGCGGGGCGATGTATCAGGAGTATTTCCGTGTGAATCGAAATAATTTTCGCAAATAAATCACATTCCTGGCATTGACAGGCGGCATTGTCGATGTATACAGTTTATTGGTAATCTATTTAATCAACAGAGCTCAGATTTACCGTCAGCACTGTGTTATATTAGTTAATCAGCGACGGCCTCTGTTTATAGCGAGACGTGCCAATAGTCGGCATGACCAGTAGCCGGTGAAAAAAAAAATAAAAAAAATTGGAGTTGGCGATTTTGTTATTTTCCCCAGCGGAATCCCTGACTGTGTTTAAAAGTATTTAAAAAAAAAGAGATGTCCCAATACTTAAGGTGCAGAAATTATTGATTTTTTTTAAAAATTGTGATGTGTCCCAAAACTTGTTTCCTAAAAAATAATTATTTCTCCCCAAAACGGGGGTGTCCCAATATAAAGGGTGTCCCAATACATAGGGTAAATACGGTACTTCTATTAGTAAATTTACAATCATGTAACATTCTCATTCATGATAAATTATATGTAAAATACATATTTCATTTTCATTATACAGACATGACCATATTCGGTCAAAAATAAAATTTGACCTCACGGGCCACGCCCATTTTTGTCCCCGGGGTCACCATTTTAACAACTTTGAAAGAGCATTGTACATCGATCATTCCTACCAAGTTTCGTCGAAATCCGGCTAGATGTTCATGAGAAGAAGATTTTTTAGGAATTTATGATATTTTTAGACGGCGGCCATCTTGGATTAGCGATGACCTCCATTTTAACAAATCTGAAAAGGCTTCACCCATGGACCATAACTTTTAAGTTTGGCTACCATGGGCCAAGCGGTTCATGTGAAGAAGAATTTTGAAATCTCTAATAAAAGAACGACCTTTTGGCGGCCATCTTGGATGACATGACCATCCGATTTTGACACAAAATGCACCAGAGTGATCGCCTCGTTGATACCTTCGATTTGATATACAATACCATATTCGGTCAAAAATAAAATTTGACACCAATTTGACCCCACGGGCCACGCCCATTTTTGACCCCGGTATCACCATTTTAACAATTTTGAAAGAGCATTGTACATCGATCATTCCTACCAAGTTTTGTTGAAATCTGGTTGGCGGTTATTGAGAAGAAGATTTTTGAAGAATTTGTGCTATTTTTAGACGGCGGCCATCTTGAATTACGTAATGACGTCATTTTAACAATTTTGTAACCCCCCTACCTAAGGACCATGACCATTAAGTTTGGTGACTATAGGCCCAATGGTTACCGAGGAGAAGACGTTTGAAAATGTTCACGCACGGACGACGGACGGACACATTGCGGTAACAATAGCTCACATGAGCTTTGCTCAGGTGAGCGAAAAAAATAATATTATACATATGTAACAGTATATTATATACAACAAGAAAAAACAAGAATTTATGCTTTTATTTAGAAGATATATAACATAAAACTCCAATGCGCCCCGATATCTCCAATGCGCCGCCGCGGCCATATTATATTTTCGGTAGGTATTTTTCTAATATTGATACAAAATCCACTTTACACTGTGGCGCATTCACCTCGACTTAAATATATATTATAGACATGTAACAGCGCGAGTATATTATATACAAGAAGAAACAAATAAATATAATGCTTTTATTAAGAAAGTATATAACATATAAAACTTCGCTAAATCTCCAATGCGCCCAATGTGCCAAAAAATCTCCAATGCGCACTTTAGTCATACCCGTGAGTGGCGTGTGTGTGCAAGTATCAGGCTGACAGTTGTAGCCTTCTGAGCTAAATATTGACAGTTTATAGTTTTGTGGAAAGTTTGATTTCAGATGATGCAGATTAGTCAATAATATTTAATCAGAGTAATGTGGGCAGCCAATTCCGGCCTAAACTGCATTACTCTGAGAGATGAATGATGGGGAAACCGGAGTACCTGGGGGAAAACCACCTCAAGGCAAGTAATGCTTATTCCAACGCCCACATATTTTATTATGCCATACATTAAGCTAAATTTGACATAAGTTGCACATTAGCCGATGTGCAGAATTAGCCGAAATGACAGTAATCACTAATGCCAGTAATGGTAGTTGTTCCGAGTATGTATAATGTCTTATATGTTTTGTATCCGTGAGAGCCGAGACCCTTATAAAGCAAAAATAGTCACAATAACAGCCCAATCTGCACTGAAGTTTTGCTACACCATCTGATGAGTGAGAAGTTGAACACTTCACAGTTATGTTATAAACATTCATAGCCCACTACTTTGACAGGATGATTTTACAGTTGGTTTACAAAAATGGGAATAAAAGGATAACCAATGTCAAAGTTTGTACACTTCCGTGTGATACCGACAGATCGGGCTGTTATTGTGACTAAATGTTACACTATATGGGTCTCAGCTCTCATGGATACAAACAAAATATAAAAGACAGATGAACTAGTAAAACACATCCGTAGAGCTGAGATTTTCTCAGCTAGTAATATAGTATGGGTACGAATGAACCCGGAACAGCATGTCTAACTTGTTTCGACTCTACTGGACTTACACCTAAAACAACAGACATTGGCGGTCACGTTCTGTCTTTAGCATACGTTTAGAATGTACATTTTAAACTGTCTGATTTGACAAAGTTACACATTTATTCAGACACTGGATCTACGTCCACGAAAACAAAACCTTCTAAAGAAATACCTATAGCCTTGTTAGCTTTTGTGGGTTTTTCCAATTAAGGTCATGTATATATGGCGGGCCAGGTGGTGCATGGTGGCGTTGCGGATGCGCGGGGGTCTCGCAAAGGGCTACTAAAATAAGTCCAGTGTATTCAAGTCAATACTCATTGTAAGCTTACACTGACTCTGTGTTGCAAGTGGGTGGGTTAATATTCAATTCGATGTTGCCTGTGGGGTCTCGATGGTACCTTTATAATTATATAGCCTACTTATCATGTTTACGCGTTTTCTGAATCTACATTCTTTTCTTATTACAAAAAAATACATGTAATTGCTGCTATTTAATTTATCTACACATCGATGTAAATCGGATCGACACACTAAATACCCTGGGTCTCAGATGTGGATTGAATGTGAGCACAATTTGGTAAAATACGATTTCACGGTCAATCTGTATATATATCGGCTTTCTGATTTGCTATGATACTCGCAGTTGGGGTGACCTGGTATACATATTCAGGCCCGTAGCCAGGGGGAGGGGGGGGTCGGAGCGGTCGTCGACCCCCCCCCCCCCCCCCCCCGCCCAGCCTCGAAGTACACTTTTTTAGCATCGAGGTCCACTTTTTTAGACCCCCCTATATACCTCAGGCCCATTGGGCCTTCGAAACGACCCCCCCCCACCCCCCCCCTCCCCCTTCAAACAGGTCTGGCTACGGGCCTGATATTGCATGTAGTTTTGAATAAGCCGGTGCTAGGAGGCATTTGTGTCGTGAACTGTGACAATACAGCACAGTCCGCGATACAGATGAATATGTAAAACTAAACCGCACTTGCAATGTGTATTCTTTCGGTTAGTTGTGTTCGGATCTCGATCTTGACTATATATATATATATGTCCTGTGATTTTAATGCCGTTATGTCTGGCATAATGTCAACACTCTACGATACAATGACGGTGTCTATTAGCCATTAACATGCAGTGTCTGAGCGCACAGAGACACTTGCATGTTACATTAATTGTAACTTTGCCAAAGTTGGCACAGTGTGGGGACGTACCTATAGCAGCTATAAGTGGTCCAAAAGCCGAAAATAAATCCAAAAAAGCTCTTCATCATAAATTATGTGCTTCAAGAATCGAAGATCATTGAGAAAAGTTCGTCTAAAACTGACATTGGCTGCATATAAAGCCCGCAAAATACTGATGAGTTTTCCTCCTTATGTAAATCTAAGATGAAACTTTAATTAATAAATAAAATCTCAAAGTGTTATATTTTTTCCAGAAATAACACTTTTGTGGCTGAAGTGTTAAGGCAACACTATCCACCTGGTCCAGTTTCCTGTGACGGGCGACGTGACCCGTCGAATGTGACCCGTCATGGCAAAATTAATGGACCAGTTGGACCAGTTGGGTGAAACATTCTAAATTTAAATGTTTTTATTAAATCTGATTAACCTTCCCCCCACCCCCTTTTTGTTTGTTACTGTCATGATTGCTGTAACTAAACTCCAAATGCAATCTCGGCAGGAAAATTTATTTCACAAACTTTGTTTTTCACAAATTGTGTTGCCTGGCACTGTAATAGCAGGAAATAAGTGGAGTACCAAATCATGACCCCTGTTTATCTCAATCTCTGGTATACGTAGTTTATAGCAGAGTAATACACAATCTCTTTGGAATATGATCAAACAAATGGTGCATTGTGTAGCTATATGTCATATGAAATCCATAAAGCTAAATCCCACGCATTGACTATCTCAGATATACTGCCTTTGAAAATATTTTCTACCAAATATTTACAACATTAATTAATACTACGAGTGGTATACTGCATGACCGGTATGCTTATTTGTGAATTTCTCTGATATAACACATTGATATAGCTTACTAATATCATATGAATGTATTATGTTTATGACACCACTAAGTCATATGCTCAGATTTACATTGGCGATAACGTGAAAAGTTTACCATAATCATTGTTTTCACTGTAATGTGGTAAAAAAGTAAGAATTAAACACATCAAATGGGTACGAATGTTACGTACGTGCATGTACATGTATATATAATGACAATAATGACATGAATAGCGAATTTACTTGGATAATATCAACGGTAAGCATCCCGCGGGCTTGTGACTAGACAACTGAATGTTGAATGGGACCACGATGGTGTTATTAGAGAAAAGTCAGAATTGCAGCATACTATATATATATGCATAATACAAAGTACGAATGCCTGTCTTTATTATTTTTTATTATTCTAAGATATACATAGTATCTAAGTTATTTTTCAACTTGACGTACAATGGATTTGTTTTTCGATTTCAACCCATTGACGGCATGACTATGGCCATGACAACATTATATATTCAGTTTCACTAAATGCATACATCGGCAATGTCTGTAAACAAACTATAATAGCAATGGGAATATCGAAATTGTGAAATATCTAGAGCATTACCAAACGTTGATATGTCAAAAGCATTCATAAAACACATGCATTGAGGTGGTATTTGTGGTTGACAGAGTGGTACATGCGTCCACAGGTCGTTAACTTCAGTACAAGCTTCCAAAGCATACGAGTCGTAATTGACCATGGAAATTCATCTTTATTCATCATCGTCGGTGGCATCAGGGGTCCCTCAAAGAATAGTGCTAGATTCATTATTGTTCCTGCTCAATATTATAAACAATCACCAACGTGTTGTGAAATCACAGGTTCTGTTATTCGCGGATGAATGTTTGCTATATCACCATATTAAAGCATTGTAGGGTCATCAGCTACTCCATGGCAATATATGCATCTTTATATTCTTGAAGTATATGCAGATATTTTGCGGACGAAGTTCAACGCGACCCAATATGGCTGTGACTGGGGAAATGACGCGTAATTATGGATTTGACAAACAGTGTAGATTCAATGAAACAACCGTCATGCTTCTAACAAGCAATATAGATGGCTATCAAGCTACAGAGATGTGCTATTTGATTAGGAGCTACGCTGGTGACAAATCCCATAAACCCCATTTTGCGAGGCACAGCCACACATGTTTCATTATATCGTAAAAATAAGTCATCACACTTCTAGTTCTATGCATTCGACAATCATATCTTACAGCAAGTATAATTGAGACACCGTACACAGGCCTTACGTATACATTATTTGAAGACGGCAAGTGGAAATCCCACGGATGCACAGGCATTCGGCGTGTTTCGGCTTTCATTGGTATAGCTATATGTATATGAACAAGGCTTCTAACTTTGGTCGGACACGACCTCGTACCATAACAAAATAACTTGATTAAACTTGTAATTGTCTGTGCATTCTGTGTATTTCTGCAGGATATCGATACTTCTCAAATGATCATATGAACTTGCAACTACAATATTAACGTTAGAGTCTTAAGCACATTACTTTACATAGCCAAAAGTACGCCAGCACAGGGACCATACATACATCTTCGTCACAGGTCGGCAGCAAAACGTGCAACAGGCAGTTGATCGTCTCCCCACCCCCACCATGATGCGTGTACGACAGCTATGGCAGCTATATATATATATATATATATATATATATGGTCCTGTGCAGAGCTACGTGTGAGTTCCGGCATTTTTTTGTATTCTTTTATAACGGTTCTGGTAAATAAACACGCACCTTGAAGAGACAAGTGTCGCCCAACAACAATAATAACAACAACAACAAAAGGTCTTGACAGACTACCAAGTTTGAGACTACACGAAGGTACAGATTAATACAGAAAATAATACAGAGACGAGACTTCAGATAATGGCCCTGATATTATCCATTCAGTAATAAAATCACCAGTGTAGAAAAAATTAAGTAAAAATTACCTTGACCGTGTCCAAAATTACCCACCCCACCTCCACCACCCCTCCCGGCGTACATATACGTATATACATGGTAAGACATAATGACATATCTATCCCACCGCATTGGGGCCCTTGGGCCAACAGTTACTTACTAGTGGTACGAACGACAAAAGCCTTTAATTCATACCCAGTTTTACTCGACCATAACATGGCGTGGCACTATTTTGGCTCTAGAAAGCAGGAAACACCTTTTTGAGGGTTTAAGTTTAAACTTTATTTATTTTACAACGATTACAAACAAGCGCGAGTTCACTTATACAAATGCTTTCGTTGGCACAGATGAAGGCGTAAGGGCGGTCATTAATGCATGTGGGAGGAAACCGGAGAACCCGGAGGAAACCCACTTGTCCGATCTGGCGACCACCATACCATCTCACATACTGCCCCGGCCGAGGATCGAACCCGGGGCCGCATTGGTGAGAAGCGCGCTCGTTACCGATTGTGCTTAAACCGGACAACCTAGGGTCTAGGTTGATATTTAATTTCGGAGTAAAACTGTGTATGATTTAAAGAGGCTTTTATCATTCATACTACAAAGTGCTTGTGCTTGGGCTTACCATTGGTCATCGATCCCTATACACTTTTTCCCCACCTCAAACTGCCCATGTCACTTAACGCTTACAATGCGAGAACCAAAATTATTGTCTGTTGTTGTTTCATATTTTTTCTTTTCTCTCGATAAAAACAAGACCTGGCAGCACTTTGGTCTTTAGAATCATTTCCATCGCAAATTATCAATTTATTTTAAAAGGATCATTTAATTACAATGGAAATTATTTAAAGTGCAGCCAGACCATGTTTTTGTTGAGACAAAAATGGAAATTAAAATATAAACAGCACATAAACAGTGACTACACGTGTATATATTTCCTATTGGAATGTAACATGTAGGCTATGCTTGTGACTAAAAAGAAAATAAATATATAAAAAATAAAATAAACAGCAGACAACCTATAGTTCAGCATTGTCAAAATGTACGTCGGAATCTCCCATTGGAAGGGACCCAAACTCGGAAATTATCTCCCTGGGGCCGTTTCACTACACTTCCTACGACTAAAATGTTTGTAAGTGCAAACTTACCGGTATGATAGTCTGTAAATTTTGCATTAACAATGTTTTCTTGTAAACAATAATTGGATTTACATTTATTGAGCATAGGCTGCATATGCATATTTTAGTCGTAAGAAGTTTGGTGAAACGGGCCCTGGACCGAAGACCTTGGCAAACTGAAACATTGCATCAATACCTGTAACCAATTTCACCAAAATTCCTAAGCATAGTTATCTAGCTAAGTATACTTTGAGGGAGCAATCATTTATTTTTCCCGAAATGCATTATTTCATTTAGAACTAATGATTGCATATATTTGATGATTAAAAGTATGCAGAATTATTGGCTGTGATAATGTAATGAATTCAGTATAATAAAATTTCTCCCCCAAAGTACATTTTGCTAGGAAAGTATGCTTAGCAATTTTGGTGAAATCGGCTACAGATACATCATATTGCTACCAGTCAACTTGTATTTGATCAATGCACAACTAGGTACACATTAAATCTAAAAAATATTAAAATGTAAGTACTTGTTCATCAATGTATAAGCCCAATCACTTTCACTACAGGTGACAATGAGGAGGACCGGTGCCCGGCTCACTCTATCCGAGGCCATGTACAGACCTGGCCCATCGGACTCCTCAGCTGCAGGCGGGGAAACAAACAGTGCCAGCCTTGCCAGGGCAGAAAGACAAATCAAGGTCAGCGCATTTTATGCCCACTATGTCAATGTGTGTCTAGGGATGGTGCTTTGCTTTGCATACGACCCACGTCCTACCACCCAAGGTCAAGGTCACTGAGGACTTATGTTCACCTTGTTTGTAAGGCAAAAATGTTAAAAAAATTTTTTTAAAAACTCGTGAACCGCTTCACCAATTTTGATAATATTTGGCCACACTGTGTGTTTAGGGATGATGCTTTGTTTTTCATACGACCCACGTCCGACCGCCCAAGGTCACTGAGGATTTTATTAAGGCTGCCAGCGAGGGGATTAGCTTCGTTTAACGATGCCAGTTCTTGTTTGTTTGGGTTTAAACAGAATACAATTATAGTCGGCAGCAGTAGTTTACACCACCCTCGTGTTTACCATACATGGAGAAATGACGTTAGTAATGTCACAATGACGCTTTAAATCAAATCATGTTCTTGTACACACCCTCTGTATCGCGAGATAGTCGCTGTCACTACGGCTCGCCTCCGAAAATTAATTTGCGTAACTCTTGGCAGTATCTTACGCTTGATTCACTTTGTTTTATGCCCTCACAAATTTACTAGGTGGGGGGGATGTGGTGGGGCATTGTGTTTTACCCCTGTCCGTCTGTGTGTGTCTGTAAGGCAAATGCATTTAAGTTTTTAATAACTCCTTCACCAATTTCAATAATATTTGCCCACAATGTTTGTCTAGGGATGGTGCTAGGTTTCGCATGCGACCCACGCCCGAACACCCAAGGTCATTGGGGACTCCTGTTCACCGCCTTTGTGAGGCAAATGCATTTAACTTTTTAATATTTTCTCAATAATTTCCTTTCATGCATCTGCTTCATATTTCATACACACATTGCTCTAATGGTCCTCTACCACCCTGTGACAAATCTACGTTCATCCCGCTCTTTTTTTTAGAATTTTGCCTCATTTTATATCAAACAAACAGTGCAGATCATGATGAGACTCCTCGTTATGAACCGAATCTTCTGAATCTACATTGTTTGCAAACATTGGGAACTCGGTGTTTAGTGTTCAAAGTGTTAACTTGTTACAAGATCTTGTATTTCATTAGTTATTTTTTGCAGGCATTGCAGTCAGAAAACCAGAGGTTACGGGTAGATCTAGAAGATACCAGGTAAACTATGTAAACCCATAAAATGCAGGAAACTAATATTGTTTTTATGCCCCACCACGATAGTGGAGGGGGCATTTAGTGTTACCCTTGTCCGTCGTCCCGTCCGTCCTTCCATCCATCTTCCATCCGTCTTGTCACCATCTCCCCCTTTTCGACTTAGTATTTTCCAACTTTGGCTTGTTAGTCGTAAAACTTTTAAACCCTAATAGCTACACACATGAAACAAACTTGGTAAGTAGCTTCCTTATGGTGAGTAGGTGCGCAAAGTTTATTTAAACTTTTGATTCGAACCCCCCGGGTCATGGATTATCTCCCCCTTTTCGACATAGAATTTGGCAATTTTGTCTTGTAACTCTTAAAACTTTTAAACCATAATAGCTACAGACCTGAAACTTGGTATGTAGCTTCCTTATTTGACCCCTGGATCATAGATTATCTCCCCCTTTTTGACTTAGAATTTGGCATTTTTGCCTTGCAACTCGTAATACTCTTAAACCGTAATAGCTACAGACCGGAAACTGGGTATGTGTGCATCACATACCATATATGGGATCAGAGGAGATTGGATTTTTATGTTTTATTTAGTGTTGATCCATTGCAAACAGGTTGCAGCCTATGTCAAGTAGGTTCTGCAACATCCGTATAAAAACTTAAAGTATAAACAGAGAATTGGATACCTCCATGACCCTAAGTATTCGGACACCATTTGTTTTGGGAAACCCAATTAAATAGGGGTTTCCCAAAGCAAAATGTAGTCAAATACTTTGTTATTGCGATAAACAGGTACAGTAATACTAACCATAATTATTGGAACACTCTTCATTGTGGGAAACCTTATATATGTATAGGTGTTTCCCAGAATAAATTGTGTCCGAATATTAGGGTATATATCTTGTGGTGTGAAATGTCCATAGTTCGCGAGTTCCGTTAGGCACTCGTGAAATATGGACATTCCACACCACTCGATGAACATAATTATATGTTGTATTCGTTGCAAAAATATGAATATCCTATTTATTATATACCGCTCCATGGAAATTAGCAGTTTTTTAGACTGTATACGGTAATGAATGTGTATTTGCAGTCCGGCACTGCAGGTGCGCGTTATGAATATAGATAGCGGAAGTAGTCGTATTTTCACCGGAAGATGTTTATTTCATCGATGAGAACATATGACTTTTATTTACATCGTATAACTATGTATTTCATGGATAGGTATATAATAAATGGGGATATTCGGTTACCAGTAAGTTATATAGTGAAAGTATTTGTTTGTCTTCTAACCTGTAGATCCCTGTACAAGCAACTGGTGCAAGAGAATGTGCACGAGAGATTTGACGAGAGGCGAGTTACGCTCCTGAAATCCCTGGTCATTCAACTGGAGAGACAGGTATTCAGGGATTCTGCTGGCGATCGCCACGTTCGCAATTGGCGATAAAAATAAACAATCGGCGATAAAAAATTACAATTTTCGAAAAAAAAGAAAAAAAATGATTGTTTTTTTTTATTTATTTTTTTTATTTTTTGAAGTGGCGATTTTTTTATTTTCCCCAGCGGAATCCCTGGTATTTGAAGTCATTAATGAGGATACATGTGAAAACGTTAACCCTTGCACTGCTGAAAACATGCTTTGAAAGCACTTTAGAATCATTTCCAATGGAAATAATTCTAAAGTGCTGTCAAACTACAGTTGATTCTCATTTACTCGAACAGGTCTTTGTCGAACAGTCTGGAAAATACACCCTGCAGTCCCGAATTTGCCTATATAAATGATTCTAAATTTTACCTAAAATTCAAACTACGGCAAATTTGAACTCTCGAACCAAAGGTGCGGTCCCTTGGGCAGTCAAACAATGTTAATACTATTAATAACTCGTACAGCTAAGTCCGTTGTTGGTTGATTTGTTTGCCAGCCGAGGTGTGAATTTCGCGATTGGCGGTCTCTTTGAATTATACATATCCCTTGAGTAATGATAGGTGGGGTACATTAAAACACAAATTTAATAATTAAATGGTGTTAACTCAGCTAGTCAAGATAACCATGTTAATTCATTATTTTGAGCAAAGTGAATGGGACATGTTTGCATTCACGACTGACAAATGTTTTGAAAAATATATTCAACATTTGTTGTAAATTATATGTTNATCTTTCCCTCGAACTACGCCTGACTCAATTTTTTTTTTGTGTCTGTTGCCGGTTCGAGAGATTGAACTTCTACTGTATGTTTTTATTAAGACGGTAAAATATAAAACAACAACAGACCATAATTTTTGTGTCTAGCATAATAAGGGTTGGAAGTTTACATGGACCAAATATATGTCTCCATTTATAACTAGAAAAAGTCGATGGCGCGCCATCGCAATATACCCACTTTCCCCAAATGCTAAGTCCGAAAGGGGGAGGTAATCCATGATGGAGGGTCGGATAAAAAATCCGAATTCACTTTGCGCATCAGCACATCAAAACGAAGCTACGAACCAAATATCAGACGCGTAGGTATTAAGGTGAAAATGTTTTTCGACCTACGAGGAAAAATAGTGAAATTCTAAGTCCGAAAGGGGGAGATAATCCATGATGGAAGGTCCGATCAAAAATCGGAATTCACTTTGCACATCATAACGAAGCTACATATCAAATATCAGAAATGTAGGTATTAAGGTGAGAAAGTTTTTCGACTTACAATGAAAAATAGGGAAATTCTGAGTCCGAAAGGGGGAGATAATCCATGATGGAGGGTCGGATCAAAAACCCGAATTCACTATGCGCATCCGCACATCATAACGAAGCTACATACCAAATATCAGGCGCGTAGGTATGAAGATGAAAAAGTTTTTCGAGTTACCAGGAAAAAATGGGAAATTCTGAGTCCGAAAGGGGGAGATAATCCATGATGGAGGGTCGGATCAAAAATCCGAATTCACTTTGCGCATCAGCACATCAAAACGAAGCTACATACCAAATATCAGGCGCGTAGGTATGAAGGTGAAAAAGTTTTTCGAGTTACAAGGAAAAAATGGGAAATGTGAGTCACGAAAGGGGGAGATAATCCATGATGGAGGGTCGGATCCAAAATCCGAATTCACTTTGCGCATCTGCACATGATAACGAAGCTACATACCAAATATCAGGCGCGTAGGTATGAAGGTGAAAAAGTTTTTCGAGTTACAAGGAAAAAATGGGAAATTGTGAGTCCGAAAGGGGGAGATAATCCATGATGGAGGGTCGGATCAAAAATCCGAAATTCACTTTGCGCATCTGCACATGATAACGAAGCTACATACCAAATATCAGGCGCGTAGGTATGAAAGTGAAAAAGTTTTTCGAGTTACAAGGAAAAAATGGGAAATTGTGAGTCCGAAAGGGGGAGATAATCCATGATGGAGGGTCGGATCAAAAATCGAAATTCACTTTGCGCATCTGCACATGATAACGAAGCTACATACCAAATATCAGGTGCGTAGGTATGAAGGTGAAAAAGTTTTTCGAGTTACAAGGAAAAAAATGGGAAAATTGTGAGTCCGAAAGGGGGAGATAATCCATGATGGAAGGTCGGATCAAAAATCCGAATTCACTTTGCGCATCTGCACATGATAACGAAGCTACATACCAAATATCAGGCGCGTAGGTATGAATTGGTGAAAAAGTCAAAAGAGTTACAAGGAAAAAAATGGGATTGTGAGTCCGAAAGGGAGAGATAATCCATGAGGTGGAGGGTCGGATCAAAAATCCGAATTCACTTTGCGCATCTGCACATGATAACGAAGCTACATACCAAATATCAGGCGCGTAGGTATGAAGTGAAAAAGTTTTTCGAGTACAAGGAAAAAAATGGGAAATGTGAGTCCGAAAGGGTAGAGATAATTCCATGATGGAGGGTCGGATCAAAAATCCGAATTCACTTTGCGCATCTGCACATGATAACGAAGCTACATACCAAATATCAGGCGCGTAGGTATGAAGGTGAAAAAGTTTTTCGAGTTACAAGGAAAAAAATGGGAAATTGTGAGTCCGAAAGGGGGAGATAATCCATGATGGAGGGTCGGATCAAAAATCGAAATTCACTTTGCGCATCTGCACATGATAACGAAGCTACATACCAAATATCAGGCGCGCGTAGGTATGAAGGTGAAAAAGTTTTTCGAGTTACAAGGAAAAAATGGAAATTGTGATGTCCGAAAGGGGAGATAATCCATGATGGAGGGTCGGTATCAAAAATCGAATTCACTTCTTTGCGCATCTGCACATGATAACGAAGCTACATACCAAATATCAGGCGCGTAGGTATGAAGGTGAAAAAGTTTTTCGAGTTACAAGGAAAAAATGGGAAATTGTGAGTCCGAAAGGGAGAGATAACCATGATGGAGGGTCGGATCAAAAATCCGAATTCACTTTGCGCATCTGCACATGATAACGAAGCTACATACCAAATATCAGGCGCGTAGGTATGAAGGTGAAAAAGTTTTTCGAGTTACAAGGAAAAATGGGAAAATTGTGAGTCCGAAAGGGGGAGATAATCATGATGGTGGGTCGGATCAAAAATCGAAATTCACTTTGCGCATCTGCACATGATAACGAAGCTACATACCAAATATCAGGCGCGTAGGTATGAAGGTGAAAAATTGTTTTTCGAGTTACAAGGAAAAAATGGGAAATTGTGAGTCCGAAAGGGGGAGATAATCCATGATGGAGGGTCGGATCAAAAATCGAAATTCACTTTGCGCTATCTGACACATGATACGAAGCTACATACCATATCAGGCGCGTAGGTATGAAGGTGAAAAAGTTTTTCGAGTTACAAGGAAAAAATGGGAAATTGTGAGTCCGAAAGGGGGAGATAATCCATGATGGAGGGTCGGATCAAAAATCGAAATTCACTTTGCGCATCTGCACATGATAACGAAGCTACATACCAAATATCAGGCGCGTAGGTATGAAGGTGAAAAAGTTTTTCGAGTTACAAGAAACGTGACGGACGTACGGACGGACGTCCTTACGTGACATCCCTTAGGTGGTTTTTACTATATAAAAGATCAAAGGAATGACCACCTAAGGAACAATAGGCTCGGACGGACGTACAGACGGACGGACACCCGTGACGAAAACAATATACCCATTTTTTTTCCCTAATAAAGTGGGTATAATTAATAGTCAGAGAGAACAATGAATCTTGTTACATATAGATTATGTTGCTAAGCGAGGCACCACTAGAATTGTGTTGTAAATTGATTCTGTTGCTAATTAATGCACCAATAGAATAATGAATCTTGTTGCAGATTCTGTTGCTAAGCGAGACACTTGGTTGCCGTGGCGATGTGCTGTTGGAAGTGGAAAATGCCCTCACCTGGCTGGCTGACAGATGCAGGTAAATATTGCTTGTAATAATAGAGTAAAGTTGTTTTGCAATGTCTATTAATTTTGTCCTTTTAGTGTTTATCCTTTGACATAATTGTGGAGGTGACTGGAGAAATGGGGCTTATTGGTTTTGCAACCAGTGCAGATCCAGATCAGACTGTGCATCCGCACAGTCTGATCAAGATCTGCACTGTTCACCATAGATAGCATCAATGAAACACCCGTCAAGCTTCTAACAAGCATTATAGATCGTTATCGGCCTACATGAGTGTGATATTTGATCAGTAGCCGATTTCACCATCATTTCAAAGTATACTTTTCTAGCAAAGTATACTTTGAGGGAGAAATTTTCAATTTTAGGATAAATTTATTAATTTATATTTTACTGAATTTATTACATTATCACAGCCATTTCGGCTATGATAATGTAATATATTCAGTATAATAATTCTGCATACTTTTAATCGTCAAATATATGCAGTCGTTCGTTCTATACGAAATAATGCATTTCAGGAAAATTAAATGATTACTCCCTCAAAGTATACTTTGCTAGAAAAGTATACTTTGCAATGTTGGTGAAATCGGCTACTGGAGCTAAACTTGTCACCAATGTCATAAGCCCCATTTCTCCAGTGAGGGCCACATATAACGCCATTCTTTCATTCGACTGTTTGCTTCAGGACCTACATTGTTAAAGATGTAAAAGGACCAGAAGTAAATATTCCCCGCTCCGAGCTGACTTTGATGGTCGAGACTGCAGAGTCGGCCCGCATCAAGTTATACAAGCAGATAGAGGTTGGTACTTCCACCTTTGAATCCACGTTCTTAGCATTGAGCATGGTGTAATGTCTTGAGAGCTATGGACCCCCCAGTGCTGGTGCTATTATCTATCCCTTGTCGATAGGCAAGAGGGGATATAGCGTTAGGCCATGTACGTACGTACCGCCTTTCATTTTTCTCATGAACCGCTTCAATGTGTGTCAATGGAGGATGCTCAAACCGCCCAAGGTCAAGGTCACTGAGGACTTATGTTCACCTTGCTTGTAAGGCAAATTTGTAAGGCAAACATGTTTTTTCTTTTTTTTATTATCAAGGCTGCCAGTATGACCCACATTCGACCGCCCCAAGGTCACTGAGCACTGTTATTTTTTTTTATTTTTTAAGACTGCCAGCGAGGAGATAAGCATCGATTAACGATACCATTTCTTGTTAATGATACAATGCAGCTCTAGTGATGATGATGCTTTATGCATACATGAATATAATACGTAGTCTATGATGGCGCTTAGCAATGTTGTGACGTCATAGAAGTTATGAGGATATCACTAATGCATAGCATGACGCCATTTTGCAATCTCATCGTCTTTGCTTCAACCGACATTGCCGCAAACGCATTTGCTACATCTATCTTGTCTTCTATATCAGAATCTGCTGTTCTTATAACAGCGACTGCTGCATATACTTCAGCATTTTTATGCCCTCTATGCGATAGCAAGGTGGGCATATTGCGTTTCTCTTGAGGTTCCATACGTCTGTCCATATGTCCGTCCGTGTACATTTACGTCGAAAAGTCGAAACGTTTCTCCAGTTAGAGTCTATTATGCCACGGGGGCATATCCATGTTTTACAAACATAATGTCTAGTTTACTTCTGTCTCTCTTTGTTCATCATCATCATCATTGTCACCGATGTCTAATTTCTTCCTTTTAAGAACACAACCACTGACAAGCTGTCTCGGCCCCTGAAGTTCTATAACGAGTTTATCCATCCATCGCGGGAGGGCAAGGTCACATTGCTGGAAGTGGCCTCGGGCAGCCTAGAACACCTTAACCTTAAACATGTCGTAAGTATAAACCAGTTTTATAATCGGTCATAATTCCAGCACAAAAATATTTACACAATTCCCTAACATTTGATTGGCCCGTAGCAAGTCTCTATCTCCAAAATTTATATCCCTGTAAACTCCCACGCCGAACTACTTTCTACAGGTGCGCTGTCAGTGCTGTCAATGTAAACAAATGGCTGCCGTCTGTCAAAATAAACACATTTTCTTGATGAATTTATTTCAAATGCTGGAATTATAAGGAATGAATGGCGTTTTTGTGGAATTTATCAGGGATATAAACTTGGAAAAGTCGCGGGAATACTGGACGAAGGCCGGAAGGCCTCATCCAGTATTCCCGCGACTTTTCCAAGTTTATACCCTGATAAATTCCACAAAAACGCCATTCATTCCTATAATCAACTTCTTTGAGTCCAAGTTGTTTTCAGTGAATACCAATTCATATGTGGCTGTGACTGGAGAAATGGGCCTTATCCTTCCGCACAGTCTGATTAGGATCTGCACTGTTCGCGATTCCATCAACAAGGAATATAGAATCAGACTAAAGGAGAGTGCTATTTGATTTGAATCTACACTGGTCACAAATCCCATAAGCTCCATTTCTCCAGTCATGTCCACATATTTGCCCATCATCTAGGTTATTGAACTTCTTTTTGAGTCTGTGTTATTTTATATGAAAACCAGCTTATACATGTATTGGCCCTTCATCTAGCATAAAACGTGACCTGATGAATACAATATAATGCATATGTGTTTTGATATCAAGTTTATCTGACTCGGCTCGAAAACGGTAGAAATTCTTCGGCATACCTCAGAATTCCTACTCGTTTCCCAGCCTCACGTGATAAACTTTATATCAAAAGACACTAGCCTAAAATTCTCTATTACATGTCGGTCAGTTTTATAAATAGGCTTTTTTGTGCGCATTTTCATACAAACAAATAGAAATCCCAAATTGAAAAGTAATATAAAGTGGAATAAAAACGTATTTGAAACACCCAATTGATATCAGCAGTATTTCACAGTACCCAATACCCAGTCCCCTATCTGGAGCTCTGTGCTCCCACGCAGTTTGCTATATTCCCCCACAGACGAAGCTGGAGGCGAAACTGAGTTCTCTGTACAAGCAGCTAGTCGGCCTCCACAGTGCTATGGAGGAGGACACACAACAACAACAACACCCATCATGCATCTGGTCATCCGACCATGTGACCTCTGCAGTGAGAGAGAGGCTTATGACCCAGATCCTCAGGTCATGTGCAGTAATGAAGGACTGTACTGGTGATCTGCTTGATCTGTCGCTGCTCGTGCCAAGTGCACCCTGGGTAAGTAATCATCCCGGCAGTAAACAGCAGTCATTTGCATTTTAACCTGATTAGTTACACTGTCGTTAAATTCATAATGGAAACGCCCATACAATGTATTGCATTTATATCCCAGTACATTACATTAGCCCCACATGACGTCGCGCGACATTGATTCGTTAAAGTTTGTTTGACGTAATTAAAATAAATGGCGTTCATCTAATGTCGCGCTAATGACCGGCAACGTCTCTGTTCTATGAATTGCGTCAATATGACGTAAAACAATAAGATTCCTAATTTTATAGCCATATTTGTTTATTTACATTTTTCAAACTATCAGAACATGCAATGAAAATATAAGTAATGAAACCATGGGCTATTGCGTTTACTGTAGAGGCAAAACATTTGGTCTGTTTAAAGTTGCAAACAAACAGACCAATTGTTTTTCATACTACAGTAAACACAACAGCCCATGGTTCTATTACTTAATTATCTGGATTCCACTGTTTTCTGACGCCCATGTATCAGCTGTTAATGCTGATACAATGTATCACGGTCAGTCCAGAATTAAAAACTACTTTCACTGTTGTTTCATCGTTTCATTGATTTAAGAGCAACATCACATGACTGAATAAACACCATATATAATGATGCAAAGTTAATAAGTCGTCATTCTTCTCAATTAAAGCCACATTACATTTAATAGCTCCTTATGTAGCATTAAACTTTACCTGTTAAATACGATGCCATGCTAATGTCTTTTGATGTCTAGTTCATCAGGCTTGGCTAGGAAACTTCTATGGTGAACCTTAGAATTCCTTAGAATGCGTTTCCTAGCTGAGCCTAATATTAACCTTGATGTCAAGACACTAGCTTGGTATTCTGTATTTAATTTGTTGGGAATTCCTACGCATTGAGGATGATATAGAGGATCTCATACAAGTTTCCATTTGATATGAGATGCATGAAGTGAGTCATGCACAATTTATGCACCAAGACTGTGGTGAGGTGCATACAATTGCTGACTAGTTTCATAAATCTCATATCAAATGGAAACGACTTTCAGATTCTGCTTATAACACGACTTCACACACTAAACAGCAGTAAACTTGGATATATCCAATATGTTTCTGTGAACAGACATCATTGACTAATTTCGCATCTTGTTGAAAAGCTCCACAGTGAAGAACAGTTTTAATACCAACAATAAACCTATTATAAATATGCCATATTATAGGTTCCCATTAAGCACTTCATATTACCAAACAGAAGCATATCCTATCAATTAAAGTAATTGCTTCTAATGATGTGCAAAACATGATGATGTCAACATCAAAGCATCATTGCTTTTTTGTGCTATTTCAAACATTATTTGGAACCTTTTGAAACATTTTGTTCGTTTGGAGTAACTTTAGCGCATAATACGCTAATACGAATACCGGTACATAATTATAGCCAGCCAATCAAATTCACTGCAGGTCATAACAGGATTCTCATGTGATAAATACTTGATATCAAAAGAAACTGGCCTTGTATTCTCTAATCATTGGTCTTGTCTCTGAAACGGTAGGAATTCTTATCAAAAGACACTAGCCTGGCATTCTCTAATTAGCCACCATTGAAGAAGAGCGCTCTTGCAGACGTCACATGTGACCGCGTGTTGAAGTCCCTGCCGAGTTTTCCACGATCCAAGATGGCCGACGCCCACAACGTTATCGCTGCCCTGGTGAAGGCATACAACTATAAGGTGTTCATGCTCAATGCTCAGGTATATCAGACTAACTGTGCCTATGATTTCAACATACCAGTAAGCTCTCTTCTGCTATATTTTGGGTGGGGCTGATAGTTTAATCTGTTGGAATTCAACTCTATTCAATCAATCAAGCAATCAATCATGCAATCAATCAATAATTAATTTAATTAATCCTGTAATCAATCAATTCAGTCAATCTTTCAATCAAGCAATCATGTAATCAATCAACCAATCAATTATTCAATTAATATATCATTCATTCACTCATTTGATCAATGACATATTCAATCAATCAATCAATCATGCAATAAATCAACAATTCAATCAACCAACCAATCAATACACAATCACTCAATCAATCAACCATGGCAATCAATCCATTCCAGATGAGAAGTTTACGGGAGGAGATCAGTTACCACCAGAAGGTGTACAATATACAGCTCAAGTACACAGAATCTCTTTTCCAGACTATTAGGTAGGTTTCATGGTCAGGGCCACAGGTGGAAGACTCGGACCTATGACACCAAAAAAATGCCTATTAAAAAAAATCCCATTACCTCACCCACTTGGTCTCGTACAGTACTATTAACGTATAGTACTGTACGAGACCAAGTGGGTGGGGTAATGAGATTTTTTTTAATAGGCATTTTGTTGGTGTCATAGGTCCGAGTCTTCCACCTGTGGTCAGGGCATGTGCTTACAAAGCTTTCTGAGCACATATTCTATTCTCATACTCGAAATCATGAAGTTTGATTGGTCGAGGCTGAGCTCAGCCTCGACCAATCAAACTTCATGATTTTTCGAGTATGAGAATAGAAAATGTACAACATATTCTATTCTCATACTCGAAATCATGAAGTTTGATTGGTCGAGGCTGAGCTCAGCCTCGACCAATCAAACTTAATGATTTTTCGAGTATGAGAATAGAATATGTACATATGGCTGAGCTCAGCCTCGACCAATCATACTGCATGATTTCGGGTACAAATTTGAATGACATTGTTGTTATTCTCACAATTATCGGCCGTATTTTATGCTTAATTCACTTTAGATTTTGTTGCACCAACTTGCGGACAGCGTGATATAGTCGGCACATTGGCGTACGTATGTCCATATGTCCATTTTATTTAGGTTGAAGTTTTTAAGAACACTGTATCTCTGAAACCGCTTCGCCGATTCACTCGAAACTTCACATGTGATTTTATCATCATCCATATTTTCATTCTATGCCCAACCAGTGCTGCCCCTGTGCTCAAGGTCAAATTACTTTACATATTCGTGTATGTTCGTACATCAGTACGTGCGTCCAGTTAAAGTTTTTGGTTAAAGTTTTTCGGTATACTATCAAAAGCTTGTTTAGTACTATCAAATGCCTCGGCGGGCGTGACATGCGGGCCGCGGACATCTAGTATAAAATATCATATGTAAAAGGTAAACAAAATGTTTATTATCCTCTCCAATAGGCAAGAGGGATATAGCATTAGTCATGTACGTAGTTAGTAACACCTTTCATTTTTCAATAACTTCTGAACCGCTTCTCCGATTTTTATAATATTTGGCCACAATGTGTGTCTAGGGTGCTTTGGTTTGCATACGACCCACATCCGACCGCCCAAGGTCACTGAGGACTTTTGTAAAGTTTTGTTTTTTTATTATCAAGACTGCCAGTGAGGGGATTAGATTAGTGATAACGATGCCCTTGTTTGTTGAGCCAAAGGACACAATAATTTGTGCATTATGTCATGATTATCAGCTTACCTCGTTGAATAAATATTATTTTTTGCATAAATGTGAATATAAAGGATTGATAACTGTATGAATAAAGCAAAGCTTTATTTTATAGTATGGTACTAAACATTGTGATTTGCCCGTGCATGACAAGAAAAATAAATCATTCGCTTGAAACATGATCTCATCATAGCTGGTTTTGTTTTATGGTAGTTCCTTAAGCAATGTGCAATAAATCTTGCAGCCCTATTGCAAAACTAACCCAGTCCAAAATAATCAAAACGGCACCCGCTTCGTTAAAAATTGCTGCAGACTATCCAGCTACTCTTTAGAAACATGTACATTACCACAAGAAAAATGTGGCTGTGATTGGATAAATAGGGCTTATGGGTTTTGCAACCAACGTAGATCCAGATCAGCCATCCGCACAGTCTGATCAGGGTCTGCAATGTTTGTCATTCCATCAATGAAATGCCCGTCATGCTTCTAACATGCAGGACAGAGTTTTATCAGGCTACAGGAGTGCTATTTGATCAGTAGCTACACTCGTCACAAATCCCATAAGCCCCCTTTCTCCAGTCACAGCCACATACATGGTATCAATAAGCCTCGTGTGCGATTTGTGGGATAAATTGCATGTTATTTTCAACATATATAGTATACTTTTATTTATCATCAGGGAAGGCTACTCAAAATTTGAAGAGTCCAGTAACGAAGTAATAGTAAAGCCTCTAAAAGGTAAGTTTATTTTAACCCTTACAATGCTCAATTAAATTTTGTCGTCTGCTATTTTCTATTATCAATTTTTCTCATCAAAAACATGGCTTGGCAGCACTTTAGAATCATGTCCAATGGAAATGATTCTAAAGTGCTGCCAAACCATGTTTTTATTGTCAGAGAATAAAGACAAAATATGGAACTACAGCAGACGACAATTTTTCAGGGGGAATTTAATAACTTTAAAAGTTAGAAAATATATACAAATAGTGTATATCCTGATGAGACTTATCGTTACGAGCCAGCTTATCTGGCTATTCGCTGTTTGTGTACATTAGGACAGAGGTCTGTGGCGTTGAAAGCGTTGATCCTTTTATCACTATTAAAGTAACTTATTGGTGTTGGTCCTCGGAGCAAAAAGTTGGTATACCATTCACATTTATAGCAAATCTGTATCACGACACTGTCTTTCATTGCTTTTTTGCCATTCCCGCTTGCAGAAGGTGAGACATAGTGATCACAATGGCATGCATGTGTCTATGCATGAGTCCATCCAAAATAAGCGTTTTGCAATCAAGGTCTATGAATTACCTCTGTAGGCTTGACATGCAGCCCACGGTCACCCCTTATAGGCATTAGTATCTTTGTATGACCTCGATATTATATATATTGCAAGTTTGTTATTATAGAGATGATCTTACATAGGTGATGATTGAATGATATTTATTAAACTATGCCTAGTTTCGTATGAAATCAGTTTGATAAATATATTAGATCAACATAAATGTACGTTCTATTTATTGCATAAGTACCATCATACATAGAAGCTCTATTGATCACTTGACCTGTTTTTAAAGCTGTCTCATTTACAATGTGAAAGCCCATTATTAGCTTGCCTGCACAAAGTGCAAAAAGAGCTATTAAATGGCATACACCTAGCGTTGTCGTCGGCATCCACAAACTTAACGTTGAGGTAAATGTCTTATAACTTCTGTTGCTATTCATGGAACACCTTGATATTTTATACATGCATTCCTCAGATGACCCTCTATCATGCTGTAGCAAATCAACAACCACGACCCACCCCTTACCCCAAGGTCAAGGTCACAAACCTAGTTTGTTCATAAACTTAACTTTGGGGTAAATTTCTTATAACTTCTGTTTCTTTACACTCATGCATCCATCTGATGATCCCCTATCTATCCCAGTGTTATTATTCACTTACATCCATATTGTCACATACATAATCTTAGTGTAAATTACATGTAATTTATGTGTTATTATTCACTTACATCCATATTGTCACATACATAATCTTAGTGTAAATTACATGTAATTTATGTATCCATATTGTCACATACATAATCTTAGTGTAAATTACATGTAATTTATGTGTTATTATTCACTTACATCCATATTGTCACATACATAATCTTAGTGTAAATTACATATAATATATGTGGGATGTTTTGTATACAACCGATGCCTTTGTTAGTGCCACCTTCGAGTCAAGACTGCCAACAGGCGAGCGTCGTTGTCTTCTGACAACTCTTGTATACCATAAACCTATATATGCGTGTCACAGTCTACTCACATACCCGGCAACTTTTCCAGAATTACTGGCAAGCTACGTGGAACTAAACCAGTCCGCATCAGAAGAATCGCTGAAGAATTTTCTGAGAGCATTCAAAGATTCAGCCCCACAGGTACTGTGTTTATATGTGGCTGTGACTGGAGAATTATGGCTTATGGTATTTGTGACCAATGTAGCTCCTGATCAAATAGCACACTCCTGTAGCCTGATAACAATCTATTTTGCTTCTTAGAAACATGATAGGTGTTTCATTGATGGAATGGCGAACAGTGCAGATCCTGATCCGAATGTGCGGTGTACATGCTGATCTGGAACTATACTGGTCGCAAACCCCACAAGGCCATTTCTCCAGTCACAGCCACATATATAGTGTTGTATAATTGGGGCTGTGACATGTGTGGCCAGTATAGCTCCTGGTCTACTAGCACACTACTGTAGCCTGATATGGATCTATGCTGTTTGTTGACCAGTAATTACGCTGCTGGACACGAAAATTGTCGGCTGCTTTTGTTTTGTATTTTACCTTCTTTCTTAATAGAAACAAGGTTTGACAGCACTTTAGAATCATTTCCATTGGAAATGATTCTAAAGTGCTTTCAAAGCATGTTTTGTTGAGAAAAATGGAAGATATAAAATAAACAGCAGAAGACAATATTTAAGGGTTAAATGCATCATAGATGCGTCACAGACTGAATGGCAAACCATGGCCAAATGTCACATTGACAAAGTAGAAAAATGGTGCTCTGATCACAGACTTTGTGTTTAATTTACTATGTAGTTAATACTCTTGTATTACCAATTTTATTGGATCGCCTACTAATTTCGAAAAAAGTGTATTGTTTTTTCTATAAATGACACAAAATTCGGTGTAATTCGCCGATACTGATTTTGAAAATCAGTCATATTTTCCATCAATTACATCGAAAATTTACAAAAGAAAATCACAGCTCGTGCAGAATTGATCACAAATTGACAAAAAAATCATAGCGCATGCAGAATTGATTTTTTTTGTCAATTTTCAATATAATTTATGGAAAATATGATCAATTTTCGAAATCAATATCTGCGAAATGTGGCGATACGACAGGTGAGATAACTCCAGAGCCAATCATCATATTGTTGTTGTTGTTACCTTGCTGTTTATGACCCGTTCAGCTCAATAACTTGTTGTTGTTGTAGCTGGCAGACATCGTGGAATCCGTCGGTGTAAAGGAGGGCGAGGAGTCTGAAGGTGGGTGAAGCATCATTGGATATTTGAACCTGTAGCCTATTTACCAACATTGCAAAGTATACTTATCTAGCAAAGTATACTTTGAGGGAGAAATTTTCAATTTAAGGATAAATTTATTAATTTTTATTATACTGAATTTATTACATTTTCACAGCCATTTTGGCTGTGATAATGTAATAAATTCAGTATAATAATGCTGCATACTTTTAATCATCAAATATATGTAGTGGTTAGTTCTATATGAAATAATGCATTTCGGGAAAAATAAATGATTACTCCCTGAAAGTATACTTTGCTAGATAAGTTTGCTTTGCAATTTTGATGAAATCGGCTACTGAATCGGAATTAACCACTTTTTTTTTTTTTTTTTGTGGTATGAACTTTTAAAAATCCAACTATGCTGGATAAAGGCCTGATTGTTTTAGTCTTCCGCAATATACATGTATATTTATAATAATGATGTTTATTGCATAAAATGGGCGCTCGCAGTGTATTAACATGGGTGTAATAAATCATATTACGCTAGTGTAATAATATGCAAATTAGCTTGTTACAGAAAACACATTTGGTGACCAGTACAGTTTCAATATATGATGATGTGCTTATGCAATAAATGGAATCTAACATTTGTGAGGATTTAATATATTTATTATACTCGTTGACTGATTTCATAAGAAACGCGGCTTAGCCGAGTTTCTTATGAAATCAGTAAATTTGTTTAATAAGTGTCATATTAAATCATCACTCAATTAATATCCTCTATTTATACAGGGATAAACAACTGTTGTTTTTTTTTTGAGAATTTCTCGAGTATCAGCTTTTGAATGTCCAACCATACAGTTTCAAGGCCGGATCTTTACTCTACTCCCTGATCACATTGAACTTTTAGTAATTCCTGGATAATCATTGGGACCATTTGTGTATCTTACTTTGCCCTATATATATACAGTATTAACCCTTTCAACACCAAGTAACTTAATAGGATGTTCCATGCCAATGTTACACGCTATTTCATTGGTCCATTCAAATTTTCAGGCTATTCCATTCTTCAGAAAGGGTAATTTTTTCAAATTTGATAACTATTAACAAACAGTGGAGATCCTGATGAGACGGCTCGTTACGAGCCGGCTCATCTGGATCTGCACTGTTTGCAAACATTGTCTCTATAGAGGTCTGTGGTGTTGAAAGAGTTAACCCTTTCAACACCAAGTAACTTAATAGGATGTTCCATGCCAATGTTTCACGCTATTTCATTAATTTTGTTCATTCAAATTATCCCATTCTTCTAAAAGGGTAATCTGTACAACGTTTAAAATTATTAACAAACAGTGGAGATCCTGATGAGACGGCTCGTTACGAGCCGGCTCATCTGGATCTGCACTGTTTGCAAACATTGTCTCTATAGAGGTCTGTGGTGTTGAAAGGGTTAATATCCTCTATTTATACAGGGATAAACAACTGTTGGTTTTTTTTTTGAGAATCACACAGGTTGAAGTAACGGACCGAGGTCTATAAATACATTAAATATGCCTAAAAGCATCAATACCCCCTCCATCTATTAATCATCTACTCATTATGATTAGATGGAGGGGGTAAAAAAAAAAAAAAAATCTTCATTTATTGATGCTTTTAGGCATATTTAATGTATTTATAGACCTCGGTCCGTTACTTCAACCTGTGTCTTACTTTGCCCTTTATTGTATATGAACATTTTATGTCATTCCTAGCCTGGCCTGATGGAACTTGATATGAAAAGACACCAGTCTGGTATTCACTATATACATGCTATGTGCAAATTTAGGATCGTTTGCAGCCTATGCTCAATAAATGTAAATCCAATAATTGTTTACAAGAAAACATTGTTAATTTACATAATTTTGCACTTACAAACATACAAGGTTTAGTGAAACGGCCTCCAGGGACAAGGTGTAGGGATTCCGTGGCAAACCTCGAAATTATTATGCCTTTCCTAGCCTTTCCTATTAACTTGATCAAAAGACACCAGCCTTGTATTTTTCATGTAATTATCTCAGGTCAGAAACAGTAGGAATTCTTCAGTGAGCCTCGAAATTCCTACAGGTTTCCCATCGTCTTGATATCCCCATAAACTTGATATCAAAAGACTTTGGCCTGATAATCTCTATGTATCCGCCTCAGCTTGGAAACGGTGGGAATTCCTACACGTTCCGAGCCTCGTCTGATAAACTTGATATATGGCTGCGACTGGAGAAATGTGGTTTATGGTATTTGCAACCAGTGTAGATCCAGATCAGCCTGTGCATCCGCACAGTCTGATCAGGATCTGCACTGTTTGCCATTCCATCAATGAAACACTTATCGTGCTTCTAACAAGCAATATAAATCATTATCAGGCTACGTGAGTGTTAGCGGAGCTGCATTGGTCACAAATCCCATAAACCCAATTTCTCCTTTCACCATTACATACAGTGGAACCTCGCTAAACCGGACACCCTGGGAGGTCACTGTAAATCAGGAAATTTTATTATTCCGAGGCATAGTTGTATGCTATGTGATCACGAACTGGCATTATCACCCGAGATAAATGACCAAGAAACCCATCAAAATTATGATCACACAGGTTTATTGTTGTCAGGTTTAGAGAGATTCCACTGTACATTGTATATCAAAAGACACTATAGTCTGTTTCACGAAAGCTGCCCAAATTTTACGGCTATATAGACAATTCAAAAACAATATTATTTTCGATAATATTAAATTAAAGGAAAATTTAAGAATGAGCCTTCTTTTTATTTCGTGAAATTCGGTCAAATATTGATTTTATTACGAAAAATTGATTTGTCTATGGGAATTTAACATAGGGGAAAAAGTGGTAAGGAAGTATGGGAGGAGTCAAAAATCGAAAAAATTTGGAAATTAACTCTGAAACCTAGCTAGATAGCTTGGATATCATCTAACTAAGAAAACAAAAGTTAAATTTTAAAAATCGGTCCAGTATTTCTAAAATTCAAAAAAATTTCCCCATGTTAAATCCCCATAGACATCTTCACTCCGTGAAGATGTCTATGGGGATTTAACATGGGGAAATTGTTTTTTCGCAATAAAATCAATATTTGACCAAATTTCACGAAATAAAAAGAAGGCTCATTCTTAAATTTTCCTTTAATTTAATATTATCAAAAGAAATCTTGTTTTTGAATTGTTTATATAGCCGTAAAATTTGGGCAGCTTTCGTGAAACAGACAATAGTCTAGTATCCTGTATGTATCAGTCTCTGCTATGTGTTTCCTAGCCTCGTCTGATAAACTTTGTGTTATCTATATACCAGGGGCCAAAGTGCTGTCTGCGTATGGCGAGGAATTCTTCGTGTCCCTGGAGAGGTTGGTAGCCGACGAACAGACGAAGCGCGACCGGGAAGCATCTCGTTGTGACGACATCCGACAAGAGCAACGGAAACTGGACCAAGAACTACAGCATATCCTTGATGAACAGGAGAGTCGACTTCAGACATCCCGCGATATATCAAATGTTTCAGTACAGGAGAAAAGTGCCTTGCCATCAGCAGATATGTCTATATCGCAGATGGACAGTAAAGATGATAATCACGTTGATAGCGCCAAATTTACAGATTCCCGCGAGAAAAGTGGGAAAGTCAAGAAGAAAAAGTCTGTTTCTAGTAAGATTTTAGAAAAACAGTTTTCGGAGGTTACTGTTATGGACAATATGGATTCTACTGTTGATAGTTATGAAAAGGATTCCATTTCTGATGGTGAAACAAAGGGAGTTAAACCTACTAATATTGATCGGAAACCTGAAAACACGACCAGTATACCACGAACAGCAGTGACAAAGACGAAGATTAAGCGTGGATATGTGCCAAATACATTTGTCCCAAATAGAACTCTTCAGTTACGTAGATCAGGAAGTTTGACTAGATTGTCGTCCGGTGCTAACACAACGGAAGAAGGTGACCAGTCTACAACAGGAAGTCGGGAGCATGCTGGGAATATGGCCGCCAGCCAGGAGCATGCTGGGAACATGGCCGCCAGCAGTGACTCGGCTGCAGGAAATATGTCTTCTGGAAAAGAACACCCAAAATCTCGTCCTCCATTTAGATGACCTAGTTCAAGCAGGTGGTTCAAGTTTCAGAAATGGGTAATACAGTAGAACCTCTCTAAACTGGACACCCAGGGGACCATGTTGTGTTCAATTTAGATGGGTTTCACTGTAATTTATTTCATTGCCGTATCTGTTCACAATTGAAAATGATAATGATCACAGAGTGCTTAATTACAATGGAACCTCTTGAAACTGGACACCCTGGGGTCCTCCCAGGGTGTCCGGTTTAGAGAAGTTCCACTGCAGTCTGAAGAAAAAAGGTTTATTATACCACCTATGCGATATAGTAATAGGCAGGGCTCCACATAAGCTGCGTATTTGCTTAAATACCCAATTCAATTTGCCAAAAACCCAACTGAAATCAGAAGTAGCGAGTATCAAAAAGCAATAAAAAAATTGTGGTACCTTTATCATGCTGCAGAAAACAATAAACAGAACACAAATATAGCATATTTTTCATGAAAACACATGTTGGTATTTCATTAGAATTGTCTTCATTTCGAAGCAAACTATTCAATAATTGCGGTCTGTTGATGTGTAAACCGTAGTGTGATTTTATTTTACCCAATTAACATTTTGAAATACCCAATTGCTTCAGAAATGATGGAGTGACAATACTCAATTACTAATTCCTTATCTGGAGCCCTGAATAGGGAATCAGTCAATAAATGGTTTGTTCTTAAAGTTCTGTCTGTACATCCATGGCCAATTACGTCTAGGTCATCTTCGAATTTGATCAAATAAATTGTCACCTCGGGTATGCACAGAAACTTGACGGATCGTAACCAATTTCGGTATACATGTTTTATCACGGCAAGATGAAGAACCCTATTGATTTTCGATGACTTATCACCCCTTGGCGGATATTTTTAATTTTAGCACTCTGTATCTTTGTCCATGCAAGAACTCAAGTTCTACTTCATGGATCGTAACCAAATTTGTTACACATGTTTATCTTGGGAAAACGAGGAACACTATAGTCGGATGACTTATCTCCTCTTGGCAGCCATTTTTTATTTGAGCTTTCTGTATCCTTGTTTACACAATAACTAGAGTTCTACTTGATGGATCATAACCAAGTTTGTCACACATGTTTATCATGGCAAGAGAAAGAATCGTATTGGTTTTTCAGTGAGTTATCTCCCCTTGCCTCGACTGGCCTTGCCTCGACGGGCGTATATTGTGACCTTCGGAATGTGATCAAATATAATGGTGCTATTGATTTATATATGTTATTATCTGTGCATGAAGTGGAAAACCCTGTATTGGATATCCGAGACCTCATCTGAAACACTGTCACTGCACTGGGGCCCTTTTCACTAAACTTTGTGGGTGGCAGGTGGGAGCATGTGATAGGTAATTTAACGATCAGGATTCATCCTTGCGAGAATCCCGACCGGAGACCTGGTTTGGCCCTCATGTATGTCTTTGGCTTTCTTGTATGTGAGAGTTGAATCTGGTTATATCCCTTATATGAGTAATATAATTATTCCTAATCACATTGCTTTTAAAGGAAGGGGCCAAGTGGTTTTGGTGTGGTATGGACCTGGCACCAGGTGAAATTATTCTAATTTCAGGGCTGAAGATATTTTTTTTTCGATGTAAATATTCCGTTCCTGATTTCGGTATTCCTACCAATACAGAAGGTTGAATACGGGATCAAACCCGTTGCCCTGGCCTTAAATGACCTTGACTGTTCATAGGCCATTAAACACCAACAACAAACTATGCACTAAACTAAGTTCATTACAAAACAATTAATTATAGAATACCATTTACACTGACAGTGGATGATTGAATATTTTAGTGGATGTTTTCACATGCAATGATGTGTGCTTGTAGCTGCAAAATGGTAACATTAGTTAACACGGTTCAGATATGCACAGATAGTGATTAAACAGATTAATCAAAAAATAATTTAATTATAGATTTATATCATGTTTCTGAACCCGATTGTATCAACGAGTGGCCTTTGATATATAATACTGAAATATAACATATTGAATATCTGAGACATCATCTGAGACACAGTGCCTTTAACCCTTTTCATGCTAAGGATACGCTTTTATGTTTGCGGATTTTTAAAAAAATATTTTCTATGCGCTCAGAAGTATATGTCGCGACCACCATTTGAACCGTCTCGTCGAGACGGTTCAAATGAGTGGTCACAACATATACTTCCATTGAGAAATAACAAAACTAAAAATAAAATATTTAATAAATTTCATACCCGTAAAGGTGTATTCCGAAGGAATGGGTTAAAAATGTTTTATTGTATATTAACCTTTCTCAGGGTGAATATGTTATTAAAATGAAATGATGATACGTGTACAATGTATGTGTGTTTTATCCAATCTGTACATATTCATTCTGAATTAATTCTAATATCTATCTATGACTGAAGAAATGGGGTTTATGAGTTTTGCGACCAGTGTAGATCCAGATCAGCCTGTGCATTCGCACAGTCTGATCTGGATCTGCACTGTTCACCATTTGATCAATAAAACACTGTCGTGCTTCTAACAAGCTATATAGATTGTTATCAGACTACAGTAGTGTGTTATTTGACCAGGAGCTACACTGATCACAATTACAAAGACTCTTTTCTCCAGTCACTGTCATATATGTGTCTATGACTGAAGATATTGGTTTTATCAAGGTTATTTTGTTCACATTGGGACTAGGCTGCCAGTGTGCAGATTTGCTTTGTGTACCTATGCCATTTCTTAGTAAAATTAATATTATATCACTTCGAGATGTGAAGATCCCAACTGTTTTGGACATAAATAAAACTGGTCTTATGGCATTTGTTGCCTGTTTTGCTCCTGATATGTGACCTAGAAGATGGGGCCTATGCATTTTGGGTTAGTGTTAGCCAACACCTGATCTGTGACTGGAGTAATGTGGATTATGGTATTTGTGGCCAGTTTAGCTCCTGGTCTGTGACTAGGGAAATTGGGCTGATGCCTTTGTGGTTCATCTTGGTGGGTGGCAGGTGGGAGCATGCGATGTGTAATTTAACAATCAGTATTCTTCCTTACTAGAATCCCGGCCAGAGACCACGGGGGCGTTTCACTAAACTTCATACGACTAAAATGTTCGTAAGTGCAAAATTATGATAGTCTGTAAGTTTCACATTAACCACATTTTCTTGTAAATAATTATTGGATTTACATTTATTGAGCATAGGCTGCATATGCAGCCTATGCTCAATAAATATAAATCCATAAATTGAAATTTACAGACGATCTTAAATTTGCACTTACGAACATTTTAGTCGTAAGAAGTTTAGTGAAACGGGCCCCTGGTTTGGCCCTCACGTACGTTGTTAGCATTCTTGTCTGTGACGTACAGTTGAATCTGGTTATACCCCTTATGTGATCCTACTTTAGGGGAAGGGGCCAATGACTTTGGTGTGGTATGGACATGGCACCAATTCAGGTTATTCTAATTCAGGGCTGAATATATTTTGATGTTGATGTAAATATTCCGTTGGCCCGGCCTTAAAGGTGCATTCCCACTCAGTAGGTACAAAATGTTCTTAATATCAGAGACATCATCTGAGATAGTTTCTGGCAAAATAAACATTCATTTTCAGTAGGTACAAAATGTTCTTAATATCAGAGACATCATCCGAGATAGTTTCTGGCAAAATAAACATTCATTCACCATTATTCCACGTATTGATTGGCAGTATTATACATATATCAAACGGTAATTTCCACATTGATATCAGGGGCTATAACCGTGTTTAATTAAAATGTTAACGGACAGTACTATTCATCCTCAGTATTTATTTTTTGATGCGCAATGATCATATACTTTATAATCTGTCGAAAATATTATGTTTTCAAGTGACCCATTTAATCAGTATAAATAATTAAAAAATATAATGCCTCATTTGCATAATTATGAAAATAGCCTGATACCACCATGGTAAAATAAATATTACATATTACTAAATGATTATATCTGTATAGTGGGCACTCGTAATTTTTAGAACTGGTGGAATATTGACGCAATTATACACTGATTTAATTCCTATAAAGAACATTCTGTGCCTACTTCTAAGTGGGCATGTACCTTTAAATGACCTTGGCTGATAGGCCGTTAAACACCATTAACTCAAATCAAATCATTTTACCTCCCGAACTGTTATCACAGTACAGTCGAACCTGTGAACAACGACCGGCAAAGGAAGTGGCCAAAGTGGTCGTTGTCGACAGGTGGTCGTTATTCCAAGGGTCGAACATTTACCCAGTTTCACAACAAAGTCGGCCATGTTTTTAGCATTCTATTGTAATATATATGCATGCTTTTCATCAATTAAAAATTGCACGAAAATGGCTAAAATAGTCAATTTATTTTGTTTTGTCATCTTGTTGTTAGT
This sequence comes from Conchocele bisecta, assembly GCA_029237695.1. NCBI lineage: Eukaryota > Metazoa > Mollusca > Bivalvia > Lucinida > Thyasiridae > Conchocele > Conchocele bisecta. Next base: position 39,249,265 of record CM055276.1, read on the forward strand.
GTTCTGAACACAGCCTCGCTTTGGAAATTATATACAAAGGGGAGTAATTATCTTCACGATAAGTATATCTCGCTGCCCGCTTTGGTGCATGCACCATTTAATAGCTTGTCGTAATTACATGTAAGTGGTTTAATTTAGCATGACCATTAGTATTTCACACCACCAGTTGAAATTAATAACGGTCATATAGTCTGTATTAAAACGATGCCTATGTGGCGCGGCCTGTGAAAACCGCGATTTTTTTTGTAACAAAAAATATTTCATTGAATGCGTCAAGTCCAGTAACCCACACGAGCTAGGTGTCCAAATCAGGAGAGAACACCAGGCTTATTTGCTTTCTGTCCAATGTACTGTATACTATCCTGGTCAAGCCCGAATATTTAAGCAGCCTATGACGAATTGGCAATGTCCGCTGACGTAATTACTGATGTTTTTAATTAGAGATTCGCGAGCATTGTAAACCATGTAAACCACCAATGCAAATCCACTACCTGGTCTGGTCGCTAATGCAATAAGCCGGGATTTGTCGGATATCGAGACCCAATTCATATAAACACGTTTGTCGTGTCACTTTAGACTGGTTCCCGGTCGCTAGGAATAACGCTATATATGCTGCGCATCAGACAGCTAGGGTACCAGACTAGTGTGTATTGGGAATTATGGCGGGACCGTCTAGTTCCTGATCTGTGACAGACTGGTGAAATGAGGCTTTTATTGGTGTAGCTCCTGATCGGTGACTGACTAGGGAAATGTGGCTTATGGCATGTGTGGCAAGTCTAGCTATTGATCACTGGTTGTGATTGGAGAAATAAGGATTATGGCATTTGTGGCCAGTCTAGCTCCTGATCTGTTGTTGTGACTGGAGAAATGAGGATTATGGCATTTGTGGCCAGTCTAGCTCCTGATCTGTTGTTGTGACTGGATAAATGGGGATTGTGGCATGTGTGGCCAGTCTAGCTCCTGATATGTGACTCGATAAATGGGGATTATGGCATTTGTGGCCAGTCTAGCTCCTGATCTGTGGTTGTTACTGGAGAAATGAGGATTATGGCATTTGTGGCCAGTCTAGCTCCTGATCTGTTGTTGTGACTGGAGAAATGGAGATTATGGCATTTGTGGCCAGTCTAGCTCCTGATATGTTGTTGTGACTGGAGAAATGAGGATTTTAGCATGTGTGGCCAGTCTAGCTCCTGATCTGTTGTTATACCCCCCCGCAACGAGTTGAGGGGGGGTATACTGGAGTCAGGTTGTCCGTCCGTCCGTGCGTCCGTCCGTGCGTCTGTCCGTGCGTCCGTCCGGATAAACTTAACATCAGAGAAATATTGTTATAACTTCTATTTCCTTCATCTAAAATGCTTGATATTTCACACATGCATTCCTGTAAGGCTCTACTACCATGCTGTGCCAAATCCACGACCGTCCAACCCCCGCAGATCCCAAGGTCAAGGTCAATTACTTAGTCCGTAAACTTAACATCAGAGAAATATTCTTATAACTTGTATTTCCTTCATCTAAAATGCTTAATATTTCACACATGCATTCCTGTAAGGCTCTACTACCATGCTGTGCCAAATCCACGACCGTCCAACCCCCGCAGATCCCAAGGTCAAGGTCAAATTCTTAGTCTCTTTACAAAACTTAACATCAGAGAAATATTGTTATAACTTCTATTTCCTTCATCTAAAATGCTTAATATTTCACACATGCATTCCTCTAAGGCTCTACTACCATGCTGTGCAAAATCCATGACCGTCCAACCCCCGCTGATCCCAATGTCAAGGTCAAATACTCTTTACAAAACTTAACATCAGAGAAATAAGTTATAACTTCTATTTCCTTCATTGAAAATTCTTATTATTTCACTTGTGCATTCCTCTAAGGTTGTACTATCATGCTGTCACAGATCTCGAGGTCAACGTCACATACATACCGTATAACCTCGGCTTAACGCCCCCCTCCTAATAAACAAAAAGCCCCCCCCCCCCACCCCCCCCCCCCCCCCCCCCCCCAAATAAAAAAACAATAATAAATTTTTTTTTACCAGTGACCGCCAATTTCAAACACAAATAATCCTTAAATCCTTATTTGTGTTTGAAATTGGCGGTCCTTGGTAAAAAACAATTTTTTTTTTTTTTTTTTTTTTTTAATGGCTAATAAACGCCCCCCCCCCCCCCCCCCCCCAAATAAACAAATTTTATTTTTTACCAATGACCGCCAATTTCAAACACAAATAGTCTTTAAATCTTTATTTGTGTTTGAAATTGGTGGTCCTTGGTAATTTTTTTTTTTTTTTTTTTTTATACTGGCTAATAAACCCCCCCCCCCCCCCCCCCACCCCCCCCCCCCCCCCCAAATAAAAAATAAAAATAATAATAATTTTACCAATGACCGCCAATTTCAAACACAAATAATCCTTAAATCCTTATTTGTGTTTGAAATTGACGGTCCTTGGTAATTTTCTTTTTTTTTTCTTTTTTTTTTTTTTCTTTTTTTAATCGCTAATAAACGCCCCCCCCCCCCCCCCTTTTGTAAAATGTAACGCCTCCGGGGGCGTTAATTCGAGGTTATACGGTAGTCTCTTTACAAAACTTAACATCAGAGAAATCGGTTATAACTTCTATTTCCTTGCTCGGATCTGCTTCACATTTCACACACTCATTGCTCCAATGGACCTCTACCACCCTGTGACAAATTCACGTTCATGCTGCTCGCGCTAATCCCAGAGTCAAGGTCACAAGCCCACACACTTGGAAATTTGTACATATTTTAGGGGTACCTGGGCCCACGCGGGGGGTATTCCGTAAGCCTCGCTTACTGACCAATCTAGTTGTGACTGGAGAAATGAGGATTATGGCATTTGTGGCCAGTCTAGCTCCTGATCTGTTGTTGTGACTGGAGAAATGGGGTTGTGGCATGTGTGGCCAGTCTAGCTTATTGTGGTTGTGACGGAGAAATGGGTTATGGCTTTGTGGCGTCTAGTTCTGATCTGTTGTTGTACTGGAGAAATGAGGATGGATTTGTGGCCAGTTAGCTCTGCTGTTTTTTTGATGGAGAAATGGGGATTGTGGCATTTGTGGCCAGTCTAGCTCCTGATGTGTGTGACTGGAGAAATGAGGTGGCATTTGTGGCAGTAGCTCCTGATCTGTGTTGTGATGGAGAAATGGAGTTATGGCATTTGTGGCGTAGCTCTGTTTGTTGTGACTGGAAAGGAGATTGTGGATTTGTGTCAGTCCTCGCTCTGATCTGTCTGTTGTGAACTGGAGAATGAGGATTATGGCATTTGTGGCCAGTCTAGTCCTGATCTGTGGGGTTGTGGAATGGTGAAACTGGAGATTAAATGGCATTTGTGGGCGAGTCTAGTTTCCTGATTCTGTTGTTGTAACTGGAGAAATGAGGATTATGGATTTGTGGCAGTTAAGCTCCTGACTGTTGTTTTGAACTGGAGAAATGGGATTATGCATTTGTGGCCGTCCTAGCTCCAGATCTGTTGTTGTCACTGGAGAAATAGGATTATGGCATTTGTGGGCCAGTCTAGCTCCTGTCTGCTTGTTTGGATGGAGAAATGATTATGGCAATGTGTGGCCAAGTCTAGCTCCTGATCTTGTTGGAGACTGGAGAAATGGAGATTATGGCATTTGTGGCCAGTCTAGTTCCTGATCTGTTGTTGTAACTGGAGAAATGGAGATTATGGCATTTGTGGCCAGTCTAGCTCCTGATCTGTTGTTGTAACTGGAGAAATGAGGATGATGGCATTTGTGGCCAGTCTAGCTCCTGATCTTTGTTTGTGACTGGAGAAATGGGGATTGTGGCATTTGTTTGGCCAGTCTAAGATCCAGATCTGTTGTTGTGACTGGAGAAATGGAGGATTATGGCATTTGTGCAGTCTAGTTATGATCTGTTGTAACTGAGAAATGAGGATTATGGCATTGTGGCCAGTCCTTAGCTCCTGATCTGTTGTTGTACTGAAAATGATTATGCTTGTGGCCAGTCTAGCTCCTGGATCTGTTGTTGTGACTGGAGAAATGAGGATTATGGCATTTGGCCAGTCTAGCTTCCTGGAACTTCAATTTGTTGCAATGGAAAATGAGGAATTATGGCATTTGTGGCCATTCTAGCTCCTGATCTGTTATTTTTTGACTGGAGAAATCGGGGATTAGTGGCATTTGTGGCCAGTCCTAGCTCCCTGAATCTGTTGTGTACTGGAGAAATGAGGATTATGGGCCAAATTTGTGCCAGTCTAGCCCTGATCTTTTTGTTGTGACTGGAAAATGGAGATTGTGGCATTTGTGTAGTCTAGCTTCCTGATCGTTGTTGTGACTGGAGAAATGAATTATAAACATTTTGTCCAGTCTAGCCTCCTGATTCTTTTTTTGTGACTGGAGAAATTAGGATTATGGCATTGTGGCCCTATCCCTAAGCACCTGATCTGTTGTTGTGACTGGAGAAATAGGTTTATGACATTTGTGGCCAGTCTGGCTCCTGATCTGTGGTTGCTACTGGAGAAATGAGGATTATGGCATTTGTGGCCAGTCTAGCTCCTGATCTGTTGTTGTGACTGGATAAATGGAGATTGTGGCATTTGTGTCTAGTCTAGCTCCTGATCTGTGGCTGTGACAAGGAGATTGTGGCATTTGTGGCCAGCGTAACTCCAGATCTGTGACAGTGTCTGGAGATATTTGGTTCAATTTGGCTGATCTGCATGCACACGGGGCTCAAAGACCATTCTAGAGCCACACTAGCATAATGGGCCCTGGCTGAGAAAAGGGGCATTGCAATGTGTCACTAGCATAGCCCCAAATCAGCCTGTGAATCCGCACAGTCTGATTTGGGCCTACTCTGTTCGCTATTCGCTCTATGAAGGATCATTATTGTTGTTAGCAAAAGCAGTATACCTGGACAATGTGATTGTATGATCAGGATCTACAATTGTCGCCAATGTCACAAGGTCTATTTTCTCAGCTGATGGTCCAAATGGGGCATGATAGAACAAAACCAGGCTTATTGTCTTTGGGACCAGTGCAGACACAGATCAATGTCTACACCGTTTGCAAGTGTGTCTGTAAACCATTCATGAAGGCAGCATGAAGTGACCATGGAGGATTACTATCAACATGTAGAAGATTTTACACGAGTGATGATTTAATACATTTATTTATTTATTTACTCTTGCTTCTTATAAAAACAGTAAACTTGTTTAATAATTAAACAAGTTTACTGTTTTTATAAGAAGCAAGAGTTTCTTATGACATGTATGAAATCAGTCAACAAGTTTTATAAATACCGTATTAAATCATCACAAATGTTATAGTAGGTTCTGTTTATTGAAGTTGTACTGATTACCTAATGTGTTTTATGCAGCGGTTTCGTTTCCATTTTTATTGCACTAGTGCATTACGAGTTTTAATACACTGTGAAATACCATTAACATGTGACTGATCTGGACCTGCACTAGTCGGAAAAGAAATAAACCCAGTTTTGTTTTCAGTTCGTTCCTCGAATGTACTTGGGACATTTTCACCGTGTTCACTTCTCATTTCTCAATAATAAGACGCAACAAATATGATTTATGATTTATGCATAATTAAAACCAGAATACATTTAGATGGAAATTGCACATGAATTGATCACAACCCTGCCATTTTTCTGATTTCCATTTTATCCGGTTTAAATGAGTTTTTCCTTTTTGTGTGGATTTCATTCCCAAACATGATGTATGTATTATACAATAATATGAATTTCATAAATTTAAAAATACAATGGTTACAAATTACACAACAAAATACAAAATATGTTTATTTTTGTTTTGTGCAATGAAACGCCTGCATTTTTCTACGATGCATCATTTAAACAAGACAATTCAAATGGTTTGTTAACTCGTTTCATGCTGAAGATATGCCCTTTTGTTTGTGGAAAATCTTTATATGCTGATATGTGCTTAAAAGTAAATGTTGCAACCATGCATTTGAACCGTTTCGTCGAGATGGTTCAAATGAGTGTTCACAATACATACTTTCATTGACAAATAACAAAAATATAAATAAAATATTTAAAAAATTTCATACACATAAAGGTGTAATCCTAATGTAAATGGGTTAAAACTCATTTAAATAAAAGAAAAAAGAAAAATTTCATCAAAATTTTCTTGATAATCTGAGAGCTTGGGTTAAGCCAAGTACTGGGGTCCGTTTCACTAAACTTCTTGCGACTAAAATGTGCGTAAGCGTCTGGAAATTTCAATTGATGGATTTACATTTATTGAGCATAGGCTGCATATGCAGCCTATGCTCAATACATGTAAATCCAATAATTGTTTACAAGAAAACAGTGTTGATGTGCAATTTACAGACATAATTTTGCACTTACGCACATTTTAGTCGTAGGAAGTTTAGTGAAACGGCCCCAGGTGTATAAACAGGATGAATCGATGAAGCACTTACAAATGAATGTACCGGTACATGTGATGTATATGAGACAAAATGACTACTATATGTGGCTGTCAGGCTGTGACTGGAGAAATGGGGCTTATGTGTTTTGCGACCAATGTAGATCCAGATCAGACTGTGCATCCGCACAGTCTGATCAGGATCTGCATCGTTCGCCATTCCATCAATGAAACAGCCGTCCTGCTTCAAACAAGCAATATAGATCGTTATCAGGTTGCAGGAATGTGCTATTTGATCATAAATAGGGAAGTGTGCGAACAGCGCAGATCCTCATCAGACAGCGTGGATGCACTAATCTGGATCTACACTGGTTGTATCGACCATAGTCCAACTTCTTCAGTCACACCTGCATATGTGTAGAAAAATAAAATAAAAAATAAATTAAATGCAACATTTGTAGATGAGTAAAAAATGATAAAATATAGGTTTGGTGTTCCCCCCCACCCTGACATACTTAACATAAGCAGCATGTCAACAAAATAATTAGTCAATTTAATTGACAAAAAGATTGTTAAATTTTGTCATGCATGTATAGAACTGCTATACAGCGGAACATCTCTAAACTGGACACCTTAGGAGGTCCTTGTTCCACTATACTTATGTACAAGAGCAATCCAATACCTGTGTGTGCGTGGGTGCTTTGAATTCCAATAAATTTACTACATGTATTTAATTAAAAAATTAAATTCAGATTTTGAATGTAATTTGGATAACTTAGTGGTGGGATATGCCCACGGCAATCAAAAGCTGCTTACAATATACATGTCCGGTAACAACCAAACCCAAACTGATGCATGAATAATGATGAATATACAAGTGATGAAATGAGTATTTACAAACAATGAAACATGACAAGACTCACCGTGTCAAAAAGTGGCTTATCGAGTTTGTAACCAGTGCAGACCCAGATCAGACTGCACAGATGTGTCAACGACAGATTGCCATTCCTTCTAACAAATTAAAAGAACTTGATCCGCATCAATATACCAAATCATCAGAAGTTACACTGGTCAAAATAATTCAATAAGCCCCTTTTTGTCATGACAAGACTGAAAATGGTCATAAATCAAGTAAATCCACATTCAAAACATCCTCCAATTGAATGTACACTGTTCATTATACAAGATATCAGAGTGCCAGATAAAGTGCTTATTGGGGTATTTTACGCACTTATTTTAGCAGAATACGCATTGATTATCAAAAGTGGGAGTACAAAATACTCATAGCAATGTGAAACTACGCATTGATTTTCAAATTGAGTAGTAATTGTGTAATAAAGTTGAAAATTTACTTAGTTGAGCTGCAAAAAGCAAACTATTTGCTGCTCAAATAAGTGATTTAAAAATAAAAATCATTTGTAAAAGTAAAATATGCATTGCATATGAAATCTGGGTGTACAATACTCCTTAGATGCAAAACTTATCTGGAGCTCTATGATATGGAATTCTTTGAAAACGCTTAACTGCACATGCAGCATTGTCTTGGCATTTCATGCAGAATGTCATCACCACAAACCGTCTGTGTGGATGTCATTGTGAGGAAATATGTCCATCTTCAATTCATTGTCACATACATATGAAGCTGCCTTGACGAAATTACACATCACCTGATGTAAGTCCTGAATGATTGTATTTACACTATGTTACACGTCCATTCCATTTAATGTTCCACGTCACACTGTTCATTTCTTCGCTGCTTTCTTCTTGGGCGATTTTTTTGCCTTTGGTTTCTTCACCGCTTTCGGCTTCGCTGCCTTAGGTTTAGCCGCCTTTGCCTTCTTCGGTGATTTCGCCTTCTTTGGAGATTTTGCCTTTTTCGGAGATTTTGCCTTCTTGGGTTTCACCACCTTTTTAGCCGCTGGTTTCTTCGGTTTTGCTGCCTTTGCCTTCTTGGGTTTCTTCGCCTTCGGTTTCTTGACTACCTTCTTTATTGCAGCTTTCTCTCCCACTCTGAAGGACCCAGATGCACCCTTGCCCTTCGCCTGTTTCAGTGCTCCCTTTGCGACACCCCGCTTCAGTGCCATTTTCAGATGTCGATTGACGGCACTAGAGTCCTTACCAACGTTGAAGTTTGCAATGATGAACTTCAGAATGGCTGCCCTAGATGATCCCCCACGTTCCTTTAAATGCGTGATGGTCTTCGCCACCATCGAGCCGTACGTAGGGTGTGCCGCTGGCTTCTTGGCCTTCGCAGCCTTTTTTGCAGGTGGCGTCGACATTCTGACAAGATATCCTCAAACGTCAAACAGAAACTGAAAGTACGCGTACTGTACGGTTGTGTATTGCGCAGTGATATCGGAAAACTTTTGATTGGGTATTTATAGTCTCCAGCGCGGACCGGATAGAAGACACCAGCAAGTGCGCGAGAGATTTGCTCTGAAAATGGCGTATACAGCAATATTGTGTTTGTTACTCTTAGTTAAATGCTAAAATCTCCGCTACCTGATCAGTGAAATTCTGTTTTCTTTCATGCTCCCGTTAGGAAAGACTTTGACATTCCACTCTATTGCACATTTACTTGTTGTTATTCAATATCCGATGCAAATATTAAGTGGAAAGTTGAAAAAATGTGTTTCAAAACCACATAATTTGAAGTTATACCGTGCCGAAAATTAATATTTGCCGAAACCGGGCTTCTTTTATACTAAAATACAAAAATTAAATCATTTTTATACAAGTTTGTCCGGAAAATGCGTTCCGGTGAAGCATAGTATAACCACACGAAGCGAATACTTTTTGGTATAGAAACACAATTTTTCACGAAGTCGCCATTTTGCAAAGATCAGTTAGCAATTGTCTATTATTCGATCATTTCACACCATTTTTTCGCATATCTGCATAAATGCCAACTATTGAAATGTGGCAAAAGTTTGAACATTTCTGCAATAAATGGTCTGCCACAGTCATCGTACAGTATGCTTCAACATAAACGGTGAAATAGCCGTCTTTGTGTTCATCTCTTAACTGCTTAAGATCTTACAAAATGGCGGTCGAAGTTGAATGTTCGTTGCAAGGGACGAACGATAAACACTACTTGTAAAAGCATTATTCTCTTTAAAACTGAATTAAAATTGTTGATTTTTATCAAAAATCTTGTTATGTGTATATGTTTATATAATTTCATGCAATTTCCATTACATTTATACTGTCGCAATGTAATGGTTTGCGTTTCCCCCGGACAGTGCCACACAGTGTAACGTAAATGTCCCAACATAGAATTTGAATGTGTTCATCTTATGTTTTCTGCATATCGAAACCCTGTACGTGTTAGTTGGAGAACTTTTGATTGATTACTTAAATAAATGGACTGAAACATGCTTATATACAAATAACGACACAATCTATGTATACTACATGTATTAACTATATTATATCTAGCTGTATATAGTTCTTTGTTGTTATTTTTATTCAAGGAATATCACATTTCATTACAATGTAACCGGCAGGATGGCCCAGTTTCTGCATATTATGTTTGATTATTTAATATGTTATGTTCCTAATATATTTACACTCTTGTCCATGTGTTGTGAAACCACGTGAGCATCGTCTCACTGTGACGATTCAAATGATACATATCAAATATACCACGGCCGTAGACACCACCACGGAAGCCACGACGGCGCTATTTTAGCTCGAGGAAACGCGTACATTTTGAGGGTCTCAGTTGATTTCTTTTTCTGGGGTAGGGCCCCCGATAAATATATATATATTGTGACCCGCGGCATTACTTTATTTTATTCACCACTACGGGCCTGTATACTTTTGAATAACAAATCCGAAAAACCTAGGTATTTCTTATAGTTAACCCTTTCCCTGATAGAGACGACTTTTCACGCCTCTGCAGAAGATGTCTTTTGAAAACATTGTGGGAAAAGGATAAATTGCTTGTAACAAGCAATTTCTCCTTTTCCCACAATGTTTTCTACTCTATCAGATAAATTAACCATCATTTGACCCAGCATTTGATTCTTTTATTCAGATGTTTTGGATTTGGATGAGTCGACATATCGCAAAACAGGGAAAGGGTTAAGGGTCGGAAATGGCTCGAAGACCTTCCATAACCGGGCATATATGAGCACATAATTAAGTTATCAGGCCAATGGCCGTTGGCCCATTTGTTTCCGAATGTACTATATATGCGATACATAGAGAATAGTAGGTTAGTGCCGTGAATGGGAAAAAATATCTGGCAAGGCTCAGGAAACGGGATGGGCGAGGCTCTGCCGAGCACATCCCGTTTCCGTGCCCCGCCAGATATTTTTTCCCATTCACGGCACTAACCTACTATTCTAATTATCCCGTCAACACCTACAAATGGCTGTAAAATGCAAAAATAGTATTGACTGGATATCAAAAATGTTTCACGGCACCGTGTTTCACGGCACATATACGCACTGTGTTGACGGGATAAAGTCGAAATACATGTAGGTGCATTAAATGAGGCGGTGAGTTTAACGTAGTTAGTGAATTCTCCTATTGCACAATGCCGATATGTCAGACCGTGACAAGGGCTGAGTGTGCGTGCACATGATATATGGAGACTCAGCCGTTACATTGTTATATTACCTGCTGGTGCTATTCGAGGGTTGGACGAGGCAAGACAGACCAAGCAGAGACGGATCCACGTGCTATGGGAAAATCCAACGCCCACAGAGAAGCAGCAATTATAACAGCGCAGGCCGAGCCGGAGCCGAAGATAGGTGCTGTAGGTATATATATATATATATATATATATATGTCTAATTATGAGTTCGTACCTTATGATGTAACTAATGTCAATCATATTGCGAATGCAGCTGAACCTCCCTATACCGGATACCCATAAAACGTTGATGTGTTTAACCATTCGAATGCAGGACACGTAAATTGTCGCCGGCTGTTGTTATATATTTTGTTTTCTTTCTCCGAATAAAAACATGGTTTGACCGCACTTCAGAATCATTTCCACTGAAAATGATTCTGAAGTAATGTCGAAACATGTTTTTGGTGATAAAAATGGAGAAAAAAAAGAAAAAGAGCAGACGACAAAATTTAATGCCGCATTGTAATGATACATTTTAATAGGCTTTACTGTATTTGATCTCGAGTCAAGATCGGTCGTACAAAGAGTGAACATTTGTCTTAGAGTGCTTATTGCTTAACCCTTAGAGCTATCTTATTATTATTTATTTTTCTATTTTCCATTTTTATCATCAAAAACATGCTTTGACAACACTTTAGAATAATTAACAACATGGTTTGACAGCACTTCAGAATCATTTCCATTAAATGATTCTGAAGTGCTGTCAAACCATGTAATGGAAATGATTCTGAAGTGCTGTCAAACCATGTTTTTATTGAGAAATAAGGCAAGATATAAAAGCAACAACAGACGACAATTGTTGTGAGTAGCTGTCTAAGGGTTAATATAATTTATACGGCGGAACCTCTATGAACCGCCAATCTGGATGTATGGAAATATATGAGACACGCCATGTGCCATGATTTTGTACCTAAATAACATGTATGTGCCTAACAACATTTTCTCATGAAACATATTTACAAAAGTTGCGATATATTCCGTAAATGACGTCGAAAGTATCATAGCAAAATCCGCATTTGCTATGAAAATGTCGTCATCATCATGATCATTCAGGTATTGTATTTCATCTTTCATCGAGAGAATCAGTATACTGGGGAGGATCCAGGATTTATTTCTAGAGGTAGCGTGGATTTCAAATGAGATGCATAATTATGATCGTCAATTTTTTATAAAATTCAGATTATTTTCTGCATTTTTCCTTATTTGGCATTAAAAGCATATGTTGTTACCACTCAGTTGAACCGTCTCGACGAGAGGTAACAACATACAGGTTGGTGAGTAATAAGGAATCGGATGTTCCCCGATTGTTTTTGCGTCTGATTGTTCTAACCACACCATATGCAACCAGATACTAGCATAGGGTGGTTGCATAGGGTGTCTACATCGTGTTAGTTAGTTATCTTATAGGAATAACCGGGAATTGGCTCGCAGACCTTCCAAACCCCGGCATATGTGCCAAGAAAATGTGTCAGGCCGATGACCGTTGGCCCGTATTTCTTTCCGAATTTTGTATTGGTTGCAATGCAGTCGAAATGTGTGCTTTAAATTAAGGAGGTTATGAGACGGTTAATTTAACCCTTTGAACCCGAAAGCCCGCTATATCGGTTTATGCAAACAGTGCAGATCCAGATGATCTGCACTGTTTGAAAGTAATTTTCATATTTTTGAGAACAACAAATACCCCATTTTTATAAATGGAATAGTCTGAAAATCATTTTACGATGGTTGGATTGGTTGCAAAATTAACATATCGCACCCATTCAGTTACTTAGGGGTGAAAGGGTTAACCTAGCTAGTTCATTCTCCTACCGCACTGTGTCAGTATGTCAGACCGTGTTAAGGGCTCAGTGTGAGTGCATATGATATTTAACAATGTGTTCCCACGAAATAACAATTCGTTCCAACGGGAACGAATTGTTAATTCGTAGGAACGAATTGTTATGTCGTGGGAACGAATTGTTAATTCGAGGGAACGAATTGTTATATCGTGTGAACGAATTGTTATATCGTGTGAACGAAACGAATTGTTATATCGTGTGAACGAATTGTTATATCGTGGCAACTAATTGTTAATTCGAGGGAACGAATTGTTAAATTGAGGGAACGAATTGTTATTTCATGAGAACGAAGTAATACAAACAATCCATGTCCCCTGCGGGGCTCCGTAAGACTCCGCCGTGTACAGCGTGTTGCAAATAATGGATGCATAGCCTCGGTGGCTGATCTGAACTTGGCATATTGCCATCCTCCCATACGGGATACAGTACGGGAACACATTCTTCGTGATAGGCCTACCGGAAGTATAATTACTCAGCTCGATAGCGGACGATGCAAGTATATGCCCTCCAGCGACAAGGCAGACTTGTACACTGGTCACACATTCAATAATCAACGTGTTTGTATGTACAGTTAGTTAAATGTAGAAAATTAAACGATCTTTCATGAATTATGTAATTTAAGCTGATACTAGAAACATGAATGTTCTTGTTTATTGTTCGGTTTAGTATGCCAGAATATAGCGGTTGTCTTTGACAATGATTGTACGCCATATGCAACCTGATGCTAGAGACACGAATATTCGTATATTGTATAGGATGTCGACAATACAGTGCTTTGCAAATATATGTGTAACGTGCATATGGTGTACATTGTTTGGCGAAGCATGATGGGTGTTTCGCTGATTGAATAGCAAACACGAAAATAAGCCCACTGTAAGCAACACCATAGCAAATGTCGGCTATTGAATGCTTATTCAGCTTAGCTCATGATCAGCTAAGAACATTCACAGGTGGAAGACTCGGACCTATGACACAAAAAAATGCCTATTAAAAAATTCCCATTACCCCACCCACTTGGTCGTACAGTACGTACCATCTTCTATAGTAGAAGATGGTACTGTACGAGACCAAGTGGGTGGGGTAATGGGATTTTTTTTTTAATAGGCATTTTTTTTGTGTCATATGTCCGAGTCTTCCACCTGTGAGAACATTATGTAGCGTGATTATTATGATCTGGGACTAATAATTAAATTATGTATGTATGGTCCCTGTTATGATGTGGGAGGGGAAGGTGGTGATCGATGGGTCAAAACTGGGTCATAAGAATACATGTATATATATATATATATTCCACGTCGAAACCGGTAGACTAGTATTTACCATTTTGTCACGTGTTAACCCTTTCATCCATAAGTAACTAGAATGGAGACTTCCATTTTATATTTCAGACTATTCCATTTATTAGAAAAGGTTATTTCTGTTAGAAATCGGAAACAATCCACAAATAGTGCAGATCCTGAAGAGCCGGCTCATCTGGATCTACACTGTTTTTGTAAACATTATCATAGAGGTATGTACGTAGTGTAGTGTTGAAAATGTCAATACATATGTAAGCTGTGTGTTGACGAGACTGGAACAATGTGACTTATCAGGGGCGGATCCAGCATTTTGGGAACAGGGGGGGGGGAGGGGGGGGGGTTGTCATATTTTCGAGTATGCTAGGGGGGGGGGGGGAGGGTGAATGCAGACGCGGATCCAGGGGGGTCCATGGGGGGTCCGGTCTGCCGGACCCCCCCCCCCCCCCCCCCCCCCCCTGCTCCCAGCAAAAAAAAAAAAAATTCTACAATACTCGAATAGTTGGATGACTTTTTTCGTGGCCTAGGTGTCAGGAAATCGCGTCTGCGGCGATCTGGCATTTAAATTTTTTTCTGGGGGACCACCCCGACTTTGCTGTCGCGGAGGTTGGCGTGCTTGTAATTACAGACCACCCTCCCCCCACCCCCTGCAATTATATCTGTATCCGCGCCTGGAATGCACCACAGGAAACATTTTGAAATTTAGATGTCCAGAAATGCACTTTCCTGTGTTTTACGGCATTTAAATTCAGACTCCAACTGGCAACACCGGAACACCCCCCTCCACCGCGTATATCCGCCCCTGCATATGAAATATGTAGTTGCTACTGGAGAAACGTGTCATATGATATAAAGGGCATTTATCTTGCTTGTGATCAGCTGCGCCGTCCTCATGCGGCCTGAAGAAATATATTGTTTGCATTACGTGGCAGATGGTTTAACTCACTGAATGGCGAACGGTGCATGCCTGATCAGACCGCGCCGATGCGCAGGCTGATTTGGCACTTCAGTGCCAGTGGTCGCAAATGAAATACATACTGTATACGTACTTCTATTACTTTGATTTATGTTTACATACTAGTTAGTGTAAGTCGCCTCGAATGCTAAAAATAGAAATGGGAAATCCAAAAGCACGTCAAATAGTGCACATCTAGATACCCAGTTTGCAGCGATAACTTCATTCGTCAAGGTATGTACTTTACATATTCAATTAACTGGATTTACTGATTTCGCTGATGATTGTGTACAAATGTCTAGCTATTACATGGAATACCACAGAGAGCAAAACTGTTATTGAACCTGTCTCCAACAGCTGCCAGTAGTCGACACATTTTGTGTGGTGTGTTGAGAGTTAAGACTGTTCACCCATAAATAACTGGAATGGATTTTGATATGTTAATTTTGCAATCAATCCAATGATCACAAAATGATTTTCAGACTAGTCCATTGAAAAATGTGGTGTTTTTGTTCTCAAAAATATGAAAATTACTTGCAAAAAGTGCAGATCCTGATAAGACGGCTCGTCCGGCTCATCTGGATCATCTGGATCTACACGTTTTGCCAATACCACTATACAGGCCTGTGGTGTTGAAAGGGTTAATGCAATTTGCCTTGAAGCTTGTCTAGTTAGCTTGGAAATGAAATGATCGATGAAAAGACGAATCCTATCCATGCAATTATAAAACTGATAAACCCTAAATAACGAGTAGGCCAAGACTTAATTAATACAATGGGGCACCGTTTTGGACTTAAATATCACTTTGTGACATCAGGCACCTATTCAAATGGGTGATATCGCCTATTCAGATCCAAATGCACGATATCACCAATTTGACAGGCTAATCTCGCCTATTCAAATAGGTGATATGTCCTATTCAGATACAAATGTATGATATCACCAATTTGAGTTTTGACAGGCTGATCTCGCCTATTCAAATGGGTATGACACACATTCGAATAGGCGAGACAGACAGTATAATGTATTCCAATATGTGATATCACCAATTCAAAATGAATGGATATCACCCATTCTAATAGATACTATCCTAAAATTGAATGGGTGATATCACCTATTCAAATGGATGATATCATCTATTTGAATTGGAATGGCTGATATCACAATAATCACCTATTTGAATCGGAATGGGTGATATCACATATTTGAATGCATGATATCACCCATTTGAATAGGTGATATCACAGGTTTGAAAGGATATGATATCACCTATTCATTTTGAATGTGATATCACACATTCGAATAGGTGATATCTTTTGAATGGGTTATATCACCAATTCAATATGGAAGTCCATTGTTATCCATTAAAAACAAATGGGTGATATCACAAGTCCCTAAAATGCCGTAGAAGTTTATGCCAGGTGTCATTCGACTCCAGTATCTGCAATTTTTGAGTAATTTGATCAAATTTAAAAGTCATTTGACGTCTAATTTCATCAACAATTTCAATTAGAGTGAATGACTAAGTCAAAATGACTCCTTACCAATTGAGTTTACTAGTCAATTCTTAAAAATATGAGTAATTGACTCCTTTTCATCTGGACCCCTTTATGCCTCGATCTGTATGCCACTGTCAGCTACGTGTCATTCACTTGTGTATTATACCTGCCTTTGTGTGTGATCACAGGAAACATGAGTAGGATGGCGTCTACTCTACACCAGGCCAAAGGTGTCCTTCGGAAGGAACTAAAGCTCCGACTGTCACAGATGTCGCCCGCCGATCGCTTGGCCCAGTCTAGCGTCATAGCTGAGAAGGTGAGGGAGATTTACTGATTCATAGAAAACACAGTGGTACCTCCCTAACACGGACACCCTGGGAGGTCCCAGGGTGTCCGGTTTAGGGATGTTCCACTGTAAACCGGGTATATGATCACTCTAAGGAGTTTGTGTTTTATTCTGCTTAACCGATTACATGCGGAATACACCTTTCCGGGTATGAATTTTTTTAATATTTTATTTGCATTTTTGTTATTTCTCAATGAAAGTATATTTTGTGACCATCTCCCCTATTATTGCACCAGGAAGCACACTTTGTGAATCATAATGCTTTTAGTCACCAAAAAAATCATACCACTTATATAAATAAGTTTCCATTCTTCACACTAGTTGATCGAATTAATATAAATAAATAAAAAAAATAGTAACTTAATGATTAGTTGACCATATGTAAACAATTTTTTTTACCAAACCCCTTTTTATTGAGACGATTCTTGTGTACAATCGGCTTCAAAAATACAGTATAAATATACAATTTAATTATGTTTAATTTCTATCTGTTCCATCATTTTATGTTCATAGCTCGCATGTCATATATATGCATAGAATATTGTGAAGCAAATTTACTTAAAACATTTTAGTTTTCATTGAAGTGCTATCAACCAAGTTTTGAATGCGGAAAATTAAAAATAAACAGCAGATGACAAAATATAAATGGAGTGGCTGTATTGTAGATGTTTCAGCTGCCCCAGTATACCAGCAGACGCTGGGTCTGTATCTACCTCCATATGGAAGAGGAGCTAGCTAGCTAGCTAGCTTACAGAAATGAAAACCTTGCCGCAAGGTTGCCGCAAGGTTGCCGCAACCTTGCGGCAACCTGATCAGTGTGCCAGAAGACTGTGCCGCAAGGTTGCAGATACGTGCCGCTAGCGGCAACCTTTTTTCTGCCCAGTCTCACATTGCCACAAGTGTGCCACAAAATAGTACTATGTGCCAGAACATTGCCACAACGGGTACTTTATACAAAATGTGCATCATAAGCGTGCCAGAACCATGCCACAAACAAACCTTTGTGCGAGATTTAAATAGCAGGTTGCCACAAAGTTGCCACAACTGGTACTTTGCAAGATGACCCATGATAAGCGTGCCAGAACATTGCCACAAATGAAACTTGTTGCCAGATTGAAAATAGCAGGTTGCCACAAAGTTGCCACAACCGTTACTTTGCAAGATAGCACATCATAAGCGTCCCATAGCATTGCCACAAAAGAAACTTTGTGTGAGATTGAAATAGCAGATTGCACAAGGTTGTCTGAAAGGGCTAAGTTGTTTAATCGGAAAAAGTATAAATATAAACATAGTAATACATACAATGCAGACTTTAATACATACAATGGGCTTTGGCTACAAGTTCTTACAAAACGTATATATCACTCATTTGAAACCGTTTCGTTTTGGGCTTGAACATTATTAATTGTTCAATGGGGGTGGGGGGGGGGAGTGTTTGTTACCGCTCATTTGAACCGTCTTGTTTGAACATTATTAATTGTTCAATGGGGGGGGGGGGGGGGGGGGGGGGGGGGGGGGGGGGGGGGGGGGGGGGGGGGGGGGGGGGGGGGGGGGGGGGGGGGGGATCCTTGAACATTTAATGAAAATCTGTTGGAAAAGGTGGGGGCTTATATTTTTCTAAGGTGAGTTAACAAAATTTATCCAGCCCCATTCCCACCCCAACCCCTGGGTCATAAATAATGACCAGACCCTTAGATTGGTATTATACTAGCTTGTTCAAAATGTGAAGCATAAGAACATAATAATGACTGATGGATTGCCAATGGTGTTGCATGTATGTTCAACAGCAAAATGTGTGGGGTGGGTGAGAGCTTCCTTGTATATTTAACAATGAAAATACAAAATTTCCTTCACTGGGAAACCAATTTGTTTGAATTATTTTGCTATTGGCGTTTTCATGTTGGACAAGAAAATGGAGTCATGTGTTAGAATGTAATAACGAGATGGTGCCTAAAAAGGAGTATTATAATAAACACAAAATCATTTAAATTTGTTAACAATTATATTTCTACAGCTTTTAAACGAGTACTAATGTACATACTATTAAGATTATATAGTATTATTACTTCTTTATCCGTTTATTATAAAGTTATTTTCAAAAATAAATGTTCCACTATAATAAGTCCATTAGTAAACAAGAGTTATCTCCCCTAAGTCAGAACAAGACTAGTGTCACTACGCACATTTTGGTCTAGAAAGTTCGTTTTTAGTGCAAATTTGTATAACTTCGAACTCCTTGTTTGGTGTGTAGCACCAGACGAAGACAAAATCAAACAATTTTATAGGAATGACACTGAATATAAGACAGTAATCTAGCTGTGCTGGGCTAATGTTAAACCTGCGATATGTTTTTTTATGCAAAGTCATGCTGTCAACGCGAATGGTGAGACATGATGGTTCACAACAGAAATCTATAGTGTGTATGAAAGTTACAGAAATAATTCATAAACCGCTTAAAACCAGTAAAATAAAGAAAATAATTTGAAATAGCTGGAAATTAATCAAATTTTCTTAGTTTTCTGAAAATACAGAATGGCCTTGCCCGATGTGTCACTCGCCAAATCGGACCAGTGAAAATCCTCTCGCCAACATGAAAATTGAATCGCCATGGGGAGAGCGGGGCGAGTGAATTTTTAAGCCATGTTACACATTACAAAATTCCTAAATGTTCCAAGTCTTAGGAGTTTCATCTTGTGTTAAATATGGAAATTTAGAGAATGTTAGTAATATTGGTGGCTCTTGAATGTGTACCCTTATGATTCTCACTGAAATTACCATTTGAGATATCAATGTAGACTTTCACTGAAATGTCAGGGAATTATTAACCTCCAAGACACATTTGGACAGAGAGAGAGAGAGAGAGAGAGAGAGAGAGAGAGACAGACAGAGAGAGACAGAGAGAGAGAGACAGACACAGAGAGAGACAGAGAGAGACACACACACAGACACACACACACACACACAACACACACGTATGATTATGCACACACATGTTTAGGAACAATGCTCTCGCAGTCTTTGTGGCTGCAGAGAGATTGAGGCGAAAAATAAGCGCCTGAATTACAGACATACAACAACAACAACAACTAGAAGTTAAGCTGTCACATGGTTTAAATTATTTATGATTTAAACATGAATTACTTCAATATGTAAGTCAACAATCAAACCACAGTAAACTATTTCACAATCAATGAACTAGACTCAGAAAGGATTATAAGACTAGTCTATGTATCATTTAAATCTAATAAGAAAATTTTGAGTTCCAAATTATGAAAGAACTAACCAGTAACCGACTGGATCCAGTAAACAACGTATGCGATATTGGACTCGCATTCCATCACTTTCCAGTGTTAAAGACACAATACAATTACAAATCAAAAGACAGGCATAATAATACAAACTGGATAAAAGACTGACACACATACTGTGACTGACAGACATTGACGATTGATTATAATTTATGCACAAACTACAGTAAGAGATTTCATAAACAAATGAACTATATATATATATAGCTAGCTACTGTCTGTTCCACGTATTGCTGCCTATCTATCTATCTATATTCTATCTATATATTTTCAGGGTCATATATATTAAGGAAACCAATAGAAATCCGCTGTGAAAAGCTTTTTTTGCAATCTGTTTTGGTCACAAATCATCTACATCTGCATTATCTGGGCATTTACAAATGTAGCATATTTATGTTCATGCATGCAATCAATCTGTCCCACACTATTAGAACTGTTCAACTTCATTAACATTCAAACCTATATATATATGAGTAAATAGCATCTTTCTCACTTTGAGTTAATGTTAGTATGTGTGGTCGACCAAAATAAATTATTTCCTCGGAAACTTGCAGTCTTGTTCTGCCATGGTCCATCGCCTCTAGGGTAGGTCAGCTTATGGTAGATGTGCGGTGCGATCCCTGTTTATTAGTGTGCATCATATTTGCATTCTTGGAGAATTTCTGAAGTAGTACGTATACGTGAACTGGCATTTGCAATCTGCATTTCAAAATTCTGTGACCCATGCATGAAACAGTTTCCTGAGATCTCCATTTAAGTCTTCATAGATATTCAAAGCATGAAAATGTCCAGAGAGGTCCATGGTTCCGAACGCAAGAAGGTAAATTTATGTTATATGTGCAATTGTTTTCTAAATACAACGATGGCATATTCTCAGACAGAAATGCTGCAGTAACAATGTAGAATTTTTCAGATCGTCATTTGTAATAACTGATTTTAGAAGCAGGTAAATGCCATTAACTAAAAGCATATATATATTGCATGATTCAAATACACATTTGGCAAAATATCTTTCATGACTGGAAACAGGTAATATAACAATCTATTTGCAGAGTGTTTGCAATGTATTTGCAGAGTGTTTGCTATCTATTTGCAAAGTGTTTGTTATCTATTTGCAATATATTTGCAGAGCATTTGCAAAATAATTGCAGTGTAATTGTTTTTTATTTGCCAAGTAATTGCACATGCAGGGTTTGCAATCTATTTGCGGCAAACCTTCTGCAAAGGGTTGTTGAAGTTCTTGCGCATACCCTTAATTTGCAATCTGTTTGCAGTCTGTTTGCACACGTCGTTCCAAATCTACACTACAGACTGCAGAATATATTCTGCAAATATTTGTAGAACATATACTTTGCAAACACTTTTGCAAACAATTTGCAAAGGGATATAATATATTCCGCACCCCCTCCATTCATAGGGGTAGTGATCGAGTTTGAATCTTAGTTGTTCATACATACATGTATATTTTGATTTGTTTATGTTTTATTACATATTTCTTTTTTATGTGTGTTGCTCTTACAAATTACTTTAATTAAGCATGAGATAGATTATATGTAGAACGTTAGTCTCGCTTTGAAGAAAACTAATAACTAAATGCACACTCATTTCATATATGTATACATGAAGAATCTGGAGTATGTTCTCGCCGATCGTGTCACATTGAGGTCATATAACAATAGTGATAATCATTGCCTATTCACGTATTCCCGTATCCAGCAGGCAATCATAAATATAACAGAATGATATCGACAAAAGTAATGCGTTTTGTGAGGTTCGAACTCTCGACCAGATAAAATGAACAAAAGTTCTGCTAACATATAGATATTATCCCGCTTCGATACCACTGAGCCACACTACATGTCTATTTTGCGCACCTTCAAAGAAAAGGGTGTATATAATAGTGTTGCAAATGTCCGTCCGTCTATATATGGCCAGAATAATTATATGTGCCACAACTATATATGCTGCAAATATAACGTACTGCTACAACTGTGCCGTAAGGTTGCCGCAACTGTGTGCCGCTAGGTCGCCGCAACTGTGTGCCGCAAGGTTGCCGCAATTGTGCCAGAACGCTCATTTGCATACGAAATACGACCTTCCGGCAACCTTGCGGCAACCTTGCCACAAGTGTGCCGCAACTGTGTGCCACAAGGTTGCCACAACTGTGTGCCGCAAGGTTGCCGCAACTGTGTGCCAGAACGCTCATTTGCATACGAAATACGACCTTGCGGCAACCTTGCGGCAACCTTGCCACAAGTGTGCCGCAACTGTGTGCCGCAAGGTTGCCACAACTGTGTGCCGCAAGGTTGCCGCAACTATGTGCCAGAACGCTCATTTGCATACGAAATACGACCTTGCCGCAAGCTTGCCGCAACTAGTTGCCGCAACCTTGCCGCAACCTTGCCGCAATTGGTTGCCAGAGACCTGATATTTCTGTAAGGACAGACGGTGGCCATCTTGAAACAATAAAGACATGGTTCATACATGTATTATACACAGCTGCCTCAGGGCACAAATACCTTTATAAAGACATGGTTCAATAAAGACATGGTTCGACAGCACTTTTGAATCATTTCATTGGAAATGATTCGTAAGTGCTTTCAAACCATGTTTTTGATGCGGAAAATGGAAAATAAAAAATAAACAAGAAATGCGTCTGTCGAACGCGGATGCCACCTGCAGCATATTTGAGGAACTGTGTGACGGACAGACGGACGGACGGACACGGACGGACGGACGGTCCAAACACTATATGCCACCCGTTTCTTCGAAACCCGGTGGCATAAAAATAAATGTAAGCGGTTGTACTGCAGTTGTTTCAGCTGCCCCAGTATACCAGCAGTCGATGGGTCTGTATCTACCTCAACATGGATGCGGAGGTACAAATGGCGGCCATCTTGAAACAGTTATTTCTATTAACCCTTATAATGCTGAATTCATTTTTGTCTTCTGCTGTTAACATTTTATTTTCCATTTTCTCAATAAAGACATGGTTTGACAGCACTTCTGAATCATTTCCATTGGAAATAATTCGAAAGTGCTATCCAACCATGTTTTTAATGTGGAAAATAAACAATAAACAGCAGACGACAAAATATAAATGGAGCTGTTGTATTGCAGTTGTATCAACTGCCCCAGTATACCAGCAGTCAACGGGTCTGTATCTACCTCCATATGGAAGCGGAGGTACAAACGGCGGCCATCTTGAAGCAGTTATTGGCCACGCAGAAGGAATGCTTCATCCCACACTATAAAGGTATTTGTGCCCTGAGGCAGCTGTGTATAATACATGTATGATCATAGAAATGTTTAGCCACTTTCTAGTGTAGCACAAGGATTTTGAAATGAGTCACCAATAGAACTGATAGCATGAAAAACGACAATAATGTTAACCCATAGACCTCTACTCACAACAATTGTCGTCTGCTGTTGCTTTTATATATTGCCTTATTTCTCAATAAAAACATGGTTTGACAGTTTGATGATAAAAATGGAAAATAGAAAATAAACAGCAGACACCAAAAAATACGATAGCGGTCTAAGGGTTAATCAATGGGTTTAGTACTATTGGCAAATTGGCTGCGATAATGTAATAAATTCAGTATAATAAAAATTAATAAATTTATCTTTAAATGAAAAAATTCTACCTCAAAGTATACTTTACACCGCTATCTTAATTTTTTTGTCGTCTGCTGTTTTTTTTCCATTTTTATCATCAAAAACATGCTTTGACAGCATTTTAGAGTAATTTCAACATTCTTTGACAGCACTTTAGAATCATTTCCATTGGAAATTATTCTGAAGTGCTGTCAAACCATGATTTTATTTTGAAATAAGGCAATATATAAAAGCAACAGCGGACGACAATTGTTGTGAGTAGCGGTCTAAGGGTTAATATCAAGTTCGTCAGGCAAAGCTATGAAATGCATATTAATTACGAGGCTTGCCGAGGAATTCCTACTGTTTCTGAGTTTCTACTGTTTCTTTTATCAAAAGACGCTATCGTGGTATTATGCTACTCTCTGGAAATGGTGTGGCTACTGCTAGTAGGAGGGCAATTACAAGAATCAATACGGTATACTACCATTTGTTATCACCACCCTGTATTCGGTCACTGCGCAGCTAGTTACCTGTGTATTGTGTACAGGGCCTGTGATGAAGATGGTCCCGCTCACATCATGGGAGCAGTACGAGGATCTACCCCTGACTAAGTGGAACATCAAACAGCCGCGCGACTCCGATGTTCGCCAAGATGCTCTCGATACAGGTACAACATTACATGTGGCTGTGACTTGAGAAATGGGGCCTATGGGTTTTGTATATTGCAATGTAAGAAGCAGGCTCAGTGTTTCATTCATGGAATAGCGAGCAGTGCAGATCCTGATCAGACTGTGAGGATGCACAGGCTGATCTGGATCTACACAGGTCGCAAAACCCATAAACCCATTGTCCTGTGAAAAATGAAAATGAATGGGTTTAACGTCCCACCAACAGCTAGCGTCATATAGAGACGGGACCACACTGGCACAGTTTAAATTCTCATCGACAGACCAGTGGGATGGAAATACATATACTATGAAAGTATTTTTGATGCCCAAGGCGAGGTTTGAACCCACAACCTCCGGATTGGAAATCCGGTGTTCTAATCCCCAGGTCACAATCCATCCCCCATTGTGACTGTGACTGGAGAAATGGGGCTTATGGGATTTGTGACCAGTGTAGATCCTGATCAAATATCACACTCCTGTAGCCTGATAACGATCTATTTTGCTTCTTAGAAGCAGGTGGGTTTTTTTTTTATGGAATAGCTGATCCTGATCAGACTATGTGGATGCGCAGGCTGACTTTGGATCTACACTGATCGCAAAACCCATACACACCATTTCTCCAGTCACAGCGACATATTATGTGTGCGGGCGGCAGGTTGGGAGCATGGGAAGGGTAATTAAATGATGGGATTCATCCTTACGTGAGAGTTGAATCCAGTTAGATTAGTACTTGGATGCCCTTGATACAGGTACACTATGCACATTGTGTATTATATGTGGCTGTGACTGGAGAAATTATTATAGGAATGAATGGCCTTTTTGTGGAATTTATCGGGGTATAAACTTGGAAAAGTCGCGGGAATACTGGACGAAGGCCTGACTTGGAAAAGTCGCGGGAATACTGGACGAAGGCCTGAAGGCCTCGTCCAGTATTCCCGCGACTTTTCCAAGTTTATATCCCCGATAAATTCCACAAAAAGGCCATTCATTCTTTATAATTCCAGCATTTGAAATAAATTCATCAAGAAAATGTGTTTATTTTCCGTTTTCTTAAGAATTATTTTAACTGCGCCTGACGGTTACGGAAAGTAGTTCGGCATGGGAGTTTACTGGGATATAAATTTTGGACAGAGACTTGCTACAGACCAATCAAATGTTAGGGAATTGTGTAAATATTTTTGTGCTGGAATTATTGGGGCTTGTGTGTTTTGCGACCAATGTAGATCCAGGTCAGCCTGTGCAGTCCCATCTGCACTGTTCTCCATCCCATCGTGAAACACCCGTCATGCTTAGTTTAATTTTAGTTTAAACATAGTTTATTGCATATAAGTACAATGGGCTTGTGCTACAAGTTCTCACAACATTAATTACAGCCCTTACCCAAGTATTTCAACAATACATCAATTTAACAGCAATGGCGATAAGTATACAGGAATTTGCACAATGTACGAAAATAAAATAAAAATCGGATAAAAAGAGAGAGCAAAGAAAGTGAGAGAGGAGATTGGGAGAAAGAGTGAAAGAGTTATGTGTCACAATGTACATATAATATATAACTTAATGCATAGATAGATGTGCACTGCAGTTGATTTCAGTGTTCGTTGTTATCAGGTGGTACTGGATGATGTTGGCAAATGGAAAGCATCCGATAGAGCTTGCGTCTCATGCATCCACCAAGTGTGTTATTCAAATCTTTTCGTAGTTTTAATATAATATTGTACAGCTTTAAAAATAACAGTATTGCACTCATTACTTTCTTCAGGTATGCCATGCAAAAGTATATGTGTGTTTAGGGGATAAAATTGTCGCAGTGATTGGCATAAAATTAGACGTTGCGCATGATATTTAATACATTCAAAGAAGTAATGTAATATTCAGCATCCTCTACAACTTCACTACATTCGCAGTAGGGAGTTTCTCTGATATGGTTATTGCAAAGATAACAATTAAGACTGCTACATTTTTTTCGAATTATTTCATGCATAACTGACAACAATCGATCTCCTTCTAAATAGTATGATGGTATATTATATCGAGTATATAGTTGTTGGGTGCATGATGTTTTGAAGTGTCCAAGACGATCTACATTTCTCACCGGGTCAGTTTCATTCCAGAGTTGTACCGAAGATGGTATAAACGATTGTTTGTATACTTCCAGTCGTGTAGTGGGGACATTTAAATCAAATTGATTTCTAAGATTGTAAGGAGATATAGTATAATTAACAGTGGGTGGAATCAGGTTAGAAATATAACTAGATACTTGATTATTGTTGGCTTTGTACATGATCGAAAATACTATGTCGAACAGATAGAAGTTGCCATCCAACTTCTTGCCTTAAGTTGTCGAGTGATACTGACCGTGTTAATCCTGTTACTATTCTCGCGGCTTCATTCTGAATTTTTTCCAACAAATTATTTTCATATTCTGTACACCCATCCCAGACTGATGAAGCATATTCTAGTATAGGTCTCATATAAGATATATGTATTTGGTTTAAAGACTGTCTGCTTATCTTAAATTTTAGGTTACACATTATTCCCAATACTCTCGTAGTCGAATTAATTATATGTTGTATGTGTGTATGCCATTTTCCGTTATTGCTCAATGTTAAAGCAAGATAAAATATGATCGTCAACAAAGGTTATGGACGTGTTCTGAAAGATTAAGTTTAAGGGTCGATCAAGTTGTCTTATTGTTAGAATCTTCGCTTCAGTCTTGTTCGGATTGAAACTAACCAACCATTGTTTAGCCCAATCAGAAATCATTTGCAGGTCATAATTTATTATGCCTTCTAGATCATCAACATTTGTTGAAGAAAATGACAGAGAGCTGTCGTCAGCAAATAATCGAACAATACTTAATAGATGGTCAGTTATGTCGTTGACATATATTAGAAATAGTAATGGGCCGAGTACCGAACCTTGTGGTACGCCAGCAGTAACTAATTTGGTATCTGAGGTTGTGGACCGTATTGATACGGACTGTTTCCTGTTCGACAAGTAGTTTTCGATCCAGTGTAAATACAACCATTTAATCCATTTTGCCTTAGCTTAAATATGAACCCCTTATGCCATACTCTATCAAAGGCTTTAGAAATATTGTTGTGAGTGCAAGTGATTATAAATATGTTTAAACATTATTCTCTCCATTACCTTACCTAGACAGCTTAATAACGATATCGGGCGATAATTTGAAGGCGTCTGTGGACACCCCTTTTTAAATAGAGGAATTACACTTGCTAATTTCCACGCCATCGGAAATTTATATTCATTAACAGATCTATTAAAGAGGATCGCCAGAGGTTTTGAGACGGATGTAATAGTTCCTTTTAACATTCTATGACTAATTAGATTGTATCCACAAGCTTTATTTGTTTGCAAAATTCGTATTATATCTCTAACCTCAGATTCATTTATATTAATCGTATCAAGAACTTGGTTAGTTTTTAATTCAAACAGTGGTAAAGTAGAGTTAGTATCATCAACAGTTGATATTGAAACAAAGAAGTTGTTAAGACAGTTTGCTTTTTCGGCATAAGACAAATATAAATTTTCGATGTTACCGTCATTGGTTTTTAATGGAGGAATAGTACCACTTGACTGGCTGTCTTTCACAAAGTGTCAGACTAGCTTCCAGAAATATATTTTGTTATTCGAAAATGATTCTGTTAGATTAAACTCTATGTCATTATAAAATGCTTCTCTTGCATGTTTTTTTCATATTATTAACTTTATTCCGAGTTGTTTTGTATCTATTCCAATCGTCCACCCGTCCAAATTGTATTGCTTTCTTTCGTAAGTTGTCCCTTAGCTTGCTTGTTTGACGAATTTCGGAATCATACCATGGTTTATCGTTAGGCCGCACTGTAACTTGACTCCATGGAATGCATTGCTTAGCTAGCTCAATGAACTTAGATGTAAATATATTAGCTGCATCATCTACACTACCATTATTTAAAATTGTCCAATCAGTATTAAGCATGAGCTCGTTAAATTTAGCAAAGTCTGCTCTTTTATAGTTCCATACAGTTCGTTTATATGAATTATTATATGAATTTTCAGCTGGTATGATGACACATGTAGCCTTATGATCACTTGTTTGGCGAAACAGATAATACATCGCTTTTGAGAATGATCTGATCTTGGTTAACAATAATTGGATCCAGTAAGGTTGAAGTAGTAGCTGTTTCCCCGAGTTGCGGATGTAACTATGTTTCTCAATGAATTCATAATCATTACGTCTTTTAACTTGTGGTTTTGTACATTTAATTGATCTTCATTTACATCGCCAACAATAATGATATTATGTGTTATGTCTGATACCAGTTCTAGATTGCGATTAAGTAATTCCCAAAATTCGATATTTGACGACAGGGGTCGGTAAATCGTGCCAATCAAGAACGTTTTACGGTTTGTCTTAACTTGAATCCAGATGGTTTCATCCCAAAATATTTCTAAATGTTGCATTCTTTCCGCTAATAAGTGGTCTGCGACATATACCAATATACCCCTAGAATGTGGCGATTTGTCCTTTCGGAATGGTAAGCCATATCCATTCAGTTGTAAACTGCTCGTTTCAATAGCGCATGATAAGTGCGTTTCTGTAAAACATAGAATATCGAAGTCTGTAAAAGTGTCCTCGATATAATAGTCCGTACCGTTGTGTAGTTTCGTCGGATTTTGTTTGAGATTTGTTGCTCTATACATATTTTGAAAGGAAATTGAACGAGAAGTCTAAAAATCGATGTTGCGATTTGCACAAAACCCATCTTTGACCTCTATTTTGCGATTCAAAATGGCCGCCAACGTTTTCATATTGCTTTGCTATATTTCCACATCTCTTTGCACGTAATATTGATTTAACCATGAAACTACGATATATTACCATTGTAGGTATTGTATAATTACGGCAGGTATCGCTATAGTGCAGAATAACACCTAGCATAAACAACATTTTCAAGATGGCCGCCAAATTACACAAAAAATGGGGTATTGTGATGGTTAATCGTAAATGTATTTCTGTGGCGGATTTATTGATGTCTAAACTTTTAGAAAGGAAGGAGAAGGTGAAAGTTAAACTATGTATGTCTAGGATAGTGAAAACACGATACGTACTTATAGGCTGCAATTCAAAATGGCTGCCAGATTGTATCCGTTTGTGCTTTGTATCTGCAAGTTTCTGAGACGCTGGCTTTGGTTACAGGTAAAACCACGACATTATCCGATTACTAGGATTGAGTCAATATGTAAGAAGTAACACATGATGTAGAAAAGTGATTAACATGTTACAAAATGAAAATGGCCGCCAAATCATCAATAAATGTGCTCGCGGCGTATACTACACATGTGTAACGTTATGTAACACACGTTTAAATGACATGGCAGTTGTGAAATGTCTTAATCAGAATCGCTGTCATCCGCCAGAATACAATTTTCAACATGCGTATCCTCATCATTCTCACAGTCAGAACTACATCGGCAGAGGTCTGTACATGATAAAGCGTTGTGCTTGCATGAACAGCGCTGTGTTTTGCAATTAGTCTTGCACTGGCATCTGACTATCTCAACAATTGCGGTGGGTGCTGGTGACACATCTGATATATGTGGACGCATACAACCATTATCGTCCTCATAATACCCATGGCCCACTGGGGAAATCTGTACTTGTTGTGCAACAGTAGCTTGTCCCCATATCCTGGCCTGTACATGGACCCTGTTCACATGCTGCTTTAGTGTACCGAGTGTAGGGGGTAGCTTTTCACTTTCCGCCATAGTTTTGCAGAATAGGTGCCATCTAAGCTCGGGAATCTGAGTGATGTTGATGCCTTTCGGTTGATAGACTCTGCAAACAAACTGAGCCATCATGTCAAATGTATGATCTGATATAATATCACTGTCAAGTAGCATCTGAAATGCGCACAGAACCTCGTCGTTCTGACTTTGATATTGTTTAAACCATTTCAACTTTCCCACCCTGGAAAATCGCCCTATATTGTCTGCGCCAGAGAAGGCGTGGAGCCCCGGCAATGCCTTTGCCTTTCTTTCACCAAGCTGTGACCATATGGATTTGATGTCAATGACACCTGAAACCATCGATATACATGTTACATTGTGTAAGAGCTGATAGTTTGCTACTAGCAGAACAAGTACGTCGGTGTCAGGTGAAAATACCATTAAGTGGGAATTTGATGGGTTTCGCCTTTTAGACAACACTGCATGGTAAATTATCAATGTGTCTGCTTCTTCGTGATTGTTGGCTTCAAATGAAATGTCGCTGTTGCATTTAGTACGGCCATCTGCAGAGACAATGACAACTTTCTCTGTTTCTGTGCTGTAATCACTGAGTTTTTGTGCCAAGTATGTCGTCAGGTCCGCTTTAGTCTTGTAATGGGACAGGAATCGTTTCAATGTGATGTGTGTCAATTTTGTGTCATCTTTAACTTGATACCGTACAGGTACCTGACCTTTGTTCCTCAATTCCCTGACTGCAGCCTTTACGGAGTGTTTCGTGTAGGTGTCAAAAACTACAATGATTTCATTAAAATCGGCTGCTTCCTGCATGATCGCTTTAATGAAACAGTCACCGAGATCTTTAACTGTCATTATTGCTGCTGAACACTTTTCTAGTCTTTGCACAATTACCATTGCATCAAAAATGGCAATCTTTCGGCTAGTGTCATGGTCCATTACTTCATCGCCAAGTGTCGTTTGGGAACGTGGTATCTGTGCTGATTCTGTAGGCTCCGGTGCAGCAGCAGCCGTCTGCTGAAGAGCATTAATCAATTTAGATTTGTCATTGCAAGTGAGTACTGCTCCATTTGGCGAAAACAGTGAGAGTAAACTCATGTTCACCAATAGCGCCCTTCATGTCAACATCCCTGTTTGACTTCGTTAGTACCATGAGGCGCCCGTACAGATTTTTGGTTTCTTTAAGGTCAATTGATGCATCTCTGACTTTGACGGTCTGTGTCCTGTTACCTGACGTGTACATTTTGTTATTTGCCCGTTTGAGTGGTGCCCATACACTGATATTCCCAGCAATACGCTCGGCAACGTAACTCTCATACATTTTTTGTCCAGTTGCATCAATATTCAATATCTGGGGGACATACTCCTGTGGAACATAAGCATGATTTATTAGATGATACAGTGAATCGCCATCTGCAGTGAATGGATTTGTGTGAGATGTAATTGCTGCCTTGATCTTGTCTATTACAATGTGTTCACGTTGGACTTTACTCGGTTGCAATGCATGGTGTTCTCGGACAGCTCCTGACTTGCGCAGAAACTGATTCGTATACTCCGATGAAAGACAGCTCAGCTCGGGGGCAGCCAGAAAAAATCGCTGTCTTGCATTTGCGTTGTTCGAAATGCCTATTAGTGCTGATGGATCCTTTATCTGTTTATTGACCTGTTCGAGGGCATGATCAGCACCAATTGACACAAATGGGATGTCATCCTTCTTTGTGACAGAGATGTTCCCTGCTTCGAGTTCATTCCAAGTATTTGGATGTTCTGTCTTCAACTTCTGCATATCAGATAGATATCTTGGCCACAATCGTTTATACTTCATTCGGTCCATTGCGAAAAACATACTATTGAGCTTTTCCCCGGCTTCAAGGTGGAGCTGAAGATTTACATTCCTGGATGCTTCTATGAAATGTACAATTACTTCCACCCGATGAAGATAATTCATCATTGCCTTGAACATGGCATTTTCTGACTTTTTCTCCTCCCAGGCTTCAAACTGCTCTCCCAGGCTTCAAACTGCTCTCGTATTTGGTGGTTTCTTAATACATCTTTCATGGTAATATCTGCCTCTTTCACTTTCTGTGCTCGCTCGCTTTTATCAGTAACAGTGCATGCTACTTCAATTGCCTTTGCGGAACCTGCACATACTCTGTCAATTTGGGGGTTTTCCTTAAATAATTCCTCAAGTGCCATTTCGTAGAGAGCTGCGTATGTGTACACATGAGCAGAAAGCGACCGCTTGTAGTTGGTACAGTTCAAAATCTGCCTCATTGTTGCTGGACCGTACACATCTGCTTCCAGCCAAGCTTCATCTATTCCCGAATTTTCAATTGATGTCCCTAGGGCTCTGAGAGCTGCCATGACTACGTGCAATTCACCTAGCCGTGGCACAACTTGTTTCTTTAGATCCGGTCGTGAATCAATTATCTTCACTACCTTCTCATAGAGTGCCATGTCACATGAGATGACAGTTGGATGGTTCTGTCCAGAAACTAGTCTGTTAAGAGAGCAGGTCTGTGATAACACTGTCGTTAGCGTTGACCATTCGTGAGCTACTTCAGGTAACAGAGGCAACGCCCCTATCCGTGTCACTGGTCGAGCTTCAGATACCAAGGAGTAGTAACCAGCCCATCCGGGAATCATGGATTGCTTGACTTCAGCATTCCCTTGTGCATCTTCGTCTGTCTTGTGTAGTCTAGATGCAACGTAAGCCATAATCCAGGCCATCTGTCCATATTTGTATTTCTCATCAATCATACCCCTTTCACTAACTTTGAATGTGTTACTTTCTTCTTCTGATGAGGAGGGTGGTGGTTTTGGTTTACTGCATGGCACGATTGCCGTGTGGTACGGTGTCACCCTATTGCTACTTGTGTCCGTTATGCACAGAGGAGGCGCCACTGCATCGCCCTGGACATTGTCCTTTTGGTACATGACAGTTATTGTACCATGTGTAGTACCTTTGCCATCTGGCGTGTCTTCTAGAAAGTCAGCATTGTCGACTGCAAAATACACGAATGTACCCTTCTTAATGAATGGCGGTACATATAACCCATCGAATTGTTTCATGTTTTCAACTACCGCGTTAGCAAGAGACGTCTCAAGACAGAGTACACGGCTATGTGGTATGCACAAGTTATTTGCATTTAGAAGATCAATAACCTTTTTGCTTCTGGTCTTATGGCGGATAGCCAATCCCAATCCGAGAACTTGCGAATTTTCGCGACATGGACTCTTTTTGAATGTTGTGTCCTCTTTGGTAGGTTTATATTGCACCTGCCTGTCAGTTTTAAAGCCATACATAATATTTTGACATACCGTGATGACAGTTCTTTCAACGACACGCGTCCTGGTAACAGTTTCTAGTTTGTTGAGTGTACCTACCATAATCCATCGGATCAGTGAATACAGCTCTGCTGAAACATCCTCAGGTGTGCTAGTCACTGGGATGCTTTCATCAACGACACTGTTAATGAACCCAGATATAGCCTTTCGAACGCATTTCGCTGCACAGTAGATATCATTCATATGGTTCTGACTTTCGCTCTCAGTTGCCAGAGCAATGTTCACCAAGTCCTGATCACATGCATCTGGGGAATACAGAACTGCAGACTTTCGCCTGTCTTTTTGAAGAACTGATTTCAAATGGGGTAACGCATGCATAATAGTAGATTTGAGCCATTTTCTATTATATGAAGGAGTGTGCTTGTCGATTTCTTTCACATCGCCTAAGGACTTCAAGTATGTGGTTTCAATATCTTCTATCGATATGATCTCTTTTGCTTTTGTTCGTACGTCAATTAAGTTAATTAACTCAATCAGATATGCATTTTGCCATGAATTATTATGTTGTTGTCGAGTAGAACCACTGTTAGCATGACTTAGCACATGGTACACATTCACATTCCAGCAGTTCTTGTGGTACCTTACATCAATAGCATGTGCATCACCTGCAGATATAGCTGTACTTAGTCGTGTACACATTTCCGGGTTTCCTGACACTTCAACTGCACGTCGCAATTTTTGACCTGCATTTATTGTGCCGACTTTGAATAATTTATCTTCCTCACTTTTTTGACAGAAGAAACATTTGTTTTTGTCAAGTGGCACTGTTTGTGATCGTGTGTACGTGGTTGCAGATGACGGAACATCATTCGTGTCGCTCCTATTGCGTTTCAAACCTTTCTGTTTGACATTAAACACACCGGTAGAAACCCTGTATGCATGACGTTCCCTGAGTGCCTCTATTTTCTGAGTATGTGTTGTATCAGCGTAGCACATACGATGCCAAATAGCCCCCTATCTTTGCAGACTGGAACTTGTGTTGCCTTTGAGTCTATGGTCAATTTGTACGAAATCGCCATCTTGAAGCTGTGCCCGTTCTTGTATGGCAACAAGTATCCGTTCATAGGACTGCGGCTGTGGTTGACTAACCAAGGGTCCTTTCTTGGCAGCGTCTCCTTGACACACAATACACAACTGCCAATTTGTTGATGATTCGATCGCATCGATCAAGCATGCTTCGGCTGGGGGTTCAGACATTTCCCTTTATACCTAGATCTACGAACAGTGAATTACAATACAGACAAATACTAGTAGCGGCCAATATCACAATATTTCGATAGATTATGCGGATTCAGTAGCTGTAACGTCTACGTAACTTTCGATTAACAAGCGTTAAACACCGCAATGCTTAACAACGCCATGATTTAAATGCACATTGGGGAGCTTCGTTTTGACGTCACTAACAAATTTGCATTACATCCAGGGCGTTGTTAAATGATCAAGGCATTTGAATTTAAATCATGGCGTTGTTAAAATATCAATAGACGGTGAAACTGGTTCACGTGACACGGAAGCTTCCTTGTTGATCTAAAATGACGAATAGTGTATGCCCTGATCAGATTGATAAAATAAGCATTATTCTTGAAATGTCAGCCGTTGTTAAGTATTTATGGTATCCAGCGTTAGAAGATGAAATTAGAACACACATACAATACAAATATAGCGTAACTGCGCCTTCAAAATCTGCGAAACTGCGAACAATGTTTGGATATATAACAAAATCGAACATAATTTGGTGGCCATTTTGAAATGCAAAATGGCGGTCTTTCCCGTGTTTTGCGCAAATCGCAACATGTATTTATGAATTCCTCGATAAATTTCCTTTCGAAAAATGTATAGTTTACCTAATCTCAAAAGAAATCCGACGAACGCATATTGTCATACGTAACACTACGGACTATAACTGACCTTATTGCGAATACGGTACTTCTAATATTTAAATGTAAAATTGAAAAAGATCCAATCCCATTTTCAGGCCCTGGATTTCTTTCAACATCACCAGCCAGCAGTAGCAAAATCAAAGAGATTATTGCTAGAAAAATGTTGAGGTTAAATAGTAATCCGGATCCTCTACATTTAAATATATTGGTCAAACAATTACCTATATCCGCTAACACATTCAGTATTATATATAAAACGCAAGCAATATCGGCTGTGTGCTACAATTAAAATTACCTATAGCAGCCCTCCAGGAAGTTAAATCATTACCCATTCGGCTTATTAATTAAATCAGCGAGGTGAAGAGCTGCCATCGGTATCAACAATGACCTCACCCAACAACACCAGATAACTTTTATGTTCACAAATCTTCTCAACATAGTGCATGTACCTATAAGTGACATTCTAACAGCAAGGACGTTTGACTGATAGAAAGAAGATAGAGCGAGTAAAAAGCAAAATGAATAGTAGAAAAACAACAAGATGATATTGAAGCTGGTAGGAACACGTACATGTAACATACAAATACATCTTCCTAACATGTGATGCAGAACGGTGATCAGGTTTTTGTGGCGGGATGGATAGTTCAGTGAACTATTCTCATATCAAATATCTACTGCAAAGTATCGTGTGTCAGTTACAAATCATTTAACGAACACTGTATATCCCGATCAGGTTGCATGTCTAGCCAAACGGCTCATGCATTTAATCCAGTGACATAATGCTTTCTTTATTGTTATAATAATACATACCTAAATAACACTCACACGTGTCACTGGGAAAAACGATCTACTTTCATTTATTGACCTCAATTATGTCACAGTATTATGAACAAGATTCACATTCCGCTATAAAAATAAACTTACATGCAACTCGAGAGTATGAAGTGACACGGCAGGATATCGATTACATGAATGACCATTACATAATGTACAACCCGTGCAGATCCAGACTAGCCTAGGCACAACTATACAGTCTGATCAGGGTTTACTCAGTTTTCCACTACGCAAACATGTAGAATCCTCCTATTATAAATAAGTATGCCCTGCCAAGGTAGAATGTATCAACTGGGTGAGTGAACAGCACAGTTCTACAACCAATGTATATCCAGACCAGCCTGCACACGAACGTATATTCTGATCAGTGTATACTGCATTAGTTACTATGTGATAATGTCGGATCAGGTTCTTGTACGTTACGATGACGTGATGTGCGTAAACATATCGACTGATTTCAATAACCGCTCAGAATATAACCAACGTAGGCACAGACCAGCCTACATCGAAGTATATGCTGAGCAGGATATACTCGGTTTATCAAACGTAATAGACTTGAATCATCTGAGTACAGCTTGAAATTGTAAAAGTATGATTGAATCGTACATCACCTACAGGCACAGAGAATTCTACACACAAATGTATAGTCTAATCAGTGTATACTCTGTGCTCTATGCGTTACTCCTGAGAAATGTAACATCTGCCAAGTAGTGAATATATGAACCATACATGATTTACAACCAGTGTAGACCGAGACCAGCGTAGACACAAATGTATAATCTGATCTGGGTATACTCTGCTTGTTATACCCACTTTTTTGGGGAAAAAAAATGGGTATATTGTTTTCGTCACGGGTGTCCGTCCGTCCGTACGTCCGTCCGTCCGTCCGTCCGTACGTCCGTCACGTTTCTTGTAACTCGAAAAACTTTTTCACCTTCATACCTACGCGCCTGATATTTGGTATGTAGCTTCGTTATCATGTGCAGATGCGCAAAGTGAATTTGGATTTTTGATCCGACCCTCCATCATGGATTATCTCCCCCTTTCGGACTCAGAATTTCCCATTTTTTACTTGTAGCTCGAAAAACTTTTTCACCTTCATACCTACGCGCCTGATATTTGGTATGTAGCTTCGTTATCATGTGCAGATGCGCAAAGTGAATTCGGATTTTTGATCCGACCCTCCATCATGGATTATCTCCCCCTTTCGGACTCAGAATTTCCCATTTTTTCCTTGTAACTCGAAAAACTTTTTCACCTTCATACCTACGCGCCTCATATTTGCTATGTAGCTTCGTTATCATGTGCAGATGCGCAAAGTGAATTTGGATTTTTGATCCGACCCTCCATCATGGATTATCTCCCCCTTTCGGACTCAGAATTTCCCATTTTTTCCTTGTAACTCGAAAAACTTTTTCACCTTCATACCTACGCGCCTCATATTTGCTATGTAGCTTCGTTATCATGTGCAGATGCGCAAAGTGAATTTGGATTTTTGATCCGACCCTCCATCATGGATTATCTCCCCCTTTCGGACTCACAATTTCCCATTTTTTACTTGTAACTCGAAAAACTTTTTCACCTTCATACCTACGCACCTGATATTTGGTATGTAGCTTCGTTATCATGTGCAGATGCGCAAAGTGAATTCGGATTTTTGATCCGACCCTCCATCATCGATTACCTCCCCCTTTCCGACTCAGAATTTCCCATTTTTTCCTTGTAACTCGAAAAACTTTTTCACCTTCATACCTACGCGCCTCATATTTGCTATGTAGCTTCGTTATCATGTGCACATGCGCAAAGTGAATTCGGATTTTTCATCCGACCCTCCATCATGGATTACCTCCCCCTTTCGGACTTAGCATTTGGGGAAAGTGGGTATATTGCGATGGCGCGCCATCGACTTTTTCTAGTTACTTCTTAAAAAGGAACATCAGCCAAGTTTATTAGAGTATGGCGTGACATGACAGAACAAGTAGTGGATGAATGAACCATACATGATTTACAACCAATGTATACCGAGACCTGCGTAGACACGAATGTATAATCTGATCTGGGTATACTCTGCTTGTTACTCCTTAAAAAGGAACACCAGCCAAGTTTATTAGAGTATGGCGTGGCATGACAGAACAAGTAGTGGATGAATTAACCATACATGATTTACAACCAGTGTAGACCGAGACCAGCTTAGACACAAACGTCATGCTTCTAACAAGTAATATACATGGAGATCGTTATCAGGCTACACGATTGAGTTTGCTATTGATCAGGAGCTACACTGGTCACAAATCCCATAAGCCCCATTTCTCCAGTCACAGCCACATATAATTATAGCATTGATTTACTGATTGAATGGGAATTTGCATTCGTTAAAATATGCACTCGATGCAGGTACAACGTTATATGCTTTGTGCATTAAATAGATGACAACATTACAGGAGTGATAATTTAATGATATTTATTATTGAATGAGTCGACTGATTTCATAAGAAATTTGGCTATACCATTATCTAGGAAAAATCTACTTTGAAAACGAGTCTGAAACCACAGGATACCTTGATAAAAAGACACTGTTTGCAAATCCCATAAGTCCGATTTCTCCCGTCACAGCCACATTTTACATCATACAGTGGAACCTCTCTAAACCGGACACCCTGGGAGGTCCTCAGTACAGTGGGAGGTCCCCAGTACAGTGGGAGGTCCCCAGTACAGTGGGAGGTCCCCAGTACAGTGGGAGGTCCTCAGTACAGTGGGAGGTCCCCAGTACAGTGGGAGGTCCCCAGTACAGTGGGAGGTCCCCAGGGTGTCCAGTTTTGAGAGGTTCCACTGTAAATTAGGCATTTGACCATTCTGATACGTATTTACGTGCTTTGCAATCATGAACCTACATTAACATCTTAAATAAATTACCAAGAAACCCATCAAAAAGAAGATCACAGAGGTTGCCTTGGTGTTAGGTTTAGAGAGTTTTGACTGTATTTCAGGTGGCCTTGACCTAATTCTTATGCCTGGTCTTGGATTCACAAAAGAAGGAGACAGAATTGGTAGAGGGAAAGGCTACTACGACACATATTTACAGAAGTGTCACAATAAAGGCTACAATCCAACAACAATAGCCCTGGCATACGACCAGCAGATTTGTGACAGTATACCTGTGTCTGAACACGACCAGAAAATCGACATGGTGCTATATCCCGGACTAAATCAGACTTGATCGGATGATTGTGGAGTGAAGTTTTATATAATACATGCGGCTGTGACTGGAGAAATGAGGCTTATGGGATTTGTGACAAGGGTAGCTCCTAAGCAAATAGCACACTCCTGTAGCCTGGTAATGATCTATACTGCTTGTTAGAAGCATGACGGGTGTTTCATTGATGTAATTGAGAACAGTGCAGATCCTGATCAGACTGTGAATGCACAGACACAATTTCTTCAGTCACAGCCACATATAGAAACTACCAGGTCAGTGTCAAGTTTACAGGTGAGGTTATGAAATGCGTAGGAATTCCGAGGCTTGTCGAGGAATTCTTGTTTCTGCGCCAAGTGAAGTCTGATAAATTTGATACCAAAGACATTTGCCTGATGTTTTATTTATCAGGTAATGTTTAATACTATGATGTGCGTGTATAACAATGTTTTTGTTGAAAGAAATGCAGACTTGTTTACATTACGTAATCACACCGACATCATTCGGTAACGTCACATGGCGTAATTCGACCAATGAAAGTAGTTTTCGAAGATGGATTTTTTACACATTGTACCACCATTAACTCTTTGCATGCTAGCGGTGAAAATATCCGCCAAACAAATTAGGAGTACGTTTTATTTCTCTCTGTAAATATGTCTTGGAATTTCATTGGAATGGAGTCCTCAGGACTCAATTCTAATGAAATTCCAAGATACATGTATATTCATGATATTTACAAGGAGAAATAAACAAGAGGGCCATGATGGCCCTAATTCGCTCACCTGACTCCATGAACACCAGAGGAGAATGTGACATTGAGTTCATGTGTTTTAAAAAAATTGTGCTATTTTTAGATGGCGGTCATCTTGGATTAAGCGATGACTCTCATTTTACAAAATCTGAAAATGCTTCACCCAGCATCGGCCATGTGTTTCCTGAGAAAAAGACGTTAAAAATCTTGAATAAATGGACCTTTTGGTGGCCATCATGG
Source organism: Conchocele bisecta (assembly GCA_029237695.1). NCBI lineage: Eukaryota > Metazoa > Mollusca > Bivalvia > Lucinida > Thyasiridae > Conchocele > Conchocele bisecta. Next base: position 39,289,792 of record CM055276.1, read on the forward strand.
ATGACATAATCATCCGATTCCGACAAATATTACACCAAAGTGATCGCCTCATTGATACCTTCAATTTGATATATGACATGACCATATTCAGTCAAAAATAAAATTTGACCCCAATTTGACCCCACGGGCCACGCCCATTTTTGACCCCGGAGTCACCATTTTAACAACTTTCAAAGAGCAATGTACATTGATCATTCCTACCAAGTTTCGTCGAAGTCCGGCCAGCGGTTCATGAGAAGAAGATTTTTTAAGAATTTATGCTATTTTTATTGATACCTTCGATTTGATATATAACATGACCATATTCGGTCAAAAATAAAATTTGACCCCACGGGCCACGCCCATTTTGGACCCCGGGGTCTCCATTTTAACAACTTTGAAAGAGCATTGTACATCGATCATTCCTACCAAGTTTCGTCGAAATCCGGCCAGCGGTTCATGAGAAGAAGATTTTTTAAGAATTTATGCTATTTTTAGACGGCGGCCATCTTGGATTAGCGATGACCTCCATTTTAACAAATCTGAAAAGGCTTCACCCATGGACCATAACTTTTAAGTTTGGCTACCATGGGTCAAGCGGTTCATGTGAAGAAGAATTTTGAAATCTCTAATAAAAGAACGACCTTTTGACATTTCGGCGGCCATCTTGGATGACATAACAATCCGATTTGGACAAAAAATGTACCAGAGTGATCGCCTCATTGATACCTTCGATTTGATATATAACATGACCATATTCGGTCAAAAATAAAATTTGACCCCACGGGCCACGCCCATTTTGGACCCCGGGGTCTCCATTTTAACAACTTTGAAAGAGCATTGTACATCGATCATTTCTACCAAGTTTAGTCGAAATCCGGTTAGCGGTTCATAAGAAGATTTTTTAAGAATTTATGCTATTTTTAGACGGCGGCCATCTTGGATTAGCGATGACCTCCATTTTAACAAATCTGAAAAGGCTTCACACATGGGACCATAACTTTTAAGTTTGGCTACCATGGGCCAAGCGGTTCATGTGAAGAAGAATTTTGAAATCTCTAATAAAAGAACGACCTTTTGACCTTTCGGCGGCCATCTTGGATGACATAACAATCCGATTTCGACAGAAAATGCACCAGAGTGATCGCCTCATTGATACCTTCAATTTGATATATGACATGACCATATTCGGTCAAAAATAAAATTTGACCCAATTTGACCCCACGGGCCATGCCCATTTTTGACCCAGGGGTCACCATTTTAACAACTTTGAAAGAGCAATGTACATCGATCATTCCTACCAAGTTTCGTCGAAATCCGGCAAGCGGTTCATGAGAAGAAGATTTTTTAAGAATTTATGCTATTTTTAGACGGCGGCCATCTTGTATTAGCGATGACCTCCATTTTAACAAATCTGAAAAGGCTTCACCCATGGACCATAACCTTTAAGTTTGGCTACCATGGGCCAAGCGGTTCATGTGAAGAAGAATTTTGAAATCTCTAATAAAAGAACGACCTTTTGACCTTTTGGCGGCCATCTTGGATGACATAACAATCCGATTTCGACAGAAAATGCACCAGAGTGATCGCCTCATTGATACCTTCAATTTGATATATGACATGACCATATTCGGTCAAAAATAAAATTTGACCCCAATTTGACCCCATGGGCCACGCCCATTTTTTACCCCGGGGTCACCATTTTAACAACTTTCAAAGAGCAATGTACATCGATCATTCCTACCAAGTTTCGTCGAAATCCGGCAAGCGGTTCATGAGAAGAAGATTTTTTAAGAATTTATGCTATTTTTAGACGGCGGCCATCTTGGATTAGCGATGACCTCCATTTTAACAAATCTGAAAAGGCTTCACCCATGGACCATAACTTTTAAGTTTGGCTACCATGGGCCAAGCGGTTCATGTGAAGAAGAATTTTGAAATCTCTAATAAAAGAACGACCTTTTGACCTTTCGGCGGCCATCTTGGATGACATAACAATCCGATTTCGACAAAAAATGCACCAGAGTGATCGCCTCATTGATACCTTCAATTTGATATATGAAATGACCATATTCAGTCAAAAATAAAATTTGACCCCAATTTGACCCCACAGGCCACGCCCATTTTTGACCCCAGGGTCACCATTTTAACAACTTTGAAAGAGCAATGTACATCGATCATTCCTACCAAGTTTTGTCGAAATCCGGTTGGCAGTTTTTGAGAAGAAGATTTTTTAAGAATTTGTGCTATTTTTAGACGGCGTCCATCTTGGATTATGTAATGACGTCATTTTAACAATTTTGTAATCCCCCTACCTAAGGACCATGACCATGAAGTTTGGTGACTATAGACCCAATGGTTACCGAGGAGAAGACGTTTGAAAATGTTCAAGGACGACGGACGCCGACGGACGACGACGACGGACGACGGACACATTGCAGTAACAATAGCTCACATGAGCTTCGCTCAGGTGAGCTAAAAATATGATGAATTTTTGTCCGCTAGTTTTGAACTATTTATAGCCCACAAGTTTCCCAGCATGCAAAGAGTTAATGCCCGATACAGCAGTGGGTTTTCTCCAGGTACTCCCATTAAGGACCATCTGTGCTAACGAAAGCATTTGTATAAGTGCTCTTGTATATAAAGTTTATATTTAAACATGTAGCATTTAGTTAACCCTTTCAAGACCAAGTAACTTAATAGGATGTTCCATGCCAATGTTTCACGCTGCTATTTCATTAATTTTGTTCATTCAAATTATCCCATTCTTCTAAAAGGGTAATCTGTACGACGTTTAAAATTATTAACAAACAGTGGAGATCCTGATGAGACGGCTCGTTACGAGCCGGCTCATCTGGATCTGCACTGTTTGCAAACATTGTCTCTATAGAGGTCTGTGGTGTTGAAAGGGTTAATATCTGTCAAGTTATTGTATGGACAAGCTGTGCCCACCTACCGTCTGCCCATACATGTACAAGTGAATACATAATAGTTAAATATATGTATGTCACGTTTTTTTCTTCAAACCTAGACATCACTAGATCACAACAAATGCCTGTAACGTTAGTCAACCTTCAGCAGTCTTTTAATTATGCAAATGAACAGTCAATTGATTGATTGAATGTCCATTCAACAGATGAGTACACCGGTATGAAGGGAGTATCACAAATATCCTTTCAGCACCAACACTGATTTAGTGCTAGATGTCCTTAAAACATAAGGATCCCATGCTTTCTGAGCACGATCCACTCTCCGTTCTCATGCTAGAAATCAGGCAGTTTGATAGGCCGAGACTGAGCACAGCTCAGCCTCGGCCTATCAAACTGCATGATTTCTAGTACCGACTTTGAAGAACATGCTCCAAAAGTTGTGTAAGCACGGAGCCAGGTCTCGGTTGTGAATCCAGATTTACCATTGGCCGCGAAAATCCAGAAATGATGGATTGACAATTGAAATGTGCATACCCTCCTACACCACCGCCTGTGCTAACCGTGTCATTATTTTTCATGTTTTTTATTTCAAAACACTTGAATATTGTGCTTGAAATCAACCATTGATTGGCTACAGCTCATGCTCAGCCAATCAAAACTGCTTTAAGGGCAAGATTAACGCAGGTGGGTGTGCATCCATCCAGACACGTCGCCTCAAATCGACAAGTCTTGTCACTACCCGGTATCTGTATTCCCTTGTAGGATTCAGGAGGTAGGTTGATTGGGGGTTTACATGTGTTCAACAACAAGAATGTGCCGGTATGGTGAAGCACTGAATAAAATTGTTTATGAATTTATGCACAAATTGAAAATTGCTCCCCCAAAGTATACTTAGCTAGATAAAGGATACTTAGTGATTTTGGTGAAATCGGCTACATATTTGTGGGTTCAATGTTGGAGGTGTGTTGTAATTTCAGTGTTGGTCCCCTCCAGCTACATTCCCGTCTGTATACGTTCATGCTGTTGAACAGACATTAGACGCAACTCCATCCCTTGTAGATCAATGATTCAACTGCAAATGACCAAAATGTTTCTGAGCATTTCCATTGGCCGTAAGTATCCATTTGTTCACTTATCGTTTGTGGCAGTGACTGGAGAAATGGGTCGTATGGGATTTGTGACCAGTGTAGCCCCTGATCAAATAGCACACTCCTGCAGTCTGATAACGGTATTTTTTGTCTTGTTATAAGCATGACAGGTGTGTTATTGATGTAATGATGAACAGTGCAGATCCTGATCAGACTGCGGATGCACAGGCTGATCAGGATCTATACTGGTCGCAAAACCCATAAGCTCCATTTCTCCAGTCACAGCCGCATTTGTTCTGATCTGAAATGTCACTAGAAATGGGGCCTGTCGGCACACAAAATGCCCCCGCTGGCAGCCTTCACATTTGGACTAGCGGGGATTTGTCACAGCATGATAGAGGACCACGAAATATCAAGAAGGTCCGTCTAAGGACGGACGGACGGACACCAGTATATGCTCCCCTCACCATTCGGTGACAGGGACATCATAAAAAGAACCCATGTGAGCATTCAATTGGCGTTTACTGTTGTTGGGATCTGAAAAAATGTATATGAAAAATCAGTATCACTTCGAAATAGAATTGGGTTAGAGTTACAACGAAAAAAACATTTTTGAGAACTTATGGGGGAAACGTTTAAAAGTCTAACTTTTAATATACCCTGGAAATTCGCAAACACTTGCCATTTAATCCTACAGTGAAACCTCTCTAAACTGGACACCCTGGGAGGTTCCCAGGGTGTCCGGCTTAGAGAGTGAGTGAGTGAGTGAGTGAATAGGGTTTAACGTCCGCTTTTCTGACATAGAGGTACAAGCCTCAGGAAGTCTACACGCAGACGGGTCAACGGGGTCGTGTCCCGTATCCACCTGTCCGAGGGGGGTAAATCCCAACTTCAGAACTCAATATTTACAATCAAAATATATATTCAGTCCTGAAATTAGAACAACCTGATCTGGTGCCAGGCCCTCGCCACACCAGCATCATTTATCCCATCCCCTAAAAGTAATAGGATTAGCGCTAATCTTACTTTTATATATGGGGCATAGCCTGACTCAACTATCACATACAAGAAAGCCAAAAATGTACATGAGGGCCAAATCCGGTATAGTGGGTTCCGGAAAGTATGAACCCAATCGTTAAGCCAGTTTAGTCGCCTTTTACGACAAGCAATGGCTACTGCAGCACTATTCTCAGGATCAGTTGATCCCGCCCCGGTGCCTGCACGGGGCCCGGCTTAGAGAGGTTTCTCTGTAACTGGAGGCCCCCAGGGTGTCCGGCTAGAGAGGTTTCACTGTAAATCATGCATTTGATAATTCTCAGCCATAGTTGTGTGCTATGCGATCACGAACAGAAATTATCAACCGGGATAAATGACCCAAGAAACTCATAAAAAACAAGAATTCCGCGGCAATCAAATGTCTCGCAATGTTCCGCCTTGACCTTGACCCTGGGGCCCCGAGAATAGTCCTATATTCATCTACATATCATAGTAAAGGTATGTATAAAGTTTGATGACTGTAGCTGATAAGGTGTTGAAGTAATGACCGTAACACGAAAACATAACATTGAATGATGACGACGCCGCCGCCGACAACTCCGGAAAAGCAAAACCTTAGTCTCATTTTCCGCTTTCTCAGGCGAGACAATAATATCACAGGGTTTAGAGAGGTTCCACTGTATAATAATGCATGACTGGGATCATCAGATACTAAGCCATTCCATCAGTCTGCGTACATATTTTTATTAACAAATGGAATGTAGATATGGCCACATTGTACTACAGATAGATTTATCCTTATCCATCTATGACAAAATACTAACAATGACGTTGACACTATTTTTTCGTAAATTGCCTTTGCAACCATTGTAGACCCAGACCAGCTTGCACATCTGGGGCCCGTTTCACTAAACTTCGTACGACTAAAATGTTCGCAAGTGCAGATTTAGAACAGTCTGTAAATTTCAATTGATGGCTTTACATTTCTTGAGCATAGGCTGCATATGCAGCCTATGCTCAATAAATGTAAATCCAATAATTGTTTACAAGAAATCATTGTTAATGTGAAATTTACAGACTATCAGAATTTTGCACTTACGAACATTTTAGTCGTAGGAAGTTTAGTGAAACGGCCCCCTGCAGTCTAATCAGTGTATTATCTGGTTGTACCAGTGGACATGTTGATCAGGATATACACAGATCAAAATTGATCGTTTGAACCAAGTTTTATATCCATTCCACACGATAGATTGATTTGATGGTGATTAACGGCCTGTCAACAGCTACGGTCATTTCAGGCCGGGTTAACGGGGTCGAATCCCATATCGATGGTCTAGTAACATAAGGTCGTAAGTGCTATGCTTTAGCATATGTTACTAGACCATCGATATGTTACCTGTTGTGATGGGGGGTAAATCCCAAATTAGAACCGATTATTTACAGAAAAAAATATATACCCGCTATTTAGCCCTGAAATTAGAATAACCTGACCTGGTGCCAGGTCCATACCACACAAAAGTCACTTGGCCCCACTTTTCAAAAAGTAATAGGATTAGGAATAATCATATTACTCATATAAGGGGTATAAGAAGATTCAACTCTCACATACAAGAATGCCGAAGACGTACCTGAGGGCCACACCAGGTTTTCGTTCGGGATTCCGTTAAGGATGAATCCCGATCGTTAAATTACCCATCGCATGCTCCCAACCGACCGGTAAGGATGATTCCCATCGTTAAATAACCCATCGCATGCTCCCAACCGACCGGTAAGGATGATTCCCATCGATAAATAACCCATCGCATGCTCCCAACCGACCGGTAAGGATGATTCCCATCGATAATTAACCCATCGCATGCTCCCAACCGACCACCACATCCATGAGATAGAAAATACCATGCTCCAGATTTATCAGGCAAGAAACACAAAGGAATGACAAGGCTTGTTCCTACTTTTCTGGACTGACTTTGCTTAATTAACCCTTAGACCACTACACACAACAATTGTCGCCTGCTGTTGCTTTTATATCTTGCCTTATTTCTCAATAAAAACATGGTTTGACAGCTGACAAACCATGTTTTTGATGATAAAAATGGAAAATGGAAAATAGAAAATTAACAGCAGACAAAAAATTAAGATAGCGGTGTAAGGGTTAATATGGATAGTTGGCCTCCAGCTGAGAGAAGGGAACTTACAGTATTTGTAACAATTCCAAACAATGGTTTACTTGAACAGTGATATATGTGGCTGTCACTGGAGAATTGAGGCTTATGGGATTTGTGACCAGTGTCACTTCTGATCAAATAGCTCAATCCTGTATAAAGTCTGATAACAATCTATATTACTTGTTACAAGTGTGGGCGTTTCATTGATTTGATGGCATGGCGAACAGTGCAGCTCCTGATCAGACTGTGCGGATGCACAGGCTGATCTGGATCTACACTGGTCGCAAAGCCCGTAAGCCCCACTTCTCCAGTCACAACCACATATAATTATTAGGATTAAGACTTATACAATCACAGATTGATCAAAACAGGCACAGACTGATAAAAAAAACCGGCATAAACAATGTTCGATCGACATAATATCAAGTAGCGTAGGCGCTGATCAAACGTTGCAGGCTGTTCTAGGGCTACGCTGGTCGTAAGGTATATTTTCTTGGCCACGGCAGGGATTCCGCTGGCGATCGCAACTTTCGCAATTGGCGATAAAAATAAACAATTGGCGATAAAAAATTACAATTTTCCAAAAAAAATATCAAAAACACTTTATTTTTTCTTCGAAAATTGTAATTTTTTATTGCCAATTTTTTGAAGTGGCAATTTTTTTATTTTCTCCAGCGGAATCCCTGCCAAGGGCCAACATAATATTTCATATGAATGTATAAACGTTGGAATGTGATGGAAATAATTATGCTAATAATACATTGTACAAAATATAAAAGCTTTCTAAAAGCACAAGTACATAATATGGCTAATATAAACAAATGTATAATAGTATGTATAAACGATATGTGATACAGACAGTGAGATAATTGTGTATAGATGCTTTGATTTAACACGAGAACAAGATGAAGCAATGCCTAGATGGCTAATTACTTTTTAGAAAGCACAGTATAATGAGAAATATATCATTAGTGGCTGTGACCAGAGGAGTGGGGCTTATATGTTGTTCAATAGTTTGCTTTGAAATGAAAACAAATCTTCGCATTTCATTAGAATTGTCTCTTTGGAGACAATTCTAATGAAATACCAAGATGTGTTTTCTTAGAAAATAAGAGAGAAATATGCTATATTTGTGGTCTGTTTATTGTTTTCTGCAGCATGAAAAAGGTTTTGTTTGTTTACTAGTGTTCAACAGCCTATCAATAGCTATGGTCATGTAAGGCCGGGCAAACGGGTTCGATCCCATCTTAACCTGCTGCATTGGGGGGGGGGGGGGGGGGGGGGGAGGGGGGGGGGAAAATCCTAAAAATATATTCAGCCCTGAAATTAGAATAACCTGACCTGGTGCCAGGTCCATACCACACCAAAGCCACTTGGCCCCTTCCCCTAAAATAGGATTACAAATAATCGTAATACTCGCATAAGGGGTATAACCAGATTCAACTGTCACATACAAAATGCCAAAGACGTATGTGAGGGCCAAACCAGGTCTCCAGTCGGAATTCAGGTAAGGATGAACCCCGATCGTTAAATTACCCATCGCATGCTCCCACTGAGATCCAGATCAGCCTGTGCATCCGCAGTCTGATCAGGATCTGCACTGTTCGCTGTTCCATCAATGAGACACCCGTCATGCTTCAAACAAGCAATATAAATCGTTATTATGCTACAGGAGCGTGCTCTTTGACCATGGGCTACACTGGTCACAAATCCCGTAAGTTCCATTTCTCCAGTCACAGCCACATTAAGATACACACATCTTCACATCCTGCTGTTTGTGATGAACATACATCATCATTGCAGATAAATTAGCGAAATCTATCAAAACAAGGGCATAGTTATCGGTAAGCTAATGCCCTCGCTGGCAGCCTGATAACAAAATGAACACAAGTCCTCAATGACATTGACCTTGGGCAGGGCTCCAGATAAGGAATTAGTAATTGGGTATTGCCACTCCATCATGTCTTAAGCAATTGGGTATTTCAAAATTTGAATTGGGTAAAATAAAATCACACTACTGTTTACAACAGACAGCAATTGTTGAAGTTTGCTTCGAAATGAAAACAAGTCTTGGCATTTCATTAGAATTGTCTCCTTGGAGACAATTTTAATGAAATACCAAGATGTGTTTTCATGGAAAATAAGAAAAATATGCTATATTTGTGGTCTGTTTATTGTTTTCTGTAGCATGATAAAGGTACCACAAATTTGTTATTGCTTTTTGATACTCGTTAAAATGTACTTCCAATTCAAATTGGGTTTTTGGCAATTTTAATTGTGTATTTAAGCAAATACGCAACTTATCTGGAGCTCTGCTTGGGTGTTCAGACGTGGGTACATGCGAAACAAAGCACCATCCCTAGACACACATTTTGGCCACATTTTAAAATCGGTGAATCAATTATCGACATTGGATGTTCAGACATGGGTGAGTATGTGGAACACCATAGGCAGGTAGTTTCTACATGTTTACAACATTACCCATGGAAATAGTTCAAAATCTATGTGGAATAGTAAACTCGCATTACTGGAGATAATTTGTTTAATGGCCTGTCAACAGCTACGGTCATTTTAGGCCATCCCCTATATCACCTGTATATACAGATGGATATTTGGGACAAAAGGGTCGATAACAATAATCAATATGCGAGATCAAAATTCATCATGTGTACGTGTTGAATCATCATCTGTTCTCCTATGCAAGTTGTCTTCATCATCACTACCCACCACCTTATCGTTAACCTTCCTGGGTGTCTCAGCATGTCCAGGATCTACATTTTCAACTTTATTTTGATTTTTTTTAACATTTTGAATGGCTTCCTGACTGTGTATCCCCATATTGCTACCACTTTCCTTATTTTGTCGATCCCAACTTTCTTTACCATCTCCAGCTGTAATCTCATCTATATGTATATCAAGGGCTATTTTTTCTGTTGCCTCTCTGTCATCTATGCTATCTTCAAGTTTATTAGGAATATGGACTTCCACTTGTGCCTTTGCTTCAGCAGCAGTACCAACATCATCAACAACCTCATTGATGGTAGTCTCAATATCGTCATCATTCGTAGTCTTGATAAAATCATTGACGACATCATCATCGTCATCATCTGCATACATATAGGAGCCGACCAGACATTGTCGGAACTGGGCCAGTGCGTCAGCGACATTGAAGCTGTACAACTCGGGCCAGCTCAGCGTCGTGTCGTTTCCATCACTGCTAATGAAGTCCCAGAACTGAAAATATATGAGAATATATTTCATGAAAATATTTACAAAATTTACACTATTTTCTGTAAATGATATCGGAAGTTGACGAAAAGTGCAGTGCAAATACGATTGGAAGTCCACATTTGCTATGATTTTTTTTCTTCATTTTTCATATATTTTTCATTAACAACTGCACATCTTTGGTCAAAAATCACAAACCACCATCCGTAGAAACACATGTGGCCAATTATTATCAAAATCGGTGAAGCGGTTCATGTGTTATTGAAAAGTGAAAGGTGATACTAAAGTACGCATGTCCATACATGGACTAACGCTATATCCCCTCTTGCACAGCATCGTAAATGTATTCTCTACATATTGGTGACCAGGATGAGTGACATATTGCTGCATACCTTCCATGTGTCCTCGGCGTTCTCACAAGCGGACCGCTGTATAAACTCCTCCTGGCTCACTCCATCGAGATCCTCAAACACAGACAGCCACTCGCTCCTGTTGGGTGAATCATGATATTCATGTAGGTAAAATATTTTTATTGTATCAAATAGACATTGGCAGTGTTACAACACGGTGTGATAAAAACCATAATACACTACATTGTAGTGTAATAAATAAATATGTTATTGCATAAAATGGGCGTTGACAGTGTATTAACACGGTATAATAAATATTGCAAGACACTAGTGTAATACATATGCAAATGAGGTTGTATCACAAAGATCTGTGCATTTCTACTCCAATACACATTGGTTACCAATAAACAAAGATGGCTGCCCCCACACCATTTGAGACACAATCGTATTAAATCAACACTCATGCATGATCTTCTTACGTTTATTGGAAAGTGGAGACCAGAAGGTCGCGAATCAAATGAAGAATCAAAATGCAGTTTGTCCATCTCCACACCATCGAGATGCTAAATAGCATGTATCATACCTGCATCACTTACAGATTAAATCTTATGACTTATGAGGAAAAGATTGAAAAGTCCAAAGGGATTTCATAAATTTGTTTATCTCATTTTCCGTTTTGTGAGAGAGAAAGCACGATTTTCGGCGAAAATCGTGCTTTCTCTCTCACAAAACGGAAAATAGAGGTTTTCCAAAACAAATTGTATCCAAATACACTGTTGTTGTGATAAACCAGTACAACAACACTAACCCTAAATATTTGGACACACTTTGTTGTGGGAATTCATATCTTTATATGCATCACCCAGAATAAATGGTGTCCGAATATTACGGTTTATTACGGTAACCCATGTAACAGTGGCAAGATACCTCATCTGTTCGTAGTGCGACGCGATATTGAAGTTGGAGAGTGGGGTGGGGGGTATGTCCCTGCCCTTCTCCGTACAGTCCGTCCGGTTAAACCACCAGAGATGGGAGAACCAGAAATTCACAGCCAGGTTACGACCGGGGCTCGAGTGGACGTGGTGGAACCAGCTGCAATATAGTTAGACCAGGCTAGGAAACGCGTAGGAATTCCCAGGCTCCCAAGGAATTTCTACTGTTTCTCAGCTGAGCCTAACAACTTGATATCAAAGACACTAGCCTGGTATTATATTTACATGCATCCGTAGCCTATTTCACCAACATTGCAAAGTATACTTTTCTAGCAAAGCATACTTTGAGGGAGTAATCATTTATTTTTCCTGACATGCATTATTTCATATAGAACTAACCACAGCATATATTTGATGATTACAAGTATGCAGAATTATTATACTGAATTTATTACATTATCACAGCCAAAATGGCTGTGATAATGTAATAAATTCAGTATAATAAAAATTAATAAATTTATCCTAAAATTGAAAATTTCTCCCTCAAAGTATACTTTGCTAGAAAAGTATACTTTGCAATGTTGGTGAAATAGTCTACTGGTGACGTTTTATACATGGTAGAAATATGGTTTTCAACAGATTGCGAAAATCAATGGTCAAAATGGATAATCAAGATAAAACTTGTAAGTTTTAGGTACCATTTTATCACATAAAATATGTGTGATATCAGTATAATAAAACTTGTACATGTAATACACTACTGACTAGTAACGAGCCGTCTCATCAGCATCTGCACTTTTTGCAAGTAATTTTCATATTGTTTAGAAAAAACACCCCTTTTTATAAATGGGCAAGTCTGAAAATCATTTTTTGACTATTAGATTGGTCGGAAAATGAACACATCAGAGTCCATTCCAGTTATTTAGGGTTGAAAGGGTTAAGATTCATAGATACACCAAAGTTAAGCCAAGTAGACAATGTGAAATTTGAACAGGAGCTACACTGGTCACACATAAATCCCATAAGCCCCACATTTTCAGTCACAGCCACATTAAGATTCATTATAGGAATAAATGGCATTGTTGTGGAATTTATCGGGGTATAAAATTGGAAAAGTTGCGGGAATACTGGACGAAGGCCGGAAGGCCCCGTCCAGTATTCCCGCGACTTTTCCAAGTTTATATCCCCGATAAGTTCAACAAAAAGGCCATTCATTTCTTATAATTCCAGCATTTGAAATAAATTCATCAAGAAAATGTGTTTATTTTCCGTTTTCTTAAGAATTATTTTAACTGCGCCTCACGGTTACGGAAAGTAGTTTGGCGTGGGAGTTTACTGGGATATAAATTTTGGACAGAGACTTGCTACGGGCCAATCAAATGTTAGGGAAGGGAATTGTGTAAATATTTTTGTGCTGGAATTATTCATATATGAGACGTGCCATGTGATTTTGTACCAGAGAACATGTGCGATATCTCATTAACCAGATGGCCGCGGCCCGCATGTCGAGCCCGTCGAGGCATTTGATGGTCTCAGAGTGTATTTATTTGAAGTTTGAATTAAGGGCTGTGGAGATACTAGTATAAGGTATGTAAAAGCTTACAATGAAAATATGGATGATAATAAAGAATTATTTGAAGTAAGTTGGAGTAAGTGTTGTGGAGATATAAGGTATGTAAAAACTTTAACACAAATTTCAAAGTCATTTGACCATGGGCATGTGGACCACATGCTCAGGCTATAGAATGAACATATGGATGATGAAAAGGAAGTAGTGGAAGTTAGAAGTAAATTGGAGTAACAATTGTGGAGATATAAGGTATGTACAAACTTTTTAACACAGATTTTATAATATGCAAACTTCTAAGTCATTTGACCGTGACCTTGGGGCACAGAGGCCGCATGAGCCGGACACAGAATGAATATATGGATGATTACAAATAAGCATACAGTAGCATAACCATTTGTCGAGATTACCCCAGCATCGGGAATTTTCGTAAACTGAAATTGTCACTAATCACAGAAATTTTCAGTCAGTTTCCCGGACATTTTTTGCAGAAGACACCTATCTGTCAAATGGAGAAAAATGTTCTACATCGCCCTTCGTCATATGCAAGGTTTTAATCAAAATTGTTAGAATACATGTACCTTCAAAATGTTTTTGTCCACTCATAAACATCATTATTGAAAAAGATATTACAAAGCATGGTTCTGTCAGTCTGTGTCACTGGATTCTTTAGCCATTTTGAGAAGGTCAAGTATCTACAGATGTAGATATAAACTCTGTGTTTTTAGTAGAATTTATTGTTCTGTTGATTATAAAAATACTCAGAATAATATGCTACAGTTTGTAGATTGTTATTGTCTTGTTGTTGGTATAAATCCAGCCTGTAGTGTGCACCATAATGAATATGGTAAAATAGCATGTCCCACAACTGAAAATTAAACATGATCTGAAAGCATCTTGCATTATGATTATTAGCCTTGTTTAAATATTATTGTAATTTATGACTGGCAAAGGAAATGGTGGAAAATTGTTTACTGTACACTCCTCTGATAATTTAGATACAAATGTAACGATTTTTTACACTGACCCGATGGTGCACCGCAATATAGGATGAGAATAACCCAACAAAAAAAATCCTGATTCTAATGTCAGTCTATTTTCTACAAGTGCCTGGATGATACATTAACAAAATGGACGACATGGAAACAAGCAGGACTTTTAGATAAATCTGGTTCCACAGCACTTTTACGATAAGTTTATTGTTTTAAAAAGTTTTGAATAATTGTTTTTATATGCTTATAGCTCTAGTAACTGGCCAATAAAGGCTTATTATCCAGAACCTAGGTAAATCCACTGTATGAAGTTTCAAGCAAATCTGACTTACGGCTACAGAGATAGCAGGTATCTGAAAAAAATGCGTGGGCTACAGCATGAATACATGGATGATGACTAATAAGCACATGAAGTTTCAAGTCAATGTGACTTAGGACTGCAGAGATATAAGGTATTTAAAAAATTTAACGCAGATTTCGGACAGACGGACTGACGCACGGACGGACGGACACCCGGATGTCATTGTGATCACTATGTTTCGCTTTCCGCAAGCGGGCTCGACAAAAATATATAAATGATTTACTATATTTTCAACTCAACGACGTCGAAAGTTGACAAAATTTTCATAGCAAATATGGAATTTCGTCATTTTCAATGTTACCATATTTACCCTATGTATTGGGACACCCTTTATATTGGGACAACCCCGTTTTGGGGAGAAATAATTATTTTTTAGGAAACAAGTTTTGGGACACATCACAATTTAAAAAAAAAATCAATAATTTCTGCACCTTAAGTATTGGGACATCTCTTTTTTTTTTTTAAATACTTTTAAACACAGTCAGGGATTCCGCTGGGGAAAATAAAAAAATCGCCACTCCAATTTTTTTTTTTTTTTTTCACCGGCTACTGGTCATGCCGACTATTGGCACGTCTCGCTATAAACAGAGGCCGTCGCTGATTAACTAATATAACACAGTGCTGACGGTAAATCTGAGCTCTGTTGATTAAATAGATTACCAATAAACCGTATACATCGACAATGCCGCCTGTCAATGCCGGAATGTGATTTATTTGCGAAAATTATTTCGATTCACACGGAAATACTCCAGATACATAGCCTCGCCCTCTCATCAATATTCACGAGGTAAGTTTAAAGTACGGACATGTATCCGGTCACGGCATGCTCTCCATGCTATTATATCCAGACACTACCGAGGGATGGCGTTTCGATCGGGACAACTGGGTGGAAAGTATAGTACAGTGCGACCCCGTTAATACACGGAAGTCCGGCGACATACAACCTTCCGTGTTGCTTATCCGAACCGTGCTATATCCGTTCTCGCCCAAGACGCATCATAATGTTAAAAAGAAATACATGTACACTGTACACTGTGACTGCGAATGAACGATGTCGCCAATGCCTATAATATGCCATAAGTTTTCACTGTTATCTTCGCATGTAACAAGAAATGCGTCTGTCGAACGCGGATGCCACCTGCAGCATATTTGAGAAACTGTGACAAATTGGTTAACCAAAAAGTGTGACGGACGGACAGACGGACAGACAGACGGACGGTCCAAACACTATATGCCACCCGTTTATTCGAAACCCGGTGGCATAATAAATATATTGAATCCAAGAAATGTTAACGTCATGTTTTATTTATTCATCATGTTCATGTAGAATGTAGATCTACGCAGGTCTGTGCAATCCATTATTGTAAACGCGTGTAGAAAAAAGTGTAGTAAACACGTGTAGCCATCATCATTCAATGACGCAATGACCCAATGACCGATATCCTGTTCCATCAGCTGCAACGTCACGTGACAAGCTCGTGCGTTGCAAACTGTGTTTAATCATATGGTGAGCACAGGTGGAAGACTCGGACCTATGACACCAAAATAAATGCCTATTAAAAAAATCCCATTATCCCACCCACCTGGTATCGTACTGTACATGACGTTAATAATAGAACGAGATCAAGTGGGTGGGGTAATGGATATTTTTGTAATGGTTATTTTCTTTGTGTCACACTATTCCACCTGTGGGTTTGAGTACGCACAGAGTTTTAACCCTTTCAACACCACAGACCTGTATAGACATGTTTTGCCCGACGTGTTATAATTTTGCGCCAGTTCATGAGGTAATCAGGCTTATCACGTGAGATTTTCGACGAAGATGAATCTGATAATAGTGTACATTTTCTGTAAACAATATCGAATGTCGACGAATATTAAATTAGTAATTATTACGCATTTGCTCTGAAAATGTTATCAACTTTCTGATATATTTGCAGAAAAAAGTCAAATCATTCTCGGCGAAAATCTCGGTTATATAATAAAGTTGATTATCTCATGCACTGGCTCAATTATGATGTAGCGAAACAAGGCCAGTTGTCGTGTACACATTTGTGTACATGCGCCGGGGGCGTGGGCAGTGCTGTAACAATTTAGTTAATCTGGGTTGAGTTAATCTGCGCCACTGATACGCGATCTCCGATTGGTCAGCCTTTTACACCTAATTAATATTCCACCAATGATGAGCGCGAACGCATGCCGGAAAATTTAAATCGAGCACATAACAATTAGCACTGCTTTGTTACTGGGACCAATAATTGATGTTATTCCCAGTTTGCTCGGATTAATTTACGAAATGTGCAAACGTGATCAGCTGCACATTCACATCAGTGAGATAAAAGGAGGCTATGCGTCCATAAAAAAAATAATAAAAAAAAAAAAAAAAAAATCGTCCATTTTGGGTCTAATTTGGGAAATAATCGCAAATTTAACACGATTTCTGACAATAGTCGTGTTACAAATTTAACAAGATTTTGATATACAAATAGGCAAACAATTCGGGAGCCAAGGCACAACCGTGTACTAACCAAAATTTCGAGGATACAAACTTTCAATATTAATAATTGGGACACCAAAAAAAATAATTAATTTATTTTATATTATGTATTGCGACACGTAGAATTTTATTTATTTATTACTGTCCGAATACATAGGGTAAATATGGTATTTACAGAACATATCTGGCAGTTTCTGTTTTAAAATATATTTCATGAAAAATCGCACATGTTCTTACGTACAAAATCACATGATGCGTCTCATATAAATACAAAAGTTAACCCTCACTATGCTGAATTAAATTTTGTCATCTGCTGGAAATGTTTTATTTTCAATATTTCTTGATAAAAACCTGTTTTGGCAGCGCATGAGTATCGTCTCCACTTTTTTTTTAAAGAATTACAGCAAAAATGAAAAACAGCAGACGACAATTTTCGTCTCCCGCTTAGTGAGGATTAAGGTTATGCCAAGTGGATTGCAATGGTGAGACCGACTCACTAACTTGCGTGGAATAAACAGGCAGTCGCCGGCGTTCATTGTAACCGTGTTCCACGGTGTGCGGGCCACTCCGGGAAAACTCTCCTCGTCCACGCTGTCGACGTCGACTAGACTGTACGAGCCCTCCTTCACAAAGCCGTCAGCCTCGAGAATATCGTTGTACTTCTAGAATAGGAATAAGTAACATTTTTGGAGAATTTCATTTATTTAGTTATTTAACCGGCTTATCTGAATCTACACTGTTTGCCAATACATGTACCACTATACAGGCCTGTGGTGGTGTAGCGTTAATGGTGTTTAATGGCCTGTCAACACCTCATGTTAAGATTTTGAGCCGGTTAAGGTTAACATCACCCGTACGGGTCGCAAAACCCATAAGCCACATTTCTGCAGTCACGGCCACATATAGATGGAACGCCATCCACAAAGTTCTGCTCAGAGAGAAGATTACATATGCATGGAGTCATGTCCTGGTCAACACAGCAACGGTGATACCAGGTCAGACATATGCTAGGTCATCATAGCAGAACATGGCGCAGTCATCGGTGGAGTCCTAGCTTCAATGTCCCAGATAATATCTCAAATACACAATGTTCATATTATCATATATACGAGGGGTGATCAAAAAATATGTGGACTTTTGCTATAGTTTGTTTATTTACAAGGTGCAGAATTATACATTTGTAAAACTAAAATACGCATTGAATTTGAAATATTGGGGTATAATACTTTTTAGATACAAAACTTTTCTGGAGCTTCGAGCACCGTTTTCTCAGCCCACATTATATTTCCAGGCTTGTCACATTTTCAATGGGCGACACAGGTAATACTATAGCAAATGAGCAGAGGCTCATGGATACCACCGGTCGTACACTTTAACGGAGATCTTACAGATGGATGGACGGCAGAATGACGAAAACTGTATACCCCTCAACATACTTTGTATGCTGCGGGTATAACTAGGTGTGTAACGATTCACCAAACATTCAATGCAGATGATGAGATTCACAATAGGAATGAATGGCCTTTTTGTGGAATTTATCGGGGTATAAACTTGGAAAAGTCGCGGGAATACTGGACGAAGGCCGGAAGGCTTCGTCCAGTATTCCCACGACTCTTCCAAGTTTATATCCCCGATAAATTCCACAAAAAGGCCATTCATTCCTTATAATTCCAGCATTTGAAATAAATTCATCAAGAAAATGTGTTTATTTTCCGTTTTCTTAAGAATTATTTTAACTGCGCCTCACTGTTACGGAAAGTAGTTCGGCGTGGGAGTTTACTGGGATATAAATTTTGGACAGAGACTTGCTACTTGCTACGGGCCAATCAAATGTTAGGGAATTGTGTAAATATTTTTGTACTGGAATTATGATGCGTGAAACAGATATTCGACTCAATATTTCATATAAACTCAATGCTTTGGAATCCTGTATTGAATTGTAACAAATAGACGTTGTTGTCGGGTATACTGTAGGAATATTAAAATTAAATTATTGAGAAGAATATACACAAACCAGTCCAGTGGTCTGGAACCATTTTTGGGTTTGGTTTTATGCATTATATTGCATATATGGACTATTGGATATGTATATCGTGACCCAAGTATCGTGATACCTCTCATTTCGTGAAGAATGCGTATCGTTACACCCCTATGTAATACACACACTAACTGCCATTCTGCCTAAGAGTGTACAATCCTTCCTACAAGTTATTCAATTTCGGAGTACAGTCAAACCTGTGAATAGAGGTCAGCTATGGGAAGAGAAAAATCTGGCCTTTGTTTACAGGTGGTCTTTATTCGCAGGGTCATTTATGTAGTAATACAGGGAATTGCTATTCCGAGGTGATCTTTGGCACAGGTTCGATTGTATACAAGCTATGTTATGGTAGTTAACCCTTTCACCTCTAAGGAACTGGAATGGATTTTGATATGTTTATTTTGCAACCAATACATTCATCACAAAATGATTTTAGACCAGTCCATTTATGAACATGGGGTGATTTTGTTCTAAAAGATTATGAAAGTTACTTGTCACGAGCCGGCTCATGTGGATCTACACTGTTTGTCAATACCATTCAACAGGCCTGTGGTGCTGGAAGGGTTAAAGAATATCACAAACAAACCTTGTCAAATAAAACAAATTTCTTCTGTCCGTCGAACAGACAAATAAAGTTATCTAGGGCATCGTAATGGAGGACAGACTTCGTGTCCCCGCTGCTGAACCAGAGGATGGCATCCTGGATACTTCGATGGAATCCCCCACACTGCAACGTAGGCGGCACCAAAACGTCAGCTAAAATTCAAACAGAATTTCATTTCATTAATTGGTTAATACACCACCGCCTGTGTTAATCTTGGCAAGATGTCAATGCTTCTGAACATCTATTGGCAATATCAACTCGCAATCAAGCAAATTGATTGGCTGTGCCTGAGCTGTAGCACAGCTCAGGTACAGCCAATCAAGCTGCTTGCTTTCAAGTACAATATTTAAGTATTATGTACAGGGCTGAATATATTTTTTTTTCGATGTAAACATTCCGATCTGATTTTGGGATTTTCCCCCCAATGCAGCAGGTTACATATGGATCAAACATGTTGGCCCGGCCTTAAATGACCTCTGCTGTTGATAGGCCGTTTTAAAAAAAAAATCAATCAATCAAATCAAGTATTATGTAACAAATAAATTAACAAATATTGCCAATATTAGCGTAGGCGGTGGTGCATACAGTATGGTTTGGGATATACCGGTAGTAGATGACAGTGGAGTCATTTTGGGAACATGACCCATACTCGCAGAATGAGGAATTTTCAGTGTTTTCAACAAAACAAGTAAAAATATCAGAATTCAAGAAAGAAATTACTGCTGAAATCAGGTGGCAACAATTATGATTATCAATCTGCATTGATTGCTGGAACAGATTGGATGAATTAAAGGATGGTGATAGCGAATGGAATGGAATGGTGCTCAACGGCCCACCAACACAAAAGAGTATCATTTAGGGCCACGGTGAGAGCAAACCGCCCACAAGTGTCCTGTTTCACGAAAGCTGCCCAAGAAATTGACTCTGAAACCTAGCTAGATAGCTTGGAAATGATCTAACTAAGAAAACAAAAGTAAACTTTTAAAAATCGGTCCAGTATTTCT
Organism: Conchocele bisecta; assembly: GCA_029237695.1. Classification (NCBI taxonomy): domain Eukaryota; kingdom Metazoa; phylum Mollusca; class Bivalvia; order Lucinida; family Thyasiridae; genus Conchocele; species Conchocele bisecta. The sequence continues at coordinate 39,310,523 of CM055276.1, forward strand.
GAAATTCTAAAATATTTCCCCATGTTAAATCCCCATAGTCATTTTCACTCTATGAAGATGTCTATGTGGATTTAACATGGGGAAATTGTTTTTTCGCAATAAAATCAATATTTGACCAAATTTCACGAAATAAAAAGAAGGCTCATTCTTAAATTTTCCTTTAATTTAATACTATCGAAAACATTATTGTTTTTGAATTGTTTATATAGCCGTAAAATTTGGGCAGCTTTCGTGAAACAGACAGTAGATCTCCTTTAACTTGTTTGCACTCCATCTGAAAAAATTAGGCCTGGATGGATGTATTTTACCAAAAGTTGACACCAAAGTGACCTGTGGTAATCTTGGTTGGAATATTACATGTACGGTACATGGGCCTGCGTTTGAGATTTTCTATCAAAGTTTTCGCCAACACAGGGCTGTACAAATTGATTTTTTAGCCACTTGTCCCGGACAAGTGACTTGAAAAAAGTGACTTGCCTGGACTTGTCCTGGAAAATATAATTTTCAGGGCAAGTAATTTTGAAAAAGTGACTTGTCCTCGTAAGATTTCTTATACGAAACTATCCCAAAACAAAAACTATTATCATAGTTGTTAAATATAATACAATTGAGCACTTGGTACATATACATATTATATTAAATATCTATAATAATAAACATTGTATAGTACATATTTATTCTTGTGGTCTTTTGTCACTGTGCCACCGCGGACATAACGTTGCGACTAGTGCATACTCAAAACACATTTATCGACAATAATAAAACATAAAAATTGTTTCCTAAAATAATGAGAATCGTCTGCGTTTTCGCGATCTCGCCTCACGCTTTTGAAAAATTTGGATTAGTTTTGCTCATGCATGTGCGGCGTGTTTGCAAAACGCGAGATAGAATATGATAGAATTTCGCGTTTTCGTCCTGAAAGCTTGAAAACGCGAGGTCACATGTCCCTAATATGACACGTAAACATTGTCTTAGGAGACGATTCTCATGTGCTGCAAAAACATTTTAACGTTTTTATTAAGAAATAGAACAAATGTGGACAAACATCTATATTTCTTGACAACAAAAACATAATTTGACAAAAAATGATACTTGTCTTAGGAGACGATTCTCATGTGCTGCCAATACATGTTTATTGAGCAAAAAAAAACATATTTCGATACGTGTTATTGGTTAGGCTACTGCATCGCATCGTCGACCTATACACAAGATCGTGAAAACGCGAGACCAAATCGCGAGGCGAAAACGTGAGATTCTATTGTATTCATTCTCGCGTTTTCGCCTGGCTATCTCGCGTTTTCGAGACCGCGATATCGCTTTTTCGCCTCGGCCTTTTCACGATGTCGCCTTCCGCTTTTGGAAATACATTTGTTCATGTCATTAAGTGTGTGTAGAATGCATGCATGGGCAAATCGTATTTCCAAAAGCGGAAGGCGAGATCGAGATCGCAAAAAAACGAGATTGTAACATAAAAAAAAATATGGCCGTACCCACCCATCTCCAATTAGCACATTTGCGACATATCATTTTCGGTCTAGCTGCACACCTGATGGTGTTTACAATCATCAGTCGGTAATCCAGTTTCACGTGCAAAGTGTGACTGACCATTAGAATTCGGTGGAAACAAACATACCAAAACCACGCTATGTACTCGCTCACATCATCGCATCGCCGATGAATTGATAATTACGCATTAGCTTGTGCATTTTCACGTTTGTTTGATTTCTTGATAAAACCAAGATTTGGCAGCACATGAGAATCGTTTCCCCAAGACGATTCTCAAAGTTTGTCAAAATATGTTTTTGTAAAGAAATATCAATGTATTCAGGTTTTCTTTTCACATTTGTCCGATGTCTTAATAAAACATGTTTTGGCAACACATGAGAATTGTCTCCTTAGACGATTCTAATATTTTGTAAAAAGAATTGTCACATTTGTTTGATTTCTTAGCCCGTACAAACAATTGACAAATTCAGAAATCAACAACTTAATTTGTGTTTCTCGAGTCGGGTTTCATATGGTGGCGAGGAAATACGATCGATTACACACCGTGCAAATCTTGTTGGAACGTAAACGTCAATTGTCACGTAGGCCATTTCAGTTTACCGCGCGTTACGTCAGCTGTTATTCTAAGTATGTATGGTTGCTCGTTAGGAGCATTTCTTTCCTTCGTTTATAAGGTATGGGTTGTGGCCTAGGGCTTAGAACACCGACTTCCAATCTGGAGGTTGTGGGTTCAAACATCGCCTTGGGAATCAAACATACCTTCATAGTATGTCTATCCCATTCAATTTCACTTTTATATGCCGCATAGAAACGATAATTAAGAACCTTAAATTCCATTTCCACCCCGTGAAGGAACATGCATTTATTTCTCTAAAGTTAGGTGGCTTGGCCTGTCGACACAGTGAGACGAAAACATACATAAAATAAATCAATAACTATCGATCGCCGCAGAATATTTTCACTAATTCGCTAATTACTTTCAAATTTGATTAAATTAATATAATCAGGGTCGCTGTAGATTGCTATATCACTTTCTTGCGATACACAGGTACTGTGTTACACAGTAACACAGTAGCTGCGAATCGCCAGGACGCCCGCAGCGTTATCGATCGATAAAGTGGTCAGTTTTGGGATTAAGTTTATGACAGTCCGGTTCCAAAAAACGGGCTTGTGGCGGGACGTTCTAACAGAAAATAGTGACTTGCCCGGGACTAAATTCCAGCATAGAGGCACTTGTTCGAGATTAAAACCGACTTGTCCTGGGCGTCGGGCGTTCCAATTTGTACAGCCCTGCAACATTCAATATCATTTATTTAACTAGAAAATGTGTTCATAGAAATAGAACATGGATGCCCCAATTATCAAGTTACAAATGGTGAATTTCCAAGTTGAAAAGTGGGAGATAATCCATTACCCGGGATTGAATCAAAAATCAAAACAAACTTTGCACATCTACTCATCATAAGGAAGCTACATACCAAGTTTCAGGTCTGTAGCTAGGATGGTTTAAAAGTTTTACGAGTTACAGGGCAAAATTGGGAAAAGCCATGTCGAAAAGGGGGAGATAATATATGACCCGGGGGTCGAATAAAAATTGAAATAAACTTTGCGTATCTACTCATCATAAGGAAGCTACATACCCAGTTTCAGGTATGTAACTAGTATGGTTTAAAAGTTTTATAAATTACAAGGTTGGTGACGGACAGGACGGACATACAATGTACAAAGGTAACACTAAATGCCCCCTCCACTATCGTGGTGGGGCATAATAATAAACACTTTTTTTTATATCTTCATATTCATACCAACCCATCATGGAGTCAGGCACCGAATGTATCATATACACGTCACTATTGTCGTACGTGTCGAGGAATGTTGAAAACTGCAGATTAACCGGTTGGCGATTTCGATCTTCTTTCTTGCCAAGTTCCATAAGTATCGTCTCATGTCCATAGCGATTACTGAAATGTTTTGTTGCAAAATTTTCAGATTTAATACAAGTACGTCTAATATTGAGCAAAACAAATTGGAACATTTCATGTGGAACCATGGGAACAGAATGGGCTGTTATTGTGACTAAATTTTACAATGGGTGGCTCTCAGCTAGGATACAGAAAATATAAAAGACAGATGAAATAGTAAAAGCCATCCGTAGGGGCCCGTTTCTGCAGGGGCCCGTTTCACTATACATTGTACACTTCGCACGACTAAGTAAAATGCAAAACTAAAATTTACAACAAAGTTCGCATTAGCAGCCCATTTTGGGAAATCTTTGTTGGATTGACCACTACATGTACATGTACATGGAAAATAGTAGCAGTAGTGAACCACGTTGATGTGTGAAGTGAATTTATTGAAATCTTCACACAAACATTTTTATTGTACAAAGTTTAGTGAAACCGGCCCCAGATCTGGACTAGTTGATGCGCAGGTAAATCTTGCAGTCTACTCCCGTACCGTCCGTAGGTTTGCCTACGGACGGTACGGGAGTAGATTGCAAAAGTTACCATTCGCAACTAGATCTGGACGAGACGGCTCATTACCAGCTTTTATATAATTTGTATTGTATACAATGTACATATGAATCTACAGTGTTTGCGAATGTTGGCATTATGGTTTGTGGGGGAATTTGGACTGAATATGGGCATGGTAATAACATTTAAATTTGTTTGGAAATCCTTAGGACCACAGAAATTTGCCTACACCACGATTATACATTTATGACATTAAATATGAAGGCCGATCACTTTCTAAAATCTTACTAACAGAATGTTAGTTGTGACTTCATGACTGTCTTGATGTGCAGTCATGATGGCTTATATACTCTTGTAAAGTGGCATTTTCCTATGGACTTTTCAAAAACAGTGATAAAGTATCAAATTTGCATATTTTTAAATTAAATAACTTGTGGGTTATTTCAATATGCATGTAAAATAGTAGTTGTGAAATATTTTGAGCTTTTATTGTTCATAGAAATAAAAAAAATCCTTCTATTGACAAAATTCATGGATATCGGAGAAAAATAAACATTCTTTTTGGGTAAAAATTTGTACTGAAATCAACAATATCATGCTGGTGTATGTTTGTAAATGTAAACTAAGGTTCAAGCCAAGTGTTTATACAGTTAGATACTGTATATATTCAATTTTATTGAAAAATATAAAATACCAATAAACAAATAGCAGCTATCACGACCCAACTTGATTGGGTCGGTGAGGTTCTCGACTAACCGAATGTATGCATCGTCAGTCCATTTTGACCAGTCTGGATACAGCTCTTGCATAACATCCCTCATTAACAGTGGCCTGCCTGTCTTCACAAAGTGAAAGTAGAACACCAGGGCTGGGGGGAACTTTCCTCCCAGAGTTGTCACCCCTGCTGACGGTTCAGAATGACTTCCCAGCGAATTTTCACAGCGAGTTATTGGTAACTTAATAATTAAAATGGATATGAAAACCGTTATATGTAGCAAGTAGCGTGAAAGCATGGCAAATATCTCTCGGTACATGATTCAAGTGATAAACTGGTGCGATCAGCAATGCTCGTTTTCGATTCCTCCAATAATTTACTCTTCAAAACGTAAGGTCACACTCTATATTGGTATATATGATCGCATTAGCTGTGTATTATCAGTGGTTATACTTATATGCAATATATATGGATGATATATCCGCTAAAATACTCCATAAATAATAAAAATACGACCAGAATAACAAACGTGTTTATACGACCATGGAGGCTACCATCTTGATTTCAGAGATTTGTGGGATAGGTCTATTCGAGAGTCACGTGACCCCGACATGGAGCAAGCAGACACAAATCGTGAACAATTACCGTAAATTGTCGATTTTAGCAGTTTTGGTAAGAATAATACATCAATTAGGATGCTTATTGTTTTATATTCGTAATTCTGTTTCTTTTATAGCCTGATGATCTATATGATTGCATGAGGTGCCTTCTTCATTATTCTGTTTTCACATGCTGTTTTTCTTCCACTTTCAGCCATTTTGTTTGCATATTTCTAATGTGTTGTAAATAAATTTATACTTACCACAACCTTAATATTCACTTGTTTTTGCTATTTGCCTTTGTTTATAATTAATTGCAGGCCGCGCCATTATTAGTAGCTAAGCTACAATGTAGTACGTGGAATTGGACGAAATAAAATGTAATTAATATATATTGCAACGTTGCAACATCCACGATATAATCGCCGAAGATGATGACAAGAAAAAGATATTGCAAGCGTGGTTTTATTCATTGAAATTTTTGTCTAGAAGTTCCAAGAGTTTCGCTGGACAGCTCGTATACATTTCGTACGACGCCAATGTATATGGGGCGCCGATTTGGACTTTAATAGCTCATTGAATAGGTGATATCACACATTCAATAGGTGATATCATATATTCAAATGGGTAATATCACCAATGCAGATCCGAATTCATGATATCACCAATTTAAAAGGGTGATATCACCAATTCAAAATAGATGGATGATGTCACCCATTGAAATAGGTAATATTACCCATTCAATAGATGCATCATCTATTCAAATGAGTGATAGCACCTATTCAGATCCGAATGCATTATATCACCAATTCAAAAGGGTGATATCACCTATTTGAATGGGTGATATCATGCATTCAGATGTGTGATATCACCAATTCAAAATTAATGGATGATATTACCCATTCAAATATGTGATATCATCATTTTGAATAGGTGATATCACATTTGAATGGGTAGTATCACCTATTTGAATATAAATCGGTGATATCACCTATTCAAATGTGTGATATCGCCATTTCAATATCATGCACTCATTCGAATAGGTGATATTACACTTTCGTGTTGAATCAATGATGTCGCCTATTTGTTTTTAATGGACTACAATATGTGATATCACTTAATCAAATGGGTGATATCACCCTTTCAAATATGTGACACCAATTTATATGGGCCGCAGTTTTGGACTTTAATATCTCCTTGTGATATCACCCATTCAAATAGGTGATATCACACATTCAATAGGTGATATCATATACATGTATTTAGAAAGGGTGATATCACCTATTTGAATGTGTGATATCAGGCATTCAAATGTGTGATATCACCAATTCAATATGGATGAATGATATCACCCATTCAAATAGGTAATATCACCCTTTCAATAGATGATATCACCCATTCAATATATGATATCTATTCAAATGAGTGATAGCACCTATTCAGATCTGAATGCATGATATTACCAATTCAAAAGGATGATATCACCTATTTGAATGTGATATATCATGCATTCAGATGTGTGATATCGCCAATTCAAAAAATTAATGAATGATATCACCCATGATGATATCACATATTTGAATGGGTATTATCACCTATTTGAATATAAATGGGTGGTATCACCTATACAATATGTGATATCACTTAATCAAATGGGTGATATCACCCTTTCAAATATGTGACACCAATTTATATGGGCCACAGTTTTTGGACTTTAATATCTCCTTGTGATATCATCCATTCAAATAGGTGATAGCACACATTCAATGGGTGATATCATATATTTAGAAAGGGTGATATCACCTATTTGAATGTGACATATCATGCATTCAGATGTGTGATATCACCAATTCAAAAAAATAATGAATTATATCACCCATTCAAATATGTGATATCATCATTTTGAATAAGTGATATCACCTATTTGAATATAAATGGATGGTATCACCTATACAATATGTGATATCACTTAATCAAATGGGTGATATCACCCTTTCAAATATGTGACACCAATTTATATGGGCCACAGTTTTGGACTTTAATATCTCCTTGTGATATCATCCATTCAAATAGGTGATATCACACATATAATAGGTGATATATATTTAGAAAGGGTGATATCACCTATTTGAATGTGAGATATCATGCATTCAGATGTGTGATATCACCAATTCAAAAAATTAATGAATGATATCACCCATTCAAATATGTGATATCATCATTTTGAATAAGTGATATCACCTATTTGAATGGGTATTATCACCTATTTGAATATAAATGGGTGGTATCACCTATTCAAATGTGTGATATCACCCATTTAAATAGGTGATATCATGCACTCATTCCAATAGGTGATATTACACTTTGTGTTGAATCGGTGATATCACCCATTTGTTTTTAATGGACTACAATAGGTGATATCACCCTTTCGAATATGTGACTCCAATTTATATGGGCCGCCATTTTGTACTTTAATAGCTCCTTGTGATATTACCCATTCAAATACGTGATATCACACATTCATTAGGTGATATCATATATTCGAATGAGTGATATCATCTATTCAGATCCGAATGCATGGTATCACCAGTTTAAAAGGGTGATATCACCTATTTGAATGTAAATGAGTGATATCACCTATTCAAATACAGGCCCGTAGCCAGGGGGGGGGTCGGAGCGGTCGGACGACCCCCCACCCCCGCCCATCCTCGAGGTCCACTTTTATATCCTCGACGTCCACTTTTTAGACCCCCCTAGATACCTCAGGCCCCTTGCGCCTTCGAAACGACCCCCCCTTCAAACAGGTCTGGCTATGGGCCTGAAATACATGTGTGATATCACCCATTTAAATAGGTGATATCATGCACTCATTCGAATAGGTGATATAACACGTTTGAATCAATGATATCACCCATTTGTTTTCACCCATTCAAATGATTGATATCACCTAGTCAGATCCGAATGCATGATATCACCAATTTAAAAGGGTGATAGCACCTATTTGAATATAGATTGGTGATATCATGCACTCATTCAAATCGGTGATATTACACTTTCGTGTTGAATCAGTGATATCACCCATTTTCAATTAATCAAATGTGTGATATCACCCTTTCGAATATGTGCCTCCCAATTTATATGGGCCGCTGTTTTGGACTTTAATAGTGCCTTGTGATATCACCCATTCAAATAGGTGATATCACACATTCAAAAGGTGATATCATATATTATAATGGCCGATATCACCTATTCAGATCCGAATGCATGATATCACAAATTTAAAAGGGTGATGTCACCTATTTGAATTGGTGATATGCATTCAAATGTGTGATATCACCAATTCAAAATGAATGGATGATATCACCCATTCAAATAGGTAATATCACCCATTCAATAGATGATATCATCAATTTGAATGAGTGATAGCGCATTTTCTGAATGCATGATATCACCAATTTAGAAGGGTGATATCACCTATTTGAATGGGCGATATCATGTGTTCAGATGTGTGATATCACCAATTCAAAATGAATGGATGATATTACCATTCAAATACGTGATATCATCATTTTGAATAGGTGATATCACTTGATGAAATGGGTGATATCACCCTTTCGAATATGTGATGTCATTGATTCAACACAAACTGGTCATATCACCCATTCAAATGAGTGATATCACCTATTCAAATGGGTGATATGCAATGGAAATAGGTGATATCACCGATTCAGATAGGTGATCACCTACTCAAATATGGGATATCATCATTTTGAATAGGTGATATCACCTTTTCGTGTTGAATCAATGATATTACCTATTTAAAATGAATATATCACCCATTCGAATAGGTGACATAAAAAAGTGTTGAAAATGGCGCCCCATAAATTAATGCTTAATTTGCAAACCCGTTTCACAATTGTTGTCTGTTCCACGTAAACTAATTATTTTTAATGAAATTTAGTAAAGTATTGATTTATTTGGGGAAAGAAAACAATTTTATGGGATTTAACATGCATGTGAGCAATTGATTTTTAAATACATTTTATAATTTTATTACCCAGGTTTTTTCTTTTTTGAAAAAAACCCCAGGCTATTGGATTGGCGAAGGGCGGGTGGCGTCCACAATCAATGTTAAGTTTTCGTGTTTGAGTCCATTTCTTTGTTACTGTACCACATAGGACCAACAAACTTTCACAGCTTCATAACCAAGGGGTGCTCACCACATATCATTATCCAACATGTTACCTTTTTTTGAACTGGACCCATTTTTTCCGCGCAGTTGACTTAGCCATTTTCATTGTTAACTTTTCGCGTTTACAATGTTAACTTTTCGTGTGTAAGTCCATTTCTTTGGTACTGTACCACCTAGGACCACCAAGCTTTCACAGCTTCATAACCAAGGGGTGCCCACCACATACAACTATCCTCCAACATGTGACCATTTTTTTTTTACCTTGACCTATTATTTCTACGTAATTGACTTAGCCATTTTCAATGTTAACTTTTTAACGTACGTCTGGTTAAAGTTTTTTTATTAAAGTTTTTTGTTATACTATATCTCTGCAACTGCTTCGACCATTACCTTGAAACTTCACATGGGTGTTTATCATCATCCATATTTTCATTCTACCCCCCAACCGTGCGGCCCCTGTTCCCAATGTCAAGGTCTTTGAATTTTTTTCTTAAAATGTTTTTTTGTGTACTATATCTCTGCAACTGCTTCACCCATTACCTTGATACTTCACATGGGTGTTTATCATCATTGTCGCGCCCGCTTGCGGAAAGCGCGATATAGTCGGCATTTTGGCATACGTCCGTGCGTGTGTCCGGTTAAAGTTTTTTGGTTAAACTTTTTCCATCTACGTTATCTCTTTTTTAGCTCACCTGAGCGAAGCTCATGTGGGCTATTGTTACCGCAATGTGTCCGTCGTCGTCCGTCGTCGTCGTCGTCCGTGAACATTTTCAAACGTCTTCTCCTCGGTAACCATTGGGCCTATGGTCACCAAACTTCATGGTCATGGTCCTTAGGTAGGGGGATTACAAAATTGTTAAAATGACGTCATTACGTAATCCAAGATGGCCGCCGTCTAAAAATAGCACAAATTCTTAAAAAATCTTCTTCTCAAGAACCGCAAACCGGATTTCGACAAAACTTGGTAGGAATGATCGATGTACATTGCTCTTTCAAAGTTGTTAAAATGGTGACCCTGGGGTTAAAAATGGACGTGGCCCGTGGAGTCAAATTGGGGTCAAATTTTATTTTTGACTGAATATGGTCATTTCATATATCAAATTTAAGGTATCAATGAGGCGATCACTCTGGTGCATTTTTTGTCGAAATCGGATTGTTATGTCATCCAAGATGGCCGCCGAAAGGTCGAAAGGTCGAAAGGTCGTTCTTTTATTAGAGATTTCAAAATTCTTCTTCACATGAACCGCTTGGCCCATGGTAGCCAAACTTAAAAGTTATGGTCCATGGGTGAAGCCTTTTCAGATTTGTTAAAATGGAGGTCATCGCTAATCCAAGATGGCCGCCGTCTAAAAATAGCATAAATTCTTAAAAAATCTTCTTCTCATGAACCGCTTGCCAGATTTCGACGAAACTTGGTAGGAATGATCGATGTACATTGCTCTTTCAAAGTTGTTAAAATGGTGACCCCCGGGTCAAAAATGGGCGTGGCCCGTGGGGTCAAATTGGGGTCAAATTTTATTTTTGACCGAATATGGTCATGTCATATATCAAATTGAAGGTTTCAATGAGGCGATCACTCTGGTGCATTTTCTGTCGAAATCGGATTGTTATGTCATCCAGATGGCCCGCCGAAAGGTCAAAAGGTCGTTCTTTTATTAGAGATTTTCAAAATTCTTCTTCACATGAACCCGCTTGGCCCCATGTAGCCAAACTTAAAAGTTATGGTCCATGTGTGAAGCCTTTCAGATTTGTTAAAATGGAGGTCTCGCTAATCCAAGATGGACCGCCCCGTCTAAAAATAGCATAAATTCTTAAAAAAATCTTCTTCTCACTGCAACCGCTAGCCGGATTTCGACGAAACAACTTGGTAGGAATGATCCGATGTACACAATGCTTCTTTCAAAAGTTGTTAAAAAATGTGACCCCCGGGGGTGAACAAAAATGGGCGTGGCCCGTGGGTCACAAATTTTATTTTTGACCGAATATGGTCATGTTATATATCAAATCGAAGGTATCAATGAGGCGATCACTCTGGTACATTTTTTGTACAAATCGGATTATGTCATCCAAGATGGCCGCCGAAATGTCAAAAGGTTCTTTTATTAGAGATTTCAAAATTCTTCTTCACATGAACCTTGGCCCATGGTAGCCAAACTTAAAAGTTATGGTCCATGGGTGAAGCCTTTTCAGATTTGTTAAAATGGAGGTCATCGCTAATCCAAGATGGCCGCCGTCTAAAAATAGCATAAATTCTTAAAAAATCTTTTTCTCATGAACCGCTAGCCGGATTTCGACTAAACTTGGTAGGAATGATCGATGTACAATGCTCTTTCAAAGTTGTTAAAATGGTGACCCCGGGGTCAAAAATAAAAATGGGCGTGGCCCGTGGGGTCAAATTTTATTTTTATTTTTGACCGAATATGGTCATGTTATATATCAAATCGAAGGTATCAATGAGGCGATCACTTTGGTACATTTTTTGTACAAATCGGATTGTTATGTCATCCAAGATGGCCGCCGAAATGTCAAAAGGTCGTTCTTTTATTAGAGATTTCAAAATTCTTCTTCACATGAACCGCTTGGCCCATGGTAGCCAAACTTAAAAGTTATGGTCCATGGGTGTAAGCCTTTTCAGATTTGTTAAATGGAGGTCATCGCTAATTCAAGATGGCCGCCGTCTAAAAATAGCATATAAATTTTTAAAAAATCTTCTTCTCATGAACCGTTAGCCGGATTTCGACGAAACTTGGTAGGAATGATCGATGTACATTGCTCTTTGAAAGTTGTTAAAATGGTGACCCCCGGGGTCAAAAATGGGGCGTGGCCCGTGGGTCAAATTGGGGTCAAATTTTATTTTTGACTGAATAAGGTCATGTCATATATCAAATTGAAGGTATCAATGAGGCGATCACTCTGGTGCAATATTTGTCGGAATCGGATGATTATGTCATCCATGATGGCCACCAAAGGGTCCATTTATTCAAGATTTTTAACGTCTTTTTCTCAGGAACCACATGGCCGATGCTGGGTGAAGCATTTTCAGATTTTGTAAAATGAGAGTCATCGCTTAATCCAAGATGACCGCCATCTAAAAATAGCACAATTTTTTTAAAACACATGAACTCAATGTCACATTCTCCTCTGGTGTTCATGGAGTCAGGTGAGCGAATTAGGGCCATCATGGCCCTCTTGTTTAGTGTCCATGCCTCACCCTAAGGCGCGCCCCGTGCAGGCACCGGGGCGGGATCAACTGATCCTGAGAATAGTGCTGCAGTAGCCATTGCTTGTCGTAAAAGGCGACTAAACTGGCTTAACGATTGGGTTCATACTTTCCGGTACCCACTATACCGGATTTGGCCCTCATGTACATTTTTGGCTTTCTTGTACGTGAGAGTTGAGTCAGGCTATGCCCCATATATAAAAGTAAGATTAGCGCTAATCCTATTACTTTTAGGGGATGGGATAAATGATGCTGGTGTGGCGAGGGCCTGGCACCAGATCAGGTTGTTCTAATTTAAGGACTGAATATATATTTTGATTGTAAATATTGAGTTCTGAAGTTGGGATTTACCCCCCTCGGACAGGTGGATACGGGACACGACCCCGTTGACCCGTCTGCGTGTAGACTCCCTGAGGCTTGTACCTCTATGTCAGAAAAGCGGACGTTAAACCCTATTCACTCACTCACTCACTCGCCCTAAGGCGCGACATGCAGGCCATGGCCATCTAGTCTACACAAAAAGTGGGTATAATTATGTTATCCAATTGTCTATGCTTGGAAAAAACCTGTCCTTCGTGGTTTTGCCTCGTTTCTTGTTATTTGTGGACCAATTTACAAAATGTAACTTAATTGCTTACTTAGATGATTACATGAAACATGACAGTAGATATACATTAGTACCATTAAACAATATATAGGATCTAACATGCAGGGATTCCTCTGGGTAAAATAAAAAAATCGCCACTTCAAAAAAAAAGAAAACAATTGGCGATAAAAAATTAAAATTTTCAAATAAAAAATATTTAATTTTTTTTTTCGAAAATTGTAATTTTTTATCGCCAATTGCGAAAGTGGCGATCGCCAGCGGAATCCCTGAACATGTGTGTTGAATTAATATATAATGCATACCTGTCAAATGTCACATGCATTTTGTGTCCAAATCAATCCAGGGCCTGAAACTAGCACTGGTCCGAGGTCTCATACTCGCAAATTGTAACGTTGGACCTTGCATTTTACAAGCAACAAGTCCACCAGAAATTGTTATCATCGTTCAATGGCAATTCTAAATCCGTCTGGATTATCTATCTGTCTGCTTCATAAAGAATTGTTGATGCTACATGTAACTGTTCCCCAGTAGCGTATTGCACTTGCTATATGAACTCTTATTTACTTTTTTCAAAAGAAAGGCAAGCACACAATGTATCAGTTAAAGGTACATGCCCACCCATTAGGCACAAAATGTTCTTTATAGGTTTTAAATTGGTGTATAATTGTGTCACTATTCCACCAGTTCTAAAAATTACGAGTGCCCGCAATACAGATATAATCATTTAGTAATGTGTATTTTACTGACAGTGACGCGCGGAGGTATCAGGCTATTTTCATATGCAAATGAGGCATGATATTTTTTAATTATTTATAGTAAATATATTTTTGACCGATTATAAAGTATGATCATTGGACATACAAAAATTAATACAGAGACTAAATTCTAATGTCCGTTAACATTTTAAGGAAACACGGTTATCGCCCCTGATGTCAGTATGGAAATTTCCGTCTGATATAAAATGATTAATAATGCCAATCAATACATGGGGTAATGGTGAAAGAATGTTTATTTTGCCAGAAAATGTCTTCGATGATGTCTCTGATATACACTACATTTTGTGTCTACTGCGTGGGCATGTACCTTAAGTCTGAGCATACATGTATGTGTATTTGTCATACTCTGTATAAAACACCCACTAAAAGCCGATTATCATCTCAGACTTTCCAAACTGTTTCTCGGACCTTTCACTTTTTTTCTTGTTATGTCCCGTACCTGTGGTAAAAGCTGCTATTTTCAGACCCTGTAATCATGCTGGACACCTACATGTAATATAATCCGACTGTCCATCTGTCCATATTATTTCGACATCTGTGTTGTGTAACAGCTGAACAAAATTGATACATGTTTGCATATTCGGTTGTAATTAAATTTAATTTTAGTAAGGCAGCTAGTTTGATTAATCGGGAGACCAATCGGAAAACATTTTGTTGTTAATGGAGCTGGGCATCACAGGTTTTATAACCCTTTCAACCCTAAGTAATGAATAGATTTTGATATGTCAATTTTGCAACCAATCCAATTGTCACAAAATGATTTTCAGACTAGTCCATTTATGAAAAGGGGGTGTTTTTTCAAGGTGTCGGATCACATGGTTTCTGAACCCGATTTTTCGATGTGACGTAATCTGTGATATAATTTTTACAGTAGATTTTCTTAAAAATCTTAAAGGAGATATAACAAGCTTCTGTTTTCGTGATACGCTTATGTACAGTACGCTCAGAACGATTTTTGCCTTTACCACTCTGACACCGTTAGAGGAATTTTCTCAGAGTGGGAAATCACGTTGGGAGTTCTGTGCCTCCCCACAGTGACCATATGTTGTTGCCTGTAATACCACCGCGGACAGGGTGCAAGCAGGACAAACTTCCAATAGCCATAAAACGACCACAGTGTTCCCCCGTGATACGACCCCGTGTTCCACCGGGTCGCCTGGCTGGCTTACCTGTACAGTAATAGCGTAGTACCCAAGCATTTTCACGTATTTAGACATATTTTTGTGGGTTTTTTTTTTTTACGAGTAAAGCAACCTAGCGCTTATTAGCAATGCCGATGCTAATATATATATATCGAATTTCCCCAATCTAAATTTTCTGTAACTGTACATGTAAGTACGGCCATAAGCATCCATTGCCAACAGATCAGTAAATGGAAAGTGTCATTATTACCTTAATAGAATTAATTAGAAATCGTATATCGATCCCGTTATTATTCGTTAATTTAATGACCGGCCTCCGTTTCACCCTTCGACCAACTCGTCCCCGTCAGCCACTCAAAATAATACAACAGCCGACACAGGTTACGACAGGCCTGTACGCACGTTGGCGGGGGCGGGTTGCAACGGGTGCAGCATACTCGAAACACATTTATCAACAATAAAAAAAGATAAGAATCGTTTCCTAAAATAATGAGAATCGTCTCGCGTTTTCGCAATCTCGCCTTCCGCTTTTGAAAATAAGTTTTGCTCTAACCCAAATTTTCTGTCTGTAACTTGGGGCGACTATCACTGCGTTACAGACAGAAAATTCGGATTAGTTTTGCTCATGCATGTAGAACGCAATTCCAACACGCATGAAAGATCGCGAAGCAAAAATGCGAGATAGCGCGGCAAGTTTGCAAAACGCGAGATTGAATAGGATAGAATTTCGCGTTTTTGTCTCATTGAGACGATTCTCATGTGCTGCAAAAACATGTTTTTATTAATTAATAAACAAATGTGGACAAACATTTTTATTTCTTAACAACAAAAACATAATTTGACAAAACATGATCGGTATTAGAAATGTTTCCACAGTGGAGATTTTGCCTTTTCACCGCGCCGAGTGGGATTTCCACCCGACGCGGTGGGAGGAATTTTTACATTCACTCTCCATCTGATCACGGGGTCGGGTGGACGAAGGCAAAAATCGCGCTGAGCGTACTGTATTCATCATTACTACGGTACATACTGAAATGCGACAATGGGTGACAAAATGGACATACTGTGCAATTTTCAACAGCTGTAGGATACCAGTTTGTATATCCATTTATTTATATTTACATCGTCAGGTTACAATCTATGTTTTCCCTGATAGTACTTATATATAATGCTAAATCAGACGGGCAACAGAGTAGACACTTATCAGAGCTGTCAGGTGCATAGATGGATCTGGTGCTATGCTGGTCAAACTGTCATAACGTCATTCTTGTAGGTCATTGTCCACTTACAATGAAACAATGCTGTACATGAGGTCAATTAAGGAAAGCCCGGGGTGACAGCTGTGGGGAAATTAGTCGCTCCAATTGTCATTGGGGGTGGGGTGTTATTTGAAGATTGTGTCAACATCCGCTGTACACTGCGACTGAGAAGGTGCAATAAGCCAAACACAACACGGGGCTTATAGGGCGTTTGCGACCTGTGTAGATCCAGTTCAGCCTTTACATTCGCACAGTCTGAACAGGATATGCACTTTTCGGCATTCCTTCAATAAAACACACTAACATGCAATCTAGATCGTATTTAGACTACAGGAGTGTTATATTTGATTATGACCTACACTAGTCACAAATCACACAAACCCCATTTTTCCAGTCACAGCCACATATAGGACCAAGCTTCAACGTAACCCCCATTTGACAAAACAACAATGTTCTTCTGGAAAATTGCATAGTTTTTAACATCAAGTCCAAACATTTTCTATTTATTTGAAACAAGTCAGTAGGAAAATAGATTAGAAATAATAAAGAATTTACTGTACATGTTAACAATGAATATATACTTTTAATTATTTTTATCTGTCAACGAACAAAATATGTGATTTAGTTATATTTTAGTATTCGAAAACAGTATTTACGGAAAAATAAGCGAGTGGACATTCAAGTTACACAATTTTAGTCCTGCAATATAACATTCATCCATGTATAAAAACAAACACATCAAGATTGGATTTTCGGAACTGTAGAAAGCACCCTGATGTGCACAGTGTAGCTATTCTACCATGTTTGTCAAATTGGACTCGACCAATCAGCTTGGCATAGGTGTGGCCTCGCGGATTCAATATACACCTTCCGCATTATTGTTGACATCCGTTTGAACGTACATGTAGCTTCACACGTCTGGCACTGACTAGGACAGATAAATAAAATGGATTCAACCAATCAGCATAGAATAGGTGTGGCTTCATTGAATTCAGAATACACCTGTCCCAAGATCCACTTCCCTATTTGCCTGTGGTCAAATCATTGGATAAGTTGTTTGCTATTGATGACCTCCGGCGGCATCCGTTTGAACATAGCTACACACGCGTGTCACTGATTATTTCAACCCGAAATTGTCAAAGCACAAGTATGCTGAAGTAACATTCTGCAAAGCATTTACGAAATGTCGGAGATTAGCATTTTGTAAAAAAAAATTAATTTCACATTTTTTCTGATTCTGGCTCTGCTGTCTGTTTGACCGTGAATTACAACCGACTTCCGCACAGATATTCGTCGCCGACGATTGCAACCAACGTATAAATAATCCAAGTATAACTAGGCGAAGGAAAAAATAACGATTAACGTATATATTAAACGACAAAAACAAAGAAACTATGCAACAAATACATGATGTCCGTAAATCCAAACGATATTATATAAGAAACCTTCATCCACCAATCAGGTACCGTAAGCTGTTCTACTGCTACGTCACAGCGGTTATTTTTACAGCGCCACCTCATGCCAGTAGGTCGCAGTAACAGGAGAGATAAGCGATGACCAATTCATTGCATGGCTCTGTATAGGTGTCGGATAAGGTGCGATATGAGAAATCTCAATATCACGAAAAATAGAAACAAACTGGAAATCGATTATTAGGGTCGCCGTTGTTGTTTTTAGCACGGTTTGAAGAAAATAAGTGATAGTTTGTAATGTGACCTTTAAGTTTAAGAAAGGAGCTAAAGGCAAAAACTTAACGTTGAATGCATGTGAAAAGTAGGCCAATGAACCATGAAAACTAGGTCAAGGTCACATGGGCTCCCTCTATGGGCTCCCTCAGTAAATCCAAACGATATTATATAAGAAACCTTCATCCACCAATCAGGTACCGTAAGCTGTTCTACTGCTACGTCACAGCGGTTATTTTTACAGCGCCACCTCATGCCAGTAGGTCGCAGTAACAGGAGAGATAAGCGATGACCAATTCATTGCATGGCTCTGTATAGGTGTCGGATAAGGTGCGATATGAGAAATCTCAATATCACGAAAAATAGAAACAAACTGGAAATCGGTTATTAGGGTCGCCGTTGTTGTTTTTAGCACGGTTTGAAGAAAATAAGTGATAGTTTGTAATGTGACCTTTAAAACGGACTGATTTCGATGATATGTAGCGCACCAAATACGATGACATATGTGTTTTATAGGTGCTCTGAACGTTATTTGCTATAACTTATAACTTTCACAAAGAATCGAGTACAGTTTATTTCTTACATTCACATGCTCTAGTTTTTGTCCCGCCTGCTTTAGCAGAAGCGGGACATAGGCATAGCTTTTCCGTCGGCGTATGCGGCGTCAACATTTCACGTTAAGTTTTTGCGTTTAGCTCAGTTTCCAGAAAACTATAAGTCCTACGACCTCCATACTTGGTATACATCAACACTGTGGTGTAACCATCTCACATAGAGGGAGCCCATGTGACCTTGACCTAGTTTTCATGGTTCATTGGCCTACTTTTCATATGCATTCAACGTTAAGTTTTTGCCTTTAGCTCCTTTCTAAAACTTAAAGCTCAGGTTAATTCTGTTTCCCTCATTTGAATGCTTTAATATTCCATACATGCATTTGTAACAACATGCCGCATCATTCTACAGAAAGACTATGCTGCCCACTAACCCCAAAGGTCAAGGTCACGGGCTTAAACAATTCTGGGTTTGGAAAACTTTAACGCTCGGTTTAATTTATTAAAACTTCTGTTTCCCTTGATGGAATGCTTTAGGTGTAAACTATAGCAACATCTGGCATGATTCTACAGAAACCCCATAGTGCCCGCTAACCCCAAGGTCAAGGTCACGGGCTTAGAAAATGCTCAGTTTTGAAAACTTAACGCTTGGGTTAATTTATTGTTTTCTTTCATGGAATGTTTTAATATTTCATACATGAATTTGTAAGAACATTCTGCATCATCTGCAGAAAGTTCATGGTGTCCGGTAACCCCAAGGTCAAGGTCACGGACTTCAAAAATGTCTAGTATAGAAATTTAGCATCGGTGCCAGGAGATACATGTACATGTCGTTGGCGGCATTCTTGTTTGTGTTTAGCTGTATTTGTTGGAAAATAAGTGTTTTGGTTTCAGTTTATTATCCCCTCGCGTAGCGAAAAGGGGATATAGGGATGCAAAAGTTGTCTGTTCGTCCGTCTATCCGTCTGTCCGTCCGTCCGTCTGTCCGTCACAAAAATTAACATTGGGGTTAATCTGCAATAACATCTGTTTCCATTTATGGAATGCTTTAATATTTCATAGGTGCATTTGTAACATCATTCTACGAACCGGCTCATCTGGCTCAATAAATGTAAATCCAATAATTCTTTACAAGAAAACTTTGCTAATGTGAAATTTACAGACTATCATAATTTTGCACTTACGAACATTTTAGTCGTAAGAAGTTTAGTGAAACGGGCCCCAGACCCCCACCTAAAATTTGCCATGTGTTTTATGCCCCTGCCATCAAATGGTGAGTGGGGCATATAGCATTTAGTAATTGGCATCCGTACATCCCATATTAAGCCTTTCCCTGTTTTGCGATATTTCGACTTCCAAATCCAAAACATCTGAATAAAAGAATCAAATGCTGGGTCAAATGATGGTTAAATTATCTGATAGAGTAGCAAACATTGTGGGAAAAGGAGAAATTGCTTGTTACAAGCAATTTCTCCTTTTCCCACAATGTTTTCAAAAGACATTTTTATCATCAAAAACATGTTTTGTCAGCACTTTAGAACAAATTACAACATGATTTGACCACTTCAGAATCATTTCTATTGGAAATGATTCTGAAGTGCTGTCAAACCATGTTTTTATTGAGAAATAAGGCAAGATATAAAAGCAACAGCAGACGACAATTGTTGTGAGTAGCGGTCTAAGGGTTAATAAATTATGAACTAGTGAAGGGCACATGCCGTGACTACCAGTGTTTTTATACGACCGTTTAAAAAAAATGATACATATTATGTTTTCCCGCGGGGCGGGCGGCGGACAGAAAAACTGCATAGTTTGTGCTATAGATTTTCAAATTCTCATTAATGTTTTGCCTTTGTGACAGCTTCACATTTCTGCATCTTAAAATGCTTACTGCTTACGGCACTCTTGTTTTCCTGATACATGTATATATAGGTGGCGTGGTATGGCCAAGTTAAATTTAGTATGGACCTGGTCAGGTTATTCCTTTCTGATTATTCCCCCCCCCTTTGGCCCGGCCTTAGATATGACCTTAGCTGTTGATAGGCTGTTAAGCACCAATCAGTCAATCATCAACAAGAGCATATACATGTATATATATTGATGTATAAAGACAACTAAGTAGATGTGTATGCCTGGGTTCTGAGCATCAGCTGATAATTATATGGTTACCAGTCAAACATAAATGTTTCCGTTGGCTAGGAACCAGTCTAATACTGGATAATTCCATTGCTTATAGTGGGGTTGCCAGGTTGAACAGATTACATCTTGTTGTTATCCACCGTTTACATTGTGTACTTAAATGACTATACACTAAATACAAGAAGTAAATAATGTTTGGATTGTAACACACTATTATTAAGAATTTGTGAGGTTTGTTAATTATTGTTACTAGCTTGTACATGTATGCCGGTAGATGATTGGTCGCTATTAATACATTAGTTTTATCAATAAATCAATGTTATATTGCCTACAGTTAACCAGAAGTGTATAGGTCGGCACACCGGAACACTGTGTACAGTACACACATGACATGTACACACTCAATTTCATGCTGTTACATTCTATATTAGTTACACATATGAAATGTTGATAAGCAAACTTTTTGAACATTATAATTTTATTATTGTGACTACACAGTCAATATGGTGTCATATTGCCCGTCTGAATCTATATATTCACCCGAGGCGCATAACTCGACAATTTCTTAACCAATTTTCAACATCTAACTTTTGTTTTCTTAGTTAGGCCATTACCACAATCTCTATGACTATGTTTCTGAGGTGAGTTCCCAAAAAAAATTGTTTTCGACTCGCCTAGACACGCCGCCATTTTTTTATTCGAGCCATATTGACGGGCTTGGGCCGGTAATATGGGCTCATATTACCTGTCGAGCTAACCAATCAGAATGCGAGAAATGTATCTACAGAATGATAAAGAGTTCTATTTCTCTTCTTTATGCACGGAACAATATCTTGTCTCAATTGAACCATCTCGATGAGCATACAACCTTTTTTTGGAGTAAAACTGAGAAAATTACGGACTATATTTCTGCAAGTCGTATGTTCATTAGAGTTCAATCATGACATGACAATGATGACATGCATTCTGGGTTGTGTACAAATTATGTGTCATGTATTTCATTTTTCTTTTTCTTATTTCTCAATGAAAGTATATGTCGTGACCACCATTTGAACCGTCTCGTCGTATGACATATACTTCTAAGCACATATAAAGAAACTATTTAGAATTGTTCACAACAAAATGACATATCCTCAGCGTGAAATGGGTTAAGCTTGTCTGCATAGTCCCAGATTAGCCTGCACAACTGAACGGTTTACTCGGGGGGGGGGGGGGGGGGGGGGGGGGGGGGTCTACACTGTCGGGGGGGGGGGGGGGGGGGGGGGGGGGGGGGGGGGGGGGGGGGGGGGGGGGGGGGGGGGGGGGGGGGGGGGGTGGGGGGGGGGGGGGGGGGGGGGGGGGGGGGGTCTACACTGTTCACCATTTTCGAAGTTCGGTCATTTAGGACCTTGTAGCGTATACAGAGTACAGACTATCGGATATTAACACAGAAATTGTGCGCATGGTGATAACCTGACCGCGTATTGATGTTCTGTTCCAACCATGGATTGAAATAATAATTTATTTAAATATAATTTGTCAATTTGCAAATTTCTAAGCTGGCTTGAATTGTCGAGCAGCCCCTTTAACCTGTTGGTACCTACATTTTCTAAACATCTTGGCAACATGAAGCGATAAAGCATAGATGCATGTAACCTGGGTAATTTAAGAATGATATAACATGTTTCCATGTTTTTCAGGGACATACCACCTTCTACCATGGATGACATTTCACAACGTGATTCAACAATTGGCACCGCTGTTGCCACATCAAAAGTTGTGCCAGCTGGCCGGGAATCATTCGACCAATCGGAGGATGAATTCAGTGGCCTTATCGCACAGGCTGAGGCTGACATCAGGGGGAAATTGTCCATTCTTGACTTCCCCGGCTCAGACTTGCCAATCTCACAGAAATTATCTGGACAATCCGTAGCCAATACAGGAGAAACGCTAGTGAATATTAGTCCTGCTACTGTTGGTACACAGAGTGCGACTATGGAGCAAACCGTACAGCGAACTCCTACTGCTATTGATGCACATAGTGCGACTACAGTAGCAAAAATTGGGAAGTTATTGATGTCAGAAGTGGGGAAGAGTTCCTGTGTAGACTCAAACATTGGATCTGGCGAGCCGGCTACGTGTAGTAGTACAGTCACACAGACAGAGGTAGTAGGACAAGGTGATCCTGGACAATCGAGTAGTCGCGGTATGACTGCCGGTGCAGGAGTAGCTGTCTCATATATTGGCATTGAAATAAAGAAGCCTCTCATTGACGTTCCGGTGACAGTGTCTAGTTTTCCAGGGCAGGAGAAGGCGTCTGTTGTTCAGGGTGACGAAGAGGCTAGACGTGTGCCATGCGGGAAGGAATGTAATGAAGAGGGTATGCAGCATCTCCAGGGAAACAGCCAGGTAACCAGAGAATAATGATATCAAGTTTATCAGGCTTGGCTAGGAAATGTGTAGGAATTCTGATGCTGGGCGAAGATTCCTATTTCTGAGCCAATCCTTAACTAGAGAGAATCAACGCTCCAGATAAGGTGCATATTGGCATATTTTTCGCACTTATTTTAGCAGAATACGCATTGATTATCAAAAGTGGAAGTACAAAATACTCACAGCAATGTGAAAATATGCATTGATTTTCAAATTGGGTAGTGAAAATACTGTAATACAGTTGAAATATACTTTAAGAGCTGCAAAAAAGCAAACCGCTCAAATAAGCAGGGCTCCAGATAAGGAATTAGTAATTGTGTACATGTATTGTCACTCCATCATTTCTGAAGCAATTGGGTATTTCAAAACTTTAATTGGGTGAAATAAAATCACACTACTGTTCACACATCAACAGACCGCAATTATTGAATAGTTTTCTTCGAAATGAAAACATGTCTTGGCATTTCATTGTCTCCTTGGAGACAATTCTAATGAAATAGCAAGATGTGTTTTCATGGAAAATAAGAAAAATGTTCTATATTTGTGGCCTGTTTATTGTTTTCTGCTTTTTGATACTCGCTACTTCTGATTTCAATTGGTTTTTTGGCAATTTTAATTGGGTATTTCAGCAAATACACAGCTTATCTGGAGCCCTGTATAAGTGATTTTTGTTATCATTTGTTCCCTATGTAATAAGCAAGACCATCTATAATACATTTGTAAAAGTAAAATACGCATTGAATCACAAAACTTATCTGTAGCTCTAGAGAATGCCGATGTCGTGTATCAGGCAAGGCTGTGAATATCATTGGTCTATTGGAAATTTCTAAACAGATGAATGGATTTTCAAATGATTTGCTTCAAATGTTTGCCTCCCATATGTCGAAAGTCAGTGTCACCCTTAGAGGTCAAAGATCAAATGCAGGCGGCCAGGGGTATCTCTGAGCCTCTGCTCACTAACCTAGTTAGTCATCATCCATATTTTCATTCTGTCGCCCACCTATCCGGCTCCTGTTACCAATGGTCAAGGTCAAATGTCAAATTGCGTTAACCTTTGTTTTGACTGGTTAACTGTTGTGGTGAGGACCTGTCACCAGGTGAGGTTATTCTGATTTCAAGACTGAATATATTTTGTTATGCCCCCGCCACGCACGGTAAATGGCTTATATATTCTGTTTCCTTGCTCGATCTGCTTCATATTTCATACATTGCTCCAATGGTCCTCTACTGCCCTGTGACAAATCCACATTCGTCCTTCCCCCACTAAGCCCAGGGTCAAGGTCACAGACTCGGTGCGTTCGAAACCTTAACGCTCTGGTAAATGGCTTATAATTTCTGTTTCCTTGCTCGGATCTTCTTCACATTTCACACACACGTTGCTCCAATGGTCTTCTACCGCCCTGTGACAAATCCACATTTGTCCCGCCCCCGCTAAGCCCATGGTCAAGATCACAGACTTTGTGCGTTTGAAACCTTAACGCTCGGGTAAATGGCTTATAATTTCTGTTTCCTTGTTTAAAAATGTTCACCGTTTTCTTGGCTGCCAGCGGGGGCATTCGTGTGCCGACAGGCCACATTTCCAATAATGTATATTTCCTAGCATGGATCTGCTTGATATTTCACACACCCATTGCTCTGATGGTCTGCTTTCATGTGGCCTGTGTTTTCAAATGTGCCTCATTTTCTTTGGCTCCCAGTGGGAGCATTCATGTGCCGACAGGCCACATTTCTAGTTTTGTCATATCTCCCCTTGGCGGCTATTTTTAATTTTCACATTTTGTATCCTTGTCTGCGCAATAATTGGAGTTCTACTTGACGGATCATAACCAAATTTGGTACATATGTTTATTAGTGGTGCAACGATATACCGGTATACCGGTATATTGCGATATGTCATCCTGACGATACGTATCGCGGTACGGTTTTCGCGTATCGCGATATTTACACCATATTCTCGGTCGCCATCTTGTGTTAAAATAATTGTGTAAAATTATTCAAAATCATTCAAACTTAATTTTTAATATGACAGAAGTCAATATTTTTTAATAAA
This sequence comes from Conchocele bisecta, assembly GCA_029237695.1. Classification (NCBI taxonomy): domain Eukaryota; kingdom Metazoa; phylum Mollusca; class Bivalvia; order Lucinida; family Thyasiridae; genus Conchocele; species Conchocele bisecta. The sequence continues at coordinate 39,335,850 of CM055276.1, forward strand.
CACGCCACAATTAGATGACTAATACATGTAGTGAGTAATTTTATGGCTGAGATATAAAAATAATATACCGAAAGTCTGATACAAAATGGTCAGGGAAAATCACGACTTGGTGCCATTTCTATTGCCAGATAGGTACGTTCTACTGGCGAGTACTGCAGTGGCGGTATTTTTCTTTTATGTTTCTAAAATAAATTATGTTAAATCATACCACGAGTTGCAGGCAGAATGAGCAATCATTACTTCCTTCACAGAACTTTTGCAAGTGGTTTCGCGACATCCGCGAAATGAAGGTCTGCTCGATTAACACAATAAATTTGCGAGAAGCATAAATGACTAAAAACCTGTTACTAATTGTGCCTGCATAATGTTGTCTCCCGTTGCGTGAGACTGGAAACAGATACAGTGTTATGTAAAGGCATTCACTGATGTGTGCGCCCGTGGACAATATCCTACATGAGAGGCTAATACCGACCGGTATGGACTGTCGGCTGGCAAAATATATAGTACATTTTTGACCAGTATATGGCATAGCGATCACGACAATTCGGGTATTTACAGCTCACTATTCCATCAATGAAGCACCCAGCATGATAATAACAAGCAAAATAGAATGTTCTCATGCTAAATGGATGTGCAATTTGATCAGCAGCTACACTGGTCGCAAATACCATAAGCCCCATTTCTCCCGTCACAGCCAAAAAATGAGAGAAAAGCACTGCACACATCACCAGTCAATTCAGACTTGAAATCAAACAAGCCTTTGTATCCGGTCATTAACCCGATCAGCTGTGAAATTGCCAGGTAACGGCTGTTCTATTTACCTCCTAATATTTGTGACCAGTTGCTATTATCATTATTTACTTGATAGAAATACAATTAGTTTGTCTCTGTAGCAGTTCATGATGTTTATGCTTGTACACAAGTATTATTGCAATAAAAAAACAACAGTATTGCAACTGATTAACTAGTTTATTATAAAGTTTGTCCAAGTCACATAACAACCCATTTTTACAACACATCGATTGAACATGTGTGTATTAAAATGTTTCAAACACGACCTTTACATTTCACTGGGGGTGACAGTCGATAAATATAGTACAGTAAGCATAAATGATATATTTTCTACGTTTATGCGAAGCATATTTGCTTCAAACAAACTACAGAAACCGGCGCGGATACAGGTGGGGGGGGGTCCAGGGGGTCCGGACCCCCCCCCCTGCTCCCGGCAAAAAGAAAAGAAAAAAAAAAGAAGAAAATCTACAATACTCGAATAGTTGGATGACTTTTTTCGTGGCCTAGGTGTCAGGAAATCGCATCTGCGGCGATCTGGCATCTACAAATTTCCTGGGGGGGGGACCCCCAGACCCCCCTACTTTACGATTTCGAGCTCACAATTTTAATTACAGACCCCCCCCCCCCCCCCCCCCCTGCAATTATTTCTGTATCTGCGCCTGAGAAAGCACAAAACTTAGCCAAGCAATACAGGCGATTCATGACGTAATTTCGCCTGCACCCAGTAGCCGACGAATTTTCAGTAGTCGACTTATGGGCCGCGACTTGGCTCAAGACTGATTTTTTGGGCTCATTTTCGTGCCTCGACTTATGGGGCGGGTAGATTTATGGCTAGCAATATACGGTATACAGTTACGCGAGAACTATAAGTAAGAGAAAAAATCAAGGAAAATATGATTTTGATCACTTCTCCCTATAAATTTCCTCTCGTCCAGAAATAATCATTAATGTCAACCGTTTCTGGGCAAAGTCCTGATCCACACAGTGTTTTGATGTGTTCTAATGATAATAAACAATAAAGACTGTTTTTTATCTCCTGTTTGTTTTTATTATTATTTGTTCATACATGGTATAATATCGCAATACGTATTGCAATATGGGTTTGTTGTATTGCAATATGGGTTTGTTGTATCGCAATATATCGCAATACGGGTTTGACCGTATCGTTGCACCTCTAATGTTTATCATGGCAAGAAGGAGACCCTATTGGTTTTCAGTGAGTTATCTCCCCTTCTTGGCTGGCCATGCCTTGACTGGCATATATTGTGACCTTCGACACTCTTGTTGATTTTGCATTAACATTTTGGTTTGTCGGTCCAGGCGATTGCCGCGGGTATCCGTGAGCTCACTTGCTCTAGTGCTTATTTTACAGGTAAATGCGAGCCCATGTGATCCACCAAGTGTGCAGACTCCTGACCAGCGATCAGAGTCTGGTAACAGCCCAAGTACAGCCGATGATAACCTAGAGGACACCAATAGTACAGTGCCAGACACCAATAAGGCTGTAACCACAGTTGACAATACATGTGAAGAAGCAACAACATGCATAGACACTACATGTATATCCCGAATGAAGATGATTGCCATAGGAACGTCACTGTCAGTAAGTGCGGTATCAGATGGATCCAAGAGCCAGGAGAAGTTAATTTCAGATGGTGACAATGATAATGAAAAGTCAACAATTGGAGAACAATCTATAACTGCTGTTTCTGATACATCTGAAGTTACAAAAAATCAAGTAACAGAACAAAATGTATCAGAAACTGCAACACTTTGTGATGTACCTAATGTCTCACGATTGCAGGAAACGTTTTGTAATCAGAGAGGTGCAAACGATACTCCTGAACATAAATCTGAATCCAAAACACATTTGTCAACAGAAAAAATAAGCAACCATGGTGAATCTGAAGATAGGGAGAGCCAGTGTAGATCCAAATCAGCCTGCACATTCGTGCAGTCTAATTTGGGTCTGCACTGTGTGAAAGGGTTACCTGGGGTAAATTCTGAAATACCACTTCCTTCTACTAGTGTTCAATTGTCTGCACTGGCCAATATGGTTGATACTTTAGAGAAAAGGTCAAGGCCAAATGCGAGTAGTTCATCATTGGAAAAAACAAACCAACCTTCTGTAAATAAATGTGGTAATGGTTCAAGTAAAACCCATGCTGGTGCAGCTAAGACTAAATGTACTAGCCCTGGTAATGATATCAATAAACCTCACCATTCAGCAATTGCAAAAAACAGAAACCTATTTGATAATGCTGGTCAGCTGAAAAGTGTTGGCCCCAAAATTATTGAAAATGTCAACAGCAAAGCCGTATTTGAACATATATGTAATGAAGAAACATTGCGAGTGAAATCCATAATGCCAATCGATACAGTGGCAGATAAACAAAATACAGATTTAGCTGGTCTGACAGTCAAAGCTACTGGTGAAAGCACAGATAAAATTATTTCTCAGGTGAGCGGAATTGAGTACGATATTGAAAATAAACAAATGGCTAATGTAACAGAAGCTACAGATAGTACACCGGTGACATCTGTAGGTGAGATGTTGCTGATCACGGATGTTAGGTCAGTTCCTGCCGATGAACACGGTGAGGTTGCCCCATCACCGCCAATGTCAGCCTCTGCTGAACCATCAATACCATTGACTTCAAAAGCTACTATATCATCAATAACGTCGGCTTCACAGATGGCACATGTGACGGCTATAACATCAGTAGCAAGTTCAATGTCGACTTTAATCAAATCCAATCAGACTTCACAATCGACTCGCACGACAACATCTGCTATGACTTCATCTAGTATGCAATCGATAACATTAAGACAACTAGCATCCTTGGACAAACAGCCTGTGTCGTCACATAGCAGCACGTATACTGGGCCGTCTAGTTCAGCGGCCCCACAGACAACAGTGGTATCTACAGGCAGCGACAGTCTGCCAGTCATAACAGGCATATTTTCCATTAAGCAGGAGCCAATGGATTACGAGGAATTCCGAGTTCCAATTACTCGTGGTCCAATACAGAAATGTGACAGTCGGGATGGGCAGAGAAGGAACATTATTGCTTCTAAATCAACACCTGATACTACGAGAACCACATCTCAATTGCAGGGTCAGTTGATCAGTATTGGTCGGTTAGGTCAGGTTAGCCACAATAGTCATGGGAACAACAATGGACTACATAAACAAGTACCTGTACATATAAGTAAGGAAATGCCAAAACAAGTGAATACTGGTAATAGATCATTGATACAAACGAACACAACTACCATGCCAAGAAGCTTAACAGCTGTGCCAGCTACAGGCAATACTGCTGTTGTTAAGTATGTGGTTCCCTCTAAGCAAGTGCACACAAATAGTGGCACACAATCAGCTGTTAGTCAACCAATAGCAATCGCCACAGCAAAGTTAGCACCAGTTCCTGGTAAGACAACAACACTAAACATAACATTAGGTCTTCCGGAGAAAAAACGTGAACCCAACTTAAAAACCATAAACATTGATTCTGTTGGTGTGTCAGTTGTGACCGATCTCATTGCACGCAAGAATCCAATACCAATTTACAAACCACCACCAGTGCCTGAAGGTGTTACTGCTCCATCAGTTATGTACCCTTGTTACGAATGTGGTGATACATTTTACCATGCAAAGAGTCTGTTACAGCACAAATATCGTTGCAGCATGACCATCAAGTACAACTGTCAAGTTTGTAAAAATAAGAAAATATTCACCAATAAATGCCAACTACTGGGACATCTGAGGTCACATATGAAACTCGCTAAAACTCAGGCTGTACCAATACACATCAAATCTGACTCAATAGAGATTGAGTCCAATTATAATAACAAAGAATTCTGGGAGACTGGGCAGTGGTATAAAGAGGTGGACGAAGCTGTAGAGGGTGAGGCAGTTGTGGCACCCAAACTTGTTTCTGTCGTGGTTATTGACAAAGACAAACAACAGTCCCCACTACCTGTCTTTACCACATTGACCTGCTCAGAGTGCTGTGAAGTGTTCTCTAATTCTAAAGACCTACATCAGCTACGATTTAACCATTTTACCAAAGAAGATGCTGCCCAAACAAGGCATTATTGTGGAATATGCTCAATGTACTTGCCAAACAAATGTAGCATTCTTGCTCACAGACGCCTTCATAAAATAAAGTTCATGCAGCAAAAGGATGCATGTCCTTATACATGCCCTGAATGTGGAATTGTCTTTCAAGAGCAGGCACTCCTGGACTTCTTAGTACACCTGAAAAATGAATGCTGCCACATAGCGCGGCGAGCAGGCTACCGATGTCCAAAGTGTCCAGCATATCTGACAAGTGTCTCTTCCTTGCAGAACCATATGATGGTCTCGCTGGAGCACTATTACAAGTGCAGCAGGTGTCCAATGGCACTGAAATCTCTCCAGACTTTTGAGAACCATTTCCAGGGTAAACATGTTTTAATATCAAATCAAAATACGAAAGATTCTGGTGTTGAGGATCGAGTAAAAATAATTTACCGATGTCATGTATGCGATACATTGATTGACGACAAAAGCTTTCTCCTGTCCCACATTGAAAGACATGTGAATGAGATCAAGCAGAAAGGAGACTACAGACGTCACTGCATGCAGTGTGGCTTGATATGTAAACAGAAGTCTGCCTTAATTACACACATGGCAGCGAAACATGCATATGCAAGACCTTCTAAGCGCATCTCATACTGTACCTTCTGCCGAACTGACAAGGGAAATTCACTGGCCTTCATGCACCATGTCTTTGATTGCCACTTCAACAAGGAATCCAGGCTTTCTGCTAAGATTTGTGACAAGTGTGGCCTTGTATGCGTTGATAAGCAGATGTTAGTGATGCATGCTACTAAATGCTTCGCCAAGAAGAAAGTCACTCGTGTGTTAGGAGACAGTGAAGTAGTACATGTACCGCCACAGGAATTAAGTAATACTAACACCAAACTTCCAGATATATTAAAGAATATATCGGATGATCTGTCACCTGTTTGTGTACACTGTCTATATGACTTCGCAGAGTCAGACTCATTGAGAATGTCCCATGTTTTGAGCCATAGGAAGGAAGGGGTGAACATATGTCTTTATTGTGACAAAATGGATTTTTTGGATGATAATGACTTTACAGAGCATGAATCTAAATGTAGAACAGAAAACGAGCAGTCAAAAGCTGTCACTAACATAGGTGACCTAAGTGCAACATGTCTGTCATGCAATTATACCTTCAAAAGCAAGGGCAATCGTTTACATCATATTCGGAAACATCGACAAGATGAAATATACATATGCATTCATTGTGACAAAATGAATTTTGAAAGTCATGGCGAATTGAGAAGCCATGAAATAACCTGCGGTGTGCTTGGAGGTAAAACATTTAAGGAAGACGTTCACACTGATAGTGATGACAAAAACAAACCAACTGACAGCGACAAACAGCCAACGATTAGCTTACAGGATAAAATTACGCTCAAGATATCCAAAGGCAAACATGGGAAAAAGAATGTTTTGAATGAGTCAACGTTTCTGGTGCAGTACACATGTGACCAGTGTGAGGAGATGTTCACGAGGAAGGACAAGCAGGAGGAGCACAAGAGGCGTGAGCACGGCATCCACCCGTGTCATCTCTGTGGTCTCATGTACGAATCTCAGGGCAGTCTTACGGAGCACCTCGCCATTAGCCATGAAGGCAAGAAACTCGTCTATTACTGCTGGATCTGCAGGGACCGCAAAATCTCAAACTATTTCTCCGCAGTTTTGCAACTCGAGAGACATCTGTCATTGAAGCATCACCTGAAAAGCTGGGACAAAAGTAAGATTGTTCCAGAACTGCCAGGTTTTAAGGGGAAAATTGTAGGTCCTGAGGGAGGGAAACGGAAGCCTGTTACTGGGTCACATGCTGTTGCTCCAGTGAAGAAATTAAGAGTCGAGGGTGACAAAAGCTTCAAATGCGCAAAATGTGAATTCTCATGTGAAATCCGGGAGGATTTTCTTGAACATATAACAGATCATAAGACAGAGAATGCTGTCCAATGCATTGAATGTGGGCTTTGCTTTACAGTAACTCCTTCGCTTAAGAAACATCTGTTTATGGTTCATAAAGTACGGGATTTTGACGGCTACTTTAAGGAGCATAACATCCAGGATGAAATGGAGCCAGAGGAGGAGACTGGAGAAGGGGAAGACACAATAGAGCGAGAACCGGTCGAACCACCGAAGGTTGAGGAGTCATCCGACGAAGAAACGGGAAATCCGCTGGAATGTAAAGTTTGTTACAAGAAATTTGAGACTGAACACAGCCTGAAGAGTCATATGAGGGTCCATGGTATGGCATTCATTAAAAAGTCGCGGCGACGAACGCTATCAATGACACCTCCCAAGAAAAAGTTGCGGACTGATTCCGAGTGTTCCAGCCAGGCGAGTAATAAATCGAGCACAGACGATAAGGCTGACGACACGTAACTGGCGACAACTAGGCAAACCAAGGCGCGTACTTATAAAACTGTTTGGAAGATCGTACATACTAGATACCGTAATAACCCTAAGTATTTGACACAATTTGCGGAAACCCATAAAAACATGGTTTCCCCACAACAGTGAATGTGCCAATATTTAGGCTTAGTATGGCAGTACCGGTTTAATGACACTAACTAATGTAAAATCAAATTGTGTCCGAATATTTAGGGTTAATTCGGTACTTCGAGGATTAAACACCGGTATATTGTAAGCAAAAAAAGCCAGACTGGCCTTAAATGACCTTAGCTGTTGATAGGCTGTTAAAAGCCAATAAATCAAATCATATTTCACACATGCATTCCTCTGACGGTCCTCTATCGTGCTGTGACAAATCCACGACCCTCGGGTAACCGCTAAGCCCAAGGTTAAGGTCACATACTTTGTGCATTCAAAACCTTAACGCTCGGGTAAATTTCTTATAATTTCTGTTTTCTTTCACATAACTGCTAGGGACGGGTTGTTGCGTAGGGGTTAGAACACCGTGGGTTCAAACCTCGCCTTGGGCATCAAAATACTTTCATAGTATTTCCATCCCACTGGTCTGCTGGATAAGACTATAAAGTGTGGTACCGTCTCTATATTATCTTAGCTGTTGCTGGGCATTAAACTATGATCCTCTATCATGATGTGACAAATCCACAATCTTCAGGGCCCTGCTAAGCCCAGTGTCACATTCTTAGTGCGTTCAAAACCTTAACACATGTGTAAATTTATTATTATTTCCGTTTCCGTTAAAAGCTTACCTGGCATCACAACATACCAGTGGTAATAATGTGCAGTTACAGGTGGTGCCAGTGTGTGTACAGTGGGGTCAGCGTGTAAGTGCACACACGAACGAACACGACAGGTTGGTTCCAACCTGTCGTGTTCGTTCGTGTGTGCACTTACACGCTGACCCCACTGTACATGTATATTCAAACTGTAGACAAGATTGTAAATATTAAATGGAGTTCTGTATACAATGTATACATATAGCTGCACTATCTTTATCATGTTCATGGTGTGTAATATTAACTATTTGTAATCCTATTATTTCTAGGGGAAGGGGCCAGGTGACATTGTTGTGGTATGGACCTGGCACCAGGTCCGGTTATTCTAATTTCATAGCTGCATGTCTTTTTATCCGAGCTATTAGCTCGGATTAAGTAACTATACGAAAATTCTCGGTCATTGCAGATATGCTAATGAGTTAAGTGGCGGTTGCAGTGTCACTGTTTGCGGGTTTAAACACGCGGTACTACGCCATAAAAATGTAGTTCAACAACAGTAAAACAGCGAGCTATCTTACCGTTTCAGTGTAATTCATGTATTGTTTGCTTTTTTGCGCTATATATGTGTTATTGCAAAAGTTTTTGTATACTTTATAAACTATTAACTGTTATGTATTAATATGAGTTCTTTGCTATGTATGTTGATATTTTGCGCAATGATATAGTAGGGGGCGGGATTTCCCTGTGACGTTTTTCTTGAATGACCAATCAGATTAAAGCTTACATTCTGAACTTTACTTCGATAAAATCCGACATTGGACAGCGAAATGATTTAAAGCAGAAACGTTGTTTTTTGACAGTTACATACTGTTTTAATCATCTTGAGCCATCGATATTATTAATCAGTGTCCATTTTACTTAAAAAATCAACTAATCTATATTGAATTTAGTAAAACAGTTTGAGATACAAATGAACTCGGCACTTAGCACAAAGACAATAAGCGTCTGTTGATCCAGACGATCAACATAATTTAAGTGGATATGTTAACGGTTTCGTTATTTTGTGATTACAATCTTGCGACTTGGCGTTACACAGCATATACAGTACGATACACTTCACAAAGGAAACGTTGTTTTGAGTTTGAATAAGTAAGTATAATAATTATCTCTAGATTATTTGTATTATGAATTAAAAAAAGTACATGTATATTTAAATAATTAGATATTAATTTAAATAAATATTTCAGCATCATTTACTCAATAAATTAAAATTGAATGTGTAGCTGAAATGAAAGTGAAAGTAGAACGTTTTTTTTACATCCTCCGGGTTACAAATCGCTGAGGATTCCTATTTGAATTGGAAAATGATATATAGTTTTCGTAATTCCGTCCGTCCATGTTAAAGAGTTTCGGTACCCATTATCTCTGTGACGGAAAGTCGGATGGACCTCAAACTTCATATACTTCCTTATCATCAACCATATTTTCATTCCATACCACACTCATGCGGCCTTCATTTCCAAGGTCAAGGTCAAATTACTTAGACATTTGCATCCATACGATTTGCCTTAAAGTTTTCTGCAACCGTAAGTCAGATTGACTTCAAACTTCATATACTTCCCTATCATCATCCATATTTTCATTCCGTACATGTACCACACCCATGTGTGGCCTTCATGTCCAAGGTCAAGGTGAAATTACTTTGAACAATCATGTTTGTCAAGATAAATATTGTTTTTGCAGCATTGATAATGTATACTGATTCGACGAATATATTGATTTTAAATGGAGTATATATGATTTTTTGGGTGAATGGTTGAGCACGACGTACTGCGAAGGATTTCAGGACTTTCAGTCCTTTGATTTTCAATGAAATGTGTTCTGATTTTGGGATTTCCCCCCAATGCAGCAGGTTACATACAGGATCGAACCCGTTGGCCCTGCCTTAAATTACGATAGCTGTTGATAGGCCATTAAACACCAATAAACAAAGAAACACAATTATTCCTCATGGAAGAGGTGGCTGGCCGGGAGCATGTGTAATTTAACGATGGGGTTCATCCTTATCGGAATCCCGATATCCCTGGTTTGGCCGTCGGGTACATTTTTAGCTTTCTTTTTACTTGAGAGTTGAATCCGGTTATACCCATTATAAAAGTAGTAATATTAGTACTAATCATATTACTTTTATCAAGCTGGGCCAAGTGACTGGTGTGGTGAGTACACGACACCAGATCAGGTTATCCTAACTTGTATATACAGTCGCACCTGTACTAACGGCCACCTGTATTAAGCGTCTCCCTCCGTTAAGCGGCCATTTTATTTCCCCCCAATGAAAATTACTCTAAAATGCACCTGTATTAAGCGTGAACCTGTCTAACGCGGCCAACGGCCATGCAAAATCGTCCATTTTGACTCGAAATCCTCGTTTTAGCGACCATTCTCGGAAAATATCGGAAATTCTAAAAAAAAAGCTGGAACCAAATTCGTTCAGGTAATCCCCATTTCCCACCCAGTGACCTAAATCTCGCTAATTGCAGGCCTGCCAAACTGTTTACAATACCATTTCAATTTGTTTTTTGACACCCTTTGTTTGACCAAATTTTCATCACATCATTACGCGATTCACTAAAATCATGCCTACCCGCTGTGACAATAAAAGTCACAGGTCGATAGTTTCAATAATTCCCCTAGCCAAACACACAGGTGGAAGACTCGGACATATGACAACACCAAAAAAATGCCTATTAAAAAAATCCCATTACCCCACCCACTTGGTCTCGTACATTACCATCTTCTCTTTATAGAAGATGGCAATGCACGAGACCAAGTGGGTGGGGTAATGGGATTTTTTTTTAATAGGCATTTTTTCGGTGCCATATGTCCGAGTCTTCCACCTGTGGCCAAACATTGCTTCTGGCTACTATAGTTGTCAGTTTAAAACACGTGTTATTCTCATGGCCAAGTTATTTATACAGTACAGCCAATCGCTGATAAGTAAAGGCCGGTATAGTTAACTTCCTCCGAATACTCTCAACCAGAGAAACAAACACATGCAAACATGCAAACACGCGTTTATTTCAACCAAATATGGCTAACTGTATTGTCAGAAAACATGAAAAAGTCTGTAAATATCACGGACAATTTCGGCTATTTCGTACCTACGTAGTTTCGTCCTTTTGCAACTTTTTCCAATCGATGTTAACGTAACCCAATTTTTATGATAATTCAGTTTGGTATTCACTAAATATACAGAATTTATGCACATCCAAGTTCATAAATGATATTTTAAGTGAACTTAAACGGATTAATTTGCGTGCATCATAATGTGCAAGTACTACATACGCCAGACAAACTGGTGGTTTTCGGACGAACTGGTACATCTTGTAACAACAAACACGCGATTGACCCATCAAATTATTAAACGTTCCGTTTGATAATCCATTCTATTGTGCATATTGTATTTACATTATCCAGTAGCGGATTCAGGGCAGGGGGGGGGGATTCAGAAATCCCGATTTTTCTTCTTTCTTTTTAAAAGACGCATTTTGTGTTTGGCATTTTCAATTGACATAAGCGCCGCTTAGATCAATGAGTATTCGAAATTAAAGTAAACACTGGATATCATGATGTACATATGAACTTAAGACAAGTTTGACTGTACATTAATTGTACATATAAATCTATATGGAACAAGTTATAAGTTGGTCCAAGATGAACCTCCATTAAGCACCCACCTGTGTTAAGCAAGCAATTTTGGACTTTCCCATGGCCGCTTGCTTAAGACAAGTTTGACTGTACATGTATATTGAACATACATTTTTACTGTAAATATTCGGTTCTGATTTTGGGATTTCGGCCCCATTAACCCGGCCTAAAATTACCTTAACTATTGAGAGGCTGTTAAACACCATTAAATAAATAAATATATGTTGCGGTATGAAATGAATAGTTGTAATTAGTAGCAAATAACATATGCCCTGATCTGCCCTAGCAGATATGGATCCATTTTTGCCATGGAGTCACATTTGATATTCTGCAGAACGTATTGTTCTTTCTCATTCGCATATAGAGAATACCATGTTGGTATCTTTTGATATCAAGTTTATCAGATGAGGCTAGAAACGCGTAGGAATTCCGAGCCTGATAAACTTCATACAAAAAAAACAACAAGCGTCGGGTAATGTTTTATGCGCAATGAGCAAATACCGTACGTACTAGCCCTAAATATTTGGACACCATTTCTTTTGGGAAACACATACAAATATATGGTTTCCCCACAACAATGAGCGTGGAGCGCCGTGGAGTAATGGTTAGTGTGTCGGACTACTGATCCAAGGGTCGTGGGTTCGAGCCTGACTAGCGGCGTGCGTTGTGTACTTGAGCAAGACACTTTATCCACACTGCTCCAGTTCACCCAGCTGTAAATGGGTACTGATAATTCGTATTGCTCTGTAAATACGAATTACCGGCTTCTCTCAAAAAGTCTCTACCTCCGTTCTTTCTCCCATTCTTGGGAGACGGCATGCAAGGTCCTAGAGCCATGGCCGCCGTTAAATATAAGCTAAAAAAAACAAAGAACAAAAAAAACGTGCTAATATTTAGGGTTAGTATGGCAGTAATGGTTTAATCACAATAACAATGTACATGTACATTGTATTTGGATACAATTTGTTTTTCCCAAAGCAAATTGTGTCCGAATATTTAGGGTTATTATGGTATGATATGGTGTGTGTTGAAAAAAATTGTTTCCATCACACTGACATCATTCGTTAATGTCACACGGACATTAATCGACCAATGAAGCATGAACGAAAGCGTCCGTAATACATTGTATCGGTGTCAATGCCCGATACAGCATCTTGTTATCAGTAGTCTATTTCACCAAAATTGCAATGTATACTTATCTTGCTATAAAGTATACTTTGAGAAATGTTCAACTTAAGGATAAATTTATTAATTTTTAGCCAGGTTTTTTGAAAAAAAATCCAGGCTATTGGATTGGCGAAAGCCGAGCGGGCGCGGCGGGCGGGCGGGGCGCGGGCGGCGGGCGGCGTCCACAATCAATGTTAAGTTTTCGTGTTTGAGTCCATTTCTTTGTTACTGTACCACCTAGGACCACCAAACTTTCACAGCTTCATAATCAAGGGGTGCCCACCACATATCACTATCCAACATGTTACTTTTTTTTAACTTGACCCATTTTTTCCGCGCAGTCAACTTAGCCATTTTCAATGTTAAGTTTTCGCGTTCAACAATGTTAAATTTCGTGTTTAAGTCCATTTCTTTGGTACTGACCACCTAGGACCAAACTTTCACAGCTTCAATCAAGGGGTGGCCCACCACATATCACTACCAACAGTTTTTTTTTTTTTTTTTTATTGACCCATTTTTTTTCCGCCCAGTCGACTTAGCCATTTTCAATGTTAAGTTTTCGCGTTTACAATGTTAAGTTTTCGTGTTTAAGTCCATTTCATGTGACCATTTTTTTACCTTCACCTACTATTTCTACGTAATTGCCATTTTCAACGTTAACTTTTTAACGTACGTCCGGTTAAAGTTTTTTGGTTAAAACTTTTTCGTTATACTATATCTCTGCAACTGCTTCGTCCATTACCTTGAAACTTCACATGGGTGTTTATCATCATCCATATTTTCATTGTAACCCCCAACCGTGCGGCCCCTGTGCCCAATGTCAAGGTCAAATTACGTTTTTTAGTGTACTATATCTCTGCAACTGCTTCACCCATTACCTTGATACTTCACATGGGTGTTTATCATCATTGTTTCGCACCTGCTTGGCGGAAAGCGCCCGATGTTCGTCGCATTTTGGCAATACGCCGTCCACCTTCCGTCCGTGTGTCCGGTTAAAGTTTTTCATTAAAGTTTTTCCATCTACTATATCTACAGGGTTTGTACAGATTTGAAAAGTACTTGAATTCTCGAGTGATAAATGAAAAGTACTTATTTTCTGAAAATCTGCTTGAAAAGTGCTTGAATTGAATTTTAGTACTTGAAAAGTGCTTAAAAAAATGCCTTCGTGCTGAAAATGTACTTGAATTTTAATAGAAAACATAAAAAGGTTAATCGCTAAAATTCGATGTTCGATGGGTCGAGTGTAAATTGTGGAGCGCTGATCGGTATTGAAAACTGCATGTTAAACTATGCATGGTATCGGCAAAACCGTGCGCGGTTCTGGTTTTAAACTAGTCCAATATGAGCCTCGTTCTGAATGGTTAATGGCGACGTGCGTGAATGCTACACTGCGTTTTCACAACAGGGAAAAATGTATTCAACCGTATCTGGATAAGCCGCTTTAAGTGGGTTAAAGAAGCGCCCGATAGACACAAAGCCTATTGTACTGTATGTCGGAAAGAAATTGATATTGTGCTTGAAAAATTAATAATTGTACTTGAAAAGTGCTTGAAAAGTGCTTGAATGTTATCATGTCATGTCTGTACGAACCCTGATCTATTTTTTTAGTGTCCATGCCTCGCCCCAAGGCGCGACATGCAGGCCACGGCCATCTAGTCTACAAAAAGTGGGTATAATTATGTTATCCAAGTGTCTATGCTTGGAAAAAACCTGGCCTTCGTGGCTTTGCCTCGTTTCTTGTTATTATACTGAATTTATTACATTATCACAGCCAAAATGGCTGTGATAATGTAATAAATTCACTATAATAAAAATAATATTATATATCATAAATTCAGTATAATAATTCTGCATACTTTTAATCATCAAATATATGCAGTCGTTAGTTCTATATGAAATAATGCATTTCGGGAAAAATAAATGATTACTCGCTCAAAGTACACTTTGCTAGATCAGTATATTTTGCAATGTTGGTGAAATAGGCTACAGATGACATGTTTTTGTTCAATGTGCCGATTGCAAAAGAATGGTAACTCCACTTACTAATTGTTAAATATCTTTGTTTTTTAAACATATTTTGTATATTTTACATGTAGTACATGCTATATGAACTGTATTTGTAAAATACAACTTCCAACTGAAATATTTGTATCAATAAATATATTGCTTATCAGAGCTCCTGCGGACTGTCTCACTAAACTTCTTACAACTAAAATGCTTGTAAATGCAAAACTAAAATTTACAACAAATTTCCATTAGCAGCCGATTTTGTCAAATCTTTGTGGATTTGTTCAGAATTAATGACTTATATATAGGTGGTAAACAGTAGCATTAGTGAGTTGCATTCATGTGTCACGTAAAATCTTTGTACGATGTTTTTGTAGTGGGTGGCAGGTGGGAGCATGCGATGGGTAATTTAACGATCGGGGTTCATCCTTACCGGAATCCCGACTGGAAACCTGGTTTGGCCCTCACATACGTCTTTGGCATTTTGTATGTGACAGTTGAATCTGGTTATACCCCTTATAAGAGTAATCCTACCGGTATTACTTTTAAATAGGGGAAGGGGCCAAGTGAATTTGGTGCGGTACGGACCTGGCACCAGGTCAGGTTATTCTAATTTCAGGGCTGAATATGTTGTATCTCGATGTAAATATTCCGTTCTGATTTTGGGATTTTCCCCCCAATGCAGCAGGTTAAAACGGGATCGAACCTGTTTGCCCGGCCTTACATGACCTTAGCTGTTGATAGGCCATTAAACACCAATAAACAAAACAAACAAACAAACGATGTGTAGTGAAAGAGGCCCGTGATCTGCGTGAACACTCCTGCAGCCCCCACAATAAGGATCTATACTGTTGGAAGAATGACTGGTATTTCCCTGAGATTGACACTCCGTGCAAATGTGCACTAAAGTCATAAGCCCAATTGTCTGCAACAATAAATAGGCATCGGCAGAGAGCATGGATCTTATGACATGTGCGACCAGTGTCGACCCAGATCAATCTTGTCATTGTTCCTACTGCGAATAACAGATTTGGTTAGTCCGACAGAAGTCTGTATTCGAGACGAGCAAGATGATTTTGTACCTAAGATTTGACGTGCCATCATGCAAAATATTTACACAAACTGATGATGTCAAAAGTTGATGACATTTTCATAGCAAATACTGAATATTATTCTGCCTTTTAATAAACATTTGCTCAATGTCATTTACATTAAAATATAAATTTTGTAAATATTGTTTACGAGATATAACAAGCTGGCATGCATGGCTTCGTGGATGAGGCATCCACATCGCAACTGGGTCAAAGGTTTTGAGACCCCGCTCGGGCTGATATGCCCGGTTTTTGAGATTCTACTAGTTAAATATATGGTACCATTTACCTACCTGCCTGGGGGCCGTTTCACTAAGCTTCGTACGACTAAAATGTTCGTAAGTGCACAATTATGATAGTCTGTAAAGTTCCCATTAACAGTGTTTTCTTGAAAACAATTATTGGATTTACATTTATTGAGCATAGGCTGCATATGCAGCCTATGCTCAATAACTGTAAATCCATCAATTGAAATCTCCAGACGATCCTAGATTTGGACTTACGAACATTTTAGTCGTAAGAAGTTTAGTGAAACGGGCCCCAGATGCCTGGCATATAGGACAAGAATAGCGAACTATGATGTTAAAGGTACATGCCCACGCAGTAGGCACAAAATGTTCTTTATAGGAATTAAATAAGTGTATAATTATGTCACTATTCCACCAGTTCTAAAAATTACGAGTGCCCGCTATACAAATATAATCATTTATTAATTATCAATTTACTGTTAGCGACGCGCGGTGGTAACAGTCTATTTTGATAATGTGCGGGGACGACAACTTTCACATCACGGCTTGCGGTGCTCATGCGCAGTATACTACTCGCCCCAGTAGGCTTCCCAATATGTAAACAAAAATATCAACATGTCGAAATGTCCAGGACGGAAATTGTATGAAACGGCTTCAGTCAAAAAAAAAGGCCAAATGTCTGAGGACAGGCAGTACAGAGAGTGGTTAATGTTGCGACCAGATCACCAAATGGAAAGAGTTACGTGGAGATTTAGGTTTGGACTCGAACAGAGATTTTTCTTCTCAACTTCCGATACTTCACTGCGCATGTCAAAGATGCGATATGATTGACCGTGTCACGTGACGCGTATTGGTAAAAATAGCACGAGGTCGGAAAATACCCTTTCTGGTCGCGGCATATAAAATGCGATTTAACACCAATGAACGCGCGCCGTAATTAAAAATAACTCGTTAGTGGGTAGACAAATGGCTCATATAAGGCATGACAGAAAATGAAAAGTAGTAGTACAGTGTAGCCTGTTGCTTTTATATCTTGCCTTATTTCTCAATAAAAACATGGTTTGACAGCACTTCAGAATCATTTCCAATGGAAATGATTCTAAAGTGCTGTCAAAGCATGTTTTTGATGACAAAAATGGAAAACAAAAAATAAACAGCGGACGACAAAAATATTAAGATAGCGATGGAAGGGTTAAGAGTGTTTCATAAGTCAAAACTGGCTGGCCCTTTCAATAGGGGTGACACTATAATAAACAACACTTTTTAAGCACATCTTCCATGTACAAAATCACATATGTAGCTGGTTTCATAATATGACCTTGGCACCAGGTCGGGTTATTCTAAATTCAGGTCTGAATATATTTGTTCTTGACGTAAATATTCCGTTCTGATTTTGGGATTTTCCCCCCAATGCAGCAGGTTAAAATGGGATCGAACCCGTTTGCCCGGCCTTACATGACCTTAGCTGTTGATAGGCCGTTAAACACTAATAAACCATCAAACCATACGAGTCGCTGACATCTCGAGGACATTTTCATCCAAAGAAATAGACGTTACAACATTTGTACATCCATATCAGTGTTGCACATTTGCATTATCCAATTGATTGAACTCTTTGTATGTGACGAAACTGGTGGACTATAAATACCAGTAGTTGATAAACAGATGACAATTCGTTATATATTTTATTTCTCCCTGTAAATATCATGAATATGTTTTGGAATTTCATTAGAATCGAGTCCGAAGGAGGGACTCGATTATAATGAAATTCAAAGACATTTACAGAGAGAAATAAGAAAACTATTCCTAATTTGTTGGCTGTATGCACGCAAATAGTTGATCCTTTTTTTATCGCTCTTTCGGTGACTGCATGGATAACGGTGTAGGCCCTGATCAAACGATGCGGATGTACAGGCTGATCTAGGGCTATGCTGGCTGTTTACATTGTAAGGTACAATGTACATTCATTGAGCCACGCCCCAAAGGTATGATGATGGTGAACACCAATCAATCAATCTTCCATGCCTGCCATTGGATAACGACACTGTCCTTTAGTGCTGAATGTATGGTATATGACCTTGCTGTTGAACATCCAATCAATCAATCAATTTACAGCTGTTCAACAACATACGTGCCCCGTGCAGGCACCGGGGCGGGATCAACTGATCCTGAGAATAGTGCTGCAGTAGCCATTGCTTGTCGTAAAAGGCGAGTAAACTGGCTTAACGATTGGGTTCATACTTTCCGGAACCCACTATACCGGATTTGGCCCTCGTGTACATTTTTGGCTTTCTTGTATGTGAGAGTGGAGTCAGGCTATGCCCCATATATAAAAGTAAGATTAGCGCTAATCCTATTACTTTTAGGGGATGGGATAAATGATGCTGGTGTGGCGAGGGCCTGGCACCATATCAGGTTGTTCTAATTTCAGGACTGAATATATATATTTTGATTGTAAATATTGAGTTCTGAAGTTGGGATTTACCCCCCTCGGACAGGTGGATACGGGACACGACCCTGTTGACCCGTCTGCGTGTAGACTCCCTGAGGCTTGTACCTCTATGTCAGAAAAGCGGACGTTAAACCCTATTCACTCACTCACTCACTCAACAACATACGTAAGAGACGAGCCATGTTATTTTGTACCCAAGATGTGTGATTTGTCCTGAAAAATATTTACAAGAACTGCTATTTTATTGTCTATTTATTTTTATTGTCTAAAGTTGACGAAACTTTTCATAGCGAAATTCGGAAGGAATTCTATATTCTATATTGCACCTTTCAACGTCATTTGCAAAAAAAAAAAAAATGAAAAAGTACACTTCTTGGATACAAAATCAAATTGGTTGTCTCGTATACATGTAATTTGCTGCGAATGGAGATATGTGATCAGTCAGGTCTGATATGTGGAGGTCGCACAATCAACACCGTTAGCTTATACTTAACCCTTAGACCGCTATCTTAATTTTGTTGTCGTCTGCTGTTTATTTTCCATTTCTATCATCAAAAACATGCTTAGAGAGCATTTTAGAATAATTTACAACATGATTTGACAGCACTTCAGAATCATTTCCATTGGAAAGGATTCTGAAGTGCTGTCAAAACATGTTTTTATTGAGAAATAAGGCAAGATATAAAAGCAACAGCAGACGACAATTGTTGTGAGTAGCGGTCTAAGGGATAAGGGAAGTAATTGGCTCGAAGACTCCGATTCAACACTGGTATATACAATGTATTTTCACTAACCCTGCAGGTAGAATGTGGGATCAAACCTGTTGGCCCCAACTTAAATGACCTTAGCTGTTGATAGGCCGTTAAACACCAATAAATCAAATCAAATTGACCTAGATAACACAAGATTACTTGACCCCAGATATGAATCCAAGTAAGGCTGTTTTTCAATGTCAGCCAAGGGATGGCGTGATAGCCTAGTCAACTGTAACACATTACTATAAAATAAGATGGGTAGACCTGCCCGCCGCCCGTCTGTACAGTGTGAATACATAACATGTCCCGTTTTTTTAAAACAGGCGTATAAATAGGTAAATTACTGCAGTATACGAGGACATATTTAGTTGTTTTGTGCAATAATTCGACACATTAATATGTGCAGCTTTTGTTTGTTTATTAGTGTTTAACGGCCTATCAACAGCTAAGGTCATGTAAGGCCAGGCAAACGGGTTCGATCCCATTTTAACCTGCTGCATTGGGGGGAAAATCCCAAAATCAGAACGGAATATTTACACCAAGAACAAATATATTCAGCCCTGTAATTAGAATAACCTGACCTGGTGTGCCAGGTCCATACCACACCAAGTCACTTGGCCCCTTCCCCTAAAATAGGATTACGAATATCGTAATACTCGCATAAGGGGTATAACCAGATTCAACCGTCACATACAAAATGCCAAAGGTGTATGTGAGGGCCAAACCAGGTCTCCAGTCGGGATTCCGGTAAGGATGAACCCCGATCGTTAAATGACCCATCGCGTGCTCCCACCTGCCACCCACTTGCAGCTTTTGTTGAATGTCATGGTTATACCTGCAGGTCACACATAGTTTACTCCGGAGTGAATCTCGAGCTGCAACACGATAAAACACAGTCGAAGCGTCATATCTTGGTAAGGCTAACACACAGGTGACGGGGGAAAATATCTATAGTATTGTATTATAATATACTACCGGTTGGTATTGTCACGAGATGTTTTTACGTCGCCTGTGGCTAACCTGGCATAGAAACAAACACGAAACCAATACAAGTATCTAGTGATTGAAACATTTACTTCATAACAGTAAAGCTTGGTTTTATTTTATAAATATATCAGATCTATTACAAAAATAGGAAATATACAGGAGTAAAATAGGAAATATTCCATACCATGACATGTAACCCAAATTCATTCACAAGATTCCTTAAGTCTGAGATTTACCCTTACAATGCTGAATTAAATCTCATCGTCTGCTGTTTATTTTGTATTTTCCATTTTTCTTATTAAAAACATGGCTTGACAGCACTTTAGAATCATTTCCAATGGAAATGATTCTAAAGTGTTGTCAAACCATGTTTTATTGAGAAAGAAGAACAAAATGAAAACAGCAGACGACAATTGTTTTTCCCCGCATTCTAAGGGTTAACGTTTCCTCCCATCAAGTACACTGACAATGGCTGGCTTGTGTCCTTTGATATCAAGTTTATCAGGCAAGGCTAGGAAACACATTCTGGACAGGAATGCTGAAGCTCGCCAAGTTTCTGTACGAGCGTTATAAACTTGATACAAAAAGACACTAGCCTGGTAATTTGTAATTATGTTCAGATATTTGTATGTATTGTTTGTTCAAAGTTATGCAGACTTGATTGCGTGCAACAGGACAAAATGTGACGTTCAATAATGAAACGTCGGCGAAAGCAGTTTTGACCATTATATAATTTATCACCATCAATTTCTGTATGACCTTAGTGTTACTGGGATGTTAAACACGTTCATTTTCACCTTTTTGTTATTGAACTGATCAATTGGGGGTGGAACCATAAGCCATCCGATTGATATGACAGTCTACAAGTTTTACATCACATCCCTATATCCCCTATATCCCTCACAATTCATATTGAGTACGAGACTAAACTTAAGAAGTGTACACATAGACAGATAGCCACCTAAGACAATAGTCCTCACATTAATTTATACAATCATGATGTCTAAAAGTTAGGCGTTAGTAATATTGCCCGTCGGAAAGATGATCCAATAGGAACGAAACTGGGGGAACATACATTTCTTTCACCCAAAACTGTTAAAATTACTATATTATAACAATCCTTGGCACTGTCGCCTTCTTGTTGTCTTTTTTGATAATTTAGTATTCAGCTATAAGGTATGGGATACATGGATTCATAACCAAGTGGCGTAATGCTTTAAATCATTTTAGAATTTCTTCAACTATTTCAAACAGACCGATTTTGATGAAATATTGCGCAACAAAGACGACATGTTTACATGTGGGTGAGACAAACTTCAGAGCATGTTCTCATATTTGAAATCAGTCAGTTTGATTGGCCGAGGCTGAGCTGTACTCATACTCGACCAATCAAACTGCCTGATTTCGAGAATGGAGTACGTGCACATCAAGTTTTACTAGCATGGGCTAGAAAATTATTCAAAGGCTTAGAAATGTTTCATTGGTAATCAGCGAAGCATTGATCTGACTACGCTGAAAATAAATGACTTCAAGAAGATCCAATTTGTCGATTCATGGCCTATTTACATTTATAAGCTGCTATATTATTACCGGTAATGAGTTCGCTGCATCTGCTGGTACCTGTATAAACAAGAATTCCGCCACAGAAGTGGTGTCGCGCCTGCCGAGGCATTTGACCGTAACATGATCACGGGTATGTGCTAAAGAAAGCATCCAAAAACTGTCAGAGAAGTGCAAGCTTAAAACACGAAAAAGGTCAAGGTTGAAGAAACTTTTTGACATAAACAAATGGCTAAGTGTTTCCACAACGCTTACATGTATCAAGTGTCCAAATATTGAAGCAACCCATCAAGTAATATTAATGGTATACGATGATGAAGAAACTTGTACAAACTTTGACGCAAAAAAAAAGGCCGCAAGTGTTTCCGCAAAAATGTGAAGATAAAAAAGGTCAAGGTCAAGTTAATGGTGGCATGAGGGTATTCTGAATGATCACATGTATCAAGTGTCCAAATATTGAAGCAATCTGTCGAGTAATATTAAAGTTATATCACGAGGAAGAAACTTGTATAAACTTGTAGACGCAAAAAAAATGGCTACATGTTTCCACAAAAATGTGAAGGTAAAAAAGGTCATGTTAATGGCGGCATGAGTGTGTTCCAAATTCATACATGTATAAGTATCCAAACATTGAAGTAATCCATCAAGTAAAATTAATGTTATACGATGATGAAGAAACTTTTACAACCTTTTTGATGCAAAAAATGGCCAAGTGTTTCCGCAAATATTTGAAGATAAAAAAGGTCAAGGTCATGTTAATAGCGGCAGGAGTGTGTTCCAAATGCTCACATGGAAGTGTCCCAATATTGAAGAAATCCGTTGAGTAATATTAAAGTTACACCATGATGAAGAAGTGTGTACAAACATTTTGATGCACAAAGTTTTCCATCAAAATGTGAAGGTAAAAAAGGTGAAGGTCATGTTAATGGTGGCATGAGTGTGTTCCAAATGCTCACATATATGAAGTGTCCAAATATTGAAGCAATCCGTCAAGTAATATTAAAGTTATACCATGATGACGAAGCTTGTACAAACATTTTGACATTTCGAGGAAAAAGCGCCGACTAGTCACGACTTCTGCTAAAGCAGGCACGACAAAGACATGACTGCCAGGTCAATACAGATATGCCACGAACAAGGTAGAAGCTTTGTATGAATCGAGGTCGGTTACAATATAAATGGGCCCAGCTCTGTTCCTTCGTCATATTTAGCCAATATTGATTTTGAATTTTGAAAATCTTACGACTGTCTGGCAGTCTTATTTTCTGTAAATGATGTAAATAATTAAAAAATATTCGGGGCTGATGCAGAATTCAGTTCAGTATGTGCTCTCAATCTTGTGACAATGTCATTTACGGAATATGTTGCAATTTTTAAATCAATAACGGCGAAAAGATGACGATGAAATAGGATGTAAAGAGACGTGCAAACTTAAGTGTCTCCTGTTATAAACTGGCCAAATAAATCCATGAAGAAAACAGAATTTGAGACACAAATACATTTGTTAAATAAACAATACATTTTCTCCATGAGCGTATGTACCGGTATGTATATCGTGATCAATCATTTGATTATTCTTGACGAGTTGGAATATATATGTTTTGTTTGTTTAATGTTTCAGTTATTGCAAATAAAAAATATGTACCTACCGGTATATGTGACTGGAGAAATGGGGCTTATGGGTTTTGCGTCCAGTGTAGATCCAGATCAGCCTGTACATCCACATAGTCGGATCAGGATCTGCACTGTTCGCCATTCAATTATAGAAACACGCTTCATGCTTCTAACAAGCAATACAGATTGTTGTCAGGCTACAGGAGTGTGATACATGTATATGATCAGGAACTACACTGGTCAACAAAATCCCATAAGCCACATTTCATGAGTCACCGCCACATATATATGAGCCCAGCTTTAGAATAATCTCCCTAATCACATTTTGAATATACTTCATTTTCCATTACTCATGTTGAAAGTTGACAAAAAGTTCAATTCTGCAGGAGTTTTGAATTTTTAGTCAATTTTCTATTTGATTTATGGAAAATATTTCCGAACTCGAGCATTGTATCAGTGTCGATGCCTGATGCAGAAATATATTATCAGTCAGCATGTATTTGATCAATGCGCAGTTAGCTATCAGTTAAAACGAGAAATATATGTAGACAACATAAATCAATTCCTGACTTAAAAGATCAGACATGTACAATAAATAAAATTCTGACGAGAAAAACGCAACTTTCACAACACCATATTACAACTCTGTCCACGTATTAGAGTTTCCAAACGCCGGGGTCCGAGTTCTGGTTCCACTATCATTGGCCACTCTCGACGAGGTTGGGTCCAGGTTCAGTGGCGGTTTATAGGTGCCCTGTGGCAGCCGGGAACCACTGATCGATTTGTAGTTGTTGTTATTTGACATACTGGCAAGTGAACTGATTGCACTATCAGGTGACCTGAAGTTAGCAGACACTGATGACATCACACTGCTATTCAAGCTCTGATTGGCTGAAAGTTTACTGCGATCCTGCACTGGTGAAAAGTTACTGTGATCCTGCACTGGAGTGAAATTACTGCGGTCCTGCAGTGCTGAGAACTTCCTGTGAGACTGCATGGGAGAGTCCCTAGCAACCGGACCGTTTGTTCTTTTCACGGGCGAGTAGTTTGACACATCTGGGTATGGCGACCTGTCTGTTCCTGGTTTCACTGCGGAAGAGTTTGGTAATCTAGCCAATGGTGAGCTGTGACTAGCTGGTCTGTCACTGGATTTTACTGGCGTGTGGTGTGGGGACCTAGTATACGGAGACGATGAATCGAGTGGGGTAGAAATCTTCACGGGCGATTGATGTGGTGGATTTACGTATGGATACCGCGCATTCGGATCGGATTGCTTCCCTGGAGGTTGGTGTTGGCCTGCGTGCGAAGATCCAGTCGCTGCTGATAAAGAACCTTTCACTGGGGTGCGTGGGGGTGTCCGGGCAAACTGAGAACCAGAGTCTAGCGGTGCTGAATATTTCACGGGAGATCTCTGTGGTGACCCGGCATATGGCGATCCTGCGTTGGTAGGCTCTGGATGTTTGGATGGAGATTGGTGCGGTGACCTGGTAAAAGCAGATTTAGTGTCTGCTGGCTCGCTGATACTCTGAAACATAAATTAAATTTGTGAGAAATTTGATTTATGGCCAGTCTAGGTTGTGACCTGCTATTGCCCATATGCAGCCTGATAATGGTATATAACATTTGTTATGAGCACGACATATGTTTAACTGACTGAATGGGGCATTTTCGACCAATGTAGTTGCAAATGAACAGTGATCAGACTGTGTATGCAACTACATGTATATTGGTTGAAAATGTCCCATTTCTATAATCGGAGGCACAAATGCATGTATTTGATAACATTACAAGACATTTTCGGAAATCAACTAACTAATATATACTCTAGAAATCAAATGATGTGCAAACATGTAATTAAATTCACAATATTAAAATTCTCAAAAAAAGTATTCATTTATGTTCAGTACACAAAGAAAATGTGGCCTAAATGTGGCCTATCGGCACGCAACTGTCCCTGGTGGCAGATTGTAGAAACTAGGGGCAAACTTCTTAACCGGACCAATGGTGCACACAGTCCAAACACTATATGCTATGAAGGTCTACAAACTCAAGGTCATATTAAGTAAGGACAGTATGAATGTGTGGTATTTGTGCACAAATATGTATTGAAATATTGAAGTACTCCATCAATGGATATAGAAGTTATATCAGAATTGAGAACAGCATTGAGAAACTCCGGCAAACTTCTTAAAGGGGCACATCGGGATTTTTTGAAAAAAAAATACTATAAACAAGAAATGCGTCTGTCGAACGCGGATGCCGCCTGCAGCATATTTGAGAAACTGTGACAAAGTGGTTAACCGAAAAGTGTGACGGACGGACGGACGGACGGACGGACGGAAGACAGACAGACAGATGGACGGACGGACACGGACAGAGGACAGACGGACGGTCCAAACACTATATGCCACCCGTTTCTTCGAAACCCGGTGGCATAAAAACTAAAAACGTGTTCTCATCATGGCCCTGTGTAAAGTGGTATAATTGAAGATATATGACGATGACGATGGGTTAAGATATGAATCCATAAGGATGGATTCCTTGCTAAAATTGCAATCTCAAAACGGGAACCTCCCAGGGCGTCCAGTATATAGGCCCCTGAGGGCCGTTTCACTAAACTTTGTACGACTTAAAATGTTTGTAAGTGCAAAATTATGATAGTCTGTAAATTTCACATTAGCAATGTTTTCTTGTAAACAATTATTGGATATACATTTATTGAGCATAGTGCAGCCTATGCTCAATAAATGTAAATCCATTAATTGAAATTTCCAGACGATCTTACGAACATCTTAGTCGTACGAAGTTTAGTGAAATCGCATCTGCGGCGATCTGGCATTTAAACATTTCCTGGGGGAGGACCCCCAGACCCCCCGACTTTACGCTTTCGCACTCGCGTACGCCGACTTGTAATTACAGACCCCCCCTGCAATTATTTCTGTATCCGCGCCTGATTTGATGATTAAGTTAATAGAAATTGGCAAATGTGTCGCAATGTGCAATTAAATGAGACGAAATGCTGTGCTTTCATTGGTTGAGAAACTAGGGCAAACAATAAGGACCTTTCTACATGAACAGAGAAGTAAATAGAGTTGAATAGGTGTCCCTGTTACCAACAGTGTTTAACCCTTCCTACGCTGTTGACGGAAATTGCCGTCTGCTGTTTTTCATTTTTGCTTAAATTCTTAACAAAAAACTGGTTTTGACAGCACATGAGAATCGTCTCCACTGGATGGAGAAGATTCTCATGTGCTGTCACAACCAGGTTTTTGTCGAGAAATATTGAAAATAAAACATTTCCAGCAGACGACAACATTTAATTCAGCGTTGTAAGGGTTAATACTCTGAAGAATGAATCAGAAAGATGTTACTACAAGACATTATTAGATGGACGAGGTAGAACTTGATGAAAGGATTCTAATTCTAATTATTAGTGTAACATGCTGAAGCATGTTTTAATATGAGAAATAGAGAAATATGGAAGCAGATACAGATGATATTTAAATAAGTTTTCCACATTCTAAAAGTTAAACAGAAGCGTAAATGAATACGCCAAGAAATGAAAAACAAGAAAATGTGGCCTGTCGGTACATAAATGCCCCCGGTGGTAGATTGGAGAAATTACAGCAAACTTAATAAAGCATAAGTGCTAAGTGTCCATAAGCAAAGTTGTGAAGGTCAAGGTCATATTAATGGCAGTATGGATGTGTGGCATTTGTGCACAAATATGATATACACGGACTGAAATATTAAAGAAATCCTTAGATGTTTATAAAATTTATGACAGAACTTCGGCACACTTCTTAATCAGAACTTGTGTACACGTATGATGTATTGAAATATTAAAGTAACGCTTCAAGGGATATAGGAGTTATGAAAGACTTCAGAATAAAACATTTTAGGTGTTTCAGCAAAGTTGTGAAGGTCAAAAGGTCCAGGTCATATTAAGGACAGCATGCGTGTATGGCATTTGTGCACAAGTATGACGTATTAAACTATGAAAGTATTCCTTCATGGGATATAGAAGTTATGACAGAATTCAGGAACCCCGGCAAACTTCTTAATCTGAGCCAGACGGACGGACGGACGGACACACACTCCAAACGCTATATGCATCCGGCACCACGGAGACCGGGTGCATAAAAACGCATGTAGATACCTACTTAGTTACGACTAATTGATAAAATTTCATGTAGTAGACATTACGTATTCAAACCATTTCTGACCGCCAATTAGGCTTGAATCTGATAAATCCACACTTATCACATTCCTTATCCGGGTTGGCATTAGAATTAGCTATCAAAATGAACTGTTTCCAGGGCTCCAGATAAGGAATAAGTAATTGAGTATTGTCACTCCATCATTTCTGAAGCAATTGGGTATTTCAAAATTTTAATTGGCTAAAAAAATATCATACTACTGTTTACACATCAGCAGACAGCAAAATATTGAATAGTTTGCTTCCTAATGAAAACATATCTTGGAGACAATTCTAATGAAATACCAAGATGTGTTTTCATGGAAAATAAGAAAAATATGCGACATTTGTCGTTTGTTTATTGTTTTCTGCAGCATGATAAAGGTACAACAACATTTTTATTGCTTTTTGATACTCGCTACTTCTGATATGAATTGGGTTTTTGGCAATTTTAATTGGGTATTTAAGCAAATACGTTTTAACACTTTTTACAACCTTTTTGGATTAATGAAATAGTCAAAAAATTAAAATACTGTAGAACAGTCTTTGTCAGGTATTTAAAGTGAAAGGGTTGATTATCATTCTACATGTACTACATTTTCAGCCAAAATAAAACATGAACCAAGCGTGTCAGATTGGCAAGTAAATCCCATTCCATACAAAATTCTCACCAATAACCACCTTATACATTTACTGGCGCTATAACAATCTGTAAGAAAAAAACATTGAATTTCGTAACAATTTGCCCATTTGCAAAGGAATATAATGAAGACGATTATTTTGAGAATCTCCCTACCGTACATCAAAACTTGATGTTAACTGCTAAAACAAGAATTGCGCCATGGAAGCGGTGTCGCACTTGCTGTGGCATTTGACCGTAACAAGATCATGGGCATGTGCTAAAGTAAGCATGACAAAAACCGTCAGAGAAGTGCATGCTTAAAAGATCTAGGTTGAAGAAACTTTTTGACATAAAAAAGGGTAAGTGTTTCCACAACCATGTGAAGGTTAAAAAGGTCAAGGTCATGTTAATGGCGGCAAGAGTGTGTTCCAAATGCTTAAATGTATCAAGTGTTCAAATATTGAAGCAACTCATCAAGTAATATTAATGTTATACGATGAAGAAGAAACTTGTACAAACTTTTTGACACAAAAAAAATCGCTACTAAGTGTTTCCACAAAAATGTGAAGGTACAAAAGGTCAAGGCCATGTTAATGGCGGCCTGAGTGTGTTCCAAATGCTCACATGTATCAAGTGTCCAAATATTGGAAGTAATCCGTCAAGTAATACAATAGTCGCGCCTTCTGCTTATGGCATTTGTGGTAGGTATAGCACCTGGGGTCCGTTTCACTAAACTTAGTACGACTAAAATGTTCGTAAGTGCAAAGTTCGGACCGTCTGGAAATTTGAATTGATTGATTTACATTAATTGAGCATAGGCTGCACAGCCTATGCTCAATAAATGTAAATCCAATAATTGTTTACAAGAAAACATTGTTAATGTGAAATTTACAGACTATCATAAATTTGCACTTACAAACATTTTAGTCGTACAAAGTTTAGTCAAACGGCCCCCTGATCTTTGACTATATGACCAGAGAAACAGAAATTATGACAAGGTTAGCGCAAGGTCCTGTAGCCGATTTCACCAACATTGCAAAGTATACTTTTCTAGCAAAGTAAACTTTAAGGGAGTAATCATTTATTTTTCCTGAAATGCATTATTTCATATAGAACTAACGACTTCATATATTTGATGATTAAAAGCATGCAGAATTATTATACTGAATTTATAAGATTATCACAGCCAAAATGGCTGTGATAATGTAATAAATTCAGTATAATAAAAATTAATAAATTTATCCTAAAATTGAAAATTTCTCCCTCAAAGTATACTTTGCTAGAAAAGTATACTTTGCAATGTTGGTGAAATAGGCTACAGATCCAGTCACAAACTATGTTTCTGCCCACTGACCCATTTAAATCACAACTGGCATATAAATCACAATGCAATTCAGTATATATCGGGCCAACACATACATTGTATATGTGTGCTGAAATCAATATACATATAATAATAAATATCATATTTATTCCAATAAACGCCCCCGGGGCTATGCAATTCATGAGCATCAAAGCTACATTATTACATCCAAAAACTTGGGAATTGTGACATTTTAAATTACACTATTATGTGAAAATTTTGATTAACTAGAAATGTGGCCTGTCGGCACACAAATGCCCCCACTGGCAGCCAAAGGAAACGAGGCATATTTAAATTATAAGCCATTTACCTGAGCGTTAAGGTTTTGAACGCACCAAGTCTGTGACCTTGACCCTGGGCTTAGCGGGGGCGGGACGAATGTGGATTTGTCACAGGGCGGTAGAGGAGCATTGGAGCAATGCGTGTGTGAAATGTGAAGCAGATCCGAACAAGGAAACGGAAATTATAAGCCATTTACTCGAGCGTTAAGGTTTCGGGACGGACGGACGGACAGACGTACGGACGCCGTTAATACTATATGCCCCCCTCACCATTCGGTGGCGGGGGCATAAAAATATAGGAGGGGGGCTACTATTAGAGAGGGGGCTTCTATTAGAATAAATACGGTAGTCACAATACAAAATCACAGCCGATAATAAGAAACATATTACATGTATTATGTAGCAACACAGCACAATGTTAATAAAAAGATAACGGCACACTGCGAATGAATTCTAAAATAGCACACTGTTAATGGTATACTATACATGTACAGTATGTAGGTAATCCATTGCATTATATATAATACACTTTTTTCTGTGTATACACATATTTGAAATATTTTCTGTTCAATTTTACTTATTTCTCAACAAAAGTATATGTTGTGACCACTCATTTGAACCGTCTCGATGAGACGGTTCAAATGGTGGTCACAACATATACTTGTAATGAGAAATAAAGAAATTATAATTATATTTACAATTTTACATCAGTAAAATTGAATATGTTCAGAATGTAATGGGGAAATCGCACAATGACCAGCTTATAATTAATTTTCAATAGTTACAGTTTGCGGCATTTTGAACATACTGTTTGTGGAGGACTAGGGAAGAATGTGGTTAATATTGGGTTCCATAAATAGTATCTACGTTAGTCGACCAATCACTTTAGATCAGAAAAGGATGGTACGAGCAGTGTGGAACTATTTGGAAGATACACATGAATTAGGAGGCTAGACTAATATGTGACTGTGACTGGAGAATTGGGGCTTATGCCATTTCTAGTCGGTCTATCTCCTGATCTTCATGTGACCCTAAATTAGGCTGTGGACATGCACATGCAGATCAGGAGCTAGAGTTAGTAATAAGAAGCTATACCATTTGTTAAAAGTATGACAAATAAATTGTAAACTGTGAAACAACACATATGCTGATCAGACTGTGTGTTTGCCATACAAGCTAGCCCCATTTCTCCAGAGACAGTCATATATAAACAACAGTTGTGGAAGTTGGAGAGTTGCCATGGAAACATAATACTGTGACTCATATGTTATAGGCACTGTGTGTCAGAAAATGTATCGGATATTCAATATGTACTTTCTTCACTTTATGGACCAAACACACCATTTGATCTGATCAAATCCCAAGGAATTTGTGTTTTATTCTACAATGCATTTATACTATACTTAGCATAGCCCCAGATCAGTCTGTGTATCTGCACAGTCAGATCAGGGCCTACACTTTTCGTCCAATTATTTTCTTGACGATAATAAGACCAATCGTGTCGGATTGTATACAAGTCTTAATCAAGCAAGCCAGCTGATCTAAACCAGCATCTATAATTAGTAATCTTCTTCCAATGACCCCTTCAATGAGTCTTATTCAAACAAGTCTGACACCTAGTCTAGACCAAGATCAACAACTGAATAGGTCAGATGAAGACATGGGGATAAGTATGGTACTTGCGACACTGACCCCTTCAACAAGTCTTATTCAAATAAGCCACCTAGTCTAGATCAAGATCTAAAATGGAGTGTTCTTTCATTGACCCTTCAATTGTTGTACATGTCATAAGGTCCCTTTTCACGGCCTGCCGCCCATTTATGAGTCACATTACATGTCACATGGGTGCCCCGTCCGGAGGTGTATTTGTCCGGAGGTGTAAAATACGCAGGAATGGGGATGGTTCAGCCACAGTGGTTGTGTGCATCAAACAATATAAGTTATTGTGATTCTACACAGGCTATATGGTGTAATATTGCCCGTCTGGAGGTATGTTCACCCGAGGCGATAGCCGAGGGTGAACATACCTTCAGACGGGCAATATTAGCCTCGGGTGAACATACCTCCAGACGGGCAATATTACACCATATAGCCTGTGTAGAATCACAATAACGTATTTGTCATACCACAGATCCTGTATTTGGCCGTATAAACATATCTCTTATTTTGATCTTTGCGTTTTTTCAGGAAGAAAAATAATCCGAGATTCGATTTTCTACCGTCAGTCTATAAAGGCGTAAATGAACATTTTGTTTTTTTATTAAACGAAAACAAACTAAATATGGAGTAAGAAATCCATCGAAAACGACTTTATGACAGTTTTTTTATATCGTGTAATTTAATGTATATTCCACTGCTCTATCGATCTCGGGCTCCCCTTTGGCGCCTCTAGAATAATGCGACTGGTTCCCAAACATTCGCTGTCATTGCTACGCCGCGGTTTCGTGCGTGGAACCCATAGTTTGTGACCTAAATATAGCCGTGTCACGAAGGCAAGCGCGTTTAGATTTGAAAAGCAATTTTCGTTATTTTGGCTAATTTTTCGCTCATATTTTGATGAGCGAAGAATATTTATGGAAAAATAAGCAATATAGAAGACTGGTTTTGAGTGTACAATTTGTTACTTGTATTGATCAATTCGGGGTTTTATTGTGTTTAGTGAGGAATACATCGGTAGACGCTTGCAAAATGTTCTTCATTGGACGCGAGGCGCCGGAGGGTAATCGCAATTCCTGTATGTCCGACGGTCTTGGCAGGTCATATAATATATATGACCAGGCAAGCTAGCCAATCAAAAGCCGAGAAACTTATCTGCGGTATGACAATTATCTATATAACGGCAAATAATAGAAACAAAATTGCTGCCTCGCTACAATACCTCCTCTCATAGGTGCACATATCGGAGGCAAATGACTGTAGCTAGGCAAATAACAGTAGTTAGGATGGAGGGGAATCGACCAGTGCGCAGGCTCGCATTTATGAACAGCAAAAAAAGCTGATTTGACACCGGCTCGGGTATTACATATATTTTAATCATAACTTTCGTATTATCCCACAAATTTTGATGAAATAAAACGCATGAACCACGCAAAAACTATGTATGTATGGTATGTTTAGGTTGAAAGAAAACTGTTCCAAAGTCATTTGACAATATAAATGTTTATATACCGGTATGTATGTATTTCAAGCACATCACCGAGCTAGCAGCAGAACCAGGAGACGTCTACACAGCCAACAATATTTGGGTCTGGCTTCGGTGTTACTTCCCTTTGTATCGCTTTGCCCATTTGCCTGATATTTATTTCGCATGATCTCTGAATTTTGTGTCGACTTTTCTGAATTTTTGTAAATTTTCAATGTCATTTACGTAAAAATATGACCGACTTTTGAAAACATGATCGGCGAAATACGGCAATACGACAAGGGAGGCAATTCCAGAGCCAGGCCTATACAAAAGGTTAACACATTACATGCGGAATACACCTTTACGGGTAAGAATTTGTTTAAATATTTTATTTTAAATTTTGTTATTTCTCAATGAAAGTATATGTTGTGACCACTCATTTGAACCGTCTCGGAGAGACGGTTCAAATGGTGGTCACAACATATACTTCTAAGCACAAATAAAGAAAATATTTAGGATTTTCCACAAACAAAATGGTATATCCTCAGCATGAAAAGGGTTAAATTGGACACCAGATGGCAAAAGGTACCTTACAGCTTCTGTAACCAGGCTAGCACCAGGTCAGCCTGTTTGCTCTTGAAGTGTGATCAGGCTCTATATTGGTCAATTTTAGTGAATGAAACAGCTGACTGATTTGGATTTTCGTCTGTCCTATAGCAATGGATTGGGTTGCTAAAATACAAGTTCTTAAACAGTCTCTGGGATGCAGTTGTGTTTAATATGCACATTAGAGTCCTTGACAATCAAGCAAGTTTGATGAAAACCACATGCAAATATTCCATCTCTGTAACAACATGTGTAGGTTTTAATTTTAAATTAGCTTGGATTATGCAGAAATTACTATGATGTCATAGATGACCCATAAATACTTGGTTTTATTTATGTTAATTTTAATTTTAACATACTATTCTAATTACTTTCATATATTGATCATGTATAAAGAAATACGCAATAAAAAGAAACAAGAGGGCCATGATGGCCCTAATTCGCTCACCTGACTCCATGAACACCAGAGGAGAATGTGACATTGAGTTCATGTGTTTTAAAAAAAATTGTGCTATTTTTAGATGGCGGTCATCTTGGATTAAGCGACGACTCTCATTTTACAAAATCTGAAAATGCTTCACCCAGCATCGGCCATGTGGTTCCTGAGAAAAAGACGTTAAAAATCTTGAATAAATGGACCTTTTGGTGGCCATCATGGATGACATAATCATCCGATTCCGACAAATATTGCACCAGAGTGATCGCCTCATTGATACCTTCAATTTGATATATGACATGACCATATTCAGTCAAAAATAAAATTTGACCCCAATTTGACCCCAATTTGACCCACGGGCCACGCCCATTTTTGACCCCCGGGGTCACCATTTTAACAACTTTCAAAGAGCAATGTATCATCGATCATTCCTACCAAGTTTCGTCGAAATCCGGCTAGCGGTTCATAAGAAGAAGATTTTTTAAGAATTTATGCTATTTTTAGACGGCGGCCATCTTGGATTAGCGATGACCTCCATTTTAACAAATCTGAAAAGGCTTCACCCATGGACCATAACTTTTAAGTTTGGCTACCATGGGCCAAGCGGTTCATGTGAAGAAGAAATTTTGAAATCTCTAATAAAAGAACGACCTTTTGACATTTCGGCGGCCATCTTGGATGACATAACAATCCGATTTGGACAAAAATGCACCAGAGTGATCGCCTCATTGATACCTTCGATTTGATATATAACATGACCATATTCGGTCAAAAATAAAATTTGACCCCACGGGCCACGCCCATTTTTGACCCAGGGTCACCATTTTAACAACTTTGAAAGAGCATATACATCGATCATCCTACCAAGTAGTTCGTCGAAATCCGGCAAGCGGTTCATGAGAAGAAGATTTTTTAAGAATTTATGCTATTTTTAGACGGTGGCCATCTTGGATTAGCGATGACCTCCATTTTAACAAATCTGAAAAGGCTTCACCCATGGACCATAACTTTTAAGGTTTGGCTACCATGAGCCAAGCGGTTCATGTGAAGAAGAATTTTGAAATCTCTAATAAAAGAACGACCTTTCGACCTTTCGGCGGCCATCTTGGATGACATAACAATCCGATTTCGACAAAAAATGCACCAGAGTGATCGCCTCATTGATACCTTCAATTTGATATATGAAATGACCATATTCAGTCAAAAATAAAATTTGACCCCAATTTGACCCCACGGGCCACGCCCATTTTTAACCCCAGGGTCACCATTTTAACAACTTTGAAAGAGCAATGTACATCGATCATTCCTACCAAGTTTTGTCGAAATCCGGTTGGCAGTTCTTGAGAAGAAGATTTTTTAAGAATTTGTGCTATTTTTAGATGGCGGCCATCTTGGATTACGTAATGACGTCATTTTAACAATTTTGTAATCCCCCTACTTAAGGACCATGACCATGAAGTTTGGTGACCATAGGCCCAATGGTTACCGAGGAGAAGACGTTTGAAAATGTTCACGGACGACGACGACGACGACGACGACGACGACGACGACGACGGAAGACGACGGACACATTGCGGTAACAATAGCTCACATGAGCTTCGCTCAGGTGAGCTAAAAATACATTTTTATTTACAATACTATTGATTTTATTGGAAAAACAAATTTCGTAATTTGCATTTATTTAAATGAACTATATAATATGCAGAAATTAAAACCTCTATAACTTTTGACAGACATGGAATATTTGCATGCGGTTTTCACCAGTCTTGTTAGATTGCCAAGGACGATATTGTGCATATGAAACACAACTGCAACCGAGAGACCCTTTAAGGATAGATTATTGCTAACCTTTAGAATGCGGGAATCGAAAATTGTCGTCTGCTGTTGATTCATATTTTAGATTTTTTCTCAGTAAAAACATGGTTTGGTAGCAGTTTAAAGTCAATTCCATTGGAAATGATTCTAAAGTATTGCCAAACCATGTTTTTGATGAAAAAAAAGAAACTAAAAAAGAAACAGCAGACGATAAAAATTAATTCAGCATTGTTTGGTTAAGAAAAGCATACCCTCCAACCCTCTGGAATATTTAATTAATTCAGCATTACCTAACATACATGTATTACGTATAGAACGTAATTCAAGTATAACATATAGAATGTAATTCAACTTGATTATGCAGAATGATCTGGAGCAAGCCTAGTCCCAAATTTCTTAAGGTACCCTTTGCCTGATGACAACAGAAAGGCTATTCACATCACACAGACACACGGACAGACAAACAACATACATATACGTTCAGATCAATATAGGACTGGGCCCGTAGTCAGCTCGCTGCCCCTAGAAATCAACGGAGACCATGCAATTACACAAACAACTAGCATACAGTTTACATGGCATGGTAATATATAACTGACAAAATCATTTCTCTTTGCACAATACTGGGGAAAATAACAGCCAACAAATTAGGAGTATTTTCTTATTTCTCTCTGTAAATATGTCTTGGAATTTCATTAGAATTGAGTCCTGTGGACTCAATTCTAATGAAATTCCAAGACATATTCATCATAATTATTTACAAGAAGAAATAAAAGAAACTATAACGAATTTTAATCTGATGTTTCTTTAACTATTTATAGCCCACAATTAAGTTTCTCAGCATGCAAAAATTAATTTTAGCGCCATATAATTATGGTCACAGGTGGAAAACTTGGACCTAGGACTCAATATTTGGCTCATTTGGAAAACGTTACCCCACTGTGTATCTGGTTACTTACATTTTTCAAACTATCAGAAAATGCAATGTAAATGTAAGTAATAACCATGGGCTTTTGTGTTTAGGAAAACATTTGGACTGTTTAAAGCACATTTTAAACAGACCAAATGTTTTGCATACCAGAGTAAAAGAAACAAGAGGGCCATGATGGCCCTAATTCGCTCACCCGACTCAATGAACACAAATTTGACCCTACGGGCCACGCCCATTTTTGACCCCGGGGTCACCATTTTAACAACTTTGAAAGAGCATTGTACATCGATCATTCTTACCAAGTTTTGTCGAAATCCTGCTGGCGGTTCATGAGAAAAATATTTTTTAAGAATTTGTGCTATTTTTAGATGGCGGACATGTTGGATTTCAGGCCAACTTAATTTAAACAACTTTAGAAAGGCTTCACCTAAGGAACATACAGGTAGAGTTTGCTGACAATTGGCCAATCGGTTAATGATACGACGATGTTTATAATCTCTCATAAAAGGATGACCTTTTGACCTTTCGTCTGCCATCTTGGATGACATAATCATCCGATTCCGATAAATATTATACAGTGGAACCCCTCTAAACCGGACACCCTGGGGACAGACTGAAAAGTTCGGTTTATAGGGGTTTTCGGTTTAGAGGGGTTTTCTATTTCCAGTTAAGGAAATGTATGTTTTCCATCATTAACTCTTGGATTTGTATAGTATATACCATTATTACCATATTGAAAGCAAATGACACGATTCTAAAGCACTCCTAACTTGCCATGTGTATGGAGAAATAAGAAAAGTACCCCCAAATTACGCTCGGCTACCCAGTTGTGTAATTCCCAATAAACAGAGTGCAGATGACATGGGATAAAGGCCCCTAAGTATTTTGTGCCACTGTGGAACTTTCTCGATCAGCTGGAGCGCTCTTTTAAGACCAGAATGTGTTTCTTTTATTGACATTGCAAATAGTGCAGATTCGCAAGGGGTATAGCAAATAGTGCAGATTTGCAATGTAATCTGAGTCTACGGTCTACACTGGTCGCAAAGAGCATATGACACATTTCGCATGTGCTGTGTAGTTACCGCGAGCTGCTACAATAGCCTACAGGCTACAGTCACGAGTTTACAGCCTCGTTAAGTAATTAACAGATTATCTCAATTAATCGGTCGGTGGGTTCACAAATAATGTGCCGATTATTTTATTTCCGTAATTGTTACGTACGTGTATAATTAAATTATGAACCATGCTATTGTAATGAGTTTGTAAAACAGCAAACATGTCTCGTATTTAGGTCGCATGTATTGAATAGATTCTTAACTTTGTAATGCTGCTTATGACGTTCAAAAAAACACGCCGCTTAGCGCATTACACGCATGGATAGCGCGTAATTTGATCAATTTTGTTATTTCTTCCACACAAATGTCAAGTTGGGAGTCCATTCGAATCGTCTCATTCTCGTGGCTCCGCATTTTGGGAACCAGAGCTGAACAATACTACCGGGAACCAGTCTATTCTAAACACGGTGTGATTTTGACACCCGCTTGAAACAACATTGAAATTGGGCGCGGTGTATTTCTTGGATGACATCCTGACAGGTGACCGTGTTTCCGGTTTTCCGGGGTTATTTTAACACTGAAATATGGTTTTGGGACTTGAAATGGCGTCCGGATTACGGAGTAGAGGGGTTCCGGAATAGAGGGGTAGAAACTAATGTGTTTATATAGCAGACTATTCGGGACGTGGTAGTATGTTCGGTATAGCGCGAATTCCGGTATAGAGGGGGTCCGGTTTGGAGGGGTTCCACTGTACCAGAGCAATCGCCTCATCGATACCTTCAATTTCATATATGACATGAGCATATTTGGTCAAAAATAAAATTTTACCCCAATTTGACCCCACGTCCATTTTTTACCCCGGGGTCACCACTTTAACAACTTTGAAAGAGCATTCTACATCGATCATTCCTACCAAGTTTCATCGAAATCCAGCTTGCGGTTCATGAGAAGAAGATTTTTTAAGAATTTGTGCTATTTTTAGATGGCGGCCATCTTGGATTAACGACGACCTCCGTTTTAACAAACTGAAAAGGCTTCACCCATGAATCGTAACTGTGAAGTTTGGCTACCATGGGCCAAGCGGTTCGTGTGAAGAAGAATTTTGAAATCTCTAATAAAAGAATGACCTTTTGACCTTTCGGCAGCCATCTTGGATGACATGACCATCCAATTTCGACAAAAAATGTACCAGAGTGATCGCCTCTTTGATACCTACGATTTGATACAGACATTACCATATTCGGTCAAATATAAAATTTGACCCTAATTTGACCCCGCAGGCGACGTCCATTTTTGACCCCGGGGTCACCATTTTAACAACCTTTGAAAGAGCATTGTACATCGATCATTCCTACCAAGTTTCATCGAAACCCGGCTAGCGGTTCATGAGAAGAAGATTTTTTAAGAATTTATGCTATTTTTATACGGCGGCCATCTTGGATTAGCGATGACCTCCATTTTTACAAATCTGAAAAGGCTTCACCCATGAACCATGGATAACTTTTAAGTTTGGCTACAATGGGCCAAGCGGTTCATGTGAAGAAGAATTTTGAAATCTAATAAAAGAACAACATTTTGACCTTTCGGCAGCCATCTTGGATGACATAACAATCCGATTTCGACAAAAAATGCACCAGAGTGATCGCCTCGTTGATAATTCAATTTGATATATGACATGACCATATTCGGTCAAAAATAAAATTTGACCCCACGGGCAACGCCCAATTTTGACCCCGGGGGTCACCATTTTAACAACTTTGAAAAAGCACTGTACATCGATCATTCCTACCAAGTGTTATCGAAATCCGGTCGGCGGTTCTTGAGAAGAAGATTTTTGCAGAATTTGTGCTATTTTTAGACGGCGGCCATCTTGGATTACGTAATGACATCATTTTAATAATTTTGTAATCCCCCTTCCTAAGGACCATGACCATGAAGTTTGGTGACTATAGGCCCAATGGTTACCGAGGAGAAGACATTTGAAAGTGTTCACGGACGGACGGACGACGGACGGACAGACACATTGCGGTAACAATAGCTCACATGAGCTTCTAACAAGCAATACAGATCATTATCAAGCTGCAGGATTGAGTGTGCTATTTGATCAGGATCTACACAGGTCACAAATCACATAAGCCCCAGTTCACCAGCCACAGCCACAAATGAGTACTATTTTCATACTTAACCCTTTCAACCCTAAGGAACTGGAATGGACTGTGATATGCTAATGTTCCGACAAATCCAATGGTCACAAAATGATTTTCAGATTCGTCCATTTATGAAAAGGGGGTGTTTTTGTTCTAAGAAATATGACAATTACTTGCAAAAAGTGCAGATCCTGATGAGACGGCTCGTTACGAGCCGGCTCATCTGGATCTGCACTTTTTGCATAAACCGCTATAGCGGGATTTCGGGTTCAAAGGGTTAACCCTTTCAACACTACATACATGTACCTCTATACCAGTGTTTGCAAACAGTGTAGATCCAGATGAGCCGGCTCGTAACAAGCCGTCATCAGGATCTGCACTGTTTTCAAGTAATTTTCATATTTTTTAGAGCGGCACTGGCTCTAAGGACCTTGTATGCCGTCTCCCAAGAATGGGAGAAAGAACAGATTTTTGAGAGAAGCCGGAAATTAGTATTTACAGCAACTACGAATTATCGGTACCCATTTACAGCTGGGTGAACTGGAGCAGTGTGGATAAAGTGTCTTGCTCAAAGACACAACACACGCTGCCAGAAATATAAATTCTCGTCTGCTGTTGTTTCATATTTTCTCAATAAAAACATGGCTTGGCAGCACTTTAAAATCATTTTCATTGGAAATGATTCTAAAATGTTGTCAAAACATGTTTTTGATGAAGAAAATGGAAAAGTAAAAAATATACAGCAGACAACAAAGTTTAATTCAGCATGGTAAGGGCTAAGTCCCTCTTTATACTCACATTTTGTGTGTAGTTGCTGGTCATATGGCCTTGTGACGACGGGATCCTGTTTCTATCATTCCCCACGTATTGCCACGGCTGTCCTTGTTGCCGATTGTCGAAATTATCTGCCGTTGTGGACTGTGTATGCACACGGTTCTGTTGGGAATTCCCAAATGACTGGTTCCCCTGCATAGCTGAAGGCAAGTTGTAATATTGAGACATATTTGGGCCGGAATTTGCTTCTGAACCAGTCTGCTGTCCCGACTGGTTGTATAGTACTTTATACGGTGACTGGTTGTAGTTATAGTCTGACCTTGAGGGTGTGTTGGATGGTTGCCCCTGGTGATACGTCCCTGATTGGTCAAATGTTTGTGCCGGTGGCTGGTTATACGACTGCGGCGGAGGATTATAACCAGAGTTATACGAGTTCATTGCAGACTGGTTATGTGCGCTACTTTGAGGCTCATAATGGGGAACAGTCTGTGACCTAGGAGTAAACTGAGTATTAGACACATGGTTGTAAGGCACATTCTGATTGGCTGTGCCGTTGTACTGGTTGTAAGACATGTTCTGATTGGATGCAGCATTGGACTGGTTTGGTGTATTGTTAGCCCGTTTTGGTCCCCCGGGACTGCTGTACAGTCTGGCAATGGCGTCCTGGGTACCGTACATGCGGCCCTGGTTACGGGGTGTCGTGTTTGTCATCGAGCTACCCTGGGAGCTGTTCAGTCCAGAGTCCACGTTTCTGTAAGATAAAGAGAGAATACCAGTCTAGTATCCTTTGATAATAAGACCAGGCGAGGCTAGGAAAGAGTAGGAATTCCTCGGCTTGCCAGGGAATTCCTACTGTATCCTAGCCTGCATCAGTGAAAAATAGCAATTACTACTGTTTCCAGTCTGATATTGCAAAACCACCAGAATACCAGGCTAGTGACTATATTGATATGACCTTTATTAGGCGAGGCAATTATTATGCACACTGAGGTGTTGTCACCATTTCTGTAGCGTATTTCATCAACATTGCAAAGTATACTTTAGTAGCAAAGTATACTTTGAGGGAGAAATTTTCAATTTTATGATAAATTTATTAATTTTTATTATACTGAATTTATTACATTATCACAGCCAATTTGGCTGTGATAATGTAATAAATGCAGTATAATAATTCTGCATACTTTTAATCATGAAATATATGCATTTGTTAGTTCTATATGAAATAATGCATTTCAGGAAAAATAAATGATTACTCCCTCAAAGTATACTTTGCTAGTAAAGTATACTTTGCAATGTTGATGAAATATGGCTACAGAGCTGAGCCAGATAAACTCGATATCAAAAGGCACCCTGTTGGTATTCCATGCTAAACTCTTTGCATGCTGGGAAATTTGGTGCTATACATAGTTCAAATATAGCAGACGACAATTCATTATATTTTCTTTTATTTCTCACTATAAATATCATGAATATGTCCGGAGGACACAATTCTAAGGAAATTCCAAGACATATTTAGAGAGTGAAGTAAGAAACATACTACAATGTCATGTAGTAATTTGTTGGATGTTATATTTACAGCTAGCATGCGAAGAGTTAAGTTTAATGTTGTTTTCGTTGAAAGGAACGTGGACATGTTTTATGTTGTGTCATTACATTGATATCATCCACAATGTCATGTGACATTCAATAAACAAAATGTCAGTGAAAAGTATTTTTTTAATATGCATTTACCCCGCAGTGTCACTGCGTGATACAGCAGTTTGTTTCCAATCAGCGTGAATTCTGTCAATGTGCAACAAGTCGCCTGAATATAACTCTGGGAATATGTTTGATTGACAGATGTAATTTAACCCTTACACTGCTAACTTAATTTTTTTGTCGTCTGCTGTTTATTTTCTACCATATTTATCATGAACAACATGCTTTGACAGCACTTTAGAATAATTTACAACATGCTTTGACATCACTTCAGAATCATTTCCATTGGAAATGATTCTGAAGTGCTGTCAAACCATGTTATTATTGAGAAATAAGGCAAGATATAAAAGCAACAGCAGACGACAATTGTTGTGTGTCGCGGTCTAAGGGTTAATGGGCTTTAATGTACCAGCCTGTACATGCATTCTGAAATAAAACATCTACAATTGAATGAATTTAGTTACACATGCCGTTATAAACGTGTCAAACATGCAAACTGTTAAAGAGTGATACATGTACACTCGTAGCAATAAATTAAATTCCTTAAAACTAAAAACCTACTACTTAAAATATAAACAATAAAAGCGCTATGGCAATAAAGAAAAGAAATAAAACCTGGTAACTACTACAATGGTTATAGGTACCAAAACAATGGTACAATGGTACAATGACGATCATGTCTTTTGCACATGTATTTAGTAACAGTGATATCAGTACAATGTATGCAAGATGCTTTCATTAAACGGCACCAAAAGCAAATATATTTTGGAGTCTGTACTTCCATTAACCGGTAAAAAGTGGGATACAAGTATTTTCGTCTGCTGCTTTTCAGTTTTCTGTGTCATCACTTTATAGGCATAGCTAAGACCCACCATGGGTGGGTCTTAGCTATGCCTATAAAGTGATGACACAGATTACAAAAACATAGTTTATAATTGTAGGTTTCTGAACCCAATAGTATCTGCAACCAAAGTCGCCTGAATAAAAATTGGTAAAAAAATGTTAACAATACTGAAAAAATAAGTAGTGTTTGCAACACAACCAAAAATATAGAACTTTCACAATGTATCCTTATATTGCTATGTGTATAGCGAAAATGCTGATTTATGCCAAACCAAATTATCTCCCCTGTTTATAAAGTATGTACTTTAATATAACACATGTTTTTCAACATTTCACCATATAAAATGGTTCTATTGATTGAATATATATGTAATTTACTGCGCATGAAGCATAAAAGCTCATACTGGATATCTCAGACTCAGTGCATTTACCAATAAACTTGTTTTGGCAACAAATGAGAATAATCTCCAATGCTGTCAAAACAAAATAAACAACAGACAACAAAGTTTAATTCAGAGCGACAAAGGTGACTGCAGCCTCTGATTAAAGATTTTCTTCATTTCATAAAACTGCATGGCTACCATTCATAAAACTGCATGGTTACCATTCATGAAACTGCATGGTGACTATTCATAAAACTGCATGGTTACCATTCATAAAACTACATGGTTACCATTCATAAAACTGCATAGTTACCATTCATAAAACTGTGTGATTATTAACAGCATTTTCCAATTTTAAAATTAAATTTAATTTAATTAATTTACCTGTCATCCTCCTCAAACATTTGACCTTGACCTTGGAGGTCAGAGATGAAATCTGGTGTGGAGGATTTTGTCTCGTCCAGATCAAGGTGAATTTGTTGAATGTCACGCCCAGTGCTGTGAGTGAGAACAAACAAACTACGGGTGAGTAAACTAGACAAACGTAAACAAACCACGCTGATATAAAAGCACGCAAAAATAAAACACAACAAGCTAACTAGAAAAGGTCAACCGTCAAGGTCATCATGGCGATTTAATTGTACATGTACATATACCAAGGCATCAACAGAAGTCTTGAAGGGCTTGAATAGATGTTGGTAAAC
The DNA here is from genome assembly GCA_029237695.1 of Conchocele bisecta. NCBI lineage: Eukaryota > Metazoa > Mollusca > Bivalvia > Lucinida > Thyasiridae > Conchocele > Conchocele bisecta. The sequence continues at coordinate 39,380,456 of CM055276.1, forward strand.
AGCATGTAAGTATTGTAATTTTGGATTACTTGTCATTTTCATAATAGCAGATTCACCATGAAAGCATACATCACAAAGTAATGTATAGAAGTATAGAACGAGTTGGGGAAATCCTTTGACTTCTGCCAATAATAGTAAAGGGATGACATACTTTGAGACTGTCAAAAGTCTACATGTTAACCGTTTCTAACGGTACTTGTTAACCAACATCAAACGGTGTGACGCAGTGAATGAAAGCAGATATATATTGTGATGCAACATTCATAATCAACATATGAATCTAACGAGACATTAACCCTTAGACCGCTATCTTAATTTATTTTTATCATCAAAAACATGGTTTGACAGCACTTTAAGGTCATTTACAACATGCTTTGACAGCACTTCAGAATCATTTCCATTGGAAATGATTCTGAAGTGCAATCAAACCATGTTTTTATTGAGAAATAAGGCCAGATATAAAAGCAACAGCAGGCGACAATTGTTGTGAGTAGCAGTCTAAGGGTTAAAACAAAATAAATATTATCACAATCATGCAACCATGTGTTGACCCTGAAACTTGACAGCTATCGTAATAAATCAATTCACACAAAGGAAGACCTTCTACCTGTAAATATTCTGGTCGACATGTCACTCGAGTATACCGGTACCATTAAAGGTACATGCCCACTCAGTAGGCACACACTGTTCTTTATAGGAATTAAATAAGTGTGTAATTGTGTCACTATTCCACCAGTTCTAAAAATTACTAGTGCCCGCTATACAGATATAATCATTTAGTACTATTTATTTTACTGATAATGACGCGCGGTGGTATCATGCTATTTTCATATGCAAATGAGGTATGCTATTTTTCAGTTATTTATACCAATTAAATGCGTCACCTGAAAAAATAATATTATCACAGATTATAAAGTATGATCATTGCACATCAAAAAATAAATAAATACAGAGAATAAATAGTAATGTCCGTTAACATTTTAAGGAAACACGGTTATCGCCCCTGATATCAGTGTGGAAATTTTACGTCTAATATAAAATATATAATAATGCCAATCAATACGTGGGTAATGGTGAATTAATGTTTATTTTGATAGGAAATGTCTCGGATGATGTCTCCGATATAAAGAACTGAGTAGGCATGTACCTTTAAGTTAAAAAACCTATGTGACACAGCAAACATACTAGTATTACTAATTACTGTCTTAGATTCACATATAACCCATGCACCCTTAAGTAACTGGAATGGACTGTGATTTGTTAATTTTGCAACCAATCCAATTGTCACAAAATGATTTTCAGACTCGTCCATTTATGAAAAAAGGGGTGTTTTTGTTCTCATAAATATGAAAAGTACTTGTCACGAGCCGGCTAATCTGGATCTACACTATTTGTGATATGTGGCTGTGTGGCATTTGTGGCCAGTGACCAGTGTCTCTCCTGGGGGCCGGTTTCACTAAACTTCGTACAATTAAAATGTTTGCAAATTTAGGATCGTCTAGAAATTTAAATTGATGGATTTACATTTATTGAACATAGGCTGCCTATGCTCAATAAATGTAAATCTAACATATTATTTACAAGAAAAAATTGTTAATGTGAAATTTACAACCTATCATAATTTTGCTCTACATTTTAGTTGTACGAAGTTTAGTGAAACGGCCCACAGGTGGAAGACTCGGACCTAGGACACCAAAATAATGCCTATTAAAAAAATCCCATTACCCCACCCACTTGGTCTCGTACAGTACCATCTTCTATATAAAAAATTACAATTTTTTTTTTTTTTTTATCGAAAATTGTAATTTTTTATAGATGATGGTACTGTACGAGACCAAGTGGGTGGGGTAATGGGATTTTTTTAATAGGCATAATTTTGGTGTCATAGGTGCGAGTCTTCCACCTGTGAAACGGCCCCCTGATGTACAACCCTGCAGCTCGAGGATATATAGTTATACGCATAATTGGTATTTCACTGACTGAATGGCAAACAGTGGTGACCCTGATCAGACTGTGCAGATGAATTCGACGCCGGGGGAATCAAAATGGTTAAGGTAAATTTCAAAGTAATTTGACCTTGACATTCGGCACAGGGGCCGTACAGGTGGGGTGTAGAATGATAATATGCCGAGGCTTTGATAGTATACCGAAAAACTTTAACCCGGACACTCGTACGTACGCAAATGTGCAGACTATATCTCGCTGTCCACAAGCGGGCACAAAAACAAGAAACATCAAGGTTTCCCAAGTGACACAGGGTGGTTAGCCATCAATGTGAGGGAGGAACCTACTGATGAAGGTTTATAAATATGTGACAACGTAACAGAGGATATACAAATTGTGAACGTCCATCCAAAATTGTTGATGTCTATGACAACTTCTACAATGATGCCTCCAACACAAGAATTGTGATCGCTGTCTCACCTTCTACCAAAGTGGGTAAGACAATAAAATTATTATTACCCGATATTATGTTGTTAAAGCACACAAGTCACATATAATAAGACATGTAATCAGTCGACAATATGAGGGATGTTCGGAAAGTTTTGCAATTTCGGTGGCTGCAGCATAACAAACAGCAGATTTTTTTATTTAAATTTCGTAGACGATAGACTCAACTCTTTACCTTTCCACAAGGGTAAACATAATTATGGTGTGTGCATTTAACCCTTTCACCCCTAAGTACATGTAACTTACAAGGACTATTTCATATTAAGTTTGAGACTGTTCCAGGGGGTAATTTTGTAAATATTAAAAAATATCCACAAATAGTGCAGATCCTGATGACTCATCATAATCTACACCGATTGCAAATATTCGAAAAGAGGCCTGTAGTGTTGAAACAGTTAAAACTCTGCATTAACCCTTCCTACGCTGTTGACGAAAATTGCCGTCTGCTGTTTTTCATTTTTGCTTTAATTCTTACCAAAAAAAATGGTTTTGACAGCAGATGAGAATCGTCTCTACTGGAGACGATTCTCATGTGCTGTCAAAACCAGGTTTTTGTCGAGAAATATTGAAAATAAAACATTTCCAGCAGACGACAAGATTTAATTCAGCGTAGTAAGGGTCAAAGTGAGCTATTTATTGCCCTACAATCACCGACAAGTATCATATATAGCAGATGGAATATGGATTCACCTATTCTGTTCTTACCTGGAACAACTCAAACAAATCTAAACTCGATAATTATTTTGTATTTATGTTCGCAAAAGATTTGTTGAACACGTGAAATGCAAATAATAGGTGTCTTTGCAGGACTTTTGAAATGCTGACCAAAATTGCATAACTTTTTGAACAGCCCTCAGAGTACATGTATTAAACACATATTTAGTGATTCAATGGTGTTTATCATATTCATCCTACAGTGAAACCTCGCTAAACCGAACACCCTGGGAGGTTTCACTGTAAATCAAGCATTTGATTATTCCAGCCATAGTTGTGTGCTATGCGATCACGAACCAGCAGTGCCACCGGAGATAAATGACCAAGAAACCCATCAAAATTATGATCACACATGTTTCTTCTTGTCCGGTTTAGAGAGGTTCCACGGTATTAACGAAACTGGTATGGATTTTTCCATGATAATTTCCAGTGAGTCCATCCATCAGAAATAAGTGTAGTTTTGCTAAGAGCTCGGACTGGATTGACTTAATTGAATAGAATCTTCCATGCTATTTTTCAGATTATACAATTAACCTGAAAAGGGATATTGTTGTAAAAATTCAGAAACAAACAGTGCAGATCCTGATGAGGCGGCTCGTAACGAGCCGCCTCATCTGGATCTACACTGTTTGCAAACAATACATATAAAGAGGACTTTGAGTTGTGAAAGTGTTAACAACGCTCTATGTTACAGGCAGTTCCCAATTATGTTACTATTGATTGACTGAGGTGTTTTTGTATGTGCGTTCAACAGCATGGTCATATACAGATGAACATGTACCAAACACTGGCAAACAGATTATTTGAGCAGCTACAGTGGGGTGGGTTTTGTTGCAGGAGAAAAAGGCCTATTTAAAATATTCCGACAGATTTATGCAGTTTTTGCCTCTATGTTTGACCATCTGCTGCCAGTATTGCCTCGGTGTTTGTTGTTTTATGGCTATGTCATTCGAATGCACAGGCCGTTGGAATGGTGATAGGACCGTTTAATATATTGTTTTAGACATGTAGAAAACAAAAACATTTGTAGTCATTGTGTAGTCACTGTATTTATTAATATTTACTATTCAATAAATACAGTGACTATACAATGACTACAAATGCTTTTGTTTTCTACATGTCTAAAACAATATATTGCGTCATCGTATCACCATGCCGACGGCCTGTGCTGACTTGCACCTATATGGATTGATTATGTTAGGAACACAAGGCTGGGATGAGACAGCAGAATGATTGGGTGGTATGGTTCACATCTCACTACCTCACGTCCACCACCAATTACATCTAGTACAAGAATGTCCATGTTACAAGAATTATTAACATTATTAAATTCGTGGAATATTAATAGGTTGATTATCATATAAAGTGTAAACCCATATCCATGCACCACTCTCAAACCCATTTCCATGGCAACTACAAACAGGTTACAGTGTCAGACGAATAAACCCGATTTGGTTACTAAGGATACAAAGGAAATATTTGACATTCACCAATCAGTTGTCATGGCTACCAAAAACAGCGAGCCCGTTGCTATGGGAATTTACATTTAACAGCAATAAAGATCATCACCATGGCAACGAGACTCTGTTGCTAAGGTAACTATGAGTATTACCTTTTTAAGGAGAGTGTGGAGTATTGTGGAAGACAGATTTTCCACTGTACATTGTTTATGCTCATGTTGAGGGAGGCATGTCTGCAGAAAGCATAGTCACAAACAATAGTTACAAACACACATCAATGATTGACCAATTGAATCGAGGATGGCTTCGTTTAGCAATGAGGTATTATGCAATTGGTACACATTATGATGGAATGTAGTCGTCCTTTTTGCCCAGTTTTGGGGCCGGTATTTAAACCCATTCTTCCCATTGTCATGGTTAAATAGATAAAGTAGCAAATATATTTTTATATTCTACTGTTATACACCGTTTTTATCAATTGCAGAAATTACTATACATATTGAAGCTGTACTGATCTAATGTGTTTTCGTTAGTGATATTTAATAGACTGTGTTACTAAAGGCAAAAACCTGTTTTATGCAATAAATGTTTTGATATGTGATTGCAAAAAAGTCAAAAGAAGCAATGTGACAATACAATGAATATAGAATGTACATGAAAATATAAAATATGGAAAATACATATTTATAACAGGCTATATTTGTCAATACATGTACTAACAATACAATGCTGAAATAAATTTTGTCGTCTGCCGTTTATTTATTTTGTTTCCATTTTTTTTTATGAAAACATATTTTGACAGCACATAAGAATTTTCTCCAATGGAGACAATTCTCATGTGCTGCCAAAAACATGTTTTTATTCAAAAATAAGTTTAAATGAAAAACAGCAGACGACAATATTTGGTTCCCGCCTTTTAAGGGGTATATAACCAATGGGACAAAAATAAGCAGGAGGCATGCAATAAGCAACGTTCTTGTTCGAGATGTGATGCACCATGATGAAATTTGACTGAGGTTTGATCAGAGTAAATCATCCTCAATGGTAACGACCAGCTGAAGAAATTAGCCTGTGACTGCCAATGGGAAACTAACTTATTTGCTTGAATAAAAAATAATAATACAGTGTACTCTCTGGTGAAGATGAACAAAAAAACTTCAACAAAAACTTGCCCAAGTATCAGGATAAGTTATTTGATCTTGACCTTGGGCGCAGGAGTCGCATGGGTGAGCCACATAATGAAAATATGGATGATGATAAGGAAGTATATGAAGTTTCAAGCAAATCCGAATTATGGTAACAGAGATAGTCAGTAGTCAAAAACAGTATACCGGTAGGTGGGCTATAGAATGAAAATGATGACAAATAGGTATATGAAGTTTCAAGGTAATCATATTGTTATGGTAATGATGAGAGTAGGTAGCCAATCTCAGACTGACAGATGAACAGGGTAGTCACTCATCAATACGAGCGGGTGAGTGAATTTGTCAAGGCCTGAGGTCTGTTTCACTAAACTTTGTTAAACTAAAATGTTTGTAAGTGCAAAGTTATGATAGTCTGTAAATTTCACATTAAAAATGTTTTCTTGTAAACAATGATTGGATTTACATTTATTGAGCATAGGCTGCACATGCAGCCTATGCTCAATAAATATAAATCCATCCATTGAAATTTCCAGACGATCCTAAATGTCCACTTACGAACATTTTAGTCGTACAAAGTTTAGTGAAACAGGCCCCTGCACTGGAGCTACATAAAATAATTATGTAGCTGATACAAACACATTTAATTAATTGTCTCATGGTGCATCACATATCTATTAATAGAACAAAATCAAAGCCAACTAGTTGTTTTATTTATAACAAACAGAAAGATCTTTTTTAAACAAATAACACTATTCTATATTATGCTAAGGACACATTTTTTTCATGAAAAAAAAAGAAAGATGATTTTTGGTAAATTTTCACCAAAAGTATATGTTGTTAAATGTTGTTACAACATATACTACATGTTGTTACATGTACAACACAGTTGAACCATCGCTGTAAAGCCATAAAAGAAATGTGAAGTAAATCGGTGAATGGAAATTAAGTTACAGCCAGAAACAAAGATTTTACATAGAAAAAAAACATATCAAGGGGAGATAACTGGATGAAAACGGAAGACTGGGCCCATTTTCAAACTTAATGTGTATTCTCTCTAAATACTTAATAATAGATGTATGAAATTTGATACAATCAGTGACTGGAAACTTTATCGCACGGAAATCAAATCTGGATACAAACTTTCGGTGAGTATTCAAAATGTTGAATAGGAGTTGAATGAATTTTGATACCTGTGAATTCACATCTCAAATGAAATCAAGGTGTATGATCACATGGTACTAACAACAACAACAAGTACTGAAATTTCCAGAATCCATCTGATTCAAAGTACGTATTCTTTCATAGTGTCCTTATTACGTAATGGATTTTGATGAAATATGGTGCATCAAACGCATCTTGTTAAGCTGCATTTGGTGGTCCCTGTATTTTCGCCCAAACTTCTGTCGTTTTTGCGAAGAATCGATTTCTGTGTCTCCGACACGGAAATCGATTCTTCGCAAAAACGACATAATTCATAACCAAACTCGATCACTGCACCACCAAATACAGCTCACGAAGACACGTTTGTTGCGCCATATTTCCGACACAGAAATGAATTCTTCGCAAAAACGACATAATTCTTTACCAAACTCACTGCACCACCAAATACAGCTCACGAAGACACGTTTGTTGCGCCATATTTCATCAAAATCCGTTGCATATTAAGGAAAATATCAAATAATACTTACTTTGGAGTGGGTGACGTTGTTGTTGTTGTTGTAACCACGTGATCACGCACCTTGTGAAATGGGGTTAATCATAATGGGGCAATGCAGGCAAGTAGGGACATAAATCCCAAGTATGTACCCTTTCATACACCTTTCAGTTGGTCATTTAGAAGCAAATGTTTAACCCTTAGAATTTAGAATGCGGTAACCGAAAATATTCGTCTGCTGCTGTGTCATATTTTATCAATTTTCTCAGTAAAAACATGGTTTGTCAGCATTTTAGAATCATTTCCATTGGAAATGATTCTAAAGTGCTGTCAAACCGTGTTTTTTATAAGAAAAATGGAACATAAAAAATAAACAGCAGACGTCAACATTTTATTCAGCATTGTAAGGGTTAACATAAGGGCCAGTCTTATTAAATATAGTGCAACCTCTATACAGCGGCCACTCATGTGAACGCACCAAACTGGCTGTTATAGAGATGGCTGTTGCAGTGAGGTTAAATTAGAGGCAATTGTCCATTTGGGATATAAAATATTGACTGTTACAGATAGGGGATTGTTGTAAAGAGGTATCCGTTCAGACATGTTCGACTGTAGGTTACTGAACTTGGAAAATCACGAATAACTTCTCTGAGAACTACTGCTCATCATCAATTCTAGAATTGGTGGTCTTCGTCAGTTTGACGTCACGTTGCTTAGTTTAAACAAAGCAACGTGACGTACGTCAAACAGACAAAATCTGCCATTCTAATGTCAAGAATGCCCCGGAAGTTGTTCTGAGGTAAGTTACTTGTGATTTTCAGAGTACGGTAACCCATTTATAAGCCTGGTCTATATACCTGGTATTGCTGTTCATGTTGATGGTGGAACTATGGTCATCGGTCGTGGACACGTCGATTGGCTGAAACAACAATTGTGGAGTGATTTATCAGGTAACGAGCTTTACATTGACCTATTAATACATGCTGATTGATAACAGACTGCCACATCAGGCATTAACCCATTGACTAGATACGCATATCTGGGTCACAAAAGTGACAACGGTCAAGGTCATGTTAATGGTGGAAAATGTGTGTGACAAATGTTCAGGTGATTCAAGTGTCCAAGTATTGAAGCAATCCTTAGCGTAATATTGGAAGACATTACATGTTGGAGAAATTCTTACAAATTTTTTTATGTAAATGTACACGGACGGACGAGCGATCGTACGAATGGACGGAAGTACGAAACCTCAAGAGCAACGCATTATGTCCCCCTTGCTATCGCATAGGGGGCACAATGAACCAACAGCTGTGAAAAGAGACGACACTTGTAACAAATGTATAGACTTGTACAGTCACATGGTCAGATTTGAATTTCATGATTTAAACATATTTCATTTGTATACCGGGTATATCATTTACAAGTATGGCAAATTCCATAAGCCAAAATTCCATCAGTTTCAAGTCTCATCCGAAAGATGTGTGGGATGGATATACATGTACTATGAAGGTATGTTTCATGCCTAGGGCGAGGAATGAACCCACAACCAGAGCTCTAGTTAAGGTGCGTAATTGGACCAAATGTTCGGGTATTTTTTTTATTTCTTCACGAAAAATGGCAAGTTGGGATTGCTTTAGAATCGTCTCATCGAGACGATTCTAAAGCACTCCCAACTTGCCAATTTTGGCGAAGAAATAAGGAAAGTTTCCCCAAAGTTGATCAAATTACGCACCTTAACTGGAGCTCTGCCCACAACCTCCGGTATTTAAGTCTAGCGCTCTAACCTCTAGGCCACAGCCCATCACCATAAATAGATACCTTATCATTTTAGTCGCTGCATGTTAATCTTTAGTGAACGGAATTAAATCTTGTAATCTGCAGATTTTTTTTTTTTAACAAGCCGTTGCTACTGAGGTTTAATCTAGGATTAAAAGCAGCTTTGCAGTTATGCAATAGCAAGTTACCATAATATTATTTCTAACAATTTTTACGTATTATCTAAGTTATTTTTGAGTCTTATAAATATTTTTCACCTGTAATTGGAACTCTTCCATAGTAATTTCCAGACTATTCCATTAAAAAGAAACGTGTAATTTGGAAAGATTACTGCAACTATCCAAACTATTTGTAAGACTTATATTGTTGTCTGTAGTGCTGAAACACAGGTTGAAGTCACAGGTTGAAGTAACGGACCGAGGTCTATAAATACATTAAATATGCCTAAAAGCATCAATAAATGAAAAACAAGAGCTGTAGGAGAACAGCATAGCTCGACTACGAGGGTTGTCGATGTACACATAGCTTGACAAACAAGGTGGCTGCGGCCTGCATAAAAACCTTAACCAAGGTTGACTAAAAACCTTAACTAAGGGAAATTAAGTAATTAATTCAAGGTTAAATGTAGGTCAATGTCAGATATAGGTCAGGGGCTATTGATGTGATGCATATATATACCAGGAGATAAAGTTTTCCAAGTATGGTTGTTGTAGGCCCAGGAGTATTCCATATATAAGCTTGACTATAAACATTAACCAAGTAATTCAAGGTTAAATGTAGGTGAAGGTAAAATATAGGTCAGGGGTTATTGATGTACATCCCTATGAGAAAAAGATATCCAAGTATGGTGTCTGTATGCACAATAGTATTCCATCTACAAGCATGACTAAAAACCTTAACCAAGGTTGACTAAAAACCGTAACCAAGGGGAATTAACTAAGTAATTCAAGGTTAAATGTAGGTCAAGGTCAAATATAGGTGAGGGGTTGTTGATGTACATCACTAGGAGATGAAGTTGTCCAAGTATGGTTGGTGTAGGGCCAAGAGTATTCCATCTACAAGCTTGACTAAAAACCTTAACCAAAGAGAATTAACTAAGTAATTAAGGGGAAATGTAGGTCAAGGTCAAACATAGATCAGGGGTTATTGATGTACATCACTATCAAAAAAGGTTGTCCAAGTATGGTGTCTGTATGTACAATAGTATTCCATGTAGAAGCTTGAGTAAAAACCTTAACCAAGGGGAATTAACTAAGTAATTCAAGGTTAAATGTAGGTCAAGGTCAAATATAGGTCAGGGGTTGTTGATGTACATTTACATCACTAGGAGATGAAGTTGTCCAAGTATGGTTGGTGTAGGGCCAGGAGTATTCCAACTACAAGCTTGACTAAAAACCTTAACCAAGGGGAATTAACTAAGTAATTCAAGAGGAAATGTAGGTCAAGGTCAACTATAGATCAGGGGTTATTGATGTACATCACTAGGAGATGAAGTTGTCCAAGTATGGTGGGTGTAGGGCCAGTAGTATTCCATATACAAGCTTGACTAAATACCTTAACCAAGGGGAATTAAGTAAGTAATTCAAGAGGAAATGTATGTGAAGGTCAAATATAGATCAGGGGTTATTGATGTACATCCCTATGAGAAAAGGTTGTCCACGTATGGTGTCTGTATGCACAATAGTATTCCATGTACAAGCTTGACTAAAAACCTTAACCAAGGTTGACTAAAAACCTTAACCAAGGGGAATTAACTAAGTAATTCAAGAGGAAACGTAGGTCAAGGTCAAATATAGATCAGGGGTTATTGATGTACATCACTAGGAGATGAAGTTGTCCAAGTATGGTGGGTGTAGGGCCAGTAGTATTCCATATACAAGGTTGACTAAAAACCTTAACCAAGGGGAATTGACTAAGTAATTCAAGAGGAAATGTAGGTCAAGGTCAAATATAGATCAGGGGTTATTGATGTACATCACTAGGAGATGAAGTTGTCCAAGTATGGTGGGTGTAGGGAAGTTGTCCAAGTATGGTGGGTGTAGGGCCAGTAGTATTCCATATACAAGGTTGACTAAAAACCTTAACCAAGGGGAATTGACTAAGTAATTCAAGAGGAAATGTAGGTCAAGGTCAAATATAGATCAGGGGTTTTTGATTGTACATCACTAGGAGATGAAGTTGTCCAAGTATGGTGGTGTAGGGAAGTTTGTCCAAGTATGGTGGGTGTAGGGCCAGTAGTATTCCATATACAAGGTTGACTAAAAACCTTAACCAAGGCGTGACGGTGACGCCGACGCCGACGCCGGGCTGACAACATAAGCTCTAACTATTCTTCGAATAGACGAGCTAAAAATAAGCTAAACAATTGTTTTTACTCCCTCCATATAGACTTATACTGTATAAGTCTATATGGAGGGAGTAAACAATTTTTTTAGGCATATTTAATGTATTTATAGACCTTGGTCCGTTACTTCAACCACAGGTACATTAAGTACAGCTAAAAGGATCAAAAAGTGAACAAAAATAAGCTAAAAAATTGTTTACTCACTCCTATACACAGTAACTTACAAAGTTACTACGTTTTTTTTCATTTATAGGTCTGTTACTTAAATCTCTGTGCTGAAAGCGTTTACTTTAAAAAATGCATTTTTTCTAATAAATAAAACAGTCCCGAAATTATCACAGAAAAATCAATGTCTGATATTACAAGCAAATTATTAAAAATGCACCATGTTAAAGAAATGCACACAAAATGGTTATATACATGTAATATGAAAATCTACAATAATTTTACTACATTATGCAACACCGCAAAATAAACACTGAATATACGGGATAAAATAACATAAATACCGGTAACCAGATTTTGAATGGCAAATAAGTTAGATACATGTACATGCAGCCTGATAGCTACTATGTTGGTAAAGAGTTCTCGATGTTTCTAACCATTTCGATCATTACCAGGCTGCAGGGCAGATATAACTACACATTTTCAAATGCTGAATAATAAGCCACAGTATATTTGTTGTTTTTAGTGTAATTAGTTTATTTTTCATTCAGTGAGCACCAAATATGAGACTTGTCATGTGATTTTGTACCTAAGTAGGTGTACGATATATTATGAAAAATATTTATAAAATTTACGATATTTTCCGTAAATGACGTCAAAAGTTAACAAAATCTTCATGGCAATTACAGAATTTTATTCCACATTTGCTATGAAAATATTGTTAACTTTCAACTTCATTTACAGAAATCGTACTTACAGTTACATTAAATATTTTTCATGAAAAATCGCACATGTTCTTACCAGTAGGTACAAATTCACATGGCGTGTCTCAAATATTATATTTTCATGAGTGGCAAAGCCACAAGTGAAATACATTTATGTTTGGTGTTCATGAGATAAAAATAAATTGATCTTACACTGAAATCAACAAATTTTCTTTATATTAATGCCTATATAGCCATGAAATTGATCACATGTTATCCATACATGAATACATTTAGATTTCTCAAACAACAAATTCATGATTTATAGAAATTAAAACAAGAGGGCCATGATGGCCCTAATTCGCTCACCTGACTCCATGAACACCAGAGGAGAATGTGACATTGAGTTCATGTGTTTTAAAAAAATTGTGCTATTTTTAGATGGCGGTCATCTTGGATTAAGCGATGACTCATTTTACAAAATCTGAAAATGCTTCACCCAGCATCGGCCATGTGGTTCCTGAGAAAAAGACGTTAAAAATCTTGAATAAATGGACCTTTTGGTGGCCATCATGGATGACATAATCATCCGATTCCGACAAATATTGCACCAGAGTGATCGCCTCATTGATACCTTCAATTTGATATATGACATGACCATATTCAGTAAAAAATAAAATTTGACCCAATTTGACCCCACGGGCCACGCCCATTTTTGACCCCGGGGTCACCATTTTAACAACTTTCAAAGAGCAATGTACATCGATCATTCCTACCAAGTTTCGTCGAAATCCGGCTAGCGGTTCATGAGAAGAAGATTTTTTAAGAATTTATGCTATTTTTAGATGGCGGCCATCTTGGATTAGCGATGACCTCCATTTTAACAAATCTGAAAAGGCTTCACCCATGGACCATAACTTTTAAGTTTGGCTACCATGGGCCAAGCGGTTCATGTGAAGAAGAATTTTTAAATCTCTAATAAAAGAACGACCTTTTGACATTTTGGCGGCCATCTTGGATGACATAACAATCCGATTTCGACAGAAAATGCACCAGAGTGATCGCCTCATTGATACCTTCAATTTGATATATAACATGACCATATTCGGTCAAAAATAAAATTTGACCCCATGGGCCACGCCCATTTATGACCCCGGGGTCACCATTTTAACAACTTGGAAAGAGCATTGTACATCGATCATTCCTACCAAGTTTCGTCGAAATCCGGCTAGCGGTTCATGAGAAGAAGATTTTTTAAGAATTTATGCTATTTTTAGACGGTGGCCATCTTGGATTAGCGATGACCTCCATTTTAACAAATCTGAAAAGGCTTCACACATGGACCATAACTTTTAAGTTTGGCTACCATGGGCCAAGCGGTTCATGTGAAGAAGAATTTTGAAATCTCTAATAAAAGAACGACCTTTTGACCTTTCGGCGGCCATCTTGGATGACATAACAATCCGATTTCGACAGAAAATGCACCAGAGTGATCACCTCATTGATACCTTCAATTTGATATATGACATGACCATATTCGGTAAAAAATAAAATTTGACCCCACGGGCCACGCCCATTTTTGACCCCGGGGTCACCATTTTAACAACTTTCAAAGAGCAATTTACATCGATCATTCCTATCAAGTTTCGTCGAAATCCGGCTAGCGGTTCATGAGAAGAAGATTTTTTAAGAATTTATGCTATTTTTAGACGGCGGCCATCTTGGATTAGTGATGACCTCCATTTTAACAAATCTGAAAAGGCTTCACCCATGGACCATAACTTTTAAGTTTGGCTACCATGGGCCAAGCGGTTCATGTGAAGAAGAATTTTGAAATCTCTAATAAATTAAAGAACGACCTTTTGACCTTTCGGTGGCCATCTTGGATGACATAACAATCCGATTTCGACAAAAAATGCACCAGAGTGATCGCCTCATTGATACCTTCAATTTGATATATGAAATGACCATATTTTCAGTCAAACATAAAATTTGACCCCAATTCGACCCCACGGGCCACGCCCATTTTTAACCCCAGGGTCACCATTTTAACAACTTTGAAAGAGCAATGTACATCGATCATTCCTACCAAGTTTTGTCGAAATACGGTTGGCGGTTCTTCAGAAGAAGATTTTTTAAGAATTTGTGCTATTTTTAGACAGCGGCCATCTTGGATTACGTAATGACGTCATTTTAACAATTTTGTAATCCCCCTACCTAAGGACCATGACCATGAAGTTTGGTGACCATAGGCCCAATGGTTACCGAGGAGAAGACGTTTGAAAATGTTCACGGACGACGACGACGACGACGGACGACGGACACATTGCGGTAACAATAGCTCACATGAGCTTCGCTCAGGTGAGCTAAAAAAATACCAAATACAAATTGAGTGTGCATGAAGAAATTCATGAAAAGACTTGGGGTGAAATTTTGTGATTTCTTCATCAAAAATGGCAAGTTGGGAGTCCTTTAGAATCGTCTCATTGAGACGATTCTAAAGCACTCCCAACTTGCCATTTTTGATGGAGAAATAAGAAATTTACCTTCAAATTACGCACCTTAACTGGAGCTCTGTGGTGTCCAGAAGTATTTTCATGAATATACAGGTACAATGTACTGAGAAGTCCCAGTAATCTACTGAGCCATTATATAAATTATGGCGTCTCATATAAGTAAGGAAATAAACAAACTTATCCCTAAACTATAGACATTATGTTTGTAAGACATGGATAGGCCCACGTGGCATACTGGACTCTAACTGGAGAAACTCTTAGACATTACTACGTAAATGTACCGGTATACTGACGGACGTATGGACAGACGTACGGATAGATGTACGGAACCTCAAGAGCAACGCAATATGTCCCCCTTGCTATCGCATAGGGGGCATGATGACTAGAATGGATTTTGATCGTCGAGAGCTGGCTCATCTGAATCTACACTGTTTGCAAACACCTCTATAGAGGGCTGTAGGGTTGAAAGAGTTAACACAGAGATGGCAAAACAGAAAAACAAAACTTCTAAACCTGTCAACTAAAAGAATTAACAAAATTTAACAAACTAATATTTGAAGACTAAAAATCTGTTACAAAATAAAATCATAACTTTAAGCCAATAAGGCAATAGCAACTGGTTAGCAGTACAAGTGGTTACGACAGATCACACTATTAAATTGGCCTGTATATGAGATTACTTGAAATTTATTTCCCGAAATGTTCCCTAAAAAATCCAGGAATACTTTTTGCAAATTTTGTGTATTCTCTTCCATTTTTGTCAGCATTTAACGCCATTTGCAGAATTATCATCTTTTTTTTCTTCAAGATATTATGCACATATTTATTCCAAACAAGAGATAAATTTGCAAATTACATTAATTTTGAAGTCAGCGAAAATTTCGGAACACAAATAATTCAATTATTTGCAAGGGCGCTGTAGGTTTTGTCAACTTTCAACATCATTTACAAAAGATATCGCAGGTCTTCGAAATCTATTTCATAAACTCCTCATTTGCGATAAGTCATAAATATCACACATGAGAAACGCCAAGTGATCTACCTAAGAACATGTGTGATTTTTCATGAAATATATTTACAGAAACTGTGATATTTTCTGTAAATGAGGTCGGAAAATTACAAAATTTTCATAGCAAATGCGGAATTATATTCTGCATTTGCTGTGAAAATTTTGCCAACTTTCGATGTCATGTATGGAAAATATCATAAATTTTGTAAATATTTTTCAGGAAATATTTATCGCACATGTTCTTACTCTTAGGTACAAAATCACATGGTATGTCTCATATCATCTCATGGACAGACCAGTGTTACAAATGTCACCACTAAGGTACCTTAAACACGTTGACAGAGGCAATGTTCCTCGGAGAGTTATGAGGGTCATAGAACAAGTTTTCATGAAACTGAGGGAACCTACGAATATCTTGCATGTATGCCTGAAAAATATATATAGATACATTGTATATCTTGGCTGCTTGATAGACTAACATATTGGTCATACATAACATATTAGATACGGGGTATAAACATGGAAAAGTCGCGGGAATACTGGACGAAGGCCGGAAGGCCTCGTCCAGTATTCCGTGACTTTTCCAAGTTTATATCCCATTGTATATCTTGGCTGCTTGATAGACTAACATATTGGTCATACATAACATATTAGATACGGGGTATAAACATGGAAAAGTCGCGGGAATACTGGACGAAGGCCGGAAGGCCTCGTCCAGTATTCCCGTGACTTTTCCAAGTTTATATCCCATTGTATATCTTGGCTGCTTGATAGACTAACATATTGGTCATACATAACATATTTAGATACGGGTATAAAACATGGAAAAGTCGCGGGGAATACTGGACGAAGGCCGGAAGGCTCGTTCCAGTATTCCCGTGACTTTTACCAAGTTTAGTTTTTTTTTTTGTGAAACGGCGGCCCCCTGTTATCTAGTCGTATACAAATCTTCTTACGACCATGTTTATCGCACGAAGTTAAACATGGAAAAGTCGCGGGAATACTGGACGAAGGCCGGAAGGCCTCGTCCAGTATTCCCGTGACTTTTCCAAGTTTATATCCCATTGTATATCTTGGCTGCTTGATAGACTAACATATTGGTCCAAACACCGGTGAAAGACTCGAACTTGTGACCAAAACAAATCCCATTACTGCACCCATATATTGTTGTACAGTGAAAAATGTTTATATATATAAACATACTCTACTGTACAACAAGTAGGTGGGGTAATGGAATTTTATTAACAGGAATTTTTTGTCATAGGTCCGATTCTTTCACCTAAGTGTCAAATGGGTCTCAACTGCACAAATCATATAATGCACTATCATGCCTATGTGACAATATAGGTCTTTAAAACAAGGCTTCATTTCATCGCATATAGTATATAGACAGGTTCCTGGGTACATCCTGTATTGAAAAATATATATTGCACAAAATGGGCTTTCACAGTGTAATAATTCCAGCACAAAAATATTTACACAATTCCCTAACATTTGATTGGTTCGTAGCAAGTCTCTGTCCAAAATTTATATCCCAGTAAACTACTTTCCATAACCGTGAGGCGCAGTTAAAATAATTCTTAAGAAAACGGAAAATAAACACATTTTCTTGATGAATTTATTTCAAATGCTGGAATTATAAGGAATGAAAGGCCTTTTTGTGGAATTTATCGGGGATATAAACTTGGAAAAGTCGCGGGAATACTGGACGAGGCCGGCCATTAATTCCTATAATAACCAATAGGATAAAAATAAACAATTGGCGAAAAAAATTACAATTTTCGAAAAAAAAAACAAAAAAAAAACAACAAAAAAATTCTCGAAAATTGTAATTTTTTATCGCCAATTGTAATTTTTTATCGCCAATTGTTTATTTTTATCGCCAATTGCGAAAGTGGCTTTTCCAAGTTTATACCCCGATAAATTCCACAAAAAGGCCATTCATTCCTATAGTAAATATGTAAACAAGGGCTTCGTTATTTATTACACAGCTAATCCCCTCGTTGGCAGCTTTGATAATAAAATAAATGTCAGTCCTCAGTGATATTGGCGTTCAGACATGGGCTGTATGTGAAACAAAGCACCATCCATAGACACCATTGTGGCCAAATATAATTAAAATCGCTGACGTGGTTCGTAAGTTATAAAGAAATGAAAGGTGTCACTATCTTACGTGTGTACATGAACTATTATGCTATATCACCACTTGCCTAACGGCGAGGGGATAATGCAACCGCTACAGAAAACACACTGCCAGGTCGCCTTGTATGACAAGCATGGGATACTATGGTCTATTCTTAGAGTCAGTAGCAGCTCTGAGCATTCTGACAGATGTACAGGAGGATGGATGGATGATACGACACACAGCAAGATGTCTAGGTCGTACAGTACAGCATCTCTCTGAACTCATGTATTGTTTGTTGTTAGGGCCTTTGACCATATAACCTCAGTTTTTTCTTCTGAATAATGTCTTCCAAGGTAACTAGATGGCCGTGACCCGCATGTTGCGCCTGCCGAGGCTTGATAGTAAACCAAACAACTTTAACCAAAAACTTTAACCAAGACGCACGCACGTACGTAATTGTGCCGACTATATCGCGCTGTCCGCAAGCGGGCGCGACAATAACACACTGGTATATTTGAATGGTGGTACAGAAGGTGAACACATGTAGGCAACTTCTTCACAATAGTGTGCTTTATCCATTTGCAATTATGCATCGATACCAAACTTCAATGGTTCTGGAGTTTACTGATGTATCGACTCTGGTCTATAATATCAAAATAAAAAGGATTTACCTGATTCTGGGCGTTTTCATGCATATTGCATGAAAACGACCAGAATCAGGTAAATCCTTTGCAGTTGGAAATATTATAAGAATAAATGACAGTTTTGGAGAATGTATCAGGATATAAACGTTTACATCTCCAACTATACTGGTTGACGACTGGAAGGGCTGGAAGACCTTCAGACAGTATTGTTGGACTTTTAAAAGTTTATATACCAGTAGCCTATCTCATCAACATTGCAAAGTATACTTTAGTAGCAAAGTATACTTTGAGGGAGAAATTTTCATTTTTTTTTTAAATTTATTAATTTTTATTATACTGAATTTATTACATTATCACAGCCATTTAATGGCTGTGATAATGTAATAAATTCAGTATAATAATTCTGCATACTTTTAATCATGAAATATATGCATTTGTTAGTTCTATATGAAATAATGCATTTCAGGAAAAATAAATGATTACTCCCTCAAATGTTGATGAAATAGGCCCCTGATAAAGTCTTCAAAAATATTGTTTATTCCTTATAATTTCAACCCAATTCTACTTCAAAGTGATTCAATTATACAAATGGTTTTCAAAGTTTTTTCCAAATTCCAACGAACATGCACACCAATACTCACGTGCATTTTATGACGCTTTGCATCAAAATCAGTGACGCAACGTTAAATAAGAATATGGTGGATGACAGAAAGTTAACAAACGTAAGTGTTTCAAAGAGATTGACAATAATGGCAAGGCGGTACTGTATTATGCAATATTGCTGCCTACCTTAGGTGGTTGTGGTGCCGAGATGTTATTATATTGCTGTGCGTATGCCGCATGACTCGATGCACTTTGACGATTTCTGAAAATAAATTTAAATTCACGTCAAAGGATATATTTAATTTTGCATTTCTCTGGGAACTAGCTAATTGTGGCTGTCACTGGAGGAATGGGGCGCATGGGTTTTGCGACGAGTGTAGATCCAGATCAGCCTGTGCATTCGCACAGTCTGATCAGGATCTTCACTGTTCGCCATTCCATCAATGAAACACCGTCATGCTTCTAACTGCAATATAAATCATTGTCAGGCTGTGTGCACTTTGATCAGGAGCTACACTGGTCACAAATCCCATAAGCCCCATTTCTCCAGTGATGGCCACAATTCACTTCAGAGAAAACAAAGTCTAACGTATGTATTCTAATACACTTCGCTGGGGCTGTGTAAATCATGCAGATTACATCATAAAACTTCGAAAATATGGTATGTGGCTGTGACTGGAGAAATGGGTTTTATGTGATTTGTGACCAGTGTAGCTCCTGATCATATAGCATACTCCTGTAGCCTGATAACAATCTATATTGCTTGTTAGAAGCATGATAGGTGTTTCATTGATGGAATGGCGAACAGTGCAGATCCTGATCAGACTGTGCGGATGCACAGGCTGATCTGGATCTACACTGGTTGCCATATGCCGTATTTCTCCAGTCACAGCCACATACCACAAATGACTTCTGCATGGGCCACTTTCGACAGTCAGACAGGAGGCTACTATTAGAATAAATAACATATTTATACCAGAGACGCATACAAACAATGGGTGACAAGATAATTGAAAAACAAACGACTGAAATTACATTTTATTTGTTTTCAGATGATTATACGTCTACTCGATCAGTTACTGCTGTTGAAGAAATTCCAATTCCATTATGGGCTCAAGAAAAATTATGTACACACCATAATCAGGATCTACACTGTTCACACATGGACTCACGGCAGAGAAAATGTATGTTATGACCGACATACGTGATCAACTTTCAGTTAGGGAGACACACATACCGTACGTTACGTTTTCTAGGACATAAAAAAATGCCCATTAAAAAATCCCATTACAGTAAGGAAACATAACGTACAGTATGACACCAGTAGCCTATTTCACCAACATTGCAAAGTATACTTTTCTAGCAAAGTATACTTTGAGGGAGAAATTTTCAGCTTTCGGATAAATTTATTAATTTTTATTATACTGAATTTATTACATTATCACAGCCAAAAATGGCTGTGATAATGTAATAAATTCAGTATAATAAGTCTGCATACTTTTAATCATCAAATATATGCAGTCGTTAGTTATATATGACATAATGCATTTCAAGAAAAATAAATGATTACTCCCTCAAAGTATACTTTTCTAGAAAAGTATACTTTGAAATGTTGGTGAAAACGGCTACAGGTGTGTGGGTTAATGGGCATATCTTTATATCAACGGTCAGAGCCTTCCACCTGTGGAGAAAATTGTGAATGGGTTTAACGTCTCAGCAACAGCTAAGGTCATATAGAGACGGGACCACAGTTTAAAGTCTCATCTGACAAACCATGGATGGAAATACTATGCAAGTATTTTTCACGCCTATGGTGAGGCTTGAACTCCCGACCTCCTGTATTGAAGTCCAATGCCATATCCCCTAGATCACGGTGGGTAGACCCTGTAAAAAACAGACAGCTGTACAGTGCGCCTACCTGCTGGCTAGAGAGTTAGAGTCGGAGATATATCCCGCCGACTTGGTGCCGGGTCTGTGGGGAACGTCGGGCGTGCGTTCGGGTGGTTGGGCATACGGTGGTGGAATGTCCTCCGACATGTACCCCTTCCCATCCACTTCTCTGTAACATTCATTGACAGATTATAAATTAAAGAAAATTTCTACTGCAAATTTATCCCATTCCACGTTATTTTTCGTATTTCTAGTCAAACGTATATGTTATGACCACTCATTTGAATCGTCTCGGCAAGACGGTTCAAATGAGTGGTAATAACATATACTTCCGAATAAAAAATTATGCAGCCTCAGAATCTAATGGGTTAAATTGTTGTAAATACCAATTAAAGAGCATTTTTGCTATTTGATTAATTCACCCATTTCCATTCATTCAACATACATGGACACTGCTGAATTGGTGAAATTGCAAATATAAAGTAATAACAGTAATTTCCAATAACCTCCGAAGGGAAGCGCATTTAATACACATTGTTTTAAAGTCACTCTTTTTATTGAATTTTCGACCACATGTGGTCGAAAATTCAATAAAAAGATGACTTTAAAACAATGTGTATTAAAATCCATGTGGTCGAAAATTCAATAAAAAGATGACTTTAAAAAAATGTGTATTAAAATCCATGTGGTCGAAAATTCAATAAAAAGATGACTTTAAAACAATGTGTATTAAAATCCATGTGGTCGAAAATTCAATAAAAAGAGTGACTGTAAAGTAATAAGTATACGACACAATTAATAAATAAATGGTATTCCATAGCAAAGTGTCCCAATATTTAGGGTTAGTCCGGTTGTACTGGTTATCACAATTACAATGTACCATATTTATTCTAATTTTGTAAGTTGGATCAAAATATGTTATTTTCACAAAAAAATAGTTTAAAATGGCTTTTGAATGTGAAAATAACATATTTAGAATACAAATATGGGAGGGGGGCTACAGCTATTATAGAGGGGCTACTATTATAATAAACGGTAATATGATACAAATTGCTTTGGGAAACCTCTATTTGATAGGGGTTTCCCAAATCAAATGGTGTCCGAATATTTATGGTAATAGTACTAAAGAAATTCAAAAGTAAAATATAAAATTTTAAAGATTTGAAACAAGTCCGACGAAAATTTAATAGTCCACGTATGCTTTGTCATGATAAATATTTACCCTGGAGGTTTTCGCTTCGGTGAGCGATATCTGTGTCGTTGAGTTTTAGGAGAATATCGAACTTTAAATGGTTCAGCCTTGGTCCTGTAACACAATGTTGATTGATAGATACATTGATTGAATGGATTTGTTCATACCTTCAACAACAAGGGGGGGGATTGTAAATTCAGCAATAAAATGTGGCATTTGTGGCCAGTCTAGCTCGTAATTGGCTAACACACTGCTGCACCATGATAAGAACTATACAGTTTGTTTGAATCCAGCTCCAGTCAAAGCCACAGGCGATCACAGGTTGAAGTAACGGACCGAGGTCTATAAATACATTAAATATGCCTAGAAGCATCAATAAATGAAAAAAAAAATAAGCTAAATATTTTTTTTACCCCCTCCATATACTCCATATTACAAGGTTGCTTACTTTTTAATAGGCCGAACCCGGACGGCCTCGAGACAACGGACTCTCACGAAACGTCAACCGAGTTATATCATTGTCGCAGAAGTTGGGACAATGTTAGTATTCCGCAACGATATATTCCCCGATGCGCTATGTCAATGTGTTTTCGAGCTATCGATTGTTTTAAACAAATTATCATCATTGCTAGGTCGGGAAAGAACGGACACATTTCCGAGGCCGATACTGCTATATAAAGGAGTAAACATCGGGTTCAAAATATACTTTTACGTCATCCCGGTCCGTAAAGAAACATTTTGCATAGAGAAAACATTGTTTCCAATCGAACATTTTATCAAACCTACATTTATACCCGTCCTGTCCGTCACGACAGACAATTTAATCGCACAGACATTTCAACAAGTTATCAATGTCAAATGCGGCAATACAATCAAAATAGATAGGTTCCACTGTGACCTGGGGAGCTCCCAGCAGTCCAGATTAGAGAGGTCCCGTGATATAGGTACCACTTACTCGATGGTAGTGTAGGGTATATCCCTCATCTGGTCCTCCGTGAGCCCCATATCGTCTGGGTCCACTAGGTCAAACCTGAAAGGAGTCGTTACCGATATATAATTCCATCACAAAAATATTTACACAATTCCCTAACATTTGATTGGCCCGTAGCAAGTCTCTGTCCAAAATTTATATCCCAGTAAACTCCCACGCCGAACTACTTTCCGTAACCGTGAGGCGCAGTTAAAATAATTCTTAAGAAAACGGAAAATAAACACATTTTCTTGATGAATTTATTTCAAATGCTGGAATTATAAGGAATGAATGGCCTTTTTGTGGAATTTATCGGGGATATAAACTTGGAAAAGTCGCGGGAAGGCCTCGTCCAGTATTCCCGCGACTTTTCCAAGTTTATACCCTGATAAATTCCACAAAAAGGCCATTCATTCCTTATAATACATTTATTCAGGACAAGAATATTTACTTGGTTTAAACAGGGGATCTTACATAAGTGG
Organism: Conchocele bisecta; assembly: GCA_029237695.1. NCBI lineage: Eukaryota > Metazoa > Mollusca > Bivalvia > Lucinida > Thyasiridae > Conchocele > Conchocele bisecta. Next base: position 39,404,300 of record CM055276.1, read on the forward strand.
TAATTTAATATGGTATTTGTATTAACGAGTTTACCGACTTCATATGAAACGAGGCTATGCAGAGCTTCCTTTGAAATCGGTGAACGAGTTTAATAAATACAACACATAAGCACATCATCATACACTGAAGCTGTACTTATCACCTAATGTGTTTTTGCCCCCTCCCCCCCCCCCCCCCCACCGTCTCATTTACGTAAATCAAGCACCGACTGTATACCCAGTGTTTAGAAAATTAATTTACAATTTCTAAACACCATGGGTATATTCTATATTGATTGTGTACAATTTCAATATTTGTGGCTGTAACTGGAGACATGGGGCTTATGGGATTTCTGACCAGTTTAGATACTGTTCAAATATCCTCATAACGATCTATTTTGCTTGTGAGAAGCCACGCGAGTGTGTAATTGATGGAATGGTGAGCAGTGCAGATCCTGATCAGACTATGAGGATGCACAGGAAGATCTGGATCTACACTGGTCGTAAAGCCCACTAGAGCAGAGGCTCACGTGTACCCCCGGTAAATCTTACGGACGGACGTGCCAATATTTTATTTGAGGTCAAAGAAAAAGGTCATAATATTTTTGATATTGTGAGCTTACTGAATAATTCTATGGGACTCTAAGCCCATAAGTATTGGATGTTGGTCCGGACAGATGGACAAACGGATGGAAATACGAAAACTATATACCCCTCGACATACTTCATATGCCGTGGGTACAATAAGCCCCATTTTCTTCAGTGACAGCCACATATTTACTCTATATGTTGTCTCATCTCCTCCGGGGGCCGTTTATTGCTGGGCGATTTACTCCGCCTTCGTCTCATCTTTTTCTGCCGTGCCTCACCCCCGGGCGCGGAATGTAGCGATGGGATCGACCTGAAATTTACCCAAGTGTTACTCAACAGAAAAAATGTGCACCCAACCTGGCACCGAGGATATCTGGTTTACTGTAACAGGGGCCCGTTTCACTGAACTTCGTATAACTAATTTATAAGAAGTTTGTAAGTGCAAAATCAGAAATTTTAATAACATTTACACTGATAGGTGATGTTGGTAATTTTTTAGTGGACGTATTCACATGTAATGATAAATACATGAAGAGCTGTCTCATCATCAGGATCTACACTTTTTGCAAGTAATTTTCATATTTTTGAGAGAAAAAACACCCCCTTTTCATAAATGTACTAGTCTGAAATCATCTTGTGACGATTGGATTGGTTGCAAAATCCATATATCAAAATCCATATATATATATCAAAATCCATATATCAAAATCCATTCCAGCTACTTAGGGGTGAAAGGGTTAATGCGAAAAGCAAATTAATAAAAATATTTGTATGAACATTTTTATCATGCAAAGCTTAGTGAAGCAGACCCCAGGGCTCTACCGATTGAGCTAACAGAAGCATACAGAGTGTACAGAAGCCATTTGTCACGACCAAACAATAAACTCTGGCATGTTGGCACACAAATATCCCTGGTGGCAGATTGGAGAAACTCCAGCAAACTTCTTAACCGGACCTACGGACATGTGGAGACGGACGGACACATGGACGTGCACATAGTCCAAACACTATATAGAGAATACCAGGCTAATGTCTTTTGATATCAAGTTTATGAGGCAAGGCTAGGAAACGCGTAGGAATTCTGAGGCTTGCCGAGGAATTCCTACCGTTTCCGAGCCGAGCCCGATAAACTTGATATCAAAATACACTAGCCTGGTATTCTATTTATCAGGTAACGTTTTATACTCGAAAATGATATTAGATGACGTTGTATTCTATGGACAGAACACGGACTTGTTTACGTTGCGTCATTACACTGACGTCATTCGGTAACGTCACGTGACGTCATCCGACCAATGGAACGTCAGTTTTCACTTTGTTGTAACCCGGATGTTTATATCAAGGCAAAGCCCGACACAACAATATGTTATCAGTCAGTACGTATTCGGTCAATACAGGGCAGGTTACCTGATAAATATATATTCCGGCTCTACCAAGATCGGGGTAAAAAAATGAAGGCGATTTCAAAATATGTTCCTATAAACAGAGGGAACACATTTGATGACTGTATAAAGGGTTCTTTTTTCAAGACGGCTACACTGGTGAGGATAGCGTCATTGCCAGATACTAGAATGCAATCTGCCGGGGTTTTATCATACTGTAATAACCCTAAATATTCGGACACCATCTATTTGGGGAAACACAAACTAAATTATAGTTTCCCCACAACAGTGAGCTTGCCAATATTTAGGGTTAATTGGTAGAACTGGTTTAATCACAATAACAATGTATTTGGATACAATTTGTTTTGGGAAACCCCTATTTAATAGGGGTTTCCCAAAGCAAATTGTGTCCGAATATTTAGGGTTACGGTACAATTTCACAAACAATTACCAGTACTTGCTCCAGTAATTGCCGAGATATTTGGGAAAATGTACATCTATGTGGAAACGTACCTACAAAGCAGGTGCATGTTACATAATTTACCCACCGCGTTGGAATCACAAACAATTTCCTATGATACATACCCATTTGGTCTGTTTTCTTTATCAGCAATATACATGCTGAAAATAAGTAGAAACCGTGAATACCAGAGAACTGCAGTTCCTCTAAGGGAGGGTAAATATACAAATATATAGGCATTTATCAAATTGGAACAAAATAAAACTAGATGGCTGCGGCCCGCATGTCGCGCCTGCCGAGGCTTTGATAGTATACAGAAACACTTTAACCAAAAACGGACGTATGCCAATGTGCCGACTATATAGCGCTGTTCGCAAACTGGCGTGACAAAATATGTGGTTGTTACACAGAGGGACATATAGAAGAGTTGCTGTTCGTGGAGGTTCGACAGTATAATGCTTGCAATAGTGGGTTTGTAGTTTAAATTCCTTGGCCACAACGTTGAAAAACAGGTGAAAGGTGAGAGTATGATCTCCTAGCAATAGCTAAGGTTATATAGAGATGTGATCTCGGTTTCAAAACTCATCCAAAATGCCACGGAAACGCTAGAATTGCATTTTTGTTCTTTAGTAGAAATTTTGATATGGGTAGCACACACCCTTGCATGGCATGCTGCCAATCGCGCTCAAAGCGATCCGGCCCCATGCTCTTGGTTTGCCGTTGTCGGGAGGGATATTTCGGCGAAATGTCCGACTCGCTTCCGCTTTCACCGTCACGTCTACAAATTAAAAGGTAAAGACTAAATGCGCCAACAGCCGAGAAAACACTCTACAACATTTGAACACGCCATGTGATTTTGTACCTTCTGACATCTACGTAATTTCATGAAATACGTTTACAAAACTTACAATATTTTCCGTAAATGGCGTCAAAAGTTGACAAAATTTTCAGAGTATATGCGAAATTAATTTTGTCTACTTTTGACTTTATTTATGAAAGATATTGTAAATTTTGTAAACACATTCAATGCAATTACGCAAATGTCTGAAGGTACAAAATCACATGGTGTGTCTCATTTGTGGAATGGAAGATCTTGGTCATCTTGCAGATGTATATTTATATCAAATTATGATTTTTTTTATTGTTGCCCTAGTTACCCGATCAATGAAAGCACAACATTTCGTCTCAATAAGTAGAAAGTTCTATGTAGAACCAGAGGTTCCACCTTGTTGACGATCCCATGTCAACGCGTGTGCTCGATCAATTCAGTGTCAAACTGCCAATAACGCAGTAGTATTGCAATTTGAAAGCACGTTTATGGGCGGGGCTACATTCCAACAGATTTGTGCATGCGAATGGGCAGGGTAAACAATAAGATGTTTAATAAACTAATTTCTTTGCTCGCTATGCTTGAGAATTTAAGAATTCAATATATGAACTATAAGATATTTGTACATTTTTGTACAATTTTGAATATAAGATTAGTAATTATTTTCTTTTTACACTATGATCCCTGAAATGCAAGGAACCAAATCAGCACATCGAGACGTGTACCAGTAAGTTTTTCCCCCCCATATTCACCCACCTTCTGCGGCGCGTGGTAGATGCGTCACTTTCATTGTCCGAACCCTTCCTGCTGCTCGGGAAGTACCTGAAACAGCAACATCCAATCTGTTCATAGTACACGACCATATCCATTTGACAGTTAGTTGACCTTGACCTTGGGCATGGGAGTCACATGGGTGCTCTATGGAATTCAATTTAGGAATGAATGGCATTTTTGTGGAATTTATCGGGGTATAAACTTGGAAAAGTCGCGGGAATACTGGACGAAGACCGGAAGGCCTCGTCCAGTATTTCCGCGACTTTTCCAAGTTTATATCCCCGATAAATTCCACAAAAAGACCATTCATTCCTTATAATTCCAGCATTTGAAATAAATTCATCAAGAAAATGTGTTTATTTTCCGTTTTCTTAAGAATTATTTTAATTGCGCCTCACGGTTACGGAAAGTAGTTTGGCGTGGGAGTTTACTGGGATATAAATTTTGGAAAGAGACTTGCTACGGGCCAATCAAATGTTAGGGAATTGTGTAAATATTTTTGTGCTGGAATTAAATATGGATGCTGATCCTTCTAATCTCCTAATACATACCAGTAAAAAATGAAATAAATTCAATTTTTTAATTTTTCTGAAACTGCTTTCAAGTGATGCTAAAGTTTGAAAGCAGCTATAAATAAATAAGATATGGTGGATTGATTTTATTGATTGGTGTTTAACGGCTTATAAACAGTTAAGGTCATTTAAGGCCGGGCCAACGGGTTCGATCCCGTATATAACTGCCTGCCTTAAGTGCTCATGAAACAAGTACCAAAGTCACAATATACACCCACTCGAGGCGTATTATCAGGGTGTTGGAAAAAAATATGTCATGGTCATCTGAGGGTCATGTGTGATTTATGACGCGTAATAATCACTGGTTGATCATAGTATGTATGATGGTTGTAGAAAGCATTCAATAAAGTAGGTTTACCAAAAACTTGTGTGCGACACATGCACACACAGACAGGCAGCTGCATACCATACTACACTACAATGTCATCACCACCCACCACGGCTTGGCCAATTTTTTTTATTTGTTACTGACTGTCAAAGTCCGCCTAATTTTCTTTGGGCATATATAAAATATAAAGACATTTTTTAACTTTACGATCCAGATTATACATGTACATGTAATTAGCTAAATTACTAGATGGCCGCAGCCGAATGTCGCGCCCGCCGAGGCTTTGATAGTATACCGAAATACTTTAACAAAACCTTTAACCTGGACACACGTACGTACATACGTAAAGACGTACGTACGAATATGTGCCGACTATATTGCGCTGTCCGTAAGCGGGCGTGATAAAAACTAGCTTTTGCATACATGTAATTGTTAGATAGCCAGTAAGCCATCACCAGTATTAGTAGCCAGGCAACTGTATAAATGAAGAGCAAGCATAATTATAACGAAATGATTGTAAAACTAACTACCGGTAACTCATCTATTAGGCCATAACAAATAATTACTTCGGTTCTCAGACACAGGGTTTGCGGAATGTGAAGTGGGAGGGTGGATATTTTTAATATATATATTTTTTGTTTGTTTGAGATGTTCGTCTCTGATTTTTTTCAAGTTGCCAGATGCATCTGGCAACTTGAATAAATCAGAGACGAACATTTGAAACAATAAGAATATGTTCTATAAAGTTATTATAACCTCATTAGACGTGAAAAATCACAAGATTTTCGTCAAACATAATTGGAGTTAACATATTTTTGCATGGTAGTGTTTTTTATTGATCATGTGGAGAATTTATAGTTTATTTCTCTACAACGATGAAATGATCGACGTGCAGGGATTATTCTGACACGGCGATATCTGAGAACCAAAGTACTTTGTCTATGGCCTTATTGTTATGTAAATTGTCGCTGTGACTGGAGAAATGGGGCTTATGGGATTTGTGACCAGTGTAGCTCCAGATCAAGTAGCACACTCCTGTAGCCTGATAACGGTCTGTAATCCTTGTTAGTAGCCTGACGGGCGTTTCATTGATGGTATGGCGAACAGTGCAGATTCTGATCAGACTGTGCGGATGCACAGGCTGATCTGGATCTACATTGGTCGCAAAACCCATAAGCCCCATTTCTCCAGTCACAGCGACAATTGAAGTATTATGTGTTAAATCAAAATCACATGGATTATAAAACAACCGTTGGCAAACGGTATTAGAATAAGGTCATGACAAGACATCCACATATTTTGCTAATATTGTTTTAAAATAAATCTTTGCTACATACTAAATGGCTGCGGCCCGCATGTCGAGGCTTTGATAGTATACCGAATAAAAAACAACAAAAAAATCTTTAACCAATAACTTTAACACGGACGCACGGACGTATGCCAATGTGCCGACTATACCACGCTGTCCTCAAGCGGGCGCGACAATAAAAGGATGAAGTCTATTGGATGCCTGGCGACATTTCAGTTTCTGTACATAAAAACAGCTTTGAGCAGTCAATGCAAGTTGCACAAAATGCATGTGAGCTTTGTCTTACACTCTGATTTGAATTTGGAAAAAGTAAAAAAGTAGGATTTAAAAACATTATAATTACTAAAACTAGGATTGGAATCATAAGGAACAAACAATATGTATTTGAAAATGTCGATGACATACACATTTTTAAAAGTCTAACAATACTGTTGTCTGGATAAGGCCTTCTGTCCTTCATCCAGTAAAGTTGGACTTTAAAAGTTTATAGTCCAATAAAATCACAAACAACATAAATGTGGCTGTGACTGGAGAAATGGGGCTTATGGGTTTTGCTACCAGTGTAGATCCAGATCAGCCTGTGCATCGCACAGTCTGATCAGGATCTGCCCTTGTCGCCATTCCATCAATGAAACAACCACAATGCTTCTAACAAGCATCACATATCGCTATCAGGCTACATAAGTGTGCCATTTGTTCAGGAGCTACACTGGTCACAAATCCCATAAGGCCGATTACTCCGATCACAGCCACAAATAAGTTGTTTATTCTTAAATATCAGGAAAATATGGAAAATCAGTTTGAACATCCCAATCAAGATAAATATGACAAATCACACGACAACACGATGAACTTACTTCCTGCGATGTCCGCTAATAGAGTGAGGGTCAGAGTCGTACCCGGACAATCGCGTTTGGCTGCTGCTCATTCGCTGGTAACTATGGTGATGTCTGAATTGCATGATGGGAGCTAATAAAGCAAGCAGTGTAACTAGTAGTGTGAGGAGACTGTTAATGCCATTCTCTCTCTCCCTCCCTCCCTCCCTCTGCCCTCTCTCTCGCTCCGTCACTCTCTCCCACCACCCCCCACCCTCTCTGCCTTTCTCTTTCCATACCTCCATTTCTTTGTAATTTTCTGAAATGGCTTGTACCTTATTGTGGCTTATAAGGTGATCACCGGCGAGCATCTCAACAACTAAGGTCAAGGGCACCTGAATGACATTGGGTGACTGTGATGAAGCTACTGATGAATAAGGTAATGAAGTGACTAATGGATCTGGAGATAATCAACATTTGGACATAATATATACAATGTAAGTATTTGATAAACTTACTATTTGTTAATTATTGGTTGATTTATTAACTGAATGAAGGTCATTTGTGGCAGTGACTGAAGAAATGGGGCTTCCGCAGTCTAATCAGGATCTGCACATTTCGCCATTCCATCAATGAAACACCAGTCATGCTGTTAGCAAGCAAAACAGATCGTTATCAGGCTGTTGGATTGTGCTATTTGATCGGGAGCTACACTGGTCACAATCCTATATAAGCCCTATTTCTCCAGTCACAGCCACATATACAGATGAAAATATCAAAATCAAATATTTATATATTCCATGCTGAAATCACAATAATCCTGATTTGTTAAAACTTCAACTGCACATAAATATGGATATTAACCCTTTCACCCCTAAGTAACTGGATTGGATTTTGATATGTTAATTTTGCAACCAATCCAAACGTCACACAATGATTTTCAGACTAGTCCATTTATGAAAAGGGGGTGTTTTTGTTCTCAAAAGTATGAAAATTACTTGCAAAAAGTGCAGCTCCTGACGAGACGGCTCAATCCGTCTCATCTGGATCAACACTGTTTGCAACACTGCTATAGAGGTATGTAGTGTTGAAATGATTTAACTCACAAATGCAAAATACAGGGTATGTGATCACATTGTTTCTTAATGTTTCCAAACGACATTCGCTGATGTGACATAATTTGCGACATCATTATTACAGATATAGAGCACAGGTTGAAGACTCGGACCTCTGACATAAAAAATGTCCATTAAAATTGTTATTACCCCACCCACTTGGTCTCGTACAGTACTGTGTTCTATTTATATATTAATGGTCATTTTTTTGCGTCACAGGTCCGAGTCTTCCACTTGTGATATGGAGTTCACCAAAGACGATGACTTATGTGTTTTATGGGTGCTCTAAATGTTCTTTACACTAACTTATAACCTTACTGTTTATTTCTTACAATCACATGCTCTAGATTATTATTTATATTGACATATATGTTTCATAAAGATCCGTCATTCAATGTAAACTACTACTGTAAACCACAGGTTGAAGTAACGGACCGAGGTCTATAAATACATTAAATCTGCCTAAAAGCATCAATAAATGAAGAAAATTTTTTTTTGTTTTTCTTCATTTATTGATGCTTTTAGGCACATTTAATGTATTTATAGACCTCGGTCCGTTACTACAACCTGTGCTGTAAACATGTCTAAAAACATGACGTCACACGCCGGCCACAAATAGAGGATCTCAAACAAGTTTCCATTTGGTATGAGATTTATGACATGAGTCACGCACAATTTATGCACGGAGCCTTTGTGCGAGGTGAATAAAATTGCGGATGAGTTTCATAAATGTCAATATCGAATGGAAACGAGTCTGAGATTTTGTTTATCACATGACTTGAGCAGAAAACTTGAAGATATCCAATATCTTTTAGTGAGTAGACGCCATTGAATATTTTCACATCTATTTGAAAATCTCCTTTGAGAAAAATAGTATCGTAGCAATAAAAGTATTATAAATATGCCATATAATAGGTTCCTGTTCTTTGTAAACACTTCATACTACCAAACACGAGTACATTATAACAACTGCAGTAATTTTAATGAGTCAAGGACACTTCTAATGACGTTTAAAAGATGATGACATCAACGTCAACACATCGTTGTTTTGTCGCGCCGTTACGTATCTCATTTGGAATGTCTCCGTTTTATTAATTTGACATAACGTTGACGCATTATATGAATACGTAATTAGGGTGATGCGGCCAGCCAATCAAATTCGCTCCAGGTGTTATTACACGTGTATCTTATCACATTTATGAAATTGGTTAAAGCATGCCCTAACAAGGTTTTCTTGTGATAAATCACGTGATCCCACACCCTGGATAAGGATAAATGGTTAATAAATAACAAACATAATCATAACAGTATATACATGTAATCACAGGGTTTTACTGGATGGTTCATAGTTAGCCAGGGCCTGGCTGCTCAAAACCTCTGTTAGCTTAACAGACTGTTAAATCCTTAGCAATGCTAAGGATTTAACAGTCTGTTAAGCTAACAGAAGCTTTGAGCAACCGGGCCCTGGTCATCACGAAAGAGCTAGTATTTTAAAACAAAATGCTTGATAATGGTATGGAGGGTGTGTAGGGTTAGGAAAGGCAAGAAACGTGTAGGTTGACATATATATGTGAAGACACGAGAAAATGGAAAAATACATTTAATAAAACAAGAAAACGGACTGGGCAGAAATGCATCAGGTAGCTAGCTTCAAATTGACAACATACATGCTGAATGAGAACACAGGTGGAAGACTCGGACCTGTGACAAAAAAAAATGTCTATATATATAGAGCATACCGTAGTACTGTACGCGACCTAGTGGGTGGGGTAATGTAATTTCTTGAAAGGGCATTTTTTTTTTTTCTGTCACAGGTCCATGTCTCCCACCTGTGAATGAGAACAGTGCTGTATGTGAGGCCAATACAGAGCTAATGAGGGTAACAGGTCTGTGGCACAAAACAGGGCTTACCGGTAGTAACCCAGGTTTGTTATAAAAGTCGTCAAACAGACGTGATTTGGTATGCAACGTGACGTCATTCGACCAATGAAATGTCAGCAAAAGTGGTTTTTGAAAATAATTAAACCGTGATACGTTGCATCAGTGTCAATGCCTGATACAGTAGTTTGTTTATCAGTCAGCGTGTATTTGATCGATTCACAGTTAGGTAGCTGAGAAGCTTAATCCTTAGGCTGAAGAAAGAAGCAAGAAACGCCTAAGTAGCTTGAATGGATTTTGATATGTTAAACTTGCAACCAATTCAATGGTCACAAAATGATTTTCAGACTAGTCCATTTATTAAAAGATGGTGTTTTTGTTCTAAAAATATGAAAATTACCACTATACATGCCTGTGGTGTTGAAATAGTTAAGGACCATCTAACCATTTTAATGCAGAATTAATTGTATCATCTGCTATCTCTTTTTTTATATTACTTTTTCAGAATGCAAACATGTCTTGACAACATCTGAGAATCGTCTCCCATGTAGATAATTCTCATGCACTGCCAAAACAGTTTCTGCCACGGAATAAGACAAATAACACAAAACAGCAGACGACAATTATCGTTCCCGCCTTTCAACACTGGATATTTTACATTGGCTTTTTCATACTATTGTTTTGGACTATTCCATTAATGACAAAATTTTGATTTTTTTAGGTGAATACTAGTGACAAAGGCTGCAGATCCTGATGAGACGGCACCGTCTCATCTGGACATACAGTTTTTACACATATTGGCTTTCCTTTCTGGCCTCTAAGGTTGAAAGGTTTAAGGTAGATGTATATACTAAATGGAAGATATTATGTGACGGGGATAGGGGAGGCAGGGAGATGTGCAAGAATGATGCATGGATTGTGAATATTGGGAGGAAGCTACTTATTGATTTCATAAGAACTTAGCATAGCTTAGCTTCTTATGAGATCAGTCAGACAACCAGTTATAAATATGACAAAAGAGCAAACAAAATTTTTTGTTTGAATGAATGAATGAATGAATGTTTCTCGCCTTTTAAGTGTCGAGGTACACATATACACTAAATGGGAAGATATGTGAAGCGTGGGGGTGGGAGAGGTGTGAGAATGATACATGGATTGTGAATATTGGGGGGAAGCTATTCCCGTCCCCATATGTAGGTACATGCCACATCACACAACAAAATGACATACTACCACAGCAAACCTACCACGTCACACAAGACCATGTCCTCACTGCCACATATTTCACTAATTTATACTTCATAAATATCTTAGCAACTACTGGGTAGTGTATGATGTGATCAAGTACAAGGAAATTTTCACATTTCTTGCCATTAACACCTTCCTCGTAGCGGCAGCCATTTCAAAGTTATTTAGAGAAAACTTACATAAATGTATGTTTTCTCTAAATAACTTTGAAATGTCTACCGCTACTAGGATGGCATCATTAACAGTCGATAATAGAACGCAATTTAACTGGGTATCAGCTTTATCGATATAAAAATTTCTCAGGTGTGACTATTAACCCTTTCCCTGATAGAGACGACTTTTCACGCCTCTGCAGAAGATGTCTTTTGAAAACATTGTGGGAAAAGGAGAAATTGCTTGTAACAAGCAATTTCTCCTTTTCCCACAATGTTTTCTACTCGATCAGATAATTTAACCATCATTTGACCCAGCATTTGATTCTTTTATTCAGATGTTTTCGATTTGGAAGAGTCGAAATATCGCAAAACAGGGAAAGGGTTAAATGACTGAATCTGGTATAGTATCTGTCTATTAAACACCATTTGACATTGAGATCAGCCATGTGTTGTACCTAAGATGTGTGATATCTCGTTGAAAATATTTACAAAATTTACAATATTTTCCATAAATCATGTCAAGAGTAGCTGAAAAGTTTAGAGCAAAATACAGAATAGTAGAATAGAATTTGGCATTTGTAATGAAAATTACATCAACTTTCGATGTCATTTACAGAAAATATCACAGTTTCAGTAAATATTTTTCATAAAAATCTTCTTAGGTACAAAATCACATGGCTCGTCTCATACACAGTCGGGTGACTGGGTAGCACTAGTCGGTATGTCGCATAGTGAGTAAATGAAACGGCTAAAGTGAAACACAGTTCGGTCTGAGAGAATGCAACAAACGTTGCGAGTCTGTAGCGTGAGGACATGAATCAACACAAACTTACTTCCTGTGATATCCTCCGTCACTATCGTAACCACGGCGACCACTAGCAGGCAGAAAAAGTGATATAGTTATAGAGGAAACCGTTACAGAACTTAGCAATTGACTCATGGACATTAGAAATAACAAGAAAATGTGGCCAGTTGTCACACAAATGCCCCCAGGGTGGCAAATTGGAGAAACTCCGGCAAACTTTTTAACTGGAACCCACGTACACACGGACTGACGGACACACAGACCAAACATTAGATGCCCCCTGGCTCTATTAACCCTTAAAATGTGGGAAACATAAATTGTCGTCTGCTGTAGATGTATGTTTTGTCTTCTTTCTCAATAAAATCATGGTTTGACAACACTTTAGAATCATTTCCAATGGAAATGATTCTAAAGTGTTATCAAAACATGTTTTTGATAAGAAAAATGGAAAATAAAAAAATTAACAGCAGACAACAAATTTTAATTCAGCATTGTAAGGGTTAAGACCGGGGGGCATAACAACTTAAGATACGTGATACATGAATGAAATAATGATGAAATGTGTCCACTGCTGAAATGCCTGAAAATATCAAACTGATCCAGCAAGACTAAGAAACGTATAGCAATTCCGAGGCTTGCCGAATACCTAAATGTCAAGAAATGACTAACCACCCGACATATGATTAGCAAATGACAGAAATGTTAATAATAATAGTAAAAGTGTACAAGTGAAGATTAGCATGCTACCTGCATAACAAGCCGGACAAATATACAGTATATACATGTTAAATAAATGCTTACAATAACCCTAAATATTCAGACACCATTTATTCTAGCAACCACATACTAATATATCGTTTTACATGACAAAGAGTGTCCAAATACTTACTGTTCGCTCCACGTTTTGCTGCCGATGAACTTTTGACTATTAATTCTTTGCATGTTAGCGGCAAAAATATCCGCCAAACGAATTAGGAGTATATGTTTTATTTCTCTCTGTAAATATGTCTTGCAATTTCATTAGAATTGTGTCCTCCGGACACAATTCTAATGAAATTACAAGACATATTCATGACATTTATAAATGGAAATATAATGAATTGTCATCTGCTATTTTTGAACTATTTATAGCCCACAAATTTCCCAGCATGCAAAGAGTTAATAGCTAAAAGTTTGTCGGCAGCAAAATGTGGAACAGACAGTATAATTAGTATGGTTGTACTGGTTTAGCACAATAACCATGTATTTGGTGGAGACAATTTGTTTTGGAAAAATAGTGCTTTTTCCAAACAGTGTCCGAATAGTTAGGGTAATTTAATACGGAGAATAAATGCATAGTGTGCAGAATATGTCAAAGTTAAACAACGAGAGTGACAAGTGTATATTTTTCAAAAAAATAGACACACGACAAAATCTGAAAATATCAATAATCATATTTTGATGCAACAAATCAATTTTAACGCTTGAAACATGTAACAGTGTCACTTACATTGGATAATCAATATTTACTTCATGAAACTGTTTATAAACTTTTTTTTATTTAAGTTGAAGATTTCTAAGCGGAAAAATCACATTGTAATTGCCTACTGTGAACCAATCACCTAGTGTGAATGTAACTTTCTAATTTCCATTTTTCACAGCAAAAACATGGTTTGGCAGCACTTTAGAAAACCATGTTTTATACAAGAGAAAAGACAAAATATGAAACAGCTGCAGATGACAACTTTAATTTCCCGCATTCTAAGTGTTAATAGTCACCAATATGACATATCACTATACGTGCATATAGAGTGCCACATTAAAATTGGGCATAGAGACATTTTGAGCAGTGTATCTGAGGATAAACTAGCACAAGTATGATAGAGATCTCAATTATTTACTGCATAAAAAGATTCAATAGTTCTAGAGATTATATCTGTTGAATACTTAAAAAAGAAATTTACAAACATTCTCTATCACACGATATACCTGTTAGTACCAACATGTGTGTCCAAACAAAATCCATTACAGTATGCTATATATGTAAGCTGCAGGTATACAGTATAGAGAATACCAGACCAGTGTCTTTTGATATTAAGCTAAGTATGGCTACGAAATGCACAGGGAAACTTGATATCAAACGACACTAGCATGGTATTCTATTTGGGCTGTTGGCTGATATGACGTTCACGACCAGCATAGTCCTAGATCAGCATGCACTTCCGCAGAGTCTGACAGGGGCGCCGGAAGCATCATAAGATTGGTCCGGTGAATCTACTGGGTTCCTCCGCTACCCACCCAAAGTGTATGTTGTTACCACTGAGTGGTAACAACATACACTTTTGAATATTTAATTCCGTTTTTTTTATACTTGAATTACAAACTACCTTAAAATTATTGATCCGGCAGTGGCCCGACCTGTTGGACCTGTTCCGACGCCGCTGTCTGATCAAGGCCCATGCCTCACTGAAGTAGGCTAACTGACATTACCAAAATGAGTAGCTTCTAATTCTAACTAGAGCAAGAGAGCAGGGGACAATGGATACCCCGGCCGACGCCTTGTCCGACCAACAAATATTTCTAAGTCATGTGGCCTTGTCATTTGGCATGAAGGCCACATGGGTGGGCTATAGAATGAAAATCTGGATGATGATAACAAAGTATATCAAGTTTCAAGACAATCTGACTTACGGTTGCAGAAATAAAAGGTACCCGATAACTTTATACAAATATTATGGACGGACGTATGAACGAACGGATGGACAGATGAACGGAATGAAGAAAACTATATACCATTCCACAGACTTCATATGCCGGGGGTATAACAAGTAGATATTATTACTATTATTTATTTTGCAATTGTCACGAGATCGATTTTCGCAGCCAGCGGCCCATATGCAAGCTGCAGTTACCCTTTCAACACTACAGGCCTTGACATTGTGCACAGGGGCCGCACGGTTGGGGGTTAGAATGAAAATATGGATGATGATAAACACCCATGTGAAGTTTCAAGGTAAAGCAGTTGCAGAGATATAGTATAACGAAAAAGTTTTAACCAAAAAACTTTAACCAGACGTACGTTAAAAAGTTAATGTTGAAAATGGCTAAGTCAATTACGTAGAAATAATAGGTGAAGGTAAAAAAAAGGTCACATGTTGGATAGTTGTATGTGGTAGGCACCCCTTGGTTATGAAGCTGTGAAAGTTTGGTGGTCCTAGGTGGTACAGTACCAAAGAAATGGACTTAAACACGAAAACTTAACATTGTAAACGCGAAAACTTAGCATTGAAAATGGCTAAGTCGACTGTGCGGAAAAAATGGGTCAAGTTAAAAAAAAAAGTAACATGTTGGATAGTGATATGTGGTGGGCACCCCTTGATTATGAAGCTGTGAAAGTTTGGTGGTCCTAGGTGGTACAGTACCAAAGAAATGGACTTAAACACGAAAACTTAACATTGTAAACGCGAAAACTTAACATTGAAAATGGCTAAGTCGACAACGCGGAAAAAATGGGTCAAGATAAAAAAAAAGTAACATGTTGGATAGTGATATGTGGTGGGCACCCCTTGATTATGAAGCTGTGAAAGTTTGGTGGTCCTAGGTGGTACAGTACCAAAGAAATGGACTTAAACACGAAAACTTAACATTGTAAACGCGAAAACTTAACATTGAAAATGGCTAAGTCGACTACGTGGAAAAAATGGGTCAAGATAAAAAAAAGTAACATGTTCGATAGTGATATGTGGTGGGCACCCCTTGATTATGAAGCTGTGAAAGGTTGGTGGTCCTAGGTGGTACAGTAACAAAGAAATAGACTCAAACACGAAAACTTAACATTGATTGTGGACGCCGCCGCCCCCCGCCCGCTCCGCCCGCCCGCCCGCCCCCCGCCCGCCCTGCCCTGCCCGCCCGCCCGGCTTTCGCCAATCCAATAGCCTGGATTTTTTTTCAAAAAACCTGGCTAAAAAAGTAACATGTTGGATAGTGATATGTGGTGTGCACCCCTTGATTATGAAGCTATGAAAGTTTGGTGGTCCTAGGTGGTACAGTACCAAAGAAATGGACTTAAACACGAAAACTTAACATTGAAAATGGCTAAGTCGATTGCGCGGAAAAAATGGGTGAAGTTAAAAAAAAAGTAACATGTTGGATAGTGATATGTGGTGGGCACCCCTTGATTATGAAGCTGTGAAAGTTTGGTGGTCCTAGGTGGTACAGTAACAAAGAAATGGACTCAAACACGAAAACTTAACATTGATTGTGGACGCCGCCCGCCCGCCCGCCCGCCCGCCGCCCGCCCGCCGCCCGCCCGCCCGGCTTTCGCCAATCCAATAGCCTGGATTTTTTTTCAAAAAACCTGGCTAAAAATTCAAAGTTGTGAAGGTCAAAAGGTCAAGGTCATATTAAGGGCAGCATGGATGTGTGGCGTTTTCCAAAAGTAGCATGTATTGAAATCATCTATCAAGGGATATAGAAGTTATGACAGAATTGCGAAACACTGCATGGCGAACATACAATATGAGAAAAAGTTCAAAACTGTGAAGGTCAATAGGTAAAAATGTCAAGGTCATATATTAAGGGCAGCATGGATGTGTAGCATTTCTCCACAAGTTTGATGTGTTGAAATATTCAAGCAATCATTCAATGGATATATAAGTTATGACATAATTGAGAAACTCTGGCAAACTTCTTAATGTGCCGGACAGACACACGCACACACAGGCCAAACACTATATGCCTTCGGGCATAAAAATAAAATATTTAATAAATTTCATTCCTGTAAAGGTGTATTCTGAAAGGAAAGGATGAATGTACTTACTTCCTGCGGTAGCCACTCTCACTATCGCTGTCTCTGTGCGCTCTACGGTATCGAACGTTCTCACTTTGGGTGACGGAAGCTGGCGACTCGCGCCCAGATGTGTACATGCCTCTGGAAACAGAATGGGGAACTTTTCTATAAATTTAATACTCATTTGGACTAATTCTCCGCAACCACTAATGGGCGATTCGTGTTAATTTTTGGAATAAATCACCCTATTAATAAACACTACACTATGTGACAATTTATCACATTTCTGTAATTTGGGAATAATTCAATGTTGCCCAAATTAGTGAAATGTTTAAACCATATTGATGGCAGAGCTCCAGATAAACTGCGTATTTGCTTAAATACCCAATTAAAATTGCCAAAACCCAATTGAAATCGAGTAGCGAGTATCAAAAAGCAATACATATTTTATGGTACCTTTATCATGCAGCAGAAAACAATAAACAGATCACAATATATAGCATATTTTTCTTATTTTCCATGAAAACATATCTTGGTATTTCATGAGAATTGTCTCCAAGGAGACAATTCTAATGAAATGCCAAGACATGTTTTAATTTTGAAGCAAACTATTCAATAATTGCTGTCTGTTGATATGTAAACAGCAGTGCGATTTTATTTTACCCAATTAAAATTGGATATACGCAATTGCTTCAGAAATGATGGAGTAACAATACTCAATCAGGGCTCCAGATAAGGAATTAGTAATTGAGTATTGTCACTCCATCATTTCTGAAGCAATTGGGTATTTCAACATTTTAATTGTGTAAAATATAATCACACTACTGTTTACACTTCAGCAGACCGCACTTATTGAATAGTTTGCTTCTAATTGTCATGAAATACCAAGATGTGTTTTCATGGAAAAATATGCCATATTTGTTGTCTGCTTATTGTTTTATGTAGCATGATAAAGATACCACAAATTTGTTATTGCTTTTTGATACGCACTACTTCTGATTTCAATTGGGTTTTTGGCAATTTTAATTGGGTATTTACGCAAATACGCAGCTTATCTGGAGCGCTGCTCAATTACCAATTCCTTATCTGGAGCGCCGTTGACGGAATACCATTTTCTTTATTTCTTTACTAAATTAATTGTTTAACCTTTCAACAGTACAGTTCTCTGTAGCAGAGTTTGCAAACAGTGTAGATCCAGATGAGCCGGCCCGTGACAAGCTATCTCATCAGGATCTGCACTTTTGCAATTTTCCAAAAAAATAAACATCCCTTTTTTATAAATGGACTAGTCTGAAACTATTTTATAATGATTTCCAATAACCTCCGAAGGGAAGCACATTTAATACACATTGTTTTAAAGTCACTCTTTTTATTAAATTTTCAACCATGTGGTCGAAAATTTAATAAAATAAGTGACTTTAAAACCATGTATATAATAATGATTTGATTGTCAGATCAGAAAATTAGCATATGAATGACCTTTCCAGTTATTTTTACTTGAAAGGAAAACTAAGACACCAACCTGGTATCACATCACTGGATATGTTTAGCCTTAGATCAGACGAATCTGCCGATACCATTTTACATCACATTATATGCATGTAGACTGACCAGTTGTTTGGTTTCAATAAAATCAAAGATAAATCATCTTATGAATGAGTGTTGTCAAATTGTTGGCCGACTTATCTTAATTGAAGATAATTTGACAAGATGACACTTTCTAAAATCCTCTCCTTATATGTGTGATAAATAGATCTGTTAATTGGTAATAATATTTTCTATATAACTGGAGATTAGAATTAAATTTCTTTTTTATACGACAAGACAAGAATGACGTACACGTCAGTGTTCGTTTCCCAGGGAGCAGATCGAGTACTTGTTGGGGAGGTTCGACCCTTCAGGTCGGGCAAACTGCGATGGCGAGGTCTGGAATTTAATAGAAATAGACAATCAGTGGCTATGTAATATGATGTGTATTAAACAAGTTTACTGTTTTTATAAGAAACAAGGTTACGCGATGTTTCATATGAAATCAGTTACTAATTCAATACATATGATATGATATTAAGTCAAGATAATTTAGTTAATGGTAGGGTATTTATTGAACATGCTTACTGTAGCCAATTTCACCAAAATTGCTAAGCATACTTTTCTTGCAAAGTACACTTTGAGGCAGAAATTTTCAAGTTAAAGGCCCTGAATGGCTCAGTATTACAATTTTCCGATTTTTTCAAACACAAAAACATGTTTGGCAACTGATTTAGTACACAAAACTAACATATACTGCCTAATAGATACATCTCAAGTCTTGAGATTTACATCTTAAATGCAATGTGAAGACAACAAAAACTTGTTTTGTGTACCACTCAGTGCAAAATGTCAATATTGACAATTTCCGTAACCCAACGGCTTCGGCTCGGAAGCGAGTCGATAAACTCCGGCTATCGGAATTCATCGGCCGCGAATCGGGGAGTTGATGAGTTGACCCGAGCGTCTATCAGAAAATCGATCGGGCTTTGAAACACGCACCTGCTGTTTGTTTATCAACAAATATTGATATTTTCATCGACTACAAACTCATTTTTGTACCAAAATGAATGCAAACAGTTTCAAAGTGTGTGTAAATAGAAACCTGTTGGATTTATGTGTGGGAAAACCCAATAGGAGGCCAAATTCGGCAACTTGAGCCGTATAGGGGCTTTAATGATAAATTTATTAATTTTTATTATATTGAATTTATTACATTATCACAGGATTTCTCCTGACATAGTAATAATTATGCTGGTGAGTTTTTTAAACTATTTTACATTTTATTATCATGTTCAATTGTTGTACATAAACATAATATAATTTACTCACATGTGATACATGTAACCAACATTTAGTTTCTTAAAATGTAGTCCTAAACTGTATATAAACAGTCTTGAATGACTCTGACGATTCATATGCGGGAAGATCACAAAATACCTACAAGGAAAGTTTAATCACCTATTATGAATTAAACTTTCATTAACATATACTTGAGAACTACCCATTAACCCATTGAAGTCCGAGAATACAATAACGTTCATTGAGAAATCAGATTACTTTATGTATTCTTCAATAAAAGTATATGATGTTGCCACTCATTTGAACCATCTTGCCAAGATGGTTCAAATGAGTGGTGACAATATATACTTTCAATAAGAAATAAGAAAAATAAAATCCCCCCTACAAATTTGGAGACTTCTCTAATTATATCCTGCCTGTGAAGACTTAAGCTTCACATATATAGTACAAATAATAAGC
This sequence comes from Conchocele bisecta, assembly GCA_029237695.1. NCBI lineage: Eukaryota > Metazoa > Mollusca > Bivalvia > Lucinida > Thyasiridae > Conchocele > Conchocele bisecta. Next base: position 39,424,596 of record CM055276.1, read on the forward strand.
ACCAGGGACAGGCATACACATCACCACGTAATGACCAGGGGCCCGTTTCACTAAACTTCTTACGACTAAAATGTTCGTAAGTGCAAATTTAAGATCGTCTGTAAATTTCGATTTATGGATTTACATTTATTGAGCATAGGCTGCATATGCAGCCTATGCTCAATAAATGTAAATCCAATAATTATTTACAAGAAAACAATGTTAATGTGAAATTTACAGACTATCATAATTTTGCACTTACGAACATTTTAGTCGTACAAAGTTTAGTGAAACGGCCCCCAGTAACCTACCCCTTGACCTGCTCTGGGTTGACCACCATGGTTATATGTCCGTCCGCGTTGTATCGGATATCTGTGTCTGTCATGTCACCTGCAAGAAGACAGGATTGTAATTGATCGAGTTGAAATGAGTACTACTAATACCATTAGAATATAGTAGAACCTCTGTAAGCCAGACACATATAAAACTAGAAATGTGTACATGGACACGGATGCCCCCACTGGCAGAATATATTGATGAAAGCTGTAGGTAGGACCAGTGGGTCATAAGCACTGGTGACATGATAACACAAATGTAGTACTCCATGCAGTATTGTACACCAACATAGTGAAAAGAAATGCTTAGCAGTATCAATACAATTTCACCGAGTGACCGAAGAACAGACAAAGTGGTCCGGATCATTTAAGTGAAAAAATTAGGTCAAGGTCATATGAAGGTCAAACGTTATATGTCAGTTTCTGATGTAGAGCGGTAGCCGATTACTGCGTGCAGGTTTGGTAGCCGTAGGTGTTATAGTGGCCAAGGAACGGACTTAACGCACAAAGTGGTCCGGATGGATAAGTCATTTAAGCGGAAAAAAGTAGGTCAAGGTCATCTGAAGGTCAACGTTATATGTCAGTTTCTGATGTAGAGCCGCATCTGATTATTGTCTGTAAGTTTGGCACCGTGCGTGTTATAGTGGCTGAGGAATGGACTTACACGCACAAAGTGGTCCAAAGTGCTAGAGACGGATGGACGGACAAGGGTAAATTATAATGCTCCGCAAATAAATTGGTGGGGGCATAATAATAATTGAAATTCGAGTGTGTGACACGTACCTGAATGGAGTCGGGTGTCAGACAAGGTTCTCCTGGCTTGTCGGCGACTCTGGACACGTAGAACCCGCGGCTGTTCCCGGGCCGCCTGGTCAGAGTTGTTCTGTCGTGACAGCCGCCCACTGTCATAAATAAACAGGGGATGGTATCATTCCACAACCGCAACAGTGCATTTTTACCAGAAAGTATCAAGGGTTCTGGGCATTCGGGTTATGTGAAAAAGAAATGTGAAATTCCCAATATTTTTAACAACAGAATAACTAGTTTTATACATTTTTGGCATAGATAGAGAGAACATATCTCTTTATATATAATTGTGAAAAATAAGTGCGAGTCTTTTTTATTCAATAGTGAATGTGCTTTATATAGCTCCCACTGATATAGGGGAAAAAAGATTTAAGGCAGATATTTTTTCCCATTCACGGCACTGACCTACTATTCTCTATCTATTTTCCTTATTTCTGAACCAAAGTATATGTTGTGACCACTCATTTGAACCGTCTCGGCGAGACGGTTCAAATGAGTGGTCACAACATATACTTCTGATAAGAAATAAAGAAATTCCTAAGCCTTGCCGGATATTTTTTCCCATTCACGGCACTGACCTACTATTCTCTATAAGGCAGGTGGTACCAATAGCCTATGCAGAATAAAATTGTTTAGGTACAAAATATGTCCTGCCAATGCAGAACAGATAACCTGATGAAATACATATTTTTTTCAACAGAAAACATTTTGCATTATTTGTGATTGGAACAGGCCAAATGGAGCTTGTGACCTTTCTCAGTCACTGTTGTTCATTCTGTTACTGACATGCAAGCACAGCAGCTGAACTGGACAAAAATGACAAATTTGAAAAGTGGACCTTTAGAAGAATGAATAGCAGAAAAACACAACACAGCAAGTCAACATCGAATCTACACACCACAATGCACACATTGTGCCAAGCTCTGGAATTCTCGGCAGCCTGATACAGACTTGCGCTGTTTAAAGAATTCGAAATTCATTGACTGAATTGCGAACAGTGCAGATCCTGAATGTGCAGTCTGATCTGGATCTACACTGGTCGCAAATACCATACACCCAATTTCTCCAGTCGCAGCCAAATTTGCAGAATATACATTGTAATATCCATATCTGCAAAACATTATTATGTAACAGGCAGCATAATCACATAAAATTGTGAAATATATGTGAACACAATATTGTATGAATGTATGTGTGTTAATCAATGAATTAGTGGTTATAATAAATGACAAATGTATGTTAAAGATGAATTTCTGGATTAGTATACATTTTATGTTACCTGTTTTTTTTTCTAGAGAATCAACTGAACCATATCTTCTTAGCACACAGAGGTCAGTCAGTGTTAAGCTTCCACCCCTAAATATGTCTTTCCCATTATTGGACTATTTCATCATCAAGAATAAAAGTTATTTATTGAAATGAACCAGATGTCCGTGGCCAGCATGTCAAGCCAACTGACGCATTGGATAGTTGTGTTGCAAAGTCATTTGAACTTGACCTTGGGCATGCATAGAAAGAATGTTTGGAAGATGAAAACAAACTTATGAAGTTTCAAGTCATTTCGTTGCACAGATATAAGTAATTTAAAAACACATTTCTGGCAGACAGACAGATGCATACACACACAAGAACAGACACGCGGATGACATTGTGTTCACTATGTCTCACTTTCAGCAAATATGCAAAAATATTGATTAATAATTCCAGCACAAAAATATTTACACAATTCCCTAACATTTGATTGGTCCGTAGCAAGTTCTGTCCAAACTTTATATCCCAGTAAACTCCCACGCCGAACTACTTTCCGTAACCGTCAGGCGCAGTTAAAATAATTCTTAAGAAAACGGAAAATAAACCCATTTTCTTGATGAATTTATTTCAAATGCTGGAATTATAAGGAATGAATGGTCTTTTTGTTGAATTTATCGGGGATATAAACTTGGAAAAGTCGCGGGAATACTGGACGAGGCCTTCCGGCCTTCGTCCAGTATTCCCACGACTTTTCCAAGTTTATACCCCGATAAATTCCACAAAAAGGCCATTCATTCCTATAATAAATTCACCTTGTTGACAATTTGATTGTGATTGATTGATTGGCATTTTAACATTAAGGCCATGTACGGTCGCGTTACTAGGTCAAACTTGTCTGTATTAATTACTCTGTGAGTGGGAAACTGAAAACTCAATGGTTACTGAATCTGCAAGACCCTGATCTTGTGCCAGGTGTCCTAAACAAGCTATAAGAATTAAACAGGTTTCCTCAGACTAACTTGTTCACACAAAAACTCATGACCAACTGTCCACAGCAATCAGGAACACCATGCATGTTAGATGTGCATCACAGGACTCACCTGCTCCGGTGTTTCGACGTGGATCTAAAGCGTTTGCTAGCTCTAGTTGACTGGTCGCCAAGTTGATTTAGTCTAGTAATGGATGAAGGATGAAATGAACACCACTTTGAAATAACACCCACATAGCATCTCCTGTTATTGCCGAAACGGTGAAATGTTGAGGGTTTAACTCTTTGCATGCTAGCGGCGAAAATATCCGCCAAACAAATTAGGACTATATGTTTTATTTCTCTCTGTAAATATGTCTTGGAATTTCATTAGAATTGAGTCCTCAGGACTCAATTCTAATGAAATTCCAAGACATATTCATGCTATTTACAAGGAGAAATAAAAGAAAATATGATGAATTTTTGTCCGCTAGTTTTGAACTACATGTATTTATAGCCCACAAGTTTCCCAACATGCAAAGAGTTAACAATGCATCCATCCTTTGTTATTGCCACAGATCATAATATATAATGTGAAAATACTTTTCTGTTTGTGAAAATTATAAAGCAAGCTTGAAATTAATGTGCCAAAGGCATTTATCCTAACATTAACAGGTTTCTTAATATCCTTTCGGCAAAACAGAGATACTATTAAAGTGAACAGTTACTCATAGACTGGTGTAGTCTATTGTATGCTTTAGAACTGTGTGCCAGATTTGTTCACTATTACAAGTCTATTTACCTGTTTTGCACAAACTATAAACCAGTCGGTGGGGGAGGGGTAATCATTTATGAACGACTGCATATATTTGATGATTAAAAGTATGTAAAATTATTATACATTGTACTGAAATGGCTGTGATAATGTAATAAATTCAGCATAATAAAAATTAATAAATTTATCTTTAAATTGAAAATTTCTCCCTCAAAGTATACATTGCTAGATAAGTATGCTTTGCAATGTTGGTGAAAAACGTTACTGGTTGATAATGTCATAAGGTACAATGTATCAAAGCTGGCAGAAAATTCTAAAACAATCCACAGTAATGATGATGGTTATACAATATACAGAAGCAGGGTTCAATCTAGGATTCAAAGGAAAGCAGGGCCACTGGCCACATCATAATTCTAACCCATTGAAGTACAGTGGAACCTCTCTAAGTCCAGAGACCAAGAAAATACCTGTGATCACATTTTTTGATGACTTTCTTGGTCATTTATCTCAGGTGATAAAGTCTGTTCGTTATCGCAGCATAGCACACAACTATGGCTCAGAATGATCAAATGCCTGATTTACTGTGAAACCTCTCTAAGCCGGACACCCTGGGGACCTCCCACACTGTACTGGGGACCTCCCACACTGTACTGGGGACCTCCCACACTGTACTGGGGACCTCCCAGGGTGTCCGGCTTAGAGAGGTTTCACTGTATATGGATACAATACTTAGTTCTCCATAAAAGTTCATGTTGTTACCACTCATCGAGACGGTTCATAGTAGTTACAACATATACTTTAAAACAGACATAAAGAAAATAATCTCCAAATGTTCATTCTACTGTAATTGTATCTGGCCTATAATGAGTTAAACAGGACCAGCTCAAATATTAATTGGCAATGCTTTGTAGCATCTCAATGATTTCGACAAAGTTCAATAATGCAATGAAGATACTTTGTTAAGCTTTAAATTATAAATCATATTCAAGCGTGATATTGAAGTAATCATCTTCGTTGTAACTTACCTCTGTGTACTTTCTCACAATTAAATGATTTTAGTTTTGCCCAAACAAAACCTACTTTACAAACATTCGTCGGTAGGTAGGCACATTCTTGTTGTTTTGTTCTCTCTTAAAAATCAAAAATTCATTCTCTGTGATATTCATCTCTGGTAAAAACAATATTTGAGAAGGCACATACATGTATTTTGGAGTCGGACGCGTTCGGACAAACCCAACATAGTTTTCATTATAGCCCTATGGTCCCTCATTATTTATTTCAGGGGCTATTTATGGCATGTGGCCATTGACACCTCCCAAATTGAACTCTGCAGAAGGTGAAGGTGAATGGGTTTTATATCCCCACATCTAACGACATATGGATACGGAATACAGTGAAACCGCTCCAAACCAGACACTGTGTGTATAATTTTAAAGTGGTTATACAAAGAACTCTGCTTATATGGCTTATCATTATGCGCCAACGTGTCAAATGAATAAAATAAGAGACGTTCCAAATGACAACCCTAATGGCACGACAAAGCAATGATGTTTTGACGTTGACGTCATCATCATTAACAATTGTTGGAATATACTCAAAATAAAGTGTTTACAAAGAACAGTAACAGGAACTGTTTTTCTCTGTGGAGGTTTTCAACTAGATGTGAAAGTAGTCAATGGTGTTTGCTCGCCAAATCGCTTTTGATATCTCCAAGCTTCCTGTTCTTAAGAGGATGAAGTCCTGTGATAAACGGAATCTCAAACTTGTTTCCATTTGAGATCCTCTAGACATGTATATATAAGCAGAGTTCTAAATAGAGTTACTTTAATGGGTTTCACTGTAATTTATCACTGACTGTTATGTCTGTTCATGATTGCAAAGCGCACAAAGATGTGTCTTTCCACGGTGTCTGGTTTAGAGAAGATACATTTTAACAGAATTAAGAAATTACGAAGTCAATACAAAGCACAAAGGCCAGAAAAATTATTTTGCAGATTCTCATGCCCAAAACATACACACAGAGTGGACATGGAAATATTTTTTTGCACGCAAAACCGATCGCGCGTGCACGTGAAAGCAAAAAATATTTCCATGTCCCCTCTGTGCCACCATAAAAACAGAATGGCAAATCTTTAAATATATTATTTTCTTCGTATATATTCTTCTAAAATATCAAAAGTATTTATTACACTAATTTAACACCAATTTCAATAAAAAAAAAGTCTCCTACCCACCCCAATTTATCCAATATTGAAGGGGTCAGTAGAAGAAAGAGGCTAACTCCCTCTGGGAGCTAGCCTCTTTCTTTCACTGATTCACTGCAATTAGCCTCCTTCTTCCACCGACCCATTCAATTGAGATGAGAATCTACTAACTAAATGTCTATGACAAAGTAGATGGTATAGAATAGGATGGTGAGAAGTAACCTCTATCACATGGAAGACATATGACACATTGATCCACCAGTAGACAAATGAATTCAGTACTTTTTGTAACAAGACAAAGAAGATATATAAATACCACTATAAAACTGTGCTACATGACTGGGCCCGGTTGCTCAAAACCTCTGTTAGCTTAACAGTCTGTTTAGCTATAACAGAAGCTTTGAGCAACCGGGCCCAGGCTGACAAGTGCAGCTCCTTAACTGGCACTTCTGTCATCTGAATTTATCCGATGGTGAATTTAATATATAACAATAGAAAAGTCAATGGCACACACCATTTTGTGCATTTTCACACCATAGGAAGCTACATACCAAGTATGAACAAGTAAAAATTGAGATGATTGCACTTGGGGATGATTGCACAGGGTCAGCATAGCATCATAGTACAGATACTGCAGTTTAACAGATACTGCAGTTTGACTTGGGAGGGCAGAATAGCCTGATAATGATCTATATTCCTTGTTAGAAGCATGACGGGTGTGTCATTGATGAAATCGCGAACAGTGCAGATCCTGATCAGACTGTGCGGATGCACAGGCTGATCTGGATCTACACTAGTCGAGAAACCCAGAAGCCCCATTTCTCCAGTTACAGCCACATACATTCATTTACAGTCGAAATTCCACATGGTGTCCGGTTTAGTGCAGTTCCACTGTAGAAGATGTAAAAATAATTGACTCACCTGAAATAGGCATGGTGTTCCATACAGCATTTCCACAGATGCTTGCATGCCGCCCGGGTCATCAACTCAAATGCATAGGTATGCTCGTCATTCTACAAGGAATTTAGAATTCAACCGATTAACTCTTTCAAACATTACGGGAAAGTGAAAGGGGTTAACGTCCCAGCAACAGCTAAGGTCATTTAGGAACGTGCCCTCGGTCAAAAATCTCATCCAAAGTCCAGTGAGATGGAGATACTATGAAAGGATTTAGATGCCTAAAGTGAGGTTCAGATCCACAACCTCTGGTATGGGAGACCAGGGGCCCGTTTCACTAAACTTCGTACGTCTAAAATGTTCGTAAGTGTAAAATTATGATAGTATGTAAATTTCACATTAACAATGTTTTCTTGAGGGGTGGATTTATCACTAAGGTATATGCATATTCTTCCATTCACCCGCAGGATGCATGACATAGAACATTTATGTTACCTGCGTGACACGATACCCAATCCATTTCCCAGGAAGGATGGGCTAGGCCCAGAGTCACTCGGGTCATGTCGGGTACAGGTTATATCATATGCAAATTTACTACCAATACAAGCGAGAACACATATAATAGGACTAACACAGTACTATATAATAGGACAATATATCCAACTATCCCTGTGCGAGGTGGATAGTATCCCATGGCAAAAGGTCCAACATGTAGGAGAACCTGTCAATGGGTGTGTTCTATATGAAGTCCAAGAGTATTCTGCACATAGGTGTGTAGGAGGTATGGGTAGCCCGACTTGATTATATGCACTGGTATCACCCGATCATGTGATCAGTCAGTGGGTGTGCTTCATTTGTACACCATAATTAGCCTCATACTACAATGAATCCATACCATACTTACAATCTTATCCTTAACTTTAATGATGAACACTTTGGCTTTAGAGTTAACCTTCGTAATTCTCGGCCTGGAAAAGAATGATCAAAATAACTGTTGCTACAGTTCAACTCATTGTTGAAAGCATCATACCGTAATAATCCTAAATGTTTGGACTCCATTTATTTAAGGAAACCCCTATTTTATAGAGGATACCTCAAAAGAAATTGTATCCAAATACACTGATATTGTGATAAACCAGTACAACCATACTAACTCTAAATATTGGGACACTCTTTATTGTGGGAAATCATATGTGTGGCTGTAACTGGCGAAATGGGGCGTATTAATTTCTGACCAGTGTAGCTCCTGATCAAATATCACACCAACATGATTTATATTGCTTCTTAGAAGCATAGCAGGTGTTTCATTGATGGAATGGCGAACAGTGCAGATCATGATCAGACTCTGGCTGATCTGGATCTACACTGGTCGCAAAACCTTTAAGCCCCAGTTCACCAGTCATATCACAGCCACATATGTATATGTGTTTCCAAGAATAAATACTGGCCGAGTTATTCAGAGCTCCAGTTAAGGTGCATAATTTGATCAACTTTGGGGAGACTTTCCTTATTTCTTCGCCAAAATTGGCAAGTTGGGAGTGCTTTAGAATCGTCTCGATGAGACGATTCTAAAGCAATCCCAACTTGCCATTTTTCGTGAAGAAATAAGAAAAATACCCGGAAAATTAGGTCCAATTACAGTACATATCATGATCATCTTTGAAATGGATGTTTTGGCACACGAATGCCCCTGCTGGCAGCCAAAGAAAACAAGGGTGGCGGATGTTGGATTTGTCACAGCATGATAGAGGACCATCCAAGGAATGCATGTGTGAAATATGAAGCAGTCATGTAAAAGGAAACAGATATTATAAGAAAGGTACCCGAGCGTTAAGGTTTTGAACATACTAAGTATGTGACCTTGCCCTTGAGCTTAGCGGAGGCCCAAGGATAGTGGATTTGTCACAGCATGATAGAGAAATTATAAGAATTTACCTGAGCATTAAGTTTGTGTCGGATGTGCGTATACCACTATATGCCCCGCTAACCATTCGGTGACGGGGGCATAATAAACAACAGATTAATATGCAACTCACCAGAAATAGTTGCCAACTTTGGTCTTGTTTTTATAGACAACTATACCCGTTGGTGTGAGCCCCAGAAAGTATTCAGTATTACTCTCACCCTGAAACACATAACAAGGGATTAATCAGTGAACTGCCTTCAACAGCATAACACCATCTCATCTGGGATTAACTGAATGATTGGATTGATTAATCGATTGATTGATTGATTGGTTGATTGATTGATTGATTGATTGATTGATCAAGTGATTCACTGATTGATTACCAACATACACAGATGGGTAAGACAATTAAGTCAGAGGAAATAATCTTTTTACAAGCATATGTGCATGCGCCTCAAACCTATACAGTGAAACCTCTCTAAACCGGACACCCTGGGAGGTCCCCAGGGTGTCCGGCTTAGAGAGGTTTCACTGTAGATCAGACATTAGATCATTCTGAGCCATAGTTACTAGTTTTTGCTACGCTATGCAGTCAGGAACAGACATTATCACTTGAGACGGAACCACAGTTTAAAGTCTCCTCCAACAGACCAGTGGGATGGAGAAATACTATGGAGGTATTTTTCCTGCCTAGGTTGAGGATTGAACTTGCAGCCTCCGGTATTGTCCATTGCCATATCCCCTTGGCCACTGACAATCCCTGTCACATATAAGGAATTACTGACCAAGACAGGGTGAAGGTCAACGCCGTACATGTCCAGCCACTTGACCTTGTCCAGGAACTTCAATTCTGCGGTGGCAGGTATTGTCCCCCTGTAATGTAGTGAGTAACAGTACAAACCCATAGAATGCTGGATTAAATGTTGTCTTCCACTGTTTATTTTGTATTTTCTGTTGTTTTTTTCTCATCAAAAAATGCTTTCACAGCACTTTAGAATTTTCAAGTCTCTTGTTCAAATACTTTTGGAAATATGCACGACACAAAAAGTATTACTAACATCCATACATACAGCTAACATACATGGAACATTGATAAATCCCTCATGCCTATTAAGGAGGGATAATAAATAAGGTGAAATTGAGAGTCTAGCGTGCTCTCTAGTCCGTATGTATGGAAATTTGCTATCAGCAAGGGGATAAACTGGGAGTATATCGTGCTCACCCGAGCCGCCTGTGTAAGGCCTCAATCTGCTCCTCCAGCTCCTCGGTCTGGGTGGGGACAAACTGGAACTCCGACACGTACCCCGGGGCCAGCCGCTCGGGGTCATAGTCCCCAATCTCAGCTGGAATACGAGTCATTCCTGATCAAATAGCACACTCCTGGAGCCTGATTACGATCTACTGCCTGTTAGAAGCATGATGGGTGTTTCATTGATGGAATGGCAAACAGTGCAGATCCTGATCAGACTGTGCATGCGCATGCATGCACAGGCTGATCTGGATCTACACTAGTCTCAAAACAAACGTGGCCCATTTCTCCAGTGACATAAATATATTATCCCATCACTAACAGTGATATCAAAATCCGTCAATGGGTCGATGGGTTGGTTGGTTGGCATTAAACTGAGTGACTGACTGATTCATTAATTAAAGAATATTGATTGGTTGATTTATTGATTTAATATGATTGATTGGTTGATTGTATATGATTGATTGGTTGATTGTATATGATTGATTGGTTGATTTATTGATTAAATATGATTGATTGGTTGATTTATTGATTGTATATGATTGATTGGTTGATTTATTGATTGAATATGATTGATTGGTTGATTTATTGATTGGATATGATTGATTGGTTGATTGAATATGTTGATGGTTATTGATATGATTGATTGGTTGATTTATTGATTAAATATGATTGATTGGTTTATTGAATATTATTGATTGGTTGAGTTATATTGATTGGTTGATTGTATAGATTGATTGGTTGATTTATTGATTGTATGTTGATTGTTGATTGATATGATTGATTGGTTGATTTATTGATTAAATATGATTGATTGGTTGATTGAATATGATTGATTGGTTGATTGTATATGATTGATTGGTTGATTGTATATGATTGATTGGTTGATTTATTGATTGAATATGATTGATTGGTTGATTGTATATGATTGATTGGTTGATTTATTGATTTAATATGATTGATTGGTTGATTTATTGATTGAATATGATTGAACAGGCTGACTGACTAGGATCGATTGGCCAATTGCTTGAATGATTTAATATAATTGATTAATTGAATATGATTTATTGATTGAATGATTCATTGAATGAATGGCTGACAGAGTGAGGTTTTATGTCCATCCATTCAGCAGTACAATCATATATAGATCTATATCCTGTACAAGAGGAAGACACTACATAACTATACAGTATCACTTGGCCCCAGTTGTAAATACAGTAAATGCTAAAACGAGAATCCAGGCAAAGATGAATGTGTAATTAACCCTTTCACCCCCAAAGTAACTGAAATGGAATTTGACTTGTTAATTTGCAACAAATCCAGTGGTCACAAAATGATTTTCCGACTAGTCAATTTATGAAAAAGGGGGTGTTTAATTTCTAAAAAAATATGAAAATGACTTGCAACAAGAGTGTCGTAAGTCACAAAATACGCCCGTCGAAGATGGGCCAGACAGCGAAGATGCAGAAATGTGAAGCTGTCACCAAGGCAAGAAACATTAATGAGAATTTGAAACTCTATAGCATTATTTCTTCCTCCCTTTGTGCTAAACATGTATACTAATTTAGGTAGAGATGTGTAAAGTAGAAATGATATAGAATAGTTAAAAATGTGATATTTTTGTTAAAAAAATAATTTCCGCATCAAAACCAAGGTGCACATCTTCAATAAGTGTAGAAGACGTGTGTATAGTTTCAGATCGATCGACTGAACGGTTTCAGAGGAGTTGTGTACACAAACTATACAGTTTTTCCGTCCGCCGCTCGCCCGGCCGCCCCGCCCCGCCCCGCCCCGCCCCGCCCTGCCCCGCCCCGCGGTAAAACATAATATGTACCAGTTTTTTAAAACAGTCGTATAAAAAGTGTACATGATGATGAGATGGGCAGTCACCAGCCGGCTCATCTGGATCTACACGTTTTGCCAATACCACTATGCAGGCCTGTTGTATTGAAAGGGTTAAGATATGTGACCTTCGATAGATTAAACATCACTGGAACACTTTCAATGCTGAATTAAATTTTATGATCTGCATTTTAATCTGTATTTTATTTACTTTTTGTGATTGTAAAATCTTTTTGGGATTGGATCTGAATAATTGCTCCTAAAACAGGCGAAACAGACACTGTTCTTGACATATCAATGTGACATGGACAATAGTCAATATTAGACAACACGACATACATTGTACGGCATGGGCAAACAACTCCGCAGCCTCCTCAAACGTGATTGGCAGTCGTGCATGGAGAATATCACACTTCACCTGCAGGAAAAACTGGTACCTGCAAATACAGATTATGGGCAGATATAGTGACTGTGATTGGAAAGTGAATGGGTCTAACATCCCACCAACAGCTAGGGTCATATAGAGACGAGACCACCATTTAAAGTATCATCCGACAGACTAGTGGGATGGAAATACTATGAAAGTATTTTTGATGCCTAAGGCGAGGTTTGAACCCACAACCTCCGGATTGGAAGCCAGATGTTCTAACCCCTAGGCCACAATCCATCCCATGCTTGATTGATTGGATATTACTGAATGATTGATTTATTTATTTATTGATTGGATATTACTTAGTATTTAACCCTTTCACTCCTAGGTAACTGGAATGGATTTTGATATGCTAATTTTGCAACCAATCCAATCGTCACACCATCATTTTCAGACTAGTCCATTTATGAAATATGGTGTGTTTTGTTCTAAACAATATGAAAATTACTTGCAAAAAGTGCAGATCCTGATGAGACGGCTCGTCAGTCGTCACGAGCCGGCTCATCTGGATCTACACTGTTTTCCAATACCACAATACAGGCATGTGGTGTTGAAATGGTTAATGATTGATTGATTGATACTACAACACATATCTTCACTGCTAAAGTATAAAATTCCTAATGATGGATTCATCGTTGAGATACAGTACCCTGTCATCCTCCCTGTCATTTATTAGGAAGCTGAATGGTCGAGGTTCGAGTACGGAGAATGTACATTATCAGTACATTATTAGCACATTTTGGGTATGGAGAATGTACATTATCAGTACATTATCAGTACATTATTAGTACATTTTAAGTATGGAGAATGTACATTATCAGTACATTATTAGTACATTTTAAGTATGGAGAATGTACATTATCAGTACATTATTAGTACATTTTAAGTATGGAGAATGTACATTATCAGTACATTATTTGTACATTTTTAGTACGGAGAATGTACATTATCAGTACATTTTGAGCACAGAGAATGTACATTATCAGTACATTATTAGTACATTTTGTGCACAGAGAATGTACATTATCAGTACAGTATTTGTACAGTTTTAGTATGGAGAATGTACATTATCAGTACATTTTAAGCACAGAGAATGTACATTATCAGTACATTATTAGTACATTTTGAGCACAGAAAATGTACATTATCAGTACATTATTAGTACATTTTGTGCACAGAGAATGTACATTATCAGTACATTATTTGTACATTTTGAGTATGGAGAATGTACATTATCAGTACATTATTTGTACATTTTTAGTACGGAGAATGTACATTATCAGTACATTTTGAGCACAGAGAATGTACATTATCAGTACATTATTAGTACATTTTGAGCACAGAGAATGTACATTATCAGTACATTATTAGTACATTTTGAGCACAGAGAATGTACATTATCAGTACATTATTTGTACATTTTGAGTATGGAGAATGTACATTATCAGTACATTTTCAGTACATTTTGAGCACAGAGAATGTACATTATCAGTACATTATTAGTACATTTTGAGCACAGAGAATGTACATTATCAGTACATTATTAGTACATTTTGAGCACAGAGAATGTACATTATCAGTACATTATTTGTACATTTTGAGTATGGAGAATGTACATTATCAGTACATTTTCAGTACATTTTGAGCACAGAGAATGTGCATTATCAGTACATTTTGAGCACAGAGAATGTACATTATCTGTACATTATCAGTACATTATCAGTACATTTTGAGTATGGAGCATGTACATCATCGGTACATTATTAGTACATTTTCAGTACGGAGAATGTACATTATTAGTACATTAATTTATTAGTACATTTTGAGTACAGAAAATGTACATTATCAGTACAGTGAAACCTCTCTAAACCAGACAAAAAACTGTGGCAAAAACTTTCAAATAAATAAACAGATAGTTGGACGGACGTACAATCAGTAGCGAGGGTAATTATATTAATGTAGAAGCCTAGAAGGATGTATCATACTAAGTAATGCATGTGTGCAATATGAAGATAATAAAATCACAGATGTTTTGTTGGGAGTCCGGTTTAGAGAGGTTCCACTGTACATTATTAGTACATTATCAATTACCTCTATAAGAATTGACCCTGAAATTACAAACAAGAAAAGTCCACAATGAGTAGCATTATAGCATACCTAGTTATTTCCTCCTTTAATTTACAGGGGTCGGCAGGATAAAACTTCACTCCGAAATAGAGTGTGTATGGAATGGAACAGCCTGAAATAATAAGACGTTTACTTTAAGTTTTAAGAACGCACCAAATATGTGAGCTTGGAATTAGCTGGGGGAAGAATGATGGATTTGTCAGAGAATTATAGAGGATCATTATATTACATGTACAGTAGAACTTCGATAACTAGAACAGGTCTGGCTCGAACACCATGGAAAACTCGAACTGGTTCGACAGTCCCGGCAAATTTCCTATATAATTCATGTAATAAAACACCTTAAACTCGAACTATGAATTACTCGAACAGTCGAACCTGTGGATTAGTCCCGTGGACGGTCAAACAGTGGTAATTACCGCTAATAACTCGAACAGGTAAGTCTGTGATCAGCTGTTTGTCTAACGAGGTGCGAATTCCACCATTGCGGGCGGTCGCGTTGAGTAGTTTCCCTTGACGCGGGATGACATTAAATCACGAATCGCAAACAATAGCGGCGTGAACCACAGTGAAAAAGACTTGAATGCGTTATGTGTCATGAACAAACGTTTACTTAAATTTAACTTTGACAGAAGATGTGCCAATAACAAACAAACCGAGGTCATGGAATTCTTCAGGCGTTAATTTATAGTGTTTATAATTGTATACTGACATTGTTTCGTTTATATTTTCCGTTTGTATATTTATATTTATTCCAACCACTGTGCTGTGTGCTATTTTTAGACACTGGGAATATCAGTATTATGTATAGACGCAAAGCGGAACATAGCGGTTTATTTGACGTATAATTACATGTAAATATTGAATAAAACAGCAACTTTACAATTGTATTTGTTATTTTTCATTTCTCCCTCCAAATGTAATGCATATACAATGGCATGTCACATCGGTTATCTCATATATTCACATAAATGATTTTATTGACTGAATGTGACAGTACATTTTTGAAACTTCATTCCCTCGAACTATGCATCGCTCGAACTCAAACTCGATTCCGTTGCCGGTTCGAGCGATCGAAGTTCTACTGTATGTGTGAAATATGAAGAAATATCAAAAAAAGTTCTGTCAAAGAAAACACAAGTTATAAGAAAGTTACCTCAATGCAAAGTTTCGTAAATGCACTAATAATGCTATGACCTTGATTTTGGTATTAGTGGGGGTCTGTGGGTCGTGGATTTTTCACAGAATGAAAGAAGAATGTCAGACAAATTTTCTCCATTTCTGTTCAAAAGTATATGTTGTTACCACTCATTTGAACCATCTCGATGAGACGGTTCAAATGAGTGGTAACAACATATATTTTATGGAGAAATAAACAAAACAATCAATTTGTTTCCAATAAATAGTATTGTACAGGCCCGTAGCCAGGGGCGGTCGGAGTGGTCGGAGCGGTCGGACGACCCCCCACACCGCCCAGCCTTGAGGTCCACTTTTTTAACAAAAAAGCATGCCCCCGGACCCCCCTAGATGCCTCAGGCCCCTTGGGCCTTCGAAACGACCCCCCCTTCAAACAGGTCTGGCTACGGGCCTGTTGTATCCATAGACCTAAATGAGTTCAGATCCCTTTTCTCAGCTGGCGGCCCATATACCTTTGGCAACAGGTATCTTACCTTTTAATTGTGAAGACAAATTCTTATTACTTTCCAGCCAGTGCTGAAAAATATACAGACAAGACATACATGTAATGCGACCTGCATTATAAAATACTTGAAGTGAAGTGGTATATAGCAATGTGTAAACACAAACTCTTTACAAATGTCATCAGGTAAGAAAAATGTGTACCCAGCCCAGGACTTGAGCGCAGGAAGTCTCGATTACCGACTTTAAAAACTATAGTTGTCAGGAAGGCTTATGTGAGTACTATCCCTGGAAGGCTGTGACCTTCACATAGGTATAAGTGGGGCTCATACATGTAACAGAGCTCCAGATAAGGTGCGTATTGGCGATTTGTTACACTCATTTTAGCAGAATACGCACTGATTATCAAAAGTGGGAGTACAAAATAGTCACACCAATGTGAAAATATGCATCGATTTTCAAATCGAGTAGTGAAAATACTGTAATAAAGTTGAAATTTACTTAGTTGAGCTGCAAAAAGCAAACACTGTAACATACATTTGTAAAAGTAAAATAGCACTGAATTTGAAATCTGGGGGTATAATATGTGTACTCTTTAGATACAAAACTTATCTGGAGCTCTGATATACCACAGAATGACAGGACCATCAGTGTAATTATGCATCTGAGAAATATCAAGACTTTCGATAAATGGAAACATAAATTATGAAAAATTTAGGAGAGTACTAAATCTATGAACATGACATTGTGAGTATAGGGGACAGATGGTTAACCCTTTTATATCGTGCCCTATTTCACAATAAAAACATGTTTTGACAGCACTTCAGAATCATTTCCAATGGAAATGATTCTGAAGTGCTGTCAAACCATGTTTTTGATGATAAAAATGGAAAATAAACAGCAGACGACAACAGAATTAAGATAAGCGGTGTAAGGGTTAAGAGTTATTCACAGAATGATGGAGGACAAACATACGAATACATGTGTGAACAGCGCCCCAGATAAAGAATTATAGTCTGTTTCACGAAAGCTGCCCAAATTTTACGGCTATATAGACAATTCAAAAACAATATTATTTTCTATAATATTAAATTAAAGGAAAATTTAAGAATGAGCCTTCTTTTTATTTCGTGAAATTCGGTCAAATATTGATTTTATTACCAAAAATTGATGTGTCTATGGGAATTTAACATGGGGGAAAAAGTGGTAAAGAAGTGTGGGAGTCAAAAAAACAATTTTTTTGGAAATTGACTCCGAAACCTGACTAGATAGCTTGGATATGATCTAACTAAGAAAACAAAAGTTAAATTTAAAAAATCGGTCCAGTATTTCTAAAATTCAAAAAAATTTCCCCATGTTAAATCCCCATAGACATCTTCACGGAGTGAAGATGTCTATGGGGATTTAACATGGGGAAATTTTGTTTTCGCAATAAAATCAATATTTGACCAAACTTCACGAAATAAAAAGAAGGCTCATTCTTAAATTTTCCTTTAATTTAATATTATCGAAAATAATATTGTTTTTGAATTGTCTATATAGCCGTAAAATTTGGGCAGCTTTCGTGAAACAGACTATAGTAATTGAGTATTGTCACTCCATCATTTCTGAAGAAATTGGGTATATTTCAACATTTTAATTCGGTAAAATTAAATCACACTACTGTTTACACATCAACTTACAGCAATTATTGAATAGTTTGCTTCCAAGTGAAAACATGTTTTGGTATTTCATTAGAATTGTCTCCTTGGAGACAATCCTAATGAAATACCAAGATGTGTTCTCATGGAAAATAAGAAAAATATGCTATATTTGTGGTCTGTTTATTGTTTTCTTCAGCATGATAAAGGTACCACAACATTTTTATTGCTTTTTGATACTCGCTACGTCTGATATTCCAATTGGGTTTTTGGCAATTTTAATTGGGTATTTAAGCAAATACGCAGCTTATCTGGAGCTCTGTGTGAAACATAAAGATGGAATAGGGACTTGGGAACTGCATTGGAGGGTCATGAATTTGTCACAACATATTAGTGGACCATCAGATGAAAGCATGTGTAAAATATCAAGACATTAACCAGAAATTATAAGAAATATTAGTCTGTTAGGACTTACAGTTTGTCCAGTGTGGTCTATAAATCGCAGCCCGAAATAATCCTTCTCCAGCAAGTTCAGCTGTTCGTAGACTTTCTCCAGAATGACTAGGCCTCGCAAACTGCCCTGAAAATACAAGAACAGCACCACCGTCAACAGCTTCTGTGAATGTGAGTCATTGGAGAAATGAGGCTTATGTAACCCGAATCTTCTGTCTGTATCACTGGGCGACCAGCATTACAGACAGAAGATTTGAGTAAATGACCCTAGTGACAAGTGTAGACTACAGTTTGTCATTCAGACCGTGAAACACATGTTAGGCCGTACAAAGTTCTTCCCTGTTAAGCGTCAACGTGCGGTTAGGTTTTGAGAGTATTCTGTATGCTATTTGACACTATTTACTGGTGAAGTAATATGAATACTATTTGGTGACATGTGCATATATCCATTCATGAAATTCCACTTAAAAAGTTTAATTTATTTTCTTCATATTTTTTTATAAAGTTGGCTGGCAGAAATTTTAAATTATGCTGACAACTTCCTCAACCCTGTGACTGGAGAAATGGGGCTTATGGGTTATGCGACCAGTGCAGATCCAGATCAGCCTGTGCATCCGCACAGTCTGATCAGGATCCGCACTGTTCGCCATTCCATCAATGAAACACCTGTCATGCTTCTACCAAGCAATATAGATCGTTACCAGGCTACAGGAGTATACCATTTGATCAGTAGCTACACTGGTCACAAACACTATAAGCCCCATTTCTCCAGTCACATATCTGGGTCAAAACTACTTCTGCTGAAGTTTCATCGGTACATGTAGAACAATGTCACATTACATTAACGAACGACATCAACGAGATGACCGATGTGAACAACAGTATACATGTCAATTTCATAGCATACATTTCCTGATAAACAGAATAGCACACACTCAGTGTCTTTTGTTTATGTTTATCAGACTCGGCTCGGAAACGGTGGCCTCATAATTCCTGCCCGTTTCCTAGCCTTACCTAATAAACCTGATATCAAAAGACACGAGCCTGGTATTCTATATATCCCCTACTGTATAATAAGCCCTATTTTGTCATGGCGAGTCAAATATAATGACAAGTAAATGTTTTGACAAAACATTTAGAAAAGGCAACTTAGCATATATACCTAATCATGCAAGTTCTGCCAAGATTGGACAAACCCAAGATTATTGCATTTACAATGTACCAGTGAACCAATTTTGCCATTACCCCTCAGGTAATTATTTTGCAATTACCCCTAATTCTTTTTCAATTACCCCTCATGTAATTCTTTTGCAATTATCCCTTAGGTAATTCTTTTGCAATTACCCTAGGTAAATTTTGTAATTACCTCTCTCAGGTATTCTTTGTAATTACCCCTCATGTATTTTTTTTGTAATTACCCCTCATGTGTTTTTTTAATTAACCCTCAGGTATTTTTTTTTGTAATTACCCCTCATATATTTTTTTTGTAATTACCCCTCAATACCCCTTATTTTTTTTGTAATTACCCCTCTGGTATATTTTGGTAATTACCCCTCAGGTAATATTTTTGTAATTACCCCTCAGGTAATATGAAGGACTGTTGCATAAGGTGCATTTTCAAAGTGTAATATAAACAACATGTGTTAAAAATCATAATAAACTAGTGTAATAAATATGTAAATGAGAATCCTGAATTAAACCAATTAGATGATCAGTACAGATTCAAGGCATGATGCTGTGTTTATGCAAAAAATATAATCTACTATTTGAGTTGATGTAATAAAATATTTACAAAACGAGTTGACGATTTCATAAGAAACGAGGCTTAGCCTCGTTTCTTATGAAATCCGTCAACACGTTTAATAAAGTATCATAATAAATCATCGTCAATAATCTCCTCTATATGTATAAATGTGTACTGTATACACCAGGCCTCGACAAGTACACTTGTCCGCTCATATTGGCAAGTGAATTTTCAATCTGGACGAGTGGTAATTTGAAGAGTCCGCATAAACATTATGTTTGTTTATTGGTGTTTAACGGCCTATCAACAGCTACGGTCATTTAAGGCCGGGCAAACGGGTTCGATCCCGTTTATTAAAACATATAGGAATGTAAAATATACATGTATGAGTTGTAATCGAATCTAGAAGAGTGGAAAATTAAGAATTTGTCTCGGCCTGTACACGCTTATCAAAAATGAAATAAGCCACATGTTGTCATATGAAAGAAAAATTTAGTGTTTACCCTTCAATGAAATGAATTAATAACAACCTGCAGAGAGCCAATTACGCCAAGCCCAATTTTGCTGTATGACCCAAAATAAATCATGAATGATAATTTTGATCAATAGGTTTACCTTTCTGGCCGTCAACACCTTAAATTTTGAACGATATACACCTAGACATGAAATTACTGGTTATGAAAACCCATTGATCTTAGCGGTGCATAAGCAGTACAACACTGTATTTCAAGTACATGTATGTTTTTTCTTTAAATATTCCTTTATTAATAGCAAAGCTGGAAGTGTTTTAGAATTATCCCCAAGGCAATATTTAAAAAAAATAATAAAGAATTGATATACATGTAATTCTGCATTTGTGTGTTTCTTTACATTATTTTTATTTTATTAGTATGATGGTTGTGGTGGAGTGGGGTGGTAGGCGGTTAGGATGAGTCAGTGACGAAAAATTAATAGTTAATATTTCAAAATCATTTTTAAATATCTTGAATAATAACATCTGGTCCAGATTGCGAAGCACACACATACATGTATATCTTAAGTGTGTGATTACAGTGAAAAATGTCTAAACCGGACACCCTGGGGACCTCCCAGCACCCCAGGGTGTTCGGTTTAGTGAGGTTCCACTGTACGAACCAGAGTTCTGAATATTCTTGAAACTGCAGGTGTGGCAGTTGATTTCTGGAGCTATACACTGGTCAGAATGTTTGATCGCATGGCGATCGAAACACACCGACAACAAAAGCAAAGATATATTATGAATGTACATTGTATGAATACAGTAATTTGTGCCTAATGGCCATAAATGTATTACCAGAAACACATTTTCAATTTATAATTACATCTGTGTAAAATACCAGTGCCTAAACTTACTATTTCCATGTGGATTGCTATAAATGGACTGCCAGATGGACTGGGTCTCGGGTCCAAGAGTACAATTGCAGGGTGTGGGCCCCCAATGAATGAGAGATTCTTATATTTTAACCCATTGAAGTATGTGGATATAACACTTTTTAATTGAAAAAGTCTGATTATTTGCTTTATTTCTCCATAAAAGTATATGTTGTTACCACTCATTTGAACCGTCTCAACGAAAATACGAATGAAAAATCTCCAAATTTTCATACTACTGTAATTGTATCCAGCCTATAATGGGCTAAGGGACATCAACTTAATGTTGTAATTAATGTTGTGAGAACTTGTAGCCCAGGCCCAAGCCCAAGCCCATTGTAAACTATGTTTAAACAAAACATTTTGAGGTGGGAAAATGTTCCCATGGTAACACTCTAGGCTCAGCTAATAATTACCGGTCAATTACAACAAACAGTCTGAGCATCACACATGTGATTCACTATCCAGTCATTGAAGTGCAAGTATAGCACAACCTCTCTATATTGGAGATGCAAAAACAACACGAAAATGTGCTTAATTTTGATGGATTTTGAAGTATTTCAAATGTATCTCTATTAAACAATAGGGTATAATGTATATTCATTAAAGCAAAGCATTCAAACACATTTTGTACTGCTAATAAAACTTGAATAAGAGTGTCAAGTTTAAAATGGTTTTACTGTAAATGTAGCCGGACTGCTGTCAGCAAAACAAAAATAGGACCTACAAATGACTACACTTACTGCAAATGCTTTAAGGTCCAAGTAGTCAAAAGGTGGGGAAAATCTTCTTATTGTAAGTGCAAAATTATGATAGTCTATAAATTGCACATTAACACAGATTGCTTGTAAACAATTATTGGATTTACATTAATTGAGCATAGGCTGCATATGCAGCCTATGCTCAATAAATGTAAATCCATCAATTGAAATTTCTAGACGATCCTAAATTTGCGCTTACGAACATTTTAGTCGTAAGAAGCTTAATAGTGAAACGGGCCCCTGGTTTGAATTATGATTTTTGTATCAACATCAGTGAAATACGGAGTAGTGACAGGGCTCCAGATAAGGAATTAGTAATTGAGTATTTTCACTCCATCATTTCTGAAGCAATTGGGTATTTCAAAATTTGAATTGGGTAAAACAAAATCACACTACTGTTTACACATCAACAGACAGCAATTATTGAACAGTTTGCTTCGAAATGAAAACATGTCTTGGCATTTCATTAGAATTGTGTACTTGGAGACAATTCTAATGAAATACCAAGATGTGTTTTCTTGGAAAATAAGAAAAAATGCTATATTTGTGGTCTGCTTATTGTTTTCTGCTGAATGATAAATGTACCACAAAATTGTAAATGCTTTTTGATACTCGCTACTTCTGATTTCAATTGGGTTTTTGGCAATTTTAATTGGGTATTTAAGCAAATACGCAGCTTATCTGGAGCCCTGTTATGGTGAGAGTCTGAGTTAGAGTGGTGCTACTGTAAATGTAGCCGGACTGCTGTCAGTTAACCCTTTCCCTGTTTTGCGATATTTCGACTCATCCAAATCCAAAACATCTGAATAAAAGAATCAAATGCTGGGTCAAATGCTGGTTAAATTATCTGATAGAGTAGAAAACGTTGTGGGAAACGGAGAAATTGCTTGTTACAAGCAATTTCTCCTTTTTCCACAATGTTTTCAAAAGACATCTTCTGCAGAGGCGTGAAAAGTCGTCTCTATCAGGGAAAGGGTTAAACAACACTAGAATCTACAATGATACGGTACACTTGCTGTAAATGCTTCAACCCTTACTACATGTACGCTGAATTAAATTTTGTCGTCTGCTGGAAATGTCTTATTTTCAATATGTTTCGATAAAAACCTGTTTTGACAGCGCATGAGAATCGTCTCCACTGGAGACGATTCTCATGTGCTGCCAAAACATGTTTTTTGTGAAGAATTAAGGCAAAAATGAAAAACAGCAGGCGACAATTTTCGTCTCCCGCGTAGTGAGGGTTAAGGTCCAAGTAGTCAAAATGTGGGACAAATTTTCTCATGGTGTGACAACCTGTATGAGTGTTCAATTTAGAATGGTTCCACTGTAACCATAGCCAGACTGCTGTCAGCAAAATAACAACAGAATCTACGATGACTAAAATTGCTGAAAATGCTGTACGTGTACGGTCCCATTTATTTAAAGGTGGGGCGTTTTTCCTCATGACGTGACACAGCGCACAATGGCACATAATCACAATCTTCCCGCCCAAGTCGCCATTATACCATTCACCCGGGCGCCATCTGAAGGCAATCTTTAAAATGTGGGAAATAAATATTGTCATCTGCTATTTTTAACTTATTTCTTAACAAACAAAAAACAGTTTTGCCAGCACATGAGAATTGTCTCCAATGAACACGATTTTCATGCACTTTCAAAATATGTTTTCATTGATAAAAATTGGAAATAAAGAAACAAAAATTCCGCGGAATCAAATGTCTCGCCTTGTCCCGCCGCCTTGACCTCGAGCCTGGGCCAGAAAGCAATTTTCACTGGCCCGAACATATTATACAATTATTGACTAGTGAGCCATAGAATATCAAATTATATTCTATGGCTCACTAGTCAATAATTGTTTTAGTATATGATAATAGTCGGTATATAGCACTTACGACCTTATGCTACTAGACAACAAGAAACGAGGCAAAGCCACGAAGGCCAGGTTTTTTCCAAGCATAGACACTTCGATAACATAATTATACCCACTTTTTGTAGACTAGATGGCCGTGGCCTGCATGTCGCGCCTTGGGGCGAGGCATGGACACTAAAAAAATAGATATACGGTAGTAGATGGAAAAACTTTAACCAAAAAACTTTAACCGGACACACGGACGAACGGACGGACGTATGCCAAAATGCCGACGATATCGCGCTTTCCGCAAGCAGGTGCGACAATGATGATAAACACCCATGTGAAGTATCAAGGTATTGGGTGAAGCAGTTGCAGAGATATAGTACACGAAAAAACTTTAACAAAAAAATTCAAAGTAATTTGAACTTGACATAGGGCACAGGATCGCGCTTTCCGCAAGCAGGTGCGACAATGATGATAAACACCCATGTGAAGTATCAAGGTATTGGGTGAAGCAGTTGCAGAGATATAGTACATGAAAAAACTTTAACAAAAAAATTCAAAGTAATTTGACCTTGACATTGGGCACAGGATCGCGCTTTCCGCAAGCAGGTGCGACAATGATGATAAACACCCATGTGAAGTATCAAGGTATTGGGTGAAGCAGTTGCAGAGATATAGTACACGAAAAAACTTTAACAAAAAAATTCAAAGTAATTTGACCTTGACATTGGGCACAGGATCGCGCTTTCCGCAAGCAGGTGCGACAATGATGATAAACACCCATGTGAAGTATCAAGGTATTGGGTGAAGCAGTTGCAGAGATATAGTACACGAAAAAACTTTAACAAAAAAATTCAAAGTAATTTGACATTGACATTGGGCACAGGATCGCGCTTTCCGCAAGCAGGTGCGACAATGATGATAAACACCCATGTGAAGTATCAAGATATTGGGTGAAGCAGTTGCAGAGATATAGTACACAAAAAAACTTTAACAAAAAAAATCAAAGTAATTTGACCTTGACATTGGGTACAGGATCGCGCTTTCTGCAAGCAGGTGCAACAATGATGATAAACACCCATGTGAAGTATCAAGGTATTGGGTGAAGCAGTTGCAGAGATATAGTACACAAAAAAACTTTAACAAAAAAATTCAAAGTAATTTGACCTTGACATTGGGCACAGGGGCCGCACGGTTGGGGATTAGAATGAAAATATGGATGATGATAAACACCCATGTGAAGTTTCAAGGTAATGGGCGAAGCAGTTGCAGAGATATAGTATAACGAAAAAGTTTTAAAACCAAAAAACTTTTAACTAGACGTACGTTAAAAAGTTAACGTTGAAAATGGCTAAGTCAATTACGTAGAAATAATAGGTGAAGGTAAAAAAATGGTCACATGTTGGATAGTTGTATGTGGTAGGCACCCCTTGGTTATGAAACTGTGAAAGTTTGGTGGTTCTAGGTGGTACAGTACCAAAGAAATGGACTTAAACACGAAAACTTAACATTGTAAACGCGAAAACTTAACATTGAAAATGGCTAAGTCGACTACGCGGAAAAAATGGGTCAAGTTAAAAAAAAAGTAACATGTTGGATAGTGATATGTGGTGGGCACCCCATGATTATGAAGCTGTGAAAGTTTGGTGGTCCTAGGTGGTACAGTAACAAAGAAATGGACTCAAACACGAAAACTTAACATTGATTGTGGACGCCGCCCACCCGCCGCCCGCCCGCCCGCCGCCACCGCCCGCCCGCTCCGCCCGCCAACCGCCAACCGCCCGCCCCCGCCCCCGCCCGCCCCCGCCGAGCCCGCCCGCCCGGCTTTCGCCAATCCAATAGCCTGGATTTTTTTTCAAAAAACCTGCCTAAAAATGGAAAAAGAATTTGAAAAAAAAAACAAGAAACGAGGCAAAGCCATGAAGGCCAGGTTTTTTCCAAGCATAGACACTTGGATAACATAATTATACCCACTTTTTGTAGACTAGATGGCCGTGGCCTACATGTCGCGCCTTGGGGCGAGGAATGGACACTAAAAAAAGAGATATAGTAGATGGAAAAACTTTAACCAAAATGCCGACTATATCGCGCTTTCCGCAAGCGGGCGCGACAATGATGATAAACACCCATGTGAAGTATCAAGGTAATGGGTGAAGCAGTTGCAGAGATATAGTACACAAAAAAATCAAAGTAATTTGAACTTGACATTGGGCACAGGGGCCGCACGGTTGGGGGGTAAAATGAAAATATGAATGATGATAAACACCCATGTAAAGTTTCAAGGTAATGGGCGAAGCAGTTGCAGAGATATAGTATAACGAAAAACTTTAACCAAAAAACTTTAACCAGACGTACGTTAAAAATTTAACGTTGAAAATGGCTAAGTCAATTACAATGTACGTAGAAATAATAGGTGAAGGTAAAAAAAATGGTCACATGTTGGATAGTTGTATATGGTGGGCACCCCTTGGTTATGAAGCTGTGGAAGTTTGGTGGTCCTAGGTGGTACAGTACCAAAGAAATGGACTTAAACACGAAAACTTAACATTGTAAATGCGAAAAGTTAACATTGACTGCGCGGAAAAAATGGGTTAAGTTCAAAAAGGTAACATGTTGGATAGTGATATGTGGTGGGCACCCCTTGGTTATGAAGCTGTGAAAATTTGTTGGTCCTATGTGTTACAGTAACAAAGAAATGGACTGAAACACGAAAACTTAACATTGATTGTGGATGCCGCCCGCCCGTCTGGCTTTCGCCAATCCAATAGCCTGGATTTTTTTCTCCAAAAAAACCTGGCTAAAAATGGAAAAAAAGTTTAAAAAAAAAAAGTTTAAAAGGATTTTTTCCCAAAAAAAAACCTGGCTAAAAATGGAAAAAAAGTTTAAAAAAAAAAAAAGTTTAAAAATTAACAAAAAAATAATGCTCGCTACTGGAGCGCAGAATTTTTATAATAGTCCTATATTTATCTACATATCATATCTGCACAGGTCCACACATTGCCACAATATTGTCAACACAGTTTACGGAAATGTAATGCCCAGGTATAATAATTTACCTGTATAAATTACCTGTAATAATTTAGCTGGACATTTAGTGGTCAAGCTGGAAATTTGCACATGCTTGCACATGCAGAAGTGTTCAACTGGAGAAGGCTATTGTTCTCTCTACAGGTAAGGTAAGGAAAGGCACGAGAAAACGGGTCTTCATGCATTAATGTTCAGTTTGTAGCATAGAAAGAAATAGAGTTTGACCTTGACCCTGGAGCCCGGAATTTTTTTTAATAGTCCTATATTCATCTACATATCATAGTAAAGGTATGCATAAAGTTTGATGACTGTAGCTGATAAGGTGTTGAAGTAATGACCGTAACACGAAAACTTAACATTGAATGATGACGCCGATGCCGACACCGACGCCGCCGACTCCGGAAAAGCAAAACCTATGTCTCGCTTTCCGCTTCGCGGGCGAGACAAAAACAGCAGACAACAAACTTTCATTTCAGTATGATAAGGGGTAATCCTATTGTCTAGTACTCAGATATGGACAATTAGCCAACAAAAAGAATACTGACAGCTAATCTTAATTAGAATTAAATGAAATGGAAACAGTCAGAGATATACACTGTTTATGGTTAACGATTGAACAAGTACTACGCCATAAATTTGACTTGCTGACACCTTTACCTTCACCTTTACTACATGATCCTACATGTAGATGACTAGTATACTACATACAAGTGGACCCATAGTGATTGAATGATTGATCATTATCCCCTCGCCGATAGGCAAGAGGGGATATAGCGTTTTTCCATGTATGTATGTACATGTAAGTACGTTAGGCCACAATGTGTGTCTAAGGATGGTGCTTTGTTTTGCATACGACCCACATCTGACCACCCAAGGTCAAGGTCACTGAGGACTTATGTTCACCTTGTTTGTAAGGCAAAAATGTTCAAGTGTTTTTTTTTTCTTGTTTCGATATTTGGCCACAATGTGTGTCTAGAGATGCTGCTTTGTTTTGCATATGACCCATGTATATGAGACACGCCATGTGATTTTGTACCTTCGGACATCTGCGTAATTTCATTAAATACGTTTACAAAATTGACAATATTTTTCATAAATAAAGTAAAAAGTTAACAAAATGTTCAGAGTACATGCGGAATTATATAAAGGTTTGGCCTGTCACAAGGATGCCCCCACCAAATGCCTGTCAACATTTTAAGCCCCAGTGACGTTGCCAATTGGCCGACGTACAACATTTTCAATTGGTTTCTTCCAACAATGTACGTCAATGAATTTGCAGTAGTCGAAATGAGCAAAGCGAGAAAAAACAATGTATTTTAGTGCATGTGGCCTTGAACTTGGTGTGACGACCCCAACTTTCAATAAGTGTCTTTCCCTGAGCACTATCAATGTGTCGTATGGGAAAAATTGGTCCAAGATTATTCAAGTTATTGCGTGGACAGTTTCAGACGTAAGGACGGAAAAGCCTAAGCTACCATTCGGTGCGGGGGCATCATAAAAACGTTCAGCACTGGTCCGGTGCCAAGTACCCTTACTAAACTGGATCACTTGGACGGCAGGTCGGAATCCTGGTAAGATTCACCATTAAAAAAGGCGGGAACAGAAAACTGTTGTCTGCTAATTATTTGATATTTTGTCTTCTTTCTCCATAAAAATATGGTTTGACAACACTTTGGAATCATTTCCATTGGAAATGATTCTTAAGTGCTGCCAAACCATGTTTTTGTTGAGAAATATGGAAAGTATAAAATAATTAGCAGACGACAAAATTTAATTCGGCATTGTAAGGGTTCGATATGAATATTTATAGTCTGGCAGCAGGGTAAATAGGCTGTCAGATGAAAAATGATATATAACGGAAATATATTTATAGTATATATATATATCTGGGTCTCAGGTCCCAGACGACAATTGCAGGGTATGGGCCCCCAATGAATGAGAGAATCTTATATTTTAACCCATTGAAGTCTGTGGATACAACACTTTTGTATTCAAAAAGTCTGAGAATTTACTTTATTTCTCCCTAAAAGTATATGTTGTTACCACTCAGTTGGGACAGTTCAAATGAGTGGTAACAACATATACTTTCTACAAATTTTCATACTACTATTATTCAGCCTATACTTGTTTAAGAGACATCAAAATGTTGGCTGATCATGTATTCCCTCTTCAATTTTCGATTTTGAATCTCCAAATAATGGAGATGCCATACAGCTGTACAGTCGAACCTCTCTAAACCGAACACAGAGGCAAGTTAGTTGTGCTTAATATTTTTCTACATTTCATTTCCATTTATCTCTGATGATAATGTCTGTTCCCAGGCGTGTCTTGAAGTAGTTATATGCATGTTTCAAAGTGGAGACTTTCTAAACCGGACACCCTGTGATGTCCCCACCCTGTGATGTCCCCAGGGTGTCCGGTTTAGAGAGGCTCCACTGTAGTAACCTTTTGTATGCAATTCCCTAACCCTTTACAGGCTGAAGAAACACCACAGAAAATTCTAAATATTTTTCTTATTTCATGTCGGAACTTCCGACATGAAATAAGAAAAATATATTTAGAATTTTCCGACTCGGATATATGCCTATATGGCATATGTCATGACCACCATTTGAACTGTATTGACGAGACGGTTCAAATGAGTGGTCACAACATATACTTTGGATGAAAAACAAGAAATATTTATGGAAAAACATTGATTTGTTACACAACATGTCACGGGTTAACTCGTAAACCGCTATCTTAATTGTTTTTGTCGTCTGCTGTTTATTTTCTATTTTCCATTTGTATCATCAAAAACATGCTTTGACAGCACTTTCGAATTATTTACAACATGCTTTGATTCTGAAGTGCTGTCAAACCATGTTTGTATTGAGAAATAACGCAAGATATAAAAGCAACAGCAGACGACAATTATTGTAAGTAGCAGTCTAAGGGTTAAATACAAAATAAATCTGTGTTTAAAATTGCTATTACAAGACACACAAACATTACACCTTCAATTATACTGTATTTGTATTGCCATAAAAGCCATAAAATCAATTGTGACTAACATTGGACAACCCAGTAAATGTGGGAAGATTATCTTATCTACCGTGTAACACCAACAACAGAACCTTATCAGTCAGTGGGAATTATTTACAACAGGCTTGAGACAATCAGTTTGTCATTCTGTGTTAGCAGGTACATACTGGTATATAAAACTTTTTACCACAAATGCAACAACCCTCGTTAACTCTTAGACCACTACTCACAACAATTGTCGTCTGCTGTTGCTTTTATATCTTGCCTAATTTCTGACAGCACTTCAGAATCATTTCCAATGGAAATGATTCTGAAGTGCTGTCAATGCAAGTTGAAAATTATTCTAAAGTGTTGTGAAAGCATGTTTTTGATGATAAAAATGGAAAATAGAAAAAAAAACAGCAGACGACAAATATAAGATGTCGGTCTATAAGTTACAACATTTTACCACAAAAGCAACAACCCTTTATCTGGTGCTAGACACAGCTCAGGCTACAAATGGCATGAAAGACTAATTTATCCGGTC
The DNA here is from genome assembly GCA_029237695.1 of Conchocele bisecta. Taxonomy (NCBI): domain Eukaryota; kingdom Metazoa; phylum Mollusca; class Bivalvia; order Lucinida; family Thyasiridae; genus Conchocele; species Conchocele bisecta. The sequence continues at coordinate 39,455,422 of CM055276.1, forward strand.
ACAGCATGTTCCTGCAAACGAACCAGTTAAATGGGCATATCAGGATTTTTTTCAACACAACAAGATAGAAAATCTGATATTTATGTACCTATATGGGTGAAAATAGAAACAACCCAGCGGTCCTAGTATCGTCATATATCTTCAATTAAACCACTTTACACAGGGTCATGATGAAAACACTTTTATTTTTCATAGTATTCAAAAATATCCTAATATGCCCCTTTAATACGGAAAGTAACGGAAAGTTGTGGTATCCGAACCAGGGGGCCGTTTCACTAAACTTCGTACAACTAAAATGTTCGTAAGTTCAAAATTATAATAGTCTGTAAATTGCACATTAACAATGTTTTCTTGTAAACAATTATTGAATTTACATTTATTGAGCATAGGCTGCATATGCAGCCTATGCTCAATAAATGTAAATCCATCAATTGAAATTTACAGACAATCCTAGATTTGTACTTTCGAACATTTTAGTCTTACGAAGTGTAGTCGGTAGCGTGTCTTGCTCGTGTTGGGAAGGTTCCGGGTTCGAGCCCTGGTTGGGTTGCAATGTTTTCTCTTCCCAGTTACATAAACATGCGTTGACATTACATGATGGGAGATGATTCTCATGTATTGTCAAAGCATGTTGTTACTGAATAATAAAAATAAGACAATAACGAGTGTTGGTTGGCAGAATACAACAAAGTAGAGAAAGTGAGCAGGGGCTCACGTATATACCCGGCCGCCGCCTGGACCGACAAATAAAAACGTTAACGCAAATATTGTAAAAAAACATTAATGCAAATTTCTAAATAATTTGACCTTGACCGTGGACATGAAGGCCACATGGGTGTGGTATGGAATGAAAATATTGATGATAATAAGGAAGTAAATGAAGTTTGAAGTCAATCCGACTTACCGTTGCAGAGATAATGGGTACACGAAAACTATAATGCAAATCTTAGATACAAATTTTTAAGTAATTTGACCTTGACCTTGGACATGAAGGCCTTATGAGTGTGGTATTGAATGAAAATATGGATGACGATAAGGAAGTATATGAAGTTGAGGTCAATTTGACTTACCGTTACAGAGATAATGGATATCCAAAAACTAACGCGGACAGACAGATAAACAGACGAACGGACAGAATTACGAAAACTATATACCCATTGACATACTTCGTATGCCGGGGGTATAATAATTCTCCAAATCTTTTATACTATTTATCAGAATACCCCCAACTGAAACTGTTATCAAATTTATAAGATCTTCTCAACATTATTCATTGCAAAACTATTCCATGTATGAGCTATAGTGACTTATGTGAACAATCTCCACAAATATTCTGTTTTGAATTCTCATGAACGTGTTCATTCAAATGTTGTTAAACTACAGTTACATACGGTATTGTGTTTCGGTTAAATATTGTCTTTGTATTCATTCGGTCTTCTCTTCAGCGGCTCAGGTTGTGAGAAAATACACAATTTATTTACACACTCGGCTGAGAACGGCGCTTTGATTGAGTGAATGAGATTTAACCTTTATAATGCTGAATTAATTTAGTCGTCTGCCGTTCATTTTTTAACCCTTAGACCGCTACTCACAAGACTTGTTATAGGAATGAATGGCATTTTTGTTGAATTTATCGGGGTATAAACTTGGAAAAGTCGCGGGAATACTGGACGAAGACCGAAAGGCCTCGTCCAGTATTCCCGCGACTTTTCCAAGTTTATATCCCCGATAAATTCAACAAAAAGGCCATTCATTCCTTATAATTCCAGCATTTGAAATAAATTCATCACGAAAATGTGTTTATTTTGACAGACAGCAGCCATTTGTTTACATTGACAGCACTGACAGCGCACCTGTAGAAAGTAGTTTGGCGTGGGAGTTTACTGGGATATAAATTTTGGACAGAGACTTGCTACAGGCCAATCAAATGTTAGGGAATTGTGTAAATATGTTTGTGCTGGAATTATTGTCTGCTGTTTCTTTTATATCTTGCCTTATTCTCAATAAAAACATGGTTTGACAGCAATTTGAATAGCAATTACAGTCGAACCTGGGCTAAAGACCACCTCCGAATAGCAATTACCTGGCTATAAAGGCCACATCTTTGTTGTCCCAATGGCACAATTACTACATAAATGACCCTGCGAATAAAGACCACCTCTGAATAAAGGCCAGATTATTTTTTACTTCCCATGGCTGGTCTTTATTCACAGGTTTGACTGTACCTGTTTATAAATAGCAGCCACGCTTTTGTTTTCCCAATTATTTGATTACTAAATAAATGAACCTGTGAGCAAAGACCACCTCTGGGGGTTTACATCTGTTAGAGACCCAGGGGCCCGTTTCACTAAACTTCGTACGACTAAAATGTTGTAAGTGCAAAATTATGATTTTTTGTAAACAATTATTGGATTTACATTTATTGAGCATAGGCTGCATATGATCTGAGGCCACGTTTATCTGTCCGTCATTAGAATGTAATCCAGGCGTATTCAAATATATTTAGTTAAAACGATGTCATTTGTAGTAAGAATGCAACAATGCACATATGGTTTGTATTATAGGTTTAGAGAAAACTAGCTTAGTACTAGCTTATATGGATTCTCCAGAGGAAAATATATATACACCTGGGGGCCGTTTCACTAAACTTTGTACGACTAAAATGTTTGTAAGTGCAAAATTATGATAGTCTGTAAATTTAACATTAACAATGTTTTCTTGCAAACAATTATTGGATTTACATTTATTGAGCATAGGCTGCATATGCAGCCTATGCTCAATAAATGTAAATCCATCAATTGAAATTTCTAGACGATCCTAAATTTGCGCTTACGAACATTTTAGTGAAACGGGTCCCTGGCGTCTCAGGCATGTATAGAAAGTTATGAAAAAATTGAGTGAGAAAATGTGTTTACAGAACATGGATAGTAAACACATAATTAGGTGTCTCCCACAAAGAGATCGCAGCCAATGTTCTCAAAATCTGACATAGCGTTAAGATCTTTTTGACAAAACATTACAAGAACCTAACCACAAATAATAAATGCCGAACTTGACGGATTGGGGTAATGGTATATATATGGCATATTTTTCATATTTATCCCTGTAAAGAATACTACAGCAGAGCTCCAGATAAGCTGCGTATTTGCTTAAATACCCAATTAAAATTGCCAAAAACCCAATTGAAATCAGAAGTAGTGAGTATCAAAAAGCCTTTACCATGGAAACAATAAACTGACCATATATTTTCAATGAAAACACATCTTGGTATTTCATTAGAATTGTCTCCAAGAAGACAATTCTAATGAAATGCCAAGACTTGTTTTCATTTCGAAGCAAACTATTCATTAATTGCTGTCTGTTGATGTATAAACAGTAGTGTGATTTTATTTTACCCAATAACATTTTTTAAATACCCAATTACTTCAGATGTGATGGAGTAACAATACTCAATTACTAATTTCTTATCTGGAGCCCTGCTACAGTGAAATAACAATGGCTTGTAATGATGGGCTCGCTCGAAATAGCATCGCGGTCCCGATAATTTTCCCTATATGTTTACATGCGATGGCTCAAAATGCAACTGCTCGAAAAATGCGATTCCTCGAAACATTTTTCAAGTCCCGCGGACTCATTTCTCGCTATTTTGCTATACGATGACTCGAAAGTCATGTCGAAGTTTGTGTTTTTTAATTTTCACACCTCCGCGTCCGACTTATTACGATCAAAGGCTGAGCCGCGTTCTACCTGTCTATGAAAAGTGGTTTCTTTTCAAGTCCAGTTAATTGCCTAAAGTGGTGCAATTTGATAGTTAACGTTGTTGATATACGGCGATTTATTAAATATTCTGGGTTTCAGCCACTCGGCGCATTTAATAGAGTCTGTCGTAAGTCATTGGTCTTTTTTTGTGGTAACTTACGGGTTATACTCGAGTATCACAGGAACAACCAGAGTCGTTGCTCGGGTTCAAGTCGAGTTGGAACCCTAGTAATTAACCCACGTTCTAGTGGTCCTCGTGTTATTCGTGTGGCTACCCGGGAGTTACAATTAAAAACGCCCATTAATAATAGTCTGCAAGTTGATCAGCATTTACACTGGTCACACATTAAGTAATGCATGTTTTGTTGCGTTGCAACATTTTACAATTCAGGACTGATTCCCAATTTTTTTATGGGCGCCGTATTACAACATCGTTTGAGCTGGGCCCATACTACTATTTCGAGTGACGTCACTACCACCTGTGACATTAATTATGTGCGCCACTATTTATAGTAACAAGAGCTGTAGTAGAACAGCATAGCTCGACTACGAGGGTTGTCGATGTACACATAGTTTGACAACGAAGGTGGCCGCGGCCCGCATAATAAAAACCTTAACCAAGGTTGACTAAAAACCTTAAGCAAGGGAAATTAACTAGGTAATTCAAGGTTAAATGTAGGTCAATGTCAGATATAGGTTAGGGGTTATTGATTTACATCACTAGGAGATGAAGTTTTCCAAGTATGGTTGCTGTAGGCCCAGGAGTATTCCATATACAAGCTTGACTAAAAACCTTAACCAAGGGGAAATAACTAAGTAATCCAAAGGTAAAAGAAGGTCAATGTCAAATATAGGTCAGGGATTATTGATGTACATCACTAGGAGATGAAGTTGTCCAAGTATGGTTGCTGTAGGCCCAGGAGTATATTCCATATACATGTACAAGCTTGACTATAAACCTTAACCAAGTTAGAGTACAAACCTTAACCAAGGGGAAATAACTAAGTAATTGAAGGTTAAATGTAGGTCAAGGTAAAATATAGGTCAGAGGTTATTGATGTACATGTACATCCTTATGAGGAAAAGTTATCCAAGTATGGTGTCTGTATGCAAAATAGTATTCCATCTACAAGCTAGACTAAAAACCTTAGCCAAGGTTGACTAAAAACCTTAACCAAAGGGAATTGAGTAAGTAATTCAAGAGGAAATGTAGGTGAATGTCAAATATAGATCAGGGGTTATTGATGTACATCCCTATGAGAAAAGGTTGTCCAAGTATGGTGTCTGTATACACAATAGTATTCCATCTACAAGCTTGACTAAAAACCTTAACCAAGGTTGAGTAACTAGATGGCCGCGGCCTGCATGTCACGCCTTGTGGCGAGGCATGGACACTAAAAAAAAAGATATAGTATAACGAAAAACTTTAACCAAAAAACTTAACCAAAAAACTTAACCAAAAACTTTAACCAAATAACTTAACCAAAAACTTCAAAGTAATTTGACCTTGACATTGGGCACAAGGGCCGCACGGGAGGGGGGTAGAATGAAAATATAGATGATGATAAACACCCATGTGAAGTTTCAAGGTAATGGGCAAAGCAGTTGCAGAGATATAGTATAACAAAAAACTTTAACCAAAAAACTTAACCAAAAACTTCAAAGTAATTTGACCTTGACATTGGGCACAGGGGCCGCACGGAGGGGGGTAGAATGAAAATATAGATGATGATAAACACCCATGTGAAGTTTCAAGGTAATGGGCAAAGCAGTTGCAGAGATATAGTATAACAAAAAACTTTAACCAAAAAACTTAACCAAAAACTTCAAAGTAATTTGACCTTGACATTGGGCACAGGGGCCACACGGGAGGGGGGTAGAATGAAAATATAGATGATGATAAACACCCATGTGAAGTTTCAAGGTAATGGGCAAAGCAGTTGCAGAGATATAGTATAACAAAAAACTTTAACCACAAAACTTAACCAAAAAACTTAACCAAAAACTTTAACCAAAGAACTTAACCAAAAACTTCAAAGTAATTTGACCTTGACATTGGGCACAGGGGCCGCACGAGAGGGGGGTAGAATGAAAATATAGATGATGATATAAACACCCATGTGAAGTTTCAAGGTAATGGGCAAAGCAGTTGCAGAGATATAGTATAACGAAAAACTTTAACCAAAAAACTTAACCAAAAAACTTAACCAAAAACTTTAATCAAAAACTTTAACCAAAAAACTTAACCAAAAACTTCAAAGTAATTTGACCTTGACATTGGGCACAGGGGCCGCACGAGAGGGGGGTAGAATGAAAATATAGATGATGATAAACACCCATGTGAAGTTTCAAGGTAATGGGCAAAGCAGTTGCAGAGATATAGTATAACGAAAAACTTTAACGAAAAACTTTAACCAAAAAACTTAACCAAAAAACTTAAACAAAAACTTTAACCAAAAACTTTAACCAAAAAACTTAACCAAAAACTTCAAAGTAATTTGACCTTGACATTGGGCACAGGGGCCGCACGGAAGGGGGGTAGAATGAAAATATAGATGATGATAAACACACATGTGAAGTTTCAAGGTAATGGGCAAAGCAGTTGCAAGGATATAGTATAACAAAAAACTTTAACGAAAAAACTTAAGCAAAAAACTTAACCAAAAACTTTAACCAAACAACTTAACCAAAAAACTTAACCAAAAACTTTAACCAAAAAACTTAACCAAAAACATTAACCAAAAAACTTAACCAAAAACTTCAAAGTAATTTGACCTTGACATTGGGCACAGGGGCCGAACAGGAGGGGGTAGAATGAAAATCTAGATGATGATAAACACCCATATGAAGTTTCAAGGTAATGGGCAAAGCAGTTGCAGAGATGTAGTATAACGAAAAACTTTAACGAAAAAACTTAAGCAAAAAACTTAACCAAAAACTTTAACCAAAAAACTTCAAAGTAATTTGACCTTGACATTGGGCACAGGGGCCGCACGGGAGGGGGGTAGAATGAAAATATAGATGATGATAAACACCCATGTGAAGTTTCAAGGTAATGGGTAAAGCAGTTGCAGAGATATAGTATAACGAAAAACTTTAACCAAAAACTTTAACCAAAAAACTTAACCAAAAAAATTAACCAAAAACTTTAGCCAAAGAACTTAACCAAAAACTTTAACCAAAAACTTAACCAAAGAACTTAACCAAAAAACTTTACCAAAAACTTAACCAAACAACTTAACCAAAAACTTTAACCGGACACACATACGTACATACATACATACGTACGCCAAACGGCCGACTATATCGCTCTTTCCGCAAGCGGGCGCGACAAAAACCTTAACCAAGGGGAATTAACTAAGTAATTCAAGGTTAAATGTAGGTCAAGGTCAAATATAGATCAGCGGTTATTGATGTACATCCCTATGAGAAAAGGTTGTCCAAGTATGGTGTATGTATGCACAATAGTATTCCATGTACAAGCTTGACTAAAAACCTTAACCAAGGTTGACTAAAAACCTTAACCAAGGGGACTTAACTAAGTAATTCAAGGTTAAATGTAGGTCAATGTCAAATATAGGTCAGGGATTGTTGATGTACATCACTAGGAGATCAAGTTGTCCAAGTATGGTTGGTGTAGGGCCAGGAGTATTCAATCTACAAGCTTGACTAAAAACCTTACCCAAGGGGAATTAACTAAGTAATTCAAGAGGAAATGTAGGTCAAGGTCAAACATAGATCAGGGGTTATTGATGTACATCACTATGAGAAAAGTTTGTCCAAGTATGGTGTCTGTATGCACAATAGTATTCCATTTGATGTACATCACTAGGAGATGAAGTTGTCCAAGTATGGTTGGTGGGTGTAGGGCCAGAGTATTCCATATACAAGCTTGACTAAAAACCTTAACCAAGGTGTGACGTGACGTGACGGTGACGCCGACGCTAGGGTGACTACATAAGCTCTAACTATTCTTCTAATAGTCTGGCTAAAAACTGGAGCTTTTCTCCTTTGATAATAATTTAAATAAAGAGTTTTGTAAATACATTTAACTAGAGTGTATTTTTTATTTCACATGAAAACTTAAATCTGCAAATAAATACTATATTATCATCTAATATATGGATACACTCTAGTATGCTTCATTATTTCATAAATCCGACGGGTACAGTAGTCGACAAATATGCCAAAATCACAACATGTGATGGCTCGAAAGATGCGATCACTCGAACAAAATTTACAGGCCCGTGGCATTTCGAGCCATCACGATTTCACTGTACATGTAAATGGAATTCAATGCATTGCGAGGATGAAATATACAATGTAGCAGACATAAAGTTAACGACACATAACTATATCAAGCACATATGTATATTCAGGTGAGGTGTAGTCAAAACTAGCCCGTAAAAAAAACAACCAAGATATGTTTAGGCCACAGACAATTTGCGTGTAGATTATTTTGGTATACATTGTATCTGGTGGTATCGGTGCATTGTTACCAACAATGGCAACATACAATTGACGCCACCTCCTGCGAATTACATGTATAACTAGAAGTACAAAGGTGTGAAACAGAGATTCCACCCACGCACATTTTTAACCAATAAAACCATTATTTGTTAACAAATAACAATAAAATTGGTCCTAAACTGTTTGTTGATACTAATATATTTGACCTGAACCACCAATGCAAGTCAAACAATTATATATCATTTGAAAATCGTCAAATATTCTCGGATAGATTGCTGAGCTCTTTGAGCGGAGAAATTTGTTTAAACAGTACAGCGTGACGTCCATTGGCTGACTCACATGTGTCATCCAATAAGAGCGTGACGGGAATGATATAATCGGTCTGACAGCAATGCATGCTGGAAATATTATTGGCCAAATATTGAAAACAAGAATTCCGCGGAATCAAATGTCTCGCCTTGTCCCGCCGCCTTGACCTCGAGCCCGGGCCAGAAAGCAATTTTCAATGGTCCGAACATATTATACAATTATTGACTAGTGAGCCATAGAATATCAGATTATATTCTATGGCTCACTAGTCAATAATTGTTTTAGTATATGATAATAGTCGGTAAATAGCACTTACGACCTTATGCTACTAGACAAAAATGGAAAAAGAATTTGAAGAAAAAACAAGAAACGAGGCCACTTTTTGTAGACTAGATGGCCGTGGCCTGCATGTCGCGCCTTGGGGCGAGGCATGGACACTAAAAAAAGAGATATAGTAGAAGGAAAAACTTTAACAGGACACACGGACGGACGGACGGACGGACGGACGTATGCCAAAATGCCGACTATATCGCGCTTTCCGCAAGCGGGCACGACAATGATGATAAACACCCATGTGAAGTATCAAGGTAATGGGTGAAGCAGTTGCAGAGATATAGTACACAAAAAAATCAAAGTAATTTGACCTTGACATTGGGCATAGGGGCCGCACGGTTGCGGGGTAGAATGAAAATATGGATGATGATAAACACCCATGTAAAGTTTCAAGGTAATGGGCGAAGCAGTTGCAGAGAAATAGTATAACGAAAAACTTTAACCAGACGTACGTTAAAAAGTTAACGTTGAAAATGGCTAAGTAAATTACGTAGAAATAATAGGTGAAGGTAACAAAAATGGTCACATGTTGGATAGTTGTATGTGGTGGGCACCCCTTGGTTATGAAGCTGTGAAAGTTTGGTGGTCCTAGGTGGTACAGTACCAAAGAAATGGACTTAAACACAAAAACTTATCATTGTAAACGCGAAAAGTTAGCATTGACTGCGCGGAAAAAATGGGTCAAGTTCAAAAAGGTAACATGTTGGATAGTGATATGTGGTGGGCACCCCTTGGTCATGAAGCTGTGAAAGTTTGTTGGTCCTATCTGTTACAGTAACAAAGAAATGGACTGAAACACGAAAACTTAACATTGATTGTGGACGCCGCCCGCCCGCCTGGCTTTCGCCAATCCAATAGCGTGGATTTTTTTCCCAAAAAAACCTGGCTAAAAATGGAAAAAAAGTTTAAAATGATTTTTTTCTCAAAAAAAACCTGGCTAAAAATGGAGAAAAAAAAGTTTAAAAATTAACAAAAAATAATGCTCGCTACTGGAGCGCAGAATTTTTATAATAGTCCTATATTTATCTACATATCGTATCTGCACAGGTCCACCTATTGCCACAATATTGTCAACACAGTTTACGGAAATGTAATACCCAGGTATAATAATTTACCTGTATAAATTACCTGTAATAATTTAGCTGGACATTTAGTGGTCAAGCTGGAAATTTGCACATGCAGAAGTGTTCAACTGGAGAAGGCTATTGTTCTCTCTACAGGTAAGGTGTACAGAGCGCACGAGAAAACGGGTCTTCATGCATTAATGTTCAGTTTGTAGCATAGAAAGAAATAGAGTTTGACCTTGATCCTGGAGCCCGGAATTTTTTTAATAGTCATATATTCATCTACATATCATAGTAAAGGTATGAATAAAGTTTGAGGACTGTAGCTGATAAGGTGTTGAAGTAATGACCGCAACACGAAAACTTAACATTGAATGATGACGACGACTCCGGAAAAACAAAACCTATGTGTACAAAATTGAAGATTTCTGTCGTGTGTAACGTTTGAACATTAGTAGTTGCACAAAACTATGTAAATTACCCAAAACCAATGAAATCCACCCAAATACCCATGACACAAAAATATTGACCATCTGTTCAAACACATGTGGGATGATGTCGAAGATCAAACATCATTTAGCGATGTCGCAATGTTTAAACATCTTACCTGCACACGGTGTTGCCAAATTCAATATGTGGCTGGAGAAATGGGGCTTGTGGGATTTGTGACCAGTGTAGCTCCTGATCAAATATCATACTCCAGCAGCCTGATAATGATCTATATTGCTTGTTAGAAGCATGCATGGCGGGTGTTTCATTGATGGAACAGTAAACAGTGCAATCCTACGGTTGCTGCACATTTTTCGCTTTATAGGCAATATAGCTTGCTCTATATTGCTACACTGCAGCTAACAGTATAGATTTGCAGAATAAGGTATCAATTTCATGTAGTAAAGTGTAGCGATAATCAACTGGACGTTCACACTTCGCTATATGTATTCTTATTGAAAGTAAAGTTAACAATATGAGACGACAATATTATCATAAACGCAAATTTGGAAATACCACTCCGTCAATACTGTTATATAATGGAATTAGTTATGTACTCAGGACGAACTGGTTGATCTGGATCTACACTGGTCACAAAACCTATAAGCCTTAGTACTCCAGTCACATATGAGCAAATTGAGCATGGCAAGAATGGGTGTGAGAGATTCCGTTAACACCTGTTCGTCAACTGAGAGGTTTCGTCAACCCATTTTTGCCAACTGAGATTTGTCAACTAGTCGATCATGCCTTAATAATAGGTATTAATTGTCAATTAATGAATGTGGTGGGTGATTAATTTATTTGGTCAGTTGAAGATACTAATAATTGCAAGTGGTCAAGATGCATTGGCAGCCAAGCCAATTAGTGGAGGTGTGACAAATTATTAAATACTGTAAACCAACTAGTATTCGTGCGCGATACCTTCGTGTTCTTCGCTAGTGATTGAAAATCGCGAATGTAAATCTCCGCGAATATTTCCACATTTACTAGCATTAGATTGTTAAAAATATTTTGCTGGTAGATGTCGGGCCTCTTTTTAATTATATTTACCTTTCCATGCATATATCTCAGTGTCATTTGGTGACACTAGTTAATCCTGGTTGTTTTGAATGAACTATATTGATACATGTTCTGCGTCGTGTATTCCGGTAGACACACCGGTAATATATAATTCTATAATATATGAACAGTTTCAAATCTCGTACAAAACAGCTTCGGGAAAAATTTACACCATTATCTTCTATTGTTTAACCGACTCTGATTGGTCTAAAGTGACACGCCTGTGACAAGTCAGCTTCTTGTGTTTTCGAGTTCAAAGACATGCAGCGGTGTCAATTTGAAGCAAGTGTAAAGTACACGCCGTGGGCACTTAGTCGTCATGCCGATAATTCAAAGATTAATACACATGCCCATACACCACAGCTTCTCTTTTCTGAATGGGACCGCTATTCTGACATATCACGGCTTATTGCATCAGTGCGAAGTCTAGAAGACCAATTTGCGGATTATCGTCATTGTTTACAATGTTCGAAATTCACTCAACAAAATATTGATTACTACATCAGAGGACAATGCGAATCAGTACTAGGCCGTTAATATAACCAGAGTGAACGTATCTCACACGCAACTATTGTTGATTTACTTAAAAGTTAAATGGGGGATTATGATTGACACAGCTAGGTCATCCCAATGTAAAGTGTATACCGTTTCGTTCACCGTCAAACTCGTCCACTATTTGGAGTTGGTTTGCGAATGAGTTTATCAAAGGACGAAATTGATTCAGCAGTTCTGTTTCCGGGTCAAACATGGCCATGAAACATATTATTTCCAAAATTGGTCCCGAAAGTTAATATAGCGCACGTCATCATACCGCAAACGATAATAGTCACGACTATGGCAAGGTTCGAAAATCGCGAAATTTAGTAGCCGCGAAATTTAGTTGGTTTACAGTATCCATTGAAATTTAATCAAAACAATTGAAACAACCAGCTAGTGTACCTCTATATATATACATAGAATACCGAATATTGCCTCATTGACAAAACGGCCAGCTGACGGAACATCCTGAAAGTGCAATGACATAAAAACTTTGTATATTTCAATGCAAGACATACATTTATTGTAAAATATCTTTGCGCCCAGGTCTTCTTTTGATATTGTGAGAACTCTATTATTCTGGAAGTTTAATCATTTTTCATTTTTGAACACTTCAAACAACTAAATTCCAATCGCTAAATTAAATTTAAATGCAGCTTTCTAATGTTAAATGGTCATTAAAAAATATTCTTATTACCATTTAGTATTTTAATAGTTCTAAATGCGAAATATTCTGGCATAAATATGATGTACAGTTCTTTAGGGTATATAGCGGATCTTAGGGTATATAGCGGATCGGTGTAGATTTGTATCAACATGTACATTTAAAATAAATAAAATATTACCGTTAGGAAGAGTGATCTATCCCCCACACAATGACATGTTTACTTTGATATAGCAGTTTCTTGCCGTGCGTATAGCTTCAAGAAACACAATGACGTAACCGGAAGTTTACACCAGTTAAAGCGAAAGTAGGTTGCTCCAGAGTAATTTCACTAAAAATGTATATAAACAGTTAGTTTGGAAAAAACAAACTCTGTGAATAATATGATGTACAATCATGTCCTCTATAACTGCAAAGAAGCTTGGTTCATAAATCACGCCATGTCACTGAACACAGACGTCAATAATAACGCAACTGATTCCGGTAGTAGCGGATCGCCGATTTTGCATATTTGCGGGGACCGTCTCAAACAAAATATGACCTGAAAACACTATAGCAAATGTATTTTTTAAAGCTATAAATGTTTTTTTGGAATTGTATATCTACCAAATAAAGTAAAATGTAACTGTACGTGTTATTTTTTGCATTTTTATTATTATTTTACATTTTTCAAATCCAGGGTTGGCCGGGAAATACCGGGGGCGGGAATTCCGGGCGGGAATTCCCGGCGGGAAATACCGGTATTTCCCGTCCCGGGAAATACTCCCCAAAGTGGCAAATACCGGGAAATATGAATTTTGATGTTATTATTTGATAATTAAAGTTATTTAAATTAAGTTTTAAGCTCAGTAATAGTTAATTAAACAATCAACAACTTAATAATTAGATATAGGGGTTAATTACAATGTATAGATCAGTTTTATTCCCAACTAGGGGTACTCATCAGGTGGAATATTTGGCAACCATGACATTTATATTTTGGTTGTATTATTTTTTTGTAAATTACTTCATTTTTTAGGAAGCATCCGAGTGTCTGCTAGATAAAATTCACAAGGATAGCGTCATCATGATCAGACTATGTTTAGACAACAGGCTGTTAATTGTCAACCTTCTTCCACACTAATACATGTATTCGGTATCAAGAAATGATAATAAATGATCTTAGCATGCAAGATGTGCATACACAGTCTCTTACAAGTCTTATATGACTGACAAGTACTGTTATTTTATGCTTTGCATTTGTATTACTTATTTGCATTATTATTATGACATTTATTTAACGTGAAGACTGGGCCACAATGGTACCAGGGCTGTACAAATTGATTTTTTAGCCACTTGTCCCGGACAATTAGTGACTTGACAAAAGTGACTTGCCCCCGACTTGTCCTGGAAATTATAATCCATGTGTGCATAATACATGCACTTTAGTTGCTATAAAAATGTTGGCAATAACATATATTACTAGTAACGGGAACCCTGGCAATCAGGAAAGATCGATTGATTGGTGTTTAATGGTCTATCTATAATTTCGAGCGTATATTCCCGAATTTTCGGTGTAAAAACATCGACGTTTTGTGAATTAAATTACGGAGTCTACTCATTTGACCATCTCGAAAATGAAATCACGTCTATATTTACAATGTGTAATGTCTATCAGTATGTTCGCGGAACGGTAAATAATAAACTTTTTGAAATTTCATTTTTTTTTTGTTGGCAACAGCTGTTAATTCGCTAATTACACTTCAGCTCCATTATAACGCGATCGCGTATAGCGCGATCTCCATTATAACGCGGGTCTCTCGTGGATCCCAAAAAAAATATTTAACAAAATAGAGAAGAAAAAGGAAAACAAAGAAAAAAAATCAAAAAAAATCGTCGGACATCGTAATCATCGTGTAATTAGTTGATTCGTGATTTCTGTAAGTTTATTAAAACAACGACATTCAAAGTACATGAAATAATTATTATTAGTATGTTAGCAAATGTAATACCTTTAATCAGGTAATCATGTTAATATGCATACAGTGCGACCCCCCTATTGCACGGAAGTCCGGCGACATACGACATTCCGTGTTGCTTATCCGAACCGTGCAATATCCGTGCCAGGGGATATATGAATTCCAAATCCAGATGCGATTACACCCGACACATATTACACAGACGAGATTTGTGTGATGCTTTGTTCAAAAAACCGATACACCCAGCTGTGTGTACAGGTGTTTATTGTATGACCTCATTCAGCACAAGGCTGTAAACTGTGTGACCTTTAGGCTATGTTTTGAAATGTTACTGATTGGTCAACACGCCTTTTGATGTGCCACAGACGTCGCGAACGTGCGACTTCTTTCATCATCGCATCACGGGGCAATCATGCAGTAACCCATTTCATGCTGAGGATACACTTATGTTTGCGGACAAATATTTTCCTTCTATGCACTCAGAAGACTTCTATGCACTCAGAGACAGTTCAAATGAGTGGTCACATCGTATACTTTCATTGAGAAATAACAAAAATAAAAATATTTTTTTTAATAATTTCATACCCGTAAATGTGTATTCCGAAAGGAATGGATTAAAAAAAACTCTGAATCATACGCAGATCTGTCGCCATATATCGCCGATATTGATTTCGAAAATATTTTCCGTAAATTGTGTTGAAAAGTTGGCACAAAATTCAGAGTTCATGCGGAATTGTCGGTGGGATTATGCTTTCAAATTCGAATAAATTAATCTAATCAGGGTCACAGCTAGTATATCACTTTTCTTGCTATATACACAGTATAGCAGCTTCTGTGTAAGTGTGTATCGCCACGGGGAAGCCGACAAACGCCCGAGGCGTTATCGATCGATGAAATGTTACAATTTATGATTAGTCTAGTGAATAAAACAGGCTTGTGGCGGGACGTTTCAACGGAAAATAGAGACTTGCCCGGGACTAACTTTCAGCATAGAGCCACTTGCCCGAGACCAAAACCGACTTGTCCCGGGCGTCGGGCGTGCCGATTTGTACAGCCCTGGGTACGTATGAGATACAGTACCTAAAATCGTTAAAATTAGCCAAAAGCCTACTTATTTGCATGTACATTGATGAGACTTTAATATACTTTAATAAACCATCAGACTATGACAACAGGCTGTTAAGTCAGCCTTCTCTCACACCTTTTGTGTCATACTGTATAATAAGAACCTAGGTGGTCTGTATATGGTCATGTCAAGTTGTAAAACAATTACATTTACACAGTACATGGATTATCTGTTATCAACAGGGATTTTCTCAAAATTCCAAAAGCAGCTTTTATTAGTGGCAGGTTACTATAGTAATGAGGGGTGTTCTCATATACAATAAAATAGACAGTTGGCAAATACTTAACATAGACTTGTAAATAGGGAAGAAAATTGTCTAGAAAATAATGATGTTTTTTTTCTCTAAATAAACTTAATATTTCTTTTTTTATTGCAGAATGTTTTACCTGTAGGCTTATCAGTCTACACAGATATAAACCATAGTAGATATAGGGGAATATAGAGACTCATCTTGACATGAAAAAGACCACCAAGATTCATATTTCCCGGTATTTCCCGCCGTCCTGGGAAATACTCTTATTTCCCGGGAAATTGCCAACCCTGTTCAAATCGGGATTTTTTTCATCCCGATCGTGAGAATCGGGTTTTGAGTCTCTAATCGGGAGACTCCCGATCAAATCGGGAGACTTGGCATGTCTGAATGAAATATACATGTAAGCATGTTTCCAAGTCATTTACAAAACAAATACATGATTTGGAATGTTTTGAGACTCCCCCCTCAGCAACTGTCGCACAGCGATCCGGTAAACCCCAACGCTATCCGTTACTGACTAATTCAATGCATTAGGTAAACAAGGAATTATGCGAGGAAAACCTTGAAATAAATTAAAAAGATAACCAAATTTGGAAAGAAGACACTTTTTCCTGTCTATTGGTACCAGGTACTTGTCCAAACGTTATATTTTAAAGACGTATGCAGCAATAATCTGCTTAGCGATCTGCTATACCCTAAAGAACTGTACTTAGAGTGAAATGTATTGGTTATATAACCCCCAAACATTGGGTCACGTGTAACTGCACATATTCCGCTTTATAGGCAACAGGTTGTCCTATTCGCTACACCACGCTGCACAGTAAAAATGTGCGTAATAGCATTTACAATTCGCGCACTAAAATATAGAAAAAACCTGCAGGGCATTGACATTCATACTTTGCTATATTGTTATTGATAGACTATATTCCAATATGACACGAAAATATTATCACAAACTCACCTAATAAAGTGTTGATTAGCAAAATTCTAAGGTCACTCTCACACGAAGCAGAAAATAAACAGAGCGTCTTCAATATGGCGGGAGATGGATCACACATGACTAGCACGTGACATCTATTTATAGTTATCGGGGTCACAGTTTTGAGGCCCGAGACGGCACGCGCGTAACGTGATACCGACTTTTTGTATAGATATCGCATCGTCAAATGACAGGTGTGCGTCAAATGAGAAACGCCATGGGATTTTGTACTTTCGGACATCTGCGTAATTTCAGTAAATACATGTAGAAAAATTAGATCTAGATCTACAATAGTTTTCTTTAGTGAAGTAAAATAAAAAAAAATTCAACTTCTGTCGTCATTTACGGAAAATAATTATATTACATTTTCTGTAAATATATTTCCTGAAATTACGCAGGTGTCCGAAGGTACACAGTCACATGTGACAAGTCCATGTCGTGGGTGATATGTGACGGTGACTAGATAAATGGGACTTACGATGATTGCAATCGTCGCAGGCGCGGATACAGGGGGTCAGGGGGTCCCGTCCCGTCCCCCCCCCCACCCCCCTGCTCCCGGCAAAAAAAAAAGAGAGAACAAAATCTACAATACTCGAATAGTTGGATGACTTTTTCGTGGTCTAGGTGTCAGGAAATCGCATCTGCGACGATCTGGCATTTAAAAATGTCCTTGGGACCCCCAGACTTTACGATGGACATCGAGCTTCGTGCTCGCGGAAGTCGTGTAGACCTGCAAATAGTTCTGTATCGGCGCCTGCGTCGGCGATGACTATCTGTGCGGAATTTTGTTGTGATTCACGGTTAAACAGACAGCTGAGCCAGAATCAGAAAAAAATGGATTTTGAGCTGAAATAATCAGTGACACGCGTGTGTAGCTACGATCAAACAGATGCCGCCGGAGGTCATTGATAGTTCGGCATAACAAACAACTTATCAGATGGTTTGACTGGAGGCAAATAGGGAAGTGGACTTTGGGACAGGTGTATTCTGAATTCAACGAAGCCACACCTATTCTATGCTGATTGGTTGAATCTATTTTGTTTATCTGTCCTAGTGGTAAGCAAAATAAGGGGAAGTTTGTCATGCAGTGACGGCTGCAAAAACTGGCTGTCCGGAATATGACATCCGTAAAAGAAGTTTTTAAGAACGGCATATTCTGGTCGGATTTGAAATTTGTTTTATTTCATATATAAATGATGAATACATAAGCGTATCGCGAAAACAGAATCTTCTTATATCTCCATTAAACCCCTTTCTTGCTCAACTTTTAGACATAGAATTTAGATTTGTACAAGTATGTAATTAAAGCCCAAATACGGCTCAAGTTGTCGAATTTGGCCTCCTATTGGGTTTTCTCACACATAAATCCAACAGGTTTCTATTTACACACTTTGAAACTGTTTGCATTAATTTTGGTACAAAAATGAGTTTGTAGTCTATTAAAATATCAATATTTGTTGATAAACAAACAGCAGGTGCGTGTTCCGTCAAAGTCCGATCGATTTTTCCGATAGAAGCTCGGGTCAACTGCTCAACTCCCTGATTCGCGGCCGATGAATTCCGATAGCGGAGTTTATCGACTCGCTTCCGAGCCGAAGCCGTTGGGCTACGGAAATTAATTTGTCAATATTGACATTTTGCACTGAGTGGTACACAAAACAAGTTGTTGTTGTCTTCACATTGCGATTAAGATGTAAATCTCAAGACTTGAGATGTAGGCCTATCTATTAGGCAGTATATGTTTGTTTTGTGTACTAAATCAGTTGCCAAACATGTTTTTGTGTTTGAAAAAATCGGAAAATTGTAATACTGAGCCGTTCAGGGTCTGTAAGATTTAAAATGCATTGAAAATATAAAATGTTTGTTTCAATTTCATTACGACATACCGAGGCCTCAATCAGTAATTTATAATATTTTAACGATTCGGACGCTAGCAAGCTCGGACCAAAACCGTTTCGGGACAACCTTGCTATTTTTTACTATGCGTAATCAACATATACGCGAAAATTCTTTATCACATATGATATATGAACCTTTCGCATGCTCACTGTTAATATATCATTAAGTTTAAACTTGGGAAAAAACAATCAAACATAAATAACGAATCTGTTACGGTTCGAAACGCCCTCGAAGTTATATATAGATCAGCAGGAAGGAAACTATACTGACACCGGGCAATGTAAGAAGAACTGGCGATCCAGAGTAAACATCTCAATGTATCCATGAAATTGCTGTGTAGAACCATTTTTATGAATTATTACTTGTGTCACATGTATATATGGTTTATAAAGTATAACTTACTTCACTATGTATATGTAAATTGATCATCATACGTATAAAAAACACCATTATTTCGACCTGCCTTAAAACGCACATTTACAAATACAACTACGTCATAACTCTTATGTAGTGCAATGTAATGAAATGTAATTAGAGTTATGTACTCAGAACAAGGTCACGTGACTAGTGATATGTCACGCCAACTTCCAGAATAAATATACGAAGAGAAAACAAACATTCACTTATAAACAACAAAATACTTACTTTGTATGGCAATCTAAAATCTGTTTCATCAAGGAAAATTATTTTGCAGAAAGATTTGTCTCCTGGCGAAAAATTCTGTGTGCTCTGTTCTTTCGCACGCCCTCGTAAAAACCGAGGCAGGAATCTCGAAAGTCTCGACATAACCGACCTATTACTTCTTCACACTCTAAATTTGTTGTTGTTGTTGTTGCTGCGGAACGCTTTGAAGTTTATTACTTTTGTTCGCGCCGAAAGACAGGTGTTTTACGCTCAGGTGATATCCATGCAGGTGGGTAATTAGTCCCGCGGCGATAGGTAACTCGCACATACGCAGCTAAAATGAGACAGTAGATAAAATTCGACAGAAAATAAAAACATCATAAGAAATTTCATATACACAAAGTCGTCAACACTGGCTAGATAAACAAATCAAGGTAGATAATTCGCACCTGTCCGCTCAAAGTGTAGACTCCAAATTCAACCACACCGCCTTGTGCATACACTAGCAAACTGAAAGAAAGTAAACTATTTATTTTACAAAAAAAAATACAAACGAGCGCGAGAGCCTTTTGTAAATTAGCACAGATGAGGGCGTAATTAAGAATGGCCCTTAAAAGCATGGGAGGAACCCGGAGGTAGCACACATGTTCTGCCTGGTGACCACCATGTCATGTCGCATAGCCTATTGCCCCTGTTGAGGATCTAACCCGGGCTGCATTGGTGATAATTAATCGCACTCACACTAACCGGGCAACCAGGTGCACTATATTGTGTTGGTTTAATATTTACGATATCTACTAATGCCTATGAAATTATCAGATGTTTTGGGATTGATCGAAGCGGTAGCACTAGGCCACTGCGTGGTATATATCTACTATAACTGTCTGTTCCACATTTTTCTGCCGACGAACATTAAATCTAAAATATATTTAAATGTAAGTACTTTTTCACCAATAACAAAAAAGTCACCCTCCCCAATTATTTTGTTTGATGAAATTCCATCAAATATTGATTTTATAGCGAACAAAACGATTTTACTATGGGAATTTAACATGTGGAAAAGAGGTGGAATTAAGCAGCTATAGTGGGGGCCGGAGGAGTCAAAAAACGAAATTGACTCTGAAACCTGACTAGATAGCTTGGAAATGATGTAAATAAGAAAACAAAAGTTAGAATTTGAAAATCGGTACACAAATAAAAAATTATTAAAAAAAATATATGTTTAGCCCCCATGTCAAATTCCCATAGGAAAATCTTGTTTTCGCAATAAAATCAATATTTAATGGAATTTCTTCCAAAAAAAAATTTGTGGGAGGGTGACTTTTTTGTTATTGATGAAAAACTTGTAACATTTATATATTTTTAAGATCTAATTAACTTGAATGTGTTTAAAGGAGATATAACAAGCTTCTGTTTTCGCGATACGCTTATATGTATTCATCATTTATATATATCAAATAAAACAAATGTTACAGTAATCCGACCAGTATGTGCCGTTCTTTTACGGATTTCATATTCCGGACAGCCAGTTTTTCCAGCCGTCACTGTATCACTAACTTCCCCTTATTTTGCTTACCACAGTTATTTCCCTTTGCGTTCACGTGGGTATATGACGTATCAGTAGTACTTCCGAAATGTATGCATAATACGATTATTACACGTAATAGATCAACAGATTACTTAGAACTCCTGATGTAAATATATGGGACTGTACTGTACTGTAAAAATATAAGAATGACCTAGTTACAAACTACACACTGAAATGCGACAGTGGGTGACAAAATGGACATACTGTGCAATTTTCAACAGCTGTAGGATACCAGTCTTTATTTACATCGTCCGGTTACAACCTATTTTTCACCGATAGTAATTATATATAATGCTAAATCAGACGGGCAACAGAGTAGCATTCATTAGCTCCACTTCTTGTTTGGACACCGAGCTGTAAGGATGTCGCTAATTAGCACTCTTGACGCCGTGTTCGCAATTTTGAAGCCACTGATGCCGGAGGGGGTAAATGCGAAGCCGTTGTATCGTATACATCACGGACATACAACATTTACCCTGGAGGTTAATTGGAGTTTAAAACCACAGCAGCCTACCATCACTGCTGTGGCGAAGAAACCCAAGAGATCTCGTCGGTCGAGGAAAGTGACTGGTATTGAGAAGGCTCCCCTAGGGGAGTCACGCTCATCCGGAAACGGCCCTTCTCAGGGCCCCTCGACGACACCACACACCACCGTCGAGCCAGCACCCATGATGCCACCGACGCCAACCACGCCGACCACGCCGACCACTACTCCTCCACGACGGGAGGAACAACAGAGTCCGGAGGTGAGCCCCTCGGGGAGCGCCAGCATAAGCCCGGACGAGCTAAACTCGTCCGGGGAAATGCAACCGGACTCGGAGAGCGACGACGAGTGGCACGATACGTCACCCGTCGTCCCACAGCCGCCGCGACGAACACCAGCCACTACAACAACACTCGCATCCAACGACAGATTCGCATACGGCCAGGACTACAACGGACCCGAGATCGCGACAATTGAGCTGCCACCATCTCCTGCCA
Organism: Conchocele bisecta; assembly: GCA_029237695.1. NCBI lineage: Eukaryota > Metazoa > Mollusca > Bivalvia > Lucinida > Thyasiridae > Conchocele > Conchocele bisecta. Next base: position 39,477,514 of record CM055276.1, read on the forward strand.
GAAAACGACACTTCATCTTCGGAAACGCGCCGGCGGTACGTGCCGTCGTACATCCAACAACCGCCACGGATGTCAACGGATATCTACACAAGGGATATCTGTCCTGCACCTTCCGTGACGGAAATCTACAGGGAGAGCGCATCTACGAACACCTCATCACCAACACGAATGTAAGACGAGTCCGACGACTAATTAACTACACGAGGAAACACCACCCCGACGCATCTGCAGAATTCACGTCTGTGATGCGTAAACCTGGACAGAAGAAGGGCGGCATAGATCTCCGGGCCAGAATAATCATGGAACGACCGCCCATAACATCGGTGTTCTAGGCGGCAGATTGCAAGCTGCAATCAACTCATACGGCGGCCGTGCTCCGGATTACTGCGCGAAATTAGGTCATCAAATTGGTGACCGCCAGCACTAATCCAATTCGCACATTTGTCTCTGGGGCCCTAAGCCCGCGAACTGGTTCTACCCAGATTGCACAATTTCAAAAATTCAAAATTCCCATTCGGCCCAAGTTTTTATTCCGCCTTTTGCGGACGGCGTGCAAGTCCATAGAGACAGTGCGGCCGTTAAACGTAAGCAAGCAAGCAACAGAGTAGTCACTTATCAGAGCTGTCAGGTGCATAGATGGATCTGGTGCTATGCTGGTCAAGCTGTCATAACGTCATTCTTGTCGGCCAGTGTACACTTACAATGAAACAATGCTGTACATGGGGTCAATTAAGGAAAGCCCGGGTTGACAGCAGTGTGAAAATTAGTCGCTCTAATTGCCACGGCGGGTGGGGTGTTGTTTGAAGATTGTGTCAACACCCGCTGTACACTGCGACTGAGAAGGTGCAATAAGCCAAACACAACACGGGGCTTATAGGGCATTTGCGACCAGTGTAGACCCAGTTCAGCCTGTACATCCGCACAGTCTGAACAGGATCTGCACTTTTCGGCATTCCTTCAATAAAACACACTAATGAGCAATCTAGATCGTATTTAGACTACAGGAGTGTTATATTTGATTAGGACCTACACTGGTCACAAATCACACAAACCCCATTTCTCCAGTCATAACCACATATAGGACCAAGCTTCGACGTAACCCCCATTTGGCAAAACAAACATGTTCTATTTATTTGAAACAAGTCAGTACCAAAATAGATTAGAAATAGAAAATAATGTACTGTACATGTTAAAATTGAATATATACTTTTAATTATTTTTATCTGTTAATGAACAAAATATGTGATTTACGGAAAAATAAGAGAGTGGACATTCAAGTTACACAATTTTAGTCCGGCAATATAACATTCATCCATGTGTAAAAACAAACACATGAAGATTGGATTTTCGAAACTGTAGAAAGAACCCTGATGTGCACAGTGTATCTATTCTACCATGTCTGTCAAATTGGACTCAACCAATCAGCTTGGCATAGGTGTGGCCTCGCGGATTCAATATACACCTGCCGCATTATTGTTGACATCCGTTTGAACGTAGCTTCACACGTCTGTCATTGACTAGGACAGATAAACAAAATGGATTCAACCAATCAGCATAGAATAGGTGTGGCTTCATTGAATTCAGAATACATCTGTCCCAAGATCCACTTCCCTATCTGCCTGCGGTCAAATCATCGGATAAGTTGTTTGCTATGCCGAACTATTAATGACCTCCGGCGACATCCGTTCGAACATAGCTACACACGCGTGTCACTGATTATTTCAACTCGAAATTGTCATAGCACAAGTATGCTGAAATAACATTCTCCAAAGCATTGCCGAATCAATTTTCGAAATGTCGGAGATTATATCAGCATTTTTGTAATTTATTTTTAGAAATATAACATTTAATTTCACATTTGTTCTGATTCTGGCTCTTCTGTCTGTTTGACCGTGAATTACAACCGACTTCCGCATAGATAGTCGTCTCCGACGATTGCAACCAACGTATAAATAATCCAAGTATAACTAGGCGAACAAAAAGATAACGATTAACGTATATATATATTAAACGACAAAAACGAAGAAATTATGCAACAAATACATGATGTCCGTAAATACAAACGATATTATATAAGAAACCTTCATCCACCAATCAGGTAAGCTGTACTACTGCTACGTCATTGCGGTTATTTTTACAGCGCTACCTCGCTGAAGTAGGTCGCAGTAACAGGAGAGATAAGCGATGACCAATTCATTGCATATGGCTCTGTATAGGTGTCAGATAAGGTGCGATATGAGAAATCTCAATATCACGAAAAATACAAACGAACCGGAAATCGGTTATTATGGTCGCCTTTGTTGTTTTTACAGCATTTTGAAGAAAGTAAGTGATAGTTTGTAATGTGACCTTTAATGGTCAAATGTTCATCGGCAGCAAAACGTGGAACAGACAGTAGGTATATAGATACAGTGGAACCTCTCTAAACCAGACACCCTGGAAGGTCCCCAGCGTGTCCGGTCTAGAGAAGTTCCACTGTAATTGTGGTATACGAGCACTCCAATGCATGCCGGTGTACTTTGCAATATCATGAACATGTATTGTCGTGAGAGGTAAATTAAAGAGAAACGTTTCAAAATTAAATATGTTTTACCTTTCTGTGTGTCCGATTTAGAGAGGTTCCATTGTACATTTTATTGTAATTTGAAGATATCTGCTTTTCTGTTTATTTAAAGGTACTGTGTCTCATATCTGGGTCCATGATGTCTCAGATGGGGGCGGGCTTATATGGGATTTGTGACGTGACCAGTGTAGCTCCTGGGCAAATAAAACGCTCTTGCAGCCTGATAACGGTATATATCTCTTGTTAGAAGCATGACGTACAGGTGTTTCATTGATGGAATTGCGAACAGAGCAGATACTGATCAGACTGTGTGGATGCACAGTTTTGGTTGACCCTGTCAATATGAGATATGTTCACTTCACCCGTGATGGCAAGCTATCTAAGAGTATTTCATGTTCAGATAGTCCCCAATTGAGAGTACTTTATTTCAAACGAACAACACACGAATGTAGGACATTTGCCCCCCGGACATTTGCCCCCCAGTCCAAAAATGGCAGGGTGGACAATTGCCCCCCAGTCGAAATGTAGGGGCGGACATTTGCCCCCCAGTTGAAATGGCAGCTAGGACATTTGCCCCCCAGTCAATATGTAGGGGCGGACATTTGCCCCCCAATGGAAATGTCAGCTAGGACATTTGCCCCCCAGTCGAAATGGCAGTTAGGACATTTGCCCCCTAGTGAACAATTTGAGGTATGACAAGGTGTGACAAGATTACAACACATTTCCAAACAACCAGTTTATTTGAGCATAAATTTGTGATCAAGTGTAAAACAGATAATAGATTAACGTCAATATCAACACAATCTTGGCATGATTGTCAATGTTTGTGATCAAGTACTATGAACTAATCATGATAATACTCATTATTTCGATGTCTCGTGAAATTAAAACAGATAACAGATTAATGTCAATGTCAACACACTCTTGGCATGATTATCAATGTTTGTGATCAAGTACTATGAAATTCGAACAAATAACAAAATGTCACATTATAGCACATCAGTATAGTAGCACGTTTTAGAGTTACATTGTCAATTAGACGAATCGGACGGAATGTCCGACCGCTCTAAGGAAGTCGCGCACATCCTTCTCACCAGCATCAAAGTCCTGGCACAGTTGTTTAAGTCTATCCTGCAGATTTCTCGTCTCGCGGCGGACACGTTTACGTGTTGGGGCACCCTGTCTCACTCGCTCCACTTCTGTGATCACGTTGAGTTGATCCTTCTGTATACACTGAATAGTATGCCAGAGTCCGGGATTTTTATGTCCTACAAGGTGGCTGAACGAGTTGTTCCACGCCTCACATTTGTTGTTGGTCCGGGAACCATCTTCTAGAGTGACCTGGTTCACGTTCCATTTATCAATCGCATACTTCGGACTCGTTCGCTGTAATGTGATGCGTCCCCTGGCCCCCATCACAGACTTGTACGGTCCACTCACAAAGTTGGTGTCGAAGTACTCGGTGAGGTCTTCCAGTGCCGGTGGGGTGACAGTCTTCAGATAGCGCATACCATCCTGGACGCGGCTAGGTGGCAGGAACGCAAGCCCATCGAGCATGCCACAGTACTGTTTCACTTCATCATCTTCTTTGTAGAGAGTTGAAAGTCCTTCACTCTGTACCCGCCGCCATGTACACTGAGTAAGGTGGTAGAAACATCCCTGGATTCGGACATGGCATCCCAACATAGATGCGACTGCGCCGTGAATACCCAGTTCAAAGTCGCAAGTCAGGACGGCCGGATCAGGTGTGAGTTGAACAGCATCGCAGGCGTTCAAGACGGCGGTGAATACTTCCTCGTAGCTAGGCTAGATGTCGTTGATGCTGGTTGGCTCTGGTGGGGTGTTTCCACGCTTCAGACGTCGAACTGCGCGTTTGATAGTATCAGTTTTCCCCGCTGCTACTCTCACGCCAACTGGGTGCTGAGTGAGTTTGTCGGATATGAGTTGGCCAGGGTTTCCACGGTTGTTGGTGACATGTTGTTTTATGTCTTGCCGAACCTTCATTGCCGCGATAGCATACGCGTCGCTGTCGTGAGAGTGTGGTGTCGCTGAGCTGATCGTGGTAATCTGTAATAAAAATGAATTACAATGATAAAACCGATAAAAAATGAAACGAGATATATTTTGATGAATGCATAGAACTCAGTATGCTCTCTGAAAATAGTCATATATTTTATATAAATATAGCAATTTATACTAAATATATTTCATGAAATTACGCAGGTACCCAATAGTACAAAATTACAAGACGTGTCTGTATATTTTCCAATAGTCACATTAGTACTATAATACAACCAACACGACTTGGAAGTTGTAAATTGTAACCATTGTCCGCTAACAAACTACATTTATATTTACCATTGAGTCAGTAGTAAGTGTCCCCTTGCAAGAGGCACTCTTGCGTTTGGAGCATTCCCAGTGGATAGTGGAGATACGGCTCTTCTTCTTAGTATACGAGTAACCCTCGTATAGTAGCTTCTCAGCCCCTCTAGTACTGGTAGTCAGTTCCATCGTGGTATGAGATTTGTAGTAATGCAGTAGACAATTCCATGGCTAATGTACTGCATGAACCTTTAATTAGTTTCACTCAATTCTCACAAGTTTTTCACTTTAAGAATTACCATCTATTAAATCACATTATATCTAATTAAATAATGAACTCAGTATGTGTACACTTTAATCAACAATCAAAGACTTTCAACACCTCTCATGATATTAGTTCAAACTTTTGCTAATTATGTGAATGGATATCATTAGGTAATCAGTGTTTAAAGCTAATCAGTAATCACACCCAATTTACTTTGATGTCTTTGATAATTAAGTATCATGGTACACTTCATACAATATGTCCTACCCTACATTTCGACTGGGGGGGGGGCAAATGTCCTAGCTGCCATTTCGACTGGGGGGCAAATGTCCTAGCTGCCATTTCCATTGGGGGGCAAATGTCCGCCCCTACATTTCGACTGGGGGGCAATTGTCCTAGCTGCCATTTCAACTGGGGGGCAAATGTCCACCCTGCCATTTTTGGACTGGGGGGCAAATGTCCGGGGGGCAAATGTCCATATCCCACAACACACATTTGTGGAGCGGGAGGAGACAATGCAATATAATAGTTTTACATTTGTGTTTGGTTTGTATATCTTATGAAATATGTTGAATGTTTTAAACACCTTTATGTAGACATAACCCAATTATATATTGTATTGGCAAGAACAACTGTATATTTTAGTGGGGTTTGAACAAAGAACAACTCGTTATAAATATTCTTTATTTTTTACTTTCTCTACTTTAACTTTTGACATGTTTTATGTGATATATGTTGGTGCAAGGCGGACAGATATGTATAATTGTATGCCGAAATTGGACATTGCATATGTCCAATACGATCCTGTAATTCGGCACAGTGTCCCGGTGCACGGGAGGCGGGAAGAAGAGAGGGGGTAACTGCCATGGGTAGAACATGGCACCAATGATGCAGAGCAAATCACCCCTGGCGGCATTCGACACACAAATTGGTGCTATATAGTCGATAAAAACACGTGCTATTTTCGTCCCCAGTCTATTAAAGTCGATAATAACACTCGTATATAGCTTTCACATCAACTAACAAATGAAAAGTCATGCAGAGCATGATGTTATTAGCCGATCAAATCAGGGTTCAATATATGTCCGCATTTTAGTAGTTACTGAGTCTCGGGGCGGGGGGGTGGGGGGGGGGGGGGGGGGGGATGAATGAGCGAGTGAGTATTGGTGTGTAACGGCCTATCAACAGCTAAGGTCATTTAAGGCCGGGCCAACGGGTTGTACTATCCCGCATTAAACGGGTCCACGATGAGGAAAATTCCCAAAATCAGAACTCAATATTTCCATGCCACACCAGTCACTTTAGTAGCTCGGCCCCAAAGTAATATGATTTGCCATAAGCTTATTACTTCTTAGTGGAGCATAACAGGTTAACTTTGTCACTTGTTTATCCCTTGTTTATCGATTTAAATGGTTTAAATCGACTCGAAGGTAAATACGTTCAACGGCCGCACAAACTCGATTGAACTGCACGCCTTCCAATGATTTAAGTTTAAATAGTCAATTACGTTTTTTTAATGTGCGCACTGGTCATTTAAAAAGAGGCCCATCCGTGATTTTTTGCGCGATGTCGGGCGCAAGACAATCAATAATTTGCGGCATTGACAATAATTAAGGGGGATTGCCGCAATCGCGCGTGCTGGATGCATCCCTGCCATCCCTGCATGATACGTAAACAAATCAAAGTTCGCTATGAAGGGCAATTCTTCGTTTTGATTGGTGGAAAATTTTGTGAATATTATTCAAATGACGCGCATACGCGATCCAATGTGATAAACCCGAGATGCTGGGGTTGCTAGTCGGAGGAGATTATGAGCAGAGGTCGATTATAAATTAGCCGAATAAACACATTTTACGCGATTATACGTGGCTGAAACTTGTTCTGTTTAATAAATAAAAGCTTTAAATTAGCCCAATAATCGGCGTATGTTGGCGTATATGGCCATTAGAGCCAACTATGGACTTCAACAACAACAACTTCCGGGTTCAGTCTCTTCCGGCGTTCAGCTCATTACGTATTCAAAATTGTGTTATTTGGCTATATTTAAAGTTTTAAACGGAGATAATTGCCAAAAATGCAAACTTTATCGGTTGATGCAATTTGGAAGTGATAAAGCAAAATTCGCGTTCGTAGATTACCGAATAGCGGAGAAAAGGGTTGCTACAAACTTTTTCAGAATTCGATGGATGACCAATATATTAGCCGATCTATAAATAGATCGGCTAATAATAAGTGAAGATAAATATACAGTACATGTAGACAATAACACGTTGGCGAACAGTGAAGTCCTTGTGCAGACTGCGAATTCAGTTATGTGCAATGGGCAACAGCGAATACCCTCATACGAATAATTTGGCGAATGAGAAATACATAGCTGGAGGTATGAAAACACGTAAAACATTTTTTTTTTCGTCTAATAAGGTCGATCACGTGATACATTTTTTCAAGTAACACAAATGTGAATCTTGTGTGTGATTGGAAAAAAACATCAATACATTGAAACTGTAATGGCATTGGCACTGTCACTGTTGGAAAATAATTAACACTGACAAAGTTTTGTCACACGTGTTTAGGTTGTTCTTGAGGCGTAACTTGAACGCTGGAAACGTTTCACAGTTGGTACGTAAAGGATGAACGTGCATGTTGGCGCTGCGATCAGGCAGAAGGATACGTCTTACATGATTATGTAATTGCTCCTATTCCGTAACAGCGGGTCAAGAATTTTTTCCAATCGCAGTCGACGTCGTGTATTTGCTAAAATAAAAGCCAGAAACAATTTCATTCGTTATGCTGGTAGAAAACAATGCGTTAAATCAAAGTTTCACATTTGACACGAACGTGTTGATGTCGACGGTTGGTATGGCCACGTACACACGTACGAACATGCAATCGTGGAGTACAGTAAGATATTCCGACAAATACTGATTTCTGCTACATCAAGCGGACGAGTATCGCTTAGGGGTACTTTCCAAATTGTTGGATAGACGCGTACGTCAACGACGCCAACAGCCAGAGACGTTAATTTTGTGTCAGACACTAGTCATTGACTGGTAGAACACATCCCACAACGTGCTATATGTCGGTTAGTTGGGCCAACGCGTAGATAAAGTCCAATGGCAATGAATTACACACAATTCAAGGTTGTGCAAGAAACTGAAACTTGCAAGTGATTTTTCGACCCACATGGTATTCAACGACACATACATAGCACATAACGCCAGTTTACAATACAGTATTTCGTATGGTTATATAGGGATGGTATACCAGCAATAAAATATCCAATTGCAATAAAACACGGTTATACATTTGATAATATAATAATATAACTATGTATGTAGCGTTACTCTATTGGTTCAATATATAATTGTCGAACATGTTAAAAGCACATAAAAATGTTGCCTTACAGTAGAGTCAACCAAATGCATGCCTCATATATAATCCCAGATTCTCACTATACTAATGTATTCAATAACAAAATGTGGAGCGGAAATGGGTCACCCTATTACAAATCGTTCATAGAAACATTAAAAATGCAGGTTCCGTACTTGCCCTAAAAAACAATTCCCACCCCCCCCCCCCCCACCCAAAAAAAAACAACAACAAAAAATATAATAATTTATATGTGTGGATCTAACACCCACTTACATTTCAGCCGCACTCTGGCTTCCCCAGTCAGTGTCTCAGATAGTCCAAAAATCATTGTATGCATGGGTATTTATTTGCAAACCATTCTATGAATCGGTATGGGGCCAAATTTATATCTCGTTCAATCCTTCCCACCTATCGGGAATGCTATTTGTAACATAATCCGGACAAACACACCTTCCAGTATCACAAGTCCCAAGTATTTTATATGGAAAGGGAGGGATACCCCTTCACCAACATTTACCAATTCAAGGATGCAACCTATAATATATTTCGCACCCTTACCTAGCCATGCTACCTACATGTATAACAACCCCCACCCACCCCACCCCAGATAAGTCACAGATTCACGGTTCAACAATTGTATGTATAGAGCAGGATTAGTTGAGGGCACGTAACTCTTCAAAACCTCCCGTACCGTCCATAGCATTGCTACAATGTCTCCATAGCCCCAATAGCAGCCACCCGCAAGCCAGCCAGTCCGCCACATCCCATGCACATCCAAGGTTAGCTCCACGATCTCCATTCAGAATCTCCAAAAGATCCCATGTGAAATGGAGGTGGTCTGGTGGTCGCGGCAAGAACGGATCGAGGTCGTGGATTGTAAGGGGACACATATGTGCATGCAAGATCTCCACTACCTCCATTCATACGTCCACCAACTCAATTTCACAATGCAGATTGTGGTGATTTTTAATGGAGCTGGTGGAGGTTTTGAATGGAGCTGGTGGATATTTTGAATGGAGATCGTGGATGTAAGATTGTATGTGCGGGAGAGGGGGTGGTCTGGCTTAATTAATTGCGGTTGACTGCTAGCACTTAATTGTTGCCCCCCAATCATTGTTTCAGATAGCCACAAATCCACATTTAGAGCACTATATGTGGATCCGGAACATGACACATATTCATCGCCCTAACCCACCTACCCTCGTCCCCGTAGTCGCCCCCGTATCCCATTTGTAGCATATCCCATCCACATACAAGAACATGGAACGTTTTGTGAATTGAATACATGTATATATGCGGTGCGGTATTCTTGCACTTGTTTGAAAATGCGCATGCGCAAATCAGTCTCTACCAATTTCCTTTTCCGGTGAAGTTACAACTTCAAGATGGTAAATTGAACTTCTGATGCTTAATCGATTGTCATCTTAACTTCTAAAAAGCAGTAATCATTGTGTCACACAAGAAATGCTTCTCAAAACGCCATGGCTCAGACTTACGAGTTTAATAAACGCCATATTCAACTAATTCGCAGATTATTTTCAATGTTGAAGGCATAGACTGAATTCACGTTATTCCAACACTGCACCAGTGGCATTCATAATTTAAGCACATGTACATCATATTCCTTACTGACATTGTTTCTTATGTTATCTCAATAAATTGACTAAGATGTTCTTATCTGCATCCCATACTGTTATCGGATGTTGTGAATTTTGTTGCTTGCCATTACATTTGTATTTCACAATCGTTTGCAATTTTACTATGGTCATGTTTTCACTTCCATATTTCACTTAAAGGTACATGCCCACTTGGCAGACACATACTGTTCTTTATATCAGGGACATTATCTGAGACATTTTCTGGCAAAATAAACATTAATTCACCATTACCCACGTATTGATTGGCATTATTATACATTTTTATATCAGACATAAATGTTCACACTAATATCAGGGGCGATAACTGTGTTTCCTTAAAATGTTAACGGACATTACTATTTATTATCTGTATTTTGATGTGCAATGATCATACTTAATAATCTGTCGAAAATATTATTTTTTCAGTTAACGCATTTAATTAGTATAAATAATTAAAAAATAGCCTGATACCACCGCGTCGCTATCAGTAAAATATTTATTACTAAGCAGGGCTTGAAACTAACGCTCTCCCGTGGCTAGAAGATTTTAGTAAGGGCTGGTTATTTTTTACGTCTGAGCCGCCCGCGTGGCGAGTAAAAAAAATCCAGCTGATACATCGAGTCATCGAGCTGTTACAAAAATGTGTCTGTGAAAATAGTTGTAAGCTGCTTCCCTATTGGTGAATAGCAATCCTAAAGTCAAATATCATTGGTCGGCATGTGTCGATAGCCAATCAAATATCGCCTTTTTAAACTACACACGTCCGAATCGTGAATCGATAACTTCCGTTAGTTTCCGTAATGACCGCCCTCAATATAATGTGTAGCAGATTTCCCACGCTAGGACACCTGTCGGGACTTTTTCATTGGATACTTCCGACATTTATAATTAATTTATTCACAAAGATTACTACACTTTCCTAATAAGGAAATCAAGTAATTTTGTTTTTAAGAATAGAACCACGCTTGATTTCCCGGAAACGAATATGCGTGTATGTGTTTTTGAAAATCCAACTTCCAAGTTATAGTTTTGCATATTTAGCGTCAAAACCGATCGAAACTGGCAAGAAACAATGAATATATTTAATTGAGAATGTGTTTCAACAAAAAAATTACATTGATTTACTATCGAAAGTGAGTTTTAAGCTGAAAGAATAATGGTCTTATCGATTGACACCCGAGCATGTCGCCCCCACACAGTTTCGGACCTAAAAATGAATTTGTGAGAAATGAAAATTTCACTGTTTTATATCATTTTAAATATATTAATTGGTTAATATAAATTAATTATAATAGGGGATAGTGTCTGTTGACGGCACTGTGCAATAAAATGTACTGTTTTCGACAGTTTAATGACTTGTATATAGTGTATTAATTACATTTGCTGGAAAGAAATGTACAGCTTGTACACAGTCATTCAAATGACACAGAATCTTATAATGTGAATTCATATAAATTGGCGCTTACTGTCAAGATACATGTAGTAAAATAAAAATTATGACAATCTTTATTTATATTTGCAATAGAAGACTTCATCGAAAACCCAGGGCCCAATCTTCCAGACGGATTTGATGTAACAACAGCAACACCACTGGATTATTGTTGGCTTTTGTACAAGCCAGAGATCATATGTTTACTGCCATGGCGAGACATATAAACGACTACGCTAGGAGTTCTTTTCATCTACAGCGAGCAATGTAAATTGGTCCAGAGACATAATTAATATTACAATTAAATAGGTATTATTTGCACAACTGAATTGCTACTTATGGTACATCATTGAAGTAAAACATTTTACCAAATTGACAGTGATCCAGCAATTTTTTTCAGATGACAGCGCGACTTAAGGGCTGGTAGAAACTTGTAACGACTGGTAAATTTCAAATCTTGCTAGCCTGGCTAGTACATATTTTTGCTTTGTTTCAAGATTTATGTCTTGTGTATTTGATACCTTTGCAAACTTTACGACACCTACATTGTACAACTGTTGCGCCGTCGATTGACTCCGGGTGATATACTGCCACAGTCCCAAGCAGACATGGCATTTGCGACTGATCTTAATATGCAGATGCCTTCAAATTTTGGCTGAAAAATTGAAAATGCTTGCAGCCATAATCGTGTTCTTGTTTCTGCGTTGATGAAGATCGATCAATCGGATGCTTATTATAATTAGCGCGCAAATGCAAGCGTCTTGTGTACTGCAAAATAATTGATATTGCGGTACAGACAATTTTTCGGGACCGTTTCCAAAATGATTATTTTTTGGCGGAAAAAAAATGCGCTCGGGGGCAAGACGGTAGGGTAGGGTCGGTTGGGTTATCGGAACCAGATAACTTTTTTAGGCTTTATCTGGTCTCTTACGTGATACACTTTCCATTTTAGGCGGATACACAAGAATTGCTCGAGAAGAAGAAGAAGCGTACATTCAGGAAGTACACATTCCGGGGTGTGGACCTTGACCAGCTGCTGGATATGTCCAAGTTAGTAGCGACTCCCAGTTCACCTGGTTTCACGATCACCAAGCTGATATGTTACCAGACTAACTAGTTATACAGCTATCATCAATATATGTGGCTGTGACTGGAGAAATGGGGCCTATGTGATTGTGACCAGTGTAGATCCAGATGAAAAGCATGTATAGCCTGATACTGATCTATATTGCTTGTTAGAAGCATGATGGGTGGTGCTTTATTGATGCACTGGCTGATCTGTATCTACTGGTTGCAAAACCCATAAGTCACATTTTTCCAGTCACAGCCACAATTTACCCTTTCACCCCAAAAATATATAATTGAAAAAGTGAAAAAAAACCTGATCTGAGGCCACGTTTATCTGTCTGTCATTGCCCCGTGCAGGTACCGTGGCGGGATCAACTGATCCTGAGAATAGTGCTGCAGTAGCCATTGCTTGTCGTAAAAGGCGACTAAACTGGCTTAACGATTGGGTTCATACTTTCCGGAACCCACTATACCGGATTTGGCCCTCATGTACATTTTTGGCTTTCTTGTATGTGAGAGTTGAGTCGGGCTATGCCCCATATATAAAAGTAAGATTAGCGCTAATCCTATTACTTTTAGGGGATGGGATAAATGATGCTGGTGTGGCGAGGGCCTGGCACCAGATCAGGTTGTTCTAATTTCAGGACTGAATATATATTTTGATTGTAAATATTGAGTTCTGAAGTTGGGATTTACCCCCCTTGGACAGGTGGATACGGGACTCGACCCCGTTGACCCGTCTGCGTGTAGACTCCCTGAGGCTTGTACCTCTATGTCAGAAAAGCGGACGTTAAACCCTATTCACTCACTCACTCACTGTCTGTCATTAGAATCTAATCCAGGCGTATTCAAATATATTTAGTTAAAACGATGTAATTTGTAGTAAGAATGCAACAATGCACATATGGTTTGTATTATAGGTTTAGAGAAAACTAGCTTAGTACTAGCTTATATGGATTCTCCAGAGGAAAATATATATACACCTGGGGGCCGTTTCACTAAACTTTGTACGACTAAAATGTTTGTAAGTGCAAAATTATGATAGTCTGTAAATTTAACATTAACAATGTTTTCTTGCAAACAATTATTGGATTTACATGATATAAATGTAAATCCATCAATTGAAATTTCCAGATGATCTTAAATTTGCACTTAAGAAAATTTTAGTCTTACAAAGTTTAGTGAAACAGGCCCCTGTTTGTCTGGTTGTTTCCATTCTTATTATACCCCTGGCATACAAAGTATGTCGAGGGGTATATAGTTTTCGTAATTCCGTCAACATTTAAAAAATTTGGGTACCCATTATCGCTTTAACGGTAAGTTGGGATTGACCTCATACTTCATTTACTTCCTTATCATCATCCATATTTTCATTCCATACCACGCCCATGCAGCCTTCATGTTGTAGGTCAAATTACTTAATTTGCGTTAAAGTTTTTATTTGTCTGTCCAGGTGGCGGCCAATGGTATATGGGAGCCCCTTCTCACTTTCTCTAGTTGAAATTCAAAAGGAACTGTAGTTTGGATAATTATTTACAGCGAACAACTGAGTGATCTGTTCACGTGTCGAATTCGTCGTCGCTTCCAGCGCGGACTGAAGAGGAAGTCGTTCTCCCTCATCAAGCGACTCAGGAAAGCAAAGAAAGATGCACCACCTCTTGAAAAACCAGAGGTATTTGTCAAATTATAATACAGCGGGATCTTGCTAATCTGAACACCCATATGTTATAATGTTTATGGTACTTTATGATGGGTTTCTGTTATCTACGATGGTCTAATACCGTATTTTCTGGTCACACTTGCACAACATAACACAAATGCGCTCCAATAAATGATATTGCCCTTAATCAGCATTTGCAAAACCGTTATAGATCCCGATGTCCGCTTGTATCAAGTAATCAACCAGTGTTTGTCATCATGGTGGTTTGATAGACGTGTGTTGCCATCATCCAACAGTAAAGATCCAGATGAGCCAACTTGTAACGAACCGACCCATCCGATTCTGCAGAGTTTGTCAGTGTTGGTTATGTGAGTGATCCATATTGCCCTACAGGTGGTGAAGACCCATCTGCGGAGCATGGTGATCGTGCCTGAGATGATTGGCAGCATCGTGGGAGTCTACAACGGCAAGACATTCAACCAGGTTGAAATCAAGGTGAGTAGATAGACTGAGCACATCGGGGCACATGCTTAGCTCCTTCTGATAGTACATGTGTACTCCATCCTCGTGCATGTCGGCGTTAACAAGATATTCAACCAGGTGGGAGCATCAAAAATACTTTCATAGTTTTTTCATCCCACTGGTCTGTCGGATGAGACTTTATACTGTGGTCCCGTCTCTATATGGCCTTAACTGTTGATGGGACGTTAAACCCATTCACTTTCACTTTATTTCAACCAGGTGGAAATTAAAGTGGGTTGCTAGACATCTGGACCAATGCAGATGATTCTGAGAGCATGCTCATGCTGAAAATCATGCAGTTTGATTGGCTGTTTTACGAGCATGGGCCATAAACTCGTTGGCCTGATGATCTGGATGGTTCGCCGAATTCCTATGTGGTTTTGACACAAGCTTTGGAGAAATTGGGCTTATGGGTTTTGCGACCAGTGTATATCCAGATCCGCACAGTCTGGTCGGTATCTGTCCTGTTCGCCATTCCACCAATGAAACCCTGTCGTGCTTCTAACAAGCATTATTGATCGTTATCAGGCTGCAAGTACTTGCACATGTAATATATGGGATTTGGTACTAAACCCATTGACCCGGCCATAAATTACCTTAGCTGTTGATAGGCCAGGCCGTTAAACCCAAACAAGCTTAACATATCCGGCTGCAAGAGTGGTATTTGATCAGGAACTACACTGGTCACAAATCCCATAAGCCCCATTTCGCCAGTCACAGCCACATATATACCTTCCTCCCCTTTATAGCTCCGTGTTTTTGGTCCATCTGAAACCATATATGAGACACGCCATGTGATTTTGTACTTTCGGACATCTGCGTAATTTCATTCAATATGTTCACAAAATATTTTCTGTAAATGGCGTCAAAAGTTGACAACATTTTCAGAGTACATGCATAATTATATTCCGCATGTACTGTTTGTCAACTTTTGACTTTATTTATGAAAAATATTGTAATTTTTTTAAATGTATTTAATGAAATTACTCAGAATGTCTGAAGGTACAAAATCACATGGCGTGTCTCATATCCCTGTTCACCTGGCAATGGTAGTGATCACACTGATGACCTGTATAATCCCAGCTCGCTTCGAGTCTCTATGGAGATGCTGATGAGTGTTATATCTGAGTGATCTGTATGCGCCATGTTTCTTAGAAAATACATGCCTGCCGTGTTTGATCTTGCTGTTGGATGGATTTAAAATGTTAGTCAATCATAAATGATATATCGTACCACTGCAGCATTATTTGTTGGAGATACATAGTGACCGTGTGAATGGGATGGTTTGTGGCCTAGGGGTTAGTACACCGGACTTCCAATCCGGAGGTTGTGGTTTCAAACCTCGCCTAGGGCATCAAAAATACTTTCATAGTATTTCCATCCTACTGGTCGGTCGAATGAGACTTTAAACCGTGTGAAAAATCCCATTCTGGACATCATCCCAAAGTCCATTGATTGTTGTTCTGTTCATGACTGCTCACTGGCCACAGCATTTTGACCAACGTCTGTTTTTGGTAACATGAAAAAAAAGGTGTGTCCTGTCGCCATGTTATGTTCCAATGGCTTGGATGTGGGTATGTTCCATGCAACACTCTGGTGTATTTACTTGGTCCCCGAAGTGACCCCTGTGTTCCAATATATATCCTGTACAATTACTTAATTATTTTTTGGAATGTAGCCCGTTTGCGATGATTGTGTCCTAGAGATTAGGACACTGGACTTCAGCACCAGAGGTTGTTAATTTAATCCCCGCTCTCAGCGTGAAAATACTTTCATACTATTTCCATCCTTCTGTGGACGAGACTTGAAACCGAGGTCCGCATGACCATAGCTGTTGCTGGGACATAAAACCCATTCACTGTTCACTATTTTTTTCCAGCAAAATATCAGATTTTAAAAGTATTCACTGAAGAATTAATAATAGGGCTGTTGAACCACAGTCACCCCCTTCCCCCACCAATAAATATAACAGCCGAAAAATCCAGGATCACAATGATGACTTGTATAATCCCAGCTCGCTTCGAGTCTCCGTAGAGGGACGCTGATGAGTGTTATATCTGAGTGATCTGAAACCTTCAATTAAATGTTATTTTCTGCTGTTTTATATTCCACTGCAAAGATAACCATAAAATCATAGTCTGCACACAAATGTTTCGTGCCTCTATTTCCCAAATACCGTAATAACCCTACATATTTGGACACTTTATTCTAGGAAACACATATAAATATCTGGGGTCTGTTTCACTAAACTTGGTCAGACTAAAATGTTTGTAAGTGCAAAGTTATGATAGTCTGTAAATATCACATTAACAATGTTTTCTTGTAAACATTATTGGATTTACATGTATTGAGCATAGGCTGCATATGCAGCCTATGCTCAGTAACTGTAAATCCATCAATTGAAATTTCCAGACGATCCTAAATTTGCACTTACGAACATTTTAATAGTACGATGTTTAGTGAAACGGGCCCCTGGTTCCCACAACAAAGTGTCCCAATGTTTATGGTTACTACAGTTGTACCGATTTATCGCAATAACAAATGGGGTTTGAATATTTACTGTTCACTTTTTAAGCAAATTATGGTACAACACGTGTCGCAATGATGACCTGTATAATCCCAGCTCGCTTCGAGTCTCTATGGAGATCCTGATGAGTGTTATAACTGAGTGATAGATTGTACCATATTTTCCACGACAAAATATGAAACCACAGCAGACAACATTTCGTTTCCCTTACTACATGTTCTGCATGTCGCAAATTTGTGCCGCTGGATGAGAGAACTATATGTTATTGTTCACATATAGTATTTTTCGGGGATTAAATGCACAGGAGCGATACTGACCGCTGCATTCAGTGCCTTAAAAATCCTAGGATGTGTTGTGGTAGGGGTTATTAGAACACTGGACTTCCAATCCAGAGGTTGTGGGTTCAAACTTCGTCTTGGGCATCAAAAATACTTTTGTAGTATTCACTATCTTTCGGATTTCTCGTCCCTATGACTTAGCTGTTGCTGGGACGTTAAACCCTTTCACTTTTCCGTACAAGTCCAGTATGTGAATAATAACATACCTTACTTATAGAGCCATGTTTTTCAATGCAATGTCCCACCTGAGAAAGTATGGCGATCTATAAGGGACTTTACAACATTTGCAACAACATAGACATGTATCTCGTGAATATTCACCCAGTATCATGAGAATCGCGAGATTTGTTTTATTGACGGCAGTTAGCCTGCTTCTTTATAACCCATTCCATGTGGAATACCCATCATTTCTATAAAAAAAAATCTGCTGTTTTTCTCATTTCTCCTCGAAACTATATGTTGTGACCACTCATTTGGCTCAAGGAGAGATCAGGGAGATGCGAGTATACTAATAAGATTTTTCTATCTGACTGCAAAAAATAGGAATCCCCAACATGGGTTGATCCTTAGAATACAGGAGACGTAAATCATTGTCTCCTGTGGTTATGTCTCCTGTGGTTTTATGTTTTGTCTTAGTTCTCGATACCAAACGTAGTTTCATAACGCTAGAATCATTTAATGCTGTCAACCCAACCTTTTGCTGAAAAAAGAATGGAAGATATAAAAAAAAACAACGTACAAACTTTGATTCAGCCATGTAAGGTTGAGGCGAGTGGAAACTTTGTGTACTGGATGTGGTTTCCAAGAGTGGACCAGGGCATGAAAATTCCACTTGTCTGCTCGTCCTGACGAGTGGGAATGCATGCAGGATGAGTGTAGAAATTCTGAGTTTTCTAATGTAAATTTCATATTTTTTCCATCTCTGTCGAAGTAAGGACAAGTGAAAATTTCAAAAAAATTGTGTCGTGTAGATGTCACTAGTGATCTTTTGAGTGTGCCAGGTGGATCCATAAGCACTGAATCTTTAATACCCGTCCATTCCCGTTCACCATGCCGCTCTGCACATACGGGTACAAACGTGTTGTATTGACAGGACCGTATAATTACAATGTTCAATGACGAATAATGACCTGTATAATCCCAGCTCGCTTCGAGTCTATGGAGATGCTGATGAGTGTTATATCCTGAGTGATTTGACATGTACAGTGCGACCCCGTTAGTACACGGAAGTCCGGCGACATACAACCTTCCGTGTTGCTTATCCGAACCGTGCTACATCCGTTCTCGCACAAGACGCATCATAATGTCAACAAAAAATACATGTACACTGTACACTGTGACTGCGAATGAACGACGTCGCCAATGCCTAAAATATGCCATAAGTTTTCACTGTTATCTTCGCATGTAATAAATATATTGAATCCAAGAATTGTTAACGTCATGTTTTATTTATTCATCATGTTCATGTAGAATGTAGATCTACGCAGGTCCGTGCAATCCATATACTCATATGGTGAGCACAGGTGGAAGACTCGGACCTATGACACCAAAATAAATGCCTATTAAAAAAATCCCATTATCCTACCCACCTGGTATCGTACTGTACACTACGTTAATAATAGAACGAGATCAAGTGGGTGGGGTAATGGATATTTTTGTAATGGTCATTTTCTTTGTGTCACACGTCCGACTATTCCACCTGTGGGTTTGAGTACGCAGAGTTAAAACCCTTTCAACACCACAGACCTGTATAGACATGTTTTGCCCGACGTGTTATAATATTGCGCCAGTTCATGAGGTACATGTAATCGGGCTTATCACGTGAGATTTTCGACGAAGATGAATCTGATAATAGTGTACATTTTCTGTAAACGATATCGAATGTTGACGAATATTAAATTAGTAATTATTACGCATTTGCTCTGAAAATGTTATCAACTTTCCGATATATTTGCAGAAGAAAGTCGAATCATTCTCGTTGAAAATCTGTTATATAATAAAGTTGATTATCTCATGCACTGGCTCAATTATGGCCAGTTGTCACGTACACATTTGTGTACATGCGCCGGGGGTGTGGGCAGTGCTGTAACAATTTAGTTAATCTGGGTTGAGTTAATCTGCGCGACTGATACGCGATCTCCGATTGGTCAGCCTTTACACCTAATTAATATTCCACCAATGGTGAGCGCGAACGCATGCCGGAAAAATGAAATCGAGCACATAACAAAATTAGCACTGCTTTGTTACTGGGACCAATAATTGATCTTATTCCCAGTTTGCTCGGATTAATTTACGAAATGTGCAAACGTGATCAGCTGCACATTCACATCGGTGAGATAAAAGGAGGCTATGCGTCCATATAAAAAAAAAATCGTCCATTTTGGGTCTAATTTGGGAAAGAATCGCAAATTTAACACGATTTCTGACAATAGTCGTGTTACAAATTTAACACGATTTTGATATACAAATAGGCCAAAAATTCGGGAGCCAAGGCACAACTGTGTACTAACCGAAATCGTGTTATAGTGAAGCGTGTACTAACGGGGTCGCACTGTACTAGGTTTCTAGCAAAACGGTACTTGTTAACATTATGGAGAAAACTCCACCCTGACACCAAATTGGGTTCCAATGGGTCAGATATTGTTGCTTTCCATGGATCAAGCTGGTGTGTTTATTTGGCCATGTTTTATACGGTGGAAACGAAAATTGTGTCTTCTCGATATTAAGTTGTTTTAACAGCATGAAAATGATTCTAAAGTGCTGCACAAAGTTGTTTGTTGAGAAGAGAAAAGGTGAACTTAAAAAATAAGCAACTGATGACAACATTTAACACTGTGTTGCCCAATGGTACGGTGAAATTGTTTAGGCACAACACAGGGTGTATACCATTCAAAAACGGTACAGCGTGATCAAAATGATAACTTGTATAATCCCAGCTCGCTTCGAATGAGTGTTATACCTGAGTGATCTTCCGTTTTTCAACATCCGTCTTGAAATAAACATCTGTAATGTATGACCGACCCTTGTCTGTTTGAACAAATTGAAAATCACATTCAATCTTGAAAAAATAACGTACAGTCAACTCCATCCTGACTCGAGATTAGGTTCCTCTGTGTCAGGAGATTGTGAAATTGTTAGGCACAACACAGGGCGGTACTGTCATTTCGGCTAATTCTGCGGTTCAGCTAATGCACAATTCACGTCAAATTTAGCCTTGCGTACGTCATAATAAAATATGTGGATTTTGGAATAAACAAGCTGATTAATTGCTACACTGTGGCACGATTTTATCACATTCCGATAGTTTGGTAAAACGTTATTCCGATTATAGTCAAAATGTTTAAAATCCTCAGTCCCTGTTGATGGAATAGCTGTCTTATTTAGTAAATTAACTGTCCAACTAAGAAACTAACCTGTTGTGATGTCACTGGATATTTCTGCTTCAAGTTTAATACCAATTTTGCTATGCTGCTCGCCATTTTCTTTACACTACCAGATGCACAGCATTAGCAGAAACAACTATGATGTTGCAAACACGCATGTGATATCATGCATCATACACTTTACGTCACTTACTGACGTCAGAACGTTGTGACATTTTACCTGCACAGACGTACAATGTATTTGAACTGTTGAATATTCAGGAAAATTTTACTGAATATGGAGATGGTGATGACATTAGCCGAAATAGACCATTGTATACCATTCAAAATGGTATAGCGTGATAAAAATAATGACTTGTATAATCCCAGCTCGCTTCGATGAGTATTATACCCGAGTGATCTTGCGTTTTTGAAAATTTTACTGAATATGGAGATGGTGATGACATTAGCCGAAATAGACCATTGTATACCATTCAAAATGGTATAGCGTGATAAAAATAATGACTTGTATAATCCCAGCTTGCTTCGATGAGTATTATACCCGAGTGATCTTGCGTTTTTGAACATCTCATTGAAATAAACATCTGTAATGTATGACCGACCACCCTTGTCTGTTTGGACAGATTCAAAATCACATTCAATCTTGAAAAAATAATGTAGTCCTCTCCATCCTGACTCGAGATTAGGTTCCTCTGTGTCAGAGGGATGTTTTCATTGTTTAGTGTGTAGAGCATTGGACTTCAACATTGAAGATTGTGATTTCAATCCCACTGGTCTTTCGGATGAGTTCAAACTAATGCCCTTTCTCTATTTGACCTTAGTGTTGCTGGGACGTTAAACTTCTACTTGCCTCTATGTCGGGTATGGCTTGGTTCCGTGGAGCAAGATTATCTGATTATTTTTCTATATAAGTGACGCATGTGTCGGCATAAGATGTACCATCACAATGATGACTTGTATAATCCCAGCTCGCTTCGAGTCTCCATAGAGGGACGCTGATGAGTGTTATATCTGAGTGATGGACATTTGTCACAATATTTCTTACTTTCCGTAGGAGGGATGGGTTGTGGCCCATAGGTTAGAGCACTGACTGTCAATTCCAGTTGTTATGGGTTCAGTCCTCGTCCTAGGCCCCGTCTTTATATCACTGTACATACATGTATTGCTGGGATGATGAACCCTTTCACTTTCCTTTGTGTCGGGTATGGCTTGGTCCTGTGGAACAAAGTTTATTTTGTATCGTAAGTTGACGTATATCCTATGTACCATCACAATGATGACCTGTATAATCCCAGCTCGCATCGAGTCTCCGTAGAGAGACGCTGATGAGTGTTATATCTGAGTGATGGACATTGGTTTCAATATTTCTCACTTTCCACAGGAATATATACATGTATGTTGAATGATGCTGAAAGAACCACAAAACCACTGTTTCATTAAGCATCATATTCCCTGCAGGCGACAATATTTGGTACCTGCCTTTTAACCCCGTTGTCCCTAAGTAACCGACATGGACTATTTGATAAGTATGAAACGGCTTCATTATGCAGAATATGAAAATGAGATTTGTTTTATTGACGGCAGTTAGCCTGCTTCTTTAACCCATTCCATGTGGAATACACCTATATGGGATAAACATTTCTAAAAAAAAAAGTAGTTTTTCTCATTTCTCCTCAAAGCTATATTTTGTGACCACCCATTTGGCTCAAGGAGAGTCCGGAGAGATCAGGGAGATACGAGAAAACTAATAATATTTTTCTATCTGACAGAAAAAATGGGAATCCCCAACATGGGTTGATCCTTAGAATACAGGAGACATAAATCGTTGTCTCCTGTGGTTTGTGTTTCGTCTTGTTTCTCCATACAAAACGTAGTTTCATAACACTTTAGAATCATTTAGTGCTCTCAAACCAACCTTTTGCTGAGAAAAAAATGGAAGATATAAAAAATACAACATATAAACTTTGGTTCAGCCATGTACGGGTTTAACAAGGTGCACAAAATTAACTCTCCAATAGTGAAATGAAATCTGGTTGAGGCGAGTGGAAAGTTTGTGTACTGGATGTGGCTTCCAAGAGTGGACCAAGGCATGCATGCAGGACGAGTAGAAATTCTGAGTTTTCTAATATTAATTTCGTATTTTTACCATTTCTGTCGAAGTAAGGACAAGTGAAAATTTCAACAATTTTTGTGCCCTGTAGTTGTCACTAGTGATCTCTTGCGTGTGCCAGGTGGATCCATAAGCACTGAATCTTTAATACCCGTCCATTCCCGTTCACCATGCCGCTCTGCACAAACGTGTTGTATTGACAGGACCGTATAAGTACATGTTCAATGACGAATGATGACCTGTATAATCCCAGCTCGCTTCGAGTCTCTGTGGAGATGCTGATGAGTGTTATATCTGAGTGATTTTACATGTACATGTACTAGGTTTCTAGCAAAACGGTACTTGTTAACATTATGGAGAAAACTCCACCCTGACACCAAATTGGGTTCCAATGGGTCAGATATTGTTGCTTTCCATGGATCAAGCTGGTGTGTTTATTTGGCCATGTTTTATACAATGGAAACGAAAATTGTGTCTTCTCGATATTAAGTTGTTTTAACAGCATGGGAATGGTTCTAAAGTGCTGTACAAAGTTGTTTGTTGAGGAGAGAAAAAGTGAACTTAAAAAATAAGCAACTGATGACAACATTTAACACCTGTGTTGCCCAATGGTACGGTGAAATTGTTAGGCACAACACAGGGTGTATACCATTCAAAACGGTACAGCGTGATCAAAATGATAACTTGTATAATCCCAGCTCGCTTCGAATGAGTGTTATACCTGAGTGATCTTCCGTTTTTCAACATCCGTCTTTGAAATAAACATCTGTAATGTATGACCGACCCTTGTCTGTTTGAACAAATTGAAAATCACATTCAATCTTGAAAAAATAACGTACAGTCAACTCCATCCTGACTCGAGATTAGGTTCCTCTGTGTCAGGAGGATGTTTTGATTGTTTAGTGTGTAGAGCATTGGACACTCAATACCGAAAATTGTGGGTTCAATCCCACTGGTCTTTCGGATGAGTTGAAACTAAGGCCCTGTCTCTATTTGAGTGTTGCCCTTCTACTTGCCTCTGTATCGGCTATGGCTTGGTCCCGTGGAGCAAGATTATTTTTGTATAAGTGACATGTACCATCACAATGATGACCTGTATAATCCCAGCTCGCTTCGAGTCTCCATAGAGGGACGCTGATGAGTGTTATATCTGAGTGATGGACATTTGTCACAATATTTCTTTCTTTCCGTAGGAGGGATGGGTTGTGGCCCATAGGTTAGCGTCAATTCCAGTTTTTATGTGTTCAGTCCTCGTCCTAGGCCCCGTCTTTATATCACTGTACATACATGTATTGCTGGGATGATAAACCCTTTCACTTTCCTTTGTGTCGGGTATGGCTTGGTTCCGTGGAACAAAGATGTCTGTTTATTTTGTATCATAAGTTGACGTATATCCTATGTACCATCACAATGATGACCTGTATAATCCCAGCTCGCATCGAGTCTCCGTAGAGGGACGCTGATGAGTGTTATATCTGAGTGATGGACATTTGTCACAATATTTCTCACTTTCCACAGGAATATATACATGTACCGTAAAGATTCTAATAGACGCCCATGCTCTAATAGAACCCACCCCCCACTTTTTACGTTGAAAATGACACATTTTTTGGCCGATTTTCACAAAACGTAGTTTCATAACACTTTAGAATCATTTAGTGCTCTCAAACCAACCTTTTGCTGAGAGAAAAAATGGAAGATATAAAAAATACAACATATAAACTTTGATTCAGCCATGTATGGGTTAACAAGGTGCAAGAGTGGACCAGGGCATGAAAATTCCACTGGCAATGCATGCAGGACGAGTGTAAAAATTCTGAGTTTTCTAATGTAAATTTCGTATTTTTACCATCTCTGTCGAAGTAAGGACGAGTGAAAATTTCAACAATTTTTGTGCCCTATAGTTGTCACTAGTGATCTCTTGCGTGTGCCAGGTGGATCCATAAGCACTGAATCTTTAATACCCGTCCATTCCCGTTCACCATGCCGCTCTGCACAAACGTGTTGTATTGACAGGACCGTATAAGTACATGTTCAATGACGAATGATGACCTGTATAATCCCAGCTCGCTTCGAGTCTCTGTGGAGATGCTGATGAGTGTTATATCTGAATGATTTGACATGTACTACAGTATTAGGTTAGCTCGCTTCGAGTCTCTACAGAGACGCTGATGAGTGATCTTCCGTTTTTCAACATCCGTCTTTGAAATAAACATCTGTAATGTACAATGTATGACCGACCCCTTGTCTGTTTGAACAAATTTAAAATCACATTCAATCAATCTTGAAAAAATAATGTACAGTTAGCTCCAGATTAGGTTCCTCTGTCAGGGGGATGGTTTGATAGTCTAGTGTGTAGAGCATTGGACTTCAATACCGAAGAGTGTAGGTTCAATCCCACTGGTCTTTCGGATGAGTTGAAACTAAGGCCCTGTCTATTTGTGTGTTGCCCTTCTACTTGCCTTTGTATCGGCTATGGCTTGGTCCCGTGGAGCAAGATTATGTTTATGCCACCGGGTTTCGAAGAAACAGGTGGCATATAGTGTTTGGACCGTCCGTCTGTCCGTCCGTCACACGTGGGTGGAAGGTGGGTGCAAGCGATGGGTAATTTAACGATCGGGTTTCATCCTTACCGGAATTCCGACTGGAGACCTGGTTTGGCCCTCACATACGTCTTTGGCATTTTGTATGTGACAGTTGAATCTGATTATACCCCTCATGTGAGTACCGTATTCGTGCGATTATAAGACTCATTTTTTCCCCTCAGATTTGTATCCCAGAAAGCCCCTGCGTCTTATAAATACATGTAGATACATGAGCATTTTTTTCCATCCGAAATATTGAAATAAACGACCAAAAATCAAAACAATAAAATGCGTTCCTATATTTGTTGTTGTTAGTCTTTGGGGTAAAATCCGGTATTGGAAAAATGGATTCGTATTCTAAACAGTTCGCGCCTTACTCGCGCCTTACTCGTTCCGGCCCTGTATCACATTCGGTACACATTTTCTATACCGAAGGCGAACAGTGTATACCAAGATCAGATCCAGTTTGCTGATTTAGCCTATTTTTAAAATGGCATGTTCGTACCCTAACCAGTTCGCCCCATATTCGTTACGGCCCTGTATCGGGAACACGCAATTGACTGAAGTTCCGAGTTAATGGTCTACATAGTATATATTTATTATTGGGAATGCACATTGATTTACAAGCTGATCTGTGTCTACAATATGTACAGTGGGCTTCGATTATAGACGAGAAGGGTTTCCCATGTGTTGACAATGTGTAATTTGCGGTGTTTGCCAGTTATTTTGAAAGGTGAGAAACTGAGAACTGCCTTATTGCCACCTTTAATCTCAGTCGTGTCAAACGTCAATTACTAAATTTTCGGCACAAGCCATTTCTCGTGTGAAGTGGTCAGATTTGTTTTCTTAGTGAGAAACTGTCGCGATAATTGAGTCGTATTCTGATTAGGTGTTGACATTGAGAAAAATTTCTCAAACTGACAGTAGGGTTAAATACCACCGAACATTCTTGTTTTCTCATATCGCATTTTGAACAGTATCCTCTATAGATAGAAAACAATTATTGCCATATTGTTTGTATTACTTGATTACATGAATTGGTCCGAAACTTCCAGGGTACGAAAAATAAATAAAAAACAGCGCGGGGAATTAGTATTAAATAACAACAACAACAACAACTTGGCGATTAATTCTATTGGTCCGAAACGTCCAGGGTAGGAAAAATAAATAAAAAACAGCGCGGGGAATTAGTATTAAATAACAACAACAACTTGGCGATTAATTCTATTGGTCCGAAACGTCCAGGGTACGAAGCTTGTGAGTGACCAAAAAAACAGCGCCTGGTATTTATAAACAACAACTACAACTCTGCGATTTTTTTTGTTTTTGTTTCATTTTTTTTTTTTTTAAATTGAGGGCGTCTTATAGACCCATTTAGACTTTTTCCCCCAGATTTTGGAGTGAAAATAGGGGTGCGACATATACATCATTGCGACTTATAATCGCACGAATACGGTATTACGATTATTCGTAATCCTATTTTAGGGGAAGGGGCCAAGTGACTTTGGTGTGGTATGGACCTGCCACCAGGTTAGGTTATTCTAATTTCAGGGCTGAATATATTGTTTCTCGATGTAAATATTCAGTTCTGATTTTGGAATTTTCCCCCCAATGCAGCAGGTTAAAACGGGATCGAACCCGTTTGCCCGGCCTTACATGACCTTAGCTGTTGATAGGCCGTTAAACACCAATAAACAAAAACCGTCCGTCACACTTTTTGGTTAACCACTTTGTGACAGTTTCTCAAATATGCTGCAGGTGGCATCCGCGTTCGACAGACGCATTTCTTGTTGTATAAGTGACACATGTGTCGGCATATTGATGTACCATCACAATGATGACTTGTATAATCCCAGCTCGCTTCGAGTCTCCATAGAGGGACGCTGATGAGTGTTATATCTGAGTGATGGACATTTGTCACAATATTTCTTACTTTCCGTAGGAGGGATGGGTTGTGGCCCATAGGTTAGAGCACTGACTGTCAATTCCAGTTGTTATGGGTTCAGTCCTCGTCCTAGGCCCCATCTTTATATTGCTGGGATGATAAACCCTTTCACTTTCCTTTGCGTTGGGTATGGCTTAGTTCCGTGGAACAATGTTGTCTGTTTATTTTGTATCATAAGTTGACGTATATCCTATGTACCATCACAATGATGACCTGTATAATCCCAGCTCGCATCGAGTCTCCGTAGAGGGACGCTGATGAGTGTTATATCTGAGTGATGGACATTGGTTTCAATATTTCTCACTTTCCACAGGAATATATACATGTATGTTGAATGATGCTGAAAGAACCACAAAACCACTATGGTTCATTAAGCATCATATTCCCTGCAGGCGATATATTTGGTACCTGCCTTTTAACCCAGTTGTCCCTAAGTAACTGACATGGACTATTTAATGTTAAGTATGAAACGGCTTCATTATGCAGAATATGAAAATGAGATTTGTTTTATTGACGGCTTTCGGTCTGCTTCTTTAACCCATTCCATGTGGAATACCCATATACAGTCAAACCTGTCTTAAGCAGCCACCCAAGGGAAGTGACAAAACTGGCTGCTTAACAGAGGTGACCTCTTAATAGAGGGTTGTGTTTTCAGGTACATTTCAGGTAAATTTTGAAAATTGAAATGAAGATAAAGATAACATAGACATGTACGGTATGTTGACTTGATAATACAAATGTAATAAATAATATTAATGATTAATTTAGAGTACCATTGATTAAATATGTATGTTTTAATGCAATATAAATGTGTATCTTTATATTTATTTAATATTTTCAAAATTGAACCTGAACATGTAATGAGTTGATTATATCATTTAATGAAATAAAAAATCTGTCAACAAATAAAAACACCAATGTTCATGTTTTTGTTGTTATTTTACAGCCTACTGCAACTGTTGATCTGCAAGATTCATATTGTAGACAATTTATTGTACTAGATAATAGGGCATAATGTGGTATAATCCGAAATGGTGTGAGATAAGTTGTGCGATTTTTTTATATTTTTTTTGTCGGGTATTGGTCAAGTCGAATTTGGATTCATTTCCAATTGTGTATGTAAATAATGCATAGGCGATGTCAGCAAAAGCAGTCAATAAGTGCGACATTCGACTCATATTCGACATATGAGGCCATTTGCTTAAATTATATTTGAGCCGGTTACACTCGGTCCTGGGCAATACACACCAATTATATCAGCTATTCGTGTTTTGTCAATTTGGTAACTGGCAATGGGCTGTTCCTTTTTACAACATTTGTGTCGGTAACCTATAGAAATTACGAATCGACGGACAAGGGTGCAAGAACCCGGATGCGATAGGCTGTTCTTTCAATAATGCGCCGACAATTCGGGCAACACAATTTGCACCTGTGAAACACCCTCTCAATATCGCATACGCGGCGACGTGTTAGGTGTTTTAATTACCCGCATTGACTGCTGACACCATTGTTAATTCGCGCTTTGGTAACGACCGCCGCAGGGTACATTGAAATCGGGATTAGCGGTGACCGTTTAATGAAATTGGATCACTAGTTTGGGACGATAATTAATGACCGCTGGCCGCGTTAGACGAGTGACCGTTGAATGAAAGCGTTTTATATAGCAAAAATGCGCGGGAGGAATTTGAAGTGGCTGCTTAACGGCGGTGACCGCTGATTAAAGGTGACCGCCCGAGCAGGTTCGACTGTATGGGCATAAACATTTCTAAAAAAAAAAATCTGTAGTTTTTCTCATTTCTCCTCAAAGCTATATGTTGTGACCACTCATTTGGATCAAGATGAGATCGGGGAGATATGAGAAAACTACATTTGTAATAATATTTTTCTTCTATCTGACATAGAAAAATGGGAATCCCCAACATGGGTTGATCCTTAGAATACAGGAGACATAAATCGTTGTCTCCTGTAGTTTATGTTTTGTCTTGTTTCTCAATACAAAACGTAGTTTCATAACACTTTAGTGAAAAGTTTGTGTACTGGATGTGGCTTCCAAGAGTGGACCAGGGCATGAAAATTCCACTCGTCCTGACGAGTGGGAATGCATGCAGGATGAGTGTAGAAATTCTGAGTTTTCTAATGTATATTTCGTATTTTTACCATCTCTGTCGAAGTAAGGACGAGTGGAAATTTCAAAAATTTTTGTGCCCTCTAGTTGTCACTAGTGATCTCTTGCATGTGCCAGGTGGATCCATAAGCACTGAATCTTTAATACCCGTCCATTCCCGTTCACCATGCCGCTCTGCACAAACGTGTTGTATTGACAGGACCGTATAAGTACATGTTCAATGACGAATGATGACCTGTATAATCCCAGCTCGCTTCGAGTCTCTATGGAGATGCTGATGAGTGTTATATCTGAGTGATTTGACATGTACTAGGTTTCTAGCAAAACGGTACTTGTTAACATTATGGAGAAAACTCCACCCTGACACCAAATTGGGTTCCAATGGGTCAGATATTGTTGCTTTCCATGGATCAAGCTGGTGTGTTTATTTGGCCATGTTTTATACGATGGAAACGAAAATTGTGTCTATATTAAGTTGTTTTAACAGCATGGGAATGGTTCTAAAGTGAAATTGTTAGGCACAACACAGGGTGTATACCATTCAAAACGGTACAGCGTGATCAAAATGATAACTTGTATAATCCCAGCTCGCTTCGAATGAGTGTTATACCTGAGTGATCTTCCGTTTTTCAACATCCGTCTTTGAAATAAACATCTGTAATGTATGACTGACCCTTATCTGTTTGAACAAATTGAAAATCACATTCAATCTTGAAAAAATAACGTACAGTCAACTCCATCCTGACTCGAGATTAGGTTCCTCTGTGTCAGGAGGATGTTTTGATTGTTTAGTGTGTAGAGCATTGGACACTCAATACCGAAAATTGTGGGTTCAATCCCACTGGTCTTTCGGATGAGTTGAAACTAAGGCCCTGTCTCTATTTGAGTGTTGCCCTTCTACTTGCCTCTGTATCGGCTATGGCTTGGTCCCGTGGAGCAAGATTATTTTTGTATAAGTGACATGTACCATCACAATGATGACCTGTATAATCCCAGCTCGCTTCGAGTCTCCGTAGAGGGACGCTGATGAGTGTTATATCTGAGTGATGAACATTTGTCACAATATTTCTTTCTTTCCGTAGGAGGGATGGGTTGTGGCCCATAGGTTAGCGTCAATTCCAGTTGTTATGGGTTCAGTCCTCGTCCTAGGCCCCGTCTTTATATCACTGTACATACATGTATTGCTGGGATGATAAACCCTTTCACTTTCCTTTGTGTCGGGTATGGCTTGGTTCTGTGGAACAAAGTTTATTTTGTATCATAAGTTGACGTATATCCTATGTACCATCACAATGATGACCTGTATAATCCCAGCTCGCATCGAGTCTCCGTAGAGGGACGCTGATGAGTGTTATATCTGAGTGATGGACATTGGTTTCAATATTTTTCACTTTCCACAGGAATATATAC
This sequence comes from Conchocele bisecta, assembly GCA_029237695.1. NCBI lineage: Eukaryota > Metazoa > Mollusca > Bivalvia > Lucinida > Thyasiridae > Conchocele > Conchocele bisecta. The sequence goes on from CM055276.1 coordinate 39,508,775, forward strand.
ATGTATGTTGAATGATGCTGAAAGAACCACAAAACCGCTATGGTTCATTAAGCATCATATTCCCTGCAGGCGATATATTTGGTACCTGCCTTTTAACCCAGTTTTCCCTAAGTAACTGACATGGACTATTTAATGTTAAGTATGAAACGGCTTCATTATGCAGAATATGAAAATGAGATTTGTTTTATTGACGGCTTTCAGTCTGCTTCTTTAACCCATTCCATGTGGAATACCCATATATGGGCATAAACATTTCTAAAAAAAAAAATCTGTAGTTTTTCTCATTTCTCCTCAAAGCTATATGTTGTGACCACTCATTTGGATCAAGATGAGATCGGGGAGATATGAGAAAACTACATTTGTAATAATATTTTTCTTCTATCTGACATAGAAAAATGGGAATCCCCAACATGGGTTGATCCTTAGAATACAGGAGACATAAATCGTTGTCTCCTGTAGTTTATGTTTTGTCTTGTTTCTCAATACAAAACGTAGTTTCATAACACTTTAGTGAAAAGTTTGTGTACTGGATGTGGCTTCCAAGAGTGGACCAGGGCATGAAAATTCCACTCGTCCTGACGAGTGGGAATGCATGCAGGATGAGTGTAGAAATTCTGAGTTTTCTAATGTATATTTCGTATTTTTACCATCTCTGTCGAAGTAAGGACGAGTGGAAATTTCAACAATTTTTGTGCCCTCTAGTTGTCACTAGTGATCTCTCTTGCATGTGCCAGGTGGATCCATAAGCACTGAATCTTTAATACCCGTCCATTCCCGTTCACCATGCCGCTCTGCACAAACGTGTTGTATTGACAGGACCGTATAAGTACATGTTCAATGACGAATGATGACCTGTATAATCCCAGCTCGCTTCGAGTCTCTATGGAGATGCTGATGAGTGTTATATCTGAGTGATTTGACATGTACTAGGTTTCTAGCAAAACGGTACTTGTTAACATTATGGAGAAAACTCCACCCTGACACCAAATTGGGTTCCAATGGGTCAGATATTGTTGCTTTCCATGGATCAAGCTGGTGTGTTTATTTGGCCATGTTTTATACGATGGAAACGAAAATTGTGTCTATATTAAGTTGTTTTAACAGCATGGGAATGGTTCTAAAGTGAAATTGTTAGGCACAACACAGGGTGTATACCATTCAAAACGGTACAGCGTGATCAAAATGATAACTTGTATAATCCCAGCTCGCTTCGAATGAGTGTTATACCTGAGTGATCTTCCGTTTTTCAACATCCGTCTTTGAAATAAACATCTGTAATGTATGACTGACCCTTATCTGTTTGAACAAATTGAAAATCACATTCAATCTTGAAAAAATAACGTACAGTCAACTCCATCCTGACTCGAGATTAGGTTCCTCTGTGTCAGGAGGATGTTTTGATTGTTTAGTGTGTAGAGCATTGGACACTCAATACCGAAAATTGTGGGTTCAATCCCACTGGTCTTTCGGATGAGTTGAAACTAAGGCCCTGTCTCTATTTGAGTGTTGCCCTTCTACTTGCCTCTGTATCGGCTATGGCTTGGTCCCGTGGAGCAAGATTATTTTTGTATAAGTGACATGTACCATCACAATGATGACCTGTATAATCCCAGCTCGCTTCGAGTCTCCGTAGAGGGACGCTGATGAGTGTTATATCTGAGTGATGAACATTTGTCACAATATTTCTTTCTTTCCGTAGGAGGGATGGGTTGTGGCCCATAGGTTAGCGTCAATTCCAGTTGTTATGGGTTCAGTCCTCGTCCTAGGCCCCGTCTTTATATCACTGTACATACATGTATTGCTGGGATGATAAACCCTTTCACTTTCCTTTGTGTCGGGTATGGCTTGGTTCTGTGGAACAAAGTTTATTTTGTATCATAAGTTGACGTATATCCTATGTACCATCACAATGATGACCTGTATAATCCCAGCTCGCATCGAGTCTCCGTAGAGGGACGCTGATGAGTGTTATATCTGAGTGATGGACATTGGTTTCAATATTTTTCACTTTCCACAGGAATATATACATGTATGTTGAATGATGCTGAAAGAACCACAAAACCGCTATGGTTCATTAAGCATCATATTCCCTGCAGGCGATATATTTGGTACCTGCCTTTTAACCCAGTTTTCCCTAAGTAACTGACATGGACTATTTAATGTTAAGTATGAAACGGCTTCATTATGCAGAATATGAAAATGAGATTTGTTTTATTGACGGCTTTCAGTCTGCTTCTTTAACCCATTCCATGTGGAATACCCATATATGGGCATAAACATTTCTAAAAAAAAAAATCTGTAGTTTTTCTCATTTCTCCTCAAAGCTATATGTTGTGACCACTCATTTGGATCAAGATGAGATCGGGGAGATATGAGAAAACTACATTTGTAATAATATTTTTCTTCTATCTGACAAAAATGGGAATCCCCAACATGGGTTGATCCTTAGAATACAGGAGACATAAATCGTTGTCTCCTGTAGTTTATGTTTTGTCTTGTTTCTCAATACAAAACGTAGTTTCATAACACTTTAGTGAAAAGTTTGTGTACTGGATGTGGCTTCCAAGAGTGGACCAGGGCATGAAAATTCCACTCGTCCTGACGAGTGGGAATGCATGCAGGATGAGTGTAGAAATTCTGAGTTTTCTAATGTATATTTCGTATTTTTACCATCTCTGTCGAAGTAAGGACGAGTGAAAATTTCAACAATTTTTGTGCCCTGTAGTTGGCACTAATGATCTCTTGCGTGTGCCAGGTGGAGCCATAAGCACTGAATCTTTAATACCCGTCCATTCCCGTTCACCAAGCCGCTCTGCACAAACGTGTTGTATTGACAGGACCGTATAAGTACATGTTCAATGACGAATGATGACCTGTATAATCCCAGCTCGCTTCGAGTCTCTGTGGAGATGCTGATGAGTGTTATATCTGAGTGATTTGACATGTACTACAGTACTAGGTTAGCTCGCTTCGAGTCTACAGAGACGCTGATGAGTGATCTTCCGTTTTTCAACATCCGTCTTTGAAATAAACATCTGTAATGTATGACCGACCCTTGTCTGTTTGAACAAATTTAAAATCACATTCAATCTTGAAAAAATAATGTACAGTTAGCTCCAGATTAGGTTCCTTTGTCAGGGGGATGGTTTGATAGTCTAGTGTGTAGAGCATTGGACTTCAATACCGAAGAGTGTAGGTTAAATCCCACTGGTCTTTCGGATGAGTTGAAACTAAGGCCCTGTCTCTATTTGAGTGTTGCCCTTCTACTTGCCTCTGTATCGGCTATGGCTTGGTCCTGTGGAGCAAGATTATTTTTATGCCACCGGGTTTCAAAGAAACAGGTGGCATATAGTGTTTGGACCGTCCGTCTGTCCGTCCGTCACACGTGGGTGGAAGGTGGGTACAAGCGATGGGTAATTTAACGATCAGGGTTCATCCTTACCGGAATTCCGACTGGAGACCTGGTTTGGCCCTCACATACGTCTTTGGCATTTTGTATGTGACAGTTGAATCTGGTTATACCCCTTATGTAAGTATTACGATTATTCGTAATCCTATTTTAGAGGAAGGGGCCAAGTGACTTTGGTGTGGTATGGACCTGCCACCAGGTCCGGTTATTCTAATTTCAGGGCTGAATATATTGTTTCTCGATGTAAATATTCAGTTATGATTTTGGAATTTTCCCCCCAATGCAGCAGGTTAAAACGGGATCGAACCCGTTTGCCCGGCCTTACATGACCTTAGCTGTTGATAGGCCGTTAAACACCAATAAACAAAAACTGTCCGTCACACTTTTTGGTTAACCACTTTGTCACAGTTTCTCAAATATGCTGCAGGTGGCATCCGCGTTCGACAGACGCATTTCTTGTTGTATGTATAAGTGACACATGTGTCGGCATATTGATGTACCATCACAATGATGACTTGTATAATCCCAGCTCGCTTCGAGTCTCCATAGAGGGACGCTGATGAGTGTTATATCTGAGTGATGGACATTTGTCACAATATTTCTTACTTTCCGTAGGAGGGATGGGTTGTGGCCCATAGGTTAGAGCACTGACTGTCAATTCCAGTTGTTATGGGTTCAGTCCTCGTCCTAGGCCCCATCTTTATATTGCTGGGATGATAAACCCTTTCACTGTCCTTTGCGTTGGGTATGGCTTAGTTCCTGGAACAATGTTGTCTGTTTATTTTGTATCATAAGTTGACGTATATCCTATGTACCATCACAATGATGACCTGTATAATCCCAGCTCGCATCGAGTCTCCGTAGAGGGACGCTGATGAGTGTTATATCTGAGTGATGGACATTGGTTTCAATATTTCTCACTTTCCACAGGAATATATACATGTATGTTGAATGATGCTGAAAGAACCACAAAACCACTATGGTTCATTAAGCATCATATTCCCTGCAGGCGAAGCCTCGTGCAGGCACCGGGGCGGGATCAACTGATCCTGAGAATAGTGCTGCAGTAGCCATTGCTTGTCGTGAAAGGCGACTAAACTGGCTTAACGATTGGGTTCATTCTTTCAGGAACCCACTATACCGGATTTGGCCCTCATGTACATTTTTGGCTTTCTTGTATGTGAGAGTTGAGTCGGACTATGCCCCATATATAAAAGTAAGATTAGCGCTAATCCTATTACTTTTAGGGGATGGGATAAATGATGCTGGTGTGGCGAGGGCCTGGCACCAGATCAGGTTGTTCTAATTTCAGGACTGAATATATATTTTGATTGTAAATATTGAGTTCTGAAGTTGGGATTTACCCCCCTCGGACAGGTGGATACGGGACACGACCCCGTTGACCCGTCTGCGTGTAGACTCCCTGAGGCTTGTACCTCTATGTCAGAAAAGCGGACGTTAAACCCTATTCACTCACTCACTCACTCCCTGCAGGCGATATATTTGGTACCTGCCTTTTAACCCAGTTGTCCCTAAGTAACTGACATGGACTATTTAATGTTAAGTATGAAACGGCTTCATTATGCAGAATATGAAAATGAGATTTGTTTTATTGACGGCTTTCAGTCTGCTTCTTTAACCCATTCCATGTGGAATACCCATATATGGGCATAAACATTTCTAAAAAAAAAAATCGGTAGTTTTTTCTCATTTCTCCTGAAAGCTATATGTTGTGACCACTCATTTGGATCAAGATGAGATCGGGGAGATATGAGAAAACTACATTTGTAATAATATTTTTCTTCTATCTGACAGAGAAAAATGGGAATCCCCAACATGGGTTGATCCTTAGAATACAGGAGACATAAATCGTTGTCTCCTGTAGTTTATGTTTTGTCTTGTTTCTCAATACAAAACGTAGTTTCATAACACTTTAGAATCATTTAGTGCTCTCAAACCAACCTTTTGCTGAGAAAAAAATAGAAGATATAAACAAGAACAATTATAACATGAATGATCATGTTATAAAAGAACGCTTTGAGTGTATGTTATTATTATTGAGGCCAACTACATGTTTGCAAGTAGCATGTAAAGTTATAGATATCAGGGTATGGGATCAGTGGTTTCCGAACCTGCTTTTCCGACGTGACGTATTCTGTGACGTCATTTTTACAGTAAATGTTTTCCAAGCAAACGGACGGATTTCGATGATATGTATCACACCATAGAAGTGACATACCGGTTCGATGATATGTATCACACCATACATTCACGTTCTTTAGATTTTTATTCACATACATGGTAACCGATTCTTCGTCAAAACCAGAAAATTGTTAGATTAAAGCAAACTATACCATAATGCAAGAACTGGCATCATTAAACGAAGCTAATCCCCTCGCACTGGCATCATTAAACAAAGCTAATCCCCTCGCTGGCAGCCTTGATAATAAAAAAAGTACTCCGTGACCTTGGGCGGGTCGAACGTGGGTCATATGAGTCTACTCATATGCTAAACCATGCTCCATAGACACACATTATGGTCAAATAATATCAAAATCGTGGAAGCAGTTCACAAGTTATTGAAAAATGAAAGCGTTACACAGCGTACGTACATACGTACGCAGTACATGGACTAACGATATACCAGCTCTTGCCTGTCGGCGAGGGAATACTAATTGGCAACCAGTTAAGCATTTAATGCGTTATGTTTCATTAAACTCTGTCTTTCCATTATAAAGATATTACATTCAACATCCTGCACCACCTTTAATTGACATGGCGCAATTTTAAATATTGCGCGGGCCCAATTTTCCCAATTTTAGTACTTTCCCCTAACAAAAAAAAACGGCATCTAGTCGCACGCTGACTGAGCCGCGATCTATAAACTTACCCAGGGAGATTACATTGCAAACATAGTGTAACGCGTCCACTGGCGGTTTGTTTCGGTGAGTCTGCACAGTACAACAGTCCGACTTGGCAACGCCACCTAGCGACTTATCATCGACACTACAGTGCATGATATAAAAATCCTAAAACCATCAACTTCTAAAACTGGCGTTTTGAAGAAAGTCATGAAATATGCAATCTTAAATTCGATAAAATTGACGCAGTACAATTTGAACGACGTTATAAGCCAAAGATATGAGTGCCAGAAATAATCCACATTCAAACACATGAAAATGTTTGCCATTTCTCCATTTCATTGTCGAAACTCCAGACGGTTTTACAGAATGTGAAAGCCGTGGAAAATGTATACTGGATATCAAATACTCCTACAAGCACTAATATGAACTTGTGAGTGAAATTCACGACAGGTCATACATTACATCAAAACAGAAATCATTGCCTTGAAAAAGTCTGAGAAATTTTACACACACACAAGTACACATTCAAACGGCTGTATGTCAAACATTGTTCTGCGACTTTGCACTGCAGCGGAGTAGCCAGATTCATGCAGAGGGGGTGTGAATTGTGAATGGAGTTTGGAAGGGGTGCGAGAACATACATTCAATTTCTTCCATTGTAGTGATTTTCACATATATTATACAGGTAGTTATTTCCCCCAGAAAACGTAGGTTAAAGTAAAAAAATACACACCTGACCAAATGTTACTGGGATGCAATTACACACCCACTGGTGAATCCATGTGACAAGTGTTTTGTATGATGTGGTGTTTGTGAATGAGCTGATAAGACACGTGTCGTGCCTTTGCACTTAATGACTGGGTGCCAGACATCCTTCAGCAAAGTTGCAAATCATGATTTGAATTGGGGTCCCATCTGTTTGGCACAAAGTGTTCTTTATAGGAATTAAATATTAAATAAGTATAATTGTGTAACTATTCCAACAGTTTTAAAAAATACGAGTGCCCGCTACACAGAAATATTCACTTAGTAATCTTAGGTTTACTGATAGGTTGTATCATCGTGCTATTTTGATTGTAAATGAGGCAGGTCATTTTTAAATTATTTATATCAACTAAATGTGTCACCTGAATAAATATTTGTATTGACTTGTTACAAAATATGATCATTGCACATCAAAAGAAAAATAGAGAGAATAAATAGTTGTTTCCATTAACATTTTAAAGAGTCAATGTTATCGCCCTTGATATCAAAGTGGCAATTCAAGCTTGATGTAAAAATAATAATAATGTAAAATTAACATGGTTGATATGATTTTTTTAAGAATTTTACCAAATTTTCTACGACGGCCATCTTGGATTATGCGACAACTTCCATTTGAACAAATATGAAAATGCTTCACCCACGCACCACAACTGTGAAGTCTGACCAGCGTCGGCCAAACGGTACATGAGAAGAAGACGAAATCTATAATTAAAGGATGACCTGTCGGCGGCCATCTTGTATGATGTATCATCCGATTTTGACAATACCCACGATACCTTTGCCATGTGCCAGATACAAAATCAATGCGTGAAAAAACAAAGGGAGAACACTGGAATATTAGTGAGGCAAGAGTTGTGATAAATATACAAAAAGGAATTCCAGTTATGCTTGGGACACAAAATCAGTACATGTATCCGAAAAAAACAAAAGAAATCAGTATGGTAAGATATGTTATTCTTGCTTTTAAGGACTAGAGCAAGTGAGCGGTGAGCGGGGTCTCACACATACCCTCGGCCGCAGTAAAGTCATTTGGCCTTGACCTTTGGCATGAAAGCCGCTTAGGTGAGATATAGAATGAAAATATGTTGATAAAGAAGTATGTGACATTTCCAGTCGATCTAACATACGGTTGCAGATAAATTGTGTACTTAAAACTTTAATGCAAATATTTCAAAACATTTAACACAATTTGACCTTGACCTTGGGCATGAAAGTCACATGCGGGCTTATAAAATGAAAATATGGATGTTGATTGTTGATAGACAAATATATGTTTACTTAAAACTTTAACGCATATATTTCAAAACATTTAACGCAAGTTTCAAAGTAATTTCACCTTCACCGTGTGCATGAAAGCCGTATAGAATGTTTGTTTAATGGTGTTTAACGGCCTATCTCAACAGCTATGGTCTAATACTCACATAAAGGATATAACTGTCGGAGACCAAATGCCAAAGTTGTTTGTTTGTTTATTGGTGTTTAACGGCCTATCAACACTCAGGTCATATAAGGCTGGGCAAACGGGTTCGATCCTGTATTAACCTGCTGCATTGGGGGAAAATCCCAAAATCAGAACGGAATAATTTCATCGAGAAAAATATAGTCAGCCCTGAAATTAGAATAACCTGACCTGATGCCAGGTCCATACCACACCAAACCAAAAGTCACTTGCCTCTTTCCCTAAAAAAAAGGATTACGAATAATCGTAGTACTCACACAAGAGATATAACCAGATTCAACTGTCACATACAAAATGCCAAAGACGTATGTGAGGGCCAAACCAGGTCTCCAGTCGGATTTCCGGTAAGGATGAATCGCGATTGTTAAATTACCCATCACATGCACCCACCAGGGCTATAGAAAGAAAATATTGATCTTCTAACTTCATAAAGAAGTATATATATGAAGTTTCAAGTCAACCCGACTTGCGGTTGCAGAGACATTGTGTACTTAAAAACTTTGACATGTTTGATGCAAATATTTCAAAACTTTAAGTAATTTGACCTTGTGCAGGAAAGCCACATCGGTGTGCTACAGTATAAAAAAATATGGATGACGATAAAGAAGTATATAAAGATTCAACTCAATGCGATTTACGGTTGCAGATATAATGGGTACCCAAAAACCGTTAACGCAAATCTTACGGATGGACGAAAATACAAAAACTATATACACCTCGACATACTTTGTATGCCTGGGTATGAATCATGATTGAAGGCACTGTGTTACAGATGATGCCTCAATATGTTGTTTGTCACATCATGCACTGCAAATGACCAATATCAACCAATTGCACCATTTCATTCGAAGACAAATTTCGAAGTCGAAATTTATTGTACATATGTAATTTGTTACAAGTTTGACCATTGGGCATTGATTTCAATTATAATCATGATAATAGCACAAAAATACATCATTAATTCGTAAATTTTCGTTTCCCTTCGAAAGTCTACAAAGTTTGTCTTTGGTCTATTCTGGATGTTTCAAGTAAAATCCTTTATTGCGAAGATATCTGAAACAATGTGAAACCAACCAAATATAGACTTTATAGACTGTGGACGTTAAACAGAAATTTATGAATCAAAGATTGAATGCAATACCTTAAATGCTAATCACTCTAGGTTGGCGGTAGGATTTTTAAATTTGCTCAAATATGTGTCTGTGACTGGAGAAATGGGGCTTATGGGATTTGCGACCAGTGTAGATACACATATCCGCACAGGATCTGCACTGTTCACCATTGCACCATTGCATCAATGAAATCTCCATCATGCTTCTAACAAGCCACATCATTATCAGGCTACAGGAGTGTACTATTTAATCAGGAGCTACACTGGTCACAAATCCCATAAACCACATTCTCCAGTCACAGCCACCGGTTAAAGTAACGGACCAATACCTATAAATACATTAAATATACCTAAAAGCATCAATAAGTAAAATAAAATAGGCTAAACAAATTATTTACTCCCATATATCACACATGGAGTAAATACATTTTGTTTAGCTTATTTTTCTCTCACTTATTGATGCTCTTAGGTGTATTTAATGTATTTATAGGCCATGGTCCGTTACTTCAAACTGAGGTCACAGCCACATATGTGTAAAAGCATAGTAAATATATTTCTGACCATTTCAATATCTAGTCCTTCGAGTGTCACATAATCAGAAATGTACAAATGCCATTCTGTCCACCACAAGAATAAGTCACCGATTCAAAAAATATTGACAAATCTTAAAACTGCACAAGTCAGATTTGTGTGAATAAGATTCATTCTCAATTCCATCAACACAAGAAGTAACATGTCTTCACGACACATCCTTTCAACAGGTTGATTAGATGATTAGAGCAGAAATCAGAGTTAAGAACCACACAAACACTGCCACTGGCATGGATGATACTCCGGTTAAATGGTTAATTTTTTGTAACTGAACTTGTCTTTCTGAAGCTCTTCCTCGAGCGTTATATTTTCAAATGTCGCTGATCTTAAGATGATGACAGTCTGTCATGGCGACACTATATTTTGCTTCGTGTACGTCAGGAACTGGATCAGTTCCCATTTCGCGAGTGTTTGGCAACTTGTTGCCCAGGTGGAGTAGTGTTTTCAGGCAGCGATTCTTCTGGTGGCCTTTGTCCTTCAACAGCAGAATGAGAAACAATTTCCGCCTTATCTGCTTCTTCTGAAACCGCCCATATACTATCTCAATAGCCCTGCTGGTGTCTGCCTCGACTGCAGGGTGAAGTTGAAGAGGCTCGACGAATAATCCAGATGGCTAAGATCTGTAGACGGCTTCCCTGAAACAAACAATCAAACACTATTATGTACATGGTTAGCCTTTTATTGAATTTCTTACCAGTATTAACCATTACTCAGCAAATGACTCCGCAACTTTCCAACATGAAACAGTGCTTAGAGAACTACATCCCATCAAACTCACAACACTTGGATAAATGTGGTAAGCGAGTAAGCCACATTGTTCATAGTTGTGAACAGTAACTCTTGAAATCTACAACCGTACTGTCCGTAGCAGTGAGTGAGTGAGTGAATAGGGTTTAACGTCCGCTTTTCTGACATAGAGGTACAAGCCTCAGGGAGTCTACACGCAGACGGGTCAACGGGGTCGTGTCCCGTATCCACCTGTCCGAGGAGGGTAAATCCCAACTTCAGAACTCAATATTTACAATCAAAATATATATATTCAGTCCTGAAATTAGAACAACCTGATCTGGTGCCAGGCCCTCGCCACACCAGCATCATTTATCCCATCCCCTAAAAGTAATAGGATTAGCACTAATCTTATTTTTATATATGGGGCATAGCCCGACTCAACTCTCACATACAAGAAAGCCAAAAATGTACATGAGGGCCAAATCCGGTATAGTGGGTTCCGGAAAGTATGAACCCAATCGTTAAGCCAGTTTAGTCGCCTTTTACGACAAGCAATGGCTACTGCAGCACTATTCTCAGGATCAGTTGATCCCGCCCCGGTGCCTGCACGGGGCTGTCCGTAGCAGAGTTACGTTTCCATTCATAGTCTTCCTCTGCAGAATAGTGAATAAGAGATCTGGTTCGCAAATTAAATGTAGCAGCTAAAGTTGGGGTCCCATCCACAGGTTGAAGTAACGGACCGAGGTATATATGTGTGTGTTATAGAGGGAGTAACAACATTTTTTTAACTTTTTTTTTCCGTTTATGGACGCTTTTAGGCATATTTAATGTATTTATAGACCTCGGTCCGTTACAATGTACTTCAACCTGTGGTCCCATCTAGTAGGCATAACAGTTTGCCTATAAGAATTAAATAAGTGTATAATTGTGTAACTACGGTACATGTATTCCACCAGTTTTAAAAATTACGAGTGCAGGCCCACTATACACATATAATCATTTAGTAATATTGATTTTACTGATAGTGACTCGCGGTGGTATCAGGCTATTTTGATATGCAAATGAGACATGACATTTTTAAATTATTTATACCAATTAAATGTGTCACCCGAACAAATATTTTTATTGACACATTATAAAGTACGATCATAGTGCACATAACAAAACTAAGCAGACAGAATATAGTTTCCATTAACCTTTAATGGAAACACAGTTATCGCCCCTGATATCAGTGACGAAATTCACGTTTCATATAAAAAGAAAAAGTACATGTATATTTTCACGTACATGTACAAATGGGGGGAAAATCCCAAAATCAGAACTGAATATTTACAATAACAAAACTATATATTCAGCGCTGAAATCAGAATAATCCTGGTCTGATACCAGGTCCTCACCACACCAGAATCACTTGGCCCCTCCCAAAAGCAGTAGGATAAGTAATAATCTTACTACTTTTATAATGGGCAATAACCCAATTCAACTCCCAGGTAACAAAAGAGCCAAAGATAAAAATGTACTGAAGGGTCAAACCAGGCAAATAGTGATTCCTATATAAGAAGGTAACTACCTACCGTTAATTTACGTCGTCTCGTTCTCTCGACCACCACCCACGTAAAGTTTTGTAATTACTTTTATAATAGTTATTTTTTTTTTCAGATGGAAAATATACAAATTAGGTCACAATTAACAACTAAAGTGTAAATCAGATCTGATTAGCTATTCTGTAGAGGAAGCCTACGTATATCATTTATTTGTTTGTTGGGGTCTAACGGCCTATCAACAGATGCGGTCGTTTAAGGCCGGGTCAATGGGTTTAGTAATAAATCCCATATATTACCTGTACAAGTACATGTTCAAGTACATGTACAAATGGGGGGTAAAATCCAAAATCAGAAATGAATATTTACAATAAAAGAACTATATACTCAGCCCTGAAATCAGGATGATCCTAATCTGATGCCAGGTCCTCGCCACACCAGAATCACATGGCCCCTCCCAAAAGCAGTAGGATCAGTAATAATCTTACTACTTCTATAATGGGCAATAACCCAATTCAACTGCCAGGTAACAGAAAGAACGTATTACTTTTATAATATTTTTTTTCAGATGGAAAATATACAAATTGTGTCACAATTAACAACTAAAGTGTAAATCCGATCTGATTAGCTATTATGTAGAGGAAGCCTACATGTATGAATGGAATAGTAACTCTGCTACAGACGGTACAGGAGTAGATTGTAAGAGTTATTGTTCGCAACTACAATAACATGGTTCAATAATAATGAGACATCAGTGATTCTATATTTTATGTACATATTGGTGTCGTTTTTCTAAGTTTCGATGTAGAACCAATAATTCATTAAACTGTGTTAATTCCATTGGGTGACAGTCCAGTTGTTACATTTATAATAGTATAGCCAATTGTTCTCGTCATTTTTTAAATTTTATTTCCACTTCAAGGGACATGACGTAAATATAGCTTTACATTTACATTTTTTTCTTTTCAACGGCATAAAACATCAACTGAAGGGGCATCTATTTAGAAAAGTGTCAAGAATATGGTAAGCTAATTGTATTAGTGCGAAACAGAGAAATTTAGTAACAAGTCGTGGAATTTCTCATTTATGGTAACCCAACAACATGTATTTAATATGAATCAGTAAAGTTAAGCAAAACAAAATAACTTGGCAACTAACAGAATGCTGTGTTTTACCACATGTACCAAACATCGTTATAAAGCTACATTTAATTAATAGCACAGCCTCCAAAAATATGGGTGGGCGTAACGGCAATGATTATGTAACGGTAATGACAAAACGTGACGGTAATGACTTTCCATTTATTTAAAATACTAATACAGCATATATAACAAACATATTTAAATTTTGAATATGCTGTACAATATAACTTCAAGTTAGTGTTTACTTTTAATGTGATTGCCAATAGAAACCCACACTCCTTGCAAGCTGTGTCTGTTTTTTGTTGTTTCAGAGCTTTTACTAATTAAATCCTGATATATAAATGTTGTAGGTCTGAATAAATGTGTCATTACTGACCGACAACTGATGGGACCTGGTTTATATCTAATTGACGCATCAACTGACTGGTTAGTATGGTAATTTATCATTGCCGTTACACGATCGTCATTACCGTTATGACCGTAACGGTAATGATTTTTCTTTAAAAACTCCCATTTTTCACCCCTGTGTATACAACGCATCATGAAGGTAGAATATGCAGACAACGTTGTAAGTGTGTCTATCTACCAATTTTGGTTTCAGTCGACCTACATACATATGGACGTGTATAAACCGTGAACGGTAATGATGCATGTAATGTGTAACCTTAAAATTCAGAATACAGACCGTTCTCGGCAATGACGTAAGTTGTGTTACCACCGTGTTTATTTATAAATCGGGCGCCCATAAACAGTGTTCATTGCATTAGTAGCTGAGAGTAGGAAAGGGAGGTTACTCTGATTTTACTCCTTTTTTTTCAGCGTAACGGTAATGATTCGATTTCGCGGGACAGATACATTAACGTCAGTATTTTTGACAACAAAAGGCAAATTATTGCAGAATAAGTTTAATGTCAATGTTAAACTATTTTAATTCAGATGCAATGTATAGTAAAGTACAAATTGACAAGATTTGAGAATTACGGGCTTGTGAACTGTGCTGATTGATGATCGGGACATGCCCATTTGGTGCACCATACATATGCCAACAACAGAAAATAATAACTAAACACACATAACAAGAATTGTAAATACTGTTTTCTTAATGGATTGGTATTATACATAGTTTCTTTACTGAAAAAAACAAATTTCCTTATAAATTGTGTGATTTGTCAGTAAATTACACCGGGACACCAGATGTACATAAAATATAGAATCACTGACATACATATCTGTACATGTATCAAACCAATGAAAACTGACATTCTGATCTGCATATAAAAAATGTCATTTCGGCTAATTCTGCGCAATGCACAATTCGCATAATGTTTTGCCCAGCTTACGTCAGAATAAATTATGTTGATTTTGGAATAAAGCTGATTAACGGTATACTAAGTCACAATTTTATCCCATTCCGATAGTTTGGTAAAAAGTTATTCAGAACATGGTCAAAATGATTAGTGGTCCTGCTTACTAAATGAATAGATCAACAACAGATCTGTTAAAGAAAGCTTCATAAACCAATAATACACATGCAAATATACCGACATTGGTTATCATTTTATTCCCGTATTATTCGCAAAACACAAGGACAAAATGGACTGATATTTTGATAAAATTTGGCTGGGTCTCCGCTAGGCGGATACAGATAATAGACGACAGATGAAATAGTAAAAGCCATCTGTTTAGCCGTGATTATCTCGACTAAGAACTGCCTTGAATGTTCAGGGAATTTAGACGGAATATGGACATTTTCACGAAAATTATTATTAGGTGCGCAGAATTAACAGACACGATTGTAATCCCAACAAACATACAGTCTCCACCCCTGCCCATATTTTGTGAGGTCACCCCCAATGAAGCAAAGAAGTCCCTCATCACCACCCCAGACCAAACATGGGTACCCTGTGTACAAATAAATTTTAGGAAGCCCACCCACTGCAATACAAATACTTAATACAAATACTGCACTTCAATTTTTGTACTTGTTTGGTCACTGTTGTTATAGTTTTCTAAATCGTGTAAACACGTGACTTTCTGAAAACACTTGTCTTAAGAAAACAACATGAATAATCAGACATGTAAAATATTGGTGTGTGCAAAGCCACATACACGGTGCGAAGCCGGGTACATC
Organism: Conchocele bisecta; assembly: GCA_029237695.1. Taxonomy (NCBI): domain Eukaryota; kingdom Metazoa; phylum Mollusca; class Bivalvia; order Lucinida; family Thyasiridae; genus Conchocele; species Conchocele bisecta. Next base: position 39,524,517 of record CM055276.1, read on the forward strand.
ACTTACTTAATAGAAATACTGCACCGGCCTATATTCATGATATTTCGGGGAAAAGTCACCGCTGTGCAAATGCATGCAGTGTACCTGGATTCGCACACCTCAATTTTTTACTTATTTCATCACTGTTGTTACAGTTTTTTTAAACACATTTGACTCTCGGAAGGGGGGGGAAGGAGGTGGGGGGGAGGGGGGGGAATGAAAGTAGTTGTCTTTTTTTAAGTGGCTAAAAGCCTATATAGACGATAGTGAATAGATAACAGATAATAGCCTAAATATATAATGAATTGACTTGTTGGACTGAAAACATATATTCAAAGTGAATCTACAAGTATCGAGGGTGCCACAAACACACAGAGTCCGAGATGCACCATAAATTAGAAATTAAGCTATTTAAACAACAATTGTGGAAACAACATTGGTCGCGAAAACCAATGACTCGGCACATGCACAGGCAATGTTGAATATCCCCCACCCACTTGATTTCATGTTAGATTGAATACAATGGAATTTTTTTAGTAGCCCTGTGGTTAAAAGTGCTGTCGAAGTCAGCACGATTCAAATATTGGTCAACAGTAATAAAGAAATAATTCTTACCTGAAATGAATGTTTCGTGTCTGGAAGCCTAGTAGACTTATGTAAAATGTAGGTCAATTATTGATGCGTCTTGGGCCATGGCTGTCGCCGTATTGTCCTCTCAACTTTAGCAAATTTGCAGAAATGTACGTCTGTAGCATTCACAAATCGTCGAGTACACAATGAGTATCTGTATTTCCGTATTTAGAGCTTATCAACAATGAAGACAGCAATAATTTCAAGATGTCAACCAGTACGTGTAATGGCAGGACACGAAATATAGTATGACGTCACAATGAAAATACAATCGCATTTAACAACAAATAGCTGACTTTTTAAACATAAATTTGTTATTGGTTGGTATATTACATTAAAAAAAAGTGTCCTGTGTCCAATAAATTGGACACATGACACTATGGCGTTTAGTAAAAAGGTTCAAATATTGACTCTTTATGTACCAGACGTTCTAAATGAGGCTCCATACGGGATAATCTATTTAAACTAAATTTCATTGGGAAGCTATTTTTTTGCAAATTACATGCGTATTATTATTTTAATATAACCTATCAATGTTTACAGGTGTTAGCATGTTTCAATATTGAACTAACATATAGCTTGTTGGTATTGGCACACTTTCATGTTACGAAGTTTCCCGCAGCGAACCCCATTCGGCCCATCGACCGATTGTAATTATAGAACGCCTGAAACTATTCACGAGAATATAGGCGTTCTATGAAAAATACAACATATAAACTTTGATTCAGCCATGTACGGGTTAACAAGGTGCACAAAATTAACTCCAATAGTGAAATGAAATCTGGTTGAGGCGAGTGAAAAGTTTGTGTACTGGATGTGGCTTCCAAGAGTGGACAAGGGCATGCAAATTCCACTCTCCTGATGAGTGGGAATGCATGCAGGATGACTGTAGAAATTCTGAGTTTTCTAATGTATATTTCGTATTTTTACCATCTCTGTCGAACTAAGGACGAGTGAAAATTTCAACAGTTTTTGTGCCCTCTAGTTGTCACTAGTGATCTCTTGCGTGTGCCAGGTGGATCCATAAGCACTGAATCTTTAATACCCGTCCATTCCCGTTCACCATGCCGCTCTGCACAAACGTGTTGTATTGACAGGACGTATAAGTACATGTTCAATGACGAATGATGACCTGTATAATCCCAGCTCGCTTCGAGTCTCTATGGAGATGCTGATGAGTGTTATATCTGAGTGATTTGACATGTACTAGGTTTCTAGCAAAACGGTACTTGTTAACATTATGGAGAAAACTCCACCCTGACACCAAATTGGGTTCCAATGGGTCAGATATTGTTGCTTTCTATGGATCAAGCTGGTGTATTTATTTGGCCATGTTTTATTTGGTGAAAACGAAAATTGTGTCTTCTGGTCCGTTCTGGATATTATTAAAGTTGTTTTAACAGCATGGGAATGGTTCTAAAGTGCTGTACAAAGTTGTTTGTTGAGAAAAGAAAATGTGAAGTTAAAAAATAAGCAACTGAGGACAACATTTAATTCAGAATTGTGAAATTGTTAGGCACAACACAGGGTGGTATACCATTCAAAATGGTACAGCGTGATCAAAATGACATATAATCCCAGCTCGCTTCGAGTCTACAGAGACGCTGTAAAAAATAATGTTCAGTCATCTCCATCCTGCCTCGAGATTAGGTTCCTCTGTGTGGGGGGGTGGGGGATGTTTTGATTATTTAGTGTGTAGAGCATTGGACTTCACCACTGAATATTGTAGTTTCAATCCCACTGGTCTTTCGGATGAGTTCAAACTAAGGCCCTGTCTCTATTTGACCTTATTGTTGATGGGACGTTAAACCCTTCTACTTGCCTCTGTGTCGGGTATGGCTTGGTTCCGTGGAGCATGATTATTTTTGTATAAGTGACACATGTGTCGGCATATTGATGTACCATCACAATGATGACTTGTATAATCCCAGCTCGCTTCGAGTCTCCATAGAGGGACGCTGATGAGTGTTATATCTGAGTGATGGACATTTGTCACAATATTTCTTACTTTCCGTAGGAGGGATGGGTTGTGGCCCATAGGTAAGAGTAGAGCACTCACCGTCAATTCCAGTTGTTATGGGTTCATTCCTCGCTCTAGGCCCCATCTTTATATCACTGTACATATTGCTGGGATGATGAACCCTTTCACTTCCCTTTGTGTCGGGTATGGCTTGATTCCGTGGAACAAAGTTGTGTGTTTATTTTGTATCATAAGTTGACGTATATCCTATGTACCATCACAATGATGACCTGTATAATCCCAGCTCGCATCGAGTCTCCGTAGAGGGACGTTGATGAGTGTTATATCTGAGTGATGAAATTTTATGTCCTTGTTTGTTCCCATTTCGCCGCACACCTCCATACAACGTTCGCAAACGTAGTTCCAGTTGAGTCGACTCAGTACTTAAATAATATTCTGTTTTCCAATGAATGGAATAAGGGGGCATGGTATATAATAATGATTGAATAAAATCATAGAACCACTGCTCCAGATAAGCTGCATATTTGCTTAACAACCCAATTGAAATCAGAAGCAGCGAGTATCAAAAAGCAATAAAAAATGTGTGGTACCTTTACCATGCTGCAGAAAACAATAAACAGACCACAAATATAGCATATTTTTCTTATTTTCCATGAAAACACATCTTGGTATTTCATTAGAATTGTCTCCAAGGAGTCAATTCTAATGAAATGCCAATACATGTTTTCATTTCGCAGCAAACTATTCAATAATTTCTGTCTGTTGATGTGTTACAGTAGTGTGATTTTATTTTACACAATTCAAATTTTGAAATACCCAATTGCTTCAGAAATGATGGAGTGACAATACTCAATTATTAATTTTTTATCTGGAGCCCTGTAGAACTACCCGTGTCAATTGGTTAGCACTTTCAACACTTCAGACCTCTTTTGTGATGTCAACAAACTAGATTCAGCTGAAGTAATTTACATATTTTTAAAAAAAGAAACGCCCATCTTTTTAACAAAATTCCATATGGTACTGATCACAATGACGACTTGTATAATCCCAGCTCGCTTCGAGTCTCTGTAGAGGGACGCTGATGAGTGTTATATCTGAGTGATAAAACGTAATATTTCATGTCGCTGTTTTTTCACATTTTCGCCACACACCTCCTAAGCCCAGTGTTTGCAAACATTGTAAGTCCAGATGAGCCGGCTTAATACAAGCCATATCATCTAGATCTCCAGTGTTGTGTGTACTTTTCAAACTATATCATTTTCTATTTTCCAATGAATGGGATAGTGTATACAATGTAACATATATTGTGCCAACAAATCAAATGGTACTGATCCAGGGATTCCGCTGGGGAAAATAAAAAAATCGCCACTTCAAACAATTGGGGATAAAAAATTGTAATTTTTTTTTCGCCAATTGTTTATTTTTATCGCCAATTGCGAAAGTAGCAATCGCCAGCGGAATCCCTGCTGATCACAATGATGACCCGTATAATCCCAGCTCGCTGAGTCTCCGTAGAGGGACGCTGATGAGTGTTGTACCCGAGTGATGAAACGTACCATGTGTTAGTAAATGAATTACATAAACTGGTCGTTTGCTGTGTAAAGAAAATGCAAATGAGGCTGCTGCATAAAACATGTTTATTTGTTGGGTGATTAATTGTCATTAGTCACCTTCAGTCTGTGACAGTCTGTAGAACAGAGCTCCAGATAAGCTGTGAAATCACAAGTAACGAGTATCAAAAAGCAATACAAATTTTATGGTATCTTTATCATGCTGCAGAAAACAATAAACAGACCACAAATATGGCATATTTTCTTATTTTCCCATGAAAACACATCTTGGTATTTCATTAAATTAAATTAAATGAAATAACAACTTGGAGACAATTCTAATGAAATACCAAGATGTGTTTTCATTTAGAAGCAAACTGTTCAATAAGTGCGGTCTGCTGATGTGTAAACAGTAGTGTGATTCTATTTTACACAATTACAATTTTGAAATACCCAATTGTTTCAGAAATGATGGAGTGGCAATACTCAATTACTAATTCCTTATCTGGAGCCCTGTATAGAATATAACATTTTTGTTGATTTAGTAGTCATTTATATGAAACTCTGGGACCTTGGAAAATAATTGACATTAAATCATCAGTTGTGCAAGATTCTTTCTGTATAATTATGTTGTGCTGTATTTACTTTTACTATTGGTAAGGGGATGGTTTGAGTCACATGATAAGAGTATTGTGGGTTTAATTCCCACTTTAGGCATGAAAAATATGTTCCATGTTATTTTCGTTCTCCGTAGAGGGATGCTGATGAGTGTTATATCTGAGTGATGTACAAACATGCAACACGTATTGACAATTGTATTGGTGCTGCACGCTGCGGCGGTGTAAAATGTTACATGTCCAAATAGTAGCCCGTTTGTGAAGAAGTTGCTGTGTGCATTTACATATAGTAAAGGGTGCACAAAAAAATTGCGCCCGTTACTAGACAATAAATGTGTACGCGATAGCTCTATTTTTGTGCAGCACCAGTGGATTTCTGATCGTGGGAATGATATAGGAATTTCTATGATTTCAGCCGGAGATGATCGGCCACTATCTGGGAGAGTTCTCCATCACATACAAGCCAGTGAAGCACGGGCGCCCCGGTATTGGTGCCACTCACTCCTCAAGATTCATCCCGCTCAAGTAGACGCCAGCGACTATGTTTCTTGTAGCAGTGTAAATAAAGAGAAAAATCCCACACATTGCTGTCCTTGTGTATTTGTCCTCATTTACATTTATATATGCTGGTAATGTATGGCACATGCTTCAGTAATATTACCTTGAGGCTAACATCAAATTCGGTTATGGGATCATTCCGTTGTTTTATCAAAGAATGTTATATTCAATCTAAATAAAAATTATATGTGAATGTAAAATTGTACTTTATGTGATTGTGAAGAACATTTTAATCTGACAGCATAACACATGCAAGTCATAGTCTTTGGTGCGCTATATATCATAAAAATCTAGCAGTTTGTTAATACGATTTTAAAGCAAATATTACATAACGTCAGATAATGTTCCGAAACCATGTGATCTGATGAATGCTTTTCTGATTGCATAAACCTAAACTAGTGTCAAATAGAGAACAAGATACCCAAAGGAGATCCATGAAACCATGTAAAGTAACTTTTCATGGTCCTCTATTTTCCGTTGTAAAAAATGTGAGCTAGGGTTCATCTATTTATATGGCGGACAATGTACATCGCATGCACATGCTGTGTGAGACGAGTCGTGTGATTATGTATCGTGAAAACTACCCGTGAAATACCTGACATGACATGTGATTTTGTAGTGGAAGCTCCTACATTTTTCTAATCTAGGCAACAAGTGATGTTGATGTGTTGCACCGCAGAAAATTGCGTCATTCTCCATCATAATCGCAGTGTAAGTTTCAATGAGGATGACATGATTTCCAGGGTTATTTTCACATTATCAAATCAAAATTGCATACTTGGTTACCAAGACTAGAAACTGTTTTAAGCGAGCCTAATATCGGCGGTGTGCGTTTGTTTATTATCTACCTTGTAAAATGACCAGCTTATGTCTTGGTATATAACAAAACTGGGGAGAAATGGCAATGTAACATCATAATTTTATTATTAACAATTGACGAGCATACATGTACAACGAAGCATAATTGTAAGCATTTTAAACAGTGCGCGACTTGCCTCCTTTCACCACATGTAATTATATGGAAGTCTGATCTATTTGTTATAGGAGAAATTAAGCTTGTGGCATTGGCAATCCGTGTAGATGCAGATCTGACTAGTGCGAGCAGGATCTGCATTGGTTACTATTAAATAAATGTTGTAAGTCCCATTTATTCAACCACAGTCAAATTGTCTTGTAATAATTCCAAAAAATATTTACTGGTCCGTAGCAAGTCTCTGTCCAAAATTTATATCCCAGTAAACTCTCATGCCGAACTACTTTCTACAGGTGCGCTGTCGGTGCTGTTAAACGCATTTTCTTGATGAATTTATTTCAAATGCTGGAATTATAAGGAATGAATGGCCTTTTTGTGGAATTTATCGGGGATATAAACTTGGAAAAGTCGCGGGAATACTGGACGAGGACTTCCGGCCTTCGTCCAGTATTCCCGCGACTTTTCCAAGTTTATACCCCGATAAATTCCACAAAAAGGCCATTCATTCCTATACTGAATGCTCCTATAAGTGATGCAGCCAGCTTCCATCCAGTGATATGGCTGAGACTGGATCCATAGTTGTTCGTATAAACAATGTCTGAATTTGAAATAATTGGATTGGGACGAGCTATGTTGGCGCTACTGGTAACCGCAGTAGCCACCTCAAATGGCCATTTGGATACTAATATTTCAGAAATTGTCATTTTGGAGTGATTTTTTCAAACATTCATTGGAAAAGTACTATGTTTTATAAAATATCTTTTTCATGCTAAGAATTCATTTGGCAACTAATTTCTCCGGATGAGCTTTGTGTTGCATGATCAGCAGGTACACACGCAGTATGTACATCTTCCGATGTTTGGCATGCAAGTTATGGTTCAGTCTTGACATAAACTGTATAGTGCATTAATGAACCAGTTGAGTGCAAACCAGACGCATCTTCAGCAGCGTGAGCGATTGCTTGCCAAGTAAACTGCGCCTACTGGACCACAACTACCTCGCTGGTCGGCTTGTAGCGCTTCAGCGAGTAAAGTGCTCGCGAGCCCCAGCTGCTGAACATAAATTTTACAGCAAACTATCTCGCTGGCCGGCGAGCGCGGGTGCATTTGCTCGTGCTTCGGCGAATAATGTCGTTCAAAAACGAAGCTTCCGCGAGCGCCAGGTCTGCTGAACGTACCTCGGTTATTGTACGAATTAGAATACTTTACTTCCTATCCCCAATATTACGTCCCATCATTTGTCAACCACGTTTAATGTGCTGGGTCACCTGTTCATGTCGCTCAGAGGACAGACTGTCGGCAACAATACGTCGCTTAAATGCGCATTGTTCCAGTACTCCACAAGCTGGTTCTAGACTAAACATACAGTGCTCCAAGTTGTAACTGTCCACTTGTGGACACTTCTGTATCTAGTTATGGTGTATCTAGTTATGGACATTCTTCATGCCAATTCCCATCCTTAATTGTGAACCATGAAATCACTTATATTCTAAAGGGAATTCCACTATATAAACAATATTCAATAAAATCGCTGGTCAAATGTTCTGCCTTGTCATAACTTTATCGCAGTAATATCGCATTTGACAAGATCTGTTATCTTGTCAAATGTGATGTTACCTCGATAAGGCCTAATGAGCCCAAACATTTGAAGATATTTTATTGAGAAAAAAAAAATAGATGTATAAAGATAAATCTGAAGATGAAGTATTGTTGCTGGCGTTGAGTTATTTCCTGTACCAGTCCTGCAGCGTCTTCATGCGTTTCACCTTTTTCTGGAGCTGCATCATGCCATAGGCCAGGGCCTCCGCCGTTGGTGGGCAACCTATATGTATAACGTGCGTTTGATGTAGAGGATATTCCATCGTACATGTTTGCATAAGGTGAACTATTAGACGAGTGTACGTCGGCTTACGCATAAACGAGTAAGTGAAGCAAACAAGTTGTTTACGCGCAAGCCGACGTACATGGGTGTATTATTGCAAGCTATTCAAACATGTACGATGGAATATCATATTAGATTTCTGAACAACATATTCAAACAAAAATGCATTTTATAAAGTGTGGTGGGGGGGGGGGGGTTCCATCTGCGTATGAATTTTTGTGTACTGCTTATTTTATAAGGGCTGCAGATTACGGGTGTGCTCTTTATGGTGTTTTATTGCAGTGGTTTATCTGTGAGTGAAACTCACTACTTGTCAATTTGCAAAATAATACACCGTGAAGAGAACACCGTGCTGTTTATTTCAAATTTCATAAAAAGGAAATTTTTGGACAATACTTTAAAATATTTAAAAGATTTATCAAGAAGGACCGAAAAATGTAAAACCACAGTAGATTAATGTTCGTTTCCAGCACACTAATGCTTCATACATGTAGTTGGTTTACTATTTTGTGTTGGTGGGCCGTTAAGCACCATTCTATTACCCACCTGGTACATAAATGTCTGTGGGTATAACTCGGTCACAGCCGCGAAGTACAGAATATGAGTAGTGGTAGTAGCCCCCACCCACAGCACAGCTGCCCATGGCAACCACCCATTTCGGCTCGGACATCTGGTCGTATACCTGAAACGACATGTGTATGTGTACATTGTTTCAAAACCTCTTAACCAGACAAAAAACCGTATGCCTATGGGTCCGAACTCGTGCTGGAATGACTCGCCCTATAATGTTGTAGGTGGCGTTTTGTCTTGGACGTGTGTTTCGTCCCAGCACAATTCTGGACCCCTGTGCAACAAAGCTCATTGCAACTGAAATTCCATGATGGCTCCTCCATATCATATTATACACATATAGGGCAAAACATCGATATTTGGCGGCCATTTTGAATTCAGGATTTCATAACTCGCCACTCACCAGAGATGTGCTATTAGTGGTTTCTTGCTCTCAGATGTCTAATTTTACAAATAAAATCGTGAAAAAGGTGAGGGGCCGTTGTGGTAGCCGAAAAAATGTACTGTGTTTCCCACATATATGTTTGATCATAGACACATGTATGCCAGGAGGGGTGATATACCTGTAATGTGTCTTCTGTCGATCATATGCATGTCTTATTATACCCCCACAAACAAAGTTTGTTGGGGGCATATAGGAGTCGGCTTGTCGGTCGGTCTGTCTGTTGGAAATTCCCTTCCGCTCTATATCTTCTACACCGATGCATGGATTATCAAATGGCTTTGCACAAATGTTTCTCATGATGAGAAGATGTGTCGCGATCAATAACCACGCACCTACGTCCAAGGTCAATGTCACAGTTGATGGTCAAAGGTCAAACCTATTGAAATTCCCTTCCGCTCTATATCTTCTACACCGATGCATGGATTATCAAATGGCTTGGCACAAATGTTTCTCATGATGAGAAGGTGTGTCGCAATAACCACGCACCTACGTCCAAGGTCACAGTTGAAGGTCAAAGGTCAAACCTATTGAAATTACCTTCCGCTCTATATCTTCTACACCTATGCATGGATTATCACACTATGCCCATGGTCAAGGTCACAGACTTGATGCGTAACGCTCGGCTAAATGGCTTATAATCAAAAATGCCTCGTTTTCTTTGGCTGCCAGTGGGGGTATTCGTGTGCCGACAGGTCACATTTCTAGTTTTGCTCTTATCTTGGGAACGAAAATGTATTTTGACAGCGCATGAGAATCGTCTTCATTGGAGACGATTCTCTTGTGCTGTCAAAACATATATTCTCCGAAATAAGTAATGAAAAAAACAACAACACAACAGCCCTTTTCAAAAGTAAATACAATGTATATGAATATGAATATGAATATGGTTGAATATGAATTGATAGGCCCTGATATACAGTACCTTTCGCATAGCGGGCGCCATTTTATTGGTGACTGTTCCCGCCACTATCATGACCTCCGCCTGCCGTGGGCTGCCCCTGAACACCATACCCAGTCGGTCAAGGTCATAGCGGGGCGCGGCAAACTGCATCATCTCAATGGCACAGCACGCCAGTCCGAACGTCAGCGGCCATAGGGAACTCTGGAATTGGGCAACGACTGGAGATTGGCACAGGGGATAGGAAATGTGAATGGAGCAATGGGACTGATGGGTTTTGCGGCCAGTTTAGATCCACAGGTGGATAAAGCGAGCCACGTAAACTGTTTATTTTTTCCTAATTATCTTTAGAAAGTAGGAGAAATAAAAATTGCCATGAAAAAAAAAAAAATCCCCTCTTAATGCCTATTAATAGGCTTTTAGATGCGTTTTTGTTGGCATTGCAATTTTCATAGACTTGTGTACAGATCCAGATCAGCATGTCCATCAGCAGTCTGATCAGGATCTGCACTGATCGCCTTTCCATCAATGAATCGCCCGTCATACTTCTAACAAGCAATGCAGATCGTCATCGTGCTACGCTACGGGAGTGTATTCGAGGAGCTAAACTGGTTTCGATCCCACAAGCCCCATTTCACCAGTCACAGCCACAGATGTGGCGTCGACTCGAGATTGGGACCGGTGATATGATAAATTTGCGTCATCGACTGTGACGCTACCGACACGGAAATGAACATGTGCAAAAAAAATATTTACCTGACAACCGTCTGTTCATAATTGACAGGCCCGCAGCCAGGGGGGTCGGAGCGGTCGTCGAAGTACACTTTTTTAGCATCGAGGTCCACTTTTTTAGACGCCCCTATATACCTCAGGCCCATTGGGCCTTCGAAACGACCCCCCCCCCCCCCCCCCTTCAAACAGGTCTGGCTACGGGCCTGATTGACATCACTAATGGTCGTAGGGTATTAGTCTGCACACGTATGGTCATTGGTGTCTTCCAAGATCTATTAAGAATAGGTCATGTCGTCATTCAAATAATAGTTGAATTTCAACTTGATGTAAAACGAAATCCCAGTCATTGCCCAGCTGGTGTCGTAGGGTGTAGTTATTTTACGTTACGTTTCTTTAGAAGCAGGTGGGTGGCGCAATGGGATTTTTAATGGGCATTATTTTATGTCACAGGTCCGAGTCTTTCACCTGTGATTGGTAAGTTAACCATGTCTTACCTTGCGACCCCAGTTAATGAGATCGTCAACTCGTGCCAATGCGTATTCGACTTTATTGCCCGTCGTTATTTGGAATGGCGAGTATGGTTTGCGCGGGAACTCTCCGTCAATTGTGCTTTTACTTCTGTACGGCACCAGACTGGAATTCGGAAATAATCGTGTTAGTAGGGGAAATTGTAGTTCAGTTCCAAAACAACAGATAACAAAGCAAATTTACCATTTAATATGTGAAAATAGTTCATGTTCGACTGACATCTCGATACCTTCACATGGAAATTTTATCGGCGTTAAACCAACTGGCCCATGCGCGTTAACGATATCTAGAACCAATTCATATCACCACAAAGGCGGTAGCTTCAGCACCATTTAAGGATGTTCAAGTGACCAATATGCCATAAAACAACGTACATGTACATTAAATTGCGCATCTAACATATGTATCATTTAATTTGTGAAATATCTGCACTTTATGATAGATTGATATCCCTATACGTTCATATAGGAATAATGACATATAAACATGTTCATATAACCACAAACACACTTGCTGAGAAATAATTCATTTTCAATAGCAATACAGACATAGAAGCAAGTTCAGTATGGCATGTCAAACGTTGCTATATTACATATCTATTTTTATGCCCTCGCCACCGAATGGTGGAGAGGGGGGGGGGGGGGGGCATATAGTGTTACCGGCGTCTGTACGTACGTACGTACGTACGTCCAGAAACCTTAACGCTGGGTAAATTGCTTATAATTTCTGTTTCCTTCCTCGGATCTGCTTCACATTTCACACTCGCATTGCTCCAATGCTCCTCTACCGCCCTGTGACAAATCCACATTCGCCCCGCCCCCGCTAAGGCCAGGGTCAAGGTCACAGACTTAGTGCGTTCGAAACCTTAACGCTGGGTAAATGGCTTATAATTTCTGTTCCCTTGCTCGGATCTGCTTCACATTTCACACACGCATTGCTCAAATGCTCCTCTACCGCCCTGTGACAAATCCACATTCGTCCCGCCCCCGCTAAGGCCATGGTCAAGGTCACAGACTTGGTGCGTTCGAAACCTTAACGCTCGGTAAATGGCTTATAATTTCTGTTTCCTTGCTCGGATCTGCTTCAAATTTCACACACGCATTGCTCCAATGCTCCTCTACCGCCCTGTGACAAATCCACATTCGTCCCGCCCCCGCTAAGGCCAGGGTCAAGGTCACAGACTTGGTGCGTTCGAAACCTTAACGCTGGGTAAATGGCTTATAATTTCTGTTTCCTTGCTCGGATCTGCTTCACATTTCACACACACATTGCTCCAATGGTCCTCTACCGCCCTGTGACAAATCCACATTTGTCCCGCCCCCGCTAAGCCCAGGGTCAAGGTCACAGACTTGGTGCGTTCCAAACCTTAACGCTTTGGTACATTTCACACACGCATTGCTCCAATGGGTCCTTTACTGCGCTGTGGCAAATCCACGTTCAAATGTGCCCTCGGTTCCTTTGCTGCCAGCGGGCGCGCTTCGTTGTCCTCTGACAACTCTTGTTATTCAATGTTGCGTTATTGTTATTCAATGTTGCGTTATTGTTATTCTATACTTCGGTATTGTCATTGTATATTCGATATTCGTATTCAATGTTTTGTTATTGATATTCAATGTTTCGTTGTTATTCAATGTTGCGTTATTGTTATTCAATGTTGCGTTATTGTTATTCTATACTTCGTTATTGTCATTGTATGTTCGATATTCTTATTCAATGTTTAGTTATTGTTATTCAATATTTAGTTATTGTTATTCTATAGTTCGTTATTGTCATTGTAAAACTTGTCATTCGTATTGTATGTCATGTGATTGTATACTTATCTTGTTATTCTTATTCGATGTGTGCGATTTTTATCCTTCGGAATGATGTAATGCGTTTCCCTTTGTAACAAGGCATTTCATTGGCTTGTCATAAACGAACGTAGAGCGCGTGTATTCCGAATCGAGGTTACAGAAAATACAGATACATGTACATTGAATAAGAATATCGAACATACAATGACAATAACGAAGTATAGAATAACAATAACGCAACATTGAATAACAATAACGACACATTGAATAAGAATAACGAAACATTGAATACGAATACCGAACATACAATGACAATAACGAAACCTTGAATAACAATAACGAAACATTGAATAACAACAACGAAACATTGAATAAGAATATCGAACATACAATGACAATAACGAAGTATAGAATAACAATAACGCAACATTGAATAACAATAATTGAACATTGAATGACAATAATAACGAAACATTGAATAACAATAACAAACATACAATAATAATAAAATAGATATGTAATATAGCAACGTTTGACATGCCATAGTTCATAGTATGACAAAGTATGACAAAGATGGTACATTGTATTTTTATCACACTTGATGATCAAAATACCGTATACACTACAACACATTTACCATTTAATTTGTGAAATACTTAACGTTCCATTGACTTCTAAGCACGTTCTTTATCACCACAAACACGGTGTTTTGATCACACTTTGTGATCAAAATACAGTATTTGTGGTTATATGATCGTGTTTAGATTGCCCGTATTGCTAGATGAATGTATAGAACATCTACACACGTTCATATAATCATCAACACAGTATTTTGACCACACTTGGCGACTAAAGTATCATATTTGTGGCTATACGAACGCGTTTATATGCTATTATTCTGACTAGGTGTATACCTTGTCTGTGGTGTCTCATTGTCCTTCGTCTGTGTGTACAGTTCCTGTGTCCGTGTACACGTGACCACAGCCGGTCTTCTGGACAACCGACACACGAGAGTACCGAACCTCGCACCTTGCCAGACTGAAACACAAAACTTACGAATATTCAGTATTTATTAAAGCATGTAAAGAGAGAAATGTTGGGCACAATAAATTAACTGGCTTTACTGATTAGAGTGTACACGGATATTTCAGCACTTAGGCCAGGAGATACACTGACAAACACGCCGGCAGTCTGCCAGACGTAAGCATCGAGTGGAAGAGCATAACAATATGCATCCGGTCGAATACATAATACACGTATATGCTCGATCAGGGCGAACTACATGTAAATGCGCATATAGTTCAGGCGCGGATCCAGGATTTCGGGTTAAGGGGGGGGCGTAACTATTTTGCCATCGTTCGTAGAGCTTCGGGATAGTGCTAGGGGGGTCCGGGGCCGGGGGCATTCCCCCCCCCCCCCCCCCCCCCCCCCGGATTTTTTTGCGTTCGGACGCTATTTTGGAGCAAAAATATTGACACTGTCACAGTATGTACGTAGAAACGTGCCTTGTAACTTGTAAAAAATCTTTACTCGGCGAATTTTAGTAGGGGGGGGGGGGGGGGGGGGGGGGGGGGTGGGGTGGGGGGGGAGGGGGGGGGGGGGGGGGGGGGACGCGCGCCGGGTCCCCCCCCCCCTGAATCCGCCATGTAGTTGTCGTAGATACTACATGTAAATGAAAACCACTTAATTATGCACATGCCTAACTTATCATGAGCATTGCGCAGTACTGTGTACTGTTTATAGAAAACAAGAATTGCTCATACATGCACAATGATGGATCGGTAGCTACTTATTTCCGTTTGCAACTCTATTTATAGAGATCCGGCCATATGTGGTATTTCAGCGTTTATTTCTTACTGAAAGGCACAACAAATTAGTTTTGCGAACAGAGTTGACCCTGATCTGAGCATACACTGATTGCAATAACAATAATAAATGTAATAATATGAATCTGGCAAATAATGTAGTCCCAATACAGATTGCGCAGATATGTAGGATGATCTGGATCAACACTTGTCGAAATCATTATATTGACTCACTTTCACAACAAAACATCTTTTACAAGCAATACCAGCCCTAAACTATACAATTAGGACCGGATTTCTATAAGTAAATTAAAAGGGAGATAACTAGCTACGATCCCACATTGTAATGCCGCTGCTGACTGAATAAAACATATTATGCACATGTATCTATGCACTTCTTCAACATGTTTAATAATATAATTATGCAAAGAAAATGGTACGATAACACAAATAATGTAATATTATATGACAACAATAGTATAAACAATTATCCACCATAATTTACTGAGTTAAATGCATTTACAAATGTCGTAGAAAACTAGTCTAGACTCAGATGTGGCCCTCTCTATATGTCTCTGGAATAACACACTTCTTTTTCCAATGACGAAATAGTGAACAGTGTAAACCCAGATCAGACTGCGCAGGTTGGTCTGGGTCTACACCAGTCCAAAACGCAATAAGACGCTGTGTCATGGCTTGCCAAATCTAGGTAAATATTTTAAATCACCACATGTACAAATATACACACTTCCGTAATCATAGTTAGTATGTAATAATACTTACAAGCTCTGGCCGCCATTCTCAGGGAAGCATCCTTCACTCCATGTGGCCTTGGCCTTCATCCGAAGGCCGACCTTGGAATCAACGACCGCTGGCTGAAGTACAACTGGTAAGCCGATCGATATAGGAACAGGGAAGCCTTTCATCCCAGACGGTGCTTGGGTATGGTGTATAATTCTGAACTGTCACGAGAAAAAATAGCTTATTAGATTTTTGACCAGTATAGCTCCTGCATAGTAATGCACATAAATGCACATTGCTGCGGATCGAACTATACTGTTCGCTTAATTGTGAATGTAGCTCCAACTTAACACCGAACAGTGTAGATCTGATTGCGCGGATGCACACGCTGATCTAGGACTACAATGGGCGCACATTCAATAATACCCATTTTGTCAGTGCGCTACACTTATTATATTTGAAATACTGGAGCGTGTGCGTTATACTGTATATTCATACTGAGCAGCGAAAGAAAATGTCTGGTACAATGTGTTCTCAGATGATGTATCATATTCAATATGTGGTTTCGCTTTATGTAATGTAAATTACTTATATGAACCAAACTTATCATTTTATTTCATCACATTCTCTAAGTAGTTTGTGTTTTATTCTACTATACTGCTGTATAGTCTATATGCTGAAGGCAGGCGCGGATCGAGGCGGTGGCGTTTCTGCGCTCACGCACCCTCTAACATGTGCCGAGTTTAGATTTAACCCATTGTTTACGCGGAAAGATCTGATTCTTTTTCTTATTTCTCGCCCAACATGTATGTTGTTACCACTCAGTTGAACTGAGTGGTAACAACATATACTTTTTGTTTTGTTTTGAAATGAGAACAAATATTTAGAAATTATTATACCCATATATGCATATCCGCAAATGCAATCAGTTAAACGCACACAAAATGCAGCACCATTTCAACGTTCTGATCTGCAAGCTTCCCGTACCAACACTTAGATACATAAAAATATGCATTTTACTACCAATTAATTAATTACCACTAGCTGAGCCAACTGGGATAATTCGACATACACAAAATGTTTCACATACGTAAACTGTTTTTATTTCGGATTTTTATGCGAATTGCATGTACATTTAATTACAACGATAAAAGTTTGTCCGTACATTTTTTTAAAAACAAACACAGTGTGCACCGTTTGTTTTGTTGTTCAGTATAAAACACAACAAAACTTTGCTTGAGTGTCGCTTTCATCACGTTACAGTATGAAATCATTTTCATCAAACGTATTCATATGTATTAGTGCGCCAGCAGCGTATAAAGTAAATACGGAATACCATTATGTGTATACATTCGTTAGTTGGATTATTTGTGCATTATGTAATAAAGCTATGTTGGCGGTTATGTGAACACTTACATAATATGTGACTGTGACTGGAGAAAAGGGGCTTATGTGTTTTGCGACCAGTGTAGATCCAGATCCTGTGCATGCGTACATGTAGTCTGTTCAGAATGTGCATTATCGCTATTCCATCAATGAAACGAACTTAATCCATGCTTCTAACAAGCAATATCAATCGTTTTCAGGCTACAGTATAGTGTGCTGTTGGTCACAAATTAATCACATTAGCCCGATTTATCCAGTCATAACCACATATTATGATATTTCGATTCATGGAAAGTCTGGCTTACTCAGATTCATCCAGAATCGGTAATATTCATCCATAATCGGTATAGGTTTAGTCAAATGACTTACTGCGTTCGTTTCCAACATACCTGTGTGGCCAGCCCAGCCCACTCTGTGAATCTTTGTTTACGCTCGGCAGGGAAATGACCTTTGTGGATTAGCAAGGCATGTATAATTATTGTTTTAATTATTCTGGTATTTTGTTCTGTTTTTACTTATTTATTTTAAATTATTGTCTTTCCTATTAGTGCCGTCCATATCGTACATGGATGTGGCATAATGTAACTGATATCGGTGAGGCATGATTAACCCTTTGAACCCGTTATAGCGGGGTTCGCAAACAGTGCAGATCCAGATGAGCCGGCTCGTAACGAGCCGTCTCATCAGGATCTGCACTTTTTGCAAGTAATTTTAATATTTTTTAGAACAAAAACATCCCCTTTTCATAAATGGACTAATCTGAAAATCATTCTGTGACGATTGGATTGGTCGGAAAACTAGCATATCACAGTCCATTACAGTTACTTAGGGTTGAAAGGGTTAAAGTAGTTGGTGTATTTTCAGAGAAACGTTTATGAGTTTACCTCCTATCCAGTGTTCCCCTTAACCCTTTCGCGCCTAAGTAACTGGAGTGGAATTTGATATGTTAATTTTGTAACCAATCCAATGGTCACAAAACGATTTTCAGACTAGTCCATTTATGAAAAGGGGTGTTTTTTTTCTCTAAAAAATATGAACATTTCTTGCCAAAAAAGTGCAGATCCTGTTCAGACGGCTCGTCAAGAGCCGGCTCATCTGGATCTACACGTTTTTGCCGATACCACTACACAGGCCTGTGGTGTTGAAAAAGTTAATTACATGTGTTTCATTGCCTGCTGATGATTAACCATTTTTGGGGAATGACGAAACATATAATAATTTATTTATTTATGTTCTAAATAATGTGTTGCTACCACTCATACTGACAGCCATAACATGCCAAAAAGTAACATTCGTTTGTGGAATCAGAAAAGAATGAGCGTTCTGAAAATTCAGACACTCACATTTCATAATTTTCGCCCAACTCACATGATCTCTTTTCCCTGACGGGTTACATATCATTCTGTACATTGCCGAACATTTGGTGTATCTAGGAATTACATTTTATATCCATTTGAGCTTTCAGCAGCATATGGATTGACCAGGTGCTATAGTTACCAAAACATTAATCAGCGTCGTAGCCAGTGGGATGCTAGGGGTGCGAACGTATATCCCCTAAAATTTACATGGTGTGTGTTATTTAAGGAATAAAACCATGGTTTGTTGCGTTTAGTGTAGTATGAAACACATTTGGTCTGTTAAAAGGGAGTGGATGACTACTCGCAAACATTAAGCAGAAAAAATGTTTTCGTATAGTAAACACAACAACCCATAGTTTTATTACTGAACTTTACATATATGTTCTATAGTTTCAACACTTTAAATAACCCGTGGGACCCCTGATAATCCAATGATTCATGCGTAATTGCTTCGTAAATGTGAAGGGATACATGCATAGCATACATGTGAACATTTTATTCTTACTATATCCGACACAATGCATGGAGTTGCCATGTCGGCCATCTTATATATAGTGTGTACAAGCCATCGACCAGTTTTACCTCTTATTGTGTTTACAGCGTTTAACACATACCACTAATAATATGACAGACACGTGAATATAATTCGGTGCACCATGATGGGGATACATATCAGACAGCAGCGTGCTATGCCTCGTTTTCATCAAATGTATATGCAAAATCTGATATATGAAGTATTTGTTGACCCTTTGTTCAAATGTTTGATAATTCAGTAAATACTGTGTAACAGTAAGAACAATACACAGTGCTGTAGATATATATACCTGTATTACCATACATACAATTCCAGTTACTTAATTGTAAGCAGTTACCTGAGTGTATTGTTACTACTGTCTACTTGCCTGCTGTGCGAGTAAATACGGCTTTTACATGTGTCAGATGTACTTCTAATAATAGACAGTGCATCAGTTTTATATTTTACACATGGAAAAAGTGTTCATTGTATATTTTGTGAGTGATGATAGAAAATCTCAGATACCTAGCGTTTTGTGTTGTCTGCTGAAATAATATTTATATGACGTTGTCGTTCTATATATCTGGGACGTATTTCACCAATTTTTATTATATTTGCTGCCATATTATTGGCTGTACGTGTCAAACGCTCCAAGTGGTGAAACTCTCCGATAGCAATTACAAACTAAACTGGCGGAGATGGCAACTCAATGCTCTGTATAATATACTCTAAGAAGAACAGGGTCAGCTATACTTTATATAGATATTCAGTCACATATATGATTCTACTACATTTGAAACAAAATGTCATATTCGATATAGTCAGTCCTTAAAGCTGGGAATACTTTGTTTTAGTCACATATAGTCTTGAATTGTATTAGGGCCGACATGTCTTAGGGCCGAAGTGAAGGTAAATCGTTGACAACAACAACAAATATGGCTGCCAATTCTCGTAAGTGACATTGACTGATGTTTAACGTCGCTGCAATGCCGTTTAGTGTTTTATTTATGCTTAGTGAAATGCCATTTTGCAGAGTTGTAGTTAATACATACGTTCGACATTTTTCTTACATCTAAATCTTCGACAGAAAACGCAGAAAATCCTAAAATTATATCGATAAATTCAGTGGACGGAGTAGTACTCGGAAATGACCATTAACCGTCGGGTTATAAAATGCATGACTACTTTGCAATTGATTGTGTAATTCAATGGACCCCAATGAGCATTGATTGCACTTGCATATAACATGTTGAATCTTTTGTTAATATAATGGTCCGTCCGATTGCGCCATTTTATTTTTTTTGCCTTTTGACGGAAAGGACCACTCACAGGTCACCTGGTGGAAGACTCGGACCTACGACACAAAAAAATGCATATTAAAAAAATCCCATTACCCCACCCACTTGGTCTCGTACAGTACCATATTCTATTTATAAAGGTGAGTATCAATATGGCTATTATAGAAAGAGCCCTCTCTTTTCCGGCTCGCACAAACACATTAAACATCGATTAAATGTATGGATTCTGTCTCTGGCAATCGATAAAGTTATTAGGTGTGTGAATATATTCACTTCAAATCGCTGGCAATCGATAAAGTTATTAGGTGTGTGAATATATTCACTTCAAATCGCTGTTTCCAGCATTTATTCAGTTATTCGCATTTTGTATACCCCATCCAAAGCGAAATTTGCGTTTACCAAAGAATCTCACACAGAATCGGAGGCCGTCCGGCGTGGATTATCGGTCATATTTAACCAATAACTGATCGCCAGCACAAACTAAAGTCGTGTATGGATTCTGTCTCTGGCAATCGATAAAGTTATTAGGTGTGTGAATATATTCACTTCAACCATACAAAGTTCGTCCAATTGTGATCGTTCACCGATCTAAAAAACACATTTTTTTTCTACTTTCATTCATGATTCGCGTACTATCAGATTATGTCTTCCGGAATCCCGAAATAGGTTGAATGACGTCATCATAGTTTAGATTTAGCCAATCAGAGATGTTCTTTACATAGACGCTTCCGGTTGTATTATGGAAGATGGTGCATTGACCCGGTTCCAGATAATGAACGAAATTAGACAAAAAAGTGTTTTTTAAATCGGTGAACGATCAGAATTGGACGAACATTGTATGGTTGGAGTTTCTAATGTATATGGTCATGGTGCACGTCATTAGTTTGAGCTGGCGATTAGCTATCGGCCAAATATGACCGATAATCCACGCCGGACGGCCTCCGATTCTGTGTGAGATTCTTTCGTACACGCAACTTTCGCTTTGGATGGGGTAATCAAAACGCGAATAACTCAATAAATGCTTGAAACAGCGATTTGAAGTGAGTATATTCACACACCTAATACCTTTATCGATTGCCAGAGACATATTTCATACATTTAATCGATGTTTATTGTGTTTGTGCGAATCGGAAAAGAGAGTGCTCTTTCTATAATAGCCATATTCTTACCCACCTTTCTATAAATAGAAGATAGTAATGTACGAGACCAAGTGGGTGGGGTAATGGGAGTTTTTTAATAGGCATTTTTTTGGTGTCATAGGTCCGAGTCTTCCACCTGTGGGACCACTCAGTTATTGTGTCCATTTGTTCTGTTTGAACACTATGTATTTATTTAGGCGATACTGTAAATTAAGAGGCCAAATGGCACCTCTTGGAAGACACTCACAGACGCCCAAGTAAATGGGGTTAATTCACTTTAGTCACCATAATTATACCCCAGGCATACCAAGTATGTTGGGGGGTGGTATATAGTTTTTGTTATTCTGTTTATTGGTTAAACTTTTCATAGCAAGGGGCCATTTCTATTGTTCTAGAACATATATATAGCCACTTCCTTCCTCCCTATTGGTGGCACGCACGTTTTCCGCTTTATAGGCAACATGTTGCACTATATCGCTACACCACACTCAACAAATGTACTCAGAACTAGATTTGCGTTTAAGTTTTTATTTGTCGTCCAGGCGGCGGCGGGGGTATCCGTGAGCCTCTGCTGACTTGCTCTATTTATAAATCAATTGCAATGGTGACAAAGTCTGTAATGGTTTGTCGGTGTACACTATCATCCTTTTGTCTCGCCACTAACTCCGAGGGAATAGCCTGCCATTTAAAATTTACAATGAAATAAATATCGGCAGAATCTTGGATCGAGAGTATGTTGTCAATTTGGTTTCAAGACTCTGTTCTCTATATGGCTTTTAAGGACTCTCAGACAGAGAAGGCAAATCCGAAATGAAATTAATTTTAACTGGTGAGTTTATTGAATACTTGTATCTGTTTTCAGTTTGGCAGCGGTGTGCGAGGTTGAGTCCTCTTGTCTCCCAGTTCTCAAGGAGACCAGCTGTGGTCACCTGCACACGGACACAGGATCTGTACACACAGAGTAAGGACAATGAAAAACCGAAACCACAAACCAGGTAATACATTCCACCAAATTGAAATGTTCTACATATGTGGCTGTGACTGGAGAAATGGGAATTATGGGATTTGCAACCAGTGTAGATCCAGATCAGGATCTACACTGTTCGTCATTCCATCAATGAAACAACCGTCATGCTTCTAACAAGCAATATGGATCGTTATCAGGCTACATGAGTGTGCTATTATATCAGGAGCTACACTGGTCACAAATCCCATAAGCCCAATTTCTGCCTAATAAGCCACATATAACGTAAAAAGGGGATCTTACATGAGTGATGATTTCATAGGTTATGCCAAGTTTCTTATGAAATTAGTCAGCAAGGTTAATAAATGCCAGAATGCCATATTAAATTATCGCAAATGTTAGATTATATTTATTGCATAAGAACATCATCATACATTGAAACTGTACTGGTTACCAAACTTGTTTTCTCTAATGAGCTAATTTACATTTTTATTACACTGTGAATGCACTGTGAACGCCCATTTTATACAAAAATACTATCTTTTTAAATGTACATGCCCACTCAGTAGGCACACCATATTCTTTATATCAGAGACATCATCTGAGACATTTTCTGGCAAAAGAAACATTCATTCACCCGTTACCCCACGTATTAATTGGCATTATTATACATTTTATATCAGACGTAAATTTCCACACTGATATCAGTAGCCTATTTCATCAACATTGCAAAGTATACTTTAGTAGCAAAGTATACTTTGAGGGAGAAATTTTCAATTTTATGATAAATTTATTATTTTTTATTATACTGAATTTATTACATTATCACAGCCAATTTGGCTGTGATAATGTAATAAATTCAGTACCGGGTATAATAATTCTGCATACTTTTAATCATGAAATATATGCATTTGTTAGTTCTATATGAAATAATGCATTTCAGGAAAAATAAATGATTTCTCCCTCAAAGTATACTTTGCTAGTAAAGTATACTTTGCAATGTTGATGAAATAGGCTACAGGGGCGATAACCGTGTTTCCTTAAAATGTTAACAGACTTTACTATTTATACTCTGTATGTTTTTTGATGTGCAATGATCGTACTGTATAATCTGTTGAAAATATTATTTTTTCAGGTGACACATTTAATCAGGATAAATAATTAAAAACTATTATGTCTCATTTGTATATTAAAATAGCCTGATACCACAGTCACTATCAGAAAAATAAATATTACTAAATGATTATATTGTATAGCGGCATTTGTAATTTTTAGAACTGGTGGAATAGTGACACAATTATGCACTTATTTAAGAACATTTTGTGCCTACTGAATGGACATGTACCTTTAACATATAGGACTTATTTGTAAGTCTGATAAAGTTACAAATGCACAACATCTGTTTCTTTATACGATTTACGACATAGAGGGTAGTAAATTGTGTATTTGGTCATTAAATCTGGTAATATGTCACTTATTGGGGTTAAATCTTGCAATATCTGAAATATGGGGAGCACGTTACTGGCTTGGAAAGTAGGGTGAATTATAAGTGCATTTGCTGTGATAATAGGGTTTCATTATTAATCATTGGTGTTTACTTTCAAAGTGTAACATATTCAGTAACGATTACTCTTCAATGTGGCTGTGAATATTGAGATTCCATGTGACGAAAAAGGTCATCCATTCCAGTTTGGTGCCCTACCGACAAGAAAGCACAGATACCAAAGTGTTTCCACGGAAGCCGTATTCTCCCTTTCAAGTGCCAGATCCGATGGCCAATAAAATAGATTATGCCTTGGCTCGGGTCGATGACCTTATTAACTGGGGACGGAAGGTGAGTCGGAATGGTCCATTGTTAGCTCTTACAAACTTCCTGATTTCAAATATGTGCTCAGAAAAAAACTTTCTGAACACATACCTGAATTCAGGAAGTTTATAAGCACGGGCCCAGAACACCAAACTTGATTGTAAAGCCATATTTTATCAGAACACCTGATTTGGTTGCATAGCGGTATTTTATCAGAACAAACAATTGATTGTAGACCCAGGTTTTATCAGAACACCCAGCTTGCTAGTAGAATGGTGCTTGATCACAACACACAACTGAATTGATGTCGCACGTTATCGGAACACCTGGCTTGATTGTAGAGCGGTATTTTAATCAGAACAGCTGACTTGATTGTAGAGCTCGCTGTGGCCCCTTACATTCGGACTGGCATGCTGTGCGGTGGAGATGATGCACTACGCGGCCCCCCGCTACGACATGGACAGGTTTGGTCTTGTGTTCCGGGCCAGTCCTCGCCAGGCAGAGGTCATCATTGTCGCCGGCACCGTCACAAACAAAATGGCCCCCGCATTGCGGAAGGTATGAGAAATAGGTGATCTTACTTGAGTTGTGATTTAATATGATATTTATTAAACATGTTTATATGATTTCATACGGATCGAAGCTATGAAATGCTGTGCCTTGTTTCTTATGGAATTAGTCAATAAGTTTAATAAATATCCTATTAAAATCACAACATGGTTACAATTAAACCATTTTTGTTGCGTTATAGTTGGCACATTGGCGTACGTAAGTGCGTCCGAGTTTTTGGTTAAAGTTTTTCTGTATTCTTTCAAAGCCTCAGCAGGCACCACACGCCGGCCGTGGCCATCTAGTTTCACACACAGATCGGGAGGAGGACTGGTTACAAATGTCATTCGTGTCAATTCTCTAACCACAGATCTGGAGCAAGACTGGTTACAAATGCTATTAGTGCCATTTCTCTAGTCACAGATCAGGAGAAAGACTGGTTACACATGTTATTAGTGCCATTTCTCTAGTCACAGATCAGGAGCAAGACTGGTTACAAATGTTATTATTGCCATTTATCTAGTCACAGATCAGGAGCAAGACTGGTTACAAATGTTATTAGTGCCATTTCTCTAGTCACAGATCAGGAGCAAGACTAGTTACAAATGTCATTAGTGTCATTTCTTTCTCTAATCACAGATCAGGAGCAATACTGGTTACAATGTTATTAGTGCCATTTCTCTAGCCTCAGATCAGGAGCAAGACTAGTTACAAATGTTATTATTGATTGCCATTTCTTTAGCCTCAGATTAGGAGCAATACTGGTTACAAATGTTATTAGTGCCATTTCTCTAGCCTCAGATCAGGAGCAAGACTAGTTACAAATGTTATTAGTGCCATTTCTCTAGCCACAGATCAGGAGCAAGACTGCTTACAAATGTTATTAGTGTCATTTCTCTAGCCTCAGATCAGGAGCAAGACTGGTTACAAATGTCATTAGTGCCATTTCTCTAGCCTCATATCAGGAGCAAGACTAGTTACAAATGTTATTAATGTCATTTCTCTAGCCACAGATCAGGAGCAAGACTAGTTACAAATGTCATTAGTGCCATTTCTCTAGCCACAGATCAGGAGCAAGACTGGTTACAAATGTTGAATGGACATACCACAATCACTTAATCAATCAATCTCTTTGCAGGTGTATGAACTTGCTGTTTACTGGACATGAAACACCAATCAGTTGATCAATTGTCATGTATATGACCTTGCTGTTGAATGGATGTAAAACCCCAATCAATTAATCGTCAATTTGCAGGTGTACAGCCTTGCTGTTGAACGGATGTAAAACTCCTATCCATCAATGAATTTACATACATATCCTTGCTGTTGAACGGACATGAAACCCAAAACAATCAATCAATTTGCAGGTATATGACCAGATGTCGGAGCCCAAGTGGATTTTGTCTATTTGCAGGTATATGACCTTGCTGTTGAATTGACATAAACCCCAATAAATTTGCAGGTATATGACCTTACTGTTGTAAAACCCCAATCAATCAATTTGCATGCATATACCTTGCTGTTGAATGGACATAAAATCCCAATCAATCTATCAATTTGCAGGTATATGATCAGATGTCAGAGCGGGTGGTGTCTATTTGCAGGTATATGACCTTGCTGTTGAAGGATGTTAAACCCCAATCAATCAAGTTGCAGGTATTATACGCCCTTGCTGTTGAATTGACATAAAACCCCAATCAATCAATTTGCAGGTATATGACCTTGCTGTTGTAAAACCCCAATCAATCAATTTGCAGGTACAGTCGAACCTCTCTAAACCGGACATAGATATATGTTAGTTGTGCCTAATATTTATATGCTTCTTTGCATTTTCCTTCATTGAAAATCAATGTTCATGATCGCAACACACCCACGCGTGTCTTGAAGTAGTCATCTGTCTGTTTTACAATGAAACCTCTCTAAACCTCCGTCTGACCTCCCAGGGTGTCTGGTTTAGAGAGGTTCCACTGGATATCACCTTTTTTGTTGAACAGACATAAAATCTCAATCAATCTATAAATTTGCAGGTATATGACCAGATGTCTGAGCCCAAGTGGGTGGTGTCTATTTACAGGTATATGACCAGATGTCAGAGCCCAACTGGGTGTTGTCTATTTGCAGGTATATGGCCAGATGTCTGAGCCCAAGTGGGTGGTGCCTATTTGCAGGTATATGACCAGATGTCAGAGCCCAACTGTGTGTTGTCTATTTGCAGGTATATGACCAGATGTCTGAGCCCATGTGGGTGGTGTCTATTTGCATGTATATGACCAGATGTCAGGCCCAAGCCCAATGGGTGGTGGTCCTACTATTTGCAGGTATATGACCAGATGTCCGAGCCCAAGTGGGTGATGTCTATTTGCAGGTATATGACCAGATATCTGAGCCCAACTGGGTGGTGTCTATTTGCAGGTATATGACCAGATGTCTGAGCCCAAGTGGGTGGTGTCTATTTGCAGGTATATGACCAGATATCTGAGCCCAAGTGGGTGATGTCTATTTGAAGGTATATGACCAGATGTCAGAGCTCAACTGGGTGGTGTCTATTTGCAGGTATATGACCAGATATTTGAGCCCAACTGGGTGGTGTCTATTTGCATGTATATGACCAGATATCTGAGTCCAACTGGATGGTGTCTATTTGCAGGTATATGACCAGATGTCCGAGCCCAAGTGGGTGGTGTCTATTTGCAGGTATATGACCAGATGTCTGAGCCCATGTGGGTGGTGTCTATTTGTATGTATATGACCAGATGTCAGAGCCCAACTGGGTGGTGTCTATTTGAAGGTATATGACCAGATGTCAGAGCCCAACTGGGTGGTGTCTATTTACAGGTATATGACCAGATATCTGAGCCCAACTGGGTGCTGTCTATTTGCAGGTATATGACCAGATGTCAGAGCCCAAATGGGTGGTGTCTATTTGCAGGTATATAACCTGATGTCAGAGCCCAAGTGGGTGGTGTCTATTTGCAGGTATATGACCAGATGTGTGAGCCCAAGTGGGTGTTGTCTATTTGCAGGTATATGACCAGATGCCTGAGCCCAAGTGGGTGGTGTCTATGGGCAGCTGTGCGAACGGTGGGGGCTACTACCACTACTCGTATGCGGTGCTGCGTGGCTGTGATAGAGTCGTACCTGTAGACATATACGTACCAGGTAATCAGAATGTATTGGCTTGTTTAACGCAGTGTGAGCCATGGTTTGGCGAACACTGGTCTTCTAGGTTGGCGCTACTGGTAGCCACAGTAGCCATTTGGCTATTAAAATTTCCATTTGGGCCCGGTTGCTCAAAACCTCTGTTAGCTTAACAGACTGTTAAATCCTTAGCAATGCTAAGGATTTAACAGTCTGTTAAGCTAACAGAAGTTTTGAGCAACCGGGCCTTGGCTACTAATATATTCAGAAATTATTTGAAAAAGTACTATTTTTTCTACAAACAACATGAATATTGGAGCAAAGTAAATAGTATTGTCTTCTTCGAATTAACAGTTCATTTTGACTACCAATTTCAAAATCCTAGCACCAACCTAGGTCTTAGTAGTAGTAGGGCATTAGCTCCCTAATTTCAAAAATGAGAATAAAGCATTCTGCTCTGACAGGAAGTTTTATGATTTATGATGATTGGCCCTCCCGGACCCAAAGTCGTGTTAACTCTTTGCATGCTGGGAAACGTGTGGGCTATAAATAGTTCAAAACTAGCGGACAAGAATTCATCATATTTTCTTGTATTTCTCCCTGTAAATATCATGAAGATGTCTTGGAATTTCATTAGAATTGAGTCCTGAGGACTCGATTCTAATGAAATTTCAAGACATATTTACAGAGAGAAATAAAACATATACTCCTATTAATTCGTTTGGCGGATATTTTCGCCGCTAGCATGCAAAGAGTTAAGCCAGTTGCCGGAATGCAATTCAAGTCATCATGCATATATTGTAAGCCAGACAAAAATAAATAAATGCCATCAATGAAGTACAGTGGAATCTCTAAAAGGGTGTCTGGCTTCAAGAGGATCCACTGTGTTCAGACATTCAGATAAACGTTTTGTCTAAAGAAGAGTATTATATCCCCAGATTTCAAATTCAATACTTACGGTACATGTATTTATACCCCCCGCATCGACTTGTGGGGGGGTATACTGGAGTCAGGTTGTCCGTCCGTCCGTCCGTCCGTCCGTCCGTCCGTGTCCGTATGTACGTCCGTCCGTGCGTCCGCGTAAACTTAACATCAGAGAAATATTGTTATAACTTCTATTTCCTTCATCTAAAATGCTTAATATTTCACACATGCATTCCTGTAAGGCTCTACTACCATGCTGTGCCAAATCCACGACCGTCCAACCCCCACAGATCCCAAGGTCAAGGTCAAATACTTAGTCCGTAAACTTAACATCAGAGAAATATTGTTATAACTTCTATTTCCTTCATCTAAAATGCTTAATATTTCACACATGCATTCCTGTAAGGCTCTACTACCATGCTGTGCCAAATCCACGACCGTCCAACCCCCGCTGATACCAAGGTCAAGGTCAAATACTTAGTCTCTTTACAAAACTTAACATCAGAGAAATATTGTTATAACTTCTATTTCCTTCATCTAAAATGCTTAATATTTCACACATGCATTCCTGTAAGGCTCTACTACCATGCTGTGCCAAATCCACGACCATCCAACCCCCGCTGATACCAAGGTCAAGGTCAAATACTTAGTCTCTTTACAAAACTTAACATCAGAGAAATAAGTTATAACTTCTATTTCCTTCATTGAAAATTTTTATTATTTCACTTGTGCATTTCTCTAAGGTTGTACTATCATGCTGTGACAAATCTACGACTGTCCAACCCCCGCTAATCCCAAGGTCAAGGTCACATACTTAGTCTCTTTACAAAACTTAACATCAGAGAAATATGTTATAACTTCTATTTCTTTCATTGAAAATACTTAATATTTCATATGCTGTGACAAATCCCAAATAATCCTTAAATCCTTATTTGTGTTTGAAATTGGCGGTCCTTGGTAATTTTCTTTTTTTTCTTCTTTTTTTTTTTTTTTTTTTTACTGGCTTATAAACGCCCCACCAAGTAAAAAAATATTTTTTTTTTACCAATGACCGCCAATTTCAAACACAAATAATCCTTAAATCCTTATTTGTGTTTGAAACGCCAACCCCCACCACCCCCCCCCCCCCCCCCCCCCCCCCCCCCCCCCCCCCCCCCCCCCCCCCCCCCCCCCCCCCCCCCCACCCCCACCCCATCAAATAAAAAAAAAAAATAAGAAAAATTTACCAATGACCGCCAATTTCCTGGGCCCACGCGGGGGGTATTCCGTAAACCTCGTTTACTGACCAATCTAGTTTAAACTGCTTTTGCTTCGTTTTCAGCTCAAATAAGTGAATTTTCAATTTTATTAGAGCATTTTGCTGCTTAATTTGATAATCAATGAGTATTTTCAAACTTGTGTGAGTCTTGTTCACCCACTTTTGAAATAAACATGCATTCAGCTCAAATAAATGTGCACAATACACACCTTATCTGCAGCTCTGCATATGAGCAATACAAGACAATTGCAAGGAATGAATGGCCTTTTTGTGGAATTTATCGGGGTATAAACTTGGAAAAGTCGCGGGAATACTGGACGAAGGCCGGAAGGCCTCGTCCAGTATTCCCGCGACTTTTCCAAGTTTATATCCCCGATAAATTCCACAAAAAGGCCATTCATTCCTTATAATTCCAGCATTTTAATAAAATTCATGAAGAAAATGTGCTTATTTTCCGTTTTCTTAAGAATTATTTTAACTGCGCCTCACGGTTACGGAAAGTAGTTCGGCGTTGGAGTTTACTGGGATATAAATTTTGAACAGAGACTTGCTACGGACCAATCAAATGTTAGGGAATTGTGTAAATATTTTTGTGCTGGAATTATTTGCAAGTACACAGGAATGCCATCATCAGAGATAAATTGCACCGAATGCAATCAAGATTAAACAAACTTAAAGTTATTTGGGTGTCCAGGTTAAAGGTATATGCCCACTCAGTAGGCACAAACTGTTCTTTATAGGAATTAAACAAGTGTATAATTGTGTCACTATTCCACCAGTTCTAAAAATTACATGTGCCCGCTATACAGATATAATAATTTAGTAATATTTATTTTAC
Source organism: Conchocele bisecta (assembly GCA_029237695.1). Lineage (NCBI taxonomy): Eukaryota > Metazoa > Mollusca > Bivalvia > Lucinida > Thyasiridae > Conchocele > Conchocele bisecta. The sequence goes on from CM055276.1 coordinate 39,555,371, forward strand.
TGATAGTGATGCACGGTGGTATCAGGCTATTTTCATAAATTTGCAAATGAGGCGTGATATTTTTAGCTCACCTGAGCGAAGCTCATGTGAGCTATTGTTACCGCAATGTGTCCGTCGTCCAACGTCCGTGAACATTTTCAAACGTCTTCTCCTCGGTAACCATTGGGCCTATAGTCACCAAACTTTATGGTCATGGTCCTTAGGTAGGGGGATTACAAAATTGTTAAAATGACGTCATCACGTAATCCAAGATGGCCGCCGTCTAAAAATAGCACAAATTCTTCAAAAATCTTCTTAAGAACTTCCAACCGGATTTCGACAAAACTTGTACAATGCTCTTTCAAAGTTGTTAAAATGGTGACCGAATATGGTCATGTCATATATCAAATCGAAGGTATCAACGTGGCGATCGTTCTGGTGCATTTTTTGTCGAAATCGGAAGGTTATGTAATCCAAGATGGCCACCGAAAGGTCAAAAGGTTGTTCTTTTATTAGAGATTTCAAAATGCTTCTTCACATGAACCGCTTGGCCCATGGTAGCCAAACTTAAAAGTTATGGTCCATGGGTGAAGCCTTTTCAGATTTGTTAAAATGGAGGTCATCGCTAATCCAAGATGGCCGCCGTCTAAAAATAGCATAAATTCTTAAAAAATCTTCTGCTCATGAACTGCCAGGCGGATTTCGACGAAACTTGGTAGGAATGATCGATGTACAATGCTCTTTGAAAGTTGTTAAAATGGTGACCCCGGGGTCAAAAATGGGCGTGGCCCGTGGGGTCAAATTTTATTTTTGCCCGAATATGGTCATGTCTATATCAAATCGAAGGTATCAAAGAGGCGATCGCTCTGGTGCATTTTTTGTCGAAATTGGATGGTCATGTCATCCAAGAATGCCGCCGAAAGGTCAAAAGGTCATTCTTTAAATATTACAGATCTATTTCAAAATTCTTCTTCACACGAACCGCTTGGCCCATGGTGGCCAAACTTCACAGTTATGGTCCATGGGTGAAACCTTTTCAGATTTGTTAAAACAGAGGTCGTCGCTAATCCAAGATGGCCGCCATCTAAAAATAGCACAAATTCTTAAAAAATCTTCTTCTCATGAACTGCCAGCCGGATTTGGACGAAACTTGGTAGGAATGATCGACGTAGAATGCTCTTTCAAAGGTGTTAAAATGGTGACCCCGGGGTCAAAAATGGGCGTGGCCCATGGGGTCAAATTTTATTTTTGACCAAATATGCTCATGTCATATATCAAATTGAAGTTATCGATGAGGCGATTGCTCTGGTGCAATATTTGTCTGAATCGGATGATTCTGTCATCCATAATGGCCTCCAAAAGGTCCCATTTATTCAAGATTTTGAATGTCTTTCTCAGGAACCACATGGCCGATGCTGGCCAAACTTCATAGTAAGTTAAGATCCTTGGGTGAAGCATTTTCAGATTTGGTAAAATGAGTCATCGCTTAATCCTAGATGACTGCCATCTAAAAATAGATTTTTTTTTTTTAAAACACATGAACTCAATGTCACATTCTCCTCTGGTGTTCATGGAGTCAGGTGAGCGAATTAGGGCCATCATGGCCCTCTTGTTTAATTATTTATACTAAATAAATGTGTCTCCTGAAAAAATAATATTTTCCACAGATTATAAAGTATGATTATTGCACATCAAAAAATAGATATAGAGAATAAATAGTAATGTCCGTTAACATTGTAAGGAAACATGGTTATGGCCCCTGATATCAGTGTGGAAATTTACGTCTGATATAAAATGTGTAATAATGCCAATCAATATCAATGGGGTAATAGTGAATGAATGTTTATTTTTCCAGAAAATCTCTCCGATGATGTCTGATATAAAGAACAGCTTGTGCCTACTGAGTGGGCATGTACCTTTAAAGTACATGCCCACTCAGTAGGCAATGTCTCCAATGATGTCTGATATAAAGAACAGCTTGTGCCTACTGAGTGGGCATGTACCTTTAAAGTACATGCCCACTCAGTAGGCAATGTCTCCGATGATGTCTGATATAAAGAACAGCTTGTGCCTACTGAGTGGGCATGTACCTTTAAAGTACATGCCCACTCAGTAGGCAATGTCTCCGATGATGTCTGATATAAAGAACAGCTTGTGCCTACTGAGTGGGCATGTACCTTTAAAGTACATGCCCACTCAGTAGGCAATGTCTCCAATGATGTCTGATATAAAGAACAGCTTGTGCCTACTGAGTGGGCATGTACCTTTAAAGTACATGCCCACTCAGTAGGCAATGTCTCCAATGATGTCTGATATAAAGAACAGCTTGTGCCTACTGAGTGGGCATGTACCTTTAAAGTACATGCCCACTCAGTAGGCAATGTCTCCAATGATGTGATATAAAGAACAGCTTGTGCCTACTGAGTGGGCATGTACCTTTAAAAGTACATGCCCACTCAGTAGGCAATGTCTCCAATGATGTCTGATATAAAGAACAGCTTGTGCCTACTGAGTGGGCATGTACCTTTAAAAGTACATGCCCACTCAGTAGGCAATGTCTCCAATGATGTCTGATATAAAGAACAGCTTGTGCCTACTGAGTGGGCATGTACCTTTAAAGGTACATGCCCACTCAGTAGGCACAAGCTGTTCTTTACTACTGTCTATCCAGATCCAGATAAATATTGAAAAAAAAGTGTTGGCCTGTGCTGGTAGGAGACCCATGTCTAATAAGAAATCAGAGCTTTGTTAATCCACACAGAATAACAGTTTGAATTACTAATATCAATAAATACTATATAAATAGTAAAACCACTCCTACCCGTACATATTACCAGACTTTTCTATATTTCAGGCTGCCCACCGACAGCTGAGGCCCTACTTTATGGATTTTTACAACTTCAGAAAAAAGTGAAACGAATGAAGACATTACAGGACTGGTACAGAAAGTAGTGCCACAAAAAAATTGGGACTTTTTAATGTCTTGAAAGCGGGAACTAACTTGCATCGTCTGCATTTCTTAGTATTTACATATTCCTACATGTTTGAAGAATGAAATCAATCTACCAATCTCAGGAATGTTTCTTGTTTTTTTTCAGGGTGTAAGTTAAGTCCAATTACTGTTAATCAAAGCACTAAATGTTTAATCCGCTTAATATGAGAATTGTCTCATTTGTCAAAAAATAATAAAAAAGGTATAAAATATCAGATAAAAAAAATTGTTTCCCGCCAAAATAGGTTAAACTTGAGACTTCCAGTATACCTACAACACTCAGGCATATATTGTGGATCAATGCATGGTGTATACCCACTTATTTATTTAGCCACACCTCCACATTTATTAGGTAACCAGTCAACACTGCATCACAGTCACAATCTGTATTCTGAAACTAATTCCAGACTGTTTATTGGCTGGACAGCTTCATGTGATACTGAGTGTCGTCAGTGTAACATAATAGTTTCATATCCATTTCTATGCAAAGAATGCATATTCTGCTTAGTTAATGGCATTGAGCGTTGCCTGAAAGAATACAAGGATAGTGTATTTTCATGTCGAGTTTGTCAGGCTCTGTTTGAAAGCGTACACATTTTTCAGAATTTCTGCATGTTTCCTAACCTTTTCTGATAAGGCTTGATATGAACATGCACTAATATCATATTTACACATGTGTGCTATCACAAATCCCATAAGCCCCATTACTCCAGTCACAGCCACATACATGTATGAGACAAAGCATATCATTTTGTACCTAAGAAGATGTGCTCATGAAACATATTTACAAAATGTACGATATTTAATGTAAATAACATCAACAGTTGACAAAATTGTCAGAGCAAATGTGGAATAGAATTTTGCATTGCTCTGACCATTTCATCAACCTCTGATAATGTTTTTCATGAAAATGTGTGCATCTTAGATACAAAAGCACATGGTGCATCTTATATGACCTTTCCATATAAAGGGAGGTAATCGCAGAGCTGGGCTAATATGTAATGAAAATAAAGTCAGAACATTTTCGGTCTTGTATGAATGAAGATAAACTAATATTTCTTTCCAAACTAAGTGAAAATGTGTGGAGAGACTGTTCTAATTCAGTGTGGAGAATCACATGCCCCAATATGGTGGTGATTTCAAAATGTTTGCCAAGATCTGCAATTAAAATGTATTAAATTATTTTATTGTTTGTTATTATCTACGGCAAAAGATTTTTGATGTACATCTAGTAGCTACCCTGTCTCCATTTTCCGTTAAAGTTCTTGGGTGGACCGCCATCCGTTAGGACTTGACCACCAGCAACAGTCGTGTCCTACTGCAATAGGATCTACTGTCGGTTTCACGAAACCTGCACAAATTTTATGGCCATATAAACAATGCAAAAACAGTTTGTTTTTTTGATAATATTAAATTTTATCAAAATTTAAGAATGAGCCTTTTTATTTTGTGAAAATTGCTCAAATATTGATTTTATTATGAAAAATTGATTTGTCAATGAGAATTTAACATGGGGGAAAAGGAGGTGGAGGAGCGGTGGGAGGAGTCAGAAAACGAAAAAAAAATGGAAATTGACTCCGAAACCTGGCTAGATAGCTTGCAAATGATCTAACTAACAAAACAAAAGTTAAATTTGGAAAATCGGTCCAGTATTTCTGACATTCAAAAATGTTCTCCATGTTAAATCCCCATAAACATCTTCACTCTGTAAAGATGTCTATTGGGATTTACCATGGGGGGGAATTGTATTTTCGCAATAAAATCAATATCCAAATTTCACGAAATAAAAAGAAGGCTCTTTAAATTTTCCTTTAATTTAATCATGTTAATATTATCGAAAAAAAGAATTTTTGCTTTGTTTATATAGCCGTAACATTTGGACAGCTTTCGTGAAACAGGCAGTAAATTACTTATTGCAGTAGGATCAAATCTACTAACACTGGACCACCATCTGGCAGGACATGGCCTTCAACAGCAATCGTGTCTTACTGCAGTAGGACCTAAATTACCAACACTAGACCACCATTGGATAGGAATTTGCATTGGTCATGTCTTATCGCAGTAAATTACCAACAAGGGACCGCCATTCGTTAGGAGTTGGTCTTCAGCATCAGTTGTGTCTCTGCAGTAGGACCTACATTACCAAAACTGGACCACCATCAGTTAGGACTTGGGCATTCAATTGTGTCTTACTGCAGTAGGGCCTAAATTACCAATACTGAACTGCCATCCATGAGGACTTGAGCTTCAGCATCAGTTGTGTATCACTGCAGTATGGCCTAAATTACAAATACTGGACTGTCATCCGTTGGGCATACCGGTTAGACGCATCCTGGGTTGGAGGACATGATTCCTGCATCAGTCGTGTCTTACTGCAGTAGGGCCTAAATTACCAATACTGGACCACCATCCATTAGGACATGACCTTCTGCATCAGTCGTGTCTTACTGCAGTAGGGCCTAAATTACCAATACTGGACCACCATCCGTTAGGACTTGACCTTCTGCATCAGTCGTGTCTTACTGCGGGGAGTTAGCTATCATCAATTAGTGGGACCACATCCGTTAGGACCTGACCTTCTGCATCAGTCGTGTCTTACTGCAGTAGGGCCTAATTTACTACTTACTGACTGATGTTTACTCGTTAGGGCCAATACTAGACCGCCATCCGTTAGACTTGACTTCTGCATCAGTCGTGTCTTACTATTGGGCAGTTAGGCTATACAATTACTGACCACCATCCATTAGGACATGACCTCTGCATCAGGGTCGTGTTCTTATGCAGTAGGGCCTTCCAAATACCATTACTGACACCTTATCCGTTAGGGAACCTGACCTTATGCATCAGTCGTGTCTTACTGCAGAGGGCCAATTATCCAATTACTGCCACATCTAGTTAAGGACTTGACCTTCTGCATCAGTCGTGTCTTACTGCAGTAGGGCCTAAATTACCAATACTAGACCGCCATCCGTTAGGACTTGACCTTCTGCATCAGTCGTGTCTTACTGCAGTTAGGCCTAAATTACCAATACTAGACCGCCTACATTAGACTGGGACCTTCTGCCGTTCAGTCGTGTCTTACTGCAGTAGGGCCTTAATTACCAATTTACCGGATTCCACATCCAGTAGGGACCTTCGACCCATTCTGCATCAAGTGTCTTACTGCAATAGGGCACCTATTACAATACTGGACCGCCATCCGTTAGGACTTGACCTTCTGCATCAGTCGTGTCTTACTGCAGTAGGGCCTAAATTACCAACGCTGGACCGCCATCCGTTAGGACTTGACCTTCTGCATCAGTCGTGTCTTACTGCAGTAGGGCCTAAATTACCAACGCTGGACCGCCATCCGTTAGGACTTGACCTTCTGCATCAGTCGTGTCTTACTGCAGTAGGGCCTAAATTACCAACGGCCTTGGTGTACCTGCATCCGTTAGGGACTTGACCTTCTGCATCAGTCTCGTGTCTTACTGCAGTAGGGCCTTAGATACAACGCTGGGACCGCCATCCATTAGGACTTGACCTTCTGCATCAGTCATGTCTTACTGCAGTAGGGCCTAAATTACCAATACCTTAGGACTTGCATTCGTTAGACGTGGGACCTTCTGCATCGGACGTCCTTCTTACTGCACTGTAGGGCCTAAATTACCAATACTGGGACGCATTCATAGGACATTGGACTTGACTTCGCATCAGTCGTGTCTTACTGCAGTAGGGAGCCTATTACAATACTAGACGCCATCCGTTAGGACATGACCTTCTGCATCAGTCGTGTCTTACTGCAGTAGGGCCTTAAATTACAATACTTAGATCCGCATCGTAGGGAACTTGACCTTCTGCCACTGTCGTGTCTTACTGCTGTTGGGCCTATACCAATTACTAGACCGCCATACCATTAGACTTGACCTTCTGCATCAGTCGTGTCTTACTGCAGTAGGGCCTAAATTACCAATACTGGACCACCATCCGTTAGGACTTGACCTTCTGCATCAGTCGTGTCTTACTGCAATAGGGCCTAAATTACCAATACTGGACCGCCATCCGTTAGGACTTGACCTTCTGCATCAGTCGTGTCTTACTGCAGTTAGAGGGCCTAATTACAATACTGGACCGCCATCGCCATAGGACTTGACCTCTTGCAATCAGTTCTTGTTCTTACTGCAGTAGGGCCTAAATTACCAATACTGGACCGCCATCCGTTAGGACTTGACCTTCTGCATCAGTCGTGTCTTACTGCAGTAGGGCCTAAATTACCAACGCTGGACCGCCATCCGTTAGGACTTGACCTTCTGCATCAGTCGTGTCTTACTGCAGTAGGGCCTAAATTACCAACGCTGGACCACCATCCGTTAGGACTTGACCTTCTGCATCAGTCGTGTCTTACTGCAGTAGGGCCTAAATTACCAACGCTGGACCGCCATCCATTAGGACTTGACCTTCTGCATCAGTCGTGTCTTACTGCAGTAGGGCCTAAATTACCAATACTAGACTGCCATCCGTTAGGACTTGACCTTCTGCATCAGTCGTGTCTTACTGCAGTAGGGCCTAAATTACCAATACTGGACCGCCATCCATTAGGACTTGACCTTCTGTATCAGTCATGTCTTACTGCAGTAGGGCCTAAATTACCAATACTAGACCGCCATCCGTTAGGACTTGACCTTCTGCATCAGTCGTGTCTTACTGCAGTAGGGCCTAAATTACCAATACTGGACCGCCATCCGTTAGGACTTGACCTTCTGTATCAGTTGTGTATCACTGCATTATGGCCTAAATTACAAATACTGGACTGTCATCCGTTGGGCAATACTAGACCGCCATCCGTTAGGACTTGACCTTCTGCATCAGTCGTGTCTTACTGCAGTAGGGCCTAATTATTACAATACTGTTAACACCATTCCAATAGGACATTGACCTTCTGCATCAGTCGTGTCTTACTGCAGTTAGGGCCTATTACAATACTGGCCACCATCGTTAGGACTTACCTTCTGCATCTGTGTCTTACTCAGTGCTATTACCACGCTTGGACCGCATCGTTAGACTTGGGACTCCGCTTCAGTCGTGTCTTATGCAGTAGGGCCTAAATTACCACGGCCTTGATTCCTTCATCATAGGACTCTGACCAATTCTGCATCAGTGTGTCTTACTGCGTAGGGCCTATACCAATTACTGGGACCGCATCGTAGGGACCTTGACCTCTGATCAGTGTGTCTTACTGCAGTAGGGCCTAAAATTTACAATACCTTTAGTCGCCATACGTTAGGGACATGACCTTCTTGCATCAGTCGTGTCTTACTGCAGTGGGCCTAAATTCAATATGACGCCATCCGTTAGGACTTGACCTTCTGATCAGTCGTGTCTTACTGCATTGGGCCTAAATTACAAATATAGGACCGCCATACCATTTAGGACTTGACCTTCTGCATCAGTCGGGTGTCTTACTGCGTAGCACTAAAATTACCAATCTGGGACACCATCCAAATTAGGACTGACCTTCTGATCAGTCGTGTTACTGCAGTAGGGCCAAATTACCCCAATCTGGCCACCATCCGTTAGACTTGACCTTCTGCTCCAGTCGTGTCTAATACTGCTGTAGGGCCTATATTACATACTGATTGGGCCAAAATCCACTAGACTTGGATTAGCTATCAGTGTGTTTACTGCAGTAGGGCCTAAATTACCATCTGACCGCCTTCCGTTAGGACTTGACCTTCTGCATCAGTCGTGTCTTACTGCAGTAGGGCCTATTACACGCTGGACTCGCATCAGTAGGGACTGGACCTCCTTGCATCAGTAGTGTCTTATGCAAATAGGGCCCTAAATTACCAACACTGGACCATCCGTTAGGACTTGACTTCTGATAGTCGTGTACTGCAGTAGGGCTAAAATTACCACGCTGACCGCCATCCGTTAGGACTTGGACCCTTCTGCATCAGTCGTGTCTACTGGGCTCCAGTACCGCCTTATTATTACATTACTAGGACCTGGCATCCGTAATTCCTTGACATCTGATCAGTCGTGTCTTACTGCAGTAGGGCCTAAATTACCAATCTGGACCGCCATCATAGGACTTGACCTTCTGTATCAGTTCATGTCTTACTGCAGTAGGGCCTATTACCAATACTAGACGCCATCGTTAGGACTTGACATTCTGCATCAGTCGTGTCTTACTGCAAGTAGGGCCTAAATTACCAATATGGACCGCCATCCGTTAGGACTTGTCCTTAGGAATATGGTCGGTACTCTTACTGCAGTAGGGCTAAATTACCAACGCTGGACCGCCCATACGTTAGGACTTGACCTTCTGCTTCAGTCGTTTGTCTTACTGCTAGTAGGGCCTAAATTACCACGCTGGGGGTTCGGACCGCCCATCGTTAGGACTTGACCTTCGGCATCTGTCGTGTCTTACTGATGTAGGGCATTAAATACCAACGCTGCCGACGCCATCCGTTAGGACTTGACCTTCTGCATCAGTCGTGTCTTACTGCAGTAGGGCCTAAATTACCAATACTAGACCGCCATCCGTTAGGACTTGACCTTCTGCATCAGTCGTGTCTTACTGCAGTTGGGCCTAAATTACCAATACTAGACCGCCATACATTAGGACCTGACCTTCTGCATCAGTCGTGTCTTACTGCAGTAGGGCCTAAATTACCAATACTGGACCACCATACCGTTAGGGACTTGACCTTCTGCATCCAGGGGGTCGTGTCTTACTGCAATAAGGCCTAAATTACCAATACTGGACGGCGCCCCCATCCGTTAGGACTTGACCTTCTGCATCAGTGTGTCTTACTGCAGTAGGGCCTAAATTACCAATACCTGGACTGGACCCGCCATCCATTAGACTTGACCTTCTGCATCAGTCGTGTTCTTACTGCAGTAGGGCCTAAATTACCAACGCTGGACCGCCATCCGTTAGGACTTGACCTTCTGCATCAGTCGTGTCTTACTGCAGTAGGGCCTAAATTACCAACGCTGGACCGCCATCCGTTAGGACTTGACCTTCTGCATCAGTCGTGTCTTACTGCAGTAGGGCCTAAATTACCAACGCTGGACCACCATCCGTTAGGACTTGACCTTCTGCATCAGTCGTGTCTTACTGCAGTAGGGCCTAAATTACCAACGGCGGGACCGCCCCATCCATTAGGACTTGACCTTCTGCATCATCGGTCTTTACTGCAGTAGGGCCTAAATTACCAATACTAGGACTGCCATCCGTTAGGACTTGACCTTCTGCATCAGTCGTGTCTTACTGCAGTAGGGCCTAAATTACCAATACTGGACCGCCATCCATTAGGACTTGACCTTCTGTATCAGTCATGTCTTACTGCAGTAGGGCCTAAATTACCAATACTAGACCGCCATCCGTTAGGACTTGACATTCTGCATCAGTCGTGTCTTACTGCAGTAGGGCCTAAATTACCAATACTGGACCGCCATCCGTTAGGACTTGACCTTCTGTATCAGTTGTGTATCACTGCATTATGGCCTAAATTACAAATACTGGACTGTCATCCGTTGGGCAATACTAGACCGCCATCCGTTAGGACTTGACCTTCTGCATCAGTCGTGTCTTACTGCAGTAGGGCCTAAATTACCAATACTGAACCACCATCCATTAGGACATGACCTTCTGCATCAGTCGTGTCTTACTGCAGTAGGGCCTAAATTACCAATACTGGACCACCATCCGTTAGGACCTGACCTTCTGCATCAGTCGTGTCTTACTGCAGTAGGGCCTAAATTACCAACGCTGGACCGCCATCCGTTAGGACTTGACCTTCTGCATCAGTCGTGTCTTACTGCAGTAGGGCCTAAATTACCAACGCTGGACCGCCATCCATTAGGACTTGACCTTCTGCATCAGTCGTGTCTTACTGCAGTAGGGCCTAAATTACCAATACTGGACCGCCATCCATTAGGACTTGACCTTCTGTATCAGTCGTGTCTTACTGCAGTAGGGCCTAAAATTACCAATTACTAGGGACCGCCATCCGTTAGGACATTGACCTTCTGCATCAGTCGTGTCTACTGCAGTAGGGGCCTAAATTACCAATACTAGACACCATCCTAGTTTACTTGACCTTCTGCATCAGTCGTGTCTTACTGCAGGTTTGGGCCTAAATTACCCATTACTAGACGCCATTACATTAGGACCCTGACCTTCTGCATTCAGTCGTGTCTTACTGCAGTAGGGCCTAAATTAACCAATACTGGACCACCATCCGTAGGGACTTTGACCTTCTGCATCCAAATCGTGTCTTACTGCAATAGGGCGTAAAAACGCGGCCAATACTAGACCCGCCCATCCGTTAGGACTTGACCTCTGCATCAGTCGTGTCTTACTGCAGTAGGGCCTAAATTACCAATACTGGACCGCCATCCTTATTAGGACGTTGACTTCTGCATTCCACAGTCGTGTCTCTACTGCAGTAGGGCCTAATTACCCCCTAACTTTTGGACCGCCATCCGTTAGGGACTTGACCTTCTGCATCAGTGTGTCTTACTGCAGGTAGGGCCTAAATATTACCACGCCCCCCCCTGGAGACCGCCATCCGTTTAGGACTTGACCCTTCTTCCTTCTGCATCAGTCGTGTCTTACGCAGTAGGGCCTAAATTACCTACGTGGACCCCACCATCCGTTAGACTGACCTTCTGCATCAGTGGGTGGTTCTTACTGCCAGTTTAGGGCCTAGCCATTACCAAACGTGGACCAGCCATCCATTAGGGACTTGACCTTCTGCATCAGTCGTGTCTTACTGCAGTAGGGCCTAAATTACCAATACTAGACGCCATCCGTTAGGACTTGACCTTCTGCATCAGTCCGTGTCTTACTGCAGTAGGGCCTAAATTTTACCAATACTGGACCGCCATCCATTAGATTCTTGACTTCTGTATCAGGTCAAAATGTCTTTACTGCAGTAGGCCTCCAATACCAAATACTAGACCGCCACCGTTAGGACTTGACCATCTGCATCAGTCGTGTCAGGGTACCTGCAGTAGGGCCCCTAAAATTACCAATTACTGGAACCGCCATCCGTTAGGACTTGACCTTCTGTATCAGTTGTTTGTATCATGCATTATTGGCTAGATTACCAAATTATTGGGATTGTCATCCGTGGGCTAATTAATAGACCCCCCATCCGTAAATAGGACTTGACCTTCTGCATCAGTCGTTGTCAATACTGCAGTTGGGCCTAAAATTACCAATTGAACCACCATCCATTAGGACAAATTGACCTTCTGCATCATCGTGTCTTATGCAGTAGGGCCTAAATTACCAATACTGGACCACCATCCGTTAGGACCATGACCTTCTGACATCAGTCCGTGTCTTACTGCAGTAGGGCCTAAATTCCAATACTGGGCCACCCATCTGTTAGGACTTTGACCTTCTGCATCATCCGTGTTCTTACTGCAGAGGGGCCTAAAATTACCACTAGACCACCATCCGTTAGGAACTTGACTGCATCAGTCTGTCTTACTGCATGTATGGGCCTAAATTACCAATACTGGACCGCCATCCCGTTAGGACTTGACCTTCCTGTATCAGTTGTGAATCACTGCAGTATGGCCAAAATACAATACTGGACTGTCCACCGTTGGGCAATACTAGACCGCTCCAACCCTTTAGGACTTGAACTTCTGCATCAGTCGTGTCTTACTGCAGTAGGGGCCTAAATTACCAACAGCTGAGCCGCCATCTCCCGTTAACTTGACCTACTGCATCAATCGGTCTACTGCAGTAGGGCCTAAATTACCAACGACTGGAACCGCCATCCAATTAGTACTTGACCTTCCCTTCATCAGTCGTGTCTTACTGCAGTAGGGCCTAAATTACCAACGCTGGACCCAACCATCCGTTAGGACCTTGACCTTCTGCATCAGTCGTGTCTTACTGTCAGTAGTGCCTAAATTACAATACTATACTGCCATCCGTTAGGACTTGACCTTCTGCATCATCGTGACCATTACTGCATATAGGGCCAAATCTACCAATACTGGACGCGCATCCATTAGGACTTGACCTTCTGTATCAGTCGTGTCTACTGCAGTAGGCCCTAAATACCAATACAAGACCGCCATCCGTTTAGACTTGACATCTGTCATCAGTCGTGTCTTACTGCTGCAGTAGGGGGCCTAATTACCAATACTGGACCGCCATTCCCGTTAGGAATTGACCTTCTGCATCAGTCGTGTTCCATTTTAACATTTACTGCAGTAGGGCGTAACTTACCAACGCTGGACTCACCATCCGTAGGACATTGACCTTCTTCATCAGTCGTTCTTACTGCAGTAGGGCCTAAATTACCAACGCGGACCACCATCCGTTAGGACATGACTTAACCATGCATTCATCGTGTCCTTACTGCATAGGCCTAAATTACAATACTGGAACCACCATTACCTTATGACAGACCTTCTGCTCAGTCGAGTCTTACTTGCAAGTAGGGCCATAAATTACCAATACTGGACCACCATCCGTTAGGGACCCTTCCCACCAAACGTCGACCTTCGCATCAGATCGTGTCTTACACTGCAGTAGGGCCTGAAAACTAAATTACCAATACTAGGGCCACCGATTCCTGTTAGGATCTTGACCTTCTATGCATCATTCGTGGTCCTTACTGCATTAGGCCTAAATTACCAATTACTAGACCGCCAACCGTTAGGGGACCGTGAAACTTCTTGCATCAAGTCGATGTCTTACAGCAGTTTGGGCCTAAATTACCAATACTAAAACCGCCATACCATTTAGGACCCTTGACCCTTCTGCATCAGTCGTTTGTCCTTAACTGCAGTAGGGCCAAATTACCTTACCAAACTGGACCAACCATTCCGTTAGGAACTTTGACCTACTCCGCCCCCATCAGTTTCGGGTCTTTACTCAATAGGGCCTAAATAACCTAAATACCCAATACTGGGACCGCCATCCGTTAGGAACTTGAACTTCCTTTGCATCAGTCGTGTCTTATTACTGCAGTAGGGCCCTTAAATTACCAACACTGGGACCGCCCATCCCGTTTAGGACTTGAACCGTTCCTGCAAATCAGTCGTGTATTACTGGCAGTAGGGCCCCTAAATTAACCAACGCTGGGACCGCCATCCGTGTTTAGGGACTTGACCTTCTGGCATCATTCGTTCTTACCTGCAGTAGGGGCCCTAAATTACCAAATCGCTGGACCCAGCCATCCGTTAGGGACTTGACCTTCTGCATCAGTTCCGTGTCTTTATGCAGCAGTTAGGGCCTTAAATTTCAACCAACTGCTGGACCGCCATCCATTAGGACTTTGACCTTCTGGCATCATCGTTGTCTTACTGCAGTAGGGCCTAAATTACCATTAACTTAGACTGGGCCATCCGTTAGGAAACTTACCTTAAATGCAATCAGGACGTGTCTTACGTGCCAGTTAGGGCCTAAATTACCAATTACTGGGAACCGCCATCCAGTTTAGGACTTGACCTTCTGCATCAGGTCAGTCTTACTGCAGTTAGGGCCTAAATTACCCAATTACTAGAAACAATCCGATCCCATTAGGACATTGACCATTTCTTGCATCAGGTAGTTTGTCTTACAGCATGTAAGGGCCCTAAATTTACCAATACTGGAACCAACCATCCGTTAGGACCTTGACCTTCTGCATCAGTTCGGTGGTTAATTCACTTGCAAGTTATGGGCCTAAATTACAAATAACTGACTGGTCATCCGTTTGGCCAATACTAAGACCAGCCACCGTTAAAGGACTTGACCTTCTGCCCAGTCAGGTCGTTGGTCTTACTTGCAGTAGGGCCTAAATTACGCCAATACTGGAAGCCACCATCCATTAGGACATTGACCTTCTGCATCAGGTGCCGTGTCTTTACTGCAGTAGGGCCTAAAATTACCAATACTGGACCACCACTTCCGTTTTAGGACCTTGACCTTCTGCATCAGTCGTGTCCTTACTGGCAGTAGGGCCTAAATTACCAACACTGGACCAGCCAATCCGTTATGGACTTGACCTTCCTGCATCAGTTCGTGTATCTTTACTGCAAGTAGGGCTCGAAATTTACCAACGGCCTGGACCCCGCCCAGCCAAATTTACAAACTTGACCTTCGGCATCAGGCGTGTCTTACTGCCAAGTTAGGGCCTAAATTACCAATATGAACACCGCCAATTCCATTAGGACTTGGACCATTCTGTATTCAGTCGTGGTCTTACTGCAGTAGGGCTCCCTAAATTTAACCAACACTAGGACCGCCATCCGTTAGGAACATTGACCTTTCTGCATCAGTAGTGTCCTTAACTGCAAGGTAGGGCCTAAATTACCAACACTAGGACCGCCATCCAAATTTAGGACTCTTTGACCTTCTGCATCAGTCGTGTCTGTTACTTGCAGTTAGGGCCTAAATTACCAATCACTAAGGAACCACCATACCATTAGGAACCTTGACCATTCTTGCATCACAGTCGTATCTTACAGCAGAAGTAGGGGCCATAAATTTACCAATACTTGGACCTACCTAATACCGTTAGGACTTGAACCTTCTGCATTCACATCGTGTATTACTGCAAGTAGGGCCATAAATTACCAATACTGGAACCGCCCATCCACAATAGGACTTGACCTTTCTGCATCAGTCCCGTTGTCTTTACTGCAGTAGGGCCTAAGAAATTACCAATTACTGGTTACCACCGCCAATTCCATTAGGAACTTTGACCATTCTGCATCAGTCGCTTGTCTTACCTGCAGTAGGGTCCTTAAATTACCAACACTAGGACACCGGGCCATCCGTAGGACTTGGACCTTCTGCCATCACCAGTCGTGGATCTTTACTGCCCAGTAGGGCCTTAAATTACCAACGCTGGGACCACCAATTCCGTTAGGAAAACCCTTGACCTTCTGCATCCAGTCCCCGTGTCCGTTAACTGCAGTTAGGGCCTAAAATTACCAAACGCTGGACCACCATCCGTTAGGACTTGACCATTCTGCATCAGTCGTTGGGTCTTAACTGCTAGTAGGGGCCCTAAATAGACCAAACCGCTTGGACCGCCAACCCTTAGACTTGGACCTTCTGCCAACCAGTCCGGTTAGGTCTTACGCATATGGCCTATTATTACCAATACTTGACTGCCTTCCGTTAGGACTTTACCTTCTGCATCATAGTTTCTTACTGCGTGGGCCTAAATTACCAAATACTTGGACCACCATCCATTAGGACTTTGACCTTCTGACATCGGGTTCATGTCCTTACTGCAGTAGGGCCTAAGTTTACCAAACACTAGGACCACCATCCGTTTAGGACTTGACCATTTCTGCAATCAGTCGTTGTCTTACTGCAGTAGGGGGCCTAAATTTACCAAATTACTGGAGCCGCCAACACGTTAGGACTTGACCATCCTGTATTTCAGTTGTGGTATCACTGCATTATTGGCCAAATTACAAATACTGGACTGTCATCGTGTCATACTGCAGTAGGGCCAAAATTACCAATACGGACCGCCCACCTTAGGACTTGACCTTCTGCATCATTCGTGTCTTACTGCAGTAGGGCCTTAAATTTACCAACGGCCTGGAACCACCATCCGTTAGAACTTGAACCCTTCTGGCCATTCCAGGTTCGTGTCTTACTGCAGTAGGCCAAATTACCAACACGGACCGCCACCACCTTAAGGACCTGACCCTTCTGCATCAGTCGTGTCTTACTGCAGTAGGGGCCTAAATTACCAATACTGACCACCATACCGTTAGGAATAACTTCTGCATCATCCGTATCTTACTGCAGTAGGCCCAAAAATTACCACTGGGACCCCACCATCCGTTAGGACTTGACCTTCTCATCGTCGTGTCTTACGCAGTAGGGCCTAAAATTACCAACGCTGGACCACCATCCGTTAGGACTTGACCTTCTGCATCAGTCGTGTCTTACTGCAGTAGGGCCTAAATTACCAATACTGGACCACCATCCGTTAGGACTTGACCTTCTGCATCAGTCGGGGTGTCCGTTACCTTGCGTGCTTATAAATACCAAACACCGCTGGAACCCACCAACCGTTAGACGTGAACCTTCTCATCAGTCGAGAATAGCAGTAAAATGGGCCTAAATTACCAATACTGAACGCCATCCACCCCTTAAGACTTGACCTTCTGCATCAGTCGTGTCTTGACTGCAGTAGGCCTAAATTAAACAATTACTTGACCAACCATCCGTTAGCATGAACCTTCTGGATTACAGTTTGGTGTATCACTGCCGTATGGCCTAAAATTACCAAATACTGGACTGTGTCATCCTTGGGCCAAAATACCAGACCGCCATCCGTTTAGGACTTGACCTTCTGCATCAGTCGTGTCTTATACTGCAGTAGGGGCCTAAATTACCAAAGCTGGACACCCGCCATCCTTAAGACCTTGGATTGACCCTCAGCATCAGTCGTTCTTACTTGCATAGGGCCTAAAATTACCAACGCTGGGACCGCCATCCATTAGGACTTGACTTACTGCAATCAGTCCTGTCTTACTGCAGTAGGGCCCTAAATTACCAACGCTGGACCGCCGGGGGGGGGGGGGGGGGGGGGAGGTTAAATATTAGCTAGACCACAACCAACCGTTAGGACATTGACCTTCTGCATCAGTCGTGTCTTACTGCAGTAGGGCCTAAATTACCAATACTAGACTGCCATCCGTTTAGGACTTGAACCTTCTGGCATCATCGTGTCTTACTGCAGTAGGGCCTAAATTACCAATACTGGACCGCCAACCATTAGGGAAAACCTTGACCTTCTGTACAGTCGTGTCTTACTGCAGAGGGCCCCTAAATTACCAATACTAGACCGGCCATCCGTTAGGACTTGACATTCTGCATCAGTCGTCTTACTGCAGTAAGGGCCTAAATTACCACTGGACCGCCTCCGGTTAGGACTGACCTTCTGCATCATTCCGTGTCTTATGCAGTAGGGCTTAAATTACCAACGCTGGACCAGCCCCATCCGTTAGGAACTTGACCTTCTGCATCATCGTGTCCTTACCTGCAGTAGGGCCTAAATTAACCAACGCTGGACCAACATCCGTTAGGACTTGACCTTCTCATCCATCGTGTCTTTACCGCAGTAGGGCCAAAATTAACCAATACTGGACCACCATCCTTTAGGGACAATGACCTTCTGCATCATCGTAATCTTTACTGCAGTTAGGCCTAAATTACCAATACTGGACCCACCATCCCGTAGGAACTTTGACCTTCTGCATCGTCATGTCCTTTACTGCAGTAGGGCCTAAATACCAACGCTGGAACCAACCATCCGTTAAGGACTTGACCTTCTGCATCAGACGTGTTCCTTACTGCAGTAGGGCCTAAAATTACCAATACTGGACCGCCATCCGATAGGACCTTGAACCTTCCAGCATCAGGCGAGTCTTACTGCAGTTGGGCTTAAATTACCAACGCTGGACCACCATCCGTTAGGACTTGACCTTCTGCATCAGTCGAGAATTACTGCAGTAGGGCCTAAATTACCAATACTGGACCGCCATCCGTTAGGACTTGACCTTCTGCATCAGTCGTGTCTTACTGCAGTAGGGCCTAAATTACCAATACTGGACCGCCATCCGTTAGGACATGACCTTCTGCATTAGTCGTGTCTTACTGCAGTAGGGCCTAAATTACCAATACTGGACCGCCATCCGTTAGGACTTGACCCTCTGCATCAGGCGTGTCTTACCTTGGCCAAGTAGGGCTGGGAAATTACCACTGGCCTGACCACCATCCGTTAGGACATTGACCTTCTGCATCAGGGTCTTGTCCTTAACCTTGCAGTAGCCTAAATTACATACTTAACCGCCTCCGTCAAGGACTTGACCTTCCTGCATCAGTCATTCTTCTGCAGTAGGGCCTTAAATACACCAAATTACCTTAGGAACTGCCATCCGTTAGGACTTACCTTCCTGCATCAGTCCTGTCTTACTGGCATAGGGGGCTAAAATTAACCAACGCAGGGACCGCCATCCTTAGGACTGACCTTTCTTGGTAAAAAAAAACACCCCGTCCGTGTCCTTACTGCCAGTAAGCCTTAATTTATCCAATAACTGGACCGCCATCCGTTAGGAACTTGACCTTCTGCATCAGTCCGGTCTTACTCAGTAGGGCCTAAATTACCAATACTGGACCGCCATCCGTTAAGGGACTTGACCTTCGCATCAGTCGTGTCTACTTGCAGTAGCCAAATAACCAAACCGGGAACCACCATCCGTTATGGAACTTTGAGGACCTTTCTGGGGGGCCAAAATTTCCAGTCGTGTTCTTACTGCAATAGGGGCTAAATTACCAAATACTGGACCGCCATCCGTTAAGGACCTTGACCTTCTGCATCCGTCCGTTGTCTTACTGCAGAAGGCCTAAATTACCAATACTGGGACCGCCATCCATTAGGACCTTGACCTTACCTTCATCATCCGTGTCCCATTACTTGGCAGTAAGCTATACCAACCGGCTTGGACCCGCCATCGGTTAGAAACTCTGACCGTTCTGCATTCAGTCGTGTCTTACGCAGTAGCCTAAATTACCACGCCTTGGACCCCATTCCGTAGGACTTGACCTTACTGGCCACCAAGTCGTGTTTCCTTACTGCAGGGTAGGGCCTAAATTACCACGCTGACCACATCCGGGTTAGACCTTACCTTCCTTCCTGGCATCAGGTTCCCGTGGGTCTTACCGCCAGTTAGGGCCTAATTACCAACGCTTGGGTCCGCCATCCAATTAGGCCTACTTGACCTTCTGCCAAATCAAGTCCCTGTCTTACTGCAGTATGGGCCTAAATTACCATGGGACCTTATACCTTGGCCATTCCGTTAGGGAACTGACCTTCTGGCATCTATCGTGTCCTTACCTGCCATTAAGCCTTAAATTAACCAATTACTGGACCACCAATCCATTAGACTTGACCCTTCCTGTTAATTCAGGGTCAAGTCTTACTGCGTAGGGCCGAAATTACCAAATTACCTAGGAACCGCCATCCGTTAGGACTTGAACCATTCTGCATCAGGGTCCTGTTCTTACTGGCCAGTAAAGGGCCCTAAATTACCAATACTGGACCCCATCCGTTTAGGACTTGAACCTTCTGCCATCAGTTCGTGTATTCACTGCAGTAAGGGCCTAAATTACCAATAAAACTTGGACCAGCCAAATCCGTTAGGACTTTGGACCTTCTGTATCCAGTCGTGTCTTACTGCAGTTAGGGCCTAAATTACAATACTAGACCCCAACCCCTGTAGGAACCTTGACTTCTGCCGTTCAGTCCGTGGTCTTACTGCAGTTAGGGGCCTAACTTACCATTACTGGACCGCCATCCGTTAGACTTGACCATTCTGTAATCATTTGGTGTATTCAACTGCAGTATGGGCCTAAAATTACAAATACCTGGAAAATCTGTTCCAATCCGTTGGGCAATACTAGGACCGCCATCCCGTTAAGGACGATTGACCTTACTGCATCAGTCGTTGTCTTACTGCAGTAAGGGCCTACAAAATTACCAACGCTTGGGTACCCAGCCATCCCCCCCCCCCCGTTAGGAACCCCCCCCTGTAAACCTTCTGCCCATTCAGTCGTGTCTTGGACTTGCAGTAGGGCCTAAATTAAAATTACCACGCTGGACCGCCATCCATTAGGACTTGACCTTCCTGGCATCAGTCGTGTATTACTGCAGTAGGGCCTTAAATTACCAATCGCCTGGACCACCCATCCCGTTAGGACTTGACCTTCCTGCATCAGTCGTGTCTTACTGCATTTATGGGGCCTAAACACCCAACCAAAACTAAGACTGCCATTCCGTTAGGAACTTGACCATCTGCATCAGGTCGTGATTTTCTTACTGCAGTAGGGCCTAAAGTTACCAAGACTGGACCCGCCATCCATTA
This sequence comes from Conchocele bisecta, assembly GCA_029237695.1. Lineage (NCBI taxonomy): Eukaryota > Metazoa > Mollusca > Bivalvia > Lucinida > Thyasiridae > Conchocele > Conchocele bisecta. The sequence goes on from CM055276.1 coordinate 39,576,237, forward strand.
GGACTTGACCTTCTGTAATCACAGTTCGTGGTCTTAACTGCAGTAAGGGCCTAAATTACCAATGACAGAACCGACCATCCGTTTAGGACTTGACATTCTGCATCAGTCGTGACTTACTGCATGTAGGGCCCTAAATTACAACCAATAATGGACCGACCATCCGTTATGGACCTTTGACCTTACTGCAATCAGACGTGTCCTTATCTGCAGTAGGGCGTTAAATTACCAACGCTGGAACCACCATCCGATTAGAACTTGACCATTCTGCATCAGTCCGTGGTCTTACTGCAGTAGGGGGCCTAAATTACCAATAGCTGGACCACCATCCGTTAAGGACGTTGGACCTTCTTGCATCAGTCCCGTGTCTTACTGGCAGTAGGGCCGTAAATTACCAATAAACTGGACCAACCATCCGTTAGGAACATGACCCTACAGCAATCAGTCCGTGATTCTTACTGCTAGTATGGGCCTAAATTACCCAATACTCTGGACCACCCATCCGTTAGAATGTAGAAAACCTTCTGCATCGTTCATGGTCCTTACTTGAAGTAGGGCCTAAATTAGTTTAACCGAACGCTGGGACCACCATCCTTAGGACTATGACCTACCTGCATCCAGTTCGTGTCTTACTGCAGTATGGCCTAAATTACCAATCCTGGAACCGCCATCCGTTAGGACCTTTGACCCTGATTCCCTGCATTCAGGACGTTGTCTTAACCTTTGCCTTGGGTTAAATTACCAACGCTGGAACCAATCCGTTAGGACATGACCCTTCTGCAATCATCGTGAATTACCTGCAGTAGGGCCCTAAAATTACCAATTACCTGGAGCCCGCCATTCCGTTAGGACTTGACCTTCTGCATCAGTCGTGTCCTTACTACTGGCAAGTTAGGGCCTACATTACCAATAAACTTGGACCGCCAACGATAGGGACATGACCCTCTCCATTTAGTCGTGTCCTACTGCCAGTAGGGCCTCAATTACCATACTTGACCGCCATCCGTTAGGACTTGAGCCTTCCTGCAATCAGTCGTTGAACTTACTGCAGTAGGGGCCTACAAATTACCAAGTACTGGTAACCGCCATCCGTTAGGACTTGAAACCTTCTGCATCAGTCGTGTCTTACTGCAGTAAGGGCCCTAAATTTACTACCAATAACTAGACTCCCAACCATCCGTTAGGACTTGACCTTCTGCATCAGTCGTGTTCTTACAGCAGTAGGGCCTAAATTATCCAACGCAGGATCGCCGCCATACCGTTTAGGACTTGACCTTCTGCATCACTCGTGTCTTACTGCAGTAAGGGTCCTAAATTACCAATCACTAAGACCGCCATCCGTTAGGGACAAGAAATGATGAACCTTCCTTACTTTTCTCTGCAATCAGTTGGTGACTCACTGCAGTAGGACATAGAAATTGCCAACACCGTTAGGAGTTTTTAGGAGTTTGGGGGGTGGGGGTACAAAAATCCAGCATTTTGCATTAGGACCTAAATCACCAACACTGGACCACAGGCGGTCGGCATGTTGATAGGATATGTAATATACTGTTTTAGGCGTGTAGAAAACAAACAGTTGTACTTGTAGTCATTGTATAGTCAAAGTATTTATTTACCCTGGTCCGCCATCCGTTAGGACTTGACATTCAACATGAGTCGTGTCTACTGTTGTCCTTCAGCATTGGTCCCCACTCCGTCCCCCTTACCTGTTGGTGGGAAGTTAAACCCTTTCACTTTTCACTGTTTGCCATGCATTTTCTGATTAGAATTTTATTGCCACGGTCAGCAAAATAAATGATTAAATCGTACTAGGACGATTATGTTACTCGGTGCATCAGGTTCGACAATAGTGTGTATTATGTATGAGTCTTTCGTTGTACCGTACACGTTTAGTCTGTTAAATGTGTAACTTGACATCAGCCACCCGTCAATTATAAAAATGTACCTGAAATTAGTATCCCCATTATAAAGTAAATAAAAAACAGCACGGACTGTCGATTACGTATACCATCAAAATTCGTCTGCAAGTTCATAACAAGTAATTTAAATAATTGTTCAGGTTGTCTCAAAATATGTACAGTTCATGGGGGGTTAACGGATCACAGGGAAAAAACGGGTTAGTTTTGAATTTCACGCCGCGAAAAGGAAAGCATTTATAAAAAAACATAACATAAATAATAATATCTACCACCTCTGAAGATGACTAATCCAATATTTTGAAATTAAGCGTCTTACTAAAGTGATTTTGTATGGACCTTTCGGTAGCCATCTTGGGTGAAGTAATCATTCAACCAGAGTGATCGTCTCCTCGATACCTACGATTTTATATATGACCTGACAATATTTGGTCAAATGTGAAATTTGACCCCCGGGCCCCGCCCATTTTTGATATCAGGGTCATCAATTTAACAAATCTGAAAGAGCTGCCAAGCTGGTGACCATATTGGATTATGTGACGAACTCCATTTAACAAATATGAAAAAATATTTACCCACACACCATAACTGTGAAGTTTGACCAGCATCGGCCGAGCGGTTCACGAGAAGACGACGTTTGAACTCGATAATAACATGATGACCTTTCGGTGGCCATCTTGAATGACGTAAGCATCCGATTTCGACAAACTTACTCCAAAGTGGTCGCCTCCTCGATATCTTCGATTTGATATACAACATGACCATATTTGGTCAAATTTGAAATTGATCACTACTTGACCCCAGGCCCCGTCCACTTTTGATCCCGGAGTCATCATTTTAACATATCTGAAAGCCCATTGACTATCGAATCACTCCTGCCAAGTTTCATCGAAATCGGTCTGGCGGTTCGTGGGAAAAGATTTTTTTAAGATTTTGAACTACATTTCTTCGGTGGCCATCTTGGATATGCGACATCTTTCATTTAGCAAATCTGAAAACGAGTACTATATAGACCATCCCCGTGAAGTTTGGTCAACATCAGCCAAGTGGTTCTGAAGAAGAAGAGGTCGGAAAAGTGTCTTTGGCACAGGTGAGCTAAAAAAAACGAATAAGACGGCGAATGAGTTGCACGTACCTTGTTTGCGTATTTCTTCAGAAGATTAACACAATGATAACATATTTCACAGACACAAAGTGTAATTATAGTTTCACCTCCGTAGTAGAGTGAATTAACATAACAAGAGAAAGTGGCGTGGACGAATTTACATAACACTATGGGTGTGCCCAATTAGCATAATAAATATATTGGATTCAGGTTTTTCGTCCGTCCATCCGTGCGTGCGTCCGTCACTACTAAACTTTAAAGGTACATGTCCACTCGGTAGGCACAAACTGTTCTTTATAGGAATTATATAAGTGTATAATTGTGTCACTATTCCACCAGTTCTAAAAAAATACGAGTGCCCGATATACATATATAATCATTTACTAAAATTTATTTTACTGATAGTGACTCGCGGTGGTATCATGCTATTTTCATATGCAAATGAGGCATGATATTTTGTAATTATTTATACTAATGCGTCACCTGAATTTTTTTTTATTTTCGACAGATTGTAAAGTATGATCATTGCACATCAAAACATTAAATACAGATAATAAATAGTAATGTCCGTTAACATTTTACGGAAACACGGTTATCGCCCCTGATATCAGTGTGGAAAGTTACGTCTGCAATAAAATGTATAATAATCCAATCAATACGTGGGGCAATGGTGAATGAATGTTTATTTTGCCAGAAAATGTATCAGATGATGTCTCTGATATAAAGACCACGGTGTGGCTACTGAGTGGGCGTGTACCTTTAACGCTTGGGTAAATGGGTTATAATTTCTGTTTCCTTGCTCGGATCTGCTCTCCTCTCACACACGCATTGCTCCAATGGTCCTCTACCGCCCTGCGACACATCCCAGGCCCGTAGCCAGGGGGGTGGGGGGGGGGTCGGAGCGGTCGGATGACCCCCCCCCCCCGCCCAGCCTCGAGGTTCACTTTTTTAGACTTGAGGTCAACTTTTTTAGACCCCCATAGATACTTCAGACCCCTTGAGCCTTCGAAACGACCCCCACCCCCCCCCCCCCCGTTCAAACAGGTAGATACTTCAGACCCCTTGAGCCTTCGAAACGACCCACCCCCCCCCCCTTCAAACAGGTCTGGCTACGGGCATGCATCCACGTTCGTGCCGCCCCGCTAAGCCCAGGGTCAAGGTCACATACTTGGTGCAGTGGCCTAGGGGGTATAAGTCTTGCAGACGGACACATCTAGTTCGTTCAGCATCAACGGTGGATGAATTGAGTTGTTGAATATTAATAATATGATATGCGTCTCCATTGTGTTAGTACCAGTATTACAATTTATCCCGTCAACACAGTGCGTATATGTGCCGTGAAACATTTTTGATATCCTGTCAATACGACCTAATCACTGCGTATGAATATGTGCGGTGACTGGGGTTATTTTTTTTTGCATTTTAAAGCCATTTGTAGGTGTTGACGGGATGAATAGAATAGTAGGTTTGTGCCGTGAATGGGAAAAATATCTGGTGCGGCACGGAAACGGGATGTGCTCGGCAGAGCCTCGCCCATCCCGTTTCCTAAGCCTTGCCAGATATTTTTCCCATTCACGGCACTAACCTACTATTCTCTATCAGCTAAGCATATATATATATGTCTACTTAAACAAGTTAAAGGCGTCGCATGCGTAGAAAGCATGTGCAATGTGTGGAAAACATATGCAATGTGTGGAAAACATATGCAATGTGTAGAGTTGTAGGCCTATCAAGTTTCTGGACCATGAATAAGGCGCCTGAAAAAAATCAGGGTTTGGCTATTATAATTTGAAAAAGGCTGTTGCAAAGACTGCGTTATGATAGGGCCTATCAATTAACGTTAATATTCGACCCATGTTATGATTAGCAAACTAATATAGTGTGTGTAATGAATACCTGTATGCGCCAATTTTTTTAATTATTTTGGCGGCAATTAAAAAAATGCATATGTCGATGTCATACTTATGTGACATATGTGCAAGAAAGATCACGCGTATAGCATTTCCTTATCTTTTTTGTTAGTTTTAAAAAATTTGCGACATTTCATTGAAGTGGCCCCAATATTTTGGCGTGGCGGTCCCAATATTTTGGCAAGCTGGGTGGAGGTTGTGTGGCAAAACAATTATATTCGGCTTATATTTAAGGGTGGGAATTGGCTTAAACAATCCTCTGAACCGGTTATATACTTATGCAACTTGCGGCAAGTGAAATCACAGGCATTCGGCGTGTTTCGGCTTTCGTCGGTATAACTCTATATATAAACATGTGCAAGGCTTCTAACTTTGGTCGGACACGACCTCGTATCATAACAAAATAACATGTTTAAAATTGTAATTTTCTATGCATTCTATACGATTCATACGAGGTTGTGTCCGACCTAGGAAAACCAGCTGTACTTCGATATAGTATTTGCATAATTATGTTCGTTCTAATTAACTATGTTATTTTAGCAAGATAACAATAATTATCAAATAAACATGTGCACATTCCGCCAAAATGTTCACATTAGCGTTAATAAAATGGCGGAAATTGTTATGATACGATCGAGGTCGTGTCCGACCAAAGTTATATAGAAGCCTTGTTCATATATATATATGGTTATACCGATGAAAGCCGAACCACGCCGAATGCCTGTCGGTGAAATAGTGACCTGTGTACCGGGAAATCGCGTCTAAGGCGTTCTTGGGGGAGGTCCAAATGCCCGCCCTACGATGCGCATCGCGCGTCCTTAACCATTTTTTACTAGGTTAGCTCCCTTATTTTGTGTTCGTATATTTAACTTATTTATAGACCATGGTCCGTGCGTTGCATACTGGGCAGTGTCATGCTATATATGCGCCTTGGGATCTGTGGCGGAATGAGCTGCCTTGGGGTTGCCAGTGGCGGCCTTGTGGGTGACTTGGGCATGGCTTGCCTGGCTCCTCGTCGCTGCGGGTGGCGGTTGCGGTGCGGAGCCTCCGGTTGTCACTGGCTGCGGTGTCCCGGTCTGCTGTGGGTGGGTCGGTGGCTCGGCTCCGGCTCGGCCTGCGCTGTTGCTCCTCTGCGGGCGTTGGATTTGCCCATATCACGTGGATCCGTCTCTGCTTGGTCTGTCTTGCCTCGTCCAACCCTCTAATAGCATTAGCAGGTAATATAACAATGTAACGGCTGAGTATCCATATATCATGTGCACGCACACTCGGCCCTCTTCACGGTCTGACATATCGGCATTGTGCAATAGGAGAATGAACTAATTAGGTTAAGCTCACCGCCTCATCGTCTCCTTCATTTAATGCACATATTTCGACTGTATCGCATATATTAGTAAATTCGGAAACAAATGGGCCAACGGCCATTGGCCTGATCATTTACGGGCACATGCCCGGGTATGGAAGGTCTTCGAGCCATTTCCCACCCTTAAATATAAGAAATTAAAATACCATGGTCCGTCACTTCAACCTGTGACCGGACACACACCACACCCGATACACCGATGTTGTGTATTGAGGGAGCAACTGCTGATTAGATTCAGTAGCAGATTCGGCTCATTCTCTCCCAGGCACAGAGAGTAGGATGGTAATGTTGGTTCATTGTCGTCGGTGCGATGGTGTGGGTGTTTCGTCAATACTATTTGTTGTTGGCGGGAGACATACTGTCTCCACGCTATTGGGATCATGATTCTGGCCGTTTGCATGGGTCTACTTTCGGAAGTGTTCATCGGGGGACGTCTCAATAGGCTCAATTTGCGTTCGCAATTAACAACAGTCAGGTGACCATTTAAAGTCGGCGAGTGAACTGAAAGCAAGTTATTAATAGCAACGGCAATGCTCAACATTATGTGTAAAATAGTTGGCATGCCCAACTTTACTTTTGAAGAGAACAAATTGCTGTTATTGAGACGCCCCCCCCCCCCCCCCCCCCCCCCCCCCCCCCCCCCCCCCCCCCCCCCCCCCCCCCCCCCCCCCCGTATCGTATCGTATACCACGCAGTCGCAATGCGACGTCGAAGGCCATTTCTTTTTCATATTGTGGTTTACGGGCGATTTTCATAAAGCACATTTGCTTCATCAACCTATTTGTGTTTAGAGCAGGCTGTATTTTACAAACACCAGTAACTGATCAAGTTCTCCAAATTTGCAGATTGTACATCCTATAATCAACATCGAATATATTTCTAACAAGGAATTTCTGAGTATGCAAATTCATAAGTGGCTACTTGTCTCCCGCCAGTCAGTACTTTCAGTACTTTGATTTTTCATATATGGTGAAACTTTTTAATAGTAAATTGAATCTGTTGATGTAGCTGGGTGTCAGATTACATCACGATCTTCATAAATGTTTAGTTAACATGTCTTTATTATTTGAAAATATAATGGATTGATGGTGAACATCAAGTTTAATTGTTTGATTATATAAATTGTGCGAGTGTGCGAAGCCATATACGCTCCCATGTGGAAATTGATTCACGTAGCACAACAAGGGCGCATCCTTGAGATCGCGTGAACTGTCTGACATGTGACCCACATACTTCCTGTGTTGAGTGGCATATCGGTCAAAATACAAACAAAGGCGAACTTTATTTGTATACTAGCTTGTTTCTGATAGTTATCAAAATATATGTAAAGTATGCGAAGCCACGTACATTGAGTGACTGTATGTTTTTGTCTGTAAATATTCTGTCCTAATTTTGGGATTTTCCTTCTTCCCTACACTGTACACATGATTCGAAATATGGGATTTAATTGGCCGACCAAAAATGACTTTAGCTGATGATAAGCCATTAAACATAATTATATAAATAATAATACTTATTAGTAATCTTATGGAGCTAACCTAGTTTCAGTACTTTCAGTACTTTGATTTTACGGGGCGGTGGGGTGCTTGCGGCCCCAAGGTCAGCTGTCTTCCGACGCGCCTGCATTGGTACATGGCGTTCACTTCGCGTGGCCATTTTGTAACACAGAGGACTAAATATTCCAATCAATAAATAGATAGGACGGATATATATTGTATATTTAAATGTGGCTGTGAATGAATAAATAAGGCTTATGGGATTTGTGACCAGTGTAGCTCCTGATCAAATAGCACACCACCCATGTAGCCTGGTAATGATATATGGTACGTGTTAGGCGCATGCCGGTGTTTCATTGATGTTCTGGCAAACAGAGCAGATCCTTATCAGATTGTGTACATATGCACATGCTGATCTGGATCTACACTGGTCGCAAAACTAATAAGCCCCATATTTCTCCAATCACAGCATAGTTTATGTTTATTTTGAAATAAAGGTTTATGTGGTAATGCCAAAATGAATTAATGTTGTAAAGGCATCGGTGTAATAATTACCTGTGCCATTCATTTCTAGGGAATGTATATGGTTCCATCTTCAAAACTCTTTGTTTTCAGGGAATTGCCAAGTCGACTTGCAGCTAGTCTAGGCTAAAATTATAACACGGGAAATATGCCTGGGAAAATTGAAGAAAGTAGGTCATTTTAAAACGAGGCTAAATTTCCAATGCGTAATTCAGAAAGAGGCGCGCTGTTGTGCGCATGCCCAAATGAAAACGGCGAAATGGCGGAAACGGAAGAATTGAGGGTAGGTTTAACGTCTCTTGAAAAATGTTTTGCTTCTTAGTGTTGTGTCTGAACACCGGTTTCATTTCGGTGTGAATCGATTTGTGGTATATTTAAGATTGCCGTTAGTACCAACATGTACGCCGATTTGTCGTTGAAAGGCCGATTATTTACTTCGCGTTGGCTAATAAATTAACGCACGTTGTAAATATTTAACACACGTCATAAATAAACAAGGAAGCGTTTTCATTGTCAATTTCAATGTTACTCCTCATGTATTTGGTTTATTGTATTTATGATCAGTATAATAAATACTGTTTTAAGGGATTTATGCATATATAATTCTATTTTCACTTTCAAAACACGGCGTTATTTTGTGTCATTAGTTTTCGCGAGTTTCATTTTTTCTGTCATTTGCCTTATTTTCTTATGCCTGGTGTTGTTTCTTGTGATTTTCTTGTGATTCAGTCACTGTTATTATAGGTGTTGTGTCATAAATTTGTCATATTGTAAAAAATAATTTCTGTGTTTTTAAAAAAAATAGAACTGAAAATCATGCTACTGATCTACTCTTGGTAGAAAAATGGGGTAGTTTCTGGATTACCGGGCACAGTCTCTAGGGGTTGAAGCATTTGTTCAGGCCCGTAGCCAGGGGGGGGGTCGGAGCGGTCGGACGACCCCCGCGCCCAGCCTCGAGGTTCACTTTTTTAGACCCCCATAGATACTTCAGACCCCTTGAGACTTCGAAACGACCCCCCCTTCAAACAGGTAGATACTTCAGACTAGATACACTTCAGACCCATTGAGCCTTCGAAACGACCCCCCCTTCAAACAGGTCTGGCTACGGGCCTGTTGTTATTGATATTTATAACTGAGCATTATGTGACTAGCGGGGGTCGTAGGGGATGCGCTTGAGCCGCCTACATTGATCCTTTAAATTTGTTCAATTATGTTGCGCCCGGGAAACCATTGTTATGAATTTATATACGAGTTAATGCCATCTGCTCAGCATATTCTATGATGTCTTGTCAATTTTGACTCGCAGGATATTGAATGAATGCTGGGTCTCGTTTTCTTTTTTGATTTTTTTTTTAGAATCAATTGGGTTAATAAACTATTGCAATTCAAATTGTAGGGTGGGTAACCCGTTCACCGGTGTATACCATTCACCGGTGCAATCCGAAATATCCGAATATAAGTCTTGTGGTATTGTTTACATCTGGGCATGTCACGCGTATGTTTTTACTCGTGCATCTGCCACCTGTTGAAGGTGAATAATCTACTAGAATGAGCTACTTACGGATAAATGATCATAATTATTATAATTTCTAACTTCATGAACCAATTTCCTAGCCAGGTCATAGCATAGATCCAACAAGTCCCTTCCCAACTATGTCTTTGCATACTTTGAATTTTTATCATCAGCCAAGTTACACAAGAGTTACATCTCTCATGCTTTTCCACGAATCAGAGGTCACGTTATTGCCAAATATGGTAATTTTTCGGTGCACGCACCTGCAGTATCCTCTATAAATTTATCCATTAAGGTGACTTAGGTGTATTTTTAGCTCACCTGAGCGAAGCTCATGTGAGCTATTGTTACCGCAATGTGTCCGTCGTCGTCGTCCGTGAACATTTTCAAACGTCTTCTCCGTAACCATTGGGTCTATAGTCACCAAACTTCATGGTCCTTAGGTAGGGGGATTACAAAATTGTTAAAATTACATCATTATGTAATCCAAGATGGCCGCCGTCTAAAAATAGCACAAATTCTTCAAGAATCGCCGACCGGATTTCGACAAAACTTGGTAGGACTGATCGATGTACAATGCTCTTTCAAAGTTGTTAAAATGGTGACCCTGGGGTCAAAAATGGGCATGGCCCGTGGGGTCAAATTTTACTTTTGACCGAATATGGTCTTGCCATATATAAAATTGAAGGTATCAATGAGGCGATCACTCTGGTGCATTTTTTTTGTCGAAATCGGATGGTTAGGTCATCCAAGATGGCCGCCGAAAGGTCAAAAGGTCGTTCATTTATTAGAGATTTCAAAATTCTTCTTCACATTAACCGCTTGGTCCATGGTAGCCAAACGTAAGAGTTATGGTCCATGGGTGAAGCCTTTTCAGATTTGTTAAAATGGAGGTCATCGCTAATCCAAGATGGCCGCCGTCTAAAAATAGCACAAATTCTTAAATCTTCTTCTCATGAACCGCTGGCCGGATTTCGATGAAACTTGGTAGGAATGATTGATATACAATGCTCTTTCAAATTTGTGAAAATGGTTACCCCAGGGTCAAAAATGGGCGTGGCCCGTGGGGTCAAATTTTATTTTTGACCGAATATGCTAATGTCATATATCAAATTGAAGGTATCGATGAGGCGATTGCTCTGGTGCAATATTTGTCGGAATCGGATGATTATGTCATCCATGATGGCCGCCAAAAGGTCATTTATTCGAGATTTTGAACGTATTTTTCTCAGAAACCACATAGCCGATGATGGCCAAGCTTCATAGTAAGTTAAGATCCTTGGGTGAAGCATTTTCAGATTTGGTAAAATGAGTCATTGCTTAATCCAAGATGACCGCCATCTAAAAATAGCATAATTTTTTTTAAACACATTCTCTGGTGTTCATGGAGTCAGGTGAGCGAATTAGGGCCATCATGGCCCTCTTGTTAATTTTCTAATACCATGTTCTCTAAATAAGGCTGTAAATCACCCCAGGATCTATATTATATTTGTCAGTAGTGTTTCCTACCTTAATCAATTGTAGACATTGATCAGCTGCAGAGAGGATTACAAATGTACATATATACGCATATAAATTTGCTAATGATACCTCCTTTTCCATTTTCAGTTACCACTCAATAATAACAGGAACCATTTACATTTATTATCGTGTAAAAGAAACAAAAATAATGTTAAAACCAACATTTGTTAGTATTACAAAAGATAGAGTGATATATCTGCATGAAACCACATCCAGCTCTGGAGTCACCTTAAGTTAACATTTTAGCTGGGGATTTTTTTGTTATTACACTGACAGCTATGTAGGTCAATACAAGATGGCGGGCAATATTTACGATGTGGGAACCACACACGCACACTATATCTCGTATTTTTAAAGAAAATAAGATGTAAGTGAATGTAGTGTGTAATTCATTTGGAATTGTTGTTGTTAGGTTTGTGTGTACCGATTTAATTATTATTTAATTATTAATGCACCGGTGAACGGGTTCCTAAGGCTATGTACACACATCTCAAGTCCACAAAAGGGGTTTGAGATTAATGGAAGAAAGATAGAACATTCATATGATTATGGGTCCTAAAAATTTCTTCAAAAAGCGACACTGCCAGTAGCTGCATGTTTTCCGCTTTATATGCAATATCTTGCACTATATTGCTACAACACTGTCTACCAGGTATAAATTTGCAGAATAACATTTCCATTTCGCTCACTAAAATACAGCAATAATCTGCAGGGCGTTGACGTTCATACGTCGCTATATTGTTATTGAGATGTTGTTGTTAATCCTTTCGCTAATCTTCCGCTAGCTATGGTCACATCTGCTTCTAAGTCTCGGGATGCAAGAATGAGAGAATATTCTACAGGAGACAAAAATATTATTGTAAACTCACCGAATAAAGTGTGTATTAGTAAAATTCTTAGGTCACTCTCCGCGATGTAAACAAAGAAAGTTTCAAATGCAAATTTGGAAATACAACTGTCATAATGTTAATGTAATTTAATCAGAGTTGCAATCTACTAGGGACTGTCAGGAAATGTTTCCTCCAATAGACGCCTTAGTATGATTACCTGTACCGGTAGGTCCCTTCAAAGATACCAGTATCACCTGCTAAGCGAATGTTCAAATTTCCCACAAATAACACCAGTTCAATAGGCAATATATAGTACAAGTGACAATGTAGTATGACTATAAGTTAGAAGCATTACATGTCATGTGTTTCATTGACTGAATGCTGAACAGTGCAGGCCCTGATCAGACCGTGCGGATGCGCAGGCTGATCTGGGGCTACACTGATCACATAACACCCAGTTCTCCAGTCACAGCCCCGTTTGCGACCAGAGAAGTCCTAGAGAAGCCTGTGCAGCCACACAGTCTTATCAGGGCCTACATTTTTTTACCATTAAGTCTCTCAAGTTTGCTTACTTTCGCCTGCAAAATGATGCCATTTATGTTGATGGTATATTTGATGGAACCCTACATATGCAAGACTAAATTTAAGTGTAAAATGCAAATTTTGTATGTTTTATATAGCAAATTTGACCCATGTGCTGCATGCAAATTCCAGGAGTCGAAATCAAATGTCAAGGGTGAAAATGCCCCAAAGGGTCACTATTGAAAACCCTATGAAGGACCTTGTATTTTGGATGGCAATTTTCATGATCAGGGCTCCAGATAATGAATTAGTAATTGAGTATTTTCACTCCATTATTTCTGAGCAATTGGGTATTTCCAAATTTTAATTGGGTAAAATAAAATCACCTACTGTTTACACATCAACAGACAGCAATTATTGAATATTTTGCGTCAAAATATAAACATGTCTTGGCATTTCATTAGAAAATACGAAGATGTGTTTTCATGGAAAATAAGAAAAATATGCTATGTTTGTTTTCTGTTTATTGCTTTGTGCAGCATGATAAAGGTACCACAAAATTGTTATTGCTTTTTGATACTCGCTACTTCTGATTTCAATTGGGTTTTTTGAAAATTTAATTTGGTATTTAAGCAAATATGCAGCTTATCTGGAGCTCTGCATGATCATTCCCTTCTAAATCTAAAATGGGCTGTGGCATTGGACTTCAGTACCGGAGGTTGCGAGTTCAATCCTCACTCTAGGCTTGAATCATACACGTACTTACATGTACGTAGTATTTCCATCGCATTGGTACGACAGATGATACTTTAAATTGTGGTCCCGTCTGACCTTGGCGTTAAACCCTTTCACTAAAGTGGGAGGACTGTATTTTTCATGTTGATCAGTATTATCACTGATACACTTGACCATTTTAGAAATAACAAAATGTAAGAGAATTAAGATACTTTTACGGGGGCATTTGTGTGCCGACAGGCCACATTTTCTTGGTTCTTCGGTATATCTTTGCAGAGGTCCAGATAAGGTGCGTATTTGCGTAAATACCCAATTAAAAAATGCAAAAACCCTATTAAAATCGAGAGACAATGCGTACCAAAAAGCAATTAAAATGTCCAGTACGCAATACTTTTTTATCCTGTAGCGTACTCCTCAAATGTATTTTCAGTCTGTCGCGTACTGCTAGATTTGTTTCATGTATACAATCCTACAAAATCATCACCGATTATCTGTGTGGTCGGCCATTCAATGTTTACAAAGTCTGGTTCCGGCTCTAGCTGCGGACAATGTCTCGCTGTATTTCACCGATAACGGCTGAAAACCAGTCGTCGGGTGTATTCGATTTGAACTCCAGGATTTAGCGGGAGCGATTCCGACTCTCAGCGGGAAAAAAATGGGTCCAACTCGATACGAAACTCTAGTAACCCACCACACGGCAATTGTTTCGAGTACCGTTCAAGTTAATGATCCCAAATCGGCGACCCCGAGTCTACTCAAGGAGATGCAACGAAAAACATCCGTAGACATTCGTAAATGACTATCCGCACGGATAAAACAAATGGTACAGAAGAATTGGTCCTGTGGGGAGGGGCGGGGCACAGCAGACATTTTATTATTTTGAATGGTTTATATTTTACATGTGGGACAGTATCATAAGTAACTAGAAAAAGTCGATGGCGCGCCATCGCAATATACCCACTTTCCCCAAATGCTAAGTCCGAAAGGGGGAGGTAATCCATGATGGAGGGTCGGATAAAAAATCCGAATTCACTTTGCGCATCAGCACATCAAAACGAAGCTACGAACCAAATATCAGACGCGTAGGTATTAAGGTGAAAAAGTTTTTCGACCTACGAGGAAAAATAGTGAAATTCTAAGTCCGAAAGGGGGAGATAATCCATGATGGAAGGTCCGATCAAAAATCGGAATTCACTTTGCGCATCATAACGAAGCTACATATCAAATATCAGAAATGTAGGTATTAAGGTGAGAAAGTTTTTCGACTTACAATGAAAAATAGGGAAATTCTGAGTCCGAAAGGGGGAGATAATCCATGATGGAGGGTCGGATCAAAAATCCGAATTCACTATGCGCATCCGCACATCATAACGAAGCTACATACCAAATATCAGGCGCGTAGGTATGAAGATGAAAAAGTTTTTCGAGTTACGAGGAAAAAATGGGAAATTCTGAGTCCGAAAGGGGGAGATAATCCATGATGGAGGGTCGGATCAAAAATCCGAATTCACTTTGCGCATCTGCACATGATAACGAAGCTACATACCAAATATCAGGCGCGTAGGTATGAAGGTGAAAAAGTTTTTCGAGTTACGAGGAAAAAATGGGAAATTCTGAGTCCGAAAGGGGAAGATAATCCATGATGGAGGGTCGGATCAAAAATCCGAATTCACTTTGCGCATCTGCACATGATAACGAAGCTACATACCAAATATCAGGCGCGTAGGTATGAAGGTGAACAAGTTTTTCGAGTTACAAGGAAAAAATGGGAAATTCTGAGTCCGAAAGGGGGAGATAATCCATGATGGAGGGTCGGATCAAAAATCCGAATTCACTTTGCGCATCTGCACATGATAACGAAGCTACATACCAAATATGAGGCGCGTAGGTATGAAGGTGAAAAAGTTTTTCGAGTTACGAGGAAAAAATGGGAAATTCTGAGTCCGAAAGGGGGAGATAATCCATGATGGAGGGTCGGATGAAAAATCCAAATTCACTTTGCGCATCTGCACATGATAACGAAGGTACATACCAAATATGAGGCGCGTAGGTATGAAGGTGAAAAAGTTTTTCGAGTTACAAGGAAAAAATGGGAAATTCTGAGTCCGAAAGGGGGAGATAATCCATGATGGAGGGTCGGATGAAAAATCCGAATTCACTTTGCGCATCTGCACATGATAACGAAGCTACATAGCAAATATGAGGCGCGTAGGTATGAAGGTGAAAAAGTTTTTCGAGTTACGAGGAAAAAATGGGAAATTCTGAGTCCGAAAGGGGGAGATAATCCATGATGGAGGGTCGGATCAAAAATCCAAATTCACTTTGCGCATCTGCACATGATAACGAAGCTACATAGCAAATATGAGGCGCGTAGGTATGAAGGTGAAAAAGTTTTTCGAGTTACGAGGAAAAAATGGGAAATTCTGCGTCCGAAAGGGGGAGATAATCCATGATGGAGGGTCGGATCAAAAATCCAAATTCACTTTGCGCATCTGCACATGATAACGAAGCTACATACCAAATATCAGGCGCGTAGGTATGAAGGTGAAAAAGTTTTTCGAGTTACAAGAAACGTGACGGACGTACGGACGGACGGACACCCGTGACGAAAACAATATACCCGTTTTTTTTTACAAAAAAAGTGGGTATAATAAATGAAAATATGGTAACATTATTACTATTTCGATCAACGCACACGTTGAATAAAATGGCGGTCGAATTAACTACGTTAAAATAGGACGAGTTGAACGGCGCCCAAATTAATATAATCGTAGTAGCGAAAGACACTATAAATAACACAATCGGATCATGTCAGATTTTTTCGTAGAAAATTGGTGACACATGGCGCAACAAAATGGCGGCCGCAACAAACAAACGTGGAAGAAAACATATTACAAAAGTCCACCACCAATGTTAACCTTATTTTGTTTTATTTTACGACCGATGCAAAGGTGGAATCTCAATCCATTGCACAAGGCATCATACAGTCATTTTGTTGAGCTCGGTGCATGGAGACCCCAAATTAATTGTGATTGACATTATTGATGAATTGCTGTCAAACGTGGTCAGCCAACAAAAAAATGGATCGCGTGTTGCAAAGATCAATCTGCCAATCAAAGCATTCTTGATCAGCGTATGCACTGTTTGTCATTCAGATAATGAAACATCTTGCATGATTTTTTGAATACATGATATTGCTTGTTACATAACTTATAACTATAAGTGTGCTAGCAGATCCGGAACTACACTGGTCACAAATGCCATAGGCCCAATTACTCTAGTAACAGTTACTTATATGTACTTGGAATCATTGCAAACTTGAACTAATCATGTTGGTGTTCTTATAAGTGAGTGAATCAGTGTTACCATACACATGTAAGCATAACACTGCTTCAATTAATTATATCAATAACAAAACGGTACCATTAATATATAAATTAGTACGATTTGTTTCCGAATCGGTTTTTGTAATCCAAATATGGAAATACCCAATTGAAAAAAAATGATGGGGTAATGTTTTTACAATTCCCAATTGAAATCCCAAGTCAAATTCCTTATCTGGAGCCCTGTCTTTGTCATCAATATGGCTGCAGTTTCTTGCTTTTAATTTAATGATGACCTTGTTCCAGGCGTTAATACTTCTGTAGTTACATGTAGTTTGAACTTTCAGCTGGCATTTTTCTGTACATAGAGAAAGTTAATGTCTTCCAAATGCAAAATATGTTATCTGGATTTATCTCCATGGAATATTCAGACTAACTACAGAAGTAATGCGATTAACTTTTGTAATGTCAGACGCATAATGTTAACAGTTGGAATAAGATCATCATTAAAAGGAAGAACCACAGTTGTATTGATGAAAACTAAAATTTACAACTAGTGGGAGCTGGAAATGATTCTACATTGCGGTCAAACCATGTTTTTGTTCAGACAAGACATGTGATTTTGTACCTAAGAATATGTACAATATCTCGTAAAATATTTACAATATTTTCGGAAATGATATAAAAGTTGACAAAATGTCTAGAGCAAATGCAGAATAGAATTTTCGTAAACTTTTGACGTCATTTACAGAAAATATCAGTTTCTGTACTTATTTTTTGTGAAAAATTATACATCTTACAGGACTCACACTAGCTATTTTTTTCTTTGCGCCAACACTTTCGCCACATAAAAAAAATTGGAGCCATTTCAGTGAAGTTGGAGCCAAATTTTAAGCCAGCTTATTTCGCTCTTAGTTTTTCAGAGACTGTTTTGAGAGACTTAAAGTGATTGTGTCTCAGATGGTACCTCCGAAGATGCATTTCACAAAAACAGTTGAGATACATATATGAATACCATCGTAACCACAGGTTGAAGTAACAGACCGAGGTCTATAAATACATTAATTATACCTAAAAGCATTAATAAGTGAAAATATAGGAGGGAGTAAAGAATTTGTTTAGCTTATTTTTCACTTTTAGGTATATTTAATGTATTTATAGACCTCGGTCCGTTATTTCAACCTGTGATCGCAACTTGTTCTTGTTCGTAAATATATGTTTTTCGGCTAATTATCGCATCTGCTTGTCCACTTTCAATGTCCGGGATAGCACATCCAGAAAATTCCATGCTAAATTTGACTTGGCCGTATTGCAATCTATCTGGAAAATCTCACTAGTAGTGATGTAATTCCTTTCACCGATTTACAGTTGCCACCGACTACCATTTTGCTGCAGATAAGACACATAGACACACCCACTGGAAACTGTCCAAATGCTGTATTACAAGATATTTCAGCAATGCACACTTATACATAATCACCACAAACACTGTAATACCTTATGTTTTTAACAAATAAACAGCGGTCAAGAGAATTGTGTTATGCATACATGTACATGTACATGTAGTACCGTGTATCAGATAGGCTTTTAGTCTAAATAGTATTGTACCTTTTCTTTTTGCAAATGGATTTTTGAATTTATCACATCGTGTCCGATATAACAGGGAATTATTGAGCAAAAAGGTGAACATTCACTTATTTGACATGCAAAAAGCATAGTGTTTGCATTTTTCAGCCCAAATAAGTGAATGTTCAACTTTATTTTTATCCCCAATTTGAAAATCATCAATCAGTATTTTCAAATTGTTCTCATGAGTACTTCATACTCCCACTTTGGAAAATCACTGTGTTGTCAGTCAGCCTTATCTGAAGTAAGTTAAACCTGTAGCCATTAGGGTTAGAATTCATCCGCTGACTGTTTGGCTTGCGCTCTTTATTTTAACACCTATAATAGCTGTATTTCCTTGTAGCAAATGGTTCTAAGTTTCCGGCGAGCCGAGCTGATTGAGCTCCTAGGCTTTGTGGGATTGAACAAGATGGGAGTAAAGGCAACGTTGCTCCAGCGAGCCGTATCGTTAGTGCAGTCACAGAGGGGATGTTCTGTGCCGGTGCAGATTAAAATAAGAGACCTTTATCGGTAATTGGTTGTCAGCCCAACACACACGACTGGGTGGATCTGTAGCTACACATTGATTCAGTTGGGCCGCTTGATGAGAAAATTGACCTTGTAGCGTATGAGATAAGCCATGTGATTTTGTACCTACATGTAAGAGGATGTGTGGTATTTCATGAAAAATATTTACATAATTTATTATGTTTTTTTTTGTAAATGCCTTCGAAAGTAACATGAATTGGACTTGAAGTGGTTTCCTTCTTTGTCTATAAAAAAAATCAGAAATTTTCATAGAAATAAAATGGATGTCCTGAAACTCAATACATGTAGGAATGAAAGCACTGAAAATTGTAGACGAAATGTTCAAAGCAAATGTGCAAAATAATTCTGTATTTGTTATGAACATTTTGTCAGCTTCTGACGTCGTACTTAATATCGCAATTTATGTTAACATTTTTCATGGAAAATCTCGCATGTTCTTCGGTACAAAATAGCATGGTTTGTCTCATATGTGACCAGATTCTGATGATAGTGTTTGTAGAATCGGAAATTGATCAAAACTGTTATTCAGATGAACACATATTTATTGTTATTAAATAATGTTCGCTGGATGGCGTACACTGTATGCTCTGAACATATTTGATTTATTGGTGTTCAACAGACTATCAACAGCTACGGTCCTGATCCGACTGCATATGGTCTTTCTTATCCGATGGTCCAATTAGTGACACTGCAATACCAGGACTTATACACGCAGTGTGACTGCTTTGTAACATAGTTATGTTCGAAACAATTGCGACATTCAAGCGAGAATACAATTTCTGTGTAAGCATAGTCCTGGTATGAGCCAGCGTATGTAACACAGTCACAAAAACATATTTTTTTTTTTAGTATTTGACCAGTGTGACTTCATTCCTGTGAATATTACCTAGCCTGATTGTTTGAGCTTGTTGTGAATACAGATCTACATCTACATGTACATGTTCTATTCAGGTATCGTAATTGTTTCCATTACTCCGTCAAGAGCAGTGTCACTCGTTCTGCTCTCCACGCCAACGTAGAATGTTTCACGCGAAATAGGCACTGGTTTCCTGACGAATTCCCAATCAACTGCATGCAGACGTTACTGGATGAACACATTTTCGTCTAGTAACCGGCGTAAAATATTTGTGCCTGTAACTAGATGAAAATATGTTAATGCACCAGTTCTTTGTAGAGCTGAGTGACATCTCATCAGGAAACCGGGGCATTTTTTGACATTTCACGCCGGTGCAGAGTGCAGTACCAGTGAGCATACATGTATATGATACTGTCTTGTGCAGATTCATAGGCTACACTGGTCACAAACTCAAATTTATAAGCCACTTTTTACTGTGACGTGTCTCATATTGATGTGTTGCTGCAGTACACCTTAAGTGTGTTGGGCTACTAATTTGACTTGTAAATCTAATTCCGCCTCCATTGTTTTAATTACAGCGAATGGTTTTGAACTTCCGAGTATCAGAACTACAGGTTCTGTTAGGATATGCGGGTTGGAACAAACATGGCAGAAAATCTGAGCTTCTTCAACGAGCTATATTTCAAGTAGAAAAAGGTTGCTCGCCGAGAATTGCACATAAAATTAAAGAACTTTCCCGGTAATTATCCAGTTTCACACTGATACGCATGTCCGAAGCATTTCTGCATGTAACCCGTTGTAATATGATGATGTAGGACTTGCATTGTTTTTCACTGGCAGTGAATTTCTTGATGAATAATCGTTTAAATCAATAGATTCGAACTGGAGACATAAAAAAATACCCATGGAAAAATTCCCAGTACCACACTCACCTGTTGTCGCCTACAGTATCGTACAATACAACGGATATGTGGGTAATGGTATTTTTTTCAATGTGCATTTTTTATGTCGCATGTCCAAGTCTTCCGTCTGTGTTTTCTAGCTGCTCATACAATGCTTGTAACTCGCTTCCTGGTGTTCCGTTACATATGAACTTATTTTGGATCACTTTGATTACTAATATGTCATCCAAATACAATTTCTGGTGGTGAATATTCAATAAAGTTTTTCTTAATTCTCCATGAAAGTCTTTTGTGCATCTTAAGAACTCTTTCTTGTCGTTATTTTGTTTGGAAACCATAATTTACCCAAATGGGCATGTTAGATTCTGTAACATCATTCATATTTGTTTGAAACTGCTGTTTGCTGTTTCATTTTATTTTTTCACATTAACACATGGTTTGGCAGTACTTTTGCGTAAATCCCATTTGACATGATTTTCATTTCCATTGGAAATAATTCTAAAGTTCTGCCAAAAAAAACGGGGGAAATTTGTTGAAAAAGAACGGGGGAAATTAAAACAAACAACAGATACATGTAGCAAAATTTCATTCAGAATTTATGGCATTTGTTGAAACTGCAATAATTGAGGAATAAGAGAGGCACTAACATAAGGTATATCGGGAAAATTCTCAAGATGACACATGTCTGTGTACATTCAGAACGATCCACAACCCGTACAGCACAGAAACTACCAGAACTAGCCGGGCAGGTACCCGCTCACAGCAAGTAGCTGATGCAAGGTGGGTGGGTCTTGTTTCTTACCGCCCTTAATTCCACAAATAGTGTAATCGATTATGGCAATTTTGGTAATACAAACTGGCAAGTGGGTGGTTGGTCAGGAGCATGCGACGTGTATATGAGTATTACGTTTATTTGTAATCATATTTTAGGTGAAGTGGCCAAGTGACTTTGGTGTGGTATGGACCTGGCACTAGGTCAGGTTATTCTAATTTCAGGGCAAGCCCCGTGCAGGCACCGGGGCGGGATCAACTGATCCTGAGAATAGTGCTGCAGTAGCCATTGCTTGTCGTAAAAGGCGACTAAACTGGCTTAACGATTGGGTTCATACTTTCCGGAACCCACTATACCGGATTTGGCCCTCATGTACATTTTTGGCTTTCTTGTATGTGAGAGTGGAGTCAGGCTATGCCCCATATATAAAAGTAAGATTAGCGCTAATCCTATTACTTTTAGGGATGGGATAAATGATGCTGGTGTGGCAAGGGCCTGGCACCAGATCAGGTTGTTCTAATTTCAGGACTGAATATATATTTTGATTGTAAATATTGAGTTCTGAAGTTGGGATTTACCCCCCTCGGACAGGTGGATACGGGACACGACCCCGTTGACCCGTCTGCGTGTAGACTCCCTGAGGCTTGTACCTCTATGTCAGAAAAGCGGACGTTAAACCCTATTCACTCACTCACTCTAATTTCAGGGCTGAATATATTTTTATGCCACCAGGTTTCGAAGAAACGGGTGGCATATAGTGTTTGGTCCGTCTGTCCGTCCGTCACACTTTTCGGTTAACCACTTTGTCACAGTTTCTCAAACTGGCCATAGCATCTACATAAGTTGCTTAATCGCTTCAATACTTCAACACTTCATTCATTGGTATGTGTGCCACACCTGCCTTTTCATAATTTATATGACATTCGCCTTTTCACCTTCACCAGGTTACTTAAATGACTTAACAATTTTGGTTAACCAGTTCGTCAGTTTCTCAAAATGGCCATATCATCTACATAAGTTGTTTATTTTTGTTCAACACTTCATTCAATGGTATGTGTGCCACACCTGCCTTTTCATAATTATACCACCGGGTTTCGAAGAAACGGGTGGCATATAGTGTTTGGACTGTCCGTCTGTCCGTCCATCCGTCCGTCACACTTTTCGGTTAACCACTTTGTCACAGTTTCTAAAATTTCGGTTAACCACTTTGTCACAGTTTCTCAAATATGCTGCAGGTGGCATCCGCGTTCGACAGACGCAGTTCTTGTTTTAGTCGAGTAGCCATTTTGTGTTTCCTATAAACTTTTTTTCTTGATTCATATTCCGACAGACATATACAGCAAATTTAGCTTTGTTGCCCAAGCGGCAACCTTGGGCAAATCTCGCAATTTGCATAAATCCAAGATGGCCGCCAGTCACCATTTTGAAAATCTAATTGTTTACCTACTTGTCATACAATGATGTATAATATGTCTTTATATAGGTTTTCGTGTACGTAGAGCCGTTTTCTGCAATAAGATGGTTAATTTGATGTCATCATAAGGGTCTAGAGGTAATTGTAGGGTCAAATGTTACATTTTTATGCAAAATAATGAAAATTTCTAGTAAAAAAGTAATTCCAATGACAACTGTTTATTGCAAACATTGTTATGAACCATGAAAATCATATTTATTTGCAACTATAATTACTCTATGAAGTAATTCTGTAAAGACTAATGCAATGAGTGATACAATCAACCTGAGAATACCATTATATTTGACAGAACATGAACCGGTTCCGAATATATGGCACTTTATAAATTATTCTGGAATGATGATTTTGTCAACGGTTCCAACCAATAAACACATCCTTACTGATATGATAATACTTAGATTATTTTTGCAATATTAATCAGATAAGATAAAGAAAATGTCAGCGCAATGGTATACATTAATATGCATATTACATATTAATGTATGCCATTACACTTAATGCATGTACATGTATATACGTACACATATTCTTACAAAACTTTTTTATTTACTCCCATTCATGAATCGGATACTCAATGTCCGGTACACCAAAGAGCGCGCCATTACAAATATCACCATCCTCCCGAATACAGTCCTCAAAATCATCTTCAACATCATCTGCCTCAACAACTTCTTCAACATCCCCTTTCATATCACCTGCCTCCAATTTCAGCTTCCCTCTTAGTATGCGGATTGCAGCAACCATCCTCGCCAGAACAGTTGCAGTGTGATGTGCATGAAATATCTTCTTTATAAGACCCACAAGCCATGCACATCTTTCCATGTGCTTTCCACTGACAATTACGTACATGCTTCAACTGTGATGGAGTGGGTTCACCTTGATGAGTGACAGGAACTGGAACCCCGCCACGCATCTCCCAAACGGGTGATGTCATTCGACTCGTTTGATGAGTCTTGTTGGTTTGCCGCCTTCCACAACATTACCTGAAGATGGGCACGTCGTGTGTGCATGAGCAGATTGTCGGATGTTTGGAGGCAGCACCTTGATTTTAGGACTTTTCTTCTTTCTAGCAAAAACTTTGGTGCGGGCAGCTTCTATTGAAGTTCCCGGTGGCAAACCAAACAGAGCTATGAAGAAACCCGTTGCCGTCTCCATCAGATCGTTGGTGGTGGCACCAACTTCGCTCGCCTAACACATCAACCAAGTCTAAAAAGTCTGCACTAAGCAACGTATTCAGTGCTTTAGCCTTGCCTTTGCCATATGGGTATGATGGAGTGTTGCACTCACTGATGGCGTGCATGCGCAGTAATTTCAAACATTTGGGACCTAGGTCAGTACAAGTGGCGTTAATATATAACACTGTCCTGTCCCATCTCCTGTCCCATCTCTCCATTTGCACCATGCATTGTAGCTTCTCTCGAAAAACCTAATAAACCAGTAGGACAAACACACCTGTGTCATCGCTAAGTATGCGGATAACGTTCTTGCCATAGTTTGCATATTCAGTGACATAATATATCATGGTGATGTCTGCCACATCATGGCTAAACACACCGTCGTCCAGATTCTCCATGGTTATCTACTCTTCTATGGAGAACATGAACACAATACTCGCCAGTCCCTTCTTGTTATTCTTGTTCCTCAAAATTAAATCTCGTTTGGGCAGAGGACTGGTGATAGAGAGATCGTAGTTATTCACCAGCTCGCCGCATTCTCTAATGATTTTTGGCAGATATTTCTTGATACTTGTCAATGACACCTTATGTAATCAGATCTGAAGGTCAATCGAAGCATGAGAGGCCACACTATGCGATAGAATAGCTGCCGAACGTACACGATGACTATCTCAGCAGCTGTGGGTGAGACATTAACAACACCGAGACGCTTTGTTAGCGCCGATTTATTGCCTTTGTGGAGGCAACCTTGCTCGTCGATAAGCATTATGGTGGTACAGCACAAAGTTCATAGTGGAACAGTGTCCCAAGCTCCAGCTGCCTCCGTTGAACACTCAACAGAAGACGTAGACACATGGTTTCAATGTCGATGACTGGCGCTATTGTTTGCTCATGTCATACAGGATCATATAATCCGCATGGGAGACTGCTGATGTATTTGCTGTCCAATGCTTGTCCAATATCGACAGAATCAGCCACATTTACTTCAGCAATGATAATTTTGCATGTGACAGGATTGCACAAAATATGTCGGTGGACTTTCAGTGGATGAGGATATTTCTCCACCTGTGCTTCAACAAAAGCCGCTTCATCTGCATCCAATATACGGGCGATTCTTCATCTCCTCATTGTGCTGTATCTGTGGGAACTGGCCTCATGAGTTAGCATACTATGTACTGTCAACATTGTCAGACACAAGTAGGGTAATGGGGGAAGTCGTCAATCCACTCACTAACAAGTTCAGGAGATAAAGTCATGCCATTGAGAGACCCTTTCCTATCTTGATAGCGGTCTGTTCTCCAAATTGGTCAGCTGAGACTCCGTTTCAGTATTAAGTGAACGCATCTCCAGAAGGTATTGGGTAAGATATCGTGCATATTGTGCTTGTCCAGCGAGGAAAATGTATGTCGGCATGCGTTCCATGAAATCGCTGTATGATCAAATTGGTGGACAATGAGTGTCGGGAAAAGGAAGCTATATCTACCCAGTGAGGACCAGTCAGGTGGAGGCGAGCAGTTTCCAGATACTGATCTATCTGCTCCAATGGCTTTGGGCTTGTATATAGAAACCGCCTCAATAGAGCCGCTGTTGGGTTCCGGAAGGCCCTCATGCGTTTCACCCAGGACTTACCGTTATATATACTTGTCAGGCCACGGTATGCAGCAGCAATATATACGTTTCAAAAGATGAGCCCTTCATTAACTTTGCAATACAGCTGTTGAATGACTGTATAATATGCATTCCTCCGGGATGAAAGACTACATTCTGGAACTGCATTGGCTGATACCAGCATAATTGAGCCGCGTCGCGAGAAAACCTGTCTTCGGGAAATTCTTGGTCAAATTAACATTTGGTTACGATGACAATGGTATTTGTATGATGCATTTAATGCTTTTTATTTGATCATGATATCTGCAATATTCATTAAGATATTATATTTTATACAACACCACTATTCAGGTCGTAAAGCCACGTCAAACAACGTTACAATATATATTGTAAATACATGGTTAGTGCTGTCGAATATAAAAATTTAATATATTCGGTTTAGCCCTAGACAGCTTTATTGGGGCGAGCTTTAGCAAGCCCCTATACAGTTGTCGAGGCGAAACCAAATATATTTTATGGTATACGGCACTAATCATATATTTAATTTATACCGCATACTAAACGTAATTGCTTGAACGTGCGTGACGTCATGTTTTGACGTCATTCCCTCGCCATGTGTCACAAATCCAGTGACGTGATTCAAAGCAAAATGGCGCGGAGTCCACGCTAGGTAGATTCGGTATTGTATCTGATTAAATATCCGATTAAATATCCGATTTATTTACGATGCGCTTCAATATTGGCTCGAGTTAGACTACACAGTTGTCATAATAAGCATTGCATACACAATGGACATGTCCGTGACGTTGGTTACGTCGCATATACTGTTACTGTAAAAATGGACAAAATTCAGCTGCACCGACAGCGACTTCGATTTTAAAATTCGCCGCCATCTTGAATTTGCTGTTGAGACTGACTAATAATAGTAAAGGTACATGCCCATGCAGTAGGCACAAACTGTTCTTTATAGGAATTAAAGAAGTGTATAATTGTGTCACTAGTCCATCAGTTATAAAAATACAAGTGCCCGCTATACAGATATAATCAATTAGTAATATTTATTTTACTGATAGTGACGCGCGGTGGTATCAGGCTATTTTCATATGCAAATGAGGCATGATATTTTTTAATTATTTATACTACAGTCAAACCTGTCTTAAGCAGCCACCCAAGGGAAGTGACAAAACTGGCTGCTTAACAGAGGTGACCTCTTAATAGAGGGTTGTGTTTTCAGGCACATTTCAGGTAAATTTTGAAAACTGAAATGAAAATAAAGATAACATAGACATGTATGTTGATTTGATAATACAATTGTAATAAATAATATTAATGATTAATTTAGAGTACCATATTAATTAAATATGTATGTTTTAATGCAATATAAATGTGTATCTTTATATTTATTTAATATTTTCAAAATTGAAAACCTGAACATGTAATGAGTGGGATTTCTTAACAAGTAACAAATCTTTAGTTGAATTATATCATTTAATGAAATAAAAAATCTATCAACAAATAAAAACACCAATGTTCACGTTTTTGTTGTTATTTTACAGCCTACTGCAACTGCTAATCTGTCTGCAAGACTCATATTGTAGACAACTTATTGTACTAGATAATATGGCATAATGTGGTATAATCGGAAATGTGGGATAAGTTATGCGAATTATTTTTTTTTTTTTTGTCGGGTATTGGTCAAGTCGAATTTGGATTCATTTCCAATTGTGTATGTAAATAATGCATAGGCGATGTCAGCAAATGCAGTCAATAAGTGCGACATTCGGCTCATATTCGACATATGAGGCAATTTGCTTAAATTATATTTGAGCCGGTTACACTCGGTCCTGGGCAATACACGCCAATTATATCAGCTATTCGTGTTTTCAATTGTCAATTTGGTAATTGGCAATGGGCTGTTCCTTTTTACAACATTTGTGTCGGTAACCTATAGAAATTACGAATCGACGGACAAGGGTGCAAGAACCCGGATGCAATAGGCTATTCTTTCAATAATGCGCCGACAGTTCGGGCAACACAATTTGCACCTGTGAAACATACCCTCTCAATATCGCGACGTGTTTGGTGTTTTAATTACCCGCATTGACTGCTGACATCATTGTTAATTCGCGCTTCGGTAACGACCGCCGCAGGGTACATTGAAATCGGGATTAGCGGTGACCGTTTAATGAAATTGGATCACTAGTTTGGGACGATAATTAATGACCGCTGGCCGCGTTAGACGAGTGACCGTTGAATGAAAGCGTTTTATATAGCAAAAATGCGCGGGGGGAATTTGAAGTGGCCGCTTAACGGCGGTGACCGCTGATTAAAGGTGACCGCCCGAGCAGGTTCGACTGTAATTAAATGTGTCACCTGAACAAATTATATTTTCAACAGATTATCAAGTATGATCATTGCACATCAAAAAATAAATAGAGTAAATAGCATACAGAGAATAAATAGTAATTTCCGTTAACATTTTAAGGAAACACGGTTATCGCCCCTGATATCAGTGTGTAAATTTACGGCTAATATAAAATGTATAATAATGCCAAAAAATACGTGGAATAACGGTGAATGAATGTGTCAGATTATGTCTCTGATGTAAGTAACATTTTGTGCCTACTGAGTGGGGGCATGTACCTTTAAGCTACTTCAGGTATAACATATTAGGTTACTTCAGATATAAACAGCATTTATTCAAACCCTTTAGTATGCTTTTCAAATAGTAATGGTCGTGAAACTGAGTGTAGACTAGTGTGTCTTATTTTCATGTTAATTTCAACCAAAAATAGTTTTATCCGTTCATCATGTTGATATTCGATCAGACGTTTTGTTATCCGTATCCGGATCCTGTAATGCTAGACGATATTATTCATACAAAAACGTGATCCAACTTATTTATCACATCCTCATGCACCTACCTTGCACACTAGCTGTGTTAATACAGAAACAACACCAGTAAGTGTGTCAAAGATGTGGTAACCGGAGTTCATTCGAAAGTTTCAACAAAACCGTGTAGACACATGTGAGCCAACTCGTAACGAGCCGTGTCATCAGAATCTGCTCTATTTGCAAATATGTTTTAGATTTTATATTTTATAATAAATACTCGTACTATTCTTTCCGTGTGTGGGTGGAGGGGGGGGGGTGGGGGGGTGGCATGACCACTGCCTCCTCGTTTTTGACTTCCTGATAACGGCCCTGATGATGTGTCGGGAAGTTTTATATCTTTTTTTTGCTTTCCATGATGCAAATTTTCTATTTATATTATCACAATACACACTATTGTATTTGATCAAAATCCGAGGACTTTTGTATTTTATTTTACTTGATATGTATACTATAATAGACTGTGATACACAGGGGAGATACTTCATAAATTAAATGAGCTAAATGCCAGTAATCACACGTTGTGGATGCGTCAATCCATCCGTCCGTCTGTGCATGTCTATGACCAACTGCACAGTTGCTCCACCAAGAATTTGAAATTCCGACGATTCCTGTGGATATGATATTAGATTTTTAAAAGTGTGTCCATACTGCTATTTTTTCATTGACAATGCTGCTACAACCTTTGACGATTAACACGTAACCCCCTAAGTAACTGAAATGAACTGTTTCATGTTAAGTTTGAGACTTCCACTATGCAGAAAAAGGGTCATTTTGCAAAAAATAAAAATTATCCTCAAGTGGTGCAGATCACGGTCCATGATACTAATGTCTCCAACATGTGTTGCCTTGAAATATCATCTCATCGTATCTATGTCTTATATTAACATGACACACACGTCAGTGTGCATTCAGATTTAAGCTTTTCATATTCAGACAACAGAAATGTAGAATGTTCACGACATCGTCCCGCTTACAGCTGTACTTGGACCACCTGCTGAAAAAAACGGACCTTACAATATCTGCAATAAATGTACGATCGGCGACCCATATCATGTCGGTAATCGAGAAAGGTTTCCCTAGTGACTGAATAGCGGACATCCTATGTTCTGATCAGACGGCGCATATGCACAGATGAGACATCGTAACATCCATGGCTTTGTTGTTTTTGCAGGTAAAGGTTGCGATAAATGTTAATTTTATACATTACATGTATATTAGAAAGAAATAATTGAGCAATAAACTGAAAATTTGCGTCGAGTTAACCAGATCTGAAACATATAGTTGTGCGAGAAACCGGGCCCAGGCTACAACGGTCAACAAATATGCTGCCGACCATCTGTATGTAAATAAAAAATGTAGATTACACAGCGTTTTCACCTGAATTGGTGGTCGATAGTACTTAAATGTGGACAATTATATGTAAACTGTGTCAAAGAAAATATTATATGTCAAAATAACGGAACTTAAAAAACACATATCAATAACAGACAAACATTTTTATATGTGATATCGGCAGCAAAATAATAAAAGAAAATTACCCTTACGCCATTATTGCTAATAAAAACATAATATAAGATGTGCCCGTTTCGAATAAAAATGGTGGTTTTCGATCGTACGACCGTACGGCAGTCTAACGTTCATCCAATACATTCTCAGACAGGATCCATGACAGATCGAAGATTGTTTCGCTTTTGCCAGATTATAGATATATTCTGTTCGTTAGATAACTTTAACACAACGGAACAAACCTAACACGGCGTTCTGACAAACGTCGATAATTGGAAATCTTA
The DNA here is from genome assembly GCA_029237695.1 of Conchocele bisecta. Taxonomy (NCBI): domain Eukaryota; kingdom Metazoa; phylum Mollusca; class Bivalvia; order Lucinida; family Thyasiridae; genus Conchocele; species Conchocele bisecta. Next base: position 39,606,616 of record CM055276.1, read on the forward strand.
TGACGTCGCCAGACTCCCGAAGACAGGTTTTCTCGCGACGCGGCTCATATTTGTTTGGTCGCAGAAAATAGCATGTCCATGCTCAGGTGAACGTGTTTCATCCCCATATCCACCAGTGACTGTTGCATGTACACAAGTGTTGTGAGACTAGTATCTGGGTGAGAGGGTGTGGTATCAATCATATGCCCAAACATGTAGGAGCTCGCCCCTTTGAGTACACCGCAACCTCTGGCTAGTTTGTTAGTCTGGACCCAGACTGAGACAGCTAAGCCACGTGACATCTTTTTCTGTGACAGCTGTTAGACTGGCCTGGCTGGCAGCTACCTCAGTGTAGCTATTCCCACTAGTTTTGACAATGTCCACAACAGTGGATGCTCTTTTTAGGATCAGTATAGTGTAAAAGAGGAATTAATAGAGTATTCATCGCAGGTTTAGTCTGCTTGGATATAAGACGAGGGATCATAACACAACCGATACAAGACTGACTGCTGTCAGCGTCAATGATGCCTGCTGGATGTTTCCGGAATTCGGTTGTATCGTGGACTGAGATAGTACTGGCGCAGTCGTTGAAACCAATATACAGGTTCATTGAAACCGCACTTGCAGTGGTTGGTAATTGTGTTTATCGATTATCATGGATCTCTTGATCTCTTGACAACTCACAAATAACAAATTTAACTTAGCCAGGCACGGTACCTAAATTTCAGCTACTGGCATGCATACTTTCATTACACGTACCCCTATTATGAGCGTCAGAACAGCAGTGTCGTGAATTTAGGAGAATTATTATCATATCTCAAGTGTCAACAATTTTGTGCGACTGAATTCTCGCTTATTTCAAGTATTTAATTCAGTTTTGTTGTTAAAATAGCGACAAAAATAGTATTTTGGGCGCCATCTTGGATGTAGAAAAGTTAGAACAAACATTCCATTAGCCTTAACACATAAATATAGCATCGTAAAACGATTCTAGACACTCGAAAACAAATAACAAATGGTATTATACATCATTATATAACAATTAGTTTTGTCGTAAAAATTTGAAAATGGCGACTGGCGGCCATCTTGGATTTATGCAAATTGCAAGAGTTGCCCAAAGTTGCCATTTTGGCAACAAAGCTGAATTTGTTCTAGGGAACCATATAAAGATGAAACAACAATAAAAGTTTATAGGAAACAGAATGTCTAGGTTCACTATGGAACACAAAGGAGTGCCTACTCGACTATTTCTCAATGTAAATATTTCGTTCTGATTTTGGTATTTCTCCCCAATGCAGCGAACCTGTTTGCCCGGCCTTACATGACTTGAGCTGTTGATAGGCTGTTAAACACTAATAAACAAACAAAACAAACTTGCAAAAAATTCCCTGACTATTAGTGCAGTGTTGTGTCGATGTCTCGGATACAAATGGGTACTTTTTGTCTCGCCCACTTTCATGGAAAGTGAGACATACAATGTAGCGGCGGCATCGATTTAGGTGTCAACAATTTTGCTTGTACGTCCAAATGTTGAATATCCTGATCCTGATCCATTAGTCAGATCATTACCAAACTTCATCAATACACATTTACTGTTTTGGTCAGACATATAGATTATTTTCAACAATGTCCCATGGGAATCTATAAAACATGTTAATGGCCGTTACTGGAGAAATGGGCCTTGTGCGTTTCGTGATCAGTGTAGATTCAGCCCATGCATCCGAATAGTCTGTTCATGATACAGGAGTGTGCTATTTGATCAGGAGCTACAACTCCCATTAGCCCTATTTTACAGCCACTTTAAAAGGGTTACACATTTAAAATCCAATCAAGATAATTTTTCCTTGAATTTCGGAGCGTCTTGAAAACAGCACTATATATATTTTGTTCTGTGAAACATGCAAGATAACCCTTTCACCCCGAAGTAACTGAAATGGAATTTGCAACCAATCCAACCGTCACAAAATGATTTTCTGACTAGTCCATTTATGAAAAGGGTGTGTTTTTGTTCTCAAAAATATGAAAATTACGGCTCATCTGGATCTACACGTTTTACCAATACCACTATACATACAGGCCTGTGGTGTTGAAAGGGTTAAAACACATGGTTTTGCGACCAGTGTAGATCCAGACCAGCCTCTGCACCGTTCGACATTCCATCAATGAAACACCCGTCGTGCTTCTAACAATAATAATAATAATATAGATCGCAATCCGGCTGCAGGAGTGTGCTAATTGATCTCAAGTTACACTGGTCACAAATCCTTTTAAGACCAATTTTGCTGGTCACTGCCACATTTATAAGACTTGTTTATTCTGCCGCCAGGCGCCGCTACTCCCAGGGAAAGGCCCCAACATCGCCACATTCTCCATCGAATACACCTTCATCTCACAGTTCCGCAGGTACGTCTTTTATCAGGTAATAAATATGCTTTCTATTGGCACTACGTACTGACTGATATCATATCAAATATACAGGGTACAACACATTGAAAAATAACGTTTCATTGATCGAACGGCGTCGCAGGACATTGCCGATTTATGTCAGTTTAAGGACATCACGGAAACAAGTCTGCGTTCTTTTCAATGAAAACAATGTCGTAATTGCTCATTCTGTAGCCTAAAATGTTTCCTGATTATTACAATGCTAGCATATTTGATATCGAGTTTATCAGGCTTGGCTCGGAAACAGTAGGATTTCCTCGGCTAGCCTCAGAATTCCTAGTTGTTGCCTAGCCTTGCCTGATAAACTTGATATCAAAAGACACTAGCATAGTATCTACTGGCCACGAAGGCGTGGGTTGGTAGTCTAAGTTGTAGAGTGTTGGACTTCCAATACTGATTATACTGGAGGTTGAGCGTTCAATCAATGCACTATACTATTAACTCTTTGCATGCTAGTGACGAAAATATCCGCCAAACAAATTACGAGTATATGCTTTATTTCTCTCTGTAACACAATTCTAATGAAATTCCAAGACATATTCATGACATTTATAAGGAGAAATAAAAGAAAATATAATGAATTGTCATCTGCTATTTTTAGCTCACCTGAGCGAAGCTCATGTGAGCTATTGTTACCGCAATGTGTCTGTCGTCGTCGTCCGTGAACATTTTCAAACGTCTTCTCCTCGGTAACCATTGGGTCTATGGTCACCAAACTTCATGGTCATGGTCCTTAGGTAGGGGGATTACAAAATTGTTAAAATGACGTCATTACGTAATCCAAGATGGCCGCCGTCTAAAAATAGCACAAATTCTTAAAAAATCTTCTTCTCAAGAACCGCCAACCGGATTTCGACAAAACTTGGTAGGAATGATCGATGTACATTGCTCTTTGAAAGTTGTTAAAATGGTGACCCTGGGGTCAAATTGGGGTCAAATTTTATTTTTGACTGAATATGGTCATTTCATATATCAAATTGAAGGTATCAATGATGCGATCACTCTGGTGCATTTTTTGTCGAAATCGGATTGTTATGTCATCCAAAATGGCCGCCAAAAGGTCGTTCTTTTATTAGAGATTTCAAAATTCTTCTTCACATGAACCGCTTGGCCCATGGTAGCCAAACTTAAAAGTTATGCTCCATGGGTGAAGCCTTTTCAGATTTGTTAAAATGGAGGTCATCGCTAATCCAAGATGGCCACCGTCTAAAAATAGCATAAATTCTTAAAAAATCTTCTTCTCATGAACCGCTTGCCAGATTTCGACGAAACTTGGTAGGAATGATCGATGTACATTGCTCTTTCAAAGTTGTTAAAATGGTGACCCCGGGGTCAAAAATGGGCGTGGCCTGTGGGGTCAAATTGGGGTCAAATTTTATTTTTGACCGAATATGGTCATGTCATATATCAAATTGAAGGTATCAATGAGGCGATCACTGGTGCATTTTTTGTCGAAATCGGATTGTTATGTCATCCAAGTTGGCCTCCGAAAGGTCAATAGGTCGTTCTTTTATTAGAGATTTCAAAATTCTTCTTCACATGAACCGCTTGGCCCATGATAGCCAAACTTAAAAGTTATGGTCCATGTGTGAAGCCTTTTCAGATTTATTAAAATGGAGGTCATCGCTAATCCAAGATGGTCGCCGTCTAAAAATAGCATAAGTTCTTAAAAAATCTTCTTCTCATGAACCGCTAGCCGGATTTTGACGAAACTTGGTAGGAATGATCGATGTACAATGCTCTTTCAAAGTTGTTAAAATGGTGACCCCGGGGTCAAAAATGGGCATGGCCCGTGGGGTCAAATTTTATTTTTTACCGAATATGGTCATGTTATATATCAAATCGAAGGTATCAATGAGGCGATCACTCTGGTACATTTTTTGTCCAAATCGGATTGTTATGTCATCCAAGATGGCCGCCGAAATGTCAAAAGGTCGTTCTTTTATTAGAGATTTCAAAATTCTTCTTCACATGAACCGCTTGGCCCATGGTAGCCAAACTTAAAAAGTTATGGTCCATGGGTGAAGCCTTTTCAGATTTGTTAAAATGGAGGTCATCGCTAATCCAAGATGGCCACCGTCTAAAAATAGCATAAATTCTTAAAAAATCTTCTTCTCATGAACTGCTAGCCGGATTTCGACGAAACTTGGTAGGAATGATCGATGTACATTGCTCTTTGAAAGTTGTTAAAATGGTGACCCCGGGGTCAAAAATGGGCGTGGCCCGTGGGGTCAAATTGGGGTCGAATTTTATTTTTGACTGAATATGGTCATGTCATATATCAAATTGAAGGTATCAATGAGGCGATCACTCTAGTGCAATATTTGTCGGAATCGGATGATTATGTCATCCATGATGGCCACCAAAAGGTCCATTTATTCAAGATTTTGAACGTCTTTTTCTCAGGAACCACATGGCCGATGCTGGGTGAAGCATTTTCAGATTTTGTAAAATGAGAGTCATCGCTTAATCCAAGATGACCGCCATCTAAAAATAGCACAATTTTTTTAAAACACATGAACTCAATGTCACATTCTCCTCTGGTGTTCATGGAGTCAGGTGAGCGAATTAGGGCCATCATGGCCCTCTTGTTTAACTATTTATAGCCCACAAATTTCCCAGCATGCAAAGAGTTAACAAGTACTTTTATAGTATTTCCATCCCACTGGTTTTCGGATGACATTTGAGTTTTGCATTTTGGGGGAAAATTGTTCGTAACAAGCCGCAAAGGGGTGTAACGACCGAAAATGTTTGACTCACCGCGATATTTTCCCGACAATGCAATTCGCAATGTGTGACCCTGATATTCGATTCAATACAGTCTTCACAATTTAATGCTTTGGAATCCCAAATTGCGTGATAACTTAGTAACGTTTTTGGTGAAGCAATTTACTAAAATTAAATTATCATAGAATATACACAACCACAACATGTCCGATAACAATTGCATTTTCAACCTTCAAGTTTACGAAGATCGATACGTGGTGCTGTATGGCATAATTCTAACAGTAAATATTATTGGCTCCGTTTCCGGTTCATCTCCAAAACCAGGAAATAAAATAAAACTCTTTTTATTAAAGCTATTTTTCGCTGTTAATCTGACACTATCTGTAAATAACTTTATTATATTATGAAACGGTTGTCAATTATAGCTTTCACATAGGAATTTACTTATTTAAAATTCCTATGAGGGAGCATATAATAAAAAATGAGAGGGGTATTGAATATTAGTTATATGGACAATTTATAATTACCTATGCCGAGGTGGCGACCTCTATCGCTTGTCTACCACATTATAAAGAGGTTCCAGTATATTGTGGAACATGTTTTATTTGAATTTATGCATATATCAAGAATATTGAAAAGTGAAATTGTATTTTGTGAATGAGGTACTAGTACCGCGATACATATGTATCGTATCATGACCCAAATATCGCGATACGTATCGTGAGGTAGGCGCACCGTTACACCCCTAGAGCCGTCTCTTCAATATCTGCACCATTTGTGGATATTTTTTAACTTTTGCCAAAAAAATCTGTTTTCTTTATACTGGAACAGTCTCGAACTGAACATGAAATATTCCATGTCGGTAAATCAGTGGTAAAACGGTTATGTTTTAATCAGTCGTGTTGAATTTCGTGTTTTAGTTCCTGTGGACTACACAAAAAGTTCCAGTAACCTGCCGTCGGGCCATAGTGACAGCAGCGTGATACCAGTCCATCCAGATGTGCGCTTCAAGCGGCTACCGTTCTACGATATAATGGGCGAACTACTCAAGCCAACTAGTCTAGGTGAGTAGGTTTCATATCGGTCTACAGTAACCAATCGCAGCATCATCGTGAAATTTGGTTTATTATTAGTGTCCGTTTGCAGCCAGCCAGGTTTTGCCAGCATTAAGTGTTTGCGATGATGAGAATGCAGGGGTCCAGAATATAGCCGCCCCGTGTGGGCTATTGTCCCGGTGGTGGGGACATCCGACATACATGTGGTGTGTCGGGGCTCTACCCCGGGGCAGACAACTACTGCCGCGCTGAGCAAACCGTTACCACAGAACACGCCCATACCCTGTCTAAGGGATGTTACTCTCGATTTTCCGAGTTCAGAAACTTATTTATGACACTGGTCTATAGTGAATGGCATCTGTGTTGGTACACCACTGCCTACGCCAATATTTATAAATTCCCTATTTCAATACGCTTCAATATTGTACTGGAAATCAAACAGCTTGTTTGGCTGAGCCTGAGCTGTGATACAGCTCAGGCACAGCCAATCAAACTGCTTGATTGTGAAGTGCGATTGCCAATTCATGTTCAGAAACGTTTCATATCTGGGCAAGATTAAAAGCAGGTGGTAGTGTACCTTTTCGCTGACAACCGAACACCTTCATAGTCGTCTTGCAGGTCTTTACCTTTCCGTTACTACATAATTGTTTAGATAATGTTACCAATGTTTGCAATGATGAGAGTGCAGGGGTCCAGAATATAGCCGCCCCGTGTGGGCTATTGTCCCGGTGGTGGGGACACCCGACATACATGTGGTGTGTCGGGGCTCTACCCCGGGGCAGACAACTACTGCCGCGCTGAGCAAACCGTTACGACAGAACACGCCCATACCCTGTCTAAGGGAAGTTAATCTTGATTTTCCGAGTTCAGAAACTTATTTATGACACTGGTCTATACTCTATAGTGAATGGCATCTGTGTTGGTACACCACCGCCTACGCCAATATTTATAAATTCTCTATTTCAACACGCTTCAATATTGTGCTGGAAATCAAACAGCTTGTTTAGCTGAGCCTGAGCTGTGATACAGCTCAGGCACAGCCAATCAAACTGCTTGATTGTGAAGTGCGATTGCCAATTCATGTTCAGAAATGTTTGATATCTGGGCAAGATTAAAAGCAGGCGGTAGTGTACCTTTTCACTGACAACCGAACACCTTCATAGTCGTCTTGCAGGTCTTTGCCTTTCCGTTACTTCATAATTGTTTAGATCATGTTACCAATGTTTGCAATGATGAGAGTGCAGGGGTCCAGAATGTAGCCGCCCCGTGTGGGCTATTGTCCCGGTGGTGGGGACACCCGACATACATGTGGTGTGTCGGGGCTCTACCCCGGGGCAGACAACTACTGCCGCTCTGAGCGAACTGTTACCACAAATCACGCTCATATCCTGTTTAAGGGAAGTTACTCTCAGTTTTCAGAGTTTGGTAATCTATTTATAACACTGGTCTATAGTGAATGGCATCTGTGTTCGTACACCACTGCCTGCGCTAATCTTGCCAATATTATTAAATTCTTTTATTTCAAAACTCTTGAATATTGTGCTTGAAATCAAACCTAAAGCGAAGGCGAAGGAAGTGAGCTACCGTAATAACCCTAAATATTCGGACACCATTTATTTGCGGAAACACATACACAATATATGGTTTCCCTACAGCAGTGAGCGTGCCAATATTTATAGTTAATATGGCAATACTGGTTTCATCACAATAACTGTATTCGGACACAATTTGCTTTGGAAAACCCATATTTAATAGGGGTTTCCCAATGCAAATTGTTTCCGAATATTTAGAGTTATTACGGTATTCTTACTGCTTGTTGTCTGTCGTCCGTCCGTAAACACTTTTTCTTCTGAACTGCTGGGCCGTTGTTGACCAAACTTTGCAGGGATGGTCTATGTGTTACTCCTTTTCAGATTTGTTAAAATTGTACGCATTTCTCACAAAAAGTCGGTCTGATTTGGCAGGAATGATCGAGTCAATTCTCATTCAGATTTGTTAAAATGATGACCCTGTGATAAAAAATGGACGGGGCCCGGGGTGTCCAGTAGGGGTCAAATTTCACATTTTTTGTTGAAATCGGATGATTATGTCATCCAAGATGGCCGCCGAAAGGTCATCTTTCTTATATTATTATATAAATTTCAAACGTCTTCTTCTTGTGAACCACTTGGCCAATGCTTAAAGGTACATTGCCCACGCAGCAGGTTACACTGTACTACTACTTTTCATTTTCTGTCATGCCTTATATGAGCCATTTGTCTACCCACTACCAAGTTATTTTTAATTACGGCGCGTGTTAATTGGTGTTAAATTGCATTTTATATGCCGCGACCAGAAAGGGTATTTTCCGACCTCGTGCTATTTTTACCAACACACGTCACGTGACACGGTCAATCATATCACATCTTTGACATGCGCAGTGAAGTATCGGAAGTTGAGAAGAAAAATCTCTTGAGTCCAAATCTAAATCTCCACGTAACTCTTTCCATTTGGTGATCTGGTCGCCAATATTAACCACTCTCTAGCTCTCTGTACTGCCTGTCCCTCAGACATTTCGCCTTTTTTTTTGGCCGACGCCGTTTCATACAATTTCCGTCCTGGACGTTTCGACATGTTGATATTCTTGTTTACATATTGGGAAGCCTACTGGCGCGCGTAGTGTACTGCGCATGCGCACCGCAAGCCATGATGTGAAAGTTGTCGTCCCCGCACATTATCAAAATAGACTGTTACCACCGCGCGTCGCTAACAGTAAATTGATAATTAATAAATGATTATATTTGTATAGCGGGCACTCGTAATTTTTAGAACAGGTGGAATAGTGACATAATTATACACTTATTTAATTCCTATAAACAACATGTTGTGCCTACTGCGTGGGCATGTACCTTTAACTCTTTGCATGCTGGGAAACTTGTGGGCTATAAATAGTTCAAAACTAGCGGACAAAAATTCATCATATTTTCTTTGTTTCTCCTTGTAAATATCATGAATATGTCTTGGAATTTCATTAGAATTGAGTCCTGAGGACTCGATTCTCATGAAATTCCAAGACATATTTACAGACAGAAATAAAACATAGTCCTAATTTGTTTGGCGGATATTTTCGCCGCTAGCATGCAGAGTTAATCAATGCTCTTTCAGATTTGTTAAAATGATGACCTCAGGATAAAAAATGGGCGGGCCCGTGTGGGGGTCAAGTAGGTTTCAAATTTCACATTTTACCGAATATGGTCAGGCTATGTATCAAATCGAAGGTATCGAGGAGATGGTCACTGTGGAACATTTTTTTTGTAAAAATCGGATGATTATGTCATCCAAGATGGCCGCCGAAAGGTCATTTTTCTTATATTATAGATTTCAAACGTCTTTATGAACCGCTTGGCCAATGCTTAGTCAATACTCCTTCAGATTTGTTAAAATGATGACCCCAGGATAAAAAATGGGTGGGGCCCGTGTGGGGGTCCAGTAGGTTTCAAATTTCACATTTGACCAAATATGTTCAGTTTATATATCAAATCGAAGGTATCGAGGAGACGATCACTGCTGTGGAGCATTTTTTGTCGGAGTCAGATGATTACGTCGTTACACGATATCCATAAATTATTTCTTTATTAGATTTTTTGGGAGAACTATAATACAAAATTCCATCCAAAAAAACAAGGGGATCAATTTGGTGATAACAATACTCTAGTTGTGAAAGCATCAGTGCCTGATATAAATTTATTTTTGGTAAACATTTTCCCAGTTAGTGCACAGCTTGTTACCTCAATTGTTTAGATAATGTTACCAGATTTTGCGATGATGAGAGTGCAGGGGTCCAGAATATAGCCACCCCGTGTGGGCTATTGTCCCGGTGGTGGGGACACCCGACATACATGTGGTGTGTCGGGGCTCTATCCCGGGGCAGACAACTACTGCCGCTCTGAGCAAACAGATATCAGGGGTCCCGAATATAGCCGCCCCGGTGGTGGGGACACCCGACATACATGTGGTGTGTCGGGGCTCTACCCCGGGGCAGACAACTACTGCCGCGCTGAGCAAACAGATATCAGGGGTCCAGAATATAGCCGCCCTGTGTGGGCTATTGTCCCGGTGGTGGGGACACCCGACATACACGTGGTGTGTTGGGGGGCTCTACCCCGGGGCAGACAACTACTGCCGCGCTGAGCAAACAGATATCAGGGGTCCAGAATATAGCCGCCCTGTGTGGGCTATTGTCCCGGTGATGGGGACACCCGACATACATGTGGTGTGTCGGGGCTCGACCCGAGGGTAGATAACTACTGCCATGCTGAGGAAACAAGACATCAATGGTCCAGAATATAGCCGCCCCGTGTGGGCTATTGTCCCGGTGGTGGCCACACCTGACATACATGTGGTGTGTCGGGGCTCTACCCCGGGGCAGATAACTACTGCCGCACTGAGCAAACACAGGTATTGATCCGAGACCACCTTATTTTCTGAAGAAGCACTGGAGTTTCCAAGATGACTTTGGCAATGTGTCCTTCAGGCTTCAGACACCCTAAACCGTTGAATTAAAAATATTTACAGAAACTGATATTTTCTGTAAATGACGTCTACATTTTCGTAGCTCTGAACAATACGTCATTTACGAAAAATATCTGATTTGTAAATATTTTTCTGAAAACAATGCTTGTCTCATATATGCTGTTACAGGGATGTTAAACCCGTTCACTCTCCATTACAGTACCAAGGGGACCATCTCGCTATCAGCAGACCTACTTTGTCTTTCACCTGACGCCACAGCAGGCCCAGGATATAGCCATGTCACGCGACTTTCGGCCATCCGCCAAGTTTGAATACATGGTCCAAATACAGCTACGGTAAGACGGACATACAACCTTAGTCAATCTACATTGTTATGTACAACTGAGCTGTTCGTTGTCAAAACGTCTACTGGTCCATCCAGCACTAGAAGATGTTTTGTCAACAAACAGCTCAGCTGTTTACAATCTCAATTTCAAGTTTTATGGCTCGCCATAATAAGGGGTTTGTTTGCGACCAGTGTAGCTCCAGATCAGCCTGCACATCGCCGCAAAATTGATGACGACCAATACTATTCGATGTTGAGTTAGGGAAATTAAAAACTAAAACATTGAAGGCTGGCACACATACGGTCCTTTTTTCCCCTGCTGTTACCTGTCTCATTAACTGTCTGGCACATTAACCTTAAATAACTTAAATGGACCGTGATGTGTTAATGTTCCAAAGAATCCAATCGTCACAAAATGGTTCAGACTAGTACATTTATAACTAGAAATGTAGCCTGTGGGCAATGATAGGTCGGAAAACATGTTTAAAATTTCAAAATTACAATACAGTTAACCCTATATTATAAGACGCTTATCCGAGTTTCGAAAGCACCAAGTATTTGACTTTGACCCTTGACTTAACAGGGGCAGGACGATTGTGGATTTGTCACAGGGCAGTAGAGGAAACGGATCTGCTTGATATTTCACAATTAACTTTAGTGCTCCCCCGTACAAGGTCATTGTCGGCTGAATATGACCATGCTGTTGTATGGATGTACAACCTCCAGGGCTCCAGATAAGGAATTTGTAATTGAGTATTGTCACTCCATCATATCTGAAGCAATTGGGTATTTCAACATTTTAATTGGGTAAAATAAAATCACACTACTGTTTACACATCAACAGACAGCAATTATTGAATAGTTTGCTTCCAAATGAAAACATGTCTTGGCATTTCATTAGAATTGTCTCCTTGGAGACAATTCTAATGAAATACCAAGATGTGTTTTCATGGAAAATATGCTATATTGGTGGTCTGTTAATTGTTTTCTGCTGAATGATAAAGGTACCACAAATTTTGCATTGCTTTTTGATTTCAATTGGGTTTTTGGCAATTTTACTTGGGTATTCAAGCAAATACCCAGCTTATCTGGAGCTCTGAACCTCACTCAATCAATACCTGCTGTCATGAGCCCCATTTTCTCAAGTCTGTCGATCAGTTGTCATACCATGTTTTCTATCTGTGAAGAGAATATCACGCATTGGGACACTTTGTCTACATAATTCTGAAAAGTCACGCCTGCATTAACTCTTTGGAGGCAGGACACAAATATTGTCGTCTGTCAACTTTTCAATGTTGGTCGTATTTCTAAACGAAAACAGGATGTGCCAGCATACGTGAACCATTTCTCATTTTCATGGCGCCAACATTTGCAAACACCAGATCCAGATGAGCTGCCTCATGTGGCATATGATAGTTCCGGCATGCGTCGTCGGCATTCACAAACTTAACGTTCGGATAAATTTCTTATAACCTCTATTTCCTGCCATTTTACCAGTATAATTGGACTAAAGCTTATACATGTACCCTGGATTGGGCGGGAATTCCCGGCGGGAAATACCGGTATTTTCCGTCCCGGGAAATACTCGCCAAAGTGGGAAATACCGGGAAATATGAATTTTGATGTTATTATTTGATAATTAAAGTTACTTAAATTAAGTTTTAAGGTCAGTAATAGTTAATTAAACAATAAACAACTTATTAATTAGATATAGGGGTTAATTACAATGTATAGATCTGTTTCATTCCCAACTAGGGGTACTCATCAGGTGGAATATTTGGCAACCATGACATTTATATTTTGGTTGTATTATTTTTTTGTAAATTACTTCTTCATTTTTTAGGAAGCATCTGAGTATCTGCTAGATACAATTCACAAGGATAACGTCATCATGATCAGACTAAGTTTAGACAACAGGCTGTTAATTATCAACCTTCTCCCACACTAATATTCAGTATCAAGAAATGAGAATAAATGATCTTAGCATGCATGATGTGCATACACATAGTCTCTTACAAGTCTTATATGACTGACAATGTACTGTTGTTTTATGCTTTGCATTTGTATTACTTATTTGCATTATTATTACGATATTTATTTAACGTGAAGACTATGGGCCACTATGGTTGGTACGTACGAGATACAGTACCTAAAATCGTTAAAATTAGCCAAAAGCCTACTAATGTCTACTTACTTGCATGTACATTGATGAGACTTAATATACTTTAATAAACCAGATCAGACTATGACAAAGGCTGTTAATTGTCAGCCTTCTCTCACACCTTTTGTGTCGTACTGTATAATAAGAACCCAGGTGGTCTGTATATGGTCATGTCAAGTTGTAAAACAATTACACTTACACTGTACATGGATTATCCCTGTTATCAACAGGGATTTTCTCAAAATTCCAAAAGCAGCTTTTATTAGTGGCAGGTTACTATAGTAATGAGGGGTGTTCTCATATACAATAAAATAGACAGTTGGCAAATACTACATAGACTTGTATATAGGGAAGAAAATTGTCTAGAAACTAATGTTTTTTTTCTCTAAATAAACTTATTATTTCTTTTTTTATTGCAGACTGTTTTACCTTATTAGTCTACACAGATATAAACCATAGTAGATATAGTAGTAGAGGCAAATTAACACAGATCCGTGACCAATTATCTGAGACAAAGGTTTGAGCACAATTTCCACATCTACATTCAATTACGAAAAAAATGAGCGGGGGTGACCCTCGCGAAAATGCTGGCAATTTCCGTGAGGAGGCAAAATCCAAGATGGCCGCCATTTTCAGTCGAATTGGCCATGTGTGGGTTCCTTTTGATCATTGAAGTTGGTTTTTGTGGCTAAAACTTCTGTTACCATGAGCAGAAAGTATCTGCAAAGAATATTATGTCTGAAAAATGCATACAGGATGAAATAATCCAAGATAGCCGCCATTTTCAGTCCAATTATTCATTAACTGCTACAGAAGGGTTATTTTTGACCAATTGAAGTTGTTTTTCTAGTTTAGAACCTCTGCTAACATGAAGAGAAAATATCTGCAAAGAAAATTGCATAGAGGACAGAAAAATCCAAGATGGCCGCCATTTTTTCATAAAAATATTCAATTACATGCTTAATAAATAGCAGTGAATTCCGTTTTGCAGCCTAAATTTCTGTTTTGAAGAGGACAATGTAATTACACTATTATGTGGGGGGTGGGGGGATTTTGTCCTACCTTGTATTTGAACGGGGGGATTATGTCTCCTAGCTGTATTTTGGACGGGGTAACTTGTCCTCAGAAGTAAAACAACATTCATTCATACACTTTTGTTCCGATCTATTTCTTGACCACGGATTAAATTACATAATGGCTTTCAGATTTATGTATTCAGTTTATTAATAACTTTATTTATTATTAATATATCATATGTAGCTAATTTACTTTAATTGCTTTAAATGATTTAACTAATTACATGTACATACAATGTGTTACTTATGCTATTAGTTACAAACAGTGTGTGTGTCAATGTAATTATTTGATTATCATCAAACATCAATAAATAAAAATCCAGAGTTATCTTCCTTGTATTCTTACTTACTTGAATGATGTAATGAGCTGAACACAGTCTTATCATTGGTCAATTGTGATCTAACTACGCTGCCATTTATTACCAGTTTTTAATCTGATGTTCATAACTGCATTTGTTGCAGAAGCTGAACAAAGCAGTCTTATCATTGGTCAATTGTGATTTAACTACGCTACCATTTATTTTCAAAAGTATGTCCTGGCATAAACTTTCTATTATAATTTGATGCATTCAGAAAACATAAGATGTCTGAACATATGTCTGAACCACTAATCAGAGCGCTTCCTCCAATGACAAGGGGACTGAAACGGACAAAAGAGTTGTGTATTATATGCGACCTAGAGTGTGATGAGGATAGAAGCAGTTATCCTATTGATTTATGGAATACGCTGAAGGAATCAGCAAAAGGCTGGAGAGGCCTGGATCGCCATGGAGACATGTATGATAACGTAGCATGGGATAATGGACCCACAGGTATCTTTTTCCACAAAAAGTGTAAAATGCAGCTTTGTAGCACGAGGAAGCTACAACAAGCCATTGCAAGACAGGAGAAAGTGACAGAGATAGAACAGGAAGCACAACCGCCAGTAGATGTAGAAGATAGCGACACAGCTTCATCCAGTAGACGACTACATCACTGCAGTGGACCACTGCACAATAAGCTGCTATGTATCTGGTGCATGAAGTCAGATAATCCCAAACATCCACAAGGGAAATTGTGCCTGCTCCAACAGGAGTGTGCATGGAGAACATTCAAATCACACACGGTCTACCTAGAGGATGATACAATGCGAGATCGAATATTAGCGGTTATTGATTCCACAAATGATCCATTTTCCGCTGAAATTCGGTATCATCGTGGCTGCTGGAAAAGGTATGTTCAGCCAGTCTACCGTACCGAAGAAGGGGAGGACACTACTCTGCACTTGCAAAGTGTGAGGTATGCTGAAGTGCAACAGATGTGTTTTTTCAACATGTTCAGAAAGTTGTTTTCGAACTGAAAGAACCAAGGTCATTGCAAGGACTTCTGCTAGATTATACCAGTCTCATGAAAAACTTTGGATTTGATATGACTACAACAAAATCTAGCACAATTAAGCAACTGCTACAGAAGGAATTTGAAGATAAAATTGGTTTTCATGTTCGTTTTCACAAGAACAAGAGCACCATTGTTTATGACACATCAGAAGGAGGGAGTTATATAGAGGCTGCAATATATTCATGGGGTGTAAGTGATGAACAATTGCTGAATTCTGTTGCAAAACGTTTGAAGCAGAAGCTTACAAATGATGAAATCATGGCATGGCCACCAACTGCTAATGAGTTGGATCTTCCAGAAGAGCCAAAGAAATGCTCTTGCGTATGTTTCTGACTTGGCTTAGAAATCCGGCTCAAACTTCTTTTAGTACACCATGTGACGAACCAGATATATTGAGTATTGCGTCACTGATATCTTCGTTTGTCACGAGGAAACGCACAGCCATGAAGACATTATTGTCTGTGACAATCCATGGGCTAACAAGAAGCCGCGAAATAGTGGACATTCTAAATAAACTGTCACTTGGCATAAGTTACCAAGATGTCCTCAATCTGTATGCCTCGTGGGCAAAACAAGACATTGAAGAGAATGAGGTTTGCCCAGAAGAGCTGGCAGAAGGCTTTCCTGGAACGGCTGTCATGGACAATGATGATTTTCAAGACGACACCCTCACTGGTGCAAACACATCACATCGAACCAATGTTATGTTCATTCAACCAGAAGATGTTGCCATAGCTAAGTTCAGATCTATCCTTGACAAAGGCTAGTGAGTTGAAGTCAGTAACAGCAACATTGCATAATGTTGAGCCTTATAAGACAGTAAAGCGTGGTGTTCCAGCTATCAGGCCAGTAGTTGATATCACACCAGAAGACACACACAAACAGCGTCTGAAGGGAACAGTTCATACGTTGTTGCGAACTGACTCTGATGGGAAATGTATAGCAGCAGACACACAAAGAGTTGGTGCATTTTCTGGTTTCCATGCCCGAATTCAAAAGAAAGTTGTCAAAAGTAAGCCATACTACTTTCTTACTTTTCCTAAGCCTCATCAGAAGTCAGTTGTTCATGAAGTGATGTGTAGGATGGTTGCAGCTGCCACCAAGAAATGTATGCCCTTTATTCAGCTTGTAGGAGATCAACCAGTATATGCCCTCATGGTTCAGTTGAAGAATGAGAATCCAGAAAAGTTTGATCTTATACTTCCATTCCTTGGTCATTCCATGCTCACATGTCCTTTATATCAGCAATGAATAAAAGATTCAAAGGATCTGGCTTATCGGACATTCTTATAGCAGCCGATGTTATCGCAGAGGGATCAGTAGATCGGGTACTGTCAGGAAAGCACTATAAACGCAGTATCAGATGTCTGAAAGTGATGTATGAGGCACTTTCTCGTCGAGTCATTCGTCAGGGACTTGAAAGCGGATTGGAAATATCATCTGAACTCAAACAAGAACTTGAAGTATTGAAAACCCCAGCTACATCTCCAAGGAGAATGAGGGAAGGCACAATATGATGAGCTAGAATCTAATCCAGAATTGTCTTCTTTTGTAGATGAGGCATTCAAGATAGTTGAAACTGCTGGCAGCCCAATGGCTAAATACTGGTTGAGTTTCATGAATATGGTGGAGATTCTCTTGATGAACAATCATGCATTGAGAATCCAAGATTGGGATGCTTTCAAGGCATCACTAAGGATGATGTTGCCTTGGATGCAGATATATGACAACGACAAATATGGAAGATGCTTGTAGAGTTCTGGCTCGAGATAAGTTGTCTGGATGAGGATAAGTCTCGCTACATGAGAGAGGGACTGTTTTCGCAGTCAATGACAGGCAGACCATACTCATGTTTGCCCTTGGATCTCTGGATAGAGATGACCATGAACAAAGGATCAAAGATGAAAGCTGGGTGGTCGAGGATTTTGAAGAATGAGCCTCAGTTGTTGATTCACACTAGGAACGTAAATTTCATCAACAGAGTGAGGGTGTCTCTCCATGCCATTGCAGATTTGGCAAATTCCACTCATGGTCACAGTGAGAATTCTCGAACTCGTCTCAGAATCGACGAACAGGCAATACAAGATGTAGATAGTTGCATGACAGAATTTTCATGTGATCCATTTGATCTCGCAAGTCCTACATTGCGATCATTGCAGACTGGGATAGTTGCATCAGAACGGCTGGTAATCGATTTTGAATCGGCCCATGCTGATGGCAAAGCTTCTGTGAGCAAGTTCATTGGAGAGAGAATGTTCTTGAGTGAAACATCGTTTGATGCAGCACTCCACAGAAATAAAAGACACAACTTTAGCAATCCTCCCATTGCTAACGCTGGATCAAAAACAGTTACAAAAACTGATGCAATGGAGAATAGGGCTATGGCAGAAGTCATCACTCTTGCAGAAGGCTGCACTGACACATTTGATCTTGTACAAGTAATGCAAAACCGAGTGACCGAAGAATGTCTTCCCATTTTTAATGTCAATGGAACCATGAGAAAGGGTCAGAAGTCAAAGCTGATTGAAAAACTAAAGTTTGTAGAACTTTCCATACAAGACCTATACATCGCATTGATTGACATGGGGTTTCTTTGGCGGCTAGCCACTCCATCTGTTGAAGATAAAGATACCAGGGATGAGAATGTCTTTACATGGGGAAATTATGCTGAAAAGATATTCTCCTTGGCATGTGCTCGTCATCGAAATGCACACACTGTGGTGTTTGTTAACGACACTTACGATGTTCCAAACTTCACCAAGGACAGTGAACATGAACATAGATATGCGGGAGTTTCGAAGAACATCTACATGAAGAAAGAAGACAGGATTCCTTCGACACGAGAATTTAACGAGATGTTCAAGAATTCCAAAAACAAAATACGACTTCAGCAATTTCTGAAGAAAGAATTCAGAGATATCGCACAGAAAGAAAGTAAATGTACAGTTCCTTTACTCAGTAAGAGATAAGTGCTGGATCTCTCATCTGACAGAGAAGACACAAGAAAAGTGGAGTTTGAGTGTCAACACCTGGAAGCCGACACAATACTGCTGTACATCTACTCTGCGATAAGGAAAGCAGGAGAAACATGATGTTGTCATCGATGCTGAGGATACTGATGTGGTTGTTCTTTCAGCATGTTGCCCACAAGATTAGATGGGAGATTTAGGAATCAAACGAAAGTCATCAGTCTATGACAGTAAGTTTCTATGCTCAGATTACGACTCCAACATTATTCTACGCTTCACATTTTCACAGGCTCAGATGCAGCTACCGCATTCTTTGGTCATGGAAAGAAAACTGTTTTTGATACAGTGAAAACAAGTAATGAAGCACACACGTTGTTGGAGACTTTGGGAAGCTCACTGCCCATGTCCGAAACAACTGTAGAAAGCATGACAGAGTTTACCGTGAAATATGTCTACAAAGACAAAGTCAGTAAAACCCTCGCGGAGGCGAGAGCGACAAAGTGGAAGAATATGAAGAAGAAATCCACTCTCAGAATCCCACCAGATATAGATTCACACCGTTTGAAGGTTGAGAGAGCCAACTATCAGGTCTACACATTATTGAGATACGATTTACCAGACGCTCCACCTTCCCCACTTGGACATGGATGGCTAATTGAATGGGGAAAAGTGTGAACCACTTCGTTATACCAAACCAGCACTTCCCCAAACATTAAATGACATGATTGCTGGAAGTAAATCTGTTGAACAAGCAGATGATACTCCTCTGACATTTCAACGGACTCGGACGGTGAAGAGGATGATATGTTCACAGATATTTAGAAACCTGAACCACCCATTGCCTTTCTTAAGTACAACATTTTCAAGAATATGGCAGCCATCTTGGATTTTCAAACTTGTAAATTTGCTAATTTTAACAAAGTATACAATATAATTACATTGTCCTCTTCAAAAACAGAAATTTAGGCTTCAAAACGGAATTCACTGCTATTTATTAAGCATGTAATTGAATATTTTGATGAAAAATGGTGGCCATCTTGGATTTTTCTGTCCTCTATGCAATTTTCATGTAAAATATTCTTTGCAGATATTTTCTCTTCATGTTAGCAGAGGTTCTAAACTAAAAAAACAACTTCAATTGGTCAAAAATAACCCTTCTGTAGCCGTTAATGAATAATTGGACTGAAAATGGCAGCCATCTTGGATTATTTCATCCTGTATGCATTTTTCAGACAAAATATTCTTTGCAGATACTTTCTGCTCATGGTAACAGAAGTTTTAGCCACAAAAACCAACTTCAATGATCAAAAGGAACCCACACATGGCCAATTCGACTGAAAATGGCGGCCATCTTGGATTTTGCCTCCTCACGGAAATTGCCAGCATTTTCGCGAGGGTCACCCCCGCTCATTTTTTTCGTAATTGAATGTAGATATGGAAAATGTGCTCAAACCTTTGTCTCGGATAATTGGTCACGGATCTGTGTTAATTTGCCTCTACTATAGGGGAATATAGAGACTCATCTTGACATTTTGGAATGAAAAAGACCCCAAGATTCATATTTCCTGGTATTTCCCGCCGTCCTGGGAAATACTCTTATTTCCCGGGAAATTGCCAACCCTGCATGTACCCCTTTCATTCTGTATAAATGTTCATTAGGATTCGGCCTGTCTCTCCGTCCGCTTATTTTTTTCAAAGTTTTTGCAAGTTTCTCAAATCACGTATAGTTTCTGTTTGCCTTCAGCTGATATCTTCATATTGCACACATGCATTACTAAGTTACTATACATCATTCCACATTCATACAATTACCCTCGCTACTGATTGTACGTCTGTCCGTCTGTATATTTTTTTGAAAGTTTTTGTAACAGTTTCTCAAATATGGTGCTCTAAGTGCGTTGACAGGCCACAGTTTCTAGTTCATACAGTAAATCCTATTGAAGCAGTCATCTGTACTAATAATTCCAGCACAAAAATATTTACACAATTCCCTAACATTTGATTGGTCCGTAGCAAGTCTCTGTCCAGAATTTATATCCCAGTAAACTCCATGCCGAACTACTTTTCGTAACCGTCAGGCGCAGTTAAAATAATTCTTAAGAAAACGGAAAATAAACACATTTTCTTGATGAATTTATTTCAAATGCTGGAATTATAAGGAATGAATGGCGTTTTTGTGGAATTTATCGGGGATATAAACTTGGAAAAGTCGCGGGAATACTGGACGAGGCCTTCCGGCCTTCGTCCAGTATTCCCGCGACTTTTCCAAGTTTATACCCCGATAAATTCCACAAAAACGCCATTCATTCCTATATTGTTTCTCTGTTTGTTTATAGCTTCTGTTTTCTGGAGACGACTTGTGAACAAGAAGATAACTTTCCGCCCAGTATTTGTGTTCGGGTCAACAGCAAAATGGCGCAGTTGCCCGTAAGTACAGTAATTCATTGCACATCGTTTGAATGGTGGTTTAATGTTAGCTGGTGTTGTGCCGATGATCGATCAGGGCTCCGGATAAGAAACTAGACATTGGGTACTGCTTCTCCATCATTTCTGTATCACTTGGGTTTTTATGCCACCGGGTTTCGAAGAAACGGGTGGCATATAGTGTGTGGACCGTCCGTCTGTCTGTCTGTCCGTCCGGTGGGTGGAAGGTGGGTGCAAGCGATGGGTAATTTAACTATCGGGGTTCATCCTAACCGGAATTCCGACTGGAGACCTGGTTTGGCCCTCACATACGTCTTTGGCATTTTGTATGTGACAGTTGAATCTGGTTATACCCCTTATGTGAGTATTACGATTATTCGTAATCATATTTTAGGGGAAGGGGCCAAGTGACTTTAGTGTGGTATGGACCTGCCACCAGGTCAGGTTATTCTAATTTCAGGCTGAATATATTGTTTCTCGATGTAAATATTCAGTTCTGATTTTGGAATTTTCCCCCCAATGCAACAGGTTAAAACGGGATCGAACCCGTTTGCCCGGCCTTACATGACCATAGCTGTTGATAGGCCGTTAAATACCAATAAACAAACTGTCTGTCCGTCCGTCACACTTTTCGGTTAACCAATTTTTCACAGTTTCTCAAATATGCTGCAGGTGACATCCGCGTTTGACAGACGCATTTCTTGTTCAAATTTCAACTGAGTAAATTTAAAAAACCATTGTTCTGAATATTGGAGAGCGTTTTGTAGCATTGCATGATAAACTTAATATCAAGAGGCTCTAGCATATTACTCTCAATGCATATGTGGTTGGGAATTCCTACGTGTTTCCTGTCCTTGTCAGATCATCATATGATAAAAACCTAGCTTGATATTCTATATGTATGTTATTGCCTACATGTTTCATAGACTTTCCTGATAAACTCGATATCAAAAGACACTCACTAGCCTAGTACTCTCAATATTTATAGTCCGTGCATTGTGCTCCACTTATTTCACATATTGCAACGTTTAGCCGCAATAAGTTATATATTACAAGATTTAATGATTTTAACTGTTCAACAGGAAATGTAAAATCAAGACTGATGGGACATTGCATTCTACACGTGGCTGAATATATATTATTTCTGTAAATATTATAGGAATGAATGGCGTTTTTGTGGAATTTATCGGGGATATAAACTTGGAAAAGTCGCGGGAATACTGGACGAGGCCTTCCGGCCCTCGTCCAGTATTCCCGCGACTTTTCCAAGTTTATACCCCGATAAATTCCACAAAAACGCCATTCATTCCTTATAATTCCAGCATTTGAAATAAATTCATCAAGAAAATGTGTTTATTTTCCGTTTTCTTAAGAATTATTTTAACTGCGCCTCACGGTTACGGAAAGTAGTTCGGCGTGGGAGTTTACTGGGATATACATTTTGGACAGAGACTTGCTACGGGCCAATCAAATGTTAGGGAATTGTGTAAATATTTTTGTGCTGGAATTATTCAGTTATGATTCTCCCCCCATCTGTACAAATTAAATACGGAATTTGACCCTGTTAACCATGCATAAAATGACCTTAGCTGTTGATAGGCCATTAAACAGATTAAATTGTTCAATGGTGCATACTTTATTAACCCGCTTAGAATGTTTTCACGATACTTCAGCGTGGACTCTTGTTATTTCTCCCCTTGTATGTTATTGCAGAACCCTATACCGACCACAAAGCCCGGTGTGGAGCCCAAGCGGCCGGGACGCCCCGTCGACATCACCTCATTATGTAGAATATCACCCACCATGCCAAATCATGTAGAAATCTCCTGGGCCTCAGAATATGGTCGGGTAAGTCTGTCTGTCCAATATTTGCCTTAAAGTTTTCGGCTGCCTATTATATCTGTTAGTAATTCGGATTGGCTTGAAACTGCTTATTTATCACCAAAAATTTGGAGTTTTATTATAGTCGACACCCTGTACATTTGTCCATCTGTTTGTCTGTCTTGAGATTTGTGTTAACATTTTTGGCTTCCTAGCCCGGTAAGGGAATACCATTGGAGGGGGGTGGTTCATGAAGATAACGACAATTGGTTGTAGCACTTTATGCGAGTTAGGCCCGACGCCTGCAACAATACAGCATAAACATTACAATCATGCAAGGTTACAAACAATACAAGACAATACAATTAAAGCAAGTGATTGCACTTACTTTCCCATTATCAAATATCTCAAGACAACTTAGTGAAGAACGGTTCACTAAGTGCAATCACAATATGTTATGTTACCTTGACCTACTTATGCAAGCACAAATAAACATTTAAAATAAAGCACACAACGCTGACATTAAGCACATAAAGCAAGCAGGGTAAAAGCAGACAAGTGAGTATGTACTCACTTGTAAAAAAAGAAAAAAACTGGAGTAAATGCTCGAGCTCGAAAAAGGCTATTCCCAAATCACTCATTGCTCAGTTTATTATGCAAACCAACCGATGGAAAAATCTACCGGGGCAGATAAAATAACTAGCTATTATTCTAATAGCCCGTTGAATTATCTCCCCTTAATGGGATTACAGACACCATTTCCATCAATTGGTTCCAACAGCAATTTGGCTGTAATAAATGTGATAAAGGAGTGATTTGGGTTTAACCAAAGGGGTATTACTGGTCGCACGGACTCTGAAGAACATATTGAGGTCAATTAACTATAATCCTAACAGCATAGATCCGGAGTGAATAAGTATACATCATATTCCAATGTTCGCAAACCCTGCGACCCCAGATCAGACTGTGCTAATGCACAAACTGATCCAGCTCACACGGATTGAGAACACCGGACTAACGTAGACATATATATTCCTTTGGGAGCAGCGTAGACCCTGATCAGACTGTGCATTCGCACAGGCTGGTCTCAAGTCGCACTGACTAAAAGCAATCTAAAATAATAATTCACAAACAGCGTAGACCCTGATCCAACTGCCGATGCACAGGTAGATCAGGATCAACTGATTGCGAATAAAAAGGCTAGATTATAACCAACCTGCTGTGGGCAAACGCCCTGGCCCTGACTTATCTCCCTGCTTCCTCTCACCTCTTTATCTGAGTAGAAAATAATAGTATGGTTGACGCAATCTACTTTGCATATTGGTCACATGAATTACAGTTAACGTTAAAAATACGACAATATAGATTGCATTATTTAGTCCTTAGCATGTTATTTGCCAATCCAGAGCCAGAACGAACCCGTAACCTTAATCCGACAGTGTCTAGAGCCACAGACATTTATACAGAGGGACACTGTGCGGAAACATTTACAGGGATTCGCTCTACCTCCAGTCCACTCACAACAGAGATATCAGGGGGAATTGGGCATTATCGTGGCAACAAATATCCGGATAAATAACAGTGTTTACACCTGGTAAAACTAGGTCATGCAACAGATAGGTGTAAAGTAAATCCAGCTCTAACTACTGCACATTTATGAACATACAAAGTTGCCACGATAAGTCTAAATTAAGGAAACAAATTATCAACCATTTAGGTTGAAATGAACCAAGCTTTTCCACAATAATAAATATTGTATAGGACTCATTTCCTGTGTAAACAGTGTTGCAGTCCATGCGGACTCCAACAATGCATAACGTACTCGGACAACTAAAACCCATGTTAAAACAAGACACCATATCACAGTATATTTACCGCTCCCTGCTCTTTCTCCAGCTTACTCGAAAATATAAATATGTGTTGTCTTCCAACTACTATCGTGGACCGAATGATCGAAATATAATGAAAACCCCGCGCAAGAAAAATTTGACAGCTCATGCAAAGTGTTAGTGAGCGATTTTTATATAAGCCAATCAAACTGCCGGTTAGAATAAATATCTACCAATCAGAAATTAGGTTATATTATGATATTGGCTATACCTATGGCTGTTGAGAAATTTCGCTCCCAAAAGAGTTCGGACCAATATTGGCTAATATAACGGGATATAGGAGACGGTCAATATAATGTCGTTCTGTCATGTCATGTCAAGTTGGAAGCGTGCCGCTATCTGCAATACGTTTCGCATTAATCTGCAAACACTGAAACATATGTTAAAATAACAAGAGCATGAATACAATGTGGTTAAAATATAAAAGAGCACATAAATCTCATCCGGCCACACTATCTGTTACTGTAAATCGGATTGGCTTGACTTCAGAAATTTGTGGTGAAGTCAGCGCTCCAGGTAAGTTGCGTATTTGCGTAAATACCCAATTAAAATTGCCAAAAACCCAATTGAAATCAGAAGTAGTGAGTAACAAAAAGCAATGAGAACAATTGTGGTACCTTTATCATTTGCAGAAAACAATTAACAGACCACCAATATAGCATATTTTTCAATGAAAACTCACCTTGGTATTTCATTAGAATTGTCTCCAAGGAGACAATTCTAATGAAATGCCAAGATATGTTTTCATTTCGAAACAAACTATTCAATAATTGCTGTCTGTTGATGTGTAAACAGTAGTGTGATTTAATTTTACCCAATTAAAATTTTGAAATTCCCAATTGCTTCAGAAATGATGGAGTGACACTACTCAATTACTAATTCCTTATCTGGAGCCCTGTGAAGTTCTTTAGGGGTATATCCATCAGCATTACTGATCTCTTGTCTTGTAATTTTAATGCTAAGTTGCTGATCATGTTACATGTTTTTTGTAGCAGTTTCTTTTACACATTTAAAATTGCAAATTTCATGCAATAACTTATTCTCTAAATTTTCCTTGCAGGGTTACTGTGTTTCAATAAACCTTGTAAAACGAATGTCGTCGGATACACTCCTTCAGCGGTTAAAACAGTTTGGAAACAGACATGCCGACCATACACGAGCATTAAGTAAGTTCAGGTCATCTGTATTTAGTCGCCCAGTGGAGAAAAGGTACCTGGCGATATGTGCGACCAGTGTAGCACCAGATCAACCTGCATATTACTGTCTGTTCCACGTTTGGCTGCTGACACACTTTTGGCTATTAAACACATTAAATCTAAAAGACATTTAAAAGTAAGTACTTTTTCATCAATAACAAAAAAGTCACCCTCCCCAAAAAAATTTGTTTGATGAAATTCCATCAAAAATTGATGCAATTTGATTTTATTGCGAAAAAAAGATTTTTCTATGGGAATTTAACATGGAGACTAAAAAAGGATTATTTTTTATTTGTGGACTGATTTTCAAAATCTAACTTGTTTTCTTAGTTAGATCATTTCCAAGCTATCTAACCAGGTTTTAGTAAATTTTAAAAATTCTGCAGATGTCCGAAGGTACAAAATCACATGGCGTGTCTCATATCAACATTTTTCTGTTTTCAATAAAATGTACATTTATTTTGATTATTAATAAATACATGAAATAAAAAAATCTCCAAATGCATTCACCAACAAAATTGCTATTTATAGCAAAAACACCTAATTTTAAACGAAAGTATTTTGTATCAATTGCTTTTCTAACAGTTACTTTTCATTTTTCAGTAAAAGAAAAGTTACAACACGATCCCGATAGCGAAATAGCCACTACTAGTCTCCGCATTTCATTGGTCTGTCCGGTAAGTAATTTTTGTCGCGCCCGCTCACCGACAGCGCGATATAGTCGGCACATTGGCGTACGTACATGCGTACAAGGTTTGAACTTTTTCCCACATGAAGAATTCTCAATTCTGTCATAACTTCTATATTCATTGAAGGATTACTTCAATAAATATTTCAACACAGCATACTTATGGACAAATGACACACATTCTTGCTGCCCTTAATATGACCTTTTGACCTTCACAACTTTTGAACCTTTTCACACATTAAGGAGTTTCTCAATTTTGTCATATTTTCTATATCCCTTGCAGGATTACTTCAATAGTTCAATACATGTACGTCATACTTTTGGACAAATGCCACACATCCATTCTGCTCGTAATATGACCTTGACAAATTTGAACTTTTTCACATGTTTTTATCTTTGACTCTTTTGTTACCTGGGAGTTGAATTGGGTTATTGCCCATTATAAAAGTAGTAAGATTATTACTGATCCTACTGCTTTTGGGAGGGGGCCAAGTGATCCTGGTGTGGCGAGGACCTGGCATCAGATCAGGATTATTCTGATTTCAGGGCTGAATATATAATTTTTTTATTGTAAATATTCAGTTCTGATTTTGGGATTTTCCCCCCATTTGTACATGTACTTGAACATGTACAAGTAATATATGGGATTTAGTACTAAACCCATTGACCCGGCCTTAAATGACCTTAGCTGTTGATAGGCCGTTAAACCCAAATAAACAAACCAACAAACAAACACACATTACATGCCCACTCAGTAGCCACAAAATGTTCTTTATATCAGAGACCTCATCGGAGACATTTTCTGGCAAAATAAACATTCATTCACCATTACACCACATTTTGATTGGCATTATTATACATTTTATCAGACGTAAATTTTCACACTGACATCAGGGGCGATAACTGTGTTTCCTTAAAATGTTAACGGACATTACTAGTTATAATCTATATTTATGCCCCCGCCACCGAATGGTGAGGGGGGCATATAGTGTTACCGGCGTCCGTCCGTCTGTCCCGAAACCTTAACGCTCGGGTAAATGGATTATAATTTCTGTTTCCTTGTTTCCTTGTTTCCTTGCTCTGATCTGCTTCACATTTCACACACACATTGCTCCAATAGTCCTCTACCGCCATGTGATAAATCCACATTCCGCTAAGTCCAGGGTGAAGGTCATAGACTTGGTGCGTTCAAAACCTTAACGCTCTGGTAAATGGCTTATAATTTCTGTTTCCTTGTTTTCAAATGTGTCTCTTTTCTTTGGCTGCCAGCGGGAACATTCGTGTGCCGACAGGCCACATTTCTAGTTATTTTCTGATGTGCAATTATCATGTTTTATAATCTGTCGAAAAATGTTATTTTTTCAGGTGACTCATTTAATTAGTATAAATAATTAAAAAAATAGCGCGACTCATTTGCATATGACAACAGCCTGATACCAACGCGCTTCACTATCAGTAAAATAAATATTACTACATGATTATATCTGTATAGCGGCCACTCGTAATCTTTAGCACTGGTGGAATAGTGACACAATTATACACTTATTTAATTCCTATAAAGAACATTTTGTGCCTACTGAGTGGGCATGTACCTTTAATAAGTTTTGCCGTTGTTTCTCAATTCTGTCATATCTTCTATATCCAATGAAGGATTACTTTAATATTTCAATACATCATACTTGTGCACAAATGACACGCAATCTTGCTGCCATTAATATGACCCACCATTTGACTGCTTATGAATACTTACCACTTTTGGTTAATTAACTTTGCCGCAGTTTCTCCAATCTGCCACTGGGGGCATTCCTGTGCCGACAGGCCACATTTTCTTGTTGGTAAGGTATCAAAGCCTGGGCGGTCGCGACGTGCGGGTCACGGCCATCTAGTTTATAGTTCTAATATTTATGGGATAACCATGCTTTGTTTTTCACATTGGAGTGGTATGTGGGAGGTTTTCTGGTCTTCGAATAAGTTTTAAATCTGATATAACTGATTCTCGGCTTAGAAGCGGTAGCAATTCCTCGACATGTTTCAGAATTCTTACCAGCCTTAAATGACCTTAATAGCTGTTGATAGGTCGTTAAACACCAATAAATCAATCAAATCAGAATTCTTACACATATTCCATTTGCAGCAGATTAAATGCGGGATTGAACCTGTTGGCCCGGCCTTAAATGACTAGCTATTGATAGCACCAATGCATCAATCAAATGTGATTTCTTACACATATTCCTGCGCGTTTCCTAGCCTCACCTTGTGTTACAGTTGGGCAAGATGCGAATGAACATGCCGTGTCGCGCGACCACGTGTACACACCTGCAGTGCTTCGACGCAGTCACATTCCTCATGATGAATGAGAAGAAACCTACCTGGAACTGTCCTGTATGTGATAAACCCACGCCATTCCACAAACTTACTATAGACGGGTGAGTACACCTTTTGTCGAGGGTTAGGTTGGGACGATTGTGCTTATCTGAACGACGCCATTCTCGAAGGCACTGGGTCTCAGTTGTGGATGAATCATGAGCAAAACAGTTGATAAAAAAGCATTTAACTGTAGATTTGTATCGGCTGTCTGAAGAAGAAAAATATGGCCCTATTGGCGACCTAAAAAAAGGGATAATAAATAAAAATGAATTATTGAAGAAGAAAAAAATGACCAACATGTCAAACTCTTGTTTTGCTAAACTTAGCATTCGTATTTCCCTTCTTCCACTGATCCCTTCAATTTTTCAAGCCATAAGCTGATAAGTATGGTCTTGCATTGAAACACTTGCAATTACAGATTATTCGTCGAGATACTGAAAAAGGTTACAGACGTCGACGAAATCCAGTTTTTGGAGGACGGGTCATGGGGGCCGATACGGAACACCAAAGATACACACATAATAAGCAGTCCAGCATTGATCAAGTCCCACCCAATCGGTGAGTTGGCCGTCTTACCCGCATGCATCTGCATCTTCATGTTAGTTTTCCAAAATGTTTGTATTGCGTTTTGCCTTTCAACACCAAACCTCCAGATAAGCTTTGTGTCTAAAGAGTATTGCACCTCCTGATTTCAAATTAAATGCGTATTTTATTTTTACAAATGGATTATTTATTTTCTTCATTATTAAATAGGGAAGAAATTATCAAAACAAATGTAAACATTCATTTATTTGAGTGTATTATTACTTCTTCACTTATTTATACTCTAATATTGTTGAAAATTTACTTTAAATAGTTGAGCTGCAAAAAGCAAACAGCTGAACTATTGTCTGTTCCGTTCCACGAAATGCTGCCCAAGATTTATTGCTGTAAAAACGCTCCAAACTGCTTATTTTGTATATATAAAACAATGCAAAACTTTTTTTTTAGAAATGAGCCTACTTTTTATTTCAAGAAAATCCGTCTAATAACAAAGTTATTTCGAATAAACAGTCATGGATGGCTTTTGCCTTATAAATTCATTTCACCGAATTTTAGTTGTTGACAATAAAACAAGAAACTACTATTGCAATAATCACTTCCGGTAAACAACAACAACTATTATTGCGAACTGAAAATAAATTCTTAATAAATGCAGGCCCGTAGCCAGGGAGGGTCGGAGCGGTCGCACGTGACATTATAACATTGCAACCCTGCATTCAATTCTTGATTTATGGCTATTACTTCATTATAGGACCGAATTTCAAAAAATAAAAAGATGGCTCATTGCTAAATTTTGATGAAAAATGATTTTATGCCAAAAAATAAGAGTTTTAGGTTGTTTAAATAGGTGTAAAAGTTGGGCAGGTTAACGTGAAACAGACAGTAAGTACATTTTCAACTTTATTACAGTATTTCCGCTACTCAATTTGAAATCAATGCGTATTTTCACATTGCTTTGAGTATTTTGTACTCCCACTTTTGATAATCAATGCATATACAGCTAAAATAAGTGCGTAAAATACGCCAATATGCACCTTATCTGGAGCCTATTTCATCAACATTGCAAAGTATACTTTAGTAGCAAAGTATACTTTGAGGGAGAAATTTTCAATTTTTTTAAAAATTTATTAATTTTTATTATACTGAATTTATTACATTATCACAGCCATTTAATGGCTGTGATAATGTAATAAATTCAGTATAATAATTCTGCATACTTTTAATCATGAAATATATGCATTTGTTAGTTCTATATGAATTAATGCATTTCAGGAAAAATAAATGATTACTCCCTCAAAGTATACTTTGCTAGTAAAGTATACTTTGCAATGTTGATGAAATAGGCCCCTGGAGCTCTGCAACACAACAGACATCTCTATATTGTATCGTTTTTAAAGTGTAGATCTAGATGATTAGATCTAGATGATTAGATGTGTATTGAGATGTTACAAGCCGATGAACAGAGTTTTATTTTAATTAACCCATTAAAGACAGGATACAATTATAGTAGTATGAAACTTTTATGAGGGAAAAAATCCCTATTTTTTCATCTCAAAAGTATGTGTTGTTACCACTCGTTTGAATGGTAACATATACCTTCATGGATAAATAAACAAAATAATGATATATTTTTTACAAAAATGATGATATCCTTACACTGAATTGGGTTAAGGGAGCCGGCACATCATGATCTACACTGTTTGCATGTGTTTAAATAGGAAATAGGTCTCTACTGTTAATGGAAAGGTTACTGGATATTTTACTAATTTTAAAGCAAGTGAGCAAATGCCATAGATCATTTATTTTGTTCCAGTTGTAGTCTAGCAGTTGTATAGATATATACTGTAAACCAACTAATATTCGCACGCGAGATACCTTCGCATTCTTCGCGAGGGATTGAAAATCGCGAATGTAAATCTCCGCGAATATTTCTACATTTCCTAGAAGATTGTTAAAAATGTTTTGCTAATAGATGTCGGGCCTCTTTAATTATACCCCACGCAACGAGTTGTGGGGGTGTATGCTGGAGTCGGGTTGTCCGTCCGTGCGTACAAAACTTAACATCAGAGAAATATTGTTATAACTTCTGTTTCCTTCTTCTAAAATGCTTAATATTTCACACATGCATTCCTGTAAGGCTCTACTACCATGCTGTGCCAAATCCACGACCGTCCAACCCCCGCTAATCCCTAGGTCAAGGTCAAATACTTGGTCTCTTTACAAAACTAACATCAGAGAAATATGTTATAACTTATAACTTCTATTTCTTTCATCGAAAATGCTTAATACTTCACACATGCATTCCTGTAAAGCTCTACTACCATGCTGCGCCAAATCCACTACTGTCCAACCCCCGCTGATCCCAAGGTCAAGGTCAAATACTTGGTCTCTTTGCAAAACTTAACATCAGAGAAATAAGTAACTTCTATTTCCTTCATCGAAAATTCTTAATATTTCACTCGTGCATTCCTCTAAGGTTGTACTATCATGCTGTGACAAATCCACGACCGTGCAACACCCGCTGATCACAAGGTCAAGGTCACATACTTAGTCTCTTTACAAAACTTAACATCAGAGAAATATGTTATAACTTCTATTTCTTTCATCGAGGATTCTTAATACATGTAGTTCATGCATGCATTCCTATAAGGCTTTACTATCATGCTGTGACAAATACCCGCTAATCTCGAGGTCAAGGTCACATACTTTGTCTCTTTACAAAACTTAACATCAAAGAAATCGGTTATAACTTCTATTTCCTTGCTCGGATCTGCTTCACATTTCACACACGCATTGCTCCAATGGACCTCTACCACTCTGTGACAAATTCACGTTTGTGCCGCCTCCACTAAGCCCAGAGTTAAGGTCACAAGCCCACACACTTGGATTTTGTTTACATATTTAGAGGTACCTGGGCCCACGTGGGGGTATTCCGTAAGCCTCGATTACTGACCAATCTAGTTATATTTACCTTTCTCATATATCTCGGTGTCATTTAGTGACACTAGTTAATCCTGGTTGTTTTGAATGAACTATATTGATACGTGTTCTGTATCGTGTTGTGTATTCCAGTAGACCAGGGCTTACCTCATGTTTTGTCGACGCCTCGTCTTCATACATTGAAAATCTGAAATCTGTCGGCTATTGGGTGCAGGCGAAATTAGGTTACATCTCGCCTCCATATCTTGGCTAAGTTTTGTGCTTTCTGCAGTTTATCTGAAGCGAAGACACTTCGTGTAAACATAGAAAATATATCTTGTGGTTCATGTACAGTAGAAACTCCGAATACCGGACCCTCTAAATACCGGAATCCTCCCGAAACCGGACAATTTTCATAGTCCCGATTTAATACCTTCTTTATTCAATGTACTAAAAACCTCTGAATACCGGATCCTCTGAATTCTGGAAACCAGACGATTTAAAAAAAAAAAAAATATACTTTTCAGCATAATTTTACCGCTGAATACCGGACGGATCAGAATTGCTAAAATCACCAAGCGCCCGCGGCAGGGGATAAATTTCACACAATGGTCGTGTTGGATTTCCTGTCAGACAGGTGTGATAAGAGAGACGTTACGCATCTGACACGGTTCACAAGTCAAGTCACATTGTCGGGGCTGTTTATTTTTAGCCAGGTTTTTTTGAAAAAAATCCAGGCTATTGGATTGGCGAAAGCCCGGCGGGCCGGCGGGCGGGCGGGCGGCGTCCACAATCAATGTTAAGTTTTCGTGCAGGTATATGTAAGGTAATTATGAGGTCAAATAATCATTGAACATTACCGATTAGTCTTCGCTAATTGGAGTACACGTTTAGTGACAAACCAATTTACACACCGTATTATCGGCACATAGGCCACGCAGACTGATCAGGTGACCAGCGTAGTGAAAAACCTCTCTAAACCGGTCCGGAGGCTGTCCCGTATTCGGAGTTTCTACTGTACTATACTGTACTATAATTATCGATTTTTTATAATGTAAAAGTCGTGTTTGAAACATTTAATACACACAGGCTCTTCGATGTGATGTCATAAATTGGCTGTTACATCAATTTGGACATACAAGATAAAATAGTTAATCAAGTTTTAAAATGGTAATGTTTTGCCATAATTCTGGTGTACCAGCATACACAAACAATTATTAACTGTTAGGGAAGCAAGATAATTGTATTTCTGTCGAGTAAATAATGATAATATCAACTAGCCACAACTATTAAGAGGTAAATGGAACAACCGTTACCTGGCAATTGCCAGCTGATCAGGTTAATGATAAGGACAATGTTTGATTTTGTGAGTCTGAATTGACTGGTAATGTGTGCAGTGTTTTTCTTATTTGTGGCTGTGACTGGAGAAATAGGGCTTACAGGAATTGTGACCAGTATAGATAGCTCTTGGTTGTATACATGTATAACCGAACTAAACAGTGTTATTTTTACATAACACAGCATGTTATTTTGTTTCGCTTTGTGCCTTTTTAAATACGATCGATCGATCGATCGATGGCCATTGTCATAAATATTTGGCGACGCAAGACCCTAATTGACCCACACAATACGTCACATTGGCGTGTGTGGCTAGAAAATCAATATCTGGTAACACAAGGCACGTGGCAGCTGTGTATTGTAATCGGGATTTCCGTTATCATGGTTATCGAGGTGTGTAATTTCACACGTCACACCAATAAACCAGTGGCATGTCGTGTATTATTTTGGGCATTCGGAGCGTGGATCGAGAAATAGCCGGATTTTATTATTTTCGGACCAAATTTTAAGGATTGTTTGCAAATCTCAATCGGTCTGAGATTTAAAAATTCGGTCCAGAACCGACAAATTGAAAATTTTAGAAGCCATGCAGTAGACATACCGGTAATATAATACTATAATATAAATAAATATATGAACAGTTTGAAAACTCGTACAAAACAACTTCGGGATAAATTGACAACACCATTATTTTCTATTGTTTAACCGACTCTGATTGGTCTAAAGTGACACACCTGTGACAAGTCAGCGCGTTGTGTTGTCGAGTTCAAAGAGATGCCTCGGTTTCAATTTGATGCAAGTGTAAAGTATACGCCGTGGGCACTTAGTCATACCGATAAATTAAAGATTAATACACACCATTGCCGACGTCATTCGCGCATACACCACGGCTTGTGTTTTCTGAATGGGACCGCTATCCTGACAAATCACGGCTTATTGCATCAGTGGGAAGTCTTGAAGACCAATTTGCGTATTATCGTCGTGGTTTACAATGTTCGAAATTCACTCAATAAAATATTGATTTATACATCAGCGGACAATGCGAATCAGTACTAGGCCATTTATATACCCAGTGTTAACATATCTCACGCGCAACTATTGTTGATTTAAATGGGGGATTATGATTGACACAGCGAGGTTAGCCCAATGTACAGTGTATACCGTTTTGTTCGTCTACAAACTCGTCCACTATTTGGAGTTGGTTTGCGGACGAGTTTATCAAAGGATGAAATTGATCCAGTAGTATTGTTTCCGGGTCAAAAATGACCATGAAAACATATTATTTCCAAAATTGGTCACGAAAGTTAATAGCGTACGTCGTCATACTGCGAACGATAATCGTCGCGAATATGGCCAGGTTCGAAAATCGCCAAATTTATTAGCTGCGAAGTTTAGTTGGTTTACAGTAGTTCCTTATAAGTGTTGTTTGTTACTAACAAATTTTGTTTGTTCTTTATTGTCATACAATTATTTTAAATGAGTATAAACTTGCACGAGTGATGATTTAGCCTAGCTGACCACTTACTTGTTGACCTATAACGAAATGCTGTTTTGGGCAGTGATACTGATGCAATGCATCCTATTCAATCCATGTTCAAAAACTACTTTGTTGATGTTTCGTTGCACAAATGACCTGGCGTAATGTTACCAAATGACTTCTGATTACACAATATAATCAAGTCGGTGTTCCTGTCAACAAAAAACAACAATGCACTTACACATTTCTGAGCATAAAGTGTTACAAGATAAATAGACACCAGGCTAGTGTCTTTTGATATTTAGTTTATCAGACTCGGAAATGGTATGAATTCCTCGACAAGCCTCGGAATTCCGTCTTGCCCGATGCATTTGATATAAAAAGACACTATCCTGGCATTCTCCATTTGTCAGGTCGCGATACAGTTGCGGATAGTGGGGCTAGCCAGTGGGATTTTACAGTGTCCGGCATACATGTAGACAGGGCTCCAGATAAGAAATTAGTAATTGAGTATTGTCACTCCATCATTTGTGAAGCAATTGGGTATTTAAAAATTTTAATTGGGTAAAATTAAATCACACTGTTTACACATCAACAGACAGCAATTATTTCATTAGAATTGTCTCCTTGGATGTGTTTTCATGGAAAAATAAGAAAAATATGCTATATTGTGGTCTGTTTATTGTTTTCTGCAGCATGATAAAGGTACCACAATTGTTCTCATTGCGTTTTGATACTCACTACTGATTTCAATTGGGTTTTTGGCAATTTTAATTGTGTATTTACGCAAATACGCAGCTTATCTGGAGCACTGTGTATATCACAGTTCTACAATGAACATAGTGAGACTTATACTTGTGAGGTTTCTGCAGGTGGCAGGGGTGTAGGGTGGTGTGGGGGGGTTGCTAGGGATGGGCTGTGGCCTAGGGGTTACTGACTTCCAATCCGACAAAAAAATACTTTCATAGTATTTCCATCCCACTGGTCTTTCGGATGAGACTGTACACTGTGGTCTGTCTCTATGTGAGCTTAGCTGTTGCTGGGACGTTAAGCCCTTTCACTTTTTCTGCAGGTGACAAATTTAGACGATGTATATCACAGTTCTACAATGAACATAGTGAGACTTATACTTGTGAGGTTTCTGCAGGTGGCAGGGGTGTAGGGTGGTGTGGGGGGGTTGCTAGGGATGGGCTGTGGCCTAGGGGTTACTGACTTCCAATCCGACAAAAAAATACTTTCATAGTATTTCCATCCCACTGGTCTTTCGGATGAGACTGTACACTGTGGTCTGTCTCTATGTGAGCTTAGCTGTTGCTGGGACGTTAAGCCCTTTCACTTTTTCTGCAGGTGACAAATTTAGACGATCTCGGTGTGGGGAAAATGGCGGGGGATGGAATTATTTTGACTGGTGCATTAGTAGATGTTCTATCATGCTTGACTGTTGTGTATCTCTCCTTAGCTTGCTGTTGTGTTTCCCTCCATAACTGGCTGTTGTGTTTCCCTCCCTAATTTGCTGTTGTGTTTTCTCCCTTTACAGATGATAATGAAGTCAACTTATGTACAGGTAAATAATTTAATCACCTACTCTATTCTCAAGCTCAGTATCAATAAGTGTGATTGGTGGAGGCTGAGCTGTGCTCATGCTCTGTCAATAGACTTCCTGGTTGTTAGCTGTATTACAGTATTTTCACTATTAAATTTGAAAATTAATGCCTATTTTCACATTGCTGTGAGTATTTTGTACTCCCACTTTTGATAATCGATACATATTCTGCTAAAATATGTGTGTAAAATACGCCAATACGCACCTTATCTGGAGCCCTGGGTTTATGCATTCAGTCAATAATTCCAGCACAAAAATATTTACACAATTCCCTAACATTTGATTGGCCCGTAGCAAGTCTCTGTCCAAAATTTATATCCCAGTAAACTCCCACGCCGAACTACTTTCCGTAACCGTGAGGCGCAGTTAAAATAATTCTTAATAAAACGGAAAATAAACACATTTTCTTGATGAATTTATTTAAAATGCTGGAATTATAAGGAATGAATGGCCTTTTTGTGGAATTTATCGGGGATATAAACTTGGAAAAGTCGCGGGAATACTGGACGAGGCCTTCCGGCCTTCGTCCAGTATTCCCGCAACTTTTCCAAGTTTATACCCCAATAAATTCCACAAAAAGGCCATTCATTCTTATAATCAATCCATCAATAGTATAGTGGTAGGGCATTGGATTTATATTTGGTGGTTCAATCCCCGCCTTAGGAATTCAAAAAATAAAAATGCCATTGTATTTCCATCCCACTGGTCTTTAGGGCCGTATCTATATGTGGCTGTGACTGGAGAAATGGGGTGTATGGGTGTAGCAGCCAGTGTGGATCTAGATCAGTTTGTGCATTTGCGATCTGATCATGGTCTGCACAGTTCACCACAACAGCAATGAAACACTAACAATGAATATAGATACTTATCAGACTGCAGGAGTTTGCTATTTGATCAGCAGCTACACTGGTCACAACTCTCATAAGCCCTAATTTCTCCAGTCACAGCACACATTTAATCTTCATTTGCAAAGAAAATCCTCAATTCCAAAGTGTCGCGTTTTCAAAATGCTGAGCAAAAACCCTTCAATCAAAAATACTGTCGTTCTTTGATAAGTCATTTGTTTCTCTATTCCCAGATTCCAGTATTTCCGTGCAATCGTCGTCGTCATCGTCCGCGTCGCCAGCCAAGAAGCCCAAGATGGAAGTCATCGACCTGACGCTGACCGACTCGGAGGACGATGAGCCGACGCGGCCCGAGTCTAGTCACAACATCAGTTCAGGGTGTGTTAGCCCGCCAGTCATAAGTATAGACTCCCCGGCTGGCCCCCAGTCCGTGTCGTCAGTATCCTCAAGTGCCGGTCCCCAATCGGTGTCCTCCTTATCTTCGTTAGAGTCCCCGATACGCACAACATCTCGGTCATTCTCCCCTATATCGTCCTGTTCGCTTTTATCACTATCTTCATCATCGTCTCCGTCATCATGTTCGTCGTCGTCATCGTTACACAGTTCGAGCACGGTGAACTATAATCTCCCCCAGCCCCAGTCGCCGATGCAGTCGCCTGCGTCTCCCGACACGCCGACGTCCCCCTTAATGTCACCCCGGTCGCCGTACAGATCTCCGTACCGGTCCCCACTGCCGTCTTCGGTCTCCCCTCGAGCGTCCCCACACCCAATGTCGCCAATCAGCAACGCGGTGGCCTTCTACCCTCCATTCCCCACAGTGCCGGCCGCATTGACAATGCCGTCGGCATATTTCGGAATGAACCCCGCGCTCGACGGAGAGATCGAGGAATTCTTGCAGGGCCTCGCGACCTCCGACCCTTTCAGGTGACCGCTGCAATTCTCTTGACAGCACGATTCCACCATCGTATTTCGGAATGAGCACTGCCGCGCTAAGTGGTGAAATTGAGGAATTCTTGCACGGTCTTGCGGCACCCGACTCTTGGAGATAACTGCTGCGAATCTCATGCAACCTCCCGTTGTTGAATTAGCGAGATAACGTGGTTAAAATGTTTTATCAGTGGTCGTATGTGGAGGGAAGTAAATACGCGAGTCGTATTGTGCCCTTTGTTGTTCTGGGGTTCGTTCATAAAATCATTCGGGCCTCGTAACCTTTGGCCCTTACATATGATAGCTGCAAATCTTGCCCGCGTGCCTGATGTTGCATCAAGATGGTCTGTCGTACGATATCTGCCATTGTTCACACTCTGCCGTTGTTCGGAGTATGCTCTGGGAATTTCATTGGCTAAGACCGAGCTAATGCGTTCTCTAAATCTCTAAAGTGTACTTGAAATCTAGCAATTTGATTGGCTGAGACTAAGCGTAGTATCAGCCTATCAAACTGCTTGATTTCCAGTGCTAGGAAAGTGTTATAAGAGTGATGCAGAGGCGAATAAATATGCGAGTCGTAGTGGGTGGTTCAGGCCTCTCTTTCGCAGGAGAGCGTCAACGTGATAATATTCATTAATCTCAAGCTGGTCCAGGTATCGCACTCATCTGAATTTCCCATGGTTGCTAATATTGGACCATTAACCCTTTCACCCCTAAATAACTGGAATGGATTTTGATGTGTTCACTTTACAACGAATCCAACTGTCACAAAATTGTTTTCAGACTAGTCAATTTATGAAAAACAGGGAGGGGGTGTTTTTGTTCTCAAAAATATGAAAATGACTTTCAGAAAGTGCAGATCCTGATGAGACGGCTCATCTGGATCTGCATTATTTGCATAAACCGCTATAGCAGGGTTCACAGGGTTAATGTCTGTCATTGGTGTGGATCGGCCTATTCAGTGGTCTTGTCAAATGACCTTGCTGTTGAACGGATGTAAAACATGAATCAGTTGGCCAGTTGCCAGAGAATGCATGTT
The DNA here is from genome assembly GCA_029237695.1 of Conchocele bisecta. Taxonomy (NCBI): domain Eukaryota; kingdom Metazoa; phylum Mollusca; class Bivalvia; order Lucinida; family Thyasiridae; genus Conchocele; species Conchocele bisecta. The sequence continues at coordinate 39,646,318 of CM055276.1, forward strand.
GTATTTATGCCCCACCAGCGTAGTTATTCCCTGTCCCATTTTTTATTTCCTCCACAAACCTTGTACTTCATAAAATGTTTGTGCCACAATGGGTTTAGAATTGTGACTTTCTTATGGTTTGTAGATGCTCAAAGTTAATTTTGAATTTTGATTCGACACTCGTCATGGACTATCTCCTCTTTTGCAATTTTGCCTTGTTACTCGAAAAACTTTTACACCATAATTTATAAAAGCATGCTACTTGGTATGCATTATGGTGTGTTCATGCATTTTCGATATTTAATTTGAAATTCATGAGTTACGTATCTCCCTTTCAGAACATTTTACTACGAAAGGTGGTTTCACTATCGAAGCAATTGATTGGGCATCCGTGTTCTATAAACATATTTTCTAATTTTGTTGCTTGCTCATTCACATGATCATGCAGAGCTCCAGATAAGCTACGTATTTGCTTAAATACCCAAATAAAGTTGCCAGAAACTCGATTGAAATCAGAAGTAGCGAGTATCAAAAAGCAATAACAAGTTTGTGGTACCTTTACCATGCTGCAGAAAACAATAAACAGGCCACAAATATAGCATACCGGTATGTTTCTTATTTTCCATGAAAACAAATCTTGGTATTTCATTAGAATTGTCTCCAAGGAAACAATTCTAATGAAATGCCAAGACATGTTTTCACTTTGAAGCAAACTATTCAACAATTGCTGTCTGTTGTGTAAAACAGTAGTGTGATTTTAGTTTACCGAATTAAAATTTTGAAATGATGAGAGTGACAAATTTTGAAATACCCAATTGCTTCAGAAATGATGAGAGTGACGATACTCAATTACTAATTCCTTATCTGGAGCACTGATCATGTATGTTCATTCGCTAGAAATACACAATATTCATTGCGCCTACATTTTTGAAATTCACCCTTGTCCATTCATTTTATGATAACATAATGTCAGGGAGAGCAAATAATACAGTGTACATTGCTTGCAATGGATCATACCACAACTTGAAATGTTTCCATTTAAATACTGTAGATATTGATGCAGGGCTCCCGGTAAGCTGCGTATTTGCTTAAATACCCAATTAAAATTGCCGAAAACCCACTTGAAATCAGAAGTAGCGAGTATCAAAAAGCAATACAAATTTTATGGTACCTTTTTCATGCTGCAGAAAACAGACCACAAATAATGCATTTTTTTTTCTAAGAAGACAATTCTAATGAAATGCCAAAACTTGTTTTCATTTCGAAACAAACTATTCAACAATTGCTGTCTGTTGACGTGTACACAGTAGTGTGATTTTATTTCACCCAATTAAAATTTTGATGTACCCAATTGCTTAAGACATGATGGAGTGACAATACCCAATTACTAATTCCTTATCTGGAGCCCTGATTGATGTATATATATAATAATGAGTAGTACAGGCTGTGATATGTATATGTGTTGGAATATCGTGATACCGGTAGTCAATGATTATTAGGTTGTCATCTGATAAAATGGGGCTGATTATAAGTTAGCAACTTTCCTCTTACAATTGGCGATTTTTAGTTTTCATGAAAATCTTGATTTCTCGAAACTTTCTGCTGGAAAACATAGTTGTAGCTGTGACTGGAGAAATGGGTTTATGGGTTTTGTGACCAGTGTAGATTCTGACCAGCTTGTGCATCCGCACAATCTGATCAAGATCTGCACTGTTCGCCATTACATCAATGAAACACCCGACATGCTTCTAACAAGCAATATAGATCATTATCAGGCCACAGGAGTGTGCTATTTGGTCGTAAATCCCATAAGCACTATTTTTCCAATCACGGCCACAATTAGGGACATTGCAAGCGTTTTACTATCCCGGCTACGCGTTCTTCACCTGTGCAAGTGCTCTGACAAGTCTGCACGAGAGCACAGGTTGAAGTAACGGACCAAAGTCTATAAATACATTAAATATGCCTAAAAGCATCAATAAATGAAAAAAAATAAACTAAAATGGAGGGAGTAAAAAAAATTGTTTAACTTGTTTTGTTTTCATTTATTGATGCTTTTGATGTATTTATAGACCTCGGTCCGTTACTTGACCCTGTGCACGAGAGCAATGTAGGGTCTTGCTTAGCTGCATGTTTTCCGCTTTATAGGCAACACGTTGCACTGTACCGCTACACCACAGTCAACGGTATAAATTTGTGTAATATCATTTACATTTTGCGCAATAAAATATAGAAAAAAAACCTGTAGGGCGTTGACGTTCTTACTTTGCTATATTTTTATTGAGAGACAATTCTTCAATAGGACACAAATAGTATCATAAACAAACCTAATAAGTGTGTGTTAGCAAAATTCTTAGGCCACTCTCCATGAAGTAGAAAGTCAACAAAGAACACATTAAACGCATATTTGCAAAGACTACTCACAGGTTGAAGTAACGGACCGAGGTCTATAAATACATTAAATATGCCTAAAAGCATCAATAAATAAAAAAATTAAGCTAAACATTTTTTTTTCATCACTCCATATACCCCCATCTATTGATGAATTTTTTTTCTTCATTTATTGAAGCTTTTAGGCATATTTAATGTATTTATAGACCTCGGTCCGTTACTTCAACCTGTGAGACTACTCCGTCATAACGCTTATGTAATGAAATGTAATGTACTCGGAACTAGGTCTGGGTATGTCAGTGCAGTGTGCCCGCCCCGTTCTATCAGATGTTGACCTAAATGTATATTCAGTATTCATTGTATTGTAACAAAACTTAACACCTAAAGTGCTATATAACTTCGAGAGCAGGCCTGGCATCGAAGTAATTATGTTGTATAATTTGTTCTAATATATAGAACCGGTTACAGAGCGATACAAATTGTTGTAATAGGCATAGACGGTGATAAAATGTCGCTCGGTGAATCCGGATTTAAAACTATGTGCGCTGATGTTTCAGTGGTTGAACTATGTCGCATAACATTTTTAAGTGACAACCACAATGCACTTTTTGCAGAATAAAAACTTACCTCATAAAAAAATACCAGGCTCTTGTCTAAACCCTTGGAATGTGGGAAATTGTCATTTGCTGTTGTGTCATATTTTCTCTTCTTTCTCAAGAAAAACATGGTTTGACAGCACTTCAGAATCATTTCCATTGGAAATGATTCTCGCGTGTTGCCAAAACATGTTTTTGATGAAGATAATGGAGAAATAAAAATAAACAACCGACGACAATATTCAATTCAGCATTGTAAGGGAGAATCCGTTGAGCCTTTGGATTCCTGCACACTTCTGTCTGGGTGTGAAGCAAGTATCATGTCAACACCACTCACAATCAGCCTTGTTTAACAGTGGAACCTATCCAAACCGGACACCCTGGGTATGAGGTCCCCAGGGTGTCCGGTTTTGAAAGGTTACACTGAAATTAAGCACTCCATGAACAATTTGTTTTATTTTCAGTCACACAGACACATCAATTAAATAAATTACAGTGAAACATGTCTAAAGTAAACACAATGGGGTCCCAGGGTGTTCGCTTTAAACAGGTTTTATCCCATCAACACAGTGCGTATGTGCCGTGAAACACGGTGCCGTGAAACATTTTTGATATCCTGTCAATACGACCTACTCACTGCGTATGAATATGTACGGTGGCTGGGGTTATTTGTTTTGCATTTTAAAGCCATTTGTATGTGTTGACGGGATAAATAGAATAGTAGGTTAGTGCCGTGAATGGGAAAAATATCTGGCGCGGCACAGAAACGGGATGTGCTCGGCAGAGCCTCGCACATCCCGTTTCCTAAGCCTTGCCAGATATTTTTTCCCATTCACGGCACTAACCTACTATTCTCTATATCTGTGTCAGGGCCCGTTTCACTAAACTTTGTATGAATGGTTTGTGGGGGATGACCTCGACGCACCACCTAACCTATTTCGAGGACAATAAATCATTTCCGGACCTGAAAAAAAAAAAAGGCTTTCTATGAACAAGACATGTATAAATGCAAAATTTACAATAACACTTGCACTGATATCCAATGTTTGTAAATCTTTCATGGATGTGTTCACCTTGAATGATGTGTTCCATGTACAATGTATGTGTATTATATAATTTTAGCATTTAGGAACCACATTGAAAATCTTCTTAACGTTTTGTATTGTACAAAGTGAAATGAGCCCCTGGTTTAAAGTGGCTGCATTGTATTTCTTGTTAATTTTCCAGTACACTGTTTATTTCTTGTAGATTTGATATTGTTATTGCAAATATGGGTATGCGTCAATGTTGAAGACTTGAAATAAATTACTTCAGGGCCCACGCAGGAGGTATTTCATAGTCCTCACTTATGAAAATCTAATTTTATCATGCTGGGTCACTTAGTTGTGTAAAATAACCGGAACAATGCAACATAATTAACGTTTTCAACACCACATGCCTGTATAGTTTGGTATTGGCAAAAAGTGTCGATCCAGATAAGCCGGCTCGTGACGAGCCGTCTCGTCAGGATCTACACTTTTTGCAAGTACTTTTCATATTTTTGAGAACAAAAACACCCCCTTATTGTAAATCGACTAGTCTAAAAATTATTTTATGATAATTGGATTGGTCGGAAAATTAACATATCAAAATCCATTCCAGTTACTTAGGGGTGAAAGGGTTAACGTTAATTGGACCGTCGGTGGAGATAAGGTGCCTTAGGACATGTTCAACATTGGTGCTTATGGCCAGCATGCACATTCACACCATTGGAATAAAATATAATTTATTTGCTGAGGACATTGAGGCCTCTTCTGTGACTAATTGGCTAACAGTGTAGGCCCTGATCAGATCAGATTAGCGCAGTCTGATCTGGGGCTCCACTGGTCGCAACATCGTAAGGTAGGCACCTTTTCTTGGCAGACGACCCATATTACTTACGTCAGTTATGTAAGATCCGTTTCTACTACTGTACAATAATATGTTACACATGAACATTGTGCCATGCCTGTGGGTTGTTTGTTGGGCGGACGCGACGGCATAAATTCACGGTAGCGATTCCTCTTTATAGGAATTACAATTTGCCTGGTTTGGCCCTCCGGTTCGTTTTTATGTTTGGCTCTTGTTACCTGGGAGTTGAATTGGGTTATTGCCCATTATACAAGTAATACGATTATTACTGATCCTCCTGCTTTTGAGAGAAGGCCAAGTGATTCTTGTGTGGCGAGGACCTGGCATCAGATCAAGATTATTCTGATTTCAGGGCTGAATATATAGTTTTTTTATTGTAAATATTCAGTTCTGATTTTGGGATTTCTCCCCCATTTGTACAGGTAATATATGGGATTTAGTACTAAACCCATTGACCCGGCCTTAAATGACCTTAGCTGTTGATAGGCCGTTAAACACCAACAAACAAACCGTGCCGTGCCAAGTGGATCAGCTTTTCAAAAATCGCGTTGATTTACATTCATTTCCAATACATGTATTTCAATTGTGCAACCACTTTTATGAAAGCTAGTTCTAGATTTAGGACAATTTAATTATTATTTATTTTACATTTGATTGGCTGTCTAATTTCAGAAATGTGTGCATTTATATATTGGACAACTTTTTTTACACAAATCTGTTTTTGTTAACGTCATTGAAAAATTAACGTGAACTCGATGTTAGCATTTAGGAAACCAGTAGCCCATTTCACCAACATTGCAAAGTATACTTTGAGGGAGTAATTATTTATTTTTCCCGAAATGCACTGTTTCATATAGCACTAACGACTGCATCTATTTGATGATTAAAAGTATGCAGAATTATTATACTGAATTGATTACATTATCACAGCCAAAATGGCTGTGATAATGTAATAAATTCAGTATAATAAAAATTAATAAATTTATCCTGAAATTGAAAATGTCTCTCTCAAAGTATACTTTGCAATGTTGGTGAAATAGGCTACTGATGGAGTGCATGTGTAATACAAATAAAATCTGTATACCGGTATATCTATCATTTGTAAATGTACTGGTGATGTTTCAAAACATTCTGTTTACTGAGTAGCAGGCAAATAGAATGATGAAATGGAAACCTGCAAGTTTCTGGGATTTCTGAAAAGTCGACTCGCTTCTTGGCATGCCACTGTAAATGTCGGCCACAGGAAATGTTCATCCAATAATTGATGGGATACAATTATATTAGTATGAAAGTTTTTAGAGTGAAAAAATTCTATTTTCTTTATTTCATCTCGAAAGTATATGTTGTTACCACTCATTTTTACCGTCTGACGAGACTTCAAATGAGTAATAACAACAATTATACCTTTATGGAGAAATAAACAAAATAATGAGATTTTTTTCGACAAAAAATATTTTATTCTTCGACTGAAATGGTTTAATGACCTGGTACTGTTATATATGTTTGAATGTGCTATGTGCTTGTGAAGTTGACAAACAACCTGTATTAACCCTTTCAACACTACTCACCACTTTCCAAATGTTTGCAAACCGTGTATATCCTGATGATCTGCTGGCTCGTAGCGAACCGTCTCGCCAGGATCTGCACAATTTTTGACAGGAACACCCCTTTTCTGATTAATGGAATAGTTCAAAAGTCTACTTGGAAGAGTCCATACCAGCTACTTAGGGATGAAATGATTAGTTAAATGCCCATAACAAATATGTGTTTACAGTTTTCATAATCTTTCCTTAATTTGCATGTTTTTTTGGAATCGCATCTTTCCTGCTGTTTTATTTTTGTTTTTTTGGTGGAAAAAAATGTTAATCCACTAGCACAGTCTGCATATTTGATAAGTTTCAATTTACAGCTTTGTAAATCATTAATGGTAATGTCCGAGTAGTGTTACGTATATTATTTTAAATGCGAGTTTATGTAAATATGTAGTTCTGAATTTAGAAGTTTTCCCTCATTTGTGAAATATGGGATTCGACCCCATTACCCGGCCTAAAATGACCTTGTCTGTTGACGGGCCGTTAAACACTATTAAATAAAATGACATGATTCAATCCGCCCGTCAGTGTCGGTAATAGTCTGTTTTCAGTGGTGCATAAATGTTTATCAATGTTATGAATAAGTTTAAGTATGTATTTCTTGATCATGTATTTGACTGATTGGACAAATATTCAGTCAGTGTCTGACAATGAGTTGACAATGTATTATAACGAGAAACTCGACATGGCCTGTGTTGATAAATCTAAGACTGCTACAACCAGTGTAAATCGCGGTCAGTCGCACACCGTGCTTTCTGATCAGGGTTTACATTGTTTGCTTTTCAGTAAATTAAACAGAAACTTACGTGGCTGTTTATCACTAGTCGTGGGCTGGATCACGACTAGCGCCATTATGGTCTTTGTGGAAGTATTATACATCGTCCATTCTCCTGCGTTTGGCAGGTGAACGTTACAGCCTCTTATCGGACCATAGTTCACTAGAGCGCGGTTGGTTAATGTACGTCACGCGAACCTGCTATTATGGCCCGCTCGACCTATATTTTACTAAATATCTGTTCATGTTGGGAGCAATTTTGGTGCGATAAAGTGCAGATATCCAGAAATATATATAATATCGCCTGCCAATAGCCCATTCCTCCTAGCTGTAACTGGTTCATAGTTATTTCGAGAAAACGTACATTTATGTATAAATTCACAATTAACCCTTACAATTGTGAATTAAATTTATCGTCTGCTGTTTATTTTCCATTTTTATTATCAAAAACATATTTTGACAACTTTTAGAGTCATTTCCCATGGAAATGATTCTATAGTGCTGTCAAAAATTGTTATTTAAAAAAAGAAGATAATATATAAGAAAAAGACAAAATATAAAATTAACGGCAGACGACACTGTGTTGGTGATGATTGTAACATTTCCCGTTGTATCTGTGCTTCATCACATGACACTTGCTCCCGTAGTTGGCGAGATATTTAGTAGATTACATGTCAAAGCGGTTCTAAATAGCAGGATCGTGTGACGACGTACATTTCCCGCTGTGTAGAGGCGTAAAAATTTTTATTGAACGGTGACGCTGAATGATCACGGGTAGAATGGCCCAGGTCCAAACATGGCTGATTTGTTAAACATGTAAATATTTATTTTGTCATTAAAGGTCTACCGTAGACGTGGCTTGAGTTGTTTGTACGCCGCCAGTGTATAAATGGCAAGATATCTACCAGAAATTACTAATGCTGCCGTCATTCACAAGAGCACATTTTATACCAATTTCTCCGACATCATTTTTGATGTTTTAGCAAAACGTTAGTTTTTTTTTTTTAACTAGAGCACATAGCACATTCAATTCTTGTATTTTTAAGTTATTTATATTGTGTTAGTGTGTTGTAATAGGTTTAATCTGCTATATGTCTTGCCATGTTTACATTATCTGCACAATTGACATGCTCGTTACACACCTGTTTGAAAAACTGGATATATGTATTCACCTGGTACGGGTTGGTAGTGGACTGGCAATAATTCTATTTTACAGACCTTGACGTTTATGGCCCAGAACAGTGGAGTGTATGTGTGGCCCAATGTTTGTTTGTTGGGGTTTAACGGCCTATCAACAGCTAAGGTCATTTAAAGCCGGGTCAATGGGTTTAGTATTAAATCCCATATATTACCTGTACAAGTACATGTACATGTTCAAGTACATGTACAAATGGGGGGAAAATCCCAAAATCAGAACTGAACCGTTACAATAAAAAAAACTATATTCAGCCCTGAAATCAGAATAATCCTGATCTGATGCCAGGTCCTCGCCACACCAGAAGCACTTGGGGCCCCCTCCTAAAAGCAGTAGGATCAGTAATAATCTTACTACTTTTATAATGGGCAATAACCCAATTCATCTCCCAGGTAACAAAAGAGCCAAAGATAAAAAACGTACCTAATGGTCCAACCAGGAAAATCGTGATTCCTATAAGGAGGAACCCGACCGTTAATTTACGCCGTCACGTTCGCCCGAACAACCACCCACAGTGTATGTATCTGTGACTGAAGCAATGGGCCTTGGGTCATTTGCGACCATACAGTCTGATCAGGATCTACATTGTTCGCCATTCCATCAATGAAACACCAGTCCTGCTTCTAACGAGAAATGTACATGTAGATCGTTATAAAGCCATAATAGTCTACAATGACAGGTGGTAGGCTTGAACCTGTGACATAAAAAAATGCCCATTAAAAAATTACATTACCCCACTCATTTGGTCTCGTATTGCACAATATGTACAATACTATACCAAGTTGGTGGGGTCATGGGATTTTTATACCCTCCGCAACAAGTTGTGTGGGGGTATACTGGAGTCAGGTTCGTCCGTGCGTCCGTCCGTTAACCGTCTGTCCGTCACTAAACTTAACATCAGAGAAATATTGTTATAACTTCTATTTCCTTCAGTTAAAATGCTTAATATTTCACACATGTTAAGCCCAGAGTGAGGGTCACAAGCCCACACACTTGGAATTTATTTTTACATATTTAGGGGTACCTGGGCCCACGCGGGGGGTATTCCGTAAGCCTCGCTTACCGACTAATCTAGTTTTGAATGGGCATTTTTAGCTCAGCTGAGCGAAGCTCATATGAGCTATTGTTACAGCAATGTGTCCGTCGTCGTCCGTGAACATTTTCAAACGTCTTCTCCTCGGTAACCATTGGGCCTAGTCACCAAACTTCATGGTCATGGTCCTTAGGTAGGGGGATTACAAAATTGTTAAAATGACGTCATCACGTAATCCAAGATGGCCGCCGTCTAAAAATAGCACAAATTCTTCAAAAATGTTCTCGAGAACCGCCAACCGGATTTCGACAAAACTTGGTAGGAATGATCGATGTACAATGCTCTTTCAAACTTGTTAAAATGGTGACCCCGGGATAAAAAATGGGGTCAAATTTTATTTTTGACCGATTATGGTCGTGTTATATATCAAATCGAAGGTATCAATGAGGCGGCCACTCTGGTTGAGATTTCAAAATTCTTCTTCACACGAACCACTTGGCCCATGGTGGCCAAACTTCACAGTTTTGGTCCATGGGTGCAGCCTTTTCAGATTTGTTAAAACGGAGGTCGTCGCTAATCCAAGATGGCCGCCGTCTAAAAATAGCACAAATTCTTAAAAAATCTTCTCCTGAACCGCCAGCCGGATTTCGATGAAACTTGGTAGGAATGATCGATGTACAATGCTCTTTCAAAGTTGTTAAAATGGTGACCCCAGGGTCAAAAATTGAAGGTATCGATGAGGCGATTGCTCTGGTGCCATATTTGTCGGAATCGGATGATTATGTCATCCATAATGGCCTCCAAAAGGTCCATTTATTCGAGATTTTGAACGTCTTTTTCTCAGGAACCACATGGCCGATGCTAGCCAAACTTCATAGTAAGTTAAGATCCTTGGGTGAAGCATTTTCAGATTTGGTAAAATGAGAGTCCTCGCTTAATCCAAGATGACCGCCATCTAAAAATAGCACAATTTTTTAAAACATATGAACTCGATGTCACATTCTCCTCTGGTGTTCATGGAGTCAGGTGAGCGAATTAGGGCCATCATGGCCTTCTTGTTTTTTATCCCACAGGTCCGAGTCTTCCACCTGTGCTACATGAGTGTGGTAGTTTATCAGGCACAGCACTAAGTAAGCTCATTTTTGTTGTAGTGCGTCACATGTGGCTGTGACTGAAGAAATTGGGGTTATGGAATTTGTGACCAGCGTAGATCCTGATCAAATAGCACTCTTGTAGCCTGATTACGATCTATATTGCTTGTTCTAACAAGACTCATAATGGGTGTTTTATTGATGGAATGGCGAACAGTGCAGATCCTGATCAAGAGGTAGACTGATCACAAATGTCATCAGCCCCATTTCTCCAGTCACAAATCAGCAGCTAGACTGATCACAAATTCCATCGGCCCCATTTCTCCAGTCACAAATCAGCAGCTAGACCGATCACAAATTCCATCAGCCCCATTTCTTCAGTCACAAATCAGCAGCGAGACCGATCACAAATGCCATCAGCCCCATTTCTCCAGTCACAAATCAACAGCAAGACCGATCACAAATGCCATCAGCCCCATTTCTCCAGTCACAAATCAGCAGCGATACCGATCACAAATGCCATCAGCCCCATTTCTCCAGTCACAAATCAGCAGCGAGACCAATCACAAATGTCATCAGCCCCATTTCTCCAGTCACAAATCAGCAGCTAGACCGATCACAAATTCCATCAGCCCCATTTCTCCAGTCACAAATCAGCAGCGAGACCGATCACAAATGCTATCAGCCCCATTTCTCCAGTCACAAATCAGCAACTAGACCAATCACAAATTCCATAAGCCCCATTTCTCCAGTCACAAATCAGCAGCAAGACCGGTCACAAATGCCATCAGCCCCATTTCTCCAGTCACAGATCAGCAGCTAGACTGGCCACAAATGATAGAGTTGGTGGCAGGTGGGAGCATGTGATGGGTAATTTAACGTTCGGAGTTCATCCTTACCGGAATTCCGATTGGAGACCTGGGTGTCGTTTCACTAAACTTCTTACGACTAAAATGTTCGTAAGTGCAATATTATGATAGTCTGTAAATGTCACATTAACAATGTTTTCTTTAAACAATTATTGGATTTACATTTATTGAGCATAGGCTGCATATGCAGCCTATGCTCAATAAATGTAAATCCATCAATTGATCCATCACTAAACTTTGTACGACTACGAAGTTTGTAAGTGCGGTATTGGAAATTAGAATAGCATTTACACTGATTGGCGATGTTGGTAATAGTTTAGTGGATGTGTTCACATGTAATGATGTGGGCGAAAAATGGTATCAGTTGCCCACGTTAATTTGAAAATCGAAATAATAAAAATGTTTGTACGAACGTTTTTAGCTCGCCTGCACGAAGTGCAGAAGAGCTTATGTCATACCCCGGCGGCGTCGGCGTCGTCGTCAGCGTCGTCCACAAACTTAACGTTGGGTAAATGTCTTATAACTTCTGTTTCCTTTCACGGAACACCTTGTTATTTCATACATGCATTCCTCAGATGACCCTCTATCATGCTGTAGCAAATCCATGACCCACCACCCAGCCCTTACCCCAAGGTCAAGGTCATAAACTTGTCACATTCATAAACTTAAGGTTGGGTAAATGTCTTATAACTTCTGTTTCCTTTCATGGAACACCTTGTTATTTCATACATGCATTCCTCAGATGACCCTCTATCATGCTATAGCAAATCCATGACCCACCACCCAGCCCTTACCCCAAGGTCAAGGTCACAAACTTGGCACATTCATAAACTTAACGTTGGGTAAATGTCTTATAACTTCTGTTTCCTTTCATGGAACACCTTGTTATTTCATACATGCATTCCTCAGATGACCCTGTATCATGCTGTAGCAAATCCATGACCCACCACCCAGCCCTTACCCCAAGGCCAAGGTCACAAACTTGGCACATTCATAAACTTAACGTTGGGTAAATGTCGTATAACTTCTGTTTCCTTTCATGGAACACCTTGTTATTTCATACGTGCATTCCTCAGATGACCCTCTATCATGCTGTAGCAAATCCATGACCCACCACCCAGCCCTTACCTCAAGGTCAAGGTCACAAACGTTTAGCTTGACATTAGCTTAGCTGTTGATAGGCCTTTAAATACCAATAAACAAACAAACAAATTATATAAGCCCCATTTCTTCAGTCACTGATCAAGAGCAAATCTGGCCATAAGCCATAAGCTTGATTTATCGTGAGCTAACTTGGCCAGAAATGACATTGCCACATTTCACCCCGTCACATTATGGAGGATGACACAGAAGAAGGTAATCCAATTATAAAACAGCTGTATAGATTCCCTAGACTAACCCATTACAGACGGGATACGCTTTTAGTAGTATGAACCTTTTGAGAGAAAAATGTCCCTATTTTCTTTATATCCTTTCGAAAGTATATGTTGTTACCACTCATTTGAACCGTCTCGATGAGACGGTTCAAATGAGTGGTAACAACATATACCTTTATCGATGAATGAACAAAATAATGAGATGTTTTCAACAAAAATCATAGTACCGGGTATCCTTAATAGGCTGAAATGAGTTAATCAGTCAAAAGTTACACATGCTGGTCTGGATCTATGTTGGTTTTCAAGGTACATCAGCGGTTGTCCTGTTTTGTTTGATATTGGCTTATATAATTAACTTTTCTCCCTTTGCTAGGGATAATGGCCCATGACTTGACAAACCAAGAGACAAACAAACACTGCTCTCCATTCAGTAACTGTAGTCGCACTTTGCTTCCATCAGTAACATTGATCACAAGGCCAGAGAAAATTAATTTGCCGATTCTCCTTCTCACCCGCTATCATCCCCACCGTCCCCTGAAATAAAATAGATATTAATAATTACTATATGTGTGACTGGAGAAATGAGGCTTATGGGATATGTGACCAATCTCTTAATCAAATAGCACACTTATGTATCCTGATAACGATCTTTATCACATGAAATGCTTGTTATGCCATGTTTTAGCCCATTTCATAAATGTGATATGACACACGTGTAATAGCACCTGGAGCGAATTTGATTAGCTGACCGCATCACCCTAAATACGTATTTGTATTATGCGCCAACGTTCCTGTCAAATGAATAAAATAGAGACGTTCCAAATGACGTCCTTAATGGTGTGACAAAGCAATGATGTTTTGACGTTGACGTCATCATATTTAAAACATCATTAAAAGCGTCCGTGACTCAGTAAACTTACTGCAATTGTTAGAATGAGTTTCCGTTTGGTAAAAAGAAGTGTTTACAAAGAACAGGAACCTATTACATGGCATATTTATCATAATTCTATTGCTAGCTTAATACTATTTTTCTGGGTGGAGACTTTCAACTGGATGTGAAAATAGGCAAAAGGCGTCGTCTCACTGAAGCAGATCGCTGATATCTCCAAGTTTCCTGCTATTTGGAGCCTGAAGTCATGTGATAAACAGAATCTCAAACTCGTTTCCACTGATTATGAAATTTATGAATCCAGAGGCTTGGTGCATAAATTGTGCGTGACTCGTTTCATAAATCTCCTATCAAATGGACACTCATTCGAGATCCTCTATATATTATAGGAATGAATGGCCTTTTTGTGGAATTTAGCGGGGTATAAACTTGGAAAAGTCGCGGGAATACTGGACGAAGGCCGGAAGGCCTCGTCCAGTATTCCCGCGACTTTTCCAAGTTTATATCCCCGATAAATTCCACAAGAAGGCCATTCATTCCTTATAATTCCAGCATTTGAAATAAATTCATCAAGAAAATGTGTTTATTTTCCGTTTTCTTAAGAATTATTTTAACTGCACCTCACGGTTACGGAAAATAGTTCGGCGTGGGAGTTTACTGGGATATAAATTTTGGACATAGACTTGCTACGGGCCAATCAAATGTTAGGGAATTGTGTAAATATTTTTGTGCTGGAATTATTGCTTGTTTGAAGCATGACTGGTGATGCATTGATGAAATGGTGAGTTGTGGAGATCCTGATCAGAGTGCGTTGCAGATTGTCGCAAAACCCATTAGCAGTCACATTTTTGTCTCACCCATGATAGTGGAAAGTGATTCTAAGAGTATCCATCTTAATTCACTGGTGTGGGACAAGGATATTCCACCCGCGTGTCGGAATATGTTGTCAGAAACGAGGCTTTGTCGAGTTTCTGACAACCTATTCTGATCACGAGGGTGGAATATCATTGTCCCACACGAGTGCATATGCTGGATAATATTTCTCGCCCCTATACAGAATATATTTACAGGCCCGTAGCCAGACCTGTTTGAAGGGGGTGTCGTTTCGAAGGCTCAATGGGTCTGAAGTATCTACCTGTTTGAAGGGGGGGTCGTTTCGAAGGCTCAAGGGGTCTGAAGTATCTATGGGGGTCAAAAAAGTGGACCTCAAGGCTAAAAAAGTGAACCGCTGGGCGGGGGTGTCGTCCGACCGCTCCGACCCCCCCTGACTACGGGCCTGATTTATCTAGCCCAGAATAAGACTCGATGTCTTATTCTCTGAATTTATGCAACTTTTTATACGTCCGATGTGTTCTCTATGTCAGCAAATGGGTTAAAACAAAGTTTTCATACAATTTCAGTGAACAGGTTACAAAGTATTATCAAATTAATGTTCAATGCCGTCATCAAGTGGTCCAGGAGACGCCAAATTGAACATCGCACTTTGCTGACGTTTTCAAAATTAAAACGATGTCATGACATTATGTGCTAATAAACATGTCATCAACCATTGAAAACAATTAAGGTGTATGCATTATTTTGTGGTGTAATTGTAAGACACAGTAATATTGCCCTATTAGAAATGTTGTTGTTGCTAGATGTGAGATGAGCAACTGTAGGGTGACACAAGGAAATCTCACATGGGCATGACTATACGGATATTCTTGTCTC
Organism: Conchocele bisecta; assembly: GCA_029237695.1. Classification (NCBI taxonomy): domain Eukaryota; kingdom Metazoa; phylum Mollusca; class Bivalvia; order Lucinida; family Thyasiridae; genus Conchocele; species Conchocele bisecta. The sequence goes on from CM055276.1 coordinate 39,661,704, forward strand.
GGGGCACCTGGTGGGTGAGAAATAGCAGTCAAAATTCCGGCTGCGTCGTCGTCAACTATTTGGGACGTAATTTTGGACATAGTCAAATTTTGCATATCTCTTTATCTGCGAGTCAGATCATTGCCAAACTTCATCAATTGCTTCCACATATTGATAGCTATATATCAAGTGTTATTCGGGTTACCTTGACCTTCACCTTGTGAACTGAACCTATGTGTCAATTATATTGGATGTACGTCGAAATGTTGAATACCATGATCTGTTAGTCGAATCATTACCAAACTTAATCAATAGCTTCGTGAGGCATTCATGGCTATCAGCTCAGTGTCATTAGTGTGACCTTTTTGGATGTACGTCCAAATGTTGAATATCTATTGATCTGTTAGTCAGATCATTACAGAACCTCATAAATAGCTTCAACACATTGATGACTGCAACCAGTGACATTCGGGTGACCTTTACCTTGGTGTCAATAATTTTAGACGTATGTTCGAATGTTGACTATCACTTGATCCGTTAGTTGGATCATTGCCAAACTTTATCAATAACTTCCTTACATTCATAGCTATCCATCCAGTGTCATTCGGCTGACATTGACCTTCGCCTCGATGACCTTGTCTTCATGTCGATAACTTTATAGACGTAACTCCTGATCTGTTAGTCGGATCATCTCCAAACTTCATCAATAGCTTCCTCACATTGATGGATATAACCAGTGTGACCTTGGTGACCTTCAACCGGTGTACTCCCGTCTGCATATGGGTTATGACCTTATTGTTATACAGAAGTTAGACCCAGCTCAATTGATCAAACATTCTCCAGTCACAACCACAAATCACATTTATTCTAATAGTAGCCACCTGCCCCCCCACCCACCCCCAATATATTTTCAGTAAAATATTTGTGTTCACATACTAAAGTGTTTTCTAACATCAAAATCAGTACCGATAGTTATTTTGCGCCAAACTATAAAATAACCCACAGTATCTGGAAACCATTTATGTTGGGACCCCTATTTATAGGGGTTTCCCAAAAGAAATTGTATCCAAATACATTACAGCAATGTTAACTATAACTATTGGCACACTCATCATTGTGGGAAACTATAATTATGTGTGTTTCCCAGAATAAATTGTGTCCGAATATTTAGGATTATTACGGTAGTGCATAAACTACTAAGAAAATTGCATCGTCCATGGGCGTTTATTAGAATAGATATGGTATGTACATGTTCGTGTGTATTTGTAGGTCGTCGACGCCGTGCCCTGACTTGAGCAGCACGCCGGTGATGATTCCCAGCCCTGCATCGGTGGCCAGTACGGCGTCCAGCGGCGTCAGTGTGCTGCCTCCCATGCCCCCGCTACTGAGCTATCAAAAAACTGTTGAGTCCGCAAATTCTGCGGCCAGTAAACACTCGGGTTTGTCGCTAAACTCAACCTCTGTTCCTGGTGTCTTTGCTAGCAGTAACAAAGCCCATAGCAATGGTAGCCATAGTAACAGTTATAACCGATTGGGTGCATATTGTTCGCCGGCAAAAAGGGAAGCACTGAGTCCCACGGATGCACATCAACCGTCGTGGTTGACTGCCCTTAGTAGTGCAGGACATAAACGACCTCCGCCCGCACACTCGAACTGTCTGCCACCCGCGAAGCGAATTCATCTTGAGAAGGCGTCGGATTCGCCGGCTTCATCAAATTCCATGGATTCTCCGCTTGTAGGTAAGAAATGCCAATTACTCCATTACAATCACGGAAACTTTTAAACCTTAATAGCTGCACACCTGAAACTTGGTATGTAGCTTCCTTATGATGAGTAGATGTGCAGTCTATTTTGATTTTTGATTCGACCCCCATGTCGTGAATTATCTCCACCTTTTCGATTTAGAATTTGGCAATTTTGCCTTGTAACTCGTAAAACTTTTAAACCGTAACAGCTACAGACCTGAAACTTGGTATGTAGCTTCCTTATGATGAGTAGATGTGCAAAGTTTATTTAAATTTTGTATTCGACCCCCGGGTCGTGGATTATATCCCCCTTTTCAATTTCACCGTTTTGCCTTGGAACTTGTAAAACTTCTAAACCGTAATAGCTGGAGGGTTGATGCTTGGTATGTAGCTTCTTTATGGTGTCATGATTGACACTGAGCCATGGATTATCTCCCCCTTTTTGGACTTGGAACTTTGTCTCATTTACTATCAAAGCGATCTGTTCTATGAACACATTTTCTAGTATCTTTTTTCTTGATAAAAATTTGGTTTGACAACACTTTATAATTACATGTATGTCCATGTTTTTCATTATAAAAAGAGGAAAATAATTAGCAGGCTACAAATTTAAGGGTTAAACAAACCTGCATTATGGGAACAATGCTATTACTATAAAGCTCACTGTGTTGGTGTGACAGTTGGTTTGAAATTTAATTTTATTTGATCGTCTCGATCAGTGATTGACAGTATTTGTTTTTTTCTGCTTTCGCCTGTCAATACTTCAATTCTAGGCACACATACAGCATTTTTGATGCTTCGGTGCAGTTTATCAGTTACATGGATAAGATGCAAGAGAAATCCATTAGCCATAAATCTGTCTTATCTATTAATATAATATTTTAACATAATTCGGTAGTGCAAGTAAATAGGTAAATGATATGGCTACAGATAACATATTATCCCGTCAACACAGTGCGTATGTGCCGTGAAACTACTATTCTCTATCTATTTTCCTTATTTCTGAACCAAAGTATATGTTGTGACCACTCATTTGAACCGTCTCGGCGAGACGGTTCAAATGAGTGGTCACAACATATACTTCTGATGAGAAATAAAGAAATTCTTGGGCCTTGCCGGATATTTTTTCCCATTCACGGCACTAACCTACTATTCTCTATTTAGGTGATTAGTACAGCTTCCATGTATGATGCTATGCTTATGTATTAATTGAATGTGATATGATATATTATTTAGTATAAACTTTTCAATTGGTAACCTCTTCAATAAATATCAATTAAATCTTCACCTGTGGAAGATATACCGTATATTAAGCATACAGCCACTATAATATTCAGATATAAACTTATTCTATGCAAGGGCGTCGTCAGAGGAGGTTCGATGGGTTCATATGAACCCCTCTTTTTGGAGCCAGCAGGATTTTGTTTATATACATGAGGTCTGCGATAGCCATTTTCAGTGCATGAATGAGCAGACATTATATTCAAATTCACTACTAATAAAATACAAATATACAGTCAAGAGGCGTAAAACCTAGTACAATATGCCAATTTTCAGAAATGCGTAGGTATCTTAAATTGACACAAAACTCTTTGCCCAGGAGCTAGTTGTTGTCCAAACATATCTGGATGCAGCATTTGGCTTCTAGAAATCAAAAAAACTTTCCAGGGCTGTGAAGCAAGCAAAATATGTTAGGCAACCCCTGGACCCCTTACATATTTTGGTTGCTTAATCACTAGTTCTGACAAAACCACATATTCATTACCATATGGTATTCAATATGTGGTTTTGCCAGGGGCAACCCCGGGACCCTTTACATATTTCGGTTGCTTCACAGTTAAAATTCTAACCCCCTTTTCAAAAATGTTGGAGATGCTCCTGCTATGGTTCATGTATATAATGCAGAGCATGTACATGTACTTGAATTTAGTTCAGAACTTTGTGTCAACTTTCGATGACCTTTACATGCAATCTTGCATGTACATGTACCGATCCATCTGTTTCAGACTACGACTCGCTGTGCAATTTGCTGGATTCTGACAGAAATGAAGAGGTATGGACATTAGTTTATATTTGTCGATGGGCGGCTAGTTGGGATCATGTGAAGGGTAAATTTTAGCATGGGATTCATCCTTACTGGAATCCTGGTATACTTGGTTTGACCCTCGGGTACATTATATATTTTTATGCCCCCGCTACCGAAAGGTACAGGGGGCATATAGTGTTACCGGCGTCCGTCCGTACGTCCGTCCCGTACGTCACTTCTACATGGCTTCTACATGGCTTCACATATTATGTCAATATTTATACACGTGATACATATGAACATGCCCTACACACTCCATCACCCAGTACTTCGACCTTGACCTTTGACCTTCACCTTTTCTACTTTAAATGTTTACTTAGCACTTTGGGACAAATCTACGTGCACGTTTCTCAATCCTACAATAACTTCTCAATACTTTTGCCAATCCCTGAAATATTTATACACATGATACATATGAACATGCCCTACACACTCCACCACCCAGTACTTCGACCTTCACCTTTGACCTTCACCTTTTCTACTTTAAATGTTTACTTAGCACTTTGGGACAAATCTACGTGCACTTTTCTCAATCCTACAATAACTTCTCAATACTTTTGCCAATCCCTTAAATATTTATACACATAATACATATGAACATGCCTTACACACTCCACCACCCATTACTTCGACCTTCACCTTTGACCTTCACCTTTTCCACTTTAATTGTTTACTTGCCACTTTGGGACAAATCTACGTGCGCGTTTCTCAATCCTACACTAACTTTCACACACGCATTGCTCCAATGGTCCTCTACCGCCCTGTGACAAATCCACATTCGTCCTGCCCCCGCTAAGCACAGGGTCAAGGTCACAGACTTGGTGCGTTTGAAACCTTAACATTCAGTTAAATGGCTTATAATTTGTGTTTCCTTGCTCGGATCTGCTTCACATTTCACACACGCATTGCTACAATGGTCCTCTACCGCCCTGTGACAAATCCACGTCCCACCCCCACTAAGCCCAGGGTCAAGGTGCGTTCAAAACCTTAACGCTCGGGTAAATGGCTTATAATCAAATATGCCTCGTTTTCTTAGGCTGCCAGCGGGGGCATTCGTGTGCCGACAGGCCACATTTCTAGTTTAATCTGGTTATACCCATTATAAAAGCAGATTGCTGGAAGTGAAATTTGTCCCCCCCCCCCCCACCCCCATCAATACAGGTGAAATATTGGATTCGACTCCATTAACCTGGCCTAAAATGACCTTGGTTGTTGACGGGCCGTTACACCTGGGATAGCTTAATTGCTGGTTTGATCCTTGGTTCAAACAGGTGGTTTGTAGGGTATTTGTACCTTAGCGATGAATACATCCTTAATCCATTTCATGCTGAGGACATGCCATTTTGATTGGGGAAAATCATAAATATTTGTTTTAGATGTATATGTCGTGACCACCATTTGAACCGTCTCATTGAGACGGTTCAAATGAGTGGTCGCAACATATACTTTCACTGAGAAATAACAAGAGGTAGGTAATCAAATATTTAACAGAATTCATACCCATAAAGGTGTATTCCGCATGCAATGGGTTAATCTTCCTGATTTTGAGCATGAGAACAGAATATGTGCTCAGAAAGCTTCATAAGCATGAACCCAGGTCACAATTTATGTTCTTGAAAAACTAGCAGGCAAGCATGTTTGCTTTCTCCTCAATCCTCCGATACTAATGTGTATATATGGCATGTGTGTGCTCTAATGAAATAAAGTACTCTTTATTAACCATTTCAACACCATTGGCCTGTGGTATTGGCAAAAGTGTAGATCCAGATGAGCCGGCTCGTGACGAGCCGTCTCATCTGGATCTACACTTTTTGCAAGTAATTTTCATATTTTTGGAACCTTAAAACATCAACTGAAAATCATTTTGTGACCATTGGATTTGTTGCAAAATTAACATATCAAAATCCATTCCAGTTACTTAGGGGTGAAAGGGTTAAATAATTCCTGTAATTCTGTTCTTGCGTTTGCAGATGAACAATGTACTGGGGTTTCCGGCAGACTTCCCACTATCTGCACAAATGAGTTCCTCGAGCCATTCCAGAAATATTTACAACATCTCACCTTCCGACGTCATATCCCTCGATTGATTACTCGCTCACGAGACGTGTCGCAATGTCAGACGGGGAAATCTCGTCGAAGCAGTACTCGGCGATGTCTGGATGTCTGGACCGTGCTAATAAAACATCCTGAGCACATTCTCCCCAGTCGTACTAGAAATCACACGGCTTGATTGATGACTGACGTGATGTGTCGTAGTTTTAGACAGTGAAATTACGACAAAGCTACTCGGCCAAAGCAGCAATGTCTAGAGATCTGTAGCCGATTTCATTAAAATTGCAAAGTATACTTTGAGGGAGTAATCATTTATTTTTCCTGAAATGCATTATTTCATATAGAACTAACGACTGCATATATTTGATGATTAAAACTATGCAGAATTATTATAGTGAATTTATTACATTATTGCAGCCATATGGCTGTGATAATGTAATAAATTCAGTATAATAAAAATTAATAAATTTATCCTAAAATTGAAAATTTCTCCGTCAAAGTATACTTTGCTAGAAAGGTATACTTTGCAATGTTGGTGAACTAGGCTACTGGGCACGTGCTTTTAAAATTTTCTGACAATGTTTTCCAAATTCATGCTTGAAATTACGCAGTTTGATTTCGGGAGGGTATGTGTATCTGGATGATAAATCCATCCTTATATTAAGGATTCATATCTTACTGGGATTCACACCTCAGGCAATCCATCCTTATATTAAGGATTCATATCTTACTGGGATTCACACCTCAGGCATTTCATAATGGTGTCTGGCACCAGATCAGGACACATTATCTCGGGGCTGAAAGCATTTTATCGTAATTTTCTTGTCTGTATATGTCGAACCTCAATCAATCTCAAATTCACTCGACTTGGCCTCGACCAACCAAACTTCCAGATTTTGAGTATGAGAACGCAGTTACAAAGTTTGAAAGCACGGACCCGGTGGTTCAACTGCTGGCTGGTGTATTGGAGGTTGCTGGTTCAAGCTCCATGGCGAACATTTTACATTTATGTCTGTTTATCATTATACAGAGACAATTCCACCATAACCCTTAAGAGACGGGAAAATGTTGTGCGGAAAGCGAAACATAGTGACCACAACGACGTCTGTTCATCTGTAGCCTATTTCACCAACATTGCAAAGTATACTTATCTAGCAAAGTATACTTTGAGGGAGACATTTTCAATTTAGGGATAAATTTATTATTTTTTATTATACTGAATTTATTACATTATCACAGCCATTTTGGCTGTGATAATGTAATAAATTCAGTATAATAATTCTGCATGCTTTTAATCATCAAATATGTGCAGTGGTTAGTTCTATGTGAAATAATGCATTTTGGGAAAAATAAATGATTACTCCCTCAAAGTATACTTTGCTAGATAAGTATGCTTTCCAATTTTGATAAAATCGGCTACTGGTGTGTGCATCCATTCGGGCGTCCAATATTTGCGTTAGTCTCGGTAGAGCCGGGATGCGTATAATGTTTGGACTGTCTGTCCGTATGTCCGTCCTTGGGACCAGTTCAGAAGTCTACTGGAGTTTCTCCAATCTTCCTCCAACGGGGCATTTGTGTTCCGACAGGCAACATATTCTGGTTATTAATTTACACATACCTCTGCAACTGATAGTTGACTTCAATCTTCACATGCTTGTTTATCATGATCCATATTTTCATTCGATGGGACCATCAAATGCCTCACCAGGCTTGACATGCGAACTCTGGCCCTGTGGTCTTGTATTTTTTTTGTCGAAAGCTGTTTTATTGAGAGATATTAAAAATAATCAGAAAAAATGCACGGACAAGATTGTAAATAATCGCTGTATGGGTTAAGGAAGCGACAGTGCTATCATCATTATACAATATGAACAATATAGTAAAACCAGAGCCCGTGAATGATAAAACTTGCTGAGCTTGATTTTGAAATCAGTACCCAAAACCAAGCAGTTTGATTGGTCGAAGCCGAGCATTGCTCGGCCTCGACCAATGAAAATGCTTGATTTTGAGATTGAGATCAGAGTGCATGCTCAGATAGTTATATAATCGCTGGGCTAGAAGGTTTACAGATCTCAGGTGGTTGAACAACAATCAGTCAATTTGATGTTACACTGTGGGTAACGTACGTCGCGACCATCTGCTATTTACAAAATAGTTTACATACAGTTTTTGGATTTCTCTGTGACTGCTGAAATATTTTTAATACGATAAAGCGATTACTGGTGGTGGTGCTTAACCCTTCCTACGCTGTTGACGGAAATTGCCGTCTGCTGTTTTTCATTTTTGCTTTAATTCTTAACAAAAAACTGGTTTTGACAGCACATGAGAATCGTCTCCACTGGAGACGAGAATGGAGACGATTCTCATGTGCTGTCAAAACCAGGTTTTTGTTGAGAAATATTGAAAATAAAACATTTCCAGCAGACGACAAAATTTAATTCAGCATAGTAAGGGTTAATGACTGGTGTGCTGAGGACCTTGCTATTCTAATTTCAGGCCTGAATATATAATTTTTATGTAAACATTTAGTTCAGATTTTGAGATTTTACCCCCATCCGCACAGCTGAAATATGGGATTCGACCCCATTAAACCGGCCTAAAATGACCTTAGCTGTGACAGGCCATTAAGCACCATTAAATAAATATATGAATTAATATAATAAAGCTCAGATACACGGACAATGTCGTCCAAATATAACCTGGCGATGACACCGGTCTTGTAGGTTTAGCCATTGCAAAATTATTTTGAGATAACTACATTTTTAGCTCTGACAGATACCCCAGAAAATATCACACGCCAATGACGCTGGTCTCGACTGTAGCGACAACTAATTAAGTTTGCTTGAAACAGCAATAAGAATAGCGACGATGGCCGCTAATTATTCTAAGATGTCCCAGAGTTTCAAATTTTCACGGGCATCAAAATTATTCAAATCGTCCTGGAAAATGTAGGTTGAAGGCCTAAATAGCAGATGTGTGTGATGAACATTAACCACCGTGGTTTACCTAACCCTTACAATGCTGGAAACTAAAGGTTTTCGTCTGCTGTTGGTTGATACATGTATTTAATATCAAACAACAGCAGACGAAACATTTTGTTTTTCAAACCATATTTTTATTGAATAAGAAGACAAAATTTTTGTCTTCTTATTCAATAAAAACATGGTTTGAAAGCAATTTAGAATCATTTCCATTGGACATGGTTTTAAATTGATGTCAATCCATGATATTGTTAAGAAAAATGGAAAATATGAAATAAACGGCAGACGGCAATATTTAATTCAGCATACTAAGGGTTAACATGTATTAGGCCTGTAGGAATTTGATGAGTTGGGCATGTGGTTATAAAACATTCTGCATGTATTCTAACATCTTGATCTAGATGAGGCAATATTGATGACTCAAATGATAGCTGTGCTCAGGCTGAGCCATTGAGTTGCTGATTTATATCAGAACATTTGCAAACTGTTTTGTAAACACTGCCTCAAGATAATAAATATTCCATTAAGCGTTTCAAATGTTTGGCCGAATCTTCGCAGAGTATTTATATTTTCTGAAAAGTCTTTGGGCTCAAAGGAATAAGATTAACTATTTGCATGCTGGGAAACTTGTGGGCTATAAATAGTTCAAAACTAGCGGACAAAAATTCATCATAATTTCTTGTATTTCTCCCCGTAAATATCATGAATATGTCTTGGAATTTCATTAGAATTGAGTCCTCAGGACTCAATTCTAATGAAATTCCAAGACATATTTACAGAGAGAAATAAAAAAATATACAATGTACTCCTATTAAATTTGTTTGGCGGATATTTTCACCACTAGCATGCAAAGAGTTAAATCGTATTACTATTGGGCAGTGGGGCTTTGGCGTGGTGAGGACCTGACACCAGCTCAGGTTATTCTTATTTCAGGTCTAAAATTATTTTTTTTCTGTAAATATTCAGTTCCGATTTTGGGATTTACCCCCCATCACAACAGGTAACATATGCGATTCGACCTCATTAACCTGGCCTAAAATTACCATAGCTGTTAATCACCAGTAAATCAAATCTTTGGCCTCATTGGAACATCATCATTGTACGATATTTCATTTTCATCACAAATGATATTTCAGTTTGAGGACTGTATTACATGAAACCTTATATTTATATTGTCACAATATGTAGTGGGAAAAGAGAAATTATTTTCCCAAATTTTGTTTTGTGAAATGCAAAATTTCCCTGGAAAACATAGTTTGGCTGCATGTATCTGCCAAAACATGTTTTCTTAATAACATGTATGAAAGAAACGGCTCCTATGAGTTGTGAAGTAAACCAAATTTTTGTCGCGCCCATTTGCGGACAGCGCGATATAGTCGGCACATTCATGATTGGCGTACGTGCGTACGTATGTGCGTCCGAGGTTAAATTTTTTAGGTATAGTATCAAAGCCTCGGCGCGCGCGATATGCGGGCCGCAGCCATATAGTTCATCTGTATTACTGCTGTTTCTTCCTTTTAATGATGACCATGTTCCAGCCTTTAGCGCTACAAGTACGATAATACCAAAGTTATCAGCATTACTTCTGTAGTTAGTATAAACATTCTGTTGAGAAATATTATAGCTTCCAAATGTAACATATGCTTATCGGGATTTATTTTACAGAAAATTGACATATTAAATGAATTTTGTAGATCTATATGACAATAAATTATTTGACTGAAAATGTGGGAAAAGGGGGGCTTCTGTTAGAGATGGGTCTACTATTGAATATACGAGACACGCCATGTGATTTTGTACTTTTGGATATCTGCGTCATTTCATGAAATACATTTACAAAATTTACAATATTTTCCGTAAATGGCGTCAAAAGTTGACAAAATTTTCAGAGTACATGAAAAATTATATTCAGCATATACTCTGCAAATTTTGTCAACTTTTCACTGTATTTATGAAAAATATTGTAGATTTTGTAAACATATTTAATGTTACGCAGATGCCCGAAGGTACAAAATCACATGGCGTGTCTCATATATGGTACATTACAAATGAGACTGATTTCAGCAAGGTTTTATAAAAATGATTTTAGCAAATCTTTGAGTTGAAAGATTTGAAACCCTAGCCCTGAGCATATTCTAACTGGTGGCTATTTATTTTTAGCTTCATGCTCATGCTGTAAATTTATCTTAATTGTTTTCTTTCTTTTATCAACCTTCATTCTTTTATATTTTACATGTTTTTTCTCCCAAAGCTCAGGCTCATCACAAACGATGCTGGTTTCCATCATCGGGTGTATTTCCCTTCAGATAGTAAACATAGTCATTGTAATATTTTCATTCCACATCATTAGTCCAGTAAAGCTATCATCATCATTATCATCACCATCATCATCATATTATTTATTATTTTCGTTTAGTAATTCATTATGATTATCAAATGTCTTGTTTACAGATTATTACATTCATAACTTTCATTCATTACATCAGGGGCATCGATAGCGTCATAAGATTGGTCTGGTGAAGATAGACCCTATCCCCGTCGCCCAACCAAAGTGTATGTTTTTACCACTCAGTTGAACCGTGGTAACAACATAAACTTATGAGGAGGAATGAGAAAATTTGCAGAAAAATATTTAAAGATTTGTGCATTGGATGATATAATATTGTCAAACGAGATCTAGCGGACACGAAAAACAAAACAGAAAATTCAAGTAAATACATAGTTCATGTTTATATAATATTAATAATCATCACATGAAAATCTTGTTATAACGAGTTTTAGCCCCATCACCCTAATTACGTATTTGTATTATGCGCCAACGTTATGCTAAACTAACAAAATGAAGACTTTCCAAATGACGTCCCTAATGGCGCGACAAAGCAACAATGTTTTGACGTTGACGTCATTATATTTCAAACGTCATTAGCAGCGTCGGTGACGCAGTAAAAATGTTAAAATGTGTTCCCATTCGGTAATATGAAGTACAGTCGAGCACCAGTACCTCGAACGTCAATATCTCGATGGTATCCCCTATAAATGGTAAATTTCCTCGGCTATCTCGAACATGCCCTATCTCGAACATGTTCTCTATCTCGACTGTTCATTCTGTCCCCTTCGTTTAAAAATACGTTAAAAAGCACTTCGCTATCTCGATCACATAAACGCTCGGGTAAATCACCTAAACACCTGGCTGCCAAGATCAATTTGGTTAACACTAATTTTCAAAACCTATTATCAAACGAAACAAAATAAATTCACACCTGCCTCGGGTTGTTTGCTTAATTGGTCCACCTCGATTTGTTTGAGTGTTTGACACGATTCATTAAGCATATCACGATGTGCCACATGACATTCTTAACGCCCTGTCAACGTCCACGGCATTCTGCACACAGCTGTATAGACGCCGGTGTACGAAGCAAGGGACGATCAAGGACTTCTTCATGAGACCTGACTGCGAGTGACTGTCAATTTCGTTTCGTTTAAAACATGTACTTTTCTGTTTCTTGTATTGTATGTTACTAATTATGTAAACACAACTTTATTTCCTTGTTAGTCACTTCCTCGGTATCTCGAACCTAGTCCTATCTCGATTAAAATACGATCTCCCTCCGACTTCGAGATACTGGTGCTCGACTGTATTTACAAAGAACGGGAACCTGTAATATGGCATATTTATAATATATTTATTGCTAGTATTAAAACTATTTTTCTGGGGGGAGATTTTCAAATCGATGCGAACACAGCCTGTGATTACTACACTAAGCAGATTCTCGAAATTTGTCGTCCAAATCAGGCAGTTTGATTGGTTGAGACTGACCACTCAAACTGCCTGATTTGGGTATGAGCTTTGAGTACATCCACATAATTATTTACAAGCACGGGGCCACTTATGTGAAGATTTTAAGATTTTACCAAATTTTAGCTGGTCATGACCGGTTAGAGTGTGGAGGGGTATGTGCTATTGTTCTTCAATCCTAGCCGTTACACGGTGAGTAATGTTTGTCACGCACATCTGATATTTAAGCTCATATACATTTCCTCTGGCCTAAAAGGGCTGTTGACAGGCCGTTAAACGCCATTAAATAAATAAATACACTGGTTGCGAACTTATAAAGGTCATGTGGTGAACACTTGATGCACTGACCAATTTCCTTCCAGTAAAGCAAGGAGTAGGCATACACAGCCAATTAGTACAACAAAAGATTGTTTGAATTTGTGTGCCAAACAATTCCCTGGGATATTGCATCCTTAGCGGAATCCTGAATCCTGCAGACCTGTAGCCTATTTCATCAAAGTTGCAAAGTGTACTTATCTAGCAAAGTATACTTTGAGGGAGTAATCATTTATTTTTCCCGAAATGCATTGTTTCATATAGAACTAACGACTGCATATATTTGATGATTAAAAGTATGCAGAATTATTATACTGAATGTATTACATTATCACAGCCAAAATGTCTGTGATAATGTAATAAATTCAGTATAATAACAATTTATAAATTTATCATTAAATTGAAAATTTCTCCCTCAAAGTATACTTTGCTAGATAAGTATACTTTGCAATGTTGGTGAAATAGGCTACAGGTTTGGCCTTCATGTACGTCTTTGGCATTCTTGTATGCGAGTTGAATCTGGTTATACCCCTTATATAAGTAATAAGATTTATTAGTAATCCTATTACTTTTAGGGTAAATGGCTTTGGTGTGGTATGGACCTGACACCATGTCGGGTTATTACAATTTCAGGGCTGAATTTTTTTTTCCATGTAAATATTCCGTTTTGATTTTGGGATATCCCCCAAATCCAGCAGGTTAAATACAGGATCAAACCCGTTGGCGCGGCCTTAAATGACCTTAGCTGTAAGCCCGTTAAACACCAAGAAGTCGATCAATCCCTGGGATATTATTGAGTGTCCACCACAAGTTCGCCACTCATCTCTACGGGTAAATGATGCTCCTTCCATAGGAATTAGACATTGATTTAATCCCAGAAGTTGGGAATTAGATGATCAATTTCAGGACAAATCTATTTCCTGGTGGTTACAACGTATATCTGTATGCTAGTCATGTTAGCTTTAGAAAATTATAGACACAACCAGGTTGTACATGATTAGATATATTGTTAGAAAGTAGTTTTACATGTTCACGATTCGTAGATCATGTCATGCACACTCGGGGGGCCCATTTCACTAAACTTTGTATGATAAAAATGTTCTAGCGAAGATTTTTATGAATTGGTTTCTCGCATTACTACGAGTCACAAATGATACCATTTTTATGAATTGGTTTCTCGCATTACTACGAGTCACAAATGATACCATTTTCCGTATATGTACACGTCATTCAATGTCAACACATCCACAAAGGATTTGCCAGCATCGGCTGTATGTGCAAATGTTATTGTATATTTCAATTTTACACTTACAAACGTCTTAGTCGTACGAAGGTTAGTTAAATGGGCCCCAGCTTTTTCGGTCCATTTCCACATACTACAATTTCCTTGATATCTCCGCAATTATTTCTGATGTGATAAAGCACAGAACATAATGTAATACTGTCAACTGTAGCCTGAAATGTCTGTCTGTAATGCAGGGTGTCTTACAAGACACCCTGCATTACAAACAGACATTTCAGGACAAATCATGGGTGGTGGTCGGGCGAACGAAACGGCGTAAATTAACGGTAGTGGTTCCTCCTTATAGGAATCATTATTTGCCTGGTTTGGCTCTCCGGTACGTTTTTATCTTTGGCTCTTTTGTTACCTGGGAGTTGAATTGGGTTATTGACCATTATAAAAGTAGTAAAATTATTACTGATCCTACTGCTTTTGGGAGGGGCCAAGTGATTCTGGTGTGGCGAGGACCTGGCATCAGATCAGGATTATTCTGATTTCAGGGCTGAATATATAGTTTTGTTATTGTAAATATTCAGTTCTGATTTTGGGATTTTCCCCACATTTGTACATGTACTTGAAAATGTACATGTACTTGTACAGGTAATATATAGGATTTAGTACTAAACCCATTGACCCGGCCTTAAATGACCTTAGCTGTTGATAGGCCGTTAAACCCCAACAAACAAACAAACTGTCTGTAATGCAGGGTTTCTTACAAGACACTCTGCATTACAGATGGGTGGCAGGTGGGAGAATGTGATGGGTAATTTAACGATCAGGGTTCATCCTTACCGGGTAAAAGGCGACTAAACTGGCTTAACGATTGGGTTCATACTTTCCGGAACCCACTATACCGGATTTGGCCCTCGTGTACATTTTTGGCTTTCTTGTATGTGAGAGTTGAGTCGGGCTATGCCCCATATATAAAAGTAAGATTAGCGCTAATCCTATTACTTTTAGGGGATGGGATAAATGATGCTGGTGTGGCGAGGGCCTGGCACCAGATCAGGTTGTTCTAATTTCAGGACTGAATATATATTTTGATTGTAAATATTGAGTTCTGAAGTTGGGATTTACCCCCCTTGGACAGGTGGATATGGGACTCGACCCCGTTGACCCGTCTGCGTGTAGACTCCCTGAGGCTTGTACCTCTATGTCAGAAAAGCGGACGTTAAACCCTATTCACTCACTCACTCACTCATCCTTACCGGAATTCCGACTGGAGACCTGGTTTGGCCCTCACATACGTCTTTGGCATTTTGTATGTGACAGTTGGATCTGGTTATACCCCTTATGTGAGCAGGGCCGTAGCCAGAGGTAAAAATCTACCGAGGCAAATCTTATGAAACGTGTATCCAGTGGGAGCGCGTAGCGCGACCCGCATCGTAAAAAGAAAAATCCGGCAAAATTTCTTCCGAGGCAGCCTCAACGTGGCTATGGCCCTGGTGAGTATTACGATTATTCGTAATCCTATCTTAAGGGAAGGGGCCAAGTGACTGGTGTGGTATGGACCTGGCACCAGGTCAGGTTATTCTAATTTCAGGGCTGAATATATTTTTACTCGATGTAAATATTCCGTTCTGATTTTTGGGATTTTCCCCCCAATGCAGCAGGTTAAAATGGGATCGAACCCGTTTGCCCGGTCTTACATGACCTTAGCTGTTGATAGGCCGTTAAACACCAATAAACAAACAAACAAAACCCTTCATTACAGACAGAAATTTCAGGACAAATCTGTTTCCTGGTGGATAAAACGTCTTTAAATTTGGGTTATATCAGCTGATAATGCCATTCTTATTTATAACTCGGTAACTGTACCAATTTTCTTGAAATAACTCGATACTGCTACATCTGAGGACGACTGCATTGGCTGACAAAATTATATTATTTTCCATATTATTTTCCATAGCTATAGCATTTCGAGAAAACTTACATTTTATATTCATGTAAGTTTTCTAGTTTTAACTCTGCAACGGCTCAGCTAGGAGTAGAGTGACATCGGCAGGTGATTGTATGCAATTTCACTGATTTGAAGTTCTTTATTGCATCAAAATTGTTACAGTAGTTGCCTAGTGATTTAGAAAAGGGTTGGTTGAAATAGGTGTAAAACTCGAGTGTGCATGACGTAGCTAGCCATGTGACGTTGATTTATGTTGAAATGTATTCGGAGCATGTTCATTCCCCTTGGCAATACATGCACAGGCCCGTATGCAGGAATTTATTTAGGGGGGTGCGTTATCGACGGCGCGAAGGACTAAACATTGTTTTTTTGCACATTCACAGACAGACATAGGCAGATTAACAATTTCACCCCTAAATAACTGGAATGGATTTTGATATGTTAATTTTGCAACCCATTCCAATCATCAAAAAATTATTTTCAGACCAGTCCATTTATAAATGAACATGAGGTGTTTTTGTTCTCAAAATTATGACAATTACTTTCAAAAAGTGCAGATCCTGATGAGACGGCTCGTCACGCGCCGGCTCATCTGGATCTACACTTTTTGCCAATACCACTATACAGGCCTGTGGTGTTGAACGGGTTAAGGGGGGTGCGCATGCACCCGTCGCACCCCCTCTGCTTACGGGCCTGATGTATGTCATTGTTCTGGCTGCCAGGTGATGACATGATGTGTATACTTGTTCATTATCATATACATGTACAAGTAGTTTATGTTCATTCATTGTACTTAAATTAAAGTATTTTCCTGTCATACAGAGTTCAGTCTAGCTTTGCCAAGATGGTTCAATTGGTGGTATGATGTGTACTCCCGACGTGAAATGTGGCAATGCCTGGAGAAATGGGGTTTATCGGTTTTGCGTCCAGTGCACTTCCAGTAGCCGATTTCACCAACATTGCAAAGTATACTTTGAGGGAGTAATCATTTATTTTTCCTGAAATGCATGATTTCATATAAAACTAACAACTGTATATATTTGATGATTAAAAGTATGCAGAATTATTATACTGAATTTATTACATTATCACAGCCAAAATGGCTGTGATAATGTAATAAATTCAGTATAATAACAATTAATAAATTTATAAAATTTAAAAGTTCTCCCTCAGAGTATACTTTGCTAGAAAAGTATACTTTGCAATGTTGGTGAAATAGGCTACAGATCAGCCTGTGCATCCCCTATTAAAGCATGTTGCCCATTTTCATTCTCCGCCCCAGACGTGTTGCCCCATGCCCAAGTTCAAGATCAAATAACTTTGAAACACAGCGATGGGATACATGCGGCATTCTTGTATTTTATTTTTACTATATCATTATTTTATTGTTTCACCCACGTTAGTGGAAAGTGAGACCGCGAGTGTTCACAATTTCAGCATAGGCGTAGACATCAACAAGTTTGGATTTTTAAACACAGGCACTTTGTGGTATAAATGAGAAAAGCTTCTGTAAATCGAACCCAGTTGTATTCTGATATTAAATTATCTAGAAGGTAGGACACTCGCCATCTTTTCAACCAACGGAAGTGGATTATTTACCTTGGGCCCGGCTCGCTAATTCAGTAATTGTAACGCGCGCGAAGCCCAGGACCAGCAGGGTCCCAGCCTTCAGGCACGTTACAATTACTGAATCAGCGAGCCGGGCCCAAGGTACACGGTACACTAGTACCACTTCCATTGGTTGAAAAGATGGCGAGTGTCGTACCTTGTAGATATTTAATATAAGAGTAATGTTGGGTATGATTTAAAGAGCGTTTTGTCGTTCATACCACAAAGTGCCTGTGTTTTTAAATGTTGCATACATGTATTTCCTGATATTTTGGTTGGATATTTCATTCATAGCATCCTGACATTGGTAGCTAACGATCCTGTGTCATTCAGATGACCTTGACCTTCATGGGTGAGACATTCACCGGTGATCATCTTGTGGGATATAAAAACCTCAAAATATTGTCCACAATTTTTTCTTGTTTCTCCAGCAATTTATTTGTTGTAACCACTCATTCGAACCATCTCATCGACAGATTATCTCCCCTTGTTGATTGGCCATGCCTTGACGGGTGTATATTGTGAACTTCGGCACTGTTATTCTTTTTGTGGATGTATTTGGTTAGTGCTGAGCAGTGATCAGACTGCAGATTTGTCGTCCGGTCAGTGTCTACACTGATCAGAAAGTCAGTAAGCCAGATTTTCACAGATATTGACCAAAATATAAGGCATCAATAGTTTCTGTACATATTGACTAATAAATTATTTTCATGGTTAAAAAGTTGTTTTTCACCTTTACCTTGTCCATATCGAAGAGATGTGTTACAGAACAACCTCTCTTGTTGTACATTTTTATTTTGCACTTACAAACTTCTTTGTCGTATGAAGTTTAGTGAAAGGGCCCCTGGAAAAGAAGACGTTTGGAAATGTGGACGGACGACGGACGAAAAACGGCATAAATAGCTTTGGCTCAAGAGTACAATTTGTTCCTATGAATTAACAATTTGTTCCCGTGGAACAAATTGTTAATTCGTAGGAACGAATTGTTATATCGTAGGAACAAATTGTTAATTCGAGGGAAGGAATTGTTAAATTGAGGGAACAAATTGTTATATCTTGGGAATGAACTGTTAAATTGAGGGAACAAATTGTTATTTCGTGGGAACGAATTAATAAACAAAAATCCATGTCCCCTGCGGGGCTCCGTACAAGTGAGCTCCATTACATGGGAAATTAAGGGGCCCGTCAACTGTAGGTAGTAAACTTGTTACATTCCAATGATTCAAAGAGTATTTTAAATCGCCATGCTTCATTTTTGTCAAGCCCGCTTGCGGAAAGCGAGACATATAGTGATCACAATGACGTCCGGGTGTCCGTGCATGTGTCCGTCCGTGCGTCAGTCCGGGCAAACATTAGGGTTTAGGGGCTAGGGGGAGGAGCCTAAGACAATAGAATACAATAGACTATATATATACAATAGACTGTATGTATAGTCCCTAGTCAATAGACTATATGTATAGTCCCTAGTCCTTTGTAGTTTAGGGGCTTTTCCTTTGATATTTTAAAGAACAAATAGCCCATAAACCCAAAATGTTAGTCTGTCCGTCCGTCCTAAATCTGCGTTAAAGTTTTTAAATACTTTATATCTCTGCAGTCCTAAGTCACATTGACTTGAAACTTTATATGCTTATTAGTGGGTGGCAGGTGGGAGCACGCGATGGGTAATTTAACGATCGGGGTTCATCCTTACCGGAATCCCGACTGGAGACCTGGTTTGGCCCTCACATACGTCTTTGGCATTTTGTATGTGACAGTTGAATCTGGTTATACCCCTTATAAGTGTAATCCTACCGGTATTACTTTTAAATAGGGGAAGGGGCCAAGTGACTTTGGTGCGGTATGGACCTGGCACCAGGTCAGGTTATTCTAATTTCAGGGCTGAATATGTTGTATCTCGATGTAAATATTCCCCCATTTGCAGCAGGTTAAAACGGGATCGAACCTGTTTGCCCGGCCTTACATGACCTTAGCTGTTGATAGGCCGTTAAACACCAATAAACAAACAAACAAACAAACATATGCTTATTAGTCATCATCCATATATTCATGCTGTATCCCACTCATGCGGCCCCTGTGCCCAAGGTCAAGGTCAAATGACTTAAAAGTTTGTGTTAAAGTTTTCAGCTACCTACTATCTCTGTAACTGTAAGTCCCACTCATGTGGCCCCTGTGCCCCAAAGTCCAGGTCAAATGATTTAGAAGTTTGCATTAAAGTTTCTGTCAAAATTTTCGTTAATATTTTCACAGGCCTACTATCTCTGTAACCTTAAGTCGGATTTTCTTGAAACTTTGTATGCTTATTGGGAATCATCCATATATTCAATGCCGAATGACTTAGAAGTTTGCGTTATTATAAAATCTGCCTTAAAGTTTTTACATATTTACATACCTTATATCTCCACAATTGTTACTCCAATTTACTTCCAACTTCCAATACTTCCTTTTCATCATTCATATTTTTATTCCATAGCCTGCCCACGTGGTCCATATGCCCATGATCAAAGTCAAATGACTTTGAACTTTGTATTAATGTTTTTACATACCTTATATCTCCACAACACTTATTCCGATTTACTTCCAACATCCAATACTTCTTATTTATCATCCATATTTTCATTCTATAGCCTGCCCATGTGGTCCACATGCCCAAGGTCAAGTTCAAATGACTTCGAAATTTATGTTAAAGTTTTTACATACCTTATATCTCCACAACACTTATTCTGATTTACTTCAAACTTCAAATAATTCTTATATTATCATCCATATTTTCATTATATAGCCCACCCATGCGGCCCACATGCCCAAGATCAAGGTCAAATGACTTCAAAAAAAGCTTTTACATATCTTATATCTCCACAACCCTTAATTCAAACTTCAAATAAATACACTCCGAGACCATCAAATGCCTCTGCGGGCTCGACATGCGTGCCGCGGCCATCTGACCTATTTCACCAAGCAACCCTGGACCCCTTGCTCATTTCGGTTTCTTTACTACTGAAAGTCGAACCCCTTTTCAAAAATACTGGTTACGCCCATATGCTGTTAGAACGTGCGCGCTCAGTGTTCAAAACGTTCATCCATCAGCGGTCGGGTCTACGAAACATACATGATCGTTAAATAACTAGACGTGATTTCTATACGTATGAAAATGAGATGAATTGTGAGTCCAGGGGCCCGTTTCACTAAACTTTGTACGACAAATATTTTCATACGAAAATTTCTATAAACCACCAAAGAATTCCCAAAAAACCGCCTTCTAACTTCGGACTTTGTTGTGCATTTCAATTTTGCACTTACGAACCAACTTCTTGGTCGTGCGAAGTTTAGTGAAACGGGCCCCTGGGTTGGGTGTCGCATTGTGAAAGGTGCTAGCAAGGGAGTTCGCTGACAGTTCCGGACCATACCTCCACCGTCCCCACCTCACCCCACCCCGGAAACTGTTTGATATCTGCATCGCATTTCTTGTGTTATTTTGTGTTTTTACCCCCTCCCCGCCACCGAATGGTGAGGGGCATATAGTGTTACTAGTGTCCGTACGTATCGTCCGTCACAAACTTAACACTCAGCAAATTGTTTATAAATTCTGTTTCCTTTCACATATCTGCTTCATATTTCACAGATGCATTCCTCTATCATGCTCCGGCCCCCGCTAAACCAAAGGTCAAGGTCACATACTTGGTGCGTTCAAAACATTAACTGTCAGATAAATTTCTTATAGTCTGTCGCAGTACGAAACTCACTATGGGCAGAAGGTGTCTATTCGTGCCCGTGACGTATACTTTCACATAACTGCTTCATATTTCACACGTGCGTTCCTCTGATGGTCCACTATCATGCTGTGACAAATACAAGATCCTCGGCACCACCGGTAATCCCAATGTCAAGGTCGCAGACTTCGTGTATTGAAAACCTAAACACTCGGCTAAATTTCTTATACTTCTGTGAGTGGGCGGTTGGTTGGTTGGGAGCATGAGAAGGGAACATTTAACGATCGAGATTCATCTTTACCGGAATTCGGACTGGATACCTGGTTTGGCCCTCACATACATCTTTGGCATTTTGTATGTGACAGTTGAATTCGCGGTTATACCCCTTATGTGAGTATTACGATTGTTCGTAATCCTACTTTAGGGGAAGGGGCCAAGTGACTGGTGTGGTATGGACCTGTCACCAGGTCAGGTTATTCTAATTTCAGGGCCAGTGCATCAGGTTAAAACGGGATCGAACCCGTTTGCCTGGCTTTTCATGACCTTGGCTATTGATAGGCCGTTAAACACCAATGGTTGCAATGCAATGGATGGGAGAGGGTGCGGGTCTGTGTTCACCCTGTGCATCCGACTGGTACATAGAATAATGCTTCAGCCCACAGCAGCCCCACCCCCCCCCCCACCGGTCCACGCCCCTACCCCCTGCGCATCCGCCTATGGTACATAGAATATTGCTTGAGCCACCCACCCCCCACGCACGCGGATCCTATTATTTTTCATGGAGCACCTTCACGGAGCGGAATCAAGATGTGTGCGGGTGTGTGTTTTGGGTATGTGGGCTGTAAAACCGCCTGTTTTAGTCCCGGCTCAGGTATTGTATTCATCCTACCTGTCTTATTACTTCACTGATTTTCACGAAATACAGCGCACGGAACGCGCATCTACATTCCGAACAGTAACTCTTGCAATATATTCCCGTATCGTCCGTGGCTACGGACGGTACGGGAGTAGATTGCAAGAGTTACTGTTCGCAACTAGGAACGCGCAAAAATGTGTACCTAGTATCCTCGACTGCTAGCCGTTTCCTCGTATCTATACCCCCGCAACGAGTTGTGGGGGGGGGGGGGTATACTGGAGTCAGGTTGTCCGTCCGTGCGTCCGTAAACTTAACATCAGAGAAATGTTGTTATAACTTATATTTCCTTCATCTAAAATGCTTAATATTTCACACATGCATTCCAGTAAGGCTCTACTACCATGCTGTGCCAAATCCACGACCGTCCAAACCCCACTGATCCCAAGGTCAACGTCAAATACTTAGTATCTTTACAAAACTTAACATCAGAGAAATATTGTTATAACTTCTATTTCCTTCCTTTAAAATGCTTAATATTTCACACATGCATTCCTGTAAGGCTCTACTACCATGCTGTGCCAAATCCACGGCCGTCCAACCCCCGCTGATCCCATGGTCAAGGTCAAATACTTAGTCTCTTTACAAAACTTAACATCAGAGAAATATTGTTATAACTTCTATTTCTTTCATCTAAAATGCTTAATATTTCACACATGCATTCCTGTAAGGCTCTACTACCATGCTGTGCCAAATCCACGACCGTCCAACCCCCGCTGATCCCAAGGTCAATGTCAAATACTTAGTCTCTTTAACATCAGATAAATATTGTTATAACTTCTATTTCTTTCATCTAAAGTGCTTAATATTTCACACATGCATTCCTGTAAGACTCTACTACCATGCTGTGCCAAATCCACGACCGTCCAACCCCCGCTGATCCCATGGTCAAGGTCAAATACTTAGTCTCTTTACAAAACTTAACATCAGAGAAATATTGTTATAACTTCTATTTCCTTCATCTAAAATGCTTAATATTTCACACATGCATTCCTGTAAGGCTCTACTACCATGCTGTGCCAAATCCACGACCGTCCAACCCCGCTGATGCCAAGGTCAAGGTCAAATACATGGTCTCTTTACAAAACTTAACATCAGAGAAATATGTTATAACTTCATCTAAAATTCTTAATATTTCATGCATGCATTCCTCTAAGGCTCTACTATCATGCTGTGACATATTCCCGTTGATCCCAAGGTCAAGATCACATACTTAGTCTCTTTACAAAACTTAACATCAGAGCAATCGGTTATAACTTCTATTTTCTTGCTCGGATCTGCTTCACATTCACGTTCGTGCCGCCCCTGCTAAGCCCAGAGTCAAGGTCACAAGCCCACACTTGGAAAATTTTACATATTTAGGGATACCTGGGCCCACGCGGGGGGTATTCCGTAAGCTCGCTTACTGACCAATCTAGTTCCAGTTAGTTCCCAAGCACTTCGACACACTTTGAAAACAACTCGACACTGACCCTTATATTCAATTCGTTTTCTTGGTGAAAAAATCAGTACGTAGAAAAAAAAATCGGAAAATTTGAAGGCGGCTGGTAGCAAGTCTCTGTCATTGCATCGGATCTACTACGTTTTCCTTTTCCCGTATTTTTATGGGAAATTGCAATTACCTCCCTTAATATGAATTAGTGTTCAAATTATTTCCCTTGAACCAAATGCGCCATGACAAAATGCGTCACATGACAACATATTACGTCAGCATAGTAACATAAATATGTAAAAATAGTTTCTATATTTCTTACATTCTGCCAACAGAAGTACTAAATGTTAAAATATATTGACCAGATATCGATTATGCTCATCAAAATATTGTGAGTTTTGCAAATGTTAATTAGCCGCAGCACTACATAATATAAATTGATATCCGCCAAATATATAGTTCCATATTTTAATAGTAGTTTTGTTGCGGTTGTATATTTTTCAGGAGCTGAATATTTACCTGTTACTAATATATTGTATTGCGGCATTCACTGCTATATCAGCAAATATCAAAACATGTTAAATGTGAGCATTGTTCATAATTCAGTACTACTTTCTTACGCGACGTCCATTTTGGAAATGGTCTATTTTTACCAGCGTAATTTCCATGCCTAAAATAGACTAATTTTAGAAGATTTTGCAGAGGAAGAATTTACTGGACAGTAAAAATAGCAACTTAAGGATATATTTATCCCTTTGCTTTTAATATTTTGGTAAGGAATCGCAGATTCATCATGCATATTCACTTATATCGTCTTGTTTTCTGGCCCACTCAACATGGCAGCCATAAAACGTCCCAGTTTTCTTGGGTAGGTAACAGAAGTGGGTCATGTCGTCTCGGCCCGAGACGCATTTTGCCAGGGATTCCTTCCTGCTTCAGCGCGCTGAACGTCATCACTGAGGCTTACGAATTCTAATTTTATATGTTATAAATATAGAGTTTATTTACTGTTATTGTTTTGACTTGTTTATTTGACATGACATCCTCGGTCCAGCCCAAAAAGATGATTATTTTGTGCACCACTTGCTTGCAGGGACAGAATTTGTGCTGCATCATGGATGTGTATTGGCTGTCCTTGTGTGTTATTGGCTGTGCTGCAATTGCTCGTGTCCAGGTGTGTGTCTAATCTCTTGGGAGAGTATCAATGAATCTTCCGGCCCATGATAATGAACTTCTATATCTGCGCTCAAACTCGGGTAGTTTGATTGATCGAGTCTGAGGTAATGATTGGCCACCCAAATTACTGTCTGTTTCACATTTTGCTGCCGACAAACCTTGGCTATTAAATAAATTTAGTCCAAAAAATATTATAATGTAAATCATTTTTCATCAATAACAAAAAAGTCGCCCTCCCCAATTTTTTTTATTTGCTGAAACTCCATCAAATATTGATTTTATTGCAATTTTTTTTTTTCTTATGGGACAAAAAGGAGCTGGGGAGTGACGGTGGGTATTGAAAAATAATTAAAATTGGAAAGTGCCTTCGAAACCTGTCTAGATATTTGGAAAGTGCCTTCGAAACCTGTCTAGATACATGTAGCTTGGAAATTAGGAGGTCATAATATAGGGAGACACATTTTATTCATCCATTCTTTAGATCATAGATTACGTTTTCGGGCAAAACATTCATTCACCATTACCTGACGTATTAATTGGCATGTACTTGTTGTATCAAACGTGAACAAACTACGGAACACCGCAGCGGGACATAGATTTTAACTTATTAATTTGTTCCCACAAAATAACAATTCATTCCCTCAATTTAACAATTCGTTCCCACAAATTAACAATTCGTTCCCTCAATTTAACAATTCGTTCCCACAAATTAACAATTTGTTCTTTCAAATTAACAATTCGTTCCCACAAATTGAGGGAACAAATTGTTAATTCGAGGGAACAAATTGTTAATCCAAGGGAACAAATTGTTAATTCGAGGGAATTTTAATTGTTACATTGAGGGAACAAATTGTTATTTCGTGGGAACGAATTAATAGAGCTCTGCGGGGCTCCGTAACAAACATATCAGGGTGATAACCGTGTTTTCTTAAAATGTTAACGGAAATTACTGTTTATTCTCTCTATTGTTGATGTCGAATGATCATACTTTATATTATAGATGGAATAGTGACATAATTATACACTTATTTAATTCCTATAAAGAACATTTTGTGCCGACTGAGTTAAAGGTACATGCCCACGCAGCAGGTTACACTGTACTACTACTTTTCATTTTCTGTCGTGCCTTATATGAGCCATTTGTCTACCCACTAACGAGTTATTTTTAATTACGGCGCGTGTTAATTGGTGTTAAA
Source organism: Conchocele bisecta (assembly GCA_029237695.1). Taxonomy (NCBI): domain Eukaryota; kingdom Metazoa; phylum Mollusca; class Bivalvia; order Lucinida; family Thyasiridae; genus Conchocele; species Conchocele bisecta. The sequence goes on from CM055276.1 coordinate 39,687,872, forward strand.
TCGCATTTTATATGCCGCGACCAGAAAGGGTATTTTCCGACCTCGTGCTATTTTTACCAATACGCGTCACGTGACACGGTCAATCATATCACATCTTTGTCATGCGCAGTGAAGTATCGGAAGTCGAGAAGAAAAATCTCGGTTCGAGTCCAAATCTAAATCTCCACGTAACTCTTTCCATTTGGTGATCTGGTCGCCAATAGTAACCACTCTCTCTCTGTACTGCCTGTCCCTCAGACATTTCGCCTTTTTTTGGCCAACGCCGTTTCATACAATTTCCGTCCTGGACTTTTCGACATGTTGATATTCTTGTTTACATATTGGGAAGCCTACTGGCACGCGTAGTATACTGCGCACCGCAAGCCGTGATGTGAAAGTCGTCGCCCCCGCACATTATCAAAATAGACTGTTACCGCCGCGCGTCGCTAACAGTAAATTGATAATTAATAAATTATTATATTTGTATAGCGGGCACTCGTAATTTTTAGAACTGGTGGAATAGTGACATAATTATACACTTATTTAATTCCTATAAAGAACATTTTGTGCCTACTGCGTGGGCATGTACCTTTAATGGCAACAATTTGGAAAATTGTTTTAAAAAATCTCATCTTTCATAGACGACAATGTTAGCCCTGCCCAACATTGGATGTACAATTCTTAACCTGACTTATAGTCAGGCAGCCAGGCAACTATACCCTGACTTGGCTGATATAGTTTTTAGCTCACCTGAGCGAAGCTCATGTGAGCTATTGTTACCGCAATGTGTCCGTCCGTCGTCCGTGAACATTTTCAAACGTCTTCTTCTCGGTAACCATTGGGCCTATAGTCACCAAACTTCATGGTCATGGTCCTTAGGTAGGGGGACTACAAATTTGTTAAAATGACGTCGTTACGTAATCCAAGATGGCCACCGTCTAAAAATAGCACAAAATCTTCAAAAATCTTCTTCTCAAGAACCGCCAGCCGGATCTCGACAAAACTTGGTAGGAATGATCGATGTACAATGCTCTTTCAAAGTTGTTAAAATGGTGACCCCGGGGTCAAAAATTGGCATGGCCCGTGGGGTCAAATTGGGGTCAAATTTTATTTTTGACTGAATATGGTTATGTCATATATCAAATTGAAGGTATCAATGAGGCGATCACTCTGGTGCATTTTTTGTCGAAATCGGATTGTTATGTCATCCAAGATGGCCGCCGAAAGGTCAAAAGGTTGTTCTTTTATTAGAGATTTCAAAATTCTTCTTCACATGAACCGCTTAGCCCATGGTAGCCAAACTTAAAAGTTATGGTCCATGGGTGAAGCCTTTTCAGATTTGTTAAAATGGAGGTCATCTCTAATCCAAGATGGCCGACGTCTAAAAATAGCATAAATTCTTAAAAAATCTTCTTTTCATAAACTGCTGGCCGGATTACGACAAAACTTGGTAGGAATGATCGATGTACAATGCTCTTTCAAAGTTGTGAAAATGGTAACCCTGGGGTCAAAAATGGGCGTGGCCCGTGGGGTCAAATTACAGTCAAATTTTATTTTTGACCGAATATGGCCATGTCATATATCAAATTGAAGGTATCGATGAGCGATTGCTCTGGTGCAATATTTGTTGGAATCGGATGATTATGTCATCCATGATGGCCACCAAAAGGTCCATTTATTCAAGATTTTGAACTTCTTTTTCTCAGGAACCACATGGCCGATGCTGGCCAAACTTCAAAGGAAGATCCTTAGGTGAAGCATTTTCAGATTTGGTAAAATGAGAGTCATCGCTTAATCCAAGATGACCGCCATCTAAAAATAGCACAAGTTTATTAAAACACATGAACTCACTGTCACATTCTCCTCTAGTGTTCATGGAGTCAGGTGAGCGAATTAGGGCCATCATGGCCCTCTTTGTTTTCTCACCTGATTCTGATGCGCATGATGCCCCTGAAGCATTTTAGCTCTGATACGGTTTTTTTACCATTGGGCATTTCTTAAAATTCAAAATGGCCACCAAGATGGGCGCCGCATAGAGTCATTTTACAATAATGGACCTAATCCAAGAACCCATTGACCGATTTTGATGATCTTAGGGTCGTTTTGTAGGTTATTAATGATGCCAGACACATTAAGTATGGTTCCATGTCCATACGGGGTCAAATTTCAAAAATAGGTTCATGATAAGGGGATTTTTAATCACAAAATGGTGCAGGTAGTCGTGATGTAGTCTTCATCTGGAAGACCTTGGTCGCACCCTTGTCTCTCGCTGACCGTGTCACATCCTTAGTGTTGCCATTGATGTACCAATCAAACGTGAGGAACACATCTGCTCTCTCCTGGTATGTACGAATACGCGCACGAAATGCGTCGATGTAGTCCTGAACTACGGCGTTGCTGGCACTAGGCCATGCAACCACCCATAATATGGCACAGCCATCGAGAAAGTATGAGTCCTTCGCGACATTTCGATGAGACCTCTCGATGGCTAGTTCACTTTTCAGGTGAGACTTTTGTGTAGCTCTCATGTGTCCCTGATCATCAAACATAGAGCTTGCAACTGGTGAGAGTTCCGTCGCCAACATTTTCTCTATGGATGAGCATCCATCACACTGGCTACCGTGAAGTGCCAGCGCCCGCGCGTAGAAAACACCTGTATCTACTATCTTCTGACCACCAACGTCGATCAACTTACGATTAGCAGTCGTAGGTATAGATATTCGTTTAAGTGGCTTGTAGAATGCATCAGGCCAGTCTGCCTCAAACTCGTTCTGTTTTACAAAACTTAACGACTATGGCACCGGCTTCCATCTGGGAATCCAGGTTGATTTGGGATGTCTCGAGACATGTTTGCATACCAAACATTGATATAGGCACTAAATCAAACATATAGGTGTCTAAATGCCGAGATATGAAAAATCATTATTTTATTGGCTACCATGAGATGTGAGCAAAATATATTTTCATGGTGGCTATATTGGATTTATGCAAGTAAGGCAAGTGACCAATTACCCAGTAAACTTAACTCAAACAATAGTGTGTATCCAAACACCTGACTATAGCATTTAAAATCAGCTGAATTGTTAAACTATGAGCAAAGATATGAAAATATATGTAGATCTAAATGTGTAGTAAAATAGACATTTCGCTGCCATCTTGATGGCCATTTTGGATTTCTATGCAAAGGACTAAGTCGAAACATTAATTTCACATCTGAAACAGAATCATTGACCCCGAAAACCTATGTCTAGGCGCCAAGATCACCTTCTTAAGTCAATTCATTCAAGTGATATCATTTTCCAGCATTTTGGCGGTCATTTTGGCGGCCATCGTGGATTATTATACACAGGACTAACTCGAAACATACATTTCACATGAGAAACAGAATCCCTGACCCCGAAAACCTATGTGTAAACACCAAGATCACCTTCCTTAGTCAATTCGTTCAGAAGATATGCAAAATGACTCTATGCGGCGGCCATCTTGGTGGCCATCTTGAATTTTGAGAAATACCCAATGGTATGAAAAAAGTAGCAGGGCTAATATGATTCAGGGACATGTTGTGCACCAGAATCAGTCGAGAAAAAAACTATATCGGCCAAATCTGGGTTCACCCTAAAAACCAGCTTTGGCTACCTGACTATTAACCCTTGCTCAGCTTGTAAATTTGTTGAAAACTGGTGGAATAGTTATACAATTATACACTTATTTAATTCCTAGTAAGTACATTTTATTTTTATGCCTACTAAATGGAACCCCAACTTTAAATTCCCATAGAAAAAATGTTTCGTCCCATATCAGTGCTGATTATTTTCGGCCTCCGTGCAAATAGCTACTGCCGATAAGGAATTTACTGTGACACCGAAAACAGTTGAATTTCGCTTCTGTTTTTGAAAGTGAAAGTAGATCCCCCCCCCCCCCCCCCCGATTTTCAAATACTTTGAAATTTACCTTGAAGCTACATGCCCACATAGTAGGCACAACATGTTCTCTATAGAAATTAAATGTCTCTGATATTATTATGATATAACAAACATTTTGTGCCTACTGAGTGGGCAAGTACCTTTAAAGTTTAAAGTTTTTATGAGAATTTGGTTAAAGTTTTTACGTCTATGATGTCTCTGCAACCGCATACTTTACATGGGTAGTATGTGTTTTGCGTCTAGTCATATTATAGCTCACCCATGCGGTTCCTGTGTACAAGGTAAAATTTGCGTTACAGTTTTTTGTTTGGCTACCTGTTATCTCTGCAACCCTAGGTCGGATTGGCTCGAAATTTTAGTTACTAATTCTTCATCGTCCATATTTTTATTCTAAAGCCCGCCCATACGGCCCCTGTGTTCAGGGTCAAAAGACAAATTTAAGTAAATTTTTATTTTGCCCCACCACAATAGCCTCGTATTGTGACCTTAATCATGGTGACATTGACCTTCATGGCGATCTCCACGTTTAGTGGGTGAGACACTCCCCGGTGGTGATCGCCTTGTCACAATTTCATCACAGGTTTCAAAAAAAAAAATGTAATGGGAGATTGGAACCAGCGGCCAGGAAACTCGATATTGATTCAGCGATGCATTCACTGACCCATCAAGCTATGTTGACTACTGTCTGTTCCCAGTTTTTGTGCTGACAAACTTTTGGCCATTAAACCATTCAATCTAAAAGATATTTAAATGTTAGTAGTTTTTCATCAATAACAAAAAATTCACCCTCCCCAAAAAAAATTATTTGATGTATATCCATCAAATATTGATTTTATGCCAAAAAATGATTTTCCTATGGGAATTTAACATGGGGGCTAAAATAGATTTTTTTAAGATCTTTTTTATTTGTGGACCGATTTTCAAAATCTAACTTTTGTTTTCTTAGTCACATCATTTCCAATCTATCTAGACAGGTCAAATTTCCAATTGTTTTTTCATTTTTTGACTCCTCCCCCACTGCTTCCTCCTCTTTTTCCCCCATGTTAAATTCCCATAGGACAATCGTTTTTCGCTATATCAGGGTTCATGTTTGAGGGCGACATGGGCGAAGTGGTCGCTTTTTTTCTGGCCACGTCGCCTTATTTTTCACGTAGGGGGAAGTCAGGTCGCCCTGGAATTTTCTGGATTTTTTTTTTTTATTTATTTTTTTTTTATACTGTGAATTTCAGACCCTAGGGGCGAGTGCATGTCATAAATGCGCTAATCCCACCAAATAGGCGTGTACAATTGGATCGTATCGATTGTTTGATGACCCCTGGTGTGTACACATAGAGTTTACAGTTACGCGATAACCGTAAGAGAAATGTTCAGTGAAATGCTCACTTCTCCCTATTTTGCCAGGAGGGAGAAGTCACTTCTCCCTAAATTTTTGGCCTAGCTTGAACCCTGTATATTAAAAATATTAAAAATCAATGTTTTATGGAATTTCATCCAAAATTATTTTTTTGGGAGGGTGACTTTTTATACTCCCACAAACAAAGTTTGAGGGGGTATATAGGAGTCAGCTTGTCGGTCGGTCGGTCTGTTGGAAATTCCCTTCCGCTCTATATCTTCTACACCCATGCATGGATTATCAAATGGCTTGGCACAAATCTTTCTCATGATGAGAAGGTGTGTCGCGATCAATAACCACGCACCTACGTCCAAGGTCACAGTTGAAGGGACCCTTATGTGAGTATTACGATTGTTCGTAATCCTATTTTAGGGGAAGGGGCCAAGTGACTTTGGTGTGGTATGGACCTGCCTGTCAGGTTATTCTAATTTCAGGGCTGAATATATTGTTTCTCGATGTAAATATTCAGTTCTGATTTTGGAATTTTCCCCCCAATGCAGCAGGTTAAAACGGGATCGAACCCGTTTGCCCGGCCTTACATGACCTTAGCTGTTGATAGGCCGTTAAACACCAATACACAAACAAACACAGTTGAAGGTCAAAGGTTAAAAAAACCTATTGAAATTCCCTTCCGCTCTATATCTTCTACACCGATGCATGGATTATCAAATGCCTTGGCACAAATGTTTCTCAGGATGAGAAGGTGTGTCGCGATCAATAACCACGCATCTACGTCCAAGGTCAAGGTCACAGTTGATGGTCAAAGGTCAAACCTGAAATTCCCTTCCGCTCTATATCTTCTACACCGATGCATGGATTATCACACTATGCCCAGGGTCAAGGTCACAGACTTGATGCGTTTGGAATCTTAACGCTCGGCTAAATGGCATATAATCAAAAATGCCTCGTTTTCTTTGGCTGCCAGTGGGGGTATTCGTGTGCCGACAGGCCACATTTCTAGTTTGTTATTGGTGAAAAAGTACTTACATTTAAATATTTTTTAGATTTAATGTGTTTAAAAGTCAAAAGTTCATCGGCAGAAAAACGTGGAACAGACAGTAGTGTGAATTTTGGCGCAAATTGTTGTACACTATTCTATAATTATATATTTCACTTTAAATATCTAACTTACCTGTTGGATGTTTATTTTAGAAGCATTGTGTTGACAAACAGCTTCAAATTATCGTATCGGATTTATATTATCATATGTTGCATGTGTTTTGTTACATGCCCACTGCAGCAGTTATCTTGTATGGAAGGTGTGTAACTGATGTGTTCATAGTAACACTATTCTTTCTGTGTTGTCTCCCTTTGGTATAATTGAGTCATTGGTGTTTCCATGCTATAAATAGCAATGTCGTCAGCAAATAGTTTTGTTTCTTCATTTGTAAATTTCATGTCTTCCCATTTTTTTTTGTTCTGTGATTGACTTCTTAACCTAAATTTAGTGTGGAATCAGGATTTCAGCAATCTTATTGCCTCTGCATATGTGTGTAAGTGGACTTTTGCTTGTTTAATGGTAGTTATGTTATCACATTTGCAAGAGGGCTTGCCCAAACAGAGCTCTATAAATATGGCTGCTGCTATTTAAATACGTAGATCTAATTTGGTTCAGATTGTTGTGATTTGGTATTTATAGATTGTAACTTAAATGTATGTGTGTCATACATAATTATGTAGAAATATATTAATTGTTCTACATGTATTTGCGTGCAACCTCCAATGATTTTCCAAAGATTCACAGTTTCTGGCATGAAACTTTGCTTGTCCGACATCGCACCATTTTAAATGTTATGTTTAACCCTTTGAGCACTGAAAAAAATTATCGTCTGCTGTTTATATTTTATCTTCTGTTTTTCAGTATTTCAAGATGATAAAATGTTTTGACAATGCATGGGAATCGTCTCCAATGGAGACGATTCTCATGCACTGCCAAAATAAGTTTTTGTAAAAAAAATAAGAAAAATATGTAAAAACAGCAGATGACAATTTCCTGTATTCTGTTAATTCAGGATAGTTGGCTCTTGGTAAGGTTGCATGACCGTGTATGCTGCTCAGGATAAACATTGATCTACATTGTTGCTGTGACTGGAGAAATGGCCTGAAGTTATACAACCTTTTTTCCATGCTCGTCTCGGAGCCATGAACCCCACGATCAACTTGGTCGACTCGGGCTTGTCTGGGTTGGGATGGGTTTGGCGTAGGGGTAGTTCTGAGTACATACCTCTAATTATATTTCATTACACTGTATTACATAAGAAGAGTAGTCTTTCCAAATGTGCATTTGAAGTGTTCTTTGTTTACCTTCTACTTCATGGAGTGTGGCCAAAGAATTCCTAATACACACTTTATTAGGTAAGTTTATGGTAATGTTTTTGTGTCATATTGTATAATTGTCTCTGAATAGCAATATAGTGAAGTATGAACGTCAACGCCCTGCAGTTGTTTTCCATATTTTAGTTCGCAAAGCGTAAATGCTATTACCGGTATGCACAATTTTTTGTCGCGCCTGCTTCAGGAAAGCGCGATATAGTCGGCACTTTGGCATACGTACGTACGTACGTACGTACGTACGTACGTACGTGTGTCCGGTTAAAGTTTTTGGTTAAGTTGTTTGGTTAAGATTTTTGGTTAAAGTTTTTGGTTAAGTTCTTTGGTTAAAGTTTTTGGTTAATTTTTTTTTGGTTAAGTTTTTTGGTTAAAGTGTTTGGTTAAAGTTTTTTGTTATACTATATCTCTGCAACTGCTTTGCCCATTACCTTGAAACTTCACATGGGTGTTTATCATCATCTATATTTTCATTCTACCCCCCTCCCGTGCGGCCCCTGTGCCCAATGTCAAGGTCAAATTACTTTGAAGTTTTTGGTTAAGTATTTGTCGCACCCGCTTGCGGAAAGCGCGATATAGTCGGCACTTTGGCGTACGTACGTACGTACGTGTGTCCGGTTAAAGTTTTTGGTTAAGTTGTTTGGTTAAGTTGTTTGGTTAAAGTTTTTGGTTAAGTTTTTTGGTTAAAGTTTTTTGTTATACTATATCTCTGCAACTGCTTTGCCCATTACCTTGAAACTTCATATGGGTGTTTATCATCATCTATATTTTCATTCTACCCCCCTCCCGTGCGGCCCTTGTGCCCAATGTCAAGGTCAAATTACTTTGAAGTTTTTGGTTAAGTTTTTTGGTTAAGTTTTGTGGTTAAAGTTTTTGGTAAAGTTTTTGTCCCGCCCACTTGCGGTACGTACGTGTGTCCGGTTAAAGTTTTTGGTTAAGTTGTTTGGTTAAGTTTTTTGGTTAAAGTTTTTGGTTGAGTTCTTTGGTTAAAGTTTTTTGGTTATGTTTTTTGGTTAAAGTTTTTCGTTATACTATATCTCTGCAACTGCTTTGCCCATTACCTTGAAACTTCACATGGGTGTTTATCATCATCTGTATTTTCATTCTACCCCACTCCCGTGCGGCCCCTGTACCCAATGTCAAGGTCAAATTACTTTGAAGGTTTTCGTTAAGTTTTTTGGTTAAAGTTTTTTGGTTAAGTTTTTCGTTACACTATATCTTTATGCCCCCGCCACCGAATGGTGAGGGGGGCATATAGTGTTACCGGCGTCCGTACGTACGTACGTACGTACGTACGTACGTACGTACGTACGTACGTACGTACGTACGTACGTCCCGAAAACTTAACGCTGGGTAAATGGCTTATAATTTCTGTTTCCTTGCTCGGATCTGCTTCACATTTCACACACGCATTGCTCCAATGGTCCTCTACCGCCCTGTGACAAATCCACATTCGTCCTGCCCCCGCTAAGCCCAGGGTCAAGGTCACAGACTTGGTGCTTTTGAAACCTTAACGCTGGGTAAATGGCTTATAATTTCTGTTTCCTTGCTCGGATCTGCTTCACATTCACACACGCATTGCTCCAATGGTCCTCTACCGCCCTGTGACAAATCCACATTCGTCCTGCCCCCGCTAAGCCCAGGGTCAAGGTCACAGACTTGGTGCTTTTGAAACCTTAACGCTGGGTAAAATGGCTTATAATTTCTGTTTCCTTGCTCGGATCTGACTTCACATTTTCACACACACATTGCTCCAATGGTCCTCTACCGCCCTGTGACAAATCCACATTCGTCCTGCCCCCGCTAAGCCCAGGGTCAAGGTCACAGACTTGGTGCGTTCGAAACTTAACGCTGGGTAAATGTCTTTTAATATTTCTGTTTCCTTGCTCTGGATCTGCTTCACATTTCACACAACGATTGTCCCAATGTTTCTCTACCCGCCCTGTGACAAATCCACATTCGTCCCCACCCCCGCTAAGCCCAGGGTCAAGGTCACAGACTTGGTGCGTTCGAAACCTTAACGCTGGGGTAAATGTTTCTTGTAATTTTCTGTTTCCCTTTTGCTCGAATCTGCTTCACATTTCACACACGCATTGCTCCAATGGTTCTACTACCCGCCCTGTGACAAATCCAACATTCGTCCACCCCCCGCAAGCCCAGGGTCAAGGTCCACAGACTTGGTGCGTTCGAAACCTTAACGCTGGGTAAATGGCTTATAATTTCTGTTTCCCTTGCTCGGATCTGCTTCACATTTCACACACAAACCGGCATTGCTCCAATGGTTCTCTGCCGCCCCCTGTGACAAATCCACATTCGTCCCGCTCCCACTAAGCCGAGGGTCAAGGTCACAGACTTGAGGAGCGTTCGAAACCTTAACGCTGGGTAAATGGCTTATAATTTCTGTTTCCTTGCTCGGATCTGCTTCACATTTCACACCCGCATTGCTCCAATGGTCCTCTACCTCCCGCCCTGTGACAAATCCACATTCGTCCCGCCCCCGCTAAGCCCAGGGTCAAGGTCACAGACTTGGTGCGTTCGAAACCTTAACGCTGGGGTAAATGTCTTTGTAATTTCTGTTTCCTTGCTCGATCTGCTTCACATTTCACACACGCATTGCTCCAATGTCCTCTACCGCCCTGTGACAGATCCACATTCGTTGCCGCCCCCGCTAAGTCCAGGGTCAAGGTCACAGACTTGGTGCGTTCGAAACCTTAACGCTGGGTAAATGTCTTGTAATTTCTGTTTTCCTTGCTCGGATCTGCTTCACATTTCACCACGCATTGCTCCAATGGTTTCTCTATAACCGCCCTGTGACAATCCACATTCGTTCCCACCCCCGCTAAGCCCAGGGTCAGGTCACAGACTTGGTGCGTTCGAAACCTTAACGCTAGGGTAAATGGCTTATAATTTCTGTTTCCTTGCTCGGATCTGCTTCACAAATTTCACACACGCATTGCTCCAATGGTTCTCTAAACCGCCCTGTGACAAATCCACATTCGTCCCGCTCCCACTAAGCCGAGGGTCAAGGTCACAGACTTTGGGTGCGTTCGAAACCTTAACGCTGGGTAAATGGCTTATAAATTCTGTTTCCTTGCCCGGGGATCTGCTTCACATTACACACACACGCATTTGCTCCAATGGTCCTCTACCCGCCCTGTGACAAATCCACATTCGTCCCGCCCCCCGCTAAGAACCCAGGGTCAAGGTCACAGGACTTGGTGCGTTCGAAAAACCTTAACGCTGCGTAAATGTCTTGTAATTTCTGTTTCCTTGCTCGGATCTGCTTCACATTTCACACACGCATTGCTCCAATGGTCCTCCCTACCCCGCCCTGTGACAGATCCACATTCGTCCCGCCCCGCTAAGTCCAGGGGTCAAGGTCACAGACTTGGTGCGTTCGAAACCTTAAAACGCTGGTAAATGTCTTGTAATTTCTGTTTCCTTGCTCGGATCTGCTTCACATTTCACACACGCATTGCTCCAATGGTTCTCTACCGCCCTGTGACAAATCCACATTCGTCCCACCCCCGCTAAGCCCAGGGTCAAGGTCACAGAACTTGGTGCGTTCGAAACCTTAACGCTGGGGTAAATGGCTTATAATTTCTGTTTCCTTGCTCGGATCTGCTTCACATTTCACACACAGCATTGCTCCAATGGTTCTCTGCCGCCCTGTGACAAATCCACATTCGTCCCGCTCCCACTAAGCCGAGGGTCAAGGTCACAGACTTGGTGCGTTCGAAACCTTAACGCGTGGGTAAAATGGGCTTATAATTTCTGTTTCCTTGCTCGGATCTGCTTCACATTTTCACACCCCCGCATTGCTCCCAAGGTCCTCTACCGACCCTGTGACAAAATCCACATTTCGTCCTGGCCCCCGCTAAGCCCAGGTCAAGGTCACAGACTTGGTGCTTTTGAAACCTTAACGCTGGTAAATGGCTTATAATTTCTGTTTTCCTTGCTCGGATCTGCTTCACATTTCACACACACATTGCTCCAATGGTCTCTACCGCCCTGTGACCAAATCCACATTCGTCCCGACCCCCGCTAAGTCCAGGGTCAAGGTCACAGACTTGGTGCGTTCGAAACCTTAACGCTGGGTAAATGTCTTGTAATTTTTCTGTTTCCTTGCTCGGATCTGCTTCACATTTACACACACGCATTGCTCCCATGGTTCTCTACCGCCCTGTGACAAATCCACATTCGTCCACCCCCCGCTAAGCCCAGGGTCAAGGTCACAGACTTGTGCCGTTCGAAACCTTTAAACGCTGGGTAAATGTCTTGTAATTTCTGTTTCCTTGCTCGGATCTGCTTCACAGTTTCACACACGCATTGCTCCAATGGTCCTCTACCAGCCCTGTGACAGATCCACATTCGTGCCAGCCCCCGCTAAGTCCAGGGTCAAGGTCACAGACTTGGTGCGTTCGAAACCTTAACGCTGGGTAAAATGTCTTGTAATTTCTGTTTCCCTTGCTCGGATCTGCTTCACATTTCACACACGCATTGCTCCAATGGTTCTCTACCGCCCTGTGACAAATCCACATTCGTCCCCACCCCCGCTAAGCCCAGGGTCAAGGTCACAGACTTGGTGCGTTCGAAAACCTTAACGCTGGGTAAAATGCTTATAATTTCTGTTTCCTTGCTCGGATCTGCTTCACATTTATTTCACACACGCATTGCTCCAATGGTTCTCTACCGCCGCCCTGTGACAAAATCCACTTCGTCCCGGCTCCCACTAAAGCCGAGGGTCAAGGTCACGACTTGGTGCGTTCGAAACCTTAACGCTGGGTAAATGGCTTATAATTTCTGTTTCCTTGCGCGGAACTGCTTCACATTTCACACACGCATTGCTCCAATGGTCCTCTACCCCGCCCTGTGACAAATCCACATTTCGTCCCGCCCCCGCTAAAAGCCCAGGGTCAAGGTCACAGACTTGGTGCGTTCGAAACCTTAACGCTGGTAAATGTCTTAAGTATTTTCTGTTTCCTTGCTCGGATCTGCTTCACATTTCACACACGCATTGCTCAATGGTCCTCTACCGCCCTGATGACAGATCCACATTCGTCCCGACCCGCTAAGTCCAGGGTCCAAGGGTCACAGACTTGGTGCGTTCGAAACCTTTAAACGCTGGGTAAATGTCTTGTAATTTCTGTTTTCCTTGCTCGGATCTGCTTCACATTTCACACACGCATTGCTCCCCAATGGTTCTTCTAACCCGCCCCTTGTGACAAATCCACCTTCGTCCACCCCCCCGCTAAGCCCAGGTCAAGGTCACAGACTTGGTGCGTTCGAAACCTTAACGCTGGGTAAATGGCCTGTTATAATTTTTCTGTTACCTTGCTCGATCTGCTTCACATTTCACACACGCATTGCTCCAATGGCTTCTCTGCCGCCCTGTGACAAATCCACATTCGTCCCCGCTCCCACTAAGCCCGAGGTCAAGGTCACAGACTTGGTGGGTGCGTCGCGGAAACCTTAACGCTGGGTAAATGGCTTATAATTTCTGTTTCCTTGCCTCGGATCTGCTTCACATTTCACACACCGCATTGCTCCAATGGTCCTCTACCGCCCTGTGACAAATCCACATTCGTCCCGCCCCCCGCTAAGCCCAGGGTCAAGGTCAACAGTCCTTGGTGCGTTCGAAACCTTAACGCTGGGTAATGTTCTTGTAAATATTTTCTGTTTTCCTTGCTCGGATCTGCTTCACATTTCACACAAAAAAAACACAATTGCACCCAATGGTTCTCTAGCCGCCCTGTGACAAATCCACATTCGTCCCGCTCCCACTAAGCCCAGAGTCAAGGTCACAGACATGGTGCGTTCGAAACCTTAACGATGGGTAAATGTCTTGTAAATTTTCTGTTTCCTTGCTCGGATCTGCTTTCACATTTCACACAGGCATTGCTCCAATGGTCTCTACCGGCCCTGTGACAAATCCACATTCGTCCTGCCCCCCGCTAAGCCCAGGGTCAAGTCACAGACTTGGTGCAATTTTGAAACCTTAACGCTGGGTAAATGGCTTATAATTTCTGTTTCTTGCTCGATCTGCTTCACACACACACAAACAAACATTGCTCCAATGGACCTCAAACCAAAACGTCCCTGACCACAAATCCACATTCGTCAGCCCCCACTAAGCCCAGGTCAAGGGGAATCACAGACTTGGTGAAAACTTTTTTGAAACCTTAACGCTGGGTAAAATGGCTTATAAATTTTTTTTTTCTGTTTCCTTGCTCTATCTAAAAAAAACTTCACTTTCCACACACAACATGCTCCAATGGTCCTCTACCGCCCCTGTTTGACAAATCCACATTCGTCCCGCCCCCGCCGAAGTCCAGGTCAAGGTCACAGACTTGGTGCGTTCGAAAAACCTTAAACGCTGGGTAAATGTCTTAAATTTCTGTTTTCCTTGCTCGGACTGCTTCACATTTCACACACGCATTGCTCCAATGGTTTCTCTATCCACTTCTGTGAACCAAATCATTCGTCCACCCCCGCTTAAGTTGTAACAGTTTCCTTCCTTCATTCTCACTTAACCGTTTTAAAAATAGTCATTGGTTAAGGGTCAAGGTCACAGACTTGGTGGCGTTCGAAACCCTTAACGCTGGGTAAATGTCTTGTAATTTCTGTTTTTCCTTGCTCGATCTGCTCTTCACATTTCACACACGCATTGCTCCAATGGTTTCTCTACTACCGCCCTTGTGAACAAATCCACATTCGTCCCCCCACCCCCGCTAAGGCCCAGGGTCAAGGTCACAGACTTGGGTGCGTTCGAAAAACCTTAACGCTGGTAAATGGCTTATAATTTTCCTGTTTTCCCTTGCTCGGTATCTGCTTCACATTTCACACACGCATTGCTCCAATGGTTCTCTGCGCCCTGTGACAAATCCACATTCGTTCCCGCTCCCACTAAGCCGAGGGTCAAGGTCACAAAGACTTGGTGCGTTTCGAACCTTAACGCTGGGTTATGGCTTATAATTTTCTGTTTCCTTGCTCGGATCTTGCTTCACATTCACACCCGCATTGCTCCAATGGTCCTCTACCACGCCTGTGACAAATCCACATTCGTCCCGCCCCGCTAAGCCCAGGGTCAAGGTCACAGGACTTGGTGCGTTCGAAAACCTTAACGCTGGGTAAATGTCTTGTTTAAATGTTTCCTTGCTCGGATCTGCCTTCACATTTCACACACGCATTGCTCCAATGGTCCTCTACCGCCCTGTGACAGATCCCACATTTCGTGCCGCCGCCCCGCTAAGTCCAGGGTCAAGTCACAGACTTGGGGTGCGTTCGAAACCTTTAACGCTGGTAAATGTCTTGTAATTTCTGTTTCCTTGCTCGGGATCTGCTTCACATTTCACACACGCATTGCTCCAATGGTTCTCTACCGCCCTGTGATAAATCCCATTTCGTCCCACCCCCGCTACGCCCAAGGGTCAAGGTCACAGACTTGGTGCGTTCGAAACCTTAACGCTGGGTAAAATGGCTTATAATTTCTGTTTCCTTGCTCGGATCTGCTTCACATTTCACACAAAAAGCCATTGCTCCAATGGTTCTCTACCGCCCTGTGACAAATCCACATCGTCCCCGCTCCCCACTAAGCCGAGGTCAAGGTCACAGACTTGGTGCTTTTCGAAACCTTAAACGCTGGGGTAAAATGGCTTTATAATTTCTGTTTCCTTGCGCGGATCTGCTTCACATTTCACACACGCATTGCTCCAATGGTCCCCTCTACCGCCCTGTGACAAATCCACATTCGTCCGCCCCCCGCTAAGCCCAGGAGGGTCAAGGTCACAGACTTGGTGCTTCGAAACCTTAACGGCTGGTAAATGTCTTGTAATAATTTTCTGTTTCCTTGCTCGGATCTGCTTCACATTTCACATACACGCATTGCTCCCAATGGTCCTCTACCGCCCAACCCTTGTGACAGATCCACATCGTCCCCCCGCCCCCCGCTACTAAGTCCAGGTCAAGGTCACAGACTTGTGCGTTCGAACCTTAACGCTGGGTAAATGTCTTGTAATTTCTGTTTCCTTGCTCGGACTGCTTCTAACATTTCACACACGCATTGCTCCAATGGTTCTCTACCGCCCTGTGACAAATCACATTCGTCCCACCCCCGCTAAGCCCAGGGTCAAGGTCACAGACTTGGTGCGTTCGAAACCTTAACGCTGGTAAATGGCTTATAATTTCTGTTTTCCATTGCTCGGATCTGCTTCACATTTCACACACACACCGCATTGCTCCCAATGGTTTCTCCTGCCGCCCAGTGACAAATCCACATTCGTCCCGCTCCCACTAAGCCGAGGGTCAAGGTCACAGACTTGGTGCGTTCGACCTTAACAAGCTGGGTAAATGGCTTATAAATTTCTGTTTCCTTGCTCGGACTGCTTCACATTTCACACCCGCATTGCTCCAATGGTTCCTCTACCGCCCTGTGACAAATCCACATTCGTCCCGCCCCCGCGGAAGCCCAGGTCAAGGTCACAGACTTGGTGCGGTTGTTCGAAACCTTAACGCTGGGTAAATGTCTTGTAATTTTGTTTCCTTGCTCGGATCTGCTTCACATTTCACACACGCATTGCTCCAATGGTCCTCTACCGCCCTGTGACAGATCCACATTCGTGCCCGCCCCCGCTAAGTCCAGGTCAAGGGACACAGACTTGGTGCGTTTCGAAACCTTAACGCTGGGTAAATGTCTTGTAATTTCTGTTTTCCTTGCTCGGATCTGCTTCACATTACACACGCATTGCTCCAATGGTTCTCTACCGCCTGTGACAAATCCACATTCGTCCCACCCCCGCTAAGCCCAGGTCAAGGTCACAGACTTGGTGCGTTCGAAACCTTAACGCTGGGTAAATGGCTTTATAACTTTCTTGTTTTCCTTGCTCGGATCTGCTTCACATTTCAAACACCGCATTGCTCCAATGGTTCTCTACCCGCCCTGTGACAAAAAATCCACATTCGTCCCGCTCCCCACTAAGCCGAGGGTCAAGGTCACAGACTTGGTGCGTTCGAAACTTAACGCGGGTAAATGGCTTATAATGTTTCCTTGCGCGGGATCAGCTTCAACAAATTTCACACACGCATTGCTCCAATGGTCCCTCTACCGCCCTGTGACAATCACATTCGTCCCGCCCACCCCCGCTAAGCCCAGGGTCAGGTCACAGACTTGGTGCGTTCGAAACCTTAACGCTGGGTAAATGTCTTGTAATTTCTGTTTCCTTGCTCGGATCTGCTTCACATTTCACACACGCATTGCTCCAATGGTCTCTACCGCCCTGTGACAGATCCACATTCATCCCGCCCCCCCCGCTAAGTCCAGGGTCAAGGTCACAGACTTGGTGCGTTCGAAACCTTAACGCTGGGTAAATGTCTTGTAATTTCTGTTATTTTTCCTTGCTCGGATCTGCTTCACATTTCACACAGCATTGCTCCAATGGTTCTTCTACCCGCCCTGTGACAAATCCACATTCGTCCACCCGCTAAGCCCAGGGTCAAGGTCACAGACTTGTCGTTCGAACCTTAACGCTGGGTAAATGGCTTATAATTCTGTTTTACCTTGCTCGGATCTGTTCTTCATTTCACACACGCATTGCTCCCAATGGTTCTCTGCCGCCCTGTGACAAATCCACATTCGTCCCGCTCCCCACTAAGCCGAGGGTCAAGGTCACAGACTTGGTGCGTTGAAACCTTAAAGCTGGGTAAATGGCTTATAATTCAGTTTTCCTTGCTCGATCTGCTTCACATTTCACACACGCATTGCTCAATGGTCCTCTCCTCTACCGCCCTGTGACAAATCCACATTCGTCCCGCCCCCGCTAAGCCCAGGGTCAAGGTCCACAGACTTGGTGCGTCGAACCCTTAACGCTGGTTAAAATGTCTTTGTAATTTCTGTTTCCTTGCTCGGATCTGCTTCACATTTTCACACACGCATTGCTCCAAATGGTTCTTTCTGCCGCCCTGTGACAAATCCACATTCGTACCCCGCTCCCACTAAGACCCAGAGTCAAGGTCACAGACTGGTGCTTTCGAAAACCTTAACGCTGGGTAAATGGCTTATTATGCCCCAGCCACCGAATGGTGAGGGGGCATATAGTGTTACCGGCGTGTGCGTACGTACGTGCGTATGTACGTACGTACGTAGTGCGTACGTCAACGGGTGTATTGTCGGACGTACCCGTACCGGTTAACGTCAAGTACCCCCGGGTAAATCGGTACGTTCCCACCTTAACGCTGGGTAAATTTGGCTTATAAATTTCTGTTTCCTTGCTCGGATCTGCTTCACATTTCACACACACATTGCTCCAATGGTCCTCTACCGCCCTGTGACAAATCTACATTCGTCCCGCCCCCGCTAAGCCCAGGGTCAAGGTCACAGACTTGGTGCGTTAGAAACCTTAACGCTGGGTAAATGGCTTGTAATTTCTGTTTCCTTGCTCGGATCTGCTTCACATTTCACACACGCATTGCTCCAATGGTCCTCTACCTCCCTGTGACAAATCCACATTCGTCCCGCCCCCGCTAAGCCCAGGGTCAAGGTCACATACTCGGTGCATTCGAAACCTTAACGCTGGGTAAATGGCTTATAATTTCTGTTTCCTTGCTCGGATCTGCTTCACATTTCACACACGCATTGCTCCAATCGTCCTCTACCGCCCTCTGACAAATCCACATTCGTCCTGCCCCTGCTAAGCCCAGGGTCAAGGTCACAGACTTGGTGCGTTAGAAACCTTAATGCTGGGTAAATGGCTTGTAATTTCTGTTTCCTTGCTCGGATCTGCTTCACATTTCACACACGCATTGCTCCAATGGTCCTCTACCGCCCTGTGACAAATCCACATTCGTCCCGCCCCCCCCCCCGCTAAGCCCATGGTCAAGGTCACAGACTTGGTGCGTTCGAAACCTTAACGCTGGGTAAATGGCTTATAATTTCTGTTTCCTTGCTTGGATCTGCTACACATTTCACACACGCATTGCTCCAATCGTCCTCTACCGCCCTGTGACAAATCCACATTCGTCCTGCCCCTGCTAAGCCCAGGGTCAAGGTCACAGACTTGGTGCTTTTGAAACCTTAACGCTGGGTAAATGGCTTATAATTTCTGTTTCCTTGCTCGGATCTGCTTCACATTTCACACACACATTGCTCCAATGGTCCTCTACCGCCCTGTGACAAATCCACATTCGTCCCGCCCCCGCTAAGCCCAGGGTCAAGGTCACAGACTTAGTGCGTTCGAAACCTTAACGCTGGGTAAATGGCTTATAATTTCTGTTTCCTTGCTCGGATCTGCTTCACATTTCACACACGCATTGCTCCAATGGTCCTCTACCGACCTGTGACAAATCCACATTTGTCCCGCCCCCGCTAAGCCCAGGGTCAAGGTCACAGACTTGGTGCGTTCCAAACCTTAACGCTTGGGTAAATGGCTTGTAATTTCTGTGTCCTTGCTCGGATCTGCGTCACATTTCTCACACGCATTGCTCCAATGGTCCTCTACCAACCTGTGACAAATCCACATTCGTCCTGCCCCCGCTAAGCCCAGGGTCAAGGTCGCAGACTTGGTGCGTTCCAAACCTTAACGCTCGGGTAAATGGCTTGTAATTTCTGTGTCCTTGCGCGGATCTGCGTCAAATTTCTCACATGCATTGCTCCAATGGTCCCTCTAACCGCCCTGTGACAAATCCACATTCGTTCCCGCCCCCCGCTAAGCCCATGGGTCAGGTCACAGACTTGGTGCGTTCGAATCCTTAACGCTCGGGTAAATGGCTTATATTTTCTGTTTCCTTGCTTAGATCTGCTTCACATTTCACATATGCATTGCTCCAATGGTCCTCTACTGCTCTGTGACAAATCCACATTCGTCCCTCCACCGCTAAGCCCAGGGTCAAGGTCACAGACTTGGTGCGTTCGAAACCTTAACGCTCGGGTAAATGGCTTGTAATTTCTGTGTCCTTGCTCGGATCTGCTTCACATTTCACACACGCATTGCTCCAATGGTCCTCTACCGCCCTGTGACAAATCCACATTTGTCCTGCCCCCACTAAGCACAGGGTCAAGGTCACAGACTTGGTGCGTTTGAAACCTTAACGCTCGGGTAAATGGCTTGTAATTTCTGTTTCCTTGCTCAGATCTGCTTCACATTTCACACACGCATTGCTCCAATACTCCTCTACCGCCCTGTGACAAATCCACATTCGTCCCACCCCCGCTAAGCCCAGGGTCAAGGTCACCGACTTGGTGCGTTCGAAACCTTAACGCTCGGGTAAATGACTTATAATGAAATATGCCTCGTTTTCTTTGGCTGCCAGCGGGGGCATTCGTGTGCCGACAGGCCACATTTCTAGTTTTGTTTAGTGTCCATGCCTCGCCACAAGGCGCGACATGCAGGCCGCGGCCATCTAGTCTGTGTAGCTTGGTGTAGCGATATAGTGCAACCTGTTGCCCATAAAGCAGAAAACGTGCAGCTAGCCTTGGTGTTATAGAACACCCGACTTCCAATCTGGAGGTTGTGGGTTCAGACCTCGGCTTAGGCATACACAATGCTTTCATAGTATAGTCATTCCTGCTAGTTTTCTCGGTATTCACATATTTTGGTAATTTATAGGCATGTGTGCTGCCGCGACTAAATACAGGTCATTTTTGCCATTTAGGTCATTTTATTCATGAATCTACCATGATTTTCTGCGTCTGTCATTAATCTGCACTTTAATATTGTTAAAATTATAAACAACAGAACATTGTCAAGTTTTCCTTCAATCTGCCTCATTCATCTGCGAGATGATCAACAGCCAATGAAAACTCGGGACGAATTAGCAAATTTAATGACGCTTTCGGAACATACCCCGAAAACTGCGACCGTAAGTCCAAATTCAAAATGACTGATCCCAATGTTGCCATGGGAGTGATGCAAACTTTAAGCAAGTGAAACTACACATTTTGAAGGTATTAAATTAAATATTAAATAAGTATCGGTTGTTTAAACTATTACTACCACAAAAACAGGCCCGTAGCCAGACCTGTTTGAAGGGGGGGGTCGTTTCGAAGGCCCAATGAGGTATATAGGGGGGTCTAAAAAAGTGGACCTCGATGCTAAAAAAGTGTAATTCGAGGCTGGGCGGGGGGTCGACGACCGCTCCGACACCCCCTGGCTACGGGCCTGAAAAACTAGACCTACCATAATATTTCCATCCCACTGGTTTTTCGAATGCGACTTGAAACTGTCCCTAAATGACCGTAGCTGTTGGTGGGATGTTAAACCCTTTAATTTTTCACTTTCACCTTGTTGGAGCATGGAAACATGCTCTGAACATCTAGGGTCCAGGGGCCTGTTTCACTAAACATCGTACGACTAAAATGTTCGTAAGTGCAAAATTATGACAGTCTGTAAATTTCACATTAACAATGTTTTCTTGTAAACATTTATTGGATTTACATGTATTGAGCATAGGCTGCATATGCAGCCTATGCTCAATAAATGTAAATCCATAAATTGAAATTTCCAGACGATCCTAAATTTGCACTTACGAACATTTTAGTCGTACGAAGTTGAGTGAAACGGACCCAGGTTATTATGTAAAAAAATGCAGAAAACATAATTTGTAACAAACACAATACAGTGGAACCTCGCTAAACCAGACACCCTGGGAGGTCTCCAGGATGTCCAGTTTAGAGAGGCTGCACTGTAATTAAGCACTCTATGTTTTTTTGTCATTTTCAATCATGAACAGACACAACAATGACATAAGTGACTGTGAAACCCATCTAAATTAAAGACAATGCAATCACCAGGGTGTCCGGTTTAGATAGGTTCTACTGTATACACATTACAGGTTAGTAACGTTGACATTTTTGGCTTCCTTGTTACTTTAGAGTTGAATCCGGTTATACCAATTATAAAAGTAGTAAGATTAGTACTAATTAGTACTGTAAATCTTCAGTTCTGATTTCGGGATTTTCCCCTAATCACAACAGGTGATGTATGGGATTTGACCTTATTAATCCGGTCTAAAATGACCCTTAACTGTTGACAGGCCATTAACCCTTTCAACACCACAGGCCTGTATAGTGGTGTTGGCAAAATGTTTATATCCAGATGAGCCGGCTCGTGACAAATTTTTTGTGACGGTTGGATTGTTTGCAAAATTAACATATCAAAATTCATTCCAGTTTCTTAGGGGTGAAAGGGTTATCGTAAATACCATTAAATAAATAAATAGTCCCAAGTTGTGTCTGGTTCTGACAGGCCGTTAAACACCAATAAACAAACAACTTTTAACCCTTTCTGTGCTGAGGATACGCCATTATTCTTGCGGAAAATCCTAAATATTTTCCTTCTATGCTCTCAGAACTATGTCGCGAGCACTATTTGAACCATCTCGTCGACATGGTTCAAATGAGTGGTCCCAACATAATATACTTCCATTGAGAAATAACAATACAAAAAATATTTCACACCCGTAAAGGTGTATTCTGAAAGGAATGGGTTAAAGCACAGGTATCAGAAAAAAAATTACCTGATTATCTAGTTTCTAATACGGTATATAGGCTAAGGTCAGCAGAGCGGTGATAAACACACCTTTTTCAAACCCATTAAAGTGATAAAAAACGTCGCCTTACCATAGCATTTGATGATAATTCCAGCACAAAAATATTTACACAATTTCCTAACATTTGATTGGTCTGTAGCAAGTCTCAGTCCAAAATTTATATCCCAGTAAACTCCCATGCCAAACTACTTTCCGTAACCGTCCGGCGCAGTTAAAATAATACTTAAGAAAACGGAAAATAAACACATTTTCTTGATGAATTTATTTCAAATGCTGGAATTATAAGGATTGAATGGCATTTTTGCGGAATTTATCGGGGATATAAACCGAAGTTTATACCCCGATAAATTCCACAAAAAGGCCATTCATTCCTATATTGAAAAGAAACTAGAAAAGAGATTGTTCAGCATCACAGTGCCGTTCAGCAGGTTAAAAAGTACTTGCCGTCTGTGATACGGCATTGTTATGTTCACACAGTTTTCGCCACAAAAGTCGTCAAAATCGATGGTCTCTATAACTGGGAAACCCACTTTGATTGGCTCTTTCTGTAAATGACGTCACATCACACAAGTTTTGCTGTAACAAAGACAGACAAAATGTTTCCGAAACTTCACGTTAAACTTTTTGTGGTGGTGGGGGGGGGGGGGGGGGTGGTGGGGGGGGGGGGGGATAAAGCTAGTGCTATTCACATGCACACTTTTTAACCCGGTAAACGGCAATGTGACTCTGAATGATGCATGTTTACACGACATGTTATATTATGGTACCAATTTCTATCATTTTATCAGGTTTGAAAAATGCATGCGTTTTACTACGTTGCTGACCTTACACTTATACTATTACTATAAATGATACTGAATGCATTTTTGTTGTCACCTGTGGGTTAAAGGCCATATGTCAAAATGACCTGTGTCGGCCAAATGTCCGTGCTAATGGGTTTGTAAATTTTAATTTTGCACTGATTAAAGTTCGGTGAAACAGTCACCAAGAGCTAGACTGGACACAAATACCATAATACCAACTTCTCCAGTCACATATGGCCGTGTTGTTAAGCGAACATTAAAACACAGGGCTCCAGATAAGAAATTAGTAATTGAGTATTGTCACTCCATTATTTCTGAAACAATTGGGTATTTCAAAATTTTAATTGGGTACAATAAAATCACACTGCTGTTTACACATCAGCAGACAGCAATTATTGAATAGTTTGCTTCTAAATGATAACATGTCTTGGCATTTCATGAGAATTGTCTCCTTGGAGACAATTCTAATGAAATACCAAGATGTGTTTTCATGGAAAAATAAGAAAAACATGCTACATTTGTGGTCGGTTTATTGTTTTCTGCAGCATGATAAAGGTACCACAATTTATTGCATTTTCATACTCTCTACTTCTGATTTCAGTTGGACTTCTGGCAATTTTAATTGGATATTTAAGCAAATACGCAGCTTATCTGGAGCTCTGAAAACATACAATCAATCAATCGCTGTTGTGAAATTTCATCACATGTTCGGAAGAATTCTTGTGTTGAAATTTCATCATTCAACTAATCAATCACTGTTTTCAGATATCATTGCGCGTGTGGAAGAATACTGGTCTTGAAGCATTTGTATCTAAAGATCCCAGTAAACCGACGAGGCCAGCAAATCGTTCAACATGGGTAGGAAGAAGATCTCCATTTCTCGCATCAATGACGAGAGAAACAGACAGGTGAGACGAGCCATGTGACTTAGTACCTAAGATGTGCGATTTTTCATGAAAAATACTTTTTATAGACACTGTGATATGTTCTGTCAATTGCATCGAAAGTTGACAAATTTTTATAGTATATATATATTTTATCAATACATGTATGTCATTATGATAAAATGAGTGGCACCCCGTTTACTAAATGGCATATCATTCGTCAAGTACTGGCTAGAATTGTTCAAAGGTCTCCATTTACCAAGATAAGAGATGGTACGATCGGTTAGCATACATGATGTCTTCGCTGAGACGACTTTTCCCATCACCTGTGTGGTGAACATAATTCCACTGGTCACGTGACGTGGCCAGTGGAATTATGTCCACCACACAGGTGATGGGGAAAAAAATAAATGTATACTGTCATCGATGTTGTTTACCGTTTTCACGATGTTGTCATTAAGCACTGTTTTCGTATGGCGTGTCTGGATAAATGGGGCTTATGAGATTTGTGACCAGTGTAGCTGTTGGTCAAACACACTCGTATAGCCCGATAACAATCTATATATTGCTTATTATAAGCATGATGGGTGTTTCAATTGTGAAATGGCGAACAGTGCAGATCCTCATCTGCACATGCTGATCTGGATCTACACTGGTCGCTGAAGTCCCATTTCTCCAGTCATAGCCACATATGACCTCGCTGTTGTATGGACATAAAACTTCAATCAATTGATAAATCCACACAAACAGATTCATGCCCGTTTGATATGATCTTGCTGTTAAACAGACATAAAACCACAGTCAATCAATTTATAGTCCGCCCTACTTTCTAAGCCAATCGCTGGACAGTATTCACTTATTTCACATATTGCAACGTTTAGCTCCAATAAGTTGTGTAATGATAAACTGTTTGACAGGAAATGGAAAATCAATACTCGGATGAGACATTGCATTGTACACTTGGGTGAACTATAAGGCAGTTATTGTTCACACATTGGATTTTTCAGGAACTCAATGCTGAGGTCGCTGACGCTCCCTCTCATTTATTTCCTTAGCTCTTTCACCATTAAGTAACTGGAATGAATTTTGATATGTTAATATTGCAACCAATCCAACCGTCACAAATTTTTTCCGTCAATTTATGAAAAGGGGATATTTTTCGTTTTCAAAAATATGAAAATTACTTTCAAAAAGTGCCGATCCAGATGAGACGGCTCGTCATGAGCTGGCTCATCTGGATCTGCCCTGTTTGCATAAACCGCTATAGCAGGCTTTCGGGTTCAAAGGGTTAAAATTCCAGTATGTATGCGGATAATGACTTATAAATACAGTCGAACCTGTGCTGAAGACCACCTCCGAATAGCAATCACCTGGCTGTAAAGGCCACACCAATGGCACAATTATTATATAAATGACCCTGTGAATAAAGACCACCTGTGAACAAAGGCCAGATTTTTCACTTCCGCTGGCTGGCCTTTATACACAGGTTTGACTGTACATAATCCCAGGTGACGTTCACAAAGCGGAAGTTCGGCCTGATGAAGAAGGCGTACGAGCTGAGCGTGCTGTGTGACTGCGAGATCGCACTCATCATCTTCACAACAAACAACAAGCTGTACCAGTACGCGAGCTCCGACATGGACAAAGTGCTCCTGAAATACACGGAGTACAACGACACCGTCGTCAGCCAGACCAACAAGGATATCGTCGATGTGAGTTGTCTCCCACGGTTCTGTACCGATTGTACGATTTTTTCTTTTCCCTTCAGGGGGGGGGGGGTGGGGGGGTGGGGGGGGGGGGTGTCACCTATTCTGCTCCAGGATTACTCAGCCCCCTTCAGTCACAGTTCAGTCCCCAGTCACAATTCAGCCACATGTCCTGATCACATGTTACATACTGGTACTACCAGTGCTACACATACATAGTGATCCATTGGTGTCTCCCTTAGCACCTCAGGGATATTTCAGTCCCCCAGTCCCAATTCAGTCACCCTTCACCCATAGTAATTACCCACAACACCCCCAGTCCCGACAGTACATTCCAAAATCCGAATCTGGGAACGATCACGTGCCTACGGTAGGGATGATCAGCGGTTAAGACCTAAAACATAACGCTAAGTACATTCCCCGACGGGGAGCCACATCCATCCTGACCACACATACATATACCAAATCGGAGTAGAGAGACATACCTTTAACTTGATACCTTTACCATCAACATAGGTATTATAAAATATGAATTATAACCGTTTATAAAGTTTCGTTTTTTACCACATAGTAAGTGCACGAGTTCCGGCGAATAAACCTGTCCCACAATGTTTAGACAAAATGGCTTCCCGAGAAATGATAGAAATGTCGGTGCGATTGAATTGTCTGTCGTGACGCACTGGATGCATATACATGTAGGTTTGATGAAATGTTTGATTGAAAACAATGTTTTTTCGATGTAAAATGTTTCTTTACGGGTCGGGACGACGTAAAAGTGTATTTTGAACCCAATGTTTACGCTGTCATATAGCAGTATTAGCCCCGGCAGTTTTCCGACCTATTAATAATGCTCAATTTTTTTTTAAACAACAATCGATAGCTCGAAAACGCGTTGACATAGCGCATCGGAGAATATATCGTTGCGGAGGGCTAACATTTTCCTAACTTCTACAATAGGCGACAATGATATAAATCGGTTGACTGTTTCATGAGAGTGTTGTCTCGCGGCCGTCCAAGTACTTCGGGACCTTTTCACTTATTATTTATATTTATATTTAATGTATTTATAGACCTCGGACCGTTACTTCAACCTGTGGTTTTGATGTCACTAGAAGTATCAGTGACATACTTAGATTACTGCAAGTATCATACTGTGCTCCTGTTTGGTAATATGTAGTGCTTACAAAGAACGGGAACCTATAATATGGCATTAGAGGTGCATATTGGCAAATTTTATGCACTTATTTTAGCTGAATACGCATTTATTATCAACAGTGGGAGTACAACATACAGCAATGTGAAAATACGCATTGATTTTCAAATTGGAAAGTGGAAATACTGTAATAAAGTTGAAAATGTTCTTAATTGACTGTTTGCATTTTATAAGCCCGTTTGAAAAAAGGGGACGTATTATGTATTCATCTTGTACGGGCGTGCGGGCGGCGGGCGGGCACAGCTTGTCCACGCAATAACTAGAGTTCTACTTGACAGATTGTAACCAAATTCGGTATACAGTGGAACCCCTCTAAACCGAACACCCTGGGGACAGACTGAAAAGTTTGGTTTATAGGGGTTTTCGGGTTAGAGGGGTTTTCTATTTCCAGTTAAGGAAATGTATGTTTTCCATCATTAACTCTTGGATTTGTATAGTATATACCATTATTACCATATTAAAAGCATATGTTCACACGTTTTCAATAAATATGTCAAGTTTGTATGGAGAAATAAGAAACGTACCCCCAAATTACGCACCTTAACGGGGGGGCTCGGCTGCCCAGTTGTGTTTTATCATGTTGACATGTGTAATTCCCAATAAACAGAGTGCAGATGACATGGCCTCGTTAAGTAATTATCAGAGTATTTATTTCCGTAATTGTTACGTACGCGTATAATTAAATTGTGAACCATGCTATTGTAATGAGCTTGTAAAACAGCAAACATGTCTCGTATTTACGTCGCATGTATTGAATAGATTCTTAACTTTGTAATGCCGCTTATGACGTTAAAAAAACACGGCGCTTAGCGCATTACACGCATGGATAGCGCTTGTACAGAGCTCAAGTTAATGTGCGTAATTTTATCAATTTTGTTATTTCTTCCACACAAATGTCAAGTTGGGAGTCCGTTAGAAGCGCCTTATTCTCGTGGCTCCGCATTTTGGGAACCAGAGCTGAACAATGCTACCGGGAACCAGTCATTGTAAACACGGTGTGATTTTGACACCCGCTTGAAACAACATTGAAATTGGACACGGTGTATTTCTTGGATGACATCCTGACAGGTGACCGTGTTTTCGGTTTTCCGGGGTTATTTTAACGCTGAAATATGGTTTTGGGACTTGAAATGGCGTCCGGATTACGGAGTAGAGGGGTTCCGGAATAGAGGGGTAGAAACTAATGTGTTTATATAGCAGAATATTCGGGACGTGGTCGTATGTTCGGTATAGCGCGAATTCCGGTATAGAGGGGGTCTGGTTTGGAGGGTTTCCACTGTACATGTTTATCACGGCAAGACGAAGAAGCCTATTGATTTTGAAAAATTCCCGATTACTTTTCTCCCCTTGGCGGCCATTTTTAATTTTCTCACTCTGTATTCTTGTCCACACAATGACTCAAGTTCTACTTCACCGATCGTAACCAAATTCAGAATACATGTTTATCACAGCAAGACGAAGAAAAATTTCCGATGACTTATCTCCCCTTTGGCGGCCATTTTTAATTTTCCCACTCTGTATCCTTGTCCACGCAATAACTCAGGTTCTACTTCACCAATCGTAACCAAATTCGGTATACATGTTTATCACGGCAACACAAAGAAGCCTATTGATTTTCCGATGACTTATCTACTAGAGGTGCAACGATACGGTCAAACCCGTATTGCGATACAACAAACCCATATTGCAATACGTATTGCGATATTATACCATGTATGAACAAATAATAATAAAAACAAACAGGAGATAAAGAACAGTCTGTATTGTTTATTATTGTCATTAGAACACATCAAAACACTGTGTGGGTCAGGACTTTGCCCAGAAACGGTTGACATTAATGATTATTTCTGGACGAGAGGAAATTAGGGAGAAGTGATCAAAATCATATTTTCCCTGATTTTTTTTATTACTTACATATATACATGTAGCTAGCCATGATAAGTCTACCCGCCCCATAAGTCGAGGCACGAACATGAACCCAAAAAATCAGTCTTGAGCCAAATCGCGTCCCATAAGTCGACTATTGAAAATTCGTCGGCTACTGGGTGCAGGCGAAATTAGGTCATGAATTGCCTGTATTGCTTGGCTAAGTTTTGTGCTTTCTGTAGTTTGTTTGAAGCAAATATGCTTCACATAAACGTAGAAAATATATCATTTATGCTTACTGTACTATATTTATCGACTGTCACCCCCAGTGAAATGTAAAGGTCGTGTTTGAAACATTTTAATACACACATGTTCAATCGATGTGTTGTAAAAATGGGCTGTTACATGAATTGGACAAATTTTATAATAAACTAGTTAATCAGTTGCAATACTGATGTTTTTTTATTGCAATAATACTTGTGTACAAGCATAAACATCATTAACTGCTACAGAGACAAACTAATTGTATTTCTATCAAGTAAATAATGATAATAGCAACTGGTCACAAATATTAGGAGGTAAATGGAACAGCCGTTACCTGGCAATTTCACAGCTGATCGGGTTAATGACCGGATACAGTGGCTTGTTTGATTTCAAGTCTGAATTGACTGGTGATGTGTGCAGTGCTTTTCTATTTTTTTGGCTGTGACGGGAGAAATGGGGCTTATGGTATTTGCGACCAGTGTAGCTGCTGATCAAATTGCACATCCATTTAGCATGAGAACATTCTATTTTGCTTGTTATTATCATGCTGGGTGCTTCATTGATGGAATGGTGAGCTGTAAATATCCGAATTGTCGTGATCGATAGGCCATATACTGGTCGAAAATGTACTACACATGGTAACATACATTTTGCCAGCCGACAGTCCATACCAGTCGGTATTAGCCTCTCCTGTAGGATATTGTCCACGGGGCGCACACATCAGTGAATGCCTTTACATAACACTGTATCTGTTTCCAGTCTCACGTAACGGGAGACAAAATTATGCAGGCACAATTAGTAACAGGTTTTTAGTCATTTATGCTTCTCGCAAATTTATTGTGTTAATCGAGCAGATCTTCATTTCGCGGATGTCGCGAAACCACTTGCAAAATTTCTGTGAAGGAAGTAATGATTGTTCATTCTGCCTGCAACTCATGGTATGATTTAACATAATTTATTTTAGAAACATAAAAGAAAAATACCGCCACTGCAGTACTCGCCAGTAGAACGTACCTATCTGGCAATAGAAATGGCACCAAGTCGTGATTTTCCCTGACC
This sequence comes from Conchocele bisecta, assembly GCA_029237695.1. Lineage (NCBI taxonomy): Eukaryota > Metazoa > Mollusca > Bivalvia > Lucinida > Thyasiridae > Conchocele > Conchocele bisecta. The sequence goes on from CM055276.1 coordinate 39,717,831, forward strand.
ATTTTGTATCAGACTTTCGGTATATTATTGTTATACCCCAGCCATAAAATTACTCACTACATGTATTAGTCATCTAATTGTGGCGTGTTTATTAACAAATATTGACTTCTGTCATATTAAAAATTAAGTTTTTAATGATTTTGAATAATTTCACACAATTATTTTAACACAAAATGGCGACCGAGAATATGGTGTAAATATCGCGATACGCGAAAACCGTACCGCGATACGTATCGTCAGGATGACATATCGCAATATACCGGTATACCGGTATATCGTTGCACCACTATTATCTACCCTTGGTGGCTATTTTTAATTTTCGCACTTTGTATCCTTATCCACGCAATAACTCTAGTTCTACTTCACCGATCGTAACCAAATTCGGTATACATGTTTATCAAGGCAAGATGAAGAAGACTATTGGTTTTCAGTGAGTTATCTCCCCTTGTTGACTGGCCTTGCCTCGACGGGCGTATATTGTGACCTTCGGAACTCTTGTTGCAGTTCAACTAAATCAATTTTCAGCTGTATTACAATATAAATAAGTAAATAAGTAATAATACACTCAAATAAGTGAATGTTTAAATTTGTTTTGATCATTTGTCCCCTATTTAATAATTAAGAAAATCAATAATCCATTTTGAAAAATAAAATACGCATATACAGGCTACGCTCGTTTACTCAAAGTCGCTTACGTCGAAATCACCGGTTACGTCGAATTACTAGTACGGTCCCGTTTAAAATCCTACTATTTTCCATATAACTAAGTTCGGTTAAGTCAAATTTCGATAACTCAAATTTTCCGTTTATTCGAAGGTATATTTAGGTCCCGAAAACGTAAATCTACTGTATTTCACACTCGTTAAGTCGAAATGTCAATTTGCGGAGGTAAGTAGAAGTTTGTCACCTGCAGTTTACCTGATCAAAGTCGGGTATTCAGACCGTAGTTAAAGGTGTTTGCATTGACACTGATTAAACAGGACTCCCGAAATGACCGTCGGTGATCATTAAGTGGTGAGCAATAAATGGCAACTATTTTAATTGGACTGGCATTAGATGCTTTTGTGTTTAATTTAAAACTGTAATTACATACAGTGCAACAATTGAAACTGGTGTGGATTCAGATTATACAGTATACTGGGACGAAACATTGAATGGGCGAGTTTTATGTTCTAAACATTATTAGTTTGTACAATCAAGTCTGGTCAGAAATAATCATTTATAATAGTGTTACAAATCAGTATTTCTTGTTGTTTTGTGTTGTTTCCGTGTATAATTTATTAAAATAATTCATAAAATATTATGTTCTTGTTATTATTTATTTCATTGGTGAACTGAATATGTACATATCGCTACATGCGCATGTCACGTGTGCCACATCCGATTATCTATTAATTACACACAAACATGCATATGTGTATTTGTAAACAAACCGAAAGTGTTTAAATATGATTTGTTTATTTTTTTATCTCCCTTCGAATTCGAGTAAGTGAGTGTGGCCTGTAATTTGAAAATCAGGAAGTATAATACTCTTTAGACACAAAGCTTATCTGGCATATATAAGGCATATTTATAATAGGTTTATTTCTAGTATTAACCCTTACAATGCTGAATTAATTTGTGTTGTCTGCTGAATATTTTAATATTTTTTTCCATTTTTCTCGTCAAAAACTTGGTTTGGCAGCACTTTAGAATCATTTTCAATGGAAATGATTCTAAAATGCTGTCAAACCATGTTTGTACTGAGAGAAAAGACAAAATTATCAGCAGACGACTATTTTCGGTTCCCGCATTCTAAGGGTTAAAACTATTTTTCAACTAGATGTGAAATTAGTCCATGGTGTCGACACAGAAACGTATTGGATATGTCCCAAGTTTTATACTCTTTGGCTTGTGATGGCATGTGATAACTAGAATCTCAAACTCGTTTCCAGTTGATATGAGATTTATGAAACCAGTCGGCAATTTTATGCACCTTGCCAGAGGCTCGTTTCACCTGGAAATGTGAGATCCTCTATTGATTACATACCTCATACAAAATTGCATTCAGTTTCCGACAAGTTATTTGTTAGTCAACTGAATTATGTGGCCTGGCTGTCACCTACTACTTGTATTTCTTTATCATCCATAATTTCATTCTATAGCTCAGCTACATTTTATCAAGTCAATGCTCGAGATCACATTACAGATCACATTTACAGTCAGATCACATGTACAGAGCTCCAGATAAGGTGCGTATTTGCGTAAATACCCAATTAAAATTGCGAAAAACCCAATTGAAATCAGAAGTAGCGAGTATCAAAAAGCAATAACAAATTTGTGATACCTTTATCATGCTGCTGAAAACAATAAACAGACCACAAATATAGCATATTTTTCTTATTTTCCATGAAAACACATCTTGGTATTTCATTAGAATTGTCTCCAAGGAGACAATTCTAATGAAATGCCAAGACATGTTTTCATTTCGAAGCAAGCTATTCAATAATTGCTGTCTGTTGATGTGTAAACAGTAGTGTGATTTTATTTACCCAATTAAAATATTAAAATACCCAATTGCTTCAGATATGATGGAGTGAAAATACTCAATTACTACTTCCTTGTCTGGAGCCCTGCATTTAATTACATGTGGATGAGTGGTTTGGCCCTAAGGTACATATTTTTGGCTTTCTTGTTACTTGGGAGTTGAATCCAGTTATAACCATTATAAAAAAGTAGTAAGATTAGTACTAATCGTATTACTTTTAAGGAGTGGGGCTAAGTGATTCTGGTGTGGTGAGGACCTGGCACCTGTTCCGGTTATTCTAATTTCAGGGCTGAATAATATATATTTTTTCTGTAAATATTGAGTTCTGATTTTGGGATTTTCCTCCATCACATCAAGTGAAATATGGTATTCGACCCTGTTAACCTGGCCTAACATGACATTAGCTGTTGACAGGCCGTTAAACACCATTAACTAAATAAATAAATTAATTACATGTGGAGGAGCAATGATTTAGCTTTATTCTTTCTACACCACAACAAGCCTGTACAGTGGTATTGGGAAACAGTGTAGACCCAGATGAGCCGGCTCGTGACGAGACATCTTATCAGGATCTGCACTTTTTGCAAGTAATTTTCATATTTTTGAAAACAAAAATACCCCCTTTTCATAAATGAACTAGTCCGAAAATCATTTTGTGTCCATTGGATTGGTTGCAAAATTTACATATCAAATTCCTTTCCAGTTACTTTAGGGGTGAAAGGGTTAACACTGCGTGCCTGGTTTCAGCTGCTGAACAAGAAGGACTGTAAGGACGACTCGATAGACGACGATGCAGCCTACGCTCTCACGCCCAGCACCGAGGCCCAGTACCGCAAGATTGACGCCGAGTATGCCAAGGTCATGCAGCAGGGGCAGGGAAACAGGCCCGACCTTGTACGTAACCTTTGACATGACCTTTGACCTTCGTTGGAAGGGGTCAGTGGAATTTGTCTTCCACTGACACATTCAGTTACTATGCTGAGTGGTGTTTGTTCTTAGTATGTGGCATTTAGTGCTATTGCAGGGATACTGGGTCGACCTCGTATGTGACCTTTGACCCTCGTTGAACGGGTTAGTGGAACAAGTCTTCCACTGACACCTACAATAACAGGAATTGGACTGAAATTACTCCCTGAAAATGATCCAAAAACATTGGTAGATTTCCTTCTGTCTTTTTAAAAAAATATTCATGACATTTTCATAAAATTACTTAGTATGTGTAGTATGGCCCAATCAAATCAATCACTCCCAATCAACCAATACCACGCAAATATCAGTCACTCACAAACAATTAATAACTCCCAATCTGTCAATCACATCCATTCAATTAATCACTCCCAGTCTGCCAATTATTCCCAATAAATAAATCACTCCCAATCTGTCGATCACTCCCAATCTGTCAATCTATCCCAATCAATTAATCACTCCCAATCAACCAAGTCATCAATCAATTACAATCAAGTAATCATTCCCAATCAATTAATCCCTCCCAATCAATCAATCATTCCCAATCTGTTGATCACTCCCAATCTGTCAATCACTCCCAATCAAACAATCACTCCCAATCAATCACTCCTAATCAATCAATCACTCCCGATCAATCAATATATCACAATATGCCAATCAATCCCAATCTGCCAGTCACTCCCAATATGTCAATCATTCCCAATCTGTCAATTACTCTCAATCAATCACTCCCAATCTGCCAATCACTCCCAATCTGTCAATCACTCCCAATCAATCAATCACTCCCAATTATGCCATTCACTCCCAATCTGTCAATCACTCCCAATCAATTAATCACTCCCAATCAACCAATCCATCAATCAATTACAATCAACCAATCCATCAATCAATTACAATCAAGTAATCATTCCCAATCTATCAATCACTCCCTCTCTATCAGTTCCTCTTTAGGAAAGAGGTACAAGTATTATACAAAGTTCAAGCATAGATGCTTTCTGGCCAAATTGTCTGATACTAATGCGTATACAGGGTTTCCACTGGAGAAAATAAAAAATTTGCCACTTTTTTTTTTGTAAAGCACGCGCGAAAAAATTATTCAAATTTGGAACTTGGATGTGCATAAATTCTGTATATTTAGTTGATACCAAACAGAATTATGATAAAAATCGGGTTACGTTAACATCGATTGGAAACTACGTAGGTACGAAATCGCCTAAATTGTCTGTGATATTTACAGACTTTATTTGGTTGAAATAAATAGTTAGTAATGTAATAAACAGTATTTGTTTTCGGCATCAAAGGATTTCATTAGAATATATCAATTTCGTATTTAATTCTTTCACACTTTTCGTCAGGTGGCGCCTCAAGTGGGTATACAACTGTACCCACAATCATAGCTAACGATTGGATGATATTTTTATTTTGGAAATGGTATCCCTCAAAGTGTCATAAGCTGGCATAAAAGTGTGTAGACAACTACGAAATTTGTTCGCCACCGGGCGACCCAGCTTATAATTTTTGCTAGCCCCGACCCAGAAACGACTCGCATCTGGTGCCCGTTAAAACGCGTGTTTGTCTGGTTGAGAGTATTCGGAGGGAGTTAACTATACCGGGTTCATGATCAATCGCTGATAGATCTATTGCCGACGTCTTTCGCGACAGTAACCTGTCAATCATGCCACTAAGGGCTGCCTTTACTTACCAGCGATTGGCTGCACTGTATAAATAACTTTGCCACAAGAATAACACGTGTTTTGAACTGACAATTGTAGTAGCCAGAAGCAATGTTTGGCTAGGGGATTATTGAAACTATCGACCCGTGACTTTTATTGTCACCGCGGGTAGGCGTGATTTTAGTGAATCGCATAATGATGTGATGAAAATTTGGTCATCAAACAATCGGGTGTCGTACAGTTTGGCAGACCTGCAATTAGCGAGATATAGGTCACTGGGTGGGAAATGGGGATTACCTGAACAAATTTGGTTCCAGCTTTTTTTTAGAATTTCTGATATTTTGCGATATTTTTTTTAAAGCGAAATAATTCCAGCACAAAAATATTTACACAATTCCCTAACATTTGATTGGCCCGTAGCAAGTCTCTGTCCAAAATTTATATCCCAGTAAACTCCCATATGCCGAACTACTTTCCGTAACCGTGAGGCGCAGTTAAAATAATTCTTAAGAAAACGGAAAATAAACACATTTTCTTGATGAATTTATTTCAAATGCTGGAATTATAAGGAATGAATGGCCTTTTTTTTAGCTCACCTGAGCAAAGCTCATGTGAGCTATTGTTATGGCAAAGTGTCCGTCGTCCGTCCGTACGTCCGTCCGTCGTCGTCCGTCCGTCCGTGAACATTTTCAATCATCTTCTTCTCCCGAACTGCTGAGCCGATATTGGTTAAACTTCACAGGGATGATATATGGGTGATGCCATTTCAGATTTGTTAAAATGGAGGTCATCGACAATCCAAGATGGCCGCCATGGAAAACTGCTTGGCCGATATTGGCCAAACTTAACTGTAATGGTCTGTGGGTGAAACCTGTTCATTTTTGTTGTTAAAATGGAGGTCATCACCAAATCCAAGATGGCCGCCTTTGAGAAGTAGGTCAAATTCTTAAAAAATCTTCTTCTCACGAACCGCCAGGCCGATTTCGACGATACTGGGTATGAATGATCGATAGTTAGCGCTGTTTCAGATTTGTTCATATGGTGGCCCGTGGGTGAAAAATGGGCGTCGCCCGAGGGGTCAAATAGGTGTAAATTTTATTTTTAACCGAATATAGTCATATAATATATCAAATCGAAGGTATTGACGAGACGATCACTCTGGAGAATTTTTTGTCTAAATCAGATGATTACGTCATCCAAGATGGCCACTGATAGTTCAAAAGGTCATTCTTTTACTAAAGATTTAAAACGTCTTTTTCTTGGTCGATATTGGCCAAACTTAACTGTAATGGTCTGTGGGTGAAGCCTGTTCATTTTTGTTAAAATGGAGGTCATCACCAAATCCAAGATGGCCGCCGTTGAGAAGTAGGTCAAATTGTCAAAAAATCTTCTTCTCACAAACCTCCAGGCTGATATCGACGAAACTTGGTAAGAATGATTGATAGTTACCGCTGTTTCAGATTTGTTCATATGGTGGCCCCTGGGTCAAAAATGGGTGTGGCCCGAGGGATCAAATGGGGGTCAAATTTTTTTTTTGACAGAATATGGCCATATAGTATATCGGATCGAATATATATAGTATATCGGATCGAATGTATCGACGAGATGATCACTCTACAGCATGTTTTGTCTAAATCAGATGATTTTGTCATCCAAGATGGCCACCGAAAGTTAAAAAATTTGTTTTACGATTTCAAACGTATTATTCTTGTGAACTGCTGGGCCGATATTGGCCAAACTTAACTGAAATGGTTTGTTGGTGAAGCCTGTTCATTTTTTTGTCAAAATGGAGGTCATCACCAAATCCAAGATGTCCGCCGTTGAAAAGTAGGTCAAATTGTCCAAAAAAATCTGATTTCGACGAAACTTGGTGTGAATGATTGATATTTAACGCTGTTTCAGATTTGTTCATATGGTGGCACCTGGGTCAAAAATGGGCGTGGCCCGAGGGGTCAACTAGGGGTCAAATTATATTTTTGACCAAATATGGCCATATAATATATCCAATCCAAGGTATCGACGAGACGATCACTCTGGAGCATGTTTTGCCAAAATCAGATGATTACGTCATCCAAGATGGCCACCGACAGGTCAAAAGGTTGTTCTTTTACTAAAGATTTCAAAGGACTTCTTCTTGTGAACTGCTGGGCCGATATTGACCAAACTTAACTGAAATGGTTTGTTGGTGAAGCCTGTTCATTTTTGTCAAAATGGAGGTCATCACCAAATCCAAGATGTCTGCCATTGAAAAGTAGGTCAAATTGTCAAAAAATCTTCTTCTCACAAACCGCCAGGCCGATTTCGACGAAACTTTGTATGAATGATCGATAGTTAACACTGATTCAGATTTGTTCATATGGTGGCCTCTGGGTCAAAAATGGTCATGGCCCGAGGGGTCAAATAGGGGTCAAATTTTATTTTTGACCGAATATGGTCATTTTATATATCAAATCGAAGGTATAGCAGTAAATCACATGCACATTCGCAATATATGTTAGATCAGAAGGTACCAACAAATTCTGTGGAACATTTGAAGTTGTAAGTGAAGAGTCTTTGTGAAATCAAGATGACCACTATGGAGGCTTTTAGGTGAGCGATACAGGCCCATTTGGGCCTCTTGTTATTAGACTACTACCCATCTATGGGCTACTTTTTAGCTCACCTGAGCGAAGCTCATGTGAGCTATTGTTACCGCAATGTGTCCGTCCGTCGTCCGTGAACATTTGCATATGTCTTCTCCTCGGTAACCATTGGGCCTATAGTCACCAAACTTCATGGTCATGGTCCTTAGGTAGGGGGATTACAAAATTATTAAAATGACGTCATTACGTAATCCAAGCTGGCCGCCATCTAAAAATAGCACAAATTCTTCAAAAATCTTCTTCTCAAGAACCGCCAACCGGATTTCGACAAAACTTGGTAGGAATGATCGATGTACAATACTTTTTCAAAGTTGTTAAAATGGTGACCCCGGGGTCAAAAATGGACGTGGCCCATGGGGTCAAATTTTATTTTTGACCGAATATGGTCATGTTATATATCAAATTGAAAGTATCAACGAGGCGATCGCTCTGGTACATTTATTGTCGAAATCGGATGGTCATGTCATCCAAGATGGTCGCCGAAACGTCAAAAGGTTGTTCTTTTATTAGAGATTTCAAAATTCTTCTTCACACGAACCGCTTGGCCCATGGTGGCCAAACTTCACAGTTATGGTCCATGGGTGAAGCCTTTTCAGATTTGTTAAAACGGATGTCGTCGCTAATCCAAGATGGCCGCCGTCTAAAAATAGCACAAATTCTTAAAAAATCTTCTTCTCATGAACCGCCAGCCGGATTTCGACGAAACTTGGTAGGAATGATCGATGTAGAATGCTCTTTCAAAGGTGTTAAAATGGTGACCCTGGGGTCAAAAATTGGCGTGGCCCGTGGGGTCAAATTTTATTTTTGACCGAATATGATCATGTCTATATCAAATCGAAGTTATCAAAGAGGCAATCTCTCTGGTACATTTATTGTCGAAATTGGATGGTCATGTCATCCAAGATGGCCGCCGAAAGGTCAAAAGGTCATTCTTTTATTAGAGATTTCAAAATTCTTCTTCACACGAACCGCTTGGCCCATGGTGGCCAAACTTCACAGTTATGGTCCATGGGTGAAGCCTTTTCAGATTAGTTAAAACGGCTTTCGACGAAACTTGATAGGAATTAATTAATGATCGACGTAGAATGCTCTTTCAAAGGTGTTAAAATGGTGACCCCGGGGTCGAAAATGGGTGTGGCCCGTGGGTTCAAATTTTATTATTGACCGAATATGCTCATGTCATATATCAAATTGAAGGTATCGATGAGGCGATTGCTCTGGTGCAATATTTGTCGGAATCGGATGATTATGTCATCCATGATTGCCGCCAAAAGGGCCATTTATTCAAGATTTTTAACGTCTTTTTCTCAGGAACCACATGGCCGATGCTGGCCAAACTTCATAGTAAGTTAAGATCCTTGGGTGAAGCATTTTCAGATTTGGTAAAATGAGAGTAATCGCTTAATCCAAGATGACCGCCATCTAAAAATAGCACAATTTTTTTTAAAACACATATGAACTCAATGTCACATTCTCCTCTGGTGTTCATGGAGTCAGGTGAGCGAATTAGAGCCATCATGGCCCTCTTGTTGGAATTTATCGGGGATATAAACTTGGAAAAGTCGCGGGAATACTGGACGAGGCCTTCCGGCCTTCGTCCAGTATTCCCGCGACTTTTCCAAGTTTATACCCCGATAAATTCCACAAAAAGGCCATTCATTCCTATAGTGAACATCTTGCAGGACACATAGGGCGACTTGGGCGAATAAAAAGTGACAACGTCGCCCACGTCACCCACGTCGCCCCCAAAGTTGAACCCTGAAAGTCGCCAAAAAACATGCAGATTTTACCATGATTACCACTCACTGTACACGGTGACGCTAGGGTAATTTAACAAATCAAATCACGGCATGACATCACCGCTGCACGTGAGCCGTGTCCATCGCAATAATATACACACAATGTTTTGACACGTTTAGATAAGAAAGCTGTGTTTGGTAATTATTGATTTATTCATTGGAAAACGTAGAGTTCTAGACGGCGGATACGGAAAATCCAGGTATGGCTGCCGGGTCGGAAAAAATTGTAACTAGAGATATTTTTTTTCGCCAAATCAGAGTTTTTTTCGTCACTTTTTAAATTAGCCAAATGCGAATGTGGCAATCGCCAGCGGAAACCCTGCATATATAGTTATGGCATGTGTTTATTCTAATGAAATAAAATACTGTTTATCCTTTTCATTGAGTGCGACTTGGCTCAGCTGGATCTACATTATTTGCAAATATTGGAATAAGGGGCTTGTGGTGTTGAAAGCTAACACGCTTCGACAAATTCTTAATTTTCCATTCGTCCAGATTGGCTTTCATCTCGTTCATTCCTGTATGTTTTAATGTTTATACCGCACACCGTATGTTCAAATTACCAGATTGAAAATTCACTCGCCAAATTGAGCGGACGAGTGGATTTGTCGAGGCCTGACTAATATCTTGCCCTGTTGCCAGTTTGGTACTAACATAATGCTGCCGATCTTGATGAGGCAGCTAGTTACAATCCGGCTCATCTGGGGACCGTTTCACTATTAAATCTTCGTACGACTAAAATCGTAAGTGCAAATTTAGGATAGTCTGAAAATTTTAATTGATGGATTTACATTCATTGAACATAGTGCATATGCAGCCTATGCTCAATAGATGTAAATCCAATAATTGTTTATAAGAAAACATTGTTAATGTGAAATTTACAGACTATCATAATTTTGCACTTGCGAACATTTAAAAATCGTACAAAGTTTAGTGAAACGGTCCCCTGGATCTACAGCATTTGTACAAGTTAGTTTTATGGTCAGTCCGGTTGAAATGGTTTAACTAATCTCTCGCCCCATTGCCAGTTTGGTCAACAGACTGGGAGCCAGGTAATGCCGGTATCAGTTCCCGTGCCCAACCTGGCGTTCACCGAGTCCCAGGTTAACGCGACCAGCTCCGTGGTTCTCCTCCAGCCCTCGGGCAGTCAGACGCTGCAGGCCGGCATTCCCCAGCATAGCCCCAACCGTGAGTTAACTTGTCATTTTATTTCATGAAATTTGATCAAATATTGATTTTATTACAAACAATTTATAGAAAATATTTTAAAACCTGTCTAGATTTCTTGGAAATGATCTAACTTCGAAAACAAAAGTTAAATTTTGAAAATCGGTCCACTATTTCTGAAATTAAAAAATTTCCCCTTGTTAAATCCCCTTAGACATCTTCACCATGTTTATGGGGATTTAACATGGTGAAATTGTTTTTTATACCTCTGGCATACAAAGTATGTCGGTGGGTGGCAGGTGGGAGCATGCGATGGGTAATTTAACGATCGGGGTTCATCGTTACCAGAATCCCGACCGGAGACCTGGTTTGACCCTCACATATGTCATTGGCATTCTTGTATGTGACAGTTGAATCTGGTTATGCCCTTTATGTGAGTATTATGATTATTCATAATCCTATTACTTTTAGGGGAAGGGGCCACGTGACTTTGGTCTGGTGTTGGCTCGGCCTTAAATGACCGTAGCTGTTGATAGGCTGTTAAACACCAACAAACAAACAAAGTATGTCGATGGGTAATTAGTTTTCGTAATTCTGTCCATCTGTCCGTCCGCGTTAATGTTTTTATTTGTCGTTCCAGGCGGCGTATACATGAGCCCCTGCTCACTTTCTCCAGTTCGCAATAAAATTGATATTGGACCAAATTTCACAAATAACAACAGGGCTCATTCTTAAATGTTTCTATAATTTAATATTATCTAAAAATAAATATTGTTTTTTCATTGTTTATGTAGTGTAAAAAATTTACAGGTTTCGTGAAACGGACAGTATATTGCTTGTTAGAAGCATGACTGGTGTTTCATTGATGGAATGGCGAACAGTGCAGATCCCGATCAGACTGCGGATGCACAGGCTGATCTGGATCTACATTTTTTGGCAAAATCCACAAGCCTCATTTCTCTAGTCACATCCACATTTCTGAAAATGTTCTCGAAATTTGTATATTACCGGTAGCTATCAATATGAGGCGAGGCCCGGCCTCAACCAATGGAGGTACATAATTTTGAGATCGTGCTCAGAAAGCACTGGCCCAGATCTTCATCGACTATACATTAAAACTGCCAGTACATGTACATCAAACTGCATTTGATAGGCAAGAGGGGATATAGCGTTAGTCAATGTACGTTCATACGTCCGTGTACGTTCATACGTCCGTGTACGTACGTTAGTAACACCTGTCACTGATCAATCACTTATGACCGCTTCACCAATTAGATAGTATTTGGCCACAATGTGTGTCATGGGATAGTGTTTTGTTTTGCATATGACCCAACTGCCCAAGGTCACGGTCACTTTTTTGTCGCGCCCGCTTGCGGACGGAGCGATTTAGTCGGCACATAGGCGTACGTACGTATGTGCATCCGGTTTTCAGAGGTTTGAAGTCTGAAGAATTTATTGCCACAAATTTCATCGTCAATCGGGGTTATCAAACAGCAGATTAACGCATCAGATTTAACCCCAATTAGTCAGTAAATTAATGAAGATCATTACCTCGTCAACATTTAAGCCCATAATTGCCTCAGACAAAGTGTGTTGTCATCAATCGGAACCGTGCACTTCAAAGAAAATAAAAACGCGATCGCCATCTTTGATTACGTCTTTCCAAACTCCATTAGTAACAACGATATTCATTAGCTTACAGCCGTGTTTTTCCGAGTTTAGTAGGGAGGTCAACTTTCCGAATTTTATCGATTGAGTGTTTTAATTGGATAATGCATTTCTGACACGAGATGCACAGCATAATTATTTTAGTCGGGAAGATTTACCGATTTACGCAAGCTATATTCGTACTTCACATAATTATTTTATGGGTTAATTATTTATTTATTAATTTGACAATTTAACAATGAAATTAGCCGAAACCTCAATGAAACTGTTTGTTTTTTTAAGGTGTGGTCCTTCACAGGCGAGTGTTTACATAAGGCATGCCATTGTTTGCGACATCTCGACGCCAGTTGTCGGGAATAGTTGAATTTGCACTGCGGGTGTAAACAAAATAATATTTGAGATTCAAATTGTTGAATGTCACCGGTCCGGACGGTCCGGTTTGGAGAGGTAGATTTCTGTAGAAAACAGACAAAAAAGCTAAAAATATTGTCTGGTATCCAGAATGCAGAGGGTCCGGCATTCTGAGTATTTTCGTATATTAAATAAAGAAGGTTTTCAGAGGGACCGGTTTTCGGAGGTTACACTGTACTATCAAAGCCTCGGCGGGCACGACATGCGGACCGCGGTCATCTAGTATTATCAAGGCTGCTAGCGAGGGGATTAGCTTTGTAATAATGATGCCCTTGTTGTACTCGATGGCGTTATTTTCTACTTACATTTGTATTTTCTCCACCCCCTGGCAGTTGTGCATCGACTGAGCCCGGCCCCACGTGTCTCGCCCACCCCCGTCCAGAGTATAACACCTGCTCCGTCACAAATCCAGCAACAGATCCAGGCACAAATCCTGCAACAGCGCGAGGTCGACGACCCACAGGCGATCGCTAAGAATCGGCCCAATCTCAAGGTCGTTATACCAGCCAAGCCAGACGCACAGGTAACTATCGCTGTTGAATTAAATATTTTAGGTTGGAAAAACACTAAATTGTTTCTGTCGAGCTCGCTTGCTGGAGCGAGACATAGTGATCACATCACAATGACGTGTGTGTCCTTTTCATATACCTTATATCTCCATGTCTCTTACTTCGATTTACATCAAATACTTCTTAGTCATCATCCACCATTTTCATTCTATAGCCCACCCATGCAGCCTCCATACCCAAGGTCAAATGATTTAGAAATTTTGTGTTGAAGTTTTTACTTGCCTTATATCTCCACAACACTTACTCCTTTTTACTTCAAACACTTCTTTATCATTATCCATATTTTAATTCTATAGCTCTTCCTGTAAATGATTCTTTACCAGACTGAAATAGTCAAACTCTCTTATGTGGTGTCCCATTCACAATATTGACAAATTTGTTATGAACTTTCAGATACAAAAGACACAAAGTACGGCACTCGAGACGCCAGTGGTTTCTATAGCAACACCAGGTGGCGCCGCTGCAGGAGGACTATTGCAATCTGCCTTTCTACCCAGTAAGTCAAGTTTATCAGACAACAAGCTTTTCATTGGCCAAATCCATCCTGCTTCGACTATGATGCATGTTATCACCGGTGGATAAAGCGTGACAGGGATTGTCAAATAGTGACAAATTTCATAATTATGTTTAGAAACCAGCCGAAAGTCAAAGGATAAAACTTGCCATGAAAACATAAAATCGCCTATATAGACTTATTTTTAGATATAGTCTAATAATAGAGCATTATAGTTGAATTTTTCATGGCAATTTTTATTTCTCTGATTTTCTGCTGGTTTCTAAACATAATTAGGATTTTTTTTAAACCATTTTTCCATCCCTGCCATGCTTTATGCACCTGTGTAAATATATGGGTCACAACTGATTCGAAACTGCTGTCACTGACTTCCTATTGGTCGAACGATGTCAACTGAAACAAGAAAATATCTGCAAATGGTGCAGACACTGATGTGGTGGCTCTTTACATAAGAGAATAGTAGGTCAGTGCCGTGAATGGGAAAAAATATCCGGCAAGGCTCACAAATTTCTTTATTTCTCATCAGAAGTATATGTTGTGACCACTCATTTGAACCGTCTCACCGAGACGGTTCAAATGAGTGGTCACAACATATACTTTGGTTCAGAAATAAGGAAAATAGATAGAGAATAGTAGGTCAGTGCCGTGAATGGGAAAAAATATCCGGCAAGGCTCAGGAAACGGGATGGACGAGGCTCTGCCGAGCATATCCCGTGTCCGTGCCGCGCCAGATATTTTTTCTCATTCACGGCACTAACCTATTATTCTATTTATCCCGCCAACACCTACAAATGGCTGTAAAATGCACAAATTGTATTGACTGGATATCAAAAATGTTTCACGGCACCGTGTTTCACGGCACATACGCACTGTGTCGACGGGATAAATCTGGATCTACAACTGTTTGCAAACATTGCGATAGAGGTCTATAGTGTTAATCAGTCCACCATGACCAACTGCTTGCAGGCGACCATATGAGACACGCCATGGGATTGTGTACGTAAATTCATGAAATACGTTTTAATACAAAATTTACAATAATTTCCGTAAATGACGTCAAAAGTTGACGCAAATTTCAAAGTACATGCAAAATTAAATTCCACATTACAGTTTTGTCAACTTTTCAGTTTATTTATGCAAAATATTATAAATTTTGATCTGGGCAATTAAATTTTGTAAACGTATATCATGAAATTACGCAGATGCCCGAAGGTTGAAATTCCCATGGCATGTCTCCTATAACTGTGCTGTTGAATGTGGGTGTCGCCCCAAACAAATTCGACCACTATAACCACCACCGTGTGCGTGTTTGCAGGCGACCTACAGATAAACAGTGCGGATCTACGTGACCTTATCACCAACTCACCGCTGTTTTCACAGATGGGTCAGCCGGGCGGGCCGGGCCCTCTGACCGCAGCCGTGCAGGTTTCCGGGCTCGCCTCTAGCCTCCTTGGGTATGTACACGGTTGTGCTGATGATCGAAAATGTCGAAATGTCTACTATTGCAGTGCTCCAGATAAGCTTTGTGTCTAAAGCGTACTATACCCCCTGATTTAAAAATCATTGCGTATTTTACTTTTACAAATTGATTATTGATTTTTCTTCATTACTAAATAGGGAACAAATGATAAAAAATATAACAAATTTAAACATTCAATTATTTGAGCTGCAAAAAAGCAAACACTGCTTTTTGCAGCTCAACTAAGTGAATTTTCAACTTTTCAACTTTATGGTAGTGGAACACTATCCCCAATCCTGAAAATTTATTTGAGCAGCGGATTGCGCTGCGATTTTCTAGGGGGGTCTGCCCCCCCCACCCCCCTCCCAGAAAAATTGGCAACATAATCCATTTCAATTTAAAATAATACTTGCAACAAGAAGTCAGTACATGTATAACATGGATTCCGCTGGGGAAAATAAAAGAATCACCACTTAAAAAAAATAAATATATATATATATTTTTTTTTTTTTTTTTTTTTTTTCGAAAATTGTAATTTTTTATCGCCATTCACAACGGATTTACAAGATTCACATAAGTGGTCCCTGGGACCTCAAATCCGGATTTCCGGATTAATCCGGAAATTTCCCATGCCTGCACATTGCTGTGCGTATTTTTGTGCGTATTTTTGGCCACTTTTGATAATCAATGTGTATTCAGCTAAAATAATTGCGTAAAATATGCCAATACACACCTTATCTGGAGCTCTGCTATTGCAAGTGAGTTTGCCATAATAGGTTGGTTATTGCTCACAAAAACAACTAAGACTATAAATGTGGGTGATAAATTTTATAGCCCTTTTGTGTTTCCAGATAAGGATTATCACTGCCCGGCGGCTCAGCTTGTAAATAGTATGAATTCCGCCGACACAATCTGTAGCCGATTTCATCAACATTGCAAAGTATACTTTACTAGCAAAGTATACTTTGAGGGAGTAATCATTTATTTTTCCTGAAATGCATTATTTCATATAGAACTAACAAATGCATATATTTCATGATTAAAAGTATGCAGAATTATTATACTGAATTCATTACATGATCACAGCCATAATGTAATGTCTGTGATAATGTAATAAATTCAGTATAATAAAAATTAATAAATGTTTCAAAAAATTGAAAATTTCTCCCTCAAAGTATACTTTGTTACTAAAGTATACTTTGCAATGTTGATGAAATGGGCTACTGATCAGGACATGCACTGCACCATTCCATCAATGAATCACCCATCATGCTTCTAACTAGCAATGTAAATTGTTATGAGGCTACAGATCAGGAACTAGACTGGTTACATTAAGAGACAAGACATGGGACGCTGATGGCTTCACTCGGAAACACTGGGAATTCCTCGGTGAAGTTCGGAATTCCTACATGTTTCCTAGCCTTGCTTGCTAAACTTCATATACTGAGGGTTAAGTGACTCTGGTGTGGTGAGAACCTGACATCAGGTTAGGGTATTCTAATTTCAGGGCTGAATATATATTTTATAGTATAATATTCAGTTCTAATGTTGGGATTCCACCCCCCATCACAACAGGTGAAATATGGGATTTGACTCTGTTATCAGGCCTGAAATGATCTTAGCTGTTGACAGGCTGTTAAACCAACCTTAGAGAGGTTTCAATGTAAATCCGGTATTTGATCATTCTCAGCCATTGCCGTGTGCTGTGCGATCACGAACATACAGTATCACCTGAGATAAATGAGCAAGAAACTCATCACTAATATGATCAGAGGTGTTTTCTTGGTGTCTGGTTTAGAGAGGCTCCACTGTAATACCTTTTGTATTGCCAGGCAAGGGTTATCACTAACGCCGACGACATCTGGTGGCACAGCTCTGCAGTTCCCACTGATAAACATGTCCCAGCTAAAGGCCGCGATGGACCGCAGCAACGTGAAGCCGGAACCCGTCTCGCCACAGCTACGCCGGGATCCAGCCTCCGCGACCCCGGTCACATCTGTCGTTATATCATCGGGAGCCTCACAGCAACCACAGATTGTACAGGTAAGCTCTACCTAAGGGTATAACCATTAACCTTACACACCTACATAGCTGGAATTGACTGCGATATGTTAATTTAAAGACCAAAGTTGTCCATTTATAAGAATTGGGTGCTTTTATGCCCCCGGCCTCAGTTGAGCCGGAGGCATATTGTGTTTGTGAGTTTCTTTTTTCCTAGTAACTTTGACTGCTGTTCTAATTTAACCTTTACCTATTTGCCATCCATCCAATCCAAATCACACCGTATCCCATCCATCTATCCGTCCACACCAGTCGTTCCCTCATCCATCAATCTGTGACTGTAGGGGATCCAGCTTCCGCTGATGCTGGCCACACAACAACAACAACAACAACAGATGCTGGCCGACCGCCTATCTCCGGGGAGTGACGGTGAACCGCCGCAGAAACGATCACGGCCTGACCCGCCAAACACCTGATACACCCGTTGTTGAGTCACTCCTCCATTTCATTGTACATAGTCATTGTTATCGCCGAGAAATCTAGAGATAGCTGGTTGAATGTTAGAGAAAATGCAGTGTGGGATCGTGTAAAGTTGCTTTCTGCACAAAACACATTGACATGTTAGATTGAAATATATAGAGGATCTAACACGAGTGATGATTTAATATGGTATTTATTAAACAAGTTTACTGATTTCATAAGAAACGAGGCTATGCCGTGTTTCTTATGAAATCAGTCAACAAGTTTAATAAATATATTAAATCAACACAAATGTTGGATTCTATTTATTGCATAAGCACGTCATCATAATGTGAAGCTGTGCTGATTACCTAACATGTTTTCTGTAGCGGGCTTACTTGCATATTTATTACACTAGTGTATTGCAGGGATTTCGCTGGGGAAAATAAAAACATCGCCACTTCAAAAAAAAAGAAATTGGCGATAAAAAATTACAATTTTCGAAAATTGTAATTTTTTATCGCCAATTGTTTATTTTTATCGCCAATTGCGAAAGTGGCGATCGCCAGCGGAATCCCTGGTATTATGATTTTTATGCAGTAAGTATCACTTTTTTCCCCTGCCATACAGTGTAATGTTAGATCAAACATTTTTTATCTAACATCTCACTGTATCGTGACATAGTGTCCAGCAGTCAAAACAAGTTTGCCACGTGACTTTGTCACGCGAGCATATCCTTGGGAAACATGAATGCTATATTTAGCAAAAATCAGAGCTCCAGTTAAGTTGCGTAATTTGACCAACTTGGGGTGAAATTTTGTTATTTCTTCATCAAAAATGGCAAGTTGGGAGTCCTTTAGAATCGTCTCATTGAGACGATTCTAAAGCACTCCCAACTTGCCATTTTTGATGGAGAAATAAGAAATTTACCTCCAAATTACGCACCTTAACTGGAGCTCTGAAAAATACGTGGTTTCTAACTGTATCGTGGACAGGGTATTGCTTTACGACGATCCCAGTGGTTAACCGTTGCAACCATTAGTTCAATTTACAAGATATTTTATGTTATTTTTGCCCCTCCATAACCGTGAAAGGGTCATTTAGTGTAATATTTGTAATATCATCTGTATACGAGACACGCCATTTGATTTTGTACCTAAGAAATATATTTACCGAAACTGTGAATGACATCGAAAGATGACAAAATTTTCATAGCAAATCCCGACTTGAATTCCGACGTCATTTTTCGACGTCATTTACAGAAACTATCGTAAATTTTGTCAATATTTTGTATGAAATATCGCACATGTTCTTAGGTACAAAATCGCATGGCGTGTCTCGTATGTAGCTTTGTACTTCACAGCATTCATTCTGATGAACTGTTATCTCCCCCTCGGAGATATCCAATGTTTCTTATTATTTGCGTTGCAAATTTGCCTTGTACAGTGTTGATGCACACATTTTTCACAGGAAGATATTTCCAACATATAGACTCTTCACGATTATCAACCATTTTAATAATTATTTTTCACTCGTACACAATTTATTTTCAGATATATCAACGATCTATTGGTGAACACTGTTCAATGTTCATTATCTATAATGGTTGCAAAAGTCGGTTCGCATTTTCTACAACATTTGCTCATATCTCGCAATGTACAAAACTATTTTTCGAGAGAGTATGTGTGTATGTATGTATGTATGTATGCGTTGTGCCATGACAAACTGGGATTTAATGCTTCTGTGGCCAGTGTAGCCCCTAATCAGCCGACACATCCACACAGTCTGATCAGGGGCTACACTAGTCATGATATAGCTGCACTTGTTTCTAATGAAGAAATAAGGCTGTGATCTGACAATCAGGCCCCATATACCAGGTCATGGCCCTGTTGTCTTGCTATATGAAGGTAGCTGTAATACATATAACAGTTATTGAAGAAAATGTGTCATTTCAGAAAGAGATTTTCTTATTCATTGTTTTTTCACTGGTGTTTTAATCGGTGTACATGTGAATCATGATAGATATCTTTTTATATAGGTTACTGTCTTGTACTTGGCAAAAAATTGTATTTCTTATAGACTTGCATGTATTTCCAGTCATATTATTGCTACTGAAATGATAATTATACCCCCGGTATATGAAGTAATTTGAGGGGTATATAGTTGTCGTATTTGCGTCCATCCGCTTGTAAGACGTCTGTTAAAGTGTTTGTTTGTCATGCAGCCAGCGGCCGGGGGTATCCGTGAGCCTCTGCTCACTGGCTCTTGTGACAGCTAAGTACTGCTGTATTGTCAAGAAATTGCTGTAGATTATGATGTCTATAAATGTCATTAGTTTGACAGCCATTTGTTTAATCTTCACTTAACCCTTAGAATGTCTATATTTTGTCTTCTTTCTCAATAAAAAACATGGTTTGACAGAAGTGCTGTCAAACCATGTTTTTAAAGACAAGAAATTAAACAGAATTTAATTCAGCTTGGCAAGGGTTAAGTATTTTACATCCAATGTTGGACAGGGTTAACATCGTCTGTCGTCTATGAAAGATGATATTTTTGAAAACAACCTTCAGTTTTACAAATTGTTGCCGTTATTAAGCAAATAAAGATGCCATTCATGAAAATGGCATGTTTTTATTTTCCTTGTTTATTCCGGCAATGCCGCATGCATAATACATTCCTGCCAACTTCACACAATAGTTTACACGAATATAACGGTAACTTTGGAAATACATGCAAGTCAATGGGAATTTTATGTTTTTGGCATCATGGTGTTGATAATGTAGATCTGGATTGGATCGTTTGAGAGTGCTAGTTGAGCTGGAGGTACACTGGTTATAAACTGGCCAGTGATTCTGTATCCGATTTCACCAAAATTGCAAAGCATACTTATCTAGCTATTAAAGTATACTTTGAGGGAGTAACCATTTATTATGATTAAAAATATGCAGAATTATTACTCTGAATTTATTACATTATCACACCCTCAAAGTGTACTTAGCAAGATAATTATACATTACAATTTTGGTTAATTTGTTTGTTTGTTTATTGGTGTTTAACAGCCTATCAACAGCTAAGGTCATGTAAGGCCGTGCAAACGGGTTCGATCCCGTTTTAACCTGCTGCATTGGGGGGAAAATTCCAAAATCAGAACTGAATATTTACATCGAGAAACAATATATTCAGCTCTGAAATTAGAATAACCTGACCTGGTGGCAGGTCCATACCACACCAGTCACTTGGCCCCTTCCCCTAAAGTAGGATTACGAATAATCGTAATACTCACATAAGGGGTATCATCTGTAACATACAAAATGCCAAAGACGTCTGTGAGGGCCAAACCAGGTCTCCAATCGGAATTCCGGTAAGGATGAACCACGATCGTTAAATTACCCACCGCTTGCACCCACCTTCCACCCACCCAATTTTGGTTAAATAGGCTACTGGTGTGGTGAGGACCTTGCACCAGATCAGGTTATTCTAGGTACAGGTAATATATGGGATTTATTACTAAACTCATTGACCCGGCCTTAAATGACCGTAGCTGTTGATAGGCCGTTAAACCCCAACAAACAAACTAATTTCAGGGCTGAATATAATCTAAATATTCAGTTCTGATTTTGGGATTTTCACCCCATCACAACAGGTGAAATGTGGGATTCGACCCTGTTAACCTGGCCTAATATGACCGCAGCTGTTGACAAGCTGTTGCACCCATTACATAAATAAATGATCAATACCCCTTACCACGGATTCCACTTCAAAAAAAATAAAACAATTGGCGATAAAAAATTACAATTTTCGATTTTTTTTGATTTTTTTTAGAAAATTGTAATTTTTTATCGCCAATTGTTTATTTTTATCGCCAATTGCGAAAGTGGTGATCGCCAGCGGAATCCATGCCTTACATCAAGTTTATCTGTGTGAAACACTTCTAGAATACAACTGTATTGAATGGAATACATTTAAATGAAATACAGTTATTAAATGCTAATATATGTACGTATAGTTTCTTGCATTATATTTTCTACGTCTGAATGAACGATATTACGACTTGTAATTGCACGTAATTCACAATGATTGAGAAGTACATGTTTTTATGAACGTTGAGAAAAAGAACCTTACAATGTTATATAGCCTCAGATCACACTACACGGACACATTCTGATCAGGGCCTACACTTATTTTACAATTCAGTCATTAACTCTTACAATGCTGAATTAAATGTTGTCGTCTGCTGTTTATTTTCCATTTTTCTCATCAAAAACATGGTCTGACAGAACTTTAGAATCATTTCCAATGGATGGAAATGATTCTAAAGTTCTGTCGGACCAGATAGAAAGCAAAATATAAAACGACAGCAAATGGCTATTGTCGTTTCCCTCATAGTAGGCGGGGTGTGTTTTTTTATCTCTAAAAAAATGTATTGAAATTACTTACAAAAAGTTTAGATCCAGGGGCCCGTTTCACTAAACTTCGTACGACTAAAATGTTCGTAAGTGCAAATTTAGGATCGTCTGAACATTTCAATTGATGGATTTACATTTATTGAGCTTAGGCTGCATATGCAGCCTATGCTTAATAAATGTAAATCCAATAATTGTTTACAAGAAAACATTGTTAGTGTGAAATTTACAGACTATACTAATTTTGCACTTACGAACATTTTAGTCTTACGAAGTTTAGTGAAACGGACCCCTGTACTGTAGACGGCTCGTCACGAACAGGTTCATCTGGATCTACGCTATTTGCAAACACTGCTATACTGTAGTGTTGTAAGGGTTAAACAAGTTTACTGATTTCAGGATCTACTTCGTAAATAAATGGTTTTTTTTTTTTTTTGGCTACAAAATCACCCTTTTTATAACAAATGGAACAGACCAATAATCAAATGTGGTTGTGATGGAGAAATGGGGCTTACGGGATTTGTGACCAGTGTAGCTCTTGATCAACTAGCACACTCCTGTAGCCTCGTAACGATCTATATTGCTTGTAAGAATCGTGCCAGGTGTTTCATTGATGGCATGGTGAACAGTGCAGACGGTGCGAATGCGCATGCTGATCTGGATCTACACTGTGTGCAAAACCCATAAGCCCCATTTCTCCAGTCACAGCCATAACTGTAGTGCAAGATATGTTGGTAGTGACGAAATGTGACTGTTATCGTATATCGTTATTGCTGTTTTGGAGATGTTGTGAACGTTAAGTTTTCATGTTAAGACTGTTAGGAGAGCGATTTTAATTCTATGAATTCCTTTGTTTCTATATTGATGATCATGTACACTTCTATGTATATCATAATAATAATATTCTGTGCATCTTGCAGCATGTTCGGAACATGTCAATCATTACACCATAATTCTGTCGAATGGCAAAAATTTTACCACCATACCGGAATATATTGGAACATGTCAAAAATACAAATTTATTCTAGGAAATAAAAAAAAATTGCAACATTTGTGGCTGTGCCTGGAGAAATGGGCTTATGGATTTTGCGACCAGGGTAGATCCAGATCCTCTGTCTGATCAGGTTCTGCCCTGTTCGCCATTCAGTCCGACACCTGTCCTGCTTCTAACAAACAGTACAGATCATAATCCTGCTGCAGCAATGCACTGCAATATCAGGAGCTACACTGTTCATAAAACCCATAAGCCCCATTTCTCCAGTCACAGACACATGTTTATTATACCCACTTTTTGATGAAAAAAATGGGTATATTGTTTTCATCACGGGTGTCTGTCCGTACGTCCCTCCGTAACGTTCCTTGTAAGCAGTAAAACATTTTAACCGTAATAGGTAAGAAACTTGAAACTTGGTATATGCCTTCCTTATGGTGTGTAGATGCACAAGTGAATTTAGATTTTTGATTCGACCCCCGGTCATATATTATCTCCCCTCTTTTCGATTAGAATTTCACAATTTTGCCTTGTAAGAAGTAACTTTTTAACCATAATAGGTAGGGACTTGAAACTTGGTGTGTGCCTTCCTTATGGTGTGTAGATGTGCAAAGTGAATTTCGATTTTTGATTCGATCACCGGCCATTGATTATCTCCCCCTTTTCGACTTAGAATTTGTGAAAAGTGGGTATATTGCGATGTTGCGCCATCGACTGTGCTCTAGTGATAGTTGGATTATGTTGGAAATTTCTGTTCATTTCAATGGAAAAATGTTACATTTGACATATTGCCAGAGATTTAGACATCAATGCCTGTAAGCCTGTATAAATGTAAACTGAATGCTGACAATCTATAACACAATGCCTTTCATTTTCTCTCCTCCACTTGTCTGTAATCGATTTCGGTATTCTTCTAATTTCAGGAATGAATATATATTTGTCTGTAAATACCGGTGGTCAGTTGTGATTCTGGAAATTTCTCCTCATCACAAGTGAAATATGGGATTCGACTCCGTTAATCCGGCCTAATATAATCATAGCTGTTGACACCATTAAATAATAATTCTCCATGGTTGACAGCGGCATAACTAAAATGTTAGTAAGTGCAAATTTAGGATCGTCTGGAAATTTCAGCCCCGTGCAGGCACCGGGGCGGGATCAACTGATCCTGAGAATAGTGCTGCAGTAGCCATTGCTTGTCGTAAAAGGCGACTAAACTGGCTTAACGATTGGGTTCATACTTTCCGGAACCCACTATACCGGATTTGGCCCTCATGTACATTTTTGGCTTTCTTGTATGTGAGAGTTGAGTCTGGCTATGCCCCATATATAAAAGTAAGATTAGCGCTAATCCTATTACTTTTAGGGGATGGGATAAATGATGCTGGTGTGGCGAGGGCCTGGCACCAGATCAGGTTGTTCTAATTTCAGGACTGAATATATATTTTGATTGTAAATATTGAGTTCTGAAGTTGGGATTTACCCCCCTCGGACAGGTGGATACGGGACACGACCCCGTTGACCCGTCTGCGTGTAGACTCCCTGAGGCTTGTACCTCTATGTCAGAAAAGCGGACGTTAAACCCTATTCAATCACTCACTCACTCACTGGAAATTTCTATTGATGGATTTACATTTATTGAGCATAGGCTGCATATGCATCCTATGCTCAATAAATGTAAATCCAATAATTGTTTACAAGAAAACATTGTTAATGTGAAATTTACAGACTATCATAATTTTGCACTTACAAATATTTTAGTCGTACGAAGTTTAGTGAAACGGACAACAGATAGACATGGATTAGAGCAAAATGTTGGTACCTTCCTGTAATTATTGATGGCACGTGAGAATAAGCCTTCAGACACGGGTCATACAGCAGTGTGGGCCAAAAA
This sequence comes from Conchocele bisecta, assembly GCA_029237695.1. Taxonomy (NCBI): domain Eukaryota; kingdom Metazoa; phylum Mollusca; class Bivalvia; order Lucinida; family Thyasiridae; genus Conchocele; species Conchocele bisecta. Next base: position 39,742,974 of record CM055276.1, read on the forward strand.
TGGAAAATTAAATCATCTACGCAATTATTTTTTATTTTTTGTGTGTAATTTACATATCAAAGCATATTCCAAATTGAAATGAAGTTAGTAATGCAATAGTTGGTCTTTCAGTTTTAACTGGACATTTCAAAGTTGTATGCTGTCGTCATGGTTTCCACATTTCTTTGTGCTAAATATGTGGCTGTGACTGGAGAAATGGGGCTTATGGGTTTTGTGTCAAGTGTAGCTCCTGATCAAATAGATCAATCCTGTTGCCTAATAACCGTCTTTATTCCTTGCTAGAAAAATATATTCAACATTTGTTGTAAATTATGTTTCTTTCCCTCGAACTACCTGCCCCCTGCAGGCACCGGGGCGGGATCAACTGATCCTGAGAATAGTGCTGCAGTAGCCATTGCTTGTCGTAAAAGGCGACTAAACTGGCTTAACGATTGGGTTCATACTTTCCGGAACCCACTATACCGGATTTGGCCCTCATGTACATTTTTGGCTTTCTTGTATGTGAGAGTTGAGTCAGGCTATGCCCCATATATAAAAGTAAGATTAGCGCTAATCCTATTACTTTTAGGGGATGGGATAAATGATGCTGGTGTGGCGAGGGCCTGGCACCAGATCAGGTTGTTCTAATTTCAGGACTGAATATGTATTTTGATTGTAAATATTGAGTTCTGAAGTTGGGATTTACCCCAGGTGGATACGGGACACGACCCCGTTGACCCGTCTGCGTGTAGACTCCCTGAGGCTTGTACCTCTATGTCAGAAAAGCGGACGTTAAACCCTATTCACTCACTCACTCACTCCTTGCTAGAAGCATGACGGGCGTTTCATTGATGGAATGACAAACAGCGCAGAGCCTTATCAGACTGCGGATGCACAGGCTGATCTGGATCTACACTGGTTGTAAAACCCATAATCCCAATTTCTCCAGGCACAGCCACATGTTACATATTAATACACCGTTGAGCTATGTTGTTTTCCAATTACTTAATTTGTTAATGCTGTTATCAGGGCCATGTTTTGGCAAATTTTCATCTCAAAATCATGGTAAATATTTCTATTTATAGTCTGCTGTATGCATGTTTACATGATTGTATGTTTAGCTGCTATAGAAACAGCAATCTCACAGAGGGCTCCAGATAAGCCGTGTTCATGTAGCAGGCCATGACAAATAGCGGCTTCTTGAGTTTGTATATGCTAGACTGAAATTACATCAAATATTGATTTAATAGGGAAAAAAACATAATGGGAATTTAACATGGGGGAAAAAGAGGTGGAAGAGGTAGGGGAGGAGTAAAAAGTAAAATAAAATGGAAATTGACTCCGAAACCTGGCCAGATAGCTTGGAAATGATGTAACTAAGAAGTTATATTTTGAAAATCGATCAACAAATTAAAAATTATTTAAAACAATCTATTTTTAGCCCTCATGTTAAATTCCCATAGGAAAATAGTTTTTTCGCAGTAAAATCAATATTTGACGGAATTTCATCAAATAATTTTTTTTAGGGCGGGTGACTTTTATTATTGATGAAAAAGTACTTGCATTTAATTATTTTTTTGATTCAATCTGTTTAATGGCCAAACATTTGTCGGCAGCAAAATGTGGAACAGACAGTGGTGAACAGTGTAGCCCCTAATCAGACTGCTGCAATGCGAAGGCTGATCTGGGACTTTACAATAGTCACAAACTCAATAGGCCTATGTTTGTTTTGGTTAGTCACATATGAAACACGCCATGTGATTTTGTACCTTCGGACATCTGTGGGTGGTTGGTCGGGTGAACGCGACGGCGTAAATTAACGGTGGGGTTCCTCCTTATAGGAATCATTTGCCTGGTTTGGCCCTCAGGTACGTTTTTATCTTTGGCTCTTTTGTTACCTGGGAGTTGAATTGGGTTATTGCCCATTATAAAAGTAGTAAGATTATTACTGATCCTACTGCTTTTGGGAGGGGGCCAAGTGATTCTGGTGTGGCGAGGACCTGGCATCAGATCATGATTATTCTGATTTCAGGGCTGAATATACAGTTTTTGTCGAGCCCGCTTGGAAAGCGAGACATAGTGATCACAAAAACGTCCGGGTGTCTGTCTGTGCATCCGTCCGTCCGTCAGAAATCTGCGTTAAAGTTTTTAAATACACTCTGAGACCATCAAATGCCTCGGCGGGCTCGACATGCAGGCTGCGGCCATCTGGTTTTATTGTAAATATTCAGTTTTGACTTTGGGATTTTCTCCCCATTTGTACATATACTTGAACATGTACTTGTACAGGTAATATATGGGATTTAGTACTAAACCCATTGACCCGGCCTTAAATGACCTTTATACCTGATGTAAATTGTTTATAATAAAATATGTTTATACCAAATGACCTTAGCTGTTGATAGGCCATTAAACCCCAACAAACAAACCTTCGGACATCTGCATAATTTCATGAAATACGTTTACAAAAGTTACAAAAGTTACAATATTGTCCGTAAATGGCGTCAGAAGTTGACAAAACTTTCAGAGTGCATGCGGAATTATATTTTGTCAACTTTAATATTGTAAATTTTGAAAATGTCCGAAGGTACAACATCGCATGGCTTGTCTCATATATACACAGTATCTTTACATTATTTTATGCCATACTATGATGAAAGAGGGCCATATTATGTGCCCCATGGCTTCACAATTGGCAAATTACAATGCATCCAAATGTTACTAGTATAGATCCTGAGCAGGGTCTATGACTAAATCAATTAATTGTTTTTACTTTGGTCTGCGTTTTGTTTTGTTTTTATTTTGAAGAGATTGTTGGAATGAACAAAACAATCAGGATTTACATTGGTTGAAAAATGATGTAATGTCACTTATCTGGAGCCCTTCACATTTGAGATATGCCATGTGAGTTTGTACCTCGAAAATGTTGACAAAAGTTTCATAGCAAATGCGGAATAGAATTCTGCATTTGCTATGAAACTTTTGTAAAAGGAAATATCGGTAAATATTTGTCCTGAAATATCGTCATGTTCTGAGGGACAAAATCACATGGCGTATCTCATATACAAAGTATACTCATAACCCGTCTATATCTGTAACTGTAACTGGAGAAATGGGAATAAATGGGGGTAGCCAAGTCTTCAGCTTACCCAGTTGCCGTGGTCTAGTGGGTAACTTGGAGGTCAGCGGTTTGAGTCTCTGGCTGATATGGCTGGTTGGTGAGCCAGCTGCCAACTAGTTTGAAGAATGGAACCTACCTGTCTGATATAAAACTTAGGAAGTAGGAAAAAACTGCTGTTCAAAGATGAGTGTTTCATATGTCAAAACTGGCTGACCCTTTCAATAGTGGTGACACGATTATAAACGAGCACATTTATAGGAAAATATGAGAAAGCAAATATTATTTACTTGGCCATTGGCAATTTCAACATTGGCAATTTAAGCTACTAAAACACATGTGTTTTCTGTATTATATTCGTAATCTGACAATTTTAATGGTGAATTACATGTTTATTAAACAATCAATAATTATAGAAACTTATCGAATTCTCTGGAAGTTCAAAATGCAATAGCATGAAAAACCATATTTCAGAGAAATTCGATAATTTTTAACTGGCCAGCTCTGCAAGTTGATTGGGCAGCCGGGTAAAGGATTTGGTTGTTCCTGTCGGATTACGACATTTGTTGGTCATTCTAGCGCCCGATACATTTGTTGGTCATTTTAGCAGCATGTTACATTTGTTGGTAATATATGGGATTTAGTACTAAACCCATTGACCCGGCCTTAAATGACCTTAGCTGTTGATAGGCCGTTAAACCCCAACAAAAAAACAAACAAATAAACATTTGTTGGTCATTCTAGCAGTCATTTGAGTGGGTGGCAGGTGGGAGCATGGGTATTTTAACTATCGGGATTTATCCCTAGAGGAATCTCGACCGGAGACCTGGTTTGGCCCTCATGTATGTTTTTGGCTTTCTTGTATGTGAGAGTTGAATATGGTTATACATGTACCCCTTATATGAGTAATTTGATTATTCGTAATCCTATTAGGTACTTTTAGGGGAAGGGGCCAAGTGGCTTTGGTGTGGTATGGACCTGGCACCCGGTCAGGTTTTTCTAATTTCATGGCTGAATATATTTATTTTTTTTTATGTAAATATTCCGTTCTGATTTTGGGATTTCCCCCCAATGCAGCAGGTTGAATACGGTTTCCCAGCCTTAAATGACCTTAGCTGTTGATAGGCTGCTAAACACTGATAAATCAATCAATGAATTGTTGGTCATTCTAGACCCTGATCAGATGGCAGGCTGATGTGGGACTGAACTGGTTGCGAATACCATAAGCCCAATTTCTCCAGTGACACAGTCACAATTATTATTATGTGAACTTTTACATGAATTCACCCCAACTCATTATTATCTGATAATCAAGGTGTATGATCACATGGTTATAACAACAACAACAACAACAACAACAGTGGCTGAAGTGTTGAAATCTTGAAAGTACTATTTGATATTTTCCTTAATATGAAACGGATTTTGATGAAATATGGTGCAGCAAACGCGTCTTCATGAGCTGCATTTAGTCGTCCAGGGAGTTCGGCACAGACTTATGTCATTTTTGCAAAGAATCGATTTTTCCTTGTCTACCAACACGAAAATCGTTTCTTCGCAAAAATGACAGAAGTTTTGGCCAAAGTACAGAGACCACCAAATGCAGCTTACCAAGATGCATTTGATGCTCCATATTTCATCAAAATCCGTTACGTAATAAGGACAATATAAAAGAATAGTACTTTCAATTGGATGGATTCTGGAGGTTTCAGTACTTGTTGTTGTTAGTACCACGTGATCATACACCTTGATAATGCACCATTGTGATGACTCAAACATAGACTATGTATCTGTCTTGTATTTCTGTGAATGTATATCTCGTGACCACCGTTTGAATCATCTCTGTGATACGATTCAAAATAGGTGGTCAGAACATATACATGTACTTATAATGAAATAAATAACTTGCAATATCACACGTCCTATTGCTTAGTAATTATTTTACCCACGTTTTGAAAAAAAGAATAGTACATGTATATTGTTTTTAGTCTTGGGTGTCCGTCCGTCATTTGTAAACCGTAATAGGTGGAGACTTGATATTTAATTTACCCTGTGTCATGGATTTATTATCCCCTTTCGGACTTGAACATTATATTTACTCTAGTTATCCCCCCCCCCCCCCCCCACCACAAACGAAGTTTAGCAGGCGAAAAAATGAGTCGGTCTGTTGGTTGGAAATTTTGTTTCTGCTCTATATCTTCTAAACTAATGAATGTATTTTCAAATGATTTGCCACATGTTTGCAATTATGATCCAGCATTTTGTTTTCAGTCGGTGTGTATGCCGTCAATGTCCAGCTGGTAGTGAGCTTGACCATTGCTATCACAATAAACAGTCTGAATTTACATTGTGGGTGGTTTATTGATGATTGGTTGGTTAGTTGATTGATTGATAGATTTATTTACATAATTTCAATAACAAGGTCATGTACAGATCATCACGTGGGTGGCAGGTGGGAGCATGCGATGACTAATTTAACGATCGGGATTCATCCTTACCAGAATCCAGACCGGATACCTGGTTTGGCCCTCATATACGCCATTGGCTTTCCTGTATGAGAGAGTTGAATCTGGTTATACCTCTTATACGAGTAATATGATTATTCCTAATCCTATTACTTTTAGGGAAAGGGGCCAAGTGACTTTGGTGTGGTATCGGCCAGGCACCAGATCAGGTTATTCTAATTTCAGAGCTGAATATTTTTTTTTTTCTATGAAAATATTCCGTTCTGATTTGGGGATTTTCCTCCCAATACAGCAGGTTGAATATGGGATCGAAGCTGTTGGCCCGGCCTTAAATAACCTTAACTATTGATAGGCCGTTAAACACCACCAACAACAACTGATGTTGATGTACCTGTGCAGTGCATATCCTAGTAGAGAAATCACAATGTCCTGATTTCATGCCATGACCCATGCTTAAAACTTCCTGAGCTCATACTCCGTTGAATTGGAGAACATACTCTTAAGGTTTTATAAGCACACACCATTGTCACTAGTCGATCAATGAAGTTAGGTGAACAATGATTGTTTGAATTGAAAAGGACTTTGCATCTTTGTTCCTTCTTGTCCCGTTCAATTTACAATTTCTAAACTGGTGTAGCTATGCTACCCAGGTTTGGTATTTGTTTAAAAAAATACTGGACAATAAATAGCGTTTGGAAGCATCGTTTTTGTACAATCAATGATTATTAATTTAACCCTTAGACCGCTACACACAACAATTGTCGACTGCTGTTGCTTTTACATCTTGCCTTGTGGGTGGTTGGTAGGGCGAACGTGAAGGCGTATTTTAACGGTAGGGGTTCCTCCTTATAGGAATCACGATTTGCTTGGTTTGGCCCTCGGGTACGTTTTTATCTTTGGCTCTTTTGTTACCTGGGAGTTGAATTGGGTTATTGCCCATTATAAAAGTAGTAAGATTAAGATTAGTACTGATCCTACTGCTTTTGGGAGGGGGCCAAGTGCACACCCGTTATCCGGAGATACGCAACTAGGGGAGGAGAACATGGAAAGGGGAACGCACAAACTAGTGGGAATTTGGAGGGTTTGTAAAATTAGCTAAAACAATATATTTTATGCATGATCAGAACAATGTGAGCTTGCAACGTTGAGGAAGAATGATTGAAGCACATGTAGCAAAAATATTGAGCTCGAACGCCGTCGTAAAAGTTGAAAATTTATAAATTCAATATAGGATTTTATTTTTTTTTGTCATTTTTTTAAAAAAAATCGTCTTTCCTGCACCAATCGTATGCTTTTCAGCACTATCAGGCATACAGTTATGTTTGCTGATCATTTACACTGATGCCTTGAAAGCGACAGCGACCAGGATCTTCTGAGAAAAAAATTGCGGCCGTTTTATGCACCGTGGTATAGCGCAAAATGGTGCACAAAAACTATGGGACTGGAGGACACAAATTGGGGGACGAGTGCACACAAACTGTGGAACGCGCTGCACAGAAAATGCCAATATACGTGGGTTTTAAGTTGCAAATTCACGTATGTATTTACAAAAATATTATATTTGCAGACGAGGATCCACGAATATTTACGCAGGGGCCGGTCCAAATGTGTCTGTAAGGAATTTATGCAAGTTTTTAATCAATATTCACCACAATTATGCATTGTTTTAGTAAGTTCGCTGTTCAATGCAGGCTTCTTTAGCAGCGCTCGTTTATTAATGGGCGAGCAGAGCCTCATTTCGTATGCAATCAGTAAACCCGTTTAATACATATCACACATTAAACCATTAGGTCACCACCTAAACTCGCACCACACTTCGTTTATAACTTGAAGCACGGGGTTTGGGAGAATCAACCATGCGGAACTGAGTTAACCATGCTAATCGATGACCAGGCGAAGTAGTGCAGCCAAGGTCAGGGCCGGATCCTGGATTTGGAGAAAGGGGGGGGGGGGCGTGGGTGAGGGGGGTATGGGGGTCCTCCCCTCCCCTAGAAAATTTAGAAAATTTGAGTGTCTCTGATGCATTTTCCTGGCATTTGAGAACAGAATACTGATAGCCTTTTCTAATTTGAATAAAAAAAATCATTTCTTCGTCAAAAATAGGGGGGGGGGGGGCGTACGCCTCTCACGCCCCCACCCCCCTGGATCCGGGCCTGAAGGTGCAACTCAATCTTATTATCATTGGCGTTAGCAAGACGTTTGGCAATGATAACCATAATGAGAGTGTCCTGTGTATTCTCGAGGCAGATAGCGACACATTCCAGTCGGAATTATCCCGGAATAAGGACCGACTCTCATTGCAATTGAGATACTGCACAGTCCGTCAGCGGGCTGCAAAACACACATAGAGCACCCACCGCCACAAGTTTAAGAACTTTCCACCGGTAAAGACAGTGATGCTGGAGCGCGAGTGGCCTAGGGTGTAGCGAGATGGACTGTGGATCGGAGGTCCCCGAACTGCGCAGGTTCGAGACGCGGTCGGAGCCGGCGTGTTGTGTCCTTGAGCAAGACACTTTGTGGTGGTGATCGTGTAAATATTTTACACACATGTAATACATGCATGGTGACTGTCTAGATGGTACAATGTACACAGATAAGACGTACCGCAGTTACCCTTGGTGATGGGAAATAAAGAGATATCTCGCTAGGACGAGGGTGCTCCGAGGACACCGGAGGAATATATATACATACAATACAATTGCAGTGTTACTTAGTATAAGTATGGTGTTTATATGTTGTATATACACATCACGGTGCTCTCCGACAAACAGTGGGTGCTACAGAAACAACAACGATTGCGTCACAAACATTCTATGACGGACGGAATGGTCGTAGGACGAACGAATGCACTTGTGAATCGATGGATTGGTTATCGCGGACAAAACTTTATGGCGACCCCCCGAAATTCTGCGGATGAAATCATGTCGACTTGTCGTATGCCGTGCAAGCTTGCTGTGGTCTTTCTCCGGGTACTCCGGGTTTCCTCCGAGTTTAGGTGGTGACCTATGGTTTAATGTGTGATATGTATTAAACGGGTTTACTGATTGAAATACGAAATGAGGCTCTGCTCGCCCATTAATAAACGAGCGCTGCTAAAGAAGCCTGCATTGAACAGCGAACTTACTAAAACAATGCATAATTGTGGTGAATATTGATTAAAAACTTGCATAAATTCCTTACAGACACATTTGGACCGGCCCCTGCGTAAATATTCGTGGATCCTCGTCTGCAAATATAATATTTTTGTAAATACATACGTGAATTTGCAACTTAAAACCCACGTATATTGGCATTTTCTGTGCAGCGCGTTCCACAGTTTGTGTGCACTCGTCCCCCAATTTGTGTCCTCCAGTCCCATAGTTTTTGTGCACCATTTTGCGCTATACCACGGTGCATAAAACGGCCGCCATTTTTTTCTCAGAAGATCCTGGTCGCTGTCGCTTTCAAGGTATCAGTGTAAATGATCAGCAAACATAACTGTATGCCTGATAGTGCTGAAAAGCATACGATTGGTGCAGGAAAGACGATTTTTTTAAAAAAAATGACAAAACAAAATAAAATCCTATATTGAATTTATAAATTTTCAACTTTTACGACGGCATTCGAGCTCAATATTTTTGCTACATGTGCTTCAATCATTCTTCCTCAACGTTGCAAGCTCACATTGTTCTGATCATGCATAAAATATATTGTTTTAGCTAATTTTACAAACCCTCCAAATTCCCACTAGTTTGTGCGTTCCCCTTTCCATGTTCTCCTCCCCTAGTTGCGTATCTCCGGATAACGGGTGTGAAGTGATTCTGGTGTGGCGAGGACCTGGTACCAGATCAGAATTATTCTTATTTCAGGGCTGAATATATAGTTTTTTGTCACGCCCGCTTGCGGAAAGCGCGATATAGTTGGCACTTTGGCGTACGTGAGTCCGGTTAAAGTTTTTGGTTAAGTTTTTTGGTTAAGTTTTTTGGTTAAAGTTTTTGGTTAAGCTTTTTGGTTAAGTTTTCTGGTTAAAGTTTTTGGTTAAGTTTTTTGGTTAAGTTGTTTGGTTAAAGTTTTTGGTTAAGTTTTTTGGTTAAAGTTTTTCGTTATTTTTTTTCTCTGCAACTGCTTTGCCCATTACCTTGAAACTTCACATGGGTGTTTATCATCATCTATATTTTCATTCTACCACCCTCCCGTGCGGCCCCTGTGCCCAATGTCAAGGTCAAATTACTTTGAAGTTTTTGGTTAAGTTTTTTGGTTAAGTTTTTTGGTTAAAGTTTTTGGTTAAGTTGTTTAGTTAAAGTTTTTGGTTAAGTTTTTTGGTTAAAGTTTTTCGTTTATATACTATATCTCTGCAACTGCTTTGCCCATTACCTTGAAACTTCACATGGGTGTTTATCATCATCTATATTTTCATTCTACCCCCCTCCCGTGCGGCCCCTGTGCCCAATGTCAAGGTCAAATTACTTTGAAGTTTTTGGTTAAGTTTTTCGGTTAAAGGTTTTGGTTAAGTTTGTTGGTTAAGATTTTTGGTTAAATTTTTTTGTTATACTATATCTCTGCAACTGCTTTGCCCATTACCTTGTAACTTCACATGGGTGTTTATCATCATCTATATTTTCATTTTACCCCCCTTCCGTGCGGCACCTGTGCCCAATGTCCAGGTCAAATTACTTTGAAGTTTTTGGTTAAGTTTTTTGGTTAAAGTTTTTGGTTAAGTTTTTTGTTATACTATATCTCTGCAACTGCTTTGCCCATTACCTTGAAACTTCACATGGGTGTTTATCATCATCTATATTTTCATTTTACCCCCCTTCCGTGCGGCACCTGTGCCCAATGTCAAGGTCAAATTACTTTGAAGTTTTTGGTTAAGTTTTTTGGTTAAAGTTTTTGGTTAAGTTTTTTGGTTAAGTTTTGGTTAAGTTTTTTGGTTAAAAGTTTTTCGTTATACTATATCTCTGCAACTGCTTTGCACATTACCTTGAAACTTCACATGGGTGTTTATCATCATCTATATTTTCATTCTACCTCACTCCCGTGCGGCCCCTGTGCCCAATGTCAAGGTCAAATTACTTTGAAGTTTTTGGTTAAATTGTTTGGATAAGTTTTTTGGTTAAAGTTTTTTGTTATACTATATCTCTGCCTGCTTTGCCCATTACCTTGAAACTTCACATGGGTGTTTATCATCATCTATATTTTCATTCTACCCCCCTCCCTGTGCCCAATGTCAAAGTCAAATTACTTTGAAGTTTTTGGTTAAGTTGTTTGGTTACAGTTTTTCGTTATACTATATCTCTGCAACTGCTTTGCCCATTTCTTGAAACTTCACATGCGTGTTTATCATCATCTATATGTCAAGGTCAAATTACTTTGAAGTTTTTGGTTAAAGTTTTTGGTTAAAGTTTTTGTCGCGCCCGTTTGCGGTAAGCGCGATATAGTCGGCACTTTGGCGTACATACGTACGTGTGTCCAGTTAAAGTTTTTGGTTAAGTTTTTTGGTTAAGGTTAAGTTTTTTGGTTAAGTTTTTTGGTTAAAGTTTTTCGTTATACTATATCTCTTTTTTTAGTGTCCATGCCTCAGCGGCCATCTAGTTATTGTAAATATTTAGTTCTTATTTTGGTATCCCCCACCCATTTGTACATGTACTTGAACATGTATATGTACTTGTACAGGTAATATATGGGGTTTACATTGACCCGGCTTTAAATGACCTTAGCTGTTGATAGGCCGTTAAACTCCAACAAACAAACATATTGCCTTATTTCTCAATAAAAACATGTTTTGAGCCTTATTTCTCAATAAAAACATGTTTTGACAACACTTCAGAATCATTTCTCCTTGGAATTTGATAAAATATAATGTTACGATTTGTTGATATATTATAAGTCGTTTTCAGTCATCGAAGCGAAAAAACACACCCCAAAACGTATAAGACATTGAATATCCGAGAGTGTCGTGATTAACCATTCTCAGAATACACCTTTATGGGTATGAAATTTATTAAATATTTTATTTTGGTTATTTTTCAATGAAAGTATAAGTTGTGACTATTCTTGACGAGACGGTTCAAATGGTGATCCTCCGCATGAAAAGGGATAAACAGAATAGCAGCTAAATCCATAAGCCCCATTTGTTCAGGCACAGTCACATTTGTGTCTGCATGCACTATAATGATGTGTATCCTTGAAACATGACGAGTAGGCCCTAATGATGAAATCACAGTGCAAAAGCGCACTGGCAGGCTTACTGGGTCTACACTGGTCACACATGTCAACTGTAATTGCTCTGAAAATGTTTACACTGTAGTATCGTGTATAAACAGACACGATGTTATATTATCCGAGTTCCTAAACCACACCCGAATTGAATTAGAAATAGTTTAGTTCGAGGAAAAATAATGTATCCAACTCGAGGGCGATTTCAGGGTGGGGTGGGGGGGGGGGGGGACCCGGCGGGCGCCCCCCTAAAATTCGCCGAGTAAATATTTTTTACAAGTTACAAGGCACGTTTCTACGTTCGCGTTGTGAATTTATTGTTTTATTATTTGTTTTATTTTTGCTCCAAAATGCGCCAGAACGCAGGAAATGCGATGTAAATTTCAAAAAAAATCCGGGGGAGGAGGGAATGCCCCCGGACCCCTCTAGCGCGTTCGATAATATAGTCAAGTAATGCAAAATAGTTACGCCCCCCTAACCCGAAATCCTGGATCCGCGCCTGAACTACGAGTTATTTGATGCACGTGAACCTGTCACCTTGCACATTGTGCACTAGACAGATACAGTTTTTGTCATGAGAATCTAGATATGCTGTGTTTAGAAATGAAATGCGAAGAAATCTTTTTCCATGTTGGAATGGTAAACAAATCTGGCGGGAATATAAAAATAAAGCAAGAAGTGCTTGTTTATTATAATGTCGCCCCTACAGTATAGTATTGAAATAACCAGTTGTTTTTGACTTAGACACTGACTGAACTGTAATAAATGATCACAAATCAATCAACGCCGTGACCGTAATAAATTAATCAATGCCGTGACCTGTCTGAGTTGGCTCGGTGAGTAATTAGGCCCTATAGGCTAGGCTAGGCTAATGTAAACAATCTTCTAAGCCTTCAGGCCGAAGTAGACACACTTGTAGTATATTTCATCACTCTTCTTGTAAATGTTCACCAATTAGATCACTCATTTGTATTTATACCCCCCCCCCCCACCCCGTGTTTCCGTGTTTCCGTCCGTCACAAAACTTAACAATTGTAAATTTCATTTTAACTTCTCTTTCCCTTTGCGGAAATCTTTCATATTTTACCCGCCCCTTCTCTGACACTCATACATCATTCTGCAACAAACCTACGACCCCCATTTATGCCAGGGGTCAAGGTCACGGGCTTAGAAATTTAGAAAAAAAAGAGAAAAATTAACAATTGTAAATTTCCTTTTAACTTCTCTTTCCCTTTACGGAAATCTTTCATATTTGACCCGCCCCTTCTCTGACACTCATACATCATTCTGCAACAAACCTACGACCCCCATTTATGCCAGGGGTCAAGGTCACGGACTTAGAATGTCTAGTTTGCTTTTTTCAACTGGAACCACCACCGCACTCTCCATATGTGCTGACATAGTCTTTTATCTGAAAATGATAGTATGCGAGCTGGAATTCATTCTAGGTCAGGGCTGACGCGGGGGGGGGGGGGGGGGGGGGGGGGGGGGGGGGGGGGGGGGGGGGGGGGGGGGGGGGGGGGGGGGGGGGGGGGGGGGGGGGGGGGGGGGGGATCGGGGGGGGGGGGGGGGGGGGGGGGGTATTCCGTAAGCCACTGCTTACTGACAAATCTAGTTTATTATAACATATAACATGGGGTGCGCAAATAATTTAAAATTAACACATATCACATTTCTGGACATATAAAGTACAGATAATTCTCCAATGTCACAGTCACATAAATTAAGCATTCACAATAATCACTCTATACTCCTTCATCACAAGTTATTAGTTAATATAGATAATATAGTCACCTAGCTAACACATATATCAATGTTATTTCATAAAATTATACAGGCGCTGATACAGGGGTGGGGTCCAGGAGGTCCGGACCACCCCCTGCTCCCGGCAAAACAAAAGAAGAAAATCTACAATACTCGAATAGTTGGATGACTTTTTTCGTGGCCTAGGTGTCAGGAAATCGCATATAATGCGGCGATCTGGCATTTAAACATTTCCTGGGGGAGGACCACGTGTTTACTACTGCACATTAACTATCCGTAACCTGGGCGGGAAAATCGATGGGCCAAGGAACGAGCATAGTTAAACAATAAACACGGCCTTTTTCATTGGCGATTCAAGTAAAAATGCAGACGGCGTGTTTGCTGTTAGTGTAACAGGAAGAAAGGACAACTCTGGTGTGTTTTGTTGTGATAAAATGGAGAAAGTACCATCGACACACAGGTTCCAGGTGGCGAAAGTCGAATTCGCTGATGAAACTGATCAACAGCCTGAACCGACGGAGGCAAAGGTGAATGAAAATGGATCGATTCACGAGTCGATTGATTCGCCAACATCTGTGGCAGCGACGTTTACTCTTCCTTATGAGACTTATCTGGAGAATACGGCGACGAATCTAAAAACGTTCGGGCGGAACACGACGGAGGCCCTACCACACGTGGATCACTACCGGAACCTGCTGTCCGCCACCACCGCCCTAAAGTCGCGCCCCACACTCGCCGAACTTCACGAGGAAAAGGTAACACATTTCGTTGGGTGACACGAAATACCCAAATATACCCAAATACTGCCCAAATATACCCAAATATAGTATATAATAGCATCCAATGTGGTTGTTTTATGACAATAACATAAAATAATACATGCTACTCGTATTTATTATATGATATATTCATATATCCATTAGAATATGCTATTTGTGCAAAAAACAACACCTGAGATGGCCAATGTGAAACTGTGCCAAGGGAGATTACTCAGATTACTATTCTTTGAAGCAAGTGAAATCGGGGCCATGTCAACTCGGCCCAGGTATAAAACGTTTTATACGCCCGTGAAACGTGAAACGGGACGTATTATGGTATGGAGTTTTCCGTCTGTCTGTCTGTCCGTTAACTTTTTTGGACCACTAACTTTGTGTAATCAACTCCTCCCACAGTTGTCATACATATGCATCCTAAACGTGTTGAAGATGTGCACCTCCCCTTCTCATACCGAAAAATAATTTTTGGACAAAAATGTAACGTTTTTAACTTAATCATTTATCCACCCTGTTTTTGCATATTGGAGTCCCACATTTGTTTAATCAACTCCTCCCACAGTTTTCAACCATTCATTCTGAAACTTTACATATATGCATTCTAAACATACTCGACGGGCGTATATTGTGACATCAGGCACTGTTGTTATTACGTATTATCATTCAATCTCACCGAATAGTGTACGAGAGTATACCGAAAAAATAGAATAAATATGGCGTTTGATCAGGGTCACTGCTCACGCAATAATTACCCAAAATATTGTCAAAATGAATGTTCAGATATACCCACGTAGTGTGTTTAGCAGCGTTTGATGTGTGTTATAATAATGAAATTTGCATGAAATAATACGTGATTGAATGTCAATGTACCACATGTCACACATCGCAGTGACTGTGCGTACGTATTCCCAAGATCGATCCTGACATACATGTTAACTTACCATATGTCCCGTGGCACACAGTGACCTGTGTACACCTAGACCACCAATATGTCATACAATGTAAAGACCGAATGTACGTGTCACGCCGTCACACGGCATAAAGATGGGACCTACTCCCGAGTTCCCGACAATCATGTACATGTACCACAAGTCACACAGCGTAGTGACGGGACGTATTCCCGAGTTCCCGACATACATGTAGCACATGTCGCAGCGTAGTGACGGGACGTATTCCCGACATACATGCACATGTACCACATGTCACACAGCGTGGTGACGGGACGTATTCCCGAGTTCCAGACATACATGTATCACATGTCACACAGCGTGGTGACGGGACGTACTATCGAGTTCCTGACATATATGTCTGGAACTCGGGAGTAGGTCCCAGCACTACGCTGTGTGTCATGTGTTACATGTACATGCAAGTCTGGAACTTGGGAATATATGGTACATGTACATGTGTGTCTGGAACTCTGGAATATGTGGTACATGTACATGCATGTCTGGAACTTTGGAATATGTGGTACATGTATGTCTGGAACTTGGGAATATGTGGTACATGTACATGTATATGCATGTCTGGAACTTTGGAATATGTGGTACATGTATGTCTGGAACTTTGGAATATGTGGTACATGTATGTCTGGAACTTGGGAATATGTGGTACATGTACATGTGTGTCTGGGACTTGGGAATACGTCCCGTCACTACGTTGTGACATGTGGTACATGTACATCTGGAACTCTGGAATAGGTCCCGTCACTACGCTGTGTGACATGTGGTACATGTACATGTATGTCAGGCACTCTGGCGTACGTCCCTTCATTTCTCTGTGTGACATGTGGTACATGTACATGTATGTCTGGAACTCGGGAATAGATCCCGTCACTACGCTGTGTGACATGTGGTACATGTATGTCGGGCACTCTGGCGTACGTCCCTTCATTTCTCCGTGTGACATGTGGTACATGTACATCTATGTCGGGAACTCTGGTGTACGTCCGACCACTACTCTGTGGGACATGTATATTTGAGCATATTTTGAGTACGTTCTCGCGAGATCCCGACATACGTGTACATGTTCCACATGTCACTCATACAGTGACATACGTGTACATGTTCCACATGTCACTCATACAGTGACATACGTGTACATGTTCCACATGTCACACAGCGTAGTTCTCGACATACATGTATATGTACCACATGTCACAATTCATACCCACATGTTTATCATCTACTCTGACATATACTGCTGCATTATGTGACATTTAATGCTAGCATTATAATCACAAACAGATACTGGAAACATGGATATGAATAATATGCGTGCATGTACGTGTAAGTGTTTTCGTTCCATTTCAATTGGTGTGGGAACGTCAGCTTGGTTAAATTGGCGGTCATCGCATAACCCAACGAAACTTTTGGGTTCATAATTGGGTATATATATATAATTCAAGTTCTTAATTCGACGTCACAAAATCAATCAACTTTTGATATCAATACATCCAGTCATTCTTGATATAAATAACTAATTATTGATATGAAAAGTTACTGAAAAACTATTAAAACGTCGCCACATACCTGTTAAGCTAGTTGTTCCCTTATTGGAGCCCCATGGAAAGTCTTTGGACGTCAAGCGAGAAATAAAACTCGAAAAAGCCTACAGTTAACTACACAAATATTCAATGTCCACATGTTCAGCATCTGCGTGTGACTATACTGCTAGCAGTAAAACGAATAGTATTGCAATACTTTGTTAATAATAAACACAATTGGACATGTAAAAACATGTATATTCAAGTGTCTACACAGGTTTGTAGAATGAAAATATACATGTAAACAGCTAAATGTGCATATTATTTCCTAATTACAGCATACTGTGTAATTTCCATACTAGCAGGATAAGCACCAATGTATAACAGAAATGTAAATATGGATTATTTTTGTAAGTAACGTTTTTTTGTTAGCTTTTTCGTTTCCATTGACTACATGCGGCTCCAATAAGGAACAACTATCTTAATATTGGTTACTGCATATGCATTCGTTTGCTGGGGCAATTTTATACAATACTAAAAGTTTTGGGTTTTCCCGTTTATTATTCACCATATATTATATACCATTATGGCATAAAGTATCTAATAAATTACCTCATAGTTTGACAATAATACATGTAGTAGCAGGGTTCGACACTAACTATTTCTTAGGGGTCCAGCAGGAATCCCTACTTTTGAAAAGTGGGATCCCGCCTCAGAGTTAGGGATCCCGCCTAAGTTATATAAAATAAAAACATTTTTGTTTCAGTACAGTCTACTTGTTTATTTTTCTTATATTTTTTTTATAATAATTGTTCCAGCATGTCATATGCCTTGCTGCACATCATGTCGTCTCCTGGCACCTCATCAGGGATCTGTTCCTGACCCTGCAGCTCCTCTGCCATAGAAAATACATCCTCGGGCTCAGACACCATCTGAAATAGATGGACAGTTCACACAATTATCAGGCACAAGGGAAATATTTTCACAGGTTGTCGGTTCAACTTTTTGAGGTTAGAGTCTAGTCCTATAGTTACAAAGTAGGCTAGCTGTCCCATAATTCAACCCTGAACAGCCAGCTTACAAACTACACTGTATATATGTGATGATGTCTTAGCCTTAGGCCAACCTTAACGTTTCCCCTCCCATGACCTAGGTGTGGGTAGGTAGCCTGGGTAGGTAGCCTGGGTAGGCAAAACCTTTTTTTTCTAACATCGATAGCATTGTTTTTGTGGAAGATAGTTGACATCTTGCAATAGTTCTGTTTGCCTTAACATAGGCGGCGGGAGCCGAACATTATTGGGGGGACCCAATGTTGAGGGCCCGAAGCGCTAGAGGGGTCCGGGGGCATGCCCCCCCGGAAATTTTTGAAATCCAAGTGGTGTGAAACGCAATTTCCTGCATTCTCAGCAAAGTTCCCAGTACTCGTGATTACACAAATATATTAGAATAAAAAATCCAAAATTTACAGAATTATTGGGGCCCCCCCCCCGGGGCCCCCCCCCCCCAACAAAATGATTGGGGGGGGGGGGCCTAGGCACTTCGCCCCGCCTTGCCCCCGGCCGGCCCCCCCCCCCCCCCCGCTTCCGCCCCTGCTTAATGATACATTATTTTATTTTTAACCTTAATAATCAAGATAATATTACCTTTGAGTTTCTCTCATCATTTAAAAATGGCCGCCTTGGTCGGTCGCCACTGGTGTTCCAGTGATGGATGGCAGCCTCCGGGTCATAGTCTACCACCGCTGGCACTTCGCGATTTTTTTTTCCGGCGGTGGAGATGCGTTTTCCAAAAATGTCCACATCGCGAAAACACATTACAATGACTTTGACATTTAATCTCATCCGAAACAAACACGCGCTTTACGGTAACACATCTTAATAAGCATCTATAGATTGTGAGCATACTTCGGAATGCTTCTATTTTCTACGTTATGTTTGCAAAGATACTTCAGAATGCTTCTATTTTCTACGTTATGTTCGCAAAGAAACGCTAGGTGGCGCTCAGTACACTACTTGAAATCGAATCGGCGATCGATCAAATCGTACGTACATTGACGCGCACTCGCGTCAAATCGGCCCGATTGTGAATTTAACGACGAGATGGGCGATTTTTCTTTTTTTTTAACAAATCCAGAACAAAAAAATAGGAGGCCCAGCGGAATCCCCAGGTTTTAGAAGTTGGGATTCCTCCTGAAAATCTGGGATCCTCGGGATCCCGGGACACCGTTAATGTCGAACCCTGGTAGTAGTAGTGTACATACTATTATATACAGCATTGCGATTGTGAGATATTGCTATTGAACATTAGCAGCCCATATAGCACATTTTACAACATTGTTTCAGACTTGCATATCATGGTGTGTGTTAAAATATGTGGATTTGGTAAACAATTTTCACATGTAATGCAGGATGTTATTCAAATTTATATCAGCTGATGTCTAAACATAGAACATTCTATAGAACTGCCAACTGTCGGGTGAATGTTACGTATAGTTTTATCAACTCGTATGACGTC
This sequence comes from Conchocele bisecta, assembly GCA_029237695.1. Taxonomy (NCBI): domain Eukaryota; kingdom Metazoa; phylum Mollusca; class Bivalvia; order Lucinida; family Thyasiridae; genus Conchocele; species Conchocele bisecta. The sequence continues at coordinate 39,762,261 of CM055276.1, forward strand.
AGCGACATCGATGGTGTTAACGTTGTGTACTGTTGTTATTTACGCGCTCCGAGCAAGACGATGCAGCCGCACAGATGATCATGCACTACAATGATCACTAATCGGTTAGATTTTCGACCGATGTAATATCTCTATAATACACGAGAGCATATAAAGATCTGCAGTTAAAACTGAACATGCATTTAATGTAGTGTGGTTCAAATACATTTAGTCATGTTCCGAGACATAGAAATAAGACGTCATGCCAATGTATCTTCTTGTTTAACATTATTTAAAACAATGATATCAGAGCATAGATACATGTTATATGACAGACAAACATTATAGTTAAAACAATCTAACAATACACTGGTAAACACCATTACCAACCAAAATGAGGAAATAGGCGAACAATGGTACAAAACGTAACCTTCGTATTGAAATGAAACCATATTCGCAACAACACATTAAACAATGCAGATGGTGTACATCCCATTACTGACACAATAGATGATACTATATAACTATATTCATAACATATGTGTTTCCTAACCGGGGTTCGGTCATACTGTAACTTATGCAAATTCGTCACATGACGGGAATTCCGTGAAGAATGCATGTGTATACTTGTGTATCAAATACATCTCATATGTATTAACGGCACTATAAGCGGCAATCCATGATTATTATGTTATGAACACACGATCGTCGTTCATTATGTGTTATTAGAGCAGTTATATATTGAATTACAAATGTTTTCAACGACATGACGATACGTATACTACGTTAGTCCATTGCCCGCCTATGCCGACTTTTAAGGTCAAAATATGGTTCAAATGTACATGCCCACTACGTTGCGTGAGACATAATTGGGCCCCCGGCTGAGAAAACGGACCATTCAACATATGCGACCAGCGTAGCCCCAGATTAATTAACCGCCTCATTGCCTCCTTCATTTAATGCACATATTTCGACTGTATGGCAGATATTAGCAAATTCGGAAACAAGCGGGCCAACGGTCATTGGCCTACCACTTTTGGGTTCAAATGCCCGGGTTTGGAAGGTCCTCGAGCCAATTCCTACCCTTAAATATAAGATAAAAAAAAAATAAAAAAAATAGCTACTATTTAAGAGTATGTATTAGTTCGCAGTAAACGATAAGCATGGTGTTCTGAATCTTGAAGTCAAATTCTGCTATATGAATTGCACAATAATGATTGCCAGCGGTTCGCGACTCTATCAATTGTGGTAGCCAACAGCTTGTGTATTTGTGATATTACAAATTGTTCCTTGTACATTTATCACATAAAGAAACGCTGTAATTTCACAATACGAAAGAACTTCATATAATCGTGTACCTTGGTCAAATTGCAATAGTTTTACTCGTTAATTTGTGCAACTTGATAATTTGATAACTTTTTATTGTTTTCCATTGTTCAATTCAAAACCAAACACCATACTTGTCTTGCATCCATATTTTCTCATAAATAATACATACTCATATATCACCTACTACATATTGCAAATACTTTGGTACGACAGTATTTGTTTAGCTGGAGGAAATCATGCATTTATAAACGAGCATAAACTTGTAACATAGAGTAAAACTTGTAATATAGAGTATATAGCTTGTTGTGATTTAAGATGTCGGTTGAAAAGAAAATGTTCTGTGACAATTTTACAATTACCACAATCCGTTCCTCCCGACCGACTAGTTAAATTCACTTAGCTTTTAAATTCTTTCGAAATATATATATATTGTTTCTTTCGAAATATATATACATGTATTTCGAAAGAAATTAAACGTTAATTGAAATTTAACTGGTCGGTTGTGTTTGTTAGACTATACTATGCTGGTAATAGCGAACAGCGTAAGCACTGTTGAGACCGCATAGAAAGTATGTTGGCTGACCGCTGGCTACACTGGTCGCATAACAAATAAGCCAGTTTTTCATTTCAAATGAAAAAAAAAAAAAAATAAATAAAGCGGCATGTGCATAATTCTGTGTTTGGTAAATTGACTGCATTTCGTTATGATTAGCAGTATGAACATCTATATTTCAAGCAGTCACGTTGTAATTGCATGCACATAACCACACGTTATCATAGCAATGCTTTTGACCATGACCGAGTATGAATTAATGGCAATGTTATTTACATGAAGTTGGGTACAAGTAACGAGACAATAACCACACAACGGTACGCAAAGCAAGACATATACGAACTATACAAAATAAGGATATCAATACATCACATTGCGGAGAGTAGTTACACACAGCAGAATGTTTAGACGCTGATAAATAAAACGGTTAAAGAAGAGCGTGTATACGTAATGCTTATTGTCAATTAAAATATGTATACTGCTTTCAAAATGACATGGCCATTTAAACATTTACCTGAATATACACATGGACGTATGTTTATTGATGGTAGTAATTGGTTCGAACACCTTCCATACCCGGTTATTTATGAAACAACTCTACTTGGCTTGGTGCTTATGATTAACCATCGCATTGGCTCGAGGACATTGTATGCTGTGCAATGTGAATGCAAAATATGCGTGTTACTTTGCATGAAATGCACTTATTCACAAACCGTCATTGGGAATTCATTAGTTGACCGTTCATGCACAATAAATTGAATAATCAGCTGGTTGACAAAACTTACCATATGTCATTTTATCATAGCATTAGCATATCGCAATATGAGCTTGTCAGTCAGGGACTACACAGTTTGCAAATAATCACGCATTTATTTTCGCCTTTGTATTGGAAGCAAAGTTACTGAAGTTAAACGACAACAGCTGATCAGGATCTACACTGGGACTGAACGGCCCGATGTCTTTATCATTATGTATCAATTAGTGGTACATATGTTATTGATTCTCTCACTAGTATGTAATGATTATCAAACTTGACACACTAAGCATTGACAAACCTGCAGCTGCGTGATAACTGGACCAGTGTACATATAAAGTAATAATGCTTCCTGATTACTCTAGTTACCACCGTTAATGTATTTATATAAATGGCCCGTCTGTATACTAATGCATGAATGACATAACGAACAATGTTGCCGCTGGTGTGCTGTGTCGATTCACTACTTGCTCTGGGCTACACTGGTCGCAGATTCACTTGGATAATTTTCTCACAGCACGTCACGTGTGTATCAGCGGATTAAGTACAATGCCGTGTCCCGACAAGGCGGGCCTTGGTTACGGCGTTCCGTTAAGGCCACCGTAATATCTCTATCGAGTCGATACTACGATAGTGCGATGGCGATAGTACGATAATACGATGACGATAGTACCATATCACGATGACGATAGTACGATACCGCGATATCACGATACCACGATAGTACGATGACGATACTACGATATTATATCGTACTATCGTCATCGTGCTACGTCATCGTAGCATCGTACTATCGTCATATCGTACTATCGGCATATCGTGCTATCGTCATCGTACTACCGTACTATCGTAGTATCGACCCGATAGCGATATTACGCTGGCCTTAACGGAACACCGTACTTGGTAGTTTATCTAGTGTGGTACGAACTTGTGATTTCCCCCACTGCTGCAACTGTAATCAAAATCCACATATTGTCGTCTTGTACAAACAAACAACAAGCGTTTCGCTATGCTTACATGTATCTTTCAGGATCTACTCTGAGGGTATTTAGGGGTGGGAATTCGCTCGAATACCTTCCATACTCGAGATAGCATTAATCCTAGACCCGTGCTAGTGATAGGTCACGCGCTCGGATGTGCCAGTTAGTTCAGTTAGCTACTGATCATGCTGATGAAATGATGGGATTAACTAATCAATGCCCGGCACCCCATAACGCAAACTAGACGGTGGTCAGTTCTGACCGTGTTAAAAATTGTATGATGGGATTAAATAAATCCGATTAACACCCTGTGTATTCAGTGTCCATCACGTGGTGGCCGATAATTACCTTAATGGCATCTTGTATCTGGTGCCTAAAATCTGATACACACTTGCATGTTATATGTGTGTAAATACATATAATAAACACGTTTTCTCGACTCAACAAAAATATGACATACTTTTCCAAAATACCCATATAAAATGCAGTGAATATTTGTGTTATATTTGGATCTGGTTTTAGGCACCAGGGTCTATACAACATGTACTTAAACATGTTAAACAGAAACTAGACGGTGGTCAGTTGCCATGCAGTTTATAATTATATTTCACACGTCGTCCGCCCTAGTGTTCAATATTGTATGATACGTATTGAATTGCTTACCCATGTATACACTGACCTTATGCGTAGGCTGATCTAGGACTGCGATCTTCGCAAATATCATAATGTCCCTTTTCCCATGGACTATACAACATGTCCTTAAAAATAAACTGGACGGTGGTCAGTTTCCATGAACATGTGTTTTTACCCAAGTTGACAGCATCTACCTTTAATGTATGAATGTAGGACAAAACCCCATTAGACATAACCTCCTTCGTGTGAAACAAACAACTATTCATATATTGGCTAATGAAAACATTCAAGTAACAGTTTGGGCAGCTTTATTTGGTCAACATGTATAGAAAATAACAGTACAGGGCATATATTAATACCAGATTGGGTAGGAATTCCGCATTTGCTTACCCATGTACAGCCTGACCGGGTGCGTAGGCTGATATGGGACTGGGCTATCATAATTCCATTGCGCATGTACTCTAAAATGTGTGTCAACTTCTGATGCTATCAACGGAAATTATCACATCTTCTGTAAATACATTTCATAAAATTACGCAGATCCTGGAAGGTACTAAATCACATGGCGTGTCTCAAATGATAAATAGACCAGCATTCAATATGATACTTTTAGTTGACACAATGCTTTTTAACTTCACAATATTGCTTTTATTTATGACATTACATGTTCACGTTTATTATCTGAGGAATCAATAAATAATGAAACAGGTCTATGACTGAATTGGTGAATTGTGTAGGCTCTGATCTGATACCGTGATGCTATACACATGGGACTACACTGTTTGCATTAGCAACGAATAAGCGATATAAAACTTCATTTCGCCAGACCGATCGACAGTCTCCATTTCGGCATAGCACACCTATATACCTTCTTATATTTAAGACTGCAAATAATTTAATTCATTAGCAAAGTACTATAAAAAAAATCCATTTTGCCAGACAGACTCCCAACAATTAGGCCATATAAATTAACATCCATTTCGCCCTGAAATGTACATTTCGCCGGATATATTCCGAGTACACAACTGTATAATAGATATATTAAGAAAAATAATATTTTCATGCATTAATTAGCAAATTATAGGCGCTATAAAACTCCATTTCACCCGACAATCTCCATTTCGCCGGACATATCCTGAGCACGGTCATTTATAATTTTGATATAAAATCAAATAATGTAAGAAAATACCTAATTTGTTCAACTATATATTATACATATACAAGTGTATAATAGATATAATAATAAAAAGTTAGGCGATATAAAACTCCATTTCATAAATACAACTAGCATGTATTATTGTATGCTATTTCCATAAAACAACCACATTGGATGCTATTGTATACTATATTTGGGTATATTTGGGCAATATTTGGGTATATTTGGGTATTTCGTGTCACCGCATTTCGTTTCAGTACATTGGTGTCAAACAAATTGTAATTGGTGTTGTTACCGGCACCTACCAGTTCCCGGATTGACAGAATCAACCAATCGGATTTGCTTATTCTGTTGATCCACGATGAACGGTCCCCGGTAACGTAGTTGCGAACATAACTGTCATTTCGTCTAATTCTGCGCATCGGCTAATGCGTAATTCACGTCGAATTTAGCCGTACGTACACATAAGCGTAGGAGCAGAGGGGGGGCGGGGGCACTTTTTGTGGAGATTCGGATGAATATTTTCAACGACCTGTTTTTAGCTCGCCTGCACGAAGTGCGGAAGAGCTTATGGCATACCCCCGGCGTCGTCGGCGTCCACGGCGTCCACAAACTTAACGTAGGGGTAAATGTCTTATAACTTCTGTTTCCTTTCATGGAGCACTTTTGCTATTTCATACATCAGTGATTCTATATTTTATGTACATCTGGTGTCGCGGTGTAATTTACTGACAAATCACACAATTTATAAGGAAAATTAATTTTTTTTCAGTAAAGAAACTATGTATAATACCAATCCATTAAGAAAACAGTATTTACAATTCTTGTTATGTGTGTTTAGTTATTATTTTCTGTTGTTGGCATACGTATGGTGCACCAAATGGGCATGTCCCGATCATCAATCAGCACAGTTCACAAGCCCGTAATTCTCAAATCTTGTCCATTTGTACTTTACTATACATTGCATCTGAATTAAAATAGTTTAACATTGACATTTTCTTATTCTGCAATAAATTTGCCATTTTGTTGTCAAAAATACTGACATTAATGTATCTGTCCCGCGAAATCGAATCATTACCGTTAGTTACGCTTCAAACAAAAAATGTAAAATCAGAGTAACCTCCCTTTCCTACTCTCAGCTACTAATGCAATGAACACTGTTTATGGGCGCCCGATTTATAAATAAACACGGTGGTAACACAACTTAAGTCATTGCCGAGAACGAGGCCGGTCTGTATTCGGAATTTTAAGGATATACACATTACATGCATCATTACCGTTCACGGTTTATACACGTCCATATATATGTAGGTCGACTGAAACCAAAATGGGTAGATAGACACACTTAAAACGTTGCCTTTGCATATTCTACCTTCATGATGCGTTGTATACAGAGGGGTGAAAAATGGGAGTTTTTAAAGTTACGGTCATTTCCGTTACAAAATTGTGTAACGGTAATGACGATCGTGTAACGGCAATGATAAATTACCATACTAACCAGTCAGTTGATGCGTCAATTAGATATAAACCAGGTCCCATCAGTTGTCGGTCAGTAATGGCACATTTATTCAGACCTACAACATTTATATATGAGGATTTAATTAGTAAAAGCTCTGAAACAACAAAAAACAGACACAGCTTCAAGGAGTGTGGGTTTCTATTGGCAATCACATTAAAAGTAAACACTATTAACTTCAAGTTATATTGTACAGCATATTTAAAGTATAAATATGTTTGTTATATATTCTGTATTAATAGTATTTTAAATAAATGGAAAGTCATTACCGTTACGTTTTGTCATTACCGTTACATAATCATTGCCATTACGCCCATATTTTTGGAGGCTGTTCTATTAATTAAATGTAGCTTTATAACGATGTTTGGTACATGTGGTAAAACACGGCATTCTGTTACATGCCAAGCTATTTTGTTTTGCTTAACTTTACTGATTCATATTAAATACATGTTGTTGGGTTACCATAAATGAGAAATTCCACGACTTGCTACTAAATTCCTCTGTTTCACACTAATACAATTAGCTTACCATAATCTTGACACTTTTCTAAATAGATGCCCCTTCAGTTGTATGGTTTATGCCGTTGAAAAGGAAAAAATGTAAATGTAAAGCTATATTTACGTCATGTAAATGTACGTAACGGAAATGACATTTCTGAGACCCCTGGTCCCTGGAAGTGGAAATAAAATTAAAAAAATGACGAGAACAATTGGCTATACAATTATAAATGTAACAACTAGATTGTCACCCAATGGAATAAACACAGTTTAATGAATTATTGGTTCTACATCGAAACTAGAAAAACGGCACCAATATGTACATAAAATATAGAATCACTGACATGCATTCCTCAGATGGCCCTCCATCGTGCTGTAGCAAATCCATGTCCACTCAACCCTTACCCCAAGGTCACAAACAAAATCTTCAGTACGTTTTTATCTTTGGCTCTTTTTTTACCTGGGAGTTAAATTGGGTTATTGCCCATTATAAAAGTAGTAAGATTATTACTGATCCTACTGCTTTTTGGAGGGGACCAAGTGATTCTGGTGTGGCGAGGACCTGGCACCAGATCAGGATTATTCTGATATCAGGGTTGAATATATAGTTTTTTAGCTCGACTATTCGAAGAATAAGTAGAGCTTATGTTGTCACCCCGGCGTCGGCGTCGGCGCGGCGTCACCGTCACGTCACGCCTTGGTTAAGGTTTTTAGTCAAGCTTGTATATGGAATACTACTGGTCCTACACCCACCATACTTGGACAACTTCATCTTCTAGTGATGTAGGTTAAGGTTTTTAGTCAACCTTGGTTGTTTTTTTTTTTCAAGCTTGTACATTGAATACTATTGTGCATCCAGACACCATACTTCGACAACCTTTTCTCATAGGTATGTACATCAATAACCCCTGATCTATATTTGACCTTGACCTACATTTCCTCTTCAATTACTTACTTAATTTCCCCTTGGTTAAGGTTTTTAGTCAACCTTGGTTAAGGATCAAGCTTGTACATTGTTTTTAAGTCACCTGGTTGTCAGCCTTGTACATTAATTAACTATGTGCATCCAGACACCATACTTCGACAACCTTTTCTCATAGGTATGTACATCAATACATGAACCCCAATCCAATTTTTTTTAACTGACTATACATCCTACTTGAACTATATGTGACATACCTACATTTCCTCTTCAATTACTTACTTAATTCATTTTGGTTAAGGTTTTTAGTCAACCTTCTATATGGAATACTACTGGCCCTACACCCACCATACTTGGACAACTTCATCTCCTAGTGATGTACATCAACAACCCCTGGTCTATATTTGACCTTGATCTACATTTCCTCTTGAATTACTTAGTTATTTCCCCTTGGTTAACGTTTTTAGTCAAGCTTGTAGATGGAATACTCCTGGCCCTACACCAACCATACTTGGACAACTTCATCTCCTAGTGATGTACATCAACAACCCCTGACCTATATTTGACCTTGACCTACATTTAACCTTGAATTACTTAGTTAATTCCCCTTGGTTAAGGTTTTTACTCGACCTTGGTTAAGCTTTTTACTCAAGCTTGTACATGGAATACTATTGTGCATACATACACCATACTTGGACAACCTTTTGTCATAGTGATGTACATCAATAACCCCTGATCTATATTTGACCTTGACCTACATTTCCTCTTGAATTACTTACTTAATTCTTTTTGGTTACGGTTTTTAGTCAAGCTTGTAGATGGAATACTCATGGCCCTACACCAACCATTCTTGGACAACTTCATCTCCTAGTGATGTACATCAACAACCCTTGAACCTATATTTGACGTTGACCTACATTTAACCTTAAATTACTTACTTAATTCCCCTTGGTTAAGGTTTTTGTCGCGCCCGCTTGCGGAAAGCGCGATATAGTCGGCACTTTGTCGTACGTACGTACGTACGTACGTACGTGTGTCCGGTTAAAGTTTTTGGTTAAGTTGTTTGGTTAAGTTTTTTGGTTAAAGATTTGGGTTAAGTTCTTTGGTTAAAGTTTTTGGTTAAGTTTTTTTGTTAAAGTTTTTGGTTAAAGTTTTTCGTTATACTATATCTCTGCAACTGCTTTGCCCATTACCTTGAAACTTCATATGGGTGTTTATCATCATCTATATTTTCATTCTACCCCCCTCCCGTGCGGCCCCTGTGCCCAATGTCAAGGTCAAATTACTTTGAAGTTTTTGGTTAAGTTCTTTGGTTAAAGATTTTGGTTAAGTTTTTTGGTTAAAGTTTTTGGTTAAGTTTTTTGGTTAAAGTGTTTTGTTATACTATATCTCTGCAAACTGCTTTGCCCATTACCTGAAACTTCACATGGGTGTTTATCATCATCTATATTTTCATTCTACCCCCTCCCATGCGGCCCTGTGCCCAATGTCAAGGTCAAATTACTTTGAAGTTTTTGGATAAGTTTTTTGGTTAAATTTTTGTTTTTAAGGTTTAAGTTTTTTGGTTAAAGTTTTTCGTTATTACTATACTCTGCAACTGCTTTGCCCATTACCTTGAAAACTTCACATGGGTGTTTATCATCATCTATATTTTTCATTCTACCCCCCCTCCCGTGCGGCCCCTGTGCCCAATGTCAAGGTCAAATTACTTTGAAGTGGTTAAGTTAATTTTTTGGTTAAAGTTTTTGGTTAAGTTTTTTGGTTAAAGTTTTTCGTTATACTATATCTCTGCAACTGCTTTGCCCATTACATTGAAAACTTCACATGGGTGTTTATCATCATCTATATTTTCATTCTGCCCCCCTCCCGTGCGGCCCCTGTGCCCAATGTCAAGGTCAAATTACTTTGAAGTTTTTGGTTAATTTTTGTTAAAATCGGTTAAGTTTTTTGGTTAAAAGTTTTTTTGGTTAAGTTTTTTGGTTAAGTTTTTGGTTAAAGTTTTTTGGTTAAGTTTTTTTGGTTTTTCGTTATACTATGTTCGCAACTGCTTTGCCCATTACTTGAAAACTTTTTTCACATGGGGTGTTTATCATCATCTATTTTCATTCTACCCCCCCCCTCCCTGCGGGGCCCCTGTCAATGTCAAGGTCAAATTACTTGAAAAGTTTTTTGGTTAAGTTTTTTGGTTAAATTTTTGGTTAGTTTTTTGGTTAAGTTTTTGGTTAATTTTTTGGTTAAATTTTTTCGTTATACTATATCTCTGCAACTGCTTTGCCCATTACCTTGAAACTTCACATGGGTGTTTATCATCATCTATATTTTCATTCTACCCCCCCTCCCGTCCCTTGCGGCCCCCTGTGCCCAATGTCAAGGTCAAATTACTTTGAAGTTTTTGGTTAAGTTTTTTTTGGTTAAAAGTTTTTTGGTTAAGTTTTTTTGGTTAAGTTTTTGGTTAAGTTTTTTGGTTAAATTTTTTCGTTATACTATATCTCTGCAACTGCTTTGCCCATTACCTTGAAACTTCACATGGGTGTTTATCATCATCATATATTTTCATTCTACTCCCCTCCCGTGCGGCCCCTCCCCTGTCCCAATGTGAAGGTCAAATTACTTTGAAGAGTTTTGGTTAAAGTTTTTTTCGCGCCCGCTTGCGGAAAGCGCGATATAGTCGGCACTTTGTCGTACGTACGTACGTGTGTCCGGTTAAAGTTTTTGCTTAAGTTTTTTGGTTAAAGTTTTTCGTTATACTATATCTTTTTTTTTAGTGTCCATGCCTCGCCACAAGGCGCGACATGCAGGCCGCGGCCATCTAGTTACTCAACGTTGGTTAAGGTTTTTAGTCAAGCTTGTAGATGGAATACTATTGTGCATACAGACACCATACTTGGATAACTTTTTCTCATAGGGATGTACATCAATAACCCCTGACCTTTATTTTACCTTCACCTACATTTAACCTTCAATTACTTGGTTAATGTTTATAGTCAAGCTTGCATATGGAATACTTCTGGGCCTACATCAACCATACTTGGACAACTTCATATCCTAATGATGTACATCAATAATCCCTGACCTATATTTGACCTTGACCTACTTTTATCCTTGGATTACTTAGTTATCTCCCCTTGGTTACGGTTTTTAGTCAAGCTTGTATATGGAATACTCCTGGGCCTACAGCAACCATACTTGGAAAACTTTATCTCCTAGTGAGTACATCAATAATCCCTTGGTTAATGTTTTTAGTCAACCTTGGTTAAGGTTTTTATGCAGGCCGCAGCTACCTTCTTTGTCAAGCTATGTGTACATCGACAACCCTCGTAGTCGAGCTATGCTGTTCTCCTACAGCTCTTGTTATTGTTATGCCCCCGCCACCGAATGGTGAGGCGTGCATATAGTGTTACCGGCGTCCGTACGTCCAGCACATGAAAGGAATACAAATAGTCTTGATATTTTATCAGAGAATAAAACATGTATGTTTATTATATATGTACATTTGTTTGACATTGAAACACAATGGAAAGTAAATTGTCAATATTTTACCATATTGATCAGTGCCAGAATTACTTTTCACATTGTATAATAGTTCCTTCTAAATCATCAGTAATTTGTTTACTTCATTGATAGTTTGTATATTTTTAGGCGCATCTTAGGCCAGTTTTTTTTTATTTGTTGGTTTACGGATTTTTTTTCCGCGAGATCGGGTCGGTCGGTCGGAAAAAAATAAAAATAAATTTTTTTTTTTTCAATTTTTTTATTCTTTTTGGCACAGGGTTGGGTCGGTCAAGGAAAAAAAAAAAGAAAGTCTGTCGAACGCGGATGCCACCGGCGGCATATTGAAGAAACTGACAAACAGGTGAACCAAAAGTGTTAAGTCAAAGGGTGAAGGTCATATGTAGTATGGCAAGGCAGGTGTAGCATACATGCAAATGAATGAAGTATGGACATATTGAAGCAGTTAAGCAACTTATGTAGATGCTATGGCCAGTTTGAGAAACTGTGACAAACTGGTTAACCGAAATTGCTAAGTCCTTTCAGCAGCCCTGTGAAGGTCAAAAGGACAAGGTAATATAAAGTATGACAAGGCAGGTATAGCACACATACCAATGAATGATGTGTTGAAATATTGAAGAACTTGAGCAACTTATGTAGAAGATATGGCCGGTTTGAGAAACTGTTACGAAGTGGTTAACCGAACGTGTGACGGACAGACGGACGGTCCGAACACCATAAAAATCACCTTTTTAAGGCACATGGTTGGGTCGGTTCACCTTTTTAAGGCTCATGGTTGGGTCGGTTTGTGGTCGGTAAAAAACAAAAGGCCAATGATTGTGATATAGAGTGAAACTTGTGTTAACCGGCATCGTCTCGGACCAAGAGTTTATCGGTTAACGTAGGGAGTCGGTTCAGCAAGTTTCTTTATATTCTACATAGCAACTCAGTTTCATATTCACATACTGTTGAATGTTGATCACTGTAAATGGGTTGCGTAATGCGTACATATTAATACCGTATCTGGTATAATTAAATACAAGACAACGAAGCGGCGATATAGTTGAAACGAATATCAGTGGGGGTGGCACGAGTGTGGATTTGTGGCAGGGCGGTAGAGGACCCTAAGAAGAACGCATACATGAAATATGAAGCACATCGGAGCAAGAAAATATAGGCCATTTACCCGAGCGTTAAGGTTTTGAATTTTTGCATTCAATCTGAAATGGAGATATATCAAATCATATCAAATCGTCCATTCGCACGCAGGTTGTTGTTGTTGTCGCTGCTGCTAAGATCCGGTTTCCGCCACTTACTTTTCTCATTCACATACTGTTGAATGTTGATCACTGTAAATGGGTTGCGTAATGCGTACATATTAATACCGTATCTGGTATAATTAAATACAAGACAACGAAGCGGCGATATAGTTGAAACGAATATCAGTGGGGGTGGCACGAGTGTGGATTTGTGGCAGGGCGGTAGAGGACCCTAAGAAGAACGCATACATGAAATATGAAGCACATCGGAGCAAGAAAATATAGGCCATTTACCCGAGCGTTAAGGTTTTGAATTTTTGCATTCAATCTGAAATGGAGATATATCAAATCATATCAAATCGTCCATTCGCACGCAGGTTGTTGTTGTTGTCGCTGCTGCTAAGATCCGGTTTCCGCCACTTACTTTTCTCGGCACAGCAAAAAAAAAAAAATATTTTTTTTTTTGGATCGGAGGTAAAAAAATCTAAAAAAAAATCGGAAATTAAATTTTTTTTTTATTTTTTTCCACATTGTCAAAAAATCGGGTCGGCGGATCTGTAAACCAACTAATAAAAAAAAACTGGCCTTACTTGTGAGTGATTTACATATATTATAAAAATGTTATTTGATTTGTATGTGGATATAATTGCCACTCGTTCCGACTAAAGTCGCACAATATCGCATGCTACGTAGCTCGTGCATATATCCACATATAGAAAACATAATAACCTATGAGTACTATACAGGGATCCTCCAGATTATCGGACAAAAATGGCAATGTTTTTACGATATTTTTCTTAAAATAGCAGGTAAGGGCATAATTTTTTCACAGAACAATCCTCGGTTCTTGCTTTCTGTGCGCATGTAAACTATTTAGCAAAAAGTGCCATCTTTCTCACTTAAAATTGGGTCAGATCATCAGACGTAAGATTGCCCCAAAATTATCATTGACAATCAGTTATCCGGACAAACGTATAATCGTCTTATAACTTCTATTCTCGCATTGAAATCATTAGTTTATCGCCTGTAAACCGGTGTAAACAGCATTGTGTAGTTCTGCAGTAAAATCAGTCACCATTCGATTCTTGGAAAACCCCCATATTTATAGAATTTATTGTATAAAATTTATAGAACAGCTCGGCAATGACTTAATGAGCGCACTCGATTGAGCCCCCCGCACGACTGTTGACGTTGTAAACAACTTGTGGACAGAGTTGGAAAAGTTTTCAACAAATTTTTCTAAAATGTTCACCGTGGCAATATATTCTTCACATTGGCATGGAAACAGCGTGACTTAGTTGTAATCGCTGCAAAATCGGATCAAAAGAATGCGTTTAATTAACAGGTATTTTCATTTGTCCGATAAACTGATTGTCCGGATAACGAACCACGTCCTTGTGATAATCATTGTAAATGTATGAGGCTTTAGATTGTATGAAGATTTTCAAAGGATATTATTTCCAATATCTGCAATACGCGACCTTAAATTATGTCAACACAATGATTCTAATTTTAAATCATCAATTAGGAATAAAGATGAATATCGTTTTTTGACAGCTGTTGCGTGCACATGTATCAAATTTCTTAAAGAGGGGTCGTCGCATGTAACACAGCAGTCATATCTGTTTGTCAGAAGTTGAAAACATGCCAAACACGCGTACGGTACTTGTATTGTTTCGGTACCGGTGTGCCCTTCGTTCGCGGCTGGCAGCATGCTCAATACACGGTCTACATTTGGATGTATTCAATACTGAGACTTAGAGAACAAAACTAGCCAACATATAAAAGAAACGCATGTAGGACATGTTTTATCCAACAGAGTTATACACACGTTTAACAATTACAGTTTCGTATGATTTCGAATCAACTGTCGATGTAAACGGGGACAATAAACTATGTGATATTTAAATGTGTTTTCCCAGACCTGGGTTGTCATGTCCGCATGATTGCAATACACATACACCTTTATGAGGTAGGGTCGATCATACACGGAGAATTAGACTAAATAGAGAGGTGGGATTATTTAACTTTTATCTAATTACCCGTAAGTTTTCTGCCGCCGTAGTCCAATTCTATCCTACCGCCCAGATGGGCACACCTGCATGTTGTTTTATGTACGAATTGTCTTGAGAACAACGTGAGCAGTTGTCCAAGGGAGATAACGTGACCAGTGTTAAAAAAGGCCAAAAAAGGAAACTACGTTCTTTGTTGCCGATTTATTAAACACAGGTAGATTTTCATACATCGTGAGGTATTTTTTTATTGTCAGAAACATTTACTGTAGCACCCGCTTTCTTGAAATAAAATAAAAGAACAAAATAAGTAGGCGTATTTATGGAAATAAATAAAAAATATACATAGACGCGACAATGTCAGATGCTAAATGTGACGTTTACTTTGTCAAAACCGCGCGGAAATTACTCCATCTTTGTAACGTTATAACTCGTTACATCACGTTTTCCGATAAGGGAGGTTTTCGCTTGGCGCGTCACATATGCGAATACTGCCTTGTTACTGTATCCTATACGGCACATGGAATGAATGGCCAAATTGGCCGGCCATCTTTGTGTGTTCTAGCCATCAGCCAGTTTCACCTGTTCTGCCGTTTGACAAAGAACTCAAACTGTGAAGTAGAACGTATGGTATAATGTAGCTAATCACATGTAGAAAAGCCATGAGAACAGACTCCTATCAATTATATTACACTAAACTAAAATATGTCCGTTTTCTGGACAGGTTTGAGCCTGTGTTTTTAAAAACATGAACCACCATTATAAATAACCTGATACACAGAAAATCACACAGTGTATCACTTTTACCTGGCTGGCCAACCACACAACACATACCATATATAACCACAAAACACACACCATTATGCATATATACATGTACCTACTACTGTACTCTGTTATTAGCTATCAAATCCAATGATATGTAAGCAGTTACCCGAGTGTTTTGTCCCTGGTGTCTATTCACCTACTATGCGAGTAGATATGGCTTTACCTATGTATAATGTGTACACTAACAATAGGCTGTGCATCAGATTGAAAAGCTTACACATTGATGAGAGAACTGCTCAGATATCTCGTCTTTTGTACAGGCATTATATTTATAGCTTGGCGTTGTCACATCTGTCTATTATGTATTGCACCAGATTTTATTTGGTTTACTGTCATATTATTTGCTGTATGTGTCAAACACACAAAGTGGTGAAACTTTACGATGGCTTGTACATACAAAGATGGCGGAGATGGCAACTCAATGCTCCATATAGTATACAGTAACAAGACAATATTCACATATGTTATTATCCGAGCTATTAGCTCGGATTTAGTAACTATATGAAAATTCTCAGTCATTGCAGATATGCTAATGAGTTAAGTGGCGGTCGCAGTGTCACTGTTTGCGGGTTTAACTTTAGAAAAACATGCGGTACTACGCCATAAAAAAGTAGTTCAACAACAGTAAAACAGCGAGCTATCTTACCATTTCAGCGTACTACATGTGTTGTTTGCTTTTTTGTGCTATATGTGTGTTATTGCAAAAGTTTTTGTATACTTTATAAACTATTAACTGTTATGTATTAATATGAGTTCTTTGTTATGTATGTTGATATTTTGCGCATTGATATAGTAGGGGGCGTGATTTCCCTTTTTTCTTGAATGACCAATCAGATTAAAGCTTACATTCCCTCAAAGTATACTTTGCTAGATAAGTATACTTTGCAATGTTGGTGAAATAGGCTACTGGTTGTTATACAACATTGGCCAGACCATAGTCACATCGAAACATACGTGTGGGAAATGTTATAAGCAGAATTGATTACTGATGATGCCATGAAAAACTGGTGTTAATCTTCTGATTTAACATGTTTAATTATCCAAAGCCCATCGGCGCTTTTAAGTAGAACCGACATGTCGAACGCTAATTGAATAAAACCTGTATGGCATTTTGTGGAAAAGTGTTCCGTACATTCACAACAGACACAGAACTGGAAATGTTAATTTTGCCTCATGAATTATGCTGTTGCTGTCTTTTATCAATTCTGGCTGTGACTGAAGAATTGGGGCTTATTGTTTTCGCGACCAGCGTCGATCAAGATTGGATCTGGATCTGCACTGTTCGCCATTCCATCAATTAAACACCTGTCATGTGCCTAGCAAGCAATGAGTGTGCAGTTTGATCAGGAGCTAGACTAACCATAAATCCCATAACAGAGCTCCCAATGACTCCCAAAAAGGAGCCAATTAATACTCAGAATTTTAGGAATTGACTCCTAAACTCAATTGGCAAGGAGTTAAAATGACTTCTTGCCAATTGAGTTTAGGAGTCATTCAACTGTTACTCATTCAATTTTAAAAATTGCATTTGCTCGTTGGTTGGACAATTTTATTGGATAATAATACAGAAATAGATCATTTGTAAGCTTTTTTAGCTCACCTGAGCGAAGCTCATGTGAGCTATTGTTACCGCAATGTGTCCGTCGTCCGTGAACATTTTCAAACGTCTTCTCCTCGGTAACCATTGGGTCTATAGTCACCAAACTTGATGGTCATGGTCCTTAGGTATGGGGGATTACAAAATTGTTAAAATGACGTCATTACGTAATCCAAGATGGCCGCCGTCTAAAAATAGCACAAATTCTTAAAAAATCTTCTTCTCAAGAACCGCCAACCGGATTTCGACAAAACTTGGTAGGAATGATCGATGTACATTGCTCTTTCAAAGTTGTTAAAATGGTGACCCCGGGATCAAAAATGGGCGTGGCCTGTGGGGTCAAATTGGGGTCAAATTTTATTTTTGACCGAATATGGTCATGTTATATATCAAATCGAAGGTATCAATCAGGCGATCACTCTGGTACATTTTTTGTCGAAATTGGATGGTCATGTCATCCAAGATGGCCGCCGAAAGGTCAAAAGGTCGTTCTTTTATTAGAGATTTCAAAATTCTTCTTCACACGAACCGCTTGGCCCATGGTGTTCAAACTTCACAGTTATGGTCCATGGGTGAAGCCTTTTCAGATTTGTTAAAACGGAGGTCATCGCTAATCCAAGATGGCCGCTGTCTGAAAATAGCACAAATTCTTTAAAAAATCTTCTTCTCATGAACCGCCAGCCGGATTTCGACGAATCTTGGTAGGAATGATCAATGTACAATGCTCTTTCAATGTTGTTAAAATGGTGACCCGGGGTCAAAAATGGGCCTCACCCGTGGTGTCAAATTGGGGTCAAATTTTATTTTTGACCGAATATGGTCATGTCTATATCAAATTGAAGGTATCAGAGATGCGATCACTCTGGTACATTTTTTGTTGAATTGGATGGTCATGTCATCCAAGATGGCCGCCGAAAGGTCAAAAGGTCGTTCTTTTGTTAGAGATTTCAAAATTCTTCTTCACACGAACCGCTTGGCCCATGGTGGCCAAACTTCACAGTTATGGTCCATGGGTGAAGCCTTTTCAGTTGTTAAAACGGAGGTCATCGCTAATCCAAGATGGCCGCCGTCTAAAAATAGCACAATATTTTTTAAAACACATGAACTCAATGTCACATTCTCCTCTGGTGTTCATGGAGTCAGGTGAGCGAGTTAGGGCCATCATGGCCCTCTTGTTTTTATTGCATTTGAAATTGTGGAAAGTTTGTTGATGAAATTAGATGTCAAATGACTTTTGACTCCTAATTTTGACCAATTGACAAATGTTTTTCTTCCTGCAGTAAACGCAACAGCCCATAGTTTTATTCCTTAATTGTTACAGGACGATATAGACAGACAGAGACACCGTGAACCGCTACTCTCAATTACCGAGGCGTCACTGGAGGAAAATAAGGAAAAACAGTCTGCCGTCAAGTTTGGCTGGGTCAAGGGAGTATTGGTAAGATATGCAGCTCCAGATAAGGCCTAAACACGGCATATTTCCTGTTATGCAACCAACTGTACTTTTTAGCTCGAAGTTAGAGCTTATGTAGTCACCCCGGCGTCGGCGTCACCGTCACGCCTTGGTTAAGGTTTTTAGTCAAGCTTGTATATGCAATACTACTGGCCCTACACCCACCATACTTGGATAACTTCATCTCCTAGTGATGTACATCAATAACCCCTGATCTATATTTGACCTTCACCTACATTTCCTCTTGAATTACTTAGTTAATCCCCATTGGTTAAGGTTTTTAGTCAACCTTGGTTAAGGTTTTTAGTCAAGCTTGTAGATGGAATACTATTTTGCATACAGACACCATACTTGGATAACATCTTCTCATAGGGATGTACATCAATAACCTCTGACCTATATTTTACCTTGACCTACATTTAACCTTGAATTACTTAGTTATTTCCCCTTGGTTAAGGTTTGTACTCTAACTTGGTTAAGGTTTATAGTCAAGCTTGTATATGGAATACTCCTGGGCCTACAGCAACCATACTTAGACAACTTCATCTCCGAGTGATGTACATCAATAATCCCTGACCTATATTTGACATTGACCTACTTTTACCTTTGGATTACTTAGTTATTTCCCCTTGGTTAAGGTTTTTAGTCAAGCTTGTATATGGAATACTCCTGGGCCTACAGCAACCATACTTGGAAAACTTCATCTCCGAGTGATGTACATCAATAACCCCTGACCTATATTTGACCTTGACCTACTTTTATCCTTGGATTACTTAGTTATTTCCCCTTGGTTAAGGTTTTTAGTCAAGCTTGTATATGGAATACTCCTGGGCCTACAGCAACCATACTTGGAAAACTTCATCTCCTAGTGATGTACATCAATAACCCCTGACCTATATCTGACATTGACATACATTTAACCTTGAATTACTTACTTAAATTCCCTTGGTTAAGGTTTTTAGTCAACCTTGGTTAAGGTTTTTATGCAGGCCGCGGCCACCTTGTTTGTCAAGCTATGTGTACATCGACAACCCTCGTAGTCGAGCTATGCTGTTCTCCTACAGCTCTTGTTTTAGCCCGACCCTACTCTTTTTACTGAATTAAAAACAACAACAAATTTTGTTCTGGAATTCTTTTGGTACAACAACACCAGTTCGATAGAAGTATATCAGTAGAAAAAGATTAAAAATAAAGGAAAAAAAAGCCGACAGGGAATGCACCTTTTTTTAGGCCTACGTGTAAGCTTTGTGTCTAAAGAGTATTACACCCACTGATTTCAAATTCATTGCATATTTTATTTTTGAGCTTTGGTTACTGAATTTGTCAAATATAAAATATGGAATAAATAAGCAAAAAATTAGTTTTTTGGTGTTTCATTTTGGCTACTACCGGTGTTTTCAAAATCCTAGCGTCAACCTAGACTCTGAGCATTGAATAAAGTATATGCAGTGATCATCATTTGATTGAGACGGTTCAAATGAGTTGTCACAGTATATACTTTCAATGAAAAGTAAATAAAATAAAAATAAAATAGTAAATATTTAAAAATTTACATCCCTAAAAACGTATTCTGAATATAATTCATTATCCCAAACCCTCCGGCGGATTTTACCCACAGATCAATCATTTGTTTGCATGCACTAAAGATGACTACACGGTGTTAGCTAAGACAGAGGAGCCTCTCTAAACCGGCCACCATGAACACACCTGTGATCTTCTTTTTGATGAGTTTCTTGGTCATTTATCTTGTGTGATACTGTCTGTTCATGATCGCATAGCACACAATTATGGCTCATAATGATCAAATGTCTGATTTACAGTGAAACCTCTCTAAACCGGACACCCTGGGAGGTCCCCAGGGTGTCCGGTTTAAGAGAGGTTTCACTGTACATGCATTTGCTAGTAAAATGTCAAGAAGAAATTTTCCGTTGAGGCATTTCGCAAGTGTCATTCGATTTATCTTCCTTATTTATACTTCTTTCAACATATACTTCCTTGGGAATCACTCAAAATATTTTAAGTGCAAATCTGCTATTTCGCAATACTGATTTTAAACAAAAAGCCCCTTTCATGTTTGAAATACCACTATACAGGCCTGTGGTGTTGAAAGGCCTGTGCATCTGCAGTCTCATTAGCTGCTACGCTGTTTGCAATCCTGTCAGTGAAATACAGTTGAACCCCTTAAAACCGGACACCAACATTTCTGAATTTGATGGGTGTCACTGTCATTTTCAATTGTCACATGTGTGTGATTGCCTGTCTGTATTTTTATAGAACTACATGTAATTATACCCCCCGCAACTAGTTGTGGGGGGGTATACTGGAGTCAGGTTGTCCGTCCGTGCGTCCGTGCGTCCGTGCGTCCGTAAACTTTACATCAGATAAATATTGTTATAACTTCTATTTCCTTCATCTAAAATGCTTAATATTTCACACATGCATTCCTGTAAGGCTCTACTACCATGCTGTGCCAAATCCACGACCGTCCAACCCCCGCTGATCCCAAGGTCAAGGTCAAAGTCTCTTTACAAAACTTAACATCAGAGAAATAAATTATAACTTCTATTTCCTTCATTGAAAATTCTTATTATTTCACTTGTGCATTCCTCTAAGGTTGTACTATCATGCTGTGACAAATCTATGACTGTCCAACCCCCGCTGATCCCAAGGTCAAGTTCACATACTTAGTCTCTTTACAAAACTTAACATCAGAGAAATATGTTATAACTTCTATTTCTTTCATTGAAAATTCTTAATATTTCATATGCTGTGACAAATCCCCTTTGATCTCGAGGTCAACGTCACATACTTACCGTATAACCTCGAATTAACGCCCCCCTCCTAATAAACCCCCCTTTTTTTTTAGTGGCTAACAAACGCCCCCCTTTTGTAAAATGTAACGCCCCCGGGGGCGTTAATTCGAGGTTATACGGTAGTCTCTTCACAAAACTTAACATCAGAGAAATCAGTTATAACTTCTATTTCCTTGCTCTGATCTGCTTCACATTTCACACACTCATTGCTCCAATGGACCTCTACCACCCTGTGACAAATTCACGTTCATGCCGCTCCCGCTAATCCCAGAGTCAAGGTCACAAGCCCACACACTTGGAAATTTTTACATATTTTAGGGGTACCTGGGCCCATGCGGGGTATTCCGTAAGCCTCGCTTACTGACCAATCTAGTTTAAACAATTAATGTCATATTATTGTGTAATATACGGTGTCACAACATTTGAGATATTGCAATCGTTTTACTGACGCACAAGCAGGGCTTAAAAATTCACTCGCCCCGCTCGCCATGGCGAGTCAATTTTCATGTTGGCGAGAGGATTTTCTTGTCACTGGTCCGATTTGGCGAGTAACACATCGGGAAAGGCCATTCTGTATTTTCAGAAAACTAAGAAAATTTTATTAATTTCCAGCTATTTCAAATTATTTTCTTTAATTCACTGGTTTTAGGCTGTTTATGAAGTATTTCTGTAACTTTCATACACCCTATTGATTTCTGTTGTGAACCATCATGTGTCCCCATTCGCGTTGACAGCATGACTTTGCATAAAAAAGCCATATCGCAGGTTTAACATTAGCCCAGCACAGATTACTGTCTTATAATATACCGTGTCATTCCTATAAATTGTTTGATTTTGTCTTCCTCTGGTGCTACACACCAAACAAGGAGTTCAAAGTTATAAAAATTTGCACTAAAAACGAACTTTCTATACCAAAATGTGTGTACTGTGACAGTAGTCTTGTTCTGACTTGGGTGAGATAACTCTTATGTACTAATAGACTTATTATAGTGGAACATTTATTTTTGAAAATAACTTTATAATAAACGGATAAAGAAGGAATAATACTATATAATCTTAATGATTTGGTGTTTATATTAATACCCCTTTTTAGGCACCATCTCGTTATTACATTCATACACATGACACCATTTTCTTGTCCAACATGAAAACGCCAGTAGCAAAATAATTCGAACAAATTGGTGTCCCCGAGTGAAGGAAAGTTTGTACTTTCATTGTTAAATATACAAGGGAGCCCTCACCCACCCCACACATTTTGCTGTTGAACATACATGTAACACCATTGGCAATCCATCAGTCAGTATTATGTTCTCATGCTTCATATTTTGAACAAGTATAATACCATTTATCTAAGGAACTGGTCATTATTTATCACCAAGGGGGGTTGGGGTGTGAATGGGGCTGGATCAATTTTGTTAACTCATCTTAGAAAAGTACAAGCCCCCACCCCTTCCCACAGCTTTTCATTAAATTTTCAAGGCCCCCCCCCATTAAATGTTTTCATTAAACAAGGCCCCCCCCCCCCACCCCCCCATTGAACAATTAATAATGTTCAAACGAGACGGTGCAAATGAGTGGTAACAACACCCCCACCCCATTGAACAATTAATAATGTTCAAGCCCAAAACAAGACGGTTCAAATGAGTGATATCATATTTTTTTAATAAACATATATTGCATTTACTGATTGCATGGGTTAATCATACCCCTATGTGATATACATGTATAGCCAGGGGGACATATTGCCTTGCTCATGAGGTTCCGTATGTCTGTCCGTCTGTGTACATTTACATCAACAAGTTTGTAAGAGTTTCTCCAGTTAGAGTCCAGTATTCCAGAGGGGCACATCCATGTTTTACAAACATGATGTCTAGTATTAATGTTGGTACAAAAGCTCATTTTTGTCACGCCCGCTTGCGGAAAGCGCGATATAGTCGGCCATTTGGCGTACGTACGTACGTACGTACGTGTGTCCGGGTGGGTGGCAGGTGGGAGCATGCGATGGGTAATTTAACGATCGGGGTTCATCCTTACCGGAATCCCGACTGGAGACCTGGTTTGGCCCTCACATACGTCTTTGGCATTTTGTATGTGACAGTTGAATCTGGTTATACCCCTTATAAGAGTAATCCTACCGGTATTACTTTTAAATAGAGGAAGGGGCCAAGTGACTTTGGTGCAGTATGGACCTGGCACCAGGTCAGGTTATTCTAATTTCAGGGCTGAATATGTTGTATCTCGATGTAAATATTCCGTTCTGATTTTGGCCTTACATGACCTTAGCTGTTGATAGGCCGTTAAACACCAATAAAACAATAAAACGTGTGTCCGGTTAAAGTTTTTGGTTAAGTTGTTTGGTTAAGTTTTTTGGTTAAAGTTTTTGGTTAAGTTCTTTGGTTAAAGTTTTTGGTTAAGTTGTTTGGTTAAGTTTTTTGGTTAAAGTTTTTGGTTAAGTTGTTTGGTTAAAGTTTTTGGTTAAAGTTTTTGGTTAAAGTTTTTGGTTAAAGTTTTTCGTTGTACTATATCTCTGCAACTGCTTTGCCCATTACCTTGAAACTTCACATGGGTGTTTATCATCATCTATATTTTCATTCTACCCCCCTCCCGTGCGGCCCCTGTGCCCAATGTCAAGGTCAAATTACTTTGAACTTTTTGGTTAAGTTTTTTGGTTAAAGTTTTTGCTTAAGTTTTTTGGTTAAAGTTTTTCGTTATACTACATCTCTGCAACTGCTTTGCCCATTACCTTGAAACTTCATATGGGTGTTTATCATCATCTATATTTTCATTCTACCCCCTCCTGTGCGACCCCTGTGCAAGTCAATCAATTATTTGAAGTTGGCCCTGAAGGTTTGTTTTTGGTTAAAGTTTTTGGTTAAGTTTTTTGGTTCAGTTTTTTTGGTTAAAGTTTTTGGTTAAGTTTTTTGGTTAAAGTTTTTCGTTATACTATATCTCTGCAACTGCTTTGCCCATTACCTTGAAACTTCATATGGGTGTTTATCATCATCTATATTTTCATTCTACCCCCCTCCCGTGCGGCCCCTGTGCCCAATGTCAAGGTCAAATTACTTTGAAGTTTTTGGTTAAGTTCTTTGGTTAAAGTTTTTGGTTAAGTTTTTTGGTTAAGTTTTTTGGTTAAAGTTTTTGTTATACTATATCTCTGCAACTGCTTTGCCCATTACCTTGAAACTTCGCATGGGTGTTTATCATCATCTACTTTTTCATCATACTACCCCCCTCCCCGCGCGCCCCCCAATGTGCCCAATGGTCAAGGTCAAATTACTTTGAAGTTTTTGGTTAAGTTTTTTGGTTAAAGTTTTTGGTTAAGTTTCTTGGTTAAAGTTTTTCGTTATTCTATATCTCTGCAACTGCTTTGCCCATTACCTTGAAACTTCACATGGGTGTTTATCATCATCTATATTTTCATTCTACCCCACTGCCGTGCAGCCCCTGTGCCCAATGTCAAGGTCAAATTACTTTGAAGTTTTTTGGTTAACGTTTTTGGTTAAGTTTTTGTCGCGCCCGCTTGCGGAAAGCGCGATATAATCGGCTCTTTGGCGTACGTACATACGTACGTACGTACGTACGTGTGTCCGGTTAAAGTTTTTGGTTAAGTTGTTTGGTTAAGTTTTTTGGTTAAAGTTTTTGGTTGAGTTCTTTGGTTAAAGTTTTTGGTTAAGTTTTTTGGTTAAAGTTTTTCGTTGTACTATATCTCTGCAACTGCTTTGCCCATTACCTTGAAACTTCACATGGGTGTTTATCATCATCTATATTTTCATTCTACCCCCTCCCGTGCGGCCCCTGTACCCAATGTCAAGGTCAAATTACTTTGAAGTTTTTGGTTAAGTTTTTTGGTTAAAGTTTTTGGTTAAGTTTTTTGGTTAAAGTTTTTCGTTATACTATATTATTTTTTTTAGTGTCCATGCCTCGCCACAAGGCGCGACATGCAGGCCGCGGCCATCTAGTATTAATACATGTGCTTACATTTTCCTAAAATGTTGGGCAAGTAGCTTTTTTGTCTGGGCGAGTAGATTATAATTGTACTTGCTCGGCCGGGCAAGTGTGAAAAGTGAATATGTTTAAGCCCTGACAAGGCTACACATGCTCAGAAAGAAAACTGTTTTATTTTGTTTTGTCCACATATTTACAGAACTTCAGATAAACCTTGTATCTAAAGAGTATTATACCCAACATATTTCAAATTCATTACGTATTTTACTTATACAAATATAAAAATTCATTTATAGTATATTATATAGTAAATTTTCAACTTTATTACACTACAGCAGGCCCGTAGCCAGGGGGGTCGGAGCGGTCGGAGACACCCCCCCCCCCCCCCCCCCCCCCCCCCCCCCCCCCGACCCCCCCCCCCCCCCCCGCCCAGCCTCGAGGTCCACTTTTTTTTAGCAAAAAAGCATGCCCCTGGACCCTCCTAGACACCTCAGGCTCCTTGGGCCTCCGAAACGACCCCCCCCTTCAAACAGCTCTGGCTATGGGCCTGTACAGTATTTTAAAATCAATGTGTATTTCACATTGCTTTGAGTATTTTCAATTTTTGTGCTCCCAGTTTTGTACCCCTCGTATGTAGTTATTTTGCGTAACGGTGACCTGTTCTTTAGTTCTTTAGGGAATACATGTATACAGTATGTCTGGAAGAATTTGTTGGCAATGCATTTTTGACCATGCTTGATCAGCATTCCTTGATGTAATACGCTGATGTTATTTTGCGAAGCTATTTGTAGGACAATGTATTAGCCATCCAATTTGCTGAGTCTGTGTTGTGATAGAAATAGCTACACGGAAATGCTTTCTGCAACGTCTGTACAGCTATCGTATTTATTCTAATAGTAACCCCCTCTCTAATATAAGCTCCCTCCCATATTTGCATTCTAAATATGTTATTTGAACATAAACATTGTTTTAAATGGCTATTGTATTGTGAAATAACATACTTTTTCCATGTTTTGATCCCCACGAATTGCATAGCCCCTGGGGCGTTTATTGGAATACGGTATGCACCGTCAGTCTACCGCTATGGAACATATGTGACTCACTACGAGACAAAGGGGATCTTATTGAATTTTGTACCAGTGTAACTGCTGATCATCATGGTTTACTCCCAGTGTTACCTTAGACTTGCCAGTGCGAATGCCGTCAGATTCGTGCCTATGTTATAATCCCCTTGCCGGTACGCAAGAGGGGAGATAGCATTCGACCATGTAGGTACATACGTTAACACCTTTCATTTGTCAATAACTTATGAACCGCTTCACTGATTACGATAATATTTGGCCACAATATGTGTCTAGGGATGGTGCTTTGTTTTGTTTAAAGTCCAACCACTCA
Organism: Conchocele bisecta; assembly: GCA_029237695.1. Taxonomy (NCBI): domain Eukaryota; kingdom Metazoa; phylum Mollusca; class Bivalvia; order Lucinida; family Thyasiridae; genus Conchocele; species Conchocele bisecta. Next base: position 39,789,374 of record CM055276.1, read on the forward strand.
AGGTCACTGAGGACTTATGTTGACCTTGTTTGTAAGGCAAAAATGTTAGTTTATTATTTTTTTTTAAAAACATTTTTTTTTTAAATGTTATTATCGAGGATGCTAGCGAGGGGATTAGCTTAGTTATAATGATGGCCTTGTTCTTTATTAGTCTTGGGATACATAACAAATCAAGGCTTACTTTTTTTCAAAATTTCAGTCCATGTGGTGTGCTTTTGTTGTAGCCTCTAGTGTAGTGCCTGATTTGACTTCTAGGAAAAATGACCTTGCAGTGCTAATTTTGGTTTTTATTGTTGTCCCCTCACGGACCGCAAGATGGGATATAGCGTATGTTCATGTATATTATACATTTAACCTTGAATTACTTAGTTAATTTCCCTTGGTTAAGGTTTTTAGTCGACCTTGGTTAAGGTTTTTATGCGGGCCGCGGCCACCTTCTTTGTTAAGCTATGTGTACATCGACAACCCTCGTAGTCGAGCTATGCTGTTCTCCTACAGCTCTTGTTGATTCCACCCCTGTTCATGGATTATCTACCCCTTTTTTCAACTTTGGGAAAAGTGGGTACGTATATATATTGCGATAGTGTGCCATCGACTGTGCTCTAGTTGTACACTTGAAACCAAGGCAAGGGTACCCTGTCACACCTAAATTTGAAAGGACTGTGATATGTTAATTTCCCACCAATCCAATTGTCACAAAATGTTTTTCACACTAGTCCATTTATGAAAAGGGGGTGTATTTTTTATAAAATAAATATGAAAATTACTGTCAAAAAGTGCAGATCCTGATGAGACGGCTCGTTACGAGCCGGCTCATCTGGATCTACACTGTTTGCAAACACCGGTATAGAGGTCTGTAGTGTTGAAAGGATTACTCTATTGCCGAATTCTGGACCCGTCCCGATTCGGCGGCCCCTTCCCCAATATTAGGAGCAGTTTTTGCAGGAAGCGAGACAGCCCGGATCACAATGATGTCCTTGTTCTGGTACAAAATCTGTGTTAAAGTTCTTTTATTAGGTACCTGTATATCTCTTATATACAACCATAAGTCAAACTGATTTGAAACTTTGTACCGTGATCATCCATTTAAACGCCCCAAGATTTTCGAAAAGGAGGGCGTCTAAATGAGCTTGTTTTTTTTTTTGAGAAATAAATACCGTAGTGTTATAAAACTTGCTTCCACGCGCTTTAAATGACTCAAAATACGAGTATTTTTGTCTCATTATAAATCTCATTATTTTGTTCATTCATCGATAAAGGTATATGTTGTTATGTTCGAAAGGATATAAAGAAAATAGGGATATTTTTCCCTCAAAAGGTTCATACTACTAAAAGCGTATCCCGTATGTAATGGTTTAATAGAACATTCCCAAGCTGTAAACACGCATTTCATTAGATCTACAAAAGTTGTCACTCACCTCGGGGCCGAATTGTCATAGTACGGATACATATGGCGATACAGATCTTCCCAAGTATTATCTGAGACACAGTACCAGATTCTAGGTATTACCCTGAAGTACATTTCATTGCAATTTCATATTATATTTTATTTCACAATGAGCAATTCGCCGCTAACGGTTACTGGTCATAATGAATAAACATCGAGTGGAAGTGCAGTTTAAAAGGGTAGGAATATTACCGCACCGCAAGTATTGATTGTACGGTATGTGAGGATTATCGCTTCCTGATTATTTGTTTGCGTTAAGTTTTACCGATTTGAAAGCAACTTTTGGGAAATGTTACCGAACTTGAGCTTCTATGTTAATGGTAAGTGGGTTGTTGATTTTTAGCCAAGTTTTTAAAAAAAAAAAAAATCCAGGCTATTGGATTGGCGAAAGCCGGGCGGGAAGGCGGGCGGCGCCGGGCGGGCGGGCGGGGCGGCATATATGACCAACAAACTTTCACAGCTTCATAACCAAGGGGTGCCCACCACATATCACTATCCAACATGTTACCTGTTTTAACTTGACCAATTTTTTCTGCGCAGGCGACTTAGCCATTTTCAATGTTAACTTTTCGCGTTTACAATGTTAAGTTTTCGTGTTTAAGTCCATTTCTTTGGTACTGTACCACTTAGGACCACCAAACCTTGACCTATTATTTCTACGTAATTGACTTTTCAACGTTAACTTTTTAACGTACGTCTGGTTAAAGATTTTGGTTAAAGTTTTTTGTTCGTTATACTATACCTTTGCAACTGCTTCGCCCATTACCTTGAAACTTCACATGGGTGTTTGTCATCATCCATATTTTCATTCTATCCCCCAACCGTGCGGCCCCTGTGCCCAATGTCAAGGTCAAATTACTTTGAATTTTTTTGTTAAAGTTTTTTTGTGTACTATATCTCTGCAACTGCTTCACCCATTACCTTGATACTTCACATGGGTGTTTATCATTGTCGCGCCCGCTTGCCGAAAGTGCGATATAGTCGGCATTTTGGCATCCGTCCGTGTGTCCGGGTAAAGTTTTTTGGTTAAACTTTTTCCATCTACTACATCTCTTTTTTTAGTGTCCATGCCTCGCCCCAAGGCGCGACATGCAGGCCACGGCCATCTAGTCTACAAAAAGTGGGTATAATTATGTTATCCAAGTGTCTATGCTTGGAAAAAACCTGGCCTTCGTGGCTTTGCCTCGTTTCTTGTTACAAAATGCCAGGGGGCCGTTTAAATGGGCAGGAGCGTTTAAATGGACGATTACGGTATTCTTGTTTATCATATGCATCAATATTTTCATTCTAAGGACCACCCATGGTCAAATGGCTTAGATATTTGCAGCAGGAATATCAAACGCATCGGTGGGCTTGCCATTCGGGCTGAGGCCATCGGGTGTCTTTTGAAACTGGGAAACAATAATTAATTTTCACCCACTGTTTACATATTTGCCGTATCGTACCCCATTAAAAATATTACCTACATGTCATAGCTCACAAGTTCAATTGAATACAAGCAGTTTTCCTAAAATAACAGAAAAGGACACCTTCCAAATTGGCTGGCTTAACTCTTTGCATGCTAGCGGCGAAAATATCCGCCAAACGAATTAGGAGTACATGTATATGTTTTAATTCTCTCTGTAAATATGTCTTGAAATTTCATTAGAATTGATTCCTCAGGACTCAATTCTAATGAAATTCCAAGACATATTCATGATATTTACGGGGAGAAATACAAGAAAATGTGATGAACTTTTGTCCGCTAGTTTTGAAATATTTATAGCCCACAAGTTTCCCAGCATGCAAAAAGAGTTAATTAAACCTTTGCATACTGAAAACACGCCACGGAAAATTCTAAATATTTATCGTATTTCATGTCGGAAGTATTTGTCATGACCATCATTGAACCGGCTCGACAAGACGGTTCAAATGAGTGTCATTACATGTACTTTGGATAGGAAACTAGAAAAAATTATTGAAATGTATACCATAAAGTGGTTTTCCACTTGCACTAGTTTACTGCCTGCAAGGTAATTCTGATTCATGGCAATGACTGTCTATATAAGCGCCATTGAATGCTTCTTAGATCAATAGTTGAATATTCTGGTCGAGATCAATTGTTATTGGAATTGCGAACACTGATCCATTAGTTGAAATAATGTGACGCCTTAAGCAATTTTACAATGGTGAGTAGATATGTATAATTATAGACCATAATCTGGCAAAATCGAGCTTGCAATTACATGTACTTGAATTATTTCAATACAGACAATTCGCTCGCTCACAATCACCCACCCACTCATTCAATCAATCAATCAATTAATAAATAAAACCAACCATGTATGCAGCCGCTGGCCTTCCAGCCAAGTAACCTACCAACCAATCAACCAACAATCATTCATTTCAGATAAGATGTCTGCTAAACATATGGAGTGATGCTGTTATATTGATAAAGGTTTTTATAAGGCTCGAACATTCAAAGCGCAATCAATCATTCAACTAACCAACCAACCAAGCATCCTACCATGCTACCAACCAAACAACCGACAAAGCAACAGACAAACAAACCAACAAATCAGCCAACCAACCAATCACTCAACAAACCAATTGTTTCAGATAAGTTGTCCTCTGAACATATAGGGTGATGCAGGTGATGCGATTTTGATACAGGCCCGATAAGGTCAAACGAATAAAGAGATGTTTTACCTATTGAACAATCAACCTATCCAATCAATCAATCACCATTTCAGATAAGATGCCTTTTGAACATATGGGGAGTAATGTTGTTCCTGCGGTTGTCGTGGGTTACGGGCCAGGCGGGTATTGGGCTAGGAACCGCTGTCGTGCTCCTATCCACGGTCGTCACGGTGATAACCTCCCTCTCCATGTCCGCCATCTGTACAAATGGCATCGTCCGAGGTGGTGAGTACTTTCAGTTTATGGCATTCGGAATAAAATTTGAAATACCCCTTGATATTCGGACACCATTTGTTTTGGGAAATCATATAAAATACGAGTAATGGCGGTGCCCATGAGGTCTCGGGTAAATCTTATTTTTATGCCCCCGCTACCGAAAGGTATGGGGGCATATAGTGTTACCGGCGTCCGTCCCGTCCGTCCGTCCGTACGTCCCGATATTACCATATTCTTTAGTAACTTCTACATAGCTTCACATATTATGTCAATATTTATACACGTGATACATATGAACATGCCTTACACACTCCACCCCCCAGTACTTCGACCTTGACCTTTCACCTTGACCTTTTCCACTTTAAATGTTTGCTTGGCACTTTGGAACAAATCTACGTGCACGTTTCTCAATCCTACACTAACTTCTCAATACTTTTGCCAATCGCTTAAATATTTATACACATGATACATATGAACATGCCCTACACACTCCACTACCCAGTACTTCGACCTTGACCTTTGGCCTTGACCTTTTCCACTTTAAATGTTTGCTTGGCACTTTGGGACAAATCTACGTGCACGTTTCTCAATCCTACACTAACTTCTCAATACTTTTGCCAATCGCTTAAATATTTATACACATGATACATATGAACATGCCCTACACACTCCACCACCCAGTACTTCGACCTTGACCTTTGACTATAATCAAATATGCCTCGTTTTCTTTGGCTGCCAGCGGGGGCATTCGTGTGCCGACAGGCCACATTTCTAGTTTATCAATACGACTGGTTTCTTCCTTTTAATGATAACCAAATACATTATTATTGTGATAAGCCAGTACAACCTTACTAACCCTACACATTGGGACATTCTTTGTTGTGGAAACCAGATATTTTTCCTAGAATAAATTGTGTCCGTATCTGTAGGTTTATTACGATATTTTCTTGTTTGTATACGTCCATTTCAAAACACAGGGACGTGTTGCGTTTCACTGTCCGGTGGGTGGGCATAAAATCATTGTCCGGAGTATAAGTCGTATACCGCTTGGAATATTTTCATGATATTTCACATGTATATTGATATAAATTGGGAAAATACATCTATTGAAGGTGGGGCTCGTCTGCCCAAGGTCTAGGTCAGTAGTGTTAAAAATAGATTTCACATTGTACTGGATGGTTTGTGTAATCGACTCCTCCGACAGATTTATGTCAATGAATCTGAAACTGTACACACGTATTGAACATGTGAGAACACTTTCCTGCCTATATTCCTATATAGGGTGTAACGGTGTATATTGTAACTTATGTCACTCCTGTTCAATATTACTAACATTTTTTTACCAAACCCTATCTTTTTTCGCCGACTATTGGTACAATTGGGTTCAGAAATACTATAGAAATCTATGGTTATTTTGTTAGTACCATAATCTGTTGCATCACATTTTGTATATACTTGAGACCCAGTGCCTTTTATGAACCAGTGCTCCAGATATGGTGCATATTGGCGTATTTTACGCTCTTATTTTAGCAGAATACGCATTGATTATCAAAAGTGGGAGTACAAAATACTCAAAGCAATGCGAAACTACGCATTGATTTTCAAATTGTGTAGTGAAAACCATTTGTCCTGTGCCACTCCTGTTTATATGCAGGATTCAAGCTCCCTTCAAAATAGGGAGAAGTTTGCACGAAAAAAATTGAGAAAATTTACTATTTTTTCCCAAATTGTTTTTATATAGTGACAAACTTCTCCCTCAACTCGAAATAGGGACAAGTCAGACAATTTAGGGAGAGAATTTCGCGCACTTCGCCCTGTAAAATAATCCCTGATATGTGGATGTGACTGGAGAAATGGGGTTTACAGGTTTTGCGACCAGTGTAGATCCAGATCAGCCTGTGCATCCGCACAGTCTGATCAGGATCTGCACTGCACGCTATCCCATCAATGAAACACCCATCATGCTTCTAACAAGGTGCATGATCACGTGGTTACAACAACAACAACAACGGCTGAATGTGTCGAAAGCTCGCCCACTCCAAAGTAAGTATTATTTGATATTTTCCTTAATATGCAACAGATTTTGATGAAATATGGCACAGCAAACACATCTTCATGAGCTGCATTTGGTGGTCCAGGGAGTTCGGCACAGACTTATGTCATTTTTGCGAAGAATCAATTTCCGTGTCAATAGACACGGAAATCGATTCTTCGCAAAAACGACAGAAGTTTGGGCCAAAATACAGAGACCACCAAATGCAGCTTAACAAGACGCGTTTGATGCGCCATATTTCATCAAAATCTGTTGCGTAATAAGGACAATATAAAAATACGTACTTTGAATTGGATAGATTCTGGAAGTTTCAGTACTTGTTGTTGTAACCATGTGATTTGTTCTAACAAGTAATCTAGATCTTTATCAGGCTACAGGAGTGTTCGATTTGATTAGGTGCTACACTGGTCACAAATCCCATAAGCCCCATTTCTCCAGTCACACATTTAAAACTGACCAGTAAGGTCTGGTAACCAGTTTATTCCAGTATGGCGAGGTACCTGATAAACTTTTATCTATTTTCCTCATTGTCTGAGCAATAAACAGTTGATTGTATTGAGTCTATTCTATTTGAATGGCAGACAGTAGTAATTAATACTGGGATCGTGCAATCACACATCGCACATACACACACCGCAGCCTTATATACCGGGTAGTAGAACTTTCTAAGTCCAGAGACGATTTACTAATGCTCATCCCCACCCACCCCTTAGGCCTAATATAAATTCATACTTATTAATTTATTTCTATATACTATACAACAGACACCTGGGTGTCCAGTTTAGAGCCCTAAAAGTATATGGTGTGGCCACAACTTTCAATGAGAAATGAGAAAAATTGCAGATTTTTTTTCAATTAAGTTTTATACCCATATATGGGTTTTCCGCATGTAATGGGTTAACAGTGAATCTTACGGATATCCACAATTAGCGCAAAGTAATGAAAGACATTATTGTAGTTTTGGTGCTTGTCTATCATTTAGGTGCATTCCAGTCTGTGTAAGACCTTGCTGATGAGTGGACATAAAACCCCAATAAATCAATCAATCATTTACCTGTGTTACAGTGGAACCTCTGGAAACTAGACCCCCAGGGTGTCCAATTTAACCCTTACTGTGCTGACTTTGATGTACTCGTCTGCTGTTTGGGTTCTATCTTCTGTTTTTCGCTCATCAAAAACATGGTTCGACAGCACATTAGAATCATTTCCAATGGAAATGATTCTAAAGTGCTGTCAAACCATGTTTATTATTGAGAAAGAAGACATAATCTAATAAAACAGCCGACGACTCGTTTCCCACATTGTAATAGGGGTACCATATTTATTATAATAGTAGCCCCCTCTCTAATAGTAGCTCCTCTCTAATAATAGTCCCCCTCTCTAATAGTAACCCCCCTCTCTAATAGTAGCCCCATCTCTAATAGTATCTCTAATAGTAGCCCCCTCTATAATAGTAGCCCTTCTCTAATAGTAGCCACCCCCCCCCCCATATTTTCAGTTAAAATGTGTTATTTTCACATTGCATAATCGTTTCAAACATCAAAATTGTTGTATTTTGTGCCATAATAATACACAAATAAATTAAAAAAATTGCATAGCCTCGGGTGCGTTTATTAGAATAAATACGGTAAATCCAGTTTAGAGTGGTTTCACAGTGTAAGGCATTTCATTGTGCTTGCATTGATGATGTACTTCATAACCTCACAGTGCTGCAGATAGGAATTAGTAATTGATTGTAGTCACTCCATCATTTCTGAAGCAATTGGATATTTCAAAATTTTAATTGGGTAAAGTAAAATCAAACTACTGTTCACACAGACCGTAATTATTGAATAGATTGCTTCTAAATGAAAACATGTCTTGGTATTTCATTAGAATTGTCTCCTTGGAGACAATTCTAATGAAATTACAAGATGTGTTTTCATGGAAAATTAATAAAAATATGCTATATTTGTGGCCTGTTTATTGTTCTCTGCAGCATGATAAAGATACCATAAATGTTTCATTGCCTTTTGATACTCACTACTTCTGATTTCAATTGGGTTTTTGGCAATTTCAATTGGGTATTTAAGCAAATACGCACCTTATCTGGATCGCTGACCTCAGTGTCATAATTACCGAGTACATGTACTACAACTTCTTTCAATAGCAGTCTTTGAAACATAATATTTCTATGCCTTTTTTGTACTAAGATTTAAAATGTGTTTCTGATTTGCACAAATTTGCACAAATTTGCATAATTTGGGAGGTGTTTTTGCCATTCTTTCTGCATAATTTGTCATCTAGTGTCACGATCTGAAGTGCTTTGTATGCCGGCCTCGAGGACAGGTCGACTAAAAGGGATACATGTATTAGAATTTCACAATTTTGCCTTGTAGCTTGTAAGGGATGGGTTGTGGCTGAGAGGTCAGAGCACTGGACTTCTTCAATACCAGAGGTTGTGGATTCAATCCCCGCCTTCGGCATCATACATTCATAGTATTTCCCTCCCGCTGGTCTTTTGGATGAGACGTATAAACCGAGGTCCCGTTCCTAAATGACCTTAGCTGTTGCTGGGACGTTAAACCCATTCACTTTTGTAGCTCGTAAAACCTTTAAGCCGTCATAGCTGTAGGCTTGATACTTGTTAAGTTGGTATGTAGCTTCTTTATGATGTGTAGATGCGCAAATTGACTTTGATTTTTCGAGACCGGGCCATGGATTATATCCCCCATTTGGACAATTTTGTCCTGTACCTCGCAAAACTTTTAAACCATTAATAGCTGGAGACTCGATACTTGGTATGTAGCTTCATTGTGATGATGTGCAAAGTGAATTTTATTTTTGATTCAACATCGGGTCATGGATTATCTCCCCTCCCCGTTTTGGACTTAGACTTTTGCAATTTGGCCGTGTTTACTATGAAAGCGGCAGGTGGGGGCATCTGTGTTCCATTGGAAATGATTCTAAAGTGCTGCCAAACTATGTCTCAGTTAATAAGAATGGAAAATAATCATCAGACGACAACATTTAATTCATCACTGTAAAGGTTAATTTGAAATTCTGTTTCTGAAACATGCTTGAAAATCTAATTTTCTTGAAAGTCATTAAATTCCCATACATCTTACACCAATTGTCACAATAAATTGCCAAAACATTTAATGCTATTATTATCTGTTCATAAAACAGCACTACATGTATTTTGTTTGAACACTTGGAATGCGGGAAACAAAATATTTGTCTGCTGTTGTTATCCCCTCGCCGATAGGCAAGAGGGGACATAGCGTTATGTCCATGTACGTACGGCACGTACATCAGTAACACCTTTCATTTTTCAATAACTCGTGAACCGCTTTACTGATTTTGATAATATTTGGCCACAATGTGTGTCTAGGGATTGTTTTGCATACGACTTGCGTCCGACCACCCAAGGTCACTAAAGACTTGATTTTTTATTAAGGCTGTTAGCGAGGAGATTAGCTTCGTTTAACGATGCTAGTTCTTTTTTTTTGTATTGTGTCTTGAGGGCACAAAAATTCCACTCGTCCGTTTCGTCCTCACGAGTGGTAATGCCTGCAGGAAGAGTGGAAATTTCAATTTTTGTAATGTAGATTTCTTAATTTTGCCATTCCTGTCCAAGTAAGAACGAGTAAACATTTCAAGAATTTTCATACCCTGGTCTTCTTTCTCAATGAAAACATGGTTTGACAGCATTTTAAAATCAGTTCCAATGGAAATGATTCTAAAATGTTGTCAAAACGTATTTTTCATGCGAAAAATAGAGGAAAGTATAAAAAAAATAGCAGACTGCAAGTTTAATTCAGCATTGTAAGGGTTAACCGCTGAATTAAATTTTGTCGTCTGCTGGAAATGTTATATTTTCAATATTTCTCGATGAAAACCTGTTTTGGCAGCGCATGAGAATCGTCTCCACTGGAGACGATTCTCATGTGCTGTCAAAACAGGTTTTTTGTTAAGAATTAAGGCAAAAATGAAAAACACCAGACGACAATTTTCTTCTCCCGGCGTAGTCAGGGTTAAGGACCTGTGGGACCCCTGATCATCATTTTCTTTAAACATAATTGCTTTCTAAATGTAATGGGATGTAATGTACATGTATAACATATAATTATGTGAACACAGCCATATGACTGTATCCTATAATACGACACATGGAGTGGCCAACTCGGCCAGCTCAGCCATCTGTGTGTGTTCAAGCCGCCAGCCAGTTTCACCTCTGCATATCTGAGACCCTGGAGCCTTTAATCAGTCAGATGACTGATCCAAAGAAAGGATCTAAAATTAAATTTGGGGTGACATCATAACCAAAACGTGAAGCTGTTTTCTCCAATAATGCTGTTTATACAAAACTCTGTTGTTCTGTCATTTTAATTGCCTGTAAATTAATTAGGAGAACCATTATAGTTTTGTACGTGACATCAGAAAAGACACATCATGACAGTTACTGGTGCGTGACAGTTACTGGTGCGCCCTATGACTGTGTGGGCCGCCTGCTGATGAAAAAGGCCCTTATGACATTATGAGACCAGTGTAGATCCTGATCATCATAATTGTGGCTGTGACTGGAGAAATGGGGCTTATGGGTCTTGCAGGCCGTCAAGTATCCTATTTTTTTCCTATTTATACCCCCACAAACAAAGTTTGTTGGGGGTATATAGGAGTCAGCTTGTCGGTCGGTCGGTCGGTCTGTCGGTCGACCGGTCTGTTGGTCGGTCTGTTGGAAATTCCCTTCCGCTCTATATCTTCTACACCCATGCATGGATTATCAAATGGCTTGGCACAAATGTTTCTCATGATGAGAAGGTGTGTCACGATCAATAACCACACACCTACGTCCAAGGTCAAGGTCACAGTTGAAGGTCAAAGGTCAAACCTATCGAAATTCCCTTCCGCTCTATATCTTCTACACCGATGCATGGATTATCAAATGGCTTGGCACAAATGTTTCTCATGATGAGAAGGTGTGTCGCGATCAATAACCACACACCTACGTCCAAGGTCAAGGTCACAGTTGAAGGTCAAAGGTCAAACCTATTGCAGGCGGCAGACAGATAAACTGCATAGTTTGTGTACACAACTCCTCTGAAACCGTTCAGTGGATTGATCTGAAACTATACACACTTTTTATGCCGAACAAATATTTTTTTTACAAAAATATCATCCTTTTAGCTTAGCCATTTTTTCTATTTTTATTAAATTGATTCATTGCGTTCTTGACAAACTCGGCACAGAGTTTTTAAACAAAATCATATTAATCCATTACTCGTGTAAGATCCTATATAACTGATGAATGAATTTTCAAATGTTTTCAGATTATCTCATTTTCATTGACCACGTGTGCAGGTAAAAGGTCGATGTTACACATCTCTAAGGCCAGCATTAAATAATGATCATGAAATTTTTATTCAAACCTATAACACTCTTCTAATGTTAAGCTATTTGTAAGTCCAACTCTTTGTGGGGGTATTATGATCACTCCTGTGATAGTTCTAGTTGTACATTAGTATTTTGTCCATGTACTTTGCAAATTGGAAGGTAAGCACTATTTTACTGACCTGTATACAGAAGATTGAAAGTCATTAGCGATCCTTGCCTCCAGTGCTGCTGCTTTTTATATCCGCAGCATATAAAGTATGTTGAGGGGTATATAGTTTTCTAATTTCTGTCTGTTCATTTGTAACATTTGCGTGAAAGATTTTCAGTACTTTATGTCTCTGCAACCCCGTTACCGATTGACTTTAAAATTTATAAGCATATTTATCAATCCTCCATATATTCATTGGCCCTTACATACATCTTTGGCATTTTTGTCTGCGACAGTTGAATCTGGTTAAACCCTTTATGTGTATTATGATGATTATCCCCTCGCCGATAGGCAAGAGGGGATATATCGTTAGTCCATGTACGTACATACGTTAGTAACACCTTTAATTTTTCAATAACTCATGAACAGCTTCACCATTTTTAATAATATTTGGTCACAATGTATGTCTAGGGATGGTGATTTGTTTTGCATACGACCCACATCTGACCACCCAAGGTTATTGAGGACTTTTTTTTTTTTTTATTAAGGCTGCCAGCGAGGGGATTAGCTTTTTTTAACGATGCCAGTTCTTGTTTGTAATCATATTACTTTTAAGGGAAGGGGTCAAGTGACTTTGGTGTGGTATGGACCTGGCAACAGGTTGGTTTATTCTAAGTTCAGGGCTGAATATATTTTGTATGCCCCACCACGATAGTGGAGGGAGCACTTAGTGTTACCCTTGTCCGTCCGTCCGTCACCAACCTTGTAACTCATAAAACTATTAAACCGTTCTAGCTACAGACCTGAAACTTGGTATGTAGCTTCCTTATGATGAGTAGATGCACAAAGTTGATTTTGATTTTTTATTCGGCCCGCGGGTCATGGATTATCTCCCCCTTTTCAACTTAACCGTAACAGCTACAGACCTCAAACTTGGTATGTAGCTTCCTTATGATGAGTAGATGCACAAAGTTTATTTCAATTTTTTATTCAACCCCCCGGGTCATGGATTATCTCCCCCTTTTCGACTTAGATTTCACCAATTTGGTCCATGGGTGAAGCCTTTTCAGATTTCTTCTCATGAACCGCTAGCTGAATTTCGACGAAACTTGGTAGAAATGATCGATGTACAATGCTCTTTCAAAGTTGTTAAAATGGTGACCCGTGGGCGTGGCCCGTGGGGTCAAATTGGGGTCAAATTTGATTTTTGACCGAATATGATCATGTTATATATCAAATCGAAGGTATCAACGAGGCGATCACTCTGGTGCATTTTTTGGATCGGATGGTTATGTCATCCAATATGGCTGCCGAAAGGTCAAAAGGTCGTTCTTTTATTAGAGATTTCAAAATTCTTCTTCACACGAACCGCTTGGCCTATGATGGCCAAACTTCACAGTTATGGTCCATGGGTGAAGCCTTTTCAGATTTGTTAAAACGGAGGTCGTCGCTAATCCAAGATGGCGCCGTCTAAAAAATAGCACAAATTCTTAAAAAATCTTCTTCTCATGAACCGCCAGCCGGATTTCGACGAAACTTGGTAGGAATAATCGATGGAGAATGCTATTTCAAAGTTGTTAAAATGGTGACCCCCGGGTCAAAAATGGGCATGGCCCGTGGGGTCAAATTGTGGTCAAATTTTATTTTTATCTGAATATGCTCATGTCATATATCAAATTGAAGGTATCGAAGAGGCGATTGCTCTGGTGCAATATTTGTCGGAATCGGATGATTATGTCATCCATGATGGCACCCAAAAGGTCCATTTATTCGAGATTTTAAATGTCTTTTTCTCAGGTACCACATGGCCGATGCTGGCCAAACTTCATCGTAAGTTAAGATCCTTGGGTGAAGCATTTTCAGATTTCGTAAAATGAGTCATCGCTTAATCCGAGATGACCGCCATCTAAAAATAGCACAATTTTTTTTAAAACACATGAACTCAATGTCACATTCTCCTCTGGTGTTCATGGAGTCAGGTGAGCGAATAGGGCCATCATGGCCCTCTCGTTTTATTTTCTCATCCATTGTGTTTTAGACAGCACTCTAGAATCAATACCAATCAAAATGATTCTAAAGTGCTGTCAAACCATGTTTTTATTGAGAGAAATATTAGACAGTCAACAGTAGACAACAATGTCACTGAAACATGGGGCACTATTTGTGTCTGAGACACAATCTTCTAGTTTATATGACTTCCGTTCGCCATAAAATAAAAGCTTGTTGTTGTGTGTCCATTAACCCATGGATTACATTCGACGTAAGCTTTTAGGCGTCTGAAAAATCCAAAATATTTTCTACGCTGTTATTATTTCTCCGCAGAAGTATATGTCGTAACCACTCATTTGAACCGTCTCGACGAGGCGGTTCAAATGGTGGTCACGACATATACTTCTGATAACAAGAAAAGAAAATATTTAGAATTTTCGATGAACAAAATGGTGTTTCATGAGAATATAATGGGTAATGGCGTTCTATATTCCGTCTGCCTGTCTGGTTATCAGCTAGCCGGCTGACAAAGGAAATGAGACTTGTCATCAGTGCCGACATCTGCCTATGTGGTCATATAGATAAAAGGCAAAATTGTACTCTTAGCCCTTACAATGCTGAATTAATTTGTGTCGTCTGCTGAATATTTTTTATTTTCCATTTTTCTCATCAAAAACATGGTTTGGCAGCACTTTAGAATAATTTCCAATGGAAATGATTCTAAAATGCTGCCAAACCATGTTTTTACTGAGAGAAAAGACAAAATATGAATTAGCAGCGCAGACGACTATTTTCGGTTCCCACATTCTAAGGGTTAATAGAACCCTTGCAGTGCTGAATTATATCTTAATATTGTCGTCTGCTGTTTATTATGCCACCGCATCGATAGTTGTCGGTGGCGTATAGTGTTTACCAGTGTCCGTCCGTCTGTCAGTAGACAGTTTTCCTTATCCGGCCAACTACTTCTACAGTTTTTGGACCATTCTCTTCATATTCGGTATACAGCCCTACCATCAAGTGCAGGAGTGTGTAACGTGGAATTTTTCGCTGTCCCACTGATCCATCCACAGTTATGCCCCTTTTTCAACTCTGAAAATATTATTTTTCCTTGATAAAGATACCATACATTTTTCATTGCTTTTTGATACTCACTACTTCTGATTTCAATTGGGTTTTTGGCAATTTTAATTGGGTATTTACGCAAATACGCACCTTATCTGGAGCTCTGCATTTCCATTGGAAATGATTCAAAGTGCTGTCAAACCATGTTTTTATTGAGAAAGAAGACAAAACTTTAAACAACAGCAGACGACAATTGTTGTTTCTCTGTATACTAAGGGCTAGAGGAGGACGGGTATACACAATGTTTCTTTCACAGAATGGTAAACAGTGTTGTCTTCATAGAAAACTGTGTTGTCTTCATAGACTATGATGTGATATATGTGCAGGTTGATCTCACAGGTTGAAGTAACGGGCCGAGCTCTATAAATACATTAAATATGCCTAAAAGCATCAATAAATGAAGAAAAAAAATAAGGTAAACATTTTTTTTACTCCCTCCATATACTCCATCTATTGCAATAGATGGGAGCTAGCTAGTGTATGGAGGGAGTAAAAATGTTTACCTTATTTTTTTTCTTCATTTATTGATGCTTTTAGGCATATTTAATGTATTTATAGACCTCAGCCTGTTACTTCAACCTGTGGTTGATCTATGCTCGGCCGGTTGTAAATGTCATAACTTACCATTTGTGAGTCAGACTATTCACCATTGTTCAAACAGATGTATCATGTTGCTCAGAATGTAGGGCTTGTGCAACAAACATTGTAAAGAGGCTTGGCATGCATTTCCCGTTAATTACTTCTGAGTTTACAGATGTCTGGCTGATTACCATACAATACACATCTATCCAGGAAATGGTCTACTATCTGTTCCACTTTACCCTTTCATCCCTATGTAACTGTAATGGACTCCTTTGAAGTTTCATGTCGACTTTCAGACTTTTCCATTACCGGTAGTAACTAGTTAGAAAAGTGGATATTTTGTACCCTTTCATCCCTATGTAACTGTAATGGACTCCTTTTAAGTTTCATGTTGATGTTCAGACTTCCATTACTGGTAGTTAGAAAAGTGGATATTATGTAAAATAATTCACTTTCCGCAGGACATGGTCTACCGTCTGTTCCTTTTTATGGTTTCATCCCTACGGAACAGGAATGGGCTCTTCCATGTTGACCTGGCACACTTTATCCACCTGTGGATACATGGATAGAAATGATGTATAGCATTATTTCTCCTATCTGTATACAGTGTTGTGCCATGGGGACAATTTCAGGTTTTGGGCCACTTCCCCATTACAAGTCAATGGGAGGTTGCCATATACTAACCCGTTTCATGCTGAGGATACGCCATTAAGTTTGCGGAAAATCCTAAATAGTTTCCTTCTGTGCGCTCAGAAGTATATGTTGCGACCACCATTTGTAGTTCAAATGAGTGGTCACAACATAATTATTATACTTTCATTGAGAAATAACAAAAATAAAATATTTAATAAATGTCATACCTCGAGATAACATTTAACCAGTGTTGTGTCCAAGGGGACAATTATTTCAGGTTTTGTGCCCCTTACCCTATTATAAGTCAATGGGAGATTCTGATATTTTAACCCTTAATACACCACTATCTTATTATACCCCCACAAACAAAGTTTGTTGCGGGTATATAGGAGTCAGCTTGTCGGTCGGTCGGTCTGTCGGTCTGTCGGTCTGTCTGTCTGTCGGTTGGTCTGTTGGAAATTCCCTTCTGCTCTCTATCTTCTACACCGATGCATGGATTATCAAATGGCTTGGCACAAATGTTTCTCATGATGAGAAGGTGTGTCACGATCAATAACCACGCACCTACGTCCAAGGTCAAGGTCACAGTTGAAGGTCAAAGGTCAAACCTATCAAAATTCCCTTCCGCTCTATATCTTCTACACCGATGCATGGATTATCAAATGGCTTGGCACAAATGTTTCTCATGATGAGAAGGTGTCACGAAACATGTCCAAATTATACGGATATATCCACAATGTAAACACATTTTCTTTTGATAATATTAAATAAAATAAAGGATAAAATTAAAAATAAGCCTTTTTATTTTCTGAAATTTTGTCAAATATTGCTTATGCGAAAAAATTATTTCTCTATGGGGATTTAACTTTAACAGAGGGGTGGGGGATGGGGGAAGAGCTGGATGAGCTCCAGGAAGAGGCGAAAAACAAACAAATTTGGAAATTTACTCTGAAAACATTAAATTTTGAAAATCGGTCCACTATTTCTGAAATTAGAATCAATATGGGAACAAATTTCACGAAATAAAAAGAGGGCTCATTCTTATATTTTATACAATTTAATATTATCGAAAAAATAGTTTTTACATTATGGATCTTTCTGTAAAATTTGGTCCGGTTTCGTGGAACAGACAGTAGGCACAACACTACTGTCTGTTCCACGTTTTTCTGCCGACGAACTTCTTGCGATTAAACACATTAAAGTTATTTTTCATCAATAACAAAAAGTTACCCTCCCCAAAACATTTTATTTGACAATCAAATATTGATTTTATTGCGAAAAACTAATTTAACATGGATGCTAAAAATGTATTATTTTTTAAATTACTTTTTAATTGTGGACCGAATTTCAAAATCTTAGTTACATCATTTCCAAGCTATCTAGCCAGGTTGCGGAGTCCATTTCCAAATGTTTTGTTTTTCGGCCCTCATTGTCTCTTTACATACTGTTTGCCCCATGTTAAATTCCCATAGGAAAATCGTTTTTGCAATAATATCAATCAATATTTGATGGAATTTTATCAAATAAAAAAAAATGGGAGAGTGACCTTTTTGTTATTGATGAAAAAGTACTTGCCTTTCGATATTTCTGAGATTTAATGTGTTTAATAGCCATAAGTCAATAGCCACTCAATCAATCATCGAACTGTGTTACAGGCGGGGCATATTACATGATATCGCGGAGCCTGGGCCCGGAATACGGTGGGGCTATTGGGCTCATATTCTCCGTGGCCAATGCTGTAGCTGTGTCCATGTATGTTGTGGGATTCGCCGAGACAGTCAGGGACATTCTGAAGGTTAGTTCCGCGTATGGTATTCCATTGTCAAGCCACCCAATCAATCAATCAATCAATCAATCAATCAATCAATCAATCAATCAATCAATCAGTCAATTATTCAGTCACTTATTCAGTCACTTATTCTCAGTCAATTATTCAGTTTATTAATCAGTTCAATCAATCAATCAATCAATTATTCAATCAATTATTCAATCAATCAATCCCCCTCACACTTGTTAACCCTTACGCCGCTATATTAAGTTTTTGTCGTCTGCTGTTTGTTTTCTATTTTCCATTTTTATCATCAAAAACATGCTTTAACAGCACTTTAGAATAATTTACAACATGCTTTGACAGCACTTTAGAATCATTTCCATTGGAAATGATTCTAAAGTGCTGTCAAACTATGTTTATATTGAGAAATAAGGCACTATATAAAAGCAACAACAGACGACAATTGTTGTGTGTAGGTTAAAGTAAATTCATATGTTTATAATTCCAATTCCAAATGATTTACATGATCACATGTGCATTGTCATTAGTTGTTAGTACTCGCATTTAAGCACATCTCTAAGAGTTTATACATGAATAAAGTCCAGTGTAGTTGGAAATTTGTGTCAATGTGAAATTTCAAATGTGAAAAGCACAATATTGCGAAGAAATTATGTACAGTTGTTATGACCTATGCGATAGCAAGGGGGGCATATTGCTTTGCTCTTGAGGTTCCTTACGTCAGTCCGTGTACATTTACGTCAAAAATTCAAAAAGTTTGTAAGAGTTTCTCCAGTTATTAGAGTCCAGGGGGCCGTTTCACTAAACTTTGTACGACTAAAATGTTTGTAAGTGCAAAATTATGATAGTCTGTAAATGTTACATTAACAACGTTTTCTTGTAAACAATTAATGGATTTACATTTATTGAGCATAGGCTGCATATGTAGCCTATGCTCAATAAATGTAAAACATCAATTGAAATTTCCAGACGATCCTAAATTTGCACTTACGAACATTTTAGCCGTACGAAGTTTAGTGAAACGGCCCCCAGTATGCCACGGGGGCATATCCATGTTTTATAAACAGTATGTTTACTTCACTTTCCATTTTCTCAGAGGGCCGTTCTGAATTCTACTGGACACTTTCGTAGTGTAATAATACAATGTATTAAAATATATCATTGAGCCTCGGAATTCCCACACAATTTCTAGCCTTGCCTGATAACCTAGTCATACCTGTGAATAAAGGCCAGCCATTGGAAGAGAAAAAATGTTGATAGGTGGTCTTTGTTCACAGGTTCATTCATGTAGTAATTGAATGAATGGGAAAACAAAGGTGTGGCTGCTATAGAGAGGCGGTTGCTATTCAGTGGTGGCCTTTAGCTCAAGTTCGACTGTGTTTTGCAGGTGAACGACATCCTGATGACGGATGAAGTCAACGACATCCGTATTATCGGCGTGATCACCATCACCCTACTGCTGGCGATAGCCATAATAGGCATGGAGTGGGAGGCCAGGGTGAGTGCACAAGTTCTTTTTTGTCACCCGAGGCATGTTGTGTAGACCAGTCTTATAGGTGACCGAACTTTGAAAACTTCCAGGGCATCATTGGTGTTCGAATTGACGGATGTTGTCGGTTTAACCAACAAAATACACCAATTATGACAACAATGACGCCCTGGAATTTGTTCTAACGGAAGTTATCTGTGACTTTCCAAG
Organism: Conchocele bisecta; assembly: GCA_029237695.1. Taxonomy (NCBI): domain Eukaryota; kingdom Metazoa; phylum Mollusca; class Bivalvia; order Lucinida; family Thyasiridae; genus Conchocele; species Conchocele bisecta. The sequence goes on from CM055276.1 coordinate 39,809,107, forward strand.
TTCGGTAACCAATTTATAAGACTTGCCTTAATATATTTGTGCCAAGATTAATTTAATTGACTTATTGCAAGTAGCTGATTTCCCCAAACTCGCTAAATGCACTCACTAAATTAGTTCATTCCCATCTGTATATGATCTTGCTGTTGAATAGACAAGAAAGCCCAATCTGTCAATTAACCCTTTCAACACCAAATGCCTGTATAGTGCTATTGGCAAAATGTGTAGATCCAGATGAGACGGATCATCGCGATGATCAGTCTCATCAGGATCTGCACTTTTTGCAAGTAATTTTCATATTTTTGACAACAAAAACACCCCCTTTTCATAAATGAACTATGAATGCATCATTTTGTAACGTTTGGATTGGTTGCAAAATTAACATATCAAAATCCATTCCAGTTACTTAGGGGTGAAAGGGTTAAATCAATCCCATACATGTATATTCTATCCTAGTCTGTATGACTTTATTGTTGAGTGGATGTAAACAAACAAACGGTTATAAATAAAAAAAATGAATAGATCAGTCGCAATATGTACACCATTTCTCTGTTTCTGTACAGGCCCAAGTGGTGCTATTAGTGATATTACTGGTGGCGATTGCTAATTTTGTCATCGGGACGTTTATACCTCCTAGTCAGGAGAAGATGGAGAAAGGTTTTGTTGGCTACACCCGTAAGTATTCAATAGTATTGTATAAAATAGGTTTCGTTGGATACACCGGTAATTATTCAATAGTATTGTATAAAATAGGTTTCGTTGGATACACCGGTAATTATTCAATAGTATTGTATAAAATAGGCATTTACAGTGCATTAACATTGTGTATTAACCCTTTCAACACCACAGGCCTGTATAGTGGTATTGGCAAAAAGTGTAGATCCAGATGAGCCGACTCGTGACGAGCCGTCTCATCAGGTTCTGCACTTTTTGCAAGTAATTTTCATATTTTTAAGAGCAAAAACACCTCGTGTTCATAAATGGACTAGTCTGAAAACGATTTTGTGACGATTGGATTGGTTGCAAAATTAACATATCAAAATCAATTCCAGTTACTTAATAGGGGTGAAAGGGTTAAAATTCATAATACACTAGTGTAATAAACATGCAAATGAGACCACTACGGAATACATGCTGGGTGATCAAACGGGTATTGGTTGTGGCCTAGGAGTTAGACCACCTGACATCCAACCCAGAGGTTGTGGGTTCTAACCTAAAGCCTTACATGCTACTTGACTTACAGCTGAGACTTGAAACCGAGGTCTTGTCCTTAAATGACCTTAGCTGTTGCTGGGCTTAGACTTTGGTAGGGATGTCCAGAGTTTTCCCCGATTTACGGTTTGCCTTCTGACCCAATGTTACATTTGGCAGTTTTAAAAGTCGATTTTTGATCAATATTAGACGATTTATTTAATAGAAAACATACACACACATTGTGTAATGTATATTTTATGACTTACAATGTTGTTTTTTTAAATATGTAACGTGTGGGTGACTTTTAATCGATAAATTCACTTTTTTTGTGTGGATGCTGCCATTTTTAAAAATCATGTGATAGGTGGTGTCGCTTAATTTCGATAACACGATCATTTCTTGATGAATATTTAATTTGGTCATGTGAACGGAAAGAAAAAAGCACCCTCTACACGATTTTGTTGTCTGCTGCTGAGATTTCTGAGAGGAAAATCGTGTTTTTGGTGCTAGAAAGAGGTAAATATTTGAACAGTGATTCTTATAGGAACCTCTGGATTCGACATCCTAGGACATCGACAGTTTCTTTAACAATCATTAATGTGCACAAAAAACACTTTATTGAACCGTTTGGTAACATATCAAACCGGAAGTTCGGAACACGAGCCGTGTCATGGGTTTACGCGACCATTTTTATTTTCACTTCCACATCAAAAAAAGGCAGCGTTACAGCAGAGCTGGTCATTTTTGGTGTAAAATTAAAGTGCAAAATTGTTGTTTAATGTTGCCTCTGTGTGTTTGTGGGTCCTTGTAGATTCACTTTAAATATATGTTCAACAATTCAATAAAAAAAAAAAAAAAATTAAACTCCAAATCACAAATTTATGTTATTATCAATCAAATTGAGCTGCATCATTATTATTGAGCATTGTGTATTTAGCGATCTTTTTTTTTGAGACACTAGACTTTCAATCCTCCCTACCCAAGCGCCCTCCGCCCCCTCACTACAGCCCCACCTCTTTCTGTGGGGCATTTTTTTTATTATTTGAAAACCGTCTGGAGGCCAATTAATATAACTAATTGATCTATTTTGTATTCAAGAACAATTCTTCTACAGCGGTGGCGGGTGGGGGGATTTCTATTATATATTTGTACAGCGCCGGCGGTGGCGGGTGGGGCAGCTTCCTATACTTCCTTTCTCCAACAGGCACAAATAGATGTAGGTAGAAGTTTACAGCTAAAATATTGACCCCCTCCCCCCAGTTTGCATTAAGAGGTTCGCCGGTCAATTCTGTCATAACTTCGCTTTAAGGATTTGTCGACCGGAGACCTAGTTTGGCCCTCGTGTACGTATTTGGCTTTCTTGTATGTGAGAGTTGTCATATGATTAATCGTAATCAAACCAGTTGGCCCGACCTTAAATGACCTTATATAGCTGCTTGATAGGCCGTTAAACACCAACAAACTGTCATAACTTCTGTATCATTTGAACGTAAACAGTTCAACACAGCATACCTGTGGACAAATGGCACACATCCATGCTGCCATTTTTATGACCTTGACCGTCACAACTTTGAACTTTTTCACACATTAAGGAAGTTTCTCATTTCTGTCATCACTTCTATTTCCCTTAATGGATTACTTTAATATTTTTATGCCACCGGGTTTCGAAGAAACGGGTGGCATATAGTGTTTGGACCGTCCGTCTGTCCGTCCGTCCGTCCGTCACACTTTTCGGTTAACCACTTTGTCACAGTTTCTCACATATGCTGCAGGTGGCATCGGCGTTCGACAGACGCATTTCTTGTTTATACATCATACATGTGGACAAATGCCACACATCCATGCTGGCCTTAATATGACCTTGACCTTCACAACTACGCTTGTGAATACGTATCACTTGGTTAATTAACTTTAACACAGTTTCTCCAATCTGCCACCGTGGGCATTTGTGTGCCGACAAACCACATTTTCTTGTTGTCTCTGCAGCCTCATGTCAGATCAAATTACTTTAGTGTTGATCATACTACTTTTGTGGTTGGGCTAAGTGACTGGTGTGGAATGTACACACCTAGCACAAATTATATTTGGCTTGATGCTTGCTGGCTGATGACATTTTAAGTTCTATCCGTCTTATTACAATTATATGTGGCCTGGTGCCTGCCTGCTGATGGAATTACAACTTATATCCATGTTATTCTATTCGTCATTTGTATTTATGACATTTGAAATCATCTTGGTTGTAATATATATTTGTCTTTATTGCATGCGCATTTGGCTTGATGTTTCATTCATTTGTCCTTACTGCTTTCGGCCTTATTAAAAGTGCTAAGTGCTTTGTTCTTACTTTCTATTGCAAATGCTTAGTGCAATAAAACAGACACACGAATAAGGACGTATCAATAATTGTAATGTAAATAAGACGAATGAACAAAGCAATCAGCAGAATGGACATGTAAGAGAGACAAATACAATTACAACAAGCAGATTTCAAATGTAATACATACAAGTGACGAATGAAATAACATGAATATGAGTTGTAATGTCATCAGCACGCAAGCATCAAGTCACATAGAATTATGGCGGATATTACCTTCCCAAATTACTTGCAATTGTTGTTGTCAAGGGGCGTGGCTTATCGAGGTAACTTCACCCTAAACACCCCAAAGGCTGGAAAAGGCTACAAAGGCTACAAAGGCTGTTCGATGTTGCTTGTACGTCCGTTAGCGGATATTTATTACATGCATTTTCATTGAATTTACTGAATTATTATGTGTTATGATAATTTTATGAATTTTAATCATTTTAATACAATAATCCACCACAAATATACGTGTTTTGGTAAATTGTCTAAACGCGCACCTGCGCCCATCGGGCCGCGCGGAATTGGAGTGATTAACACCTATTAACATATCGTTTAACAGGTGCAGCTAAACACCGATTATACTTATTGCATTATTGCATTATTATTACTTTGTATTATTATTATTATTCATTATTATTATTCATTATTATTATTAATAGTCTATACATATTATTAATTATTATTATTATTAATCATTATTTATTTATTATTATTATTAATAATTATTATTTGTGTACCCAATTGATAGTTATACTATGGTTATTCAAACGAAATAATCGATAACTACGAACTACAATGCCAAACAATGCATAGTTGTAGCCTGACCCGAAATGAATATTACTGTGCAGCTGACCATGCACAATTGGGGCTTGTTAAATTTGTCACAAGCTGGACCCATAATCATTAAACGGTCGTATTTTATCTATAAATATAATTTAATATGTGCATATACGAGGGTCATCCAATAAATAGTGAAAACGAATATAAGTTGATATATCGTGCATATACCTGAATGAAATTTGGCCTACCGCTATATTGACACTTCGTCAATGATGTCGCATTATATTACGTCACTACGTTGTATGACGTCATATTCATGTGACGTTATAATGACATACGTCAAGGGTCATGAACACGGTGATGATAATACTGAGCCATTTTCACTATATGGGCCGCGTCATGCGAAAACCGGGCTTAATGACAAAAAAAACATTTTTCACTTTTTTGCATATTCTGAATACCGCATCTTTTAAAAGTCATATACCACAAACAATATCAATGTATCTCAATTATTTTTCATGTTACATGTATTTTTGTAACACGTGGTAGAATCGCAAACGACGTTTTAGCTCAATGACGTCGCAATTACGACGTTAACATTAACGGGCGACATCAACGTCAATAAGAACGTTTAAGAGTAATGGAGTAGTAAACGAATAGGCCTGCCATGTAAGTTGATTTTAAGTAGTATATGTATAATTTTATACTATTAGTGAATAATTGACAAACGACACGTAACCTTGGGAAAAGTCAACATTATCTTGTGTGTACTTTTTGCACAACTACGAACGCCAAAAATATATGAGCCGCGCCGTGCGAAACCCGGGCTTAATGACAACATGTTCAGTTTTTAATTTTTCGCGTATTCTGAATTGTACATCTTTTAAAAGCCATATTCCGCCAAAATTATCAATGTATCCCAATTATGTTTCATTTTAGAAGTAGTTTTATGACGCGTGGTAAAAACTTATATGACATTTTAGATCAATGACGTCAAAATTACCACGTTTTTATCAACGGCGTATACAAGGGGTGTTGGTCCGGACAAGTCCTATAGATTTGTCATCTTTGATCACATGTCAACCAAATTTGGATCTCTCGTAGCCTGGCCAAGTGTCTCCCACTAGGCCAAGTCAAAGTATGAAAATAATGTTTATGGCTCGTGTTGCAGTTGCTACTGTAACGTTATGTTTTGGATTGCGGCCCAAGTAACGTAATTTCGTATGAATAATTTTCAAATAAAGCAGAGTGAGGCGTTTCCCTGTTGTTTGCTGCTGTCTGAAATAATTTTGGGGAATAATAGCGACATCATTTAACATTTCGTATGCGACGACATATTTTAAAGTAGACAGTAGGCCACTTATAACATTAACTTTGTGATAAAACACGATACCGTGCAGATTTGGTAGCGCGATACCTTATAATTGTCGCCGTGTGTCTTTCTTGAGGATCGCATTACTATCGCCCGATCTACATTATTATGCAGTCAAGTGATAAACTGATGATTTGATACTACACAAGCACTTTCGACTACAAAAGCAAGTTTATGACCATCACATTTCCAATTAAGATGTTGATGCATTTATTTTAAATTCAATACAAACCCAGGATATTTATGTCATTATATAGCGGCGTGTCTACCTCCATTTATGATAAAATGAGTGGCATTAAATGGCATATCATTCGCTAAGTACTGGATATAATTGTTCAAAAGTCTCAATTTACCAAGATAATAGATGGTAATATCGTTGACATACACTAGGTTGTTCATATTTAAGATTATTTTGGAATCAAAGTGCAGTGTAAGCGAAGACTTCGCTGATATGTAGCCAGTTAAATTATGAGTTCACCATTTTGAATTCATAAGGACAACCGACGAAAAAGAGTAAAACATGTCAAAGAACGACAGTTAGGCGACAATGTACAGCGCCTGAAGCATTTCTAAGTCATTGATGCTGCGAGGAACTCGTGCAAGTATCCTTGCTATAATAGTTTGTCACGACACCATGGCCATAACATCAAACATGTATTCACGTTCAATGTCGTCACAAATACGTGGACCGATCATGTCATGACGTCATATTCATGTGACGTTATAATGACATACGTCAAGGGTCATGAACACGGTGATGATAATACCTGAGCCATTTTCACTATATATATTGGATTACCCTCGTATGTGTGCATCTGTAAATATCAGTTTGCAAACGTTTCAGTATCCGCAAGTGATGTACGCACATTGTGTTAAATGAAAAATGAAATGCATGGTGTTACAATGTCACTTCGAAAAATAAACACGTAATTGTGTAACTATTCCACCCGTTTGTCTTATAATTTATATAACTACCTGTTGCCTACTTTATTATTCCAGTACCAGCATCTCCCGTCCCAGAAAATAAAAAGTTTAATTTTAAATTTCAAAAGGAACAGTTTACTGCCAATAATTGACGTAATTACGTTAATTACAAATACAGGACACGGGATGGAATGTTCGTGGAATAAACTGCTAAATACTATGGGTTAATTGATGGGAACATGTCGGCTAGCGTAAATGTCTTTTACAACTAGTTACACGTTTATTCGGCCGTGTAAATAAAAGATTTTGCTTCCGCAATCTGAGGAAATATTCGTTGCAGAGCCGTACGTAGCGCTCATAAACATATTTTTTATCACCGTGTGGATACCCATTTTCAAGGTAGATAACTAGCTGTGATCTCAAAATTCGGCATTCGTCCTATGTTCACGTAATGTGTTGATACATAAAGCATGTTTAAATGAATGTCGTTGATCGATCATTGACTTATATTAATAATAATGCAATAAGTATAATCAGTGTTTAGCTGCACCTGCTAAACGATATGTTAATAGGTGTTAATCACACTTTGTCCAATTCCGCGCGGCCCGATCGGCGCAGGTGCGCGTTTAGATAATTTACCAAAAACACGTATATTTGTGGTAGATTATTGCATTCAAATGATTAAAATGATTAACTTCGAACAGCCTTTGTAGCCTTTGTAGCCTTTTCCAGCCTTTGGGGTGACCGAAACGCATGGCAAAACAGCGATGCAATAATCAATAATGGAACTCCGGATGTCACTTGAAACAGTGCGAATGAATAAAGCATCAATCCAAATGTACATGCAATTTAGACTACAACCAAGAAGATTTCAAATGTCACAAACACGAATGACGAATACAATAACATGAAAGTAAGTTGTAATGGCACCAGTCAGCAAGCATCAAGCCACATAGAATTGTAATAAGATGGATAGAACTTAGAATGTCATCAGCAAGCAAGCATCAAGCCTAATATAATTATGGCGGATACTACCTTCCATAAGCACCAGGAAAGGATATTCTAATTTCATGGCTGAATATTGATTTTTCGGTAAATATTCAGTTCTGGTTTTGGGAATTTCTCTCATTATGGACACATTAAATACGGGATAGACCTGTTGGCGAAGCCTTAAATGACCTTAGCTGTTGATATGCCGTTAAACACAAATTATCAATCAATCCATGTATGATAGCCACTGTTGACTAATTGTTGATTAATGGAATGAGAGCGCACTATCTTAGTTAATCCCACCACCGACCTTGTATTTGGATAGATAAAAAGTTTTTGTAATTCGGTTCATTCATTAGTTCGGCCATTAATATTCAGTTTGTGAATAACTACATGTAGTAATATTTCAATCAAAACATGTTATAAACACACCAAACAGCTCTATTCATTAACACATTATAATCTTGACATGAAGATCTTTGTGCAAACAAATAATTGAGCTACTTACTATCAAGTGGTGCACGTATAGTATCCTGTTTAAGATCTTGGCACAAAAAACATTGCTTTTTTCCCCCCAAATTTTAAAAATTGAATAACTCCTTAACCAATCAAGATATCTTGATGAAACAACTCGCATTGTTTTGCATCTTTTCAATACCTTTAATTTGATACCAAATACTCCATAATGCACAGTTTTGTTTTGGAAAAAAATATCCACTACATTCAAAATCAGCAATATTTTTTTTACAAAATGTGTTATTTCTCAAAATTAAAAATTGAATAACTTCTTAACCAATCAAGATATCTTGATGAAACAACTTCCATTGTTTTGCATTCTTCAATACCTTTAATTGGATACCAAACTCTCCATAGTACACATTTAAAAGAATAAAAAAACAATCCATAAAGATCTCAATTTTTGAAAAATCTCCGACATCCCTACCTTTAGAACGCGGGAAACGTAAATTGTCGTCTGCTGTCAATTTATGTTTTGTCTTTTTTCTCAATAAAAACATGGTTTGTCAACACTTCAGAATCATTTCTAAAGTGTTGTCAAAACATGGTTTTGATGTTCCAAATTGAAAAATAAAAATAAACAGCAGACTGCAAATTTTAATTCAGTATTGTAAGGGTTAATCCCATTCACTGTCATTTTGTACAATAAATAAAATTGTCTTTGGCATTCTTGTATGCGAGAGATTTATCTGGTTATACCCCTTGTATGAGTAATACAATTTATTCCCAATCCTATTACTTTTAGGGGAAGGGGCCAAGTGACTTTGGTGTGGTATGGACCTTGCACCAGGTCAGGTTATTCTAATTTCAGGGCTGAATATATAGTTACTTCAATGTAAATATTCCGTTCTGATTTTCTCCCCAATGCAGCAGGTTGAATGCGGGATCGAACCCTTTGGCTCGGCTTTAAATGACCTTAGCTGTTGATAGGCCAATAAATCACCAATAAATCAAATCAAATAGGCGGAGAAGAATTCACATTCGGGAACCGAAAATAGGCGTCTGCTGATAATTCATATTTTGTCTTTTCTCTAAGTAAAAACATGGTTTGGCAGCATTTTAGAATCATTTCCATTGGAAATGATTCCAAAGTGGTGCCAAACCAAGTTTTTGATGAGAAAAATGGAAAAATAAAACATTCAGCAGACGACACAAATTAATTCAGCATTGTAAGGGTTAAACTAAATCAAATAGTGTTTTACCTCCACTCGAAAACAAAGTCATACAGAAAGGAATACACAAGTTTAATATCATATTAAATCACCACTCTAGTAAGATCGACTATAAATTATAGCTCTCATTAAATGCCCTTTAAGTATGCCTTACCTATACCATGACCCAATTTTTTTGCAGGAAAATTTGGGTTACCTATACTACTTTAACATTTAGTATAAACATATTTTATTGAATATCAATTTACGACCAATATAGGTAGATAAACACACAGGTTGAAGTAATGGACCGAGGTCTGTAAATACATTAAATATGCCTAAAAGCATCAATAAATGAAGAAAAAAAAAATTTTTTTTTTTACCCCATCCATCTAATCTTATGCCAGATTAGATGGATGGGGTAAAAAAAAATATTGTTTTTTCTTCATTTATTGATGCTTTTAGGCATATTTAATGTATTTATAGACCTCGGTCCGTTACTTCAACCTGTGGATAAACAGTGTGAAGAGGCTTGAAACAAAAGATAACTATCTTACAGCACAGGTGGACGACTATATAGAAGATGGTACTGTACGAGACCAAGTGGGTGGGGTAATGGGATTTTTTTAATAGGCATTTTTTTTTGGTGTTTGGTGTCATAGGTCCGAGTCTTCCACCTGTCCTCTCCTTAGCATTTACGTCTTCTACTGTTTTCGGTGTTTGTCCCAGAACGTACTGTCAAAAACTAATATAAACATGTTTCCTAGCCTTGCCTCGGAATTCCTACACGTTTCCTAGCCTTGCCTCGGAATTCCTACACGTTTCCTAGCCTTGCCTCGTGATTGCTACACGTTTCCTGGCCTTGCCTGATAAACCTGATATCAAATGACACTAATCTGGTATTCTCCATGTATTTTGTGAGACTAAATAAAGTGACAACCAGCTGAGCCTGTCATTTTGTCAATAAACATTACATCACCAATTCACCCAATGTCACTCGATGCTATTGCATTACTCCAGCTGTCTCCATCCATCAGTTGTCTTCCGTGCTCTTGGGAGTGGTGTAATAATGTACAACACTTCAATCAAATGCCAGAGTTGATGAAGTCTATGTTCGACTGAGAACACTATACCACTTGAACTACTTTGCACTACATGTACTGTCTATCAGAGCTCCAGATAAGCTTTGTGTCTAAAGCGTACTATGCCCCCTGATTTCAAAATCATTGCATATTTTACTTTTACAAATTGATTATTGATTTTCTTCATTACTAAATAGGGAACAAATGATAAAAAAATAGAACAAATTCAACTTTATGACAGTATTTTCACTACTCAATTTGAAAATCAATGCGCATTTTCACATTGCTGTGCGTATTTTGTACTCCCACTTTTGATAATCAATGCGTATTCAGCTAAAATAATTGCATAAAATACGCCTAAAATACGCCAATACGTACCTTATCTGGAGCTCTGCTGTCTATTCCAGATAATATATGTGGATGTTTTTTATGCCCTCCCCCCCTCCGGTCTCGGTAGAGCTGGAGGCATATAGTGTTTGGACTGTGTGCATCTATCCGTGTGTCCGGCACATTAAGAAGTTCGCCAGAGTTTCTCAATTATGTCATAACTTCTAAATTTCTTGAAGGATTACTTAAATATTTCAATACATCGAACCTGTGGACAAATGCCACACATCCATGCTGCCCGTAATATGACCTTGACCTTTTGACCATCGCAGCTATTAACTATCACACATTAAGAAATTTTTCAATTATGTCATATCTCCTATATCCCTTGAAGGATTACTTTAATATTTCAATACATCATACTTGTGCACAAATGTCACACAATCATGCTGCCATTAATATGACCTTCACCATTTGACCTTCACTAACTGTGCTTATGAATACTTTTGGTTAATTAACTTTACCACAGTTTCTCCAATCTGCCACCTGGGGCAATTGTGTGCCGATAGGCCACATTTTTTGTTTTCTTGCCAATTAAACATATTAAATCTGAAAAGTATGCAACTCCCAATAATTCCAGCACAAAAATATTTACACAATTCCCTAACATTTGATTGGCCCGTAGCAAGTCTCGGTCCAAAAATTTATATCCCAGTAAACTCCCACGCCGAACTACTTTCTACAGGTGCGCTGTCAGTGCTGTCAATGTAAACAAATGGCTGCCGTCTGTCAAAATAAAGACATTTTCTTCATGAATTTATTTCAAATGCTGGAATTATAAGGAATGAATGGCCTTTTTGTGGAATTTATCAGGGATATAAACTTGGAAAAGTCGCGGGAATACTGGACGAGGCCTTCCGGCCTTCGTCCAGTATTCCCGCGACTTTTCCAAGTTTATACCCCGATAAATTCCACAAAAAGGCCATTCGTTCCTATAATAAATGTTCAAAATAACACGGAAAAGAAACATATTGTATAAATTGGGCTTTCGTAGTCTCATTATACAGCGTATTAAAATCATACTACACCAGTGTAATAAATATGTAAATGAGATGTTGATGGTCAGTACTGTACATCCTCACTGTATGATGCTGTGCTTATGCAGTGCAATACAAGCCAACATTTGTGTTGATTTAATATGACTTGGCAGAGCTCCATATCAGTTTTGTATCTAAGGAGTATTATACCACAAGATTTCAAATTCAGTGCGTATTTTGCTTTTTACACTGTATTATTGATGTTCTTCCTTCTAAAATAGTGAACACATGATAAAACTATAAAACAAATTTAAAAATTCACTTATTTAAGCTGCTTTTTGCAGCTCAACTAAGTAAATTTTCAACTTTATTACAGTATTTTCACTGCTCATTTTGAAAATCAATGCGTGTTTTCACATTGCTGTGAGTATTTTGTACTCCCGCTTTTGATAATCAATGCGTATTCTGCTAAAATAAGTGGGTAAAATACGCCAATACACACCTTAACTGGAGATCTGACTTGGAAACAGTGGAAATGCATCGGCAAGCCAATCTGACATGACCGCCAGCCTTCACTGATGAATCTTGCTATGAAAACTTTAGTCTGGTTTCTCTGTTTTGCAGATAGCGTGTTTGTCGAGAACCTCGCTCCAGCTTTCCGTGATGGGGAGTCATTTTTTTCAGTATTTGCCATATTTTTTCCTGCCGCAACTGGTGTGCTGGCTGGTTCCAACATCTCAGGAGATTTAAAGGTACAGAACAGACATTTCATAAAATGGTCTTTTGCAGTGCATTAGCTTATTAATACAGGATGCATTGTCAGTAGTATGAGAATTTTAAAGAAAGAAAAATCCCATTTTGTTGTTACCACTCATTAGAATCGTCTTGTCGACACGGTTCAAATGAGTGGTAACAACATATACTTTTATGGAGAAATAAACAAAACATTTTTTTCAGTATTTGCCATATTTTTTTTCTGTCGCCACTGGTGTGCTGGCTGGTTCCAACATCTCAGGAGATTTAAAGGTACAGAACAGACATTTCATAAAATGGTCTTTTGCAGTGCATTAGCTTATTAATACAGGATGCATTGTCAGTAGTTATGAGATTTTCAAGAAAGAAAAACCTATATTTTCTTCATTTCTTATTAAAAAGAAAAAATATATATATGTTGTTACCCCTCATTTGAAACCGTCTCGTCGAGACGATTCAACATGAGGTGGTAACAAAATATACTTTGATGGAGAAATTAAAACATAACATTTTTTTCAGTATTTGCCATTATTTTTTCCTGCAGCAACTGGTGTGCAGGCTGGTTCTTAACATTCTCGGGAGATTTAAAGGTACAAACAGACTTTTCATAAAATGGTCTTTAGCAGTGGCATTAGCTTATTAAACAGGATTAATTGTCGTAGTATGAGAATTTCAAGGAAAGGAAAATCCTATTTCCTTCATTTCTCTTGGAAAAATATATGTTGTTACCACTCATTTTGAACCGTCTCTGTTGGTGACGGTTCAAAGGAATGGTAAAACATATACTTTTAGGGAGAAATAAACAAAACATTTTTTTTTCAGTATTTGACCATATTTTTTTTCTGTCGCAACTGGTGTGCTGGTGGTTCCTAACATCTCAGGAGATTTAAAGGTACAGAACCAGACAATTTCATAAAATGGTTTTTTGCAGTGCATTAGCTTATTAATACAGGATGCAATTGTCAGTAGAATGAGATTTTCAGAAAGAAAAAATCATATTTTCTTCATTTCTTATTGAAAATATTTGTTGTTTACCCATCATTTGAACCGTTCATCGAGACGAATCAAATGAGTGGTAACAACATATACTTTTTATGGGCAAAAAAAACAAAATTTTTTTTTCAGTATTTGCCATATTTTTTTTCTGTCGCCACTGGTGTGGCTGGCTGGTTCCAAATCTCAGGAGATTTAAAAGGTACAGACCAGACATTCATTAAAAATGGTCTTTTGCAGTGCATTGGCTTATTAATACAGGATGCATTGGTCAGTAGTATGAGGAAATTTTAATTTTAAAGAAAGGAAAAATCCACCCATTTTTGTTGTTACCACGCATTAGAATCGTCTTGGTCGACTACAGGGGTTCAAAGAGGTGGTAAACAACATATTACTTGTTTTATGGGAGAAATTAACAAACTAAAAACATTTTTCTTTTTTTCAGTATTTGCCATATTTTTTTTCTGTCGCCATCTGGGTGTTGCTTGGCTGGTTTTCCAACATCTTCAGGATGATTTAAAGGTTACAGAACAGACATTTTCATTAAAATGGTCTTTTGCCAGGTGCATTAGCTTATTATTAATACAAGGATGCATTTGTCAGTTAGTATGAGGATTTTTCAAGAAAAGAAAAATCCTATTTTCTTCATTTCTTATTGAAAATAAAAAGATTATAATATGTTGTTACACCCCATCATTTGAACCGTCTCGTCGAGACGATTCAAATGAGTGGTAACAACATATACTTTTATGGAGAAATAAACAAAACATTTTTTTCAGTATTTGCCATATTTTTTCCTGCCAGCAACTGGTGTGCTGGCTGGTTCCAACATCTCGGGAGATTTAAAGGTACAAAACAGACATTTCATAAAATGGTCTTTAGCAGTGCATTAGCTTATTAATACAGGATTAATTGTCAGTAGTATGAGAATTTCAAGAAAGAAAAATCCTATTTCCTTCATTTCTTCTTGAAAATATATGTTGTTACCACTCATTTGAACCGTCTCGTTGAGACGGTTCAAAGGAATGGTAACAACATATACTTTTATGGAGAAATAAACAAAACATTTTTTTCAGTATTTGCCATATTTTTTTTCTGTCGCCACTGGTGTGCTGGCTGGTTCCAACATCTCAGGAGATTTAAAGGTACAGAACAGACATTTCATAAAATGGTCTTTTGCAGTGCATTAGCTTATTAATACAGGATGCATTGTCAGTAGTATGAGATTTTCAAGAAAGAAAAATCCTATTTTCTTCATTTCTTATTGAAAATATATGTTGTTACCCCTCATTTGAACCGTCTCATCGAGACGAATCAAATGAGTGGTAACAACATATACTTTTATGGAAAAATAAACAAAACATTTTTTTCAGTATTTGCCATATTTTTTCCTGCCAGCAACTGGTGTGCTGGCTGGTTCCAACATCTCAGGAGATTTAAAGGTACAAAACAGACATTTCATAAAATGGTCTTTAGCAGTGCATTAGCTTATTAATACAGGATTAATTGTCAGTAGTATGAGAATTTCAAGAAAGAAAAATCCTATTTCCTTCATTTCTTCTTGAAAATATATGTTGTTACCACTCATTTGAACCGTCTCGTTGAGACGGTTCAAAGGAATGGTAACTACATATACTTTTATGGAGAAATAAACAAAACATTTTTTTCAGTATTTGCCATATTTTTTCCTGCCGCAACTGGTGTGCTGGCTGGTTCCAACATCTCAGGAGATTTAAAGGTACAAAACAGACATTTCATAAAATGGTCTTTTGCAGTGCATTAGCTTATTAATACAGGATTAATTGTCAGTCAGAATTTCAAGAAAGAAAAATCCTATTTGCTTCATTTCTTCTTGAAAATATATGTTGATACCACTTATTTGAACCGTCTCATCGAGACAGTTCAAATGAGTGGTAACAACATATACTTTTATGGAGAAATAAACAAAACATTTTTTTCAGTATTTGCCATATTTTTTCCTGCCGCCACTGGTGTGCTGGCTGGTTCCAACATCTCAGGAGATTTAAAGGTACAAAACAGACATTTCATAAAATGGTATTTTGCAGTGCATTAGCTGATTAATACAGGATGCATTGTCAGTAGTATGAGATTTTCAAGAAAGAAAAATCTTATTTACTTCATTTCTTCTTGAAAATATATGTTGTTACCACTCATTTGAACCATCTTGTTGAGACGGTTCAAATGAGTGGTAACACCATATACTTTTATGGAAAAATAAACAAAACAAGATTTTTCAAAAAACAAAATTCCATCCTTATGAACCTGTAATGGTGAACATAGTGTTTTAAAAATCATAATACACTAGTGTAATAAATATGTAAATAAGACCGCTAAAGGACACTTGCTTCAATTTATGCTTCTTGGCAAGAATCAAACATTTGTGTTAATTTAATATTATCTATTAAATTATTTGACTGATTTCATGGGAAATTTTGCATAGCCTCGTGTCTTATGAAATCAGTAAATTTATAAAATCATCGCATAAAAATCGTCATAAATTGAATATTTTTTCAACTAGTAAGGGCAGGCCGCAGGTTCGGAGCAGGTGAAGGGTAAATTTAATGATGGATTTCATCCGTATCAGAATTCCAGTATCCCTGGCTTGGCCCTCCGGTACATTTGTGGCTTTCTGGTACGTGAGAGTTGAACTGAGTTTTTCCCATTATAAGAGTTGTAAGATTAGTGCTAATCCTATTATTTATAAGGGGTGGGGCTTAGTGACTCAGGTGAGGTTAGGATCTTACAGAAAATCAGATTATTATTATTTCAGGGCTGAATGTCTTTTTTTTGTGTGTAAATAGTCCGTTCTGATTTTTAAACTGCATTATTGTTTTTCAATTTTCAAGAAACTATGATATAAACTGCAATATAATGAGATTTACAGTGATGTGTTTCTATTTTAGTTCTGTCACTCAGATTCGAAAATTCAATAATTCCCACAGAGGCCAATGCTGAAATTGACATCTTGAAATGTCATTTTGTAATTGACGAGTGTTATCTTGTATACGTACGGTAGCAGAACTGCACCGCCAAAGCAATATTGGTTTTCCATATTTTGGTGGCCGGCAGTGAAAAGCCACCTTACGATATTTGTGACCAGTATAGAATGCTGTACTGTAGATCCTGATCCTCATTTGTTCTCGTACAATAATAGATTTGTCGAAACCATTACTCAGAGGCACAATGTGCGATAATTGGAATGGCGACCAGCATAGCCCCAGATAAGACTGCGCAAAAGCGCAGTCTTATCTGGGGCTATGCTTGTCGCACACACTGTAAGGTATCTGCCACAGCTGGCCGTCCATGTATTCTAACTTTACCCCCTTCCATATTTCGCTCAAAAGTATATTATTTTCACATAGTAAATATTGAATTTTCATGATTTATTTCCTTTATACTGCACATTAACAACTTAAGAAATGTACATAGCCCCAGGGGCAATTATAAGAATAACTATGCTAGTTAAAGAGATATTAACCCAAGTCAGTATATCTATTTGCAAGGCTCCAGATAAGGAATTAGTAATTGAGTATTGTCACTCCATCATTTCTGAAGCAATTGGGTATTTCAAAATTTTCATTGTGTAAAGTAGAATCACACTACTGTTTACACATCAGCGGACCGCACGTATTGAATAGTTTGCTTCTAAATGAAAACACATCTTGATATTTCATTAGAATTGTCTCCTTGGAGACGATTCTAATGAAATACCAAGATGTGTTTTCATGGAAAAATAAGAAAATATGCTATATTTGTGGTCTGTTTATTGTTTTCTGTAGCATGATAAAGATACCACAAATCTTTCATTGCTTTTTGATACTCACTACGTCTGATTTCAATTGGGTTTTTGGCAATTTTAATTGGGTATTTGCGCAAATACGCACCTTATCTGGAGCTCTGTATTTGTTTAAATTTGTTAATTTTCCTAGCTCTAGGAGCATTATTAGAATAAATACGGTAGTTGTAAACAGATAATACCTGAATGAGTTCACAAAATTGTCAGTATGTGAGATGGTATGGTGGTTGTCAGATCGGACAAGTGGGTTTTATCCGGGTACTCTGGTATCTTCCCACATTTAGGATCACCCTTACCCCACCACCCATGTAAACCACAGGTGGAATACTCGGACCTGTGACACAAAGAAAATGACCATTACAAAAAAAGCCATTACCCCACCCACTTGGTCTCACACAGTACTATCTTCTATAATAGAAGATAGTACTGTATGAGACCAAGTAGGTGGGGTAATGGATTTATTTGTAATGGTAATTTTCTTTGTGTCACATGTCCGAATATTCCACCTGTGAATAGGACAAGTGGGTTTTCTCCGGGTACTCTGGTGTCTTCCCACATTTAGGATGACGCTTACGCCACCACCCATGTAAACTAAATCAAAAAGGCACGCCATGTGATTTTGTACCTTAGAGCATGTGCGATGTTTCATGAAATGCATTTACAGAAACTGTAAGATGTTTCATAATTGAAGTCGAAAATTTACAAATTTTTCATAATAAATAGTATTCCGCATTTGCTATGACAATTTCGTCATCTTTCGATGTCATTTACAGAAAATATCACAGTTTTTGCAAATATATTTCGTGAAAAATCGCACATGTTCTTTGGTACAAAATCACAAGGTGTGTCTCATATGTGGCTGTGACTGGAAAAATGGGCCTTATGGGATTTGCGATTAGTGTAGATCCACATCAGCCTGTGCATCTGCACAGTCTGATCAGTGATCAGCATCTGCGCTGTTTGCCATTCCATCAATGAAACGCCCGTTATGCTTCTAATGAGTAATATAGATCGTTATCAAGCTACAGGAGTGTGCTATTTGATCAGGAGATATGCTGGTTACAAATCCCAAAAGGCCCATTTCTCCAGTCACAGCCACATAAATGTTACAAGTGCTCTCGTGCTTGTTTGTAATCAAAGTAAAATACGGTCTACACTCATTACTTCAAACTTTCTAAAGTCATACGACTGATAACTAATGAAATTCATGGTCCAACATACACATGGTGTATGATCACGTGGTACTAACAACAACAACAAGTACTGAAACTTCCAGAATCCATCTGATTCAAAGTACGTATTCTTTTATATTGTCCTTATTACGTAACGGATTTTGATGAAATATGGCACATCAAACGCGTCTTGTTAAGCTGAATTTGATGGTCTCTGTATTTTCGCCCAAACTTTTGTCGTTTTTGCGAAGAATCAATTTCCGTGTCTACTGACACGGCAATCGATTCTTCGCAAAAACGACATAAGTCTGTGCTGAACTCCATGTACCACCAAATGCAGCTCTTGAAGACGCGTTTGCTGCGCCATATTTCATAAAAATCCGTTGCATATTAAGGAAAATATCAAATAATACTTACTTTGGAGTGGGCAAGGTTGTTGTTGTTGTAATCACGTGATCATGCACCTTGATACATGTTCTCCTACATAGTAACTCGCGTTAACTCAAATTTTCGTCAACTCAAAAAGCATTTTCTTCAGTCCCATAAACATTGAGTAAACAGGTGTGGACTGTGAATAAAGTTATTTTCATTTCTTTCAGAATCCGCAGGTCGACATTCCAAAGGGTACTATTCTTGCGATCGTGATTTCAACTTGCTCCTATATCCTTGTCTTGTTAATGCTCGGTGGATGCCTAGTTCGCGATGCCACGGGCGCATTTGTGGGGGTTATCTCGCAGGTTGTGATACAAAATTCCAGTGTTGTGAATACGTCCGTTACAGAAAGTATGTTTACAAAAATATACGCAGAGAGAACGTTAGAGAATATACAGAATTGCTCGTTAGCGGAGAGTGGCAGCTGTCAGTACGGATTAATGAATGATTACCAGGTGGGTATTATCGGTCGCTGATCAGTAAACAACCGCCTTCGTAAATATTGCCCTGATTATTTCTGAAGATCTATTTGCAATTCGAATTTGCAATCAAGCAATTGGATTAGCTCGGGGTCAGCCAATCAATCTGATTGATTTCAAGCATATTCTTCAAGTACATATATTTTGAAATTTTGTACTATTGGCAATCTAAACTCGCAATCAAGCAATTTGATTGTCTGAGCCTGAGCTGAACAGGTACATTCCTGTTTGTATACGAACTTGCTGTTGAATCAGCACAGACATGAAATCAATCCATCCCCCCCCCATACAAGTGCATTCCTGTCTGTATATGACCTTGCTTTTGAACAACCATCAACGAACGAACTAACCAACCTTCACTCGACCAACCAACCAACCAAGCAGGTAACCAATCATTAATCACTCAACCCAACCAATCAATCAATGCCTCGTGTTATCAATCACTCAACCAATTATTAATTAAGCGATCATTCTATCAACCAACCATTCACACAATCAACCAGCCAACCAATCACTCAACCAACCAGCCACTCAACTAACCAATCACTCAACCAATCAACGAACAAACCAATCACTCAATCGATCAGTCAATCAAACAACCAACCAACCAACCAACCAAACAACCAACCAACCAACCAACCAACCAACCAACCAACCAACCAACCAACCAACCAACCAACACCAACCAACCAACCAACCAACCAACCAACCAATTAATCAATACCTTTGTTGTGTTGTAGATCATGGAGATGGTGTCGGGGTTCGGCCCGTTGATCACCGCGGGGATTTTCTCCGCCACTCTCTCCTCCGCCCTCGCCTCCCTCGTCTCCGCACCCAAAGTCTTCCAGGTATGCAGCCAACTACTCGGTGTTCAACCACGGTATCGGATTCGATGGGAAAATTTTGTTTCCTTTTCTACTCTTGACAGGTGGAAGACTCGAACCCGTGACATAAAATAAAAATGTCCATGAAAAAGAATCCCATTACCCCACCTACTTGGTGTCCTACTGTACACTATCTTTCCTTAACTCGTTGACCGACTTCATAAGAAACTCGGCATAGCCTCGTTTCTTATGAAATCAGTAAACTCGTTTAATAAATATCATATTAAATCATCACTCATGTAAGATCCTCTATATACAGTATATCGTTCCATCTTCAAACCAGGGCTGAATCATGTTTCTCCCAACAATTTGTTGTTTTTAAAACTTTCCAAGCAAGTTAATGGTAAATTTTGTTTAAGAAATAGTCAATAATATTATTGCCAACACTTGGGGAATTGTTTCCGCTCTGATTTCCTATTTCTATACCTTTATAGTGTATGTTTATTGGTATTGCTAATGGAAATCGAACCCCGTAGATACAACTTGAGCCATAGTTTTTGTCTCGCCCACATTACTGGAAAGTGAGTCGTGAGCAGTTACAATTCTGGCATAGTAATCATAGTTGGTGTCTACAATGTGGAGGTCCAACCAAATGTTGAATATCTCCTGTAGCCTATTTCACCAACATTGCAAAGTATACTTTTCTAGCAAAGTATACTTTGCGGGAGTAATCATTTATTTTTCCGGAAATGCATTATTTCATATAGAACTAACAAATGCATATATTTCATGATTACAAGTATGCAGAATTATTATACTGAATTTATTACATTATCACAGCCAAATTGGCTGTGATAATGTAGTAAATTCAGTATAATAAAAATTAATAAATTTATCCTAAAATTGAAAACTTCTCCCTCAAAGTATACTTTGCTAGAAAAGTATACTTTGCAATGTTGGTGAAATAGGCTACTGATCAGTTAGTCGAGTCATTACCAACCTTCATAAATAGATTCCTCACATTTTGATGGCTATCCACCCAGTGTCATTCGGTGCCCTTGAGCTTGGTGACCTTGTCCTTCATGTCAATAATTTTGGACAAACGTCTAAATGTTGAATATCTATTGATCTGGTAGTTCATTAATAGCTGCTTCACAATGATGGCTATCCACCCAGTTTCATTTGGGTGACCTTGATCTTGGTGACATTGATCTTCATGGGTGAGACACTCGATGACAATCACCTTGTTTAGAACTAGCATTCACTATAGGAATGAATGGCCGTTTTGTGGAATTTATCGGGGTATAAACTTGGAAAAGTCGCGGGAATACTGGACGAAGGCCGGAAGGCCTCGTCCAGTATTCCCGCGACTTTTCCAAGTTTATATCCCCGATAAATTCCACAGAAAGGCCATTCATTCCTTATAATTCCAGCATTTGAAATAAATTCATCAAGAAAATGTGTTTGTTTTCCGTTTTCTTAAGAATTATTTTAACTGCGCCTCACGGTTACGGAAAGTAGTTCGGCGTGGGAGTTTACTGGGGTATAAATTTTGGACAGAGACTTGCTACGGGCCAATCAAATATTAGGGAATTGTGTAAATATTTTTGTGCTGAAATTATCATTCCATATACCTGCCTAACTGGCTAGATAGATTGAAAATGGTTCACGAATGGTTAACTAAGTTAACTAACAGCTTGACATACTACAAGGGCTCATATTACTTGTCGAGCTGGCCAATCAAAACCCCGTGAAATTTGTCTAGTAAAGAGGGCTACTATTAGAGAAGGGGTTATTATTATTCCCTTACCGATAGGCAAGAGGGGACATAGCGTAGCCTTGAAAGGGCTACTGTATAATACATACAGTATTTCCTCTATTTTCAGGCATTATGTAAAGATAGAATATTTCCGAAAATATTCTTCTTCGCCCAAGGTTATGGCACTGGTGATAACCCACGTCGGGCGTATGTGCTGGCGTACATCATTGGTGTCGCATTTATCCTTATAGGTGAGTACCGCATCTACGAGGCCCCAGGTTGTCTTTAGAGGGAAATCACAAGCGCCGGCATTGACGTCCAATGCCATATCCCTAAGGCCACAACTCATCCTTATTCCGACAGAGAACCAGAATTGATGCAAATGTTGTAATACAACATTTGCATCAATTCTGGTTCTCTGTCGGAATAAGGATGGGTTGTGGCCTTGGGGATATGGCATTGGATTTCAACCACATTTGCATCAATTCTGGTTCTCTGTCGGAATAAGGATGAGTTGTGGCCTTGGGGATATGGCATTGGACTTCAATGCCGGCGGTTGTGATTTCCCTCTTGATTGTCAGATGAGACTAAATTGTGGTCCTGTCTCTATATGACTTTAACTGTTGCTGGGACATTAAACCCCATTCACTTTCACTTTTCACAGTGGAATTATAGGATCTACTGTTTATTTCACTTGAAGTCACTTCGGGCAATTATACTTACTAAATTGCAAATAAAAAATGTTAGCTAGCCCCAATTCCTTTTGGATGGTATTCTGACTTGAAATGAAAAACAAAAATTAACTCTGAAACCGTGGTGTAAATAGCTCAGAAATGATGGAAAAAACATGTTCATTTTTGAAAATTGGTCCACAAATAATAGAATTATAGTTTCGGGGAAATTCATCCTCCTGCCTTTACTCGACCTTGTTGAGAATTTCATGCTGAGGATAAAACATTTTGTTTGCGGAACATCTTAAATATTATCTTTATGTGTGCTTAGAAGTAAATGCCGTGACCACCATTTGAACCGTCTCGTCGAGACGGTTCAAATGAGTGGTCACATCACATACTTTCACTGAGAAATAACAAAAATAAAAAGAAAGTATGTAACAAATTTCATACCTGTAAATGTATTCCGAATGTAATGAGATAAAAATACATTACACACCATTTGATCAATAAACTTTCATGTGTTGTTTCTTTTGCAGGTGATTTGAATGCCATTGCTCCAATAATATCAAACTTTTTCCTGATGGCATACACACTTATCAACTATTCATGTTTTGATAATTCGCTCGCCAAGTCGCCAGGTAAGTTACGTTTTATATGATCATAGCTGCAACATTTTTACACGATTCTGAGCATTTTCATTGGTTGTGGCCAGGGCACATGACAAGAGATCATGCATGAATAAACTACGGAACATTTGCAAAGTAGAATGAACTAGCTCGGTTAAATTAACCGCCTTCATAATACGCACACATTTTGACTGCATTGCAGCTAATAGTAAATCGAAAAACAGCATTGGTTTGACAATTTTCTGGGCTCATTTGCCTGGATATGGAAGGTTCTTTGAGCCAATGCCAGCCCTTAAATATAAGATAAATAAGAACAGTTGAAATTACAGTATTGCAAAGAAATTACCTACATTTGTTCACTCCTCGGAATTCCTACACTTTTCCTAGCGGAGCCTGATAGTTTAATAGGAAAGAGTGGATATAACATTGGTCCATGTGCGTATGTTAGTAGCACCTTTCATTTTCAATAACTTTTAAACCGCTTCACCGATTTTCATAATATTTGGCCACACTGTGTGTCTAGACTCTAGGGGTGATGCTTTCTTTTGCATATGACCCACGTTCGACCGCTCAAGGTCAAGGCCACTGAGGACTTGTGTTCACCTTGTTTGTAAGGCAAACATGTTAAAGGTTTTCTTTTTTTTTGTTATTATTATTAAGGCTGCCAGCGAGGGGATTAGCCTCGTGATAATGATGCCTTTGTTCCTTCTTTTAAATACTTGATTGCCTGATATCAGTAGCATATTTCACCAACATTCCAAAGTATACTTATCTAGCAAAGTATACTTTGAGGGAGAAATTTTAAATTTTAGGATAAATTCATTATTTTTTATTATACTGAATTTATTACATTATCACAGCCATTTTGGCTGTGATAATGTAATAAATTCAGTATAATAACTCTGCATACTTTTAATCATGAAATATATGCAGTCGTTTTAGTTCTATATGAAAAAATGCATTTTGGGAAAAATAAATGATTACTCCCTCAAAGTATACTTTACTAGATATTAAAGTTTGATACTAGATACTTTGCAATGTTGCTGAAATAGGCTACAGAACCGCTAGCCTGGCATTCTCGCGGTATGTTCTATATACCTGTAGCAGGCTCGGCTCAGAAAACTTTCATAGCCTACCTAACCTACTGTCTGTTTGACGAAACCTGCCCAATTTTTCGGCTATATAAACACTGTAAAAAATTATTATTATTTTTTGATAATATTAAATTATATCAAAATTTAAGAGTCAGCCTTCTTTTTATTTTGTGAAATTTGGTCAAATATTGATTTTATTACGCAAAATAAGTTCTATGGGAATTTACCATGGGGAAAAAAAGAGTGGGGAGAACCTGGAGAAGGAGTCGAAAAACAAAAAAAAATGGAAATTGATTCTGAAATCTAGCTAGATAGCTTGGATTGATCTAACTAAGATAACAAAAGTTACATTTTGAAAATCAGTCCACTATTTCTGAAATTTGAAAAATTTCCCCCTGTTAATTAAATCCCCATAGAGATCTATCTTCAGTAAAATTTGGGCAAGTTTCGTGAAACAGACAGTAATAAATTTGATCCAAAAGACACTAGCCTGGTATCTCTATCTTCGGGCTCGGCTCGGAAACAGTAGGAATGTTTCCTAGCGGATCCTAGCAAACTTGATATTAGAAGCAGAGCTCTAGTTAAGGTGCGTAATTTGACCTCATTGAGACGATTCGAAAGCACTCCCAACTTGCCATTTTTGATGGAGAAATAAGAAGTTTACCTCCAAATTACGCACCTTAACTGGAGCTCTGATTAGAACACCATCGTGGTATTCTGTATGTTTCAGGCTGGCGACCGTCGTTTAAGTACTACAGTATGTGGTTAAGCCTTATTGGTGCCTTATTATGCATAGCTGTGATGTTTGTGATCAACTGGTGGACGGCCCTCATCACCTTCGCCGTCGTATCTTCCTTGTTTGTCTATGTCCACTACTCTAAACCAGGTACGTGTCTCGGACAGGGCATAGCCCATTTTTGTCGCACCCACTTGCGGACAGTGCAATATAGTCGCCACATTGGCGTACGTACGCATGTTTGATCTTATGATCGTACAAAATAATATGTTACAATAAAACAATGTATATGCAGTTGGTGCGAAAGGTATAATAGGGTCTTAACCCTTAGACTGCTACTCACAACAATTGTCGTCTGCTGTTGCTTTTTTATCTTGCCTTATTTCTCAATAAAAACATGTTTTGACAGCACTTCAGAATCATTTCCAATGGAAATGATTCTGAAGTGCTGTCAAAGCATGTTGTAAATTATTCTAAAGTGCTATCAAAGCATGTTTTTGATGATAAAAATGGAAAATAGAATATAAACAGCAGATGACAAGAAAATTAAGATAGCGGTGAAAGGGTTAATTGTGCACAGAAAATGATGAAACAGATTAGGAAAAAATAGTTTAATTGTACATTCGTATCACATTTCGGGACACAAGTTAATCCACAAATCGCCTAAAAAATGGGGGTTGGTAAAAAAAAATTGATTGTACTGAAAAATAACTAGACCTATTCTGTAGCCAATGTGTTTGAGTGTTTCACTTGAACCATAAGTGTGTGTAGGTATATGCTGGTGTACGTTCCCACAATAAAATAAACACACAAGAAATTGGTGAAATAATGAATCTACAAACGTATCGATGAAAAAAGAAAAAAACATTTATCAATCAAACAATAAATCGTGGCTGTGACTGGAGAAATGGGGGTTATGGGATTTGTGACCAGTGTAGCCCCTGATCAAATAGCACCCTCCTGTAGTCTAAAAACCATTATTTCTTGTGAGAAGCATGACGTGTGTTTCTTTGATACAATGACGAAGAGTGCAGATCCTGATCAGACTGTACGAATGCACAGGCTGATCTGGATCTACACTGGTCGCAAGACCCATAAGCCCAATTTCTCCAGTCACAGCCACAAATGGTCATAGTCATACTGTGCCACATTTAGACAGATATTTTCATTTTACACACTCATATAAGCCGGGGATACTGTGGATTTGACATCCCACATCTGACGCAAACACTTCTTATCCGGAGCATAACTCGAATCTGGATCTACACAGATCACATTTGAGTCACAGGTGGAAGACTCGGACCTATGACACCAAAAAAATGCCTATTAAAAAAAATCCCATTACCCCACCCACTTGGTCTCGTACAGTACTATACGTTAATTCAAGGTGAGTATAAATAGCGCTATTTATACTCACCTTGAATTAACGTATAGTACTGTACGAGACCAAGTGGGTGGGGTAATGGGATTTTTTTAAATAGGCATTTTTTTGGTGTCATAGGTCCGAG
The DNA here is from genome assembly GCA_029237695.1 of Conchocele bisecta. Classification (NCBI taxonomy): domain Eukaryota; kingdom Metazoa; phylum Mollusca; class Bivalvia; order Lucinida; family Thyasiridae; genus Conchocele; species Conchocele bisecta. The sequence goes on from CM055276.1 coordinate 39,835,706, forward strand.
TCTTCCACCTGTGATGTGAGTGGGTGGCAGGTGGGAGCACGCGATGGGTAATTTAACGATTGGGGTTCATCCTTACCGGAATCCCGACTGGAGACCTGGTTTGGCCCTCACATACGTCTTTGGCATTTTGTATGTGACAGTTGAATCTGGTTATACCCCTTAGGATATTGGTAATCCTAGTTTAGGGGTAGGGGCCAAGTGACTTTGGTGTGGTATGGACCTGGCACCAGGTCAGGTTATTCTAATTTCAGGGCTGAATATATTTGTTCTCGATGTAAATATTCCGTTCTGATTTTGGAATTTTCTCCCCAATGCAGCAGGTTAAAATGGGATCGAACCCGTTTGCCCGGCCTTACATGACCTTAGCTGTTGATAAGCCGTTAAACACTAATAAACAAACAAAACAGATCACATGTGTGGCCGTCACTGGACAATGGGTTTATGTCTTTTGCAGCCAGTGTAGATCCAGATCAGCCTGTGCATCCGCACAGTCTGATCAGGATCTGCTCTGCTCGCTATTCCATGAATGAAACACCCAGCCTGATTCTAACAAGCAATTCTAACAAGCAATATACAAATCCCATAAGCCCAATTTCTCCAGTCACAACCACAAATCAGCCTCATGACTGATATTACAGATGTGAACTGGGGTTCATCGTCCCAGGCCCACGTGTATAAAAGTGCCCTGCAGTCTACGTTAAAGCTCATCTCGGTCGAGGATCACATAAAGAACTTCAGGTACGTTTTCAGGGGCAGTCTGGTATTGATCCAAAGTTTTCTGTCAATATTTTCCCATTCAATTGTGGCATGGGCCGTGGCCTATGGGATATGGCATTGGACTTCAATACGGAGCTTGTGAGTTCAATCCACAGCCTAGGCGTGAAAAAATGCACTGGTCCAGTCTATATGACCATGGCTGTTGCTGGGACGTTAAACCCATTCACATTTTTTTTTATTAAATAGTGAAGGACCTGATCAGACTGTTAATATGCCAGTATATCTGGGACTACGCTGGCTGCAACTCGACAATCAACCAGCAATCATCCTACCATCCAATTAATCACCCAATCAATGCATCATCCAACTTTCCAATATTCAACCATCCACTATTCAACCAACCATCCATTTCATCATTCAGACAATTTACTAAACCAACAAATCAACCAGCAAAGTAACCAACCAGTCAGCCAAGAAACATACCACCGATCATAGCACCAACCAACCAATCAGCCAACCAACCAGTAAAACCAACGAACTAATCAATCAACCAGCCAACCAATTAGTTAACCAAGCAGTCAGCCTGCCAACCAATCGGCCAATCAAGCAGCCAGCCAATCTGTACCCCAACAAATCAACCAATCAGCCAACGAACCAACTAGCCAACCAACTAACCAACCGCGCTTGCCATGTTTAGACCACAGGTGCTGGTGTTGACGGGATTCCCGTGCAGTCGACCGGAGCTGATCTACTTTGTCAACAGTCTCACCAAGAAGATAAGTCTCATGGTCTGCGGTCATATCATACAGGTATTGTTACATGACTGCCATTGTTCGACACCACTCACAGGCATGTCCAAACGTACAGCGTGTGCTGTTTGGTTATGGCTATAGACAATGCTCATTACAGGGCCAAGCCAAAAACTACGTAATGCATGTGTCTCATGACTAGAACGTCACGAGACCAATTTTTAATGGTCGCACTGAAATTTTGAAATTGTTGCGGCTGCCTCACACGACATTACTGTGGCCCCGGAACATGTATGTGTAAATCAGCTGTTTGAATGTTGAAGATTATCAAAGTACCGAAAGTACTGCATATATGCTCAAATTGCAGGATATTTCCAACGGAAATGTAACTAACGTTCGACTATGTCTAGTCGTGGGTAAACGTTTTCCGTGGCACTTTTGAACTATTTGAACCCAAAGGCCATATGGCCTTTGGGTTCAAACAGTTTCCTTGTGCCACAGCAAACGTTTACATACAGCTGGACATGGTCGAACCATATATTTTTTGTATCTCCTACTATCTTCAGCACTTGCATTGTCTTCAAACGTCATGAAGACCATGTACACACGGCTTTAGATCCGTCTAATGGTCTGTGGTCATATATTCATACAGGCACACATTTGTTTTAAATTTTGACTCGTGTCCAAATACCATTACCATATTGCTTTCATACAGACACAAGAAATATGCAGTAAAATGTGTTTATGCCCACTGGAGAGTAGTCGGAGGGCATTATAATTTGGACCTGTCCGTCTGTTTGTCCATGTGTCCGAGCTAACATCGAGGGTTTAGGGGCAAGTGGGAGGAGCCTATGACAAGAGAATAAATACAATAGACTTATTCCATATAGTCCCTGAGCCTATTGTAGTTTAGGGGCTATTCCATTACAGAACAAATAGCCCATAAACAAAAAATGTTAGAACGTCCGTCCGTCTGTCCGTCTGTCCGGGCACACATTAGGGTACTTATGTGGCTAGCCCCACAGGGTTATGGACTTGGTAAAGGATAGGGTTGGTTACAATTAGCCACCTAAAAAATCGTTTTATGTGGCTAAAAATCGTTTTATGTGGCTAATATTTAACATGTGATAAGCCACATAAGTATAGTAATGTAAGAACGTCCGTCTGTCTGTCCGTCACACTTTTCGGTTAACCACTTTGTCACAGTTTCTCAAATATGCTGCAGGTGGCATCCGCGTTCGACAGACGCATTTCTTGTTTTCTATTATATCATTATATACTTTTCCCCAATTTTCACTTGTTTCGATACATTAATCTACATACCGGGACCAAGTGACTCAGGTGTGGTGAGAACCTGGCACCAGGTCAGGTTAACCGTTAACCGTTCAGCTCTGAAAATATTTATTATTTCTAAATGTTCAGTTCTGATTTTGTGATGTACTCACCCCATCCCCCCCACCCCATAACAGAGGTAATATGGCATTTGACCCTGTTAACCTGGCCTAAAATGACCATAGCTGTTGACAGGCCATTAGACACCATTAAGTAAATCCACATATGTTATTGCAAAATACTGTAAAGAACACCGCTTATATTTTTCAGGGTGACCATAGTGAGACGCTGAAAGATTATCGGCGATATCGCCGTGGTTACGTCAATAAATGGCTCAGTCGACACCGCATTAAGGCATTCTACAGTGTGACGACGGCACCAAACTTCCGACTAGGGGCTCAAAGCCTTTTACAGGTGTGCTCGATGTGGACGGATGAAGCCATGTTACAGGCACTGGGTCTCGGATAAGAGATACACCATGCGATTTTGTACATGTGCGATGTTTCATGAAATATGTTTACAGAAACTGTGATATTTTCTGTAAATGACGTCGAAAGTGGACAAAATTTTCATAGCAAATGCGGAATTCCGCATTTGCTATGAAAATTTTGTCCACTTTCGACGTCATTTAAGGAAAATATTGTATATTTTGCAAATATTTTTTAGGATATACCACACATGTTCTCAGGTACAAAATCACATGGTGTGTCTTATGTGTGCATACACTAATGAAACAGAACAGTAAAACATAATTTATTTGTCCATTTATGTTTTTAACCCCAAGTGTACAATAAGTCAGCTGGAAAGAAATTGGTGATTGATAAAATACACGTTTAAACTGACAAATAACTGAGGTTGCGAACACTAATTGTCACTACTTTCATTTTATTTAATTTAATTCTTCTAGTTTCTACAATTTGTATAGTATTATCATTTCACATTTAAAAGACGTTAAGTTTCAGAAATTGTGCTTCCTGGTACGAAAATTACAAATGGATTACCAGATTATCAGCCCTGTTCATCATAGTCCATGATAGTATGTAGTAGAATAAAACGCAAACTCCTTGAAATGTAATCAAATAAAATTAGGTATTTGGTTGATGTAGGTCATTTTTAGTTCATAAAGCACAGCGAACCACATACTGGATATCTGGGACATCATCTGAGACACAGTGCCTTTACTTTATTCATTTTATTTTGAGGATATACACATGTTATCAGAGCTCCAGTTAAGGTGCGTAATTGGACCAAATTTTCCGGGTATTTTTCTTATTTCTTCATGAAAAATGGCAAGTTGCGATTGCTTTAGAATCGTCTCATCGAGACGATTCTAAAGCACTCCCAACTTGCCAATTTTGTCGAAGAAATAACGAAAGTCTCCCCAAAGTTGATCAAATTACGCAACTTAACTGGAGCTCTGGTTATAACAAAAATAAATGTTTTCCTTATTTCTAGACAGAATAATGTTCCTACTACTAAGTTGAACTTAATTGATATAAAATGATATTCTTGCGAGCAGAAATAGGAAAAATCATGTTTAAAATTTCTAATATTCCAGCGAATCCAAGCATCACCTGACATGGTTAGAAGCATGAAAAATGCTTCATCGACTGAATAACGAACAGTGTAGACCCTGATCAGACTGCGCGGATGCGCAGTCTGATCTGGGACTACACTGGTCGCAAAAGCCATAATCCCCATTCGTGACTCACAATTAACTTCTACATTGTGACACGTGTCATAAGCCATTTCCATCCGCTGTTATTGTCTAACATGTTGTTATTTCCAGAATGTTGGTGTTGGTAAATTGAAACCAAATATTCTCATCATGGGCTTTAAGTCGACGTGGAAAACTGAGACACCCGACAATGTTGATGCATACTTTAACATTATTCAGTAAGTATTGATTGGTTGAAGCATTATTTTATACACTTGTCTTATAACTTATAATTTAGAATACACACATTTACATGAGTGGGTGGCAGGTGGGAGCACGCGATGGGTAATTTAACGATCGGGATTCATCCTTACCGGAATTACGACTGGAGACCTGGTTTGGCCCTCACATACATCTTTGACATTTTGTATGTGACAGTTGAATCCGGCTATGTAAGTATTACGATATTCGTAATCCTATTTTAGGGGAAGGGGCCAAGTGAGGTTGGTGTGGTTTGGACCTGGCACCGGGTCGGGTTATTCTAATTTCAGGGCTGAATATATTTCTTCTCGATGTAAATATTCAGTTCTGATTTTGGGATTTTCCCCCCAATGCAGCAGGTTAAAATGGGATTGAACCCGTTTGCCCTGCCTTACATGACCTTGGCTGTTGATAGGCCGTTAAACACTAATAAACAAACAAACATTTACATGAGCTGTCTAAGCTTGATTTCCAATCCCTGTTCCATTTCTCTTGTATATGTACAAGTAATAAATCTCGAGTAATAAATACTGTTTAAACCAAATACAGATATTAATAGGTTGAGAAAACCAAGTTGTATAGCTCTTAATTATGCCACCAGGTTTCGAAGAAACAGGTGGCATATAGTGTTTGGACCGTCCGTCTGTCCGTCCGTCTGTCCGTCCGTCCGGGCACACATTAGGGTACTTATGTGGCTAGCCCCACAGGGTTATGGACTTGGTAAAGGATAGGGTTGGTTACAATTAGCCACCTAAAAAATCGTTTTATGTGGCTAAAAATCGTTTTATGTGGCTAATATTTAACATGTGATAAGCACTAAATATAACGTATAGTAAGTAAGCATACCGTAAGAACGTCCGTACCGTCCGTCCGTCCAAGTCCGCCGCCGCAGACATTAGGGTACTTATGTGGCTAGCCCCACAGGTTATGGACTGGTAAAGTTAGGTTGGTACAATTAGCCACCTAAAAATTCCTTTTATGTGGCTAAAAATCGTTTTATGTGGCTAATATTTAACATGTGATAAGCCACATAAGTATAGTACATACTGTAAGAACGTCCGTCCGTCCGTCCGTCCGTCCGTCACACTTTTCGGTTAACCACTTTGTTGCAGTTTCTCAAATATGCTGCAGGTGGCATCCGCGTTCGACAGACGCATTTCTTGTTGCATTTTTGTTCCGAGTTTGTACATTTTGTAAACATCTGCATATTTAGCGTTATTCCATATTTCTCCTTCATTAATTACCTGCCGCTGTAGTTTCACCATCACTGCATTGTGAGTCACTTATCTTTTCGGACTTTAGTAACTAAAATTCATATTGTAAAAAAAAATCCTTAGGATGACTCCGTTGACATTTCAGATGTGATTATTTTCACTCACTGCCTCGGAAATGTAAATTAAAACATTGCGCTGTATGTCAGTGATATTGGAGGATGATATGTATCTTAACGATGAATCTTACTGGGACTGCACCAAGTGATCCAGTCTAGTAAGGGTGCCTGGCACTACATGCTGAGTGTTGTTATTATAACTTTAATACTGAGCTATCAGTGCTTCCCCTATATAGGAAAATTCCCATTATTGTGCACTTAGTTTGCCATAGTTGAACATATTCCACCCACATATTAGTTGAACCACCCGACCGACCGACCGACCGACCGACCGACCGACCGACCCCGACCGACCGACCGACCACACAAGCTATACTAATTGATTGATTGGTCCGTTGGGGTGGTAGGGACGGCTTGCGGTACGCAAGCCGTCCCTAACACCCCAACGGACCAATCAATATTGCAGCATGTACAGCATGTGTATACACTGCGGGTGGCAGAGCGTTTCTACCGGGAGCCGTCCCTAACACCCCAGTCTATCAACCAATCAGTCAATCAATATTGCAGCGATGCGATTGACTAAGAGTACGGTGTGGGTATGCTGCGGGTGGTGGAGGGGATGTACCATGAGCCGTCCCTAACACCCCAATCTATCAACCAATCAATCAATATTGCAGTGATGCGTTTGACTACGAGTACGGCGTCGGTATACTGCGGGTGGCGGAGCGGATGTACCGTGAGCCATCCGAATTGTCAGAGGAAGACAACCTGTGTCCCCGCGACGCCGAGGAGACCAATTACGATGGTATGGCCAGTCTCGTATTGTAGCAGGTATTGCTATCTAGTTGCGAACAGTAACTCGTGAAATTGCTTCTGTAGCCGAGTTACGATTCCATTCATAGGCTTTCTCTGCAGAACCATGACATGGTTGGAAGCAAGAAAATTACACTGTTCGCAAAAGCCATAATCCCCATTTGTCACAGACAAAATTAACTTGTACTTTAAAACTACAGTCGAACCTGTGAACAACGACCAGCAAAGGGAAGTGGCCAAAGTTGACAGGTGGTCGTTGTTCCAAGGGTCGAACATTTTCCCGGTTTCACAACAAAGTCGGCCATGTATTTAGCATTCTATTGTAATATATTTGCATGCATAGAAAACGTCTTGGCTGTATAAACTTCCACCTGACAATTCGCTATTGCACGATCGTGGAGTGTATCTGCTTTTCATCAATTAAAAATTGCACGAAAATAGTAAATTTATTTTGTTTTGTCATCTTGTTGTTAGTGTTCTGAACCCAGCCTTGCTTTGGAAATTATATACAAAGGGGAGTAATTATCTTCACGATAAGTATATCCCGCGGCTTGCTTTGGTGCACCATTTAATAGCTTGTCGTAATTACATGTAAGTGGTTTAATTTAGCATGACCATTAGTATTTCACACCACCAGTTGAAATTAATAACGGTCATATAGTCTGTATTAAAACGATAGCCTATGTGGCGCGGCCTGTGAAAACCGCGAGTTTTTTTGTAACAAAAATATTTCATTGAATGCGTCAAGTCGAGTAACCCACACAAGCTAGGTGTCCAAATCAGGAGAGAACACCAGGCTTATTTGCTTTCTGTCCAATGTACTGTATACTATCCTGGTCAAGCCCGAATATTTAAGCAGCCTATGACAAATTGACAATGTCCGCTGACGTAATTACTGATGTTTTTAATTAGAGATTTGCGAGCATTGTAAACCATGTAAACCATGGGCAGACTACGCGAATCCACTGCCTGGTCTGGTCGCTAATGCAATAAGCGGGGATTTGTCGGAGATCGAGACCCAATTCATATAAACACGTTTGTCGTGTCACTTTAGACTGGTTCCCGGTCGCTAGGAATAACACTATGCTGCGCATCCGACAGGTACCAGTCTAGTGTGGACTACGTGACTGGTATCAGCAACCGCGTGTATTGATCTTTGATATGGCCTTGTGCCCTGCGGTGTGAAATTTACACTTGACACGCGCGTTGTGTTTGAAGTCTTAGTTTTGTCACTGTAGATGAATCAGCATCGTGTAAACACAGTTTGCCAGCTAATGATCGAGTTTTATGACTTGCGCGGAATTGCATTATACCTATTGGAATACACGACACGGAATACATATCGGGAATTACCGTTAATGGAGTTATGCAATATTTTGCTGAAAGGAAAATCGGCCGATTGCGATGTTATTTTTTTTTGCCGACAAAACATGACTTGGTCGTTAATGGTTGCTGTTTGCAGTCAAAAATGCCAAGTGGGAACGAAAATCTCCAGTCGTTGTTCGGAGGTGGTCGTTATTCCAAGGTATTTTAAAGAACAAATTGGACGGGGGGGTTTTAACTGGCCGTTGTGGACAGGTGGTCGCTATTCACAGGTGGTCGTTAACACAGGTTCGACTGTATTAGTATAATGAAAGTAGTACAAACTAATAATTCTGTAATAAATGTATCATTGTAGAAGGTTTAGAAAACTAAATTTTGCATTTCAAAAATCTTAACTTTTACATGTTGAATTTGGCTGTCACTGACTGGGTCGCTTTTTGAGTCTAGCTTAAATTTACTGTATCCAGTGATCTGCAATGTAAATTTGTGTCATAATTACAATGTTGACACTCATTCCAGTTAAAAATCACAATTAACTGCTAGAGAAAGCCTATGAATGGAATCATAACTCTGCTACGGACAGTACGGGAGTAGATTTCAAGAGTTACTGTTCGCAACTGTGTTATCTGATACCAGCTTGACCATTGACCAAATAGACACTAACAAATTACTGTATAAGGCATAGATTCTGATACTCATTATAATTATAACATGTACTTGTGTACTTGACTAGCAAATCTTTCAGAGGAAGGTCCAAGCAAGAACAATAATGCCAGGGATTCCGCTGGCGATCGCCACTTTCTCAATTGACGATAAAAATAAACAATTGCGATAAAAAATCCAAAAAAAAATATAATTTTTTATTTTTATTTTTTTTTCGAAAATTATAATTTTTTATCGCCAATTGATTTTTTTTCTCAAAAATGTGTAATTTTTTATCGCCAATTGTTTTATTTTTTTGGAAGGGGAGATTTTTTTATTTTCCCCAGCGGAATCCCTGTAATGCCCATGTTTGTAAGAAGTATAGTTCCAGGTGCCCGTTTCACTTAACTTCGTATGACTAAAATGTTCGTAAATGCAAATTTAGGATCGTTTGGAAATATCAATTGATGCAGCCTATGCTCAATAAATGTAAATCCAATAATTGTTTACAAGAAAACATTGTTAATCTGAAATTTACAGACTCATAATTTTGCATTTGCGAACATTTTAGTCGTACAATGTTTAGTGAAACGCCCCCCAGGTGAATAGTGAGTCATACACAGTCTCTTTAATGGAAAAATCGCAAATAACTTCCATTTGAACTACTTCCAAGGCATCTTTCGCCTTAGAATTGGCAAATTTTGTTTGTTCGATGTCGCGTTGTTTCGTTTAAGCTTAAGAATATGACTTCAACCCTGAAATGCCCCCAATTCTAACGTCAATTATTCTCGGAAGTTGTTGTAGCCCTTTCAAGACTACAGACCTGTATAGTGGAATTGGCAAACAGTGTAGATCCAGATGAGCCGGCTCGTTACGAGCCGGCTCATCTGGATCTACACTTTTGCAAGTAATTTTCATATTTTTGATAACAAAAACACCTCCTTTTCATAAATGGACTAGTCTAAAAATCATTTTGTGACGTATCAAAATGTCCATGTTCGGTAACCTATTTATAAGATTATCTGGAATGAATGATTTATTGTCTCGCTGATTTCCAAGGTGTATGATTTGTGGTACTAACAACAAAAACAAGTACTGAAACTTCCAGAATCCATCCGATTGAAAGTACGTATTCTTTTATATTGTCCTTATTATGTAACAGATTTTGATGAAATATGGCGCATCAAACGTGTCTTGTTAAGCTGCATTTGGTGGTCTGTATTTTCGCCCAAACTTCTGTTGTTTTTGCGAAGAATCGATTTCCGTGTCAGAAACACGGAAATCGATTCTTTGCAAAAACTACATAAGTCTGTGCCAAACTCCCTGGACCACCAAATGCATCTCATGAAGACGCGTTTGCTGCACCATATTTCATGAAAATCCGTTGCATATTAAGGAAAATATAAAATAATTCTTCATTTGGAGTGGGCGACGTTGTTGTTGTAACCACGTGATCATGCACCTTGACTTCAGTGGAAAGGGAAATATTGCAGTCACAATTCTGTTGGTGGTAGAAATGTCCACAATTTTGGCCATACAAATTTTGCATATGTCCTGAAAATGTCTGTCAGATCTTCACCACTTCCTATCACTAGCTTCCTCATATGGTGTCTAACTACTCTGTGTTAATATACCCCCCGTAACGAGTTGTGAGGGGGGTATACTGGAGTCAGGTTGTCCGTCCTTAAACTTAACATCAGAGAAATATTGTTATAACTTCTATTTCCTTCATCTAAAATGCTTAATATTTCACACATGCATTCCTGTAAGGCTCTACTACCATGCTGTGCCAAATCCACGACCGTCCAACCCCTGCTGATCCAAAGGTCAAGGTCAAATACATGGTCTCTTTACAAAGCTTAACATCAGAGAAATATGTTCTAACTTCATCTAAAATTCTTAATATTTCATGCATGCATTCCTCTAAGGCTCTACTATCATGCTGTTACATATCCCCTCTGATCCCAAGGTCAATATCACATACTTAGTCTCTTTACAAAACTTAACATCAGATAAATCGGTTATAACTTCTATTTCCTTGCTCGGATCTGCTTCACATTCACGTTCGTGCTGCCCCCGCTAAGCCCAGAGTCAAGGTCACAAGCCCACACACTTGGAAAATTTTACATATTTAGGGGTACCTGGGCCCACGCAGCGGGTATTCCGTAAGCCTCGTTTACTGACCAATCTATTTGGGTGACATTGGTTTTATTCTCACCCACGTTAGTAGAAAATGAGACATAATTCCGACGTTGGCGATGTCGTTGTCGGCGGCAGCATCAACTGTTTTGGATGTATGTCCAAATGTTGAATATCTCGTGATCTGTTAATTGGATTATTACCAAACGTCGTCCATAGTTTCCGCACATTGATGGCTATCTACCCAGTGTCATTTGGGTGACTTTGACCTTGGTGACCTTGACCTTGGTGGGTGAGACACTCGCCTTGTTCTCATTTCAGACTCTTCCTGGCGATCACCTTATTTAGAGTTTCAGTGTAGTAGTTATACTTCAAACAATAGTCAACATGTTTCAATTTACCTTTAGTATTCTTAAGGACACCATCTAGGGAACAAGGTAAGGGAGATTACTATTGTCTAGTCTTGTTCCTTGGTATTGAATTATTATATTTCAAATTACATCCCTTTGAAGTATATTTGTTGAACCAGGATTATGAATTGTTCAGAGCATGTCCCAGAACGGCCCATTAAAATGAAAGCGACTTTGTATTCTCATATTTGGCGGTGACTGGAGAAATGGGGCTTATGGGTTTTGCGACCAGTGCAGTTCCAGATCAGCCTGTGCATCCGCACAGTCTGATCAGGATCTGTACTGTTCGCCTTTCCATCAATGAAACACCTGTCATTCTTCTAACAAGCAATATAGATCATTATCAGGCTACAAGAGTGTGCTATTTGATCAGGCGCTACACTGGTTACAGAACCTGTAAGCCACATTTCTCCAGTCACATCCACATATAACAGATAGTAATTTTAATCATTGATACTTTTGGTGTATTTAATGCATTTATAGACCTGGTCTGTTACTCCACCCGTGAACGGAGACTGCACTATTCGCCTTTTATTCAGTAAAAAATCTTGCTGAAAAACTTGATCTGCCTGTTTTTGTGCCTAATCTGAACATGCAATCCAATATCCGATGTACAGTGGAACCTCTCTAAACCGGATACCAAGAAAACACCTGTGGTCTTATTTTTGATGTCCTTCATCTCGGGTGATTATGTCTGTTCGTGATCGCATAGCACACAGCTATGGCTCAGAATTATCAAATGCCTGGTTTACAGTGAAACCTCTAAGCCGGACACCCTGGGGACCTCCCACTGGGGACCTCCCCGGATGTCCGGTTTAGAGAGGTTTCACTGTATATTTCAAAGGGTGGTAATTATCTCCAATCTCCCGTCCGTTGTTCTTTTATTTGTGATGGATTACAAAACTGAAAAAATTCTGCACACATGATGTCTTCAGTAATCCTCATACATTCTATTTTGTTTTTGTCAGTTACATATTTATTTAGTGGGTATCTTGTTCTCTTTATCTTTGCAGTTGTGTTTCTTTGAATATATGACCTCAAAATGATTGCAAAATTACCGCAAACCATAATGCGTTCATTAATTCTTCATACATATTTTCTGTTTCGTTTTTTCCCATTGGATATTTAGTGGGTCTGTTTTTATACGACCGTTTTTTAAAAAATGGTACGTATTATGTTTTACCGCACGGCCGGGGGGTGGGCGGGCGGACAGGTGGGCGGGCGGCTGAAGAAAAAGCGCATAGTTCGTGTACACAACTCCTCCGAAACCGTTCAGTCGATCGATTTGAAACTATACACACGTCTTCTACACATATTGAAGATGTGCACCTTGGTGTTTTTATGCCGAAAAAGTATTCTTTAACAAAAATATCACCTTTTTAACTTGGCCATTTTTGTTACATTTTTCTATACAATTCTATATACGGTACAGAGTTTGTGTACACAACTCCTCCGAAACCGTTCAGTCGATCGATCCGAAACTATGCACACGTCTTCTACACATATTGAAGATATGCACCTTGGTGTTTTTATGCCGAAAAAATATTTTTTAACAAAAATATCACCTTTTTAACTTTAATAGCCATTTTTTCTACATTTTTCTATACAATTCTATATACGGTACAGAGTTTGTGTACACAACTCCTCCGAAACCGTTCAGTCTATCGTTTTGAAACTATACACACGTTTTCTACACATATTGAAGATGTGCACCTTGGTGTTTTTATGCCGAAAAAATATTTTTTAACAAAAATATCACCTTTTTAACTTAGCCATTTTTTTCTACATTTTTCTATATAATTATGCCACCAGGTTTCGAAGAAACGGGTGGCATATAGTGTTTGGACCGTCCTTCTGTCCGTCTGTCTGTCCGTCCATCACACTTTTCAGTTAACCACTTTGTCACAGTTTCTCAAACTGGCCATAGCATCTACATAAGTTGCTTAATCGCTTCAATACTTCAACACTTCATTCATTGGTATGTGTGCCACACCTGCCTTTTCATAATTTATATCTCACCTTTTGACCTTCACCAGGTTACTTAAATGACTTAACAATTTTGGTTAACCAGTTCGTCACAGTATCTCAAAATGGCCATATCATCTACATAAGTTTTGCTTAATCGCTTCAATACTTCAACACTTCATTCATTGGTATGTGTGCCACACCTGCCTTTTCATAATTTATATGTCCTTCACCTTTTGACCTTCACCAGGTTACTTAAATGACTTAACAATTTTGGTTAACCAGTTCGTCACAGTTTCTCAAAATGGCCATATCATCTACATAAGTTGCTTAATCGCTTCAATACTTCAACACTTTATTCATTGGTATGTGTGCCACACCTGCCTTTTCATAATTTATATGACCTTCGCCTTTTCACCTTCACCAGGTTACTGAAATGACTTAACAATTTTGGTTAACCAGTTCGTCACAGTTTCTCAAACTGGCCATATCATCTACATAAGTTGCTTAATCGCTTCAATACTTCAACACTTCATTCATTGTATGTGTGCCACACCTGCCTTCTCATAATTTATATGACCTTCGCCTTTTGACCTTCACCAGGTTACTTAAATGACTTAACCACTTTGTCACAGTTTCTCAAATATGCTGCAGGTGGCATCCGCGTTCGACAGACGCAGTTCTTGTTCTATATAGGGTACAGAGTTTGTGTACACAACTCCTCTGAAACAGTTCAGTCGATCGTTCTGAAACTATACACACGTCTTCTACACATATTGAAGATGTGCACCTTGGTGTTTTTATGCCGAAAAAATATTTTTTAACAAAAATATCACCTTTTTAACTTAGCCATTTTTTCTACATTATTGTATCCAATTCCCTATCATTTCTACTTTACACTCTACTTTTCTATCTCTGCCTAAATTAGTATACATGTTTAGCACAACGAGATGAAGAAATAATGCTGTAGACTTTCAAATTCTCATTAATGTTTCTTGCCTTGGTGACAGCTTCACATTTCTGCATCTTCGCTGTCTGGCCCATATTCGATTGGCGTATTTTGTGACTTGCTGCACTCTTGTTCGTAATAAAACCAATATTTGAAATTGACAAATTTCACGAAATAAAAAGAAGGCTCATTCTTAAATTTTCCTTTAATTTAATATTATCGAAAATAATATTGTTTTTGAATTGTCTATATAGCCGTAAAATTTGGGCAGCTTTCGTGAAACAGACTATAAGTCAATTAAACATCTGCCATGCTGTTCACATTATAAATCCTTACCTGGCAAATCAGCAGCTTGACTGGCCACAAATTCCTTAAACCACACAGCCACATATCGCAAATTATGTACATGTCGTGTGATGTAAAATTTGGGATGGTGCATCATTATAGTGCGATTATAGTGGCCGACTGTATTTTGTGTATTGTTGCAGTGAATGTGGAGCCAACGACCCCAACCCACCATTTATCTTCACTATCCTTCTTTACAAGCTGCCGGGGAGGTGCCTATTGTGTTAATGGTTCTGACTGGCACATGAACACAAATACAGTCTACATTCGTTACCTCAAACTCTCGTCAGTCAAACTACTGATATCTCGATGTCAAATTCTTGGTCCCAACTACAGTGTATACTCGTTACCTCACACACTCTGAAGTCGAACTATCCTATGTCAAGTTGCTATAGCCGATTTCATAAAAATTGCTAAGCATACTTATCTAGCTAAGTATACTTTGAGGGAGTAATCATTTATTTTTCCCGAAATGCATTATTTCATATAAAAGTAACGACTGCATATATTTGATGATTACAAATATGCATAATTATTATACTGAATTTAGTATAATAAAAGTTAATAAATTTATTCTTAAATTGAAAATTTCTCCCTCAAAGTGTACTTAGCAAGATAAGTATACTTTGCAATTTTGGTGAAATCGGCATAGCGGTTTTAACTCTTTGCATGCTAGCGGCGAAAATATCCGCCAAACCAATTTAATAGGAGTACATGTATATGTTTTATTTCTCTCTGTAAATATGTCTTGAAATTTCATTAGAATGGAGTCCTGAGGACTCAATTCTAATGGAATTCCAAGACATATTCATGATATTTACGGGGAGAAATACAAGAAAATATGATGAATTTTTGTCCGCTAGTTTTGAATTATTTATATCCCACAAGTTTCCCAGCATGCAAAGAGTTAAGTAAGATACCTATAAAGAGCAGTATGTACTTATGTTCATGTGTCGTGCTCGCAACCCCTTTTCAACTTGTTCATGCGTTATTTTCTGACATCACTGTTCGTATTTATAACGTGTTATATTTTACTCGGCACTGTGTGGTGAATCACGTCACAAAAAATGGCGCAAATTTCTAAATATTTTCCAAGATCTGCTGATATTATGCAGAAAATCATTTTCTTGTATATGTTACTTTTTGTTATATGTGATATAGCCGACTGAATGTGTGATTTCCTGTTGATACGTTTTACAAGGGGTGACACAAAATATTCAAGTCTCCACAGAGTGGAATATACCAACTCGGGCAGCAGTAAATTGCGTATTCCGTTGTCAACATTATCAGATACATGTACACTACAAATGATATCCTGATTTATTATATACCTACCCATGAAATACATAGTTATACGAGGTAAATAAAAGTCATATGGTCTCATCGATGAAATAAACAACTTCCGGTGAAAATACGACTACTTCCGCTATCTATATTCATAACGCGCATCTGCAGTGCCGGACTGCAAATAGGATGCAAATACACATTCATTACCGTATACAGTCTAAAAAACTGCTAATTTCCAATGAATATGACACATATGTTCATCGAGTGGTGTGAAATGTCCATATTTCACGAGTGAAATATGAACATTTCACACCACTCGATGAACATATATGTCATATTCGTTGCAAAAATATGAATATCCTCTATTTCTTTGTTTTTGAAATCACACACCATGTTTTTGGTCATATGATACCCCCCCCCCCCACATTGTGTAATGTTGCAGTTGCTCATCTCATGTGTTTAGCAAATTCCCCAACATGAGCATTTTAACCCTTACAGCTCTGAATTAAATTTTGTCGTCTGCTGCTTATTGTTTATTTTCTGATTTTCTTGTTGAAAACATGTTTTGACAGTGCATGAGAATCGTCTCAATTGGAGACGATACCCATGTTCTGTCAAAATATGTTTTTGCTAAGGAATAAAACAAATATGAAAAAACAGCAGACGACAATGTTCGGTTCCCGCCTGTTATGGGTTAATCCTGTTTTACATTCACACTGACTAATTGTTATAAGTTAACTCGGTACACATTGACAGAATACATGCTGACTGACGCGCCCATTTTTGTTACGGCTGACCTCACATCAGTCTTTATACCCCCCGCAACGAGTTGAGGGGGGGTATACTGGAGTCAGGTTGTCCGTCCGTCCGTCCGTCCGTCCGTCCGTGCGTCCGTCCGTCCGTCCGCCGGATAAACTTAACATCAGAGAAATATTGTTATAACTTCTATTTCCTTCATCTAAAATGCTTGATATTTCACACATGCATTCCTGTAAGGCTCTACTACCATGCTGTGCCAAATCCACGACCGTCCAACCCCCGCAGATCCCAAGGTCAAGGTCAATTACTTAGTCCGTAAACTTAACATCAGAGAAATATTCTTATAACTTCTATTTCCTTCATCTAAAATGCTAATATCACACATGCATTCCTGTAAGGCTCTACTACCATGCTGTGCCAAATCCACGACCGTCCAACCCCCGCAGATCCCAAGGTCAAGGTCAAATACTTAGTCTCTTTACAAAACTTAACATCAGAGAAATATTGTTATAACTTCTATTTCCTTCATCTAAAATGCTTAATATTTCACACATGCCTTCCTGTAAGGCTCTACTACCATGCTGTGCCAAAATCCACGACCGTCCAACCCCCGCAGATCCAAGGTCAAGGTCAAATACTTAGTCTCTTTACAAAACTTAACATCAGAGAAATATTGTTATAACTTCTATTTCCTTCATCTAAAATGCTTATATTTCACACATGCATTCCTGTAAGGCTCTACTACCATGCTGTGCCAAATCCACGACCGTCCAACCCCCGCAGATCCCAAGGTCAAGGTCAAATACTTAGTCTCTTTACAAAACTTAACATCAGAGAAATATTGTTATAACTTCTATTTCCTTCATCTAAAATGCTTAATATTTCACACATGCATTCCTGTAAGGCTCTACTACCATGCTGTGCAAAATCCATGACCGTCCAACCCCCGCTGATCCCAATGTCAAGGTCAAATACTCTTTACAAAAACTTAACATCAGAGAAATAAGTTATAACTTCTATTTCCTTCATTGAAAATTCTTATTATTTCACTTGTGCATTCCTCTAAGGTTGTACTATCATGCTGTCACAAATCTACGAGTGTCCAACCCCCGCTGCTCCCAAGGTCAAGGTCACATACTTAGTCTCTTTACAAAACTTAACATCAGAGAAATATGTTATAACTTCTATTTCTTTCATGGAAAATACTTAATATTTCATATGCTGTGACAAATCCCCGCTGATCTCGAGGTCAACGTCACATACATACCGTATAACCTTGGCTTAACGCCCCCCTCCTAATAAACGCCCCCCCCCCCCCAAATAAAAAAAACAAAAAAAAATCCTTATTTGTGTTTGAAATTGGCGGTCCTTGGTAAAAAACAATTTTTTTTCTTTTTTTTTTTTTCTTTTTTACTGGCTAATAACCCCCACCCCCCCCCCCCAAAACAAATAAAAAAAAAAAACAAATATTTTTTACCAATGACCGCCAATTTCAAACACAAATAATCCTTAAATCCTTATTTGTGTTTGAAATTGACGGTCCTTGGTAATTTTCTTTTTTTTTCTTTTTTTTTTTTTTACTTTTTTTCTTTTTTACTGGCTAATAAACGCCCCCCCCCCCCCCGCCCCCCCAATAATAAAAAATTAAAATAATAATAATTTTACCAATGACCGCCAATTTCAAACACAAATAATCCTTAAATCCTTATTTCTGTTTGAAATTGGCAGTCTTTGGTAATTTTTTTTTTTTTTTTTTTTCTTTTTTTTTTTTTTTACTGGCTAATAAACGCCCCCCTCCCCCCCTCCCCCTTTTGTAAAATGTAACGCCTCCGGGGGCGTTAATTCGAGGTTATACGGTAGTCTCTTTACAAAACTTAACATCAGAGAAATCGGTTATAACTTCTATTTCCTTGCTCGGATCTGCTTCACATTTCACACACTCGATGAACATATATGTCATATTCGTTGCAAAAATATGAATATCCTCTATTTCTTTGTTTTTGAAATCACACACCATGTTTTGGTCATATGATACCCCCCACATTGTGTAATGTTGCAGTTGCTCATCTCATGTGTTTAGCAAATTCCCCAACATGAGCATTTTAACCCTTACAGCTCTGAATTAAATTTTGTCGTCTGCTGCTTATTGTTTATTTTCTGATTTTCTTGTTGAAAACATGTTTTGACAGTGCATGAGAATCGTCTCCATTGGAGAAGATACCCATGTTCTGTCAAAATATGTTTTTGCTAAGGAATAAAACAAATATGAAAAAACAGCAGACGACAATGTTCGGTTCCCGCCTGTTATGGGTTAATCCTGTTTTACATTCACACTGACTAATTGTTATAAGTTAACTCGGTACACATTGACAGAATACATGCTGACTGACGCGCCCATTTTTGTTACGGCTGACCTCACATCAGTCTTTGTTGATATAATTACCGTACATGTTTATTAACCTGTACACTGCTGAATTAAATATTGTCATCTGCTGTTTATATTTTATTTTCCACTTTTCTCACAAAAACATGCTTTGACAGCACTTTAGAATCATTTCCAATGGAAATGATTCTAACGTGCTGTCAAACCATGTTTTTATTGATCAAGAAGGTAAAATATAAAACAACAGCAGATGGCAAAGTTCGTTCCCAGCATTCTAAGGGCTAGAGGGACAGATAGGTGGTATGTGATAGAAATTGGTAATGGTAATGTAAGTAGCTCTCTTTATTTTGATCATCCTAAATAGAAATAATCTGAAATAATTCCAGCACAAAAATATTTACACAATTCCCTAACATTTGATTGGCTCGTAGCAAGTCTCTGTCCAAAATTTATATCCCAGTAAACTCCCACGCCAAACTACTTTCCGTAACCGTGAGGCGCAGTTAAAATAATTCTTAAGAAAACGGAAAATAAACACATTTTCTTGATGAATTTATTTCAAGTGCTGAATTATAAGGAATGAATGGCCTTTTTGTGGAATTTATCGGGGATAATAAACTTGGAAAAGTCGCAGGAATACTGGACGAGGCCTTCCGGCCTTCGTCCAGTATTCCCGCGACTT
Organism: Conchocele bisecta; assembly: GCA_029237695.1. Classification (NCBI taxonomy): domain Eukaryota; kingdom Metazoa; phylum Mollusca; class Bivalvia; order Lucinida; family Thyasiridae; genus Conchocele; species Conchocele bisecta. The sequence continues at coordinate 39,855,449 of CM055276.1, forward strand.
TTCCAAGTTTATACCCCGATAAATTCCACAAAAAGGCCATTCATTCCTATAATGAATACGCTTGGTCAGAAAAGTTTATGTAAAAAAAATGTGTAAATTGCATATTTTATATATAAATCCTGTGCCAGAATTGTTGAATTATTAATACAGTTTATCAAGACGATATTCACTTGACGATGGGACACTCGTGAATTACATCATTTAAACATGATTAAAATCTTATTTGTATTTTTCACGAAACCTAATTTTTATCATTTGTCGACCTATATGTTCCTTTAAAGGGCCTGCTATTGTTCATAGTTTTACATGTTGAGTTCAATTACATCACATCTAATTCTGATACATTTACTTCAAACACATGAGATTTAACCAATATTATGCGCGATACTGATGGACAGGTACCGGTGTCAACTTTTTTTCTATTTTCTTTATTGCTGAATGAAAATATATTTTGTTACCACTCATTTCAGAGACGGTTCAACTGAGAGGTAACAATTTATACTTTTCGGTGAGAAATAATAAAAACTATCAGTTTATTTCCATGAAAAAATGTGTATTCTGCATGAAATGGGTAACTGCACAATTACTGCTCCATTAACCCATTTCATGTGGCATACCCATTCCTTGGATCTAAATTTACAAACATTTTTTTTCAATTTTCTTCATTTATCAATGAATATATTTGTTGTTACCACTCATTTGGACCGTCTCAGCGAGACGGTTCAAATGAGTGGTAACAACATATACTTCTGTGCAGAAAAAAGAAAAATATTTAAAAAAAATTCCGTCAACAAATTTGTTATGGAAAGGGAATTTCTTGGAATAAAATTGCCTGGACATGCAATGACCTCCCTTGTGTATTGCCTTGTTGTATTGAGTTTAAACAATCAGCCATACTTTGACAAAAATATATGAGCTCATGCGAAATGGAAAGCTCATGCGAATTCCATGTCGCATGAGCTCCAAATTTTCTGTTGAATATTTACAAAATTGCATATGCTGTGTCTGAATGTATTGATTGAGTTAATAGCAAATTATGTGCTTGTTTATTGTGTGTAATTACATTTAATTCCCTCATTCATGGGGGTGTTGCTTTAATCTGTGTTTATTATCGCATCCTGGAGGCTGGTTCGGTGGAGGACGAGCGCCAGGCAAGTTGAGTTTTAGTCAACATTTTCCTAACTGTTTCCATCCTCGGAAATTTGACACAGATTTAACCTGGAGAGTTGGGTATTAAGAGTCGGTTTCCAAATTTATCTAATTTCTCTCCATTTTCCTGCTGTTCTGCTGGGTTAGGAAGACATTTTTACGCAAATTACCATCCAGATTTTCAAATCGTAAATCGAGAGAATCCATGTGATTTTGCTACTTGTAGACATGTTTTCACTTTTGATATAGAAAAATGTGGCTGTGACTGGAGAAATGGGGCTTATGGGTTTTGCGACCAGTGTAGATCCAGATCAGCCTGTGCATCCGCACAGTCTGATCTGGATCTGCACTGTTCGCCATTATCGATGAAACACCTGTCATGCTTCTAGCAAGCTATATTGATCGTTATCAGGTTACAGGAGTGTGCTATTTGACCAGGAGCGACACTGGTCACAAATCCCATAAGCCCCATTTCTCCAGTCACAGCCACAAATGTGTTTTTACAGTGTATCAGGGTGCTGTCTTTCAATGCCGAAAGTATTTGTGTTTTTTTTTTGTAATTTTAGTGCTAAACGGTCTCGCGCCATTCAGGTGTATTCTCATATTTGTAATTAAATCAGTCAATTCAGTCGCCATTGTATGCATTATAAAAGTAGTAAGATTACTGTACTGTACTGATCCTACTGCTTTTGGGAGGGGCCAAGTGATTCTGGTGTGGCGAGGACCTGGCATCAGATCAGGATTATTATGATTTCAGGGCTGAATATATAGTTTTGTTATTGTAAATATTCAGTTCTGATTTTGGGACATGTACTTGTACAGGTAATATATGGGATTTAGTACTAAACCCATTGACCCGGCCTTAAATGACCGTAGCTGTTGATAGGCCGTTAAACCCCAACAAACAAACAAACAAACAAACAAACAAACAAACAAACAAACAAACAAACAAACAAACAAACAAACAGTCGCCATTGTCGGCACAAGTGACTTACTCCCCCTTGTATTTATCAGCTGAGGAAGAGGAGAGCCCCCCAGGTAGCCCGACCCGCAGGAACAGCAGTCCCGAGATCGAGACCCCATCAAAGGACTTCGAGATGACGGCCTTGCACACACCAGAAGACCTCAACAAGAACCTAAACCATTCGATGACTGTGATCAACGACAATATACACTTCTCCAAGAAGCAGAAGGGGACCATTGATGTTTGGTGGCTGTTTGACGATGGAGGTCTGTATAGCTTTGGTCTGTGTATTTGGTGGATAAAAACTGACCCCACATTGCAAATAGCCAAATCACAAAAAAAAAAAAGTGCGTAATAAACTATTCAGTAATATTATCACTTAACCCTTACACTGCTATCTTGTTTTTTTGTCGTATGCTGTTTATTTTCTATTTTCCATTTTTATCATCAAAAACATGCTTTAACAGCACTTTAGAATAATTTACAACATGCTTTGGCAGCACTTCAGCACTTTTATTGAGAAATAAGGCAAAATATAAAAGCAACAGCAGACGACAATTGTTGTGTGTAGCGGTCTAAGGTTTAAATCACTTCATGCTATTGTCGTGGACATCTAACAATTTACAAATTAGTTAATACATCTGTAAGGCTAAAACAAAACAATAGTGTCCGAAAACGAAATTGTAAAGAAAGGTAAATGAAAGATGGGTGACCAAAAACCTTTTTAGACGGTGACACAAATGAAAAGGCGCAACAAAACCACACTTGCAATGTATATTTGCCGGAATCATGGATGACTTCACCTTGTAAGTTTTTGTCACTCAACAACCTAACTGATCAGTCTATTAGTTGTAGGAGTATCTTTATGGTAATGTGATTCGACCCCATTAACCTGGACCCGGTTGCTCAAAACATCCGTTAGCTTAACGGACTGTTAAATCCTTAACTGAATGGTTAAAATCTCTGTTTTAACAGAGATTTTAACCATTCAGTTAAGGATTTAACAGTCCGTTAAGGATTTAACAGTCCGTTAAGCTAACTGGGCCCGGTTGCTCAAAGCTTCAGTTAGCTTAACGGACTGTTAAATCCTTAACTGAATGGTTAAAATCTCTGTTTTAACAGAGATTTTAACCATTCAGTTAAGGATTTAACAGTCCGTTAAGCTAACTAATGTTTTGAACAACCGGGCCCTGGTGTTTTGAACAACTGGGCCCTGGCCTAAAATGATCATAGCTGTTGACAGGCCGTTAAATACCATTAAATAAAATAAAATCGCTTTGTTATGGCAGGTGGGATGGGCTGTGGCTCAGGGGTAGAATACTGAAGGTTTTGAGTTAAAAAATATGATAGGGCATGAAAAGTACTTTCATAGTATTTCTATCCCACTGGCCTGTCGGATGAGACTAAACTGTCCTGTCCCTATATGAAACACGCCATGCGATGTTGTACCTTCGGACATCTGCGTAATGTCATTAAATACGTTTACAAAAATATCCAATATTTTTCATAAATAAAACCAAAAGTTAACAAAAACAATTTCACATTTTTGACGCCATTTACGGAAAATATTGTAAATTTTGTAAACATATTTAGTGAAATTACGCAGATTTCCGAAGGTACAAAATCACATGGCGTGTCTCATATGACCTTCGCTGTTGCTGGGACGTTAAACCCATTGACTTTGTTTGTGGCGGCAGGTCTGACGTTACTGGTTCCGTACATCCTACAGACGAAGTCCCAGTGGCACAACTGTGGGCTGCGTGTGTTCACTGCGGGCACCAAGCGTGGCGGCCTCGTCCGGGAACAGCGACAGTACGTATTGTGTTCAACTCCTATCTCTTTAAGTGTGTCCGTTTGAAATAAAACGATTGTATTACCGTAATATATTTGGACACCATTTGTTTTGGGAATCCCCTAAATAGGGGTTTCCCAATACAAATTGTATCCAAATGTACATTGTTATTGTGATAAACAGGTACAACCATACTAACTGTAACTAATTGAACATTCCTTGCTGTGAGAAACCATATATTAATGTGTGTTTCCCAGAATTATTTGTGTCCGAATATTTAGTGTAATTAACTCTTTGCATGCTAGCGGTGAAAATATCCGCCAAACGAATTACGAGTATATGTTTTATTTCTCTCTGTAAATATGTCTTGAAATTTCTGAGGACTCGATTCTAATGAAATTCCAAGACATATTCATGATATTTACGGGGATAAATACAAGAAAATATGATGAATTCTTGTCCGCTAGTTTTTTAACTATTTATAGCCCACAAGTTTTCCAGCATGCAAAGAGTTGAGGTATTTATTCACCTTGTATGTGTATGTGTATGGTCCGTCACAGCTTGTCCGTGAATAGCGACAGTACGTATGGGAGAAGATTTACACCTTTCATACATTCATATAAATGGCAATGCACATTTAAATTGGGTTATTAACCCTTTCACCCCTAAGTAACAGAATGGGCTGCGATATGTTAATTTTGCAACCAATCCAATCATCGCAAAATGATTTTCAGACTATTCCATTTATAAAAAGGGGGTATTTGTTGTTCTCAAAAATATGAAAATTACTTTCAAACAGTGCAGATCCTGATGAGACGGCTCGTTATGAGCCGGCTCATCTGGATCTGCACTGTTTGCATAAACCGATATAGCGGGCTTTCGGGTTCAAAGGGTTAAATGTGAATACACAGATTTTGTGGAGCTTTGTAGTTTTGCAAATTTGGATTGGCCGTAATACATAATAGCATTTTGTTATTGGTCAATATGTGTTTGGTCAATGCATAGCTAGGGACTGATAACATGTACTATGGCCAGAGGTGATATGTGGCTGTGACTATAGAAATGGGGCTTATGGGTTTTGCAACCAGTGTAGATCCAGATCAGCCTGTGCATTCGCAGTCTGATCAGGTTCTACACTGGTTGCAATTCCATCACACCCGTCATGCGTCTAACAAGCAATATATTTCATTATCAGGCTACAGGAGTGTGCTATTTGATCAGGAGCGTCACTGGTCACACACAAATCACATAAGCCCCCTTTCTCCAGTCACATCCACGTATAATGTGGCTGTTTATTGTGTTGCTCGTGTTGCAGGATGGCACAACTGTTGAGTAAGTTCCGTATCGAGTGTCAAGACATGAAGATTATTACAGATATTGGCAAGCTGCCAACACAGAAAAGGTTTGTACTCTGCCTTTACCTTGACCCGTAGAATGCGGGAAACGAAAATTGTCGTCTGCTGTTGTATCGTATTTTTTGTCTTTTTTTCTCGACAGAACATGGTTGGCAGCACTTCAGAATCATTTCCAATGGAAATGATTCTGAAGTGCTGCCAAACAATGTTTTTATTGAGAAAAATAGAAGTTACAAAATAACAGCAGACGACATATTTAATTCTGCAGTGTAAGGGTTAAATGCGTTGTGTCTCGGATATTCAATATCGTTGTTTTTCGCTTCATGCACTGCAAATGACTTATATCAAACAATCGCACCATTTCATTTGATCAGGTTCCAATATGTTTGCGTAGTGTATCAGAAACTGTGATAAACAGGGGGACTGTGTCTCGTATATGTACAAAAAATTATGAAACGGAGTTGTAAATAATTCCATCGTCGTCCGCATCAACTAATGTCAAAAAGTTTGTAAAAATTTCTTCCATCTTGATATAACCACCCATCATTTAGAAAGAAGAAAAAACCCCACCCCCCTGTCAATAAAAAAAACAAAAAAACAGCCCCACCACCCATCAATAAAAATTACTGACCCACCTTATAAACGAAGGAAAGTAATGCCCATAACGGCGACCATACGTACTTAGAATAACAGCTGACGTAACGCGCGGTAAACTGAAATGGCCTACATGACAATTGATATGTTCGTTTCCGCCGAGTTCTAAAGGTCAGTCACACTTTGCACATGAAATGGCCTACATGACAATTGACATTTACGTTCAAACAAGATTTTCACGGTGTGTAATCGATCGTATTTCCTCGCCACCATATGAAACCCGACTCGAGAAACACAAATTAAGTTGTTGATTTCTGAATTTGTCAGTTGTTTGCACGGTCTAAGAAATCAAACAAATGTGAAAACAATTTATTTTTACAAAATATTAGACTCGTCTAAGGAGACAATTCTTATGTGTTGCCAAAACATGTTTTATTAAGTCATCGGACAAATGTGAAAAGAAAACCTGAATATATTGGTATTTCTTTACAAAAACATATTTTGACAAAATATGAGAATCGTCTTACTTAGGAGACGATTCTCATGTGCTGCCAAATCTTGCTTTTATCAATGTGAAACTGCACAAGTTAATGCGTCAATTCGATGACGTGAGCGACTACATAGCGTGGTTTTGGTATGTTCGTTTCCTCCGAGTTCTAAAGGTCAGTCACACTTTGCACATGAAAATGGATTACCGAAAATGGATTACCGACTGATGATTGTAAACACCATCAGGTGTGCAGCTAGACCGAAAATGATATGTCGCAAATGTGCTAGTTGGGGATGGGTGGGTACGGCGGTATATTTTTATGCCACCGGGTTTCGAAGAAACGGGTGGCATATAGTGTTTGGACCGTCTGTCTGTCTGTCTGTCTATCTGTCTCTGTCTGTCTGTCCGTCCGGGCAAACATCAGGGGTTTAGGAGCTTAGGGTAAGGGTTAGTTTCCTTTGAAGTTCTTTGAACTTATACCATTAGCCCATAAAACCTTTTGAAGTTTAGGGGCTAGTCCTTTGATCTTTTATATAGCAAATAGCCCATAAACCCAAAATGTTGGTACGTCCGTCCGTCCGTCCGTCCGTCCGTCCGTCCCGTCCGTCCGGGCCAACATCGGGGGTTTAGGAGCTTAGGGTAAGGGTTAGTAACAAAGGATTCCTTTGTTATAGTCGGTAAGCTCGTAATTCCATTGATCTTTAGGAGCTAATCCTTTGATCTTTTAAAGAACAAAAAGCTCATAACTCCCAAATGTTTGAACGTCCGTCCGTCCGTCCGTCCGTCCGGGCACACATTAGGGTACTTATGTGGCTAGCCCCACAGGGTTATGGACTTGGTAAAGGATAGGGTTGGTTACAATTAGCCACCTAAAAAATCGTTTTATGTGGCTAAAAATCGTTTTATGTGGCTAATATTTAACATGTGATAAGCCACATAAGTATAGTACTGTAAGAACGTCCGTCTGTCCGTCCGTCACACTTTTCGGTTAACCAATTTGTCACAGGTTCTCAAATATGCTGCAGGTGGCATCCGCGTTCGACAGACGCATTTCTTGTTTATGTTACAATCTCGCCTTCCGCTTTTGGAAATACGATTTGCCCATGCATGTGTAGACAGCATGCGTGTTGGATTTGCGTTCTACATGTACGTACGCACATATTTATAAAAGCATGCTAGTTCGAGTTGCGTTCTACGTACGTACGTGCATGTAATGTATGCGGAAAACTCAATTTCACCCGAAATTTAGTACAATAAATAGCATTAATAGGAACCTGCCAATCTCTGTATTCTATGTCTCTGACGAGACGTATGGTAATTACCGATACCACCATTAATTTTTTTCAGTTTTACACTGCGAACCCACAATTTCCCGCGCGTATTTTTTCGCTCGAGTGGACAAAAACGCGCGGGACGTGACGTATGGTAATTACCGATACCACCATTAATGTTTTGCAGTTTTACACTGCGAGCCCACAATTAAATAATTGGCGTGTTTCACTCGATCCTATAATTAAATAATTGCCGGTTTTCACTGGAGCCCATAATTAAATAATTACTGTTATTCACTGGCCCCCCACCATGCATCAATTAGAATTTCCTGTGGACCCAACCACCCATACATTTTAATTTTATGCAGACCCCACCACCCATCAATAAATAATTCGGGTGCCGCCTAAGGAAGAATATCAATAATACATTGTAAAATACGCATTGAATTTGAAATCTAGGGATATAATACAAAATTTATCTGGAGCTCTGTATATCAAATAATATATGTATTTGGTAGCCAGCAACTGACCAAACAATCAATAAATCAACCAACCAAATCAACCTACCAAACAGCTGAACCAACCTACCAACCAAACCAACCAACCCCAACCAACCAATTTATATATTTTGAGTTACAGAGCTTAACAATGTAAAAACTCATTCAATCAATGAGTCTGTCAATTATCAATCAATATATCAACCAGTAAATAATCGACCAAGAACCCACCCACCAACACAAATGTAACCACCCACCCACCTCTGTATCACTGCGATGGGTATTTTAAAGATCGGGATTCATCATTACCGGAATCCCGACCAGAGAGTTGGTTTGGCCCTCATGTACGCCTTTGGCTTTCTTGTATGTGAGAGTTGAATCTGGTTATACCCCTTATATGAGTAATATGATAATTTGTAATCCTATTACTTTTAGGGGAAGTGGCCTTGGTGTGGTATGAACCTGGCACCAGTCAGGTTATTCTAATTTCAGGGCTGAATATATTTTTTTCGATGCAAATATTACGTTCTGATTTTGGGATTTTCCGCCCAGTACAGCAGGTTAAATACGGGATCAAACCCGTTGGCCCATCCTTAAATGACCTTATCTGTCGATAGGCCGTTAAACACAAACAAACACACAAACAAACACACTGTACCATTGCAGCCAGGAGGAGTTTCGGGGCCACCTGGATGGGTTTATCCTGAATGAAGATCAGGGTGAGACGCACGAAGAGTTCCCGTGGAAAACCACCGAGGACGAGATGTTACTGCTCAAGGAGAAGGTAACTAACTCATCAATAGAAAATTGCAGTTCACTTTTTCTTCTTTCCAAAACTGGGAAAAAGTCCCTGAAGTGAAAAGCTTTTGTCGCGCCCACTTGTGGACATCACGATATAGTCGGCACATTGGCGTATGTTAAAGTTTTTCGGTATACTATCAAAGCCTCGGCGGGTGTGACATGCGGGTCGCGGCCATCTATTAAAAAAAACAACTGGAGAGACAAAAATATCCTGATATTTTCTTTCACTCTTTATGTATGTTATTGTGGGGTGTCATATCGTAAAATTATATATTTGAAAATTTCCCTTCATAAAAAGATGGAAAATTCCCAATTTAGCTATGGATATGCTCATTTGTCCCGAAAATATTTACTGAAATGTTATTAAGAAAATTCATAATTGTGGCTGTGACTGGAGAAATTGGGCTTATGTGTTATGCGACCAGTGTAGCTCCTGATCAGTCTGCGCATTCACACAGCCTTAACGCAGCCTTAACAGGGTCTGCACTGTTCACCATTCAGTCAGTGGCAGATCCATCTTGCTTCTGACAAATATTACAGATTGTTATCGGGCTACATGAGTGTACTATTTGATCAGGAGCTACATTGGCCACACATCCCATAATCCCTATTTTTCAGTCACAGCCGCGATTTAGCTTGTGATATGCTTGATTTTTTCGGTAATGACTTTCGCCAAATGACTGGCTTAATTCGGCCTGATCTGCCTGATGTTACAGAGCTCCAGATAAGGTTTTCACACTTACTTTAGCAGAATGCGCATTGATTATCAAAAGTGGGAGTACAAAGTACTCACAGCAATGTGAAAATATGTATTGATTTTCAAATTGAGTAGTGAAAATACTGTTAATAAAGTTGAAAATTTACTTAGTTGAGCTACAAACAGTGTTTGCTTTTTGCAGCTCAAATAGGTGAATTTTTAAATTTGTTTTATTTTTTATCATTTGTTCCCTATTTAATATTAAGGCAGAAAATATAAAATACATTTGTAAATGTAAAATACGCATTGAATATTTGAAATCTGGGAGTATAATACTCTTTAAACACAAAACTTATCTGGAGGTCTGTGTTTTATTAAGAGTATGTGAAACAGTATTATTTATCAATTTGAAAATGTTAAGTACATGTATATGTCCACTCAACTATTTCCTGTTCATCTCTGTGTTTCAGACAAATCGCCAAATGAGATTACGTGAGTTGTTACAAGAACATTCCAGCGATGCCTCCCTCATTGTTATGTAAGTTAATATGTTCATCTCACTGCTGTTAAAGTCGCATTTTGAGTACCTGGAGATATTTATTAGCTTCATATAGAGAGTACACCAGGGCCCTGGTTGCTCAAAGCTTCTGTTAGCTTAACAGACTGTTAAATCCTTAGCATTGCTAAGGATTTAACAGTCTGTTAAGCTAACATAGGTTTTGATCAACCGGGCTCAGGCTAGCATTTGTTGTCAGGTTTATCAGGCAGGCTAGAAAATTCCGAGGCTCGAGTTTATATCCCCAATAAATTCTTCAAAAATGTAGTTTATATAGTAATATTTACACTGTCCATCAATTCATATAAATGGAAATGCCCATGCAACGCAACATATTGCGTTTATATCCCAGTACATTACATTAGCCCCACGTGATGTCACGAGATGTTGTTGATTTGCTAAAGTTTGTTTCATTAATATCCACAACGCTGTCAATAACAGCATGGTATGGACCGACAACGCCGCTGTTCCATGAATTGTGACAAAATGACGTAAAATAAATTAGATGATTCTTAATTTCAAAGCGGTATTTTGCTATTTTTATTTTTGAAACTGAGAACATGCAATGTCATATAAGTAATAAAACCATGGGCTGTTGTGTTTACTGTAGTATGAAAAACATTTGGTCTGTTTGAAGTTTGCAAAGAGTCCTTCGGACTACACACACTTTTAAACGGACCACATGTTTTCCTTATTTGTTAATATGTTATAATACCCCGATAAATTTGCCAAGAATCTTGTTTATTCCTATAACACATTGCACCGTTCCATTTGCAGGACGTTACCGGTGCCGCGGAAAGGCACGTGTTCCAGCAGCCTGTACATGGCCTGGTTGGAGACGTTGACGCGCGGAATGCCCCCCATACTGCTACTCCGGGGCAACCAGTCCAGCGTACTGACCTTCTACAGCTAACATCGACCTTTTATAGCTAACATTGACCTTCTACAGCTAACACTGACGTTCTGCTGACCTTCTAGTACTAAATTTGACATTCCTAGACCTACAGCTAACATTGACCTTCTGCTGACCTTCTACCTCTAACATTGACGTTCTACTGACCTTCTACAGCTAAATTTGACCTTCCTAGACCTACAGCTAACATTGACCTTCTGACATTCTACAGCTAACACTGACCGTCTACAGAAAACCCAGTAGCCTATTTCATCAAAATTGCAAAGTATACTTTCCTAGCAAAGTATACTTTGAGGGAGAAATTTACAATTTTAGGATAAATTTATTAATTTTTATTATACTGAATTGATTACATTATCACATCCATTTTGCATTTTGGCTGTGATAATGTAATCAATTCAGTATAATAATTCTGCATAGTTTTAATCATCAAATATATGCAATCATTAGTTTTGTATGAAATAATGCATTTCGGAAAAATCAATGATTACTCCCTCAAAGTATACTTTGCTAAATAAGTATACTTTGCAATGTTGATGAAATCGACTACAGATAACCCTGACCTTCTACGACCACTGATACACGATGCAATAATGTGACATCTCTAATTGGGGCCGTTTCATTAAACTTTGTACGACTAAAATGTTCGTAAGGGCATATCCTGAGCATATTCATTGACTGCGAGTAGCCACATCCGGGCATATGACGAGACTTTGTACATCAATCAACTCCAGCACTGTTGAAAATGTGTATCGATTCGAAATTTCTAATGTGAAAAAACACAGGATTGATAAGAAATAATTACATTTGTTAACTTTCCATTGCTGTGAGCGATGCTCACTATATTATCTGAATTTGACTCAAAATGTCATAAAGTGAATGCTCGCGAGTATTGGTGTGTGTGCTTGTTGGAATTTGAATTTTAATCACTTTGCAATAGAATTGGGTTGGAATTACATAGAATAAACAACATTTTTGGAGACTTCATTGGGGTGTAAATTTGAAAAATCCAATAATACTGGCTTTCGGCCTTCCAGCCTTCAATCAATATAGTTGAACTTTTAAAAGTTTACACCCCGATGAATTCTCCGAAAATGCCATTTATTCATATAATATTCCTTCCCCAATAATGGGGGTATTACCGTAATAACCCTAAATATTCGGACACCACTTATTTTGGGAAAACACATAAAAATATATGGTTCCATACACAGTGAGTGTGCCCATATTTAGGGTCTGTATGGCAGTACTGGTTTAGTCACAGTAACAATGTACAGTGGAACCCCTCCAAACTGGACCCCCTCTATACCGGAATTCGCGCTATACCGAACATACGACCACGTCCCGAATATTCTGCTATATAAACACATTAGTTTCCATCACTCTATTAACCCCTCTACTCTGTAATCCGGACGCCATTTCAAGTCACAAAACCATATTTCAGCATTAAAATAACCCCGGAAAACCGGAAGCACGGTCACCTGTCAGGATGTCATCCAAGAAATACACCACGCCCAATTTCAATGTTGTTGTTTCAAGCGGGTGTCAATAGACTGGTTCCCGGTAGTATTTTTCAGCTCTGGTTCCCAAAATGCGGAGCCACGAGAATGAGACGATTCTAACGGACTCCCAACTTGACATTTGTGTGGAAGAAATAACAAAATTGATCAAATTACGCACATTAACTTGAGCTCTGTACAAGCGCTATCCATGCGTGTAATGCGCTAAGCGGCGTGTTTTTTGAACGTCATAAGCAGCATTACAAAGTTAAGAATCTATTCAATACATGCGACCTAAATACGAGACATGTTTGCTGTTTTACAAGCTCATTACAATAGCATGGTTCACAATTTAATTATACGCGTACGTAACAATTACGGAAATAAAATAATCGGCACATTATTTGTGAACCCACCGACCGATTAATTGAGATAATCTGATAATTACTTAACGAGGCTGTAAACTCGTGACTGTAGCCTGTAGGCTATTGTAGCAGCTCGCGGTAACTACACAGCACACGCGAAATGTGTCGTATGCTCTTTGCGACCAGTGTAGACCGTAGACTCCGATTACATTGCGAATCTTCACTATTTGCTATACCCCTTGCGAATCTGCACTATTTGCAATGTTAATAAAAAAAAAAATACATTCTGGTCTTAAAAGAGCGTTCCAGCTGATCGAGAAAGTTCCACATTGGCACAAAATACTTAGGGGCCTTTATCCCATGTCATCTGCACTCTGTTTATTGGGAATTACACCTGTCGACATGATAAAACACAACTGGGTAGCCGAGCCCCCGTTAAGGTGCGTAATTTGGGGGTACATTTCTTATTTCTCCATACAAATAGCAAGTTGGGAGTGCTTTAGAATCGTCTCATTGGGACTTAACTTTTTCGGGTGGAGAAATATGAAAATACTCCATAAATTTACTATACTGGTGGCTGGTCCACAACTAAACTGTCACCTTGTCGTGTAGTTTTATAAAAAAAACACTAGTTTTTATTTGTTTGTTTGGTTTGGTATGTATCACTCAATTAATAATATTACAACATACATTTCTTTAACTGGAAATAGAAAACCCCTCTAAACTGAAAACCCCTATAAACCAAACTTTTCAGTCTGTCCCCAGGGTGTTCGGTTTAGAGGGGTTCCACTGTATTTGCATACAATTTGTTTTGGGAAACCCCTATTTAATAGGGGTTTCCCAAAGCAAATTGTGTCCAAATATTTAGGGGCATTACCTATATAACACTTCCTGACCAATGACACCACATGCTTGTAGAGCTGTCTTGCCTTAATGATGGGGCCGACTAACCCTAAATATGTATATTGTGATGTGGATAAATACTGATGTGATACTGTTACGTTTGTTGCTATACCACCACATGTATTGTGATATGTTATACTATGTGGCTGTGACTGGAGGAATGGGGCTTATGGCATTTGTCTAGCTCCTGGTCGGCTGGCGCATTCTAGTGGCCTAAATAAATAGAGGATCTCAAACGAGTTCCCATTTGATATGAGATTTATGAAACGAGTCGCGCACAGTTTATGCAGAAAATTGCGGACGAGTTTCATAAATCTCATATCAAATGGAAACGAGTTTGAGATTCTGTTTATCTCATGACTTCAGTCACCAAAGAGCAGAAAACTTGGGAGATATCCAATATGTTTCAGTGAGCAGACACCATAGACTATTTTCACATCTAGTTAAAAATCTCCATTGAGAAAAATAATCCCTGCTTGAAAATTATTATAAATATGTTATATAATAGGTTCCTGTGTGCCGTTTCACTAAACTTCGTACGACTAAAATGTTCGTAAGTGCAAACTTATGATAGTCTGTAAATTTCATATTAACAATGTTTTTTGGTAAACAATTACTGGATTTACATTTATTGAGCATAGGCTTCATATGCAGCCTATGCTCAATACATGTAAATCCATCAATTGATATTTCCAGACGATCCTAAATTTGCACTTACGAACATTTTTGTCGTAAGAAGTTTAGTGAAACGGCCCCCTGTTCTTTGTAAACACTTCATATTATCAAACAGGAGCACATTCAAACAATTTCAATAATTGTAACGAGTCACTGATGCTTCTAATGATGTTTCAAACATGATGATGTCAACGTAAAAACATCATTGCATTGTCGTGCCATTACGTGCGTCATTTGGTACGTCTCCATTTTATTCATTTGACATAATGTTGGCGCAAAATATGAATACATAAGCGGCCAGCCAATCAAATTCGCTCAGAACTTCACCAATTTCAATAATATTTGCTCACAATGTCTGTCTGGGGATGGTGCTTTGTTTTGCATACGACCCACGCCCGAACACCCAAGGTCAAGGTCAATGGGGAATTGTGTTCACCTTGTTTGAAGAATTATGTTTGTTTTACTGACTGAATGGCAAAGAGTGCGGATGTTCAGTCTGATCTGGGTCAACACTGATTGCAAATCCCAGAAGCACAAGTTCTCCAGTCACATCAACATACTACTGTCTGTTCCATGTTTTGCTGCCGACGAACTTTTGGCCATTAAACACATTAAACACATTAAATGTAAAAAATATTTAAAAGTAAGTACTTTTTCATCAATAACAAAAAAGTCACCCTCCCTAAAAAAAATTGTGGAATGAAATTCCATTAAATATTCATTTTATTGCGAAAAAACGATTTTCCTATGGGAATTTAACATGGGGAGTCAATTTCCAAATTTTTTCGTTTTTTGATCCTGAAGGATAAAAAAAAGAAAAAATTGGAAATTGACTCCGAAACCTGGCGAGATAGCTTGAAAATGATGTAACTAAGAAAACAACAGTTAGATTTTGAAAATCGGTCTTCAAATAAAAAATATATTTAAAAAAAGGATTTTCAGCCCCCATGTTAAATTCCCATAGGAAAATCCTTTTTTCGCAATAAAATCAATATTTGATGGAATTTCATCAAATAAATTTGTTTGAGGAGGGTGACTTTTTTGTTATTGATGAAAAAGTACTTACTTTAAACTATTTTTTAGATTTAATGTGTTTAATAGCCAAAAGTTTGTCGGCAGAAATACGTAGAACAGACAGTAGTATCAATGTTACTACCCGTTTTATTGCACAAATGTGTCATTTATATATCATGGTTTGTTATTCATGGTTACAGAGCTCCAGTTAAGGTGCGTAATTTGGAGGTAAATTTCTTATTTCTCCATCAAAAATGGCAAATTGGGAGTGCTTTAGAATCGTCTCAATGAGACGATTCTAAAGCACTCCCAACTTGCCATTTTTGATGAAGAAATAACAAAATTACACCTCAAGTTGGTCAAATTACGCACCTTAACTGGAGCTCTGGGTTATTGCCAACGTGTGCGTAGTCAAACTCCACTATGTTGTCATTATCTAAGTTGTAAAACACCAGTGACATTATCTGCACTGTCCAACAATACATTGACTTTAACTGTGTCATTATCTGCTGTCAATCAATATATTGTCATTATCTACCGTCAATCAATATACATGTAATGTTTTCGGCTGTCCATCAATATACTGTCGGTATCTGCTGTCAATCACTATAGTGTCATTATCTGAGCGTTCGTCCATGTACATGCGTGAGTATGTACGTACGTTACTAACACTTAATTTTTCAATAACTCCTGAACCGCTTCACCGATTTTGATAATATTTGGCCAAAATCTGCGTCTAGGGATGGTGCTTTGTTTTGCATATGACCCACGTCCGATCACCCAAGGTCAAGGTCAACGAGGACTTCTCTTCACCTTGTTTGTAAGGCAAACCTGTTAAAGTTTTTCTTTTCTTTTTTTTAATATTATCAAGGCTGCCAGTATGTCCCACGTTCGACCGCCCGAGGTCAAGATCACTAAGGATTTTTTTTTTTATTTTTTTATTATTATCAAGGCTACCAGCGAGGGGATAAGCTTCATTTAGCGATGCCATTTCTTGATAAATCTGTCATTTTACTGATGGGTGGGTTGTGGACTAGAGGTTAGGGCACTGAACTTCAATACCAGAGGTTGTGATTTCAATCCCCATTCTAGGCATAAAACAAATACTTTCATAGTATTTCCATCCAACTGGTCTTTCGGACGAGACTTGAAACCGAGGTCCCATCCCTAAATGACCATAGCTGTTGCTGGGAGTTTAAAAACTATTTATTTTCTTTTTTCTGTTGATATCAAGTTTATCAGGCTCGGCTCCAAACGTACGCGTTTCCTAGCCTTACCTGATAAACTTGATATCAAAAGACACTAGAGTGGTATTCACTATGTAATGGCCACCATTTGAATTGTCTCAGTGAGTGGTCACAAAATGACTGCATCAAAATATACATACAATATTATCCCCTCGTCAAAAGGCAAGAGGGTATATAGTGTTAATCCATGTGCGTGCGTGCATGCGTGCGTCAGGCCTGTACGCAGGAATTTTTTTAGGGGGGGTGCGTTATCGACGGTGCGAAGGGCTAAACATTGTTTTTGCACACCCACGGACAGACCTCGGCAGATTAACCCTTTCACCCCTAAGTAACTGGAATGATTTTGATTTGTTAATTTTGCGACCAATCTAAATCATCACAAACGATTTTCAGACCAGTCCATTTATGAACATGGGGTGTTTTTGTTCTCAAAATTATGAAAATTAATTGCAAAAAGTGCAGATCCTGATGAGACGGCTCGTTACGAGCCGGCTCATCTGGATCTACACTGTTTGCCAATACCACTATGCAGGCCTGCGGGTTAAGAGTGAAAGGGTTAAGGGGGGTGCGTTACGCACCCGTCGCAGCCCCTCTGCGTACGGGCCTGTGTGTACGTACATGTGTGTGTTAGTAACAGTAACACCTTTCATTAGCCAGGCTATTGGATTGGCGAAAGCCGGGCGGGTGGGCGGGCTGGCCGGCCTTTGGCAGGTGGCGTCCACAATCAATGTTAAGTTTTCGTGTTTTCGTCCATTTCTTTGTTACTGTACCACATAGGACCAACAAACTTTCACAGCTTCATAACCAAGGGGTGCCCACCACATATCACTATCCAACATGTTACCTTTTTTTGAACTTGACCCATTTTTTCCGCGCAGTCGACTTAGCCATTTTCAATGTTAACTTTTCCAGTTTACAATGTTAAGTTTTCGTGTTTAAGTCTATTTCTTTGGTACTGTACCACATAGGACCAACAAACTTTCACAGCTTCATAACGAAGGGGTGCCCACCACATATCATTATTCCACATGTTACCTTTTTATGAACTTAACCCATTTTTTCAGCGCAGTCGACTTAGGCCTATCAAAAAAAAAGTGTTTGTTTAGGGGAACGGGCTCAAAATCTGTAGGTAGGGTAGGTAGGGATTTTTTTTTTATATAGATGAAGCTGTGAATCGTTAAATACAACATGTACCTTCTTTACTTTACATGCCATTAGTTGTAGTATGAATACTAATTAAGCATGAATATTAATTAAGCTCATAATTCATTGTATATTCTGGTGGATATTTTGCATCAAAATAAAACACAGAATGCACATGAAACTGTACATCCTGTATGGAATATAATATATTATGTCAAAAATTATCAATTGTAGTGTTTAATTCAAACCCAAAAGCCATCTGTAAATGCACATGAACTAGTTTTGAGAATAAATAAGACTTGACCCAAAACTTAATCCATGGTTTAATGCCGAAGACGCTGATGCACAGGTGTTTGTTTGTTGGGGTTCAACGGCCTTTCAACAGCTAAGGTATTTTAAGGCCGAGTCGATGGGTTTATTACTAAATCCCATATATTGCCTGTACAAATGGGGAAAATCTCAAAATCAGAACTGAATATGTACAATAAGAAAACTATATTCAGCCCTGAAATCAGAATAATCCTGATTTGATGCCTGATTTCTACACGTGAGCACTGCTCGCAATACAATGGTATCATGTCCGCAAACACTGATGAACTAGCTATAGGGAAAATGTCAAATGTTCGTCTTTCTGGCGAATGTTGGCATACATCTATGTTTATACGTAAAAAGATGCGAGTCCCACTAGGTGAAACCCCAGCCATCGTGCCAATTCGCAATTTTTGTTGTTGTTGATTGTAGGCTTACGGTGCTGTCCGGTGACACAATTGTATATTCGGATAACCTCTGCAGTTACCGCAATGCTTGTCCCGGCGCTTCGTTTTCGCCGCCCCTCGAATCGTAAGACAGTCGCGAGTTTAAAAAAAGATGGGTTGTTTAATATATCGGGTATTAAAATGTCATTTACCAACAAAGTTGCATGAAACATAGAATGGGTGCGAGACAAAAGTCACAAGGAGAGGGATACAAATTAACAAAATGAACAAAATAGACAAAAACAATTTTTCTTCTGAAATGTGGGGGGAAAAAATAGGGTCGGCACATTTTGTTAATAAAATAGCAGGTAGGGTCGGGTGCCCCGAAACAAACAAATTTTTTTGATAGGCCTTAGCCATTTTCAATGTTAACTTTTCGCGTTTACAATGTTAAGTTTTCGTTTTTAAGTCCATTTCTTTGGTACTGTACAACCTAGGACCACCGAACTTTCACAGCTTCATAACCAAGGGGTGCCCACCACGTACAACTATCCAACATGTGACCATTTTTTTTACCTTCACCTATTATTTCTTCGTAATTGACTTAGCCATTTTCAACGTTAACTTTTTAACGTACGTCTGGTTAAAGTTTTTTGGTTAAAGTTTTTCGTTATACTATATCTCTGCAACTGCTTCGCCCATTACCTTGAAACTTCACATTAGTGTTTATCATCATCCATATTTTCATTCTATCCCCCAACCGTGCGGCCCCTGTGCCCAATGTCAAGGTCAAATTACTTTGAATGTTTTTGTTAAAGTTTTTTTGTGTACTATATCTCTGCAACTGCTTCACCCATTACCTTGCTACTTCACATGGGTGTTTATCATCATTATCGCGCCCGCTTGCGGAAAGCGCGATATAGTCGGCATTTTGGCATACGTCCGTCCGTACGTACGTCCGTCCGTGTGTCCGGTTAAAGTTTTTTGGTTAAACTTTTTCCATCTACTATATCTCTTTTTTTTAGTGTCCATGCCTCGCCCCAAGGCGCGACATGCAGGCCACAGCCATCTAGTCTACAAAAAGTGGGTATAATTATGTTATCCAAGTGTCTGTGCTTGGAAAAAACCTGGCCTTCGTGGCTTTGCCTCGTTTCTTGTTTTTCAATAGCTTCACAGATTTTGTTAATATCTGGCCACAATGTATAACATGGGATGCTGCTTTGTTTTGCATACGACCCACGTCCGACCGGCCCATGTCAAGGTCACTGAGGACTTGCGTTAACCTTATTTGTAAAAATAATTGTTATCAAGACTGCCAGCGAGGTTTGTTTGTTTGTTAAATGCACCAGACAATACACTTGGCCAGTCAGGATGCAAATAGTAAAATATAATTGTTATGCCCCAGCACAATGGTGAAGAGGGCATTTATTGGTGAAGAGGGCATTTATTTTTTTGCTTTCAGTCGGGGTATGGTCACAGGTTGAAGTAACGGTCCATGTTCTATACATTAAAAATACATTAAATATACCTAAAATAATCAATAAGTGAAAAAAAATAAGCTAAACTTGTTTTATGTGATTTTATTGTCTCGCCCGCAAAAGCGGAAAGCGAGACTAAGGTGTTGCTTTTCCGGAGGCGTCATCATTCAATGTTAAGTTTTCGTGTTACGGTCATTACTTCAACACCTTATCAGCTACAGTCATCAAACTTTATACATACCTTTACTATGATATGTAGATGAATATAGGACTATTCTCAGGGTCAAAGTCAAGGCCCCAGGGTCAAGGTCAAGGCAAGACATTTGATTCAGCGGAATTCTTGTTTTCACTTATTGATGCTTTCAGGTATATTTAATGTATTTATAGACCATGGCCCGTTACTTCAACCTGTGCGTATGATGTCCATTTGATGTAAAAGAATATTCATTATGATAAAACAGGGTACATATCAATATGTCTCATTATTTCAAATACAATGTACATGTACTTTATGCATGAATGTCGGATATTTAGCTATCACTTTATTAGCTATAATAATTGTTTGTTATTATGTTTACATTATTTTTACTTTTTTTTCCACCAAAGTAGTGTTCTCGACCGGTAATTAAAAAACTTCTTTACATTTACTTTATATCAGTAGCCTAATTCACCAACATTGCAAATGATACTTTTCAAATTTTCAATTTTAGGATAAATTTATTAATTTTTATTATACTGAATTTATTACATTATCACAGCCATTTTGGCTGTGATAATGTAATAAATTCAGTATAATAATTCTGCATACTTTTAATCATCAAATATATGCCGTCGTTAATTCTATATGAAATAATGCATTTCAGGAAAAATAATTAATTCCTCACTCAAAGTATACTTTGCTACGAAAGTATACTTTGCAATGTTGGTGAAATCGGCTACAGACAAGCCATGTGATTTTGTACCTAAGAGGATGTGCGATTTTTCGTGAAAAATGTTTACAGAAACTGCGATATTTTCTGAAAAATGACGTCGAAAGTTGTTGAAATGTTCAGAGCAAATACGGAATTAATTCCGGATTTGCTCTTAACATTTTGTCAACTTACGTGATTTACGGAAAATATTTTTCATGAAATATCACACATCTTACAAAATCACACGGCTTGTCTCAAGTGTGTTTACTATTGTATTTACAACTATAGAAACATACCAGCCTGTGTATCTTCACATTCGGATCAGGGTCCATTAAATCAATAACTCATTCCATGTATCTAACTCCTCTAGTCCTATGCTCTGGTTCACAATCAAGTCATTTGTTTGGTTTAGTTCAGTCAAACAGGTTAAAGTTCATAGTAACCCTTAGACCACTACTCACAACAATTGTCGTCCGCTGTTGCTTTTATATCTTGCCTTATTTCTCAATAAAAAAACATGGTTTGACAGCACTTCGGAATCATTTCCAATGGAAATGATTCTGAAGTGCTGTCAAAGCATGTTGTAAATTATTCTAAAGTGCTGTCAAAGCATGTTTTTGATGATAAAAATGGAAAATAGAAAATAAACAGCAGACCACAAACATTTAAGATAGCGGTGTAACGGTTAAGGTAAATGTCCTGAAGTTTTATAGTCACTGGTCATGTTATCTTTATATTTTTATTGTAGTTTCTCAGCAATATTGTTCTACTAGGCCACCATTAACCCTTCCTACGCTGTTGACGAAAATTGCCGTCTGCTGTTTTTCATTTTTGCTTTAATTCTTAACAAAAAACGGGTTTTGACAGCACATGAGAATCGTCTCCAGGGGAGACGATTCTCATGCGCTGTCAAAACAGGCTTTTGAAAATAAAACATTTCCGGCAGACGACAAAAAATAATTCAGCGTAGTAAGGGTTAAAAGGTAGTACGAGCTCAGATTTGGTTTCACAAATCTCACCATCATTTGTGGCTGTGACTGGAGAACTTGGGCTTATGAGATTTGTGACCAGTGTATCCCCTGATCAAATATCACACTCCTGTAGACCGATAACGATCTATATTGCTGGTGAGAAGCAGGACAGGTGTTTCGTTGATGGAATGGCGAACAGTACAGATCCTGATCAAACTTCGGATGCACAGGCTGATCTGGATCTACACTGGTCGCAAAACCAATATTCCCCAGTTCTCCAGTCACAGCCACATTGATATAAAATGTATAGTAATGCCAATCAATATGTGGGGTAATGGTGAATTAATGTTTATTTTGCCAGAAAATGTGTCGGATGATGTTGTGCCTACCGAGTGGGCGTGTACCTTTAGACCATGAAATTTTGACCTTCACAACTGCATATTTTATGTCATTAAAAGTATGTAGAATTATTATACTGAATTTATTACATTATCACAGCCATGGTTGTGATAATGTAATAAATTCAGTATAATAAAAATTAATAAATTTATCATTAAAATGAAAATTTCTCCCTCAACGTATACTTTTCTAGATAAGTATACTTTGCAATGTTGGTGAAATAGGCTACTGGACTTCAATAGGAGGTTGTGGGTTCAATCCCCGCTCTAGTCATGAACAATATTTCCATGCCACAGGTCTTTCAGATGAGACTTGAAACCGAACTCGCATCTATATATGACCAATACAGTAGCCTATTTCATCAACATTGCAAAGTATACTTATCTAGCAAAGTATACTTTGAGGGAGAAATTTTCAATTTAATAATAAATTTATTAATTTTTATTATTCTCAATTTATTACATTATCACAGCCACGATCGACTGAACGGTTTAGGAGAACTTGTGTATACAAACTCTGTACCGTATATAGAATTGTATAGAAAAATGTAGAAAAAATGGATAAGTTAAAAAGGTGATATTTTTGTTAAAAAATATGTTTTCGGCATAAAAAACACCAAGGTGCACATCTTCAATATGTGTAGAAGACGTGTGTATAGTTTCAGATCGATCGATCGAACGGTTTCGGAGGAGTTATTTACACAAACTATGCACTTTTTCTGACAGCAGCCCGCCCGCCCTCCCGCTCAGCGGTAAAACATAATACGTATCGTTTAAAAACGGGGTGTGTGAAAATTACTTCATTAAAAAGTGCAGATCCTGATGAGACGGCTCATCATGAGCCGGCTCGTCTGGATCTACACTGTTTGCAATGACAGCTCTAGAGGTATGTAGTGTTGAAAGGGTTAAAAACACCAGCTTGTTCTACATTAAAAGAGCATGTTCCACAAATGTCAGCGCTATGGGAAATTGGATTTATTTTCAGTGCAACAAATAACGATTGTGCAATATATCGCATACAGTCTCGCCCATTCACTGGCATAATGTCGGAAAACATTGTCTCCATCTCGTCTCTGTATTATGTTTATCATTGTATCAATTATGTTTATTATTGTATTATATTATGTTTATTATGCTTTTACTTTACACCAGAGATTTAGTGTTTACTTAAAATCGCAGCTTTATACATATACACAACACTCATTTCATGTGGCAAACACATTTTGTAACAACTGTTTAAACCCATCGCATTCAGAATACATTTGTATGCAAATATTTTATTATTTTCTGTTCTATTTTTCTTATTTCTCATCCAAAGTATATGTTGTTGCCACTCATTTGAACCGTCTCAACACGAGACGGTTCAAAAACGAGTGGTAACAGCATATATCTTTATGGAGAAAGTATTCGGCAACCTACTATCTCTGTTATCAAAAGTCGGATTGGCATGAACCTGCATATACTTATTTGACATCATCATTATTTTATTCTATAGCTCATGCTTGCTTGCTGTGTTGAGTGTCAAGTGACTTAGCCAACATCAATGCAAATTTCTATCCGTTATATCTGCTATCCCAAGTCAGATTGGCTGGAAACTTCATATACTTATTTGACATCGTCATACTTTCATTCTATAGCCCACTCGTGGTCAAATTTGCGTTAAAGCTGAATGATTTTCAGACTAGTCCATTTATGAAAAGGGGTGTTTTTGTTCTCAAAAATTTGAAAATTACGAGCCGGATCATCTGGATCTACATGTACATGTTTTGCCAATACCACTATACAGGCCTGTGGTGTTGAAAGGGTTAACATCGGAATACACATGTGTAATAAATTGTAAACGAGGCCACTACAGAAAACCTGTTAGGGGATTAGTTCAGCTTCATTGTATTATGTTGTACTTATGCAATACATTTGTCGACTGATTTTGTCGACTCGGCATAGCCTCATACAATAAGTAAACTCGTTAAGATCTAAAAGTAACCCTTAGACCGCTACTCACAACAATTGTCGTCTGCTGTTGCTTTTATATCTTGCCTTATTTCTCAATAAAAACATGGTTTGACAGCACTTCAGAATCATTTCCGCCCCGTGCAGGCACCGGGGCGGGATCAACTG
Source organism: Conchocele bisecta (assembly GCA_029237695.1). Classification (NCBI taxonomy): domain Eukaryota; kingdom Metazoa; phylum Mollusca; class Bivalvia; order Lucinida; family Thyasiridae; genus Conchocele; species Conchocele bisecta. The sequence goes on from CM055276.1 coordinate 39,879,945, forward strand.
ATCCTGAGAATAGTGCTGCAGTAGCCATTGCTTGTCGTAAAAGGCGACTAAACTGGCTTAACGATTGGGTTCATACTTTCCGGAACCCACTATACCGGATTTGGCCCTCATGTACATTTTTGGCTTTCTTGTATGTGAGAGTTGAGTCGGGCTATGCCCCATATATAAAAGTAAGATTAGCGCTAATCCTATTACTTTTAGGGGATGGGATAAATGATGCTGGTGTGGCGAGGGCCTGGCACCAGATCAGGTTGTTCTAATTTCAGGACTGAATATATATTTTGATTGTAAATATTGAGTTCCTGAAGTTGGGATTTACCCCCCTCGGACAGGTGGATACGGGACACGACCCCGTTGACCCGTCTGCATGTGGACTCCCTGAGGCTTGTACCTCTATGTCAGAAAAGCGGACGTTAAACCCTATTCACTCACTCACTCACTCAGAATCATTTCCAATGGAAATGATTCTGAAGTGCTGTCAAAGCATGTTGTAAATTATTCTAAAGTGCTGTCGAAGCATGTTTTTGATGATAAAAATGGCAAATAGAAAATAAACAGCAGATGACAAAAAAAATAAGATAGCGGTGTAAGGGTCAACAAAATGTGTTTGCCAGCTGTACATGTATATATAATGCTGTGACTGGAGAAATTCAGATCAGCCTGTGCATTCTGATCAGGATCTGCCCTGTTCACCAATCCATCAATGTAACACCCGTCATGATTCTAACCAGCAACATAGATCGTTATCAGGCTATTGGCGTATGCTGTTTGGTCACTCACTATGCTGGTTACAAATTCCATAAGCCCCATTTCTCCAGTCACAGCCACGTATATGTGTGTGAGCGGACAAATGGGGCTTACAGACCTTGTGGCCAGTCTGGATCCTGATCTACTGCCTCTCGCATATACCTGTGACTGACAAGGATCTATGCTGTTTGTCAGAGCATTAAAAATACTGTATGGCGATTTATCAGAATACTGTAGACCCTAATCAGAGAAGGTGCAGTCTCTGTCTGGTCTCTATCTACACTGGTCGGAATTGCCATAAGCCCCATTTCTTCAGTCGCAGCCACATTTAAAGAACTATCACATTTTTGTGTTACTATATTTTGTATTCGTTCAATTTAGTTTCTGCATTATTAAACCATTGGCATGGCGAGGGTTATATTAGTTGTCGACCTTCAACCGGTTTTGGGTACAAACATTTGTAACTTGTTTGTTTGATTGATGTGAAAGTTCAACTCGGTGTCATCACCCAAACAGAAGGTGGGAGGGTACAAACAAATATCTTAACCCTTAGACCGCTACTCACAACAATTTGTCGTCTGCTGTTGCTTTTATATCTTGCCATATTTCTAAAAAAAAAAAAAATGGTTTGACAGCACTTCAGAATCATTTCCAATGGAAATGATTCTGAAGTGCTGTCAAAACATGTGGTAAATTATTCTAAAGTGCTGTCAAAGCATGTTTTTGATGATAAAAATGATAAAAATGGAAAATAGAAAATAAACAGCAGTCTAAGGGTTAATGGTGATTCCATTCGTAACCTGTTACGTTAGGAATACGCTTGTAGGGGTATGCACAGTTTGAAATATTGTTAGTATATTTTATTGCATAAATTGGGCGCTCGCAGTATATTGTTGACACAGTGTAATACATATCATATTACACTAGTGTAATAAATATGCAAATTAGCTAGTTACAGAAAACTGATACAAAATCCTGAGCTTATGTGGATTCTATTCTACATGAACTCGGTAGCCCATTTCACCAACATTGCAAAGTATACTTATCTAGTGGGTTATTCTAATTTCAGGGCTGAATATATTTGTTCTCGATGTAAATATTACATGTTTTCAAAACCAAATCAGCGAAAAATGGTGATCCGATAATGGAAATAAATCGGGCCCAAATGGTGAACAGTGATCAAACTGTCTAGTCTCGGTATACAGTGGTAAGACAAGCAATATTTTTGTCCACATGCTGTACAAGCAGCGCTGGGAAAACTTGCAGAAACTGATTGGGTACGGAGGCGTCCATTATTTTCTATGGACACCTCCATACCAAATGAGATTTTTCGTATGTTTTCCAGCACAACTTTGTCGCCGCTGTGGTTTTTGTCTCGCCCGCGAAGCGGAAAATGAGACATAGGTTTTGCTTTTCCGGAGTCGGTGTCGGCGTCATCATTCAATGTTAAGTTTTCGTGTTATGGTCATTACTTCAACACCTTATCAGCTACAATCATCAAACTTTATTCATACATTTACTACATATGTATGATATGTAGATGAATATAGGACTATTAAAAAAAATTCTGGGCTCCAGTAGCGAGCCCAGGCTCGAGGTGAAAGCGGCGGGACAAGGCGAGACATTTGATTCCGCGGAATTCTTGTTGTCAATCAATGTTCGCAAAATAAAAATGTATATTTCTATAACTCCTGGGTATTTTCTGTTGTTAATGAGATGCCCCCCAACAGTCATCAACATATAAAATCTGATTGCGTGTCTGGAATTACCCCCTTATCACTTTGTTAGTTATTGTCGATACCGATTTAGAGCACATGTGAATTAAATTCATAGTTTGACAGCACTGTATAATTATTTCCAGTGAAAATGATTCTAAACTGCTGCAAAACCACGTTTTTGTTGAGAAATATAGAAGCAGGCAACACATTTTAATTCCGTGTAGTTTCCAAGGTGGGGTATCACGTGGTTTCCGAACGACATGACGTCATATTTTTTAGATGTGTTTACAGTAGATTTCCTTTAATATCTTGCTATTGGAAGGACATATTTTTATGAAATATACCGCAGCAAATACGGTACACGTTGCGCTTTAATGTATAGGCGGCTTTAATCTAATAATTCTGTCGTTTTCACGAAGAATCGGTTACCGTAAATGCAAATAAAAACTAGAGGACGTGAATGTAAGAAATAAACTGTACTCGATTCTTTGTGAAATTTAAAATTATTGTAAAGAAATTTCAGAGCACTCACATATGCCATCGTATTTGGTGCGCTACATATCAAAATCCGTCCGTTCTCCGACTGGAGACCTGGTTTGGCCCTCACATACATGTATTTGGCATTTTATATGTGACGGTTAAATCTGGTTATACCCTTTATGTGAGTATTACGATTATTCGTAATCCTATTTTAGGGCAAGCGGCCAAGTGACTTTGGTGTGGTATGGACCTGGCACCAGGTCAGGTTATTCTAATTTCGGGGCTGAATATATTTTTCCTCCATGTAAATATTCCGTTCTGATTTTGGCATTTTCCCCCCAATGCAGCAGATTAAAACAGAATTGAACCCGTTTGCCCGGCTTACATGACATTAGCTGTTTATAGAACAAAGGCTATTAAGCCCCATTTTTCCAGTCACAGAACAAAAGCTAGAATCACTACAAATGCCATAGGCCCCATTTCTCCAGTCACAAAGGTTGTGAGCCCCATTTCTCCAGTCCCAGAACAAAAGCTAGATTCGCTACAAATGCCACAAGCCACATTTCTCCAGTCGCAGAACAAAAAACGTATTTGCCTTACAAACAAGGTGTACGCAAATCCTCAGTGACCTCGACCAAGGTTGAGGTCACTGAGGATTTGTGTACACCTTGTACTGGAGAAATGTGGCTTGTGGCATTTGTAGCGAATCTAGCTCGTATCTATTGTATCGGTCGGACGTGGATTGTATGCAAAACGAAGCACCATCACTACACACATTGTGGTCAAATATTACAAAAATCAGTGAAGTGGTTAAGTTATTGTAAAGTGAAAGGTACACACGTACGTACACAGACTATTGCAAGGGGATAATGCAGCTGTGACTGGAGAAATGGGGCTTATGGGTTGTGCGACCAGTGTAGATCCAGATCGGACATTGTATTTCCACCCCACGGGTATTTTGGATGATATTTGAAAAAGAGGTCCTTTACAACTGTGACTGAAGAAATGCGGCTTGTGGCATTTGTGACCAGTGTAGCTTCCTGATCTTCTAACACAGACCTCTAGCCTAATCTACTCTCAGCTAGACACATGACAGATGGTTCACTGACTGAATGGCAAACGGTGCAGAACCTGATCAGACTGCAGTATGATCAGGTTTTTTTTTTTGAAAATTGTAATTTTTTATCGCCATTCTCAACGAATTTACAAGATTCACAAAAGTGGTCCCTGGGACCTCAAATCCGGATTTCCGGATTAATCCGGAAATTTCCCATGCCTGGATATTAAACTCTGTCACCTTCACTTGTTCTCCACCCTGGCCACATACAGCAGTAATCATTTTTTTTTAAAGTGCAGACCGTAGCCGAGGGGTAACATCGTCGGATAGCCACGCTGGCGACCCGCGTTCGATTCAGGGTTCAGTTCCAGGGCGTTGGTATTTCTAAGATACTTTGTATTTCCTGCTGTACTAGTCCTTTCGGATGGGGACTTTAAAAGGGGGTCCCGTGTATCAGATTTGAAGGAGAGTCTGGGCACGATAAAGAACCGGAGAGGACTATTCTAATAAGAGCTAGGCCCCCTGGGGCTGGTTTCCTCTGTATCCACCGCCTTCCTTTCTCCCCTTCTTGGGAGATGACATGCAAGACAGTGCCGTCGTTAAATCCAAGCATTTACATTTTGGGTATTCTGTTCAAACACTCATTTGTTTTTCAACATAAGGTTTTACATAGAGGATCTTACAGGAGTGATGATATATGATATTTATTAAATGAGCTTACTGATTTCATAAGAAACGAGGCTATGCGTCGTTTCTTATGAAATTAGTCAACGAGTTTAATAAATCTAATATTGAATCAACACAAATGTTTATATTCTATTATTGCATAAGCACATCACAATACGTTGACGATGTAATGACCACCTAGCGTGTTTTCTGTACCAGCCACATTGGCAAATTTGTTACACCAGTGTATTACGATTTTTATTACGTCGTGTTATGACACTGTGAAAGTGTTTTATGCAATACAATTTGATATACAATGTACATGTACAGCCAAACAAGGATACAACTTAAACTTCTAACAGTCCAACAATATATTAATGAATGGCCATTTTGTGGAATTTATTGGGGTATAAACTTGGAAAAGTCGCGGCAATACTGGATGAAGGCCGGAAGGCCTCGTCCAGTATTCCCGCGACTTTTCCAAGTTTATATCCCCGATAAATTCAACAAAATGGCCATTCTTTCCTTATAATTCCAGCATTTGAAATAAATTCATCAAGAAAATGTGTTTATTTTCTGTTTTCTTAAGAATTATTTTAACTGCGCCTCACGGTTACGGAAAGTAGTTCGGCATGGGAGTTTACTGGGATATAAATTTTGGACAGAGACTTGCTACGAATCAAATGTTAGGGAATTGTGTAAATATTTTTGTGCTGGAATTATACAATTATGCAAGAAAATATGACCTGTTGGCACACATTGTTGTGGGAAACCAAATATTTATATTTATTTCCCAGAATAAATTGTGTCCGAATATTTAGCATTATTACGGTATTCCTATAATAACAAATGGTCACACAGCTGTATAAGTAAGTAAACATGTATTATCCACACCGCACATGTGTAATATGTAGCTGTGACTGGAGAAATGGGGCTTATGGGATTTGTGACCAGTAGCCTATTTCATCAACATTGCAAAGTATACTTTACTAGCAAAGTATACTTTGAGGGAGAAATTTTCAATTTTATGATAAATTTATTAATTTTTATTATACTGAATTTATTACATTATCACAGCAAATTTGGCTGTGATAATGTAATAAATTCAGTATGATAATTCTGCATACTTTTAATCATGAAATATATGCAGTTGTTAGTTCTATATGAAATAATGCATTTCAGGAAAAATAAATGATTACTCCCTTAAAGTATACTTTGGTAGTAAAGTATACTTTGCAATGTTGATGAAATAGGCTACAGATCCTGATCAAATAGCACACTCCTGTAGCCGGATAACAATATAATTGCTTGTTAGAAGCACGGCAGGTGTTTCATTGATGGAATAGCGAACAGTGCAGATCCTGATCAAATAGCACACACCTGTAGCCGGATAACAATATAATTGCTTGTTAGAAGCACGGCATGTGTTTCATTGATGGAATGGCGAACAGTGCAGATCCTGATCAGACTGTGCTAATGCACAGGCTGATCTGGATCTACACAGGTCGCAAACCCATAAGCTCAATTTCCCCATCGACAGCTAGAAATACAAATTTACACAATCACCGTTATACCATATGCTCAGCATATATCAACAAGGGTATGAAGCAGCATGAATGCTAAAATGTATGTTTAACCCTTTTCACGCTGAGGATACGCCATTATGTTTGCTGAAAATCCAAAATATTTTTCATCTATGTGCTCAGAAGTATATGTCACGACCACCACTTCCACCACCACGTCTTGTTGAGACGGTTCAAATGAGTGGTCACAACATACACATTTATTGAGAAATAACAAAAATAAAATATTTCATACACGTAAAGGTGTATTCCGAAAGGAACTTTTTGTGGGCAGCAGGTTGGGAGCGAGAATGGTAAATTTAACGAAGGGATTCATCCTTACTAGAATCCCAATAGTCCTGGTTTGGGCCTCATGTACATTTTATTATTGGCTTTCTCGTTACTTGAGAGTTGAAATAATTTTTCTTTCCCACATTTTAACGGTTAACCCTTTCAACACTACATATTATGTTTGCATACAGTGTAGATCCAGATGAGCCGGCTCGTAACGAGCCGTCTCATCAGGATCTACACTGTGTATATTTTCTGATTTTTTTACCAAAAAACACTCCTTTTCTGATTAATGGAATAGTTCAAAAGTCGACCTGGAAAAGTCCATCCCAGTTTATTTAGGGGTGAAAGTGTTAATCAAACAACAGAAATCAAGCACAGAATAGTCGTGTAGGCGTGATACAGTTTCTGTAGAGGTTTCCCCTTCTTACTTCGTGGTTCCCCGTTGTTATCGCTCCCAGGGAAATGGTTAAACCCGACTTCACCATTTCCGAAAAACCCTAGCAACGGGATTTTTGGAAAAATCTTCCGAAACGCGGACGATTCAACAGTTTCTTTCCCATATAAACCGTAACCTCTTCCGACACATGCGAACATAAATGCGAAACTTCTGTCTTCAGGAAAGTTGCACGTTTTCAGTTTTTTTATTTGTTTTTCGAGGTCAGCGTCATTGTCCTCGGATATAACTAACGAAGCCACTTTTAGGTTGTCCCCACACAAAGCGACACACATCAGCGACGGCGAAGCCTCCCTGTAACACAAAAGATTGATTGAATCGGATTTTAAGTCCATTCAACAGCAAGGTCATATACAGAATCTGTATATGACCTTGCTGTTGAAAGGACAATATTTACACCTTCCAGAAATTCATAATGGAAACACCCATTCATATACAATGTATTGCCTTTATATCCCAATGCATTAGATTAGTCCCACGTGAGATTGATTCGGGTTTTATGACCGTTCAACATCAAGGTCATATACAGAATCATTATATGACCTTGTTGTTGAAAGGACATTATTTACACCTTCCATAAATTCATAATGGAAACACCTATTCAACGTATTGCATTTATATCCCAATAATTCCAGCAGAAAAATATTTACACAATTCCCTAACATTTGATTGGCCCGTAGCAAGTATCTGTCCAAAATTTATATCCCAGTAAACTCCCACGCCAAACTACTTTCCGTAACCGTGAGGCGCAGTTAGTTTAAACATATTTTATTTGTCAATGTCAATGTTACTATATACAGTACTATGCAAATGGGATTGGATTGAAAGCAAGCTTATTTAAATCCTCTCAGTTAAATCCTCTCAGTTAAAATAATTCGAAAACGGAAAAATAACACATTTTCTTGATGAATTTATTTCAAATGCTGGAATTATAAGGAATGAATGGCCTTTTTGTTGAATTTATCGGGGATATAAACCTGGAAAAGTGGGAATACTGGACGAGGCCTTCATCCAGTATTCCTGCGACTTTTCCAAGTTTATACCCCGATAAATTCCACAAAAAGGCCATTCATTCCAATAATGCATAACATAAGCCCCAAGTGAGATGGATGATTTAATATATTTCATCAGAAATGATACTATACCGAGTTTATTATGAAAATCAGCCAACAAGTTTGATAAACATGATAAATATCAATTTAACACAAATGCTAATTGCATAAGCACAGCATCATACATGTTTTCTGTAGCAGTCTCATTTATTACGCTAGTATCCACTGTTAATAAAGGCCAGCCATGGGGGAAAAGAAACGAGCAGAACATGGCCGTGGGCTTAACACCGTTGGACAGCCACGCTGGTGACCCGGGTTCGATTCTCGGCCAGGGTGTCAGTATTTCTGAGATGTATTTCCTGCTCTACTAGTCCTTTCGGATGGGGACTTTAAAAGGCAGTCCTGGTATCCGATTTGAAGGAGAGTCTGGGCATGTTAAAGAACCAGAGGGGAAAGAAAAATCTGGCCTTCATTCACAGGTGGTCTTTATTCGCAGGGTCATTTATGTACCTCTCCAAACCGGACACCCTGGGAGGTTCCACTATGAATCAGACATATGAGCACTTCATGACACACTATAGTGTTTTGCAATCATGAAAAGTCATTGTAATCAGAGATACATAACGGCGAATAATTCCAGCACAAAAAATATTTACACAATTCCCTAACATTTGATTGGTTCATAGCAAGTCTCTGTCCAAAATTTATATCCCAGTAAACTCCATGCCAAACTACTTTCCGTAACCGTCAGGTGCAGTTAAAATAATTATTAAGAAAACAGAAAATAAACACATTTACTTGATGAATTTATTTCAAATGCTGGAATTATAAGCAATGAATGGCATTTTTGTGGAATTTATCGGGGATATAAACAGTATTCCCGCGACTTTTCCAAGTTTATACCCCGATAAATTCCACAAAAAGGCCATTCAATCCTAAACATCTATATTTTCCCCGAGCGTCCAGTTCAGAGGGGTTCCACTGTAGTAATTTGGAAAGCGAGAACGTGTTTGCTATAGACAGGGAATTGCTATTCTGAGGCGGTCTTTAGCACAGGTTCGACAGTATCATTTATAATACCCACCGTTATTAACCCTTAAATCGCTATCTGATTTTTTTTGTCGTCAGCTGTTTATTTTCTATTTTCCATTTTTATCATCAAAAACATACTTTGACAGCACTTTAGAATAATTTACAACATGCTTTGACAGCACTTCAGAATCATTTCCACTGTAAAACCATGTTTTTATTGACAAATAAGGCAAGATATAAAAGCAACAGCAGACGATAATTGTTGTGAGTGGCGGTCTAAGGGTTAAACTGCCAAACCCCACTTGTGACCAAGTCTGGAGAAATGGGATTTGTCACCAGTATAGCTCCTGATCAAATATCACACTTCTGTAGCCTGATAACGTTCTACTGTATATATGTTGCTTGTTAGAAGCCTGACTGGTGTCGGGCTGATCTGGATCTACACTGGACGCAAAACCCATAAGCCACACTTCTCCACTCACAGCCATGTACAGGGGGCTTGAGCTAAAGGTCACACCCTAGTACACATAAGCAAGGATTCCACTGGCGATCGCCACTTTCGCAATTGGCGATAAAAATAAACAATTGGTGATAAAAAATTACAATTTTCGAAAAAAAATCCAAAAAAGAAAATTGTAATTTTTTATCGCCAATTGTTTTATTTTTTTTGAAGTGGCGATTTTTTTATTTTCCCCAGCGGAATCCCTGCATAAGGTGCACTAGTCGTGCATGAATGGAATGGTGCTTAACGGCCCACAAACACAAAAGAGTATCATTTACGGCCAAGCAATGTAGATGAAGAATAAAAATAACCCGGTAATAGTAAAATAGTACATTAGATGTGGTAGGTAATCAAATGATTAGGGTAAAAAACAAACTATGATGAACAATATAAATGAGCAACATGAATACAATGATAAAATTAGATTGTTGGTTTCATGGAGATAGCTAAGCAAACCTTCAATGTTCTCCACCTGGAACAACTCTGCAAGTGAAGTAACGTGCATGAATGATAAACATCACAGTGCACCAATATAAGCCATGAAGTGCACAAACTTGAAGCATACTATGCAATAACAGAGCTACAGTTAAGGTGTGGAATTTGATCAACTTTGGGGGCAATTTTATTATTGCTTCACCAAAAATGGCAAGTTGGGAGTGCTTTAGAATCGTCTCATTGAGACGATTCTAAAGAACTCCCAACTTGCCATTTTTGGTGAAGAACTAAGAAAAATACCTCGAATATTTGGTCAAATTACGCATCTTAACTGGAGCTCTGAATAAGTTAATGTTATTTCTCCCCTATACCTACCCTACAGGATCATAGAAACATTTGACCGGCTGTATGAGGTTGTCCACATATCCACCTGCTATCACGGTGTCCGGGTAGAGTCGCAGCAGCGAGTATCCGATCTCGGGCGGACAAAACGGCTCGTCACAGAAAAACAAGATCACTTTCGGATCCTTCCCCTGTGTCAGAAACAACAGGAACAAATTTCAGATTATATTTCGGATTATAAATTAACGCTTAAAACTACATGTAGTTATATGTGGCTGTGGCTGGAGAAACGTGGCTTAGGGAATTTGTGACCAGTGTAGCTCCTGATCAAATAATACACTCCTGTAGGGGCATGAAAATCCATTTTGTTGATCGTTAAACATAATAAGGTTACGGGTGTCCAGTTTAGAGAGGTTCTACTTTACTAGTATCCAGGGCCGTAACCAGAGGTAAAAACCAGACGAGGCGAACCAAGTCCCGATATGGGAATCAGCGAGCATTCTCACCGCCACCACCCGGGGATTCGTTTAATTCTTAGCAACCAAACAATAGGCAAAATGACAGACGAGGCGATATCCTCGTCTGCCTCATCCTGGTTACGGTACTGGTATCATACGTACCGAGGGTATTGTGGTGATCTGGCCGATGTCCACACTGCCATGGGCATACCCCGAATGGTCGGCAAACATGTATATGTCCGTTGTGAAGGTATACACCTCGACACCATCGTACTGCGGCAGCGACATGAATGATATTCCTTTCTTACCCTCCAGTTCATATGATGCTTTCAAATCTAGACTTGTCCCTGCAATTAATGTTTTGTCTAAAATTAGTTTTCAAGGTTTAACACAGAGAATTAAACATATGTGACTGGAGAAATGGGGATTATCAGGATCTGCACTGTTCGGTTTGCCATTCCAGCCATATAACACTTGTCATACATGTTGGTGAAATAGGCTACAGGTGCACCGTTTTACTCGGCATTTTTTTATATCAGAAATCCAATTAATTGATATCATAATTTAATTTTTTTATCAATATAAATTAGATTTTTTATATCAATCATTTAATTATTGGTATCAATTAATACTGAATAAATAGTAAAAGCGCTGCACACTTACCGGCCACCCCGTCTGCAGAGAGTCCAACAAAATTGCACATCTTGGGCAACAAATTCCTGACAAATTCTCCTAACGCCACCTTTGAAATTCAATAAAATAGCAAAATTTAATTAAAATGAACATAAATAAATTTACAACTAGAAATGTGGCCTATCGGCACACGAATGCCCCAGCTGGCAGCCAAAGAAAACGAGGCATATTTGATTATAAGCCATTTACCCGAGCGTTAAGGTTTTGAACGCACCTTGACCCTGGGCTTAGTGGGGGCGGGACGAATGTGGATTTGTCACAGGGCGGTAGAGGACCATTGGAGCAATGCGTGTGTGAAATTTAGTGTAGGATTGAGAAACGCGCACGTAGATTTGTCCCAAAGTCGCAAGTAAACAATTAAAGTGGAAAAGGTGAAGGTCAAAGGTGAAGGTCGAAGTAATGGGTGGTGGAGTGTGTAAGGCATGTTCATATGTATCATGTGTATAAATATTTAAGCGATTGGCAAAAGTATTGAGAAATTATTGTAGGATTGAGAAACATGCACATAGATTTGTCCCAAAGTGCTAAGTAAACATTTAAAGTAGAAAAGGTGAAGGTCAAAGGTGAAGGTCGAAGTACTGGGAGGTGGAGTGTGTAGGGCATGTTCATATGTATCATGTGTATAAATATTTAAACGATTGGCAAACGTATTGAGAAGTTAGTGTAGGATTCAGAAACGTGCACGTAGATTTGTCCCAAAGTGCAAAGCAAACATTTAAAGTGGAAAAGGTCAAGGCCAAAGGTCAAGGTCGAAGTACTGGGGGGTGGAGTGTGTAAGGCATGTTCATATGTATCACGTGTATAAATATTGACATAATATGTGAAGCCATGTAGAAGTTACTAAAGAATATGGTAATATCGGGACGTACGGACGGACGGACGGGACGGACGTACAGACGGACGCCGGTAACACTATATGCCCCCGTACCTTTCGTTAGCGGGGGCATAAAAATAACTGTTCATCATTATGGAACACATATGAAGATAATTACAAATTTCAACCATTGTAGCTGGTTAACTACTAGCATTTGTTGGTATTTTTGTAAACAGGCTTCAGCTTTTATTTCATTTTCACCAAATTGTATTACTTACCGATAACCCATGTATAAACTTAATGTATATGTTGTGACCACTCATTTGAACCGTCTGAATGAGACACAATGATCACAATATATACTTGCGATGAGACATAAAGAACATATTTACAATTTTCCATAAGTACTAGATGGCCGCGGCCAGCATATCACGCCCGACGAAGCATTTGACGGTCCCAGTATGTATGTAATACTATCTGAAGAGGTATGTGAGGTTTCCAGTCAATCGGCCTTAGGGTTGTGGAGATATTGGGTAAAAACTTTAACACAGATATTACAAAAAAACTTTTAATGCAAACTTCAAATTAATTTGACCTTGACCATGAGCATGGGGGCCGCATGGGTGGGCTATAGAATGAAAATATGGATGAAGATAAAGAGGTATGTGAAGTTTCAAGTCAATCGGACTTAGGGTTGTGGAGATATTGGGTACTTAAAAACTTTAGCGCAAATGTCAGAAACAGACGCATGCCAAAAGCAGTGACAATATCACGCCGACCCCAAGAAGGTGTGATAAAAATGGTGTAACAGAATGCAATAGATTAAACAAATAAAAACATTTGTTTTATATTGACCTTTAGCCTTTTCCGCGAGTGAAGGTTGCAAAGCAAACGTTTGTTTTCCCCGCGGTTTGAACTGTCCAGCAATTCTGTTTGGCAAAACATGAAGAACAGGCTGGGTTCTGTGTATAGGCCCTGAAACACAACAAGCTCCAGATAAGTTTAATGTCTAAATAGTATTGTAAATAGTGATTGGAAATTCAATATGGCTCGTAATGCAAGCTCCAGATAAGCTGCGTATTTGCTTAAATACCCAATTAAAATTGCCAAATACCCAATTGAAATCAGAAATAGCGAGTATCAAAAAACAATAAAGATTTTGAGGTACCTTTATCATGCTGCAGAAAACAATAAACAGACCACAAGTTTTTCATATTTTTCTTATTTTCCATGAAAACAAATCTTGGTATTTCATTAGAATTGTCTCCAAGGAGACAATTCTAATGAAATGCCAAGACATGTTTTCATTTCAAAACAAACTATTCAATAATTGCGGTTGATGTGTAAATAGTAGTGCGATTTTATTCTATCCAATTAAAATTTTGAAATACCCAATTGCTTCAGAAATGATGGAGTGACAATACTCAATTACTAATTTCTTATCTGGAGCCCTGGTAATAATTAGCACCGTAATGTTGATACTTGTGAATCAGTATCTGGCATGAAAGGGGTTAAATGGACAATACTTACATGTATATACTCTTCAATGGTCGCTGCTGTGAAGTGTTTGTCACAGGTATGGAACGTCCATGATCTTGTCTTGCGACGCTTTTTCAATTTCGTCACTGTGTTCGCCCATAGTCTGCAGACTCTAAAAAACATGAGGGAACAATTACATGTATAATGCCTGTTGCAGTTAACCCTTTCACTCCTCAGTGATATAATTAGTTTGAGAGTGTTCCATTATGTAGAAAAGGGTGTCATCTTTGTTCAAAATATCAACAGATGGTGCCGGCTCACATGAGCTACACTGTTTGCAAATACATGTATTAGGAAAGTCTAAGGTCTAATGTTGAAAGGACTACATAATGTTCTTTCTTTGTACAATTTTCACCCTTAAATATAAGCTAACTATGACAGAAGGCAAACAAAAGTAGAAATTAACAGTACTGACAGTCTGGTTAATAAATTTTATTTATTTTACAACAATTACAACAAGCCAGATAGTACTGATACAAATTCTTTGTTGGCATGGATGGAACTGTAAGTGTGGTTCTTAATGTGACAGGAAACCAGAGTACCCGGAGGAAACCGACTAGTCCAGTCTGGGTGACCATCATACCCCCAGATTTCAAATTCAATGCGTATTTCACTTTTACAAACGTATTATTGATTTTATTCCTTATTAAACAGGGAACAAATGATAAAAAAATAATTCTTTTTTTTAAAAATTCACTTATTTGAGCTGCAAAAAGCAAACAGTTTTGCAGCTCAACTAAGTGAATTTCAACTTTATTACAGTATGTTCACTACTTAATTTGAAAATCAATGCATATTTTCACATGGGTGTGAGTATTTTGTACTCCCACTTTTGATACTCAGTACGTATTCTGCTAAAATAAGTGCGTAAAATACGCCAATACGCCCCAGGCCCCCTTATCTGGAGCTCTGTAGTCATGATAGTAGTTTTACTGTTACAGCGCAATGATAGAACTGGTTGTTTGAATTTTTTGCCACAAACCATCTACATGAAATTTACAACCATAATTTGAGTCTTGTAAACTCCTGAAGGTTCCTCCCGTCAATGGACTTTACAACTACTAACGTCATCTTCAGTACATACTTAAACAGGAGAAGAATTCACATATATACGTGTAAAAGCTGGTTTTCTAATCCTGTTCTCAATTGTATGTATATATATCTCTCACTTCCCATAATTTGAAATAGATATTGTTTACTATAAAACAAAGGTGTTCTATGAAGGAAACTAGAAAATGTGTTCATAGAACACGGATGCCCCACATATCGCTTTGATAGTAAACAAGACAAATTCTAAGTCCAAAAAGGGGAGCTAATCCATGGATCTGTATCATATCAAAAATATAAATTTACTTTGTGCATGTACACACCATGAAGCAGCTACATACAAAGTATCAAGCCTCCAGCTATTACAGTTTATAAAGTTTTACAACTTTCAAGGCAAAATGGTGTTGTTCTAAGTCGAAAAGTGGGAGATAATCCATGACCCGGGGGTCGAATCAAAATAAACTTTGCGCATTTACTCAACATAAGGAAGCAAGATTCAGGTCAGTAGCTAATACGGTTTAAAGGTTTTACGATTTAAAAGGTTGGTGACGGACGGATGGAAGGATGGGACGGCCGGGCAAGGGTAACACTAAATGCCTCCTCCATTAATAGTCACTATCGTGGTGGGGCATAAAAATACAGGGTACGAAATGACACGAAACACAGCTATGGGTACGAAATGGCACCACAAATGACCAAACCGTGTACGAAATAGTATCGGTATGAAATGGCATGTGTATGAATTGACTCAAAACCTAGGTAAACAACATTAGACCAGATAATCAAGACACACGAAAACCAATTATGTCAGGGATAAAACATCAAGTCCATACGTAGCACATCTGTTGAGATCTCTTGCTGTCAATTTGTTTAGAACGTCTTTCACAATGTGTGGAGTTGTAGTTAACGTGTGTGCTATGCTGTCCACAACGCCGCAGTCTTCACAATCTGACATATCTTCTTTACATTCATTTTCCATTTCCTGCATTTTGTTGTTGTTGTTTTTTTACTCAGGACTGAATTTTATGTGTTGGCACCGGAAAACCCGGAAGTTCGGGTGCCTGTTACCAAGAGCGTTGTAAACAATATGGACGACTTTTGGCTGCTTTATTAAAACTGCAAATTGTTCACATTTAATAAATCATTCGATAACAATGGGTGCCGGATCCAGCAGCAGCATCAAGTCTGTGAAAATAGAACAGGAGAAACTACCCGGATCAAGGTTATTTTAATGACAAACACGTCATCTGAAAAAGTTCTTCCAAAGTTCAAAAATGTTAAATAAGAATTTATAGTGACAACATTTATTCACATTCTCTCTTTCTATTGACACTGACCTAGTTTCATGCCTCAGATCACATGGATGACAAATACACCAGTCGCTTGTAATTGCCGCTCTCTGACAAATGCACCAGTCGCTTGTAATTGCCGCTCTCACAAGCATATCATGTATTCTCCCGTGAAATGGACCCACCCACAATAGCTATATGATATAGTAGGGTGATCGTGTCATTACCGGGACTCACCCATCTTTGCCTCGTGAATTGACGGATTCAGCCAATCTGATTCTGTCGCTCCACAAGGTGCCAATGGGTTACTAAGGTCCCAGTACACCATCATCCCAATTCGTAGACTCTGTCGCAGATAAATGACTCGCACCAATCGTAGTAGTTGTGAATGGTAACTCTTGCATCTACTCCCGTACCATCCGTAGCCAGTTATAGGATTCCTCTGCAGAATAGCGAATCAGATCCGATTCACATTTTAGCAGTTAATTGTGACATATTTGAGATATTTTCCATCTGAAAAAAATATTAGTATTATAAAAGTAATTTTCTAAACTAATAATTCTGAAACACTTTTTACCATTGTATAAGGTTTAGACAATTATTTTTTGCCGTTACAGAAAATGGACCCCATCATTAATTTTACATGTTGAATTTGGCTACCACTGACTGGGTCACTTGTTGATTCTAGCTTAAATTTACTTTTATTAGGTCATCTACATATGTAAATTTATGCCATAGTTACTTGAATATGTTATTTTCATAATATTAACACTCATTTCAGTTCAGAAATATAGAAAACCTTTCACATTTAATTGCTAAAGTGTGAATTAGATCTGACTCGCTACTCTGCAGAGGAATCCTATGAGTGGAATGGTAACTGCATGAGGCTGGCTACGGACGGTACTGGAGTAGATTGCAAAAGTTACCGTTCGCAACTACAATCCTAGTGAATGGCATGAATGTAAAACCTTGGTATACAGTCTCATCATCAGTTTCATGTAAGTCGTTGTCGGTTTTTTGCCTACTCATAAAATTTGCTGATGGGCAGGGCTCCAGATAAGGAATTAGTAATTGAGTATTGTCACACCATCATTTCTGAAGCAATTGGGTATTTCAAAATTTTAGTTGTGTAAAATAGAATCACACTACTGTTTACACATCAGCAGACCGCACTTATTGAATAGTTTGCTTCTAAACGAAAACACATCTTGGTATTTCATTAGAATTGTCTCCTTGGATGATGTGTTTTCATGGAAAAATACAAAAATATGCTCTATTTGTGGTCTGTTTATTGTTTTCTGTAGCATCATAAAGATACCACACATTTTTCATTGCTTTTTGATACTCACTCAGTGCTTCAGATTAGTAATTGAGTATTTTCACTCCCATCATATCTGAAGCAATTGGGTATTTCAATATTTTAATTGGGTAAAATAAAATCACACTATACTGTTTACACATCAACAGACAGCAATTATTGAATAGTTTGCTTCGAAATTAAAACATTGTATTGGCATTTCATTAGAATTGTCTCATTGGAGACAATTCTAATGAAATACCAAGATGTGTGTTCATGGAAAATAAGAAAAATATGCTATATTTGTGTTCTGTTTATTGTTTTGTGTAGCATGATAAAGGTACCACAAATTTGTTATTGCTTTTTGATACTCGCTACTTCTGATTTCAATTGGGTTTTTAGCAAATACGCAGCTTATCTGGAGCTCTGCTCACTACTACTGATTTAAATTGGGTATTGGAACGCTACGCTATTCTCAAACAGCTTAAACTTGTTGTTTTTGAAATGCAAATCAATTATTGCTGTTTTCTTACAGATGTGATGACAATAATTCAAAGACACACAATTCATTACCAACACTTGACGCCACAGCTGAGTCTCAGGTTTGTATGGAATTTAACATATTTTTTGTTCAGTGAACCTGCTTGTGGACAGTGAGACAATGTGATCAGAATGATGTCTCAGTGTGTCCATCCATCAACAATCTGTGTTTAACCCTTTCAACCCTAAGGAACTGGAATTGACTGTGATATGCTAATGTTCCGACCAATCCAATGGTCACAATATGATTTTCAGATTCGTCCATTTATGAAAAGGGGGTGTTTTCGTTCTAAGAAATATGAAAATCACTTCCAAAAAGTGCTGATCCTGATGAGACGGCTCGTTACGAGCCGGCTCATCTGGATCTGCACTTTTTGCATAAACCGCTATAGCGGGATTTCGCGTTCAAAGGGTTAAAGTAGTTTTAGCCTATTTCAGTCTATGGATACAAGCATTTTTGTTGAAAATAAATCTAATTATATTTTTTATTGGTCTATGAAGGAGTATGCTACCACTCATTTGAACCATCTCAATACATATACATAGAGAATAGTAGGTTAGTGCCGTGAATGGGAAAAAATATCTGGCAAGGCTCAGGAAACGGGATGGGCGAGACTCTGCCGAGCACATCCCGTTTCCGTGCCGCGCCAGATATTTTTTCCCATTCATGGCACTAACCTACTATTCTATTTATCCCGTCAACACCTACAAATGGCTGTAAAATGCAAAAATTGTATTGACTGGATATCAAAAATGTTTCACGGCACAGTGTTTCACGGCACATACGCACTCTGTTGACTGTATAAATGTAGTTACATACATGTACTACTATACTTGTATCCCGTCTCACATGGGTTAAATTACGTTTATCTACATGACTTCGATATGCTTACAGAGCTCCAGTTAAGGTGCATAATTTGACCAACTTGGGGTGAAATTTTGTTATTTCTTCATCAAAAATGGCAAGTTGGGTGTCCTTTAGAATTTACCTCCAAATTACGCACCTTAACTGGAGCTCTGTTCTTAGTATCCCCTCGCCGATAGGCTAGAAGATATAGAAGATATAGTGTTCCTCCATGCACATTCACGTTAATAACTGATGAAACATTTCACCAATTTTACTAAAATTTAGCCACATATTGCATGTGCGTCTATAATAGACGCTGCTTTGTTTTTCGCATACACCCTATGTCTGAACACCCAATGTCAAGATCACTGAGGATGTATGTTCATTTTTGTCTCAACCACGAAAGCGGAAAGCGAGACATAGGTTTTGCTTTTCCTGAGTCGTCGGCAGCGGCGTCGTCGGCGGCGTCGTCGTCATCATTCAATGTTAAGTTTTCGTGTTACGGTCATTACTTCAACACCTTATCACCTACAGTCATCAGACTTTATACGTACCTTTACTATGGTATGTAGATGAATATAGGACTATTAAAAAAAATCTCGGGGCCCCAAGGTCAAGGCAGAACAAGGCGAGACATTTGATTCCGCGGAATTCTTGTATTATCAAGACTGCTAGCGAGGGATTTGCTTAGTGATAATTAGCCCTTATTATACCCACTTTTTTTGTAAAAAAAAACGGGTATATTGTTTTCGTCACGGGTGTCCGTCCGTCCGTACGTCCGTACGTCCGTACATCCGTACGTCCGTCCGTACGTCCGTCACGTTTCTTGTAACTCGAAAAACTTTTTCACCTTCATACCTACGCGCCTGATATTTGGTATGTAGCTTCGTTATCATGTGCAGATGCGCAAAGTGAATTTGGATTTTTCATCCGACCCTCCATCATGGATTATCTCCCCCTTTCGGACTCAGAATTTCCCATTTTTTCCTCGTAACTCGAAAAACTTTTTCACCTTCATACCTACGCGCCTGATATTTGGTATGTAGCTTCGTTATCATGTGCAGATGCGCAAAGTGAATTCGGATTTTGGATCCGACCCTCCATCATGGATTATCTCTCCCCCTTTCGGACTCACAATTTCCCATTTTTTTCCTTGTAACTCGAAAAACTTTTTCACCTTCATACCTACGCGCCTGATATTTGGTATGTAGCTTCGTTATCAGTGCAGATGCGCAAAGTGAATTTGGATTTTTGATCCGACCCTCCATCATGGATTATCTCCCCCTTTCGGACTCACAATTTCCCATTTTTTCCTTGTAACTCGAAAAACTTTTTCACCTTCATACCTACGCGCCTCATATTTGGTATGTAGCTTCGTTATCATGTGCAGATGCGCAAAGTGAATTCGGATTTTTCATCCGACCCTCCATCATGGATTATCTACCCCTTTCGGACTCAGAATTTCCCTATTTTTCATTGTAAGTCGAAAAACTTTCTCACCTTAATACCTACATTTCTGATTATTTGATATGTAGCTTCGTTATGATGTGCAAAGTGAATTCCGATTTTTATTTTTATCGGACCTTCCATCATGGATTATCTCCCCCTTTCGGACTTAGAATTTCACTATTTTTTCCTCGTAGGTCGAAAAAACTTTTTCACCTTAATACCTACGCGTCTGATATTTGGTTCGTAGCTTCGTTTTGATGTGCTGATGCGCAAAGTGAATTCGGATTTTTTATCCGACCCTCCATCATGGATTACCTCCCCCTTTCGGACTTAGCATTTGGGGAAAGTGGGTATATTGCGATGGCGCGCCATCGACTTTTTCTACTTGTATATTATATTATTCTAATACCATTTTCAACAAGCTTCAGTTTTTCAAAATTTCAAAGCCAACAGCCCATTCCTAGAATGTTGAAAATGAAGATTGCAGTGTTTGTCATAGTGTGTCGGATCATCATGCCTTAATATCAGAAAAATATGACGTAGTGTTGCAGGTCAATTTATTAGCAGCTTTTCCTTCAATAACTTTGAAACGACAGAGCAGATATTGTTGAAACATGACACAGCAAATACAGCAATGTTACATGTGGGTTATTATTCTGCTGCATTTGGTTGAAGACTGACTACTGTCTGTTTCACTAAAACCTGCCCAAATTTTACGGCTATATAGACAATTCAAAAACATTATTTGTTTCGATAATATTAAATTAAAGGAAAATTAAAGAATGAGCCTTGTTTTTATTTCGTGAAATTCGGTCAAATATTTATTTTATTACGAAAAATTGATTTGTCTATGGGAATTTAACATGGGGGAAAAAAGTGGTAAGGAAGTGTGGGAGGAGTCAAAAAACGAAACAATTTGCAAATTGACTGCGAACCTGACTAGATAGCTTGGATATGATCTAACTAAGAAAACAAAAGTTAAATGTTAAAAATCGGTCCAGTATTTCTAAAATTCAAAAAAATTTCCCCATGTTAAATCCCCATAGACATCTTCACGGAGTGAAGATGTCTATGGGGATTTAACATGGGGAAATTGTTTTTTCGCAATAAAATCAATATTTGACCAAGAAATCTTGTTTTTGAATTGTTTATATAGCCGTAAAATTTGGGCAGCTTTCGTGATACAGACAGTAGTACGGTCAACACATGTATAGGGGTAACTCTGGAGCATCATACGAAAAAGCGGTGCACCATATCACATTTTTATCCCGTCAACACAGTGCGTATGTGCCGTGAAACACGGTGCCGTGAAACATTTTTGATATCTAGTCAATACTATTTTTAGCTATAAGAATAAGTAGAGCTTATGTTGTCACCCCGGCGTCGGCGTCGGCGTCGGCGTCACCGTCACGCCTTGGTTACGGTTTTTAGTCAAGCTTGTATATGGAATACTACTGGCCCTACACCCACCATACTTGCACAACTTCATCTCCAAGTGATGTACATCAATAACCCCTGATCTATATTTGACCTTCACCTACATTTCCTCTTGAATTACTTAGTTAATTCCCCTTGGTTAAGGTTTTTAGTCAACCTTGGTTAAGGTTTTTAGTCAAGCTTGTACATGGAATACTATTGTGCATACAGACACCATACTTGGACAACCTTTTCTCATATGGATGTACATCAATAACCCCTGATCTATATTTGACCTTGACCTACATTTCCTCTTGAATTACTTACTTAATTCCCCTTGGTTAAGGTTTTTAGTCAAGCTTGTATATGGAATACTCCTGGTCCTACACCCACCATACTTGAACAACTTCATCTCCTAGTGATATACATCAACAACCCCTGACCTATATTTGACCTTCACCTACATTTAACCTTGAATTACATAGTTAATTCCCCTTGGTTAAGGTTTTTAGTCAACCTTGGTTAAGGTTTTTAGTCAAGCTTGTACATGGAATACTAGTGTGCATACAGACACCATACTTGGACAACCTTTTCTCATAGGGATGTACATCAATAACCCCTGATCTATATTTGACATTGACCTACATTTCCTCTTCAATTACTTAGTTAATTCCTCTTGTTTACGGTTTTTAGTCTAGCTTGTATATGGAATATTCCTGGCCCTACACCCACCATACTTGGACAACTTCATCTCCTAGTGATGTACATCAACAACCACTGACCTATATTTTACCTTGACCTACATTTAACTTTGAATTACTTAGTTAATTCTTGGTTAAGGTTTTTAGTCAAGCTTGTACATGGAATACTATTGTGCATACTAACACCATACTTGGACAACCTTTTCTCATAGCGATGTACATCAATAACCCCTGATCTATATTTGACCTTGACCTACATTTCCTCTTGAATTACTTACTTAATTCTCCTTGGTTAAGGTTTTTAGTCAAGCTTGTAGATGCAATACTCCTGGCCCTACATCAACCATACTTGGACAACTTCATCTCCTAGTGATGTACATCAATTTTTTTCAATTCAATTTATTAGCAGTTAAGCACAACATGCTTCTCGCCGTATTTAGATATTTTGACGGTTCGAGAAGAGCAAT
Source organism: Conchocele bisecta (assembly GCA_029237695.1). Lineage (NCBI taxonomy): Eukaryota > Metazoa > Mollusca > Bivalvia > Lucinida > Thyasiridae > Conchocele > Conchocele bisecta. Next base: position 39,902,843 of record CM055276.1, read on the forward strand.
GAAAACACAATGTTAACACTGTGTAAAATGTACAAGTGATGACATAATATTATATTGCTATTAACATGCAAAGGCTGTGCATTATGCTACGGTGTATGAATCTATCACAGCAATAACGAACCGCACTTGATGCAACAGACCCACAACCAGCACACACACAGCCATTCCATGTCGCAAGAACAATCAAGTTTCATTGTAAAACAGTGTTAATAGGAGTAAACATATTTGATAATGTACACGAAACTAAGGTAAAGTTTGATGTTCCACAGAATCGTCTTAAGCAAGACGATTCTTTGGAAATTCAAACTTCACGGGATTTATTAAAAAGTTAAGATAATTGTATGAACATTTCGGAGCAGATGCAGATTAATATTCCGCATTTGCTTCGTAATATTCATACCGCTTACAAACCTATATCGAACTGAGATGATTATTTCTAGTATCTGTGGCTATGTACAAGTATTTTGAAAGGCGTTTCAATAGAGATTCATTTACATTACATCAATAATCCCTGACCTATATTTGACCTTGACCTACTTTTATCCTGGGATTACTTTCTTATTTCCCCTTGGTTAAGGTTTTTAGTCAAGCTTGTATATGGAATATTCCTGGGCCTACAGCAACCATACTTGGAAAACTTCATCTCCTAGTGATCTACATCAATAATCCCTGACCTATATCTGACAATGACCTACATTTAACCTTGAATTACTTACTTAATTTCCCTTCGTTAAGGTTTTTAGTCAACCTTGGTTAAGGTTTTTATGCAGGCCGCAGCCACATTGACCTACATTTAACCTTGAATTACTTACTTAATTTCCCTTGGTTACGGTTTTTAGTCAACCTTGGTTAAGGTTTTTATGCAGGCCGCGGCCACCTTGTTTGTCAAGCTATGTGTACATCGACAACCCTCGTAGTCGAGCTATGCTGTTCTCCTACAGCTCTTGTTGCATTTTACAGCCATTTATAGGTGTTGACGGGATAAATAGAATAGTAGGTTAGTGCCGTGAATGGGAAAAAATATCTGGGGCGGCACGGAAACGGGAGAGCCTCGCCCATCCCGTTTCCTGAGCCTTGCCAGATATTTTTTCCCATTCACGACACTAACCTACTATTCTCTATGTATTACCACAAAATGTTATGAAAATGTGTCTGCTCTGATCATTTTAACTCAATAAAAATTGTTCTGTTAATTGTTTCTTTCTAAAACAAACAATATAGATTGACTGCACTAAAGCTACATACTGTCAAATCATTATTCAGATGAGAAAAATGGAAAATCATTGTCAAGACTAATGAAAATCTACTGTAAAAATGTCATCACACTTTGTCATTACATTTCACGTTTTGCTGCCGACAAACTGTTGGCTATTAAACACCTTAAATCTAAAACATATTTAAATGTAACAATGTTTTCATCAATAACAGGAAAGCCACTATCCCCTAACTTTTTTATTTGACGAAATTCCATCAAATATTGATTTTATTGTAAAAAAAACAAAACAATTTTCGCCGTAAAATCGATATTTGATGGAATTTCATAAAATAAATTATTTTGGGGACAGTGACTTTTTTTGTTATTGATGAAACAATACTTACATTTAAATAATTTTAGATTTAATGTGTTTAATAGCCATAAGTTTATGGGCAGTAAAACGTGGAACAGAGTATAGTTTACAAAACCATGTGGTACCATACACTGTTTCAGAAAGGAACTGAAAATGAGAGGCCGTCGGCCATCACCGCAGATACGTCCTCTGACCAAAACACCACTGAGATGGCAATCCTGACCCAGCAGCTCACGGAGAGTGAAAGTCAACGTCTGGATCTAGAGGACCGAGTTCAGACGCTGGAAGAACGTCTCGAGTATATGAGTACACAGACGATAATCGCGGAGGATAAAACCTGCGACGAAACCTTGCATGCTAAGGACCAGTATATCGCCAAACTGGAACGAGAAAAGTCGGATATTGAAATGGCGAACAAAAAACTGGTTAGTTGATTGATCTGGTTTTACCTTTTTCATGCTGAGGATGCATAACTTTTGCTGGTAGAATATTTTTTAGATTTTTTTATTGATGTACTAAAGTATATGTTGTTACCACTCATATGAACCGTCTCGATGAGACGGTTCATATGAGTGGTCACAACATATACTTTCATGAAGAAAAAAGAAAATAGAATTATTTTTTACGCCAATATTGCTACCTGTGAATCAATGTCCTTTAGGTAATGGGTTCAATGAAGGCATTGTTGTTAAAGGCACTGATTCTCATATATGCATAGAAAGTGACGAAACGGATTATTAAAAAAAAAATTAAATTATAGATTTGTATTAAATTATTTTTTTCTGAAACAAATTGTACCTACATGTATACGCCACCTGAAAAAAGGATTCATATCTTAAGAGTGAATCTTTATAGGATTCACACCCATGGCCATGTGACCTGGGCCCGTTTCACTAAACTTTGTATAACTAAACTGTTCGTAAGTGCACATTTAGGATCGTCTGGAAAATTCAATTGATGGATTTACAGTTATTGAGCATAGGCTGCATATAAATGTAAATCCAATAATTGCTTACAAGAAAACATTGTTAATGTGAAATTTGCAGACTATCATAATTTTGCACTTATGAAGATTTTAGTCGTACAAAGCTTAGTGAAACGGGCCCCTGGTGTAGTAAGGATGCCTGGCACTGGATAAGGATATTGTCTTGGTGCTAAAAATGTTTTTTGTTGAAATATTAGTGTACAGTGCTCCACCATTCAGGTGCATTCTCATCTGTATATGACTGTTTTATACCCCTGTAGCCTATTTCACCAACATTGCAAAGTATACTTATCTAGCAAAGTATACTTTGAGGGAGAAATTTTAAATTTTAGGATAAATTTATTATTTTTTATTATACTGAATTTATTACATTATCACAGCCACTTTGGCTGTGATAATGTAATAAATTCAGTATAATAATTCTGCATACTTTTAACCATCAAATATCTGCAGTGTTTAGTTCTATATGAAATAATGCATTTTGGGAAAAATAAATGATTACTCCCTCAAAGTATACTTTGTTAGATACATGTAAGTATACTTTGCAATTTTGATGAAATTGGCTACAGGCATACATGTACAAAGTATGTCGAGGGGAATATAGTTTTTGTATTTCCATCCGCTTTTCGGGTACCCATTATCTTCGCAACCATAAGTCGGATTGACTTCAAACTTCATATACTTATTTATCATCATCCATATTTTCATTCCATCACCCACCCATGCGGCTTGCATGCCCAAGGTCAAGGTCAAATGACTTAGAAAATATTTGTTGGTCGAACTAGGCAGCAGCCCCTGCTCACTTGCTGTAGGTTATTTTCTCGATTGCTGTTTGAAATTGTATGTTGTTACCTCTCATATGTACTAGGATATTCTAATATCAAGGCTGAATATATATTTCTTATGTTAATATTAATGTATTGAGTTCTGCAGGCGCGGATACAGAAATAATTGCAGCGGGGAGTCTGTAATTACAAATCGGCGTAGCCGACCTCCGCGAGCCAGATCGCCGCAGATGCGATTTCCTGACACCTAGGCCACGAAAAAAGTCATCCAACTATTCGAGTATTGTAGATTTTCTTTCTTTTATTTTTTTGCCCCTTGGGCCCGGGGCTGGGGGGGGGGGGGGGGGGGAGGGGGGGGGGGGGGGGGGGGGGGGGTGGGGGCGGTCCGGACCCCTCCACCCCCCCCCCTGTATCTGCGCCTGTTCTGGTTTTAGGATTTTCCCCCACCCATACAAGTGAAATATGGAATTCAATCCTGTTAACCCAGCCAAAAATGATGTTAGTTCAGCTGTTGACAGGACGCTAAACACCATTAAATAAATAAATAAGACATCATGTATTATTTTCAGAAAACTCAGTGTAGGAAAAAAGTGAAGCGCCTGATGACACAGATCAGTGAACAGAAACAGGAAGCAAACTTCCAGCAGATGGAGATCCGTGAGGAGATTCAGCGACTGCAGGAGGAAAATGGAAGATGTCAGGGTAAGTCCTTTGTCCCGAGTTGTCATGTATTTGTGACTGGAGAACTGGGGCTTGTGGCATTTCTGACCACTGTAGCTCCTGATCAAATAGCACACTCCTGTATCCCGATAACCATCTATATTGATTGTTAGCAACATGACTGGTGTTTCATTGACGGACTGGCGAATGGTGCAGCCACTGGATCAGACTGATCTGGATCTACATTGGTCGCCAAACCCACAAGCCACATTTCTCCAGCCCCAGCCACATTTTCATCTGAAGGCCTGTAAAATAACTTTCTGAGTACGTACTCTGTTCTCGTGTTTGAAATCAGGACAATTTGATTGACCGAGACTGAGCACAGCTCAGCCTCGACCAATCAAACTGTCTGATTTTGAGTACAATTTTGGAGAACATGCTCAGAATGTATTTTGTAGTGCAGACCAAGATAAGACAATGTCAAGAGATCCATGGTAATTATTGCCATGATACAAATGCCTCCTAGCACCTGCTTATGTGAAACTCAATGAAAATGAGACTAAATAAGTCGCAATGTGCACAACTGTCGAAATGACAGTCATGCCCAACCACCACTGAGGATTGTTAAGTCTAACTTCATCCTGTTATTGGTATTTGTGACCAGGCTAGCAGTACTGCATAGTCTACACATCAGCTGTCATTTGTATTTCCTATGGATCTTATGTATCTTCCCATGAGTGGCTGTTGTAGAGAGGTAGCACTGCATTTCTTTATGCCCCACCGCGATGATGGAGGGGGCATTTAGTGTTACCCTTAATTGTCCATCCGTCCCGTCCATTATCGAGTTATTGTTTGTGCTTTAATCTTCTATAGTATTCATCCTACAGTCACCATACTTGCACACTATCATGTGCCAGTGCCAGTGATGAGCAAATGACTTTTGTATGACCTTGAACTACAATTGCAATATTTACATAGTTATTTCCCTTGGTTTGTGTTTTTGTTTCAGCTTGTTTATTATCAAAGCAGTAGGTGGGGCACCTGAGTTCCTTGTTATAAGTGAATGTCATCATGTAACTGCTTGTTCTAGTAAATGCTCTCACACACCCAGAAACCCCGATTTATCTTTATTTCTGTAGCAAACTCAAAGACGTCTGCAAATACCGGAGTTACTCGAGAGTCAGACGGAGTCTCCATACCTGGCGCTGAGAAGATGACCCTGATCCTCGAACTGTCCGAACAGGTGACAGAACAGAACGAGAAACTATCCAAACTCCAACAGAAGCTGCAGGAAAAGAATCAAACCATTGAAGAACTGAGAACAAAACTTAGGAATAATGCAGAGTATATAAAAGCTAGAGGCGACCATGATGCCTGTATAAAAATTGCCGACCAGTCAGGTAATAATTCAAAGCCTAACAGTGGGACTAGAAGGGGAAACAAAATAATTGTACAGCCAACAAAAACAAGTGTTAGTTCGGTGAAAAGGGCTTTAGATGTGGATAAAAAAGATATAAATTCTCTGTTTGACGTGAATGACGGTGAAGATGAGACTGGAAGTATGGTAAAGCTGACATCACTGCTTCAGGGGGTGAAAGCGACCAATGATAAGGTGCGAATTAGTTCCGATTCTTTAGACGGTGTTGATCACAATCAAAATGTTGGTAAAGGTGACCGACGAAGTTTCTCCGGAACTAGCAGAGACTCGGGTCTGGGGTCAGCCAGCAAACGAGGCTGGAAAACAGAGAAAACAAAATCGGAAATCTATTCGGAATGGAAAGAGCCATCATTCTCGTTGGAGTCTGAACTCTCCGATTCAGACTGGGAGAGAGACAGTACGTCGCACAGTAAAATATCTAGTGCACCGCCAAAGTTAAGTGCTGGTGAGGCATCAAAACATAAAAAGAAATCAAACAGTTTGAAGAATAGAGCATCATCAAAGAAACGCGAGCCGAGTCTTGCGTTTGTTGATAGCGAGGACCGAGTGTCACTAGATGGTACGGCGTCTATAGTAAACAGGCACCATCTGTCTCCCATCTTAAGCACAGTTGATATCTCCTAATGTGCATGTTCATTCTGTTCAATGCAAACTCATCAAGAAGTTAATCCTTTCACCCCTAAATATCTGACATTGGATGTTCCATGTTAACTTTGGACTATTCCGTTAATCAAAAACATTGATATTGCTACAAAATCGGAAAAATAATGACAACCACTGCAGATCCTGATGAGATGGCTCGTTACAAGCCGACCCATATGGATCTACAGTGTTTGCAAATATTTGAGATATGATCTGTAGGGTTGAAAGGCTCGACTCTTAAAGGGAGGATTCACTATAGGAATGAATGTCCTTTTTGTGGAATTTATCGGGGTATAAACTTGGAAAAGTCGCGGGAATACTGGACGAAGGCCGGAAGGCCTCGTCCAGTATTCCCGCGACCACAAGTAGATAGTCACTGAAAACAAGCAGTATTATTGTAAAATTTGGGCTTTCACCATTTCTATCATGATTATTGTCATTGCATTTATTGTAATGTGAGGAATGGGTTGTGACCTAGGGTTAGAACACCTGACTTCTAATCCGATGGTTGTGGGTTCAAAAATACTTTCATAGTATTTCCATCCCACTGGTCTGTAGGATAAATGACCTTAACTGTTGCTGGGACGTTAAAACCCATTCACTTTCACATTAATTATACTGTGTCCGAACTGCCACAACAACAAGGGACTGTCTAGATGCACACACCAATCTGAGACAACTCCTGTTGCAAAGGCAATAAGGCCCTGTTTGTCATGGTGAGTCCTGAACCGTTAGCTACTTACACAAATAAACCATATACATGTATATCAGAGCTCCAGTTAAGGTGCGTAATTTGATCAACTTTGGGGAAACTTTCGTTATTTCTTCACCAAAATTGGCAAGTTGGGAGTGCTTTAGAATCGTCTCGATGAGACGATTCTAAAGCAATCCCAATTTGCCATTTTTCGTGAAGAAAAATACCCGGAAAATTTGGTCCAATTACGCACCTTAACTGGAGCTCTGGTATATGTGTTCAATAAGTCTTTATGCAGATGCTGCCAGCAAGGAAATCACACCATATGCGGTAGTTAGAACATAATAAGCACATTTTAGTGTTTTACATGTACAATTTGGCTTCTACACACCTAAATATACATAAAGATATATGTAAATATACATGTGCTACATCAAAATTGGTATATTATCTGGGTATTACAGGTGGGTGTGCGTTTTTATTGGTAGCAGTATCTGCATACAGACTTGCTGATCGCATCCATATGGTTTATTTATGCAAGTAGCTATTGTTTTATTAGTAGGTATCTTTTATTAGATTTCCATAGACTTTTCATGGGGCCACCAGAAGGGTACAACTACCTTTATAATCCGACAAGGTCCATCCGTGGACGTGTACAATTCTTTTTAGCAATTCCGGCCCTTCGTGCCGTCGATAACGCACCCCCCTATATAAATTCCTGCGTATGGGCCTGCATCCATCCATACATACATTTGTCTGTGGTCATTTGCGTCAAAAAGATTGTAAGACTGTCTCCATCATCACATAACTTCAATATTACTGGATTATTTATTTTAGCATTCACACACTGTGAACTGATTTCATCAGTAAATTAATTTCATAAATATATCAAATCAACACTCGCTTAAGACCATTTATTTCTTAACCTCAGCATAGCTATATATATTTTTTATGAAATCTGTACACTCGTTTAATATAATAAATATCGTATTAAATCATCACCCATGTATTAAAGAGCCTCTTCATGAATTGCACAGTAATATCATGGGTAATTTAACGATCGGGGTTCATCCTTACCGGAATTCCGACTGGAGACCTGGTTTGGCCCTCACATACGTCTTTGGCATTTGGTATGTGACAGTTGAATCTGGTTATACCCCTTATGTGAGTATTACGATTATTCGTACTCCTATTTTAGGGGAAGGGACCAAGTGACTTTGGTGTGGTATGGACCTGCCACCAGGTCAGGTTATTCTAATTTCAGGGCTGAATATATTGTTTCTCGATGTAAATATTCAGTTCTGATTTTGGAATTTTCCCCCCCAATGCAGCAGGTTAAAACGGGATCGAACCCGTTTGCCCGGCCTTACATGACTATAGCTGTTGATAGGCCGTTAAACACTAATAAACAAACAAACAAACAGTAATATCAGAGCTCCAGTTAAGTTGCGTAATTTGACCAACTTGGGGTGAAATTTTGTTATTTCTTCATAAAAAATGGCAAGTTGGGAGTCCTTTAGAATCGTCTCAGTGAGACGATTCGAAAGCACTCCCAACTTGCCATTTTTGATGGAGAAATAAGAAATTTACCTCCAAATTACGCACTTTAACTGGAGCTCTGAATATTCTCAGGGCAGATTATATGTAAAATCATGTTGTAGACATATATGATTGAATATCTGTAACACCCAATGCATTCGGAATACACATTTAGGTATGCAAATTTTGAAATATGATACCGTAATAACCATAACTATTTGGACACACATTATTCTGGGAAACACATATAAATATATAGTTTCCTGCAATGAAGAGTGTCCCAATACTTATGCAGAGCTCCAGTTAAGGTGCGTAATTTGACCAACTTGGGGTGAAATTTTGTTATTTCTTCATCAAAAATGGCAAGTTGGGAGTGCTTTAGAATCGTCTCATTGAGACGATTCTAAAGCACTCCCAACTTGCCATTTTTGATGGAGAAATAAGAAATTTACCTCCAAATTACGCACCTTATCTGGAGCTCTGATTATGATAAGCATTAATATACTGGTTTATCACAATAGCACTCTATTTGGATACAATGTGTTTGCAGAAATCCCTATCATGAAATAGGGGTTTTGCAAAATAAACAGTGTCCGAATACTTAGGGTATCTATGGTACTATTTTGCTTATTTCTCAGCGACAGTATATTATAATGTGACCACTCATTTAAATGGTGGTCACAACATATACTATATATATATGTGTAATCAACTTCGTGAACAGTTTTCAACCTATTTCCAACAATGTTCAACCACTCTCAAACTATTCAAACAATATCCAACAGTATCCAATTTCCAACTTTTTTTCAAGCAATCTGAAACATTTTTAAATCGATTTCTAATATTTCCCTGCTATTCCCAATTGTTTTCAACCAAATCCCAACAGTTTTCAACCGATTTTTAACAATATTCAATCAGTTTCCAACAATATTAAACTAATTTCCAACACTTTTCAACCAATTTTCCATAGCTTTAAACCAATTTTCAACATTTTCCAGCAATTTCCAATAGTTTTCAACCAAATTCCATCAGTTTTCAACCAATTTCCAACATTTTTCAACAAATTCCCAATAGCTTTAGACCAATTCCAACAGTTTTGAACCGATTTTCAACAAATTCCCAACAGTATTCAACCTATTTCCAACAGTATTTCCAATAGTTTTCAACCAATTTTCAACATAATCTACCAATTTCCAACAGTTTTCCAAGTTTTAAACAGTTTCCAACAGCTTTCAATCAATTTTCAACAGTTGTCTACCTGTTTCGAACAGCTTTCCAACAGCTTTCAACCAATTTTGAACTTTTGTCGACAATTTCCAAAGTTTTCAATAAATTCCAACAATTTTCAACCAATTTCCATGTATTCAATCAATTTCTCACAGCTTTCAACATTTCCAACATTTGTCAAGCAATAACATGAAACGATTGCATACAATACAGTACAGTACAGTACAGTGCTTTTCTTCTTTTGCGTTATATGTATACTACAGTATTATAGTCTGTTTCATGAAAGCTGCCCAAATTTTACGGCCATATAAACAATTCAAAAACCATATTTTTTTCGATAATATTAAATTAAAGGAAAATTTAAGAATGAGCCTTCTTTTTATTTCGTGAAATTTGGTCAAATATTGATTTTATTGCGAAAACAAAATTTCCCCATGTTAAATCCCCATAGACATCTTCACGGAGTGAAGATGTCTATGGGGATTTAACATGGGGAAAATTTTAGAATTTCAGAAATACTGGACCGATTTTTAAAATTTAACTTTTGTTTTCTTAGTTAGATCATTTCCAAGCTATCTAGCTAGGTTTTGGAGTCAATTTCCAAAACAAAATATTTGTTGACTCCTCCCACAAGTCCTCTACCTCTTTTTCCCCATGTTAAATTCCCATAGAGAAATCAATTTTTCGTAATAAAACCAATATTTGACCAAATTTAACGAAATAAAAAGAAGGTTTATTCTTAAATTTTCCTTTAATTTAATATTATCGAAAAAAATATTGTTTTCGAATTGTTTATATAGCCATAAAATTTGGGCAGCTTTCGTGAAACAGACTATAGTATGTTGCACAACTATGGACATATTTTACATTGGGTGCTCCATTTCTATATTTCATGGCTATTGTTACTGTTTCTCTGTTGCTGTATGTACATGTATTAATAAATTGTGCTTGAATTATGCTTTCAAATATTTTGGGTCTGTGCTTGACAATATCAGGCTTATTATTCCATCGCCGACAGTCAAGAGAGAATATAGCGTTAATCCATGTATGTACACATGTGCGTACGTCCATTAGTAACACCTTTCATTTTTCAATAACTTATGAGCCGTTTCACCGAATTTGATTATATTTGGCCACAATATGTGTCTAGGGATGGTGCTTTGTTTTCCATACGACCCACATCCTACCGCACAAGGTCAAAATGTCACTGAGGACTTGGTGGGTGGTGGTCGGGCGAATGAGACGGCGTAAATTAACTGTATGGGTTCCTCCTGATAGGAATCACGATTTGCCTGGTTTGGCCCTCAGGTACATTTTTATCTTTGGCTCTTTAGTTACCTGGGAGTTGAATTGGGTTATTTCCAATTACAAATGTAGTAAGATTATTATTGATCCTACTGCTTTTGGGAGGGGCCAAGTGATTCTGGTGTGGCGAGGACCTGGCATCAGATCAGGATTATTCTGATTTCAGGGCTGAATATATAGTTTTGTTATTGCAAATATTCAGTTCTGATTTTAGGATCCCCCCCCCCGCCCCCATTTGTACATGTACTTGAACATGTACATGTACTTGTACAGGTAATATATGGGATTTAGTACTAAACCCATTGACCCGGCCTTAAATGACCTTAGCTGTTGATAGGCGGTTAAACCCCAACAGACAAACAAACAAACACTAAGGACATGTGTTCACCTTGTTTGTAAGGCAAATGCGTTAAAAAAAATGTTTGTTTATTCAATAACTTGTGAACTGCTTCACCGATTTTGATGTGGTGCTTTGTTTTGCATATGATCCACGTCGTTTAACGAAGCCAGTTCTTGTTTCTCTTTCCGCGCGACCCACGTAGATCAACGTAGATCCTGATCATGGAGAAGGTATATAATGCGAGGGTATGTGTACTTAGGAATTCATATCCACATGGGATTCACACCTCGGGCCATGTGGTCTGGTGTATTAATGGTTTCTGGCATTGGATCTGGACATTCTTTTCTGTACTTAAAACGTTTTTATTTCCATCTCAGTGCCGAATGTATGAGGCTCACGCCACCCCCACCGCCCCCCCCCCCCCCATTCAGCGTCATTATCCCCTCGCCGATAGGCAAGAGGGGATATAGCATTAGCCCACCGCTTCACCAATTTTCATAATATTTGGCCACAATCTGTGTGTATGGATGGTGCTTTGGTTTGCATACGACCCACGTCCGATCGCCTAAGGTCAATGCCACTTATTATTATCAAGGCTGTCAGCGCCAGCGAGGGATAAGCTTCGTTTAACCCTCACTACGCTGGAGACGGAAAATGTCGTCTGCTGTTTTTCATGTTTGCCTTAATTCTTAACAAAAACCCTGTTTTGACAGCACATGAGAATCGTCTCCAGCGGAGACGATTCTCATGCGCTGTCAAAACAGGCTTTTGTTGAGAAATATTGAAAATATAACATTTCCAGCAGACGACAACATGTAATTCACCTTAGTAAGGGTTAACGATGCCATCTATTGTTCCCATCTGTGTATGAAATTGCTGTTGAACCGACGTAAACTCCTCAATCAATCAATCTATTATTGCAAATGCGGTAGGGTCCTTTTTTCAGCTGATTTGATTTGTAGGTGTTTAACAAGAGTAATCTCCTGAACAGCTAGTTAGTAGCACACTCACGGAACCTGATAACAATTCTGATTTTGTTTTGAGAAATGAATATCAAACATTGTACATATGTCTTGGTCAGGCTGTGTAATGAGAAATTGGGCTTATGGCTTTGCGACCAGTGTAGATCCCAATCAGCCTGTGCATCCGGATCTGCACTGTTCGCCGTTTCGTCAATGAAACACCCCGTCATGCTGCTAACAAGCAATATATATAGGTCGTTATCAAGCTATGTGAGTGTGCTATTTGATCAGGGGATACACTGGTGTCACATGTCCCGAGTCTCATTTATCCAGTCACAAACAAGCCCATTTCCATTGTTTTTCGTGTCGCTGGTATCTTTTATAATAATTTCATGTGAAGAGAATGTGTCATAAAGTGGGTCCATCTAAGATCAATAGGACCTTGTGGCTGTGCCTTGGGAAATGGGGTTTATGGTGGCCAGTCTCACTCTTGATCAATAATCAATATTATAAGATGGCTATCAGGCTACATTAGTGTGTTTGTTTGTTTGTTTATTGGTGTTTAACGACCTATCAACAGCTAAGGTCATGTACGGCCGGGCAAACGGGTTCGATCCCGTTTTAACCTGCTGCATTGGGGGGAAAATCCCAAAATCAGAACTGAATATTTACATCGAGAACAAATATATTCAGCCCTGAAATTAGAATAACCTGACCTGGTGCCAGGTCCATACCACACCAAAGTCACTTGGCCCCTTCCCCTAAAACAGGATTACGATATCGTAATACTCACATAAGGGGTATAACCAGATTCAACTGTCACATACAAAATGCCAAAGACGTATGTGAGGGTCAAACCAGGTCTCCAGTCGGGATTCCGGTAAGGATGAACCCCGATCGTTAAATTACCCATCACATGCTCCCACCTGCCACCCACCTACATGAGCATGCCAGGTGTTTTATTGATGAAATGGCGAACAGTGCCATCCTGATCAGACTGCGGATGCACATGCTGATGTGGATCTACACTGGTCACAAAACCCGTAAGCCTCATTTCTCAAGTCACAGCAACATTTGTGACTTACTTGGGAAATGGGTTTTATGGCATTTGTGGCAAGCCTGGCTCGTATTCTACTCTGTACTGTGATATGGATGTACACTGTTAGAAGTATAATGTGGGGTTTTTACATGGGCCAACTCGTGTCTGACAAAGGGGCCATGATTACGTTTGCGTCCAGCATAGATCCTGGTGCCTGGTGTAGATCCAAATCAGCCTGTGCATTCGCACAGTCTGATCAGGTTCTGCACTGATCTACATTCCATCAATGAAACATCCGTCGTGCTTCTATTAAACAAGCAATGTACCGGGCTGTTGGTTAGGTGCATGCAAAGAGTTAAAGGGGCATATCGGGATTTTTCGAACAAATAACAATTTTTCTTGTAAACAATTATTGGATTTACATTTATTGATCATAGGCTGCATGCTCGATAAATGCAAATTCATCAATTGAAATTTCCAGACATTCCTAAATTTGCACTTACGAACATTTTAGTTTACTAAAAAAAACGGGTGCCTGTTGCGCGCTTTCACACGTAACGATGTTCGTTTTAATGACTGTTTTCTGTCTCGCAAACTTTGCTAGAATCGTTTTATTTTTTACATTTGTCGATTGTGCTGCCCTGGGGGCCGTTTCACTAAACTTTCTACGACTAAAATGTTCGTAAGTGCAAAATTATGAAAAGTCTGTAAATTTAACATTAACAATGTTTTCTTGTAAATAATTATTGGATTTACATTTATTGAGCATAGGCTGCATATGCAGCCTATGCTCAATAAATGTAAATCCATAAATTGAAATTTGCAGACGATCTTAAATTTTAACTTACGAACATTTTAGTCGTAAGAAGTTTAGTGAAACGGGCCCCAGTTTAGCTCAACGCAGCTTTCTTTGATGCTATTGCTTCTCATTCGTTATAGGACACGGTGGCGTATTTAGATAAATATGAATCGATTTCTCGAACGAATTACAATATATATCAGAGTTCAATCAGCTTTTTCACATTATTTACTCTCATATTTTCATATTTTAAATGTTTCTCTTTATTTGAGGCAACAACCTGTAATCTATGTAATTGACAATCCCGAGACGAACATGTATAACTGATTCAACGACAGTTTCACTTCTTCGTTGGCGAATAATTAAATATTTCCGTGGAAAAAGAAACACAACTTCGGACAGAGAAGTCCGCCATTTTTAGCCAGGTTTTTTGAAAAAAAATCCAGGCTATTGAATTGGCGAAAGCCGGGCGGACGGGCGGGCGGCGTTCACAATCAATGTTAAGTTTTCGTGTTCGAGTCCATTTCTTTGTTACTGTACCACCTAGGACCACCAAACTTTCACAGCTTCATAATCAAGGGGTGCCCACCACATATCATTATCCAACATGTTACCTTTTTTTGAACTTGACCCATTTTTTCCGCGCAGTCGACTTACCCATTTTCAATGTTAAGTTTTCGCGTTTACAATGTTAAGATTTCGTGTTTAAGTCCATTTCTTTGGTACTGTACCACCTAGGCCCACCAAACTTTCACAGCTTCATAACCAAGGGGTGTATACCACATACAACTATCCAACATGTGACCATTTTCTTTACCTTCAACTATTATTTCTACGTAATTGACTTAGCCATTTTCAACGTTAACTTTTTAACGTACGTCTGGTTAAAGTTTTTTGGTTAAAAGTTTTTGGTTATACTATATCTCTGCAACTGCTCCGCCCATTACCTTGAAACTTCACATGGGTGTTTATCATCATCCATATTTTCATTCTACCCCCCAACCGTGCGGCCCCTGTGCCCAATGTCAAGGTCAAATTACTTTGATTTTTTTTGTTAAAGTTTTTGTGTGTACTATATATCTGCAACTGCTTCACCCATTACCTTGGTACTTCACATGGGTGTTTATCATCATTGTCGCGCCCGCTTGCGGAAAGCGCGATATCGTCGGCATTTTGGCATACGTCCGTCCGTCCGTACGTCCGTGTGTCCGGTTAAAGTATTTTGGTTAAAGTTTTTCCGTCTACTCTATCAATTTGTTTAGTGTCCATGCCTCGCCCCAAGGCGCGACATGCAGGCCACAGCCATGTAGTCAACAAAAAGTGGGTATAATTATGTTATCCAAGTGTCTATGCTTGGAAAAAACCTGGCCTTCGTGGCTTTGCCTCGTATCTTGTTCAATGTGTGTTAGGATGTAACGTCATAGACAGTGACGTCGTCTAGCAACCAGCGGCAATAAATAGCCGTCCCAACGTCGCGACGTCTTCAGTGGTGTGTCCGACGTGGTCGAGGGAAGACGTGAAGTAACCGAGGTTAGATTTTTACTGCCTTTTAATTATGTGGCTTTGACTGGAGAAGTGGGAGCACATGCCTTTTAATTTATGGACAATCTATTGGAGAGCACACTATTGCAATCTGATAATGATCTATACCCTTTGTTGGAAGAATGACAGCTGTTTATCTGGCCGAATTAATCAGATCAGTCTAGTGAAGGTCTTCGTAAGCCCAATTTCTCCAGCCAAAGTCACATTTTAAAAAAACTGATATTTTCTGTAAAATTTAATTCTATTCCGCATTTGCTCTGATTTACGTAAAGTATCCTAAATGTTGTCAACATTTTTCTTGAAATATTGTTAGATATAAAGGATCTCACATGAGTGATGATTTAATATGATATTTATTAAACTCGTTTATGCCGAGTTTCTTATGAAATCAATCAAATGGGCTTCCGTACACGTGCGTATACCCTTATAATAATTATGAATTCATTATTTTCATTCATATGATAATCATTTCTTTTGTATAGTGCATGTCTGATAAAAAAGAAATTAAGAATCATCGATAGCTTGAATGGTGACCAGCGTATGTCCTGTTCAGATGTCCTGCGTATTTAGGACGATCTGGGTATACGTTGGTCATACACGATATATTGATTTCAATATGACCTACAAACTAATAGTGTGGCTTTGATAACCCGATCCTACTTAAACATTCGGATAATGGATATTTTATCCACTCATCTTACGTCCTAACCGATTGTGGCCCAGTTTGTGTAATTTATATTTTTGACATTTTATATTAGACGTAAATTTCCACACTGATATCAGGGGCAATAACCGTATTTCCTTAAAATGTTAACGGGCATTTCTATTGTTTCTCTGTATTTCTTTTCTTGATATGCAATGATCATACTTTATATCTGTCGAAAATATTATTTTTTCAGGTCACGCATTTAATTAGTATAAATAATATCATGCCCATTTGCGTATGCAAATAGCTTTATACCACCGCGAGTCACTATCAGTGAAATAAAGATTATTAATTTAAAATGATTATATCTGTATAGCGGGCACTCGTAATTATTGAAACTGATGGAAATAGTGAAACATTAATGCACTTATTTAATTCCTATATTAAAAGAACAAGTTGTGCCTACTGTGTAGGTACAGGCCCGTACTCAGGAATTAGTTTAGGGGGGTGCGTTATCGACGGCGCGAAGGGCTAAACATTGTTTTTGCACATCCACGGACAGACGTCGGCAGATTAACCCTTTCATCCCTAAGTAACTGGAATGGATTTTGATTTGTTAATTTTGCAACCAATCTGAATCATCAAAACATTATTTTCAGACCAGTCCATTTACGAACATGGTGTGTTTTTGTTCTCAAAATTATGAAAATTAATTGCAAAAAGTGCAGATCCTGATGAGACGGCTCGTTACGAGCCGGCTCATCTGGATCTACACTGTTTGCCAATACCACTATACAGGCCTGCGGGTTAAGAGTAAAATGGTTAAGAGGGGGGGGGGGGGGGGGTGTGCGTATTGGACAGAAGCAAATACATGCCTCATAAGTGGCGGACAGATGTTTGCGGGTGGTGACATTTGAGCGCCATTACCGCATGGTAATGCCCATTACCGCCTGGTAAAGAAGGATCCGCTTGGATGCAAGCAACATTGCCGCTTGGTAATGCCCATTACCACCACCTGGTAATGCCCATTACCGCACGGCAATGCTAGGAAGCACATACTGCAGTCCCCCGATAGCACTGGTGGCCCTCAGCAGCTACACTGAGTGAATTAGCAGACCAGTGATATTCGGGGGGAAGCTGACGGGAACCTCCATCCAGCTTCAGCGAGCTTGTGCTGGGACGGTCCGAGCACGCGCCATCTGCAGAGAACCAGCTAGGTATTGTGCAACTGATATGCTATATCAAAACCATCAAACATCTCACCACTCGCAACAATCCGCCAATTATGGGCATACATACAATAATGGTCGTACATTGTAATTTGTAGTGGCGTTGCTCGCGATTCGATGACGATGAGGGGTAGATGGGCCTGTTAATTTACGATGGATATACAGGTTTATCGGTAAAATTTGAAAATTGTATGATTGCGCCCCGGATATTGTTAATAAAAAGATCATTGCCAAATTCCGAAAAATGTACACCATCCGCCCGGAAGAGAAATGGACATTCAGATTTCAGTTGGGCATGCTTGATCACACAACCGCATGTATTGCAGGCCGCAAGACCGCCTGTTCGATTGAGGCGCCTGGGGGCCTGCTCTGCGCTGCGTTGCGAATCAAAGTATTGCCATGGAGCGCGTTGTGTGATTTCTGACCATACTATAAGCGTGTTAGGTAGTGTAGCCTGTAATTGTTCAATGTCATTTCTGACATCACGGTCCAACTTTCCAACCCGTACCTGCCCCAACGAATTTCCCCCGCAGTGCAGTATCAGAATATCCGGGTACGGGAACTGGCGCAGTTTGGCCCTGATAACAGACATCAGCCGTTGCCATCTTAGGCCCCTAATCCCGAACCACCAGATGACTGTGCCGGTGTCCTGGAGGCCTAGGTGTATGTCCAAGTTGTGGCGGGCCCGCTGTTCCGCACAGTAGAGCTCGACCAGCCGCCAACAATATATATATTCATTTTTTTTTTATTTTTTTTTTAAATATTAACCCATTTCTAGCAACAGTGACCCGGGGCGGCCAATGACCATATTCAATAGGTATATTGTCCTTGATAATACTGCACAGACATTGACCTTGGGCGGCCAAACCCCCATTTAATGGTGTCCTGGTGCCATTGATAGCAATGTAAATGTAAAGCTTTCATAATATACGACACCCAGAATTAAAGTTAATGTGCGGCGACGAACAAACACAATTTTGCATAATGATATATGTGTGGCCACAGTGACCTTGGCCTTATACATGCGAAGTTAAATAGGTATCTCGTCATCATTGATATAAATGCACATGTAAAGTGTTATGAAGCCCGACGTATAGTAATTTAACATGAATATTTTGCTAGTTCGGCGTTGGCCAAGTATATTCAACGGAAATCAAATGAAGCCTCAGGTTAATGAGGGTTACTTACTATTAAAATTGATAGTATTATTTACAATTCCCTACAGTCCTTTCGGCGTAAATATCCTAATTCCCTTGCATGTATTAATAAACAGAAATTGTAAAATCTTCCGCAGTTCACCTTTAGCAACAATTGGATATGGTTGTGTAGGTGCAAGATGGAAGAATACTGCAGTGAAAATCCATGCAAGTTACATTCCAAATCTTCATCTTAAATACGAGCGGAATGCACCAGACGACGAGCGGCCTTGTTTCCGGATCGATTCGTGTGGTACATTCAATTCTGCAAGAGATGATGCACCTCCGATTCTGAATGAATGGCTTTTAAATCTGGCTTGTGGGAGGTCGAGAAATCTTATGCATTTTGACAAGACCGCGCTGAACTGATAACGTGTTAATGGTGCGTCATTAACATGGACAAATAGGTTGTCTGCCGTGTTTGGTCTCACTAGTAAGAATGCACGTAACGTTTCAACTGGACATATCTGAGTCTCGTGAAATTTGTTTATGAAAACGTTTTGTGAAATGCCCCTTTGATCGAATTTTGACTGGCGAATATTTATTGAAATGCCGTTATTTAAAAAAACGTATGTCATTTAGCCTCAACGGGCGCGCCGAATATGCCGGTGTGGTGTACACGAGTTCACCGACTCTAAATAGGCCGAAAAATGCCAGCAAGTACGCGGACTTGAACAGTAAGGATTCGTACTTAGACGAACATAGTTTTGGCAATGTTACTACGAGTGACGATAGGATGTCCATTGTTATAGGTAGCCGCATATCTTTTCGGTGGCATAGACGGCTATATCCTTCTAGCATTTTCGCCGCTACAAACGTTTTAGTGGGGTCCGAGTCGTTTGCCAGCTTATGTTTATAGCTTATAGCAGAAAGATATGTTTTGATGGAAGCTGGCGACACGTTTCTATCATAATTATGTGCTATTAACAGAGTAATGTGGTTTTCAGGCACGGGCCATATCAATGGCAAATTGAAACTAATGCGGAATGACTGGAATATGTGTATGGCCGACTCATACGTCACGTGTGTACTGTTAGATAGGGCTGCATCGAGAAGTGTGTTCACATTCATTTGAAGATGGCACAATGATGCGCTGGAACAGGCTGTGGGAGTTGGTCGGCGGTTGGTGCAAGTCTGCGGAATTTCTTAAAATTCATTCGGGATATGCTATCGCAAACATCATTCTTGCTACCACAAATGTGTTTTGCTTTGAACAATATGTTGTGCTTGAGGCATTGCAATACAAACACGCGCATTAGTGACATAACCCGTTCTGATTTGCTTGTTGATGTATTGATAATGTGGCAAACGGCTAGATTATCAGACCTAAAGCAAATCTTCTTGTTGCTCAAAGAACTCGACCAGATGAATGTAGCCACAATGATTGGAAACAATTCTCGAATCGTGATGTCGTTGGGTACGCCTATTTTGAACCACTGTCGTGGCCATACCCCATATGCCCAATGCCCACTGAAGTACACACCGAATCCCATACCTACGCCCGCTGCGCTATCGAAATACAGTTCTAAATCGCGGTTATCCACCCACATGTAATCGCTAAAGAACGTTACCCCATTGTAACTATCAAGAAATGCAAGCCACATATGTAAATACTCTCTCATTCCGGAGTTAACACGCACTTTGTGATGCTTGTGTTTTAGACCAATTGTCGAGTTTATGAGACGGCGATTAAATGCCCTGCCCGGTATTATTGCTCTGCTTGCAAACGCAAGACTTCCCAGTAGTGATTGCATTTCTTTCAGTGTGGCTTTTTTTCGACTTAATATGTACTTAACTTTTTCAGGAGTTCGAGTAGCTTGTTGTGTGGTATTTGAACATACATTTCCGCCGAATCTATATCAAGGCCCAAACAACGGAGTCGCGTTGTAGGACCATCCGTTTTCTCCGTGGCCAGAGGGACGGATAGATGATCGCATACACCAATAAATGTTTCCATGACATGTTTACACTCGTTTGTGCCTGCTTTACCCCCAATCAAAAAATCATCTAAATAGTGTTTGATATTATCCGATTCCGAATGTTTGCGCCCAGCCCATTCTAGAAAGGTGGAACATTTTTCGAATGTGGCGCATGCGATTGAAACACCGAAAGGGAGAGTTTTATCGTAGTAATAAAACAGGTCGTGTTTTATTCCTAGCAGCTCGAAATCAGCTGGCGATATTGGTAGTAATTTGTACGCTGAACTAATATCGAGTTTGGCCAAATCTGCATTTTTTCCAAGCTGTTGGACCATATCTACCGCTTCATCAAAGTGCGTGTAATTTACAGAACACAATGCGGGGTCCATATAATCATTAACGGATTGATTTTCTGGGTGAGATAAATGATGAATAAGCCATACTCATTTCCAGACATTTTACTGACTAAACCTACAGGGCTAACTCTGAAACTTTTTAGTGGCGGGCTAGAAAAGGGGCCAGTCATTCGACCTAAATTTACCTCTTTTGTAAGTTTGTCAGTTACAATCGTAGGATTTTCCCGCGCAGATTTTAAGTTCTTAGCCTCCATTGCGACTCGTGGGCCATCATAATGAAGTTCAAAACCGTGTGTAAAACCTGCCATTAATTCATTTGCAGTAGGTTCATCTGGGTAAGAGGACAATTCGGTGGCTAACTTCTCGACATTAATGGGCGTTTTAGCTAAGTTATTATGCAAGCCTGGTGACGTTTGGGTTTGGATGGCCGCTGGTACCGCGGTTGTTGCCTCTGGTGCGATAAGGGGCCGATCGGATCGGGGTGCGAAACCCCCGAGGACATGTCACACGCATATGCCGAAATTTGCAAGCCGAGAACGTGCAATTACCCTTATTGTACGATAAGCAGATTGGCGCATGCGGTGCAATACTATCTGTATGTGTGGCAGTTGATGCATTCGAGCCAGAGTTGTCTGTACGGGTTTCCGCTGATGGTGAGGTCATTATTTTTAGCCAAAGATTTGGGTTTAGTTGGTCCCAGCGTTGTAAACTTGTGGACCGGCGCATTCTAAATTGTTCATCATATAGCTGCCACTGGGCATGGGACTTTGCCGAGCTCCTTATCGTCGAAAAATATGAAAGTAGTTCGGCAAGTTTCCCTGGGTATTTCTGACAGTATATTTCTATAAAAACGAGGAATGCGTCGGACCATTGCTCGATCGACCATATTTTACGGGTCGGTGTTATTGGTTTACTTGAGAGGACACCATTTTCATTCATACCTAGCATGTGGCAATTGGACGGCTCGTCAAGCGAGCCTTTTAACAAAGTGACTAGATTTATATATTCATTATTCCATACCTTGTTTTTAACATTAATGGAAATATGGGACGCAATACTCTCATCATCGAGACATATTTTTGGTGGCTGTTCAGGGAATTCCATAAACATTTGATTGTCCTTACCCGTACTCAGCTGTACAGTGTCGTTGATCACTGGTGCATTGGTGGCCGGTGATCCCCGTGCGGATAGCGGTGCAACAACGGGCGGCGGCGCCTGGACGGGTAGTGGTGCCTGGGTGGGTGTTCCATGCCGGGCGGCGGTGCCTGGACGAGTGGGTGTCGGGCGGCGGTGCCTGGCCGAGTGGGTGTTCCATGCCGGGCGGCGGTGCCTGGGCGGGTGGGTGTTCCATGCCTGGCGGTGGTGCCTGGACGGGCGGCGGTGCTTGGACGGGCGGCGGCGCTTGGACGGGCGGCGGCGCTAGGACGGGCGGCGCCGCTTGGACGGGCGGCGGTGGTGCTTGGGCAGGGTGCCGTTCACGGTTTCTCTGGCGGCCACGTCGCACCGGACCTACGTCGCCTCGCGGCTGTACATTTCGCATCGGGTAACGTCTGGACATTATATCTGGTATGAAATTACGTCTGATCTGGTTGCTGTTTGTCGAGAGAAAGGTTGTGCCAACCACATGGGTGGCTTTATATAGTGCTGAGAATTAACCCGTGCTTGACGACTAAGTCGGCCCTGAACAAGAACAGCGTATAATGTGTAACATGTGCAACCAGTGTAGCCCCAGATCAGCCTGCGCATAAGCATATAATAAACACGACACACACTAGATGACAGGACGGACAAGCATTATTACGCACGCGAAAATAGGTACGACCAAACCCAGACTCCCAGAGTATTATTTGGTAGCACACTGGCGGCTTTGGTCAAAAGGGGCGAATTCCCAGACCCATGATAAGTATCGGGCGGCGATGGCCCGAACGGTCAATCCCTATAATAAAGGGGTCTATTTGTTATAAATAGACCAGATTATTTCAAATAGAACTAACCACTGCATATATTTGATGATTAAACGTATGCAGAATTATTATACTGAATTTATCACGTTATCACAGCCATTTTTTTTTACATCATCACAAATGTTAGATTCTACGTATTGCAAGGAAGGAAGTATAAACTGAATCAGTAGCCGATTTCACCAACATTGCAAAGTATACTTATCTAGCAAAGTATACTTTGAGGGAGTAATCATTTATTTTTCCCAAAATGCATTATTTCATATATAACTAACCACTGCATATATTTGATGATTAAACGTATGCAGAATTATTATACTGAATGTATTACATTATCACAGCCATTTTGGCTGTGATAATGTAATACATTCAGTATAATAAAAATTAATAAATTTATCCTTAAGTTGAAAATTTCTCCCTCAATGTATACTGTGCTAGACAAGTATACTTTGCAATGTTGGTGAAATAGGCTACTGTATTGGTCGCCCGGCATATTTTCTGCAGATCACATTTGCATATTTTCTGCAGATCTCATTTGCATATTTAAAGTGACTGTGTCTCAGATATCCAATATGTGTTTTTTCCCTTCATGCAGAGTAAATGACATACAGCAATAAATCGCATCATTTTATTTGATCACATTCCAAACTACAGACGTTATATTCAAGTACATGCTATCAGAAACTGTGATAAGCAGGGGAGATAATATGTCACGGCATAATTTGGCATTTTCGCTATACATGTACTCGTACTTGTACTTTAATGTGAAATGATGACAGTACTATGCCAACTTAATTTTCAGTATTTTAAACATTTTGTTTACCATTGCATTTTTTTCACAGACGACTTATGTGTATAATTAGGTTCAGAAATACTATACACATCTAAAATTTATATGATGTTTAATACTATTTTATCGCATCTTTTTCAAGCCACTGCCGGATCAATAATTTTAACATATTTGTAATTGATGTATAACAAAAACGGAATGTAAATATTTTTCTGCAATTTTTCTTATTTCTCATCAAAAGTGTATGTTGTTACCACTCAGTTGAACCGTCTCGGCGAGACGGTTCAACTGAGTGGTAACAACATACACTTTGGGTGGATACCGGGGGCACCCAGTAGATTCGCCGGACCAATCTTATGATGCTTCCGGCGACCCTGTTTTTTTCTGAAGCCAAATGCGCTAATTAGGTGTTTCACGAATGCGAATGCTCACAATATATCGAGAGCTGTGAAACGTTAAATGTTGTAAGTGTTTTTATTATGCGGAAACAATTAAAGGCTAGTTCTTCCAGGTTATAAATGTGTTGCAGCAATGTTTGTCTGCTGAATATAGCTAGTGTAGTTCGACTTGTTCTGGCCAATATATGTAGCTGTTCCGTTTAAATTACCGATTCCTTTGCTGTGTATGGTTTCACTCGCATTACCCTCGTTATGAACACTTTGCAGTTCCTCAAAATCACTGTCCTTCGAAATTGTGTTGACGTAAGCTTTGGTACTGTTATGTGTTGGTGTTTGCTTCCTTTTCCGAGCCTGTTTACGACCTCTTGATCTCGTGTACATCACATAACCCACTATACCTGCCAGGACAATGACGACTAAACCACCAACGACCGAGCCAGCTATCGTCGACGAATGATGGAACTTGCTTTCTGCTGTTGGGTGAGTGTTATGCTTTCTTTCCGTTACATCATGTTTTCTTATAACAGTATCGGTTACAACCTCGTTAGGAGTGGGTTTCAGATGGCCAGTCATTTGTATTTTACTAGTATTCAATGCACCGGTTGCTTGCAATGTAGTAACTGAGTGTAACGCTGTTGGCGATTCAGTCGATGACGTGGATGGTGAAGCAGAAAATGGTTCCAACGTCATCTCCGTTGGCGATGCTGTTGTTGATTCGATCGATGGACTTGTGTGTGTACATGTAGTTGATGGCGATACTGGTTTCGTTGAAGCGTGTATTATGCCGGTAAATGGTTTAGTTGATGTTGTGCCGGTAAACGGTTTAGTTGATGTTGTGCCTGTAAACGGTTTAGTTGATGTTGTGTCGGTAAACGGTTTAGTTGACGTTGTGCCGGTAAACGGTTTAGTTGATGTTGTGCCGGTAAACGGTTTAGTTGATGTTGTGCCTGTAAACGGTTTAGTTGATGTTGTGTCGGTAAACGGCTTAGTTGACGTTGTGCCGGTAAACGGTTTAGTTGATGTTGTGCCGGTAAACGGTTTAGTTGATGTTGTGCCTGTAAACGGTTTAGTTGATGTTTCTATTGTACTGGTAAATGGTTTACTTGATGTTGCTAGCGATGCAGGCGACACTGCTTGTGAATGATGGGATGAAAAGGTAATTGTAGATGCAGTCGGCAGCTTAGACGTTTTATCTGACGATGGTGTATGTTGTGGTGTAGTCTTAACACCAGTAAATGTCGATATCACCTCCACATCTGAAACAGCAATATATGCATTAAACATGTTAACTGGTGTACAATTTCATAGCGAACGAATTGCAACACGCACAGTGAACATGTCTTGCATTGAATCAATACTAATTCAGAAAGTCCGCCTTCACTTTAATGGGTACAGTTCAGGTTTTCTTTCTGCATTTACACAGCACATGGGTAAATGTATGAACATGCGGATGTGACAACACAGTTAGACCACGTTCGTCCGTACGTCCGATTGATAATACATTCACGCGGAGTATTACCTCGTGCATGAGGACGACCCATGATCTATCCGTGGCTTATTTCACAGCATAACACGTTTCCAGTAGTCTATTTCACCAAAACTGCAAAGTATACTTATCTTGCTAAGTACACTTTGAGAGAGAAATTTTCAATTTAATGATAAATTTATTCATTTTTATTATTTACTGAATTTATTACATTATCACAGCCGTGATAATGTAATACATTCAGTATAATAATTCTGCATACTTTTAATCATCAACTATATGCAGTCGTTGGTTATATACGATATAATGCATTTTGGTGAAATCGGCTACTGATAAGTTTCTAAGCATTCCTTACCTATGATGTTAGCCCCCATAATGCTGATGTCGTCAATACCGACAGTATTCAGGTGTTTCTTGTCGTACGCCTCGAACACCAGCTGAAACAACATAGTCATAGTATATACCATCGAGTATGGCGGTGGGGTTAGCCCCATCCAATGGAGAAAGTGTTATATAAATACATACAGTGGCATATCTCTTAACTGGATACGAAGGAACTTCGGTGTACTTAATCAATATCGAGTTATAATTCCAGCACAAAAATATTTACACAATTCCCTAACATTTGATTGGCTCGTAGCAAGTCTCTGTCCAAAATTTATATCCCAGTAAACTCCCACGCCGAACTACTTTCCGTAACCGTGAGGCGCATTTAAAATAATTCTGAAGAAAATGGAAAATAAACACATTTTCTTGATGAATTTATTTCAAATGCTGGAATTATAAGGAATGAATGGCCTTTTTTGTGGAATTTATCGGGGATATAAACTTGGAAAAGTCGCGGGAATACTGGACGAGGCCTTCCGGCCTTCGTCCAGTATTCCCGCGACTTTTCCAAGTTTATACCCCGATAAATTCCACAAAAAGGCCATTCATTCCTATAAAGATATATGTTAAAGTGAACGTGAGTGATAAGTTGTGCCTATCCTAGTTGTCAACTTTATATCCACACAGACGAGTATGGTCTTCAAATGTTCCAGTTAAATACATGCCATGCTTTGCTATGCATTTAACAAAGCCAGATAACTTGAAAATGTCATACTATCCATTTCTCCAGTCACTAGCTGCGGAAACGTAACTTGCAATTTACTCCCGTACCGTCTGTACGGGAGTAAATTGCAAGAGTTATCGTTTCCGCATGTATCCAATCACGTGGTCACGTGTGATTTTATGGACACAAATCACCAAGCGCCGTACCGTAAACGGCACGTCCTCGTATAGCGAGAACAGCGCCTGGTGCCAACCAGTGTAGAATCCTGAGAAGGTCGTATCACGACGCCACGCCTCCTTACTGACGTCACCATGGCGGACTGATACTTTCAGGTTGGAGTAGTTGGACGGCATGTTGTACCAGAATGTTACACACGTGTAATTTGCATAAATGGGCGGGGTTTCAATACTGGCGCTTGCACCATTCTTTTGGAAGAATCTGTTGTTTCTGAATCGGACAAAGAAACCCTTGGTCCCGGCTGGAAAACATTAACAACATTTATAAATATGGACGAACAACATACAATATAAAGAAAATGTAACTGTAGCCGATTTCACCAACATTGCAAAGTATACTTTTCTAGCAAAGTATACTTTGAGGGAGAGATTTAGGATAAATTTATTAATTTTTATTATACTGAATTTATTACATTATCACAGCCATTCTGGCTGTGATAATTTAATAACTTCAGTATAATAATTCTGCATACTTTTAATCAGCAAATATATGCAGTCGTTAGTTCTATATCCGGAAGTAACGTATTTCGGGAAAAATAAATGATTTCTCCCTCAAAGTATTCTTTGCTAGAAAAGTATACTTTGCAATGTTGGTGAAATAGGCTACTGGTATAACTTTCAGACTTTCTATAGTTACAAGACGACTAGTAAATTAAGTTATTATAATAGTGTCCACCATTCAGGAAAGCTCTTCCACAAGCTCTAATTACATTCATGTAAGCCAACATATAATGAAAGATAAATAATATGCTTACTTATTACGTTGGAAGGTTTTATTTGCTTTCCATTGTGATATAGCTACTCATTATGATACGATAAATGATGTGTAATTTAAAGTATGTAATCACAGTATTAACGATTGGTGTAAGCAGATTAACACCACGCATGCGCAACAAATTAACGAGTATTTGAAGATATAAATCACTTAATAACTATTGATATGGTAACTGAATTAATACACTTACTGTTTTTATGAAACGTGTGATCGTCGGGGATCCCTCGATTGTTGTAACCTTCCGGCGTATTCTGTCGTATCCATGTCACGCGACTGTTTCCGGTGCTGCTGATTATTTTATTTAAGCAAAGTCCATTTTCAAAGTCGCACGATCCCGGCAGTTGTAGAAGAGGCGTGGCGGTGTGCAGACATTGCTGGACGTGGGCGGTACTCGTTGATACGGACGTTGTCGAAGGGCGGTGCGTAGTGGTCGTGGTTTTGACGGTTGTTGTTGGCGGAAGGATACAATGTGCCTTGTCTAAATCTGGAAATATGAATAGGTCGGAGCACACTGTTTTACACTGAATAAATAGAAATAACAATTTACTGTCAATAGCTTTTTGGCAAGCAAATGATATGTTTTAATATGCGAGCAACTTGTGACTGATTAGGAACTACCCTTTGGCCGCAATTATCATAGCCATTTTGTGTGATGTCACACGGGGCCATGCTATGACCAATGCCCAAAATGAGCGTATTGAATTCTCGACGAGTGTAGACTCATAGCAGGGATACTGAGTTCGTTAACCCTTACACCGCTTTCTTATTTTTTTGTCGTCTGCTGTTTATTTTCTATTTTCCATTTTTATCATCAAAACATGCTTTGACAGCACTTTTAGTTGAGATTACTGTTTGAAAAATAGCGGACCTCGGCGAATTTATGGGGGTGCGTAGGCACCCGTCGCCCCCCCCCCCCCCCCCCCCTGCGTACGGGCCTGGGACTATTAGTGTTGTCTTTATTCCTAGACGATTAAACAAAACAAAGAAACAGAATTATAATACATTTCTTTGACACAATCTATCACATGAACATGGACCCGTATTTGTCAGGAATATCTCTCATAAACCAGTGCGGGAATGTTTGTTTAGTCTGTGTCAAGCGGTCCTTAGCAACAGATGCACCTCTCAGTGTTTTCCCATTAATGGCAATTAAGCTAATGGAGCATGCGCGGCATGGCCATGTCACATACTCATTTCCCAAACCATATTCTCATAACAAACACTTATTATGCTACTAATTTGTATATGGGAGGTATTTATTGCATAGAATGTGAAATGTACTAATACATTTTATAGAGAATGGTAGGTTAGTGCCGTGAATGGGAAAAAATATCTGGCAAGGCTTAGGAAACGGGATGGGCGAGGCTCTGCCGAGCACATCCCGTTTCCGTGCCGCGCCAGATATTGTTTCCCATTCACGGCACTAACCTACTATTCTATTTATCCCGTCAACACCTACAAATGGCTGTAAAATGCAAAAATTGTATTGACTTGATATCAAAAATGTTTCACGGCACCGTGTTTCACGGCACATACGCACTGTGTTGACGGGATAAATTACATTACATGATATGCATTCGTGTAATAAATATGTAATCCGAAAACACGCCCAGAACAGCTTCAATATATGATTGTTTTGTTATGACATAAATAGAATGAAACATTCTTGCTTATTTAATATGGTATTTATTCAATTTGGCAGCGACTCGTAATACGTACAGCACGGTTCCTCCGCATGTACACGTGGACAACCATACTCTAAGCAATTTATCACACCCCGATACCCGTGCCAGGTCTGGTTTCATAACCATGTTCGTTTCATAACCAGGGGCCCGTTTCACTAAACTTCGTACGACTAAAATGTTCGTAAGTGCAAATTTAGGATCGTCTGGAAAATTCAATTGATGGATTTACATTTATTGAGCATAGGCTGCATATGCAGCCTATGCTCAATAAATGTAGATCAAATAATTGTTTACAAGAAAACATTTTTAATTTAAAATTTACATAATTTTGCATTGGACCCATTTCACTAAACTTCGTACGATAACAATGTTCATAAGTGCAAATTTAGGATCGTGTGGAAATTTAAATTGATGGATTTACATTTATTGAGCATAGGCTGCATATGCAGGCGGTGCTCAATAAATATAAATGCAATAATTGTTTACAAGAAAACCTTGGTAATGTGAAATTTACAGACTATCATAATTTTGCACTTACGAACATTTTAGTCGCACGAAGTTTAGTGAAACGGGCCTCTGGTTCGTAAGTGTAAAATTAGGATCATCTGGAAATTGTAATTGCTGGATTTACATTTATTGAACATAGGCTTGCATGTAAATCCAGTAATTGTTTACAAGAAAACAGTGTTAATGTGAAATTTACAAACTATCATAATTTTGCACTTTCCAAATTTTTAAATAGTCGTACGAGAGACCAAAATTCAAAATGGCCGCCAAACTCTTAGCTTGGAATCTTGATATTCTGGTTTAGACGTCCAAGGTGGCCGTCACCCGCCATCTTAACATAAAACATTATATCTTGAGCGGACACAAAAGCTAAAAGTACTTTTACCTTACATAACCCCAGGGGAAAAAGCTCTGGAATATTGGTGAAGTGGGTTAAGTAATTTATCGCATGTCCATATCCATACTATATTTTTTGTCTAGTATTTTTCCAGAAATTAGTCCTGTAGCCGATTTCATCAAAATTGCAAAGTATACTTATCTAGCAAAGTATACTTTTAGGGAGTAATCATTTATTTTTCCCGAATTGCATTATGTCATATAGAACTAACGACTGCATATAGTCCATGATTAAAAGTATGCAGAATGATTATACTGAATTTATTACATTATCACAGCCATCAGTATAACAAAAATTAATAAATTTATATTTAAATTGAAAATTTCTCCCTCAATGTATACTTTGCTAGAAAAGTATACTTTGCAATGTTGGTGAAATAGGCTACAGATATTATTTGGACCTATGCAATATGCATATTTCCACGGAATCCGTGACTAGTAGGTTTCCCTACCAAAATATTATGCATGGTTTGACTACCAGTAGCCGATTTCACTAAAATTGCTAAGCATACTTATCCAGCTAAGTATACTTTGAGGGAGTAATCATTTATTTTTCCTGAAATGCGTTATTTCATATACAGTAGAACTAACGACTGCATATATTTGATGTTTAAAAGTATGCAGAATTATTATACTGAATGTATTACACTCGTGAAATAATACACTCGTTCGCTTCGCTTACTCGTTGTTTATACGGAAGCCGACGTACACTCGTGTATTATTTCAAGCTATTCCAACATGCACGATGGAATATCCTATATTTATTATACTGAATTTATTGCATTATCACAGACAATGTAATACATTCAGTATAATACCAGATGGCCACGCCCACATGTCGAGCCCGCCGAGGCATTTGATGGTCTCAGAGTGTATTTATTTAAGGGTTGTGGAGATATAAGGTATGTAAAAACTTTAACACAAATTTCAAAGTCATTTGACCTTTACCTTGGGCATGTGGACCACATGGGCAGGCGATAGAATGAAAATATGGATGATGAATAAGAAGTATTGGATGTTGGAAGTAAATTGGAGTAACAATTGTGGAGATATAAGGTATGTACAATCTTTAACGCAGATTTTATAATGGCGTAAACTTCAAGTCATTTGGCCTTGACCTTAGGCACAGGGACCGCATGAGTGGGACACATAATGAATATATGGATGATGCCCAATAAGCATACGAAGTTTCAAGCCAATCCGACTTACGGTTACAGAGATCTAGGTATGTGAAAACTTTAACGCACATTTTGACAGAAACTTTAACGCAAACTTCTCAGTCATTTGACCTTGAAATTGGGGCACAGGGGCCGCATGAGTGGGACACAGAATGCATATATGGATGATGACCAATAAGCACATAAAGTTTCAAGCAAATTCGATTTACGGTTACAGAGATAGTAGGTATCTGAAAACTTTAACGCAAACTTCTAATTATTTGACCCTGACATTGGACACAGGGGCCGCATGAGTGGCATACAGCATGAATATATGAATGATGACTAATAAGCATATGAAATGTCAAGTCAATGTGACTTAGGACTGCAGAGGTATAAGGTATTTAAAAACTTTAACGCATATTTCGGACGGACAGACTGACACACGGACGGACGGACGCACGGACGTCATTGTGATCACTATGTCTCGCTTTCCGCAAGCGGACTCGACAAACAATTAATAAATTTATCCTTAAATTGAACATATCTACCTCAAAGAGTACTATACTTTGCAATTTTTTTTTAAATCGGCTACTGAATTATTTTCGAAAAAACAATGGGCCTTCTTTACGAGAGACCAGAATACAAAATGGCCGTCAAAGTCTTAGCTTGGAATCTTGCTATCCTGGTTTAGAAGTCCAAGGTGTCCGTCATCCGCCATCTTAACACAAAACACTATATCTTGAGCGGACATAACAAGTTAAAAGTACTTGTTTGAACTTTTACCTCATATAACCCCTCAAAATATATAAAATGCAATATCTGTGTAATAAGATAAGCAAGAAATATGAAATGAGGTGCATAGTGCTAAGCAACAACATTTGTACTTCCAGATTATATACCCCCTTAAAGTATAATGTTTTTGTTCTTAAATGGGCATATTAGACATTTTTGAAACACGATTTTATTTTTTATAAAAGTATATAAAATCCTGATATGCCCCTCTAAGATGGCGGACGACAGCCAGCTTGGACTTACAAGCAAAGATAGAATCAAAAGTAACAAACTACCCGTTTAGCATGTTTGGCCTACTAATATTTATAAAACATCAAACAAGCTATCTTCTATATTATTCCCACTCCCATACCAACACAGTGTGTGATATTTCAAGAGCTGGGGCCCGTTTCACTAAACTTCGTACGACTAAAATCTTCGTAAGTGCAAATTTAGGATCGTCTGGAAATTTAAATTGATGGATTTACATGTATTGAGCATAGGCTGCGTATGCAGCCTATGCTCAATAAATGTAAATCCAGTAATTGTTTAAAATAAAACATTGTTTAATGTTAAATTTACAGACTATCATAATTTTGCACGTACGAACATTTTAGTCGTACGAAGCTTAGTGAAACGGTCCCCAGATAGCGTGCAAACGACGCTTCCAGCAAATGCAGCATGCTACAGTGGGGGTCAGCGTGTAAGCCTGACGCTGACCCCACTGTAACTATACTAGCAATACATGCAGATCATTCGCACTTACAGACGTTATCTCACTAAATTAGTGTTTTATGTCTTTTTCAAGATGGTGGAATGCGGCTATCTTGGATTTCAATATCCAAAGTGTAAAGCTAAACAAATAACCATTGCAACAGGTTTGGCATGCATGTAATCATTATCTCTACTTAACGACCCGTTCTATACCTGATTATCGCTCGATTTAAAGATACTTGCTTCATAAATGTGATGGAATATATGTATAACATATATGTGAACTTACTATAGGAATGAATGGCCTTTTTGTGGAATTTATCGGGGTATAAACTTGGAAAAGTCGCGGGAATACTGGACGAAGGCCGGAAGGCCTCGTCCAGTATTCCCGCGACTTTTCCAAGTTTACATCCCCGATAAAGTCCACAAAAAGGCCATTCATTCCTTATAATTCCAGCATTTGAAATAAATTCATCAAGAAAATGTGTTTATTTTCCGTTTTCATAAGAATTATTTTAACAGCGCCTGACGGTTACGGAAAGCAGTTCAGCATGGGAGTTTACTGGGATATAAATTTTGGACAGAGACTTGCTACGGACCAATCAAATGTTAGGGAATTGTGTAAATATTTTTGTGCTGGAATTATTGTATCATATACAGCCCATGGATTGGCCAACTCGGCCATCTTTGTATAGTCTAGCCCATCAGCCTGTTTCACCTCTTCTTGCGTTTAGATATGTACAATTAGTCCGGGGGCAAATGTAACTATACGTATACGAATCCGGCACCTCATGTTAATTTTTGTCACCTGCTGATTTTATAAATTGAATGCATAAATAAAAAAAAAACATGCAAAAAATAAAGTGCCGGAACAATGACTTTTTTGATTTTCTACATGAAATAAAGTGAGTAAACAATGAATATATTTTTATACCTCCGCAACGAGTTGTGTGTGTGTGGAGGGGGTGGGGGTGGGGCTGTGACAAATCCACAACTGTCCGACCCCCGCTGATCCCGAGGTCAATGTCACATACTTAGTCTCTTTAGAAAACTTGACATCGGAGAAATCGGTAATCACTTCTATTTCCTTCATCGAAATTTCACGCACGAATTCCTCTCAGTGTCCACTATCATGCTATGGCAAATCCACGACCGTCCGACCCCCGCTGATCCCGAGGTCACATATTTGGTGCGTTCAAAACCTTAACGCTCGGGTAAATTGCTTATAATTTCTGTTTTCTCACTCTGGATCTGCTGCACATTTCACACACGCATTGCTCCAATGGTCCTCTACCTACCACCCTGTGACAAATCCACGTTCGTGCCACCCCCGCTAAGCCCAAGGTATTCGCGGGGGTATTCCGTAAGCCCCGCTCACTGACAAATCTAGTTCTACATGTCTTTACAGTATAGTATACCATCCTATCACCGTGCCATATCACCGTGCCAACAGTCTGTGGTTCTTACCTGGAATTTCTGACGACAGTTGTATGTCGTCCAATGCTAAGTCGCTACTGTACGGAAGTCGCGCCGTCGCCACAAACTCCACTCGGAACTGTCCGGCGTTTATCGCGACGGTTGTGTTCAGCCATCCGTGACCCTGTCGTCCTTCTCGCCGCCATAATACGCCATCTGTGCCGTTAGTATCCGTATTCACTCGTAAACAGGAAAGGCTCCCGATGCCGAGACCATTCATATTGTACCAAAATGTCAGACTAGCGTTGTTAGCCAATGAAATATTTGGAGATTGCACAACTGCAGACCTGCCTTTTGAATACACGTCACTTCCGGATATAAATATGTACTGGCCTTTGTAATCTGTAGAAATACAAGGGAGTAAGTATGAATTGGTGAAGTATCCGATACAACCGAACAAGATGGAACACGAATCAGCTCTGTCTCATACTACACAGAATGTTGGTTTCGCATTTAAGGGAAATGTAATTTTTGCCTCATCATACTACATCCGGTGTTTCAATGAGGATTCAAAATGGCAGCCATCACAGCGCATACAGATTGTATTGCAACAACAGCAACAAATAACAATGGATTCAGTTTGTGTCTTCCTTTCACAAACCACATCGTAACCCGAATTCTCTGTCTGTAACTCAGGGCGACGTACTTACAGACAGAGAATTCGGGTTAACCACATAAGAGTGACACAAACACCACCTAGCACTGGCGGCAGTGAGACCTAATAATTGAACGCTCCAGTCACAGCCAAAATGTGTCCATGAAATACGGATTCTTACAGGGGACGTATAATTATTTTTTATTTATTCGTTCCCACGAAATAACAATTCGTTCCCACGAAATAACAATTCGATCCCTCAAGTTAACAATTCTTTCCCTCGAATTAACAATTCGTTCCCACGAAATAACAATTCGCTCTCACGATATAACAATTCGTTCCCTCGAATTAACAAAGAATTGTTATTTCGTGGGAACGAATTCATAAACTGAGGGAACGAATTAATAAAAAAAGTCCATGTCCCCTGTGGTGCTCCGTAGATTCCACCACTGGCAGCGTGTATGGATGTGACTGGAGAAATGGGGCATATGGGTTACTGCCTGTCATTCAATCAATGAAACACCTACAGTGGGGTCAGCGTGTAAGTGCGCACACGAACGAACATGACAGGTTGGAACCAACCTGTCGTGTTCGTTCGTGTATGCACTTACACGCTGACCCCACTGAATCGTACTTCTGCAAAGCAATATGTAAATATCGTTACCAGGCTACATGAGTGTGCCATTTGATCATGAGACACACTGGTGACAAATCCAATAATCTCCATTTCATCAGTCACATCCACATATGAGACACGCCATGTGATTTGTACTTTCGGACATCTGCGTAAATTCCTATAAATAGCCTACGTTTACAAAATTTACAACATTTTTCTTAAATGCGGAATATAGTTCAACTTTTGACGCCATCGAAGGAAAATATTGTAAATATTGTAAACGTATTTCAGGAAATTACGCAGATGTCCGAAGGTACAAAATCACATGGCGTGTCTCAATATTACTTGCTCGGAGAATCGGTGATTATAGTATGTGACGTCAGTTTGGGAAAATTACTTGAAATTATTATCCCCATTATATAGTAATCAATAACGGCACAGACTGTCTATATCTATTATATGTACTAAGTTTTCATGAAAATTCGTCGACAAGTTCATTAAAAATCATGCGAATAATAGTTCAGGTTGTCTCTTTCGGCGGCCATCTTGGAAGACGTAATCATCCGCCTTCGACAACAAATGCATCAGATCGATTGTCTCGTCGGTAAGTTCAATTTGATATATGGCATGACCATATCTGGTCAACAATTCATTTTGACCTTCATTTGACCACTGGACCCCGGTGTCACCATTTTAACAAATCCGAAAGAGCATTGTACCTCAATGATTTCTACCAAATCGTCAAAATCGGTTCATCGGTTTGTGAGAAGATTTGTTTTTAAGAATTTGTGCTATTTTTAGATGGCGGCCATCTTGGATAAGCAATCGATGACCTCCATTTTAACAAATCTGAAAAGGCTTCATACAAGGACCATAACTGTTTGATATTTTGACGTTTCGGCAGCCATCTTGGATGACGTAATCGTCATATTTCAACAAAAAATTCACCCACACGATCGTCTCATCGATACCTTCTGTCAAAAATGAAATTTGACTCCATTTGACCTCCCCGAGCCTTGCCCAATTTTGACCCCGGGGTCACCATTTTAACACCTTTGAAAGAGCATTGACTATCGATAATTCCTGCCATACTTCGTTGATCGGTCCGAAAATTTGTGAGATTTTTAAGAATTTGACCTACTTTTCTACGGCGGCCATCTTTGATTAATGACAACTTCCATTTTAACAAATCTGAAAAGGCTTTACCACGGACATAACTGAAGTTTGGCCAGCATCGGCAAAGCGATTCGCGAGAAAGAATTTGTGCTGTTTTTTAGATGCCGGCCATCTTGGATTAGAGACGACCTCCAATATTTTTAGAAGACGGCAATCTTGTATTGGTCGACGACCTCCCCTACCTATGCACCATGTGCGTGAAGAAGAAATTGTGGACGTCCGATGACGACGGGCGAAACGCGGTAACAATAAGCTAAAATAAAAGTGTTATATCTTCATATCTAAGCCAGATACTGACTTGAAATTTTCTCATGATACAAAACTAAGATGGGACTTAAAGAAAGAAAATGGAAAAAATTCAAATTATGGCATTTTTGCATGAAACGACCACCGCCCAACCGGTCACTTTTCCCTTGGCGGGTCACATTTTTTATATTCATGGGCAACGCTCACACGAACATCTGTGACAACCCTTCTTCACTTTTAAAAGTCCACGTAAACTGCAAATCCGATATCATGGCCGAGTCGGAAGAAGACAATTAAGATATCAGGGTATCTTCTCTTTTGTAGTTTTATCACAAACCACACATAGTAGATAGACGAGATAGGATTATAGGGTCGAGTCGCCCTTCACTCGAGTTCTTGATGGAGGACCTAAATTATGACCCATTGGTACAGTGGAACCTCTCCAGACATGTGAGAACTTCATGACGCATTCTAGTGTTTTGCAATCAGGAAAAATCATTGTAATCAGAGATACATAACAGATGAACACATCTAAGGTAAACATCTATATTTTCCACAGTGTCCGGTTTAGAGGGGTTCCACTGTACCATAAAGGGACAAAACGGGACATACAATTTCGAACTGATGTACTTCTCTAGTTTATATTTCTGCAAGATAGCAGTTTGAAAGCGGTAGCTGAACATTGCAATTTTGACATTGAATACCCCACCTATTAAACGTACAAGCGATAAGAAAGTTTAGCAAGTACGCTTCAACTATCATATTACCGATTGAAATATAACCACACTTGACAATATACAGTGAAACCTCTCTAAACCGGACACCCTGGGGACCTCCCAGGATGTCCGATTTAGAGAGGTTTCACTGTAAATCAGGCGTTTGATCATTCTGAGCCATAATTATGTGCTATGCGATCACGAACAGACATTATCACACGAGATAAATGACCAAGAAATTCATCAAAAATAAGACCACATATGTTTTATTGGTGTCCGATTTAGAGAGGTTCCACTGTACATCATAATCACGGTCATTGCTATTAGACAAATGTGATATTAACATGTGGATTGACAAATACATTATATAAGGTTGTTACTGACCATTTCAAGATGGGAGCTTGTTTTATTTTGCGTTTGTTTTCTAGTTCATGCTGCTTGTGTTCTATATATTAGAATACTTGCAAATAGCAACATAGTTGAACTGTTAGGTATATATGTTTAAAAGCCAACTTGTTTTTGAAATAATAACATTTAAAGCTACCGCAGCATTCATGAGTTTTCGTGTAAGTTAAAACCACGGACACGTTGTTTTTTTTTTCAAATTAAAATTCCAATACTAGAAACCAAATAAAACGTCTGGACTGCAATGTACAATGTGTGTCGGTGTTATATAGCACTACGTATTGATTATGCATTAACCCTTAGACCGCTACTCACAACAATTGTCGTCTGCTGTTGCTTTTATATCTTGCCTTAATTCTCAATAAAAACATGCTTTGACAGCACTTCAGAATCATTTCCAATGGAAATGATTCTGAAGTGCTGTCAAAGCATGTTGTAAACTATTCTAAAGTGCTGTCAAAGCATGTTTTTGATGATAAAAATGGAAAATAGAAAATAAACAGCAGACGACAAAAAAAATAAGATCTAAGGGTTAAACGTTACATATGATAGTTCCAAATCGGGATCCAAAACACAGAACATAATATTCTTCCCAGTAGTGGATTTACCCTTGTTGTACTGAGTGCATTCTGAATACATGTTCGGCACAAAATAGTGTTCACCTGTAATCAGTTATTAATTTATCCCGCCAACACAGTGCGTATGTGCCGTGAAACACGGTGCCGTGAAACATTTTTGATATCCAGGCAATACAATTTTTGCATTTTACAGCCATTTGTAGGTGTTGACGGGATAAATAGAATAGTAGGTTAGTGCCGTGAATGGGAAAAATATATCTGGCGCGGCACGGAAACGGGATGTGCTCGGCAGAGCCTCGCCCATCCCGTTTCCTGAGCCTTGCCAGATATTTTTTCCCATTCACGGCACTAACCTACTATTCTCTATATGTACACATACTCCGCATACAGTGCATGGGACCACTGTACAAAGTAAAAGGTTAATAGCCCCAGTAGTATTTTTATTTTAAATTTAAAAACATAGTTCATGTCATGACGTTCTGTAATACGTAACGCTGTCATTATACTTTAATTGTAAGTATGTGTCAATCCCATTCAATATAACAGGTATGCGGCACTCACCGCTTTCAACAAATTGTAATGTCCGTCCGACATGTTTTTCCAGCAAACTAAATCAATCCAAAGTTATGACGTGTAGAGAACCATGACAATCACCGAACCGACTACAAGAAAAATATACACTGCACGTGCAGTTTTGATGCATTTGTCATTCGTGTCTTGGACTGCCAGTACTGTCAGTCTATGTCCCACACTCCTCCTCGCACAAACGTAAGCGAAACTCAACAGTTTTTTTGTGATTTGGTCCAGTCATCCATCTACTCATTTAAGGACTTTATGTATATATTAGTTATGCAACAGGCATATGCATAAGCCAACCCATGCGGACCGCAAGGTCAAGTTACAAAGTGTGATTTTTTTTATAAAATGCGTGCAAATTCTTGATAAAATGTGGCTTGAAGTTCTCTGGTGGTCGTCCTAGTGATTCTCCTGAATCCCTTTACGCGATGTTGACATGTGTTTTTCCGTACGCGCTTGAGAGCCAAGTGATGGTATTTGACTGCCCCTCCCACCTCCACCCTCACCGCCCACCCCGTCTCCAATAACATCGTACCTGGTATGTCACGATGGGCAGACTACTGGGGCCCGTTTCACTAAACTTCGTACGACTAAAATGTTCGTAAGTGCAAATTTAGGATCGTCTGGAATATTCAATTGATGGATTTACATTTATTGAGCATAGGCTGCATATGCAGCCTATGCTCAATAAATGTAAATCAATAATGTTTACAAGAAAACATTGTTAAAGTGAATTTTACAGACTATTATAATTTTGCAATTATTATAATTAGTGAAACTGGCCCCTGGTGTGCCAACTTATTTACATACATGAAGCTCACAATTCAGTGTTTCATTCTCATGTCACGCTAAAATGCAAGACCCAATTACAATGTAATTTACTTATACATGTATATGTAAGTAGATGTACGTACAACCTATTAATTTATTTTAACCTTCTATTTCATAACAAATCATGTACTAGAACTAATCTAATCATGTATATAAAAACAAGCATGCATGAAAGATGGTATTAGTTTACGCTGAGTGAACTTTATTTTTTTGTCGGTAACTGGTACTGTCGGAAACTGGTTACATGCATATATAAAAACTTCACACGCGTGAGTAGGCTGTTGGCTATCGTTTTGAGTCTGCTGTCAAGCGGGAATTAAATGCCCAACATAGCGTTAGGCTATTTGAGGTATTTCTTTCCAAGATCGCCGCCAAACTCTGGGTAAACTACAGATATTGGCATCTCTATGGTACTCCTGTAGCCAATTTCATCAAAATTGCAAAGTATATATACTTATCTAACAAAGTATACTTTGAGGGAGTAATCATTTATTTTTCCCGAAATGCATTATTTTATATAGAACTAACGGCTGCATATATTTGATGATTACAAGTATGCAGAATTATTATACTGAATTTATTACATTATCACAGCCAAAATGGCTGTGATAATGTAATAAATTCAGTATAATAAAAATTAATAAATTTATCCTTAAATTGAAAATTTCTCCGTCAAAGCATACTTTGCTAGATAAGTATACTTTGCAATGTTGGTGAAATAGGCTACTGATCTTCTAGTAAACTCGGCCAATCTGCACAGTTTGTTAGAAGCATGGCTGCTATTTGCCAGCCTAAATGACGAACAGTCCGTGGCATTATGGACACACATCATGTGCTCCATAGACCCCATGTATTACACAACCGCCTCTGTTAATCTTGCGAATAATAACGTTTCTAAACAACTATTGGCAATGCCAATTCGCAATCAAGCACTTTGATTGTCTGAGCCTGAGCCTGAGCTGTAGCACAGCTCAGGCTCAGACAATCAAACTGCTTGATGTAAACCACAATATACAAGTACAGTCGAACCTGTGAATAAAGGCCAGCTATGGGAAGCAAAAAATGTGGCCTTTGTTCACATGTGGTCTTTATTCACAGGGTCATTTATATAGTAATTGTGCCATTGGGACAACAAATGTGTGGCATTTACAGCCAGGTGATTGCTATTCGGAGGTGGTCTTACCACAGGTTCGACTGTACATGTATTTTGAAATAAAGAAATTGATATATATTGGCAAGATTAGCCCGGGCGGTAGCGTATATATGTAACGGAGGGGTAGAGAGGGGGCGGCGGTGTGGCGAACATACATACTCCGACAGGTGTGGTCATTTAGTGGGCCGGACGTCCGATCGTCCGTCTGTCCGGAGTTGTTTCTCCAGAGGAATTGCGGGTCGCCGTTGGTCCAGTTACACAGTCCGTCATCAAAGGAACAGCTGACCCGAGCCGACTGAACATCGACACCTGTCGATAAGAAAACAAAGTGAAGTGATGGTCATATAAACAAGACGCTCAAATGGGCCTGTATAGCTCACCTGAAATGATTATCCTTATTATAAGGTCAACCAGAACGGCAGAGAATGTCGATTATATATACCAAGTTTCATCACAATTCGTCCGCAGACTGCAAGTTCTTAAAAAAGTCATTTGAATAATTGTTCAGGTGATGCTCAGAGAAACAGTTTTTCATACCTACTTTATTTTTTTAAACTAAATGGGTATATTGTTTTCGTCACGGGTGTTTGTCCGTCCGTCACGTTACTTGTAAGAAGTAAAATTTTTTAACCGTATTAGGAGAGGGATTTGAAACTTGGTGTGTGC
This sequence comes from Conchocele bisecta, assembly GCA_029237695.1. Classification (NCBI taxonomy): domain Eukaryota; kingdom Metazoa; phylum Mollusca; class Bivalvia; order Lucinida; family Thyasiridae; genus Conchocele; species Conchocele bisecta. The sequence goes on from CM055276.1 coordinate 39,944,678, forward strand.
CTTCCTTATGGTGTGTAGATGCGCAGTGAATTTCGATTTTCGATTCGACCCTCGGTCATGAATTATCTCCCCCGCAACTTCGCATTTGGGAAACGTGGGTATATTGCGATGGCGCGCCATCGACTGTGCTCAAGTTTTAATGTAATTAATGTTGAACGTATTGTTCTCCCCGTATGCATGTGTATTTCCATTCGTATATGGTGAACTAAACGATCGTATAGATCCAATCAACCAATCAATTAATCAATATACTTCCGTGATTTTCTACAATTATAAATTGTTAAAACGCTCAGTAAACACGACGTCAAAAAGAAGAAATCAGCATACCGAATCATACTTGCTGGTACATGAACTTGCCTGTTTGACTTTGTCGCTTTGCACATTCATGTGTTACCAAAAGACTCAAGCTCATCCGTCTTTACATTCATTATTCAATGCCAAACATGCTTCTAGTTCGATTATGTTAACTTGCAAACTATTGTAAATGTTGGCGTATATTCTATGTGTAACGGTAGATACTGTAACGTCATTTTACGTTGCTTGACGTCACTTTTACGTGACATCTCTTTTGCTCAAACGACCTGCATAGTGGCGTTGTTAAAAATATAATATCTTAATGAATATTGCAGAATAAATTTATACACTTATTTAATTCCTTTAGACAACAGTGTGTGCCTACTGAGTGGGCATGCACCTTTAAAGAATTACGAAAATCTATTAAAACATTAAAATACTGGGACCTGTTCTGGAATTGCCTCACTCGATTGCATCGCTGTATAATTCCAGCACAAACATATTTACACAATTCCCTAACATTTGATTGGCCCGTAGCAAGTCTCTGTCCAAAATTTATATCCCAGTAAACTCCCACGCCGAACTACTTTCCGTAACCGTGAGGCGCAGTTAAAATAATTCTTAAGAAAACGGAAAATAAACACATTTCAAATGCTGGAATTATAAGGAATGAATGGCCTTTTTGTGGAATTTATCGGGGATCTAAACTTGGAAAAGTCGCGGCAATACTGGACGAGGCCTTCCGGCCTTCGTCCAGTATTCCCGCGACTTTTCCAAGTTTATACCCCGATAAATTCCACAAAAAGGCCATTAATTCCTATAATAATAAATAAATAGTATTTCGCTGTATATTTATCGAACGTGAGCGAATGTTGTCGAAGAAAAGATCGGATAACACGTGTACAGTAGAACCTCTCTAAACCGGACACCAATACTCGGTAGGCACAAAATGTTCTTTGTAGGAATTAAATAAGTGTATAATTATGTCACCATTCCACCAGTTCTAAACATTACACATGCGCTATACAGATATAATCATTTAGTAATACATGTTTTACATAGTGACGCGCGGTGGTATCATGCTATTTTCATATGCAAATGAGGCAGGATATTTTTTATTATTTATACTAATAAATTAAATGCGTCACCTGAAAATATAATATTTTCGACAGATTATAAACTATGATCATTGCACATCAAAAAACAAATACAGATAATAAATAGTAATGTCCGTTAACATATTAAGGAAACACAGTTATCGCCCCTGATATCAGTTTGAAAATTTACGTCTGATATAAAATGTATAATAATGCCAATCAATACGTGTTGTCGTCTGTTGTTGCTTTTATATCTTGCCTTATTTCTCAATAAAAACATGGTTTGACAGCACTTCAGAATCATTTCCAATGGAAATGATTCTGAAGTGCTGTCAAAGTATGTTGTAAATTATTCTAAAGTGCATGTTTTCATGATAAAAATGGAAAATAGAAAATAAACAGCAGACAACAACAAAATTAAGATAGCGGTCTAAGGGTTAATGTGTATCCCTGTTCGCAAAGCATACTCTTCGCATGGAGTGCTTATTTGCCGGTCTCCATTTCTAAACCGATACCCTGAGGACCTCCCAGGGTTTCCGGTTTAGAGAGGTTCCCCTGTACCGTATTAGAATAGTAATATGTCTGGTTTATAGTGGAACATCTCTAAACCGGACACCCTGGGGACCTCCCAGGGTGTACGGTTTAGAGATGTTCCACTGTATGAATATTGGCGAAAAGGATCTGCAGTGGAACCTCTCTAAACCGGACACCCTGGGAGGTCCCCAGGGTGTCCGGTTTAGAGATGTTCCACTGTAAATCAGGCATATGACCACTCTGGGACACACGTATGTCTTTTGCAATCACAAACATGCATTATTTATCTGAGATGCGTTACCGAGAACCTCTCAAAATTATATCACATATATTTTCCTGGAGTCTGGTTTAGAGAGGTTCCACTGTTTATCCCGTCAACACAGTGTGTATGTGCCGTGAAACACGGTGCCGTGAAACATTTTTGATATCCAGTCAATACTATTTTTTGCATTTTACAGCCATTTGTAGGTGTTGACGGGATAAATAGAATAGTAGGTTAGTGCCGTGAATGGGAAAAAATATCTGGCGCGGCATGGAAACGGGATGTGCTCGGCAGAGCTTCGCCCATCCCGTTTCCTGAGCCTTGCCAGATATTTTTTCCCATTCACGGCACTAACCTACTATGCTCTATATTTCTCATGCTAGATCGTTTTCCATAAGTGATTCAAGCCATGTGACTTTATTCCACAAAAGATATTTCATCAAAAATATTTACAAAATTGACGATAATTTCCGTAAATGAGATAGAAAGTTGACAGAATTTTCAGAGCAAATTCAGAAAAGAATTCCACATTTTCTCTGGCCATTTCGTCAACTTTCGTCGTCATTTACGGAAAATATAAGTTTCTCAGGTACAAAATCCATGACTTGCCTTATATTAGGTGATTCGAAACCATTTTTAATAGCTATCATTCCAAGTCTTCCCATTAATTCTGTCAAATATGAGTTTGGGGTCAGTGAATTGATGAGTGTATGTTTACAAGTCGCTTGCTGCATTGTGTGAATTATACTGAGTGTATGCTTACAAGTCGCTTGCTGCATTGTGTGAATTATACTGAGTGTATGCTTACAAGTCGCTTGCTGCATTGTGTGAATTGTACGGAGCCCCGCAGGGGACGTATACTTCTCTCGTTTTTATTAAATCGTTCCCACGAAATAACAATTCGTTCCCACGAAATAACAATTCGTTCCCACGAGAACAAATTGATATTTCGTGGGAACGAATTGTTAAATTGAGGGAACGAATTCGTTCCCTCAATTTAACAATTCGTTCCCACGAAATATCAATTTGTTCTCGTGGGAACGAATTGTTAATTCGAGGGAACGAATTGTTAAATTGAAGGAACGAATTGTCATTTCGTGGGTACGAATTGAGAGGGTGACTTTTTTGTTATTGATGAAAAAGTACTTACTTTTAAATATATTTTACATTTAATGTGTTTAATAGCCAAAAGTTCGTCGGCAGAAAAACGTGGAACAGACAGTAAATAATTGAGCAAACATGTTTTGTATGAGAAAACACAGACCGAGTGGCAGGTTCAGTCACTTTATTTACAACTGATAGAAATCAGAGCTCCAGACAAGCCGCGTATTTCCTTAAATACCCAATTAAAATTGCCAAAAACCCAAATAAAATCAGAATTAGCGAGTATCAAAAAGGAACTAGATTTGTCAGTAAGCGAGGCTTACGGAATATCCCACGCGTGGGCACATGTTCCCCTAAATATGTAAATAAATAGAAGTTATAACATATTTCCCTGATGTTAAGTTTAATGACGGACGGACGGACGGACGGACATTACTTTAACACATCTTGGTATTTCATTAGAATTGTCTCCAAGGAAACAATTCTCATGAAATGCCAAGACATGTTTTCATTGCGAAGCAAACTATTCAATAATTGCTGTCGGTTGATGTGTACACAGTAGCGTGATTTAATTTTACCCAATTCAAATTTTGAAATACCCAATTGCTTCAGAAATGATGGAGTGACAATACTCAATTACTAATTCCTTATCTGGAGCCCTGATAAACTCTTTTTTATTTATCTTGCATGACATATAAAGCATATGAGACACGTCATGTGATATTGTACCTAATATATGTGCGATATGATCTCATGAAAAATATTTACAAAATGTCTACGTCGAAAGGTGACGAAATTCATCGCCATCTTTCGAAGTCATTTAAAGAAAAATCGCCCACGTTCTTAGGTACACAAAGTCACGTGGCGTATCTAGTATATCCATGTCTTTGAGACGCCTCATTTCTAATACTTTCAAAGGGCCAAACGATGTTTTTCCTTCCTGGTAAAATAAGCACTATGCAAAAAGAAAAGAAAAACAGAAAAAAAACCCACATCAACAACACATTTGTGGTCATTATGGCTTCTCACCATGAATGTTTGACGAAACAAATACAATCCAGTAAACTACTAATTGCCGAATGGCTGCCATGGAGTCCGATCGAGCAGTTACAACTGTTATCTTGTAGAATGGAGGTCCTTAAGTGATGATCATAGTCGCTATTTGTGACCTGCCACGGTAAATACGCGCTTATAGAGAATAGTAGGTCAATGCCGTGAATGGGAAAACATATCTGGCAAGGCTTAGGAAACGGGATGGGCGAGGCTCTGCCGAGCACATCCAGTTTCCTAGCCGCGCCAGATATTTTTCCCATTCACGGCACTAACCTACTTTTCTATTTATCCCGTCAAAACCTACTAATGGCTTTAAAATGCAAACAAATAATCCCAACCACCGCACATATTAATACGCAGTGATTATGAAGAAGAAGAATATTTTATTGACTTAAACTATACAACAGTTTCTCGTCACACAAAAAGGAAAAAAACAAAGAAAAAAATACATACCGAGCGGCGCCAGATATTTTTCCCATTCACGGCACTAACCTACTATTCTATTTATCCCGTCAACACCTACTAATGGCTTCAAAATGCAAACAAATAATCCCAACCACCGCACATATTAATACGCAGTGATTAGGAAGAAGAAGAATATTTTATTGACTTAAACTATACAACAGTTTCTCGTCACACAAAAAGGAAAACAATCAAAGAAAACAATACATACAAGCAAACATACATTACAATACATAACTACTGGCAATAGAGGATGGATATATAAAGTTCAATTGATTACTGTTAAACTTCGTAATTTAGCAGCATGGTATATAAACAGAGATAATTTGTATAAGTGTGCTTTGTTTGACGTCATAAGAAGGTTTAAGAATTTATGCATGCTACAATGACGGCGATAGTAAGCGGGAATATACCTCATACGGAGCTCGGTATACCTGGGACACACACATACAAAATGGTATTCGTCTTCAATGTCACGTGTGTCACATATCGTGCAATACCTTTCGTTTCTTGTAACACGATTACGACCATATCGGCCAGTTTCAATGCGTAGTTGGTACGCCGCTAGACGTAGTTTGGTAAGTCCGCTGCGCAAATGTTTTCGCGATATTAGACCGAGGTATTCGACATAACCGAATGTCGTTTTCACATTAGTGTATAATTGTAATGTGTTGTTTGTGCACACATCTACAAACCATGCTTGTAAAAAGTTGTCAACTAGTCTTTGTTTAAATTCCGTGCAGAATGCTTGAGCGTTAACACGAAGCGGGTTTCTCGCAGTCAGTGTGTGAAATGTAGTACGTAGCTTTTATGATGCAATTTTCAGAATACAAAACTTTAAACCAGAATTTAACAATACGATGGTAGCGCATTATATACAGCGGGTATCTGCCCAATTCTCCGTACACTCCGGCATTACTGGTAGACAGCTTCACACCTAGTATCCTTTTGCAAAACTTTAAATGAATACGCTCTAGTTCCTTCGACTTAGTATTACCCCACACCTCACAAGCATAGTTAATAATAGAGGACACGAAGGCGTCAAATAATTGGCACAATATTTTAGGTGAGAAATCACACGACTTTATATTTCGAAATAACACATTCATAGCTTTTAGACCTTTGCCTGACAGCGTCTGTTGATTGAGGCAAAACGATCCGTTGTAATGAATTACAGTTCCAAGGTAGTTGAAATCACTGACTAACTGTAGAGGAAAGTCATTATAAAACCACTTTTCATCACGCTTTGTAGCTCCACGTTTTCTAAATACCATTTCTTTAGTTTTCTCAGTGTTGACGGTTAGACCCCATATTTGACAATACTCGTATAATGTATCAAAACTGTTTTGTAGATCAGCACATGTTTCACCTACCATTGCCATGTCATCGGCGAACAACAGCATACTTATCACACTATCTTGGATCGATAGCCCACAACTCTCTTTATGTTGAAGATACAGCTCAAAGTCTTCCAGAAACAGCGCGAATAGGATCGGAGAAGTTACCTCCCCTGTCTCAGTCTGATCGAACTCTCAAAACATTCAGAAAATGTATTACAATGCTTCACGCATGACTTCACACTCGTATACATGTCCTTAAATATTCTCAAAATGTTACCGTTGTTACCCATGCGATTCATTTTATACCATAGTCCATTCCTATATACCGAGTCGAAGGCTTTCCTCATATCAACAAATGCACAGTATAGGCTTCTGTTCACATTCAGGTAATGTTCCACTATGCTTTGAAGCACGTAAATTTCGTCGACAGTTGAATACCCCTTACGAAAATCATACTGCGCGTCTGACACAGATTCGTATTTTTCACACCACACCGTAACTCTCTTATGTAACACCGTTGTGAATAGCTTGGCTAAACAACTTATTAGCGTAATGCCTCTGTAATTATTAACGTCAATTTCATCCCCCTTTTTGAACAGAGGTATTATAAACCCACGTGACCATTCCTCTGGAAAATACCCCGAATTCAGAACAACGTTGAATAAGTCAGTTATGTGTGATAACAATATATCACCAGCGCAAATGAAGTAATCGTTCAAAATACAGTACCCCGCATAGGCCTTGCCCCGTTTCAGCAGTTTCAGCGCATTAGAAACTTCAGCCTCCGAAATTGGTTCATCAAGTTCATCAAACACAGCACGTTCACTGAAATCGTGGGTCGTATTAAAATTCTCGGCACATTCCTCTCTAACGGTGAAAATATTGGTTACGACATTAGGTCGTATTGACAGGATATCAAAAATGTTTCACGGCACCGTGTTTCACGGCACATACGCACTGTGTTGACGGGATACATTATCTACTTGGCATAGAGAAGGATAACACTTTAAATGAGAACATTAATAACATTAAATTAAATTTAGTTTCTAACTCTTAATTTTCTTCTCGAATTGTCACAGAATCGAAAGGACGATGTCAAGCTTCATAATTATCGTCTCTGAAACGAAAAGTCGAACTGTCCCTAACGAAACGCCACATCAATAATATATAACATTTTGACAAGCATATTGTACGCCCAACTAGAGGATTCGTGACATTTTTTGCTCATGTGTTTGTTTGTTGCAGTTTAACGCCCTATCAACAGCTAAGGTCAATGGATGTAGTACTAATTTCCATAAATTACTTGTACAAATTGGGGGGGGGGGGGGGGGTGGGGGTCCAAAAATCAGACCTGAATATTTAGAATAAAAAACTAAATATTCAGCCCTGAAATCAGAATAATCCTGATCTGATTCCAGGTGCTCGCCACACTAGAATCACTTGCCCACCTCCCAATTCAACCCCAGGTAACAAAAGAGCCAATGATAAAAAACGTACCTGAGGGTATATCGTGTTTTCTATTAGAAGGAACCCATATACGCATGTGTCTCGATAGTGATTTACTGGCACACATGCCTTTATTTTGGACTACACTTGTCTTTACTGGTCGCAAACTGAAAATGAGTCCTTTTATGAAGAGACGATTTAGCGGTCTAATCTGTAAATCGATCCTCTATCATCACACGTGGGTGTGAATGGAGACACGTGGCTTATGGGTTCTGCGAACAGTGTAGATCCAGAACAGACTGTGCATCCGCACAGTCTGATCAGGATATGCACTGTTCGCCATTCTATCGATGAAACACCCGTCATGTTTCTAACACGGAATATACATCGTTATCAAACTACAGGAGTGTGCTAGTTGATCAGGAGCTACACTGATTGTAAATCAAGGTGTATGATCACGTGGTACTAACAACAACAATAAGTACCGATTCAAATTACGTATTCTTTTATAGTGTCCTTATTACGTAACGGATTTTGATGAAATATGGCGCATCAAACGCGTCTTGTTAAGCTGCATTTGGTGGTCTCTGTATTTTCGCCCAAACTTATGTCATTTTTGCGAAGAATCGACACGGAAATCGATTCTTCGCAAAAACGACATAAGTCTGTGCCAAACTCCATAGGCCACCAAATACATCTCATGAAGACGCGTTTGCTGCGCAATATTTCATCAAAATCCGTTGCATATTAAGGAAAATATCAAATAATACTTACTTTGGAGTGGGCGACGTTCTTGTTGTTGTAACCACGTGATCACGCACCTTGTAAATCCTATAAGCCCCATTTCTACCGTCACAGCCACCAATAATAAACATTCACCGATACATGCTGAATACTATGGAGACCCGCAGGGAACATGGATTTTTTTTTATTAATTCTTCGTTCCCACGAAATAACAATCCGTCCAATCAATTTAACAATTCGTTCCCACGATATAGCAATTCGTTCCCTCAATTTAAAAATTCGTTCCCTCGAATTAACAGTTCGTTCCCACAATATAACAATTCGTTACCTCGTTCGTTCCCGGGAACGACTTGTTATTTCGTGTTCGTGGGAACTAATTGTTAATTCGTGGGAACCAATTTTTAATAATTGCAGCACAAAAATATTTACACAATTCCCTAACATTTGATTGGTCTGTAGCAAGTCTCTGTCCAACATTTATATTCCAGTAAACTCCCATGCCGAACTACTTTCCGTAACCGTCAGGCGCAGTTAAAATAATTCTAAAGAAAACGGAAAATAAACACATTTTGTTGATGAATTTATTTAAAATGCTGGGATTATAAGGAATGAATGGCCTTTTTGTTGAATTTATCGGGGATATAAATTTGGAAAAGTCACGGGAATACTGGACGAGGCCTGGCCTTCGTCCAGTATTCCCGCGACTTTTCCAAGTTTATACCCCGATAAATTCTACAAAAATGCCATTCATTCCTATATAACATATCGGAGGAGAATTATTGTAGCTAAGTTAGGTTGTGTTGACTGTTTTGCTACGTTATTGGAACAAACGATCGTCGTATCATCAAAGAAAACACGAGTTGTTCCAATTGTATTCTAATTTTCAAAATGTCTGCCGTGAAAATCATATAATTCTGATATAATCATGCAAAAACCATTTGGACTGAATTTTACCCAGACTATAATCATTAGTGAAAGTAAATTATATATGACTAAAGTCAATTTGAAGTCACTCTTTATGACAAACATGTTAGATTTAAAAATGGCCACTGTGTATGCAGGATTTTTTAAAAATTATGGATACAGTGCTTTCAGTCAGTTTAATCACCATATGCGTTAGAGTCTCCATCTTATTGGTGTTCCTGAATGGCAGTGCTGGCACAATCACACTCAACATTCGGTCAAAGGAGTTGCTTACATAACATATATACCATATACAAACTTGTATGCAGGAAAGTGTAGACGAACTGTAGAAACGGAAGTATTTGTGTGATTAAATGACTTTTTCGGCATTAAAACGCCTTGTGCACATGTTCAGTATGTGTAAACGACATGAGTAAAATGTCAGATTGATTGCCAAAACACTATTGGAGAGGTTGAATACACTCTATGCATAATACATAATTGTATGCAGGAGACTGTAGAAAAATGGCCATGTTGAAAAGGCAGTATTGTTCCATGGTCATTATCATTATTTACGATTACCATATGGTCTTAAGAGATCACACTCATGTGTCAATATAAAAGTGATCAGTGCCTTGATGGTCCAAATTGCGTTTCACTTGTTGGAATTGTCATATTATCTCTTGACAAAGCCAGAGAACTGCATTATGGTCTGCCACAAAGGCAAGCCAATGTCTAATGCTTCCAGGTCATTGATTCTCGCAGAAAATTAATATGCTCTGATTGAACATGACTAATGAGGCATGTTATGTGTACGGACTGACTGTTCAAGTGGAGCAAGATGACTTGGCTCTCATATCCATGAAATAAATACTGTATTCATGTCGTCACATATTACAAGATATCGTACTGCTGCTGAAGCAATATGGCCTGTCAATGAAACACGTTTCTGGCAAAAACATACTAGCTACTGATGCGCTATCCCACGAGTCAGTAACAGACATATATTATAACTTTATTAAGGGTATGAATTCACAGGTACATGTAGTATTCGCGAACTTACCTGTCAGTGATCACGAGTTGCAAGAAATTGCAAACTTGACTGAGTACAATGCACATTTGATTCCGCTAGAAAAAATGAGTCTAAAGGGATAACTCAATTTCAGAATGCAATGTCCGCAGAAAATAAGGGCCTTATGGGATTACAGAGATAAACTAAAAGGATCTAAACACGTAATTCTGACTCCTCTCGAGTCCAAAATGTTGCAAGCAGTGCACAATGGCCATCTCGCCATTTAGACATGTCTTAGACGAACGCAAGATATTATGTTCTGGTAAAATGGTAGGAAGATGTTCAATTGAAGATAGAAACTGAAATGCCAAAGCAATTCTGATATCACACTATGTACTAGGCCACCCATGACAGACTGTTGCTACAAACATTTATACATGGAATGAAAACGAATTTCTGGTAACTGCTAACAAAAAAAGTCACACAGCATGAAATCCAAAATGGCCATTGGACAGTACACATTTGTCAGATGAAGTCATTTGCCTACCAGGAATTTGCTGATTTTGCAAAATAATGGGATTTCCTTAATGTCACGTGCTCTATGTAGCCAATGTCCAGTGGATTAGCTGAGCGAACAGTACGCATTGTGAAACACAGTTTCGTAAAAACAAAAGGTGAATGTACAAACTTATATTTGGATATACTGGAACATCGAAACTCCCATAACCGTCACAGAATGGTCACATGCACCTTTATTGATTGGACAGCGGCTTCTATCCAGCTTACTGACCAATTGTGAGTAGGTATTTCCAATACATGTTTCGATTTGTGACACGATCAGATCCAGTCATCAGCAGAGCAACACACGCTATGATGAAAGCATAGTAGCTTTAAAATCAAAAATAGCTAAATTTTTGCGACCAAGTTGGACTCCATAAAGACAGCAAACTGTTGAGACCAGACACAGTCTGCTAGCGCAATGCCAGATCTTACAGACTGCAGATGGTGCATCATATCGCCGTAGCAGACGCTTTCTCATGAAGCAATGGAGAACATGAGTATTTACCTTTGCAATGCAATATACAATACAACAATATACACTTCATTGGATAAAATGGATAATTTGTCATATTTTCATCTTCTTATTGTAAAGGAAAACACATGTGCTGACCAACATAAATATAAACCACAACAATACGTGATACATGTACATGCAACTACGTAATACAACAATACGTAATATATGTACATCCTTGAAGTGGCAATGTATGTGACACACTTATTTCCAGCAGCCATTTTGGAGATACTGGTGTCCGGTACCACAGTACTAGTTAGCAATAATCTCAACAGTTTGTGTTTAATGTATTATGAGTATAAGCAGCTGCATTAAACAGGTATACTACATATTAGAGTGTCAAGTTTAAATGGCCGCCATTTTAAAATTTACTTAAATAATGATACAATATTTCTTATCCATAATAGATAATAATAAAAAAACACAACATATAACGTTGGCGTTAAATATAATTAATTTCAATGGCGGCCATTTTGAAATTCAAAATTTCGGCCATACGGATCTTAAACAAATGGAACCAACTTCAGTTTTGTTATATGTTGTATATATATACTTATGCTTTCAAGCAGACACAGTGACACACGTTCTAATCACAATATCATTTGAAAGAACATAACTACAGCCACAGAAATACTAGAATGTGTAACAAATTTTTGATGTGGCGATGTACATAACACACTTAGTTTCGGTGGCCATTTTGAAGATAAAGATTACTCGTAGCACAATACCAGTCAGCAATAATTTCAGCAGATTGTGTTCAAAGAAATACGAGTATAACCAGAAGGAAAATACAAAATCTTACCACAACATTCAACAATGTAAAATAAACTCTGGATTTCCAATTTTTAAATGGCGGCCATTTTGAAAACAAAAATGGCTGATATCTCAAAATGTATTGAACTCATTCTCCCAATATTTCTTGTTCATAATAATGTGTTTTACACTGCAAACACACCACACATAATGACTTTGACCTCGAAAGATAAGTTTCAATGGCGGCCATTTTGAATTTAAAGATGGCGGCCATATGGCCTATAGAAAAAAATGGAACAAACCCCAGTTATGTTGTATGTGGTCTATAGATGAAAAAGATCTTGGTTAAAAAAATGTAGCAAAACAATTTACAAAACGTAAAATAACGACATAACATGTGTGTTGATTTTCGGGTAACAACGGTGATACCTTATCTATTACACTATATAGGATAGAACGTTTGCATAATCAACTCCTCTGGCAGCTTTCTGTCCATCAATATGATACTTTTTTTACACACACGCATATTGAACATGTGCACCATGGTGTTTTTATGACGAAAACAAAATTTACAATAATGTTCGCAAAGGCGTCAAAAAGTGATAAAGTTTTCAGAGTACATGCGGAATATAATTCCGTAATCACTATGTGCTCTGACAATTTTGTTAACTTTTGACTTTATTTATGAACAAATACTGTAAATTTTGTAGACGTATTGAATGAAATTACGCAGATGTCCGAAGGTACACAATCGCATGGCCTGTCTCATATGTGGCCAATCTAGCTTCTGGTATATTCGCAGCACACCCATGTAGCCTGCTTGGGATGTGTACGGTTTGTTAGCATTGCAGTAGCCTATTTCACCAACATTGCAAAGTATACTTTTCTAGCAAAGTTTACTTTGAGGAAGAAATTTTCAATTTTATGATACATTTTTTAATTTTTATTATACTGAATTTATTACATTATCACAGCCAAAATGGCTGTGATAATGTAATACATTCAGTATAATAAGTATGCATGCTTTTAATCATCAAATATATGCAGTCGTTAGTTCTATATGAAATAATGCATTTCAGGAAAAATAAATGATTACTCCCTCAAAATATACTTTGCTAGAAAAGTATACTTTGAAATTTTTATGAAATCGGCTACAGGTGTTTCACTGATTGAATATGGAACGGTGCAAATCCTGATCAAGCTGTGGTGATGCGCTGGTTGATCGGAATATACACTGGTCGCAAATGCCGTAAGCCCAGTTTTCAGATAACAGCAGCACTATATCGAAGTAAAGATGCTAATCAAGTTGTTAACTTGGCTGAGCACCAATAATAAGGGACGTTTTGTTTCACCGGTGCCGCATTACTACATCTGTGACAAATAAGGTATCACAATACAAGTACGAACAATTGCAACTTAATATATGAATACAATGCTCGGATTACCGTGTATTTTGTGGACGAAACTTGTGAGAAATATACTGGCTTATTCATTAATTACAATACAAATCTTAATATGACGCGCATGCATGTAACAGACTGTTTTCGCTGGTCTTTTAGATGGAGAACATTATTTACTTTTGGAATTACTATTAATGTTCTTGTTTACTTATACATAATTTCGTTATGTGTGTCAAACGACCATGTTAAACGAATTAACGCCACAAGGGAGTTAAATCAAATTAGCCAGGCAGAATATGATACTCTGCCAGAAGACAACAAGGATAAAATAGAAATACATATACGTATGAAAGAAACGAATTACAGTGGTTCAAATTTATACGAGCCACATATGCTTGCAGAAGTCAATCTCGAAGCGGACTTGGAAACAACACACACCGACGAAGATATGCAAATAGCCGTACCTACTGATGGAGTGGTGCAAAATGTGGACAAGGAAACAAAATACGCTGAAGCGATGGTGACAATAGCCGCAGCTCCTGACGGAATGTCGCAAAACGTGGAAAAAGAAACTAAACACACTGAAGCGATGGCGAAACTGGCAATGTACCCACATCTTCGTCCGTACGTACATCGACTGTTTCGGCTATTGAATAAGTTGGCCAATAGAAGGAAGTATGACAATATGATGGCCATGTTTAACCATCTGATTCTTGATCTCTGGGACGCATATAGCAACACGCCCATCGTTAGGCAGGGACACTGGATAGAAGGTAAACATTTCACTACATCGCTGTTGCCATTGACCTTTTCATTGTATATGTATCCACTATGATTATGATTGCTACCATTGTCTGACCTGTAGCCGATTTCACCAACATTGCAAAGTATACTTTTCTAGCAAAGTACAAGACGTGAAATGAAAACATACATGGTGTGATCTGGAATTGTACCCACAGACCAAGCACGCATGTTCAGAATTACGTCTGTCGGTTCTTATCCGGTTCTTATCCAGCTCCGCGTGTCGTCTTCAATTCAAGCACCTGTCTGTCAAATCCAGAATCCAACATTGTCGCAAGTTTAGCCCGCTATGTTAACGTGTGTACACAATGTCACTTAGACTATAACCTGACGTAGGTTGTAAGCTCTCGTTTCGCTAAATAACTTTATCCAATAATCCCTCTTTTGTAGCCGCTATACACCAAGATACAGTTCCGCTGCCATCTTTCATCCGGGTTACACTATATGTAAACAAACAGCAATTTTTCAGAATTTTCATTTTGCTCCCTAATCTATAATATTGCATTTTTTAAATCAAACTTACATTCATCTTTTGAAATCGACATTCATTTAGCTTTCATAAGTATAATTACACAGATCACAGTGTACACGTAAGTTTTTCAGCTAACTGAACGAGGATGGGTCTACGGTCACAGGCATTCGGCGTGTTTCGGCTTTCATTGGTATGCCTATATATATACGCGTTGTCTTCATTATCTGGGTGGGGTATCGACCTACGAACATTTCTGCTGCCACAGTCGCCAGGACATAACAATAATATTTGTATATCAACTTGATAATTATTTTTTGGAGGTATTTTTTTTTATACACGATCTACAATAATTGATGTTTGTTAATGGTATCTATTTTTAAGAGTTTAATTACTAATATCATAAGAAACGAGCCTAAGCCGATTTTATTTTATGAAATCGGTAAATATCATATTAAATCTAATCCATGACTCACTATGCCCCCTGCATATAAAGCATGTTGAGGGGTAGATCATTTTTGGATTTTATCATCAATGATGTTTTCATTCTATAGCTGTTTTCATGCCCAAGATCAATTAAGGCCAATTAATATATGTGTCTAAGCAGCAACCAGGGGGTATTTGTGAGTCCCTGCTCACTTGCTCTAGTTTTAAGGTTTCTAGTGTTGATATAAGCGTGGCATTTAACATTTTCATAAAATTTGTTCTGGTTTTACATTACTAAACACTGATGCCTGAAAGGAAACTAACCCTGCCTTGGTGCAGCTTATTTACAGATGTGTTTGCATATATGCACAATCTGCTACACCCCCCCCCCCCCCGAAAGGATGTTCCTCTCTCGGAGAAGGACCTGCTGTCAGCGCACGATGATCTGACAGTAGATGCCCTCAAGCTTTGTTCGATCAGTGCAGTGCATTGTAGTCATTTCTGTCTGTACGCAAAAAAGTCTGTTGCCGGAGACCAGGACACATTGGCTGCGAGGTTCAGTATTTTTGTTGCACCAATCATGAGAATTGCTTTGCAAATTTAAGCCATACACATAAATATATGGTACATATTTTATTTAATGTGCAAATACATGTTTATTTCCATACAAATTGCCAACTACAGTAAATAACCTATACACATATACAATTGTCATCTTTTTGTGAGGTTGCTGCGTGTTTATACTGCATACATTCGCATTTCATTGTGTAGAACAGGGTGTCCCTTCAGGTACCATCTCCACCATGTTAAAGGTTTTTGCCCGAGTGGAGGAGTAGAACAGGCTGTAGAACAGGGTGTCCCTTCAGGGAGTAGAACAGGGTGTCAGGGTGTCCCTTCAGGTACCATCTCCACCATGTTAAAGGGTTTTGCCCGAGTGGAGGAGAAAAAGTAGTAGAACAGGGTGTCCAGGGTGTCCCTTCAGGTACCATCTCCACCATGTTAGAGGTTTTTGCCCGACTGGAGGAGAAAAACCGATAAGGGCGTTCACCCGTATTATACCCGTTAATAGCAGACGACAATTTCTACCTGCGCAAACCTGTATTCAATACACGGATCGATACCGTTGATGCCGGGGTATTTAAAAATATAGTAAGCCACAGCGCTATAGAACACTTAATTACTATATGTATATAGTAAATTAACCGTATCGGTCGGTGCAGTCAAAAAACCGATAAGGGAGTTCACCCGTATTATACCCGTTAATAGTAGACGACAATGTCTACCTGCGCAAACCTGTATCCAATACACGGATCGATACCGTTGATGCCGGGGTATTTAACAATATCACAATGGGTTAATATTCGCGTTATTGACTAGAAACATATTTGTATTTAGCATTAAATATCTGCCCATACGCGTTCCTAATTTGTATATGTGAATGGACATTTTATTACATGTTTCTTTATTTAGCCCGTGTCACAGGGTTAACATGTACATAGCTTTGCTATAAGACGCACTTATTGTTTTATTAAACTATAGCGGTTGTCGAGCATTTGGCAATGCTATATTTATGCATGTAGCCTGTATTGTGTGTACCGTCTCATGGTAAGACTTGTCATTTTTATGGTCATATAGCGAACGTAAATATGAATATTATAAATACTCGTGTATGTATTACATATACAAATGATTAACTTGATATACAGGTAACAAGTCATTTCGCTTATGGATGGATTGGTGTGCATCCTGATAGTAGGATGGATTTTGTTTGTTTCTTAGTGTTTAACGGCACAGCAAGAAATAAGGTATTTTTTTTGGCGGGATCGACAGGTTCGATTCCAGTATTTCACGTGCAAATGTGTAGGGGGTTGGATCATAACATTAGAACTGAATGTTTTCATTAATACTATACATATTCAGTCTTGAAATTAAAATAATCTGATCTGGTACCAGGTCCTACCCACACAACAAACACTTAGCCCCATTCTCTAAAATTAATAGGTTTATTGCTATTCATGCTACGTTTATAATAGGATATAACCGGATTCAACTCTCAAGTACAGACATCCGGAATAGTACCCGAGAGCCAAACCAGGTATATTGAAATTCTTCTAAGTTTGAACCACACCGTTAACTTGTCTCCAGCTCTCCCAACCTGCACTCATGTGGAAAGGACTACATATATATGGAGTGTATTCTACTTTTATTTACATACTAATAACATATTAATGACAACAACATACTATGCCCATATTAATGAGATATATTATACAAATCAAACGTCTGGACACCCTCAACATATATTATGTTCGTTTTCAATAACCATATGGATACGATACGTAATGTTCCCGAAGCACTCTCTTGTCGAACACAATTAAATAGTTTTTAATCTGTGATACGGTCAGAATATTAGTCATATCTCTATCCGTGGTAATTTTGTAAGGATCAGTCACAGTCACATAATCGGTGGACAATGTTTTCACCATATTTTTGATCACGTCATAGTTTATCTGTAGACTGTTTTTATGATTCAGCGTGATGCCTCTTATCTTACAATGTGTTAATATTCCATTTTAATCGGGTCTGGTAGTTTGAAAAGCGTAGTTCTTTGGTCCTCATGTGACACCTACGATACGACTTCTTACGTGTGTGTGTTGTCTTGACATCGGTCTTGTTATTTATGCGTTTCGCTTGTTTTTCTAACCGTACACATCTAGTAAACGTTTGTACCACGTTAACTATGCCTGTCGATACAGATTTGTTGACTGTTGTGCGGTCATAAGTGTAGGGGCCTGTTTTATTTTCTCTTTGTGTTGGTATCTTTGGCACATGTGATAGTTTGTCTATAGGGTCATGTTGTGTTGTTATATTGGTGGACATCCATTTTATTCACTCAGTGACAATATATTTAAATAGAGATTCATTATTGGATACACACAGTTAGTATGTAGTGATCCATTAATAATATACATAGCTGATATAATACATGCAATGGATATCAATGTGTATTGAATCAGAGTAATGGACTTGAAAGCAACAAGAACACAGTATCACATTTATATACATTTATTACTAACTATACAACATCTACACAGTGCTATACAACATTATAAAACTACAAAACACAGAAACGACCCCCTCCCCACACTCTCTCTCTCTCTTCTCTCTGCCCCTCCTGCCCCCCCCCCATCCCTCTCTGTCTCTCACACACACACATACTGAAATTTAATCTTTATTATTCCCATGAGAAATATATATTGTGTAGTTACAGACGTAGTTTGCAGATTGTAATATAAACACGCGTAACGTTTGAACAAATTAAATAAATGATTATTGTTTCTTCCTTTGCCTCTTGGTATCTTTGGCACATGTGATAGTTTGTCTATAGGGTCATGTTGTGTTGTTTTATTGGTGGACATCCATTTTATTCACTCAGTGACAATATATTTAAATAGAGATTCATTATTGGATACACACAGTTAGTATGTAGTGATCCATTAATAATATACATAGCTGATATAATACATGCAATGGATATCAATGTGTATTGAATCAGAGTAATGGACTTGAAAGCAACAAGAACACAGTATCACATTTATATACATTTATTACTAACTATACAACATCTACAAAATGCTATACAACATTATGAAACTTCAAAACACAGAAACGACCCCCTCTCACACTCTCTCTCTCTCTTCTCTCCCCCTCCCACCCCCCTCTCCCTCTCTCTCACAAACACATACTGAATTTATTCTTTATTATTCCCATTAAAAATATATATTGTGTAGTTTGCAGATTGTAATATAAACACGCATAACGTTTGAACAAATTAAATAAATGATTATTGTTGTGTCGACTATAACTCCGGCCACACAACTATAGACATTTGATGGTATTTTTCAATCATAATTGTTCATTTATTAACTTGGATATATGGTATTGTCATGTAGTCATTCTCAAATTGATTTATATGTGAATACTAGAACTTTATAGCAAATAGTGTTACGAATATAGTCAGTACACTAATGTTATACATCTTGTACGTCAGATGCGTTTATCCATGAATTGAATTTCCTATGCCTCTCGCTTTAATAATAGTTTCCACTTTCCACATTTGGTCCTGATTCACAGAAATCTTTTGAATTTCGCTTTCATAGAACGTTCCAGTAATATCTTCATCCGCCATGTCTTTCAAGCGGTACACTGGTATCTGTCCCCGGAAATATCGCCGGAATATTTTGAATATTTCCCCGCTGTATGTCTGATCGTAAGCTCTGGTAAACGTCGCATGTATGTGTGATATACGGACATAGTCACCGATTTTGAACCGGAAACGTTTCTTCTTTGTCACCGTTCCATCTTTACGTGATAGATAAGTAGCAATTCCGATTTCCATTTCACTTTCGTCTTTAACCGACGCTGGCGCCGTATCTATCGTTCTATGTACGGTACTGTTATAACTTGTCGCTATGTCTTGTAACACTGTTAGATATATGTCCGTTTGTTTATAGTTCATATACCGGTAAGTTTCATCTTGATAGTCTTGATTGTTCTCTCCGCTACGGACGCTTTGGTTTTATTTTGTGTAGGAAAATACAAAACTTTGTTCTTTTTCATTAGATCTTGGACAAATTTAGCGCGGAATTCTTGACCTTTATCAGTGGATAGTCGTCTCGCGATTCGTCCTTCGGCAAATATATCTCGAAAAGCCGTACTAACAGAAGCACCAGTCTTATGTGTCAACGGTCTAAGCCATATATATTTTGAGAATACATCTACAACCAGTAGAATGAAAGTAATGCCGTCATTGTCTTTAGAATATTTTGACATATCGAACATGTCTGCTTCCCACAAATCATCAATACCGGCTGTAATCACGTGATTTCGTATGAATACGTCTTCTCACCGGTTTGCTTAAACTGTAAGGTTCTTGTTGTTGTAACCACTTGCGGATTGTGTATTTACTTATTTCATATTGATATTGTTTCTTGACATAATTGTACAATTTATCTGGTCCAGAGAAACTCGCAGGCTTTGACGGGTCGAAATATATTGAGTGCAGATAATGTTCCATTTTGGTATTCTAGCAAGTGTTATATTCTTCATATAAATAGTGTTATTCTTATGTTGTTTAAGATTTAATCGTCACTCTCGTCTTCTGTGTCTTCCACCGTCATCTGTGGCATCGCTATCATCGCCATCAGGAAACAGATCGTTGAACCAGTGACTGTATTTGTTCAAAACCTTTTTAATTCTCTTATTTAATGACGTATCCTCTAAATCTACAATTTCCGAAATTATTTTATTATGTATTTCGCTTTCGGTAATCGGGATTAGCCGTTTCAATAATGTAGTGTACGTCTTTAAGAATTCTCCTTTATCGATATCAAATACGTAGTCATATGCATTTGCCCTTTGCCTTCTTGAAGGGGATACCGTTTTGTTGAAATTCCTCTACTTTGTCATTCCAAATGTCTTCGCTTTTGTCTATCGCCTCATCCGCCATCTTTCGAAAAAGTTCCTCAAGATCATTATAGTAATCGTCCATATTATCGTGTTCCAATGATATCCTTTTCTTACTAATAGGCTCCTCTTCGTGGTTGTCATCGGCTTTTCGTTTTGCAGATTGTCCCTCATAACGCCTCATAACGTGCCGTTGTAAATCGTGGATGTCCATAAACACCAACCCGCAGTCATCGCAAGAATGCATGACTTCGTCTTCTGTGTCTTGATCGTTTTGTGAATATGATACTTCTCTTGAGATATCTTAGTTATATCGCCGTATGTCGTTATTAAAATCAACGTTGTCAACGTAAACGTCGTTCCTTATAATACTATGGTCTGCAGGTTTAACACTGCTATGCGATTCGCTTCCTCTTATGCTGTTGTCTGAATTGTTTGTCTCGGCCCTTCTTATGCTATTTAGAATGTTTGTGCGCATGCGCAAATGCTCCGGGGTTCTGGCTTTTAAATCAATCACTAGATAGCCGTATGGTTTATTCACAGCTTCATCAAACTGACGCAGAAGTACCTGAACTCGACTTTGGGATATACGCGTTGTCTGATGTGATCGTATAACGGTTGCCATCTCTTGTAAAGCCAAATAATTCTCTGTGGCGTTGCAGATATCTTTTTCCTTTGCTCTTTCTAACATTTGCGTTACGAAGTAGTTTTTTCCGGACGACGTCGGTCCACTAATCATACATGTAAATGGATGTTTGAAAACGAAGTATGATTGCGTATCTTGTATATTATTCGAAGGTGCTGACATCAATTCCTGATTCATCTGAGCTTCTGGCTGTCTCATATCTTCCGGAGCTCCGAGAGCTCCGGGAGAAATGGGAGCTCCGAGAGCTCCGGGAGAAATGGGAGCTCCGAGAGCTCCGGGAGAAATGGGAGCTCCGAGAGCTCCGGGAGAAATGAGACAGCCAGAAGCTCAGACGAATCAGGAATTGATGTCAGCACCTTCGAATACTATACAAGATAAGCAATCATACTTCGTTTTCAAACATCCATTTACATGTATGATTATATTTAGATTTAGAGGATATGTCATTAAATAAGAGAATTAAAAAGGTTTTGAACAAATACAGTCACTGGTTCAACAATCTGTTTCCTGATGGCGATGATAGCGATGCCACAGATGACGGGGGAAGACACAGAAGACGAGAGTGACGATCAAATCTTAAACAACATAAGAATAACACTATTTATATGAAGAATATAACACTTGCTAGAATACCAAAATGGAACATTATCTGCACTCAATATATTTCGACCCGTCAAAGCCTGCGAGTTTCTCTGGACCAGACAAATTGTACAATTATGTCAAGAAACAAGATCAATATGAAATAAGTAAATACAAAATCCGCAAGTGGTTACAACAACAATTAAGAACCTTACAGTTTAAGCAAACCGGTGAGAAAACGATTCATAAGAAATCCAGTGATTACAGCCGGTATTGATGATTTGTGGGAAGCAGACTTGTTCGATATGTCAAAATATTCTAAAGACAATGACGGCATTACTTTCATTCTACTGGTTGTAGATGTATTCTCAAAATATATATGGCTTAGACCGTTGACACATAAGAATGGTGCTTCTGTTAGTACGGCTTTTCGAGATATATTTGCCGAAGGACGAATCGCGAAACGACTATCCACTGATAAAGGTCAAGAATTCCGCGCTAAACTTGTCCAAGATCTAATGAAAAAGAACAAAGTTTTGTATTTTCCTACACAAAATGAAACCAAAGCGTCCATAGCGGAGAGAACGACCAAGACTATCAAGATGAAACTGTACCGGTATATGAACTATAAACAAACGGACATATATCTACCAGTGTTACAAGACATAGCGACAAGTTATAATAGTACCGTACATAGAACGATAGATACGGTGCCAGCGTCGGTTAAAGACGAAAATGAAATGGAAGTCCGAATTGCTACTTATCTATCACGTAAAGATGGAACGGTGACAAAGAAGAAACGTTTCCGGTTCAAAATCGGTGACTATGTCCGTATATCACACTTACATGCGACGTCTACCAGAGCTTACGATCAGACATACAGCGGCGGGGAAATATTCAAAATATTCCGGCGATATTTCCGGGGACAGATACCAGTGTACCGCTTGAAAGACATGGCGGATGAAGATATTACTGGAACGTTCTATGAAAGCGAAATTCAAAAGATTTCTGTGAATCAGGACCAAATGTGGAAAGTGGAAACTATTATTAAAGCGAGAGGCAAAGGAAGAACAAACAATATTTCGTGAAATGGTTACATTTTCCTAGGAAATTCAATTCATGGATAAACGCATCTGACGTACAAGATGTATAACATTAGTGTACTGACTATATTCGTAACACTATTTGCTATAAAGTTCTAGTATTCACATATTTATATAAATCAATTTGAGAATGACTACATGACAATACCATATATCGAAGTTAATAAATGAACACTTATGATTGTAAATACCATCGAATGTTTATAGTTGTGTGGCCGGAGTTATAGTCGACGCAACAATAATCATTTATTTAATTTGTTCAAACGTTACGCGTGTTTATATTACAATCGGCAAACTACGTCTGTAACTACACAATATATATTTTTCATGGGAATAATAAAGAATAAATTCAGTATGTATTTGTGTGAGAGAGAGAGAGGGGGGGGGGGGGGGGGGTTGGGGGGGGGGGGGGGGGGGGGGGGGGGGGGGGGGGGGGGGGGGGGGGGAGGGTTGGGGAGGGGGAGAGAAGAGAGATAGAGAGAGTGTGGGGAGGGGAGGGGGTCGTTTCTGTGTTTTGAAGTTTTATAATGTTGTATACCACTTTGTAGATGTTGTATAGTTAGTAATAAATGTATATAAATGTGATACTGTGTTCTTGTTGCTTTCAAGTCCATTACTTTTATTCAATACACATTGATATCCATTGCATGTATTATATCAGCTATGTATATTATTAATGGATCACTACATACTAACTGTGTGTATCCAATAATGAATCTCTATTTAAATATATTGTCACTGAGTGAATAAAATGGATGTCCACCAATATAACAACACAACATGACCCTATAGACAAACTATCACATGTGCCAAAGATACCAACACAAAGAGAAAATAAAACAGGCCCCTACACTTATGACCGCACAACAGTCAACAAATCTGTATCGACAGGCATAGTTAACGTGGTACAAACGTTTACTAGATGTGTATGGTTAGAAAAACAAGCGAAACGCATAAATAACAAGACCGATGTCCAGACAACACACACACACGTAAGAAGTCGTATCGTAGGTGTCATAGGAGGACCAAAGAACTACGCTTTTCAAACTACCAGACCCGATGAAAATGGAATATTAACACATTGCAAGATAAGAGGCATCACACTGAATCATAAAAAACAGTCTACAGATAAACTATGACGTGATAAAAAATATGGTGAACACATTGTCCACCGATTCTGTGACCGTGAATGATCCTTACAAAATTACCAGGGATAGAGATATGACTAATATTCTGACCGTATCACAGAATAACAACTATAGAATTGTGTTCGACAAGAGAGTGCTTCGGGAACATTACGTATCGTATCCATATGGTTATTGAAAACGAACATAATATATTTTGAGGCTGTCCAGACGTTTGATTTGTATATTATATCTCATTAATATGTGTATAGTATGTTGTTGTCATTAGTATGTAATTAGTATGCAAATAAAAGTAGAATACACTCCATATATATTTAATCCTTTCCAGATGGGTGCATGTTGGGAGTGCTGCAGACAAGTTAACGGTGTGGTTCAAACTTAGCAGAATTCCAATCTACCTAGTTTGGCTCTCGCGTAGGTACTATTCCGGATGTCTGTATTTGCGAGTTGAATCCGGTTATATCCTATTATAAACGCAGCAAGAATAGCAATAAACCTATTAATTTTAGAGGATGGGGCTAAGTGATTGTTGTGTGGGTAGGACCTGGTACCAGATCAGATTATTTTAATTTCAAGACTGAATATGTATAGTTCTAATGTTATGATCCAACCCCCTACACCTTTGCACGTGAAATACTGGATCGAACCTGTCGATCCCGCCAAAAAAAATACCTTATTTCTTGCTGTGCCGTTAAACACTAAGAAACAAACAAAATCCATCCTACTATCAGGATGCACACCAATCCATCCATAAGCGAAATGACTTGTTACATGTATATCAAGTTAATCATTTGTATATGTAATAAATACACGAGTATTTATAATATTCATATTTACGTTCGCTATATGACCATAAAAATGACAAGTCTTACCATGAGACGGTACACAGAATACAAGCTACATGCATAAATATAGCATTGCCAAATGCTCGACAACCGCTATAGTTTAATAAAACAATAAGTGAGTTTCATAGCAAAGCCACGTACATGTTAACCCTGTGACACGGGCTAAATCAAGAAACATGTAATAAAATGTCCATCACATATACAAATTAGGAACGCGTATGGGCAGATGTTTAATGCTAAATAAAAATATGTTTCTAGCCAATAACGCGAATATTAACCCATTGTGATATTGTTAAATACCCCGGCATCAACGGTATCGATCCGTGCATTGGATACAGGTTTGCGCAGGTAGAAATTGTCGTCTATTATTAACGGGTATAATACGGGTGAACGCCCTTATAGGTTTTTTGACTGCACCGACCGATACGGTTAATTTACTATATACATATAGTAATTAAGTGTTCTATAGCGCTATGGCTTACTATATTTTTTAAATACCCCGGCATCAACGGTATCGATCCGTGTATTGAATACAGGTTTGCGCAGGCAGCAATTGTCGTCTGCTATTAACGGGTATAATACGGATGAACGCCCTTATCGGGTTTTCTCCTCCACTCGGGCCAAAACCTTTAACATGGTGGAGATGGTACCTGAAGGGACACCCTGTTCTGTTCTACTAATGGATTCGTTACATAGCATGCTAGCTGGTTGTAACATAATTATTTGCCAACATTGCTCTGATTTCAATAAAGCAAATTGTTAACACAAATTTGCGACCTAGTTAAAAAGATACAATTAGCCGAAAGTTAATTATAATTATTACTAATCACACTACTTTTATACTGGGAATAACCAAATTCAACTCCAACGTAACAAGAAAGTCAAAATTAAAGATGACAGTATATCCACACTTGTATACATTTAATTGCAGGACGTAACCGTGCAGAATACGCTTGTATCGTTCGTACCCAGAGTTACGGTGCCCTCCATAGGTTTCCCTTGCCGAGTATGGAATCACATCTCATCTCATTCATAATTTAGCTGTTAATTGTGACATGTTTTCTGTATTTTTCAATTGAAAGAAATGTCAGTATTGTAAAAAAACAACTTGTACTTCTGAAATACATTTTGTCATTTTAGTAGGACTAGAAAAACTAGAGCAGCTTGAGCTGCATCAACGGTTTGAGCCTCAAACATTGATTTCATGTGTAACTAAGCTTTAGCCCAAGGTGTAAACTATCGGTTGCAAAAATAATTTCTGAAGTTTTAGAATGAACAGTCCAACATTATTGTGTTCGCATCATCACACCGATGTCGGGCCGGTTAGCTTAGAGGTAGAGCGATGGACTCGGAGCGAGGGATACCGGGTTCGATCCTCAGCCAAACTTTTAGCTAAAGGACTGAAATATCGACTACAACAAAAACAATTTGAAATCGAATGATAAATAACGAAGTTGACGTCACATCCGTTTGCTCTATTTTGAAAACTTGAAAAAATACGTTCATCTTTGACATCGAATAGAGCCGTAAGTAGTCAAGATAAAGCTTTGAAAATTATCATCTTTCATGCGGCTGACACTCCCCTATCACCCTGGCAAGTAATTATGTTGCTGACAGTACTGTACAAATTGGAAAACGTTTGTAAAGACCACCCGTTATCAGCCGAAATTCGGCAAAATCGTTGAAAAGTATGTACATTTTTCATTCAAATGCATATAGCTCTTTTATTTGAGCAGATAGCCGAAAACTGTCAAAAGTTTGAGATCAATAATTTTGTCAGCTTTCCAATGCAAAAATAATTCTTGAAATCGGTTGGAAAATAAGGAAGTTATAGGAAGTATGACGTCACTTCCGTTTTCGTGGAAAGTAGCATTAAAAGATATCTGAAAATCTCTGAGTCTCTGATCACACTTGATCCGAATCGGCATGCAAAATTTGAAGTCGATCCGACCAGCGGTTTGGTGTAGATGGAGGGAGCCCGTATGTCAGCGGATGATTATTTTTCGATAGTTATCGCCCTTATATTGCAGTTTACGCCATTTGTAAATACACCTAATAAAACGGAAATTAAATATGTGCAATATTCCGCCAGTGAAGTTTTCGTTTGTTTTTCACCATAGGTCGGGCACAAAGCGGGAAAGTTTTAGCTAAAGGACTGAAATATCGACTGCAGCAAGAAATTTTGAAATCTATTGATAAATAACAAAGCTGACGTCACATCCGTTTGCTCTATTTTGAAAACTTGAAAAAAAAGACGTTCATCTTTGACATCCAATAGAACCGGAAGTAGTCAAGATAGAGCTCTGAAAATTATCATCTTTTATGCGCCTGACACTCCCCTATCACACTGGCAAGAAATTATGTTGCTGACATTACTGTACAAATTGGAAAACGTTTGTAAAGACCACCTGTTATCAGCCGAAATTCGGCAAAAATTCGGCAAAATCGTTGAAAAGTATGTACATTTTTCAACTTCAAATGCCTATAGCTCTCTTATTTGACCAGATAGCCGAGAACTGTCAGCGAGTTCGAGATAGAGAATTTTGTCAGCTTTCCAATGCAAAATGTTTGAAATCGGTTGGAAAATAAGGAAGTTATAGAAAGTATGACGTCACTTCCGGTTTCGTGGAAAGTGGCATTAAGAGATATCTGAAAATCTCTGAGTCTCTGCTCACACTTGATCCGAATCGGCATGCAAAATTTGAAGTCGATCCGACCAGCGGTTTGGGCTGTAGACTGAACGGCTGAATAAAAAAACCCAAAAAAAAAACAACAAAAAAAACCAACGAATACAATAGGTTTTCGGCTCAGCTGAAAGCCACCTCAAACCTAATAAATATTGCCTTTCCAATGCAATCTACATCTGTAAATATATAACAGAGTTTAAAGGTATTGAAATATGTTCATTTCATAATACTGACATTCGTTTATGTGAAATACGTATAGAAAATGTAGTATAATCAACAGATAACGTGTGAATAAGATCTGATTCGCTATTCTACAGTATATATTGGTACATGTGAAATCCCAACCTGAGGAATTTAATTCCATTGTGCGTCAAATTCTGTCTTAGGACTAAGCCTAGTGTTTACCAATGTTTTTTGGTAGCTAATTGAACATAAAAACTGAATAACTCAATGGAAATAATTGTTTGGTGAACGAAATATTACATGTGAGTAGTATATTCAATGTGTATTCAGTATCGCTCTGTCAAGTGATGGTGATTGGTTTCCGGATCAATCGATGTCGCTTGCCAGTGCTATACTGAACAGTAAATAATGCATCCATTATTATAATGTGATTCGTATATTCAATATGTATTCAGTGGTATATTCAATGTGAGTGGTATATTCAATATGTATTCAGTGGTATAATCAATGCGAGTGGTATATTCAATGTGTATTCAGTATCGCGCTGTCAAGTGATAGTGATTGGTTTCCGGATCAATCAATGTCGCTTGCCAGTGCTATACTGAACAGTAAATAAGGCATCTGTTATTATAATGTAAATGGTAAATTCAACATGTTAAGGTGTATTCAGTATCACGCTGTCAAGTTATGGTGATTGCCATGGTTTCCGGATCAATCTATGTCGCTTGTCAGTGCTATAGTGAACAGTAAATAATGCATCCATTATTATAATGCAAGTCGTAAATTCAATCGGTTAATGTATATGCAGGTGTTAATCGAGTATTGTATGTTCAGTATCGCACTGTCAAGTGATGGTGATTGGTTTCCGGATCAATCAATGTCGCTTGCCAGGGCTATATTGAACACTAAATAAATCATCCGTTAGTATAATGTAATTGGTATATTCAATGTGTTAATGGGTGTTCAGTATCGCATTGTCAAGTGATGGTGATTGGTTTCCGGACCAAACAGTGTTGCTTGTCAATCTGATATATAACACGTTGTCAAATCAGTTTGCATAATAAAGTCTTGTTTTCAATCAATATTGAATGCTACTGTGTGACGCACTGCCAATTGATCGTTTCTGGTTTTCGGATCAAGCACGTTCACATTCTCACGGCTTATGAAGTCGTTGTATGCTCCATTGTGCTATCTTCCTTTCTTTTATATTACGTTATATTCTAAATGAACACCAAAACCATTACTTTAGAACGTTAAGTATTGGATATCAACATTATTACGAAACAGTGAATATGTATATGCTAGTGCATCATGAGCCTCTGTAGGCTGGCTGTTATCATCAATTGTAACTTCTTGTAATATGTATATGTGTAACAGGTTGCACTATAAATAAACTATATACCTTCAGCAATCTATATTTCATTCAGCAATCAATTGTATACATCATATTTTACATATTCAATAGCATAAGCAGAATATGTGGGTGTCGGCCACTGGTACTAAACGTGAACCAGTTTAACGTATCTGTGACAAGTATTTCCATTTAGATAATGTAACATAGTCATTTAAAAAAGTAAATGTCAGCAAAACACACCAGATTATACGTTGTGTGTGGAGAACCGAGGCAAAAACTATCTCCGTCTGACAGCTGTGACAGCATGGAAATATCAGTAATATCGGTTTGTTTACATGTACAGTGTAACCCGGATCAAAGGTGGTGTATTGTGGTAAAAAATGTAGCTTTTCTGTCAGTGCCGAACATTTTGATCTTACTGTCCGCCATTTTTATTCGTGAATTGTGCGATTGTTTGTCTTTCTAAATTGGCGTAAAGGAGTTTACCATGCCGCTAAAGATTAAGCGTGCACACAATAAATGAAAGCTAATAATAAGCATTGTACAGTTCTCATAGCAAGAACAATTACTTATTTTAGTATAAATTTATCTTGCCAGAGTCATTTGGACGTTATTGTAAATATTTCAACAACGTCATTGATAAATGAGTGGTAAATTGCATGCACCTCTAACCGCATGGTGACATTTCGGTAACATTTATATACTATTATAATAGACGGATAATATTGGCATGCAGTCCTGACCCTTACACTGGTTTAACAATTACCGTTCATTGCGGGTTTTACAAATATTCGTAAACAACGTATTCTATCCACACGGACACTTATTTACGGTGTAAACTTACCACTCATTTGAACCATCACTTGAAGTAATGTAAATAATTTGTTAAAGTTTAATTTACGCCTTCTATGTTCCCTGGACTGCCAGTCTGCTTCGACACCCGTGCACCCGTCCGTTTCGATGAGCGACAACTAAACCAGATCTGGTTGACACAGGTTGCAGGCTACACCGAAACTGATCGACATCTCAAGGCCGACGCTACCACATTTGCTGGTCAATCAGTCAACGGTAGCCCGCAACGCGTGTCAGATGATACTGGGGCACACAGTAGCACGTGCATAGCGAGGGGTTCGTCCAATGAGACTCAGAGGACAGGTTACTCTGTACCAAACTAGTTACGCCAAACCAGCCTACAGCGTACTGCGTACGGCAGCTTGTAGTAACCCGTACAACCTAGGTAGGGTCTACACGGGGTTGTGATAATACGTACCACTACCGGCGCGTAACAATATTGCTTGTTAGAAGCATGCCGGGTACTTCACTGATGGAATGGTGAACGTTGCAGATCTTGATCAGACTGTGGGGATGCTGATTAGCAATTTTGGTGAAATCAGCTATTGGTCTGGAGGTAAATGTAGAATGAGAAACAATTACATGTATTATTTTCTTTTTGGACCAGGGAATTATTTATTTAATGATGTTTAACGGCCTGTCAACAGCTATGGTCATTTTAGACCGGTTAACATGGTCGAATCCTGTATTTTACCTGCATGGGTGGGGAAATCCCCAAAACTGAATATTTAAACAAAAATATATATTCAGCCCTGAAATCAGAATACCCTGATCTGGTGCTAGATACTCACCACACCAGAGTCAGGGATTCCGCTGGCGATCGCCACTTTCACTTTCATTGAAGTGGCGATTTTTTTATTTTCCCCAGCGGAATCCCTGCAGAGTCACTTAGCAACACTCCATACAATATTTCATAATTGGTTTAACCGGATTCAACTATCACGTACTAGAAAGTCAAAATGTCGTTTCAATCAGGAGGTTGAGGAACTTCGTCTCATGCATCAACATACAAGTACTTTAACCCTTTGAACCAGAAATCCCGCTATTAGTAGGTGTGTTAATTGACTTTTTACTTCACTTTCTGATGCAAACATGCCCTTTAGTATGGAAGTTCCCTAGGACAATAGAAAACTTTTTATCCAAAGACACTCGCTCTATCTCATTTTAAACTCCCGGTATCCATGGAAATCCAAGATGGCCGCCGTGAATATAGGTCAAATCTTAAAATTGGCCTAACTTGGTACCTGATCGTGCTAGAAACATGATTTTGGTGTATATTCCCATGTACTGGCATGCACAGAAATCAATATCCGTTCATGAAAACATGACCGAAATTCAAAATGGCCGCCATTTTTCGATAAAAGATACGTCTAAATTGAACGCATTGACACAGTTATTAAGTCATAATTAGGAGATAGTAAGTCCTAATTATGAGATAGTAAGCCCTAATTAGGAATTAGGAGATATTATCTCCTAATTAGGAGATAAAAACTATGTTAGAATTGGCACCAGGACGCTTCCATATATAGTTAATGTATTTATAGACATTGGTCCGTTACTTCAACCTGCGTGTGAAATATGCAGTGCTCCCTCTTACAAGGTGCACTCCCGTCTACATACGATGTGGTTGTTCAGGAGGACATCATTCAGCAATTTGAGAAATCTAAGATGGCTATCAAGATATTCACCGTTGGATATAAAAATAAAACTCTTCAACCTTTCGCCATAAACTGATACGTGATGCCACCTTTTCCAGTTTGCTTCGGTATCATATACATACCAACGTTAAATGTCATGATCAGGGTCACATCTATATAGAAAAAACATCGTAAAATGCAGTACGTTTGCAAGTACAATGTAATTTGATAATGATGTTTGGTAATAATTATTATGTAGTCGTATCGCAGGGTTATAATTAAGGGACAGCTTCATTGCAGTTCATGGAATAGGCGGTTTGTTAGTAACATGCGCAGGGTAAATTTAACAATTTGTTTCATCCTTAACGGAATTCTGATATCCCTGGTTTAGCCCCCAGGTGCATGTTTTGCTTCCTTGTTACTTGAGAGTTGAATCCGGTTATACCCATTATAAATGTAGT
This sequence comes from Conchocele bisecta, assembly GCA_029237695.1. Taxonomy (NCBI): domain Eukaryota; kingdom Metazoa; phylum Mollusca; class Bivalvia; order Lucinida; family Thyasiridae; genus Conchocele; species Conchocele bisecta. Next base: position 39,976,811 of record CM055276.1, read on the forward strand.
CAGATTTATTACTAATTGTATTATTTTTAAGTAGTGGGGCTAAATGACTCTGGTGTGGTGAGAACCTGGTACTAGGTCAGGTTATTCTAATTTCTGGGCTGAATATAAATGTATGTTTGTTCGTACATATTTAATTCTGATTTGGGATTTTCCCCACAATCACAACAGGTGAAATTTGGGATTAGACAACGCCAGATTTATTTCATTATCAATTCCTGTCCAATTTAGAAATCCCGATCAGACGCAGATGATACAGCCTAAACATCATTCAGTGTTTGCTGAATGCAAAATGAATCACTGATCAAATTGTGAACAGTATAGACCCTCACCAGACTGTACTGAAAATGCAATAAATACTGTGTTATCTGGTTATAAGGTAACATATAACACATGGGAAATGTGCAGTTTTTGTTGCGCCTGCTTTAGCAGAACTATAGTCGCCTCTTTTCCGTCCGTCGTCTGCGTCAACAAATGTCAAAAAGTTTATACAAATTTCTTCATCATCATATATATCTTTAATATTTCTTTATGGATTGCTTCCGTATTTGGACACTTGATACATGTGAGCATTTGGAACACACTCATGCCCCAATTAACATGACCTTCACCTTTTTAACCTTCACATTTTTGCGGAAACACATAGCCATTTTTGCGTCAAACACTTTGTACACGTTTCTTTATCGGCATATAACTTTAATATTACTTGATGGATTGCTTCAATGTTTGGACACTTGATACATGTAATCATTTGGAACACACTCATGCACCCATATGCATGACCTTGCCCATTTGACAATTCACACTGTTGTGGAAACCCGTAGGCATTTATTTACGTCAAAACATGTACACGTTTCTTCATCAACATATAACTTTAATATTACTTGGTGGATTTCTTCATAGACACTTGGACACCTGATACATATACACATTTGGAACACACTCATACCGCCATTAAGATGATCTTCATCGTTTGGCCTTCATGTATTTGTGGAAACACTTTATGTCAAAAGTGGGTCGCAGGTGGGAATATGCGATGAAATAATTTAACGATCGGGGTTCATCCTTACGGGAATCCCGACCGGATACCTGGTTTGGCCCTCACGTACGTCGTTGGCATTCTTGTATGTGACAGCTTCAGCCGGTTATAATACCCCTTCTGTGAGTATTATGATTATTCGTGGACATTAGTATTTAACATTATTTGTGGAAATTATTATTTATGATTATTTGTGGAAATTATTATTTATGGACCTGGCACCAGGTCAGGTTGTACTAATTTTAGGGCTCAATATATTATTTTTTTTCGATGTAAATATTCCGTCCTGATTTTGAGCATTTGGAACACACAACACTAGTACTGTTGATCTTTTTAGTGTTTAAAGCATGATGGTTTTGTGATGCTTACTTTAGCACATGCCCATGCTCATATTATGCACAGTCAAATGCCTCGGCAGGCACGACATACCTTTCATCGCGGAATTATTGTTTTATCAAATTATCAAGTTGTGTAGTTATTCCGTATTATACTGGTTTAAAGGTACATGCCCACTCAGTAGGCACAAAATGGTCTTTCCGGGAGTAAATAAGTGTATAATTGTATCACTATTCCACCAGTTCTAAAACATACGAGTGCCTCATTTACATGTAGTAATATTTATTTTACTGATATTGACGCGCGGTGGGGGCTATTTTCATATGCAAATGAGGCATGATATTTTTTTAATTATTTATATTAATTAAATATGTCACCTGAAAAAATAATATTTTCGACAGATTATAAAGTATTATCATTGCACATCAAAAAATAAATACAGATAAATACAAATTATGTTTTATAAAGTTTACTAACTGATTAGTGTGTGTTTCCTTTGTTATTATCCATTTTAAATAGGAACTAAACATGATAGGTGATTTCAGGACTGTTACAGAATATTTAGTTAATGCAGAACGATAAACGGCGGCCATCTTGGATTTAACAATCTGGTTTCACTGTATCGTAATTTTATTATACATCACACGATATCCATTGCATGTTAGTGGAGACAAACTTCATGGCGTTAGCATATTTCAGTCAATATTTACGTTCAATTTCGACGTATTTTATCGAAAAATGGCGGCCATTTTGAATTTCGGTCATGTTTTCATGAACGGATATTGTTGAAATTTATTTTATTGATTTCTGTGCATGCAAGTACATGGGAATAGACACCAAAAGCATGTTTCTAGCATGATCAGGTATCAAGTTATGCCAATTTTAAGATTTGACCTATATTCACGGCGGCCATCTTGGATTTCCATGGATATCGGGAGTTTAAAATGAGATAGAGCGAGTGTCTTTGGATAAAAAGTTTTCCATTGTCTTAGGGAACTTCCATACCAAAGGGGACCTTTGCATCAGAAAGTGAAGTCAACACCCTATTTTGTGCAGTTAACACACCTACTATATAGCGGTTTATGCAAAAAGTGCAGATCCAGATGAGCCGGCTCGTAACGAGCCGTCTCATCAGGATCTGCACTTTTTGAAAGTAATTTTAATATTTCTTAGAACAAAAAGACCACCTTTTCATAAATGGACGAATCTGAAAATCATTTTGTGACCATTGGATTGGTATGAACATTAGCATATCACAGTCCATTCCAGTTCCTTAGGGCTGAAAGGGTTAATAGTGTTTCCCTTCCACTGGTCTGTCGGATGAGACTTGAAATCGAGGTTCCGTCCCTATATGATATTAGTTGTTGTTGGGATGTTAAACCCATTAAATTTCACTTTCTTCATTTACTTACCAATCACAATACCGCCAACCTACATTTATTATCCCCTCGCCAATAGGCAATAGGGGATATATCGTTAGTCCATGGCATACGTGCGTGCGTGCGTGCGTGCGTACGTTAATAACACATTTCATTTTTCAATAACTTATGAACCTCTTCACCGATTTTCATACTATTTGGCCACACTGTGTGTCTAGGGATGGTCCTTTATTTTGCATACGGCCCTCGTCCCGTCCAACCGCCCTAGGTCAAGGTCACTGAGGACGTATGTTCATCTTGTTTGTAAGGCAAATGCGTGGGTTTTTTATTATAAAGGCTGCCATGCAGCGAGGGGACTAGTTTCGTAAACAATGCCCTTGTTCATATTTACTTTCAGTAGTTGGATGCGCGTTCCTCTATTCTCCTATGACTGCTTTACCACATGAATGTGCATGCTTGTGATCCAGCCACCGCAGCGGTAGGATACATGCCGTGGACGGCGTTCTTGTACTAAAGTATTGAGGCATTGTATCACGACCCCTTGCGGTTAGTGTGATATAGTCAACGCTAGTGGTGTGCGTCACTGTGTCCGTATTTGCCGTAAAAGTTTGTAAGTACCAAATACAAACTTCACATACTTTTTTATCACCTTAAATATGTTCATTCTATTTTCCAAAAATGCGACCCCCATGCCCATGTTCAAGGTCTATAAAACATGCGTTATGTTTTTGTCAAGGTTAAGGTTTTAAGTACCAAATATGTACACAACCCTAAGTTCAATTGACTGAATAATTCACATACTTCTTTATCACCATCCACATTTCATCGTACAGCCCAGCCATGCGGCTCCCATTACCAAGGTCAGGGTTACGTTTTTTCCGAAATATATGTTAACGTTTTGTTAAATCTGCAGTTTAAGTGCCCAATGTTTTCACAGCGCTCAGTCGAATTGACTTGACACTTCAAATATGTCTTTATCACCATCCATAATTTTATTCTACAGCCCAGCCATGCGGTCCATATGCCCACGGTCTAGCAGCGGCCATCTAGTTGATATATATACCGGTAATCGTATGTTGGAATATACCAATTGCAATCACTGTTGTTATCTCGTTCAATCTGATTATCATTAGTAATACCTAAAATTCTCAGAAATCTGAAATCATGTAATATTTAGCAAAGTGAAAAAGTACAACATGTATCGTTTACAATAAATAGTATTGAACAATACAATCATTTCCTTTCCTACACACACAGCAACACAGCAAACAAATAATAGTCATGCATTTCTTCAGACATAAATTTGTTTTCATTAAAATATGTGAATGCAACATTTTATCATTTCTCATAGTATCATTCTTCCAAACTTCTCTATCACTATCCATCACTAGCTCGCTTGTCACAGTATGCTTACTATAACAGTACATGGTTAACACAGTTAGTATAGAGCTTATGTTAATTTTTCTCCTTCAATAAAACGTCAGTAAATTGTAATGTGGCAAGAATGCATATAATGTATACGTATGAAAGTTTTGTTAAACAATTCAAGAAAAAGAAAAATCCCATGCCTGCAGTAGTATATGAGGATTAAAATAATACCACCTCCCACTGGAAGTCGGCGACTCCCAGATGGGAGGTGGTATCATTATTGACTCCTCATATACTACTTGGATCCCCACCCACCACTGTTCGGCGGGTATGTATGAGAAGAATGGGAACTATTTTTCATCAAAGTTATCAACGAGATGTCACAATATTAGAGATAAGAAATCCATTGGTTATACTCAGTATATATACATCACATAATGGTTCTAGTTAAGTGTGCGTGGTTGAAGACAGGTAGTCACGAGAGATGTCATCGTACCGGTATTTACGAGTATTGCAAACATCACCGGGCATGGATGAGAAGAGGGTCCGTTTCGCCTCGCCCATGTCGGCATTGCGGGGTAGGGACCAGATCCGAGTCACTGCTATGTCCACCATGCGGGGGCACTCAGGCTACGCATCGACTGGTTAGCAATGAATTACGTGCTCGCAAGCATTATCGTTTGGTAATAATTCAAATCAGAAAGTCAGTTATAAAGATATAAACGATATGTTCTCAATGTTAAACAGCGTTCCCATCCGACCAACGTTGTCATGCCGGTTGTTTACCTTAGCAATGGCGTTCCTACCCGACCGCTGCTTGCCTACATTTGACATGCTACTGGTAATTGACAAGGTAAAATTTTCAAACCGATCAGTCGCAGGGGGTAGTCTCATCTTGCAGTGAAACGTTTAGAGGCAATGCTGAACTGTTGAACCCTTGGAATACAAGCCTGTTACCGTGTCGTTTAAGAATTCGCTGCCGTAAGTCAGGGGCCCGTTTCATTAAACTTCGTACGACTAAAATGTTCGTAAGTTCAAATTTAGGATCGTCTGGGAATTTAAATTTATGGATTTACATATATTGAGCATAGGCTGCATATGCAGCCTATACTCAATACATGTAAATCCAATAATTGTTTACAAGAAAATTTTACTTACGAACATTTTAGTCTTAAGAAGTTTAATGAAACGGCCCCCAGGTTATTAATGATCGGTGGACAAGGAAGAAATGACAAATACCGTTGTCTTTGTATAAGGAGGACATGCGATAATGTAAATACATTTGACGCTTGAGGAGAATCTGATGGTGAAGTTGTGTTCATATGGCTGACATGTAATTATAAACTTGGATGTAATTTGGAAAACAACCACAAGCATGTTGGGATGCACGATTTGCCATTCTTATTTAAAAAGGTCCTGCTAAGCCAGGTCCACACACAGCGATTGGCAATGTATAGGTAATCAACTTTCAATTATTGGCCTCCACTCACTTATTATTATTCACTTTTCACTGTGTTCCTCTATGGGGATCATTAGACAGCTGCAGGCAATGGGACAGCAAATTGGTGTACATTAGACGGCCCCAATATGTAGTGATAATGGCATGTGTCTATAACCTGACACGATGTGCACTTAGTGACTTATGAGCCAGAATGTTTAAATAAAATGTAAAGGGCATATCATACATACCATAGTTTGGCCAAAGTTCTAATAGACAGTTTGTAACCAAATTCGGTATACATGTTTATCCATTTATAAACGCGTAGCAAACCTTCACAAGCAGGTCAATGCATTAACCACGCGACAATATTCCTATTGACTATGCCTTATTCGACTGTGCGGACTGCTCGTTCGTTTTCAAGATGATAAATTAAAAATGAATGTGCGTGAATGAGTCAGTCAGTGAGTGAGTGAGTGAGACGGTGGGCGTGCGTGCGAGCAAGGAATCAAAAGAGCGAGCATTGCAGCCAACCAACCAATCAATCTCTTCTGTTTTTTATTGCAGTTACTGAATCGAAGCACGAACTGAACTGTGGAAACATCAACAAATTGAAGATCGCCGAGAAGCTGGGAGAAGGTTATATAAAGGTGGTTCACCGTGGAATCTTTATGGGCACAGAGGTCGCAGTGAAGGTCAAAAACATGAACGCCACCGAGCTTCAAGTGTGTGGTCAAACCGATTTCCCGTGCGCCGTTTACCGTGACGTACGGATTTTGAGTGAATTGCTGTTAATAGAGACGTTGCAACACCCATTGGTTATACATATGATTGGTTATTGTGTGCATAGCGGTCTGAACGGATCACCCTTTCTAGAAAAGCCAGGAGTTGTGTTGGTGTGTCAATTGGGAAACGTGACCGCACCTAGTCCACTGACGGAACTACCATGGAGGGAGAAAATATTGCACGCAGTGCGGTTATCGACGCTTTTGGAATACGTTGAAGACTCACCGCTTGGTCGGTTGACACTATACGACATTGAACTACGCCAGTTCGTCTGGATCGATGGGCGCATGTACTTAACAGACATGGACTTGACGGTCAACGATGGCGACAAGAAATGTGCTGATCTTTCCGTATTCCCACAGCATTCGCTAGTAACCACGGAGGAAAACGTGACAAATTGTCACTTCACATATCCCTACCAGCTGGGATATGAATTCGATGTACAGTGTGTAAACGGAGTATGTTTACACACCGCCACAATACATAATACGAGGGCCCTCTATCGCGCTTTCTTCGAGTACTTATTCACAACAGTAGAATATGTTTTTCCAAAATCGCTTCATAACGATATTAATGCAATGATGCGAGCTATGCGAACATTTATTATCACCGGAACTGAATTGCACAAGAGGTTGACAGTCTTAAAACAGATGGCAGATATGGAAAAGCACTTGCTGGTTCTTAAACATAAACTGACATGATTACAGTGATGTTGAAAACATTAATAACATTAAAAAGATGTAGGAATTTCAAAACACTCCCCTGGATGTGAGCACTCTAGAGTGTTTTGAAAATGGACAGGTAGCCATTCTCAAAACACTCCCATCCCATACACTGAGGGGAGTGTTTTGAAAATGGCTACCTGTCTAATTTCAAAACACCCCCTTTGATACACTGAGGTTAGTGTTTTGAAAATGGAAATGGGAAATGAAGGCATTAGTTAGCATATCAGAAGGGTTTTGTAATGAACGATAACAAAAATTCAGTGAGAAACTATTTATTTTTTCAGGAAAATCTCATTTTTTTCCATTAAGACAATTTGTCCGTCAAAAATGTCTTCTCCGGAATATGTCTTTAAGTTGGTATTTTTTTCCAGGAAATATGAAGCTCATGTTAAGGTTAACAACATAGCTTCAACTCTAAATATATATGCTGTTATATATTGGACCTAGTAGTATTTCTGTATCTTCGCTGGTTATCACACTGTGTACCATATTGTACAACTGGGTATTTTGTCCGTCAAAATATGTCTTCTCCGTAGGCTTTTGATTACTTACAGAGACCAAAACTACATGTGACATATTGCCAGAAATATGCTTAAATCGCTCGTGGGATCTGAAATTTATAGAAACGAGAAATGGTTATCTGATTCCACTTCGAATCTATTGATATCATCGCTGTATGATGTATTGTAAAAATATGTATTCTCCGGAAATCTGTTTGTTAATTATATAAATGTAATAAACGGACATGAATGTATCAACTTCACCCTTTCTGTTGATTGTTATAATAAGCCTGGTGTATAATGTAATAAATAACACAAGGTCAATAATTTAATTTGGTATTTTAATACTACAGCAGCTGATAAGTAGTGTGCCAAATTAAATATATTTGATACATGATTCATGATTCATTAACATTAAGTTTCATTAAACTTACAACATCAATGGTTCCACAAACACTTCCTAGACATTATGTAATTGAATAATACTATTTGGTGCCATGAACATACTAGTATTCTCAGAGGGTAGTACAGTGCACTGTAATGGTCTATTTTCCGGAGAAGACATGGTTTTGTTTTACATTTACTATTTATTCTCTATATTTGTGGTGTTATGTTTTAATGCCTGCCGATTTCTGTCCTGGTGGTGGGATTTCAATCCTGGAGGATATTGCAGTGTAGAAGCTTCAACCATATGGGCTCACTCTTTACTAACCTCACATGTAGATGTTATACATGTGCAATATTATACCATAGTTGACTATATCCAATATATCAAGCATGGTGTTTATATTGGCATGGAATAATTGATAGCACATTGTAAATGAGTCTCTTTGCAACATGTTGTACCACATTATATTGGTTTATCTGTCATATGTTTTGCTGTATGTGTCAACCGCTACAAAATGTGAAACTGACTGGTAGCATGTAAACACTATGATGGCCGAGATGGCAACTCCATGTGCAGTATAGGATACAGTAACAAGAGAATGTTCACATATATGTAATACATACATCCCATCACATTTACACACAGCTATTATCTTTGAATCAAACGATGATCGGGTATAGAACGGGTCCTTAAACCAATGAAGTGCCTGTGTGAAGTGCCTGGGTAAATTTGGGTGAAAGTGATATAGAGAATAGTAGGTTAGTGCCGTGAATGGGAAAACATATCTGGCAAGGCTCAGGAAACGGGATTGGCGAGGCTCTGCCGAGCACATCCCGTTTCCGTGCCGCGCCAGATATGTTTTCCCATTCACGGCACTAACCTACTATTCTATTTATCCCGTCAACACCTACAAATGGCTGTAAAATGCAAAAATAGTATTGACTGGATATCAAAAATATTTCATGGCACCGTGTTTCACGGCATATACTCACTGTGTTGACGGGATAAAAATGTAATAGCTATAATCAGATAATGAATGTGTTCTTTATTATGTCGCACATCATGAGAAGCTTTCTTTGTGGCTAGCTAATACACACTGATCATGGACTGTATTGCCTATCATCATTACATTTGGTTCTTCTCCTGACGTTACACAATTATCGACTAGTAAAGTGGATCAGTTGATCAGGAGCTACAAACGCAAAAAGCCCTGCTTGGTCATGACATCATCATATGGACCATCATCATTGTCAGTGTAGATCTTGAGCATGTGTAAACTGTTATTGTTACATGGTTTCCGTTGTTTGCACATATAATAGCGCGTGTTGTTTGCACATGGCTTTAGGCAATGCTCATTCCGGGGCTGCGCGTAGACCAAGTGCCTTCATGATGTCACTACTTCATGACGTTCATGACGTCTATGACGCGGCCCCGGAATATGAATACCGAAAATTATCTACTTGAATGGGACGATTAATAAAAGTACTGAAATTACTGAATATAATGCTCAAATTACATCAGTTTTTTGTTGGAAATGTAACAATAACGTTACATTATAACGGGAACTGTTTGAACCCGCGGCCTGCGGCCTTGGGGTTCAAACAGTTCCCTCGGGCCACAGCAAACGTTTGCACACGGCTGGACATGATCACACCTTATATTCTAAGGCATGAGCGATGTTTGAATGACGGAATAGCGATCAGCTTAGCCCCGGATCAGACTGCGCGGATACGCAGCCTGATCCGGGGCTACGCTGGTCGCAAAAGTAATAATGCCCCCGTAGTCACACGACAATGGTCTTAGAACTGTAACTTTCATTTTGGCCAGTTTTATATGAAATAATTGGTGGCCATTTCAATTTGACTGCCATGTTTTCCATGACATTTGATAACCCTATGCCACAGGAGGCAATATATTGCATTCTGAATATTTGACATTTTTTCTGAGAGAAAAAATGTAAATACACAATGTATATTTCTTACTCTTTCTCAGAAGAATATATTGCGATCACCATTTGAATCCTCTCGTCGAGACAATTCAAATGAATGGTCACATCATATACTGCTCATACATGAGAAATGAGAAAAAATGTGTATTTTTTTTTAAAATTTTGTTTGGGGTATACCACATGTAATGGTTTAAGAACTGGAAAAACATGTCTGAAAATACCCCTCCCCACCCCCATAAAATTACGTTGGCAGAGAGGGGACATGGACATATTTTTTACTTTCCCGTGCGCACGCAATAGGTTTTGCGTGCGCACGCGATAGGGTTTTGCGTGCGCACGCGATAGGTTTTGCGTGCGCACGCAATAGGTTTTGTGTGCGCGCACGCAAAACCTATTGCGTGCGCACGCGAAAGTAAACAATATTTCGTGTCCCCTCTGTGCCCGATACCCACATATTCTCTTGTGAATATACCCCCATTGCCCGATACTTAGATAGACGATTTCCGCTTTACAGGCAATGGGTTTCTCTATACCACTACACATTACATGTAGCTAACGGTATACATGTAGATTTGCGGAACAAGGTTTCACTTTCGCGCACTAAAAGTTAGCTATGGATAATCCGTTGGACATTCACATTTATACTTCGCTATATTCTTATTGACAGTAGATCTCCACAAAGTAGAAAGTAAACAAAGAACTCTTCAAACACAAATTTAGAAACACTACTCCATCATAACTCGTATGTAATGTAATGGAATTAAGAGTTATGGACATAGAACGAAACCCGATACCCACCTATTTCAGTTTTCTATAAACGGACAGCTTCTATTGACGTGTCAACAAATGTCTTCTCCGGAATTTTTGCTTGTCTGTCATGAATTGGTCTCTCTCTCAACTATGAACCTTTCTTACACTATCAAGGTGCATGATCACGTGGTTACAACAACAACAACGTCGCCCACTCCAAAGTAAGTATTATTTGATAGTTTCCTAAATATGTAACGGATTTTGATGAAATATGGCGCAGCAAACGCGTCTTCATGAGATGCATTTGGTGTTCTATGGAGTTTGGCACAGACTTATGTCGTTTTTGCGAAGAATCGATTTCCGTGTCGGAGACACGGAAATCGATTCTTCGCAAAAACGACAGAAGTTTGGGCGAAAATACAGAGACCACAAAATGCAGCTTAACGAGACGCGTTTGATGCGCCATATTTCATCAAAATCCGTTACGTAATAAGGACACTATACAAGAATACGTACTTTGAATCGGTACTTGTTGTTGTTGTTAGTACTACGTGAGCATACAACTTGACTATATTGCATTTGAATTTCAAAGTTAAATACAACATGTACTGGAGATATATCCACTTTGTCAACATAAATTGTCGTAGCCAGTGCAATTGAATGAATATGTACTAAATCTGATTTTCCAGTCTCGGTACTGTTATTTGCCTATTCTGATAGAGAATAGTAGGTCAGTGCCGTGAATGGGAAAACATATATGGCAAGGCTTAGAAAACGGGATGGGCGAGGCTCTGCCGAGTACATCCCGTTTCCGTGCCGCGCCAGATATGTTTTCCCATCTACGACATTAACCTACTATTCTATTATCCCGTCAACACCTACAAATGGCTTTAAAATGCAAAATAATAACACCAGCCACCGCACATAGTCATACGCAGTGATTAGGTCGTATTGACAGGATATCAAAAAATATTTCACGGCACATACGCACGGTGTTGACGGTATAAATGCTTTTACTAGGCTGCATTATTGTGGTTTTGGTCAATAAATATCGTACAAATTAGAATAATAAGTAAAACCATGTTCAAATATGGAGTTCATATGTTTTTCTATCAATAGATGACTTCTAATTGAGTGTCAAAAATTATGTGTTTTCCGGAAGGAAATGTGTGAAGCATGTATCGTCATTTATTTGAACAATTCTCAACATAATCTCGTAATTATTGCATTATTATTTTCTTTATGATATCTAGTCTGCTTAACCATTTGTTAAATCACTGATATTCAAGTGTTCAATTAATGGCAGGGACTGAAAACAGAAAACAGTCATGTTTTACTCAAAATAACTCGTATTGTGCTGATTTTCTTGATTTGTGTAGAAATATTGACAATTAAACAGCTACAAACATGATAATATGGTTGTATTGATTAAAATAAATTCAAGATATATTGTGTTTCAGTAAACAGTATGCCATAATGAAGGTGTATGATCACGTGGTACTAACAACAACAATAAGTACTGAAACTCCCAGAATCCATCTGATTCAAAGTACGTATTATTTTCTATTGTCCTTATTACGTAACGGATTTTGATGAAATATGACGCATCAAACGCGTCTTGTTAAGCTGCATTTGGTGGTTTCTGTATTTTCGCCCAAACTTTTGTCGTTTTTGCGAAGAATCGATTTCCGTGTCTACCGACACGGAAATCGATTCTTCGCAAAAACGACATACCTCTGTGCCGAGCTCCATGGACCACCAAATGCAGCTCATGAAGACGCGTTTGCTACGCCATATTTCATCAAAATCCGTTGCATATAAAGTAAAATATCAAATAATACTTATTTTTGAGTGGGCGACGTTGTTGTTGTTGTAACCACGTGATCATGCACCTTGGATATAATGCTTGTGGTGATTTAGTTGCATTACTACAATTATTGTACGAAATGGCGGCCATCTTGAAATTATGCAAATTATATTTGCATCAAACGAGTATTGAGAAACGTTCTGCGGAATGCCAATGATGAAATCTTCGAAGCTGGGTGCCGTTTCACTAAACTTCGTACGACTAAAATGTTCGTAAGTGCGAAATTATGATAGTCTGTAAATTTCACGCTAACACTTTTTTCATGTGCAAAATTATTGGATTTACATTTATTGAGCATAGGCTGCATATGCAGCCTATGCTCAATAAAATGTAAATCCATTAATTGAAATTTCCAGACGACCTTAAACTTTGCGCTTACGAACATTTTAGCCGTAAGAAGTTTCGTGAAACGGGCCCCTGATATGTATGCTCTGTTCTAATATATTGTGTGTAATACGTGAATATGTATGAATTCCAGACAATTGCTGCTCCATGGACCACTAATGAATATGTTAAATATGCAAATTAATACGTTAGTGCTACTTTTTATGCTTTTAGTAAGCTGTAGATCACTGAATGTGTATAAAATGCATGGGCACATTGGAGTTTTGAACGGGTATGTGGTGATGACATTGATAACAAAGTTACATGTATAATACTAATTAACTCGCATAATATGGCGGCCATTTTGGATTTGCACACTTCTCTTTGTATCGTAAAATTGGTTTATAAGCATTATATAGCGTGTCAGTTATCACATATCAGAATTGTGTTTGCGTTAATCATTCTTTCTAATGCACTCTACAAATATCACGCAATCTGATTGGCTGATGGTCATACATTACAGGTATATCATTGCTGATGAACGGTCGCAAATTATTTCAATATGTATTCCTACGCCAGTAATAAAGGAGTGCATTAGAAATATGTTAACCGCATTGTAATTTTGAAATTTGCGGCTTATATCAAAAAATGATAGGTAGAAAAACATTTTCCGACCTATCATTTTCTGATATACGCCGCAAATTTCAAAATTACAATACAGTTAACCCTACAGTGAGTGCTGAAACAACGGCGTTGCATGTACTATCACAGAAACTGGGTATGCACTTCATAAGGTAGGCCATATCGTATTTTCAATATAAAAACATTTATGCTACATATTTTGTATTTTTGTAGCGTATTATTATTAATACCAATATGTCAAACAACTTGGGATTATGTTAGTTTCATATATGTGTGTGGTGTCTACACTTAATGCACGTGCGTGCCTGTTTCTTTAAATATTTCATAGAATTAATGTAAAATGGCGGCCATGTTGGATTTATACACGTCATATTCGTAATAAAATGGATTGATAAACATTTAGTCTTCTATGAAGTATTAAATGCCTGATATTGATCGGTGTTTGTGTTTTTAAAACTGCATCCGCATTACAATATGCCCCTACATGTAGTAAAGCATCTTTTCATTGGCGGCAATCTTGTTTGTGCAAATTACTAGGCTTAAGCTACTACTTTTGAAAGTCTACCATGCAGAAATAGATATAGTATATGTGTCTGATCACATTGGTAACACAGATCTGTGATGCGCAGAGATGGGACCAAATTATCTATTTTATCCTGCTGTGCCCATGGTGTATGTATATATTCTCATGGATTATCCAATACACTATATATAGAGCAACAACGATACATACATTGTGGGAAACATACCATAATATGTAGATAGTTAAACAATATCATTTATTTTTCCTGAAATGCATTATTTCATATAGAACTAACGACTGCATATATTTGATGATTAAAAGTATGCAGAATTATTATACTGAATTTATTACATTATCACAGCCAAAATGGCTGTGATAATGTAATAAATTCAGTATAATAAAAATTAATAAATTTATCCTAAAATTGAAAATTTCTCCCTTCAAAGTATACTTTGCTAGAAAAGTATACTTTGCAATGTTGGTGAAATAGGCTACTGGTCTACAATACCATAAATCCATTTTTATCCAGCCTCTGATGAGAGCATTTAAACTGGCTGTAAATGTCCTATAAGCTCATTTCTCCAGTCATAGATCATGATCTAGACTGACCATACATACACATTTCTCCACTCACTTTCCCCGTATGAATTATATGCATTGAATTGCATGTTTAGGGTCACTTTGGAGGAAAAGTATACACTACATTGTATTTCAGTTCATTTTCACACCTGGGGGCCGTTTCACTAAATTTCGTAAGACTAAAATGTTCGTACATACATACACATTTCTCCACTCACTTTCCCCGTATGAATTATATGCATTGAATTGCATGTTTAGGGTCACTTTGGAGGAAAAGTATACACTACATTGCATTTCAGTTCATTTTCACACCTGGGGGCCGTTTCACTAAATTTCGTAAGACTAAAATGTTCGTAAGTGCAAAATTATGATAGTCTGTAAATTTCACATTTACAATGTTTTCATGTAAACAATTATTGGATTTACATTTATTGATCATAGGCTGCATATGCAGCCTATGCTCAATAAATGTAAATACATCAATTGAAATTTCCAGACGATCCTAAATTTGCACTTACGAAAATTTTAGTCGTAAACAGTTTAGTGAAACGGACCCCTGCATTTTAGCGAGTAAACCTTAATCCCATAAACCCATAACAAACGTTTCCCTCCTATACAAGGATTAGTGACTTTTTACAGAGAGAAGGCGACGTATTCACATCTCATGAGGTGGGTGGCTGTAAGCTAATGTATTCTGCATTTTATGCATAATAATAACCCCGCCCCACCCCACCCCAATATATTTCATAAAAGCCCAAAGTCGCCTAGCTGCACATTTTCCGCTTTATAGGCAACGGGTTGCACTACATGTATGTAATGCAGTGTAATGAAATGCATTAGAAGGTATGTACTCAGAACTTAAAGTCGCACAGCAACCACTGCCAATATGAGGGTCAAAACCTTTAGCTTTTATCACATTATTATGTAAAATCGGTCTATAGTTTCCCCCACATCCAAGCCCACACCACTGCGGGAAAATATTTGGGGACGGGCGACATACAATGTAGATAATATGAATCCAAGCCGTCTGAACTGGAGCTAAGCAGGTCACAAACATTGTAAGGTAACTTTTCTCATCCGCCAGTCCGAATACTAATGTAGTTAGTAAACTAACATATACAATGCCAATGGAGGTGTATTGTCCTTGACGTTCCGCTTGTCCGTCTGTGGTCATTGACTTCAAAATGTTTGTAAGAGTTTCTCAATCATGCCATGACTTTACTATCTGGACAATTGATACATCTCACATACATATGTATGTAACACACTCAAGACACCATTAACATTACCATGACCGTTTTATCTTCACAATTAAGTAAATAAGCAGGGGCGGATCCAGGATTTGGGGGAACGGGGGTGGGGGTTTTCTAGTTGCGAAGGTAACTTGCAATCTACTCCCGTACCGTCCGTAGCTAGAGACGGTACGGGAGTATTTGCAAGCGTTACCGTTCGCAACTAGGGGGTTGTCCTATTTTTGAGCTCTTCGAAATACACTTTCCTGTGTTTTACGGCATTTAAATTCAGACTCCAACTCCGTGTGTGTGTGTGTGTGGGGGGGGGGGGGGGGGGTGTGGGGGTTGCATCCCCGGAACCCCAACCCTCTAGATCATCCGCCCCTGATAAGTAAGTTGAACCATAAGCCATTTTTATGCCCCACCACGATAGTGGGGGCATTTACTCTTACCCTTGTCTGTCTGTCCCGTCCGTCTGTCCGTCCCGTCCGTCTGTCCGTCACAAACATTACAACTATAAAAAACATTTAAACCATATTAGAAAGAGACTTGCAACATGGTGTGTAGATGAGCAAACCTAATTCCAATTTTTGTTTCGACAACCGGGTCATGGATTATCTCCCTCTTTTGAACTTAGAATCTGACAATTTTACCTGGAAACTCTTAATAAACTGTTACACTATAATAGCTGGAGTCTTGATGCTTACATCTTCATGATGTGCAGATCTCGTGTATGCAACATGAAGTTTTTTTTATTAGACACAGGGTCATGAGTAGTTAGGGGCGGCTCTATAGATCTAGGTCACGCTATATGTTTAATCATTTCCGCCATCTTGTTTTGAGGAGTCAATTTTTCGTGTGTGCCAGGGAGGAGGAGAAAAACCGATAGCGCCTATGTCACGGGAAAACCCGCGGTATACCGATACGGGACCAGCGATCGATATTGCCAGCGACTACGTACGTACTACCGTGTTCGCGTACGCTGTCCGGGGTATTTAAAAAATATCACAATGGGTTAATATTCGCATTATTGGCTAGAAACCTAGGAAGCCACGGCTCTATAGGACACTTAATTACTATATGTATATAGTAAATCGGTCTGTGCAGTCAAAAAACCGATAAGGGCGTTCACCCGTATTATACTCGTTAATAGCAGACGACAATTTCTACCAGCGCAAACCTGTATTCAATACACGGATCGATACCATTGATGCCGGGGTATTTAAAAATATCACAATGGGTTAATATTCGCGTAATTGGCTAGAAATAAATTTGTATTTAGCTTTAATGCTTAATAAATATATATATATATAAAATTACAAGCAGCAAGAGTCGTTTCCTAACGCTCGAACGTATTCACGGACAGCGTACGCGAACACGGTAGTACGTACGTAGTCGAGGGCAATATCGATCGCTGGTCCCGTATCGGTATACCGCGGGTTTTCCCGTGACATAGGCGCTATCGATTCGTTGACTAACTAGCCGGACGATCGAAAATTCTCCGCTTTATGGCCGTAGGGAGCCGGTTTCGATTTCAATACATCTTAAGTGACCGATAATCATATTGATACGGGATTTATACAAAATTGTATAGAATATTTCAAAGAGAGGGTTATATCCGTACTGATGACATCTCGATTCGAACATAATAACCGCTAAACGTCGTATTTTATAGCTATTCTCAATTCGGATATATATATATATATATATATATATATATATATATATATATATATATATATATATATAAAAGTATATATTTAAACAGACAGTGAACAGGTAATATTGATAAAACACTTTCTGTAAGAATAGACGCAAAAGCTCTTTTAGCGAAGATTGTTAATAGTGCATGTATTTCGACTGGTTTACCTGTATAATAAACACAGTTGTGTACTAGGGTTAGTGTACAACAGACCACGTTTGTTATCGTTCGCTTATTTAAACATGTGTTGTATACAACATGCCGATCCAGGTATCTTATTAATACTGTGCCATAAATACAAATAGTATGTACATGTACTCACTGTCAGTTTGAGTTATCGCATTTCATTTTGAGTGTACCTGGATGGTATCTCTGTAGTGTATACATTGAACAGGGTGTGGGGGTGGGGGTGAGGGTGGGTGGTAGATACGTGTTCTATAGTATGGCTCACTTTTATAGGGTTTAAACTCAGTAATACACGGAATTATAATACCCAGTCAATATCCATGTGGTATTGTCTACAGGCCATACTAGTACATGTACCACTTTTCTGCATTGCGCTGGATCAAACCCACAACCTTCCTAAGCCAATTATTGTCTCGATGACTGTGGTTAGTAAAAATAAAATAAAATAACAGCATAACGTATTTGTACATTTTTATTCACAAAAGCACATGTTATATCATGATACATTTTATTCAATTGTATCTACACAAGATATGATCATACAATAGCGTACATGACAATGTTTATTGTAAATTAGACACCCATGAATTGAACTTGTTTGAATAATATTTCCATTTGACAAAATATTTTTTATTCGTCCCTTTTCCTTTGGTTTTAAGAACTTTTTCAATGTTATACAATTCATCTGCTTTTATGTCCACTTTCTGAAGTTCACTCTCATAGAACGTTCCTTTTATTTCTTCCTTATGCATGTCATGCAATCTGTATATCGGCAGTCTTCCTCTGAAGTAACGTTTGTTGATCTGAAACACTTCTTCGGAATACGTTTGATTATAAGCACGGTTAAACACGTTCTTGAGATATGTTATCCTATTTTGAATTTGAAACGTTTTCGTTTCATTGGCTTATTGTTCTGAGCAAAGTATGTTGACAGCCGAACTTCTTCTTCGTTTTTATTGTTAACGCCGGCCGGGGATGTACCGATTGTTCTGTGATATGTGTTGTTGTAACTATTGGCCACTTGTTGTAGTATATGAAGATAACTGTAGTCTTCTTTGTACGTGAAGTATCGACTTAATTTCATTTTGATCGTCAGTATGGCTCTCTCAGAAGTCGATGCCTTCGTCTCATTCTGTGTCGGAAAATATCTGACATCATTCTCCTTCATCAAATCCTGTACATTCTTTGCACGGAATTCCTGACCTGAAATATAGAGCAATATGGAAACCAAAGAGCCAGCATTACAAACCATGTGCATACAGCTGTTATTAACAATACACGTCTACGGTCCCCCAAGATAATATACATGAACCTTTTCTAGGAATGCTATAAAAACATTGGTTTGATTAAGTCGAATGTGTCCATATTAATTAAAATGGTGGTAATAATTATATGCCCGAGGTAGAACCAGTATTAATGATATACAATGATGTACCGTGAATTATGTATTTTAAATTGGTAATTAATCAATAAACTAATATAGGATCAGGTAGGACTACTTGACATTGGTGGTAAGTGAAACCAGTATAGAAATTTACAATCGATAACGGTGTTTGTACATCATTGAAATCTGATCAGTATCTACACTTTACGAATCGAAACTTGATGCTGTCTATCGATGATCTGTACTGATAAGCAGTGTGTTTTTTCTTTTTGGTTTGCCAACAAGACAGATCGGCTATGAGTCAGATAATGAAAATGCATTTGCACAAATGACTTTTCATCACTATTTCAACAAGGTGGTTTATACAAAAGAGAAGAGTATGAAAATTACATTCGACATGTCCAGTTATGAAATATTATTTAATATCGAATCACTTCTCAATATCACACGCTGGTAATCTTAATTAATGCTAGGTCTGGGATAATTGATCAATTAAATGCTATTTGATTAGGAGGAGTGGTATTGCCTTGTCGTCCGGTTATCTGATAGGCCAGCTTCGTCCAACGTGTTCTTGACCCGATGAGCCCAGTTAACTTATCACATGAATCATATTAATCACATTAATCATGGCTTCTTCGACAACTTTACGTATGCGATCTGAAGTTATTAATTACAAAACTCTTCACGAGGGTGAAACATTGCCAAGAGAATATTTTCAACGAAATCGTTCTACAACTGCACATGTTGAGGTTCTGTCAGATACCTATACCGTGGAAAGGATTATCTCCAGAAAAGAAACAGAATCTGTAAGTATGGGTAATTATGAAATATATAGATACTACAGGGTGACCAAAAGTGAAATGTAAATCCGCATATTCCTAAAAAAATTTATTTTGTGTTCCTCATTGGAAATTCGCATGGATACGGTTCAAATGAGTGACCTCTTACATGAGTGACGATTTAATATATTTATTAAACACGTTTACTGGTTTCATAGGAAACGAGGCCTCGTTTCTCATGAATTCAATGAACAAGTTGAATAAATATAATTTTAAGTCAACATAGGTGCAGCATCATGCATTGAAGCTGTATTAATCACATACAGTGAAACCTCTCCTCTCTAGAGGGTTCACTGTAAATCAGGCATTTGATAATTATTATTTTAATATATTTATTAAACACGTTTACTGGTTTCATAGGAAACGAGGCCTCGTTTCTCATGAATTCAATGAACAAGTTGAATAAATATAATTTTAAGTCAACATAGGTGCAGCATCATGCATTGAAGCTGTATTAATCACATACAGTGAAACCTCTCCTCTCTAGAGGGTTCACTGTAAATCAGGCATTTGATAATTATTATTTTATTTTTCTAGAGGAGGGTTCACTGTAAATCAGGCATTTGATAATTATTATTTTATTTTTCTAGAGGAGGGTTCACTGTAAATCAGGCATTTGATCATTTCTTTTTCTTTTCTAGAGGAGGGTTCACTGTACATCAGGGGTCAGTTTCACTAAACTTCTTACGACTAAAATGTTCGTAAGTTCAAATTTAAGATCGTCTGTAAATTTCAATTTATGGATTAACATTTATTGAGCATAGGCTGCACATGCAGCCTATGCTCAATAAATGTATATCCAATAATTATTTACAAGACAACATTGTTAATGTTAAATTTACAGACTATCATAATTTTGCACTTACGAACATTTTAGTCGTACGAAGCTTAAGTGAACAGATCCGCAGTCTGACCAGGATCTGCACTATTCGCCATTCCATCAATGAAACATCCGTCATGTTTCTAACAATGAATACGGATCGTTATCAGTAGCCGATTTCATGAAAATTAAAATGATCTAGCAAAGTATACTTTGAGGGAGTATAGAACTAATACATATAGAACTAACCACTGCGTATATTTGATGATTAAAAGTATGCAGAATTATTATACTGAATGTATTACATTATCACAGCCAAAATGGCTGTGAAAATGTAATACATTCAATATAATAAAAATTAATAAATTTATCCTTAAATTGAAAATTTCTCCCTCAAAGTATACTTTGCCAGATAAGTATACTTTGCAATGTTGGTGAAATATGCTACAACACAGTTCTAACAGGAGGGTGCTATTGATTGTGATATTTGATCTGAAGCTACAGCTCCAGATCAAACATCACAATCAATAGCACCCTCCTATTAGCTCCAGATCAAACATCACAATAAATAGCACCCTCCTATGTAGCTCCAGATCAAACATCACAATCAATAGCACCCTCCTATGTAGCTCCAGATCAAACATCACAATCAATAGCACCCTCCTGTTAGAACTGTGTTGTTGCATATTTCACCATAAACCCCATTTCTCCAGTCACAACCGCATATATGTACATTGTTTTATACAGTGGCACATGTAGCAGCCGTGTTTCTACTTACGGCGTCGTGGCACAGTCTGATGAAACCGATATGGTATTTGTCTCCAGTGGTATCGTGAAAATGTATATGTACTCTATGTCGTCGTTAAAGGTACATGCCCACTCAGTAGGCACAAACTGTTCTTTATAACAGACATCATCTGAGACATTTTCTGGCAATTTAAACATTCATTCACCATAACCCCACGCATTGATTGACATTATTATACATTTTCTAGACGTAAATTTCCACACTGATATCAGGGGCGATAACCGTGTTTCCGTAAAATGTTAACGGACATTACTATTTATTCTCTGTGTTTATTTTTTGATGTGCAATTATCATACTTTATAACCTGTCGAAAATATTATTTTTTTCAGGTGACGCATTTAATTAGTATAATATTTAAAAAATATCATGCCTCATTTGCATATGAAAATAGCCTGATGCAACCGCGAGTCACTATCAGTAAACTAAATATTACTAAATGATTATATCTGTATAGCGGGCACTTGTAAGTTTTAGAACTGGTGGAATAGTGACACACTTATACACTTATTTGATTCCTATAAAGAACATTTTGTGCCTTAGTGGGCATGTACCTTTAATGTTCCCGGTAAGTATATAATTTTTCAGTTTTATATCATGAAAAAACTATCTCGAATACTTCAAATTTCAAATAATATACAAGTATATATATGCATCAAAATACATATAAAGTAACGGTGAATAAGGATTAGAAAACAAGCTCACAGAGATCATGTGAATTATTCTCATTGAGTAAAGCATCAGTAAATGGGAATGTGGCAAGAATGCATATACAAATATACATATGTAAGTTTTGTTACATAATTGAAGGAAAAAGTTATCCCAACCATGCACTCCGAACCATTGGCATTGTTTTGAACTGTTATAGTGAATAGTAGGTTAGTGCCGTGAATGGGAAAAAATATCCGGCAAGGCTCAAGAATTTCTTTATTTCTCATCAGAAGTATATGTTGCGACCACTCATTTGACATATTTTGGTTCAGAAATAAGGAAAATAGATAGAGAATAGTAGGTTAGTGCCGTGAATGGGAAAAAATATCTGGCAAGGCTCAGGAAACTGGATGGGCGAGGGTCTGCCGAGCACATCCCGTTTCCGTGCCGCGCCAGATATTTTTTCCCATTCACGGCACTAACCTACTATTCTATTTATCCCGTCAACACCTACAAATGGCTTTAAAATGCAAAAATAGTATTGACTAGAGATCAAAAATGTTTCACGGCACCGTGTTTCACGGCACATACGCACCGTGTTGACGGGATAAATAACGATATACGACTAGCATTTGTCCTGTTATTGGTAGTTTACAAGCTAATCATTACAAACCGTTCAATCGCAGGGGCAGTTTCCCGTCATGCAGTGAAACGTTTAGAGGCAATCATGAATTGTGGAATACAAGGCTGTTTTCATTGTCCATTAACAAATCGCTGCCTTAAATTAAGTTCTTAAGGATCGGTGGACAAGGAAGAGATGACAAATATCGTTGTCTTTGATTTGTATAAAGGGGACATGCGAGAATGTAGTGATTAACATTTTTGATTGCGCCACAGGCGCATGTAGCGCTGTCAACTATTGATTTCTGAATAAGTCGTAGTTCAGAGCGCTAGTCCCTAGCCGGATACGAGTCAAGACTTCTTGTTAGTCTCATGCAACTGTATGTACATGCATTATAATTCCAGCACAAACATATTTACACAATTCCCTAACATTTGATTGGCCCGTAGCAAGTCTCTGTCCAAAATTTATATCCCAGTAAACTCCCACGCCGAACTACTTTCCGTAACCGTGAGGCGCAGTTAAAATAATTCTTAAGAAAACGGAAAATAAACACAAATCTTTTTTTGTTTGGATTTTTTTTCGAAAATTGTAATTTTCTATCGCTTCTGCCAGTATTCCCGCGACTTTTCCAAGTTTATACCCCGATAAATTCCACAAGAAGGCCATTCATTCCTATATTGAAATCTAAATTAGACACCATGCGGTCCCCAAGGTGTTCGGTTTAGACGGGTTCCACTGTAGTGCTACTTGTGTTGGCTTCCCCATTAAGCAATTTTTCTATAAGCGAGAAATTCTGACACATTGACGTTCTGTGGCGCGGCAGTTCTAAAGTGCCAGCTGTTACCAAAAACGAAATGCAAACTGTATTAATTAAGAAGGTTTTGTATTTATTTGATTTGGCCTTTCTTAATCGATGAACTATTTACATATACATTGCACTCTGACTTAAGGCTGGGGTCCCACATTCCCGGTTGTAATATAGGGAGACAGATAGGTTTCTATATTTTGTAGATATGACATTTTCTGGCAAAACAAACATTCATTCACCATTTCCCCACGTATTTATTAGGATTATTATACATTTTATATCCGACGTCAATTTCCACTCTGATATTAGGGGACGATAACCTTGTTTCCTTAAAACTTTCTCTGTGTTTATTGTTTGATGTGCGATGATCATATTTTACAATCTGTCGAAAATATTATTTTTTCAGGCAACGCATGTAATTAGTATAAATAATTAAAAAACAGCATGCCTCATTTACATATGGCTGATACCACCGCGAGTTACACTATCAGTAAAATAAGTATTACTAAATAGAGAATACCAGGCTAGTGACTAGTGTATTTTGATATCAAGTTTATCAAGCAAGATTAGGAAACGCGTAGGAATTTCGAGGTTTGCCGAGCCTGATAAACTTGATACCAAAAGACAGTAGCCTGGTATTCTATTGATCAGGTAACGTTTTATGCTCGAAAATAACCACATATGACGTAAATGTATCTATGGACAGAACGCATATTTGTTTATGTTGCGTCATTACACTGACGTCATTCGGTAACGTCACGTGACGTCGTCCGACCAATGTGACGTCAGTTTTCACTTCGTTGTAACCAGGATGTTTGTATCAGCTCAATGGCTGATACAACAATATGTTATCAGTGCAGGTTACCTGATAAATAGAGACTATCAGGCTGGTGTCTTTTGATAACAAGTTTATCAGGAAAGGCTAAGAAACGCGTAGGATTTCCGAGGCTTGCCGAGGAATTCTTACCGTTTCCGAGCCGAGCCTGATTAACTTGATATCAGAAGACACCAGCCTGGTATTCTATTTATCAGGTAACGTTTCATACTGACCATAGAAGACGTCGTTATCTATGGATAGAACGCACACTTTACGTTGTGTCATTTTCACTTCGTTGTAACCCGGATGTTTGTGTATTAGGCCAATGCCTGATAAAACAATATGGTATCAGTCAGTACGTAATTGGTCAATACAGGGCAGGTTATCTGATAAATGATTATATCTGTATAGCGGGCACTCGTATTTTTTAAAACTGGTGGAATACACTTATTTAATTACTATAAAGAACATTTTGAGCCTACTGAGTGGACATGTACCTTTAATGTTTATTCATAATCTGTGACTGGATAAATTGCGATAAGCTAACTTTACGCCCCCGTGGACTGGTAATGATATACATGTACGTGTACTGTAGAGTGTTTAATAGTCGCATGCCAGGTGTTCACTGCTGGCTTGGCGAACAGTGCAGATCCTGATCAGGCTATACACAGTCTGATCTGGATCAACACTATTCACAAAACCCATAATACCCATTTATCCACATATGCGAGTCGTATTTTAGGGCCTTATTGAGTTTTTGAGACGCGTCGCTCTTGAAGGGCTCGTGGCAATGGGGCCCGTTTCGATAATATTAAATTAAATCAAAATTTAAGAATGAATCTTCTTTTTATTTCGTGAAATATTGATTTTATTACGAAAAGTTGATATTCTATGGGAATTTAACATGGGGAGAAATGAGGAAGGGGAGCTGTGGGAAGTGTCAAAAAATGAAAACAAAATGGAAATTGACTCCGAAACTAGATACATTGTAGCTTGCAAATTATCTAAGAAAATAAAAGTTAAATGTTGAAAATCGGTCCACTATTTCTGAAATTAGAAAAAAAATCCCCATGTTAAATCCCAATAGACATCTTCGATAGGGAAATTGTTTTTTCGTAATAAAATCAATATTGGACTAATTTTCACAAAATAAAAATAATGCTCATTCTTAAATTTTGATAAAATTTAGAATTATCAAAAAAATATTGTTTTTGCATCGTTTATATAGCCGTAACATTTGGGCAGCTTTCATGAAACAGACAGTATGTACATATCAGACAGAGTATCTGAGGATGTGAATGGAGAAATGGTGATTATGGGTTTTGCGGCAAATACGATCCAGGTCAGCTACACTGTTCACAAAACCCATAAGCCCCATTTCTACATTCACATCCATATTTATAGATACTAATCCATATGCACAGCAAGAGGGCGATAAGCACTATTGTTACACGACTGTCGTTGTGTTGTTTGACCATGGCTGTAGACAATGCTCATTTCGGGGCCAAGCCAACACCTACATTACGTCACCAGACCAGTTCACAACGGTCTTACTGAACTTTTGAAATTGGCTCGGCTGCATCACGTAACGTGTACTGTGGCCCCGGAATATGTATATGTAAATTACAGCTGTTTGAATGAAACGTGTTGTCAAAGTATCGAAAGTACTGCATATACATGTATGCTCAAATTGCATGATATTTCCGACGGAAATGTAACAATAACGTTCGACCAAGCCCAGCCGTATGGATGGTAATATCCGCCATAATGCTATGTGACTTGATGCTTGCGTGCTGATGACATTACAACTTATATTCATGTTGTTTCATTCGTCATTTGTATTTATTACATCTGAAATCTGCTTGTTGTAATTGTATTTGTCTTTCTTACATGTCCATTCTGCTGATTGCTTTGTTCATTCGTCTTATTTACATTACAATTATTGATACGTCCTTATTCGTGTCCCTGTTTTATTGCACTAAGCATTTGCAAAATAAAGTAGGAACAAACTTAGCACTTTGAATAAGGTCGAAAGCAGTAAGGTCAAAGCCGCAGGAAGTAAGCCTCAAGCAACAGTCCGAAAGCGGAAAGCCGCAAGCAGAAAGCATCAAGCCACAAGTCGAATGACGCAAGCAATATTGGTGATATAGTGCCTCATTATGACGCCAGATGGCACTGCTTTTCAATGTTAGGAATCCTCTGACGAATAAATAATAGTAAGAGATGTGATTGGCTGTTTGAGGCACACCTCCAATGCCGGTGTTGATGTAAGATTTCACCCACATATTATCACAGTATAGGTTAGAAGACACGAAATAGTTTTACTATATACTGTAACCGAATCCCATCCAATAAGGCCAGTCTCTCCTACTTTCACTATTCGTATGGATGTTGTGGGACCAACTTGTACATGACCTGCAGCCGGTCTGTACTGGTTCTGCATGAATTAAACAATAGGTTCACTTACTCCTAAGAAAGAAAAATCCAACCTCGTCATGTCCCCCAATATTGTTTACATTTGTGTTTGGCCACGGAAACTCTGTTTACATCTCATGACCAACATGTTCCTCAAGTGAACCTGTGTAGTAATGGATCAAGATTTGCAAGCAAACTGTGTCAGTGACCTCAAAACACCCGCACGATTTTGTTCATACCGGACTAATTTTACCCTCTTGACGATTTCACACCATTTGTTATTCTCTAACCTATATTAACTAAATTGCATATGTATGTATGGTGTTTGACTTACTAATGTGTTTTTTACATACAGTATCCTCATAATTAAATTACATATGTACGTAATTGAAAACGATCACATTTTTATAGTAAGTTACACATATTGTAACTTACACAGGTTGACTGTCAAACTGGCCTGTTACCGATGCAAACCAATGACCGTCCGGGATCAGACTAAGGTGGGCCACCACCATTGATTTTCCCTAAAAAAACTAACCCGTTACCACACATTTTGCTATTCTCTGCTACTTTTATTTTTCTTATGGATGTTGTGGGACCTAATTTCCAATAACCTGCACCCATTCTGCTCTGGATCTTGACTAATTCAAATATAGATTTAATTATTGTTGAAGCTGGGTTCCCATCTAGTAGGTACAAACTTTTCTTTATGGAACTTAAATAAGTGTATAATTGCAACTAGTCCACCACTTTTAAAAATTACGAGTGCCAGCCTCACAGATGCAGATGATGCAGTATTTTTAAATTATTTATATCAACTAAATTCCTATAATGAAAACTCCCAATCATTTTTAATACATAAGTCTTAAGACATCATCTGGGATCATCTTTCTTGTTGCACCTCCAACAAGGTGCATGATCACGTTGTTACATCAACAACAACAATGGCTGAAAGTGTTGAAAGTTCGCCCACTCCAAAGTAAGTATTATTTGATATTTTCCTTAATATGCCACGGATTTTGATGAAATATGGCGCAGCAAACGCATCTTCATGAGCTGCATTTGCTGGTCCCGGGAGTTCGGCACAGACTTATGTCCTTTTTGCGAAGAATCGATTTCCGTCTCGGTAGACACGAAAATCGATTCTTCTCTAAGACGACAGAAGTTTGGGCCAAAGTACAGAGACAACCAAAATGCAGCTTAACAAGACGCGTTTTATGCGCCATATTTCAAAATCCGTTACATAATAAGGATAACATAAAATAATACGTACCGTTTGAATCGGAGGGCTGAATCGGAGGGCTTCTGGAAGTTCCAGTACTTGTTGTTGTAACCACGTGATCATATACCTTGTCCAATATTCTAACGAAATTGTGTGTCGTCTACTGTATTAATTTTACTCCTATAAGTGTCATTCACTTCATATGGGATGATCAGTAGCCGATTTCATCAAAATTGCAAAGCATTCTTATCTAGCAAAGTATACTTTGAGGGAGTAATCATTTATTTTTCCCGAAATGCATTATGGTCATAGAACTAACAACTGCATATATTTGATGATTAAAAGTATGCAGACTTCTTATTATACTGAATTTATTACATTATCACAGCCAAAATGGCTGTGATAATGTAATAAATTCAGTATAATAAAAATTAATAAATTTATCATTAAATTGAAAATTTCGCCCTGAAAGTGTTTTTAGCTAGATAAGTATACTTTTCAATTTTGGTTAAATCGGCTACGGGATCTACAGGTGTCGCAAACATCATAAATTCCCTATTCTCAGCTGGTTTGCCTTTAGCATTTACGATTACGTGTACATATAATGTACAAACTGTCTGCTATTCCCCCTTCATTTTCATTATTTCTTTACTAAACCATGTTTCGACAATACATGAGAATTGGAGATGAATCCCATGTGGTGTCAAAAATGTTATTGTTAAGAAATTTGTTAACTATGGAAAAAAAATTGCAGCTTACAATATTCATTGTCTGCCTTGTAAGAGTTAACATTGCTATTTAAATAATACAATTTTCAAAATTAAGGTGTATGATCACGTGGTACTAACAATAACAATAAGTACCGATTGAATCTACGTATTCTTTTATAGTGTCCTTATTACGTAACGGATTTTAATGTAATATGGCGCATCAAACGCGTCATGTTAAGCTGCATCTGGTGGTCTCTTTATTGTCGCCCAAACTTCTGTCGTTTTTGCGAAAAATCGATTTCCGTGTCTCTGACACGGAAATCGATTCTTCGCAAAAACGACATAAGTCTGTGCCAAACTCTATAGACCACCAAATGCAGCTCATGAAGACGCGTTTGCTGCGCCATATTTCTTCAAAGCCGTTGCATATTAAGGAAAATATCAAATAATACTTATTTTGGAGTGGGCGACGTTGTTGTTGTTGTTGTTGTAACAACGTGATTATGCACCTTGAAAAATGGCGGCGTCATTTAAAATTAACTGACTCTAAACGTTTGAAGATAGTGTATACGTGACTGTATTTCACGGGTAGGGTCATACGTAATCTTGAAGTATTGTAAATGTTCGTCAAACTTGTGTTTTACACATATTGACAATGCCTGTGCATTTAAGCGTGTACGTTAACCATTATAGGAATGAATGGCCTTTTTGTGGAATTTATCGGGGTATAAATTTGGAAAAGTCGCGGAAATACTGGACGAAGCGATAAAAAATTACAATTACAATTTTCGAAAAAAAAAAATAAATTCATCAAGAAAATGTGTTTATTTTCCGTTTTCTTAAGAATTATTTTAACTGCGCCTGACGGTTACGGAAAGAAGGTCGGCATGGGAGTTTACTGGGATATAAATTTTGGACAGAGACTTGCTACGGACCAATCAAATGTTATGGAATTGTGTAAATATGTTTGTGCTGGAATTATTTGTTTATATTTTAAATTTGCAATAAAATTAAATTCAAATTGTTCAAGGTACATGCACCAGTATCTTGTTTGTTTTCACCAGCATATGTATTGAATTTGTATTTGCGTTTTATTTTCTTCCTCATGTGCCCAGGAATAGCATTCGTCGTCTGCTGTTGTCTTTGTTCTATTTATTGAATGAAACATGCTTCAACAGCACCTTAGAATCATCTTCATTAGGAGCTGACTTGTATGGCAAAACACATTTTTATTAAACAGCCGACGACAGCTCCCGCATTCATACTGTTATCAGACTCTACGAATCAAACTTAACAAGATTAGAGTTAATGTGCAATGTGCAGGAAGTTTTAAATACCAGGGTCCGAGTTTATAAGATTTACTGACCACCTACTCTGGTTGTCGTTCTTGAATGTGAGATTTGATTGGTTGAGGCTCAGTCTCGACCAATCCAACTGTCTGATTTCGAGTACAAATGGCATTTGATCAGGCTACATGATTCCAACATATATCAGTATTTACAAAAATTCTCATTCCAAATATAAATCAGTTAGATGAGCAAGAGTTGTACTCGGGCTCAACCGACATTATTGTGAGATTGACATGAATCAGTTTGTGTGGTTAAGCAAGAGGTGTACTCTGGCTCTCCCAATCAAACAATGTTATCTTCAACTACATGTTATAATCATGAGCTTCATTTGATCAATGTATACACTGTTCACTCTTCCCATTTTAAATACTTTACCAGAATAAACAGTTCATAGGAAAGAGATACGTTATAGGAATGAATGGCCTTTTTGTATAATTTATCGGGGTATAAACTTGGAAAAGTCGCGGGAATACTGGACGAAGGCCGGAAGGCCTCGTCCAGTATTCCCGCGACTTTTCCAAGTTTATATCCCCGATAAATTCCACTAAAAGGCCATTCATTCCTTATAATTCCAGCATTTGAAATAAATTCATCAAGAAAATGTGTTTATTTTGACAGACGGCAGCCATTTGTTTACATTGAAAGCACTAACAGCGCACCTGTAGAAAGTAGTTCGGCGTGGGAGTTTACTGGGATATCAATTTTGGACAGAGACTTGCTACTGGCCAATCAAATGTTAGGGAATTGTGTAAATATTTTTGTGCTGGAATTATTACAAAATGACTGGCTGGTATAGGGTACCATTTCCTCTGATTTGGCCAGTTCAGTTCCACAGGTGGAAGACTCGGACCTGTGACAAAAAAATGCCCATTGCAAAAAATCCATTACCCCACCCACTTGATCTCATACTATCTTCTATTATAGAATATAGTACTGCATGAGACCAAGTGGGTGGGGTCGGCATTTTTTGTGTCACAGATCCGAGTCTTCCACCTGTGTTCAATTAATGTGAAAAAGTACAAAAAACCAGCATAATAGGCAGGTGACAATCATCACAATGTAAATTTCCCCATGATTTGATCAAATTCAGTTCAAGATAAAGTTACCTTATGAAACTTCAGACCAGCATAGTTCAAGTATCATAATGTACCTTTTCCTATGAGTTTACCTTATTCAGTTCATGGGGAAATGGACTTTATGAAATGCAACACCAACATGGCTAGGCTGGTGTCAATTATCATAAGGTACATTGTCCTATGATTTGGTCATATACAGTTCATGAAATAAGGTACCTTATGAAACGGCATAGCTAACAGGTGGCAATTATTACCGCATGGTACCTTTTCCTATGAGATGACCGTATTCAGTTAATGGGAAAATGTACCTTGTGAAATTTCAAACCAGCATAGCCAGGCTGTTGTCAATGTAATAAGGTACCTTTCCCTATGAGCTGACAATATTCAGTTCATAGGAAAATGTACCTTATGCAATTCTAAACCAGCGTAGCTAGGCTGGTACCAATTATCATAAGGTACATTTGCTTATGGGTTGGCCATATTCAGTTCATAGGTAAAGGTACCTTATGAAACTCCAATCCAGCACAGCTAGGCTGGTGTGAATTATCACAAGGTACATTTTCCTATGATTGTTGACCATATTCAGTTCAGGTAAAAGGGATTTTATGAAATGTAACACCATCATAGCTAGGCGGGTGTCAATTATCATAAGGTACCTTTTCCTATGAGTTGGCCATATTCAGTTCATGGGAAAAGCAACCGATGACATTTAAAACCAGTTTAACTAGGCTGGGCCCGGTTGCTCAAAACCTCTGTTAGCTTAACAGACTGTTAAATCCTTAGCAATGCTAAGGATTTAACAGTCTGTTAAGCTAACAGAAGCTTTGAGCAACCGGGCCCTGGTGTCAATTATTATAAGGTACCTTTTCCTATGAGTTGGCCATATTCAGTTCATGGGAAAAGCAACCGATGACATTTAAAACCAGTTTAACTAGGCTGGGCCCGGTATCATTTCCTATGAGTTGACACTATTCATGTCATGGGTAAATGTACCTGATGAAATTCTCAACCAGCATGCCTATGATGGTGTCAATTATCATAAGGTATATTTTCTTATGAGCTGACCGTATTTAGTAAATGAGAAAAGGTATTTTATGAAATTCCAAATAAGCATAGCTAGCCTGGTGTCAATTATCGCAAGTTACCTTTTCCTATGAGTTGACCATATTCAGTTAATGGGAAAATGTACCTTGTGGAATTTAAGACCAGCATAGCTAGGCTGGTGTCAATTATCATAAGGTGCATTTTCCTATGAGTTGGCCATATTCAGTTGATGGTAAAAGGTATCTTATGGAATTTCAAACCAACATAACTAGGCTGGTATCAATTATCACAAGGTACTTTTCATATGAGGTGGCCATATTAAGTTCATGGAGAAATGTACCTTATGCACTTCAAAACCAGTATAGCTAGGCTGGTGTCAATTATCATCAGGTGCCTTTCCTATGAAAGTAAAGGTACCATATGAAATTCTCAACAAGCATATATAGGCAATGTGTCCCTAGGGAGACATTGACTCAGTTCAAATAAGAAACTGGTAACACCGATTTACAAGCTGGTCTACTGGAGTAAATTTACAAGGTGCATGATCACGTGGTTACAACAACAACAACAATGGCTGAAAGTGTTGACAGCGCGCCCACTCCAATGTAAGTTTTATTATTAGCCGATCTATTTATAGATCGGCTATATATTGGTTATCCATTGGTTTGTGAAAAAGTTTGTAACCACCCTTTTCTCCTATATTCTGTAATCTACAAACGCGAAATGTATCACTTCCAAATTACAACAACCGGATAATTTTTCATTTTTGGCCATTATCTCTGTTGAAAACTTTAAATATAGCGAAATAACACATTTTCACTACAAGAGTTCGGTAAACTAAAGATTTTTAAAATTGAAGATTTTCACATAATCCAATATGGCCACCGTATAAAGTTGGACACAATCTTTAAACAATGTCTTCCCATTATAATCACCAGACTGGTTTCGACAAAACATCAAGCTCTCTCAGATTTACTTGCATATATATAATAACCAGTAGCCCATTTCACCAACATTGCAAAGTATACTTATCTAGCAAAGTATACTTTGAGGGAGCAATCATTGATTTTTCCGAAATGCATTATTTCATGCAGAACTAACGATTGCATATATTTGATGATTAAAACTATGCAGAATTATTATACTGAATTTATTACATTATCACAGCCAAAATTGGCTGTGATAATGTAATAAATTCAGTATAATAAAAATTAATAAATTGATACTAAAATTTAAAATTTCTATCTCAAAGTATACTTTGCTAGGAAAGTATACTTTGCAATGTTGATGAAATCGGCTACATGTGAGCGATATAGGGCCACAATGGCCCTCTTGTTTTGAAACACGACTTATATGTACAATTCGGATCTGAGCTACGATGCAAATATACAATTGAACTGTTTTAGTTTACTAATCTGTTTCATAACTTTCTGCGCACAGTCTTTAAGTGGACAGAGGTGTCGCGATCTGCACATATATATGAATGAAATCCAATGAAACAGCTGTTACACGTAATGGTTTATTTAATAAGTCGCAGTACGAGACGCCCAAGCTGTCGGTGGGCTATACATGGACAACACCTCTCGTTCACAGGTTATTAATTACATCCTCATCTGGAATTACCTCCCATGTCGTATCGCCGCATTCCACCGATATCGGTTTCGAAAATCAGTCATATTTTCAGAAAATTTCGTCGAAAATTGATGAATTATTCCGCGCTCATTCCGCATGAGCGCTGAAATTTTCGTAATTTTTCGACGAATATTACGGAAAAAAAAGACAGTTACGAAATCTATATCGGCGAAATACGTTCGAAACAAGGGAGGTAAGCCTACATTTTGTATATCATAGAGGTAACACCCGAGTCTGGCGTGTAGCTATTACGAACGGACAATTACAGTTCAGTTGATGGTGATATAAGTCCAGTGAAAGGTACAATTCCGGACAAAGGTATACGTCCTGTGAACGATATAATTCTAGCGAAAGGAAGAAATGCAGTGAACCGTATATTTTAGCGAACGATATAATTCTAGCGAGTGGTAAAATTCCAGTTAACGGCATAGTTCTAACCAACGGCATACTTCCAGTGACAGTATAATTCCAGTGACGGTATAATTCTATTGAACGGCATACTTCCAGTGACGGTATAATTCTAGTGAACGGTATAATTCCAGTGAACGGTATAATTCTAGTGAACGGTATAATTCCAGTGACGGTATAATTCTAGTGAACGGTATAATTCCAGTGAACGGTATAATTCTAGTGAACGGTATAATTCCAGTGACGGTATAATTCTAGTGAACGGTATAATTCCAGTGAACGGTATAATTCTAGTGAACGGTATAATTCCAGTGACGGTATAATTCTAGTGAATTTCACGGTATAATTCCAGTGAACGGTATAAGTATAATTCCAGTGAACGGTATAATTCTAGTGAATGGTATAATTCTAGCAACTGGTTTACCGCTAGCGAATGGTATAATTCCAGTGAAAGGATTTTATATAGCGAATGGTATAATTCCATTGAACGATATAATTCTAGCCAATGATATAATTCCAGTGAAAGGTACAATTCCCGTGTAACTAATCTACGATGAGGTGTTTGTATTTAAAAGGATGCTTCCGCAGGTGTCCTCGGTGGAGTACACTTTTTCTTCTTGGAATTATAGTTAACGTTCTTCTTTTCTGGTATCTCGTCGAACCACACATGCCAATGGAAACAGCGGAAGACACAAACATGGCAGAGAATATACGGTTGGTTAAATATAATACACTGGCGGAAAAACATGGGATTATAGAAACACTTGAGAAAGATACGCCTGGTGAAAATTCAGATCGCAACGTTCCAGGTACGGTTGATGTTAATTACGTAGCGCAACAATTGGAAAGGGAATTTATACACACCGAAGCGATTGCGAAAATAGCCATAACTACTGATGGAGTGGCGCCGCAAAACTTGGAAAATGAGGCAAAACACACAGAAGCGATGGATAAAATAGCCAAGTACCCACATCTTCGTCCGTACGTTCAAAGACTGTTTCGGCTAATGGATAAGTTGAGTAATAGAAGGAAGTATGACAATGTGATGGCCATGTTTGACCAACTGGTTCTTGACCTCTGGGACGCATATAGCGATAGCGACACGCCTGTCGTTAGGCCGGGACACTGGATGAACGGTAATCATCTTACTGTTATTCCCACCGTCATAGTTAGCATCGCCTGTCCGTATATACTGTCAGTTTATTTTCATGCAAAACGCGTATGTTTGATTTATGCTATATTGCTTCGTGGTGGTGTATGTAAGCGTAATATGATTTTCAAGTTTTGGGTTGACTCCCGGGCAAATTGACAATGCCTACCCCGTTCAAGCTATCACATGTTCTCCCCATCCAGGCTTAAATATGACCTTCGGGTGAACCACCAACACTATGTCAATACAACACGGGATAGGGTGGAGGTTAGGTCTTTGATGAGCTGCAGATAAGGTGCGTATTGGCGTATTTTACGCACTTATTTTAGCACTTATTTCACTGTAATAAAATTTACTTAGTTCAGTTGCAAAAAAGTGTTTGAACACTGTTCGCTTTTTGCAGCTCAACTAAGTAAATGTTCAACTTTATTACAGTATTTTCACTACTCAATTTGAAAATAAATGCGTATTTTAACATTGCTACGAGTATTCTGTACTCCCACTTTTGATAATCAATTCGTATTCTGCTAAAATAAGTGCGTATAATACGTCAATTTCACCTTATCTGGAGCTTGGCAGTTAAGGTTTATTCAACATATTAGGCAACCAATCACTCAATGTTTCCTTGCAGATGACGAATCGAAGCACAGCATGGACTGTGAAACCATCAATAAACTGGAGATTCACGAGCAGCTGGGGGCGGGGTACATCAAGTCCGTCCATCTGGGCACCTACATGGGCGCCGAGGTCGCAGTGAAGATCAAAAACATGAACGCCACCGAGCTTAAGGTGTGTGGTCGTACTGATTTCCCGTGTGCCGTTTACCGTGATGCACGAATATTAGGAGAAGCATTGTTAATAGAGACGTTACAACACCCGATGCTTATACAAATGATTGGTTATTGCGTGCATAGCGGTATGACCGGCTCGTCAGTGTTAGGAAAACCCGGTGTTGTATTGGTGTACCCATTAGGAATCGTCGTACGCCGTATTCCTCTGACACAACTTCCGTGGAAGGAGAAAATATTCCATTCGGTGCAATTATCGACACTGATGGGATACGTGGAACACACACCGTTCGGCCGGTTAACTCTATACGACTTCGAACGGCACCAGTTCGTCTGGATCGATGGACGCATGTACCTTTCTGACATGGATGTAACTGTTAACAATGACGACAAGAAATGTGCTGATCTTTCCGAATTCCCACAGCATTCGCTAGTGACCACGGAGGAAAACGTGACAAATTGTCACTTCACATATCCCTACCAGCTGGGATATGAAATCGATATACCGTGTGTAAACGGAGTATGTTTACACACCGCCCAAATACATAACATGAGAGCAGTATATCGCGCATTCTTCTCGTCCTTATTCACACGTGTAGACTCAGTATTTCCCAAATCGCTACATGCAGACATTCATGCAATGATGAGAGCTCTACAAACATTTACCATTACCGCAGATGACTTGCATGACAGGCTGCAAATAATTCAAGAGAAGGCCGATGCGATACATGACTAGGACTATATAATATCTGTTTCCCGAAAGCTGCCCAAATTGTACGGCTATATTAAACAATACAAACAGAATATTGTTTTCAATAATGTTAATTTTTATAAAAAATTAAGAATGAGCCTTCTTTATGTTTCGTGAAATTTGGTCCAATATTAAGTTTATTACGAAAACAGAATTTCCCCATGTTAAATCCCCAGGATACATCTGTCTATGGGGATTTAAAGGTACATGCCCACTCAGTAGACAAAACATGTACTTTATATCGGAGACATCATCTGAGATATTTTCTGGCAAAATGAACATTCATTCACAATTACCCCACGTACTGATTGGCATTATTATACATTTTATATCGGACATACATTTTCACACTGATATCAGGGACGATAACCGTGTTTCCTTAAACTGTCAACGGACATTACTATTTATTCTCTGTATTTATGTTTTGATATGCAATGATCACACTTTTATAATCTGTCGAATATATTATGTTTTCAGGTGACGCATTTACTTAAGTATAAATAATTAATAAATAGCATGCCTCATTTGCATATGAAAATAGCCTGATTCTACCGCTCGTCACTATCAGTAAAATAAACATTACTAAATGATTATATCTGTATAGCGGCACTTCGTAATTTTTAGAACTGGTGAAATAGTGACACAATTATACACTTATTTACTTCCTATAAAGAAAAGTGTGTGCCTACTGAGTGGGCATGTACCTTTAACATGGGAACATTTTTCTAATTTCAAAAATAGCTGATCGATTTTCAAAATTTAACTTTTGTTTTCTTAGTTAGATCATTTCCAAGCTATCTAGCCATGTTTCAGAGTCAATTTCCAAATGTTTTTGCTGATGCGTTACATGACTATAACTAGTCAAGATAAGTGATTTCGTACCTAAGAACATGTGCGATATTTCATGAACACTATTTACAAACTTTAACCCTTAGACCGCTGTCTTAATTTTTTTCTCGTCTGCTGTTTATTTTCAATTTTCCATTTTTATTATCAAAAACATGCTTTGACAGCACTTTAGAATAATTTACAACATGCTTTGACAGCACTTTATAATCATTTCATTCATTGGAAATGATTCTAAAGTGCTGTCAAACCATGTTTGTATTGAGAAATAAGGCAAGATATAAAAGCAACAGCAGACGACAATTGTTGTGAGTAGCGGTCTAAGGGTTAAATAAACAACGTCCACAGTTGACAACTTGTTCAGAGCAAACGTGGAAATAGAATAATAGCACATTTGCTTAGGTACAATATGTGTATGTATACATTCACAGCAAGTGTGTCGTTTCGCACTATATGTGCTGTGGAGGGTTAATTATACATGGCACTTCATATGTGTCTTATATTGCTTATTATATCTAGTATGTCAATTTGACTATTAAACCCTGTTAATCATACATGGCAATCATCTTGAATGTTTATCCCAAATTGAGGATTTGTCACCGGCGGATTCAACTGGCCCTTTTAATAATAGTATCGTGTAATACACTATGAATGATGCCTGCATGTCGGCTCCAGAATGCCCCCACTGGCTGCCAAAGAATATGAGGTCACCTGTGAAAACCAAAAAGGCCGGAAAATCGTGGATTTGTCACAGCCTTTTAGAGGACCATCAGTGAAATGCATGTGTGAAATATGT
The DNA here is from genome assembly GCA_029237695.1 of Conchocele bisecta. Classification (NCBI taxonomy): domain Eukaryota; kingdom Metazoa; phylum Mollusca; class Bivalvia; order Lucinida; family Thyasiridae; genus Conchocele; species Conchocele bisecta. The sequence continues at coordinate 40,015,456 of CM055276.1, forward strand.
TGCTGTTATACAAAAGGAAGCAGAAATTACAATAAATTTACCCGTCGAGTGTTTTGAACGCACTTGACGTAGGGCTTATCATGTAACCTGCCCTGTATTGACCGAATACGTACTGACTGATAACATATTGTTGTCTCAGGCACTGACCTGATACAAACATCCGGGTTACAATGAAGTGAATATTGACGTTTCATAGGTCGGATGACGTCACGTGACGTTACCGAATGACGTCAGTGTAATGACGCAATGTAAACAAGTCCGCATTCTGTCCACAGATAACGACGTCATATGTGGTAATTTTCGAGCATAAAAAAATACCTGATTAACAGAATACCAGGCTAGTGTCTTTTGATATCAAGTTTATCAGGCTCGGCTCGGAAACGGAAGGATTTCTTCGGCAAGCCTCGGAATTCCTACGCGTTTCCTAGCCTTGCCTGATTAACTTGATATCAAAAGACACTAGCCTGGTATTCTCTATTTAGCGGGGCCCGATGATTGTGGATTTGTCACAGCATGATAGAGTACCATCAATACGGAGCCGCACGGGACATGGCTTTTTTTTTTATTAATTAATTACCACGAAATACCAATTCGTTCCCACGATATAACAATTCGTTCCCTTGAATTATCAATTCGTTCCCACGAAATAACAATTCGTTCCAAATTGTTATATTATGGGAAGGAATTATTAATTCGAGGGAACGCATTGTTAAATTAAGGGAACGAATTGTCATTTCGTGGGAACGACTTGTTAATTAGAGGGAACGAATTGCTATATCGTGGGAACGAATTGTTAATTCGAGAGAACGAATTGCTATATCGTGGGAACGAATTGTTAATTCGAGGGAACGAATTGTTATATCGTCAGAGCGAATTATATCTTTAGACGTATACTTCCTTTTTATATTAATTCGTTCCCACGAAATAACAATTCTTTCCCTCAATTTAACTATTCGTTCCCACGAAATAACAATTCGTTCCCTGAATTTAACAATTCGTTCCCACGGGAACGAATTGTTATTTCGTGGGAACGAATTAATAACAAAAATCCATGTCCCCTGCGGGTCTCCGTACCATCAAGGAATGTATGACTGTGTTACCAGCAGTTACCAGAAAGGAAACAGAAAGTTACCCGAGCGTTAAGTTTGTGACAGAACAACGGGACGGACCGTTCGGAGGCCGGTAACGCTATACGGTGGAACCTCTCTAATCCGGACACCAAAAACACACATGTGATCTTATTTTTGTTGAATTTCTTGGTCATTTATCTCAGGTGATAATGTCTCTTCGAGATCACATAGCTCACAACTATGGCTCATAATGATTCAATGCCTGGGGCCCGTTCCATTAAACTTCTTACGACTAAAATGTTCGTAGGTTCAAATTTAATATCGTCTGTAACTTTCAATTTATGGATTTACATTTATTGAGCATAGGCTGCAAATGCAGCCTTGCTCAATAAATGTAAAACCAATAATTGTTTTCAAGGAAACATTATTAATGCGAAATTTACAGACTATCATAATTTTGCACTTACGAACATTTTAGTCGTAATAAGTTTAGTGAAACGGGCCCCACTGATGTACAGTGAAACCTCTCTAAGCCGGACACCCTGGGGAACTCCCAGGATGTCCAGTTTAGAGAGGTTACACTGTACATACTCTCTCACCATTCGTTGGCGGGAGCATAATAAACATATTTCGAGCATGAAATCTTTAAAAAGATTAAATGCTAACACATTTGTCCAGCGTCAATATAAGGTTCGACCATGTCCCGTCGTTGGTAAACGTTTGCCGTGGCACTCGGGAACTGTTTGAACGCGCGGTCGCATTTACCCACGGTTGTATGGAAGGTAATATCCGCCATAATTATATTAGGCTTGATGCTTGCTTGCTGATGACATTCTAAGTTATATCCGTCTTATTACAATTATATGTGGCTTTGACTGGTGCCATTACAACTTACTTTCATGCTATTTTATTCGTCATTCGTGGTTATGACATTTGAAATCTTCTTGGTTGTAGTCTAAATTGCATGTGCATTTGGCTTGATGCTTTATTCATTCGCACTCTTTAAATGCGTTTGTGTTGATTACATTCCAAGTGGCTTGATGCTTCATTCTTAGTGAAATCCGGAGTTCCATTATTGATTATTGCAACGCTGTTTTGCAACAGTAATTTGGGAACAACCATTATGACGCGAGGTGCGCTGCTAAAACTTAAAATAGTTCTCCCTAAAATGATTTAATATGCTGGTACCCGTCCTACAATGCGTTGCTCTCTAAATTGGTTCCATGTCCATAACGGTGTTGATGTAGATTGATGCCGCCTTTTCTGTTGCGCCATGTTTAGGTTAAAAGACACCAAATAGTTTTACTGTATAATTTAACCGAATCCCAGCCAGTCTTTCCTACTTTCACTATTCGTATGGATGTTGTGGGACCAACCTCGTCATGTCCCCCAATATTGTTTACATTATTTGGCCACGGAAACTCTGTTTACATCATGTGACCAACAGGCTCAGTGTTTTCTTTTAAATGCTTCAATTATGCTGAAAACTGGTGTTAAAAACACCCCAACAACTGGGTAGTAATGGATCAAGATTTGCAAGCAAACTGTGTCTGTGACCTTAAAACACCCTGACTATTTTTTATGCCGGACTACGTTTGCATACTTAATTTCTCTATGCTACATGCCAGGTTATAATATAGGGAGACATGTTTTTCTTTATTCTTTCAATCTGACATTTTTTTGGCAAAATGAACATTGATTTACCATTACCAGACGTACTAATTGACATTATTTTGATATCAGGGGCGATAACCGGGTTTCCTTAAAATGATAACGGAAGCAACTATTTATTCCATTTATTGGCACTCGTAATTTTTAAAAGTGGTGTACTAGTTGCAATTATACACTTATTTACGTTCCATAAAGAAAAGTTTGTACCTACTAGATGGGAACCCAGCTTCAACAATAATTAAATCTATATTTTAATTAGTCAAGATCCAGAGCAGAATGGGTGCAGGTTATTGGAAATTAGATCCCACAACATCCATAAGAAAAATAAAGTAGCAGAGAATAGCAAAATGTGTGGTAACGGGTTAGCTTTTTATGGAAAATCAATGGTGGTGGCCCACCTTAGTCTGATCCCGGACGGTTATTGGTTTGCATCGGTAACATGCCAGTTTGACAGTCAACCTGTGTTACTTGCTATAAAAATGTGATTGTTTTCAATTACATACATATGTAATTTAATTATGAGGATACTGTATGTATAAAGCACATTAGTAAGTCAAACACCATACATACATATGCTATAAAAATGTGATTGTTTTCAATTACATACATATGTAATTTAATTATGAGGATACTGTATGTATAAAGCACATTAGTAAGTCAAACACCATACATACATATGCAATTTAGTTAATATAGGTTAGAGAATAACAAATGGTGTGAAATCGTCAAGAGGGTAAAAGTAATCCGGTATGAAATAAATCGTGCGGGTGTTTTGAGGTCACTGACACAGTTTGCTTGCAAATCTTGATCCATTACTACACAGGTTCACTTGAGGAACATGTTGGTCATGTGATGTAAACAGAGTTTCCGTGGCCAAACACAAATGTAAACAATATTGGGGGACATGACGAGGTTGGATTTTTCTTTCTTAGGAGTAAGTGGAAACTATTGTTTAATTCATGCAGAACCAGTACAGACCGGCTGCAGGTCATGTACAAGTAGGTCCCACATCATCCATACGAATAGTGAAAGTAGGAGAGACTGGCCTTATTGGATGGGATTCGGTTACAGTATATAGTAAAACTATTTCGTGTCTTCTAACCTATACTGTGATAATATGTGGGTGAAATCTTACATCAACAGCGGCATTGGAGGTGTGCCTCTAACAGCCAATCACATCTCATACTATTATTTATTCGTCGGAGGATTCCTAACATTGACAGCAGTGCCATCTGGCGTCATAATGAGGCACTATATCACCAATATTGCTTGCGTCATTCGGCTTGTGGCTTGATGCTTTCTGCTTGCGGCTTTCCGCTTTCGGACTGTGGCTTGAGGCTTACTTCCTGCGGCTTTGTCCTTACTGCTTTCGACCTTATTCAAAGTGCTAAGTGCTTTGATCTTACTTTATTTTGCAAATGCTTAGTGCAATAAAACAGGGACACGAATAAGGACGTATGAATAATTGTAATGTAAATAAGATGAATGAACAAAGCAATCAGCAGAATGGATATGTAAGAAAGACAAATACAATTACAACAAGCACATTTCAAATGTAATAAATACAAATGACGAATGAAATAACATGAATATAAGTTGTAATGTCATCAGCACGCAAGCATCAAGTCACATAGAATTATGGCGGATATTACCTTCCATACGGCTGGGCTTGGTAGAACGTTATTGTTACATTTCCTTCGGAAATATCATGCAATTTGAGCATACATGTATATGAAGTACTTTCGATACTTTGACAACACGTTTCATTCAAACAGCTGTAATTTACATGTACATATTCCTGGGCCACAGTACACGTCACGTGATGCAGCCTAGCCAATTTCAAAAGTTCAGTAAGACCGTTGTGAACTGGTCTGGTGACGTAATGGCGCGTTCTAGTAACGTCATGAGTGACATACATTACGTAGGTGTTGGCTTGGCCCCGGAATGAGCATTGTCTACAGCCATGGTCAAACAACACAACGACAGTCGTGTAACAATAGTGCTTATCGCCCTCTTGCTGTGCATATGGATTAGTATCTATAAATATGGCTGTGAATGTAGAAATGGGGCTTATGGGTTTTGTGAACAGTGTAGCTGACCTGGATCGTATTTGCCGCAAAACACATAATCCCCATTTCTCCATTCTCGTCCTCAGATACTCTGTCCAGGCCCGTAGCCAGGGGGAGGGGTGGGGGGGGGGACGGTCGGGGGGGGGGGGGGGGGGGGGGGGGGTCAGAGCCGTCGTCGACCCCCCCCCCCGCCCAGCCTCGAAGTACACTTTTTTAGTATCGAGGTCCACTTTTTTAGACCCCCCTATATACCTCAGGCCCATTGGGCCTTCGAAACGACCCCCCCTTCAAACAGGTCTGGCTACGGGCCTGCTGTCTGATATGTACATACTGTCTGTTTCATGAAAGCTGCCCAAATGTTATGGCTATATAAACGATGCAAAAATAATATTTTTTTGATAATGCTAAGTTTTATCAAAATTTAAGAATGAGCCTTCTTTTTATTTTGTGAAATTTAGTCCAATATTGATTTTATTACGAAAAAACAATTTCCCTATCGAAGATGTCTATGGGGATTTAACATGGGGATTTTTTTTCTAATTTCAGAAATAGTGGACCGATTTTCAACATTTAACTTTTGTTTTCTTAGTTAGATCATTTGCAAGCTACAATGTATCTAGTTTCGGAGTCAATTTCCATTTGTTTTCTCATTTTTTGACACTTCCCACAGCTCCCCTTCCTCATTTCTCCCCGTGTTAAATTCCCATAGAATATCAACTTTTCGTAATAAAATCAATATTTGATCAAATTTCACGAAATAAAAAGAAGATTCATTCTTAAATTTTGATTTAATTTAATATTATCGAAACGGGCCCCATTGCCACGAGCCCATCAAGAGCTACGCGACTCAAAAACTCAATAAGGCCCTAAAATACGACTCGCATATGTGGATAAATGGGTCCTATGGGTTTTGTGAATAGTGTTGATCCAGATCAGACTGTGCATAGCCTGATCAGGATCTGCACTGTTCGCCAAGCCAGCAGTGAACACCTGTAGCCTATTTCATCAACATTGCAAAGTATACTTTACTAGCAAAGTATACTTTGAGGGAGTAATCATTTATTTTTCCTGAAATGCATGATTTCATATAGAACTAACAAATGCATATATTTCATGATTAAAAGTATGCAGAATTATTATACTGAATTTATTATATTATCACAGCCAAATTGGCTGTGATAATGTAATAAATTCAGTATAATAAAAATTAATAAATTTATCATAAAATTGAAAATTTCTCCCTCAAAGTATACTTTGCTACTAATGTATACTTTGCAATGTTGATGAAATGGGCTGCTGACATGCGACTATTAAACACTCTACAGTACACGTACATGTATATCATTACCAGTCCACGGGGGCGTAAAGTTAGCTTAGCGCAATTTATCCATAGATTATGAATAAACATTAAAGGTACATGTCCACTCAGTAGGCTGTAAATGTTCTTTATAGTAATTAAATAAGTGTATTCCACCAGTTTTAAAAATTACGAGTGCCCGCTATACAGATATAATAATTTATCAGATAACCTGCCCTGTATTCACCAATTACGTACTGACTGATACCATATTGTTTCAGGCATTGACCTGATACAAACATCCGGGTTACAACAAAGTGAAAATGACACAACGTAAACAAGAATGCGTTCTATCCATAGATAACGACGTCATCTGTGGTCATTTTCGAGTATAAAACGTTACCTGTTAAATATAATACCAGGCTAAAGTCTTCTGATATCAAGTTAATCAGGCTCGGCTCGGAAACGGTAGGAATTCCTCGGCAAGCTTCGGAATTCCTACGCGTTTCCTAGCCTTTCCTGATAAACTTGTTATCAAAAGACACCAGCCTGATAGTCTCTATTTATCAGGTAACCTGCACTGATAACATATTGTTGTATCAGTCATTGAGCTGATACGAACATCCTGGTTACAACGAAGTGAAAACTGACGTCCCATTGGTCGGACGACGTCACGTGATGTTACCGAATGACGTCAGTGTAATGACGCAACATAAACAAATATGCGTTCTGTCCATAGATACAACGACGTCATATGTGGTTATTTTCGAGCATAAAACGTTACCTGATCAATATAATACCAGGCTACCGTCTTTTGGTATCCAGTTTATCAGGCTCGGCAAACCTCGAAATTCCTACGCGTTTCCTAATCTTGTTTGATAAACTTGATATCAAAATACACTAGCCTGGTATTCTCTATTTAGTAATACTTATTTTACTGATAGTGTAACTCGCGGTGGTATCAGCCATATGCAAATGAGGCATGCTGTTTTTTAATTATTTATACTAATTACATGCGTTGCCTGAAACAATAATATTTTCGACAGATTGTAAAATATGATCATCGCACATCAAAAAATAAACACAGAGAAAGTTTAAGGAAACACGGTTATCGTCCCCTAATATCAGAGTGGAAATTGACGTCGGATATAAAATGTATAATAATCCTAATAAATAAGTGGGGAAATGGTGAATGAATGTTTGTTTTGCCAGAAAATGTCATATCTACAAAATATAGAAACCTATCTGTCTCCCTATATTACAACCGGGAAAGTGGGATCCCAGCTTTAAGTCAGAGTGCAATATATATTTAATTAGTTCATCGATTAAGAAAGGCCAAAGCAAATACAATCAAAACCTTCTTAATTAATACAGTTTGCATTTCGTTTTTGGTAACAGCTGGCACTTTAGAACTGCCGCGCCACAGAACGTCAATGTGTCAGAATTTCTCGCTTTTAGAAAAATTGCTTAATGGGGAAGCCAACACATGTAGCACTACAGTGGAACCCGTCTAAACCGAACACCTTGGGGACCGCATGGTGTCTAATTTAGATTTCAATATAGGAATGAATGGCCTTTTTGTGGAATTTATCGGGGCATAAACTTGGAAAAGTCGCGGGAATACTGGACGAAGGCCGGAAGGCCTCGTCCAGTATTCCCGCGACTTTTCCAAGTTTATATCCCCGATAAATTCAACAAAAAGGCCATTCATTCCTTATAATTCCAGCATTTGAAATAAAAGCATCAAGAAAATGTGTTTATTTTCCGTTTTCTTAAGAATTATTTTAACTGCGCTCACGGTTACGGAAAGTAGATCGGCGTGGGATTTTACTGGGATACACATTTTGGACAGAGACTTGCTACGGGCCAATCAAATGTTAGGGAATTGTGTAAATATGTTTGTGCTGGAATTATTGTAATTTATGTTATTGTCCTGTCTGTTCATTAACGGAAAATGACAAAAATTGGCCATCGAGTGCTTAATTACAGTGGAACCTCTCTAAACCGGACACCCTGGGGTGTCCGGTTTAGAGATGTTCCACTGTATATCGTGAATTTTCTCACCCGTAGCTATTCGGGACAAACCGACAGATGTGTCAGAACAGGTTTCGAAAACGTTTTCCGTTTCGTAAATTACGCGAGGAATTGGATAGTGTCTCCAGACAAGGTGGTACTAAATTCTGGATTTTCTGCAACGATTCACCTGGTTTTGTGGACGATTGCTCGTTTTCAAAATGAAAATACGTCAAGGGCGCTAGTTGCATGTATAACGTGGATTTTCTCATTCGTTGCTGTTCGATTAAGAAACACACTAACACATGTTTACTCGACATGAAAGGACACTTTATCCAAGAATATTATTGACGTAAAAAAATCAATCTTATCACACCGCGAATGTATATAATTACGTAGACCATTATTGAGATAACCAATATGACAAAATGGACTTTTTGCAAATTTTGCGACCAGCATAACTAGAGATTAGCGTTCGCATCGACGCAGTCTGCCCACATTGGTTGTGCAACGGAATAAATGAAGGGCTGTTTATCCAGTCAAGTAATATATTTTTCTCACCTGATTCGTTACTTTCTGGGAATATCCGAGACCCTATGGAACTTGTTTTCAAATATGCACAGAAAGTTTCTGTGCATATTTGAAAACATATGCACTTAAATGTGTGTCTCAGACAGGCGTATAGAAATTGATGAAATGTCTCAGACAGGCGTATAGAAATTGATGAAACAAATAACCGAATAGAAAAGGATGCATAATTGGTAACAAACTGTTAGAAAAAATACCTGCTAGGATAAAACGAAGGGGACGTGACACACGATGAAGTTATTTAACCCTTTGAACCCGAAAGGCCGCTATATCGGTTTATGCAAACAGTGCAGATCCAGATGAGCCGGCTCGTAACGAGCCGTCTCATCCGGATCTGCACTGTTTGAAAGTAATTTTCTTATTTTTGTGAACAAAGAAAGACCCCCTTTTTATAAATGGAATAGTCTGAAAATCATTTTGCGATGATTGGATTGGTTGCAAAATTAACATATCACAGTCCATTCCAGTTCCTTAGGATTGAAAGGGTTAAAGCATAAACGAGACATTTACAGTTATACGGTGGTGGCAGTTAACCCTTACACTGCCGAATTAAATGTTGTCGTCTGCTGTTTATTTTTTTATTTTCGATTTTTCTCATAAAAAACATGGTTTGACAGCAGTTTAGAATCATTTCCAATGAAAATGATTCTTAAGTGCTGTCAAACCATGTTTTTATTGAGAAAGAAGGCAAAATATAAAGCAACAGCAGACGACAATTTTCGTGCTTGGCAGTCTAAGGGTTAACATATTTGTTATTCTCGGTGAAGGATTATTTACGTCTTCTTCTTTTACACAACTTACACTCTACGCGGTTGTCGTACCAAGGACGGAAGGATACAACAACAACAACAACAATGACACGTAATTTTTGCTCTGAAGAAAATATGAAGAAATTCGTGAATTTCCAACGAGTAAGAGGTGAACTGCCTATAAATTACAACAGTGAAGACTTGCAAAGTGTATTGTTACATGATTACCGTTGTTCGACACCGCTCACAGCCATGTTCATCGTTTCTTGTGGGTTTGGTGTGGACAACCACTTGACGTATGTACGGGCTAACCATAACCCTTGAAAAGTTTCACATATAACACTAACCCTTACCCTAATTACCTCCCCTTGAGACCTGAACCTAACCCTGAACCTAATGTCAGTGTTAATATAGTAATTTAATTTCAATAAATAAATACAGCCAAATGGTTGTCCTACACCAAACGGATGCCTTATATAAATAACGAAATAACGTGTCCAAACGTACAGCGCACGGCTGTAGACAATGCTCATTCCGGGGCCAAGCCAAAACCTACATAACGAGTTCACAACGGTCGCACTGACATTTTGAAATTGATGCGTCTGCATCACGTGACGTGTACTGCGATCCCGGAATATGTCTGTGTAAATCAACTGTTTGAATGGAGCAGATTAACAATGTACCGAAAGTACTGCATATATGCTCAAATTACACAATATTTCCGACGGAAATGTAACAATAACGTTCGACCATATCCAGCCGTGGGTAAACGTTTGGGACTGTTTGAACCCGCGCCTACGGCCTTGTGGTTCAAACAGTTCCCTCATGCCACGGAATACGGTTATCCACAGCTTGACATTGTCGAACCTTATATTCATGTTAGAACGTAAAAGGAAAATGAGCATACAGACGCCGAAAGTGATAAAACAGTAAACAATCCGCCATTTTGGAAGAACAATATCACCCGAGGATTCCCATGTCGGTCGCCCCACTGAGTGAAACTGGTGCATTATATGGGCTACAAGGTGTATGATCACGTGGTACTAACACCAACAACAAGTACTGAAATTTCAAGAATCAATCTGATTCAAAGTACGTATTCTTTTATAGTGTCCTTATTACGTAATGGATTTTTAAGAAATATAGCGCATCAAACGCGTCTTGTTAAGCTGCATTTGGTGGTCTCTGTATTTTCGCCCAAACTTCTGTCGTTTTTTGCGAAGAATCGATTTCCGTGTCTCCACGGAAATCGATTCTTCGCAAAAACTACATAAGTCTGTGCCAAACTCCCTGGACCACCAAATGCAGTTCATGAAGACGCGTTTGCTGCGCCATATTTCATCAAAATCCGTTTCATATTAAGGAAAATATCAAATAATACTTTCAAGATTTCAACACTTTCAGCCACTGTTGTTGTTGTTATAACCACGTGATCATGCACCTTGGGCTAGTAAGTGACTTGATTACTAGCGGAGACATCCCTCATATGTACAATCACCAACCTGCGCCCAGTGTTGTTTCTCCAATTATTACCTATACCCCACCCACTATGTCTACGTCGCAGAGCTTCTGATAAGTTTTGTCGTCGTATTTCAAATTCAATGCGTATTTTATCATGCCATTAATGCATTCTCGCACTGATAACAGCTGCCTGATAAACCAAAGTTATAACAGGTCAATGCACTTCTGAGCATGTGCAAAGTTTATCAGGCACTTCCGGTCAGAACAACGTCATTTCATTGGTGGTTTACGTCACATGACGTCAACACGCGACGTTACGTTACGTAAACAAGTTTGAATTCGGATGCACTGAACGAGCCCAAAATCAAGGTAAACTCAATAAATAAATGTGTTTTTCTGACGTTGAGCGAATGGCATGATACATAGAATACCAGGCTAGTGTCTTTTGATATCCAAGAATTTAATCAGGCTCCGGCTGAAAACGCGAGGAATGGCTCAGCAAGCTTCGCCATTCCTACGCGTTTTCAACCTTGCCTGATAAACTTGATATCAAAAGACACTAGCCTGGTATTCTCTATTTACTTTTACAAATGTAGTACTTATTTTCTTCCTTATTAAATAGGGAACAAACGATGAAAAATAAAGCAAATTTTAAAATTCGCTTATTTAGTTTTTGCAGCTCAACTAAGTAAATTTTCAACTTTATTACAGTGTTTTTACTACTCAATTTGAAAATCAAATCGTATTTTCGCATTGCTGTGAGTATTTGGTACTCCCACTTTTGATAATCAAATGGCTGTGATAATGTAATAACTTAAGTATAATACAAAATAATAAATTTATCTTTAAATTGAAAATTTCTCCCTCATAATGTACTTAGCAAGATAAGTACACTTTGAAATTTTCGTGAAATAGGCTACATATTGGAACATTGAGATTGAAAACGAACTTTCCAGACTGAGTATAACATATGCAGGCCCGTATGCAGAGGGGGTGCGACGGGTGCGTACGCATCCCCTTAACCCTTTCACTCTTAACCCGCAGGCCTGCATAGTGGTATTGGCAAACAGTGTAGATCCAGATGAGCCGGCTCGTAGCGAGCCGTCTCATCAGGATCTGCACTTTTTGCAATTAATTTTTATAATTTTGAGAACAAAAACACCCCATGTTCATAAATGGACTGATAACATATCATTATGGTGTAGTCTGCATTGTAGGAGATTTCAATGGCAGAACCAAGCTGCTTGGTGATCATTTGCATAACAATGACTACAGTGGGGTCAGCGTGTAAGTCCAACCTGTCGTGTTCGTTCGTGTGGTATGAACGAGAAAAGCATTACCCAATTTTACTCTGATATTAAATATCTAGAAGGTAGAACACTCGCCATCTTTTCAACCAACGGAAGTGGATTATTTACCTTGGGCCCGGCTCGCTAATTCAGTAAGTGTAACGCGCGCGAAGGCCGGGACCAGCAAGGTCCCGGCCTTCTTGAGTATTACAATATTCGCGAGCCGGGCCCAAGGTACACTAGTACCACTTTCGTTGGTTGAAAATATAACCACGGTCAACGGTAAACAATTGTGTAATTGCATTTACATTTCGCGAACTAAAATATAGGAAAAACCTGCAGGGTGTTGACGTTCATACTTTGCTATGTTGTTATTGAGAGACAATTCTACAATATGACACAAAACTATTACCATAAACTCATATACTAAATTATGTATTAGCAACATTCTTAGGGCACTCTCCACTAAGTAGAAAGGAAACAAACGCACATTGGGAAAGGCTACTCCGTCATAACGCTTATGTAATTCAGTGTAATGAAATGTAATTAGAGTTATGTACTCAGAACTAATACTGTATGTGTGTAAATAGAGTTTAGTACATGTAAGTATATTTATCCTAGAGTGGTTGTTGGTTAAATCTGTCATTTCACTCGATCAACAGTTAGGTGAATTACTGTGCGAACATGTTTGGTTCATGAGAATCATCTCCTTTGCATTACATTATTGTGAACTGCAATAATGCAATAAGGTTGTGTGGGATCATGCACTGTGCAATAGTGTGTAAATGTTATGTAAGTAGAAATGTACTGTATGTTTCAGAAATATTCCATGTGTTGATACACATAATTATACAACCGGAGTTCGTTGCAGTGTTACAGTGGGGTCAGCGTGGAAGTGCACACACGAACGAGGGGGGTGGGGGGGGGGGGGGTCCCCCCCGGAAATTTTTTGAAATCTACATCGCATTTCCTGCGTTCTGGCGCATTTTGGAGCAAAAAAAACTCCAATAAACAATAAATTCACAACAACGCGAACGTAGAAACGTGCCTTGTAACTTGTAAAAAATCTTTACTCGGCGAATTTTAGGGGCGCGCGCGCCGGGTCCGCCCCCCCCCCTGAATCCGCCCTTGCTGACACACAGTCCAAACACTGTATGTGCCACCGGCTCTACCGGAAAACAAAAAACATAAACGACAGACAACAAAATGGAATTCAGCATTGTAAGGGTTAGTCTTGCATACAGACATGAATACCGGTGCAATATTTAATCACGCCCCCATCGTTTTTACAGTGAATATTATCATGATTATGGAACATCTGATTGGCCGACTGAACGTATGAACCCATTAATTAGATAACCGACTGATGGCACCTGGGTAAACCTGGACTGACCATGCAGTATAATTTCGGCGGCATGTCTCGCTTTCCGTTTTGACTGCTGAACATTGGATTTTACTTAGGCATGTATACGTTATTTAGTTTAACCATACATACACGTATTATGATAAGCGTACTTACATGTATACATACTGTAAGAAGGTGGGAGTCATTTGCGCGTGATGAATTTCATATGGGTTCTGTATTTATGGGGCAATTCCTTCGTTATATGGGACTCTCTTACTAGTTTGCACTGTTTCCGACCATGACTTGTGACGTAATGTTTGTCATACATGTATGGTCTCCTTTTAACTAGACTAAGTTTGTTTATATTTTCAGACGGTATGATAACAAAAACTGGGCTTATGGGTTATGCCACCAGTGTAGTATGCACATCCGTGTAGTCTGACCAGGGTCGCCACCGTTCGCTATTCCATGAATGAAACGCCCATCATGTTTCTAAAGAGCAACATACATTGTAGTCCCATGCCGAACTACGTTCCGTAACCGTAACCGTGAGGCGCAGTTAAAATAATTCTTGTTTTCTTGATGAATTTATTTCAAATGCTGGAATTATAAAGGAATGAATGGCCTTTTTGTGGAATTTATCGGGGATATAAACTTGGAAAAGTCGCGGGAATACTGGACGAGGCCTTCCGGCCTTCGTCCAGTATTCCCGCGACTTTTCCTTGTTTATACCCCGATAAATTCCACAAAAAGGCCATTCATTCCTATATTATATTTCATCAGGAACTACACTAATCATAAATCACATAGCCCATTGTCACAGACATTATTATATTAATAAATTATTATGCAAATTTTCATAGCGACTAATATTGTCTGAAGACAGTAATGTTATGAAAATTTTCATAGCGACTACAATATGTCGGAGCGATGGTACGTTTTGTAAAAATGTTCATAGCAACTAATATGTGTCTGAAAACAGTAATGTTATGAAAATGTTCATAGCGACTTCAATATGTATGAGGGATAGAATAGTTTATGAACATTTTCATAGTGATATGGATATTACGCTTTACCATGGGGACGTCCAAGGGTGTCCGGTTTATAGAGGTTTAACTGTTAATCAGGCATTTGATAATTCTGAGCCATAGTTGTCTCTTCAACAATAGTGGTGACGGTCACAAGATACGCCCGTTGAGGCAGGGCTACTCAACAAGGGGAGACAAGTCACCAAACCAATATTGGTTCTTCATATTGCCTTGATAAACATGTGTACCGAATTTGGTTACGGCTATATAAACAATTAAAAAACAAGATTTCTTTTGATAATATTAAATTAAAGGAAAAATTAAGAATGAGCCTTCTTTTTATTTCGTGAAATTTGGTCAAATATTGATTTTATTGCGAAAAAACAATTTCGCCATGTTAAATCCCCATAGACATCTTCACTCCGTGAAGATGTCTATGGGGATTTAACATGGCGAAATGTTTTTGAATTTTAGAAATACTGGACCGATTTTTAAAATTTAACTTTTGTTTTCTTAGTTAGATCATATCCAAGCTATCTAGTCAGGTTTCGGAGTCAATTTCCATTTTTTTTCGTTTTTTGACTCCTCCCACACTTTCTTACCACTTTCTTACCACGCTGACCCCCTTCAAGGAGACTTGAGTTATTGCGTGGACAATGATCCCTGTACAGAATGGAATGGAATGGTGCTTAACGGCCCACCAGCACAAAGTAGTATCATTTAGGGCCAAGCAATTTAGAAGAACAATAAAACAATAGTGAAATAGTATATGTTAGATGTGGTAGGCAATCAAATTATTAAGGTAAAAATGAAACTATGATGAACAATATAAATGGTAAAATTAGATTTTCCTATACAAGTTGGTTTCATGGAGATAGCTGCGGATTTTTTTGAAAACCAATAGATTTCTTCATCTTGCCGTGATAAACATGTATACCGAATTTGGTTACGATTGGTTACGATTGGTCAAGTAGAACTTGAGTTATTGCGTGGACAAGTATACAAAGTGCGAAGATTAAAAATGGCCACCAAGTGGAGATAAGTTATCAGAATATTTTGAAAATTAATAAACTTCTTCATCTTACGGTTATAAACATGTATCCCGAATTAGGTGATCGGGCAAGTAGAACTTGTGTTATTTGGTGGGCAAGAATACAAAATTCGAACATTAAAAATGGCCGGCAAGGGCAGGTAAGTAGGATTCTTCGTCTTGCAGTGATAAACCAGAGGCAGGACGTATAAATTTAACAACTTCAGTGAGAGGCCGTTTAGGTACCAGTCCACCTGAAAAAGGCTTAGTTTCGTAGTTTGTCTATGGGCTTTTTACTGAATATTCCAAAACTGCCTGTCTGTGGCGATTGAATGTGACTTAAAATTAAATACTCCCCATCCTATGCTATTTTCAGCTGACAAAAGCAAGTATTTGTAAAATTATGTGCCAAACTGTGATCTGGGCCATTTAGTGAGCATATTCAGATTAAAATTGTACGCATCTTCCGCTCGAAATGTGTGTTTGTTGTTTGGGGCGCCATTTTAACAGTCTGAAACAGAGGTTTGTGGCTCGAAAACAAAACACTCAGTACCAGTACAGACTATGATCAGTGTGGGCAGGTATACATGTAGACTTGATTCACACATTATTTGTTGGTGCAAACTCCGCACGTCACATAGCTTTCTGGCGCCTTTAGTCCAGCGGCCATGACGGAATAAGTGCAGAAATTGACCACCACATGCTAACTTTCAAACATTATAAATGCTCTTAGCTGTATGCCAATTTGATTTGTGTAGTTACTAAAGTTTCTTGACATATAATGTAACAGGTGTATACAGCAAACAGCCTCTGTGAATATATGAAGAGGATATCTGAGAAAAAAACTTGCGGAAGTGCTCACTCGGCCAAGAATTGCTAAAAAATTCTAAAATCTTGGTGGACTGGTACCTTACCAATAAACGAAGGACGATAAACGTATCTATGCAGATAAGGAAGACTGATTTGACTTACTTCCCTTGAATAAATGCTCCGGATTATGTAATTGACTGAATATCCGACGGGTTAAAATCAGACGTTTCACTGTACATAGATCGAGCTCGGGTGACCTTAAATGCCAAGTCCCTTATAATTTAAGAAGCTCGCTGTTATTTTTAATAAAAATCTGTTTCAAACCCTGAAGTTTTCCATTTAGATCTCAAATCTAGGCACAAATCAGTAGCCGATTGCACCAAAGTCGCTAAGTATACTTATCTTGCTAAGTGTACGTGGAGGGAACAATTGTCAATTTTTGCAGAATTTAATCTTTTAAAAATATAAAATAAAATATTTTTAGCCTGTAAATGGCTGTGATAGTGTAATAAATACAATATATGGGCCGCGCCATACGAAAACCGGGCTTAATGACAACGTCGTGAAAAGCGGTAAACGACGTCGGAAAAACGATGTTCAAATTGTCTAACGTCGCCGTAAAAGTTTACATTTTGCCATCACATTTACGTTTATTGGTGTCAGTTAACATTAAGTGTGAACAGAAAACGGGAAATGATAACTTATTGAAACTTTCACTAATATGAGACGCGATGCCTCAGTACACATATTATGACGTCATGACGTGACATCACGCATTTGTGACGTCACTGAACGTGAATCCATGTTTGACATTATGGCCATTGTGTCGTGACAAATATTATAGCAAGGATACTTGCACGAGTTCCTCGCAGCATCAATGACTTACAAATCTTGAGCCGCTGTACATTGTCGCCTAACTGTCGTTCTTTGACATTGTCACTCTTTTTAGTCGGTTGTCCTCATGAATTCAAAATGGTGAACGCATAATTTAACTGGCTACATATCTGCGAAGTCTTCACTTACACTGCACTTTGATCCCTAAATAATCTTAAATATGAAGAACCTAGTGTATGTCAACGGTATTACCATCTATTATCTTGGTAAATTAAGACTTTTGAACAATTATAGCCAGTACTTAGCGAATGATATGTCATTTAATGCCACTCATTTTATCATAAACGGTGGTAGACACGCAGCTGTATAATGACATATATATCCGGGGTTTGTGTTGAATTTGGCAAAACAAATGCATCAAAATCTCTCTAATAGATTCAGAATCAGTGATTTGAATGCAGCTTCTTGATTGTTTGTGTATAAGCAATACATAATGCACAAAACACACAGTGAGGTCGGTGGAGTTTTCGTAAAGTCCTGGAATTAATTGGAAATGTGATCGTCATAAGCTTGCTTTTCGCACGATTTGTAGTATCAAATCATCAGCTTGTCACTTCATTGCATAATAATGTATGTCTGAATCAGGCGATGGTAATGCGATCCTCAAGAAAGACACCTGGTGACAATAGTGAGCTCCAGCTGTGGCGGATTTATATGGGGGCATCCCATATGCATAACCTACAACTGCAACATCCACTTATGTATTATATTTACGCGTTTTGTGTTATGGTCTCGCGGGATAATTTTATAAGATTTGCAAGCACAATATGTACATAAAGTTGTACGGTCACTCGTGTGGCTAATGTTGAAACTGCCAACACATCACATTATTACCAGCCACCGATCATCGCGGATAGGTTGCTTGTAAGAGTTTTCGATTTCCAGTGTCGGTTGAATAACAATTATTATTATGCTGCAACATCCATATGCGTTTGGTTAACTGAAAATTCACATCCATAATGATAAATGCTTCATCGATTTCATATGCACAATTCATCATTAATATATCATGGGCAATTTTATCGTTACCAACACAACGTCATCACGCGATATGGGGCCCGACGTCAAAATGATGTTATGTTAATGTTATGCTCCATATTGTTCAATGGAAGAAGAACATGTCCATGCGTTCATTCGTGCTCGCACAATGGGTTATTATTTTTCAAAATAAACGGTATAACATTTTTTTTTATAATACATGCACTTCCGACAGCTAAGTCAGGCAATGCAATTCACCTTTGTTCAAACATACCAGCTCAAATACCAGCAGTAACATTATTGATTACTGACGTTGTCGAAGTGGATTCCCTTTATGCGGCTGTTCGTGTACGGTATTAAAAAATGAAATCACATAGGGCGAGATTGGGCGAATATGGAGGATTGAATAACGCGTCAATCGAGGATATTTGATAATAGATTCATCCACTGTAATCACTCAATTGGAAAAATGTACAGATGTCATGTCAACTATCCTAAAACTCGAGAGAAATTGGCAACTCGCATGGCCTTCTGCTACATGTTCACCATCATCGGGATCCATCTAGCCATATGTCTCCTCATATTTAAATATTTTTAATCACACAATGAGTTCAACCGATCTGGCATTTCCCGAAAAGTGGTCAGACGACCAAGACTTTTGATTTGGGTCACAACGTTTTTGTACTTTTGTACGTCCATGTCTGGCCTAGCCTTTCGCGCCTTCATGTCCATTGTCTATCCAACTGTATCGTTCGTATATTGTCATCCCGATGATGGACTTTCTCTCATCATCAATAGCTCGTGTTTTGTGTTAACATACAAACTTTAATATAATCTCTTGGGTTTTCCGGCATATTCTCTTACACAGAGCTGGCAGTCGTTAAACTACGTCATTGCCGGTCATGATGTCAGATTTTTAAAATAGTTCGTCGCATAGAAATCTTAAATAATGTCGCTATTATTTCCTAACGTTATTTAAAACAGCAGCAAACAACAGGGAAACGCCAACACTTCTCACTCTGCCTTATTTGAAAATGATTCATACGAAATTACATTACTTGGGCCGCAATCCAAAACATGACGTTACATTAGCAACTGCAACACGAGCTATGAACATTATTTTCATACTTTGTCTTGGCCTAATGGGAGACACTTGGCCAGGCTACGAGATATCCAAATTCGGTTGACATGCGATAAAAGATGACAAATCTATAGGACTTGTCCGGGTATTTTATACGCCGTTGATAAAAACGTCGTAATTTCGACGTCATTGATCAAAAACGTCATATATGTTTTACCACGCGTCATAAAAATACTTCTGAAATGAAAAATAATTGGAATACATTGATAATTTTTGCGGCATATGGCTTTTAAAAGATGTACAATTCGGAATACGCGAAAAAGTAAAAACTGAAAATGTTGTCATTAAGCCCGGTTTTCGCAGGGCGCGGCTCAAATTTAGTAATACTGCATATCATCAAATATAAACGGTTGTTAGTTCAATACGAAATAATGCATTTCAGTACAAATAAATAATGTGCCCGCAAAGTAGATAAGCGAACTTCGCAATTTTGGTGATTTCACCATCATTGCAAAGTATACTTTTCTAGCAAAGTATACTTTGAGGGAGTAATCATTTATTTTTTCCTGAAATGCATTATTTCATATAGAACTAACGACTGCATATATTTGATGATTAAAAGTATGCAGAATTATTATACTGAATTTATTACATTATCACAGCCAAAATGTGGCTGTGATAATGTAATAAATTCAGTATAATAAAAATTAATAAATTTCTCCTTAAATTGAAAATGTCTCCCTCAAAGTATACTTTGCTAGATAAGTATACTTTGCAATGTTGGTGAAATAGGCTACTGGTTTGCCACAATAATACTTGGCTTATCGAATTTGCGACTGTAATCTTATACCAGCTAATCTGAATTTTCTGTCTGTATCGCAGGGAGACTTACAGCGTTAGTTAGGCAAGTCGCTTTGCGTTACTGACAGAACATTCGGGTTACATGCAAGCATGTTTGGAGGATTTGGAGGATGGAAGAGTAAGTATAATCAATGTTAACTATGAATCCATCCATATGAATCCGTCCCTTTGAATTCATCTCTATGAATTCATCCCTATGAATCCATTTTTATGAATCCATCCCTATGAATCCATCCATATGAATCCATTCATATGAATACATCCATATGAATCCATCCCTATGAATCCATCCCTATGAATCGATCCCTATCAATACATCGCTATGAATCCATCAATATGAATAAATCCTATGAATCCATCCCTATTAATCCATCCCAATGAATCCATCCCTATTAATCCATCCATATGAATCCATCCATATGAATCCATCCCTATGAATCCATCCCTATGAATACATCCATAGTAATCCATCCCTATGAATTCATCTCTATGAATTCATCCATATGAATCCATTCCTATTAATCGATCCCTATTAATCCATCCTTATGAATCCACCCCTATGAATCCATCCCTATTAATCCATCCCTATGAATACATCCATCTTAATCCATCCCTGTGAATTCATATCTATGAATCAGTCCAGATCAATCCATCCCTATGAATCCATCCATATGAATCCATCCTTAGGAATCCACCCATATTAATTCATCCCTATGAATCCATCCATATGAATCCTTCCATAAGAATACATCCATGTTTCAAGGTTTGGGCCTCATGTACACGTTTGGCTTCCTTGTTACTCGATAGTTGAATCCGGTTATACCCATTGTGCAAGTAGTAAGATTAGTACTAATGGTATTACTTTAGGGGCTGGGGCAGCCAAGTGACTGATGTAGTTAGGACCTGGCACCAGGTCAGGTTATTATAATTATATGTATTACATAGTATGATAATGTATAATAGTCATTAAGACTGGTTTTTACAGAGCGCGGCCCATATATATGGGCCGCGCTCTGTGAAAACCAGTCTTAATGACAACGTCATGAAAGGCTGAAAATGACGTCACAAAGTTACGCATAAATTTACCAACGTCAAGTCGGATTTTGACACTTGGAATTGTTGCGTCATTGCAATAAGTTGTCCTATTTATAGCCGTACGATTTACGGCTCACAAATATTTTAATGTTGGATATGCGTGGCAGAATTGTACAGTTGTTTTCATAGTGGTTCAGATAGTTGTCTTTTTTCCTTCGGTTTCCTTCAAGAAAATACGTAGTAATTTTGTCGATTATTTTTTTAGACAAATGGGCATATCATGATATTGCATTTATGATTTTTATTATAGGAATTAATGGCCTTTTTGTGGAATTTATCGGGGTATAAACTTGGAAAAGTCGCGGGAATACTGGACGAAGGCCGGAAGGCCTCGTCCAGTATTCCCGCGACTTTTCCAAGTTTATATCCCCAATAAATTCCACAAAAAGGCCATTCATTCCTTATAATTCCAGCATTTGAAATAAATTCATCAAGAAAATGTGTTTATTTTCCGTTTTATTAAGAATTAATTTAACTGCGCCTGACGGTTACGGAAAGTAGTTCGGCATGGAGTTTACTGGGATATAAATTCTGGACAGAGACTTGCTACGGACCAATCAAATGTTACGGAATTGTGTAAATATTTTTGTGCTGGAATTATAATATATTATATGGACGACTTGTGAAATGACATTTGAAACTAAATAACCATACGATCGGTATTTTTTACATAACACAGTATTATGTAATCATAATGCTAATATTTCTTTTAAACTTTATTTATATATTTATAT
Source organism: Conchocele bisecta (assembly GCA_029237695.1). Taxonomy (NCBI): domain Eukaryota; kingdom Metazoa; phylum Mollusca; class Bivalvia; order Lucinida; family Thyasiridae; genus Conchocele; species Conchocele bisecta. Next base: position 40,037,519 of record CM055276.1, read on the forward strand.
AACAATTACAAACAAACAAACAATTGTAGTCGGCGTAGATGGAGGCGTCTGCATGTTTCTTAATTTGTGTTGAAACCAGAATACTCAAAGAAAACAAACTTTTCCTGTCTGGCGATCACCATCAGATATACATGTACTTACAACTTGAAGATCGAACCCGGGGCGCATGTGTGCGTTCTTTACTAATTATGCTATACGGTCCCGTTCAGATTAGAGCGGGGTCGGGTATTTTCGGCTGTCTAAGACGGAACCGTACACGCATTTTGATGAGTAACGCTAACTTTCATTTGAACGTGACAAGCCTTAATACAATATCGATTTTCGACATATGTAGACACACTCGGGTAAATCTGCATTCATATATTCATGACTTAATTATGTGTAGATCTACATATTGCATGATCATATTTATGAAAGGTCTTGGTTTACAGTGTCGTTCTATTGAAAACGATTTAATTCGTATTTCCAATACTTTCTGCACTGTTTGTCGCACATTTAAAACTCACGGGGAAATGAGCATGCGCAATATAAGATATCAACTTACTACATCTGTTCCACATATTGCTGCCGACGAACATTTGGCCATTAAACACATTAAATCTAAAAATATTAAAAGTACTTTTTCATCAATAACAAAAAAGTCACCCTCCCCAAAAAAAATTATTTTATGAAATTCCATGAAATATTTTATTGCGAAAAAACGATTTTCCTATGGGAATTTAACATGGGAGTCAAATTTTTAGCCCCCATGTTAAATTCACATGTTTTTTCGCAATAAAATCAATATTTGAGGGAATTTCATCCAATAATTATTTTTGGGGAGAGTGACATTTTTTGTAATTGATAAAAAAGTACTTACTTTTAAATATTTTTTAGATTTAATGTGTTTAATAGCCAAAAGTTCGTCGACATCAAAACTTGGAACAGACAGTAGGTTTGAACGTGTTTACTGATAGGGGGGGGGGGGGGGGGGGGGTTGTTAGTGCCGACGGCCGGTCTACGTGAAAGTGTGCCCGCAACCGCACGGATAGAACTGAGCCTAGGGGTTAATTCATTTGATTTACTGGTTCACCGTCGAATATTTAAAAAATGAACATAAAATAAAATTTTGAAATTGTCAGAAAAAATAATCGTATCACAGATAACAATTATGGTAGTGCTAATTACGCGGCTCCAGGCATATCGCATCATGTTGACATTGGGCTAAACATGTTTTATTATTTAGTAATTATAGATTATAGATTTAACATTGATAGTGGTTCGTTTGGTTTGTTCACTACATGTACATATCATAGTTTTATTCTGTTCAATGTTTGATAGTATACATACTAACACTTGTAGATACATTTGAGTGTAATTTATCAGCAAATACAGTTTACAGCAAGCACAGTCAATGAGTCTATGAACGCGCATTTGTACTGTAGGCTGTTGTGTTGCATTGTACAAACGTCAGCGTTTCAATAACGTCATTTTATCCATGACATTACTTTTTTTCCTTGCGTGATTCACATGGTGCTACATTGTACAACAAGTGAGATAAAACAAAAAGTATGAAACATATTTGCATTTTCTGTTCAGCATATTGTTTTTGAAAGGTGTCTGCATCAAAAAATGTAAAAAAAGTGCAAATTGAAAGTTTTGTCATTAAGGCTGGTTTTCACAGAGCGCGGCCCATATATATATGGGCCGCGCTCTGTGAAAACCAGCCTTAATGACAATGTCATGAAAGCCTGAAAATGACGTCGCAAAGTTACGCTTAAATTTACCAACGTCACACAGGATTTTGACTCGAAATAGTTGCGTCATTGCAATAAGTTGTCCTATTTATAACAGTACCCTTTACTATTTGTGGCTCACAAACATTTTAATTTTGGATATGCGTAGCAGAATTTTCAGTTGTTTTCATAGTGGTTCAGAAAGTTGTCTGTTTTTTTTTCGGCTTCCTTCAAGAAAACATGTATTAATTTTTTCGATTATTTATTATACAAATGGTCATATTGCAAATGATTTTTATAATATACATGATATATATGGACGACTTGTACAATGACATTTGAAACTACATAATCATACGACCGGTATTTTTAGATAGCACATCACAAAATCAGTATTATGTAATCATATTGCCAATATTTCTTTTAAACTTTATTTATATATTTATATAACAATTACAAACAAACGCGAGAACAATTGTAGTCTGTATGTTTCTTAATTTGGGTTGAAACCGGAATACTTATCCTGTCTGGCGACCACCATCAGATATACATGTACTTATAAATTGAGGCTCGAACCCGGGGCGCATGTGTGCGCTCTTTACTAATTGTGCTAAACGGTCCTGTTCAGATTACGTGAAAGTGTGCCCGCAAACGTTACTTTTCTTAAATAAAATGTAAACAGTTGGCTCATTAACTGGAAAATGTATTCTGGATAAATTAATTTAATTTAATTTACTGTTTCGCCTGTTAGTCGAGTAGGCACTCCTATGTGTTCCATAGTGAACCTAGACATTCTGTTTCCTATAAACTTTTATTGTTGTTTCATCTTTATGGTTCCCTAGAACAAATTTAGCTGTGTTGCCCAAATGGCAACTTTGGGCAACTCTTGCAATTTGCATAAATCCAAGATGGCCGCCAGTCGCCATTTTCAAAATTTTACGACAAAAATAATTGTCATATAATGATGTATACTACCATTTGTTATTTGTTTTGGGGTGTCTAGAATCGTTTTACGATGCTATATTTATGTGTTAAGGCTAATGGAATGTTTGTTCTAACTTTTCTATATCCAAGATGGCGCCATAAATCCTCTTTTTAACAACAAAACTGAATTAAATACTTGAAATAAGCGAGAATTCATAGTCGCACAACATTGTGGAAACTTGAGATATGATTTGAGAATAATTCTTCTAAATTCACGACACTGCTGTTCTGACGCTCATACTAGGGGTACGTGTAATGAAAGTATGCATGTCAGTTGCTGAAATTTAGGTACCGTGCCTGGCTAAGTTAAATTTGTTATTTGTGAGTTGTCAAGAGATCAAGAGATCCATGATACTCAATAAACACAATTACCAACCACTGCAAGTGCGGTTTCAATGAACCTGTATATTGGTTTCAACGACTGCGCCAGTACTTTCTCAGTCCACGATACAACCGAATTCCAGCAGACATCATTGACGCTGACAGCAGTCAGTCTTGTATCGGTCGTGTTATGATCCCTCGTCTTATATCCATGCAGACTAAACCTGCGAGGAATACTTTATTAATTCCTCTTTTATACTATACTGGTCCTAAAAAGAGCATCCACTGCTGTGGCCATTGTCAAAACTAGTGGGAATAGCTATACTGAGGTAGCTGTCCGCCATGTCAGTCTAACAGCTGTCACCGAAAATTATGTCACGTGGCTTAGCTGTCTCAGTCTGGGTCCAGACTAACAAACTAGCCAGAGGTAGCGGTGTACTCAAAGGTGCAAGCTCCTACATGTTTGGGCATATGATTGATACCCCACCCTCTCACCCAGATACTATTCTCACAACACTTGTGTACATGCAACAGTCACTGGTGGATATGGGGATGAAGCACGTTCACCTGAGCATGGACATGCATCTATTTTCTGCGACCAAACAAATATGCTGGTATCAGCCATTATGCAGTACCAGAATGTAGTCCTTCATCCCAGAGGAATGCATATTATACAGTCATTCAACAGCTGTATTGCAAAGTTAATGAAGGGCTCAGCTTTTGAAACGTATATTGCTGCCGCATACCGTGGCCTGACAAGTATATATAACGGTAAGTCCTGGGTGAAACCCATCGGCTCTATTGGGGCGGTTTCTATCTACAGGCCCAAAGTCATTGGAGCAGATAGTTCAGTATCTGGAAACTGCTCGCCTCCACCGGACTGGTCCTCACTGGGTAGATAGCTTCCTTCTCCCGACACTCATTGTCCATCAATTTGATCATACAGTGATTTCATGGAACGCATGCTGACATACATTTTCCTCTCTGGATAAGCACAATATGCACGATATCTTACCCAATACCTTCTGGAGATACCAATACCTTCACTTAATACTGAAACGGAGTCTCAGCTGACCAATTTGGAGAACAGACCGCTATCAACATTGGAAATGGTCTCTCAAGGGCATGACTTTATCTCCTGAACTTGTTAGTGAGTGGATTAACGACTTCCCACATTACCCTACTTGTGTCTGACAATGTTTATTGCTGAAGTGAATGTGGCTGATTCTGTTGATATTGAACAAGCATTGGACAGCAAATACATCAGCAGACTCCTATGCGGATTATATGATCCTGCCAGACAAGAGCAACAAATAGTGACAGTCATCGACATTGAAACCATTTCTATACGTCTTCTGTTGATTGTTCAACGGATGCAGCTGGAGCTTGTGACACTGTTCCACTATGAACTTTGAGCTGTACCACCATTGCGTATCGACGAGCAGGGTTGCCTCCACAAAGGCAATAAATCGGCGCTTGTGTCCAAGTTCTCCATAGAAGAGTAGATAACCATGGATAATCTGGACGGCGGTGTGTTTAGCCATGATGTGGCAGACATCACCATGATATATTATGTCCTTGAAGATGCAAACTATGGCAAGAACGTTATCCGCATACTTAGCGATGACACAGGTGTGTTTGTCCTACTGGTTTATTAGGTTTATCGAGAGATGCTACAATGCATGGTGCAGATGGAGAGATGGGACAGGACAGTGTTATATATTAACGCCACTTGTACTGAGCTAGGTCCCAAATGTTTGAAATTGCTGCGCATGCACGCCATCAGTGTGTGCGACATTCCAGCATACCCATATGGCAAAGGCAAGGCTAAAGCACTGAATACGTTGCTTAGTGCAGACTTGTTAAGACTTGGTTGATGTTTTAGGGGAGCGAAGTTGGTGCCACCACCGACGATCTGATGGAGACGGCAACGGGTTTCTTCATAGCTCTGTTTAGTTTCCACCGGGAACTTCAATAGAAGCTGCCCGCACCAAAGTTTTTGCCAGAAAGAAGAAAAGTCCTAAAATGAAGGTGCTGCCTCCAAACATCCGACAATCTGCTCATGCACACGCGACGTGCCCATCTTCAGGTAATGTTGTGGAAGACGGCAAACCAACAAAACCAATCAAACGAGTCGAATGACAATACCCATTTGGGAGATGCGTGGCGGGGTTCCAGTTCCTGTCACTCATCAAGGTGAACCCACTCAACCACAGTTGAATCATGTACGTAATCGTCAGTGGAAAGCACATGGAAAGATGTGCATGTCTTGGGGGTCTTATGAAGAAGATATTTCATGCACATCATACTGCAACTGTTCTGGCGAGTTTGGTTGCTGCAATCCGCATACTAAGAGGTAAGCTGAAAGTGGAGGCAGGTGATATGACAGGGGATGTTGAAGACGTTGTTCAGGCAGATGATGTTGAAGATGACTTTGAGGACTGTATTCGGGAGGATGGTGATATTGTACCTGACATTGAGTATCCGATTCATGAATGGGAGTAAATAAAAAAGTTTTCTAAGAATATGTGTACGTATATATACATGTACATGCATTAAGCGTAATGGCATACATTAATATGTATTATGCATATTAATGTATACCATTGCGCTGAAGTTTTCTTTATCTTATCTGATTAATATTGCAGAAATAATATAAGTATTATCATATGAGTAAGGATGTGTTTATTGGTGGGAACCGTTGACAAAAAAAAAATCATCATTCCAGAATAATTTATAAAATGCCATATATTCGGAACTGGTTCATGTTCTGACAAATATAATGGTATTCTCAGGTTGCTTGTATCACTCATTGCATTAGTCTTTACATAATTACTTCATAGAGTAATTGTAGTTGCAAATAAATATGATTTTCATGGTTCATAACAATAATGACAATGTTTGCAATAAACAGTTGTCATTGAAATTACTTTTTTTACTCGAAATTCTCATCATTTTGGATAAAAATGTAAAATTTGACCCTACAATTACCTCTAGACCCTTATGATGACATCAAATTTACCATAGTATTGCAGAAAACGGCTCTACGTACACGAAAACCTATATAAAGACATTTATACATCATTGTATGACAAGTAGGTAAAAAGTTAGATTTTCAAAATGGCGACTGGCGGCCATCTTGGATTTATGCAAATTGCGAGATTTGCCCAAGGTTGCCGCTTGGGCAATAAAGCTAAATTTGCTGTATATGTCTGTCGGAGTATGAATCAAGAAAAAAAGTTTATAGGAAACACAATGTCTAGGTTCACAAATGACTACTCGACTATGTCGAATGTTTCGAAAATCAACATAAAAAAACAATTTGGAATTTTTTAGAAAAATAAGCTTATCATAGATGTAACATTATGATAGTGCCAAATATACGCGGCTCCTGGCATATCGCATCATGGTGACACTGGGCCAACCATGTTTTAGTATTTAGTGTGTTGGTATTGTACCACATGCATATTTACTGCGAACATAATTGTAGCCACCAAGGACGTAGCCTACTGATTTGTATCTGTATTTGCTACCACTTACATGTACCTTGTCACGTAATTTGTTAGCGACTTTCAAAAATATCACATTGAATCAGCCGTACGATTGCCGTTTGATAACAATGTAAATATTCTTTAAAATGACTACTTGTAAATATGGTTGGTTATATGAATGTATAGCAATTTTACTAGTATATTTGCAATCATTGCAGACACTGATCAGACTGCACCAATGCACAGGTCTCCACTATTTACACATTTAAGAAGTTCGACTTTGTCAGATCGGTGTTAATTTACTTACTACATTGTACTAAACAATGTACGTCTGCGTGCTTTGTTTTTTTATCAAAGGGCCGTTCTAGTCGGAGGCGTGTAAATAATGGAAAGCAAATACACACACATTCCAGATTTGAAGATTAAGCGCGTCTAAATTCTGAAATACAACAAAACTAAATTGCACATTTCGTTTTTCAAATTAATTATTCTCGACCAGAGGATATACTGCCGGTATTTTTATCGGGACATGTAACAATTATACAACTGTTCCATCTATGTTACATCTCCACATTTTCCCGACATTGACATATACATATTCAAGGTGTATGATCACGTGGTACTAACAACAACAACAAGTACTGAAACTTCCAGAATCCATCTGATTCAAAGTACGTATTATTTTATTTTGTCCTTATTACATAACGGATTTTGATCAAACGCGTCTTGTTAAGCTGCATTTTGGTGGTCTGTATTTTCGCCCAAACTTCTGTCGTTTTTGCGAAGAATCGATTTCCGTGTCTACCGACACGGAAATCGATTCTTCGCAAAAACGACATAAGTCTGTGCCGAACTCCATGGACCACCAAATGCAGCTCTTGAAGACGCGTTTGCTGCGCCATATGTCATCAAAATCCATTGCATATTAAGGAAAATATCAAATAATACTTACTTTGGAGTGGGCGACCTTGTTGTTGTTGTAACCACGTGATCATGCACCTTGATATTGCAGGTTTATGAGAAAAAAATAAATTCAAATGGTAAACCCATTATCAAAAATTCAAACCCACACATATATAAAAATACACAGTAATGGATAATTCTGCTCTGAATGTTATGTTGGCCACTTTCAATTTTAACAACTATACATTCCATTTTCTAAATAAATACGCATGCTGTCGCGCGGGCATCAGTCACGAAAATAACACATACTAATTATTATGTTGATAACTAACTAACAGTTGATAAATGCGAACATAAAATTTGAAGACACTTACAAAAAGAAATCAGTACTGGCAGTAAATGCATAGACAGGGTCGAGACGGGTAACCCGCACAATAACTACACGCCTAATAATATCTTCCCTCAGTGTGTATGGGTGGGGGGGGGGGGGGGTGCGGGGGGGGGGGGGGCAATGGCGGCGGAGGGCAGCCGAGGGAGTGGGGGTCTGCACAGCATTTCCCCATAGACCTGCTACATGCTAGTACGGGGTACATGTACATTAGCCCGTCCGTCAGTCATATGGCTACACATGAAAACGTTCCTCCTGCTTTCTGAGATGTAAATTTAATTCCGAGAGTCAGGAATGGACAGTAGATTTTTAAAAAAAAAACCGGGAGTGTCCGCAGTGGCGGCGGAAGGTGGGGGGGGGGGGGTGAGGGGGGGGGGGGGGGTGAGGGGGGGCATGACCGCCCCCCCCCCCCAATAATTGTGTTTGGGGGGGGGGGGTGGCTGGCCCCCTCAATAATTCTGTAATAAAGCACACTTGCTGATGCTCAAACTTGCTGCGAATGTAGGAAATGGCGTTAGATTTGAAAAATTTCCGTGGGAGCATGACCCCGGACCCTCTAGCTATATCGGGCCCTTTGGGCACTCAAGACTGGGCCCTGAGAATGTAGGAAATGACGTTTCACGCCACTTAGATTTCAAAAATTTCCGGGGGAGCATGCCCCCCCACCCCGACCTCCTAGCAACATCGGGCCTTTGGGCCCTCAAGACTTGACCACGAGAATGCAGGGAATTGCGTTTCACGCCTTTTAGATTTAAAAAATGTGTATGTGGGAGCATGACGACACATGTATACTTATGAATCTATTATGGCGATGGTGGCAAATTACGAAGCCGCAGGTCGGCTAATTATACATTTAAAATCGATAGTGGTGCGTTTGTACTACATGTACATATCATAGTTTTATTCTGTTCAATGTTTGATAGTATGTTTATTCTGTTCAATGTTTGATACTAACACTTGTTACATACTAACACTTGTAGATACATTTATATAATACAGTTTACAGCAAGGACCGTCAATAAGTTTATGAACACTCATTTCTACTGTAGGCTGTTGAGTTGCGTTGTACAAACGTCGCCGTTTCAAATAACGTAATTTTCTCGATGACGTTACGTTTTATTTCCGTGCATGATTCACATGGTGCTGCAAAAAGTGAGATAAAACAAAAACTGTGAAGCATAATTGCATTTTCCTTTCAGAATATTGTTTTTGAAAGGTGTTCGTATCAGAAAATGTAAACAAGTGAAAATCGAAAATTGTGTCATTAAGGCTAGTTTTTCTAGAGCGCGGCCCATATATATTATGCCGATTAAGAACGTTTTCTCAACTTGACAGCGTCAGACTGCGTGATTGCATATGCATATATTCAATATCAGAACTGAATATTTACAGAATAAAATATATATAGATATCTATCTATATATATTTTATTCTGTAAATATACAGAATTCTGAATATTGAATACTGAATATTTACAGAATAAAATATATATAGATAAATATATATATATACAGAATATTTACAGAATAAAAACAAAAAATATAAATATATATACATGGTAATGTACGTATGTTCGTGATCGCAAAGCATGAACAAATGTCTTGGAGTGGTCATATGCCTGATTGACAGTGGAACCTCTCTAAACCGGACACCCCAGTGTGTTCGGTTTAGAGAGGTTCCACTGTACATGTATTTCTATTTTCTTATACGTTTAGTATGTTATTGTGGTGTATCTATGAGATACCTTATGTTGCAATTAGTGGTGGGTGCTATGGTATATTGATTGGACTCAACTGTCATTCAGTCTGTGTCGAATTTCTTCAATTAGCTGACTAGACATATCTATTCAAATTGTACAGGAACATGTTCAAAACTTCCGTGTTTAAACTGAATAGAATCACAAAGTAATAAGAAAAATATGAGACACGCCATGTGATTTTGTACTTATACTCTGTTTCACGAAACCTGCCCAAATTTTACGGCCATAAACAATGCAAAAACAATATAGTTTTGATAATATTAAATGTTATCAAAAAAGAATGAGCCTTCTTTTTATTTAATGACATTTGGTCAAATATTGATTTTATCACGAAAACTTGAAAACGAAAACATGGGGCAAAGGAGATGGAGGGGCTGTGGGGGAGTGGTCTAGAGCCTCGGACTGCTAATCATACGGTCGTGGGTTCGAACCAGAGGCAATGCGTTGTGTCCTTGAGCAATATACTTATGAATAAAACATATGAGCCTGCACATAATCTCCGAAAGGGGATGTTGCAGTATAGATAGATAAGAGTAAAAAAAAAAAAAAAAAAAAAATGAAATGGACTGTCCGAAACCTGGCTAGACAGCTTGGAAATGATGTAACTAAGAATACAAAAGTAAAAAATTTGAAAATCTGTCCACTATTTCTGAAATTAGAACAAATGGCCCCATGTTAAATCCCCATAGACATCTTAAATGCTGATAAGACTTAAAATTATCGAAAAATAGATTGTTTTATTCATTGTTTATATCGGAGCCGTAAAATGTGGGCAGCTTTCGTGAAACAGACAGTAAGAAGCAATATCTCATGAAAAATATTGAGAAAATTTGCAACATTTACGATATTTTCCGTAAATACCGTTGAAAGTATACGAAAATTTCATTGGTGGCAAATGAAAATTTCGTCATCTTTCGTCGTCATTTGCATAAAATAATGATCACGGTTTCTTTAAATACTATATTTCATGAAAAAGCGCACATGTTCTTACAGTTACAAAATCACATGGTGTGTCTGGTATAACTAACCGTGTTTGATAAAAATCTTGTCAGTGAACAAACGCTCATTAAACGTGATAAATGCTCTGGAAAGAATGTCTATAATTGAGACACGCCATGCGAGTTTGTACCTTTCCTTAAATACGTTTACAAAATTTACAATATTTGTCATGAATAAAGTCAAAAGTTGACATGATTGCGCATGTACTATGAAAGTTTTGTCAACTTTTGACGCCATTTACGAAAAATATTGTAAATCATAGTTTTGTAAACGTATTTCATGAAATTACGCAGATGTCCGAAGGTACAAAATCCCATGGCGTGTCTCAACATTATTATAAAGACCGGTGTACCTAGCAGTATATTCCCCGCTCTATGAGGTGGGTGGTGGGGTGTGGGAGTGGGGATCGGTTGGAGAGGCGAGTGAGACAGTTAAATGTTGCCGATATAGACCTACGACTTAAACTGTCTATGTCTCATGTCTCATAATTAGATTTCTGTTTAATTCCGATGTGTGCGGTGGAGGGGTGTTAGTTCGAGGTTTCCTAGATTAGTAGAGTCGCTATAAAACGCCGACTCGTGGTATCTAACACACCGACCCGCTAAAGTATTGAGCCGTCTAATTCCCACGTCTGGATATTTTTAATGAGGGATCGTAGCTAGTTATTTCCCTTTGCAAATCTATTTATATAGGTCCGGTCCTCTGCTGTATTTCAAAGGTTTATTCTTACTGAATGGCACAAAAAAATGGCCACATATATGTGCAGTCTGATCTGAGTCTACACTGATTGCAATAACATTAATAAATGTGAACATATAAATATGGAAAATATTGTAGTCCCAGATCAGTAGACGATTTCATCAAAATTGCAAAGTATACTTTTCTAGCAAAGTATACTTTGAGGGAGTAATCATTTATTTTTCCCGAAATGCATTATGTCATATAGAACTAACGACTGCATATATTTGATGATTAAAAGTATGCAGAATTATTATACTGAATTTATTACATTATCACAGCCAAAATGGCTGTGATAATGTAATAAATTCAGTATAATAAAAATTAATAAATTTATCCTAAAATTGAAAATTTCTCCCTCAAAGTATACTTTGCAATGTTGATGAAATGGGCTACTGTTCCTGATTGATCAAGTGTTGATAGGTTGATGAAATGGGCTACTGGTCCTGATTGATCAAGTGTTGATAGGTTGATGAAATGGGCTACTGGTCCTGATTGATCAAGTGTTGATAGGTTGATGAAATGGGCTACTGTTCCTGATTGATCAAGTGTTGATAGGTTGATGAAATGGGCTACTGGTCCTGATTGATCAAGTGTTGATAGGTTGGTGAAATAGGCTACTGAGTGTAGATATGTAGGATGTTTTGGATTAACACTAGTAGAAAGCACTACAGTAGCGCTTTACTGCTCCTTACCTATTTGTATATACTAATATCGTATACATATCGTAATCGTATAGTATTGGTATATTTAATGAGCATATCTTATGATCATATACTATTGGTATGTTTGTACCGTATCATCGTATAGTACAGTTTGTTTACATTATGCAAACGTACTATACGAATATTGGACACAAATCTGGTATGTTTGTACGATACAAACGTACCAGAATTATACACGTGTATACAAATCGTATAAACGTACGAGTTGAATGGAATATCTATACGATATTGGTTGGTATGTACGGTACAAACATACCGTACGTTTATATTATATGCATATCGTATAGAAAACATATCGTATTGGTATAGTATACGTATAGTATTGGTATAGTACGTATAGTTGACCTGCAGAACAGCGCTACTGAATATTGACTCTCTTTTTACAAGCAATAAGGTCCTAAACTACCGGACCGGATTTCTATAAATAAATTCAACGGGAGATAACTAGCTACATCCCTCATTGCTGTCCGGTTTATAGAGGTTTCACTGAATTTATGACGCTAGACGATTCTCAAAAATGTACATGTATTTACCTTCTCACTATCTCAAAAATGCCCTCCAACATTAATAACTTACAGTATCTGTTCACTCCATCCCACTTGACCAAACTGGAGTAACATATTTGAACATGTCGATATAATTATAGCATTTATTTAGCATATTACTTGTTACATGCATAGCCATTGTGTCATATATATGTTCGTGTTTTATCCCGTCAACACAGTGCGTATGTGCCGTGAAACACGGTGCCGTGAAACATTTTTGATATCCTGTCAATACGACCTAATCACTGCGTATGGATATGTGCGGTTGCTGGGGTTATTTTTTTTACATTTTAAAGCCATTTGTAGGTGTTGACGGGACATAGAGAATAGTAGGTTAGTGCCTTGAATGGGAAAACATATCTGGCGCGGCACGGAAACGGGATGTGCTCGGCAGAGCCTCGCCCATTCCGTTTCCTAAGCCTTACCAGATATTTTTTCCATTCACGGCACTAACCTACTATTCTCTATATATATACCTCATGTTGTCATATGTACATGACCTGAGTGAATAAACGAATTTGAAAATCTGTCTATTCCCAGATGTCCCTCTGTGAAGACATTGCTAGGTGTATCGGTTATATTTAAGCGATGGTGCTACCTAAATCACGGTTTCAAGGGGGAATATTTACGGAAGCTTAAAAGGGACATGTGCAATCTTTTTTCTATGTCGTTCCCACGACATAGCATCTCGTTCCCACGAGATAGCATCTCGTTACCACGACTTAGCTATGTCGTTCCCACGACATAGCATCTCGTTCCCACGAGATAGGATCTCGTTCCCACGAGATAGGATCTCGTTACCACGAGTTAGCTGTGTCGTTCCCACGAGATAGCATCTCGTTACCACGAGTTAGCTATGTCGTTCCCACGACTTAGCAGCTCGTTACCACGACATAGCATCTCGTTCCCACGAGATAGGATCTCGTTACCACGAGTTAGCTATGTCGTTCCCACGAGATAGCATCTCGTTACCACGACATAGCATCTCGTTCCCACGACATAGGTAGCCAATGAAAATGCAGCATAATTACCGCCATTTTTTCTTTCAGCCATAGTTGAATATAGTCCGGCAGCCAAAGGCCGATTTTGGGCTTTACCTTGTTTTGAATAACATGTTTTTTTTTGTATTACTGACTTTGCATGTCCAGACCTTCTAGTTTTGAAATCCAACGGATGACAAGCTTGTCACCCTTAAGAAATTTGCACAAATTCAAGATGGCTGTCAAATAGATATAGTGTGCCATATAGTTGCATTAACATGAGGAAATTCAGCAATTTAAGAGCGTAAACTGGGTGTATTTGACATAGTGATGAAAATTGGCAACGTTAAAATTCAATTCCTTAACTGCACTATGGGAAAAATCCAAAATGGCCGCGCAAAATGTGACCATTTGACGTAATTTCACTAGTTCGTCACAACAAAGAGTATGCTTTTTATAATCTTGGGTTTATTGAAACAATGAATGTTTATTTTTGTAACTTTTCTGTGTAATTGAATAATTGTCTAAATAGCAGAACTCCAAAAATGGCCGCCAATTATAAATATAATACATTATACGTGCAATCGTATCTCTTCATAAGAAAACATATATAATTGCACTCAGACCCTATATCAGAGCAAATTTGCATACGAATATTGTATTTAGATACACAATGATCTTAGTACCTTAGGTACACAATTAGATCATTGTTTCGACAGCTTTAGTCCAAAATGGCCGCCAACTATTTTGATATTATTGTAGCAATTAGCTTATATAATTGGACTCGTATGAATGTAATTGTACCAAATACTGGTATTAAGTCAAGATGCTCGTTTGTTTTCTGAACTTAATATACACCATTAGACAACGTTCAATAACAGAAGTGTAAAAATGGGCGCCGGATATTATTCCCATAGCAACTAAGGACTCCCACTGATATTATTACATTCTGGCAAGTTATTTTTTATGCGAAAGGTACATACATTCTACTAAAGGGCGGTACGTACATGGTGATTTATGTACCTTTTAATATCACTTATCATTTGGTAAACTGCAAACAATTGATATATATATTCAGATTTTTATTGATTATGTGAAGCAAAGTATATGTGTATGATGAGATAATGTAATATTTCTATAACATTCTTGGTTTCAATGACAAATCGGAATTCAACGTCTGACATGCATGTGCAGTTGATTTTATTACATACAACTCAATATGGAGTGCATGCATATGACATGTTAACATACGTAAATGCTGAACAAAGAAATCAAATTTAATCACAAATTCAATAATGTAGAATAAATATTATAGTGTGGACACAACTAATACACATTGGAATGGTATATACAACAGTCATTCCAGCTGAGCCACTACTAACTCACGGTAACAATAACTGTTATAGTCATTGCAGACTACAATACACATAGTACACACCAATATATACAACATGACAGCATGCAAGGTACAATGCAATGGATATAAGAAATGCAGTAGTCACGAAGTTTAATATACTAATATGACAATGCTAAACAACGTAACTGTCATCCCTTGCGGCTAGAGTATTTGTGCCATCATATCTTCTTCTTTTCTTATAGTCATATCTACAATATTAACTTTCATTATTTCATGTATACTGTGTATTTCGTTTTAATTAGTTTGTCGTTATCGTATGATATATTATTCGTTTTTTGTTTTGCCTTGTATATT
This sequence comes from Conchocele bisecta, assembly GCA_029237695.1. Taxonomy (NCBI): domain Eukaryota; kingdom Metazoa; phylum Mollusca; class Bivalvia; order Lucinida; family Thyasiridae; genus Conchocele; species Conchocele bisecta. Next base: position 40,052,778 of record CM055276.1, read on the forward strand.
GATGTCCTTTTGAAGCTTGATGGCGAGGTAAGCGGGAGGTTTGCCAAACAGTTCAGTTTCAACCATCCAAGTGTTCTGTTTTATGCACTGTCCTGTTACTTTACCAGTACTTCATTGGGGAATAGTCGTTGTTGTGCTTGCTCTGCATTTGTTATACTGTTTATGTAGTGTATGCACAGTTTCTTATGGGTCTCACTTTTCTACTATACTATCCATTTTAATAATCATTTCATTATTATGCGATCGTCATTGACATACATTTGTAAATTATTGCTATAGCAGTGTGCTCCCTATGGAGCTGGACTGAACTTAATTATATAACTTAATTATTAAACGATGATTGCTATAATTTATATTTGGCAGCCGTCTTGGACTTCTGCTATTGGAACACGTGTCTAATTACATAACAAGGTTACAAGAGAACACAAGATTGACATAAATATGTGTTTTTTCTTTGTAATAGGTCAACGTGACATTTCATATTTTAATCATTACACATTATGATTGTCATTGCCAGGTAATTTATATCTGGCGGTCATCTAAGGCTTCTTCTTTCTATTGACACAATCGTATAATATTGCATTTGAAATTTCAAAGTTACATACAACGTTCAATGTGTCAATAAACCTGAGATATGTATACTAATATGCTTAAACTAATCAATAGCCCCGGTAATTAGTATGCAATTTGCGCAGTATAAGGCAACGTGACTTTTTTGTTAAATACTTGGCGGCCATTTTTGACTTCTGCTATTGGCACAGTTATTTAATTATGTGTCTAAGTTACTGAAAACGTTCAGAGTATGTCTAAATCCAATACATCTATACCAATTTACTATGATATGGCGTTAATATGCAGTTATATACTTAATTATCAGTCCGTTTACATTATTGTTATATGATACTATAGCTATATGTGGCGGCCATCTTGGACTTCCCCTGTTCAACAACTTGTCTACGAACATATCGAACGTACCGAAAGCGTTTGTTGTGGCAATATATCCAATATCATTATCATGTTTGCTTTGATATAGAGTGTGAGAGTAGATATATGTAAAATATGTTACATTTGACGGCCATTTTGGATTTTTTCCATGTCACAGTGAATTTAATTGAATATTAAAAATGTTGACCGCTTATCTGATAAGTCAAGTAAATCCACTTTACGCTCTTAAATTACTTCAATACCTCACACGGCATACTATAACTGTCTGGCGGCCATTTTTAATTTATGCAAATTTCTCAAAACGCTCAAAGATGACAGAGTGTCATTAGCGGGTTCTGGATGTGGTTGGCATGGACAAGCAAAATCGCCAATAACAAAACTATGTTAATCAAAACAATGTTAAGCTACCGGCTGTCGGACTAAAATGGCGGTAATTAAGCTTCATTTTCATTGGCTACCTATCTCGAGGGAACGAGATGCTATGTCGTGCGAACGACATAGCTAACTCGTGGTAACGAGATGCTATCTCGTGGGAACGAGATGCTATGTCGTGGTAACGAGATGCTATCTCGTGGGAACGACATAGCTAACTCGTGGTAACGAGATCCTATCTCGTGGGAACGACATGCTATGTCATGGTAACGACATAGCTAACTCGTGGTAACGAGATCCTATCTCGTGGGAACGAGATCCTATCTCGTGGGAACGAGATGCTATCTCGAGGGAACGAGATGCTATGTCGTGGGAACGACATAGGTAAGTCGTGGTAACGAGATGCTATCTCGTGGGAACGAGATGCTATGTCGTGGTAACGAGATGCTATCTCGTGGGAACGACATAGCTAACTCGTGGTAACGAGATCCTATCTCGTGGGAACGAGATGCTATGTCATGGTAACGACATAACTAACTCGTGGTAACGAGATCCTATCTCGTGGGAACGAGATGCTATCTCGAGGGAACGAGATGCTATATCGTGGGAACGACATAGGTAAGTCGTGGTAACGAGATGCTATCTCGTGGGAACGAGATGCTATGTCGTGGTAACGAGATGCTATCTCGTGGGAACGAGATGCTATGTCGTGGTAACGAGATGCTATCTCGTGGGAACGACATAGCTAACTCGTGGTAACGAGATCCTATCTCGTGGGAACGAGATGCTATGTCATGGTAACGACATAACTAACTCGTGGTAACGAGATCCTATCTCGTGGGAACGAGATCCTATCTCGTGGGAACGAGATGCTATCTCGAGGGAACGAGATGCTATGTCGTGGGAACGACATAGGTAAGTCGTGGTAACGAGATGCTATCTCGTGGGAACGAGATGCTATGTCGTGGTAACGAGATGCTATGTGGTGGGAACGACATAGAAAAAAATTTGCGCATGTCCCTTTTAAGCTTCCGTAAATATTGAACAAAATATATAATGTTTATTTCAATGGAGTATAACATCACTACAGTAATTTTATCCGGGTGCACTCTTTGTTCTGTTTAAATTGTATACAAATGGTGACGCACGTATGTTTTAATATTTGCATTGGTAACATAGTGTGGACTTATGTTACGCAATAATATACTGAATATTCTGTTTTCGTCCCGTAAAGACAAATGTGGGATTTTCAGTTGTAGACCAATGTGGCTCCTGCTAAGATAATACAAGATACTTCGCCGTATACAAATCTGGATATGTAGTTGTCGGTACCGTACATATTCATTTTGTCCAATTCAATAGTGAACAGTAGTATGTGCAGCTTCTGCATGTGCGCAGACTGAGTTGGGCTTAAACAGCCAATAAGGGCATTTTTGTTGAAGTGAGACGTAATTTATACACCTAGTCTGGGTTTTGGTGCTATTTTCTTTATTAAAGGTGCATTAAACACGTCTATATAGTGATACAAATAATTTGTGTAAATGCGAATTTACCATTTTACAGATATTTTCAATAATTTAAAGATTACAACATAACTACATCATGTATATATAACTCCTTAGAACGTGACACTGTCCATTTTTTTTTCATCATTGTTTTCTCTAATATCTCGATCAATGAAAGCAGAGAATTTCGTCTCATTTAATCGGAGATTGCGACGCTTTCGCCATTATTTATTAAATTAATCAATAAATGTAGCAATAATTCAAAAGACATATTTTTATAACCAAAGGCCCCTCATTGTTGACGTAATTTCCTATTATATGACACGAACCATGTCACTGCGTCACTGCATACTCGATTCGGTGTAGAATCACCAATCATGCAATATTATCGTAATTTGAAAACGAGTTTATGGGCAGCGTTTTCTTCTAACTGACATGTGCACTCGATGGGGCGGGTCAAACAATAGGACTAAGTTATTAGAAAGTCACTGTACGAACTATAACTATTACATATTGTAAACTATAACTATTACATATTGTAAACTATAACTATTACATATTGCAAGCTATAACTATTACATATTGTAAACTATAACTATTACATATTGTAAGCTATAACTATTACATATTGTAAGCTATGACTATTACATATTGTAAGCTATAACTATTACATATTGTAAGCTATAACTATTACATATTGTAAACTATAACTATTACATATTGTAAGCTATAACTATTACATATTGTAAACTATAACTATTACATATTTTACATATTGTAAACTATAACTATTACATATTGTAAACTATAACTATTACATATTGTAAACTATGACTATTACATATTGCAAACTATAACTATTACATATTGTAAGCTATAGCTATTACATATTGTAAACTATAACTATTACATATTGTAAACTATGACTATTACATATTGTAAACTATAACTATTACATATTGTAAACTATAACTATTACATATTGTAAACTATAACTATTACATATTGTAAACTATAACTATTTCATATTGTAAACTATAAACTAATATTACATATTGTAAACTAAACATTAACATAACCATAACTATTACATATTGTAAACTATGACTATTACATATTGTAAACTATAACTATTACATATTGTAAACTATAACTATTACATAACTATAACTATTACATATTGTAAACTATGACTATTACATATTGTAAACTATAACTATTACATATTGTAAACTATAACTATTACATATTGTAAGCTATAGCTATTACATATTGTAAGCTATAGCTATTACATATTGTAAACTATAACTATTACATATTGTAAACTATAACTATTACATATTGTAAGCTATAATTATTACATATTGTAAACTATAACTATTACATATTGTAAACTATAACTATTACATATTGTAAGCTATAACTATTACATATTGTAAGCTATAACTATTACATATTGTAAGCTATAACTATAACTATTACATATTGTAAACTATAACTATTACATATTGTAAGCTATAACTATTACATATTGTAAGCTATAACTATAACTATTACATATTGTAAGATATAGCTATAACTATTACATATTGTAAGCTATAGCTATAACTATTACATATTGTAAACTATAACTATTACATATTGTAAGCTATAACTATTACATATTGTAAGCTATAGCTATAACTATTACATATTGTAAGCTATAACTTTAGCTTACTATTACATATTGTAAGCTATAACTATTACATATTGTAAGCTATAACTATTACATATTGTAAGCTATATAGAGACTAGTAGGTTAGTGCCGTGAATGGGAAAACATATCTGGCGCGTCACGGAAACGGGATGTGCTCGGCAGAGCCTCGCCCATCCCGTTTCCTAAGCCTCGCCAGATATTTTTTTCCCATTCACGGCACTAACATACTATTCTATTTATCCCGTCAACACCTACAAATAACTTTAAAATGCAAAAAATAACCCCAGCCGCATCCTCAAAATCGGAGAATCGACTAGTATGACAACCGCACATATTCATACGCAGTGATTAGGTCGTGACGGCACCGTGTTACACGGCACACTCGCACTGTGTTGACGGGATAAAACTATTACATGTTACAAACTGATTGATTTCAAACACAATATTCAAGTATTTTGAAATAAAGAAATTGATAAATATTGACAAGTTTAACAAGTGGTAGTGTGTCTTTAAACACAATGTCATGGTACACGATTACTTTATGCACTATCTGTGGCTGTGACTGGAAAGTGGGGTTTATGAGAGTTGTGACAAAGTAGCTCATGATCAAATAGAACACTCCGGTATTACTTCTTAAAAGTATGACGGGTGTTTCACGTCGACTCGTGGTATCTAATATACCTACCCGCTAAATTATTTAGCTGTCTAATTCCCACGTCTGGAGATTGTTAATGAGGGATCGTAGCTAGTTATTTCCCTTTGCAAATCTATTTATAGAGGTCCGGTCCTCTGCTGTATTTCAGCGTTTTATCTTACTGGATAGCACAAACAATGAGATTTGCGAACAGAGTAGACCCAGATCAGACTGCACATCTGTGCAGTCTGATCTGAGTATACACTGATTCTACACGATATTCAAGTAATTGGAAAAGGAAATGGATACATATTGACAAGTTTAACACAGGCGGTAGTGTGTCTTTAACCACAATGTCATGGTACACGATTACTGTATGCACTATCTGTGGCTGTGACTGGGAAATGGGGTTTATGAGATTTGTGACCAAGGTAGCTCATGATCAAATATAACACTCCTGTATTGCTTCTTAGCTGCATGACGGGTGTTTCAGTGATGGAATGGCGAGCACGGCCGACTGTGTGGATAAACAGGCTGATCTGGAGCTACACTGGTCGCAAAACCCATAATCCCCATTTCTCTACTCACAGCAACATATATTAATTGAATACTCAGAAATCACAGTTCATACTTCGCCAGACAGTCATATTGAAACGTCTTGGAAACTTTACTGAAACGGTGATCAAATATTGCCTTCTGTTGTTTTGGGCAAAATTATTTTATTTCCTTAAAAAAACAACACATTTTGACAGCGCATGTGAATCGTCTCTCTCACGTGCTGTCAAAATGTGTTTATTGACAATATAAGTTAACTATGAACAACAGCAGATGATATTTGTTTAAGTTTAGTTGCGTTATTTTTTACTTTGCGTGTGTCTAAATAAAATATGTGTTATCAATATAACCCGCTGATTTATTTTGCGATATAATATAATTTTTAATAAAACAGCAGACGCCGATATTAGTTTTCCGCAGACGCAATTCGAACAACAACAACAATGTCAGCTGCGTGGGCGACGCCTTTTTGTTGCATCTTGGTCATTGTGCTGATTTCCACGCAAGCGTTTGCCGCCGAAGACACGCCGGACTGTTCCAACCAAAAGACCGGAAAATTTTATCGGACTGATGACTGTATAGGTTAGTACACACCAAATGGTTTTACTGTATAACTTAGCCGAACCCCATCCAAATAGGCCAGTCTCTCATACTTTCGCTATTCGTATGGATGCTGTGGGATCTACTTCTACATGGCATGTCTGCACTGGATCTGCATGAATACAATAATAGGTTCACTTACTCATAAGAAAGAAAATAATCAACCTGGTTATGTCCCCCCAATATTGTTTACATTATTTGGCCGCGGAAACTCTGTTTACACCACGTGACTAACAGGCTCAGTGTTTTCTTTTAAATGCTCCAAATATACTGAACATTGGTGTTAAAAACACCGCAACATGTTCCTCGCGTGGAATTGGGTAGTAATGGATCAGGATTTGCAAGCAAACTGTGTCTGTGACCTCAACACATCCGTACTATATTTTGTAATACCGGACTACTTTTCCATACCCTCTTGACGAGTTCGCACCATTTAGTATTCTCTAACCTATAGGGTGGTTCATGTGTGTGCACGGGAAAGCCCAACGAATGCCGGACTGCCCGAATGGTCTCGTATTCAGCCTGAAGGCACACAACTGCGTACGCCGTGGCGGTTACTATGACGACTGCAAGCCTGCTAGTAAGTGACAATGCTGAATTAAATGTTGTCGTCTGGTGTTTATTTTTTATTAATTTCCAGTTTTCTCCATGGTTGGCAGCCATGGTTTCCAGTGGAAATGATTCTAAAGTGCTGTCAAACCATGTTTTTCTTGAGAAAAAAAAGAGAAAATATGACACCAGCAGATGACAATTTTCGGTTCCTGCCTTTTAAGGGTTTAAGTGAATAGCACAATTAAATTTTAAAATATATTTTGTAAACTGATACATAATGACAATACAAAGCACATGCAGAAATTGATATCATCCAATCAAAAGTTATTCAACTGTTATGCCTCGTTTCTTATGATATCAGTAAACTCGTTTATCATATTAAAGGTACATGCCCACTGAGTAGGTACAAACTGTTCTTTATAGGAATTAAATAAGTAAACTATTGTGTCAATAGTCCACCAATTCTAAAAATTACGAGTGCCCTCTGTATAGATATAATCATTTAGTAATATTTATTTTACTGATAGTGACTCGCGGTGGTATCAAGCTATTTTCATACACAAATGAGGCATGGTATTTTTTAATTATTTATACTAATTAAGTGCGTCACCTGAACAAATATTATAAAGTATGATCATTGCATATCAAAAAATAAATACAGAGAATAAATAGTAATGTCCGTTAACATTTTAAGGAAACACGGTTATCGCCCCTGAAACCAGTGTAGAAATTTACTTCTGATATAAAATGTATAATAATGGCAATCACTACGTGAGGTAATGGTGATTGCATGTTTAAATTGCGAGAAAATGTCTCAGATGATGTCTCTGATATAAAGAACATTGTGTGCCTACTGAGTGGGCATGTACCTTTAAATCATCACTCATGTAAGATCCTCTATTTATTGTACATACTGGCGTATGGAGTTTGTGACAAGTACAGTGAAACCTCCCAGGGTGTCCGGTTTAGAGAGGTTCCACTGTAAAGCAAGCATATGACTACTTAATAATCGTTTAACACAATTTGTAGAGCGTAATATAGAGAATAGTAGGTTAGTGCCGTGAATGGGTAAAACTATCTGGCAAGGCTCAGGAAACGGGATGGGCGAGGCTCTGCCGAGCACATCCCGTTTCCGTGCCGCGCCATATATTTTTTCCCATTCACGGCACTAACCTACTATTCTATTTATCCCGTCAACACCTACAAATGGCTGTAAAATGCAAAACAATATATCCCCAGCCACCGCACATATGCATACGCAGTGATTAGGTCGTATTGACAGGATATCAAAAATGTTTCACGGCACCGTGTTTCACGGCACATACGCACTGTGTTGACGGGATAAATCATGTTATCAGGGACACAAGCTGGCTTTAGACAACATCTTTGTTTTACACCTGCTTTTCGAATACTTAAAACATAGTAAAAAGGAAATAGTCTGTGCATTTGTAGACATTGAAAAAGCTTTTGATATTGTTTGGAGGCCAGGTCTTTGGGATAAAATAATACAATATGGTGCAAACGGTAAGTTCATGAATATAATATATGACATGTATAATAACATTAAATCTTGTGTTTCATGTAATGGGAATACATCCTCATTTTTTTTATTTAAGAATGGAGTAAGACAAGGAGAACATTTATCACCATTATTATTTTCATTATACCTAAACGACACTGAGACAACTCTCGCGTAAGAAAAGAACGAAGTCCTTGCAGATTCTGCTGCAAGCTTACTCAATAGTGTTTATTTCTGACTCGTGTATTGTTTCATGACTACGTGATTTGCACATTTCAGCTACAGTGTATTGCACATTTCATGACTACAGTGTATTGCACATTTCATGACTACAGTGTATTGCACATTTCATGACTACAGTGTATTGCACAGAATGGAAGCTCAAGGTCACTGCCACAAAAACAAAAAAATGTTATATTTGGAAGTAGAACTAATAAGAATCATAGTTTCAAATATAATGACACAGAAATTGAAATATTAAAACAGTTTAAATATCTTTCAGCAGAAACGGTAATTCTGCCGATACCAGAAAGTCTATATGTGCATTACACGTATTATATACAAAAATCAGAAATCTTAATCTCCCAGTTGATTAAATTGTTTGACCAGACTGTCATGCCTATATTATTGCATAGTTGTGAAGCATAGGGTTTTGAAGATCTGTCTATACTTGAAAAAGTAGATACTGATTTCTCAAAATACATTTTACATGTAACGAAATCTACACCACATGCCATGATATATGTTGAACTGGGAAGGTTTCCCATTGATATTCTAGTTAAAACAAGAATGGCTAAATACTGGGCTAGCATAACCCAACAACACAATAATAAATTCACGAAAATGCTGTACCGGGTACAATATAATATCAGAGGTAACAATTACAAATGGTTGAATAAGGTTAAATCAATATTTGAAGAAACCGGTTTAAATCATTCCTGGGCAGATCATCAATTTCCTAACAGTCAATGGGTGAAACATAATGTTGAAGCTGTACTAAAAGACCAGTATAAACAATTGTGGTATTCAACGGTGTCAGATAGTTCTAAATGTATACATTACAGACTCTTTAAACATGAACATCAAATTGAAAATTATATTACCACAAAATCTTGCCCAATGTTTTATAAATTATAGATTATGTAACAATTATCTACCAATTGAAACTGGTAGATGGCGGCAGCTAGATCGCCACAACAGAATATATAACTTTTGTGACTCGTCTGCGATAGGTGACGAGTTTAATTTTGTATTTGAATGTACGTATTTCGGCGAAATGAGAAAGAAATATGTATCCAAATATTTTTGTCGACGACTAGAGAAATTATTTAATGAATCAAGGATTGGCCCGTTAAAAAAACTGTGTAGGTTCCTGAAGGAAATACTCAATAAATTTAAACCAACATAGAACACCACAACTTGTATATACCAGTACCATGTCATAATTTAGACATATATGACTAAATACTACCTCATGTATGTTATAGTGGCCATACTTCCATTGTTGTTTGACATATTACATGCACTTCTATGTATTTATACATGTATACCTACCTCTTATATCATTTGTAAAAATGATCAGAGTGAATAAACTTGTGTAACTTGTAACTACAGCAAGACACATGCGTGTGTGCTTTGTGATCATGAACAGGCAGTATCATCGGAGACAAAGGGCAACGAAACCTATCAATGAAGCAGAAGTAGCTACACTACGTCATTGTATACAGTGGAACATCTCTAAACCGAACACCAATACAACATATGTGATCCTATTTATGCCATTTATCTCAGATTAAATGTATGTTCATGATTGAAAAGCACATACATACGTATCAGAATGGTCATATGTCTGATTTACAGTGGAACATCTCTAAACGAGACACCTTGGGGACCTCCCAGGGTGTCCGGTTTAGAGACGTTTCACTGGGGACCTCCCAGGGTGTCCGGTTTAGAGAGGTTTCACTGGGGACCTCCCAGGGTGCCCGGTTTAGAGAGGTTTCACTGTATCAATATCTACAGTTACCGGGAAGTGTACGGGAAAACAGGACGGTACAATTATCCCCAACGAGGACAACTGTACGGGTTGGTATATGTGCGTGTTTGGGGGCGCCACCAAAATGCCAGACTGTGGCCAAGGGATGGTGTTCAGCAGAGAAAATGTCACGTGTGTCCTCCAGGGGGGTGACTATGACGACTGTACATCGCCAGGTGAGTCGGGAGTTATTTCCCTTCGTTTTAATTGTATTTTAATATCAGAGGCCCGATTCACTAAACTTCGTATGATTAAGAAGTTCGTAAGTGCAAAACTAAAATGCGCAACTAAGTTGGCATTAGTAGCCAATTTCATGTTAATGTTAATGACCTCTCCATGTAGGTGGCAACTTGTAGCATTATTGCACTACACTAAAGGTACACGCCCACTCAGTAGGCACAACAGTGTTCTTTATAGGAATCAAATAAGTGTATAAATGTGTCACTATTCCACCAGTTTGACCAGTTCAGTGCTCACGCAGCCCCACACATTGATTGGTATTATTATACATTTTATATCAGACATAAATTTCCACACTAATATCAGTGGCGATAACCGTGTGTCTTTAAAATGTTAACGGACATTACTATTTATTCTCTGTATTTATTGTTTGATGTGCAATGATCATACTTTATAATCTGTCGAAAATATTATTTTATCAGGTGACGCACTTAATTAGTATAAATAATTAAAAAATACCATGCCTCATTTGCGTATGAAAATAGCCTGATACCACCGCGAGTCACTATCGGTAAAATAAATATTATCGTACTAAATCATTATATCTGTATAGCGGGCACTTGTAATGTTTAGAACTGGTGAAGTAGCGACACAATTATACACTAATTTAATTCCTATAAAGTACATTTTGTGCCTACTGAGTTCGCATGTACCTTTAATGTGTGAAGTGAATTTATTGATATCTTCGCACAAACAGTTTTATCGTACGAAGTTTAGTGAAACGAGCCCCTGGTAATGGGCTTTGTATTGGCCGAATACGTAGTGAGTGATGACATATTGCTGTATCAGTTATTGACCTGATGTGAATATCAGGGTTACGATGAAATGAAAATAGACGTTTCATTGGTTGAACGGCGTCAAATGACGTTATCGAACGTAACGACGCAACTTAAATATATCCACGTTATGTTCAATGAAAACAGTTTTTAATGAGCTTTGTTTTATGTTACATGACGAATTCTTCCAATTGTGTGTATATATCCAGATCAAACAACACACTCATATAGCCTGATAAACATATAGTTTGCTTTTTAGAAGCATGAAGGGTGTTTCATTGATGGAATGGCGAACAGTGCAGATCTTGATCAAATAGCACAATCATGTAGCCTGGAAACGATATATTTTGCTTGTTAGAAGCATGACGGGTGTTTCATTGATAGAATGGCGAACAGTGCATATGCAGATGAACAGGCTGGTCCGGATCTACACTAGTCGCAAATTCCATAATTCCCATTTCTCCAGTCACGGCCACATATGTGTATGTGTTTATTTCAGTCCGTTAGAGCAAACGAGATATTGAGGCGTTAAACGAGATGTTGAAAGATGACACGAGATGTTGAGACCTTGCACGAGATGTTGAACGTGTAAACGAGAGTTTACGAGACTTGAATGACGCTACTGGGATATACATATACACATTCCTTTAGAATAACATCCGGGTCATCATTGACGTAAGAATTTGTCAGTTGTGACGTTAGCTCCTCCACCTCGTTTCACGCCATGTTATTTACAATAGGAAAACCTTTTTTAAATAAAATCAATATGTGATGGAATTGCATCAAACAAAAAAAAACAAACTGGGAGGGTGACTTTATTGTTATTGACGAACAAAAGTACTTAAATTTACATATGTTTTTAGATTCGTTTTAGATAGTTCGTCGGCAGCAAAACGTGGAACAGACAATAATTTCTCATTGTTTTTTTGCCAAATGAAACTAAACAAACCGTCAAAATCGGCAAATTCTAACGTCGAATATGCCCCGAAAGTAGTTCGTTCTGTAACATATCGCTTTAATCTAATCGTTTAGAAGAACCTCGGGAACACCATTGAAGTAAGACTTGGCGAAATATGTCAGTTTGACGTCACGTTGATTATAGTATCCTTGTTGTTTGTCCAGTAAAGGTACTAACAGTGGAGCCTCTCTAAACAGGACACCCGTTGCACCCATGTGTGGCTAATTTTCATGGGTTTCACTGTTATTTATCGCCGATGGGACCATCTGTTCGTGATCGCAAAGTATTAAATCAAGTTCTAGAGGGGTCAGATCCCTGGGGGCCGTTTCACTAAACTTCGTACGACTAAAATGTTCGTAAGTGCAAATTTAGGATCGTCTAGAAATTTCTATTGATGGATTTACACTTATTGAGCATAGGCTGCATATGCAGACTATGCTCAATAAATGTAAATCCAATAATTGTTTACCAGAAAATGTCTCGGATGATGTCTGAAGAAAACATTGTTAATCTGAAATAATTTTGCACTTACGAACATTTTAGTCGTACGAAGTTTAGTGAAACGGCCCCCAGATTTACAGTGGAACCTCTCTATACCGGGTATATCCCAGGGTGTCAGGTATAGAGCGGTTCCACTGTAACAACGTGACGTCACACCGACACACGCCAATTCTAACGTCCCGGTACTACGAGTTTATGTTTACAATAACTACCAATGTAACATTAAAGGTACATGCCCACTCAGTAGACACACACTGTTCTTTATAGGAATTAAATATTAAGTGTATAATTGTGTCACTATTCCACCAGTTCTAAACATTACGAGTGCCCGCTATACACCATTTCCCACGTATTGATAGGCATTATTATACATTTTATATGAGACGTAAATTTCCACACTGATATCAGGGGCGATAACCGTGTTTCCTTTGTTAACGGACATTGCTATTTATTCTCTGTATTTATTTTTTGATGTGCAATGATCATACTTTATAATCTGTCGAAAATATTATTTGTTTCAGGTGACGCATGCAATTAGTATAAATAATTAAAAGATGTCATGCCTCATTTGCATATGAAAATAGCCTGATACCATCGCGAGTCACTATAAATAAAATAAATATTGCTAAATGATTATATCTGTATAGCGGGCACTTGTAATTTTTAGAACTGGTGGAATAGTGACACAATTATACACTTATTTTATTCCTATAAAGAACATTGTCTGCCTGCTCAGTGAGCATGTACCTTTAACACAATTGGATTTTGAAGAGATGAATACTAGTAGCAAATACTGCAGATCCTGATGAGACGAATGAATGAAACACGTACCAAGGTATCTATTTTTTATGACCATTGTATAATAATTGATAGAGCGTAAAATATAGGGTTAACAGTATTGTAATTTTGAAATTTGCGTCGTTTGTCAGAAAATGATAGGTCGGAAAATCATAATAATGGCCACATGTGTTTTCCGACCTATCGTTTTCTGATAAACGCCGTAAATTTCAAAATAACAATGCGGTTAACCTATTTCTAATGAGCTCCTTTACTGTTTTGCAAATTGTATCGAGCTTGTTGGAAAATTGTACAGGAGTGCAATCTGGTTGCGCAGGTTATACCGGACGGATCACACAAATAATTGTCTACGAAGAAAATAGTTCCAACGCAATTACAAGATATTAGAATTTTTTGCATGAATGTATATTTATGTTACTTCATTCATTATATTTTAATAATAAAGCAAATACATGCATCATCAGAATTATAATTGTCTCTTTACTACTTTGCGCGTTTAATGTCCCTCCGTGAGCGATCTCTTAGCAACAAAAATGGCCGCTGCCTGTGAAGCTTCCTCATGTTCATAAATATTGTGATAACTTGTCTAATCATTCGTGATATACTACCATTTAAGATGAAAAATTACACAGGATACATACTTTCTGTTTGTGTGAACTGTTTGTTACTGCCAAAACATACGAAACGTGATTACCGATGACATATTTGCAATAATGTTCGCCGGACGTTTCGGACCATGGAACTTTCGGACCAGGTTACCAGAACGTTTCGGACCAGCACGTTTCAGATGTAAGCCAGCTGTGTCTTTGACAATAATACCAGAATACCACTTGGGACATTTCATGAGAGTTATCCCATGTTTTGGTCGGTCATCTGGTGTCACAGTAAATTGACATAAGCCTTGCCAAATACTTTTCCCATTCACGGCACTAACCTACTATTTATTCTCTATACCTTCTTCAGTTTTGATAGAGTGAATACTCGCAGTGTCGTGAATGACAGGGACCGATGTAATGACAGGCCAATGAAGCCACAAACAAAAGCAACGTCAGTTGTATGACAAACTATGTCATAACGTCACGTATATTCAAATATAAGGTTCGACCATATCCAGCCGTGGATAAACGTTTGCCGTGGCATGAGGGAACTGTTTGAACCCCAAAGCCGTAGGCCGTGGGTTCAAACAGGTCCCGAGTGCCACGGCAAGCGTTTACCCGCGGATGGACATGGTCCAAGTCGCGTGAAGCAGACGATACATTTCACAATTTCAATGCGACCGTTGTGAACTGGTCTGGTGATGGAATGGCGCGTTCTAGTAATATAACTTCATGAGACACATGCATTACGTAGGTGTTGGCTTGTCTCCGGAATGGGTATTGTCTACAGCCATGGTCCAATAGCACGTTTGAACACGGCTGTGAGCGGTGTCAAACAACGGCAGTCATGTAACCATGGAAACAATGACGAATGAACCAACGGAAAAGAATACACATAACGCACTATACAATGATAACTAGAGATTGACACTTGTCCACAAGCGCATGTGTATCCATCCCCTCCCCGCCTACACGCAGTCAACAAAATAATTAGAGGGAGAAAACTAATATGTTAGTCAGGTGAGTATTGCCATTCTTGCCCGCGACTCTCATGTCGGTCGTGTTCTATGCACGGACCATGTTATATGGTCCCGTAACGTTACCACCAGTCGCATCTTATAAAGTATATAAATATCATACAAACAGGTGCCAGTATGCGTCACATATAGCACAGTATAAAAATGATACAGTTGTCTTGGACTGGGCTGTTACGCAGGCTGATCTGGGACTACGCTGGTGACAAATGCCGTCTGGTCCTTCCTTCATAAAAGTTGGTACACATACAATGGTTCCCTTATATACTACTTAGTGTTATACCACTCGATGAGAGCCTTTACATGACATGTCGCACTAATACTTTGAGGCAGGCTGATCTGGGACTACAATGGTGACAAATGTCGTAAGATACTTTTCTCACCTGTTGTAGCACATACAATGGTTCCTGTATATACTTATCAGTGTTATATATCGATGTAAGCGTTTAAAATACATGTTTATAAGTGCCCCTATTTGGACCATTTTAGTGCCCCTATGCGGACCATGTTACCCGAGTGCCCCCATAGGGACCGTAACGCTACCAACCCTACTGATATAAGACGTAACTAATTATTGTACGCTATTCTCGACCACTCATCTGTGTAACTAAGCCCTAACATAATTGTGCCAGCATTGATTTATGTCCAGGTATTCGTCTCACTGTGAAGAAAATACATAATTATAGAACACGTAGAATATACTCATAGTGTGTCGAAGATATAACATTTATGCCACGAGTATGTATATTTTTCACGTTAGCAAACGAGACTTGCTGAGTTTGCTAACGCGAAAATAATATTACACACGAATGGGATAAAGTTTATATTTTCTAAACACGAAACGTGTACAGGGTGTCCCAACAAATATGTGACCTAATTCAAATAGCTATAACCGTTTGAACGATGTCCTTTTCAGTGAATATCCAGTTGTGGGCTATCTTTCCCATACTGTGATTAGTATCGCAAACAGGCTCAACACAGCAAGTGACGTCAATATTTAATGATGACATCATGATGAAAGTCGCCTGATGACGAATGTTTTCACATTCCAGCCACATGTTTAAAATATGGATGACTAAAATGTGTCTACAAATAAGAATAATATTACAAATCAATGGCAGTACACTGCTGTAAATTCTGTCACTGATGGTGTTGGCCTTCAAGTTTAAACAACTCAGCTGCAGCGAACTTACACAGTGACGTCACTTCGTCAGCATTACGATCTAATAATAGGCTAGCGACACTACATGCACCGTGCATAGCCGGTAACACCAATTGGGGTGATTGGTAATTTCGATGTAGTTCTGTGTGACAAAATCTAAGCAACTTTGTGTTTGTTGTTGTTGGTGTGCAAATAAAGAGAATAACAGATTGGAAAAATAGATTTGCCGCCGTTCTATCACATAGTGTGCGTCCGTCCAACCATGTTCTTTTCAATAACACCTTCACCAATTTCAATAATATTTGGGCACAATGTCTGTCTAGGGATGGTGCTTTGTTTCGCATCCGACCTGCGCCCGAACACACAAGGCCAAGGTCACTGTCACCTTATGTTCACCTTGTTTAAAATGTATTTAAGTTTTTAATGTTTTCTCTATAATTCCTTCACCAATTTCGATAATGTTTACCACTGTGTCTATCTAGAAATACTGCTTTGTTTCGCACATGACCCATGCCCAAAAACCCAAGGTTACGGTCACTGAGGGACTTGTGTTCACCTTGTCTGTAAGGCATATGTGCTTAAGTTTTTAATATTTTCTCAATAACGCCTTAACTTCTTCACCAATTTCAATATTATTTGCCCACACTATCTGTCTAGGGATTAACTTCGTAATAACGATGCCCTTTTACTATTAAGGCTGCAAGTGTGGGGAGGGGGGGGGGGGGCATATGTGTTCTATGAACACATATAGAACACATGTTTGTGTTCTATGAACACATGTTCTAGTTTATTTCTGGCTATGTGTGACTAATTATTTAAACACATCCAATACATAGCACCTTATACTAATATGCGGCGATTATTTCACTTATTTTTTGTATAAATAAAAACCACAATCATGTGAATTGCTGCAGTTGGCAATTGCACACATGCGTTGTTTGTGGACACTTTTTTTCCCCCAGAAGATTCGTGATGTAAGCATGTATAGTTTGGACTATTGTAGTAAATGTAATGATTTATTTTTCGCCCACGTGTGTCCATCGAAGGAACGCTAATTTAAAATTAAGGAATCAAACTTCAGTTTCTTCTTGTCTACGGCCCCACGACGAACATCACTCGGAAACCTCGCACCATTTCGTAAATCGCAAATAATGACTCGGATTTGAATGGTAGGTTTGCATTGTTTGTATTTACATTGCGTCTATGGTAATACCAGAATGCCTCCGTGTGACCGAGTTACCTATTCGTACGCGTTCCGTAAACTATTATAGTTTATCAGTTTTAAGTTCCAACTCACACGTTGCCGGATACAGAAAACTATGCAATAAACCGGGAACCTGTAACTCTGCCCCAGCTCTAGTCGTACCAATTACAGGACGCAAGTAAGCACGGAACCACTACATTGATCGACAACAATCAGCAGATCTATGCATTCAGTCCGTTACGATTTAGTTTCAGTTTGGAGAGACTACCAGTAATGTTTTAGAAATAAATGTAAACTGTTAATTTGTAACAGTGACTGGAGAAATGTGGCTTATGGTATCTGCGACCCGTGTAGATCAAGATCAGCCTGCGCATTCGCGCAGTCTGATCAGGGTTTGCACTGGTCGCCATTCAGTTAGCAAGGCCGTAACCAGAGGTAAATACCAGACCAGGCGATTCAAGTCCCGACATGGGGGTCAGGGAGCATTCTTCCCGCCACCACCCCAGGGATTTGTTTAATTATTGGCATAAAACAAATAATTGGCAAACTGCCCGCCTCGTCTGCCTCATCATGGTTATGGCACTGGTCAGGGAAACATCTAATAGTGTATGTTCTTATCATTCCTCAATACTGAGCTGTAAGACCCAGGGCGAGACTGGCCATATATCCCATACATAAGCCCCATTTCTCCACACATAAAACATAACTGTGTTTTAATCTTGGGTTTCACTGTAACTTATCTTAGATTGTAAATTGTTTGAGACACCACGGCAACCTAACGGACGTCTCATTTACAGAGATTTCATCATACTATTAAAACTCAATAACATTTGTTTCAAAATAACATGCATGTTATTCTCTTCATTTTTTTTATTTGAAAAGGTTGCGTTAAATTATGTGAATTTTAAAATGGGGGCTAAAATAGATTTTGTAAACGAGTTACAAAATATTTTGTTTTCCTTCGATAAATAATTTCCAAGTTATATCGCCATGGTTTGGTGTAAATGTCGTATACATTTTTCTCCTCATCCTCACCTCTTTTGGCTCATGTTAAATTTAGTAGGTTGACTTGATTTGGTTTATTGGTATTTAACGGTCTATCAACAGCTACGGTCATTTAATGCCGGGCCAACAGGTTCGATCCCGCATTTAACCAGCTGCATTGGGGGGAAAGGGATCCCAAAACCAGTACGGAATATTTACATCAAAATAAATATATATTGATCCCTGAAATTCGAACAGTGGAAAACTGTAGGACTAGTTCGATGTACAAGACGAAAGTTTATGGACGGACAGATGGCGCCACAACATAATATGTCCTGTTTTTGAAACGGGCGTATAAAAAGGAGTACAAAAGAGCTCATCTAAACTCTAACCACACACAACACAAATCCAGCTCCCTGGTTTGAAAGTCAATCTCACAGCAGAGGTTAGTTGACCTTGAACTTGGAAAAGGGCAGCACGTCTGGGTGGGGAATGAAAATATGAATGATGGGTAATATGCACATAAAGATTCAAGCAAATCGTTCATAAATTAAAGAAGTTATAGGAGAACGGAGGAACGTGCACACACCTACTGGACTGAAACTTCAAAGGTATTTGACCTCGACCTTGGGCATTGGGAGAGCATGTGTGGGGTAGGGAATGTAAATATGGCTGTTAATAAACATGCACATGAAGTTTCAAGCCAATTTGTTACACAGTAAAGCTGTTATAGGAGAATGAAGAAACGCGCTTTCATCTACTGGACCCAAATTAAAAACAATATTTGCCCTTGGGCATGGGGAAAATATGGGTGGGGTGGGGAACCAAACTATGGATGATGATAGTAAACATGCACAGTAAAGAAGATATTAGAAAATGGAGAAACGTGTACGCATCTACTGGATGCACATTTCTAGTAATTTGACATTGACCTTGGGCATGGGTGGGGCGGGGAATGCACATATGGATAATAGACATGCACATGAAGTTTCAAGCCAATCGGTCATACGGTAACAAAGTCATAGCAGAATGGAAAATGTGATGGATGGACAGACGAACGACTTTTGCATCCCTATATCCCATTTTCGCTGCGCGATGATATATAACTTTAACACAGACACAATGGCGTCAATGTAACCACTACTACAAGGTCTCTGCAAGCAGGCTTGGACATAAACGGTGTGTTTGACATACTGGGCCTGAATTAAAGATTATACACTTTTCTGAGCACATAAGCCTTAATGCATGACAAATCAAAACGCCGTCTACATGTTATATAATCTTACTGTCAACCAATCAACATGCTTCCTCATGCTTCCACACGTACATGCATCACTTAACCGAATACATTTGCAATTCTAACCTTATTATAATATATGTTTGTTGTGGAAAGTACTTTTCCATAAACTGAAACCTTAATGCACTGAATCGACCCAGATCAAAACGTAAATTCACTTAAATCCACTCTTCTGTTTTAACCCTGCTAAAATGTAAAATTATGTGGCAACATGCACCACCACCATGTTTACATCAGTCACATGAGCAACATACTAAAGACATTTTTGAATTACAAATATTCATGAAAATGATGTCAACAAGCCTGTAAAATGTTTGTATTTTTCATTGGAGAAATGCGGGCTTATGGTATTTGTGGCCAGTACCTCATGATCTGCTAGCACACTCCTGCAGCTTGTTTAGGATTTATACTGTTTATTTGGAGCATGGTGGGTGTTTTGCTGACTAATGGTGAATAGCGCATGTATACTTGATCAGACAAATGTGCATGCTGGCATGTGCCGACACTGAACACAAATGTCCAAAGCTCCATTTCTCCAACCATATTCACTTTGAACTGTTAGCGGCACTCAATTGATATGCAGTGACCTTTTTCGCTATACTGAGTGAAATTTATTTGCAGTACATCAAGAGACAAACTACATACTGAATAGCTGCAGTGACTTCAAAATGTCATACATGTATACATAGAGAAACACACCAGAATTTGGGAGCATTCTAAATTCAGCACAAACAATGGGGTTACACTTAGTGCATCTTTTAATCAGTCACAATATTATGTCATGACAGGAACAGCATGTATAAGGAATATATATGCACCTGGACTTTTAAATTCATCAGACAAAAAGCAATCAAATTTTGATCTGGACATTTTGACCGTTTCATTCCGTTGGTAATTGGTATAACATTATTTTGAAATTTTACGTCCGGCTAAGGCTCGCATGAAATTAAATTACTGAATATCATCCCCACCTGCCGCTTAACAAATAATGTCAGATTAATCTTTTATTTATATATATTTGAGGAAAAATCATTAATTGTCGTTTTTTATAACACTTACAAACAAGAAAATGTGGCCTGTCGGCACACGAATGCCCCCGGTGGCAGATTGGCAGAAACTGTGGCAAAGTTAATTTACCAAAAGTGATAAGTATTCATAAACACAGGTGTGAAGGTCAAAATTTGAAGGTCATATTCAGGGTAGCATAGATGTGTGACATTTGTGCACAGGTCTTGTGTAAACTCCGGTAAAATAAATAAATTAATGTGTGAAAAAGTTCAAAGTTGTGAAGGTCAGGGTCATATTAAGGAAAGCATGGATGCGTGGCATTTGTCCACAAGTGTGATGTATTAAAATATTATAGTGATCCATCACGGGATAAAGAAGTTACATGTATGACACAATTGAGAAACTCCTGTGAACTTGTTAAAGGTACATGCCCACTCAGTAGGCACAAAACGTTACATACATCAGAGACATCATCTGAGACATTTTCTGGCAAAATAAACATTCATTCACCGTTATTCCACGTATTGATTGACATTATTATACATTTTATATTAGCCGTAAATGTACACACTGATATCAGAAGCGATAACTTTGTTTCCTTAAAATGTTAATGGACATTACTATTTATTATTAGCCGATCTATTTATAGATCGGCTAATATATTGGTTATCCATCGAATTCTGAAAAAGTTTGTAGCAACCCTTTTCTCCGCTATTCGGTAATCTACGAACGCGAATTTTTCTGTATCACTTCCAAATTGCATCAACCGATAAAGTTTGCATTTTTGGCAATTATCTCCGTTTAAAACTTTACTTATAGCCAAATAACACAATTTTGAATACGTAATGAGTTGAACGCGGAAGAGATTTAACCCGGAAGTTATTGTTGTTGAAGTCCATAGTTGGCTCTAATGGCCATATACGCCAACATACGCCGATTATTGGGCTAATTTAAAGCTTTTATTTATTAAACAGAACAAGTTTCAGCCACGTATAATCGCGTAAAATGTGTTTATTCGGCTAATTTATAATCGACCTCTGCTCAAAATCTCCTTACTAGCAACCCCAGCATTTTCGGGTTTATCCCAGCATCTCGGGTTTATCCCATTGGATCGCGTATGCGCGTCATTTGACGCTAGTTAATATTCACAAAATTTTCCACCAATCAAAACGAAGAATTGCCCTTCATAGCGAACTTTGTTTACGTATCATGCAGGGATGGCAGGGATGCATCCAGCACGCGCGATTGCGGCAATCCCCCTTAATTATTGTCAATGCCGCAAATTATTGATTGTCTTGAGCCCGACATCGCGCAAAAAAATCACGGATGGGGCACATTAGGCCAATCTGGGCATGTGCCTGAATACGCAGGAGCTTGCGTCTATTTTTAGATGACACTGTAACCGCTAGATATATATAGCTTTGGTAGCTCCGCCCACTCGCTTGCTGCCACAGAATTCGGACAAACACACAGTGACTACAACTTTGTGTATTGCGGAGTGTAATTTGTAGATAAATAGAGCATACAGTACAGGTGTTACGCTGGAATATTTCGCAACATAATGGTGACAACAAAACATTGCTGCTATGGCATTGCTGCTATTGGATGGATTTGGGAACGGGTTTCCAAAACCTGCACAAAATCGAGAAAAATGTCAACGCTGGGTACAGAACTGTGGTCGAAAATTGTTTACCATTGACAATGTTACCAGAGACACCTACATATGTTCGATGCACTTTACCCTGATTTGATCGGCTAATAACATCATGCTCTGCATGACTTTTCATTCTCTGTATTTAAACTGTCGAAAATATAATATTTTTAGGTGACACATTTAATTAGTATAAATAATTAAAAAATATCTTGCCTTATTTGCATATGAAAATAGCCTGATACCACCGCGCGTCACTATCAGTAAAATAAATGTTACTAATTGATTATATCTGTATAGCGGGCACTTGTAAATTTTAGAACTGGTGGAATAGTGACACAATTATACACTTATTTAATTCCTGTAAAGAACAGTTTGTGCCTACTGCGTGGGCATGTACCTTTAATGTGTGAACAAGTTCAACATTGTGAAGGTCAGCAGGTCAATGTCAATTTAAGGGCAGCATGTATGTGTGGCATTTGTCCGCAAGTATGCTGTGTTGAAATATATAAGTAATTCTTCAAGTAATATAGAAGTTATGATGAAACTATGCTTAATTCACTGTTGTCACATGTTGCTGATCAGAATGGTTGTGGAATTGCTAAATCATGGATGGCGAAATCACTGTCTTGTAACCAGAATATATATGCAGTCAAAACAACTTCACAGGCACTGTGTATACTGTGTATGATCAGTTTCTTCAATACACAGTAAGGAATTCATCTATGGT
Source organism: Conchocele bisecta (assembly GCA_029237695.1). Taxonomy (NCBI): domain Eukaryota; kingdom Metazoa; phylum Mollusca; class Bivalvia; order Lucinida; family Thyasiridae; genus Conchocele; species Conchocele bisecta. Next base: position 40,076,127 of record CM055276.1, read on the forward strand.
GCTAGGCTCAATAACTTCAACTTTAACAATTTGACACAGGCCATGTAAATGACTGGCAATAGGTTTGGTGGATACCAGTCTTATTTAGTTCATTGTCTATTTCTGCTATGACGATGTCTTGCTTCAGTTGTTGGTTGTGGTACTGGTGGGAAAGTTCTTCGGCTGGAACGAATTGGTGCTAAACTTCGAATAACCAGAGTTGCCTTCATCGAGCTCTCCTGCAATAATAACAGAGTATTTGCTATAGAAGAGAAATACCATCAGACTGCAGTCACAAGTGTTTCCAAAATGTTTCAGAACTGTGTTCCTAGGCATTATGAATGGGCTGGAGCCTTTTAGTCTTGTGAGAGAAAAAAACGTATGATATGCGACAAAGTTGGGGAAAATGTGAACAGACCATGGACATGCCTCTCTTTATGATTCCACATGGGCATATAATGTAATAGTTATAGTTCACATATTGAATTTTTAATTAAATTAATTTCGAGCGAGCGCTAGCAAGCAAGAAAGTAGTTTATTAAAAAATTAAATATGTGAACTATTACTTACTTATTGTTTACCCAGCCCACTGCGAAGCGAAGCCCCTAAACATGATTTTGAATCACTATATACTAGTATGTGATTGGCGGTGCAGCACAAAGTGAGCGTGTGTGTGGGCAGTAATATGCTTTGCGTATTGTGAACTGATTACAACAAGGCATACAATCAGTTATAAATGTAGCGCTGAACATTTAATGATTACTTTAATACATTTTGGCGAAAATTTCGCAATATGCGATTAATTGAGACGAAATGCCATTCTTTCATTGGCCGAGAAACTAGGGTAAACAATAAATACATATAATGGTTATTTATCATATGAGCACAAACAAAACAAGAAAATGTGGTCTGTCGGCACGAATGCCCCCGATGTCAGATTGGATAAGTCTGGCAAACTTCTTAACCGAAATAGAAAAGTGTTTAAGCAGAGTTGTGAAGGTCAAAGGTCAAGGTCAGATATTCAGGCCAGCATGGAGTGTTGATGTTTGTTTGTTTATTAGCATTTAACGTCCTATCAACAGGTAAGGTCATGTAAGGCCGGGCAAACGGGTTCAATCCCGTTTTAACCTAAGCATTGGGGGGAAAATCCCAAAATCAGAACAGAATATTTACATTGAGAAAAAACACATTCAGCCCTGAAATTAGAATAATCTGACTGGTGCCAAAGACGTATGTGAGGGCCAAACCAGGTCTGCAGTCAGAATTCCGGTAAGGATGAATATCGATCGTTGAATTACCCGTCACGTGCTCCCAACCAACCACGCATGGAGTGTTGAATTTGTGCACAAGTATGATGTATTGCAATATTAAAATAATCCTATAAGAGTTACATGTATAACAGCATTGAGAAACTCTGGCAAACTTTTAATATTAACAACTAGAAAATGTGCCATAGAACACGCATTGATAATAAACAAGGCAAATGTGAAATTCTATTATTACGGTTTCAAAAGTTTTACAAGTTATAAGGCAAAATTATAAGTCGAAAAGGGGGAGATAATGCATCATAATGAAGCGACATACCAAGTTTCAAGTCTGTAGCTAGTACAGTTTCAAGGTATATGCCCGTTCAGTAGGCACAAAATGTTCTTTATATCAGAGAAATCATCTGATACATTTTCTGAAAAATATACATTCATTCATAACTATGTCACGAATTGATTGGCAATATTATACATTTTATATCAGATGTAAATTGTCACACTCATATCAAGGGCGATAACCGTGTGTCCTTAAAATGTTAACGGACATTACTATTTATTCTCTGTATTTATTTTTTGATGTGCAATGATCATACTTTATAATCTGTGGAAAATATGATTTTTTTCAGGCGATGCATTTAATTTGTATATTAAATAATTAAAAAATATCATGCCTCATTTGTATATGAAAATAGCCCGATACCACCGCGAGTCACAATCAGTAAAATAAATATTACTACCAGTAAATGATTATATCTTTATAGTGGGCACTCGTAATTTTAGAGAACTGGTAGAATAGTGACACACTTATTTAATATCTATAAAGAACATTGTGTGCCTACTGAGTGGGTTTGTACCTTTGAAACATTTACGAGTTACAATGCAAAATTGGGAAATTCTAAGTAAAAAAGTGGGAGATAATCCATGAAAATTGAAATAAGCTTTGCACATCTATTCATCATAAGGAAGCTACATACCAAGTTGCAGGTCTGTAGCTAATACGGTTTAAAAGTTTTACGAGTTACAATGCAAAATTGGGAAATTCTAAGTAAAAAAAGTGGGAGATAATCCATGACCTGGGGGTCGAATAAAAAATCGACTCATCATAAGGAAGCTACATGTACATACTAAGTTTAAAGTTTGTAGCTAGTATGGTTTAAAATTTTACGAGCTACAAGGTAGGTGACGGACGGATGGAAGGACGGAACGGACAAGGGTAACACTAAATTCCCATAAAAAGCTCCGACACACAGATATTTTTCTGACACGGCGGAATTATGTTTTCTGGCCTAAATTCACACAACAGATATTTTATTTTTCAGCATAGTAACAAAATCATACCTTCTCAGTATTTTCTGTAACTTTTATTGTCTATTTGTCTCTCCACAACTGGTAAATGCTCGCAAACCAGGTGTCCCAGTTTAGGCGGTCAATGTGTCTGTGGGTTGAAAATCTGCAAAAGACAGTAAAAATACAAAAAGGTTGTAAAATATGCAGGATACATGATACATGTATTTATCAACTTTAGTTCATGCTAGAGAAAATTAATTTGCAGATTTTTAGTAGGGACCATACCCATCACTGAAATAAATTGCCAAATTGTTATTTTATTTGTAAATGTATCTATTTTCAAAACATTTCAAAAGCAATCTGACACTACACAGTCAGTACGAAAAATGAAACCCCCCCCCCCCCCCCACAACATTTGGATGAGCAGATAAATCTCCTAAGGCCGGAGTTGTCTAACTAAATTTCTATGGTCTTAATAATAAACTTGGAAAAGTCGCGGGAATACTGGACGAGGCCTTCCGGCCTTCGTCCAGTATTCCCGCGGCTTTTCCAAGTTTACATGATATGCATGCACACTAACACTGCTGTCAGTTTTTGTGTAAACTTGTATGGAAACGCTAATTGGGCACCCGAATGTTGAGTTGATGACGGATAAGTCGCGGTATAGTATGTCGAATTGTCTCATTACAACACAATAAGTAGAAAATAATGATTATGTCATGTCCATATAACAACGCAGCTTCGATAGTTAAATCCTTGCGACATATTTACATAATGTACATCCCGACATACAGGCATACATCTGCGCGACATAAATCTTTCCGACATGTTCATATAAAGAACATGTAGACATAAATGTACGCAACTGTGCGAGAAGAAGAATCGCGCTTTGGTGATATTAACACGGTATTCCTACATACTTCTTGACAGTTTTGCCTCACAAGTCATCTCGACAAAACTACATAATGAGTTCTTGTTTATATAATTTCTCGTTTATATAATGTTCATAGAAGACGCCATTGACACCTGAGAGTACGCAAATGGGACACACGCACGAGGTATGTGGAGTATTTTATTTTGTTCTACAGTTTTCATGATTTTATATCTCTTTTCCTGGACCAGTGAAATTGGCGTGGAATTTAATGCAAACTACATTTAATTTATATTTTATTCTATGCTCTCATATAGAAACGAAAAACGGGCACCACTGTTATGATTTTGACATTCTAAGTGACGGTATGCCAACTTCGAAAGATATTCCCAAATAAGGGCCGGAGAGTGGCCTAGTGGTAACGCGCTAGACTACGGTGGCGAAGGTTGTGGGTTCGATCCCCGGCTTCGGCACTATAAAAATACTATCTCAGTATTTCTGCCCAACTAAAGAGGCCGGATACTACTGGTTCAACCCAGAAAGTGTCGGTCCCGTGTATCGGAGCTTTACTCTGAGCACGTACAAGAACCAGGGGGCCACCAGCAGGTCTCTGTATCCGTCCTCACTCTCTCGAGGGTTATGCACCTATCAATGTCTTCCCCGCCCGGAGGGACGGCTGGCAACCACCGGGAAATTAGACTGTCTAAATCGGGATTCACGATTGTCGGGATTAAATCTGTGTTACGGGCGTTAAATCCAAGCAAGCAACCAACCTACCATTGCCAAATAACGAACATACATATGACCGGAGTTACTCCCCTTAGTCAACTGTATGCTATTTGCACTACTGCAGACATTGTCCAAGTCCAATATCAGCTGAAGATGGAGGAGAGTCAGACGCTGTCAAAGTCTGCTTAGCAGATCGGAAAGACGGGTGGGGCTGGTGGGGTCGACGCTGCACGAGATCAAATTGAAATGTAAGTATGTTGAGTGCCGTATAACATACGTGTTTCAGAATTGCGACAGTAACGAACATGCAAAAAATGCACTATACTTTAGTAGTATATTTCCATTCTCAGAGCGATTACAGAGCTCAATATACGTCTGCAACACCATTTGCACATGTTTATTGAAAATGGGCCTTAGTGACACTTCGGCCCTAAGTCAGGTCGGACCTAAAAGCACTGGCCCTGCGAATTCACAATTTTAAAGGAACTACATTTTTGCAGAATTTTGCCAGACCTGAACAATTCACATAGTGGCATTTGGTGATAAAATGTAGTTTGTTTCAGCAACATTTTTGAATTTAAAGGACCTGTGTTTAATAATAAAAGCAAATGGCGTAAATTACCGAAATTTGCTAGAACAATTGTATCTGAACCCATATTACACCAAGGTAAACTTGAGAAAGACATAACAAAATGTTAACAAATATGTTTAGGCCTATGATATTGGAAAGTCTGAACCATTAGTATAAATGGTACTATCCAATTTCCGCCATTTGCTTTTCCAGATACATAGGCCTATATGCATAATCTTTATTATCAACTCTGCCAGAGTACACTTTCAAGATTCCATTATCTTCCTGGAGGCATTAGAGAGGTTGGATAATATAATTATAATTATGCCACCGCAACGAAAGTTGTCGGTGGCATATAGTGTTTACCCTGTCCGTCCGTCTGTCTGTCCGTCCGTCCGTCCGTCCGTCTGTCCGTACACAAGCGAGTGTAGTTATGAGTTGCAAAATCTGCCAAAAACCACACAAGTACTCGTAAGACATACTACTTATTCCGTAGACATGTGGGGTTCAAAATGTGACTTGTGGGGTTCAAAAGAACAAAAGAAAAACACGTAAGTCCGTCTCGTGCGTGCGAACGTCCGTCCGTCTGTCCGTCCGTCCGTCAGTAGAGAATGTTCGTTTCCATCCGATAACTCTCCTACCGTATCTCCGATCTTCGCCATACTTTACATGTACATTGATATCCATCGGGGGAGTAGGCCTTTCGAAAGTGACATTCGTCGCCCCACGGTCAAGGTGACTGCTTCTATAAATAGATTGCTTTTCGCACATTTTTTTCCATTTCCGTGCGATAACTCTCCTACCGTGTTTCCGATCTTCGCCATACTTCACATGTACATTGACATCCATCGGGGAAAGACGCCTATCAAAAGTGACATTCGTCGCGCCAAGGTCAAGGTCACTGTTTCTATAAATAGATTTGCGCACGTTTATTCCGTTTCCGTGTGATAACTCTCCTACCGTGTCTCCGATCTTCGCGATACTTCACATGTTCATCCATCGGGGGAAGATGCCTATCGAAACTGACATTTGTCGCGCCAAGGTCAAGGTCACTGCTTCTATAAATAAATTGCTTTTCGCACATTTTTCACATGTACACTGATATCGATCAGGGGCAGATGCCTATCGAAAGGTTCGTCGGCCCAAGGTCAAGGTCACCAGTTATATAGATTGGTTTCACTCTCTCCGATGGTTATTTTGATAGTCAACTGCTTACCAGCGGTGGCATTTTGTTTTACAAACAATTTTCTAGTTTCACTTAGATACAGAAAAATCGAAAAATGTGATTTGCCATTTGCTTTTGAATTTATGCAATTTGCTTTGACAGCTAAAAATCATTCGGAATCCTGATTGTATCCCCCCGGACGAAAGTCGGAGGGATTGTATGGATTTGACGTTGTCACGCCGCCGCGTCCGCCGACGTTTGCTTGTCCGAAGCATATCTCGGATACCGTTCAAAATATTTTAATGAAACGTCACACATGCATATATATCGGCATGGCCGGCGGAGTGTCTCGCCCAAGGAGGACAACTCTCGCGTCGCTAATTTTGGAGTTATCGCCCTTTGTTCGTTTTTTTAATATCGTGCGGAATATTTTATCGAAGCTTCACACATGCATATATTGGACTCCCGTAGTGTCGCGCACAAGAAGGACAAACCTTGCATCGCTAATTTTGGAGTTATCGCCCTTTGGTTTTTGTATGTGCTGCCACTATAGAGAATTCTTGTCCGGTGTATATCTCCAACACCGTATGAAATATTTTAATGTAACGTCACACATGCATCTATATCGATATACCGGAATGTCGCTTCAGGACAAGGAGGACAACCCTAGTGTCGCTAATTTTGGAGTTATTGCCCTTTGCTCGTTTTGTGATATATCTTGTTTGTAGTATATCTCGAAAACCGTATGGAATATTTTAACGAAACGTCACACCTGCATATATATCGGCCTCCCGGAGTGTCGCGCGAAAGTTTCACAAACCTCGCACCGCTAATTTTGGAGATGACGCCCTTTGTTGTTTTTAACCCCCCACTGAAAAGTATCGGGGGCTATAGCGATGGGCATAGCGTCCGATGTCCGTCGTCTGTGGACGGACTGTTACAAATTTGTGTTACAAGTTTGTGTTACAATCAATGTTTACGTTTAGGTCGATAACTTTTCGGGCGGGGGTCTGCCACTCTCTGATGGCTATTTTTGTCCGAGCTATTAGCTCGGATTAAGTAACTATATGGAAATTCTCAGTCATTGCAGATAATATGCTAATGAGTTGAGTGGCGGTCGCAGTGTCACTGTTTGCGGGTTTAACTTTAGAAACACACGCGGTACTACGCCATAAAAAAATAGTTCAACAACATTAAAACAGCGAGCTATCTTACCGTTTCAGCGTAATACGTGTGTTGTTTGCTTTTTTGCGCTATATGTGTGTTATTGCAAAAGTTTTTGTATACTTTATAAACTATTAACTGTTATGTATTAATATAAGTTCTTTGGTATGTATGTTGATATTTTGCGCAATGATATAGTAGGTGGCGTGATTTCCCTGTGACGTTTTTCTTGAATGACTTAAAAAATCAACTAATCTATACTGAATTTAGTAAAACAGTTCACGCGGAAATCCAAACTTTCCAAAGAGGTGCTAGCAGTTTTTTGATAATTTCACGTCGTGTGTGTTAGCGACTTGACGCTACACAGCATATATGATACACAAAGCCATGCGAGAAACTGAGTTCGGATTGGCTAGAATTGGACAAGAATTTGGGCACAAGAATATCCAAAATGTTCGGGTGTATTCGGCGCAGCATTTTGTCAATGGTAAGTCCTTGATATTATAAATAATCCGATAGTTATACTTGTCAGCTGGTGAGACAATGTAAGCTGGTGTAATCATTATATTGTGTGTGAACCCCACCCAGCGCTCCAGATAAGCTGCGTATTTGCGTAAATACCCAATTAAAATTGCCAAAAACCCAATTGAAATCAGAAGTAGTGCGTATCAAAAAGCAATGAGAACAATTGTGGTACCTTTATCATGCTGCAGAAAACAATAAACAGACCACAATATAGCATATTTTTCTTATTTTCCCATGAAAACACATCCAAGGAGACAATTCTAATGAAATGCCAAGATATGTTTTCATTTCGAAACAAACTATTCAATAATTGCTGTCTGTTGGTGTGTAAACAGTAGTGTGATTTAATTTTACCCAATTAAAATTTTGAAATACCCAATTGCTTCAGAACTGATGGAGTAACAATATTCAATTAATAATTCCTTATCTGGAGCCCTGCGGCCACCCACTGAATTATAATGTTTGACACCCATGCTGTCACTACTTAACATGCTTAAGACGTGCGAGATGGTGTATTTTGATGGACCTCAGACAATAACAAATTGCAGTTTGTGTGGAATTTCATGAACAATGTTTACAGATTTTGCAATATTTTCTGTAAATCATGCCAAACGTTGATGAAATTCTCAGAGCAAATGCAGAATGTCACCATGTTGTCACCATTCAATGTTATTTATGAAAGATTTTGTAAATATTTTTCATCAAAGTGCGCACATGTTTGTACATGCACAATCACATGGCGCATGTCATATGTATACAATTTGTCCTAAATTGTCAATATTTCAGTGATATTTCATAAGAGTACACCTTTTATTTTTTGTTTCTCCTCAAAAGTGCATGTAAATGTTGTGACCACTCATCTGAACCGTCTCAGCAAGAATGTTCAGATGGTGTATGCAACATATACTTCCGAGAAGAAATAATAAAAATAAGTTATTATATTGTACTAAATGTGCAAAGTTACAATATCCGACAAGTACACATGTATTTATTTGTTTTTAATATTTATCATGTATATGTTTCAGGAAAGAAGGCAGAGTTGTATGACCATCTTAACCCAAACTGGGCACCATCAGTTAATCTGGGCGGACAAAAGCGAGCACCATCTACATCAAGATATGATCGGCAGCAGGAAAAGAAGAAAAGGAAGCCAGCTGAATCCACAACTATTGTTGGACCTGATCACACTGAGATGGGTGACAGCGTTGATGAAGACGGCGTTCAGTCACAGACTGATGTTGATGGTCCACTCATGGAGGCTATGTCCCTGGAGCTGCAGGAACTGCTTACAGAGAATGGGGAGCTGAAGGAAAAAGTGGCCCATTTGGAAACTAAATTCACTGCAAGTTATTTTAAGGGTAGTGACGAGAAGGTGAAACATTCAACAGGATTACCATCATTCACAGTTCTATCTATATTGTTTAATTTTCAGGAGAATCACCTGCCATCCAGTCTGGTCATGCCCAAATTCAATGTAATGATATTGACATTATTGAAATTGCGATTAAATTTGTCAAATCTCTTTCTTGCGTATGAATTTGACACTACTCAATCTAAATCAACAATATCTAGACTTTTTACACGCACAATTGACTGTATGTACAAGCTGCTAAAGAAACTCATAAGATGGCCAGAGCGCGAGACATTGAGAAAAACCATGCCAATGGAATTTAGGAAGTACTTCGGCCACAGGTGTGCAGTGATAATTGATTGTTTTGAGGTATTTATTGAGAAACCAAGTGGTTTGAAAGCCAGAGCAGAAACCTGGTCTTCATACAAACACACCACACTGTCAAATTTCTAATTAGAATTGCTCCTCAGGGCAGTGTGTCCTTCATATCGAAAGCATGGGGTGGTCGTGTGAGTGAAAAGTTTGTGACAGAGAACAGTGACTTCCTGTCCAAGTTATTACTTGGGGATTTAGTGTTGGCGGACAGACGATTTGATGTCAAGGACAGTGTTGGTTCGGTAGCTGCAGAAGTGAAGATTCCAGCATTTACGGAAGGTCGTGATCAGCTATCCCCTCTGGACGTGAAATCAACGCGTAAACTTGCCCAATCAAGAATACATGTGGAACGGGTTATTGGTTCAGTTCGACAGAAATATACTATATTGAACTGTTGTCTTCCCATTAATTGTCTTATGAACAAGGATACGTTTGGTCACTGACAAAATTGTTACCGTTTCGTGTGGACTAGTAAATTTGTGTGACTCAATTGTTGATTTTAACTGAACCAAATTGATCTACACTGGTCCTTGCACTTCTTCGTGTCCTTTTGTAAATACTGAAATCTTCTTTTTCTGATTCACTTATTTCGCCATCAAACATTTACTTTTCTATTGATTGCAAGGAAATAGCGATTCTGCGATTTCGGTCGGCTGCCAGCATGGTACCGGTAAACAGGTTGTCTGTCGGTCGGTATAGTCGACTATAACGACCGACAGCCGACCTGTTTATCTGTACCATGCCGGCAGCCGACCGAAATCGCTGAATTTGTATTCCTGGGCCAGGGGTGTGGAATTTCTTCATCAGATTTGCTGGCACCTTTTGAAATTAAAATCATATACATATCCCAATTCAAAACCATTTTTAATAGAAGCTAAACATGTATGCTTTATCATTTATTCCATTATCATGATTATCGCATAAAGCATGTAATAATAAAGTACACACTCATAATAAGCATGATATTACTTCCTTTCAATGGTAATATGACCAGTGTAGGCACAGATCAGCCTGCACATTCACATACAGGAGTGTGCTAGCAGATTAATATCCAGATTGATCAAACCCTATAAGGCCTTTTTCTCAAGCCACGGTCACATATACTTTTGTATATTTGTGATGCACCGTTAGAGAAACAGTTCACTTACGTCACTGGTGCTGCACTCCGTGCCGATGGAAATATTTCAAGACAATCCACTTGAAAGATACAATAGGCGCCATTAATTGTAAAAAAATGTTTCAAGACGAGTAGTAATTTTATTGATTTAATAACATTCATCTAGAAACATTTTATAATGGCGCATATTGTATTTTTCAAGTGGATTTTCTTACATTTTCCACCGGCGCGGAGTGCAGCACCAGTGTAATAATGATAATGAAGATGTACCATGTGATTTTGTACTTACAAAAATGGGCGTAATTTCATAAACAAATTACAAAATTTACGATATTTTCCTGGAATGACACCGAAGGTTGTCAAAATTTTCAGAGCAAATGCGGAATTATATTCCGCATTTGCTTTGAGAATTTCACCAACTTTCAGCATATTTCATGAAATTGCGCACCTGTTTGTAGGTACAAAATCACATGGTGCGTCTCGATTATACAGACAGTATATCTGCATTGGCAATATATACATTGAAGTTCACATACAGTATTTGCACACCAAATTAATCACCTTTTTACACGCTTGTTTTTCTTAAATTCTGGCATCTTTCTACAGTCTGGGCAATAGGTATATATATAAGATTTCGGCACCTCGTGTTAAGTTATGGCACCCAGTGTTTTTATAAACTTGAATGTATAACGTTTTCAAAAGATCCGGGTGCCATTTGTTTAAACCAAGTTCAAGGTCATTTCAAGGTCATTGAACTTTATGCTTGACGGAAGTCGAAAATTGCCAATATATGAGCCAATAGGTAGGTCATGGTCCTTAACTTGATAATTGGTGTAAGTTGTTCAAAAACATTTCAGATGGATATATTAAATAATTTACGTAAACTACACTAATATTCAGTATATTATTATCATATTTTTAAGATGGCCGCCAAAAATCAGGTATTTATGAGATTTCGGTTGACTTGCTACATATTTGGATGCTAAGCGCCTTCACCTATATTCAAAGGTTAATTCTTTCAACTGGAATAATATTGCAGTTAATATACTCCATTGTCAGAAAACTCAAAATGGCCGCAAAGTAAATGGCAAATCCATAGTAATTTACTAAATATAACTGGGAGAATTTGGTTGGGGAGGAAATCGACACTTCTCTCACTTTTCCCTGAGATTCCGTAACTACTAACATGTGGACATATATTGAACCCTGATTTGATCGGCTAATAACATCATTCTCTGCATGTCTTTTCATTTGTATTATGAATTAAAAAAAGTATATTTAAATAATTAGATATTAATTTAAATAAATATTTCGGCATCATTTACTTAATAAATTAAAATTGAATGTGTAGCTGAAATGAAAGTGAAAGTAGAACGTTTTTGTTATATCCTCCGGGCTACAAATCGCTGAGGATTCCTATTTGAATTGGAAAATGATATGAATTTTAAATTTAGGAGACTGTGTCAGGAGAAAATGGACTGATGACATATGTCACCAGTCTAGTTCCTGAGCTATGACTGTGACAGGAAAAAAGGGACTGATGACATATGTCACCTGTCGTGTTCCATGCATGACTGATCGCTCTTGTTTGTAATTGTTGTAAAATATATAAAGTTTAAACTGTGTATACAAAACTATAGATATACCCCCCTTCCCCCGGCATACAAAGTATGTCGAGGGGTATATAGTTTTCGTAATTCCGTCCGTCCACGTTAAATAGTTTGGGTACCCATTATCTCTGTGACGGAAAGTCGGATGGACCTCAAACTTCATATACTTCCTTATCATCAACCATATTTTCATTCCATACCACTGATGCGGCCTTCATTTCCAAGGTCAAGGTCAAATTACTTAGACATTTGCATCCGTACGATTTGCCTTAAAGTTTTCTGCAACCGTAAGTCAGATTGACTTCAAACTTCATATACTTCCTTATCATCATCCATATTTTCATTCCATACATTTAACACACCCATGTGGCCTTCATGTCCAAGGTCAAGGTGAAATTACTTTGAACAATCATGTTTGTCAAGATAAATATTGTTTATGCAGCATTGATAATGTATACTGATTCGACGAATATATTGATGTTAAATGGAATATATATGATTTTTTTGTGTGAAATATTAAAATGGTTGAGCACGTACTGCGAAGGATTTCAGGACATTCAGTCCTTTGATTTGATAGGCTGCCACTATAGACATTTCTTGTCCGGTGTATATCTCCAATACCGTATGAATTATCTTAATGAAACTTCACACATAAATGTACTTAGATATCGACGTAGCCGAATGTGGCTGGCAAGGAGGACAACCGTCGCCCCCACCTGTCCCCTACTCTACACTTGGCCACACTCTACACATGACCCCATCCTACACATGACTCCAGATGGGCGGTGGAGGCAAGGGGATACAATGCTGTCGTGGGCGACTGTCGTTCTAGTTTTGTATGCCATTTGCTTGTATTTGTCCCAGGTCCTTTAAATGCTAATTATATTTTGTTCCTATCATGTCTGTAGGTCAGCAAAAGTTTGGGATAGCAGACATGGAACTGGTCCTTGAAGAAGATGGGACCGAGATCGATAACGAGTACTTGGCAACATTGTCGTCTGGTGTCTGTCTTATGCTACTATCAGAAGGCGAAGAATGGACAGGTATGAAAAGTTACTAACCAGACAGATAGTACCAAATATGGTGTCAGTAAACACGTTATTAAATTCTAATTTTGGAAACTAGAGCTGCCTGGCGGACAGTGCATGTCATGCCCTAGGGTGAAGGACACGAAATGACAGTATGTGACCTTTGGAGGTCACATGTGACCTTGACCTTGGGGTAATGTGTCTTGTTCGCCACACATCGTCTCATGGTGGTGAACATGTGTATGTAATATGGACTGGATTGCTAAAGTAGTAAAAATGTTATGGCCAATTTTAATAGAAAATGATACGGAAACAGATGCACAAACACACACAGACATTTGCATCCCATGGCGGGTCCTTGGGGCCCGGCAAAAATGTAATATTTTACGACGTACATATTCAATTTTAGCTCTACTGGCCCAAATACTATTCTCATGGCATGTCGTCCATCCGTATGGCGTCATCTGTTAACCTTTTGCTTGATTACGCGATAGGAACCACAGCATTTTTGCAATCTTAACCAAACTTGGTCAAAATGTATATCAACACAACATCTCGAACGAGTTCGTTAATGGGCCAGATCGGACCAGGACCACCACAGGTATAGCCCCTGGATGAGCAAAAAACAAAATGCTTAATTTTGCATTGCTTAGGGGTTATCGGCTTTATTTCGGCACTGATCTTAATCAAACTTGGAAAGAATGTGTAATTACGAGTTTTATGAAATAATTTTGATTGGTTGACAAACTTTGTTAGTACATGTATGTCAAATTAAATAGTAATTACATTTAAATGACATACAAATACTTGGAATTATGCAAAATTTGATCAGACACATCCTTAGGATGACCTCTACAAAAGCTGTTCAAAGATTTTCGATTGGTTGAAAAAGTAGGCCATTAGGTCAAATGACAGAATTTTCTTTAAAAGCCATAGAAGCCATGTTTTTCACCAAATCGTCATCAAACTTGCTTGGAATTTTTATTTCCATGTGTTGTGTTTTCATTTTGGATTTTTTTGGGTCCAGTTGGGCCAAAAACTGGGTCACTATGTCAAATAGTAATGTGATTTGCTTGGATAGGCCCATGACTAACAGAGCCAACTTGTTTTGTTTACAGCAGTCACATCTGAGCGTATGATTGCAACCACGAAGAGGAAAACAGAAGATTCCGAAAATACAAGTAGTTTAGATGGTATGAAATAGAAAGTACACTCATACATATACGATGGGTGATCAAATATTATGTGCAGTTGTAGACTGTTTATGTAACTTGAAATAAAATGCAGGACTTCTGTTAAAGCTTTTGTTAACGCTTCGCACATGAAATAGACAAAGTAGTGATGCATTCCATACATATATGAAAGACATGCCCTGCCAGTGCGCAATATGTCTCTATGACAACGGCTATTAGCACACAGAGCATAAGATGCGTTACAAATTAATAAAGTTCATCCCGGCAAATACTGAACATTCTCTGCTGAAAAAAGAATATAGAGCAAAAGTCTACGTAATTCTGAATCGCTCCTCATAATTACATGTACAAAACGTTACTTCCATTTTCAGAGAAATTATTTTTCTTGTAGGAAAAGTAACAAATCTATCAGATACATATTAGGGCAAACGATTCAGGAACATTTTATTGAAAGCTATTTGATGAAACAACGAATGAAAGTACTGGGATATTTTAATTTATTTTAATACTCTTTCATAGTTGTGTCAATGTACTACTAAAACTAAGTTCAAATGGTGAAACAGACAGTAAAATGTTACAAAACACGCAGTGAATATTATTTAATGTTTACAGGTACAAAGGTCATGAAGTTGATAGAAGATCTCAGAATGAAGAAGAAGAAATATGATTACAAAGAAAAAGTAAGATTTTTTTTATGTACATGTACATCTATAAAACCAAACTATAGGCCATGCGTTCCATTAACTGTCCTACTAAAAATACTAGATACGATATGTCGAATATATAGTAATTTGGTCATTTTGGGGTATAGTTAACACACAGGGAAACAATTTGAGCGGTTTTTAACCCCCGACTGAAAAGTATGGGGGGTTATAGCGATGGGCCTAGCGTCTGGCGTCCGACGTCCGCCGTCTGTAGACAAACTGTTACAAGTTTGTGTTACAACCAATGCTTACATTTAGGTCAATATCTTTTCGGGCGGGAGTCTGCCACTCTCTATTTTTGTTGTCTACTGAGATGATACTGACAAATCGGTAAACAATACAGTATATTGTGCAAAATAGTTGGAGCGGATTTCAAAAAGGTATGCTTTCAATCCAATCCAATATTACAACTATGTACTTCTTCCATATGTAATGCACCTATCAATGTTTTTCCCGCCGGGGGTGGGGGGGGTGGGGGAGGCGGGCACCCGCGGGGTATTAGACAGCAAAATATTCCCCCAGACCCGGGAATTAGACAGCCCATTTTGCCCAAGGGTGGGAAATTAAACGTCCAACAAACTTGTCAGATACAGTCTTCAATGGAAAAAAGTCCGTCCCCACCCTCGGGAATTAGACACAAATCTAATGCCGACATCCGGGAATTAGACAGTCGATTTTACCATGTGTCTATTTTTCCGGGGGTTGCCCGCCGCTCCCCCCGGGCGGGGAAGACATTGATAGGTGCATAATTACTTTAATAACATATGTTTAAACCAAAACAGTTTCCAAAAGTATGCCAGTAAGTAAGGAAAACTTCTAAATGACATATTTTTATTTTGGCATTGTTGCCAAAATTCATCAAAAGCATTCTTGCAGTGATCCCTACAAAACTTTGGTCAGTTGACTCAAATACATGTACTAGGTGAGATAATCTGATAACAGGATTACGTTTCTGGCATTGGATACATGTAGTTAGGCCAATAGTAATAGCTCCAAAATGGACCCAACCAGGAATAAATTCATAACAAGCTGCATTTTTCAGGAAGGTTGTAGTAATGTATGCAGAATAACACAGTAAAAGTTCCGGAAAAGCTACATTGTGCTAACTTTGGAATTCAAGATGGCGTCCAAGATGACCGCCACAAAGTACTGTTTGTCATAAACTTGCTCGTTATCATCTATTCGCCCTCAGGTGGTATATTTAACCAATTTAATACACCAGAATTGGGCCTGTAGCCACTACACACATGACTTGGACAACTTGAGTGTTCATACCTCATATCAAGAATATTAAATTACTTAAATTTATCATCTGATGGGATATACATGGCAAAATAGTGATATTTGGCGGCCATCTTGGATGCCATCTTTAATTACCAAGTTAGCACAAGATATATTTTCCGGGATTTTGACTATGTTATTCTACATACATTACTACAACCTTCCTTAACAATTCAGCTTGCTATGAATTTCTTCCTAGTTAAAACCTATTATTACTGGCCTAAGTTACTTTATGTAAATTGTAGGCTTCAGGTAAACAGTCACAGAGAAAGAGAAACATCACAGTCAACATAGGGTGGATGAATTATTCATATCGTGACCAAAAATATAAACTGATCAATGCTACAAGAGAGCATCCTCTATTTGGACCTAGGCTCATAAAATTGGATCCATCCCAGACATTTGACGTGATCCTTGGAAAACTGAAGGATACATTTTTTCCATACAAAAGAAGTCCATTAGGTCACGAAAATAAATTTCAGTTTGCAGTAGGCAACTTCAGCGGAGATACGTTTGACTCCTTAATGACCCTTGAAGAGATCGTAGGCGGCCCGAACAAGCCAGGTGTCTATGTCTTGACTAAACAGGTAAGCAGTCCATATAGTGCAGCGGCAAATGTGATTTTATGTGTAAAATTCCGGCACCTCATGTTAATGTTTGGCACCCGTTAGTTTCGTAACCCCAATGCTCTAAGGTTTCCAACAAATCCGGGTGCCATTTTTTTCATAAACTTTCAAGGTCATAGAAAGGTCACCGTAGCCCCATCTAGACCTGATATCATAAAAGGGTCAAGGTCAATGTCATTTTGGATCCCCAAAATGCGCATAAAACCTTGAGAATGCCTTATCTTCGGCATAAACAATCCGATTTGAAAGAGTTTGTTTCCATTGTTCCGTATCGATTAATGAATGTCTCGGAGTGATTGGGGTTAAATTTATAGTACGAGGGCCAAGGTCAATGTCATGTTTGACCTCCAATAATACGCATAATACATTGAAAATGCTATATCTAATGCACAACTGGTCCGGTTTTAAAGAGTCTGGCGTTGTATCTAATGGTTTTTCATGGTCCTGATTAAATGAATGAACTTTCCAGAGTGAATGTGGTTCAAAATTATACTCTAAAGGTCATTTCAAGGTCATTGAACTTCATACATGAAGTTGAAAAAGTGTCACAATTAGTTTTAATTTTAATTTTCGGTATAAAACGTGTATTGTATATAATAACAGAGTGCACCTTAATGAATACTAGGATTGCACTGTGAGAATGTCAATACTGTTGATCATCAAAAAAGGAATACAATTGAGCTTGAACCTTTATTGACAACTGTCTCCAGTTCAGTGGGTATGGTAGACAATGTATGTTTTTTAGATTTGTAAGCGACATGTATAATTGTATGTGTCGTTCCTATTATATTTAAAACTTATAATAAACTAGGGAATTGTACTGATCGACTATGAACTGAAACATATACTAGCGCATCTCTGACATTCTTTCGATCTGTGTGGCATTTGTTTCATTTATCATTTGTGTTCTCGCCGTATTTTATCCTACTTTTTCGGAGCGTATACCGCTAGTCGTAGAGTGCACTTGTGTGCGTGTTGAAGACTTCGATTACCGCTATACGTTAGCTATGCTTGGCATATTAATTACATCCATTATTAGTTCCGGGCTCTTCGACTCTCCTTTGGGTATCAATTACTATTTTTAAATATCTGGGTGGGTTATAAGTCACCAGTATAAAGAAATAAGTATCGTTCAATAAGTCTAATCGTCATCACTATCTGAGTCGATATCAGGTACTGTTGGATGACAGTCTGGCTGGTTCTCACATGTGTTTTCGTTTAGACTATATTTGCAAAGTTCTGTACAGACAATACTAGATTTACGGCATGTACACCTTGCTGTCGAACACTGACTTATTTGACAACTACAGCGTACAAGTTCTACTACTGCTTTTGCAGCGGGCTCCATTGTAGTAACAACGGGTACATACGTGTCATTTTGCACCAAGGACCTGGCACCAGGTCAGGTTATTCTAGTTTCACGGCTGAATATATTTGTTCTCGATGTAAATATTCCGTTCTGATGTTTGGATTCACCCCCCCCCCCAATGCAGCAGGTTAAAATGGGATCGAACCCGTTTGCCCGGCCTTAAATGACCTTAGCTGTTGATTGGCCGTTAAGCACTAATAAACCAACAAACAAACATTTTGCACCATCCATCCGAATTCAGTTGGTGTGGGGTAATTTGCTTTAGCATCATCAGAGTGAGCCCATACCAGTGACTGATATGCAGCACGGAGGGTGTGCTGGAGCAGCGCGCCTCTTGTGGGTGGAAGCCTATCAGATTCCGCCTGTGACATTTTAAATAATTCCCATCGGAGATCAGCCAACTCTGTGGCATGAGAACCTTTCTGTTTATACATGGCACAGACGAATTCTTCTAGCGCGTTTACAGTGTCGTCATCTACTTTGTCCGATTTGGTAAGCTCTGCAAATGCGTTTGTAATGCGAGCTGGCTGTTTCTGTAAGGTGTTCCAGCATGTGACTTTGCCATTGCCATGAAACTGCCCACATGTGTTGCACCCGGTGAATGCATGAAACCCGGGCAGAGCAGCAGTTATAGCTGGACCGATGGCACGGTACACAGGCAGCAGAGGAATGGTCCTTCGCTTTGCTCCCACACCGGTTACAATTCTGGGATCTTTCCCCAACATCTGTGATCGCGAAAAAGCTAATACGAACACATCCGTATCAGGAGATACTATGTCAACATCATACCCTCGTTTTACAGCGTCCAGAGCATGTACTATGAAGATAGTATTGGCTTCTTCATGGGTCGATGATAGATGCTCTACATCAAGTTTGTTTGATTGGGCACCTTGGCTGGTTGACACAACTACTGGGGATAAGGAGTCTTTACACCTGTCCAGAAGCTTATCCGCAAGATGCTTTGTCTTTGTATTCGACCCAATAATTTCACCCAACACCTTGAGAGAGCAGTTAACCTGCTCGAAGGCATGGTCCACACCAATCTTAGAGAATTTCACTTGCGATTTCTTGACACAAAAGTTCCCCTTCATCAAACCACTTCCAAAGTTCTAGCTTGGATTCCTGGAGATCATACACAACTTAAGATATAGGTTCGGACAGACAGACAGACAGACGGACAGACAGACAGGATGACGACTATATGCCCCCGAAATTTATTTCGGGGTGCATAATAAAATGACACCATTGACACCGAGATCATTCAAATAGGACAATTAGTAACGATGATATGGCATATTCAAGGGTTTCTGCGGATTTTGGCGGTTCACAATGACCTTGACATTGAGCCCTAGCGTATAACCTTCAACCTCAATGGCTCTGAAAAGTTCACGAATCGATCCGTGGTCATAGATAACTATATGATAGACACCACTATCATTATAATGTGTTCATTATGGCATATAATAGGCAATGTTTTTCTTTATAATACA
Source organism: Conchocele bisecta (assembly GCA_029237695.1). Taxonomy (NCBI): domain Eukaryota; kingdom Metazoa; phylum Mollusca; class Bivalvia; order Lucinida; family Thyasiridae; genus Conchocele; species Conchocele bisecta. The sequence goes on from CM055276.1 coordinate 40,095,827, forward strand.
TGATATTGAAGTTGACCTTTACGCACGAATACTCGCAAAGTATTATTGTTAAAACACGTCTATATCTATAGTGGCAAACATTAAGATCATATTATGGGCTTTATATGTGATGATTTCTGGATGGTAGAGCATTATATGACACCAATGCGATATAGGGTCACGGTGACCTTTGCATGACCTTTACATGACCTTGAAAGTGGATTTAAAAAATGGCACCCTGATTTTTCGGAAAGCTGAGAACCCAAAGACTACGAATCCACCGAGAAACACAAATTAACACGAGGTGCCGGATTGTTACCAATTGCCCCTGCACTAATATACATGTAGATACATGTTGGTTGCAAAGATAGTTGCACACATTTACTTACTTGGGCATGCCTAAACAAAATTCATTTTAGTAGCGTAAATATAAACACATTGACAATACATGGGTGATGACCACAATTAGTTATTAGGCCGAGCGCTACTCAGCCCATATGGAAGTTTGACTTGTGATTAAGCACAATTCCAGAAATTCACCCATCGCAGACAGTCGTACGAGTCAACTAAAGTGGCATGGAGCGAAGTGATTTTGCTGGGGGTGGTGATGGCGCCAGGCTCCAGATCAGGATATTGCACATTCAATGGTGAATTCGTAATCCCCCCCGAAACAGGCATTGGTTGTACCCAGATGCCCATCCCATATAACCCTGGATGTTGACGGGACGTTAAGCTCCGTTCATCATCATCATCATCATCATCATCATCATCATCATCATCATCATCATGTCATTCCAGGCGGCTTCCGTATTCTCAATACATACAGATAGCAGCTCAGACGAATTTGAATTGCCTGAAATTAGGTTTGCGAGAAGAGAAAGCCACACACCAACAGCAACAGTTACACACCCAGACGATGATGTTTCCACAGTCTTTGATGTAATAATATTCCACTTTCAAGATAATCAAAAACTAAGGATAGTTCTGTTATTTAACATTTTTAGCAAGTGGACAAGATTCAAGAATCAAGAATGTATATAATGCAATAAATTCATTTATAAAATGTTCATAAATCTTAAAGACAAAGTCAAGCGATCCATGCTACTCGCTGAACACGACTATGGCACCAGAAAAAATACAATGCGAATGGGGTTTTATTCCCCTCATAAGCAAGATCGAGTCACAAAATGAAAATTAAATATCAAGACGTGCAGAACCCATTCTCCAACCGCGCCAGCTAAACTCAAGGTCACAACTCCAGATTTTCAGTAATGTCATGTCTGGAGCACAAGTATTGACCTGTATAATGAATTTCCATGTCACATGATTGAATGAACACCTGTCACTTGGCTGGTAATGCTATAATTTAATAATGCTCACCTCAAACTAATAAATTGTAATGTATTTTTCAGTCAGGTGTGCCAGATGTTGTTGTTGAGCAGCAACTATTCACAACAGAAAGTGCAAGCCAAGTGGTAATTATAGTTTATTATATACATATACAATATTCTCTATCATTAAAAGCAGAGTGATTATACTATTATATTTAGATTTTTTTTTCAATGTGAGGCTAGTGTTTCCCACAGCCTGTTCTAGTATGGCGCCGCGCCATGCCCGTTTTTGGTGGCACCATACCTCGCCCCGTTAGTGCCAGAAGGTACCAAGTGACATATTGGGGTATTTTGACTTTTTGTCATAAATGCTTTGTATTAGTCTTTTGTATGTAGTGTAACATATGTGAAGAGATGGAACCTGTATGTTAAGTAATTACGAAGATACTTGATTATGAAGAAAGGTACCAGGTGAAAGATGCAGAAAAAGTTTGTGACAGAAGGAACCAAGTGCATACCTATGCATTGCATGCCATAAGGGACTAAGTGTCAAATGGTACCTATGATCACTAGTTCTTGGGCACAAAAATGTATGTTTATGTTTGGTACAGAAATTACCAAGTGACACTTTAGTTTAGTGTTAGAGGACCTCAAGGAGGATTGGGGTACCAATTGAGTTTCCTCTTTAAATAAAGTATTTACTTAAATATGTTGCAGCCAAAAAGGTACCAAGAGAAGATATAATGATATATGGAGTGTAGAAGAGGGGATATAGCAATGTAGGGGTGTAGAAGAGGCAATATAGTGATGTAGTGGGAGTAGAAGTATCACCTAAGTCTATATTGATTTTTTGGTGCATACCACATCATATACACCAGCTAAAAAGTCCATATTTGTTTTATTATATAACCAACATCTAATATGCATAACAAAGAATCTGTATTGTTTGCCCTAATTTCTCAACCAATGATAGCACAGCATTTCGTCCGACTTAATTCCGCATTGTGACACTTCCACAATATCTATTCAGTTTAAACACTTATTGTTAATAATAAGTACGGCTCGACATTTGAAATAATTAATCCTGGCCAGAGTAGCACCAGGTCAGCAATGTGCTGAACAAGGCATACATTGTTCGATATTCAGGTAGTGGCATAGCCATAGTGTCATTGAAAGAGAACATATTAGATCCTGCTGAGACTGTGTAATTTCTTAGGACGATCATTATCTACGCTACACGCTAATGTCAATATATCCATTTTCTCATGCAATGGCACACAAGTCGCAATTTGTAATGACGTTGAACTGGATGTTGCTTCCGTGACGCTTGTGCACGCGCATACAGCGATTTCTGGACGGAGCAGCAGTAACTAGATTTGTCAGTAAGCGAGGGCCTACGGAATACCCCCCCCCCCCCGCGTCAGCCCTGACCTAGAATGAATTCCAGCTCGCATACTATCATTTTCAGATAAAAGACTATGTCAGCACATATGGAGAGTGCGATGGTGGTTCCAGTTGAAAAAAGCAAACTAGACATTCTAAGTCCGTGACCTTGACCCCTGGCATAAATGGGGGTCGTAGGTTAACGGACGGACGGACTGACTCCAGTATACCCCCCCCACAACTTCGTTGCGGGGGGGGGGTATAATTAACTGTCAATCTTACGTAGTGTATTGAAACTCTGATCCAATGAAGTGAAAACAGATGGGCAAAGCAATAGGTCTGTTACAGCCTACGGCTCACTTGAAATTATTTATTTAAAAATTCAATATAGAAACTGTAACTAGTACCTAAACGTTCATATTATGCCAACATGTTATGGCGGCAACATCTTTCTAAGACCGTGTGCGATGTCAACATCATCAAAATGACATCAGATACGTCATGAACGAAGCGCGTGAGAAAAAACGGCCACGGCTTCAAGTAAAATCCAATGTAACAAATCAATGCAATGCAAGATAACAAATTTAAGGCGCTGGGAAACAGATACCTTCACTCTGGTACCCGACATGTAAAGCTTCTCAAAATAGCAGTTTCACATAACAAGTACTGGTGGCAGCTTCAAAACACGCCACATGTCGGCGTGCGTGTGGGCATAATAACCCCCACAGGCAGGCCGACACCGCCAACAGTACAATCAAACAAGCCATGGTCCGCTTTCCCCAATAGTGGGCGACATAAACGCTTTTGGTGCCAGCAGAATTGTTTGAAAGGCCGGTTGTAAAGTTCTCCTGGATTTTGGGGTAATGTATGTTAAACCCGCCATGCCGGATTACATCTGATGTGACACAACTATTTATCTATTTTCTCACATTCTCTAATGCTGAGTGAGTGACCTCGTTTCTCCATTGCAAACGAGACAGGATCTGGGACCAAATGAATCGCGTCTCAGGCAAAAGCTGACGAAGTGAAGCCAAATCAAGTAAAATAGCTGATCTCAGCTTGGCTGATGGAACTTGCCCAATTTAATTGCCCCCTCCGTGGAAAACAATCAGCTCAGGTTTGTCCTCGACGGTCAGTAAAAATTTGATTGTTCGACCCATTTGGACCCACAGCATGCCTCCTTTACCCTGCCACCATAAACGCGCCCTGTGTCTGCCAAGAAACAGGCGGGAACCCTCAGCACCTGCTCTCGCATGGCAAACAGCCCTTCTCACTATTGAAGATCCATTAAACCAGATGCTGATGTTTCTTGCAGCAACTAAAATCTTAACTGACTTGTTAGTTGCATACAGTGGAAAAACCATTATGATAATATGCATGTATGAATATAGAATAAAATCAAATCATGTAACCTCACAAAGAAAACCATGTACCCGCACTATACGAATCCCCAAACGACTGTAGAATTCCAACAATTATAGCAAACAAGAATCACCCTATTGACTCAAAAGATATGGATGGTATCCTAATGTAAGATTTGAATGCCCCGGACTCCCAGCGCCCAAACGACTTAATGTCACTGTCCGAAATGCCTTTTTTCGAAGCAGTTGTCGCAGCCCCAATGCGAAATGAATGAAACTCCAACTGCCCCTAGTGCCCCCCACAAAACGACATTAAACTGATAACGGGACACTGGCTCATCCCCGAAATGACAAAAAAGTGGCCCTGCTATTGTGACTGGTCTCACTTCCATGTATTGATTCAGAAGAAAAACAGGACAACAAGGCCCACCTGTAGCTGATAGTGAAACAGAAAACAAAGCTGCAAATAGTTTAGCTTCATAAGATGAATAACATTCCTTGAAAGTCAGGGCTCTAGATAAGGATTTATTGATTGAGTATTTTTACTCCATGATATTTTTTACAATTGGGTATTTTCTATTATCAATTGGGTACCTTACAACCGTTACCCCATTGTGTAAAATTGAATAGGGTATTTTCCAATTCTGCTATCAAAATGTGCAATAAACATGGCTACACAAAACATTGAATACGTACATGTGACATCGTTTAAGTGTTAGTTAAAACTAATTAGAAATTATGTTTAATTGGGATCTTTGCTGCATGTTTCTTCACCACGTTTTGTTGAAGACATATTTACCGCGGTCTGTCTTATCTTAAACAATAACATCCGAAGTATATCCGAATTAAAAAAAAAACTTAGTCTATTTGCACGAACTCGGACGTTTCGCATCACAAACGTTTCGGACCAGGGTCGAGTCGGCCATATCCTTATTTTGTTCACATCTCAAAGCAATTACATATGCGTCGTCACCTGCGAACAATATACGTATTAAATCATAAATGGCGAATTAAAAAAAAAGGAATCGCCATTATCAATCGTAATCGACCGACCGGAAATTCATATGAAGTGCTTTTCACCAATACCGTCACCGTGTAATCTGCTAAAAAACAGTGACCGTGCGTATCATATTTATAAAACATCCATAGACGCTTAGTATATGTATAGTTGCGTCATAGATATAGACGCTTATTGTAACCAAATACGATAGATAGGCTAGCGGTGATTTTGTGGCTGATTTTCCCATCGACGTCATTGCCATTTTTCAATAATTTTATTGAAAACCGTCTTTGTAAAATTATCAGTACGCATATATTTTCAAGCCAATTGATTACTCGATGTTTTAATTGGGTATTGGTACGCATGGCTTTCAATTTTAATTGGGTTTTCAGATTTTTTGGTTGCGTATTTACGCAAATACGCAGCTTATCAAGGCCTCTGGAAAGTGACCCAATCAAGGGAAACAATATGACAATTGTTATTGGGATCCTATTATCTAACCTTTTGTGTAGACGCCCCATCCCCGTTAACAATTTTCAAACAATAAAATTCTGAGTCGTATCGGGAACATTGAGCATCTTGCAACGAAATGAAATGATAGATACATATAGCCATGCTGTATACCTCGCAGTGACAAGCTTGCTATAAAATATGAAACCTGTTGTAATGGCGGAGGCCACAAACCCAGACAAGTGTATGTGCTCTTGAATATTTCAAACATTCACACCCCATTATTATAAGCCTCTCTTGTACTTTCTGACAATGCCCCCGCTAGCAATCGTCCCACTCATGTAAAGTAACCACAATTCCTGGTCAACACTGCAGTGTAGGATCCCTGGATTTCCTAATCCGAAATTGCTCATCATAGACTTTCCAACCTAGCCCAGTTACCCTACTTGCACCCAGTCTGATATTAAACATGTATTTTAACAAACATGGAGCCTCATCGCCATGCACCTCTGTGCATACACTTGTGAAAATGATGAAAACATCCGACCACTGCTTTATTGTTGATACAGATTTTGCCATATTTTTGCTTTTTAATACCAATTGCCCTTGTTCGAAAGACACATATTTTTCATCTATGCGCCCAGCCGCAGGAGCAAAAACAAGCATAGCCAAATCGACATAGTCGCCATTAATAATGTGTTGCCTGATGTCCAAGAGTATCGTGGTAGCTTGGCATTGAGGGAGTAATATTAACACTTTCATCATTCGTTAAACCGCACAAATTGGCTTCAATTGGAGAGCCCACCAATTCAGCCATATCTGGCGTCATCACTTGCCGAGCCACCCGAGTGGCTATCGCTTCTACATCCTGCATCGACAGTGACGACGAACTGGCCGGCCGAGCTTCCACCTCCTCTGTTGCCACTGTCCCATCAGTATTAACGCTGGCCAGCTCATGTGCCGCGTTTTACGCTTAGTCTTAGGCATCCTGCTAAACACAGTACAATCAAACTTTACACAATATATATACATAATAAAAGGTGTGCCCAAATTGTCAACACAAATAGCAGGATTTCCCAATTGCAACAATAATTAATTTACGAATTAATATCCACAAATGCCAAATTAACATAAATTGTATAAACTATAGAAGCCACACAATTATATTAAATTATGTATGAAACAACCACAATCAAGACTAATGTTCGATACAACCATATAACAACACAATCAATTTCACTTCCCCATTAACGATATTAAAAAAAAATGACTGTAATGATCCTCTAGCAGTCAAAAAATAGGCTACCAACCAAATTCAATTAATTTGGTTATGGGCAACCACAAACAACACAATGCAACAAGAAGCCACAACATTGTATAAATTATAAATGAAACAACCACAATCAAGACTAATGACACAATCAATTTCACTTCCCCAATAACGATATTAAAACATTGACTGTAATGATACTCTAGCAGTCAAAAAGTAGGTTACCAACCAAATTCAATTAATTTGGTTATGGACAACCACAAACAACACAATGCAACAATTTTTCAATAACAACAAACCAATCAAAAAACAATGTACAATATGAAATGCAAAACAACCAATAATAAAAACTGATTTTTTTGGCTCGTCTCAGGCAAAAGGTGGGTTAGATGGTAAATCCGTGTTCTCCATCAAACTGTAATGATCCTCTAGCAGTCAAAAAATAGGCTACCAACCAAATTCAATTAATTTGGTTATGGGCAACCACAAACAACACAATGCAATGATACTCTAGCAGTCAAAAAGTAGGTTACCAACCAAATTCAATTAATTTGGTTATGGGCAACCACAAACAACACAATGCAACAATTTTTCAATAACAACAAACCAATCAAAAAACAATGTACAATATGAAATGCAAAACAACCAATAATAAAAACTGATTTGTTTTGGCTCGTCTCATGCAAAAGGTGGGTTAGATGGTAAATCCGTGTTCTACATCAAACTGTAATGATCCTCTAGCAGTCAAAAAATAGGCTACCAACCAAATTCAATTAATTTGGTTATGGGCAACCACAAACAACACAATGCAACAAGAAGCCACAACATTGTATAAATTATAAATGAAACAACCACAATCAAGACTAATGACACAAACAAAAACAATAACAATTGCCTCCTACAACAATATGCCAAAATTAGACATTTTTTATTTCAAATAATTGGTTAAATGCAAACAAAAACAAAAAATATTGCCTCCTTCAGCAACATGCCAAAAATTAGTTGTTTTTTTTATATTCTAACAACACCCACAAACACTTACATTTATATTCTCAGACTAACACATAAAATAAAAATTACCCATCATGCCTATTAACTCAATTGCAGCAGGCAAAGACAAGTACAAACTGCATTTGCTAACACTGTAATAGCTCGCATAAAATAGTCTGGTTCATACGTTTTCCCTGTTAAGATGGGCCCCTAAAAAAAAATATTAATAAATAAACCATTATGAGATTCAACCTCAACCTAAATACTTACGGAAGCTATCGACGAAAATAAAAATCTCACAAATACCTGGCGACGAGTGTCCGCTAGATCTTCCGGATGAACTAAAATATGCACAAACAGAACATGTATTTATTTTATAGGTGCTGGTGACCTACAAGGGACCCCACCACCAGCACCCCTCTGATGAGTGCTCAAACAAACCAAACGCCATGAAAATATTACCGAGGGGCGCCAGTGGGGGGGGGGGGGGGGTCCCCCAAAAGACACCATCACCATTTTATATGTTATGTATGTATACACAAATACTTGCAATTGTTTCCCTAACCTTAGGCGCAGACACAGTTTTCCAAAACAAAATCAGCGGCTGAAAATTATTTTCAATAATATACGAGGCTTAAGTACACGTTGGCCAAAACTACAACTGGCGGAAGAGTCGAACTCGCGCAGTCGTGGAATAAGAATGCGATACAAAAAATAAAGTCGTCTCTACCTACTGCACTACTGCGGACACTCTGTCGTCCATTGACATTTTAGGTATACATGAACATAAATTGATTGATCAATTCAGTCTGCAGCTGCAGCCCGAGTCCGGTTATTGAAATTTGTACCCATTTATGATTCATTGCTTAAACATTGATACATCGCCGTTTAGTAGACGTTGAGCAGGTATCATCCGAAATCGGTACGGGAAAACATAATACGTACGACATTGCAGCACGGTCACATGCACGTACGCATGAATGTATAAGGGGAGTGAGGGCAGGTGAAGGGGGTTGGGCGTTATCGACGGCGCAAAGGGCGCGGACGGACCTCGGTCGCGGTCATATAAATATACCGTAGATTCGTCGTCGTCGTACATGTACGTTGCGCGTAACGTTCACCGGCCGTTAGATTGCACACGGTGATTCTAAATTTAGCATATTTACATGACGTTGACATGACGTTGCTACAATATAACTAAAGGCGTCATGTCTGTGTGAGTTTCTGTTGAATCGTCCGGTTGCAGCATGAAAATGCGCGCCTGTCATATTGCAAAATTACGGAAACCGGAACCCAAAAACTGGAATTTGACTGGTTTACTTGTCTGTTTACAGCTTAATGACAGCACGTCATTAGTTAATATGGCATTAGTTAATGAGGAGTTAAAGACGTTTCGTACAACCAGTTTTTAATGACTCATTAACTAATTGAAAGACCTGCTGTTGCAATGAGTTCTTCCGCACCACTGTCACTTATAATATTGCATATGGCCTTGATGAAATTGTTTTTCTGATGAAACCCACCAAGGAGGAGGACAACCTTTCCGAATAGGTCATCGTGCACCGTGCTTTTGTCAGAGAACTGTGGCAAGTTCATATTTGGCTTGATCTCCAGTAATGATGGTCCATTCATTATCTAGAACATGTGAAATATTAACAAGACGGACCATTTCCTCTTTGAGAATCGCTGGGTTGATGGAAGACTCGGGAATGAGGGGCAGGTAACCAATTTTATTGGCTTTTGTCTGTTCTGAAAATCTAGCGCAGAATGCAGGAAAACCTGGCAGACCAACGCCATCGTCTCATGATGCTCCAAGTATGTCCGAACTTCTGGCAATTCGACCAAGTTTAGTGGGTGGTGGTCGTGCGAACGAGACGGCGTAAATTAACGGTAGTGGTTCGTCCTTATAAGAATCACTATTTGCCTGGTTTGGCCCTCCGGTACGTCTTTATATTTGGCTCTGTTATTACCTGGGAGTTGAATTATAAAAGTAGTAAGATCGTTACTGATCTTACTGCTTTTGGGAGGGGCAAAGTAATTCTGGTGTGGCGAGGACCTGGCATCAGATCAGGATTATTCTGATTTCAGGGCTGAATATATAATTTTGTTATTGTAAATATTCAGTTCTGATTTTGGGATTTCCCCCCCCCCCGTTTGTACATGTACTTGAATATTTACATGTACTTGTACAGGTAATATATGGGATTTAGTACTAAACCCATTGACCCTGCCTTAAATGACCTTAGCTGTTGATAGGCCGTTAAACCCCAACAAATTCATCAGTTTCTGTTTCTAAACTGTCAATAGACTGAATATGTGTTAACGATCTTGATTCTCGCCGGTCTTTCTTGGATACATAGCACTCTGGGTGTGTCGGTTCTGAAACATCAACCAGAGATCTGTCACGAGAGACAGATGTTTGGACACTAACTGCTGTTTCCGAAATATTATCATTTGCTAACGATTTTGGTGTCTAAACAATAATGGCGGACATGGCATTTAAACGCCCACCGGAGAGTGTGTTATTGTTCCAGTCCAGATTATCCATGGCGAAGAGAGTGTGACGAGCAGTGATATTCTCAGGAATGAATACACCCGTTTGTTCCACCGCTTGTTGTATTTCGGTCGAGTTTGCCGTCAGCTGACGTTGCAGTGTGTCATAACTAATTCCTTGTTTTAGCTTGTTGTTTAAAGTTACCAGTGATCGGCTTCGCGTTTCGTTATAGATATTATATTTCGTACAAATGCCGAGAGGAGTGATTACTCCATATGTATAATGCAACAATTGCTGTGACAACATCAATGCCTGTCCTTCTTTGTTTGTATCCACACTACATTTTGACACGATGTCTCAAAAAGAAAGATAAAACACCGAGAGTTGTCCACATACCAGTAATTTCAGTTTGTTCCTTTCCTCATTATATATTCATGATTATATATTCATGTAACATATTATTCCGAACTTTGCTGTTGCCATGGTGGCTTTTTTGCGTAGAAAATCCCTAAAGTATACACATCGAATTGTTAATTTATGTTAAAGCGTATTCAGTTTTTCATATTGATATGAATTAGTATCTTCTATAGACACGGGATAGTTCTGTTAGTCATAAATATCCTCCACAAAAATGTAACTACTTTGTAATGCGGCGTGTCAAAGAGAAAACTGGTATTTGAGGCACCCCACGGGTTACGACTGAAACTAGAGGTACCTAGCGGGAACATAAAATAATTAAATAATACAAAAATCGGTAAAAGGGGCGTTATATAGTCATAAAAGAATTTTCTTCAGTGTAAGATCGATTTTATTTCATCTCGTGGACGAAAAATGTCATCCGACATTTTTCGTCCACGAGATGAAATAAAATTCGATCTTACACTGAAGAAAACAAATATACTCTATTTCTTTTATGACTATCCATGAATTACCGTGTTTTACCAGTGAAATCGAAATCCATCTTACACCCGTGAAATACCAGGTTCGCCCGTGAATTATCGATTTCGAAAACTCACTGCTTTGCCGAACTACTTTCTTAGGTTCTCCCATTGTACTTATATGCAATAAACTATGTTTAAACTAAATTAGGCTCCGCCCAACTGGGGAATTTTAGTAGTTGCATGATTATGTCCCTTGCACACATGCGATTAGCTCCCTTGCTGGATGTGCGCACCGAGAACATTTGTTATCTGCTACCGAAGGAGGAAGGAGGAAATCGCGGAACTGGACAATTTGCTTTCGCAAATAGATACGAATTAAACAGTAGGACCCTCAAATAACACCATTGCCCAACATTTAGCATGTTTAGTAAAAAAGAGTAATGGTAATCAAAATAACAAATAAAACATGATGAATTGAATATCTTAAAATATCCAACAATCTTCATCCTTGATCTTGAAATTCTCTGTGATGAATGAGGTGCTTGTATCTATATTTGTAACATAACTGTTCTACTTTATATTCAAAAGAACAGTCGCCCCAAGAACAGACATTTGCAACCTGTACGACAATGTGTAATCCATGGAATTCCATTAGAATTGTTAATTTTCATTCTTGATCTTGAAATTCTCCGTGCTGAATCAGGTGCTTGTATCTATGCTTGCGACACAAGTGTTCTACTTTATATTCAAAAGAACAGTCGCCCCAAGAACGGACATTTGCAACCTGTACGACAACGTTGACATTTTCTGTGTAATCCATGAAATTCTATTAGAATTGTTAATCTTCATTCTTGATCTTCAAATTCTCCGTGATGAATCAGGTGCTTGTATCTATGCTTGCGACACAACTATTCTACTTTAAATTCAAAAGAACAGTCGCCCCAAGAACGGACATTTGCAACGTGTACGACAACGTTGACATTGTCTGTGTAATCCACCAGAGCGACACTGAAATATTTTTCAGAATTCTGTCATTTATCCTAAATATCTATACCACAGTAGTCAGAGAAAAGCATATCAAATTTCACTCTTTGAATGCTAGTGGTGAAAATAACCTCCAAATATATTGTGAACTTTCATTATTTTCAGAGAGCAATAAGTAAACAAACATCTTCAATTTGACTAGTTGCGAACCGTAACTTGAAATCTACTCCCGTACCGTCCGTAGCCACAGTTATGATTTCACTCAAGGGCCTTCTCTGCAGAATAGCGAATCAGGTCCGATTCGCACTTTAGCAGTTAATTGTGAAAGATTTGATATAGTTTTGAACTGAAATGAGTGTTAATATTATGAAAATAACATATTCAAGTACTTATGACATAAGTTTACATATGTAGTTGACCTGATAAAGTAAATTTAAGCTATTATCAACAAGTGATCCAGTCAGCGGCAGCCAAATTCCAACACGTAAAAGTTAAGATGGAGTCCATTTTTTGTAAAGGCCAAAAATAATTGTCTAAACCTTCTACAATAGTAAAATTTGTTTCAGAATTATTAGTATGTATTACTTTTATAATACTAATATTTTTTTCAGATGGAAATTCCGAAAATAATATGTCACAATTAACTGCTAAAGTGCGAATCAGATCCGATTCGCTATTCTGCAGAGAAGGCATATGAGTGGAATCGTAACTCAGCCTACGGATGGTACAGGAGTAGCATGCAAGTTACCGTTCGCAACTACATTTTGACAGGATGTCTCAAAAATAAAATAAAACACCGAGAGTTGTCCACATACCAGTAATTTCAGTTTGACAAATCGAAACAGAGTGCTACACAAAGAGCAAAAATAATGAAAAGCAATTTGAGAATTAACAATTAATTAATTTTATTATTGTTCCTTTCAGTGCCAGAATAAAAACTGATCCAAAAGTTGACCGATGACGGCGTGCCACAAAATCAAATAATACAAACAAATGCTAACAGTTTATTTAAACAACTGCAGCCATTTGAACACTTATGCAAACAAGAAACATCTCCGACATACTGTGTAACCAACAAAAAACAGAATCTAAAATACAACATCTGAGAAAACATACCCCACCCACCTACTTTGCATATGTCGCACGAGTCTCTCAACTCTCCAGGATGTTTTGTTCATCCAACATTCAACGGAAATGTTAGATTCACGTTTTCGAACCAGTCGCTATCCAAAAGAAATACCACGAATCCTGACCGTTGTTTCTAAAAATTATGGCGACATCAGTTTTCGTAACACGATATGATTATCCACTTCATTCCTCGCCTGTGATCCTTGTCAAAGACTAATGCACTACAGCGACAGTGAATAGGGAATGTGTGCAGGCATCAACTTCTGTTCAAAAGACTGTTAAACAACTTGTGACACTATTCTCGTTAGTTGGAATGAACATAAAATACGAGATGGCGACACTTTCCGTTTTCTCGCCTCATTATATATTCATGATTCATGTCACATATTATTCCGCACTTTGCTGTTGGCATGGCGTTTTTTTTTGCGTAGAAAATCCATAAAGTATACACATCGAATTGTTAATTTATGTTAAAGCGTATTCAGTTGTTCATATTAATATGAATTAGTATCTTCTATAGACACGGGATAGTTCACGTGGACGAAAAATGTCGGATTTTTCGTCCACTCGATGAAATAAAATTCGATCTTACACTGAAGAAAACAAATATCCTCTATGTTATCTTCTCAAATACATGACGATTATGGCTGGCCATGGAACGTAAAATGCATTGTCATCATGCGATTTATTACAAGACAGACTTGCATATCACGAGCCATGGACGCTTCTGAGTCCGAATCCGAGTTAATGTGTGCCCGAGGCCGCTCTTGACCGTGACGTGTGTGACACTGGCCAGCTGGTAGATGCATAGTTTGACTGCATATTATTCCGCTTAAATCCATGTATTCGAATATTTCCAAAATTAATCACTTGTTTTTTTTTTTTTTATTCTTCACTGCAATCTTTTTTTTGTATTTCAATTTTTTTTTTATTCTCTTTGTTACATATAATACATACATGTGCATACACAATTTTACAATTTATGTGTACAAAATGATTGAACAATTGAACATTTTTTTTGTCTTAGTATATGTGACATGTAACAACGAATTTTTATATGATAATGTGTATGGGTGTTGTGGGTATACATGGGTGCGGGGGTTTGGGTCTTGGTTAATGCAACAAAAAAAAGAGAGAACGTTTTTGGCATTACTAGATATATATATCTATGTGTGGGTACTTTGGTATACGTTTTGTTAGTTGAAGTGAAAATCATTCCATTTTGTATTAAATTGCAACAGTTTATCTTTCATTGTCGCAATTGTCTCTTCAATTAAGATTGTTTTCTGTAGATACATGTTGAATGAGTTTAGTGTTGGCAGTGTTGAGCAACATTTACATTTGAATATAAAATATTTTGCTAGAAGGATAATGAAATTAATTAGAACCGACCTTTGTTTAGATACTACGTTAATATTACAAAATGATATGTGTTCGTAATTTAGATGTGCATTGTAATTTAGTTTCGATTTCAATAATTCATATATTTCCGACCAAAATGTTTGGATAGTTTGACATTCCCAAAACATATGTTTATTTGAATCTACGTTCATATTACAAAATTCACACAAGTTTGATGGTTTCAAGTTACATACAAATAGGAAGGAGTTATTTGGTATTATTCTCATTAGGTATTTGTACTGGAATGCTCTTAGTTTTGTGCTTATAGTATTTTTGATAGGTGAGATAAATAATTTTCTTCCATTTAATATTTTGAATATTTAATTCATTTTCCCATTTGACAGTGTGTAATATAGTTAATCGCATTGTATCGATTTGTATGTCATATAACATCTTATTGGCCATTTTATTTTTTAAAAGTTTCGAAATTAGATATTCAGGTGTGCCAGTGTCAATATTTTCTGTTTTAAGTGTTTCTTTCCATGCATCTTTGATATTACCTATTAATGTATAGTACTTTAGGAAATCTCCATTGCTTAAATTGTACAAATTCTTTAGTTCATGAAATGTATAGAAGTTTTTTGTTCTATAATCGTAAATATTTTTTATAAACATTATACCTTTATCGTGCCAATCTTTATAAAATAATGTATTGCTTTGTTTGATGTTGGTATTATGCCATAATATTTCATTTGATATGACAGGGTGTATATGTTTAAAGTTAATTTTACTCCACGATGTAATAATCTCACCCAAAAATGTATACCTTTTTATTATCTGTTTTGCATCAACTTGATTAAAATTACACTTGAACAGTAAATCACCACCATACTTGTTCAATTCATTGTTATAAGCTGTTTTCCATTGATTCTGTGATCCCTTTAATCTTTTTATCCAAGATGCTTTTAATGAATGCAAAAAAGCTTGAATATTTATCATTTTTAATCCACAATTTTCGTAGTTTTGAATAATTGTTTTTCTACATATTTTATCAGGTTTTCCATCCCAAAGAAAGTCAAACATATATTTATTTATCTCTTTAATGATTTCATCAGACGGATTTTCTAGTACTGTCAGCGGATATACCAGTTTAGGGAATGCAAATGTTTTTAATACTGCTATTTTTCCTATTAGTGTTAGGTTCCATTTTTTCCAACTATTTAGGCAGTTCTGGAATGACTTAATTTTGGGTGTTAGATTTAGTAGTTGCAGTTTTGTTTTATCGTTTGTAAAAGTTATTCCTAGAGTTGAGGCTTGTTCATTAGACCATGTATATAAGTTATTGTTGCACCATTTATTTGTGTTATATCTAGTTGTTCCCAATTTTAAAATAGTACATTTTCCTTTGTTTAATTTTAACCCAGATATATTTGCAAATTGTTCTAGAGTTCTAACAAGTTCTTTGAACGATTGTTCGGTGCCATCAAGTGTAAAGCTTGCATCATCTGCAAAAAGTGTTTGTTTTATTTCCTCCCCACCAAGAGTTTGACCTTTAATGTTTGTGTTACTGTTAATTTTACGTGACAATAGTTCTATGCATAGTATGAAAATATATGCTGATAATGGACAGCCTTGTCTGACGCCCTTTTTAACGTTAAAGAAATTGGATAGATGACCGTTATTTGTGATACAACTTTTAGCGTCTTTGTAAAATAGAGTTATCCATTGAATTAGTGAGTTGCCAAAATTGAGATGCTGTAGACATTTAATTATATATTTATGGCTTAGACTATCGAAAGCTTTTTGAAAGTCTGCAAAAAATATCATTCCTGTTTTATTGTTTTCATTTGTGTCTTCAATTATTTCCATAAGGGTTCGTACATTTTCTCCAATATATCTTCCTTTAATGAACCCTGTCTGGTTAACATTTATTAGGGTGTTTAATACTTTCTTGATTCTGTTAGCTATTACTTTTGTTGCAATTTTATAGTCCACGTTTAAAAGTGATATTGATCTCCAGTTTTCAATAAAGAGCGTATTTTTATCTTTTTTTGGTAGTAGAGTAATTATGCCTTGTTTTTGAAGTTCCGTTAGAGTTCCATTTTCATATGAGTAATTTATCGACTTTATATAATAATCCTTTATGTCACTCCAGTAAAGTTTATAAAATTCTGCTGTTAAACCATCGGATCCAGGACTTTTCATGTTTTTCATTTCCTTTAAGGCTAATTGACATTCGTATTCATTTATTATACCATCACATGATTGTTTTTCAGCATCATTTAGTTTATGTTCTGTCGTGTTTAAGAAACTGTTATCGTCATTATCTAAATTTAAGTCCTCGCTATATAACCCTTCGTAATAATCTTTAACATGATTCAAAATATTTGCATGGTCTGTTTCGATGTTATTCTGTATGTTTAGCTGTTTAATTGTTCGTTCTTCTGATCTTTTTTTCTCCATGTTCGAGAAATATTTTGTATTTTTTTCAGCACCTTCCACCCATTCAGCTTTTGATCTTAAAAGTATTCCCTTTGTTTTTTCTTCAGTTATGTTATCAAGTTTACTTTTCTCCATATTAAGTTTGTCTGCTACATCTTGATTGGTTGGGTTTTCATTTATTTGTCTTTCCAATTGTTGAATTTCTTTTTCTATTTTAGTTTCTTCCTCTCTTTGTTTCTTTTTCAATGTACTTGAGTATTTAATTGCTTCATTTCGTACTGAACCTTTTATTAGTTCCCACATAGTGTTTGGGTTACATCCATTATTGATGGTAGCAGTTTCGTGTATTGTATCTTTTATCTTTTGTTTAAATTCTGTGTGTAGTAGTAAACTATTATTTAATTTAAAATAGCCGGTTCCTCTAACCGTTTCGCATACATTCAGAGTTAAAGTAATTGCCGAATGATCTGAAAGAAATCCGGGAATTATGTCACATTCGGTGACCATATTTAGCATATTAGCTGTTATAAGAAAATAGTCTAGTCTGCAAAATATAGGTGGTTTGTGATTAGAATGCCACGTGAAACG
This sequence comes from Conchocele bisecta, assembly GCA_029237695.1. Classification (NCBI taxonomy): domain Eukaryota; kingdom Metazoa; phylum Mollusca; class Bivalvia; order Lucinida; family Thyasiridae; genus Conchocele; species Conchocele bisecta. The sequence goes on from CM055276.1 coordinate 40,113,449, forward strand.
TTTTTTGTCCCGGTGCCTGACTCTGAATATATCATATAATTCATTGATGTTGATAATATCGTTTATTTTTTCCGAACATTTTTTATATCTATCTGTATTTCCATTTAGTTTATCGGTTTCAACATTTAATACATTGTTGAAATCCCCTCCTAAAACCATACTTTCACTATTATTCTCTAAAATTAATTGTTCTATTCTTGAAAAAAAAGTTACGTCATCTTCATTTGGTCCATATATATTTAATAGTACTATTGTTGTATCGACTACTTTAATTTTTAATAGCTGTAGGCGTCCCTGTATTATTTCTGTATGTTCGAGTATTTCGTATGTCGATGTTAGATTCAGTAGAATACCAATACCTTTGCTATTGGAGCTGTTTCCACTTAGGAAAATGTCTTGACCCCATTGTTTCTTCCACATTTCCTTGTTTTCTTGTGTACAGTGAAGTTCTTGGAGGAAACATATTGAGAATTTCTTTTGTTTTAGCCAACTGAATACTTTTTTACGTTTAGTTTGATGTCCAAGCCCATTAACATTAAGACTACATAGTTTTATTTGAGTATCCATAATTTGTTGTTATTTGAGGACATAATCTTTAATTCAAAACTGCTTGTAATAATTAGTTTATTTGTACGACTGACCCAAATATTATGAGTTAAGCGTGATATACTTTTGTATTGCCATGTTTGTACCATTCGTAAGTAAAAAAGGGGGATGGGGAAGAGGGGCAAAGACTGAGTATGAGGTTTTTGTTTGTTGTGCATATTCGGTTGGGAGAGGTTTTTTGTCGTGTGTTGTTACGCTACAGTGGTATGTGTCTACTACGGATGAGTGTCTTGGTCTAACTATGATGATATGTGTGAATATACGACAGTGTCTTGATTTTACAGTAAATGAGTTTTACATCATATGTGTCTAAATATGATAGAATATGTAGCAGTAGCAGTATTCACTAATTTGGTATATGTGTTTTGGTTACAAGACATGCATTGTTGGGATTATGAATTTCTGCATGGAATGGGCCTCCAGTTGAGAAAATGATTCAATTGCGAGTTTTGGAGACATAATTTCTGCCGAGTATGCATATACTTTACTTGTTTTGCGGTTGCTACTGGTGCTTGTTTAGATAGTTAAAAGTTGACGAATTAATCACTTGTTGCTGCATGTAATCCAACTAAAGTATCATTGAAACGGTCCATTTTCCAGAAAATGTTGCAACAAATATTTCCCGATTCGCGTGTCCGCCATTTTGGAATTGAAATCGACGACACGGAGCACCTGCAGCAGGCGCGCCCCGGAATATGCATACCGAAAATTATCTACATGAATGGGGCGATTTATAAAAGTATTAAAAATACTGAATATAATGCTCAAATTACATCAGTTTTTTGTTGGAAATGTAACAATAACGTTTGATCATGTCCAGCCGTGTGCAAACGTTTGCTGTGGCCCTCGGGAACAGTTTGAACCCGCGGCCTGCGGCATTGGGTTCAAACAGTTCCCTCGGGCCACAGCAAACGTTTGCACACGGCTGGACATGATCAAACCTTATATTGATAATCTGAAATACATCTAAATGAAAACATTCACATGAAAGACACAAATTCAATGATCCTATGACACGTTAATCTTGTCCAGTAGCCGATTTAATCAAAATTGCAAAATATACTTATCTAGCAAAGTATACTTTGAGGGAGAAATTTTCAAATTAAAGCCATTTTGGCTTTGATAATGTAATAAATTCAGTATAATAATTCTACATACGTTTGATCATCAAATATATGCAGTCGTTAGTTCTATATGACATAAAGGTTTTCGGGAAAAATAAATGATTACTCCCTCAAAGTATACTTTGCTAGGTAAGTATACTTTGCACTTTTGATGAAATCGGCTACTGAGACTCAACCTGTCTGAAGATATACTAGCAATGCCAACTGTAAATCAAGCAATATGATTGTCTGAGTCTGTAGCACATATTATGCTCCGCCAATCAAACTGCTTGTTTTCAAGCACAATATTTCAGTATTGTGAAATATTTCTTTGTGCAAACATTGGCAAGTGTAGAGCATGTGGTAATGTAACAATCATGCAGGGATTTCCCTAACCCCTGTTTTCTGCATCCCTAATGCAATTTATTGGCCGATGACCAACACTGACAATAGGCACTGTATCCCTGGACCCTCAAAACTTGTCGGTGCAAATGAATGATTTTCAAAAGTTTATAGCATTTTTACACTTTTTGGGATATCCTGTTTGACTGTTCTTTATAGAAAACAGTTCAGATGGATCAAGACTATCAATACCATTAAGGCATGTATGAAATTTGGGACCCTAAAATTTCACCAGGGACCCCCAAAAAAGTAAAGTTGGGAGTCCTGGGACCTACATTAAAAAAATCCTGAATTCATGATAGGTCACTCTTTATTAAACACAATTAGCATTATATAATTATTTAATTGTAATTGTAATAACACTAGTACATCTAGAGGACATTAGTTTTCCATTTAGCATTGCCTTCAGCGTTTCATTGTGGTGGCTACATGCATACATGCATACATGTATATGTCCGGATCTTTCTACATTTTAAGCACAATATTGATGTATTTTGAAATAAATAAATAGCAAAGATTAGTGCGCAGGCGTTAATGCATGTTTCTCTATATTTCTACATGATTTAGGTTGTATGGCTACTGGGGTGGACAATAGCGACTATAGTCGCCCTCCTCCTGCTGTACGGTCTGTGGAACCCGTCAGGTGACGGCAGTCCGCCCCTCAATAAAACCACCACCATTCTCTATAACGCCACGTCCAGGACTCTCTGGGGGGCGTGTGTCTGCTGGGTCGTCTACGCATGCGCTACATGATACGATGGTACGGATCAGCATAAGTTTAACTACATGAGTGTGTGCATAGTTATTTACATGACGAGCGTCCTATAAAAATGCGCTACTTTCAAGGTCATTGGATGATCGAGATAATTTGTCTCCCCTATTGCCAGAAGTGTCCGGTAAATCCAATAGCTAGGTGAAGTGGTAATTAGCAATACTCATAATACGATGAGTGGTAACGTAGTTGGGGTATCATCGGATGGGCTAGTAGTATATAAGGATTAAAATGATACCACCTCCCACTGGAAGTCCACCCGCTACGCGCGGTGACTCCCAGAGGGAGGTGGTATCATTATTGACTCCTCATATACTACTTGGATTTTCCCCATTGTTATCACGGTATGTATGAGAAGAGTGGAAACTATCTTTCATCAACCATTATAATTCCTCGACTGGATGAGAAGCTATCAACGAGATTACACCCTATTAGAGATAAGAAATCCCTATGTTATACTCAGTATATACAGAAATCTGCCATACATAGTAGATCTGTCATACATATCAAGTCACAACAACTTACACCCTATTAGAGATAAAAATCCATTGGTTATACTCAGTATAATACATCAATCTGTCATACATATCAACAACTGACAATCCTATTAGAGATAATAAATCCATAAGTTATATTCAGTATAATACAACAATTTGTCATAAATATCGACAATTTACACCCTATTAGAGATAAAAATCCATTGGTTATACTCAGTATAATGCCTACCATAAAGCAAATGAGAGAGCAAGCTAAGAGTTGGGGAATTACCCTAAGAGGTTTGAGACTCAAGAAAGCTATAGCAGATAGGATAAGTGACGCGCGAGCCGTCGTTCGCGAGGAGAGGCTGTGGCGTGCGGTTTTGACCGGACGACTGCCTGCCGAACCCGAAAAACGCTCCGAGAAATTGGAGAACGAGACGACGGCCAGTCTGCGTGCCACCGCTTACGCGCAGCGTGTAAAAGAAGATCACAGGGCGCACAGAAAAGCACTATGCAAAGCGTACTACAATACGATTTATCAAGGCTTGGTGGGAAGACCTCCTAAGAGGAGGAGAGAGCTCGCCAGAGATTTGGTGGAGGAGGGTCCCAGGGTTCTCGCCGAATATGCCGAAGCTATGGAAACTGTTGATAGGGGTAGGAGGAAGATAGTATAGACTTTCGAGAGGGGGGGGGGGGGGGGTGGTAGATGGGGAGATTGCTAATCACATAATGAATAAAATTCGCCCAGAGATGACCACGGCATTTTATCTGAGGTATTCGTGCTCGTATCGTATTAGGAACATCGAGACCGACGCTACGATGATCTATCACAAACAATCAAAGGGTAGTCCGTGGATAAACGAGATCGCGAAAGCTGAGAGTTGGATATCCGATAGAGAGAGAGGTCGAATGGACATCGAGAAAGTCGATAGACCAAACACAAAATGGACTTTCGTTCGTTGGATATCGGTCGAGGTGAAGATGATCATCGACGCTCAACAACTTCTCATGGGAGCGGGAAAACTCCCCGATTGGTTAAGACAGAAAAAGGGAATGTATTCCGTCGACACGTACGACGACTACTTGTGTCTGTTTAGGTGCATAGCCATCCACCGTGGAGGGAGACCCGACCGCTGTTGTGAGAAGGCACGATCTCTAGCTCGCGAATACCTCGGTCACGATAACGGACGGATAGTAAGGGAATCCCCCTGGAAGTTATTAAGAAGGTCGAAGAGCGGTTCAAGTTGCACCTGCATGGGTGGGAAGACCGTGGTGATATGTCCAGGTAAGAGGGTAGAGAGACCGCAGTCGGTCTGCGAGAAGGCGTTCTATCCCAAGGGGTCAGCGAGCGCGATGTCGATTCGATGGTTGAGCAGAGAAGAGGAGAGGGTGGGAAAACACATACATCACGCGAGATACGGTCACGGGGGCGAGAGGTGGGTGGCCGGCGATCCGGTCGATGGCTACTCTCACGAAACCAAGACCGTGTTTCAGTTTCACGGATGCTACTAGCACGGGTGTCCGACGCACGGGTGTCCGAAGCATTGCAGGAGAGGTACCGCGGTAGAGCTGTACAGGAGGACGAAAATTCAAGACGCCAAGCTAAGGGAGGCGGGTTACGAGCTAGTGGTGATGTGGGAGTGCGCGTGGTTGAATGAGGTGAATACCTACTATCCACCATCGCCGCGCGAGGAGGAGACGCCTCTTATACCCTCACCAGATAGTCTACGACTTCGAGGCGTATCTCGACAAGTCGAAAATCACGCGACCCATCAAAGACCTGACCTTCGAGGTCGAGCACGTTCCTATATCGGTGTCGTTGGGGGATACAATGCACGAGGGGATCACCCACATCTGCGAATGAGATCCCGACACGCTGGTCGAGAAATTCGTGACCGAGGTGCAGAGGAGAGGTAATGACATCAGGGAGGGGGTTAGGAAGAAGTATCTGCCAACCGACATAGAGATGCTTTCGAAACCTCAGCGAGAGAAGATCGTCTTGTGGATCGACCAAGTCCCGGTGGTGGGGTTTAATTGCAGCAGGTACGACCTGAACCTCATCAAGCGGTACCTTGTCGAGAAGTTGGCGGCCACCGTGAATAAGGTGATGGTCGGAAAGATGTTTCTGTTTACCCCAGAGTTTAGATTTCTCGACATCATCCAGTATCTGGGACCCGGTACCACGTACGACCGGTGGGTTAAGGCGTACGATTGTAAAACGGTAAAGTCTCACTTCCCTTACGAGTGGTTCGATTCCCTTGAAAAACTCGACCATCCGGGGTTGCCCAACTATCCCGAGTGGTACTCGAAGTTGAAGGGTGAGTTCCTACTGTCGTTGTCCGAGTGGAAAGAGTGTAAGAAGGTCTTCCGAGAAAAAGGGATGAAGACGTTCCAGGAATGGTTGCGACACTACAACGACTTGTTCGTCGGACCGTTCCTGGAGGCGCTGACTAAAATGACGGAGTTCTACAGGGGGAGGGGCGTGGACATACTCAAGGACGCCGTGTCTCTGCCCGGTGTTTCCCTGCAGTACCTGCTCCGCGGGTCTATCGATGGGAAGGAGGACACGCCCGAGCTGTGGGCGCCGAATGATGAGACTTACGCGATGATGAAGGAGGGATTGGTTGGTGGTCCGTCCATAGTGTTCTCCAGATACGCAGAGGCTGGCAGGTCGACGTCAGGGGTCAGGTAGGGAGTCGGGAGGAGAAGATGTGCAAGACGGTGGTGGGTTACGACGCCAGCGCGCTGTACCTGTCTACCCTGTCGAAAGACATGCCGTGCGGGGAGGAGCAGAAATGGACGTGTGACGACCCGGAAAGACAGTTGTATATATACCGTTCAGTGAGGAAGGTCAGGCGCGACGAGTGGTTCGAATTTGCGGAGTTGGATATAGAGGTCCCGGAAACGTTGCGAGACAAGTTCTCTGAAATGTCACCGCTGTTCGTTAATCGAGAATCGAGAAGTCGAAGAGACCGAGGTTCCTCAGTACATGAAGGACTATCTGACCAGGACCGGGAGGAAAAGGGTCGAAGGACAGAGAAAGCTCATGGGGGCACTGGTCCGCCAAGAAGATTATCGTATACTCCCCGCTGCTAAAGTGGTATATGGAGCACGGTCTGGTCGTCAAGGTGGTGGATAGATTGATATACTACACGCCCGGCAAACCGTTCCAATGGTTCGTGGAAGAGGTCACCGCCGCCAGACGGACGGGGGACGTCGACAAGAGCAAGGCGGTGTTGGCGGAGATATTCAAACTGGTTGGAAACGTGTGTTGTGGCAAGCTGATAGAGGCGCAAGAGAGACACCTGAACACCACTTATACGATGGATGAAAAGACTGTCGATCGGGCACTGAGGTCGGCGTGGTTCGAAGAGCTGGAGGAGATTGGGGAGGCTTATCGAGCAGGAAGACTCGAAAAGGTGAGAATACTAAAGGCTCTGACGAGAGCCTGAACGACTATGACGACGGACGGACCGGGAGTAGCTGGGTGTCAGAAGGCACTGCAAGAAGTTCTTCGCGAACAAACCCGCGCGATGGACCATCATCCAAATAGTAGAGCACGGCTTCATCGGGTTTGGTAATAGATCGATCCAGATGATCTACATTGAGAGACCACACGGGATCAATCGCGAGGCGGCGGACACCTTCGAACTCTCCCGGTTGATAGAGGTACCGGACGGTAACATCCGATTGAAGTCGTTTCTCCGCTAAACCAACGGGTCACCCGCGCGAGACGGCAGAGGGTTTGTGCGTCACTATTTTTGCCTTGATGGCATTCGCGGGCTTCTTACCGATCAATCTGGTCACGTCCCCGTTCAGTGCGGAGACCACGCCGGGCAGCCTGGTCACCCACTCGGTCGATCGCGTGAGGGTCTACAAGGTCTTTAGCATATTTGTGCCCGAACAGCCTCTCAGTCAGGGTTCGATTGAAACGCTCCTGGTCCCGGTGAATATTGACGCGGCCGCGTCTGACAGAAACGTCGTGTTTAGCCAATAGATGAGAGACCGCGCCCATAAACTCGCGGCCGGGATCGACCTGGAGAAGATTCGGCCATTTGAGAGGACTCCTCTTATATATTCGGGAAAGAGCCTCGACCACCTCATTAGACTCTTTCGTGGCCAGGGGCTCAGCCCCCTTATAGCGACTCGCTATGTCAACGATTGTCAGTGCGTACTTGTACGTCTTGCGACCGACGCGATCGTGAGGGAGAAACAGGAGGTCTGCTTGGTGGACTTCGCTCGGCACCGGCACGTCGAATTTTGGCCGCGGAATATTGTGAGGTGCGGGTAAATAGATCTGCAAGATGGCCTGCTTCTTGAGCCATTCCTTGGCGGCGTTACCGGAAACCTTGGTCGCCGCCGCGAGGTTCTTGATGGCCGCGAGTCCCTTCCAGTAGCCATGGGGGCTGTAGTATGTGTTCGCTAACTTGCGCGCTAGGCGAACCGATAGTTTGGTATCAAGCTTGCACGTGTCCATCGTATGCGAGGCATTCTAGTAGGTCGAACAGTCTCCAACATGCCCTCGCCAGATCATCCGGTAACTGCGTCGTCGATACTAAATCTTTGTTGGAAGTTTCGCTGCAGCTGCCGGTTAAGTTTTCAAGGAACTCGGGGGAATCTAACATCCGCTTTGCGAAAAGGGTGGCCGCTTTTAACATCCTCGCGCCACGTCTCTAGAGAGTCTTGGGCCAGACTGATCAGACCCTTTGCGCCAGCTAAACGGTGCTTAAGGGCCGTGTAGCCTACATCGATCAGAGCAAAATAAAGCTCATCAACTAACATCGTTCTATATACATATATTATTTAAAAAAAATTGTTTTAAATAATTATTATTTTTGCTTATTGCTTTTGCTTATTGCTTTTGCTTATTGCTTTTGCTTATTGCTTTTCCAATATAGTAGCTGACGTGACCCGTCGCAACCATCCCCACGACGATGAACGCGATCTCGCGGTCTTTTTGGGCCTCTGACGGTACATAGAAATCTGAAAGTTGGGGCTCGGGATCCAGCGGTGCTAGACTTTTCTGCGGATATGCCAGCGCGTACTCGCTGTTGGCTTCTTCGACGTTCCGGAAAGTTTGCGTGGCGCAATTCTCACGGCGAAGCTCTCGTTGACACAGTCCAGATGGGCGGTTCGTTTTTTCGACCATGCTGCGTCTGCGCTCTTGAGTTGTTCTGTAGCTAAATCGTGAAGCTTGCGCTCCTCATCCGCGTCCGATTTTCCTATTAACGAGAATAAATAGTTGCCACCGCAGAACGCCCCTGCGCTCAACAACGCACCAAATACCGTTAGTCAGATCGCAGCTTCCATTTATTTCCGTATATTAGCAGGTAGAATTGCAGCTTTAATTAGATAATCTCGAGTCCCAATTGCGGACGCTACATCTAAGGTCACGAGCCCTACGTCTCTCACGTTCATGTCCAATTTGGGAGCGGGCCCTCCGAAGGCCATCTTTTATAGTCGAGCAAACCCGATACTGAGACCCGATATCACCACGGCGTGTTAAAGCGCATTCACTATCATTTTACCATCGTTTTCAGCCATTAAATATAGTGATTATTGCATATAAAAGGGATGGTGATCAATGTTTAAATGGGGCTCAATCGGTTTCATAACTTCCTTCGGAACCGCCTCCAACATGCTCGGGAGCGGAGTTGGGGGTTGTCTCGAAAGGTAGTTCCGCACACACAGGGTGCCAACAACTGCCAGACCACCACCAACAACCCACGGGATGATCCAGGTAGGAGCTACAGCAATCCACGATTGCTCCGACAGTTCCTGCGGAGATTGAACCGCAGCTGTCTTCGGATGTTTTGCTGTTTCTGCCCCCAACTACCGCTCCTGAGCTGGTGCTGGAACAAATAACGACTGTTTGGCCTCTCGAAGCTCGGCGAGTATTTTATCTTGTTTAGCTTTTCGGGTGGCAGCCGCTGCCCGCCCAGCTGACTAGGTTTTTGTGTCGTGCCATCGGGGATAGTTCCCCCAACGTGCTCGGGAGCGGAGTTGGAAGTGCAATCGGGGATTGCTGGTACGTCACTCCCGCAGGTGCTTCTCACTCCTGAGCTGGTGCGTCTTGTGTCATCATTTTCTGAGCTTATAGTTCGTGGGCATATATGTCCAAATTGACAGTGCTTAGCCGTGGTCAACGCGGTTGTCAACGGAGCTAAGTACATTCCAAACATGTGATAAATTGAGCAGCAGGCTGTTCTAAGAGTGTGTCCTACAAAAGGGTCAGTCTCTAGATCGCCAATCAACCCCGCTGTGTTTGGTATAGGGAGAAGTATACTAACAGCGGTAGCGTACAAATAAATAGTCGCCGATCCAAGAGTTTTAGTCATCTCCGCACCTAACCTATGTTCGTATCGCGCATACATGTTATCGATCTCCGCATCTGACATCTTGTCCACCTGACAAACTGAGAGACGCCTACCGAGATACTGCTCCGATTGTCCCCCAGCAACCAGCGCAGCTAGCCGCTCGCGTCGCGTCGCGTTTTCATTTTCTTTCAAGAAAGATACCGTATCGGCAGTCGTGTCGGTTCCTACAGGTCCAGTCGTGTCGGCAGTCGACACGACTGTCTCTTCCATTAGCTGATCAAGAAGTTCGTCGCAGTTCATTATTTTATTTCTAATAATTAGTACTATTCTGACTAGTCTCATAAGTCTAACATATTGCCAAGCGCACCATCCGATACTTATGATCACCATTATGCTCGCAACAAAGCTTGCTGCGGAGCAACACATTCTTAACATTGTTAACCATTGTTCAGCATTTGTTCAACAATTGTTCATCATTGTTAAGCATTGTTCAGTATTTTGTTAACCATTGTTCAGCAATTGCTCAGCATTTGTTAAGCATTGTTAAGCATTGTTAAGTATTTGTTAAGCATTGTTCAGCAATTGCTCAGCATTGTTAAGCATTTGCTCAGCAGTTATTAACGAGCGTTAAGCTGCTCTTATTACTTTGTAAGCAGTTGGTTGATCAGTCTTTAACAGAAGCTTGGCGTGCTTAGTTTCTGAAAGCATCTGTCGAACCTCCAGGCGCTCCTCGCGCGTTGGTATAACGTCGTTCTCTCGAAGACAGTCATCAAATGAGTCTCGGTCCTTGCAGTGAAAGAGGGCGACCCATTTCGTTTGCTCGCGCAGATCCTTCAGGACGGCATTGTACTTGTGAGTGGAGATCCATACGCTTTGCATGGCGGCCCGCATGGCGGCCCGAAAATGCGAGCTCAGAGAGCATGTCCTTCTTTTTGGTCATCGCCGCCTTGGCCGAGCAGTCGTTAATCACGTATAGGGTGGGCTCGCCCTGGAATCTTTGGTAGAAGCCAATCGTGAAGCCTGTCGCCGGGGTCAACGACGTATACCTCAGGGTCGGCCCATATACACGGGCGCCGCTGATAAGTCTCGTTGTGCCGCACAGTGGGACACAGGATCACAATGCGGCGAAAGACATCGCGGTAGGACCCCTCGATCAAGTCGAGGATGAAAACCGTTTTTTCCGCATCCTGTCTGCCCACATATTATGGCAGAGTGGGCATCACACACTTTATATTTATTTTCAGTAGAGTGCTGAGACGTATCGACCATCTTCGATGTTGAGTGGTGCGTCTGTGATTATATATAAGTACACGTTCAATGGCCCAGCTCCATCCGCCTCTTTGGTTATCTGGATCGTCACACCCTCGCTAGTGTTCTCACCTTGGCGTCCACTACCGTGCATTTGGTCTTCGTCGCTGGCTCGCATGTCTAGCCATAACGCGTACTTGGAAGTCAGGAACTGCGCGAGGGAGACGGCAGCAAACTGCTTTCTGGTTTCGTCCCACTGCTGGTGCGCACAAAGGCCCTGGCTGTATAGTTGATTGGGGACTCCCTCGATCGTCACCTCGACTTTCGTGATTTTGGGGTTATAAAATGTGTCGCTTTTTCCAGACCCGAGCGCGAACCGACCCTCCTCGAACAGCATCAGTATACCTTTCATCGAGCGGGCTGGTGCGTTGAAATTAATATTCCACAATGTGTCGCTTTTGTCTTTCGTCATCTTGCGGTGGCGAAGAACTAGGTCGTAAAGTATGGCAACGCGCCCAGCGTACTGGGATCTGATCAATCGCGCGAGTTCGGGCATCGTGACTATGTCGTACTCCAGCGAAACATTATCGATCGTATGCGTCGATGCCATGTCCGTTGCTATGAGAACTCGGCCGTAGTCGTTGAACGTTAGTTCGTATTCGAGGCGGTCAGCCAAAGCGCTTTGATAGTAGGGCATGTGACTCTCCAGCAACTCAAAGTCGAGCGGGATGTAGAAGCGGTTGCCGTAAGCGGCCGCGATCGCGGTGTCGCTCGCGACGTTATATGCCTTGTCACCAGCTCCGATTCTAAGTCTTACGCCGTCTTCCACAGGTCCTGATAGCAATGGTAGAAGTCGCTGTCGTCGATCGACATCACCTCCTTACCAGAAATTCTTATCATGGTTTTCTTAACGATGGCTAGACCCAGGTTCTGAACGACGGTTCGGTCTGCGTCCGTCGACGTCAGCGAAATAGTGAAAGCGAGGCGAACAGTCCCCGGCACAATGACGTCGTTAGCTCCGAGGTTGGGGTAGCGGGCTAAGAGTTGCTGGTTCTGGTTGATCGTCGATGGGTTGTTCGTAACAACGATGCTCTGTCTCACGCCTTTCGCCCCGAGGGGCTCCCGGAGTCTGCTGTATGGATTGAGTTTGCGGCCGTATTGACTCGAAGACATATTTAGTAACTCTATTAAACCCGTTTTTTCTTTAATACATCGTTAAAGATGGGTGATTACGACATGAAAGAATTCGATCGCGATCGAGACGATGACATCGACGACGATGACATCAATGATGATGATAACTTCAATGATTTCCTCGCGACCTATGACGAAACACCCTTCATAGAGACTCCAGCCGGCGAGGAAATAGGTGGCGCTACCAGCACCGTTGGTCCAAGGCAGGAATTACTCGAGTCAGCTGTAGACGACTACTACAACAGTTTGGTAGAAAAAGGTACGGTCCCGTCTGTCGGCCGCGACTACTCCAAGTTCGAATTGGATCTGCGTGGTAGGTTGCGATTAAAAGCATCAAATGTCCCAATCATCAACATGAGGACCGGAAAACCCCTAGCGCTGAGAACCATTGTTGGAAACCGGAGCGGTGGCCAAATCGTAAGGGACGAACTGGGATTCACGGATTGGAAGCGTGGTAAACAAATTATGCCGGCCCACGCTGTAGAGACGCTACATTCTACCAACGAAACGATGGCGAAGACGGCCGCCGCAATAGAAACTGTCGAGCTCAGCGAGCTCCCTCGAGTAGCCACCGACGCTATTCGCACAATGGAGATGAGCGAAAGCGAGATAGACGAAATACTCAACCTCGACCATGATCGAACGATGACCCACCGTTACCTCTTCGCGAACTCCGGGGACTCGATAAGGCTCGGCAAACAGACCGGGGTGAACTGGTCCTTTACCTCTCCAAACTCTCGGCGCTGGATGAACATATCGCGCTAGAAGAAAGAAAACTGGAGGAAGCCCGTGGCGATAGAGAATCTACCGAGCTAATCACCGAACGCCTGCGGTCGTTGCGGGATGAAAGAACAGCTCGTTTGGAGGCTATATTGGCTTGCCGTGAGGCTCTCCGCACCAAAATAAGTCGGATCCGCGAAACAATCTCGAGGGTTCTTCGTGAGGAGACGACACTCGGTGAGCGTCTTCGGACTCTGTTCAGAGAGCAGGGCGTCACAATATTAAGCATCCTCACAGCTGTCGGCATGACTATATCGGCCATAGTTCTATTTATCGAGATGCTGGTAGGTGATGCGGTGGCTGCACCCGCGCCAGCAGCCGCGCAATCCGGCGGAGCCAAGGAGTGGGCAAAAAAGCACATAAAAACCCTCGCCAGTCTCCTGGCTAAATTAGCCAGAAAGGCGGCTGCCGTGCTGCCTGGGTTGATCGGGAGTGTCGTCTCCTACTTGTTATCTATATTATCAAAAACGGCCGGATGGCTCGCCGAAAATGCTTGGGCTTTAATCGTGACGATCGCCGGTCTCCTACTATTCTCCGCCCGAGAGTTCCTAAAACCAAAGCGCGAATAGTCCGATCGCCACGAGGGCGACGTCGAGCGCTAATTTCTCCTCCTCGTGGGTTGTGCCACTAGTTCCCGCTCCTGTTCCAATTCGTGAATTGGGGGAACTTCCTGGTGCATCAAGTCCCCGCTCCTGTTCCAATTCGTGAATTGGGGGTATTGGGGGAACATGCCGCTCCTGTTCCAATTCGTGAATTGGGGGAATTAGAGGAACATGCCGCTCCTGTTCCAATTCGTGAATTGGGGGAACATGCCGCTCCTATTCCAATTCGTGAATTGGGGGTGCGGAAGTGGAACTTGACGAGACACTAGTTCCCGCTCCTGTTCCAATTCGTGAATTGGGGGAACTGGTGGAACTTGATGGTGTGCTTTGTACTGGGGTGGATGTTTGCGGTTTTATGTAATAGGTTCCACTTACAACTCCGCGCCCGATCATCTTGGGGGGAGCTTGATAATACCCGTGTTCACGTTCTCGTTGTGGCCGATTTGTTGATTGGCGGTGGCGATTATGATCTGATTATTGTAACCGTCAACCCGGTCGTCTCGTAATATCATATTGCTCGGCGCCATATAAAGACCTATTCCAAATACATAGTCTACTGGGGTGTGGGCATTCAGCAAAACGTCTTGATAGTTCTGGATCGCCTTCTCCAGGTCCACCGCAGATGAGATGGCGTCCTCGACATTGGCCAAGAACTGTTTTTGCGCGTCAAACGCCGTTCCGACTCCTATTATAGAACTGCGCGTTTGCTTCTGTGCGCCGAGGATGGCCCAGACGTATGTGCGAATGGAGTCGTTGAGGCGTGTAACACCGGCCTGCGTAAACCCTAGACCGTCGTCCAATATAAAGGTTTATATACCCTTTTGCACGTTTCTGTCTTGTAAAATATACTGTACGTGAGCCTTTGATGGTAATAACCATGTACAGTATTTGGAATCGCACGTGTGCCCTCTAGCCACTTCAGCCCCGAATGTCATGGAGGTATTACAATTGTTTTCCGTCCAATTTACCGTGTTTCTGAATGGTGGTGGTGCTGTGTAACTCGGAGTATAACCCCCGACGGCCAACCCTGTAAAAGCAGGTTTCGTTCTTGCATAGTATGTCCCGTGATCTAAACCCCTAAGATGAACGGTGCCCAGGCTGTTGCTATTCGGGTATACTTTCTGTCTCCAATCCGAATCTTTTGAAACGTTAAATTCGTCACATATCCGTTCGAACGCCTTACGGTTGTATGTGTTGGAAATGGGATTCCAGCCGTCGTCTTGAGGTAGTGGAGTACCTAGTTCTTTGATAATCCTCCTAATAGAATAATACACATGAAAGTTGTAGACGCTACTGCTCAGCATGCTGTTCCTGTATTTTATGTGGTCTCTGAAAGAGACGCCACACCCGGTTGTGGCACATCACACGGCAAAATTTAATTGGTTCTGCCAGAACTGCATAGGGTTGTTGTTCCAGTTTGTTATGACATCCTGAGTAATGGTTTTATGAAGTCTGTACTTTTCAAACATGTTAGGGAAATTGGTGTTGAAACCCAGGCCAAAACTGGTGTTCTTTTGAGTGTATACACCTCCGACCAGGTACTTTGCATTATAATTAAAGCTAAATGCTTTGGTATCCATTGAAAGATATTATTATGTTTGTTACTATCACTAATGTTCAAAAAGAGAGTTGTGAACTTCAGAAGTCAATCGACAACTGCTGCGGAAAACGCCGGGTAGGCCTCAGATCAATCACCTTCACGGTTGGGTGGCGAAACTTGGGGGAGCAAGAAGGGTTTTACTATGTGAAGGATGGACGACTAGTAAGTGTAAAACTGCCTCCCGGACTGTGGGGAGCAAGACAGCTCATAGACTTTGTTTCCACAGAGCTTGGCGACGAAGCCAACCTCATATTATCGAAGGCTACCGGACTTGCAACATTAACTGCCCCGCCGACGGCGCTCTGATAACTATATCAGACCCATTAGGCATTCGCCTCGGTTTCAGAGGTCCACTTAAAAATATTGTTTCCACTCGGGGCCAGAAATTTGTTGGAGCTGTGCCTGTGGATCTAGCCTTTACCAAAACCCTCATAATACATTTGAACCAGTTGAACACGTCGTACAACTTGTTGGATGGAGCCCCCAGCACACAACTTAAAACAGTGCACGCCAGCGATTGTTATTTTCGGGAGACCGTGACCTTAGACTTCCCATCCCCCGAGATGAAAGTTTTGGAATCTGGACACATCCACGATTTTACGGTCTCTATCCTCGACGACCGAGCGAGAGAGTTGAATAACTATTATCCGATATCGGTCGTTCTCGAAATTTCGAAGAATTAGACACAAGCTACCCAAATTTATATCCATATAAAAATGAGTATATACGGACCAGGTATAAATTCAAAGAATCCGAGTAACAATGATATTCCCGACGGATCCAACCCCACAGGTGATGTTTTAACTACCGGAAAAACCATATCACTGATCAATAGAACTATATCGCAGGCCACGGACGAGATTCACAAGTCTACTATCACAATTTAGAGTATATGTCCTGGCTGCGACTACACAAAGTCGTGAAGAAACGCATACTGAACTAAACGAACTAGGCGGGAAAATAACCGAATTTCAGGAAGAGGCCCATACAGAGTTTATGGAAGTTTCCGATAAACTAAAATCGAGTTCGTAAAGACGCTCACAAAGCCCTTGAGGATACCTCTGAAAAGGTTCGTGCTGAGGCCCATACCGCTATCGAGAAGCTTGCCGCATTGTTGGACACATCTGTAGAGCAGTTTAAGTTATTACACCACAGAAAACCCGTCATAACAGTTTGGGCTGAGAAGCGGGGTCCATTGAATGAGGGTGTCTATGAACATTCATTCGGCGCCAAAGCGAGCAATATATATGGGGGATACGTCATGACAACTCCCGGTACGCTTCTACAAATGGCGGTCTGCTCGGTTAATTTTAAGGGTAAATCTGTGGGCGCGGTCACCGTAAATCTCGTACTGGATGGGGAAGAACGGGCGGTTGGAGTCACTAAACTCTGGACAGAGGTCAGCGCTGGTTTTGTTCGCCGGGGATAATCCAATTAGACTTTCCGAAGGTAGTGTTATTAACTTTGTTACGAAAATCGCTGACCCAGCGAGTTCTTCCACTGTTGTGACATTGTTAATTGAACTCGATATATGAACGAATCACCACTTCCGAGCACGCTTCCTATTTTCAACCCCAATTGCGGATTGGATGATATTGGTTTTGGCGAAAGAAGTTCAGATTTTAGGTTTGAAAATATCGTAGAGCTGCAGGATATTCTAAAACGAGAGGGGGAAACGAGGAACATGAATGCTAAAACGTATAAACATGCGGCAAACATAGTGGAGGGGGCGAGCGCCGTGCTGGCAGCAATTTCTATAATGGGTGAGGCCGGAACAACCGCATTATTGTCTACAGTCGTGGCAATTCCCATTGCAGGGGGTTTGAGCGGGGTAGCCGCTGGGGCGGGGTTGTTATGTATGGCGTTCAGAGTAGTGGGAAGAAAATTCGAAAGTAAAAGTAGAAAGCACGACAGAATATCGGTTATCGCAAGGTCTAAGACAAATAGCATCGACGTTATCGTGTCCAAAGCGTTGGCCGATAACAATATATCGGACGCTGAATTTGAGTTGGTGGTGGAGGAGATGTCTCGATATGAGGATTTAAAAAATACTATTAGAACTAAGGCGCGCGCCACCCTTCCCAAGATTGAGAATAATGATTGGGATAAATTTAGGTTAAAACTGGGAGATAAAGTTGGGGGGAAAGGTTACAACACCCACTGACCACCATACATTTCTATAACCGCAACTGTCCGTACCAGGAAGTAATCGTGTTACCATGTGCCGCAGTCAACACTCTCATATATAGTGTCTCTCGATAGATTGGTGCATATGGTTAAACCAATGCACAAAACAAATACACCCGTGGTTTGTGAACAGGTAATGTTTATCTCCAGGTTTATGTTTCATAACTGTCTTGGTGGTTGTGTGTGTGTGTGTGTGGTTTAAAATTAAATCAATACACGAAACAAGTACACCACCGTGGCCTCGATAAGGCGAAATACACTCGGCTATAAATACACACAACCCTACCCCGCAATGCCGACATGGGCGAGACGAAACGGACCCTCTTCTCATCCATGCCCGGTGATGTTTTCAATACTCGTAAATACCGGTACGATGACATCTCTCGTGACTACCTGTCTTCAACCACGCACACTTAACTAGAACCATTATGTGATGTATATATACTGAGTATAACTATGGATTCTTATCTCTGATAGGGTGTAATCTCGTTGATAACTTCTCATCCAGTTGATGAAAAATATTTCCCATTCTTCTCATACATACCGTGATAACAGTGGGGAAAAATCCAAGTAGTATATGAGGAGTCAATAGTGATACCACCTCCCTCATTGTCATACTGCGCCTACCTGGTACACCTGATCGTTTTTCTAGTACATTCGATGGCCAAGCGATCACTGCTCTTCTACACCGACATTGAAGCGGTATTGTTACATGACTGCCGTTGTTTGACACCGCTCACAGCCGTGTTCAAACGTAAATCGCGTGCTATTTGACCATGGCTGTAGACAATGCTCATTCCGCGGGGCCAAGTCAAAACGTACGTGATGCATGTGTCTCATGACGTTACTAGAACGCGCCATTACGTCATCAGACGTCAATTTTGGAAATTGATGCTGAGGATGGGTCACCTGCATCACGCCATGTGTACTAGAACTGCGGCCCCGGAATATGTATGTGTAAATCACTGTTTGAGTGGAACGGGTTATCAACGTACCGAAAGTACTACATATATGCTCAAATTACACGATATTTTGTGGCACTCGGGCAATCTTTGAACCCGCGGCCTACGACATTGGGGTTCAAACAGTTCCCACGTGCCACAACAAACGTTTACCCACGGCTGGACATGGTCGATATCTTATATGAGACACGCCATGGAATTTTTTACCTTCGGACATCTGTATAATTTCCATGAAATACGTTTACAAAATTTACAATATGTTCCGTAAACGGCGTCAACAGTTGGTATTCTGAAGGTTTTGTCAACTTTTGACTTAATTTATGAAAAATATTGTAAAGTTTGTAAACGTATTTCAAGAAATTACGGAGATGGTACAAAATCCATTGGCGTGTCTCATATTTGTTTGTTCGTGGAGTGCATGTTCCACACTACCTGCCTGCGCTAATCTTGTCCATATTTGTACTTTCTTTATTCGAAAATTGTTGAATATTGTGCTGGAAATCAAGCTTTAGCAGCTTCATTGGCTGAGCCTGAGACGTGCTACAACGTAGATTCAGACAATCAAATTGCTTGGCATTGTCCATATATGTTCAGAAACGTTGATAAACTAGGCAATATTAACGCAAGTGAATATGTATCCGTCTGTATCGGTGGTTCTATCCTATTCGAGTATACGTTCCATGCGAGACATATTAGTCACTACACGATTATATGCTCTGTCTAGAAAAAAATAATTGTGGTAACAGCTGTAGGGCTACATTCCGTTGGCTTTTCTAACTTTACATTATGTCAACATAATTTTGGTATATTCCGGAAATGACATTCTGACACATTTATTTTCAGGCATATATGTACTGGCTCCATGTGTGCATCATACTCTAAAATCAAATACTTTCTGTAACAGCTAATGTGCTTTAAGACAATTCATAAGCCATTGCAACTGGATATTAACATGATAATATTGCATATTCCGTAAATGCCTACTTTGTTATTTATTTACAGGCATAAATGCTTAAGGACAAGATGTGTGTATGCATAATTGCTATAACATCTATATGAATTTAGGACGTTTCCTAAGCTATTGCAACTGTATATCGTTTTCCATATTCCGTAAATGACCTACTCCATTGATTATTTCCAGGCATACATATTTACGGGCACAATGTGTACGTCATACGCCGCAGTGCTTGTAGTCTCGTTGGAGTTTGAGGCGCCAATGATGGGATTGGAGAAGGCATTTCTTGGACGAGGAAAGCGCAGCTAGACGAAAGTACAGAGCCAGTAAAGCCCAGGCTGTATGCAGATAATCGTTTCCAGGGCTCCAGATAAGGAATTAGTAATTGAGTATTGTCACTTCATCATTTCTGTAGCAATTGGGTATTTAAAAATTTTAATTGGGTAAAATAAAATCACACTACTGTTTACATATCAACAGACAGCAATAATTTAATAGTTTGCTTCGAAATAAAAACATATATTGGCATTTCATTAGAATTGTCTCCTTGGAGACAATTCTAATGAAATACCAAGATGTGTTTTCAAGGAAAATAAGAAAAATAAGCTATATTTGTTGTCTGTTTATTGTTTTTTGTAGCATGATAAAGGTACCACAAATTTATTATTGCTTTTTGATACTCGCTATTTCTGATTTCAATTGGGTTTTGGGTAATTTTAATTCGGTATTTACGCAAATACGCAGCTTATCTGGAGCGCTGGTTTCTTTTATATCCTGATTGGAAACGATGGTTTTACGTACACCTTGTAATAGTTATTGCCTTGTACCACAACATTGGACAATCGATATCGGAGTTATCTGGAACCCACCCGCCTGCGTTAGTCTCGCCCAGAATTGAACGTTTCTCAACATTTGCTAGAAGTTGCTAGATTTCAAGCGCAGTATACAAGTATTTTGAAATAATGAAATTAACAAATATTGGCAAGATTAGGGCAGGTGGAAGTGTAAATACGTATCTCATTGTCTGGTGCTTTATGGCATGAATATTAGTCGTATTGCTACATGCATACAGTCATTTTCATCATTTGACGCTTTTTTTTTTAGGCTATTCGTCTTCATATTAGTACCCATACTGTGATTCCATTACCATAAATATGCGCCGTTAAGCTAACATTATCAAATATATAACTGTTTATGTATGCAGTTATGTTATGTGTATTCGTCTTGGTCTGATGTAAATAACCAGTAGCCGATTTCATCAAAATTGCCAAGTATACTTTTCTAGCAAAGTATACTTTGAGGGAGTAATCATTTATTTTTCCGGAAATGCATTTTTTCATATAGAACTAACGACTGCATATATTTCATGATTAAAAGTATGCAGAATTATTATACTGAATTTATTACATTATCACAGACAAATGGCTGTGATAATGTAATAAATTCAGTATAATAAAAATTAATAAATTTATCCTAAAATTTAAAATTTCTCCCTCAAAGTATACTTTGCTAGAAAAGTATACTTTGCAATGTTGATGAAATAGGCTAATGATTATGTTATTGTGTTTTAAACATTAATATGCAACTTATTCAAGTCATATTGAGATGTATGTGCAGTATATACTATTGCCTTGATGTTATGAACAGATAATTCCAGCACAAAAATATTTACACAATTCTCTAACATTTGATTGGCCCGTAGTAAGTCTCTGTCCAAAATTTATATCCCAGTAAACTCCCACGCCGAACTACTTTCCGTGACCGTGAGGCGCAGTTAAAATAATTCTTAAGAAAACGGAAAATAAACACATTTTCTTGATGAATTCATTTCAAATGCTGGAATTATAAGGAATGAATGGCCTTTTTGTGGAATTTATCGGGGATATAAACTTGGAAAAGTCACGGGAATACTGGACGAGTCCTTCCGGCCTTCGTCCAGTATTCCCGCGACTTTTCCAAGTGTATACCCCGATAAATTCCACAAAAAGGCCATTCATTCCTATAGTATTTTAATAAAGCATCACATGTATATTAACATGGGGGATAATACTACATTTATATTTTTTAAATGATTCTGTAGACCGATTTTCAAAATATATTACATGTATTGTAATACAAAATATAGTTTTAATAGTTTTAATTTCCAATCTACATAGCCAGGTGTCGGAGTTACTATCGTAAACGTTTTGTTTATCAACCATTTTCTTCACTCTTCAGCTCCATTTTGCCCCATGTAAATTCTAAATGATAAATAGTTTCATTCAGCAAAATGCTACACATATGCAAATAATTCCAGCACAAAAATATTTACACAATTCCCTAACATTTGATTGGCCCGTAGCAAGTCTCTGTCCAAAATTTATATCCCAGTAAACTCCCACGCCGAACTACTTTCCGTAACCGTGAGGCGCAGTTAAAATAATTCTTAAGAAACGGAAAATAAACACATTTTCTTGATGAATTTATTTCAAATGCTGAAATTATAAGGAATGAATGACCTTTCTGTTGAATTTATCGGGGATATAAACTTGGAAAAGTTGCGGGAATACTGGACGAGGCCTTAAAAAAATTACAATTTTCGAAAATTGTAATTTTTAATCGCTTTGTCCAGTATTCCCGCAGTTTCTAAGTTGTTTGTACCTACCTACATATTACATTTCCAACTTAAAACCTTGCGGTATTCAACTTTCATAGGTTCAATATTAAGCATACAATAAGTCAACTACAAGTAGTATCAAAGAGAAATTCGTATGCATTGTAATAGCAGCCGATTTCAGAACCCTTCTGTGAATTCGCTTCAATTTAGGAAGCTTGACAGCTTAATTCAGGAAGCTTGACAGGCAGCGACCATTTTTGTTGCTAAGAGATCGCCCACGGAGGGACATTAAACACACAAAGTAGTAAAGAGACAATTATAATTCTGATGATGCATGTATTGCTTTAATATTAAAATAAAGGAAACACGGTTATCACCCCTGATATCTGTGTGGAAATTTACGTCTGATATAAACTGTATAATAATGGCAATCAATACGTTGGGTAATGGTGCATAGCGGGCACTCGTAATTTTTAGAACTGGTGGATTAGTAACACAATTATACACTTAATATTTAATTCCTATAAAGAACACTGTGTGCCTACTGAGTGGGCATTTAACTTCAATGTTATATTGGTAGTTATTGTAAACATAAACTCGTACGTAGTACCGGGACGTTAGAATTGGCGTGTGTCGGTGTAACGTCACGTTGTTACAGTGGAACCGCTCTATACCGGACACCCTGGGATATACCCGGTATAAAGAGGTTCCACTGTAAATCTGGGGGCCGTTTCACTAAACTTCGTACGAATAAAATGTTCGTAAGTGCAAAATTATGATACTCTGTACATTTCACATTAACACTGTTTTCTTGTAATCAATTATTGGATTTACATTTATTGAGCATAGGCTGCATATGCTTACGTCAATGATGACCCGGATGTTATTCTAAGGGAATTGTTATATGTATGTCCCAGTATCATCATTCTAGTCGTGTAAAATCTCGTTTACAGGTTCAACATCTCGTGCAAGGTCTCAACATCTCGTGTCCTCTTTCAACATCTCATTTAACGCCTCAATATCGCGTTTGCTCTAACGGACTGAAATAAACACATTACATGTATGTGGCTGTGACTGGAGAAATGGGGATTATGGAATTAGTGTAGATCCGGACCAGACTGTGCATCAGGATATGCACTGTTCGCCATTCTATCAATGAAATACCCGTCATGCTTCTAACAAGCAAAATATATCGTTTCCAGGCTACATGATTGTGCTATTTGATCCAGATCTGCACTGTTCGCCATTCCATCAATGCAACACCCGTCATGCTTCTAAAAAGCAAACTATATGGTTAACAGGCTATATGAGTGTGTTGTTTGATCTGGATCTATACACACAATTGGAAGAATGGGTCATATAACATAAACAAAATGCTCATTAAAAACTGTTTTCATTGAACATAACGTGGACATATTTAAGTTGCGTCGTTACTTTCGGTAACGTCATTTGACGCCGTTCAACCAATGAAACGTCTGTTTTCATTTCATTGTGACCCTGATATTCGCATCCAGTCAATAACTGATACAGCAATATGTTATCACTCACTACGTATTCGGCCATTACAAAGACCGTTACGTTACCAGGGGTTCGTTTCCCTAAACTTCGTTCGATAAAACTGTTCGTACGAAGATATCTATAAATTCACGTCACACATTAATGTAGTCCAATAATGCTACAATTTACCACCTACATGGAGAGGTCATTAACTCATTAACAAATACACATACCATTTCCCTGAAATTGGCTACTAATGCCAATTTAGTTGCGCATTTTACTTTTACACTTACGAACTCTTAGTCGTGCGAAGTTTAGTGAATCGGGCCCCTGATATTTAATTACAATTAAAACGAAGGGAAATAACTCCTGACTCCCGGCACCTGACGATGTAAAGTCGTAATAGTTACCCCCCTGGAGGACACACGTAACCTTTTCTCTACTGAACACCACAGTCGTGCATTTTTGTGGCGCCCTCGTGCACGCACATATACCAACCCGTACAGTTGTCTTCGCTGTAGATAATTGTACCGTCCTTCTGTCCCGTACACTTCCAGGTAACTGTAGATATTGATACAGTGAAATCTATCTAAACCGCACACCCTGGGAGGTCCCCAGGGTGTCCGGTTTAGAGATGTTCCATTGTAAATCAGGCAAATGACCATTCTGATACGTATGTACGTGCTTTGCAATCATGAACATACATTAAGATAAATTGCCAAGAAACTCATCAAAAATAGGACCACATATTTTGTCTTGGTGTTCGGTTGAGAGAGGTTCCACTGTATACAGTGAAAAGCTACTTCTGCTTCATTTTGATAGGTTTCGTTGCCCTTTGTCTCCGATGATACTGCCTGTTCATGATCACAAAGCACACACGCATGTGTCTTGCTGTAGTTACAAGTTACACAAGTTTAGTAGTATTTAGTCATATATGTCTAAATTAGTACAGGGTACTGGTATAAACAAGTTGTGTTGTTCTATGGTGCTTTAAATATAAATACAGTTTTGTTAACGGGCCAATCCTTGATTCATTAAATAATTTCTCTAGTTTGAAAGTATTCGGTCATCGACAACAATATTTTGATAAATATTTCTTTCTCATTTTGCCGAAATACGTACATTCAAATACGAGTCACATAAGTTACATATTCTGTTGTCGCGATCTAGCTGTCGCCATCTACAATAACAACAACATATTTTATTCAGCATAAAGCAATACATTGCTTCTAGCCATTAAAACAAAAGTGTGTAGTGCACATGAAATAAAGATTTTCTGAATGGAAATGAAGGAGCTTTTACTTATATGGATACTGAATGTTGAAAACAGCGTATATCGAGCCAGAGTCCACATATGTGCAGTCTGATTCGTGTATATGCTGGTTGTGACGATAGTTGCTTATTACTAATCACATATATGTGTAATGTGTAATGAGATACCGATGTTTGATGGGATATTATAAATGACATAAATTATGTTAGGGTATTGCAAACATCTTTCTCATTTCAGATCGCACACTTGTTTTGTATATCTATTGTAGTACTACCGTATGTGAAATATTAATAACTGAGATGAAACTCATGTTTTGATTATTCTTCTAATTCTTTCCTTAAATTTTTAGCAAAATAAATATATTTTGACAAATTAATTACTGTATTTTAATTTGTTGATGTCATTAAATTATCGTATTTATTTAGTGTTGGCCATCTGCAAAAATAAGGTTTGAAATATTGTCTTCTTAGGTTTGAGTACAGAGGACATACCAAAAGAGAATGATATTCGCTTTCTACTGAGTTTAGGTTACAGCAATTACATTTTCTTTCGTCTCTAGGAATATTATTGTATCTACCTCTTTCTATTTCTAAAGTATGGGAAGATAATCGAAATCGTGATAATGCAATTTTATATTTGATATTCATTATAATGTCTAAGTATGGTTCTAACGTAAGAGTAGTTGTATACCTCGAATACGACGAGAGTCGTTGAGAACTATGTATATCGTTATACCAGGATTGATAGTAATTGTCTAAAACCCTTTGTCTAATTTGCACGATGTAGTTTATATTATTATTGATCAATATTGTGTCTTGATTCACCCATTGTTAACACTATAATATCGTGAATCATTGTTTTTATCTGATAAGCCCAGTTTGTGTTATTATAGGTTATATTATTTTCTGCGTTGTTTTTTAGCATGTTATACATTATTTTGGTTATACTATTGTCATTTAATTTTAATAGTTTTATCCAATATCGGGTTATGTGAACCTTACGCGTTACACTTAGTGGAACTCTGCCCAATTCTCCATATAGTCTTATTAGATTGGTCGATTTATTTTTAGTCCCCATGTGTTACAGTAATTTTCTATGTCAGTCAACATAGCTTGCACTGATAATGGTGAGGTTGCAAATAATACTTGATCATCAGCATAAAGAAGCAGAAATAATTTTATTTCATTTATCGCAAAAATTCCATCTATGTTTGTGTTAATATTTTCAAGTATATCGTTTACAAACATCATGAATAATAGAGATGAACTCGGATCCCCCTGTTTTACCCCAATGTGTGAATTGATGAGTTCAGATGTTTTATAGTTATGTTTTATTGTTGATCGAACAACGGAGTACATAGCTTTTATTGCTTTAGTCATTTTTGTACTAACTTTCTCAGCTAGCAATTTTTGCCATAGAAATGACCGATTTATCTTGTCGTAGCATTTTTCATAGTCAAAACAAATACTATATAGTTTTTGACCAGAATTTAATACCTTAGATATTATTGATTGTAACATGAAAATACAGTCAGTGGTAGATTTTCCAGCTTGATACCCATATTGAAAATCTGTTATTTTTTCATATTGTTTTGTCCATTTTGTTAAGCGGTTTAATAATATTTGTGAATCAATTTTGGCTAAAATGTTATTCAGAGTTATTCCTCGATAATTGTTAGCTTGTGTTTGGTCGCCGCCTTTAAATATAGGTACACTATTGAAGCGACCCAGCCAGCGAAGCATCGCTATACACAGCTGTGTATTGCGTATGCTTCGCTTCGCTTCGCATGTATCACTCATTTTGGACAACAAAACACGTCTGTCATTTTATGCACATAACTTACTACGATCTCCGATGCATGCCTGGATGTTCACAATTGTCAATAGTTTATTATCGGCGTCTTCATACACCAGGGAACTTGTTTAGTTAGTTACAATTCACAATAGTTTGTTGACATTTCCTGTGTGTGTTGAACACGGCCGCCATTTTGAACTGCGTAAACCTGTTTAAGCTCGGTAATTTCCGCCAAACCTCTCCGACAAATCATCGATGCGGGACAACTTTCACAGTTCGTCAAAGTGGGAAAGTCCCGGTATCCTATTACACATTCCAACCAATCCACTGTGCGGAATCTGGGACAACTTTCACATGTTGTCCGCGGATTCCAAATATGGTCCTCATTGTCCGAATGTTGTCCTCAGAGTCTCTACGAGCCAATCAAAGGGCTGCATCTGCCGACAACGTCCGGACCGAAGGTTATAAATAGGAGTGAAATATGTCAGTTGTCGACTTTGTCCCGAGAGACGCAACTCGAGACGCAACTCGCGTCTCTGAACTCCCAAGGCCCAATTATCCTCCCCCTTAACCATTACTCACCGACGTTGTTGCCAATGGTCCATTAGTCGTTAGATGTGATGATTTGAACGTGATTATGACATTATTGATTATTAATATTGGTTGGAACCATGATAATGCCAATATCCCATTACCCCACCCTTTTTTTCCCCATTGCCATACGAGTCACGACTCAAGTTTCGTGACCCCCTGCTGTGACTCCCCTCCCACTACTGTTAGTTGAACACAACTCCATTGTCATGCGTCCTAGCTGTTGTGTGCCCCCCATTCAGCTAGTGTCATGATTTCCCAGCTTTCCACAGCTTCGTAACCCCCGGCTGTGTGACTCCCCCACCCAGCTTATTTCCCAACCCCAGCTTCGTGATTCCCGCTGTGTGATTCTCCCCCACCCAGTATTATTCTTCCCACCCAAGCTGCATTATTTCCCACCCCAGCTTCGTGATCCCCGCTGTGTGACTCCCCCACCCAGCATTATGTCCCACCCCCAGCCTCGTGATCCCCGCTGTGTGACTTCCCCACCCAGCATTATTTCCCACCCCCAGCCTCGTGATCCCCGCTGTGTGATTCCCCCACCCAGCATTATTTCCCACATCCAGCTTCGTGATCCCCGCTGTTTGACTCCCCCACCCAGCATTATTTCCCACCCCCAGCTTCGTGATTCCCGCTGTGCGACTCCCCCACCCAGCATTATTCCCACCCAAGCTTCGTGATCCCCTTTGTGTGACTTCCCCACCCCAGCCCCACGATTCCCGTCTAGGTCTGAGCGTGCACGCTTTAGAAAAGAGTTGCTCGTGTCCAGTCGTTCCCAGAGTCGCCTATGTTACTTAGTCTCGACTCGCATACATGTACTACGAATACTAACTGTTGATTTATATAGTCCTGTGTATCATCCCGGTACCATTATTGTTACCATGAATCGTCACCCTCATACAGTTGTAGGTGTTGCATAATATTGTGTTTTATGTGTTAGCAAAATATCAGGTATTAATACTGAATACTAATGTCGTTCTTTCATTTCCAAGTAGCTAGTTATTCCCATTTTCATATCCCGATTCACGAGGGCTCGCTACCAACCCCCTGCGTGAACAGGAAACTATGATTTACCCCGTATTATTGAAGGAAGACGAAACGAAGGGTCGTTACAATATAGCCTATTCCCCAGCTTTCTGTTACTAAACATGTTATTATATAACGCTGTCAGATATGGCGAGATAATATCGTACGATGTTTTAATTATATGTGCGGATAAGTTTCAATTGGTAGATAATTGTTACATAAGCAATAATTTATAAAACATTGAGCAAGATTTTGTGGTAATATAATTTTCCATTTGATGTTCATGTTTAAAGATTATGTAATTTATACATTTAGAACTATCTGACACCGTTGAATACCACAATTGTATATACTGGTCTTTTAGCACAGCTTCAACATTATGTTTCACCCATTGACTATTAGCAAATTGATGATCTGCCCAGACATAATTTAAACCGGTTTCTTCAAATATGTATTTAACCTTATTCAACCATTTGTAATTGTTACCTCTGATATTATATTCTACAGCATTTTCGTGAATTTATTATTGTGTTGTTGGGTTATGCCAGCCCAGTATTTAGCCATTCTTGTTTTAACTAGAATATCAATGGGAAACCTCCCCAGTTCACCATATATCATGGCATGCGGTGTAGATTTCTTTACATGTAAAATGTATTTTAAAAAATCAGTATGTACTTTTTCAAGTATAGACAGATCTTCATAACCCCATACTTCGCAACCATACACTAATATAGGCATGACAGTCTGGTCAAACAATTTAATATGACAATCAACTGGGAGATTAAGATTTCTGATTTTTGTATATAATACGTGTAATGCTTTCCTAGCTTGTGCACATATAGACTTTCTGGTATCGTCAAAATGACCGTTTCTGCTGAAAGATATTTAAACAGTTTTAATATTTCAATTTCTGTGTCATTATATTTGAAACTATGATTCCTATTAGTTCTACTTCCAAATATAACAATTTTTGTTTTTGTGACATTGACCTTGAGCTTCCATTCTGTGCAATAGTCATGAAATGAAAGCAACATATTTTGTAAAGCTTACAGCAGAATCTGCAAGGAGTACGTTATGAACAATTTAAATACCTGTATTTTCTTGCGCGAGAGTTGTCTCCGTGTCGTTTAGGTATACTGAAAATAATAATGGTGATAAATGTTCTCCTTATCTTACTCCATTATTATAAGAGGATTTGATAAAACGCATTATAGCCTCCGGCTATACGACACTGGAGTGTGATGTTTTGGGGCACCAACCTCTCTGTAGGTAACATGGGGGTAGCATAACATGTACTATGCAACGAATGACGTTCACCTCGACTACGGATGTTGATATATTAAGCAGGATAAGGATAATCATGTGCCTATTAATGAGACACCATGATTGGTATGCAAACACGTCCACACCCATAGGTTAGCGAACACTATATATTGCATAGTATCAATAACAACAGAAATACAGTTTGGAAGTAATGGCCACGACTTTTATTTATTAACAGAACAGACGACTCATAAATGGCTGACATGCTGCGGCGGGTTGGAGTATATCCGATGTGATACGAGAAACCGGATATACTTGTTTATTTGTACCCACTGGGTACGAGAACTAGGGACATATTTAGCCAATTGGTATCCGCCGGAATACCTTTACCGTAAATATCCGGGTATTTGCCAATTGTATCCGCTGTACCTATGATGCGTTTCCGTAAATATCCAGGAAACACCAAGCTTTGCAGCTTCGACATATATATGCATACATGAAATCAGCTGGTATTTCGAATAGTGCGATATGCACCACCCGCAGCATTCCGCATGGACAGCCAAATAGTGTATAAACCGCAGATTTGATTCCACTCGTTCGTGGTTTATTTTCTGTATGAAGTCGCGACGATCACCTGTTCTGCCACCTGCCGTCTGTATCGGTAGGTGTTTCACCCTCTTTCCGCTGCAGTATCATGGCACATCATCTGTGAACAGAACTCAGCAACAGCTCATCATGGTAAAAACATGCATATGGGAGACGTCGCACTTCCTATAAATGGGAGTTTGAATAAACAACATGAGAGCAGATGGATGTATCGCGTTTAGTATATGGGCGAAGACATCGAAGAAATGAAATGATTAATTAAAGTTGTTCTTGGGTGTGGTGGGTGGGTGAATGTGTTGTTCTTCGGCCAGTTGATCCATTGAAAAGAACAAAAGCACGTGCTGCGAGCCCTTATATACTAGTGCGGGAATGTAACGCTTGATGGGCCATTGAGTTATAATCCAGTTCCGACAGGAGTTAGTTACCGGCCGGTTCAATAAACAAATCCCTAAAATAAATTGGTTTATTTGAAAATAATAAACCGCATCATTATAAGAGGATTTGCTAAAACGCATTATAGCCTCCGGCTATACGACACTGGAGTGTGATGTTTTGGGGCACCAACCTATCTGTAGGTAACATGGGGGTAGCATAACATGTACTATGCAACGGATGACGTTCACCTCGACTACGGATGTTGATATATTAAGCAGGATGAGGATAATCATGTGCCTATTAGTGAGACACCATGATTGATATGCAAACACGTCCACGCCCATAGGCTAGCGAACACTATCTATTGCATAGTATCAATAACAACAGAAATACAGTTTGGAAGTAATGGCCACGACTTTTATTTATTAACAGAACAGACGACTCATAAATGGCTGGCATGCTGCGGGAGGGAGTATATCCGATGTGATACGAGAAACCGGATATACTTGTTTATTTGTACCCACTGGGTACGAGAACTAGTGACCTTTACCGTAAATATCCGGGTATTTGCCAATAGTATCCGCTGTACCTATGATGCGTTTCCGTAAATATCCAGGAAACACCAAGCTTTGCAGCTTCGACATATATATGCATACATGAAAAAAGCTGGTATTTCGAATAGTGCGATATGCACCACCCGCAGCATTCCGCCACAAAATTTGTCGAGCTGAAACAAATTTCCGCGTATTATGAGTTATGCTCAATGTTTATCTGTATACCTCCCGATATTTCGGCTATCTTATAGGACGAGCGTGATTGCATGCATCGCTGGTCTGAAATAGTAACATCATGTCTCGTTTGCTGCGTTAAGTCTATGAATGAAATTATCATCACAAATATTAGAGAGGGGATTACCATTAGCACAATACAGAGTGTCAATATCAAAATTTTGGTTTTGATAAGCAAGTCCCGCATGTGGGTGTAATACGAAAGCCCCAGTGCACGATAGTGCTGTGCGCATTGCCTACATAAGCTATGCCACGAACGATCACTAGTATGTCGGGTTATGAGCGACGCTGGGGTTCCGCCTGTACGAAACAAGACAGTCCCATGTTAGGCCTCTCACACCCTGCCAGTGAATCCGTGTTGATTTGTTATGTTCCGGCAAGCACAGCCGTCCCGTAGCTAACGGAACTAGCGAACATACAGTCACATTTCTCAACAAATCAAAGTAAAGTATATGTAAATACATGCTAAATACCGTATACATGTATTAAACACCCATGGTGTATACAACATGCCGAAACGTCTGTACATTATTATGACAAACTGAACATATTGTTGTTTGCAATAGTTTAGGAATGATCAATAGATATTTGCCAAGAATATGAAAACGGCTTTTTACTAATTGTAGGATTGGACATTAATTTAAATTATTAATGTATTGTGCACATTGTGGTGTGTGTCCGACTACAGTATCATGTAAAACAGCGGCTAAGTTTAATGACTTATGGAAATGTTTAGTGTGCATGTAATAAGACTATTGGTGCATTCAATGCTGCTTATATATACATGCATATGTAGATCGTACGCTAGCGTGAAGAAAGTGTAAGTTATATCATAATCATGCTTGTACGGTCAGCTGGGTGTGGAGGTGTGCAGCTATATATAAGTGCGGAAGCTGAAAACCACATGTACTAATACGTTAGCGTTTCGAAGTACGATGCACAACATTAAGTACAAGTGTGGCAAGAAGAAAGTGTCTGCAGTAAGCGTCTATGCAGAATGAAGTACAGCCGACAGCCCCGACGGATGGTAGATCCAAATATGGACTGAAGGCATCACTTGTCCGTCTACCTTGTTTCTGAATACGAGTCACGAGTTCTAAACGAATGACATGAATTTCCATTCCAAAGGAACTAAACTCCGCAAGCGTTTCGATAGTATGGCGATAAATTGAAAGCGGGTTGATGTGTTGCCGCTAAATTTAATAGCTAGTTTGAAATGCAGAGTCGCACATGTATTGCATAAGAACGGGGCACATAGAACTAATGTTACACATTTGTGCTTGTTTATGTTTACGATTTCCAAGACACCCTGCTGATCGCATTTGATCCACCACAGCTAGCATCGGTGTTTGTGATGCGTATTCGTGTGAGGTTAAAGGTACATGCCCACGCAGTAGGTTATAATTTAGTGATCCAGATACTTTTGTATATTCTGTAAATATGACATTTTCTGGCAAAATAAACATTAATTCACCACGTATTGATTGGCATTATTATACATTTTATTTTAGACGTAAATTTTCACACTGATATCAAGGGCGATAACCGTGTTTCCTAAAAATTGTAACGGACATTACTATTTATTCTCTGTATTTGTTTGTTGATGTGCAATGATCATACTTTATAATCTGTCGAATATATTTTTTTCAGGTGACACATTTCATTAGTATAAATAAGTAAAAAATATCATGCCTCATTTGCCTCATTTGCCTATGGAAATAGCCTGATACCAACGCGCGTCACTATCAGTAAAATAAATATTACTAAATGATTATATATGTTTAGGGCCATTTATGTAGTACTTGAGTAACTGGTAAAACAGGAACGTTGTTGGTATAGACAGGGAATTTCTATTCCGAGATGGTATTCAGCACAAGTCCCATACACTACGTTGTTCCACTCATGGACAAAAATTATATTATTTCATATAATCACATATACATGTAGTTTACTAACTATCGTAATCATGGGTTTGCGTCACACATGGCATGAGTTGGCGTCACACATGGCATTACTTGCTAAGTACAGTAGTTACATTGTTCAGTAACGCATGCCGTCACAGCATGCGTAAAATGAAAAATGTTAGATCACGTGACCCATAAAAAACTTTCACTTGCAAATACTTGTGCAGCAAACGTTCTAAGCACATTCCCCGGATGGATAAGAACACACACGTTCAACACATGACGCTGGCATGGAGTCTATGACGGCAAGGCAATGCTGTGAGAAAGTGTCAGACAATGACGTCACCCTGTTAGAAGTTCCGAAACGTATTTCTCGGGTAGATGGCCATGGTTATTATAGTTACCACTGTTACTCGTATTGTAACTCAATAGTCGGATGATTCGGACGTTACCAACAAACACGATAACAAAGGAATGTCCAAAATGACGTTGACGTCATAAACTAATTTTACTGACATGGCGTCTTTGACCACACTTATAACTAACTTATACACGTCAGAAACGAAACACATGTTGTATTCTTGTTCTGAGTACATAACTCTAATTACATTTTATTACATTGCACTACATAAGAGTTATGACGTAGTTGTATTTGTAAATGTGCGTTTTAAGGCAAGTCGAAATAATGCTGTATTTATACGTATGATGCTCAATTTACATCTACATAGTGAAGTATGTTATACTTTACAAACCATATATACATAGTGAAGTATGTTATACTTTATAAACCATATATACATAGTGAAGTATGTTATACTTTATAAACCATATATACATAGTAAAGTATGTTATACTTTATACCTTTATATATATACATAGTGAAGTATGTTATACTTTATATACCATATATACATATACATAGTGAAGTATGTTATACTTTATAAACCATATATACATAGTGAAGTATGTTATACGTTATAAACCATATATACATAGTGAAGTATGTTATACTTTATAAACCATATATACATATACATAGTGAAGTATGTTATACTTTATAAACCATATATGCATAGTGAAGTATGTTATACTTTATAAACCATATATACATATACATAGTGAAGATGTTATACTTTATAAACCATATATGCATAGTGAAGTATGTTATACTTTATAAACCATATATGCATAGTGAAGTATGTTATACTTTATAAACCATATATACATATACATAGTGAAGTATGTTATACTTTATAAACCATATATGCATAGTGAAGTATGTTATACTTTATAAACCATATATACATAGTGAAGTATGTTATACTTTATAAACCATATATGCATGTGACACAAGTAATAATTCATAAAAATGGTTCTACACAGCAATTTAATGGATAAATTGAGATGTTTACTCTGGATCGCCAGTTCTTCTTACATTGCCCGGTGTCAGTATAGTTTCCTTCCTGCTGATCTATATATAACTTCGAGGGCGTTTCGGACCGTAACAGATTCGTTATTTATGTTTGATTGTTTTGTCCCAAGTTTAAACTTAATGATATATTAACAGTGAGCATGCGAAATGTTCATATATCATATGTGATAAAGAACTTTCGCGTATATGTTGATTACGCATAGTAAAAAATAGCCAGGTTGTCCCGAAACGGTTTTGGTCCGAGCTTGCTAGAGTCCGAATCGTTAAAATACTATAAATTACTGATTGAGGCCTCGGTATGTCGTAATTAAATTGAAACACTTTATATTTTCAATGCATTTTAAATCTTTATTACATACTTGTACAAATTTAAATTCTGTAGTCTAAAAGTTGAGCAAGAAAGGGGTTTAAAGGAGATATAACAAGATTCTGTTTTCGCGATACGCTTATGTATTCATCATTTATATATCAAATAAAACAAATTTCACAGTAATCCGACCAGAATATGCCGTTCTTTTACGGATTTCATATTCCGGACAGCCAGTTTTTGCAGCCGTCACTGCATGACAAACTTCCCCGTATTTTGCTTACCGTTAGGACAGATAAACAAAATGGATTCAACCAATCAGCATAGAATGGTGTGGCTTCGTTGAATTCAGAATACACCTGTCCCAAAGTCCACTTCCCTATTTGCCTCCGGTCAAATCATCCGATAAGTTGTTTGTTATGCCGAGCTATTAATGACATCCGGTGGCATATGTTTGATCGTAGCTACACACGCGTACGTGTCACTGATTATTTCAGCTCAAATTCCATTTTTTTTCTGATTCTGGCTCAGCTGTCTGCATGTTTAACCGTGAATTACCACAGAATTCCGCACAGATAGTCATTGCCGACGCAGGCGCGGATACAGAAATAATTGCAGGTCTAGACCTCCGCAAGCGCGAAGCTCGATGCGCATCGTAAAGTCTGGGGGTGCTCCCCCAGGAAATTTTTAAATGCCAGATCGCCGCAGATGCGATTTCCTGACACGTAGGCCACGAAATAAGTCATTCAATTATTCGAGTATTGTAGATTTTCTTCTCTCTTTTTGTTGCCGGGAGCAGGGCGGGTGGCCCCCCCCCCCCCCCCCTGTATCCGCGCCTGCGACGATTGCAATCAACGTATGTCCAATTTCTCTAGTTGCAGTCACATATCACACACGACATGTAACTGTGTAGGTTAGAGGATACCAAATGGTGCGAAATCGCCCAGGGTGTATGCAAAAATAGTCAGGTATAAAAAAATAGTGTGGGTGTTTTCAGGTCACAGACACCGTTTGCTTGCAAATCTTGATCCATTACTACCCAGTTTCACTGGAGGAACATTTTGGGGTGCTTTTAACACCAGTTTTCAGCATATGTGTAGCATATAAAAGAAAACACTGAACCTGTTGGTCACGTGATGTAAACAGAGTTTCCGTGGCCAAAAAATGTAAACAATATTGGGGGATATGACAAGGTTGGATTTTTCTTTCTTAAGAGTAATTGAACCTATTGTTTAGTTCATGCAGAATCAGTACAGACTGGCTGCAGGTCATGTACAAGTGGGTCCCACAGCATCCATACGAATAGTGCAAGTATGAGAGACTGGCCTTATTGGATGGCATCCGATTGAATTATACAGTAAAACTATTTGGTGGTGTCTAACCTGTACCTTCGGACATATGCGTAATTTCAGGAAATATATTGAAAGATATTTACAGAAAATGTAATGGGCTATTCCAGTTTATATAAGTACCCCCTATGGACATGATGGAAGAGAAAACAAAATTGAGGGTGGGGGGGGGGGGGGGGGGGGGGGGGGGTAACTGGGAAAAAATTGAAGGAGGGGGGGAGGGGTATCCGGATAAAAAATTGAGGGGGTGGGGGTCATTTCCGTAATATTTCCAATATAATTATTTTCCGTAAATGACGACAGAAGTTTACTAAAGAAAATTTTTTTTTCTAATTCAAATTTTTCTATATGTATGTATTGAAATTACGCAAATGTCCGAAAGTACAAAATCCCATGGCGTTTCTCATTTGACGCACACCTGTGATTTGACGATGCGATCTCTATACAAAAAGTCTGTATCACGTTACGCGCGAACCGTCTCGGGCCTCAAAACTGTGACCCCGATAATTATAAATAGACGTCACGTGCTAGTCATGTGTTATCCATCTCCCGCCATATTGAAGATGTTCTGTTTACTTTCTGCTTCGTGTGAGAGTGACCTTAGAATTTTGCTAATCAACACTTTATTAGGTGAGTTTGTGATAATATGTTTGTGTCATATTGGAGTATAGTCTATCAATAACAATATAGCGAAGTATGAATGTCAATGCCCTGCAGGTTTTTTCTATATTTTAGTGCGCGAATTGTAAATGCTATTACGCACATTTTTACTATGCAGCGTGGTGTAGCGAATAGGACAACCTGTTGCCTATAAATCGGAATAGTTGCAGTTAGTTGTATTCATATGTGAACACGTCGCGATCAGATTTATCTTTAGATAATAACAGAAACTCACACATGTGGATTTTAATGTTGACACCTTGGACGTTTTGACGTGTTAATCCACATGCTAGACGTCGCGACGTTTGATTCTCTTGATAAAATTGTTCAACAGTAGTTGATGATTGCATGCAAAAAGATATTACATTGTCCACAATCAACAATATATTAAAGGGGAGGGGGATGCACGACTTATCCACGAGTATATGTCTATTACGCAATGTTGCCCCTTTTGTTGCTATAGCAACGCTTAATATAAATTAAATTGAATATCTGTACTTGTGGAGCTGCACTTAATATTCATGCCCGTCATTGTGCCCGCTATGTAGGTTTATCGAATCGGTTAACGGCACATTTTCCGTTTTATTGACAATATGCCGCTCTAGACCTCTACCCAGTTAACGACACACAAGAGTGTCACTTCCGCGAACAAAAATATAGAGATAATTCGCCTGATGTTCAGTTCATCCGCCTACTTCGCTATATTGTTATGGACAGTAA
The DNA here is from genome assembly GCA_029237695.1 of Conchocele bisecta. Classification (NCBI taxonomy): domain Eukaryota; kingdom Metazoa; phylum Mollusca; class Bivalvia; order Lucinida; family Thyasiridae; genus Conchocele; species Conchocele bisecta. Next base: position 40,150,837 of record CM055276.1, read on the forward strand.
AGGCAACCCAAATATTATCATAAACACACCTCATAATGTGTTTGTTAGCAAATCTCCCAGGTCACTCTTCACGAAGGAGTAGGTAAACAAAGGAAACTTCAAACGTAAATTCGAAAATACTAATCTATTGTAACTATTATGTAATACAATGTAATGAAAGCGAGAGTTACGTGCCTAAAACAACGAATCAGCAAGCTCTTATTCTCCGTTTATTACACCAATCCATAGGTGTATTATTTTGCGAAAAGGGGTGGGGGTGGTGCGTGTTACATGGCGTCTTTTTTTCATTCGTTCACGAATGACCAAAATTCAACCGATTCGTGTTCAATTATAGGCAGATATTCATAACATTCCTACGAAAATGTTCCGAGGCAATGGATAAATATACGTATAGCTATGTGGTAGTTACTCCATCTATAACTTGTGGGCGGGGAATTATAATTTAGTTCAAAACCGGCATATACAGTTTCGTAATATAGGTTATATTTGCCCAATTACTGCTTAATTTGTTCGAAATAGGAACTTAAAGTTGATTTGACAAAATGAAAAATGTTTTGGTGGCCAATTTTTTGTTACGGGCATATGTTTGCAACACTGTGGTGGTCACGACTTAATCAAGTGTATGGTCAAAAAGGTGGCGAGCCAATGGTGGGCGGTGGGTGGGCCTATAGCGGACCAACAACGGGTTGTGGTCAACATCGGGCGGTGGCGTGTGGTGTGCCAACGGCTAGTTGTGGGCAACATCGGGCAGTGGGAGATGGTGGGTGTTGGGCCGACGGCGTGTGGTGGGCAACGGCGAATGGTGGGCCAACGAACAGCCGATGAAAACAATTTGTCCGAAGCTCAAACTCGCACAACGAAAAACTGGAAGAATGTATTTCATTAGTGCTTTACCACGTGCGCTGCGGGGACAATACTTTTGGTTGGCAATTTAGAGGCAGGTTATTTGCTGGCGACTGTTTCTCTGACGAGCTCCATCCCGTCAGGAAATGTTACGAGGCTGACTGCCTTTGTATTCCAATATATTGGTAGGCAATAGTTATAATAATCAATGATGATAACAATAACCGTTATGATTGTGTACTTAAAAATAATATACTCTCGTTCGTATCCGAGCTACAATATCATGGCATGATGTATGTATAAGTAGGAACACAACGCCTTGCGCAATTGCCTTGGGCTTGCGGAAACAAAGTGGAAACAGATTGGAGGCAGTGGGAAACTATTGCAGATGTGCTTGTCCATCCTCAAACAGCCGAAAAAGGCATTAAATGGTAGTGGGTGGATGGAGTGCGAATTAGGTCGGGTAACACGCTGCTAGTCACCCAATACACAGCATATTATATTCAAGCATTGGAATACACGCAATAATTACAAGCGTTGACCAACTACTGTGCACATAGAGATAACAAATTATCGCCTAATTCGCATAAATATGCACTGCCGACACAAACAAAATCATTTTCAGGTGAAGACATTTGATACAGATACTTATCGAATGTGTTGTTTTTCGGCCAGTTGATCCATTGAAAAGAACGAAAGCATTTTTTTTCGGCTCATATTTAAGGGTGGGAATTGGCTCGGACACCTTCCATACCTAGAACGAAAGCACATGCTGCGAGCCCTTATATACTAGTGCGGGAATGTAACGCTTGATTGACCATTGAGTTATAGTCCAGTTCCGACAGGAGTTAGTTACAGGCCGGTTCAATAAGCAAATCCCTAAAATAAATTGTTTTATTTGAGAATAATAAACCGCATTATTACAAAACAAAATTAGGATGTATTCCCATTATATGAAGCACACGATTTAATGTTATTATACATGTTATATATTATATACATGCACTTACCGTTTAGACCATGGGCCAATATTGCTCTGTTTTATTATCAGATTTGTTCAAAGTTAAATTATGAGACTCTAATAAAAAGTGTTTCTCTTAAATTTGCAGTAAGGCAAACATGTTCTACTGATTTGTAATTTCATCATAGCCTTTGTCTTATTTGATTGATAATCCAATTGAAACCAGAAGTAGCGATGTTTCTTTATTAAACGTACAATTTCGTACAAGAAATCATTAATGTTACCTTCACACGTGGCCGACGTGACATCGCCACGAATCACCGCGAAAGATATTTAAACTGTTTTAATATTTCAATTTCTGTGTCATTATATTTGAAACTATGATTCCTATTAGTTCTACTTCCAAATATAACAAGTTTGGTTTTTGTGACATTGTCCATGAGCTTCCATTCTGTGCAATAAAATAATAATGGTGATACAATTTCTCTTAAATTTGCAGTACGGCAAACATGTTCTACTGATTTGTAATTTCAGCATAGCCTTTGTCTTATTTGATTGATAATCCAATTGAAACCAGAAGTAGCGAGTATCAAAAAGCAATACAAATGTTATGGTACTTTTATCATGCTGCAGAAAACAATAAACATATCACAAATATAGCATATTTTTTCTTATTTTCCAGGAAAACACATCTTAGTATTTCATTAGAATTCTAATGAAATGCCAAGACATGTTTTAATATCGAAGCAACCTATTCAATAATTGCTATCTGTTGATGTGTAAACAGTAGTGTGATTTTATTTTACCCAATTAAAATTTTTAAATACCCAATTGCGTCAGAAATGATGGAGTAAGAATACTCAATTACTAATTCCTTATCTAGAGCCCTGATAATCGTTGCAAAAATATGAACATCCTCTATACATACCCGTCTCACAGCTGGTGCCGGTGAACAGCGGTGCGCATTCGCACGTGTATCCGTCACCAGCCGCCGTGTCCGTGCATGTAGCGCCATTTAAACACGGGTCTCCGGCACACATGCTCGGCTTCGTGGCTGCAAGGACGTCGGATTTACATTTACCATTTCACGATGTTATCGGCATCGTCATAGGGAACATACAAACAAGTAATCACATGGTGAGAACATAAGCTTTATATCAGCTTAATTTGTGAATTATCCATGTTTACCGCGATAAATTAACGTTTGGTCTGTCAATATAACAAAACATGCAGTATAATATGTACATTATACTCGTATTTATCAATGGTATTACATGTAGAGCATCAACTGTCCTAATACAATACATTCGTCAATGTTACTTGTTTTGTTTGTTTTCATACCGTTGGTATCATTACCAGTCATGTTTCTTTATTAAACGTACAATTTCATACAATAAATCATTAATGTTACCTTCACACGTGGCCGACGTGACATCGCCATGAATCACTGCGAAAGATATTTAAACTGTTTAATATTTCGATTTCTGTGTCATTATATTTGAAACTATGATTCCTATTAGTTCTACTTCCAAATAATAATTTTCGTTTTTGTGTCAATATAACAAAACATGCAGTATATTACAGTATAATTCCAGCACAAACATATTTACACAATTCCCTAACATTTGATTGGCCCGTAGCCAGTCTCTGTCCAAAATGTATGTCCCAGTAAACTCCGACGCCGAACTACTTTCCGTAACCGTGAGGCGCAGTTAAAATAATTATTGAGAAAACGGAAAATAAACACATTTTCTTGATGAATTTATTTCAAATGCTGGAATTATAAGGAATTAATGGCCTTTTTGTGGAATTTATAGGGGATATAAACTTCCGGCCTTCATCCAGTATTCCCGCGACTGTTCCAAGTTTATACCCCGATAAGTTCCACAAAAAGGCCATTAATTCCTATAATACATGTACTCGTATTTATCAATGGTATTACATGCAGAGCATCAACTGTCGTAATACAATACATTCGTCAATGTTACTTGTTTTTTTGTTGTTTTTTTTGCATACCGTTGGTATCATTACCATACATGTTTCTTTATTAAACGTACAATTTCATACAATAAATCATTAATGTTACCTTCAAACATGGCCGACGTGACATCGCCATGAATCACCGCAAGATCGTCAAACGTGTCTATAATCTGCACATATCCGCTGTCCCCGGCGATTTTCTGCAGCTGGGCTGCGTCGGCGTCCACTGTCCCTATGCACAGGATCTTAATCCCGGCATCTCTGTAACCGGAACCATGCTCTTAATAATTGAAGGGGTCAGTGGGAAATGGGAGCTACGTAAATAAGTGTATAATTGTGTCACTATGTCACCAGTTCTTAAAATTACGAGAGCCCGCTATACAGATATAATACTAATCATTTAGTAATCTTTATTTTACTGATAGTGACTCGCGGTGGTATCAGGCTATTTTTATATGCAAATGAGGCATAATATGTTTTACTTATTTGTACTAATTAAATGCGTCACCTGAAACAAATAATATTTTCGACAGATTATAAAGAATTTCTTCGGACTCCGCGCACTTTACACAGACCAAATGGATTAACATCCCAGTAAACGGAACAGCCCATGGTTTTATTCATTAAATATCTCATAAGGGTCTTAGCCCCGTTCTTACACTGAAACTTTCCATTAGGCATGGCGTATCACTGCAGACACTCAATTGAAGTGGTCAGCAGAAGAATGGGTCACTTCACAACTTTCGAATTCGTTTATTCTGACTGATGGTTCAGTGGCACGTCACTGCAGTCGAATTGAAAGGCTAATTAGAATAATGGATCTAAGTCCATAATGGACTTAGATCCATTCTTCTAATTAGCCTTTCAATGGACTTAGATCCATTCTTCTAATTAGCCTTTCAATGGAGTTAGATCCATTCTTCTAATTAGCCTTTCAATTCGACTGCAGTGACACGCCACTGAGTCCATAATGGACTTAGCCCCCTTCTTTCAATGACACATTCAATTAATCTACCTGATAGTCTGTGGGACTGCATCGTCCACGGTAGATGTACCATCAGTTATCAGCACCAGCACCTTCGCCACGTCAGTACGGGCGCCATTTATCGGCAGGAAATTCTTGTCACGGGCTTGTTCCAGTGCCCGCTGTATGTTAGTGCCCCCGCGACGGTATTTAATAGAAGCAATCTTCTTCAGCACGGCACTCTGTGTCGTGTAATCGTCTAAGTAAAACTGAATTTTCACGGATGAAGAGAAACTCATAAAGCTTATACGATTGGCGTCCGGGCCGACGTCAAGAGTTAGCACTATTTCCCGAACAAAGCCGAGAACTTCATTTGTGAAGCGTGTCCGCTGTACAGACGAGGAGTCATCAACAACAAATACGATATCCGCCTTTTCTGATACATATTCTGGAAGAATACATGCTGTACATTTGAACTGATACTAATTATTATACAACATGGTATATTGGCTCATTTATTTAAAACAGTTTCAGTAATACGTAGTTGCGAACGGTAACTTTTACGGAAGTAGATTGCAAGAATTACATTCGCAACTACATAATACGTAACTCACGGATGTAGAATCGGGTAACATAAACATTATACCGGAGTGTCCATTGGAAAAAACCCATTACCCCACCCACTTGGTGTTGTTCTGTACGCTACTATCTAAGATATGGGATTTGTGATCACTGTATTTATTAATGGTGTATAAGGCCCTGTCAACAGCTAATGTCATTATGGGCCAGGTTAATGGGGTCAAATCCCATATTTCACCTCTGTAGCCGATTTCACCAACATTGCAAAGTATACTTTTCTAGCAAAGTATACTTTGAGGGAGTAATCATTTATTTTTCCTGAAATGCATTATTTCATATAAAAGTAACAACTGCATATATTTGATGATTAAAAGTATGCAGAATTATTATACTGAATTTATTACATTATCACAGCCAAATTTTTGGCTGTGATATTGTAATAAATTCAGTATAATAAAAATTAATAAATTTATCATAAAATTGAAAATTTCTCCCTCAAAGTATACTTTGCTAGAAAAGCATACTTTGCAATGTTGGTGAAATAGGCTACAGGTGGCAGTTTCACTAAACTTCGTACAACTAAAATGTTCGTAAGTGCAACTTTATGATAGTCTGTAAATTTAACATTAACGCTGTTTTCTTGTAAAATTATTTAATTTATATTTATTGCGCATGGAATGGCTGCATTCAATTGGAATTTCCAGACGACCCTAAATGTGCACTTACGAATATTTTAGTCGTACGAAGGTTTGTGAAAAGGGCCCCATATGGTGGCGTAATGGGATTTTTTCAATGGGCATTGTATGGTCACCGGTCTCCGAGTCTACCACATGTAACGTAATATAGAAAACATGTGTATACTATTGAAAATAATTAATTGCAATTATACCTGTTCGTAAATGCTTGGTTAATGTATTATTTATTTGTGTATTCTGAAAGAGATTTCGATGTCATGGTGCCGAGCACGTGGCTTTCAAATTGTTATAAAGTCGGCGTTTCCCGTATACACGACACCGATGCGGTTGCAGTGTTGCGTGCTATTTTGTTTGGTATTTACTAAATCATATATCACATCAGTATTTGCGTGGTGAAAACTGGATCAAGAGTTATCTGTAGCCGATTTCACCAAAATCGCTAGGCATACTTATCTAGTTAAGTAAACTTTGACGGAGTAATCATTTATTTTCCCCGAAATGCATTATTTCATATAGAACTAACGACTGCATATATTTGATGATTAAAAGTATGCACAATTATTATACTGAATCTATTACATTATCACAGCCAACATTGCTGTGATAATGTAATAAATTCAGTATAATTTTTTTTTTTATCCTAAAATTGAAAATGCCTCCCTCAAAGTGTTCTTAGCAAGATAAGTATACTTTGCAATTTTGGCGAAATAGGCTACAGATGACTTTAACAAAGGAGATCCCCAGGGTGTCCGGTTTAGAGATGTTCCATTGTAAATCAGGCATATGACCATTCTGATACGTATGTACGTGCTTTGCAATCATGAACATACCATAACATCTGAGATAAATGGCCAATAAACTCATCAAAAATAGGATCACAGATGTTGTCTTGGTGTTCGGTTTAGAGAGGTTCCACTGTATACAGTGACGTAGCAAAAAGCTATTTCTGCTTCATTTTGATAGGGATCGTTGCCCTTTGTCTCCGATGATACTGCCTGTTCATGATCACAAAGCACACACGCAAGTGTCTTGCTGTAGTTACAAGTTACACAAGTTTATTCGCTCTGATCATTTTACAAATGATATAAAAGGTAGGTATACATGTATAAATACATAGAAGTGCATGGAATATGTCAAACAACAATGGAAGTATAGCTACTATAACATACATGAGGTAGTATTTATATATGTCTAAATTATTACATGGTACTGGTATATACAAGTTGTGGTGTCCTATGGTGTTTACATTTATTGAGTATTTCCTTCAGGAACATACACAGTTTTGTTAACGGGCCAATCCTTGATTCATTAAATAATTTCTCTAGTTTGAAAGTATTCGGTCGTCGACAAAAATATTTTGATAAATATTTCCATTACGCAAACATTGTATTAGCGAGCGTACCTCGCTATACCCACACTTACCTATGTAAACAGGGGATATGGTGAGGTACCCACGCAATAGGTAATGCGGTCAAATAGGTCACGATGCAGCGACTATTATCGATCAATAACTTATGTTGTAAGCGATTGTAATGTGTATTTTCAATATTTATATTATTAAAATGTATCATATCGGTACACCATTAAGTAATATTTGTATATTTTAAATGTATTGATGTTCTCATGAAGCGCATGAATACAAGTATTAATTAATCCAGCTTATATTGAGGCAAATCACACAGCCTTAAAACATAGTGCTGGAGTATAAACCATAGTATCGTATATTATTCATAAGTATATCACTATTAAACATTAATTACAATAATATGTATGCATATTATTAAAACAGTAGATGCTACCGCTGTTTCGCTATATGTGATATTTATAACAAATTTTTTTTTTTATTCGTCCGCATACGGATTTCTGTCACACAAAGCGCTATTATCAGTTCATATGTTGACCTGTGCATATGAACCGGACTAAATTTAAACAACGCTCGATTCCGTCCAATTCAAATTTATCTGCAGAATGTTCAGACTAACTACATAAGTAATGCTGCTAAATAAGTGTTAACGGTTGGAACATGGTCATCACTAAAAGGAAGAAACCACAGTGACTGTCGTATTATTGAAAAATAATATTTACCTGAGACCTCATGGGGCCGCCATTAATCCAGTGTAAACAATAGACCGTGTGATCCCATTCCATGAGTAGCCCCCGCTTAGTGAAACGGTGTGCTAATCATGATATTATGTTCCCAATAATTGGAAACGGTTTGAATTTCTCGGTAAAAACTACGAAAGTCATAAAAAAATAACGATGTATATTTAACATTGGATACGCGTAAACGGTATTACTCTCTCATCGGATCGTCAGTTGTCGTCGATAGCGATTTAACGTACTGATCTGGTCTTAATTTATTGTCAACTTTCAACGCCATTTACAGAATATATCGCTAATATTGGAAATAAATAACGGCAAATTACGATGACATCTGCTCTGCAATATCTGTCAACTTGCGGACGTAATTTAAGGAAATCGATTATATTTTAAAGCTACATCTGTGACTAATTACGAATTTATGTATGGTCTTTGGCTACACCCGACATCTTACACAGAGATCTAGTTGTAAATACACGTCGCTTTGTGTGGAAAAAAATCGATAATGCGCAGTCGTGTGTGACGAGGTGTTGATCTGATGACACCACATAGCCCTTAGGCAATGTTTTGAAATTGACGTGTCGTTTTGATGTGTGCCGCAACACCTCACTGTCGGAAACAACATGACAATTAACGATATACTCTCGATTATACACAGATCTATTAGAATATAATGTTTTATTAACTTAAACTATTACATAGTTTCTCGTCATATAAACACAATATACAAAGTATACAAAGTGTGAACACACATACTGAATAATTAGAGGATGGCTGTTTTCCTGTAATCAAATGCATCTCTAAGATATTTACATAATTTTACAAGTGTAGCTTTATGATCGGTGGCTAATAAGGAAATGAACTTGAATACGCTTGGTCTTTTAGTATAGAATGTGGCGATGTATCGGCTGCGAATATGATCGAGCGAGGGACATATGATCATGAAATGATAAGCGTCCTCAATGTCTCCTATATTACACAATGTGCAGGTCCGTTGGTTTTGCTCAATACAATTTCTGCCATATCTCCCTGTCTCTATCCGCAGCCCATAAGTACCCAATCGTATTCTAGTTAGACATTTCCTTAGGGCCGGTTTATCTACTACTAACAAATATTTTTCTAGTTCAAAGCTTGATTTAAGGTGTTTATAAAATGGCATGGCTCTACTAGTCTCAATATGACTTTTCCACTTTTGAAGGAAGCAATCTTTTATCCGCTGCTTGAATAAACATACAAATCTGGTGTGATCTAAAACATGTTGGTTTTCCCATGCATCTCCAAACCCAAAGTTGAATAGTAAGCTCTTGAGCTTTGATACCCAATTGACTTTGCCATTGTCTGCATCAAGCCTAGCGGATTCATACAATGCTGATACAATGCAATTGTTCGTACTTAACACTTTGCCCAAATATTGAACGAGTTTAACATATCGCTGTATGTATAGAGGAAAACGTGCTATCTCGCCATAAACACCTGCGCTGCTCGTCGACGCCTTCACTCCTAAAACTGACTTGCAAAATTTGAGATGGATTCTTTCTAATTCTTTGGATTTGCTAAAACCCCAAACTTCTGAGCCGTAATTTAGCGTTGAAGATACGAAGGCATCGAAGAGCTGACCTATGTATCTTGGCGGGATATTGTTTTTCCTAATATTCATCAGCAACACGTTCATAGCTTTGATACCCTTTCCACTCAGAGTTTGGTTATTCAGTACAAACGAACCTGTGTAATTGAACACTACACCTAAATAGTTGAAATCATTTACAACCTCGATATTCATGCCATTATAATTCCAATTTTCATTACGCCTAGTGGGGCCGCGTTTTCGGAAAACCACTATTTTTGTCTTGTCTGTATTTACATCGAGACCCCACTTATCGCAGTAGTCGTGAAGCATATCTAAACTATGTTGTTTGTAGTTCATCAACCGATTTACCGAGAACAACCATATCGTCTGCAAATAGCAATAAAACGAGCGCGAGCTCGCCAAGCTCTAGTCCACTGCCCACGTGATCTTGTAAGTATAATTCTAGATCTTCTAGGAAGACAGAAAACATCAAAGGGGACATTACCTCCCCTTGTCGGGTTGGTTATTTAAAAAAAAAAAGTAGTTCAGTACACCTTCGCCGATATTGTTTTTAGAAAATCAGTAATATTTCCCGTAAATGGTGTTTAAAAGTTGATAAAAATGATATCACCGTATTTAGTTGTGCCGATATTGTTTTAAAAAATCAGTATTTTTTTTCAGTAAATGGTGTTGAAAATTGACACAAAATATATAGCCGCATTTCTCCGATATTCGTTTAGAAAATCACCAATATTGTCTGTAATGGTGTTGACACAAAATTCAGCGCTCACGCGGAATTCAAATAAAATAAAAAATAATAATTTAATGAATAGACGCCGAAGGCTACTGTGTTTGCGGCCAGTGAATTCTGGTCGTGGTATCCACATGCGCAGTTCGAACAGTGTTGTGATCAGATGGAGGACAATAATTATTTCAAATTCATAAAAAAATGTTTGCTGTCCGAAAATTAATTAATTGTGACAGCCAAAAAAATAGATTTTGGGACAGTAAAAAATTATATGGTATAGACAGTACCTCAAACTTAAAAACAACGTAACAAACTGTTGTGTATATATTACTTAAAGACGGACACTTTCATCGTTGGTAAGTTTCTATCAATTTATAGCTATTTTTATTAAAATCATACAATTGTGAAAATATTAAAATCAGAAAAATAATATATATGAAGAAAAAAAATATATACCAAGTAGAGGTTTGAACCCCCGACCCTTTCGGGAATAGATAATTAAATCATAGAAGACGGTGACCTTAACCTCACGACTATTGCCGCCATTTACGACGATTACATTTATACAGAAGTGCTATCAGTATTACGCAGCCATTTGAACGAAATAATTATCAAATTATTTGCAACTCCATCTACAACGATACCGTTACAGAGATACGCTATTGAAATAACATGTATTAGTACCCGTAACATAACGAAGTAATGTATCATTATATATCACAGGAGATAGATTAAAACTATATATACTAATAAACGGAACAATCCGCTTGACTCGTACACAGACGTAGAATAAATAGACTGGCGACTCCGTGCACATAGACCGAATATATCATGATATCTCGTGACGCCGCGAGATTTCGCGCGATTTACGATATAGCCGTATGATTCAGAAAGAAAATTATATTAATGGAACACAGGTGAGTAATTATTTGTACCAGTTTACCGACTGCTTATTATTTTACATAGTATAAACATTCTATTTTCCAAATACTCCCAAATATAACGCGGCTATGTGGTTTTCACACTGTACAAATAGTGTTTTGTTTACGCTTGTTTACGCCAGCAAATATCTGCTAAAACAACGCTGAATTTCCGCCTGGTCGATGATTTTCCATCCAAATGATTTAATATACACTTGTAAGACAAAACAAACAAACAAATAATTATCATGTTAATTGGAATCTGTAAGAGAGTATGACACCGCGTAAAACAATATAAAGTCTGCTCATTTGTTTACAATTTATACAGGTTTCAACTCATTAACCGACTGTACCAGTAGTCGTCAGCAAATTTTCAATAATGTAATGATGCGGTACAATTAATATATGCATGACACGCATCGAATATTGCATACAGATATTTATAAATTATAATTGTATTATCCTCCCAATTCTCTGTATCTGTTTAGTTAGACTTTATATTTTATTTCATTCAATTTGTCCACTTTTCACGTGATTTCTATGTGAAGCAGAATCTGCTATTGCAATATTGTAGCTATATTGTAGCACACAAAACATTCATTTTATTGAAGTTGTTTATTTTTTTGGCAGAGCATATTATAATGGTAGTATTGTGCTGTAAACATTATTGCCATTTGTAATTCTCTGTTGCCTTTAATTATGTCCAGAGACTTTATATTTCATGCTATTTATCCACTTTTCACGCGATTTCAATGTGAATCTGAATCGGCTATTGCAATACTGTTGTGCGCAAAACTTTTGTTTCATTTTATTAAAGTTGTTGATTTTTTCGGCAAAGCCTATTATAATGGTAGTATTGTACAATAAACAGTATTGCCATTTGTAATTCTCTGTTGCTCTGCTAACCAGAGACTTTATATTTCATGCTATTTATCAACCTTTCACGTAATTTCAATGTGAATCTGAATCGGCTATTGCAATACTCTAGTGCGCAAAACCTTTGTTTCATTTTATTAAAGTTGTTGATTTTTTTGGCAAAGCATATTATTATGGTGGTATTGTGCAGTAAACAGTATTTCCATTCGTAATTCTCTGTTGCTCTGCTATCCAGAGACTTTATATTTCATGCTATTTATCCACTTTTCACGTAATTTCAATGTGGATCTGAATCGGCTATTGCAATACTGTAGTACGCAAAACTTTTGTTTCATTTTATTAAAGTTGTTGATTTTTTTTGGCAAAGCATATTATAATGGTAGTATTGTGCAATAAACGGTATTGCCATTTGTAATTCTCTGTTGCTCTGCTATACGGAGACTTTATATTTCATGCTATTTATCCACTTTTCACGTAATTTCAATGTAAACTTGAATCGGCTATTGCAATACTGTAGTGCGCAAAACTTTTGTTTCATTTTATTAAAGTTGTTGATTTGTTTTGGCAAAGCAACAATTATAATGGTAGTATTGTGCAGTAAACAGTATTGCCATCTGTAAATTTCTGTTGCTATGCTATCCAGAGACTATATTTCATGCTATTTATCCACTTTTAACGTGATTTCAATGTGAATCTGAATCAGCTATTGCAATACTGTAGTGCACAAAACTTTGTTGTTGATGTTTTTTGCAAAGCATATTATAATGGTAGTATTTTTTTTATATTCTTTGTTACTCTTATGACCAGAGACTTTACATGTCATGAACGCCATTTATCCACTTTTTACATGATTTCAATGTGTAAACGTACTCCCGTGGAGTAGATTTTACATTTCGATTCAGTAGATTCATTCTGCTACAACTTTACCATATGAGTGATTCCATTCAAACGTCATGTGCATGTTTTTCATCATCCGTATAATATTTTCATTTCGCACCCCACCCTTGACCCTCCTCCTCATGATATTAATGAACTACAGCGCTAAACATTGGGACACTCTTTATTTTGAAAAAACAGATATTTATTAGTGTCTCCTACAATAAATTGTGTTCAAATATTTTGGATTATATAGTAATCCTATTCTTTAGCAGGAGCAGGAGCAAGTCTACGCCACTTATTTAGGCGTGAACTGGTTAAAACAGTGTTAATTCTTTTCGTTTCCAGGAGCTCCATGAAGAGGACTTCTTTTTCTATCGCCTACAGTGACCGACAGGTTATGGTGCACAGAGTTGCCCTCAATGATACAGACATCACAGATTTCCCCCATTTTCGATTATTGGATTTTCTTACCTCTACAATTGAAATGGAAAATGACTGAAATTGAGCTTGATATGTTAATTTTTGTACACACAATGATTTTCGAGATTAGTCGACAGTATTTATAAAAATGGGGATGTTATTTTTCTAAAAAATATGGAAATTACTTGCAAAAAGTGCAGATCCTGATGAGACGACCCGTTACGAGCCGGCTCATCTGGATCTACACTGTTGGTAAACACAGCTATAGAGGTCTGTAATGTTGAAAGGGTTAAGTGTTTGAAAGAAGTGTCTCAGAAACAATCGAGTCTCATTTTCCATAAAATTATTCAACCGTTCAGTTCTGATCATTATCTTTCTGGGGCACATTTCACTTAACTTTGTACGATAAAATATGTCCGTACAAATATTTTATAAATAATACAACACATCAATGTGGCTCATTAATCCTATCATATGAAATTTAGTGAAAAGGTGCCCCAGTTTGATAACATCATGTTAAAACGATGCTTGTGTTGTTTTCTTTGAATTTACTTCATTGTGCACTTTGGTTGGTGTAAATCATTAGGGCTCCAGATAAGCTGTGTGTCTATATACCCACTGATTTCAAGTTTGATGCATATTTTATTTTGCAAATGAATTGATGAATTTATTGTTTGCTCTAGTTTCTTAACCATTTCCTGTGACGCTAACCATTTTACTGCGTGGGATCGATTGAGTGTCAAATCGTCAATAGCGTAGTAGTATTGCCATTCGAAAGCACGTTTATGGGCGGTGTGCACACGAAGAGGCTGGGCCAACAAAAATATAGTTATACGGTAGTTCACATATTGATTGAATTTTTAATAAACTAATTTCTTCACTCGCTGAGCTCGCTCGAAATTAATTTATTGCAAATTCAATATGTGAACTATAACTATTACACATATTTTTCTGATATAATATAGGGAATTAAGTTGAAACATCACTTATTTGATCTGTAAAAATCTAAAAAAAAACGTTTACCATTTTCTTCAGCTCATATAAGTGAATTTTCAACTTGATTAGTAACAAGCATTTTCCTAATTAGCTCTGTAACTACTGGAGTAATATTGATGTGATATAGCACAGATATGCAGCTGAATTACATATGGTAATAAATCACAGGAATGGAGTCGTTCAGGGATGGCGGTTTCATGAGTTTCATCCTTATCAGAATCAGGACATCCCTGGTACATTTCTGGCTTCCGTGTTACTTGAGATTTGAATATTGTTGTGCCCATTATAAAAGTAGTAAGATAAGTACTACTCATAATACTTTTAGGGTTGGGGCTAAGTGACTATAATGTGGTGAGGACCTGGCACCATCACAACAGGTGAAATATGGAATAAAAACCAACTAAAGTAACCTTAGCTATTGGCAGGTCGTTAACACCACTAAATCAAATTAATTTGTTGATAATCATAATCTTCATACATCAAGGTAAGTATGTACATTTAAAATATGATGAGAAGAGGAAATACCTTATGTGACCGGTGTATCAAAGGTTGTGTATACTGTAGTTACTACTTAATTATGTTGAATATACTAATTTAATGAAAATGAAAAATACTTTGTTCAACTGAAAGTTGTGTTATCCCGCCTGTGCATCTGCACATAGAAGTTCATGTACTCAGAGCTCCAGATAAGCATTGTGTCTAAAGACACCCCCTGATTTCAAATTTGTTGCATATTTTATTTTTGAAAATGGATCACATGGTTTTTTGTTTTTTTGGTAGAACATGCACTGTTTGCTTTTGTCAGCTCAATTAAGTGAATTCTCAATTTTAGTAGAAAATGTTTACTCCTCAGTTTGAAAGTGAAAGAGTAGTTTCAAATTAGTGTGCATACATCATATTCCCACCTTTGAAAATCAATCGCATTCAGGTAAATAAATGCATAAAATACACCAACACAAGACTACTTGAGCTCTGTGTACATGTACTGTAAACAAATGGGCCACCCACTGATCAAAGGAACAGGAAGACATTGGCAGCAATTTTAGATCCTGATCGTCTTGCACGCTGCAACATTGCACTTCTGGTCTAACCGTTTTGCTAATGACAGCACAATTACTTCAGTCAATGAATGGGGATGGGCCATGCGGTAGTAGGAGATCTGGTATTGGACACCAGAGGTTGTGAGCAGTCCTCGCCATAGGCGTGAACAATACTTGCATACTATTTCTATCCCACTAGTCTGTCTGATCAGACTTTAATACTGTGGTCCCGTCTCTATATGACCTTAGCAGTTGCTGGGATGTTTACAACCCATCAGTAACTGTATGTTGAATGGCGTAGGCCCTGGTCCGGCTGGTTTGCGACTATGCTGGTTGCAAACATCGTAAAGTAATGTTTTCCAACCTGTTGCACAACTATGTTGTACATTACATTACATGTAGCATAGCCGGAATCAATTGAATTGGTGTTGGTACCTGACAGATTGATCGAGTGTGATTGATTGAATCAGATTGTTGGGACTTAGCTGGTATCACATGTTGTAAGGTGCGTTTTATTCGCCTGTGGCCCAATATATAAATAGACAAGCTGGTAGTACCCACAGGTTGAAGTAACGGACGAAGGTTCATATATACATTAAATATACATAGAAGCATCAATAAGTGTAAACAAAATAAGCTAAACATTTTTTGCTCCCTCTTATAACATCGTAATGTGTTATAAGATGGAGTTTAAAAATGTTTTTTTGTAACTTATTGGTGCTTTTATGTATATTTAGGACTCCCAAACCCCTCGCCCTACGATGCGCTTCGCAAAAAAAATATGCCTATTAAAAAAATCCCATTACCCCACCTACCTGGTATCGTACTGTACATGACGTTAATAGATAGTACTTTATGAGACCAAGTGGGTGGGGTAATGAATTTATTTGTAATGGTCATTTTCTTTGTATCACAGGTCCGAGTATTCCACCTGTGATATCATCTGCCTTCCGACGCGCCTGTATGGTATAGCGCGGTTTGTCCGTCAGTCCGATTTGGGTTAATGCAGAATATACAGGATCATGAGGATGATGAGGAGACTATTTTATTCATATGTACATAGGTGGGTGGCAGGTGGGAGCACGCGATGGGTAATTTAACGATCGGGGTTCATCCTTACCGGAATCCCGACTGGAGACCTGGTTTGGTCCTCACATACGTATTTGGCATTTTGTATGTGACAGTTGAATCTGGTTATACCCCTTATGTGAGTATTACGATATTCGTAATCCTATTTTAGGGGAAGGGGCCAAGTGACTTGGTGTGGTATGGACCTGGCACCAGGTCAGGTTATTCTAATTTCAGGGCTGAATATATTTGTTCTCGATGTAAATATTCCGTTCTGATTTTGGGATTTTCCCCCCAATGCAGCAGGTTAAAATTGGATTGAACCCGTTTGCCCGGCCTTAGATGACCTTAGCTGTTGATAGGCCGTTAAACACTAATAAACAAATAATCAAACATATGTACATACAATAAAATACAGTTGACCTTTCCCTTTAATTGGCCAGATCCCATTTACACCTGGACGGACTGAGGCAGTGTGCGTAAAGTGTCTTGCTCAAGGAACAACGCATTTGTCTCTAGTGTTGTCCTATATATGCGAGACGAGACTTTGCTGGAACAATTCATTTCCAAAGAACAGGTAAACTAAGCTAGTTACTTGTTGGGAGTTTGTTTTGAAATCGCTTTGTTGTCAAACAGCGACAGTTTATCGCATCGGATTTATATCAGTCGATTATCGATTATTAACCTAGCCGCCATATTGTGTATATTGGTTACGTTATCGATGAGTGCGCAACAGGTGCTCGATGAACTCGAGCTAAAATCTCGGCGCCAGGAGAACATACGGGATCTCGTTGTAATTTCACGGAGTCGCCAGTCTATTTATTCTATGTATGTGGCTCGTATGATAATAGTTCGCGTGATATTGATTATCTCCCTTGCCGAAAGTAGTTCCCTGATTTATTAATTCCAAATAAGACGTGTTTGCGTAATGTTTCTCATTTCGCCGAAATACGTACATTCAAATACAATATGAAACTCGTCACCTATTGCGACGAGTCACATCAGTTACATATTCTGTTGTGGCGATCTAGCTGTCGCCATCAACTAGTTTGAATTGGTAGATAATTGTTATATAATCAATAATTTATAAAACATTGGACAAGATTTTGTGGTAATATAATTTTCCATTTGATGTTCATGTTTAAAGAGTCTGTAATGTATACAGTTAGAACTATCAGACACCGTTGAATACCACAGTTGTTTATAAAGGTCTTTTAGCACAGCTTCAACATTATGTTTCACCCATTGACTATTAGCATTTTCGTGAATTTATTATTGTGTTGTTGGGTTATGCCAGCCCAGTATTTAGCCATTCTTGTTTTAACTAGAATATCAATGGGAAACCTCCCCAGTTCACCATACATCATGGCATGCGGTGTAGATTTCTTTACATGTACAATGTATATATAAAAATCAGTATGTACTTTTTCAAGTAGACAGATCTTCATAATCCCATACTTCGCAACCATACACTAATATAGGCATGACAGTCTGGTCAAACAATTTAATATGACAATCAACTAGGAGATTAAGATTTCTGATTTTTGTATATAATACGTGTAATGCTTTCCTAGCTTGTGCACATATAGACTTTCTGGTATCGGCAAAATGACCGTTTATGCTGAAAGATATTTAAACTGTTTTAATATTTCAATTTCTTTGTCATTATATTTGAAACTATGATTCCTATTAGTTCTACTTCCAAATATAACACTTTTTGTTTTTGTGGCATTGACCTTGAGCTTCCATTCTGTGCAATAGTCATGAAATAAAAGCAACATATTTTGTAAAGCTTACAGCAGAATCTGCAAGGAGTTCGTTATGAAAAATTACAATACCTGTATTTTCTTGCGCGAGAGTTGTCTCCGTGTCGTTTAGGTATACTGAAAATAATAATGGTGATAAATATTCTCCTTGTCTTACTCCGTTATTACATACACAAAATTAGGATGTATTCCCATTATATGAAGCACACGATTTAATGTTATTATACATGTTATATATTATATACATGCACTTACCGTTTAGACCATGGGCCTATATTGCTCTGTTTTATTATCAGATTTGTGCAACGTTAAATTATGAGACCCTAATAAAAAAAATTCTCTTAAATTTGCAGTACGGCAAACATGTTCTACTGATTTGTAATTTCAGCATAGCCTTTGTCTTATTTCATTGATAACCCAATAGAAATCAGAAGTAGCGACTATAAAAAAAAAATACAAATTAAAATTTTGAAATACCCAATTGCTTCAGAAATGATGGAGTGACAATACTCAATTATTAATTCCTTATCTGGAGCACTGATAATCGTTGCAAAAATATGAACATCCTCTATACATACCCGTCTCACAGCTGGTGCCGGTGAACAGCGGTGCGCATTCGCACGTGTATCCGTCACCAGCCGCCGTGTCCGTGCATGTAGCGCCATTTAAACACAGGTCTCCGGCACACATGTTCGGCTTCGTGGCTGCAAGGACGCAGGACTTAAATTTACCATTTCACGATGTTATCGGAATCGTGATAGGGAACATACAAACAAGTAATCACATAGTGATAACATAAGCCTTATATCAGCTTAATATGTGAATTATCCATGTTTACCGCGATAAATTAACGTTTGGTCTGTCATTATAACAAAACATGCAATATAATATGTACATTATACTCGTAGTTATCAATGGTATTACATGTAGAGCATCAACTGTCCTAATACAATACATTCGTCAATGTTACTTGTTGTTGTTTTCTTTGCATACCGTTGGTATCATTACCAGTCATGTTTCTTTATTAAACGTACAATTTCATACAATAAATCATTAATGTTACCTTCACACGTGGCCGACTTGACATCGCCATGAATCACCGCGAAAGATATTTAAACTGTTTTAATATTTCAATTTCTGTGTCATTATATTTGAAACTATGATTCCTATTAGTTCTACTTCCAAATATAACATTTTTTGTTTTTGTGGCATTGACCTTGAGCTTCCATTCTGTGCAATAAAATAATAATGGTGATACAATTTCTCTTAAATTTGCAGTACGGCAAACATGTTCTACTGATTTGTATGTTCAGCATAGCCTTTGTCTTATTTGATTGGTAATCCAATTGAAATCAGAAGTAGCGAGTATCAAAAAGCAATACAAATGTTACGGTACTTTTATCATGCTGCAGAAAACAATAAACATACAACAAATATAGCATACTGTCGCTGACACGTACATTCTTGTATATCCTGGATTCCGTATAATTGTATATTTGTGATGTGTGGTACTGTTTTGTATTGTTGTGCGTATTATTGATTTCACATACCTGTGATTCCACATACCTGTGATTTCACACACCTGTGATTTTTACATACCTGTGATTTAGCATGTACATTTCACATGTACAATGTGCGTGTAATAACGGGGCTTATGTTGTATTGGTGGAAACACGTTTATGCTTGTCATTTTTGCGGATTTAAATATACGTCTATTTTATGAGCAATGTTTTACTGATGTCGCGCCATATTTGCCACAGACTATGCATGTGTGTGGTAGAGAACTCGTTGACTGCGTGTGCTGGTTTCGCTAGGGAGAAGACCCCTTTTAGTATTACGGATGTCCACTATCCGTGCCAGCCGAGTTTGTCCGCGTGTCAGTTGTTCACCAGATAAGGGACCTTCTGTAGGTGAAGCCAGTATATAGCGCAGACCATACCATGGTCTGCCCTGTTATGTATGCCACGGGTTAGTGTTTCAGCATAGCCTGGTACTGGCCAACACGGATATATCAGATCCCATACTGGTGATGTTTTGTGTCGTGATATTTCCGTAAATGACCACGATATTTGAGTTTAGTATGTGCTACACTCTCATTTGAGTGTATAGCCGTAGGACCGATATGGAGGGGTTTGGCGGGGCCAAGAAGCGACCTTCGCATTGTCGAGACCAGTCGAGTAGATTTCGGATTATGAGATCTGGGTCTATAGTGTGCAGATTTATGGTAGTGTGGGGTATACCATGTTGGATGGTATTTATTCCACGAGGGCTGTACACTGGTTTGGTTGAATTTAAGGCGTGGGAACATATATTTATGCCAAATATAAACCCACGGGTGACATGGCAAAAGCCATGGTTTTGTAGTATTTATGTGAGATGTCGAACGAGGGGTAGGCATATTCATTATTCCGTGCATGGTTTCACTGGTGCGTATATAAGCGATGTCTCGCTATGTGTTGGCGGGACACATATTTTCTGGTTACAGAAGACTAGTACTGTATTCACCAGTGACACGGAGGATTTTGGTATGTACCTACAACATTTTATTTCAGCTGTGATTTGCCGTTGTTCGATTCCCGTTTTAGTCCGTTGTGCATCCTGTCTGTCTGTCTGTGCGTATTCGTCCAGTAATTGGAGACTCATTTCATTTTTGTAGCCTCTTGAGATCGCTCCAGCGGGCAACATTGGACGTTTTGGTCCACTCGTTGAGGGCAGACCCCAGTCAGTGCAGAGTGTCAGGTCGTCCGAGTGTCCGTACGTCTGTCTGGCGCAGTGTGTGTAGCAGCTCCGGGTACAGGCCTGTATAGAGCAGTGTGTGATAGCTACATCGCGTTCAGCAGACAGTCACAGCCATAGTTTAGTGAAGTGAAACGCCATACACACATATCATATCATTATACTACCACCGAGTTGAATGTCACCTAAGTGTAACTTTTCCCGGCGTCTTAGCCATAGTGATAATCGCCATTTTTGTATTATATCGGAACTTTGCATCCGGTCTACCACTTCCGGTATTACAACCCATTGATTCACCAGGGATACTTTACATCGGGTCCACCACATCCGGGTTGCTACAGTCGAGTGATACCATAGGAACTTTACATCTGGTCCACCATTTCCGGAAATAATACTACCTTTGGAACTTTACTTCCGGTACCAGCTTCCGGAACATTATCGTTATTGACTATCATGTGATGTAACCACATCCGGCTTTGACTTTGACATTCATACTTTGGAAATATATTGCATAGGCAATACATATGTATACTTTGATAGTGTATGGTAATACTCCTATCATGGCATATCATGGCTAAAGGATTGTAGTAAGACTACATATATTGTTTATGGATTAATCCACTTGAAGTTGGATTATAGCCATATTGTTGACTAGACCTCATATTGCGGGTGAGGCAGACCTTGGGATCTTGATACTCAGAGGTTACCACTATCTATTGAGATACGCCAGCACTGGGGTAGCTCAGATGATTGTCATTTGTCCTCCAATGTTCGTTATGCCATGTTATACTTGTATGTTATTTCACTTTGATTAGCGATCATCAAAGTACTTGTGCATTCATACTATTGTCCACTACGGGACCATTGAGATACCACATATTGAGTTTATTCGTATATAGCTTTTAAGTTGCGTTAAGTATAACAGTCGATTGGCTTACAACCTTGTAGTAATTGAATAGTATCATGCACAGTACAGTGATGTTCGCATATCAATGTGTCATGTATTCCTGTGTGTTACCCATGTAATATAGTGTACATTATAAGTGATTAAGTGACTACGTGTACTTATCTACTCTGGCCTAGCCCTTACACTTCAACTGCATTGTTACCACTTTTCGTTCGTCAGATCGAGCTATATTGGCCATAACGTCATAACAATTGAAGTATACTTGGTTCATATGATAATAGGGGAGACAATTTGTCTCGATCATTCCTGACCTTGGTAATGACCTTGACAATGGTGTCAGAAGTGGGGTTTGTTTCCTCTTTTATAATCAGTTTCTTCAAAGCAGTTGAAGTAAGGAGGCTAGAATAGCTGTACCCCTAGCGTCGTCAAAATTCAATCTTGTATTTGTTTGCCTTGGGAGTTAATGTAAGATGCCCTCCAACACTTAGGCACTAATACATCACCACATACATGATTTGACTACCTAGGTACAGAAGTGTAGAGTTGAGACGATCTGGTGAGATAGTCGATGTAAGGGTCATTGTAACTTTGGATTTTGTTGAACAGTACCTCCCTGTGATGATGGCACAGCGGGTGTTCTAGGTTATCACTAGACACTCTACATCTGAGGCGAGATTACTATCACTATTATATTGTGTATGAACAATACTATATCCTGCCAGGTGTCTATAACCAGTCCCCAATATTTGTGTCCAGTACCATAGAGGGGGAATTGTAAATATACCATTACATTAGACCATACATATACCGGATTGACTTACCCGAATTGAGAAACTTATACCGTCGTTAGGAGTAGAGACCGGATTGATTTACCTTAACCTTATAGACGTGAAGCAAGAGACTCGCACAAATCACCAAGTGATTTGAGTGCTAGAGACCTTGTGTACCGTCGGGGTAAAGCGTGTAAATCGATAATCCGGAGTTGAGTTGAGAGTGAGAATGTCGTCCATTAAGGAGCTAATGGAGATAGGCAAAAGCTTAGGGCTAGCAGATTCAGAGTTAAGGGCCTTTGTAAAGGAAGAGCAGGAGAGAGAAAGACAGGAAAGACTAGAGGCTAGGCAGGCTGAGAAAGATAGGTTAGATGCTGAGCGGTTGGCTAAAGAGGTTGAGCGACAGATGGAGAAAGATAGGTTAGATGCTGAGCAGTTAGCTAAGGAAGTTGAGCGACAGATAGAGAAAGATAGATTAGATGCTGCGCGGTTAGATAAAGTTAGCTCTAGAATTCAAATTGCGAGAACTAGACACTAAGCACCAGGTAGAAATGGCAAAAGTAGAAAGGGGTGGAGTAGTAGATGAAGATAGACATGATAGGGACTATGGCAGAGAATTCGGTCCGAAGCTGCCACATTTTGATCAGAATAATGACAACATGGATAGCTACTTAGCTAGATTTGAGAGGTACGCAGCAATTCAAAGGTGGGGGAGAGATAAGTGGTCACTACACTTGAGTGCTTTATTGAAGGGCAAGGCATTAGATGTATATTCTAGACTACCTATTGATGATGCTCTTGACTAATGATAAGTTGAAATCCGCATTGTTGAAATGTTTTGATCTAACGGAAGATGGGTTCAGACGCATGTTCAAAAACACCAAACCTGATCACAGTGAATCATTTGTGCAATATGTCAGTCGGTCAAAGAACTATTTAGATAGATGGTTTGAGTTAGGTAAGGTGAATAGAACATATGAAGGAGTACTAGACTACATGATCAGAGATCAGATGTTAAGTATATGCAGTCGTGAGCTCTACTTATTTCTAAAAGAGAAAACGTTTGACTCGATAGATCAGATGGCGGTTCAGGCAGATTAATTTGCAGAAGCTAGATGAGATAGCAAGTATGTAGTTCAGAGGAACAGTACTAGCAACATAACTGAGTACAGGTCAGTAGATAACCAGAGGCTCAAGGTAAGTAGTGCAGATAATCGATCCAGAGATAGGAGTCGAGATAGGGACAGGTACCAAAATAGAAGCCCAAGTAGGGGTAGTTATGATAGAAGCCCGAGTAGAGGCAGTTATGACAGAAGTACCAGCAGGAACGGCTATGATAGGCATCGCGGGACATGTTACCATTGTGGCAAAGAAGGTCACATGTCCTACGATTGTCCAAAACGTGACCGGTCCTCAGCTTACAAAGCGGCAGCAGTCGAGGAAGAGAAACATGCAAGTTTTGCAGATAAAGAACAGAGAGGTCGGTACAGAGGTAGAAATAGAGGTAGAAGTGGAAGGCACACTAGAGGCAGAGGTAGAGATAGATGGCAAAACACGGAATAACCAGGGGAAAACCAAGGAAATTTATGTATGGTTGATACCGACACCACTATTGTATGTTCAGGTAGCGAGATACAGCCGGAGTTAATTAACGGATGTACATTTGGTATGGACAGGCTACCCGTAGCAGAGGGCACATTGAATGGGAAAAAGGTCACAGTAATGCGAGATACTGGGTGTACCGGGGTGGTCGTCAGGGAAAGCTTAGTACAACCAGATCAGTTTTTAAGCAAAGTTTCAACATGCATGCTGGTAAATAGGAGCAAAATGAGTGGAATTCCTACCGCCCGGGTAGATCTAGATACACCTTTTTTTAAAGGTCCGGTAGAAGCCCTTTGCATGACAGATACAATGTATGATGTTACCATAGGTAATGTAGACGGGTCAGAGTTACCGGTGATATCCGATGATTTTAGAGGCGCTAAATCGTGCGCAGTTGAAACTAGGTCACAAACGACAGCCCGAGACGAATCATATAAGACCCTCAAAGTCCCTACCGCAATCGCGAACGTATCACGCGATGAATTCAAAGAGGCGCAGGCACATGACGTCACATTGACGTCAGTTCGAAACAACGCGAAAGACGGAACGGTACGGTCAAGTAAGAACGGAAACAAATCGAAATTCGCATACCGAAAAGACTTGTTGTATCGTAATTTCGAATCGATAGGGTCAGGTAGGATGTACCATCAGCTGGTAGTCCCAAAAACACTTAGGACTACCGTGATGAAAGTGGCACATGAATCAATCATGGCGGGCCATTTAGGGGTTAAGAAGACAACTGATCGAGTGTTATCAGAATTTTATTGGCCAGGAGTGGGCAGTGACATTACACGGTTTTGTAGGTCTTGTGACATATGTCAAAAGACTGTGTCAAAGGGACACATCACCAAGGTTCCGTTAGGAACTATGCCGTTGATAGACACTCCGTTCAAACGAGTCGCAGTTGACATTGTAGGGCCAATTTTTCCAGCTACCGATCGAAAGAATCGTTACATACTAACGTTAGTTGATTATGCAACTAGGTACCCAGAGGCGGTACCACTACCACGCATCGAGGCCGAACGAGTCGCGGAAGCTCTCGTGGATATGTTCAGTAGACTGGGTATCCCCGAGGAGATGCTCACCGATAGGGGTAGTCAATTTACGTCGGCAGTCATGGAGGAAGTTAGTAGATTGTTATCGCTGAGACAATTAACCACGACACCGTACCACCCACAGTGTAACGGTCTCGTGGAACGGTTCAATGGTACGTTAAAGCAAATGCTTCGTAGAATGGCAAGCGAACGTCCCAAAGATTGGGACAAATACATTAACGCGCTCTTATTCGCGTATCGCGAAGTCCCTCAAGAAAGTTTGGCTTTCTCACCGTTTGAACTATTGTACGGAAGGACCGTTCGGGGTCCGATGAGCATACTAAGAGTTCTGTGGTCCGAGAAGGACATAGAGGACAACGTCAAAACGATGTATCAGTACGTCCTCGACTTGCGCGAACGGCTCGAGAAAACGTGCGAAATCGCGCATGAGAACTTGAGAGTGCGTCCAAAAGTACGCAAAGTACTACAACCGTAAGACCCGTAGTAGGCAGTATGCAGTGGCAGATCAGGTACTTGTACTACTACCGACAGACAACAACAAATTGCTTCTTATGTGGAAGGGACCATACCCCATAACAGAGGTAGTTAATGAGTGGGACTATAGGGTTGACATGGGAGGGAAGTTGAAAACCTTTCATGCAAACATGTTAAAGAGGTACGAAACTAGGCCTGAGAACCCGGGGAAGGGAATACTCACTGTAATAAATGCGGCCGTGATAGAAGACACAGTAGAGGGGGATCCTAGTCCAAGTGGGTGTAGTGCCGAGGAAAACATGTTATGTCCCAAGGGATTAGAGTCCGATACGGAGAGCAAAGTTGACCTGTCGCCTGATTTAGGCAAGAAACAAAAGACCCAAGTCAAAGAGATCTTACGGGAATTCACCCATGTCCTGAGGGACGCACCGGGACACACCCATATAGAGAAACATGAGATAAAGTTGTCAACGCAAGACCCATTAAGAATTAGGGGGTACCCTATCCCATTTAAGGTCAGGGAAACAGTCAGACAGAATGCGTATTGTTGCGATAAAAGGGGCCGACAATCTGGGGCAGGCTACCTGAGCAGGATATCGGGGTAGATTCAGCTGTGCCAACGTGTCTCGCGATTATGCACGAAAGTGTAAACACTTTTTGTTTAGGGGGGAGATATGTCGCGTGACACGTGCATTCTTGTATATCCTGGATTCCGTATAATTGTATATTTGTGATGTGTGGTACTGTTTTGTATTGTTGTACGTATTATTGATTTCACATACCTGTGATTCCACATACCTGTGATTTCACACACCTGTGATTTTTACATACCTGTGATTTAGCATGTACATTTCCATGTACAATGTGCGTGTAATAACGGGGCTTATGTTGTATTGGTGGAAATACGTTTATGCTGTGATCATTTTTGCGGATTTAAATATACGTCTATTTTATGAGCAATGTTTTACTGATGTCACGCCATATTTGCCACAGACTATGCATGTGTGTGGTAGAGAACTCGTTGACTGCGTGTGCTGGTTTCGCTAGGGAGAAGACCCCTTTTAGTATTACGGATGTCCACTATCCGTGCCAGCCGAGTTTGTCCGCGTGTCAGTTGTTCACCAGATAAGGGACCTTCTGTAGGTGAAGCCAGTATATAGCGCAGACCATACCATGGTCTGCCCTGTTATGTATGCCACGGGTTAGTGTTTCAGCCTAGCCTGGTACTGGCCAACACGGATATATCAGATCCCATACTGGTGATGTTTTGTGTCGTGATATTTCCGTAAATGACCACGATATTTGAGTTTAGTATGTGCTACACTCTCATTTGAGTGTATAGCCGTAGGACCGATATGGAGGGGTTTGTCGGGGCCAAGAAGCGACCTTCGCATTGTCGAGACCAGTCGAGTAGATTTCTGATTATGAGATCTGGGTCTATAGTGTGCAGATTTATGGTAGTGTGGGGTATACCATGTTGGATGGTATTTATTCCACGAGGGCTGTACACTGGTATGGTTGAATTTAAGGCGTGGGAACATATATTTATGCTAAATGTAACCCACGGGTGACATGGCAAAAGCCATGGTTTTGTAGTATTTATGTGAGATGTCGAACGAGGGGTAGGCATATTCATTATTCCGTGCATGGTTTCACTGGTGCGTATATAAGCGATGTCTCGCTATGTGTTGGCGGGGCACATATTTTCTGGTTACAGAAGACTAGTACTGTATTCACCAGTGACACGGAGGATTTTGGTATGTACCTACAACATTTTATTTCAGCTGTCATTTGCCGTTGTTCGATTCCCGTTTTAGTCCGTTGTGCATCCTGTCTGTCTGTCTGTGCGTATTCGTCCAGTAATTGGAGACTCATTTCATTTTTGTAGCCTCTTGAGATCGCTCCAGCGGGCAACATTGGACGTTTTGGTCCACTCGTTGAGGGCAGACCCCAGTCAGTGCAGAGTGTCAGGTCGTCCGAGTGTCCGTACGTCTGTCTGGCGCAGTGTGTGTAGCAGCTCCGGGTACAGGCCTGTATAGAGCAGTGTGTGATAGCTACATCGCGTTCAGCAGACAGTTACAGCCATAGATTAGTGAAGTGAAACGCCATACACACATATCATATCATTATACTACCACCGAGTTGAATGTCACCTAAGTGAAACTTTTCCCGGCGTCTTAGCCATAGTGATAATCGCCATTTTTATTTTTGTATTATATCGGAACTTTACATCCGGTCTACCACTTCCGGTATTACAACCCATTGATTCACCATGGATACTTTACATCGGGTCCACCACATCCGGGTTGCTACAGTCGAGTGATACCATAGGAACTTTACATCTGGTCCACCATTTCCGGAAATAATACTACCTTTGGAACTTTACTTCCGGTACCAGCTTCCGGAACATTATCGTTATTGACTATCACATGATGTAACCACATCCGGCTTTGACTTTGACATTCATACTTTGGAAATATATTGCATAGGCAATACATATGTATACTTTGATAGTGTATGGTAATACTCCTATCATGGCATATCATGGCTAAAGGATTGTAGTAAGACTACATATATTGTTTATGGATTAATCCACTTGAAGTTGGATTATAGCCATATTGTTGACTAGACCTCATATTGCGGGTGAGGCAGACCTTGGGATCTTGATACTCAGAGGTTACCACTATCTATTGAGATACGCCAGCACTGGGGTAGCTCAGATGATTGTCATTTGTCCTCCAATGTTCGTTATGCCATGTTATACTTGTATGTTATTTCACTTGATTAGCGATCATCAAAGTACTTGTTGGCAATTCATACTATTGTCCACTACGGGACCATTGAGATGCCACATACTGAGTTTATTCGTCTATAGCTTTTAAGTTGCGTTAAGTATAACAGTCGATTGGCTTACAACCTTGTAGTAATTGAATAGTATCATGCACAGTACAGTGATGTTCGCATATCAATGTGTCATGTATTCCTGTGTGTTACCCATGTAATATAGTGTACATTATAAGTGATTAAGTGACTACGTATAATTATCTACTCTGGCCTATCCCTTACACTTCAACTGCATTGTTACCACTTTTCGTTCGTCAGATCAAGCTATATTGGGCATAACGTCATAACAATTGAAGTATACTTGGTTCATATGATAATAGGGGAGACAATTTGTCTCGATCATTCCTGACCTTGGTAATGACCTTGACACATACTTTTCTTATTTTCCAGGAAAACACATATTGGTATTTCATTAGAATTGTCTCAATTCTAATAAAATGCCAAGACATGTTTTCATTTCGAAGCAAACAATTCAATAATTGCTATCTGTTGATGTGTAAACAGCAGTGTGATTTTATTTTACCCAATTACAATTTTGAAATACCCAATTGCTTCAGAAATGATGGAGTGACAATACTCAATTACTAATACCTTATCTGGAGCACTGATAATCGTTGCAAAAATATGAACATCCTCTATACATACCCGTCTCACAGCTGGTGCCGGTGAACAGCGGTGCGCATTCGCACGTGTATCCGTCACCAGCCGCCGTGTCCGTGCATGTAGCGCCATTTAAACACGGGTCTCCGGCACACATGTTCGGCTTCGTGGCTGCAAGGACGCCGGACTTAAATTTACCATTTCACGATGTTATCGGAATCGTGATAGGGAACATACAAACAAGTAATCACATGGTCATAACATAAGCCTTATATCAGCTTAATATGTGAATTATCCATGTTTACCGCGATAAATTAACGTTTGGTCTGTCATTATAACAAAACATGCAGTATAATATGTACATTATACTCGTATTTATCAATGGTATTACATGTGGAGCATCAACTGTCCTAATACAATACATTCGTCAATGGTACTTGTTGTTGTTTTCTTTGCATACCGTTGGTATCATTACCAGTCATGTTTCTTTATTAAACGTACAATTTCATACAAGAAATCATTAATGTTACCTTCACACGTGGCCGACGTGACATCGCCATGAATCACCGCGAAAGATATTTAAACTGTTTTAATATTTCAATTTCTGTGTCATTCTATTTGAAACTATGATTCCTATTAGTTCTACTTCCAAATATAACAATTTTTGTTTTTGTGGCATTGACCTTGAGCTTCCATTCCGTGCAATAAAATAATAATGGTGATACAATTTCTCTTAAATTTGCAGTACGGCAAACATGTTCTACTGATTTGTATTTACAGCTTAGCCTTCGTCTTATTTGATTGATAATCCAATTGAAATCAGAAGTAGCGAGTATCAAAAAGCAATACAAATGTTACGCTACTTTTATCATGCTGCAGAAAACAATAAACATACCACACATATAGCATACTTTTCTTATTTTCCAGGAAAACACATATTGGTATTTCATTAGAATTGTCTCAATTCTAATGAAATGCCAAGACATGTTTTCATTTCGAAGCAAACAATTCAATAATTGCTATCTGTTGATGTGTAAACAGTAGTGTGATTTTATTTTACCCAATTACAATTTTGAAATACCCAATTGCTTCAGAAATGATGGAGTGACAATACACAATTACTAATTCCTTATCTGGAGCACTGATAATCGTTGCAAAAATATGAACATCCTCTATACATACCCGTCTCACAGCTGGTGCCGGTGAACAGCGGTGCACATTCGCACGTGTATCCATCACCAGCCGCCGTGTCCGTGCATGTAGCGCCATTTAAACACGGGTCTCCGGCACACATGTTCGGCTTCGTGGCTGCAAGGACGCCGGACTTAAATTTACCATTTCACGATGTTATCGGAATCGTGATAGGGAACATACAAACAAGTAATCACATGGTGATAACATAAGCCTTATATCAGCTTAATATGTGAATTATCCATGTTTACCGCGATAAATTAACGTTCGGTCTGTCATTGTAACAAAACATGCAGTATAATATGTACATTATACTCGTATTTATCAATGGTATTACATGTAGAGCATCAACTGTCCTAATACAATACATTCGTCAATGTTACTTGTTGTTGTTTTCTTTGCATACCGTTGGTATCATTACCAGTCATGTTTCTTTATTAAACGTACAATTTCATATTTCATACAAGAAATCATTAATGTTACCTTCACACGTGGCCGACGTGACATCGCCATGAATCACCGCGAAAGATATTTAAACTGTTTTAATATTTCAATTTCTGTGTCATTATATTTGAAACTATGATTCCTATTAGTTCTACTTCCAAATATAACAATTTTTGTTTTTGTGGCATTGACCTTGACCTTCCATTCTGTGCAATAAAATAATAATGGTGATACAATTTCTCTTAAATTTGCAGTACGGCAAACATGTTCTACTGATTTGTATTTTCAGCATAGCCTTTGTCTTATTTGATTGATAATCCAATTGAAATCAGAAGTAGCGAGTATCAAAAAGCAATACAAATGTTACGGTACTTTTATCATGCTGCAGAAAACAATAAACACACCACACATATAGCATACTTTTCTTATTTTCCAGGAAAACACATATTGGTATTTCATTAGAATTGTCTCAATTCTAATGAAATGCCAAGACATGTTTTCATTTCGAAGCAAACAATTCAATAATTGCTATCTGTTGATGTGTAAACAGTAGTGTGATTTTATTTTACCCAATTACAATTTTGAAATACCCAATTGCTTCAGAAATGATGGAGTGACAATACTCAATTACTAATTCCTTATCTGGAGCTCTGATAATCGTTGCAAAAATATGAACATCCTCTATACATACCCGTCTCACAGCTGGTGCCGGTGAACAGTGGTGCGCATTCGCACGTGTATCCGTCACCAGCCGCCGTGTCCGTGCATGTAGCGCCATTTAAGCACGCGTCTCCGGCACACATGCTCGGCTTCGTGGCTGCAAGGACGCCGGACTTAAATTTACCATTTCACGATGTTATCGGAATCGTGATAGAAAACATACACACAAGTAATCACATGGTGAGAACATTAGCCTTATATCAGCTTAATACGTGAATTATCCATGTTTACCACGATAAATTAACGTTTGGTCTGTCATTATACCAAAACATGCAGTATAATATGTACATTATACTCGTATTTATCAATGGTATTACATGTAGAGTATCAACTGTCCTAATACAATATATTCGTCAATGTTACTTGTTTTGTTGTTGTTGCATACCGTTGGTATCATTACCAGTCATGTTCCTTTATTAAACGCACAATTTCATACAATAAATCATTAATGTTACATTCACACGTGGCCGACGTGACATCGCCATGAATCACCGCGAAAGATATTTAAACTGTTTTAATATTTAAATTTCTGTGTCATAATATTTGAAACTATGATTCCTATTAGTTCTACTTCTAAAAATAACAATTTTTGTTTTTGTGGCATTGACCTTGAGCTTCCATTCTGTGTAATAGTCATGAAATGAAACCACATATTGTGTAAGCTTGCAGCAGAATCTGCAAGAAGTTCCTTATGAAAGAGTTCAATACATGTATTTTCTTGCGCGAGAGTTGTCTCCGTGTCGTTTAGGTATACTGAATATAATAATGGTGATAAATGTTCTCCTTGTCTTAGTCCATTATTATATACAAAAAAATGAGGATGTATTCCCATTATTATGAAGAACGCGATTTAATGTTATTATACATGTTATATATTATATACATGAACTTACTGTTTAGACCATATTGTATTAGTTTATGCCAAAGACCTGCCCCCCCCCCCCCCCCCCCCCACCACCACCCCAAACTTTATCGAAAGCTTTTTCAAAGTCTACAAATGCACAGAATAGTTTCTGTTTTCTATGTTTTAAGTATCTGAAAAGCAGCTGTAAAACAAAGATGATGTCTGTTGTTGATTACCCATGTCTAGAGCCAGCTTGTGTCTCTGATAATATGTTATTACGCTCTACAAATTGTGTTAAACGATTATTAAGTAGTCATATGCTTGCTTTACAGTGGAACCTCTCTAAACCGGACACCCTGTGAGGTTTCACTGTACTTGTCACAAACTCCATACGCCAGTATAGTACACTAAATAGAGGATCTTAGTGATGATTTAAAGGTAATGCCCACTCAGTAGGCACACAATGTTCTTTATATCACAGACATTATCTGAGACATTTTCTGGCAAATTAAACAAGCATTCACCATTACCTCACGTAGTGATTGCCATTATTATACAT
The DNA here is from genome assembly GCA_029237695.1 of Conchocele bisecta. Taxonomy (NCBI): domain Eukaryota; kingdom Metazoa; phylum Mollusca; class Bivalvia; order Lucinida; family Thyasiridae; genus Conchocele; species Conchocele bisecta. The sequence continues at coordinate 40,183,985 of CM055276.1, forward strand.
GCTATATCAGAAGTAAATTTATACACTGATATCAGGGGCGATAACCGTGTTTCCTTAACATGTTAACGGACATTACTATTTATTATCTGTATTTAGTTTTTGATATGCAATGATCATACTTTATAATCTGTTGAAAATATAATTTGTTAAGATGACGCATTTAATTAGTATAAATAATTAAAAGAATAGTATGCCTCATTTGCATATGAAAATAGCCTGATACCACCGCGAGTCACTATCAGTAAAATAAATATTACTAAATGATTACCGTAAAGATTCTAATAGACGCCTATAGACGTCTATTAGAATCACCACTGGCTCCGAAGTCCTGGGTGGGCGTTTAATAGAGGCAAATGTTATTCAGCGAAGGGAAAATGATAGAAATATACGATTTTCTGCTCTGAACAAAACAAAAACATAACGAAGGGACGTTACTCTCAACGTCTCAGTTTCTGCCAGACTTGATTGTACTGTCTGTCAGTTTATGGACATTTTGGACGTTTCGGCTGACTTTTGGTCATTATGGTACAGTCGGTAAAAATGTTAAACTACTGGTAATGTATATATCAAGACAGCGCCAAATCATAAATGGAAATCAGATTTACGCCTCCGGATGTTTCGGCCTGTGGCCGTTTCAGACCGTGGATGTTTCGACCTGTGGACGTTTCCAACATGGTGGCCATCAATCCAACATGGTGTAAATTTAACCAATATTATATGAGATTGGTTTGAAAATGTTGTCTCTGTAACTGTGATAATTCTGATATCCAGTGTCCGTGCAAATAGCTACTGCCGATGAGGAATTTACTGTGACACCGGAAACAGTCGAATTTCGCTTCCGCGTTTGAAAGTGAAAGTAGAAATTATGTTTTTTTCCCCCGATTTTCAAGGAAGTTGCCTTCGAAATACTGGAAAGAAAAGAAGTTTATTTGAACATTTAGCTCCGATTTTGTTTCATGTGTGCACTGGGCGTTTATTAGAGGTATTAATTTCGTCACAATCAGCCCAGAAATTGGTCATTTTCAACGTCAAAACTTGGGGGTGGGCGTCTATTAGAGCATGTGCGTCTATTATAATTTATATCTGTATAGTGGGCACTCGTAATTTTTAGAATTGGTGGAATATTGACACAATTGTTCACTTATATAATTCCTATAAAGAACAGTTTGTACCTACTCAGTGGGCATGCACCTTTAATATGATAAACGTGTTTACTGATATCATAAGAAACGAGGCATAAAAGTTGAATAACTTTTGATTGGATGATATCAATTTCTGCATGTGCTTTGTATTGTCATTGTGTATCAGTTTACAAAATATATTTTAAAATTTAATTGTGCTATTCACTTAAACCCTTAAAAGGCAGTAACCGAAAATTGTCAGCTGCTGGTGTCATATTTCTCTTTTTTTTCTCAAGAAAAACATGGTTTGACAGCACTTTAGAATCATTTCCTCTGGAAACCATGGCTGCCAACCGTGGAGAAAACTGGGCCCGGTTGCTCAAAACCTCTGTTAGCTTAACAGACTGTTAAATCCTTAGCAATGCTAAGGATTTAACCGTCTGTTAAGCTAACAGAAGCGTTGAGTAACCGGGCCCAGGAAATTAATAAAAAATAAACAGCAGACGACAACATTTAATTCAGCATTGTCACTTACTAGCAGGCTTGCAGTCGTCATAGTGACCGCCACGGCGTACGCAGCTGTGTGCCGTCAGGCTGAATACGAGACCGTGCGGGCAATCCGGCATTCTTTGGGCTTTCCCGTGCACACAGACGAACCACCCTATAGGTTAGAGAATACTAAATGGTGCGAGCTTGTCAAGAGGGCATGGACAAGTAGTTCGGTATTACAAAATATAGTACGGGTGTTTTGAGGTCACAGACACAGTTTGCTTGCAAATCCTGATCCATTACTACCCAATTCCACTTGAGTAACATGTTGCGGTGTTCTTAACACCAATGTTCAGTATATTTGGAGCATTTAAGATAAAACACTGAGCCTGTTAGTCACGTGATGTAAACAGAGTTTCCGCGGCCAAATAATGTAAACAATATTGGGGGACATATCGAGGTTGATTGTTATGGGTAAGTGAACCTATTATTGTATTCATGCATATCCAGTGCAGACAGGCAATGTAGAAGTGGATACCATAGTCCAGGCCAATTGTAGCATGACCCAAAACAAATTGCAACAAAAGGTTTCTCTTTTTGTTTGGACTTATCAAACATTTATATAAAACATACTAAAAGTCTATAAAAATAAAAAATGTACTTTTTATATTTTTTTGAGATTTTAAATATAGCCTTTTTTTCAAAAGTTGGAAATCGTCAATTTTGATCATATTGCTTCTCTGACATAAACTATTCCACAAATCATGATAAATCCGAGAAAAACAATGATATGAAGATACATATTATTCATTCATAACAAGTTCGGCACATATCTATATTTTTTTGTTTCCAAGATCAACAATAAAGTAGATGTATAACATAGCATTACCCCACCCACTAAATTTACATGGGATGCCATTATTGTGGCCTCGTATTTCTTTTTATTATTCATTAATTGATGTGATTTTACATTTATTGTGAGTAACCAGAAACTATTTACAGTAAATACATATGCCTTCCACTTCCACTTTCATGTGAAGATGGTACTACAAACACGAAAGATGCTCCCTTGACAGACATGAATGACCGAGAAACAGTAGAATATTGTCTATCAGACTAACTAGACGAAATCTGCCCACTAGGAGTCGGAGAACAAAATGTTGATTGCACAACTAGTACAGCGAGCATACTTGAGTACGCAGTAAATGAAGTCGTGGAGAAAACTACTGCTGCGAAAACTATAGTAGTAGAAACACAATCAGATGATTCAGTAGTGGAAAATGTCACCACAAATCTAGAAACGTTTGCTGAAACACAAATAAGTGACAACACTGTGGAATGTGAACAATGTGTGACCGATATAGAGATGCCCGAAGAGCAGGACAATGTAGGTGATGAGAGCCAAAGTGACTTGGATAGTATAGCATGTATTATCGACAGATTAGTTGATGGTGAAATTGAGTTGAAAGAAGCATGCAGCCATCCAATATTTGGCAAGGTAAAACACATTCTAGCTGAAAGCAAGCAAAAACTTTATAAATCACGAACATCGAAACTATGGCTACAGTATCTCGAAATGATTACCAATCTTCGACAGTTTATCAAAGCAGAACGGATAGGCTATTGGGAGCTTCATTTGCACTCACTCTCAGAAATGCTTCCATACTTCGCAGCATCAGGACATTGCTTATATACCAAGTGTGTATTCTTGTACTTGCAAAACATGGCTAAATTAGCGACCACACATCCAAGCGTACATGCATTATTCCAAGCAGGTTATCATGTGATAAGAAGGAGCGATAGATACTGGGCCGGTTTGTCCACTGATTTAGTGATAGAGCAAGTGTTAATGCGAAGTTTGAAAACACCAGGCGGCCTAACACGAGGAAGGGGCATGACCGAGACTCGAAGAACAATTTGGCTACTATCAATGCCGGCTTGTGCTGATGTAAGTGAATCAATGGAGGAATTCAGTGGCACTTCATACATCTCCAGTGAACAGCATAAAGACTGTAGCCAGGCGAGGATAGCAAAGGACTCTGCTGACATGAACGACATCGCAACATTCCTTGAATCTAGGGACCCATTTGGAGATGATCCATCTTTGCACAGTATATCTACTGGGTTGAATGCTGCTGAAACAGTAAACGTAGACAGTGCAAGGCATGTCGGAGAAAATATTGTCAGATCAATGCAAGGGTGCTTTATCAATGAGTTTGTGTTTAAGAAGAAAGAGCAAACGATCACTCTCAATGATAGACATTGCTTGAAAATAGATGATGATGTAGTGACAGTGAATCCCCAGCGACTTATATCTGCTGTTGATGGGAACTCAAACGATGAATTAGCTGATGCATTTACATTCGAACTTGCTACACATCCCGCGTCACTGTTTGACGGTGATGGTAACATGAGGGCAGCGAGTAAACCACAGCTAGCTAATGCCATATGGAATGAGTTTGAACTTCAACCTGCAACAGTCGAAGGTCTCTGTCAGTATGTGTTAGATGGTGGTAACTTGCTACATCTACTACCATGGCAACGGGGGTCCTCCTACAAAGAAATAATAGACATGTATGTGAAATATGTAAGTCAGAAATATGGCACCGAGGCGATTGTTGTGTTTGATGGTTACAGCACAGATCCTTCAACGAAGGATTCAGTTCATCTGCGTCGAAATAGAGGTCAGGTTGGAAGAACAATCACATTTTCAAGTGACATGTCGCTAGACATGAAAAAGGATGTATTTCTTGTAAATCCTGAAAACAAGCAGAAATGCATAAACTTGCTGAGGGAAAGCCTGTTAGCGAATGACATAACGGCCCTACATACAGCAGGCGATGCGGACGTGCTGATAGTTCAAACAGCAGTAGAGCTCACGTAAAACAAGAACGGTAGTGGTTGCTGAAGACACCGACTTGTTAGTTCTGCTATGTTACCATGCATCCCTGAATGATAATCCTATATACTTTAACCCTGCACAACGGAAAGGTATGAAAACAACTGTAAAATTGTGGGACATAAATCAAACAAAGTCTGAGCTCGGTGTCGATCTCTGTAAAGACTTGCTGTTTGTACATGCCATCTTAGGTTGCGACAAAACCTCTCGTGTATTTGGATTGGGCAAAGGCGTGTCACTTAAGAAATACCGACATCATCAACAATTCCGCGAGTATGCACCTGTTTTCAGGAATGATGCGTGTGTGAGCGCGCATGATGTTGTTCAAGCCGGTGAGAAAGCGCTGACGATGTTATATGGTGGATCCATAAATGAAACAATTAACACATGAAGACTGAACACGTTCATGCAGAAGATTGCAGGGCGTGCAACTTTTGTGAAACCCGAAAATCTACCGCCAACCTCAGCAGCTACACGCTATCATTCCCTTCGAGTGTATCATCAGGTTCAGGTATGGAAGGGGAATGATGCTTTACCGCCTGAAAATTGGGGATGGAAAGTTAAGGATGGACAGTTGGTAGCGGTACAAACTGACAAGGAACCTGCTCCGGAACATTTGATCAAAGTAGTTAGATGCAAATGTAAATCTGACTGTCGAACGTCCCGTTGCACGTGCCGAAAACACGGAATAGCATGTTCGCAGATGTGTGTAGAATGTAAAGGCGTCAGTTGTCTAAATGCGATGGCGATACACGGCTTAGGACTTGACGAAAACGAGAATCACTTAGATACATGTGATTCCGATATAGATATACTTGTATAGCCCATAATTGGATGGATATGTCGAAAACAACAATGGGCATGATTGTGTAGACATATCAAATGTGAACTGTCCGCTTGATCTTTTACATAATAGGCATACTGTGGTGGTTTTATTGAAATAGCTAGATGTTTGGTGTTGCTTTTGCATATATGCAGTGCTACATGCATACACATATATTCAGGACACGTGTCCAATACACATAAGTATGATTGTGCGACACATGCTTACATGTAGTTACTACATGTAAGCACACAACCGTAACGACAATGCAGTTATGCAATAGAAAAAAGGTCAATCTGATGTGTCACATTGAAATGACTATACAAGCCATTGCCTTCAAGTACATGTATGTGTTATCATACATGAACACGTGGTTATGTGTCTAATATCTTTCTTGTGTGAATGCTATATTGTTTGTCATGTACTACATTTGTTTATTAATATGAGTCAGCTCTAAATTAACAAGTCCATGTCAGACCATTATTATGCCCCAGCATATGAAGTATGTCGAGGGGTATATAGTTATATCCTTTCCGCCTGGTCGTCCGTCCGTCCTCCGTCCGTAAGTCGAAAACATAGCGCCAGGTGAAGGCTAATAATTTCCGTTTCCTTTCACGAAACTTGATACTTCACACATGCATTGCTCTGATGGTCCTCCTCTATCATGCTGTACCAAATCCACCATCGTCTGACCCAGGTTAGACTCAATGTCAATGTCATAGACTTAGAAATTATTTGGTAGTCGGTAGAGGCGGCGGCCAGGGTATCCGTAAGCCTTAGCTCACTTGTTCTAGTTTGCAGTATATATTTGTTTTGATTTCTTCAATACACTGCCAGTGAAAGAATAATGTTAACATCTAATCGATTTGGAAATGCAGAATTCTGTGTATGTATTACACGTATAGTCAACAGTTGAAATTAGCAGAAATTCCTAATGCAAAAACAGGTGGGTGGGGTAATATTCTGTTATATTTTCATTCCAATTTCCATATAATGAATAATTTGTACCTGCTACATGTTTTGATATGCTTTGTAATACAATATATTCTGTAAACATGCCATCAAAACACAAGTAGAAGGTCCAGATACAGTGCAGTGTCGTTTTTGTCGAAATCATATGTAACAAAAAAGTAAAAAATTATTTAGAGATAGCTCCAAATGATTTAGAGAGCTCTCCAAATCAAATGTTATATTGCTCGCTCCAAATGATTTCGAGAGCTCTCCAAATGATTTCGAGATATCATTAATTGATTTCGAGAGCTCTCCAAATGATTTCGAGAGCTCTCCAAATATGTATTGCTAGCTCCAAATATTTGTTGCTAGCAATACATATTTGAGTTTATGTAGGTTTGGCGTTCCATATATTTGTATAGGGTTCATCTATAAATTATACAGTAAAACTATTTGGTGTGTACTAACCTATACAGTCATTAGTCCGGTAAAATGTCCCGGTCCTTTGGTTGGAACAGTCCGGCGTGTCTTCGGCGGCAAACGATTGCGTGGAAATCAGCGCAATGACCAAGATGCAACAAAAAGGCGTCGCCCAAGCAGCTGACATTGTTGTTGTTGTTGTTGTTGTTATTCGAATTGCGTCTGCGGAAAACTAATATCGGCGTCTGCTGTTTTATTAAAAATTATCTTATATCACAAAAGAAATCAGCGGGTTATATTGATGAAACATATTTTATTTAGACACACGCAAAGTAAAAAATAATTTTGCCCAATACAACAGACGGCAATATTTGATCCCCGTTTCAGTAAAGTTTCCAAGACGTTTCAATGTGACTGTCGGGCGAAGTATGAACTGTGATTTCTGACTATTCAACTAATATGTTGCAGTGAGTAGAGAAATGGGGCTTATGGGTTTTGCGACCAGTGTAGATCCAGATCAGCCTGTGTATCCGCACAGTCTGATACGGGTCTGCCCTGCTCGCCATTCCATCAATGAAACACCCGTCATGCTTCCAAGAAGCAATACAGGAGTGTTCTATTTGATCATGAGCTACCTTGGTCACAAATCTCATAAGCCCCATTTTCCAGTCACAGTCACAGATAGTGCATAATGTAATCGTGTATCATGACATTGTGTCTAAAGATACACTACCGCCTTTGTAAAGCGGCCCTCACATATCCGCCGGCGTCCGCGCGATTTTTCTAATCGCAGAAGTCGCCGGGGGATTTAAAGCCCGTGGATGAATCGGGCGACTTTCATGTCTGCGACGTGTGGCCTCACATATTAGACGGGGCCCGGGCGGTGCCCTTTGAACATTGGATCGCAGTGGAGACAGTGCTTCCGGCAGGGCGTTGGCCGGACGCGCTAGATAATCTGGCGGTCGTCGGCTGATCAAAGAACATATCGATAGGTGTCAATAGGACGCCGGCCGGGCGACTGGCGATTGATGTCGGGATTCCCCGGCGCCAGCACTGAGAGAGACGTTGAATGCAATGCCAAATCCAGGGACTGTATATACTCCAGGACCCAAATATTTGGGTAGCAATTGGGGCCCGCGTGGGGGCCGTTTAGAAGCCGTCGGAGGCCGGTCGGGACCAGCGGGGCGCCCGGCCGATGCTGTACAAATCGCCTGGGATCCGTGAGGGGGCCGTGAAAATCCCACGGTGCCCGGCGGATTTTTTTCCAATAATTTTTGACAAAATCTTCAGGCGGCCGCCAGATCACCGGTCGGTTTCCGGCAGGCCGCCGGGCGGGGCCCTAGAGATGTGTCTACGGGCTTGCCACGACCTAAAATAGCGCTTGGAAAATCGCAGATTGGGGAGTCAGGTTTTCACGCCCACGGCGTTCGGGCGAACCCTAAAAATCGCAGCGGAGCCCGTAGAAGTCGGTCAGCATCCGGTCAGCATCCGGCCGGACACCTCGCGAAAATGCCATTTTTTTTGCCTGTTTTAGGAGTCGCGCGCACGCCGCGACCGATATGTGAGGACCGCTTTAATCTTGTCAATATTTATCCATTTCTTTTTCCAATTACTTGAATATTGTGTAGAATCAGTTCAGACTTGGATCAGACTGCACATATAAATAGATTTGCAAAGGGAAATAACTAGCTACGATCAATCATTAACAATCTCCAGACGTGGGAATTAGACGGCTAAATACTTTAGCGGGTCGGTATATTAGATACCACGAGTCGGCGTGAAACACCCGTCATGCTTCTAAGAAGCAACACAGGAGTGTTCTATTTGATCATGAGCTACCTTGGTCACAAATAGTATAAGCCCCACTTTCCAGTCACAGCCACAGACAGTGCATAAAATAATCGTGTACCATGACATTGTGTTTAAAGATACACTACCACCTGTGTTAATCTTGTCAATATGTATCCATTTCATTGTTAAATCACTTGAATATTGTGTTTAAAATCAATCTGCTTGTATATGTAATAGTTATAGTTCGTACATTGACTTTCTAATAAATTAGTCCTATTGTTTGACCCGCCCCATCGCGTGCACATGTCAGTTAGAAGAAAATGCTGCCCATGAACTATTGCACGATTGGTGATTTTACACCGAATCGATTATGCAGTGCCGCGGTGACATGGTTCGTATCATAGGAAATTACGTCAACACAGCGGGGCCTTTGGTTATAGATAAATATGTATTTTGAATTATTGCTACATTTATTTATTAATTTAATAAATAATGGCGAAAGCGTCGAAATCTGCGATTAAATGAGACGAAATTCTCTGCTTTCATTGATCGAGATATTAGAGAAAACAATAATGAAAAAATGGACCCGTTCTAAGGAGTTATCTATAGTTATTATGTATGGTTTTAATCGCTTTTACACAAATTATTTGTATCACTATATAAACGTGTTTAATGCACCTTTAATAAAGACAATAGCGCCAAAACCCAGACTTGGTGTATACATTACGACTCACTTCAACAAAAAGGCCATTATTGGCTGTTTAAGCCCTACTCAGTCTGCGCACATGCAGAAGCTGCACATACTACTGTTCACTATTGAATTGGGCAATATTAATATGTACGGTACCGACAACTAAATATCCAGATTTGTATACGGCGAAGTATCTTGTATTATCTTAGCAGGAGCCACATTGGTCTACAACTGAAAATCCCACATTTGTCTTTACGGGACGAAAACAGGATATTCAGTATATTATTTCGTAACATAAGTCCACACTGTGTTACTAATGCACATTAAAACATACGTGCGTCACCATTTGTATACAATTTAAACAGAACAAAGAGTGCACCCGGATAAAATGACTGTAATGACTTTATGTTTCATTGAAAAAAACAACAATATATATATTTTGTTCAAGATTCCCCCTTGAAACCGTGGTTTTAGGTAACCGATACACCTAGCAATGTCTTCACAGAGGGACATCTGGGAACAGACAGCAATGAGGGATGTAGCTAGTTATCTTCCGTTGACTTTATTTATAGAATTAAAGTAGTTTAGTAATTTAGGACCTTATTGCTTGTAAAAAGAGCGTATGTAGCATGACATGTTGTAAAAAGGAGTCAAAATAGTGCTTTCTACTAGTGTTGATCCAAATCATCCTACATATCTACGCAATCTGATCTGGGACTACCATATTTACCAGCTTCATGTTTTCACACCTACTAATGTTATTGCAATCAGTGTAGACTCAGATGAGACTGCACAGATGTGCAGTCTGATCTGGGTCTACTCTGTTCGCAAAACTCTTTTTTTTGTGCCATCCAGTAAGAATAAACCGTTGAAATACAGCAGAGGACCGGATCTCTATAAATAGATTTGTAAAGGGAAATAACTAGCTACAATCCCTCATTAACAATCTCCAGACGTGGGAATTAGACGGCTCAAAACATTAGCCGGTCGGTATATTAGATACCACGAGTCGGCGTTTTATAGCGACTCTACTAATCTAGGAAACCTCGAACTACATGTAACACCCCTCCACCGCACACATCTGAATTAAACAGAAATCTAATTATGAGACGTGAGAAATAGACAGTTTAAGTCGTAGGTCTATATCGGCAGCATTTATCTGTCTCACTCGCCTGTCCAACCGATCCCCAGTCCCACACCCCACCACCCACCACCCACCTCATAGAGCAGGGAATATACTGATAGGTACACCGGTCTTTATAATAATTCCATGGGATTTTGTACCTTCGGACATCTGCGTAATTTCATGAAATACGTTTACAAAATTTACAATATTTTTCGTAAATGGCGTCAAAAGTTGACAAAATTTTCATAGTACATGCGGAATTATATTCCGCATGTACTCTGAAACTCATGTAAATTTTTTACTTTATTCATGACAAATATTGTAAATTTTGTAAACGTATTTAAGGAAATGATGCAGATGTCCGAAGGTACAAACTCTCATGGCGTGTCTCAAGTATAGACATTCTTTCCATAGCATTTATCACGTTTAAGGAGCGTTTGTTCACTGACAAGATTTTGATCAAACACGGTTTGTTATATGAGACAAGCCATGTGATTTTTTAACTAAGAACATGTGCGATTTTTCATGAAATATAGTATTTAAAGAAACTTTTAATGTAAATGACGACGACAGTTAACGAAATTTTCCTTTGCCTCCAATGAAATTTTCGTATACTTTCAACGGTATTTACTGAAAATATCGTAAATGTTGCAAATTTTCTCAATATTTTTTTATGAGATATTGCTTCTTACTGTCTGTTTCACGAAAACTGCCCACATTTTACGGCTATAGTAATCAATGCATAACACAATCTATTTTTCGATAATTTTAAAACTTATCAAAATTTAAGATGTCTATGGGGATTTAACATGCGGCCATTTGTTCTAATTTCAGAAATATTTGACAGATTTTCAAATTTTTACTTTTGTATTCTTAGTTACATCATTTCCAAGCTATCTAGCCAGGTTTCGGAGAGTCCATTTCCTTTTTACCTTTTTTAACTCTCATCTATCTATACTGCAACATCCCCTTTCGGAGATTATGTGCAGGATCATATGTTTTATTCATAAGTATCTTGCTCAAGGACACAGCGCATTGCCTCTAGACCACTCCCCCCACAGCCTCTTCACCTTCTTTTGCCCTATGTTAAATTCCCATAGACAAATCAAGTTTTCGTGATAAAATCAATATTTGACCAAATGTCGCGAACTAAAAAGAAGGCTCAGTTTTGTTTGATAAAATTTAATATTATCAAAACTATATTGTTTTTGCATTGTTTATGGCCGTAAAATTTGGGCAGGTTTCGTGAAACAGAGTATAAGTACAAAATCACATGGCGTGTCTCATATTTTTCTTATTACTTTGTGATTCTATTCAGTTTAAACACGGAAGTTTTGAACATGTTCCTGTACAATTTGAATAGATATGTATAGTCGGGGTGTTCTCCCTTTCCCAACATTCTGTATTTCAGGTAGAAATTTGGTGTTTTCGCATGTTGGGAAAGTGAGACACTATTGTTACGCTTAACAATGGACTTAATTGGAGATAATTGGTCAAAATTGCTATTCTGCACAGCAGAAAGTTACATACCACAATTTGGGTTAAAGTAAAGTAAACATGTGTATAGACATGACTTTATTAGCTATTAAATGTTTTAAATATGTACATGTAAAGAATTATTAAATCAAGCAGGAAACAAAAACGTCACAATTTGTATTATGTAGATCCTGATCAGCTATAACTACTAAAGTTAGCTTAGCACATTTGTACACTATATTCTATTAAATTACAGAGTATTTCCTGATCAGAAGCAACTTTTATTTAACATACATATGTAATTTAAAATGTGTAGATCCTGATCAGCTATGAGTTTTAACATAACAGTGTAGTTCATGATGAACACCATTAAAACATAAACAATTATTTTACTCAGCACATTTGCGATTGAAACAATATATTTCCTCATAAAATTAAACTCCACCTATTTGTGTTTATTGTCCTAATTTAATCAGATGTGACGCTGCATCTGTGACTCCATTTTTCAGCTGTACCAGGTGGTGTTCAATGACACGGTACTGTAGATGTTTGGATGTGGATGTGTCAGTAGACCATTGACCTTGTTGTGACAACCTTCCACGTGGTTTGTCGTTCGTGGTCCCGAGTTGTCAAGGTGGTTGCACATCGCCTTGTCGTCGTCCACCCAATGCTCAGTGACATAGTCCTTGAACGTGACTACGAATGCTGTGTTGTCGTCATTGTTTTCTAAGGCATGGAGCCATGCGTCTTCAACCATAACCTTCATCCAGAAACCGTGAGTGTAATGATTTATTTGATCATGTCCGATACTGGGGCCCGTTTCACTAAAATTCGTACGACTAAAATGTTCGTAAGTGCAAATTTAGGATCGTCTGGAAATTTCAATAGATGGTTTTACCTTTATTGAGCAGAGGCTGCATATGCAGCCTCTGCTCAATAAATGTAAATCCAATAATTGTTTACAAGAAAAGCATTGTTAATGTGAAATTTACAGACTATCATATTGCACTTATGAACATTTTAGTCGTACGAAGTTTAGTGAAACGGCCCCAGGCAACATGTTAAAATTGTTAATTTATAATTAAATATGTGTGTAACGCAACTTTAAGCCCAGCAGTATACCCAACATACAGGTAAGTGAAGGTGTGAAAGTCAAATGTTGGGAAAGTGAGACAGTCTAGACGGGATACGTACATCCCCCCCCCCCCCGGACATAATCACCCCCCCCCCCCCCCAACACCCCCCCCCCCCCATGATTTTTGACACCGGATGACAAAATCCCATCCCACGGAAATGAATGATTGTTACAGGATTTACCTAGTATCGTTTTTGCGACTAATTATTTGAAATGGTAAACGATTCTTTACTAAAACAATATGGTTTGGGACCGACATCAGTATACAAATGTACAAACGATACGTACATATTCTTGTTTGACGTTTATTGTGCAACTGAAAATACTTTCAATTAAATGTGCTTGTTTTATTCTGCAACTGAAAATACTCCATTAAATGTGCTTGATGTTTATTTTGCAAATAATTCCAACACAAATTGTTTTACACAATTCCCTAACATTTGATTGGCCCGTAGCAAGTCTCTGTCCAAAATTTATATCCCAGTAAACTCCCACACCGAACTACTTTCCGTAACCGTGAGGCGCAGTTAAAATAATTATTAAGAAAACGGAAAATAAACACATTTTCTTGACAAATTTATTTCAAATGCTGGAATTATAAGGAATGAATGGTCTTTTTGTTGAATTTATCGGGGATGTACAACTTGGAAAAATCGCGGGAATACTGGACGAGGCCTTCCGGCCTTCGTCCAGTATTCCCGCGACTTTTCCCAGTTTATACCCCGATAAATTCCACAAAAAGGCCATTCATTCCTATAATAAAAGTACTGACTGATGATGGGGGGGATTTTGTCCTAGGCTACATTTTAATTGGGGGGGGGGATTTTGTCCTACCTTGAATTTTGATGGGGGGTGTGGATTATGTCCTACCTGTGAATTTAGACGGGGGGGGATTTTGTCCTCCTGTGTCAAAAATCAATCACGCGGGGGATTATGTTGGGGGGGGGGGGGGATTTTGTCCTCCTGTGTCAAAAAATCAATCACGCGGGGGATTATGTTGGGGGGGGGGGGATTTTGTCCTCCTGTGTCAAAAATAAATCACGCGGGAGATTATGTTGGTGGTGGGGGGGATTTTTGTCCTCCTGTGTCAAAAATCAATCACGCGGGGGATTATGTTGGGGAGAGGGGATTTTGTCCTCCTGTGTCAAAAATCAATCACGCGGGGGATTATGTTGGGGGGGGGGATTTTGTCCTACATTCGTCTAGACGGACTAAAAATCAAAATGTTGGGAAAATGAGATACAACCGTCTAGTCAACTAATCTCTATTGAAGTTATTGGACAAAGACTGAATGGCAGTTGAGTCCAATCAATATACCATAGCACCCACCACTAATTGCAATAGAAGGTATCTCAGTGCCATTCCGTTACATGTACATAGATACCCCACAATAACATACTAAAATTAGAAGAAATTAGAAATACACGAACAGTGGATCCTCTCTAAACCGAACACCCTGGGGAGACGTTCCACTGTCAATCAGGCATATGACCACTCCAAGACATGTGTTCATGCTTTGCGATCACGAACAGACGTTATTATCGGAGATAAATAACAAAGCAGCCTAAAAAATACCAATAAAGCAATTTACAGGTTGTCTGGTTAGAGAGGTATCACTGTATACGAAAGTTGATTTTTTGCTCATGTTTAATTACAATAATTGAATAAAATCATAAATTGTATACACCTTATAATTCCAGCACAAAAATATTTACACAATTCCCTAACATTTGATTGGTCCGTAGCAAGTTTCTGTCCAGAATTTATATTCCAGTAAACTCCATGCCGAACTACTTTCCGTAACCGTCAGGCGCAGTTAAAATAATTCTTAAGAAAACGGAAAATAAACACATTTTCTTGATGAATTTATTTCAAATGCTGGAATTATAAGGAATGAATGGTCTTTTTGTGGAATTTATCATTCTCGCGACTTTTCCAAGTTTATACCCTGATAAATTCCACAAAAAGGCCATTCATTCCTATAACAATAACCATATTTAAATGAGCAAATGTAAGTGGTTTGTAGTTTGTATGATTCATACATATAACACATCAACAATTAGAAACAAAATTGCTACCCGCTCCATACCTCTCGCGAGGGTAGCAATTTAACGCCGTCTCTTTAATGTAACACATGGAAGAGTGAATTTCGCAATCGGTTATCCGGCGTATTTGATATGATAGCGATATAAAACTGTCCAATCTGTATCAATAAATTATTAAAAAGAACATACAAATGCAGAAATTGGTTATTTTGACCGTGTCAATGTGTTTATCTGACATTCACATGTATACCTTGTAAATTTGAAAGCTTCATTTCGTTATGTTGCATGTTGAACAACAACTAGAGAAAAGATGACTTCCATGGGGAAATTATTTCCTTGTTCTATTATTTTTGGCAATTTACTGTACAGTTTACTAAATTTTGACCTACATGCAACAGGTTTGGGTATGCACTTCGGTTGCTCACATTTTTTGAATGGGTCAAATTGTAGCCGTAGATATCATATCGGAGGCGAATTATTGTAGCTAATCAACAATAAGTTAAAACGAGTAAATTTTTTTTGTCAATTTCGATAAAATGTTGCTAATATTACCCACCCATCTTTTAATGCGGCCAATATGTTTATATAATGACTGGTCTAATTATCGAACTTCTTGAATAGTGTGCTTGATATCAAGCAGCTTGATTTGCAGACGCTGAGATGTGCTCAGACTCAGCCAATCAAACTGCTTGATTGCGAATTGGTTTTTCCAATAACTGTTCAGAAGCGTTGACAACTTGACAAGATTAACGCATGCGGGTGTGTACTAGTCAAAGTACGGTATCCCGTTAAGGTCATCGTGATATCGCTATCGGGCTGATACTATAGCACGATGGTACGATACCGGGATCGCGATAGTACGATGCCATCAGCGATACGATGCCATCAGGGCGATAGTACGATGCCACGATGGTGATACTGCAATGGCGATACTACGATGACGATAGTACGATGCCACGATGGTGATACTGCAATGGCGATACTACGATGACGACAGTACGATGCCACGATAAGAATAACTCGATAACAGGAATGATACTGACGATACTAGGATACAGTATCGTAGTATCATCATCGTGCTATTGTGGTATCATCATCGTGCTATTGTGGTATCGTCATCGTGCTATTGTGGTATCGTCATTGTGCTATCGTCATCGTTGTATCGTACTATCTGCATCATGCTACCGTATCATCGTAATCGTCATCGTAGTATCGCGATGTCATGGTATTGTTGTACTGCACTCCGCGCCGGAATAAAATGTTTAATATCGACAATTGTACTTGTTTCCGGACAAGATGCCAATGCACTCTGGTCTAGTAGTCTATAGGCTTAGGTAACATTTTCCAGATTTGTCATTTATTCGGGTAGATTCTTGGCACTCGCGTCTAAACACATCTAGAAACTTCACTGATTTAGAAAAAAAGGGTGCCAGTTTTTCCATTAACTTTTAGGGACTCCATATTGAATTTCAAAATGGCCATCAGCAAAAATCTTCTTTTTTTTAAATAATTGCCAATTAACCATAACTCTTCATTTAATGGTCTTCCAATATTTGTTTATTTTTATATAGACTCATATAAAGGGAAAACGATTCATTGGAAACTAAATAAGAGCACTATAAATACTTTAAATTTGCAAAAATCCAAGATGGCCACCAGATTTCACGCTTTGTTTACCTAAAATGCCATACTTCTGAACCAATGGACATAGGACTATGTTTTGGTGCCTAGCCATATGATTTGGCATATGATGATTACAATAATAACAAGAACAATTATAACATGAATGATCATGTTATAAAAGAACGCTTTGAGTGTATGTTATTATTATTGAGGCCAACTACATGTTTGCAAGTAGCATGTAAAGTTATAGATATCAGGGTATGGGATCAGTGGTTTCCGAACCTGCTTTTCCGACGTGACGTATTCTGTGACGTCATTTTTACAGTAAATTTTCTTGAAACTTTTCCAAGCAAACGGACGGATTTCGATGATATGTATCACACCATAGAAGTGACATACCGGTTCGATGATATGTATCACACCATACATTCACGTTCTTTAGATTTATATTCACATCCATGGAAACCGATTCTTCGTCAAAACCAGAAAATTGTTAGATTAAAGCAAACTATACCATAATGCAAGAACTGGCATCATTAAACGAAGCTAATCCCCTCGCACTGACATCATTAAACGAAGCTAATCCCCTCGCTGGCAGCCTTGATAATAAAAAGTACTCCGTGACCTTGGGCGGTCGAACGTGGGTCATATGAGTCTACTCATATGCTAAACCATGCTCCATCCATAGACACACATTATGGTCAAATAATATCAAAATCGTGGAAGCAGTTCACAAGTTATTGAAAAATGAAAGGTGTTACTAGCGTACGTACATACGTACGCAGTACATGGACTAACGATATACCAGCTCTTGCCTATCGGCGAGGGGATACTAATTGGCAACCTGTTAAGCATTTACTGCGTTATGTTTCATTAAACTCTGTCTTTCCATTATAAAGATATACATTCAACATCCTGCACCACCTTTAATTGACATGGCGCAATTTTAAATATTGTGCGGGCCCAATTTTCCCAATTTTAGTACTTTCCACTAACAAAAAAAACTGACATCTAGTCGCACGCTGACTGAGCCGCGATCTATAAACTTACCCAGGGAGTTTACATTGCAAACATAGTATAACGCGTCCACTGGCGGTTTGTCGGTGAGTCCGCACAGTACAACAGTCCGACTTGGCAACGCCCACCTAGCGACTTATCACCGGCACTGCAGTGCATGATATCAAAATCCTAAAACCATCAACTTCTAAAACTGGCGTTTGAAGAAAGTCATGAAATATGCAATCTTAAATTCGATAAAATTGACACAGTACAATTTGAACGACGTTATAAGCCAAAGATATGAGTGCCAGAAATAATCCACATTCAGACACATGAAAAATGTTTGCCATTTCTCCATTTCATTGTCGAAACTCCAGACGGTTTTACAGAATGTGAAAGCCATAGAAAATGTATACTGGATATTAAATACTCCTACAAGCACCAATATGAACTTGTAAGTGAAATTCACGACAGGTCATACATTACATCGAAACAGAAATCATTGCCTTGAAAAGGTCTGAGAAATATTACACACACACAAGTACACATTCAAACGGCTGTATGTCAAAAATTGTTCTGCGACTTTGCACTGCAAGTGGAGTATCCAGATTCATGCTGAGGGGGTGTGAATTGTGAATGGAGTTTGGAAGAGGGTGCGAGAACATACATTCAATTTCTTCCATTGTAGTGATTTTCACATATATTATACAGGTAGTTATTTCCCCCAGAAAACGTAGGTTAAAGTAAAAAAATGCACACCTGACCAAATGTTACGGGATGCAATTACACACCATGTCACTGGACTTTGTACTGTACACCCACTGGTGAATCCATGTGACAAGTGTTTTGTATGATGTGATGTTTGTGAATGAGCTGATAAGACAAGCCTTTGCACTTAATGACTGGGTGCCAGACATCCTTCAGCAAAGTTGCAAATCATGATTTGAATTGGGGTCCCATCTGTTTGGCACAAAGTGTTCTTTATAGGAATTAAATATTAAATAAGTATAATTGTGTAACTATTTCCAACAGTTTAAAAAATACGAGTGCCCGCTACACAGAAATATTCACTTAGTAATCTTAGGTTTACTGATAGGTTGTATCATCGTGCTATTTTGATTGTAAATGAGGCAGGTCATTTTTAAATTATTTATATCAACTAAATGTGTCACCTGAATAAATATTTGTATTGACTTGTTACAAAATATGATCATTGCACATCAAAAGATAAATAGAGAGAATAAATAGTTGTTTCCATAACATTTTTAAAGAGTCAATGTTATCGCCCTTGATATCAAAGTGGCAATTCAAGCTTGATGTAAAAATAATAATAATGTAAAATTAACATGGTTGTATGATTTTTTTAAGAATTTTACCAAATTTTCTACAACGGCCATCTTGGATTATGCGACAACCTCCATTTTAACAAATATGAAAATGCTTCACCCACGCACCACAACTGTGAAGTCTGACCAGCGTCGGCCAAACGGTACATGAGAAGAAGACGAAATCTATAATTAAAGGATGACCTGTCGGCGGCCATCTTGTATGATGTATCATCCGATTTTGACAATACCCACGATACCTTCGATTTGATATATATCAGGACCATATTAGGTCAAATTTGAAATATCGCCATGTGCCAGATACAAAATCAATGCGTGAAAAAACAAAGGGAGACCACTGGAATATTAGTGAGGCAAGAGTTGTGATAAATATACAAAAGGGAATTCCAGTTATGCTCGGGACACAAAATCAGTACATGTATCCGAAAAAAACAAAAGAAATCAGTATGGTAGATATGTTATTCTTGCTTTTAAGGACTAGAGCAAGCGAGCGGGGTCTCACACATACTCGCGGCCGTAGCAAAGTCATTTTGGCCTTGACCTTCGGCATGAAAGCCGCTTAGGTGAGATATAGAATGAAAATATGGCTGTTGATAAAGAAGTGTGACATTTCCAGTCGATCCAATATACGGTTGCAGATAAATTGTGTACTTAAAACTTTAATGCAAATATTTCAAAACATTTAACACAATTTGACCTTGACCTTGGGCATGAAAGTCACATGCGTGGGCTATAAAATGAAATATGGATGTTGATTGTTGATAGACAAATATATGAAGTTTCAATTCAATCTGACTTACGGTTGCAGAGAAATTGTTTACTTAAAACTTTAACACATATATTTCAAAACATTTAACGCAAGTTTCAAAGTAATTTCACCTTCACTGTGTGCATGAAAGCCGTATGAGTGGGCTATAGAATGTTTGTTTAATGGTTTTTAACGGCCTATCAACAGCTATGGTCTAATACTCACATAAAGGATATAACTGTCGGATACCAAATGCCAAAGTTGTTTGTTTGTTTATTGGTGTTTAACGGCCTATCAACAACAGGTCATATAAGGCTGGGCAAACGGGTTTGATCCTGTATTAACCTACTGCATTGGGGGGAAAATCCCAAAATCAGAACGGAATAATTTCATCGAGAAAAATATAGTCAGCCCTGAAATTAGAATAACCTGACCTGATGCCAGGTCCATACCACACCAAAGTCACTTGCCCCTTTCCCTAAAAAATGATTACGAATAATCGTAATACTCACACAAGAGATATAACCAGATTCAACTGTCACATATAAAATGCCAAAGACGTATGTGAGGGCCAAACCAGGTCTCCAGTCGGATTTCGGTAAGGATGAATCGCGATTGTTAAATTACCCATCACATGCACCCACCAGGGCTATAGAAAGAAAATATTGATCTTCTAACTTCATAAAGAAGTATATATATATGAAGTTTCAAGTCAACCGACTTGCGGTTTGCAGAGACATTGTGTACTTAAAAACTTTGACATGTTTGATACAAATATTTCAAAACTTTAAGTAATTTGACCTTGTGCAGGAAAGCCACATCGGTGTGCTACAGTATAAAAAATATGGGATGACGATAAGTATATGAAGATTCAACTCAATGCGATTTACGGTTGCAGATATAATGGGTACCCTAAAACCTTTAACGCAATCTTACGGATGGACGAAAATACAAAAACTATATACACCTCGACATACTTTGTATGCCTGGGTATGAATCATGATTGAAGGCACTGTGTTACAGATGATGCTCAATATGTTGTTTCTCACATCATGCACTGCAAATGACCAATATCAACCAATTGCACCATTTCATTCGAAGTCAAATTTCGCAGTCGAAATTTATTGTACACATGTAATTTGTTACAAGTTTGACCATTTGGGCATTGATTTCAATTATAATCATGATAATAGCACAAAAATACATCATTAATTCGTAAATTTTTGTTTCCCTTCGAAAGTCTACAAAGTTTGTCTTTGGTCTATTCTGGATGTTTCAAGTAAAATCCTTTATTGCGAAGATAACTGAAACCATGTGAAACCAACCAAATATAGACTTTATAGACTGTGGACGTTAAACAGAAATTTATGAATCAAATATTGAATGCAATACCTTGAATGCTAATCACTCTAGGTTGGCGGTAGGATTTTTAAATTTGCTCAAATATGTGTCTGTGACTGGAGAAATGGGGCTTATGGGATTTGCGATCAGTGTAGATACACATATCCGCACAGGATCTGCACTGTTCACCATTGCATCAATGAAATCTCCATCATGCTTCTAACAAGCCACATCATTATCAGGCTACATGAGTGTACTATTTGATCAGGAGCTACACTGGTCACAAATCCCATAAACCACATTCTCCAGTCACAGCCACCGGTTAAAGTAACGGACCAATACCTATAAATACATTAAATATACCTAAAAGCGTCAATAAGTGAAATAAAATAGGCTAAACAAATTATTTACTCCCATATATCACACATGGAGTAAATACATTTTGTTTAGCTTATTTTTCTCTCACTTATTGATGCTCTTAGGTATATTTTAATGTATTTATAGGCCATGGTCCGTTACTTCAACCTGAGGTCACAGCCACATATGTGTAAAAGCATAGTAAATATATTTCTGACCATTTCAATATCTAGTCCTTCGAGTGTCACATAATCAGAAATGTACAAATGTCATTCTGTCCACCACATGAATGAGTCACCGATTCAAAAAATATTGACAAATCTTAAAACTGCACAAGTCAGATTTGTGTGAATAAGATTCATTCTCAATTCCATCAACACAAGAAGTAACATGTCTTCACGACACATCCTTTCAACAGGTTGATTAGATGATTAGAGCAGAAATCAGAGTTAAGAACCACACAAACACTGCCGCTGGCATGGATGGTACTGCGGTTAAATGGTTAATTTTTTGTAACTGAACTTGTCTTTCTCCAGCTCTTCCTCGAGGGTTATATTTTCAGATGTCGCTGATCTATAAGATGATGACAGTCTGTCATGGCGACACTATATTTTGCTTCGTGTAGGTCAGGAACTGGATCAGTTCCCATTTCGCGAGTGTTTGGCAACTTGTTGCCCAGTGGAGTAATGTCTTCGGGCAGCGATTCTTCTGGTGGCCTTTGTCCTTCCTTCAACAGCAGAATGAGAAACAATTTCCGCCTTATCTGCTTCTTCTGAAAACCGCCCATATACTATCTCAATAGCCCTGCTGGTGTCTGCCTTGACTGCAGGGTGAAGTTGAAGAGGCTCGACGAATAATCCAGATGGCTAAGATCTGTAGACGGCTTCCCTGAAACAAACAATCAAACATCTATTATGTACATGGTTAGCCTTTTATTGAATTTCTTACCAGTATTAACTCCGCAACTTTCCAACATGAAACAGTGCTTAGAGAACTACATCCCACCTGGGCATCAAACTCACAACACTTGGATAAATGTGGTAAGCGAGTAAGCCACATTGTTCATAGTTGTGAACAGTAACTCTTGAAATCTACAACCGTACTGTCCGTAGCAGTTACGTTTCCATTCATAGTCTTCCTCTGCAAAATAGTGAATAAGAGATCTGGTTCGCAAATTACATGTACCAGCTAAAGTTGGGGTCCCATCCACAGGTTGAAGTAACGGACCGAGGTATATATATGTGTGTGTTATAGAGGGAGTAAGAAAACTTTTTTTAGCTTTTTTTCTTCGTTTATGGACGCTTTTAGGCGTATTTAATGTATTTATAGACCTCGTCCGTTACAATGTACTTCAACCTGTTTGCATAACAGTTTGCCTATAAGAATTAAATACCGGTAAGTGTATAATTGTGTAACTACGGTACATGTATTCCGCCAGTTTTAAAAAATTACGAGTGCAGGCCCACTATACACATATAATCATTTAGTAATATTGATTTTAATGATAGTGACTCGCGGTGGTATCAGGCTATTTTGATATGCAAATGAGACATGACATTTTTAAATTATTTATACCAATTAAATGTGTCACCCGAACAAATATTTTTATTGACACATTATAAAGTACGATCATAGTGCACATAACAAAACAGACAGAATATAGTTTCCATTAACCTTTAATGGAAACACGGTTATCGCCCCTGATATCAGTGACGAAATTCACGTTTCATATAAAAAGAAAAAGTACACGTATATTTTCACGTACATGTACAAATGGGGGGAAAATCCCAAAATCAGAACTGAATATTTACAATAACAAAACTATATATTCAGCGCTGAAATCAGAATAATCCTGGTCCGATACCAGGTCCTCACCACACCAGAATCACTTGGCCCCTCCCAAAAGCAGTAGGATAAGTAATAATCTTACTACAATGTACTTTTATAATGGGCAATAACCCAATTCAACTCACAGGTAACAAAAGAGCCAAAGATAAAAATGTACTGAAGGTCAAACCAGGCAAATAGTGATTCCTATATGGAGGAACCACTACCGTTAATGTACGTCGTCTCGTTCTCGACCACCACCACACGTAAAGTTTTGTATTACTTTTATAATAGTTTTTTTTTCCAATGGAAAATATACAAATTAGGTCACAATTAACAACAAAGTGTAAATCAGATCTGATTAGCTATTCTGTAGAGGAAGCCTACGTATATCATTTATTTGTTTATTGGGTCTAACGGCCTATCAAGTTATCAACAGATGCGGTCATTTAAGGCCGGGTCAATGGGTTTAGTAATAAATCCCATATATTACCTGTACAAGTACATGTTCAAGTATATGTACAAATGGGGGGAAAATCCTAAAATCAGGAATGAATATTTACAATAAAAGAACTATATACTCAGCCCTTAAATCAGATGATCCTGATCTGATGCCAGGTCCTCGCCACACCAGAATCACATGGCCCCTCCCAAAAGCAGTAGGATCAGTAATTAATCTTACTACTTCTATAATGGGCAATAACCCAATACAACTCCCAGGTAACAGAAAGAGCGAAAAGGTGAAAACGTACCTGAGGGCCAAACCAGGCAAATCGTGATCCATACGTATTACTTTTATAATATTTTTGTTCAGATGTCACAATTAACAACTAAAGTGTAAATCAGATCTGATTAGCTATTATGTAGAGGAAGCCTACATGTATGAATGGAATAGTAACTCTGCTACAGACGGTACAGGAGTAGATTGCAAGAGTTATTGTTCGCAACTACAATAACATGGTTCAATAATAATGAGACATCAGTGATTCTATATTTTATGTACATATTGGTGTCGTTTTTTCTAAGTTTCGATGTAGAACCAATAATTCATTAAACTGTGTTTATTCCATTGGGTGACAGTCCAGTTGTTACATTTATAATAGTATAGCCAATTGTTCTCGTCATTTTTTTAATTTTATTTCCACTTCAAGGGACCAGGGGTCTCAGAAATGTAATTTCCGTTACGTACATTTACATGACGTAAATATAGCTTTACATTTACATTTTTTTTTTTCTTTTCAACGGCATAAAACATACAACTGAAGGGGCATCTATCTAGAAAAGTGTCAAGAATATGGTAAGCTAATTGTATTAGTGCGAAACAGAGAAATTTAGTAGCAAGTCGTGGAATTTCTCATTTATGGTAACCCAACAACATATATTTAATATGAATATAAAAAATGTCATTTCGGCTAATTCTGCGCACCGGCTAATGCACAATTCACGTAATGTTTTGCCCAGCTTACGTCAGAATAAATTATGTTGATTTTGGAATAAATCAGATGATTAACGTATACTAAGTCACAATTTTATCCCATTCCGATAGTTTTGGTAAAAATTTATTCAGAACATGGTCAAAATGATTAGTGGTCCTGCTTACTAAATTAATAGATCAACAACAGATCTGTTAAAAAAAAGCTTCATAAACCAATAATACACATGCAAATATACCGACATTGGTTATCATTTTATTCCCGTATTATTCGCAAAACTCAAGGACAAAATGGACTGATATTTTGATCAAATTTGGCTGGGTCTCCGCTAGGCGGATACAGATAATAGACGACAGATGAAATAGTAAAAGCCATCTGTTTAGCCGTGATTATCTCGGCTAAGAACTGCCTTGAATGTTTCAGGGTATTTTAGACTGAATATGGACATTTTCACGAAAATTATTATTAGGTGCGCAGAATTAACAGACATGATTGTAATCCCAACAAACATACAGTCTCCACCCCCGCCCATATTTCGTGAGGTCACCCCAATGAAGCAAAGAAGTCCCTCATCACCACCCCAGACCAAACATGGGTACCCTGTGTACAAATAAATTTTAGGAAGCCCACCCACTGCAATACAAATACTTAATACAAATACTGCACTTCAATTTTTTTATTTGTTTGGTCACTGTTGTTATAGTTTTCTAAATCGTGTAAACACGTGACTTTCTGAAAACACTTGTCTTAAGAAAACAACATGAATAATCAGACATGTAAAATATTGGTGTGTGCAAAGCCACATACACGGTGCGAAGCCGGGTACACTTACTTAAAAAAAATACTGCACCGGCCTATATTCATGATATTTCGGGGAAAATTCACCGCTGTGCAAATGCAGTGTACCTGGATTCGCACACCTCATTTTTTACTTATTTCATCACTGTTATTACAGTTTTTATAAACACATTTGACTCTCGGGGGGGGGGGGGGGGGGGGGGGGGGGGGGGGGGGGGAGAGGGGGGGGGATGAAAGTAGTGTCTTTTTTAAGTGGCTAAAAGCCTATATAGACAATAGATAACAGAGAATAGCCTAAATAGATAATGAATCGACTTGTTGGACTGAAAACATACATCCAAAGTGAATCTACAAGTATCGAGGTGCCACAAACACACAGAGTCCGAGATGCACCATAAATTAGAAATTAGCTATTTAAACAACAATTGTGGAAACAACATTGGTCGCGAAAACCAATGACTCGGCACATGCACAGGCAATGTTGAATATCTCCCACCACTTGAATTCATGTTAGATTGAATACAATGGAATTATTTTAGTAGCCCTGTGGTTAAAAGTGCTGTCGAAGTCAGCACGATTCAAATATTGGTCAACAGTAATAAATAAATAATTCCTACCTGAAACGAATGTTTCGTGTCTGGCAGCTAGTAGTAGTAGTAGACCTTATGTAAAATGAGGTCAATTATTGATGCCTCTTGGCTGTCGCCGTATTGTCCTCTCAACTTTAGCAAATTTGCAGAAATGTACGTCTGTAGCTTTCACAAATCGTTGAGTAACAATGAGTATCTGTATTTCCATATTTAGAGCTTATCAACAATGAAGACAGCAATCACGATGGCAGTACGTGTAATGGCAATATGACCAATCATTGTATTATTACGCGTTTGGCAGGACACGAAATATAGTATGACGTCACAATGAAAATACAATCGCATTTAACAACAAATAGCTGACTTTTTAAACGTAAATTTGTTATTGGTTGGTATATTACATTAAAAAAAAGTGTCCTGTGTCCAATAAATTGGACACATGACACTATGGCGTTTAGTAAAAAGGTTCAAATATTGACTCTATATGTGCCAGAGGTTCTAAATGAGGCTCCATACGGGATAATCTATTTAAACTAAATTTCATTGGGAAGCTATTTTTTTGCAAATTACATGCGTATTATTATTTTAATATAACCTATCAATGTTTACAGGTGTTAGCATGTTTCAATATTGAACTAACATATAGCTTGTTGGTATTGGCACACTTTCATTTTAGGAAGTTTCCCGCAGCGAACCCCATTCGGCCCATCGACCGATTGTAATTATAGAACGCCTGTAACTATTCACGAGAATATAGGCGTTCTATGAAAACGTATGCATGTATTATTGGTAAAAAGTTACAAGAAATAATGTAGAAGAATATGTTGGCAGTTATAAAACTGAATTGTTTTTTAAAGGTACGACAATGCTACATGTATGAATCGGGAGTGTCAACGTTACTGATTAAACGTTCCTAATTGTCATTGATTCAATCATCTTCTAGATATTCACCAATAATTGGTGATTTTATGTTCATACAGCTGTCACCTTCCCTAGCGCATTTGCAAAGCTCAGTACAGACCACAGAAGAAACTTCTTAAACGGTTCATCTCCTTCGCCAAGACCAGCTGCAATGTAATGCTATCAGAATGGCGGCGCTCGCCTTCAGAAAAGTTGCAAAGCATCCGTTCTTTCACTTTTCTTTCCCTTTCCCTTTTCTTGTAGTATCACAGCCTGTGATAGCATGCCAGATGAACAAAGCTGCTGATTTCTCCGGGCCAACCTTTTCATACATAGGCTATAGGAAGAGTATGTGTCGTATATCGCTTGTTCCCATGATTAGCGCAGAATCGTTTCCAAGTAGTTCTGTTCTTCGTAGAGCCAAAAACAGCACATCAGTGTCTTGTGAATATATGTGGACAGTCATCCCGTTGCTCGCAAATTATACAACATGATCAATCATAAGAGTGTCCACCTCCTCCTGTGTGCATACATTGTTTCACATTCATAATTCATCGATGACCTCCTGCCGTATTGCAGTCATAACCTTGACAGTACTGTAGTGGATGAGCTACTATGAAAGGTAGAGAGTTAGCGAATCATTTGTGCTGCTGGCGAGAAACTTAGTTTTTGTCTTTGATACCCGTTGATTCTTGACCTATATATGATTTAGTTTCCTTCACCTTGCCATTCCGCCGCTCTCAAGTCTGTTCCTTCATTGATGCTTTCTTGGTGTAGTTATCAAATATAACTCGCACTTGACCGTATCATCGATGCCTTTGCGTCGATGAGTGTGACGAAGGATTTGCAAGTTCTTTGCAAGTCTTGACATTCTTGACTGCCATCAACTCCTGTACCACTCCCCCATTATATATGAGCCGCTTCGCGAGAAAACCTGTCTTCGGGTAATTGTTGGTCAATATGACATTTTGTTACTATGACAATGGTATTTGTATGATGAATTTAACGCTTTTAGTTGATCATCATATCTGCAATATTCATTAAGATATTATAGTTTATACAACACAACTATGCAGGTCGTTTGAGCAAAAGAGACGTCACGTAAAAGCGACGTCATGCGACGTAAATGATGTTACAGTACATACCGTTACAGATAGAGTATACGGCTCATATATTGTTTTTTTCAATGGAATATAAAATCACTTCAGCCATTTTATCCGGGTGCACTCTTTGTTCTGTTTAACTTGTATACAAATGGTGATGCACGTATGTTTTAATGTGCATTATTAATATAGTGTGGACATATGTTACGCAATAATATATTGAATATTCTGTTTTCGTCCCGTAAAGACAAATGTGGGATTTTCAGTTGTAGACCAATGTGGCTCCTGCTAAGATAATACAAGATACTTCGCCGTATACAAATCTGGATATTTAGTTGTAGTCCTGGCGCTGGCCAATACACCCGCTTACAATCAGAGACGCAAACTGTTTGACAATTGAAATCAGCTACATACTCCATTACTATAATATTTCTCACAGGTCATAGTCTGGATTTTGTGGTGACAATGAATGGCGGCCATTTTTCAAAATGGCCGCCATCAAAAATGCCCTCTCATATATTGGTCAGTAATTCACATATGTGTTTAAGTTTGGTGCCTATACCCATGTTTATAGTGTCCAGGAACACAATAAACACATTACTAATACTATTGAATCATTTGGTAGATGGATACATCTTAAAAATCAAAATAGCCGCCACGAAAATATGTTTTTGTCCATATTGCAGTATTCTATTCACGCAATGATGGAATAATTTTAGTGTTTGTTTTACGCAGGTTATTAGACCTAAATATAAAATAAGAATACTGGTTATAAAAGTGCAAACTTGTAATTTAAATTTCAAAATGGCCACCGATGCATGTTGTTTTCTGCCCATATCTCAGCATTCGGTACCAGAGAACAAAATATGAACATTTGTAACAACATTTGTTGGCAGCCAATATCAAATTTCAAAATTACCAGCTCAATCTTTTTATCCATATTAATATCTCTACAAACTGAATTAAGATAGATTTATGTTCATATTTGATCTTAAATTACATATATATCTCAGTAGGTATCAAAATATAATATAGATACTTATCACTTTATTGGTGCATGTCAAACCGCTAGCTCTAAGATAACACACACGTTGGTCTCCAGCACCTTAATAGTGGTGCCATGAAAAAGAATCGACTACATGTCATCATCATCATCATCAGCAGCAACAACAACAACAACAACCTGAGTGAGCGCTTGCTATTGTTCAAGATTTTCAAGGTAATTACTTACTGTGTACCTACTTATCTGTGTTAATACCACTATCTAGAATAGTACTAGCAGAATGTCTTCCAACAGAGTTAGTTGCCGGTGCGATGCCTACTTGGGGCGAAATCTTTGCTCTGATCAGACGCTGTGCTGCACGCTACCTCTCCGGTAGTGACTTTAATGTTGCCTTCATTGAGACAGAACAGAAAGAAAACTCTGGTTTCAGCTCTCTTATGAGGACATTATGTTAGAGCATTCCAAGACATGCTGATTGTATCTGAGATATTGACAGCACTGGCATGGCAGGCATTCTGGAACTCTAGTGAATACGAGAAGCCACATTCTGTGGTTGAGATGAAACACGCTCTAATTGGAAAGAAGCGTGATGTCTGTCCAGATCAGTTTGTATCTGCTGCTGGTGATTGTGATGCTGTTCGAACTCAGTTTGAGGTATTTCTAAATGAGTATCAGGGAAAATCCGAGCTTTATCAATATATTGGTGTGTATCAGCAGATTGTCAGTGTAATCACACAGCTCGTCACTGCTGATCGGGATGGGAACTGGCCCCTCTATGTAGGAGCTGTCCGTTCAGCTATACCCATTTTGAGGGAGTTTGACGCAGTCTTGAACATATACAGGTTCTATAAAATGAACACCCTATTCTGTATCATAGCTTTCTGAATGTATTCTTCGTGGTACGAGATCAGATTGATGCCATGTTTTCTCTGCTGTGGCCGGTGGCATGAAACTAGAGCAGTCAATAAACCGTTTCTCACAAGGTCCAGGTGGTCATGTTATTGTGGGTAGCTGTGGTGATGAAGCAATTGTAGCTGAATTTGATCTGTTGTACCAAAAAAATCCTCGCTATTCACAACCTCCTCCGGCAGCTGACCATTGTTGAGAGTTATGGACCACATAGAGACGACAGTGCAGCATGAGCTCAATGGTCACAAGGGTCTAATATTCGACAGGAATGTTGTGAGAATGTTGTATTTTGTTCAGACTCGAGGTAACCCATTCTCCTTTATGGTCCCACATGTGTAAAACCCCGACAGTGTTAACCAATGTGCAGGCGTTTGAAACTTTTGGTGGGGCTATCATTCAGATTGTTCAAGAGTAGTTCCGCGACATGTTCTTCGACCATGACCCATTTGATTTTTGATAGGTATAGTGAAATGTCCATAAAAGTTGGTGAACGGATGCGCAGGGCATGTGAGGGTGGTAGCATCGAAATGACGAAGATATCTGAGTCAGTCCCTATTCCTCAGCAAATGGAGAAGCTTTTGTTATCCAGCCATAACAAGCAGAGGCTTCAATTATTGGCTAGGGACATAGCCATCCGGGATATGAGTATGGGTGTGCTCAGTGGTATGGTTGTGGATGAGGAGATTATGTCTGCTGGGATGAAGCATGATGCCTGTTGTCCTATGATTCAAGTACCAGAGTTGAACATTTGGCTTGGAGAGGCAGACTGTCGTATGCGCATGCGACATGGTTTGGGGCGAGAGTTTGCTAGTGGGTCGTTGTAGCTTCCAATGATACCGATACCATAGTTCTTCTTCTTCGCTATGTATCTCACTTGCTCCAGATTGGCGTATTGGAAGTTTGGATACAATTTGGCACTCACTGGTCATGCAAAGCGAATGATTCCCCCACATATATTTCATGACAAACTAGGGCAAGCGTTCCGCCATGTCGTCATCAAAGCCCATATAATAACTTGTGATTACAGTAATAGCAGTTGGCTACCTCTTCGAGCTTGGAGAGTCAGACTTGTCTGACGCAGACATGAAACTCGCAGTAAAGTATCTGGTCCGTGTATGGACAGGCGCTCGCAGTAAGACAACCACGAGTACCTTTGACCGACTGCGAGTTGCCACAAACCTCAATCGTAATCAGGGGTCATAACTTTATTCGTTATCCGGAATGCAGTTACTTTTCTCACTGTCAGTCGCATTGTTGATCCACTCGACTATGGCCGGGTGAAGGAAGATGGCAGTCTGTTGCCCCATCTCACCAGAAACCTTGAACCAGTGTGGTTGCCATGGTAAATGCCAAACCAATATGTGCTCATGCAAGAAACGCCATGTTCCGTGTGTTATATTTTGTCACAAGAAGGTAAGTGGTCCTAAATGTGAGAATACAAAATGAAAGCTAACTGATTAATATGAAGTGTTTTACCAGTGTTGGTAGGGATTGCCCTATAACCTATGTGCAAAACATAGCTAACCTACCGTTCAATGTTAAACTCATGTAAAATGCAAACTAAGAAACCAAACATGACTTAATAAAAGCACAGTAGGATCGGTAGACATTGCCCTGTCACCTGTATGTAAGATGTATTTAGCTTACTGATCAATGTAAAACATATGCAAAATGTATCCTACTGAACAATTATGCCTTTATCTAATTAGTGTAGGTTAGGTCGGATGGCCACGTCGGGCTATGAATGTCACCCAAATGTAAAATAGTAGTAGCATATGCTGTCCAGATGAAAGGTATATGAATTATTAATTGTTAATTTGAAAAGAGAAGCAGCAACACTGGCTACATGTAATATAGGTAATTAAAGTCCATTGAGCAACCAGTTATGCATATGATATTAATCTCATGGTCGGATTTCAAGCAGCACGTTCTGACAATTTCATACCGGAGCTCCGTCGTCCTCTGTTACCGTAAGTGGTAAGAGATATTCTGGTTGTAGTGTAAACATTGTATTGCATTGTAATATTTTATGATCCCTCCCCTCCCAAAAATGATTGTGATACTACACTCTCTTAGAATGTATGTAAGATTAGCATAACTGGTGCACATTCGCAAATATGCTGAAAATAAAATCAACACACTGTTCACCTCAGTGTTATTAATTTACCTTTGCTTATTCATCATGTATTCTAAAAGGTTCAGTACTTTAGTGTGTATTAGTGAGGTCATACTATAGCACAATAGTATTCATAAATAGAAGTTTGACTTGATTCTGACAACATGTATGAACACTGTAAAGCAACAAACCAAATGGCCAAGTCACTTGAATCAGACATTGACCAACACGATTTCATATTTTCGGCCATTTTCTAATTCAATATAGCTGTTCTATCCAAGTCCGTACATTTTCGTACTGATGTTCTAATTACAATCATTAACATGAAGACATAGGCACCAAATGAAGCCTCCATGTGTATAAAATAGCGTGATTTGGACAAAAAACAGCATTTTCTTAGCGGCCATTTTGATTTGTAAGTTGGTTTTCTCTATCAAAGCATCTACTATTATCAATAAGGTGCTCATATTGTACCGTGAACCTATACATATAGGTATATGCATCATATTATATACTTTTAGGTGACTCACTGACCAAGATAGGAGCAAAAGCACTTTTTGATGGCGGCCATTTTGAAAAATACACCGCAAAATCCAGACTATCACCTGTGAAAAATTTGGTGGGAATGGAACATGTAACTGATTTCAGTTGTCAGAAATTTTGCCTCTGATTGTAAGCGGGGGTATAGGCCAGAGCCTGGACTATTGTCGGTACCGTACATATTAATTTTGCCCAATTCATTAGTGAACAGCAGTATGTGCTGCTCCTGCACATGCGCAGACTGAGTTGGGCTTAAACAGCCAATAAGGGCCTTTTTGTTGCAGTGAGTCGTAATTTATACACCTAGTCTGGGGTTTGGCGCTATTGTCTTTATTATAGGTGCATTAAACATGTTTATAATACAAGTAATTTGCATAAAGCCAAGACAAAATGGGATGACGAATTCGCGGATAAAATATAAATTGGAAGATAGTCTACACAAATCATTTTACAAACACTATAAGTTCTAAACTGAGGAACTTTCAAGACAAATTTTCGATGGTGAATTGTCGCTACAAACGATTATTTATATAAGTGTAACATTGTCAGCTCCAATTTGTGTGATTTTTGCGCCATGGCTCCAGAAACAAATAAGCACCTTTTTTGGGAATGCACTATAAGCCAACAATTTGGTCACAGCTGAATACCCTTTTAAACAATAATAATATTGTATGTAATTGGCACACTGTTTGCTTCGGACAATATGAGCTAGACAACACGTTTTTCAACTTTTATATCATACTAGGAAAATACTTTACATATACATGTAAATTACGAGTTTATGTCTTACCTAAATGCAACACAAAATATTGAAAAATAAATTGCAATGAATAGAAATAAGCTCATAATTCATGAACGAAAATGGAATGTTATCCAATTAGACTAACATTAATTTAGAGATACACGAACCTTCTAATCATACATACAAATATTACAGTTAGGTATAACAGCATATACCGTATTGTATCGTGTTGTGTTGCTCAATTATTATTCACTAAACCTATTTCACCATATCTTATGTTCAACTCTATTCTCTCATCTAAATAACAGTCTTAAATAAATCCAACCTAACCATGTATGAACAATATGTTATATTCTATAATTATTTACAATACATGTACTCATAGTTGATTGTAAACAAGGAGTGTAACCTATAAATGCATGTTGTTAAACTGCTTGTAACTCATGTATTGTTTGTATATGAATATGTATGGAAATAAAAACTTAAAACTGAGAATCACCAATCATGCAATAGCATCGTAATTTGAAAACGAGTTTATGGGCAGCGTTTTCTTCTAACTGACATGTGCACGCGATGGGGCGGGTCAAACAATACGACTAATTTATTAGAAAGTCACTGTATGAACTATAACTATTACATAGTGTAAGCTATATAGAGAATAGTAGGTTAGTGCCGTGAATGGGAAAACATATCTGGCTCATGATCAAATAGAACACTCCTGTATTGCTTCTTAGAAGCATGACGGGTGTTGCAGTGATGGAATGGCGAGCACGGCCGATCCTTATCAGACTGTGCGGATAAACAGGCTGATCTGGATCTGCACTGGTCGCAAAACCCATAATCCCCATTTCTCTACTCACTGCAATATATATTAGTTGAATACTCAGACATCACAGTTCATACTTCGCCCGACAGTCACATTGAAACGTCTTGGAAACGTTACTGAAACGGTGATCAAATATTGCCGTCTGTTGTTTTTGGCA
The DNA here is from genome assembly GCA_029237695.1 of Conchocele bisecta. Taxonomy (NCBI): domain Eukaryota; kingdom Metazoa; phylum Mollusca; class Bivalvia; order Lucinida; family Thyasiridae; genus Conchocele; species Conchocele bisecta. The sequence continues at coordinate 40,218,310 of CM055276.1, forward strand.
ATCTTATTTTATTTCATAAAAAAAAAACACATTTTGACAGCGCATGAGAATCGTTTCTCTCACGTGCAGTCAAAATATGTTTATTGACAGTATAAGTATGAACAACAGCAGATGATAATATTTGTTAAGTTTAGTTGCGTTATTTTGTACTTTGCGTGTGTCTAAATAAAATATGTTTTATCAATATAACCGCTGATTTCATTTGTGATATAAGATAATTTTTAATAAAACAGCAGACGCCGATATTAGTTTTCCGCAGACGCAATTCGAACAACAACAACAACAACAACAACAATTTCAGCTGCGTGGGCTACGCCTTTTTGTTGCATCTTGGTCATTGCGCTGATTTCCACGCAAGCGTTTGCCGCCGAAGACACGCGGGACTGTTCCAACCAAAGGATCGTGAAATATTACCGGACTGATGACTGTATAGGTTAGTACACACCAAATAGTTTTACTGTATAATTTAACCGAATCCCATCCAAATAGGCCAGTCTCTCCTACTTTCGCTATTCGTATGGATGCTGTGGGATCTACTTCTACATGGCATGTCTGCACTGGATCTGCATGAATACAATAATAGGTTCACTTAGTCATAAGAAAGAAAAGAATCAACCTGGTTATGTCCCCCCAATATTGTTTACATTATTTGGCCGCGGAAACTCTGTTTACATCACGTGACTAACAGGCTCAGTGTTTTCTTTTTTAATAAAAAACACCGCAACATGTTCCTCAAGTGGAATTGGGTAGTAATGGATCAAGATTTGCAAGCAAACTGTGTTTGTGACCTCAACACACCCGTACTATATTTTGTAATACCGGACTACTTTTCCATACCCTCTTGACGAGTTTGCACCATTTAGTATTCTCTAACCTATAGGGTGGTTCATGTGTGTGCTCGGGAAAGCCCAAAGAATGCAGGATTGCCCGGACGGTCTCGTATTCAGCCTGAAGGCACACAGCTGCGTACGCCCTGGCAGTCACTTTGACGGCTGCAAGCCTGCTAGTAAGTGTCGATGCCGAATTAAATGTTGTCGTATGCTGTTTATTTTTTATTAATTTCAGTATTCTCCACGGTTGGTAGCCATGGTTTCCAGTGGAAATGATTGTAAAGTGCTGTCAAACCATGTTTTTCTTGAGAAAAAAAGAGAAAATATGACACCAGCAGATGACAATTTTCGGTTCCTGCCTTTTAAGGGCTTAAATAGCACAATTAAATTTTAAAATATATTTTGTAAACTGATACATAATGACAATACAAAGCACATTCAGAAATTGATATCATCCAATCAAATGTTATTCAACTGTTATGCCTCGTTTATCATAAACACGTTTATCATATTAAAGGTACATGCCCACTGAGTAGGTACAAACTGTTCTTTATAGGAATTAAATAAGTGAACAATTGTGTCAGTATTCCACCAATTCTAAAAATTACGAGTGCACTCTATATAGATATAATCATTTAGTAATATTTATTTTACTGATAGTGACTCGCGGTGGTATCAGGCTATTTTCATACGCAAATGAGGCATGGTATTTTTTAATTATTTATACTAATTAAGTGCGTCACCTGAACAAATATTATAAAGTATGATCATTGCATATCAAAAAATAAATACACAGAAGAGTTCACATAAGTGTAAAAGCTTGTTTTCTAATCCTGTTCTCAATTGTATGTATATATATATCACTTGCCACAACTTGAAATAAATATTGTTTAAACTAAATACAGAGAATAAATAGTAATGTCCGTTAACATTTTAAGGAAACACGGTTATCGCCTCTGATATCAGAGTGTAGAAATTTACTTCTGATATAAAATGTATAATATGATAATCACTACGTGAGGTAATGGTGATTGCATGTTTGAGATGATGTCTCTGATATAAAGAACATTTTGTTCCTACTGAGTGGGCATGTACCTTTAAATCATCACTCATGTAAGATCCTCTATTTATTGTACTATCTGGCATATGGAGTTTGTGACACGTACAGTGAAACCTCCCAGGGTGTCCGGTTTAGAAAGGTTCCACTGTGAAGCAAGCAAATGACTACTTAATAATCGTTAATAATTTGTAGAGCGTAATAACATATTATCAGAGACACAAGCTGGCTCTAGATATGGGTATTCAACAACAGATATCATCTTTGTTTTACACCTGCTTTTCAAATACTTAAAACATAGAATAAAGAAACTATTCTGTGCATTTGTAGACTTTGAAAAAGCTTTCGATAAAGTTTGGGGGCCAGGTCTTTGGCATAAACTAATACAATATGGTCTAAACGGTAAGTTCATGTATGTAATATATAAGAGGTAATACAGTCCAACCTCTCTATAACAGCCAGCAGCCGGACAGACTAAAAGTGGCTGTTGTAGAGAGGTGGCTGTTGTGGAGAGGGTCACCAACGAACAGCCATCAATGAACAGCCATCAACTTCTCAGTTGCTTATACTGATATATGAACATAGAAACAACTAGGATTGTATATGTTTTATAGTATTATATTGTATTTACTATAGAACAAATACATTTGTCATTGTTAGTATGTTATTGAAGAAGGCAAAATAGTAATCATGGTTATTTTGAGAAATAACAATTTATTAAACATGTTAAATGTTCAAATTGACCAATAACAATTATGCATTCATAATGACAAACTGGGCTCATTCAGTTTTTGACATGTGTAGCTCCTGATCAGAATAACTTGCAGTCTGGATTCGGATCTGCATTTGTGTGACAAAGTTATAATCATGCTAATGTTAATCCAATTTTGTGTAAAAACATGTAGTGAACACACTGAGCAGACTAATTTACAGCTACACTGGTCACAAACCCAATAAGCCCACTTTTCTTGCAGTGTCACATGGTGTCATATTCAGTCAGCAGACCGTGTTGAGTATCCTAATCCTGTTAATAAACACCTTTGATATGATTATGTTGGAGTATTTGAGTAAATGGCTTGTTTAATCCACTTCAAACGGTGACAAACTTGTCGGCAATCCCATTGTCAGATGCCAGACAGGTGATAAATCCGAATACACAACTTGGACATGTGTTTACACACAACTTTTATCGACCGATTACCACCGAAGGTATCCGATAGATATGGCACACTCGATTAGATCTGCCGGTAGGCTACATAGGAATATTGATTTTACGCGATTCACGGTAATGTTTGCATACGAAAATGTCCATTAAAAAAAATATGCTGCCCGTTTACAGGCCGTTTTTGTCGTGGTTTATGGCCGTTTGTCAATAATAAATATGTTGGCCGCTCGTGTCATGTTTTAATTGACGTGGCCGTTTGGCGAGATTAATTATATTGACCGTTCAGAATAAAAAACGACCTGTAAAAATATGTTGGCCGGTCAGAGAAGCTTACGACTCTTTGCTATGAAAAAATCAATTGGCCGTTAGCAAAAATATGTTGGCCGTTCGAGAGGTCTTTTGACGATTTCGTTGTGTTTTTTTGTGGCCGTTGGCTGGAGAAGAGAGGTGACCGTTGGACAGAGGTAAAATAACATTAAATTCTAACGGGGGGAGTTTAAACTGGCCGTTGAAGAGAGGTGGCTGTTGCTGGGAGGTGGCCGTTAGGGGAGGTGGGACTGTATATAAAATACAGGTATAGAAATCGTTCATAACGAACTCCTTGCAGATTCTGCTGCAAGCTTACAAAATATGTTGCTTTCATTTCATGACTATTGCACAGAATGGAAGCTCACTGTCAATGCCACAAAAACAAAAATTGTTATATTTGCAACGATTATCAGGGGGCTCCAGATAAGGAATTGGTAATTTTAAGTCCGGCGTCCTTGCAGCCACGAAGCCGAGCATGTGTGCCGAAGACCCGTGTTTAAATGGCGCTACATGCACTTACACGGCGGATGTTGGCGCATACACATGCGAATGCGCACCGCTGTTCACCGACACCAGTTGTGAGACGGGTATGTATCGAGGATGTTCATATTTTTGCAACGATTATCAGGGCTCCAGATAAGGAATTAGTAATTGAGTATTGTCACTCCATCATTTCTGAACCAATTGAGTATTTCAAAATTTTAATTGGGTAAAATTCAATCACACTACTGTTTACACATCAACAGATATCAATTATTGAATAGTTTGCTTCGAAATGAAAACATGTCTTGGCATTTCATTAGAATTGAGACAATTCTAATGAAATACCAAGATGTGGTTTCCTGGAAAATAAGAAAAATATGCTATATTTGTGGTATGTTTATTGTTTTCTGCAGCATGATAAAAGTACCATAACATTTGTATTGCTTTTTGATACTCGCTACTTCTGATTTCAATTGGGTTATCAATCAAATTAGATAAAGGCTATGCTGAAATTACAAATCAGTAGAACATGTTTGCCGTACTGCAAATTTAAGAGAAATTTTATCACCATTATTATTTTCTAAACGACACGGAGACAACTCTCGCGCAAGAAAATACAGGTATTTAATTTTTTCATAACGAACTCCTTGCAGATTATGCTGCAAACTTTACAATACAAAATATGTTGCTTCCTTTTCATGACTATTGCACAGAATGGAAGCTCAAGGTCAATGCCAGAAAAACAAAAATTGTTATATTTGGAAGTAGAACTAATAAAAATCATAGTTTCAAACATAATGACACAGAAATTGAAATATTAAAACAGTTTAAATATCTTTCGCGGTGATTCATGGCGATGTCACGTCGGCCACGTGTGAAGGTAACATTAATAATTTCTTGTATGAAATTGTACGTTTAATAAAGAAACATGACTGGTAATGATACCAACGGTATGCACAAAAAGAAAACGAGTAACATTGACGAATGTATTGTATTAGGACAGCTGATGCTGTACATGTAATACCATTGATAAATACGAGTATAATGTACATATTATACTGCATGTTTTGTTATAATGACAGATCAAACGTTAATTTATCGCTATAAACATGGATACTTCACATATTAAGCTGATATAAGGCTTATGTTCTCACCATGTGATTACTTGTTTGTATGTTCTCTATCACGATTTCGATAACATCATGAAATGGTAAATTTAAGTCCGGCGTCCTTGCAGCCACGAAGCCGAGCATGTGTGCCGAAACCCGTGTTTAAATGGCGCTACATGCACGGACACGGCGGATGTTGGCGCATACAAGTGCGAATGCGCACCGCTGTTCACCGGCACCAGTTGTGAGACGGGTATGTATCGAGGATGTTCATATTTTTGCAACGATTATCAGGGCTCCAGATAAGGAATTAGTAATTGAGTATTGTCACTCCATCATTTCTGAAGCAATTGAGTATTTCAAAATTGTAATTGGGTAAAATAAAATCACACTACTGTTTACACATCAACAGATAGCAATTATTGAATAGTTTGCTTCGAAATGAAAACATGTCTTGGCATTTCATTAGAATTGAGACAATTCTAATGAAATACCAAGATGTGGTTTCCTGGAAAATAAGAAACATATGCTATATTTGTGGTATGTTTATTGTTTTCTGCAGCATGATAAAAGTACCATAACATTTGTATTGCTTTTTGATACTCGTTACTTCTGATTTCAATTGGGTTATAAATCAAATAAGACAAAGGCTATGCTGAAATTACAAATCAGTAGAACATATACATTCTATCACCATTAATATTTTCTAAACGACACGGAGACAACTCTCGCGCAAGAAAATACAGGTATTTAATTTTTTCATAACGAACTCCTTGCAGATTCTGCTGCAAGCTTTACAAAATATGTTGCTTCCATTTAATGACAATTGCACAGAATGGAAGCTCAAGGTCAATGCCACAAAAACTAAAATTGTTATATTTGGAAGTAGAACTAATAGGAATCATAGTTTCAAATATAATGACACAGAAATTGAAATATTAAAACAGTTTAAATATCTTTCGCGGTGATTCATGGCGATGTCACGGTCGGCCACGTGTGAAGGTAACATTAATGATTTCCTGTATGAAATTGTACGTTTAATAAAGAAACATGACTGGTAATGATACCAACGGTATGCACAAAAAACAAAACAAGTAACATTGACGAATGTATTGTATTAGGACAGCTGATGCTCTACATGTAATACCATTGATAAATACGAGTATAATGTACATATTATACTGCATGTTTTTTTTGTATAATGACAGATCAAACGTTAATTTATCGCTGTAAACATGGATACTTCACGTATTAAGCTGATATAAGGCTTATGTTCTCACCATGTGATTACTTGCTTGTATGTTCTCTATCACGATTCCGATAACATCGTGAAATGGTAAATTTAAGTCCGGCGTCTTTGCAGCCACGAAGCCGAGCATGTGTGCCGAAGACCCGTGTTTACATGGCGCTACATGCACGAACACGGCGGCTGGTGACGGATACACGTGCGAATGCGCACGCTGTTCACCGGCACCAGCTGTGAGACGGGTATGTATAGAGGATGTTCATATTTTTGCAACGATTATCAGGGCTCCAGATAAGGAATTAGTAATTGAGTATTGTCACTCCATCATTTCTGAAGCAATTGAGTATTTCAAAATTTTAATTGGTAAAATAAAATCACACTACTGTTTACACATCAACAGATAGCAATTATTGAATAGGTTGCTTCGAAATGAAAACATGTCTTGGCATTTCATTAGAATTGAGACAATTCTAATGAAATACCAAGATGTGGTTTCCTGGAAAATAAGAAACATATGCTATATTTGTGGTATGTTTATTGTTTTCTGTAGCATGATAAAAGTACCATAACATTTGTATTGCTTTTTGATACTCGCTACTTCTGATTTCAATTGGGTTATCAATCAAATAAGACAAAGGCTATGCTGAAATTACAAATCAGTAGAACATGTTTGCCGTACTGCAAATTTAAGAGACATTTTATCACCATTATTATTTTCCAAACGACACGGAGACAACTCTCGCGCAAGAAAATACAGGTATTTATTTTTTTTATAACGAACTCCTTGCAGATTATGCTGCAAGCTTTACAATACAAAATATGTTGCTTCCTTTTCATGACTATTGCACAGAATGGAAGCTCAAGGTCAATGCCAGAAAAACAAAAATTGTTATATTTGGAAGTAGAACTAATAGGAATCATAGTTTCAAATATAATGACACAGAAATTGAAATATTAAAACAGTTTAAATATCTTTCGCGGTGATTCATGGCGACGTCACGTCGGCCACTTGTGAATGTAACATTAATGATTTCTTCCATGAAATTGTACGTTTAATAAAGAAACATGACTGGTAATGATACCAACGGTATGCACAAAAAACAAAACAAGTAACATTGACGAATGTATTGTATTAGGACAGCTGATACTCTACATGTAATACCATTGATAAATACGAGTATAATGTACATATTATACTGCATGTTTTGTTATAGTGACAGACCAAACGCTAATTTATCGCTGTAAACATGGATACTTCACGTATTAAGCTGATATAAGTTTTATGTTCTCACCATGTGATTGCTTGTTTGTATGTTCTCTATCACGACTCCGATAACATCGTGAAATGGTAAATTTAAGTCCGGCGTCTTTGCAGCCACGAAGCCGAGCATGTGTGCCGAAGACCCGTGTTTAAATGGCGCTACATGCACGGACACGGCGGATGTTGGCACATACACGTGCGAATGCGCACCGCTGTTCACCGGCACCAATTGTGAGACGGGTATGTATCGAGGATGTTCATATTTTTGCAACGATTATCAGGGCTCCAGATAAGGAATTAGTAATTGTGTATTGTCACTCCATCATTTCTGAAGCAATTGAGTATTTCAAAATTGTAATTGGGTAAAATAAAATCACACTACTGTTTACACATCAACAGATAGCAATTATTGAATAGTTTGCTTCGAAATGAAAACATGTCTTGGCATTTCATTAGAATTGAGACAATTCTAATGAAATACCAAGATGTGGTTTCCTGGAAAATAAGAAACATATGCTATATTTGTGGTATGTTTATTGTTTTCTGCAGCATGATAAAAGTACCATAACATTTGTATTGCTTTTTGATACTCGTTACTTCTGATTTCAATTGGGTTATAAATCAAATAAGACAAAGGCTATGCTGAAATTACAAATCAGTAGAACATATACATTGTATCACCATTAATATTTTCTAAACGACACGGAGACAACTCTCGCGCAAGAAAATACAGGTATTTAATTTTTTCATAACGAACTCCTTGCAGATTCTGCTGCAAGCTTTACAAAATATGTTGCTTCCATTTAATGACTATTGCACAGAATGGAAGCTCAAGGTCAATGCCACAAAAACTAAAATTGTTATATTTGGAAGTAGAACTAATAGGAATCATAGTTTCAAATATAATGACACAGAAATTGAAATATTAAAACAGTTTAAATATCTTTCGCGGTGATTCATGGCGATGTCACGTCGGCCACGTGTGAAGGTAACATTAATGATTTCCTGTATGAAATTGTACGTTTAATAAAGAAACATGACTGGTAATGATACCAACGGTATGCACAAAAAACAAAACAAGTAACATTGACGAATGTATTGTATTAGGACAGCTGATGCTCTACATGTAATACCATTGATAAATACGAGTATAATGTACATATTATACTGCATGTTTTGTTATAATGACAGACCAAACGTTAATTTATCGCTGTAAACATGGATACTTCACGTATTAAGCTGATATAAGGCTTATGTTATCACCATGTGATTACTTGCTTGTATGTTCTCTATCACGATTCCGATAACATCGTGAAATGGTAAATTTAAGTCCGGCGTCTTTGCAGCCACGAAGCCGAGCATGTGTGCCGAAGACCCGTGTTTAAATGGCGCTACATGCACGAACACGGCGGCTGGTGACGGATACACGTGCGAATGCGCACCGCTGTTCACCGGCACCAGTTGTGAGACGGGTATGTATCGAGGATGTTCATATTTTTGCTAACGATTATCAGGGCTCCAGATAAGGAATTAGTAATTGAGTATTGTCACTCCATCATTTCTGAACCAATTGAGTATTTCAAAATTTTAATTGGGTAAAATTCAATCACACTACTGTTTACACATCAACAGATATCAATTATTGAATAGTTTGCTTCGAAATGAAAACATGTCTTGGTATTTCATTAGAATTGAGACAATTCTAATGAAATACCAAGATGTGGTTTCCTGGAAAATAAGAAAAATATGCTATATTTGTGGTATGTTTATTGTTTTCTGCAGCATGATAAAAGTACCATAACATTTGTATTGCTTTTTGATACTCGCTACTTCTGATTTCAATTGGGTTATCAATCAAATTAGACAAAGGCTATGCTGAAATTACAAATCAGTAGAACATGTTTGCCGTACTGCAAATTTAAGAGAAATTTTATCACCATTATTATTTTCTAAACGACACGGAGACAACTCTCGCGCAAGAAAATACAGGTATTTAATTTTTTTCATAACGAACTCCTTGCAGATTATGCTGCAAACTTTACAATACAAAATATGTTGCTTCCTTTTCATGACTATTGCACAGAATGGAAGCTCAAGGTCAATGCCAGAAAAACAAAAATTGTTATATTTGGAAGTAGAACTAATAAAAATCATAGTTTCAAACATAATGACACAGAAATTGAAATATTAAAACAGTTTAAATATCTTTCGCGGTGATTCATGGCGATGTCACGTCGGCCACGTGTGAATATAGGGTTAACTGTATTGTAATTTTGAGATTTGCGGCGTATATCAGAAAATGATAGGTCGGAAAATCTGTTTAATGGCGACGCGCCAGCGGATTTCTAATGCACAAATTGAACATTTTGCAAATTTTACCGATTCTACTTGTGAAAGTCGTACCGAGTGCAAGGTGTTTGCGCATGGCATACCGGACGAATCACACAAATAATGTTCCGCCAAGCAAAAGATAGTTCCAATTGAATTATACAATGTTTTAACGAATGTGTATAAAGTTATGTTCATGCTTTCAAAATATTTCAATAATAAACTCAATAAACACATCGTCAGAATTATAGTTGCTACATATAATATTTTAAGATTTAATTTGTAACTTTCCCTCCGGTGCGATCTCTTACTTTTCTCTTAGCAACAATGTCGATGGCCGCAGCCTGTTAAACTCTCGGACTTTGTCAATTTGTGATGACTTGTCTAATCATTTGTCACATACTACCATTTGAGCTGCAACATTACATAATTTATGTGTGTGTGAACGATCTTTCTAATGCACTAATGACGTAATGCACTAATGACGTAACCAAGTCGTCTATGTCAGATTCGGTCAGGTGTTGGGAATCGGCAATCGCCCGCCCTCAAATTCCATTTTCGGCGGCGGCGACGGCTCCTTTTCGATTTATAATAATGCCGTAGTCAGAAACTCGTCATCTTCGTCCATCCTTTCTTCCATTTTCAGTCTTACTTGTGAGTTAACGTAAAATTTTTCGAAAATCGATGACATATTCGCGTCTCCAAAGTAAACAAATTTGGCGTAGGAATATATTCATCGCGCGTGGGTAAAGTGCCCCAGGGTATATATTGTAAACACTTTGCGACCGTTCATCAACAATAATATACCTGTAATGTGTGGTCTTTAGCCAATCAGATTGCGTGATATTTATAGAGTGCATTAGAAGGTAACATTAATAATTTCTTGTATGAAATTGTACGTTTAATAAAGAAACATGACTGGTAATGATACCAACGGTATGCACAAAAAGAAAACGAGTAACATTGACGAATGTATTGTATTAGGACAGCTGATGCTGTACATGTAATACCATTGATAAATACGAGTATAATGTACATATTATACTGCATGTTTTGTTATAATGACAGATCAAACGTTAATTTATCGCTATAAACATGGATACTTCACATATTAAGCTGATATAAGGCTTATGTTCTCACCATGTGATTACTTGTTTGTATGTTCTCTATCACGATTTCGATAACATCATGAAATGGTAAATTTAAGTCCGGCGTCCTTGCAGCCACGAAGCCGAGCATGTGTGCCGAACACCCGTGTTTAAATGGCGCTACATGCACGGACACGGCGGATGTTGGCGCATACAAGTGCGATCGAATGCGCACCGCTGTTCACCGGCACCAGTTGTGAGACGGTATGTATCGAGGATGTTCATATTTTTGCAACGATTATCAGGGCTCCAGATAAGGAATTAGTAATTGAGTATTGTCACTCCATCATTTCTGAAGCAATTGAGTATTTCAAAATTGTAATTGGGTAAAATAATAAAATCACACTACTGTTTACACATCAACAGATAGCAATTATTGAATAGTTTGCTTCGAAATGAAAACATGTCTTGGCATTTCATTAGAATTGAGACAATTCTAATGAAATACCAAGATGTGGTTTCCTGGAAAATAAGAAACATATGCTATATTTGTGGTATGTTTATTGTTTTCTGCAGCATGATAAAAGTACCATAACATTTGTATTGCTTTTTGATACTCGTTACTCTGATTTCAATTGGGTTATAAATCAAATAAGACAAAGGCTATGCTTAAATTACAAATCAGTAGAACATATACATTGTATCACCATTAATATTTTCTAAACGACACGGAGACAACTCTCGCGCAAGAAAATACAGGTATTTAATTTTTTCATAACGAACTCCTTGCAGATTCTGCTGCAAGCTTTACAAATATGTTGCTTCCATTTAATGACTATTGCACAGAATGGAAGCTCAAGGTCAATGCCACAAAAACTAAAATTGTTATATTTGGAAGTAGAACTAATAGGAATCATAGTTTCAAATATAATGACACAGAAATTGAAATATTAAAACAGTTTAAATATCTTTCGCGGTGATTCATGGCGATGTCACGTCGGCCACGTGTGAAGGTAACATTAATGATTTCCTGTATGAAATTGTACGTTTAATAAAGAAACATGACTGGTAATGATACCAACGGTATGCACAAAAAACAAAACAAGTAACATTGACGAATGTATTGTATTAGGACAGCTGATGCTCTACATGTAATACCATTGATAAATACGAGTATAATGTACATATTATACTGCATGTTTTGTTATAATGACAGATCAAACGTTAATTTATCGCTGTAAACATGGATACTTCACGTATTAAGCTGATATAAGGCTTATGTTCTCACCATGTGATTACTTGCTTGTATGTTCTCTATCACGATTCCGATAACATCGTGAAATGGTAAATTTAAGTCCGGCGTCTTTGCAGCCACGAAGCCGAGCATGTGTGCCGAAGACCCGTGTTTACATGGCGCTACATGCACGAACACGGCGGCTGGTGACGGATACACGTGCGAATGCGCACCGCTGTTCACCGGCACCAGCTGTGAGACGGGTATGTATAGAGGATGTTCATATTTTTGCAACGATTATCAGGGCTCCAGATAAGGAATTAGTAATTGAGTATTGTCACTCCATCATTTCTGAAGCAATTGAGTATTTCAAAATTTTAATTGGTAAAATAAAATCACACTACTGTTTACACATCAACAGATAGCAATTATTGAATAGGTTGCTTCGAAATGAAAAAATGTCTTGGCATTTCATTAGAATTGAGACAATTCTAATGAAATACCAAGATGTGGTTTCCTGGAAAATAAGAAACATATGCTATATTTGTGGTATGTTTATTGTTTTCTGTAGCATGATAAAAGTACCATAACATTTGTATTGCTTTTTGATACTCGCTACTTCTGATTTCAATTGGGTTATCAATCAAAATAAGACAAAGGCTATGCTGAAATTACAAATCAGTAGAACATGTTTGCCGTACTGCAAATTTAAGAGACATTTTATCACCATTATTATTTTCCAAACGACACGGAGACAACTCTCGCGCAAGAAAATACAGGTATTTATTTTTTTCATAACGAACTCCTTGCAGATTATGCTGCAAGCTTTACAATACAAAATATGTTGCTTCCTTTTCATGACTATTGCACAGAATGGAAGCTCAAGGTCAATGCCAGAACAACAAAAATTGTTATATTTGGAAGTAGAACTAATAGGAATCATAGTTTCAAATATAATGACACAGAAATTGAAATATTAAAACAGTTTAAATATCTTTCGCGGTGATTCATGGCGACGTCACGTCGGCCACTTGTGAATGTAACATTAATGATTTCTTCCATGAAATTGTACGTTTAATAAAGAAACATGACTGGTAATGATACCAACGGTATGCACAAAAAAACAAAACAAGTAACATTGACGAATGTATTGTATTAGGACAGCTGATACTCTACATGTAATACCATTGATAAATACGAGTATAATGTATATATTATACTGCATGTTTTGTTATAATGACAGACCAAACGTTAATTTATCGCTGTAAACATGGATACTTCACGTATTAAGCTGATATAAGGCTTATGTTCTCACCATGTGATTACTTGCTTGTATGTTCTCTATCACGATTCCGATAACATCGTGAAATGGTAAATTTAAGTCCGGCGTCTTTGCAGCCACGAAGCCGAGCATGTGTGCCGAAGACCCGTGTTTAAATGGCGCTACATGCACGAACACGGCGGCTGGTGACGGATACACGTGCGAATGCGCACCGCTGTTCACCGGCACCAGTTGTGAGACGGGTATGTATCGAGGATGTTCATATTTTTGCAACGATTATCAGGGCTCCAGATAAGGAATTAGTAATTGAGTATTGTCACTCCATCATTTCTGAACCAATTGAGTATTTCAAAATTTTAATTGGGTAAAATTCAATCACACTACTGTTTACACATCAACAGATATCAATTATTGAATAGTTTGCTTCGAAATGAAAACATGTCTTGGCATTTCATTAGAATTGAGACAATTCTAATGAAATACCAAGATGTGGTTTCCTGGAAAATAAGAAAAATATGCTATATTTGTGGTATGTTTATTGTTTTCTGCAGCATGATAAAAGTACCATAACATTTGTATTGCTTTTTGATACTCGCTACTTCTGATTTCAATTGGGTTATCAATCAAATTAGACAAAGGCTATGCTGAAATTACAAATCAGTAGAACATGTTTGCCGTACTGCAAATTTAAGAGAAATTTTATCACCATTATTATTTTCTAAACGACACGGAGACAACTCTCGCGCAAGAAAATAC